>OY728125.1:446112993-451112993 GCA_963277665.1 Viscum album | reverse complement strand
ATGCACCAACTTTGGTTAACTAGGGTATGGGAATTATAGTTTTCATGTGTAATACTATAATTGGTGGTTGTGGTTTCCATGATCCATTAAGTTACATTGAAGTTTTCATCATGGATGGTTCTTGTGGGTCATAATGTTGTGGGTTTCTTAAATTATGAGAGTACTAAAAAATGTCATATTTTTCAAGAAAGTTTCCTCTATCATGAATGGTTTTCATCATGGAAGGGTGTTATATGAAATCATCTCGTATATAAGACAATGCAGTAATGTAATTGTGTGGATTAATTTATATAATATTATCACCTATAAGAATCTATATAAATCACTTGGTTATATAAGTTCATGAAAACCACAATTTTGTGAGTTGAGGGATTTGAATTTCTTAATAGTTTATATCCAAATTCCGATAAAATTACATAGTGATCTGTGGGGTATTTATATTTTTTAAAATTATATGATTTTTTAGATCATGGTATTATTTAATTCATGTGAAAATATGAACATGTACAGTGCATTTGGTTATAGGATCATCTAACTCCTTATTTCATGAGTATTTGGCCTTTTCCCTATAATTAACAATCTTCACCATATTTCCTCTCAGATTCATCCACTACGTGATTTTTGACATCAATAATTGGATATCAATTTTTTATTCATTGTGAGTGTACAATATAATCCACTGTTTGATATAACACCATATATGAATAATCCATCCTTATTTTGGGTATTATGGGTTTATATGTAGAGTTTATTCTCTTCCTTAACACATTTAATATATATTCAAATTCATTATTATATAATATTTTTTGTATTTAGAGTTATCATGGTTAGTGGAATTTATAATTGTCAAAAGTTTGTCACAAGTATTCAATAGTATATAGTTTATCCAAGATAATGTTGGATCATTGTTATAAATGTTGGTCTAGGAAATTCCTTAATCTCATTTACCTATGATGGATCCACAGATATCTGCTTTCTTATAATAAAAAGCCCAAAAATGATACTTTCTCTATGAAAAATTATAATTTCCTTTTACTTTTTCATTTGAACTGACTTAAAAAAAACTCCCAAATATTACCCATCTTCCTCTTTTATTTTGGAATATATTAGAATAACAGCTATAAAGATAAAAACAAATTTATTCAGGTAATTTTTAATGATATTATTCATTAAGTCCAAGAATGGTTTTATAGAATTCCAGAGTCAAAAAGCGACCCTATAAAATCATAATATATATATATATTTTTAACACCCCGACCCAAGTTACCCAGAGTCGGTGCATTATTATATAACATTGGCATGATCACAAAAAATCAATTTCCAAAAGACCTATTAGTGTAGTAGCCTTGAATCAGTAGATACATTGATAAAGTTTACATTACATTATAAAGTGAAAAACTACAACAACATCTTGTATCCATAGACCAAACACATATCCCCTCATACCATCCCTTCAGGTCATTTATAAAATACTTATTCACATCTTGGGAAAAATAAAACATAGAAAGGGGTGATCTTAGATGCCCAGTAAGAATAACAATATAGCAAAAACATTCATAAATAATTATTAACATTTAAATCAATGTATAACTAAAAAAAATCCTTTTAAACTTGGACATCAGAATAATATGGAAGAAATAAAATGAAATAATGCCATTTTATCAATTCAAATTTATATTCTACTAATATAATAATCACATGAAATATCAATAACCACTTTCATAATGATGGAAGGCATAATTCCAGACTATCGTAACCACATAGTGAAGGGCTTGTGCCAATACTAAAAATAAGATTTTGTCAAGGCCTTGTTCGAAGACACTATTTTGTCTCATGAGACCTACCGATGCATTGAGGAGCTATAGTGGGCTCCACCCGTCACATATTAAGTCCAATGAATTCCTCGTATGAATAGGTTTAAACATAACATAAACATTTGTATTAAAACTATCATAAAAAATGTAAATACTTTCTCCATAAACCATTAATGGTATAAAAATAACACATCCATAGTAAAACATATCACAAAACCTTCAACACAACGTGATTGTTTTATATCATAATAAATCAACTTCAAATAAGCTTAAAATCCATCAAAGGATTTTGACATAAATGAAATCAAAAATATTTGATAGAAATATCTCTTTTATTGAAATCATTTAAAAATCACTAAATTATAAAATAAAAATTTTACTTTGAAAATATTCTTATAAGATTTTAAGGGAAGCTTCGAAGATTTTATGGAGGAAAATAGCCCCACCCTCCTTATAAGTTAAAAAAAGATATTCTAACCTAATTTTGTCGAAAAGGTTAAAAAGGACCTTGTTTGGAAAATGAAGGAAAGATTCCTTTATAAAAATTTTATAAAAAGTCAAAAAGGGTATAAATTAAATTAACCCATAGTCTATAAAATAGTAAGAATGGTTTGAAATACATTTTTTTGAAACATGGATGTGGATGATAAAGAGGTCCTAGTAAATAATTACGTATAAACAACCTCGGATAATGAAGAGATTATGAAATAAACCCTTACCTTGTATTTTTCCTTGGTCGAGGGTAGTTTAACCACCTATATAATGGTGAAATAATTTTTATTAAATTATAAAAGAATAATATACTTTAATATGATATCATATATGATCTTTTAATACTGCTTTTTAGTATTATCGTTGTTTCGGTGTTAACTGATTCGTTCTCCTTTATATGCTTGGTTATGTAATTCATGTTTTTTATGAATAGGTTATATTTTATTTATATAAAGAATGACATGATGTCATTGAAAATTATTTTTATCCATAAAATGAAAATTAGTCTTGAATGGATATGATGGGGAAATGAATCTCATCGTGTTCGTGGAGACGGTAATCCACACGTACGCACGAATGCTACTTCCATTTTAAAAGGAATCAAAACAAAATGATACATAGGTATATTATTATTACAGTATAATATAATATTTTATATGTGTTACTTTATTTCATTAACACCATACTTTATACATTCCATGTATGGTATGCACAAGTCATATCACTTTGAGGGGGCGGTAGTCCGTACTTCCTCAAATGAAACTATCGTATATATATAAAACATGAAACAAAATCTGGTATGCTATAAAATGGAATTAAAGAAGCTTATAAATAAAATAAATATCATAAATATCATTTTTAATTATAGTTCTATCATAATTCCTACCATGAGAGGTGGTATGATATAATTGAACAACCATCTTTTCGTGAGGCATTTTCTTTCCATCCACAGAAACATTATGTTCTTCACCCATTAGATAGAGGTTTGTGTAAGTGTAATTAGAATACTTCTCATAACAATATCTCAGTATATTTATTATACTGGTTTTTTTATAAAAGAAAATAATAAGAAGAGTTTATGGTTTGGAGAAGTAAAATAAAAGAATAGAAGCTAAGAAAAATCGTTACCTTTAATTTGGGTAACTCCCTTTGTTTTGATCCAAAAATGACTCTTGAAGTTCCTTCTTCCTAATTTAAGGCTTATACGAGGAGGAGAGAGATGTAGGGAGCATAATTGGGCAGATGTGGGATGAGCTAAAAGAGTTTAGAGGTGTGAGGAATTGGTTATAAGTGGTGTTTTTTATAAGGGGGAGGAGGGTCTCCTTATGAAATATTGAAAATATTATGTTATTATCTAATGATATTCGGATTATAAAGGTAAAAAACTAATTACAGTTAAAGATAAGAAGACTAATGATCAAAATGAAATAATCCAGTATGAATTGGTCAGGTTTGGTAATTATTTTAGTCTTTATAATCTTATTTATTTAAATCATTTATTAATGAGGTAAACAGTACATCATTATTATGTCATAAATAATTTAGTTTCATAGATGTATAAAAATTATAAGAAAATACCATGATATAGGAAATAGTTCTATATTTCTAATAAATTTTTATAGTCTAAAATATAACATATATAACCATATGTAAAAATTGTTTTTCTAAAAGATATATGCTTTTGTCATTTTTGTATTTTCATTAACTTAATTAATATAATGTGTCATTATCACTTACAAGTGGATCCATGGGGTCCCAAATTCAATCCAAAGATTCCCATGGCCAGAAATGTATCATCCAATAAGGTTAAAACACGTTTTAGCCTAATTTAGTATTATTATAATATTATTTTTTTTAACCTTATTTACCGGATTTACCCTTTAACCATGGTAAATAAAATATTTACCGAAGTAATTTTTCAAAATGTCTAAAAATAAAGGTTAAATATTTACACAATTTGGACCTCCTGATTCTAAATATGGAATCTATTTTTCTAAATTCAAAACCTAGAAGTGGTAGATATTTGTTTAAAAATAATTCCCGTTCTCAAAACGAAAAGAGTGTTTTTAACAAATAATAACTCTCAAAATATTAACACTTTCTTATGTCCCATTTATATGTGAAATTATTTCCAATTAAAAAAATTGGATTAAATGGTAAAAATATAATATAATTATACTTTAAAATCACTCAAACTCATAATTTATCACTATTAATTATTTCGATTAAAAAAGTTGTTTTTAATTAAAATTTAGTAATTTTTACTATTCATCAAAATATGAAAGTTATCAAAAAAGTACCAAAATTTCACCCTAAGCTAATTTCGATATAAAAAATCCAAAAATGAAGTCTATTTTACCAAATTAAAAAAATAGAAATTCCATTTATTAATTTAATATTAATTCCTATTGTCGAAACCAAAAATCATATTTTTAAGAAATATTAACTATCAAAAGATTGATACTTTTTTATGTCTAATTTCAAAGTGAAATTACATAAAAAAACCAGAATTTGATTAAATGGTAAGAATATAATCTATTTCCAATTACAATACATTAAAATGTATAATTTAACAGTATAAGTCATCTTGATTTAAAAAGTTGTTTTCAGTTAAAATATAGTATTTTTCACTATTCACCCAAATATGAAAGTTATTAGAAAAACACCAAAACCTTATTGAAAATAAACTCTTATGTCCTGATTCTAAAGAAGAACTTTATTTTGTCAAATTTAATATATAAAAGTTTCTAATATTAGATTTAAAAAGGGTCTTCCATTAAAAGGTGGAAAATTTTCATTTTTTGAGAAATACTTCTTTTATCTAAAAAATGAATTTGTTCTTAAATTATTCATAAGAAATTCATAATATGGTCTATTAAATTATAAGGATTATATAAAGATCAAAATTCAGTTAATACTATTCATAACCGCTTTTGAATGAATAGTTTGGTAAGTCGTGGTGCACTTGAACTTGGTTTTGTATGTAGTGCAATTTATTGAATTACTTTGAAGAAATAATTTACTATGAAATCTTGGAGTGTTACATTCTTCCCTCCTTCAATAAATTTCATCATCAAAATTTCCAATTGTTCTTTGAAAATAATATGTTAAAAATAAAAAATACCTTTGTGGTAAAACCCACATCAGAAATTGGGTTTATAAAAATATAACTTTAAAAGAAAGAACGAGAAGTAAAAAGGTCACCTGAGATAGCCCATACAATAATTCTATGAAAATATGGATATGGAGGAGAAACAAACCATCATGTTCTGATGGAGATTTGTAGAAAATTGGATTAGAAGAATGGTAACTACAAGAAAATCACTAACTTGTGATTGGTTAAACGATCTTTAATTCCCTAGTAAGAAAAGTTAACCAACAACGTTTTTGTTTTAAGTTTCCTTTCATAAAGTTGAGGAATTTATTTATGATATTTATTAAAAATGTAAGAAAATATACTTAATAGTCAGTTAGACATTCATTCTTTACTAAAGTTTTACAACAAACCCATATTTCACACCAAAAGGTAATGGAACACAAATTATTCTATTTATCCTAACCAAATAGGGTTCCAAAAATAAATTTATAATTCATCTATCAGAACATAAAAAAATACAGTATACACTCCAGGTACTTCACGTAGTTCAGTGGTAGTCGATAAATCCCAATCGCACTATGGTTGTAGGTTCGATTCCTGTAGCTTTGTCCGACGCGACGGGTTGTCACATGGTCTGCGTGTTGTTCTTCTTTATAAATATAAAAAAACCTTAACAATGTAAAATATAATCCATTACAACATTTAAACTTATCCAAAATAATTCTATGCAAACTCTCAGTCCAAAACCTATATGGAAGGTAAACATAATGTAGATCTTTTTTACCACGTAATAACATATAAATAACTTCATCATGTATTCTTTTAAAACACTAAAACATCCTGAAATACCATAAAACCTTATTGATTACATTCGTTCTCCCTTATTCCTTATAGAATACTGGATATACTTCGTCCATCCAAAAATGTTGTAAACTCCAACAATTATGGAATATACCAATTATTAATCAGTTTCAAGGTAGTCAAGAATATCTAATATAATTTACCCAAATCAACCATATCTTATTATAAAATTAGTAGCTCAATATTAAGACCATATTAAGGTTTATCTATCCTTCAACCATGTAATTTCCAAAAAGTTTAACTCACTGTAGAGTTACTTTTCTTAGTACCATAAAATCTCAAATCCTCAATGAAATAGCACAGCAGTACAATCCTTATTTATTTCCAGTACATCATTGATACACCACTTAAATGAAACAATTATTAAATGACAACATAATAACACTATTCATCATCTTCATCAGTGGTAGTATCATAACATGATTATTATCCAATAGCATCATTTGCGGAATAGTCTGATGACTGGGACATTGGTTCGGGTTGTGTCCAAACACCTTATAGGTGAAGCATTGTACATTTGATACCTTTTTCTTACCATTGCAATAACATACTTGGTGCCCTTTTTATCCAAACTTATAATAAACTCCCATTCCATTCAGGAAGGTTCTAGGGTGTTTCTTCCCACAGTTATCACATATGGGAAAATTCTTCTTTTCCCTATTCCCTTTATCCATATTTCTCTCTTTCATCCTTTTCTTCTCTTTCTTCCCTTCAAATCCACAGGACTCAAATAATTCTTTACATATCTTCTTATCACATGATACTATTTCTCCATATGGTGAGAATACATGGTAGACAATTTCCCTCCTAAATGTTGGCTTAATTCCATGAATGATATGGTCCTTGTTACTCTTTGGATCATACTTATTGCTGGAATTCACATTCATTCTACTGGTTTCCATTTCAATACAATTGAATACACTAGGTCAGTTTATGAATTGTAATGAATAATTCCAAACATGTAAAATACTTAACATAGACTGAACAATCTATGAATATAAACCATAAAAAAAAGTTTTCCTTGAGGAAGTATATACTCATAAACCCTTCATAACGATTTATAAAGAAAATGAGAATTATCCTAAGCATATCCGCTATGAGTGTCATAACCAAGAGTGCAACAATGCCCGTTGTCGTGCACCAGTTCCCATTAGAGTCTAGCTCAAAGTGGTGTTCTCGGGTTTTACCCCTAGGTACATCTGTTCAAGAGCCACCTCTTCCATCTTGTATCCAGACAGAGATTTATTTCTTGGTAAAATCACAAAATCATTACAATTCCAAAATTATAAGAAGTTCTTCTATACTAATCCTCAATGTCCATCTTAGGTCTATGTGCTCTAATCAAAGATAATCTAAATCTAGCTTCCAAGGTTTGTACTAAACATCCTTTGATACCAACTGTATTTCCCTGAACCCAGTTATCCAGAGTCGGTGCATTATTACATAACATTGGCATGATCACAAAAGATCAAGTCTTGAATGACCGATTAGTTTAGTAGCCTTGGAATCAGTATATACATTAATAAAGTTTACATTAAATCATAAAGTGAAAAACTACCACAAAATCTGTATCCATCGACCACACTAATATCCCCTCATACAATCCCTACTGGTCATTCATAAAATACTTCTTCACATCCTGGGAAAAATAAAACATAGAAAGGGGTGAGTTTAGATGCCCAGTAAGGATAACAATATAGTGGAAACATTTATAAATAAGCAATAACATTTAAGGCAATATATAACTAAAAAAAAATCCTTTTAAACTTAAAATTCAGCATAATATGGAAGAAATAAAATGAAATAATTCCATTTACTTATTCACATGGTTATTCTACTAATCAAATAATCACATTCAATATAAATAACCGCTTTTATAATGATAGAATGCATATTTCCAAACTATCATAACCACAAAGTCAAGGCCTTGTGCCAAGACTACAAATAAGAATTTTTCATGGACTTGTTCCAAGATACTAGTTTGTCTAATGCGACATACCGATGCATCAGGGAGCTATAGTGGGTTCCACCAGTCACTTATTAAGTCTAATGAATTCCTCATAAGAATAGATTTAAACATAACATAAACATTTGTATTAAAACTAGCATAAGAAATGTCAATACTTTCTCCATAAACCATAAATGATATAAAAGTAACACATCCACAGTCAAACATCTCACAAAACCTTAAATAAAATTTGGATGTTTTTTTTCATAACAAATCAACTTCCAATAATCTTAAAATCCATCAAAGGATGTTGACATAAATGAAATAAAAACTATTTGAGAGAAATATATCTTCTTTTTAAATAATTTAAAAATCACATAATTTTAAATAAAAAATTTACTTTGAAAATATTCTCATAGGCTTTTAATGTAATCTTTGACGATTTTATAATGGCAGAAAATAACCATACCCACTGTATTAGTTAAAAAAATACATTCTTACCTTAATTTTGTTGAAAAGGTTAAAAAGGACCTTGTTTGGAAAATGACAGAAATATTCCTTTATAAACATCTTATATAAAGTCAATAGTGGTATAAATTACTTTTACCAATATTCCATAAAATATTAATAATGATTTGAAATACATTTTTAAGAAACATGGATGTGGATGATAAAGAGGTCCCAGTAGATAATTACGTATAAATAACCTTGGATAATGAAGAGATTGTGAAATAAACCCTTACCTTATATTTTTACATTGTTGAGGGCAGTTTAACCTCCTGTATAATGGTGAAATAATTATTTTTAAATTATACAAGAATCATATACATTAATAAGATATCATATATGATCCTTTAACATTGCTTTTTAGTATTATCATGTTTTCGGTGTTAACTGATTCATTCTCATTTATATGGTTGGTTACATAAGTCATGTTTTTTATGAATATGATATATTTTATTTATATACAGAATGATATTATGTCATTAAAAATTATTTTTAACAATCAAATAAAAATTATTCTTGAATGGATATGATGGGGAAATGAATCTCATCGCGTTCGTGGAGATGATAATTTTTACGTATGCACGAACGCTACTTCCATTTCATTTTTCATTTTCAAAGGAATCAAAACCAAATGATAAATAGGTATATTATTATTCCAGTATAATATAATATCTTATATGTGTTACTTATGTTCATTGACACATTCCTTTATATGTTCCATGTATGGTATGAACGAGTCATATCACTTTGAAGGGGTGGTAGTCCGCACTTCCTCAAATGAAATTATCATATATGTATAAAACATGAAATGAATAATGGAAGGATATAAAATAGAATTACAGAAGATTATATATAAAATAAATATCATTTATATCATATTTAATTATAGATCCATCATAATGGCCACCATGAGAGGTGGTAGGAGATAATTGAACAATCATCATTTCGTGAGGCGTTTGGTTGCCATCCACAGAAACATTATGTTCTTCACCCATTAGATGGAGGTTTTTGTAAGTGTAATTAGAATAATTATCATAAAAATATCCTAGTATATTTATTATACTGGTTTTGTTACAAAAGAAATGAATAAGAAGAGTATTGGGGTTGGAGAAGTAAAATAAAAGAAAAGAAGCTAAGAGAAATCATTACCTTTAATTTGGGTAACTCCCTTTGGTTTAAACCAAAAAGGACTCTTGAAGTGCCTTATTCATAAGGTAAGGCTTCTAGAAGTAGGAGAGGGATGTAGGGAGATTAATTGGGCAGAGGTTTGATGAGCCAAAAGGATTGAGAGGTGTGAGGTATTGGTTAGAAGTGGTGTCCTTTTATAAGGGGGAGGAGGGGCTCTTTAAGAAAGATTGAAAATATTATTTTATTATATAATGATATTCGGTTTCTAAAGGACGAAAACTCATTAAAGTTGAAGTTAAGATGAGTCATGATCGAAATGATATCATCCAATATTAATTTGACAGGTTTTTTGTATTATTTTAGTCATTATAATCTTATTTATTTAAATAATTTATTAATGAGATAAACACTACATCATTATTGTGTCAGAAATAATTTAGTTTATTAGATGTATAAAAATTATAAAACAAATACCATGATGTAGGAAATCTCTTTATATTTCTAATTAATATTTATAGTCAAAACTATAACATATATAACCTTATGTAAAAAATGTTTTTGTAAAATATATATGATTATTTCATTTTTGTATTTACTTTAACATAATTAATACAAAGTGTCATTATCACTTATAAGTGGCACCATGGGGTCCCAAAATCTACCAATAGATGCACATGGTCAGACATGTATCAACCAATAGGGTTAGGCCACGTTTTAGGGTAATTTAGTATTATTATAATATTATTTGTTTACCCTTATTTACCAGATTTACACTTTACCCATGGTAAATAAAATAATTACAGAAGTAATTTATCAAAATGTCTAAAAATTAAAGTTACCTATTTACAAAATTTGGACCTCCTGATTCTAAATATGGAATCAAATTTTCTAAATTCAAAACACAGAAGTGTCAGAAATTAATTTAAAAATAATTTTCGTTGTCAAAACAAAAAGCTTGTTTTTAACAAATAATAACTATCAAAAGTTTGACACTTTCTTATACCTAGTTTAAATGTGAAATTGTGTCCAATGACAAAAATTGGATTAAATGGTAAAAATATAATCTAATTATACTTTAAAATCACTCAAATTCATAATTTATCACTATTAATTATTTCAATTAAAAAAGTTGTTTTTAATTAAAATTTAGTAATTTTTACTATTCATCAAAATATGAATGTTATCAGAAAACTACCAAAATTTCACCCTAGTATAATTTTGATATTATGAATACAAAAATTAAGTCTATTTTACAAAATTAAAAACATGGAAATTTCATTTATTAATTTAAAATTAATTCCTGTAGTCGAAACCAAAAATCGTATTTTTAAGAATTATTAACCATCAAAAGATTGATACTTGTTTATGTCAAATTTCAAAGTGAAATTACAAATAATCACCAGAATATGATTAGATGGTAAAAATATAAAATATTTATAATTAAAAACCAATAAAATTTATAATTTAACAATATAAATTATCTTGATTAAAAATGTTCTTTTTAGTCAAAATATAGTATTTTTCATTATTCACTCAAATATGAATGTTATCAGAAAAACACCAAAAACGTTTTGAAAATAAACTCTTATGTCCCTATTCTAAAGAATAACTTTATTTTTTCAAATTTAATTTATAAATGTTTCAAATATTATATTTAAAAAATGTCTTCCATTAAAAGGTGATAAAATTACATTTAAAAAAAACATCTTTTATCTGAAAAAATGAATTTGTTCTTACATTATGCCTAAAAAACTCATAATATGGACTCTAAAATTATAAGGGTTATATAAAGTTCAAAATTCAGTTAATTCTATCCATAACCACTTTTGAATGGCTAGTTTTGTAAGTCGTGGTGCTCTTGAACTCAGTGTTGTGTGCAGTGCAAGTTATTGAACTACATTGAAAAATAATGTACTATGAAATCATGGGGTGTTACATTTTTAAAATAATGTATCAGGAATATCTTAATTCTTTAATAATAATTGATGATATCCTGACAGAATATCCAACTTAGATAAGTACTGATTACTATTTAGTAGATAAAAAATTCAACAATCCCTGATATGTGATAACTATTCTTTATCATGTTCTTATTTAGCTCAATAAAAATAAATATATAGATGCATTGACTCAACATTTTGTTGAATATTTGGACTCATACACTCCATAGTGATGAAAATGGGTATATAAAACACTTTTCTACATTCTATTAAAATTGAATCATTCGTTCTTCCAATTAAATAGGGGTCATTCTGGAGACACTGTTATATATGAATAGAGATTCGAGTTTTTATTAAATTAAGAACTCACCCTCTCAATTTAGTGGAAGATCATTCAAATATTTAGAGAAACCAATTGGATAATTTATTATAATTGTATTTCTTTGATTGTGATCATATAAATTTCATCAATCATTTGATCTAGGTATTACTTATCAAAAAGAAACTATATCAATTATTGAGATGTAGTTTCTAAAAGAGTAATATAATTATTTTTCACTTTTATATATTCATAGGTTGCCTTTGGATATGGAAAGTGATTTTACTCTCACATCCATTGATTTTTGTTTCTATACCAACATAGAAAATTGATTCCCACTGTAGAATAAAATTCTACCAAATGATTTACATCACAACTTTCAGGAATATTCTTCTTATAAATGTTAATTGAGGAAGAGTTATACATTTTTATTCAATAATTGAACCACCAGTTTTTTTAATAATTTATCAACCTTAATTTTATTAGGTTGTGTCTAAATATTTCTAGTGAATTATAATTATGAGATTGAATTCATAAATCCATGTTCATATAGGATATTTTATTTCCCTTAATAAATAATAATTGTGACAATAACCATATTATTTTGACGATCTTCCTTATACATAGTGTTATAATATGATCGTACATACTCTCTTAGGACTCGATGATATATTTATTTTTTCCCTAATGACCCTTTTCAAAGTACTCTAACTTTTATTTTTTCACTTTTCACAGATGTTTAAACATTGTACCATAGTTTAGGATTGATTGGAACAATTATTTCATCAATTATGCTAGTTGAATTATTTATCTACCATTAGAATTCATTATCTTGGTGACCCTATTTTCAATTATTGAATCATATCATTTATCCTAAGAGGGAATTTCATAGATTTTCATATCCACACATATTATATGTGGTTAGTTTTATTTTCATCCCCAAGGTATTTATCCTTTTTTCATCATTAATTAGACTATATTTTCTATTATTAACATGATCCCCATTCAACCATTGAGAATATATAATCTTATTATCAACATTTTGGTCAAATTAGATTTACTCTAATATTTCATAGTCTTGAACTCATATATATATTAAATTACCCACATTTAGTCTACAAAATAATAAATCAAATTATATTCACGTCCTAGGAAAATCCATTTTATAGGTTTCAAGAATTCTTAATTTTTCTCATAAGAGCTGACTAATTCATTTTACATTTTTTATTTTGAAATAACTCCCCAACTATTTTAAGATAGTATGTGTAAAGAAAAATTTATTTAAAAATATTTTCTTAAATTCATCTCACTATATTTATTTGATGACATCCATGGGTCTCGTTTTCTTTGTAAGTGACCACCATAGATCAACCTCTCCCACTAAGAAATAAACATATGATATCACATTTTATTTTTTAAGAAATTTGTAGAAAGAAAATATTTTATCTTTATAATTAAATAATTATCCTAAAATTATGGTATTATAATATACAATAAATATGGATGAAACATGATTCATAAATAGATTGAACACAACTTTTTATATCTATAGAAAAAGGTGTCCTTCAATTCTATTTATGTTATTATTCTGAGCATGATGATGTTTTGTAAGTAGTTCCATTATGTTCTCAACTCACACTATAATCATACAATGAATATCATTTCAGAAATCATTATATATCTTATTATAATTTTTCACATCATCATTCCTCTTATATCCTTTAATTTTACAAAAGAAATTAGGGAAGTTAATACTCAAATTTATAAGAATATAAAAGGTAATACTATAAACCAAGAATGTATAACTCATAAATCACGTGTATATTAGAGACAACAATCATTGGGTGTATAAAAATAACATTTATCTTGTAACTAGTTCACTATTATAACTATGGTCATCTCTCTTGAGTACAATTTACCACCAATCTCTCACTACTCATAAATTATTATCATGTTTTTTTTGATGTATACCATATTTTAAAGAAATAGAAAATGGGATATTTGTGAATGGTGAATGCATTTATATTATAATAATGAATTAAAAACAAAAAATGTTTTAGTAATAAAAATTCATGATCATTAGTTTTGTGAATTAGGTTACTTAAATATTCAATTAAATATGTAAAAATTAATTTTATAGAGCATTATATGTGATAAAACCCCCCAAAATATTTTTGTGTGTCTAAGTGCACAAAGGGGATCAGAACAGAACACTAAAAATAACCTTATATAGTGGATAGTAATAATGAAAAAACATACATTCGGACATTGAAAACATCCAAAACACTTCATCTTCAAATTCCATTCCAACAATAAAGAAAACCCGACTCATTCAGATGAAGAGTTTTCCTGAGAAAAAGGAGGAAAATATTTTTCAGTATAGAATAGTGAAAATAAGAATATAATACAATTGAATGATGAAAAATTATCACATCAATCCTTCACATACACAGAAACACTTCATTACTTCAGTATAATTGAAACATTATGAAATGAAGGACTATGATTTTGTAACACTACTAAAACCTCTCTCGGGATCAATCCTCTACTTAGCGACTCACCATATTTAATATTAGAGGGGTATTATTAGATAACACTAGAAAATGTGACATGTGAGGGAGGTAGATAATTTTTATTATTAAATTTTTATTTAATTATAAACCCATATTCCCCTATAACTAATCCCATGGATGTGAAAAACACTAATTTTATTTCAAAAAAATTAAATTTATTCAACTAAAGAAGATGTATAAATTTATATTCAAGGGTTGTGTCTATCTACAATAGAATTATATTATCATAATATTTAATTATATTTAGATTAAAAATAATAATAATAATTGTATTTTATATTATATTATATTGTTAAAATATAGAAAAACTATTCTATAAAATATTTCATAAAAAATAATTTTTTTAGAAAAATCTATAAATTCTTTACTAATGTAAAATTGTTTTTTCTCAAAAATTTATCAAATTAAATTTTTTAGGTTTCCATCAATTTTTATATATCAAAATATATGAATAAATAAATCTACAATTAAAATTTATATTGATATCCCATTTATATTTTTTTTAAAAAGTGTCTATTTTTAATGTTTGATTTTTGATACAGATATGTCATTAAAATTCACCATAAGAATTCATGGATTTTAATGTCATGATTTTATTCTTATTTGTAGAGTTATATGGTAAAATTTATAATTTTTTTAGTCAGATAAAATGAATCCTAAAAAAAATTTGGTCGTAAAAATTAATTTTTTAACTTTTAACAATATATTGAATGTTATTGGAAGAAACAAAACTATGGTTTTTTCTAAGAAAATATAATTTATTTTAACAAGTCACTGATTAATTTATTTTTTATAAATAATAAATAAAGGTTAATTCTAAATTATTAGATTATAATATTCTATACAATATTAAAAATTACAAGTATATATTTAATAGTGAAAATTTAGGGTAATTCACTTCAAGATCACATCCCCAAATCATTTTCACCCCTGTGAAAAACATATCAAATTTCCCTATCAAGCTAAAACAAAAATAAATAATCAGATAATTTTTATGATATTTTCAAAAATAGAATATATCATTTCACATATATCAATATAAAATTAATATTCATTTTATTCATGTATATTTCATTTTTTCAACGTAATAAATAAATCCATGACCTAATAAAAAAATAAATCTCTTAGAAGTTAAAGTGTCTCTTTATTCGAGAAAAAATTATTCTAGAGGTATTATTATATACCAAATGTATATCTATCACAATAGTATTTTTTCCATTATAATCTATCCATAATATAAGAAATAAATTTTTTTATAATCATGAAATATTTTTCAATGTGATTTTGATTATTAAAGGCTAGTGGGTAAAACTATTGAAAAATTAAATGCAAGAAAATTGGAGGTTAAACTAATAAATAAATTTATAGGAATATTAATGTGAAATTATAGGGAATATTTAAAATTCAATTCTTTATATATGATTTACACCGCAATCTATTTTTTTTAAATGGACCATGAGATAGACAATAAATTCAGTGAATGAATTTTTCATAATTCTTCCATTTTCCATTTTTTACTAGGAAATGAGATGGAAATGTTAATTAATAAATTAAAAATTAATCATTCCCATGATTTTTAGAAGGAAATTGACCAAATAGTATGAAATGGAATAATTAAATCTCTTAATTATTTTTTTTCTTAGAAAATGATTATAATAAAATAACTATAATGGAGAATATATAGTCAAGACCATTACACTCTCAAATTCCTAGAATAGTGTCAGAAACGTCATATTACCAACAATTAACTAAAAATGAAAAAAAAAAGAATTCCCTTCCCCACACTTTAAAAATAATATTTAAATGAAAAAAATATTAATTGTCATCTTAGGTAGGGATAAATCAAATTTCACCATGGCATAAACCAATATAAAAATTAATGGATTCTATGTGATAAACATTGGTAAATGTAATGGTATGTTTCATGATTAAAATATGGCTATCCTTATATATTCATCAATGATAGTCAAAAAATTTCATTAACTCTAATTCTATAATATAAGAATAATAAAAAGTTATATTTTATATATAAGATCGAAGATTCTCTCAATAATGTGGTGACATTAGATAGAATGTCAAACATAGATTATGAATAACTAATTGGACTAAAATAATAATTTAATTCATCTTTCTTGAGAGTGTATTTTACAAAAATTCAACTGTAAAAATAATATATAATAAATTTACTTGAAAAGTATTGTTATTAATAATAATATAAAAATATATTTCATAAAAAGACAATTCAAATATCTAAAAATAAATTTAATTATGAAAAATTAAAATAAATAACCTTTAATGATCAATTTTCATAAAAATAAATTGGAAAAATAAAAATTCATAAGACTATTTACCATCTCAGGAACTAAAATAAAACATCCAATTTCAATTAAAAAAACATACACTTATATAAAATATGATATGAATCAAGTACAAAGAATAAATAGAACCTATTATATTTTATGACTTGTTACATTGAGAAAAAAATATTTAAAATATTCTATAATATATAAAATAAAATTAATAAATTATTGAAAATAAAATAATGTAATAAATGAATACATTTTAGGATTAAAGTTTGTCATACCCCAATAAGTGTTATTCTTATATTGCATATAACAAAAACAACTTTTAGTCAACACCAATCAAATGGATATTCGGATTTGATTAATAAATAACTACACATTTATCATCTCTAAGAATCATTGAGAAATACTATATACCCATAAGAAAAGAGATAAGTGATTCTAATTCTCGAAGAAAAAAGGAAAAAAGTAAGCATTGGTGGGTGAGGGGAAATAAGGAAGGGGTGAACCTTGTTATCATTAATGGTGTACTATTCCAATAGTATTAAAGGTTTATATAGTGAAGGAAGTCATATCACCAAGGGATCTGTAATCTCTACATCTTCTTCTACAATGAACTCATGGGTATATTCTTTGGAAAAATCCTGTAATTTTTTCAAAAAAGAGAATTTTTTAATAAAATAATTATGAAAATAAATTAATAATTCTATTAAATAGATATCTCAAAAAGATTTCAAATTTTTGTGACCCCACTCAATTTTAGTGGATATTTAGGTTTATTTTATCATGTCGAACACCGATAAAGTATTCTACCTAAAATTCAACCATAATCTTCTCCTCGGTGGTTGTCACTCTAACCACATAAACATCACTCTCCCAGAAAATCAAATGTGATGATAATAAGAAAGAAATATCTAGGTATATAACATTCACTGATAATAGTATATAATAAAAAGTAAATGAATATAGTATTCTATCTAATCTAATCAATAGATAAACATCATATGTGGATGATTATTATAAGGAAAATAATATAATTATATAAATATTTGGGATATATGGGTTATGTATTTAAGTTTCCTCCCCCATGTTTTCATCATCATGATGGGTGAGATGAGATTTTTTTCCCTATCGACCTCTTTATGGAAGAATTTAAATTATTTTGATAAATTTTTGATATCATTGGTTAAGATTTCAAATACATGTTGTTCATGCTCTTTATTTGTTTACTTCATGAGATCCTTAAATGAATTATATGAATGGTTTGATCTCCATACTCCCCTCTATTACCTACAAATTAAAAAACAATTATCATCTATATATTTGGGATATTATAACATTGGTTCCTATTTGAAAATTATACAATATAAATTGAATAAAATAAAATATATAAAAAGTGAAATGGAATAATAATTGATTAACATGGATTTTCACCTTTCTAATGATGCCATATTTATTAGACACACATCATAAGTTTTTAAATATATATATATATATTCCTAATTCAGTACTGTGGTTCCAATCGAACATATCTCTTGAGGAACCATTTCTATTAATCACTAACTACTCCAATAAAAATTATTTTGTTATTTATATATTTATAATATAAAAAAATATTAAAATTGGGGTTTTTTGATAATGGAGATTATGTGAAATGTAAAAGAACTATATGAAACAAACTAACATTAGAAATAAATGTTTGTGGTCTAAGAGATGAAAAAATGTGTTTCATTATTGTAAATATTAATAGTTTATAAAAAAATTTATAACCCATCACATAATACATGATATTCTTATAAGTAATTACTTAATAAGACAAATTTCATATAGGATATCAATTTATAATGTCAAAACACAAAACAGTCAATAGTAAATAATGATTGACACATCTCAATCATGTTTGTGAACCTATCCAATACCTAATTCCAATATACCAAAATTTCCCTCTCAAACAAACCCTACTCCATAATATAAAAATCCTTCATAAGAAAATATAGGGAATGATGTTTGTATGGAGAGTTGGACAAAGAATAAAATAATACCTTTCAAATACGTTCGATTACTAAATATATCCTCAAATTACAAATGGATTTATTAAAATATTATTAAAACATTATTAATTAATGAATAATGATTTATTATCACCATTAAATCCAAAACTTTTATCACACAATGTGTTACATACTCCACATCATGAGTTTTATAGAGGAAAAGTGGTAGAACAAGGGAAAAAATTATAAATAAAATATGTTAATAAATAAAACACTAATGTAATATTACTCCATAAATGTATATGAAAACATATCTTATAATTTTTTAAAAAACTATAGGTCATGAATAAATGTGGAGGTACATGTTTATAGAAAAGGGAGGTGGCAAGATTACCTTTAATTAATTCATCCCAATGATTAATTTTTTTCTAATTAAATGAATATATCCAGAAAATTGTCTTTCTAATATTATTTTATATTCATGTTAAATATTCTCTGAAAATAGCATAGTAACACTGTAAATGTGTACAAAATTAAATAACATCATTAATAAATTTATATTCTCTAGAACTATATACTCTTAACATTTCAATGAACCAATTTACTATGAATTTATTGCCTTAAAAATGATTGAATATCAAGAATTCATATTTAATAACAAAAATTTAGATTATTCTATATGTTATTATAAAATTTCATCTCATCTTGAGATGCATGTTTTGATACTAGGCCAAAAAAATTTAATGTCATAAATATTGTGAATATATTTCATAGCCCCATGTGTTTGGTTTTCTGGGGAGCCTTATGAGTAGATTTATAAATTGGTTATATTGAATTAAATGAATCAAAAAACATATATAATCACATAAATATAATATTTATTTAGGATAGGTGTATTAAATTTTTTGTTAAAAATATTTAACTATTGTATTTAAAGAAAAATATCAAGAATAGTGAAACAACATTTTTTTGAAGTATTTTTTTATAATGATTGATAAAACATAGTTAAATGAAAAATTACTAAATTATGTGATATTATCTAAATATATTATACGTGGTATTTTTTATTTTTGAAAATATTTTATAATTCACCGTGTTATCAATATCATAACCAATGAATTTTTGGGTTTTAATATATGTAATTAATAGTAGATTTTTTATTATATTATGTAAAAAAGTACCAAAAAATTACTATACCATTATGTGATACTAAATATCGAAAGATAAATCTCTTGCATATATTGTAAAGTTTTTTACTATAAAGAACCATAAAACAAAACATATAATTTTAGAGGTCTATTTTTTTTGGTTCATTAAAAACATAACATATGAACATAAAATTAAATTACATCTATGTTTTTTAGCTCTATAATGTGGTAAAAAAACATATTTTCTTCTCTTAATGAAATGGATTCCCTAGGGACACACATAGATTTTAAATTGAGTTATAATTTATAGTAAGGAAATATAAATGAATTTTCATTATAATATAAGAGTCAATATGAATAAAAAAATTTCATAAGATATTAGGCATATATATTATCCCATGGATTAATGGTATAAAGAATAAAATAACACAAAATAATATAATCATACAAATGTTGAAAAATATAAAATATTACTACAATTCATAATAAATGGATAATTTCAAGACAATAAAACATAGTGTGCTATACTAATTAACCATTCAAAAAGCATGGTATCTCAAGAGATGAGAAAATTATAAATTAAATTCAAAATATTTAAAAGACTATGAGAAAAAATTATATTTTAAATTTGTATATGAATATGTGTTCTATGTAAGTAAATTCAACCATACATCATGCATTAACATTAGAAAAGACATGAGAAGGAATGTTTTTAAATTTTCTTGTCTCAATGCATAAGAAAATAATATATCACAATGATACCCAATATAAGAAAGGATTAGAGATTATTTTGGGAGTTCATAATTTATTAATGAAGAATAATTCATGAATATAGATATCTTATTAATAATTTTTTTTGATTTTTTGAAAAATTACAATAACTCCATAATATTTTGTTAAATATTTTTTATAAAATATAAATACACTTTCTTTGATAGCTACTATTTTAGGAAACACTGAGTCTTAAGGAACAATAATATATTGTTAAAATTATCATTTAATATCTTCTTTATAACATATTTATTATTTTTTGAAGTATTAATTTGAATAAAATCATTTTTAAAATTATGTTTAAAATTTTTATATATAGAAAATAAATTTATAAATAATTACATAATTTTTAGTAATGACTTTATATGCTTCAAAAATACCTGTTTCAAAAGAAATAGATTTAAAATGATTTTTTTGAACAAATAAAAAACATGTATAAGATTTATTTAGAATAGATATATTAATTTTGGGAATTAACATATAATAATTAACATATGGTGAGTTGACTAGAATTTCATAAGGATATTAATTTTTTTTTGAATTGTGAAAATTACATATTTTAATTAAAAAAACCATGTCATTTATATAAATTCCAATTATTTTTTTAAAATAAAAATAAAATAATTTAAATTAGGTTATTATTTATCAATTTGAGTTAAGTTATATCTATTTTCATTGAATTTTTATACTAAAACATTATTTATATGTAAACATTATCCCCTTTGGAATTTTTTTTTTCATTGGTTCCAAATGTATAATATTAAATAAATTTATATCAATTATCAAAATTGAAGATGGTAAAATGAATTCCATATTCAAAATATGAGAAATTGATATTATATAACAAGGTAAAATATGTTATGGTCAATATGAATGGCTGAAATAGTAAAAATTAATTACTGTAGTAACGGTAAAATCCATTTTACTACAGTATAAACTAAATTGATAAGTGGTAAATTTGACTAAATATGAGTCAAAATCCAATTTTATGGAAATATTTAAAACTGGAAGCATATATGATTCTATAATGAACAATTTTGGATCCATGGAGATCGTTTGAAATCGGAGTACAACATTTTATGTTCATAAAATATTTTTATGTCCTCTCCCAACTAATAAAAGGGAACCACTTATCCTCGCCTATTTATAATTCTAAAACCTTTTTTTAAAATAAATTACCAAAATCCATTAATTTCATACTTGCATACATCATATTGACTATATTTTTATTAGTAACCCATCTGAATAAATATATTTTGGCTAACCTATTGAGGTTTTCCGATGAAGTGGTATTATTCTTAAATAAGCATTTTAAATTAATTTCATATTCCACATATTTCATATCCTCATGAAATATAATGATAAAATAACATAACTCTATCACATTTAATGATAGTTTTTTAATTTAATTTAATAATATATAGACATCTATACCTTCATCAAATGGATGATGAAACCATCAATCATGCATAAGGAAGACTACAGACTCATATACTGATGTAATTTGTTTTCAATCACTAAAACTAATAGATGGGGATTATTGAAGATTTAATTATTATATATGATATAAATGAAACATTTATACAATTGTAAATTTAATATCAAATATAAATTTTAACCCTTGAATCCATTGGAAAATTAAAATCTCTCTCAGACATATGTGTGGACTACCAATTCCAAAAAACGATGTAATGTTTTTTCATTTTAGTTTTTGTAAGAACCCGGATCTTCGTTTTCGGTATGGTTTTACTTTTTCTAGAGTTTTTAAGAAAAATGAACTTCCTGGAAATTTTTGAAGTACATGCCGTGTACTTTCTGAGTACACGCCGTGCACTCTTCTTCGGCTCAAATCCGTGTGTTGGCCATGCCGGGCCACTCACACGGTGTGCAGGGGTGACATGGAGGGTGATTTTGGTAGAGTATAGAAAAGACTCAGTACACGCTGTGTAATTTTCTTTTTTTCCCACTAAATGGACTAGGGTCATTCCTAAAGCACAGAAACACCTCTTTCTAGGTCTCGTTCGTCCGAGAGCGACCCGTACGTCCAGATCTTCAACGAGCTCCCGCCTCTTCGTCCGTTCTACGATTTGAGCATGGTCGATTGCGTTTAAATCACAGCGGTGAGTTCTTCCATTTTCTTGAGGCTTGTTTTCTGATTCCTCCTCATTTTCGAGTTATCATGGGTTGAGCGTTTTGTGCGTTTTCTCAGATCTACGACGTTCTAAGGGGAATCTTTCATCATGGTTCATGTATATCGATCTCCTAGGATCGAGGTAGGTGGTTTGTGCCTTTCTGTAGAAATTTGATGAGTATTTTGTGCAAATTTCACAAATACCCTTGAACTGGGTATTGCGTGTTACCTGTTTTGCTCTATTGTTTTCTTTATTTTCTTGATTACTGTAGTAGAGGGTTATTCTTGTGAGTAGAGTAATTTATTTTGTGCTTAGGTTGCTTTTCCATGTTTTCTCTACCTGTTTGGCTTTTTTCCAGTTTCCATGCCTAGTCGTACGATAGTGGAACTGCTACTTTATTATGACGTTGAGCCTTAGAATGACAGCCAAGTAGTTCTTTAGGTTTACTTGGATGGTACACGCATGCTATGCATGTTTATTTTCACTCAGGACTATTAGAACCTAGGGTAGTAGACCAAAGGGAGAATTGATGGAAGGGCTTCTCCAGAGTGACTTTTAATTACGATGCGAGACCACAGGGGGAATTGAAGTTGAGTGATTCCTCCGAGAGTCTGTAGTTCCTCGATGCGATCCACATGGGGAATAGAAGTTGAGTGCTTCCCCAGAGATCCTTTAGCAAGATACGAGACTATAGGGGGAAATGGCGGTGAGTGATTCCCCAGAGAGTCTGTTATTTTCAAAGCTAAACCAGAGGGGTGAGACTGTGTGTGCCTCCTAGAGGGTTGCTAGTACTTGTAGGTTGAACCATAGGGGTTAGGCTGTGAGAGATACCCAGAGGGTTACCTGTTTTTCTTCTTGTTGCTGGCTGTTTACTTGTGTATTTTGTTTGTTAGAACTGTGGATTGTAGCTGCTTGTGCTTTCCTGTTTACTTCTTCTTGTTTTATTACTGCCATGTATTCATTGACTATTAGGTACAAATCTTTGGGTGATTTCCTACTTGGATTGTATATCACACCCTGTTTGGGCCATGCTTTTGGGCCCAAGTAGACTATGTTGATGTAGGTATAGATAAGGGCAAGTGCCCTTCTACTTCAGGTTCTTGATTGCACTGGATCTGGAGAGCATGGGACCGACCCGTGGCTCGTGATGCTGAGGAGTTCATTTTGTTTTCCATTCAATTTTTTTTCAGTTGTACTTCAACACGTTGGTTTGTCTACTACTTTCCATATACATATGTACCATATTGCATCATTATTAGTTATCCATTGTTTCCGCTATTCAGTTCAGTTGTTGTATGCTGTTTATTGATTTTGCTATTATGTATGGTTGTTTTCCACTGTATACTTTACAGAATGAGGGCATTGTTTCCCCATCGCCTCACCAAGGCCCTCGATGCTAGTCGGTAGCCTCTGAAATTTGGGGGAACGCGCTTGAGGTCATGTGGCGAACCGGGTACGGGGCACTAGTGGAGGGGCTCCAGATTCGGGTCGTTACAATGTGGTATAAGAGGAGTTATTTTCCCTTGCTTTACTGTTTGAATACTTTATCCAGGGATAGTATGAATTCGGTATCTGTTATTAAGCTTCTCTTGGGAGTATCTAAACCGTGTACAAGGAAAATCCATACTACCTCGTTAATTGCAGTTTGCTGATTTTGGGTTTTTTTGTTGATCTGATTTCACCTAGAGTGATTCACATGACTTGTTCTATTATTGTTTTGAAACATCGGTTCTATTTCTATCGCAACCCAATTAGATGACGGTATTCCATCTCATGCATCATATAGGAACTTGTATAAATCACATGCAATGCATTCTTTCCATGCCATCTAGGGTGCATTAGCTATTTCATGCTGTTGTGATAGACTCTGTGTAGATTATGCATGTTGTTCTGATAGATGCTTGATAGATGCTCTTCCATTATGTTATAAAATTTATTGTTTTGATCTTTGATTAAAAATGATCTTTTTCTCCCTTATATGTGACTGTAGGAGATGCCAAGCTTTGATTCGCGGGGAGTATGGGCCCTCACGAGTCATAATTTGGAACCTATTTGCCTTGTTTTTAGGTTTTCTGGGGTTTTGTGCAGTTTCAGAGCTACTGCCTAGAAAAACCCAGAATAAACGATGTGTACTTTTTGGATACACGCCGTGTAGTGTTCAGGCCGTGTCACTGACCATGTGAGTAGAACACGGTGACGTGAAAGTAACCAGGGAACACGTCATGTATGGTAGGTACACGCCGTGTAAGTTCGGAGCCATGTACTCGACCGTGTCACTAACAAAACAGGTCAGGGGAGCATGGGTAGAACACACCATGTCCAGAGGGAACACACTGTGTAGTCCTGTCCAGGTACCTGGCCGTGTCACGAACAACACGGGCCGACTTTAACTTCTTTTCCACACGCTTTGTTTGTTCGGAACACGCCGTGTAATTGTGTCCAGGTACCCAGCCATGTCACGGACAACATGAGTTGGTGTAACCTTCACATATAAATGTCGTGTTTGTTCGGAGCATGCTATGTAAGGTACAACCGTGTAGACAGCCATGTTCTTAACAACATGGGCCGCTGAAGCCTTGCCTAGTGCACGCCGTGTTTGTTTTGAACACGCTGTGTAGTCTCTAGTTGAGTTGGACCGTGTGGGTTAGCCGTGAGAAGAGACTCAGGAAGGGGACTAGTTTTCAAGTACACGCCATGTGTTTGGGTCAACACGCCATGTATTTTGAGGTGTACACAACTTTTCGGGAATGAGTACATGCCCATGTCAGTGGCTTATGAGGGCACATCGTGTAGTTTTTATACACACCGTGTAGTAGTGTTTTGAAATCTTGTGTATTTTCCTTACCCTGTTTCCAATTTGTAATCTGGTTTTCTCTGTCCTTGTTTTCTTGATCTAAGGCGTACTCTTGATCTTTTAGAGCTGTGCCTCCAAGACGTCCTCTGGTCGTACGTCTGTTGTCAGGCAGTGATCAGACGCCAGACAGGGCTGATCGGGGGCTTCCTGCTGATCCTCCAGTCGGGCCAGCCTTGGCACCGGTTGTCATACCAGTTGCAGGCGCTGACGCGCAGTTCATGAAAGGTTTCATGAGGATGATGCAGGCCTTCTAGGGAGCACTGCCTCCTGCCACGTCTATGGAAGACTTGACGCAGGTTTTTCAGTAGCCGCATCCTCCTACGTTCTCGTGGGAAGGAGGACCTCAGGCTGCAAAGTCATGGCTAGAAGCCATGCTGACTATCTTCAATCCTCTAGAGACACCTCCAGAGAGGCGGGTCAAGCTTGCTACTTACATTTTCCAAGACTCCGCCAGGAGGTGGTGGGACATGATCTCACAGGTGGGTTAACAGCAGGATACGGATTGGGAGGAGTTCTAGCGCATGTTCTATGACTACTTCTACCCGGAGACCCTGAGGGCCGACCGAGCCCGGAAGTTCATGAGCTTAGAGCAGGGTACTCTTTCTGTGATGGAGTATTCTGCTTGTTTCACTGAGATGCATCACTTCACACCCCTCCGGGATGGGAGTGGGGTGTTCCTAGCAAGGAAGTTTGAGGATGGTCTATGGTGGGAGATCTGATCGCAGGTGAACATCTTCCAGCTGACTTCCATCACTTCCATCGCCAACCAGACATTGATTTAGGAGCGCAATATGAGAGACTCTAGAGCTGCAATCCAGGGCGGTCCTGCTTCCAGAGCTAGTTTGCGTCCAGATGACAGCAAAAATCACCATAGAAAGCCTGCGCGCGGTGATTCGAGGAAGCGAGATGCATAGTCAGGCATCCATGTGAAATGCTACCAGTGTGACCGGTCAGGGCACATGAGGCCGCAGTGCTAGAGGGACCCCGTGGAGTGCTGATCTTGCGGCAAGATGGGTCACCTTCAGCGTTTCTGTCGGGTTTTCTCACCAGTAGCTGGTGACCGGGGTTCTTCCATGACTCCTCGTTCAGGAGCAGAACCACCAGTTTCTCACCAGTCAGGGAACTGGAGTTCTTCCGGCCATTCAGGCCAAGGTGGATGTCGAGGCCGTGGAAGTCATCGAACAGTTCCTCAGCACCAGTAGGGAAGTTCAGCTCAGAGTGGTCATCTAGGGATGCAGGGCCGCGGTACAGGCCAGTATTTTACCATGGAGTAGACTTATTATGAGTAGGATCCCGACCCTTCTACTGTTCGAGGTACGATTTTAGTAGCATCAGTTTTATCTTCAGCCCTTTTTGATACTGGTTCTACGCAATGCTTTATCTCTGTTGTTGTTGTGGAGAGCCTTGGACTCTGCATCTTTTCTTCTGCTGAATCGTTGTCACTAGGCACACCTTTGTAAACGAGGACATCTAGTGTACGCCAGTGTAGAGAGTGCCCCTCGAGGTTGTTGGGTATTGCTTCTTATGGGATCTCTATGTCCTAGAGATGAAAGGCTATGATATCATCCTTGGCATGGACTGGTTGATTAACTTTCTGGTAGTCGTCAACTGTTATCACTGCATAGTGAGTTTCGTTTCACCAGAGGTCGAGTCTTTTCTTCATAAAGGCGAATGGGACGTTCGGGCGAGTCGGGCAGGACTCGAGCATCTTGGGCTAGGAGGGGTGACAACCCAGATTGCTTGTATTTTTTTGGATGATCAGGGGACTCCACAGTTGGACTTTCCTCTAGTGGTGGATTGTTTCAGGGATGTCTTTCCAAAGGAATTATTAGGTTTTCCTCCAGAGCGTGAGGTAGAATTCTCTATTGAGCTCGTGCCGGGAGCGGCACCGGTGTCCATTCCTCCCAAAAGGATGGCTACACCTAAGTTGTATGAGCTCAAGAAGCAGTTGGAGGAGTTGCAGGAAAAGGGTTTCATCCAACCCAGTACATCTCCTTGGAGTTCGCCTGTCCTGTTTGTGAAGAAGGCGGATGGTACCCTTCGGCTTTGTGGGGATTATCGGAAGTTGAACCAGTTGACGGTCAAGAACTGATATCCCTTACCAAGGATCGATGACCTATTTCATCAGCTCAAGGAGCCTGGGTGTTCTCGAATATCGATCTAAGGTCCGGTTAACATTAGTTGCGCATTAGACCATCAGATATACATCTGATAGCCTTCAATAGTAGGTATGGTTTATACGAGTATACAAACATTCTGTTCGGTCTCATGAATGCGCCTGCAGTTTTCATGGCATTGATGAACCGAGTGTTCCATCCTTACTTGGACTCTTTTGTCATGGTATTCGTGGACGATATATTGGTGTACTCTCACAATCGACATGACCAAGCCACACATCTTGAGATCGTTCTGAGTACACTGAGAGAGCATTAGCTTTATGCTAAACTCTCGAAGTGCCACTTCTGGTTGGATCAGATTCACCTCTTGGGTCACATCATCTCAGAGGCAGGAGTATCTGTGGACCCAGAGAAAGTGAGAGCTGTAGTTTCCTGGGAGTAGCTGAAAAAAGTCTTTGAGGTAAAGAACTTCCTAGGGCTGGATGGATAATATAGATGCTTCAGTCGGGACTTTTCTCGTCTAGCATCACCTTTGACAGGTCTGACCAAAAAGGGGGCAAAGTTCTCATAGTCAGATTCTTGTGAGTCAGCCTTTCTGGAGCTGAAAGGGAGGTTGACGTCAGCACCGATACTAGTCTTGCCGGAGCAAGGAAAGAGCTACACTATTTACTATGATGCTTCAGGTATCGGGCTGGGGGCTGTGCTTATGCAGGGGGATGGAGTAGTTGTGTACGGGTCTCGGCAGTTGAGGCCACATGAGAGGAACTACCCTACGCACGATATGGAGTTGGCAGGTGTTGTTCATGCCTTACACTATTGGAGACACTATCTTCTAGGAGAGTACTTTGTGGTCTTCACTGACCACAAGAGTCTCATGTATATCCTCACTCAGCATGATCTGAATCTGAGGCAGCGCGGGTGGGTCGAGTATCTTCAGTCTTTTGATTTCGAGATTCCCTATATGCCGGGGAAGGGCAACGCAGTGGAAGATGTGTTGAGCAGGAGAACTCAGGTTAAAGCAGTTCAGGAGGCTAGCAATGAGTGGGAGATTATGGATATGTTCTCTAAGATGCATATGGAGGTGCACGACAGATAGAGATAGACCTTCCTATATTCTGTAGCTGTTACTTATACACTACTTGATCGGGTACAGATGAGGCAACTATCAGACACAGAAGGCTTAGTCCTGCGGGAGAGTGTGTCAGGAGGGGACCCTCGTCCTAGGTGGACAGTGGGCACGGATGAGATCTTGCATTTCCAGGGACTCGTATGGGTGCCAACAGACATACGTGAGGAGCTGATGTAGGATTTTCATTCCTCAGTTTGGGAAGTTCATCTTGGCGTCACCAAGATGTATCGGGATATTCATCTCCAATACTGGTGGCCAGGTATGAAGAAGGATGTTGCGTGATTTGTCATGATATGTTCTACTTGATAGAAGGTGAATGCAGAGAATCACTGACCAGTAGGCCTTTTACAGGAGTTACTCATTCCAGAGTGGAAGTGGAACGATGTTGCGATGGACTTTGTGACTGGGTTGCCGAGATCACCTCGAGGGAACGGTGTTGTTTGGGTTGTCGTTGATAGGCTCACAAAGGTTGCTCACTTCTTGCTGATCAAGGAGACCTTCAGTGTCAATGATCTAGGATGACTTTACATCCGAGAGATTGTTCATCTGCATGGAGTCCCACACTCCATCATTTCAGACAAGGATGCGCGCTTTACCTATCAGTTCTGGCAGGGACATCAGAAGGCCTTGGGTACACAGGTACTTTTGAGTACAGCATACCATCCCCAGACAGATGGCCAGTCCAAGCGCACGATCCAGGTTCTTGAGGATATGCTCTGAGCCTGCATTCTAGACTTTGGCGGTTCTTGGGAGAAGCATATTCCTCTGGTGGAGTTTGCCTACTACAACAGTTTCCGGGCGACCATTCAGATGGCACTATACGAGGATTTGTAAGGTAGGCCATGCCAATCACCCTTATGCTGACTGGAGGTAGGAGAGGCATCTTTGATGGGACCTCGTATTATTCAGGAGACCTCAGAGAAGATAGAGCTGATTCGAAAGAGCATGGCTACAGAACAGTCCCGAAAGAAGTCTTATGCTGATCAGCGGAGATGACCTCTAGAGTTTGAGGTTGGGGATCAGATTTTCCTGCGTGTCACACCAAATTTGGGGCACAAGAGGATTCAGAGACAGGGTAAGCTTTCACTATGGTACATCGAGCTGTTTGGGGTCTTGGAGAAAGTGGGGCCAGTTGCTTATCGTCTATAGTTACCTCAGCAGTACTGGGCCATGCATGACTTCTTCCACGTATCTCAGCTCCGACGCTACTTTTCAGACCCATATCAATTCTTCCATCCTAAGGAAGTTGAGCTTGAAACGGATGCGTCGTTTGAGGAGCATCTTATTCGGATTGTCGATCTCTATATGAAGGTTCTACGCAGGTGGTCTATTACTCTGGTAAGGGTGCTATGACAGCACGGGCGAGTATAGGATGAGACTTGGGAAAGAGAGGCCGATGTACGATCGCAGTGGCCAGAGCTACTCAGGGTTTCTTATTCTCCACCTCATTAGGGAAATTTGGGGACAAATTTCTTTAAGGGGAGAAGTTTTTAAAAACCCGGATCTTTGTTTTAGGTATGGTTTTCCTTTTTTAGGAGTTTTTAAGAAAAATAAATTTTTTTGGAAATTTTCGATGTACATGCCTTGTACTTTCTGAGTACACGCTGTGTACACTTCTCCGGCTCGAAGCCGTGTGCTGGCCGTGCCGGGCCACACGCAGGGTGTGTATGGGTGAAGTGGAGGGCAATTTTGGGGGAGTACGGAAAAGACCCAGTACACGCCGTGTTTTTTGAAAATAAATGCTGTGTACTTTTTGTTTTTTACTAAATGGACCGGGGTCACACCTGACGCACAGAAACACCTCCTTCTAGTTCCCGTTCGTCCAAGAGAGACCCATACGACCAGATATTCGACGATCTCCCACCTCTTCATCTGTTCTCCAATTCGAGCATGGCCGATTGCATTGGAATCACAGTGGTGAGTTCTTCCTTCTGCTTGAGCTTTGTTTTCTGATTCCTCCTCGTTTTCGAGTTATCATGGGTTGAGCTCTTTGTGCGTTTTCTCAGATCTATGATGTTCTAAGGGGAATCAATCATCCTGGTTCATGTATATCGATCTCCTAGGATCGAGGTAGGTGGTTTGTGCCTTTCTTTAGAAAGTTGATGACTATTTTGTGAAAATTCCACCAATACCCTTGAACGGTGTATTACATGTTACATATTTTTCTCATTTGTTTTCCTGCTTTGCATGATTGCTATAGTAGAGAGTTATGCTTGTGATTATAGTAATTTATTTTGTGCTTAGGTTTCTTTTCCATGTTTTTTCTACCTGTTTGGTATTTTCCCAATTACCATGCCTAGTCATAGGAGAGTGGAAATACTACTTTATTATGCTGTTGATCCTTAGAATGATAGAAAAGTAGTTTTTGAGGTTTACTTGGGTGATACACTCATGCTACGCATGTTTATTTTCACTCAGGACTGTGAGAACCTAGAGTAGTAGACCAAAGGGAGAATTGACAGAAGGGATTCTCCAGAGTGTCTTTTAATTATGATGCGAGACCACAAGGGGGAATTGACATTGAGTTCTCCCTCACAGATTCTATAGTTCCTCGATGCTGGCCACTGGGGGAATAGACGTTGAGTGCTTCCCCAGAGAGCCTTTAGCATGATACGAGACTATAGGGGGAATTGACGGTGAGTGCTTCCCCAGAGAGTCTGTTATTTTCATAGCTGAACCAGAGGGGTGAGACTGTGTGTGACTCTTAGAGGGTTGCTAGTACTTTTAGGTTGAGCTATAGGGGTTAGGGTGTGAGATCTACCCAGAGGGTTACCTGTTTTTCTTCCTGTTGCTGGCTGTTTACTTGTGTACTTTGTTTGTTAGAACTGTGGATTGTAGCTTCTTGTGCTTTCCTATTTACTGCTTCTTTTTTTATTACTACCATGTATTAATTGACTATTAGGCACAAATCTATGAGTGATTGCCTATGGGTATTATATCTCACACCCTGTTTGGGCCATGCTTTTGGGCCCAAGGAGACTATGTTGATACAGGTATAGATAAGGGCAATCACCCTTCTACTTCAGGTTCTTGATTGCACTGGATCTGGAGAGCATGGGACCGAGCCGTGGCTCGCAATGCTTAGGAGTTAATTTTGTTTTCCTTTCACTTTGTTTTTTAGTTGTACTTCATCATGTTGGTTTGTTTACTACTTTCCATATACATATGTACCATATTGCATCATTATTAGTTATCCATTGTTTCCGCTGTTCAGTTCAGTTGTTGTATGATGTTTATTGATTCCGATATTGTGTTTGGTTGTTTTCCGCTGTATACTTTACCGAATGAGGGAATAGTTTCCCCACCGACTCACCAAGGCCCTTACTACTAGTCTGCAACCTCTTGCTTTTGGGGAAACACGCTTGAGGTCATGTGGCGAACCGGGTAAGGGGCACCAGTGGAGGGGCTCCAGATTCGTGTCGTTACAGTTTTACAATAATGGTAATAAAGATGGACATGATTACTAAAAATGATATATATTACACAAAAATAATATTTAAAGGTGAATTAATTTTTAATTTTGTTACATTCCATCCCATAAAGAAATTGAAAAACCATTTAGGAATATATATGGCCTACCGTCTTAATGAAAAGTGTAACTCATTATCTATATTGCACTTTTTTGAAAAACTATAAAAAATATACAATTAATATATATTTTATTTATTTCCTTCTTTTTATTATATGGATTTTTGAATATTTATATATATAATTGGACGAAAACTGAAAAAATAAAACATATTTGAAAAAAGAAGAAAATTTTAACCATATCATGATTTTAATTAGGAATTTATAACAAACGATTGATAAAAGGATGTAATAATTGAATTTATGGTCTAATATATAAATTTTTATACATGTGTTTAATAATCCTTTATTTATTATATATGAAACTCATGCTAGTGAACTGAATATAGAGACATATAGTAATGGATTTTTGTCTCAATCTTATTTATATGAGAATTATGCCATATTCAGCAATTATATATTATGTGTGGTCTATATATTGCCGATAATTGTATTTTATGAATATTATTATGAAAATAATTGTGGTTTATATTATTATAGTAGGTTAACTCTTATATAGGTATTATTATTTGAAAGATACTAGTGTGGTATGGGATTGGAGCTACAATTTCATTGTTTATTGGGATTGTTTATGATTATGGTTCAAATAATGATATGTAGTTATATAGATATCAAGAAACTCACAAATTTTATTATATTATTGTTATTTATTTAAATGAAATTTTCTATTGATTGTACTTTCTTTATACACTCAATAATGTAGAATAATTTAAGGAAAAAACATGATTTAATTTCCCTAATAATTAAACACCCTTTTCTCCCAAATGAATGTTTTCTAATGATATTTTAATGAATATTTTCACTATAATTAAATTATTTCTTAAAGAAAAATTTAACCATTTTGGAATTTTTATAAATTCATTTAAATTCATTTTACTTTTGCTTGCGTGAATACATATATTTTGAATTTTTTTACCAAAAATGGTAAATGAATATATATTTTAACATGCACGACATGAATGGTATTTTTTATTGTCAGAACTACTTAATAATTTAGCAATTAACTAACATGTATCTGAGGATAATTTATAATTAAATGTTTTCATTAATATAAGGGATATTTTTATATTTTAAATATTTGTTTTTAAAAGGTAAATGTAAATTTACATAAGAAAGTTTCAAACTCATCTGCAATAATGAATTTCAATATTATATAACATCCATTGACGATACATAACATTTTCTAGTGATATTATTATATAGTACCATTTTTATTCATTTACTATTGTTTTTATATTTATGATGAATATATTTTCATGAAACCATTTTCCATTGATGTGTAACGCAATACTAAAATATTTATGAGACCTATTTAATTACAATAGGTTATGTTAGGATGATTTTTTAATGAAATTGCGGTAAATGTTTTATTTATAATTTGACGTGTGGGATCTGTATATCCAGTTAATTAATTTGTGAATGGTTAATGTTTTATGAGCTTAAAGGGTTCCTAAGATGTTATCCCAAGGCCAGAAGATGGTATTGGTGATGTTTCCCCAAGCCCAGAATAGGGTACATGGGTGGTTATCACAAGCCCCCTAATAGGTATATTAGGGGTTATCCCAATCCCCATGTCGGTACATGGGTGGGGATCTATATCACAACAGGTTAGTACTGTCATGGTGGATATCATGACATAATATTTTCTATGTTTATATGTATGACTAAAATATATTTCATATGATAATGTTATACTAACTTAGATTATGTTCACTGATTCCCATATTAATTCAAGTATTATAATCTTTCACGATTTTTCCTATGACCCATGGTTATTATCATTTTATGCATGTTATGATTTTCAAATTATATAATTGTGTTCTTATACCCTTATTCATAGGTTATACTAAAACATAACTTTTTCCCTTATTAAGCATCTGGTTACACCCTTTATTATGTTTCTATTCCCCAGGTTAAGAAGATATGTATTGTGAATTATATGTCTATGAGTGGTTATGTATTGATAAACATAGTGGGTAATGATGTTTCTTCATGTGAACTAGTTTTCCATATATCGATGTCTCAAATGGAACTACAGATATAGGATTGTGGTGTGGATCCATGCATAATGTAAAGAATTTTCATGTATTATGATATAATATATATTGATAAAAAATGTGGGTTTATTGTAAGTATTATTGTATGTATTAGTAATAAATTTTGAATTAACATGATTAAACATTAGTGAATATCGTAAGGATAAGTCCATGTACAGAATAATATTTTATCAATTTTCATAAATGATAGAGAGAGTTGTTTCAAAGAAATTACAACTGCCCTTGGATAATATAAGTTGACATGGCTCTAGCCCAATTGTTCATTGGTTTAGTAAATCCAAAAATAGAATAGTGGTATTTGAAATTATCATCACCTATTTCATGACTTCTGGATTTACTGTACTCCTTGTTTGACACTCTAAGGGGATGTGATTTTGAAATTCACAAACTCTATACGAACCATCATAAAATATTTGAATATATGATGGCCTTAAATGACCCATGTTAAATCTAATTTGACATAGTCTAAAAAAGGATTCATGATTTGGTCGTCCCATAAATGACTGATATCTCTAATCATATATTCCCTATGATATTTCTGACAATATAGGTTTCAACAATAAATTCAAGATAGAACAATAATGCTTGGGTGGGATGTGTATTTTAAAATATTTTATAAAATTATTTTATTTATATTTATATGAATTTCATTATAATGCCCCAGCCTTAAACCTTACTTAATCTTGAGTTATTACAAGATTACACATTGAGGATCTTTTCAGGATTAGAGTTTTAGAGAATTAGATCATAAAACTTTCATTACATTCCACATTTAAACATAGTGGTTACATAAAATATAGTATTCATTTTTCCCATCAACAGAAACATATTTAAAATAAAACATGGATTCTTTCTTGACACTTCCTTGAAACTATCATCATATCATGTACCCTTCCCTTAACCTGTGAAAAACATTTCAAAAACTTGGGATGAACATAACAATCTCAATAAGGGATATAAAAATATGGAAAGGAAACATGAGTACATGTATACACAAGAATCAATGAAATCATACTCTACTCACAAAACATAAGCACTTTAACATACCTCATCAAATCATGAATAAATCATAGAAATCATAAGACATAAAGGTAACTTGAGGCATTCATAACATTCTAACGTAGGGAGTAACCCTCTTGGTTACATTTGGAATTCCCATCATAGTATATTCCCTAAATCTCTTCATAGAAACCTTAACATTTAACTCCTTCACGTTACCCAATTCATTGGAGAGCTATATCGGGCTCACCCACCCTTAGTTTATCACGGAACCACCTGTCTTCATAATAATGCCCAAGAACCATAACATACTCGTATCACATAAAACATGCATAAAGGAAACATAACATTTCCACTTTTCAATCACAAGATATCAATACAACACATTGTTATAAAAACATTATGAAACCCATTTTCATTACCAAAATAAAAGAAAAGTAAAACATGGTATTTATTTTTCTTTTAAAAAAATGTATGGCTTGTAGAGGAAGCCAAAACTCAAATAATGGTCACAGTGGCAGAGAAGTCGTTGTCACCGCATACGTACGACAAAAACATTATCTTTTTTCGTTTAGTAAAATGCTTCCTATAAAAAGATTCCTTTTGGATAAACGTAAGAGTAAAATGGGTTTATACATCGTATAAAAGAAGTTTGTGTATAAAACAAAATATGCCTCAATGAAAGGAGATTGAGACGAAGTCCCATACCTCGGGTCCGACTTGACTCAATCGTTCTTTAATCTCTTGAATAATAAACTTGAGTTAATTTCAACTTTCTTAAGAACCTTTTTCAAGTTCATTATTCCTTTATATCACTTATTACCATGTCATGAACACTATGTTATTATTTATGTTAATAATGGTCGTTTTAACGATCATTGGTACTTGAGTCCAAAATAAACTCTTTATAATTACAAGTTGTTCATGTATCCATTATATCCAGATTTATACTCATGATGTAGATATCATAGATATAATATATATCCAGTTTATACATGCATTTATAATATTACATAACATTTAGAGGTAAGAAATGAAATGCACCGTTCATGGAGATGGTAAGCCGTACAGACGCATGAACGCTACTTCCACTTCTATTTCATATTTAATGGAATTAAAACATAATGATACATAATAGTATTTTAATTCCAGTAATGTATCATATATAATATCATTAAATATATCCTTTATACGTACCACATATGGTATTAACGAATCAAATCACTTTGAGGGGGCGGTAGTCCACACTTCCTAAAATGAAGATATCGCGTATAGCCATAATGGAAGCCATAAAGGTATGCCATAAATGAAAAATACAGAAGATTAAGTAAAAAATAAACATATTATATATCATATATAAATATAGTGACATCTTAATGTCCACCTTTGAAGGTGTTATATGAGTGTTGAACAATCATCATTTCGTGAGTCAGAAATTCGCCATCCACAGAAACAATATGTCCTTTAACCATTAGATGTAGGTGTGTGTAAGTTTAGCTCAAATACTTCTTATAAAAACATCCTAGTATATTGAATATAAAGGAGTTGTTACAAAAGAAATGAATAAAAATAGTTTAGGGGGTTGGAGAAGCAAAATAAAACAAAAGGACTCAAGTGAAGACATTACCTTAAAATTGGGGTAACTCTCTTTGGTTTGAGCTCAAAGGCTTCCTTGTGAAGACTTCTACCCAAAGTGAGGCTCCTAAGAGTTAGAGAAGGATTTTTAGAGACAAAATGGTGAGGTTTTGGCCGATCCAAAGGCTTTGTAAGTGTGGGTAAGGAGGTAGAGGTGGGGGCCTTTTATAAGAGGAGAGGAGGGGCACTCTTGGAAAGTAAAAAAATGTTACTTTATTTTAAAATGTGATTCGGATTTAAAAGGTCCCACATTGATATAATTCAAGGATAAGGTGATAAGGGTTCTAAATATACCCAACCAATAGGTTTTTTACAAGTTTAGGTCTTAGATTTTACATTATCTTTTCATTTGATTTAAATCGTTAAATAATGAGGTAATCGATGCATCATCATGATGTCATAAATAATTTAATTTAATTAATATATAAAAATTATAAAAAAATACTATGATGTAGGAAATATATTTATATTTCTAATGAATATTTATATTAAAAAATATGACTTGTATAACCCCATTTTAAAATTGTTTTATTAAAACAAATCATGTTTTTGTCATTTTTACTTTTACTTTAAATAAAAGAAATTAATGTCTTTATCTTACCCAAGTGGATCCATGGGGTCCCAAAATTATACCCATGGGTTTTATTGGTCTTCCATGACACATCCAATAAGGGTAGGACATGTGTAAAGTTCATTTCATATTATTAAAACATTATTTCTACCTTAAATTACACTAATTTCCTCTAATCGTGATTAAAAACTTAAAAGATACTATTCAAAAAAAATTATTTTAATCCCATTAAAACACGTTTTACTTATTAATGACAACCATGTATGTCAGATTTTTGAAATTCAAAACACAGAGGTGGTAAAATTTCATTTAAACGAGAAATCAGTTTTTTAAGTACCACTTAGTGGTTTCACTATTCATCAAAAGTTGATGTTTTTCAAAAAAATTCCAAAACTTCACCATAAGATATATTATATATCCAAATTCAAAAATGATGTCTATTTTACAAAATTCAAAACATATAAGTTACATTAATTAATTTAATAATTAATTCCCACTGTCAGAGCAAATAGCGTGTTTTTATGAAACAATAAGTATCAAAAGATTGACACTAGTTTTAGTCCAATTTCAAAGTGAAATTAATTCCAATAACTACCGTTGGATTAAATGATAAAAATATATTATATGTAAACTTTAAAACCAATTAGAAAAATAATCTATCCATATAATTAAATTAGATGAAAAAGTAGTTTTGATGTAAAATGCAGTATTTTTCACTATTCATTAAAAAATGAACATTGTCGGAAAAATACCAAAAATTTACCCAAAGTAAATTTCAATTTCACAATCATAAAGAATAAGTTTATTTTGACAAATAGAGCTTATAAAATTTTCAAAAGTTTGATTTAAAAATGTTTTTCCATCAAAAGGCAGTAAAACAATCTTTTAAAAATTTTAGTATATTCCATGCTTAAGATTGGATTTATTCTCATTTTAAGCCTCTAAAACACTATCTAATTCATTAATAGACATGGATAAAAATATCTATTATTCATTACTTACTTGGGATGTTACATCCTTCCCCCTTTAGAAAATTGCGTCTTTGCAATTTATTTACTTATCGAATAAGTGGGGGTATTTAGCCCTCATTGCATTTTCAGATTCCCATGTTGCCTCTTCAATCATGAGGTTTTTCCACAAAACCTTTACCTGATGAATCACCTTATTCTGTAACACTTGCCCCCTGTGGTCAAGAATCTGGACCGGTTGTTCCTCATAAGATATGTTCTCTTCCAGCTGAACTACCTCTGGACTCAAAACATGAGATGGATCTGGCATATACTTTCTCAACATCGAAACATGAAAAACATTGTTTACCTGAGATAAACTCAGAGGTAAAGCCACTCGGTAAGCAACTGATCCAACTCTCTCCAGAATTTCATATGGTCTAATGAACCTTGGACTCAGCTTTCCTTTCTTACCAAATCTCATCACACTTTTCCATGGTGATACTTGGAGAAAAACATGATAACCTACCTCTAAAGATAGACCCTTCCTCTGGTTATCCGCATAACTCTTCTGCCTGCTCTGAGCTGTTCTCTTGTGTTTTTGTATCAGCTGAACTTTTTATGCCAACTCTTCTACCAATTCTGGTCCCATCAGCTTCCTTTCACTAACTTCATCCCAGAAAGCTGGAGTACGACACTGCTTCCCATATAATGCCTCAAATGGTGCCATATGTATACTGGAATGAAAACTATTATTATATGAAAACTCAACCAAAGAAAGATGTTGGTACCAAATTACCTGATAATCCATCGAACAAGCACGTAGCATATCTTCCAAAGTCTGAATTGTTCGTTCTAATTTCCCATCTGATTAAGGATGAAAAGCTATACTAAAATTTTATTCAGTACCTAACGTCTTTTGAAGGCCTTTCCAAAAGTTAGAAGTGAACCTGGGATCACGGTCAGATACAATGGAGAGAGGAACTCCATGTAACCTAACTATCTCTTTAAGATACAAACGGGAAAGTTTATCTAGGTAAAAAGTATCTCGTATGGAAAGGAAATGAGTATATTTAGTCAAGCGATCAACAATAACCCAGACTGCATTATTACCTTGAGGTGTCTTCAGCAATCCCACAACAAAGTCCATGGATATATTCTCCCATTTCCATTCTGGTACAGGTAAAGGTTAAAGAATCCCTTTCGGTAACTGCCGCTCTACTTTTACCTATTTACATGTCAAACACATCACAATAAAATCAGCAATATCTTTTTTCATTCCATCCCACCAGTAATACACCTGTAGATCTCTATACATCTTAGTACTGCTAGGATGAACTGAAAACGGAGAACTATGAGCTTCACATAACAACTCTTTCTTCAATTGTGAATCTCAAGGCACAAAAAATATCTTCCCAAATCTCAAAACACAATCATTATCAATGTTGAATTCAAGCAACTTAACTTTCTGAACCAGCTCTACTTTTTTCTGCAACTCACTGTCTTGCTTCTGTGCTTGCTTGATTCTATCTGATAGAGAAGATTCCACTAATACCTGAAACAAAACAGAAGGACATCCTGCACCAACAACTTCTATGCCAAAGTTTATAAAATCCTTAACCAAAGGATCACGTTCCAAACACAAAATTTTTAATGAAGCATTACTTTTTCTACTCAAATCATCATCCACTTTATTTTCTTTCCCCGGATGGTAATGAATTGTACAATCATAATCCTTGAATCATTATCGCTATCTCCTCTATCTCATGTTCAATTCTTTCTGAGTGAATATATACTTTAAACTTTTGTGATCGGTATATATTTCACACTTTACTCCATACAAATGATGCCACCAAATTTTTAAAGCGAAAACAACATCAGATAATTCCAAATCATGTGTAGGGTAATTTACCTCATGAATTTTCAACTATCGCGAAGCATAAGAAATTACCTGATCATTCTACCTTAGGACGCAACAAAGTCCTTTCAATGAAGTGTCATTGTATATAACAAACTCACCATTCCTGGAAGTTAGTTCCAAAACTGGAGCATTCAACAATCTACTTTTCAGTTCCTAAAAACAATCATCACATTCTTTTGTCCGAATAAACTTAACACCCTTCCGAGTTAGCTTAGTCATTGGACTAGATAACTGTGAAAAATTTCTAACAAACCTTCGGTAATAGCCTTCCAAACCAAGGAAGCTACGAATCTCAGTTACATTTGTGGGTCTTTTCCATTCTTCTACAACCATTATTTTTGCAGGATCAACAGTTATCCCATCTTTAGAAACAATATGACCAAGGAAAGAAATTTGTTGCAACCAAAACTCACACTTTCTGAATTTCCCATACAATTTATTTTCATTTATGGTTTTCAAAATATCCCTTAAATGTCTTTCATGCTGTTCTTTAATTTTAGAAAACACCAAAATATCATCAATGAAAACCACCAAAAACTTATCCAAGAACTCATGGAAAATTCAATTCATTAGGTCCATGAATATAGCAGGTGCATTGGTTAGCCCAAAATGCATTACTACAAATTCATAATGTCCATATCTTGTACAGAACGCGGTCTTCGGAATATCTTCTTCCTTTACCTTCAACTGATGGTACCCCGATCTCAGGTCAATCTTTGAAAAATACTAAGCTCCCTGGAGCTGATCAAACAAATCATCGATATGAGGAAAAGGATATTTGTTCTTAACAGTGATGTTATTCAAGCCTCTATAATCAATGCAAAGTCTCATTGAATTATCTTTCTTTTTAACAAATAAAACAGGAGCACCCCATGGTGATGTGATAGGTCGAATGAAACCTTTCTCTAATAAATCATGTAATTTCTCCTTCAACTCTAAAAGTTCAATTTGATCCATTCGATAAGGGGGTTTTGAAATTGGCTTAGCATCAAGAACTAAGTCAACAGTAAATTCAACTTCCTGATCTGGTATTATTCCAAGCAACTCATCAGGAAAAACATCAGGATACTCATTTACCACTGGCACATCATTAATCTGAACAGTTCCTTTGTTTTCAATGATGTGTGCAAGGTAACATTCATTTCCATATTTTACAAGTTTCTCGTCCTCTTGATAAGTTATCAACAGTAAGGGTTCATTCTTGTACACAAACTGAATGTCTTTCTACAAAGAAACTTCTTTAGCTCTACATTCAATCTTAGCATGGTAAATAGAGAGCCAATCCATACCCAGGATAACATCAAACTCTACTAGAGGTAAAACAATAAGGTTCGCAAGTAGGTTCTTTCCCCGGATATGGATAGGAAGATTCTTATAAATTCTTTTTACCTCAACATTTCCCCCAGGTGTTTTTACCACAAGTCCAGGAGTCATTTATTGAGATGGTATTCCCATTTTACTAGAAAAGGTTTTAGAGATGAAGGAATGTGTAGACCCCGAATCAAAAAACACACTGGAATAATCTGAAAAAACTAACAAAGTACCTGATACAACTTCATTTGATAGCCCGACATCTGTTGAATTAGTTGCAAAGGATTTCACCACACCTTTTGATTTGTAGTCTAACTGCTTCCCATCACTCAAGCTCTTTGTCAGACACTTGTTTGCATAGTGACCCATCTCATTGCACTTAAAACATTTCACTAACTGTAAATCAAATTTGGACTTACCATCACCATGATCATTTTCAGTGCAATCACGAGCCTTATGTCCCATCTTACCACATCAGTAGCACTTTCCAGAATTCAGAAGAAATTCCCCAGGATGCCTTTTCCAACATTTATCACAAACTAGAAACTTAGTTTTCTTACCATCAGCCTTTTTTGAAGAATTCTTCCCTTTCTCCTGCCACCTCGGTCTCTTCTTCTACTAGTTTTTATAGAACACTTGATCATTAGAAAACTCCATTTCCACCTTCTCAGCTCATCGAACAAGCTTTTCATAACATTTGAACTCACGAGAAGCTAAAGCCCTTCGATATTTTGTCTTTAATCCTGAGTAAAAATGGTTTATTTTACTATCAAGGTCTCGGATAAAATTTTGAGCATACCTTCCCAATCGAGTGAACCTTTCTTCATAGGCAGCCACTGAGTCATCCTCTTGCCTCAATTCTAAGAATTGTTTTTCCATCCCAAGTCGAACAGCCTTAGGAAAATACTTCTCAAGAAACATACCTTTGAATTCATCCTAGTCGAGAGCATCAATCTCATCAGCGTCCTTGATATTTTTAACCATCGACCACCACTGATCTGCTTCACCCTCCAAACGGTAAATAAAAAGACTAACCTTTTGATTATTTGAACACCCCATGACATTGAAAATATTCTCCAGTGCTTTAATCCACCCTTCAGCTAGCACATGGTCATATGATTCACTGAATGATGGGATATGTTGCCTCATGAAATGTTCCACCACTGACATGTTCCTCTGCGGTTGATCTGGCTAATCTCGTGCATGGATACCACCACCATTTATTGCATGAGTCAATTGTGCCATTACTACAAAAAACTGTTCAGTTCCAATTCCAAAAATCTCAAGATACTGATTCAGAAGGTTATTTCCTTCTGTATTCCTTCCTAGTACTGCTTCCCTGTTTTTTCTATGGAAAACCATTATGAACAAACATGTCTTATATGAAGCAACATGGTAATCTTCAAACGCTATATCATTTCAATTTGACCATAAAAAATATTTTTGGACAATCATTTAATAGAATTATAACTCTTAAAGTTATCTAAACCGACCTCTGATACCAACTATAAGTCCCCAGCCTTAAACCATACTTAATCTTGAGTAATTACAAGATTACACATTGATGATCTTTTCAGGTTTAGAGTTTTAGAGAATTAGATCATAAAACTTGCATTACATTCCATATTTAAACATAGTGGTTACATAAAATATAGTATTCATTTTTCCCATCAACAGAAACATATTTAAAATAAAACCTGGATTATTTATTGACACTTCATTGACACTATCATCATATCATTTACCCTTCCCCTGACCTGTGAAAAACATTTAAAAAACTTGGGATGAGCATAAAAAGCTCAGTAAGGGATATAAAAATATGGAAAGGAAACATGAGTACATGTATACACAAGAATCAATGAAATCATACTATACTCACAAAACATAATCACTTTAACATACCTCATCAAATCATTAATAAATCATAGAAATCATAAGACATAAAGGTAACTTGAGGCATTCGTAACATTCTTACGTAGGGAGTAACCCTCTTGGTTACGTTTGGAATACCCATCATAGTATATTCCCTAAATCTCTTCGGAGAAACCTTAACGTTTAACTCCATCGCGTTACCCAATTCATTGGAGAGCTACATCGGGCTCACCCACACTTACATTATCACAGAACCACCCATATTCATAATAATTCCCAAGAACCATAACATAATCGTATCACATAAAACATGCATAAAGGAAACATAACATTTCCACTTTTCAATCACAAGATATCAATACAACACATTGATATAAAAACATTATGAAAACCATTTTAAATACCAAAATAAATGAAAAGTAAAACAGGGTATTTATTTTTCTTTTAAAAAAATGTATGGGTTGTAGAGGAAGCCAAAACTCAAATAATGGTCACGACGGCGGAGAAGTCGTTGTCGCCGCATACGTACGACAAAAACATTCTCTTTTGGCGTTTAGTAAAACAATTCGTATAAAAATAATCCTTTTGGATAAACGTAAGAGTCAAAGGGGTTTATACACCGTATTAAATAAGGTTGTGTATAAAACAAAATATGCCTCAATGAAAGGAGATTGAGACGAAGTCCCATACCTCGGGTCCGACTTGACTAGATCGTTCTTTAATCTCTTGAATAATAAACTTGAGTTAATTTATACTTGCTTAATAACCTTTTTCAAGTTCATTATTCCTTTTATATCACTTATTACCATGTCATGAACACTATTTTTTTATTTAAGTTAATAACGGTCGTTTTAACGATCATTGGTACTTGAGTAAAAAATAAACTCTTTATAATTACAAGTTGTTCATGTATCCATTATATCCAGAGTTATACTCATGATGTAGATATCATATATATCATAAATATACAGTATATACATGAATTTATAATATTACATAACGATTAGAGGTAAGAAATGAAATGCAATGTTCATGGAGACGGTAAGCCGTACGTACGCATGAACGCTACTTCCATTTCAATTTCATATTTAATGGAATTAAAACATAATGATACATAATAGTATTTTAATTCCAGTACATTATCATATATAATATCATTGAATATATCCTTTATACATACCACATATTGTATTAACGAATCAAATCACTTTGAGGGGGCCGTAGTCCGCACTTCTTAAAATGAAGATATCGCGTATACCCATAATGGATGCCATAAAGGTATGTCATAAATGACAAATACATAAGATTAAGGAAAACATAAACATATTATATATCATATATAAATATAGTGACATCTTAATGGCCACCTTTGAAGGTGTTATATGTGTTTTGAACAATCATCGTTTCGTGAGGCAGAAATTCGCCATCCATAGAAACAATATGTTCTTTAACCATTAGATGTTGGTGTGTGTAAATGTATATCTAATAATTATTATACCAACATCCTAGTATATTTAATATACTGAATTTGTTACAAAATAAATGAATAAAAGAGTTTAGTGGGTTGGAGAAGCAAAGTAAAACAAAAGGACTCAAGTGAAGACATTACCTTAAAATCGGGTAACTCCCTTTGGGTTGAGCTCAAAGGCTTCCTTGGGAAGACTTCTTCCCAAAGTGAGGATTCTAAGAGTTAGAGAGGGATTTGGAGAGACACAATGGGCAGAGGATGGCCAAGACAAAGGCTTTGGAATTTTGGGTAAGGAGGTAGAGGTGGGGGACTTTTATAAGAGGAGAGGAGGGGCACTCTTGGAAAGTAAAGAAAAGTTACTTTATTTTAAAATGTGTTTCAGATTTAAAAGGTCACACATTGATATAATTCGAGGATAAGGTGATAAGGGTTCGAAATATACCCAATAAATATGTTTTTGACAGGTGTAGGTCTTAGATTTTATATTATCTTTTAATTTTATTTAAATCGTTTAATAATGAGGTAATCGATGCATCATCATGATGTCATAAATAATTTAATTTATTTAATGTATAAAAATTATAAAAAAATAATATGATTTAGGAAATATTTTTATATTTCTAAGGAATATTTATAGTCAAAATATTACTTGTATAACCCCATTTAAATTTTTGTTTGTTAAAACAACTCATGTTTGTGTCATTTTTACTTTTACTTTAAATAAATGGCATTAATGTCTTTATCTTGCCCAAGTGGCTCCATGGGGTCCCACAAATAGACCCATGGGATGTCTTGGTCGGCCATGACACATCCAATAAGGGTAGGACATGTTTCAAATTCATTTCATATTATTAAAACATTATTTCTACCTTAAAATTACACTAATTTCCTCTAATCGCGATTAAAAACTTAAAAGTTAATATTCACCAAAAAATTATTTTAATCGCATTAAACCACATTTTACATATTAATGACAACCATGTATGTCAGATTTTTTTAAATTCAAAACACAGAGGTGGTAAAATTTCATTTAAACGAAAAATCAGTTTTTTAAGTACCACTTAGTGGTTTCACTATTCATCAAAAATTTAAGTTTTTCAGAAAAATACCAAAACTTCACCCTAAGATATATTTGATATTCCAAATTCAAAAATGATGTCTATTTTAAAAAATTTAAAACATATATGTTACATTAATCAATTTAATAATTAATTCCCGCTGTCAGAGCAAATAACGTGTTTTTAAGAAACAATATGTATCAAAAGATTGACACTAGTTTAAGTCCAATTTCAAAGTGAAATTAATTCCAATGACCACCTTTGGATTAAATGGTAAAAATATATTCTATTTAAACTTTAAAACCAATTAAAAAGGTAATATATCCATATAATTAAATTAGATGAAAAAGTAATTTTGATGTAAAATGCAGTATTTTTCACTATTCATTAAAAAATGAACATTGTCGGAAAAATACCAAAAATTTACCCAAAGAAAATTTCAATGTCCCAATCATAAAGAATAAGTTTATTTTGAAAAATAGAGCATATAAAATTTTCAAAAGTTTGATTTAAAAATGGGTTTCCATCAAAAGGCAGTAAAACAATTTTTCAAAAATATTAGTGTATTCCATGCTTAAGATTGGATTTATTCACATTTTAAGCCTCTAAAACACTATCTAATTCATTAATAGACATAGATAAAAATATCTATTACTCATTACTTACTTGGGATGTTACATTCATTATATCATTAAAGGTATAAAGTAAGTTCAATTAATTACTCAAATTATTATATTTTGAATTAGCTATGAAAACTCGTAATGTTATAACAACTATATATGATGTATATGACTCTAATCCAATTGATGTTTTTGTGAACGTGCTTCCAAAAAATCTCATTATACTCCAAATAGTTTAATTTTATATTACCTAATTCCTGAATTTTAATTATCTATATAAGGGCCACATAATTGTTTTATGATTTTTCCTTTTTGACATTCAAAAGAAACATATGATCATCTATCTACGAGATAATGAAAATAATAACCTAATGAAAATTGACACCATTGTAAGGGTGTTCATATAACACCCCATGTTTTTGGGAACCATTTTTTAGAATAAATTAAATTTATTTATCTCGTGCGTTGAAACATAAACCGTTTTAAAATTAAATAATACACTATTCCAAGTTAATCTTTTACTACACGCAAAATCAGCAAATCTAGTGTTACACATAATAATGAGTTTCAACGAAACATAATTTCATTATTATAATTGGTTAAACATGATAATTATATCATATTTGTTAAAGATAATATTATAAATAGTAATAAATAATTTTTAAATTTGATTAATAATGGTTTCATATATATAAAACATATAGATAATGAAAAATATAACTTTTTATAAAGCCTCTCTGTTTTGAAAAATTCTATTTTCTCAAAATTTCTACTCTTATGTCATTTTTTAATCCTCAATGAAATTATATTCAAAAACATATTGAAATTTAATATGATAAAGAAATAATTTTGTAATTCATAAATTAAAATTTATAATATGGTTTATTTTTTGGATTTGATTGGAAATATTTATTTTTTTGATGAAATGTGAAAAATACTAAATTAGAATTCAAAAATACATTTCATATTAATTATTTATATAGTAAATTAAAACCTTAATTTGGTTTCATTGTATAAATTTATCAATTATATATAAATGAATCAAATTCAGGTCATTTTATTCATGATAATAATGAATTTGGATATAAAAACATTTTAAACTTTTTATCTTTTTCATATTAAAACCTTATCATCTCATCTAGATCGTGGAATTATTTTATATTAGTTTATGAAACTTTTGTGATTAGAATTGGAAAAAATGGATTCCAAATTTTTGATCCAAATAATTAATAATTTATATTATGTTCGACATAGTTTTTTACCAAACCTCTTTGTGAATATAGTGAAAATTAATTACCGTGATTATGGTAAAAATGTGTTTAATTAGTTGTTAATCATTATCTTTAGGAGAAAAATAAGCTAGAAACGTGTAAAAAAGAAGCTTTCTAGACATATATAGACCATATACTCCCATTTATTTAAATGTATCTTTTATTATAGGAACATGATGTGAGGGAGGCCTCTCAATATTGTTTACATTATTTATTTACTAGAAGGCCACTCCTCCTCCATTATAAAATCTCACTCACCCCCACACTTATTCATACCATTAAATCAATTTCTCTCAGAAACAACCTTTAAAAATATCTTAAAAACATTTATATAGTAATTTTAAAGGACTCAATTTGGGTATAAGTCATTCCAACTAATCCAATTGTTACAAACTAACAAGAGTTACCAAAGAAGATGTAACATCCTTTGACAAGACCATTTTTGTCTCTTACTTCACCCCAAAAATTATTATTATTTCATTAATATATAACATAAACATTATCATAAATATAATGAATTATTTTATGGTAAATATTTTATGTAAACTCACACACGCATCCATCAAATGGGATACACAATAATCATTGGTGTGTATGGCTCACTACTGCATCATTAACTGATGTTGTTCATTCCTACATTTCCAACATCCAATTTTAAAAATAATGATGTAATACAATATTTAAATTATATATATTATTTATATATGCTTATTAAAAATGAAATTATTAATACCTACACACTTTCCATTTCTTGGGAGTAAGATATCTTCACTTTTAGACATGTTGTATGCCACCTCCTCAATGTGGCGTGTTTCATCAACATTTAACATGGTATAAAATAAGTTTGTGTTTAATTTAAATATGTGATATATATTGAATAATAATTATAATTAAATTTTAACAAATATATATCGTTTAATTAAAATAATTCATTCATTACGAAATAAAAATATATACAATGTTCATGTATACGTACTACATACTATCTCAATGAAAGATATATATCATTTCTTATTTATATAGGTTTTATATTATCATTAATATATATTATATTTATATCATTCTTCTTATTTTGTTAAATATTTAAATAACGCTATTTTTTAGAGGGAAATGAATAAAAATCAAAAAAATGTTTGATAAAAAGGTTATTACCTGAAACAAAACATTAACATTGAAATTTTAATTAAATTGTAATATAAAGTCATAATTAAATAATATTTGGAATGAAATAATTTAATATTTTTATTTAATAGATAAAATATGAACATATATATAGATTATATTAAGATTGAATTACTATGATGAGAGTTCCGATATAAGGTATGAATAATTCTAGTGTCACTTTTATTTCTACGAGACATATGCCTTATCCACCACTTTTTTCTTTTTTTGGTGTATATAAATACTATTAATATAATCTATGATAATTATAATTAAAGTTATTTTCATTTACAAACCTATTTTATGATATCTATTTTATGGGGGTTTATGGGTCAAAAATTACCAAACCGGTATGGTATTTTGGACTACATTTACCATCATTGAGAAAAATGTTTTGATATAAACAAATATTATTTTATGAGGTGCATATAATTCCATGAGAAATATTTTATTTTGAATAAATTTATTTTTATTTTATATTAATCAGAATTTAATTTTATTAAGTTTTACATAATAGGGAAGAGTTTATTCCTACTATCACATCATTTATTAGGACTTTGTATGATTATTCATCCATGGATGAAATATTATTATACATCTATCAGTAATTATCATGATTTTTCATCACCAATTGTTTTTCTAGATAGAATAATTTATATTTATAATTTTCAAACACATTAGTAAATATGATAATTAATAACGTTTTTTTAATGAAACATGAACTTATTAATCACTTTTATTAGAAATTATTTTTATTAAAAAAACTCATTTTAAAACATATAGAATATTTTAAATGAACATTTATAATCATATTCAAGTAAAAAAAATTTAATATGGTTTGTGGTTTTCAAATATGATACTAAATGTTTTTTATTTTAATGATAATTATTTTCAATATATTTGGTGAATTAAAATTTCTTTTTAAAAGAAGATATTCTATTTTATGAAATAAAAGAGATGAAAAAATTTCACAAAATTATTTCCCAACTAAGATGAAATCCTTTGAGGTTAACCATGACTTACTGGGTTTATGATCTGATGAAACCAATATTATTTATTCTATGGGTGGTTTTTATTTTGAGGAAATATTATTTTTTAAATTAGTTTTTCATCCATCGGTTTTATAAAGACACATACTTATGAAGCCTTATTCTTATCATGAGTTATAATATAATTAAAATATTATGAAACATGTCTATTTTCTATAGGATATGATATGATTAAAGTTTTATGATACCCATTTCATTTTATTGGTTTCTGATATGATAATACGTTATGATCTTAAGTCACATATATGTTTGATTTCACATTGAGATGGGTGATACCTATATCAACCTCCAAAGCATTAGGAAAATATTTTTATCTCATCAGATAGACATTGTTGGTATATAGAGTGAAATTTGTTTAGTAAATGATATTTTATACTAATAAGGTCATTGTTTGTGATCCTTGACCACTAAGATCATTTAAGGAGTGAACCAATTCAAATATGATGTCCTTGGAATTATGCCTTTTCTACTGTAAAAAACATTTTAAAATACATATGTTTACTCCTTAATTCCATGTCTTGTTCTTATTTTATGCTCTCATGTATTGTTATCTTTATTCCCTTATGAATAATTTCTTTTGATCTACCTTTATTTATTCCATGACTCTTAGTTATGATCATCAATATGTGGGGTATTTTCTTTCTATTGTAATGATCACTTTATTATACCATTTTGCTCCTCATTATGCTTAAATAGATCCTTTTTTACCCTTACTAGGCATCTGAGATCACCCTATTTTATATACCCTTAACCCAATTAATTATGAACATTATTGTATATGATTTGTATAATAAGGGTTATAGTCCTGAAAAACATAGTGGGAGATATGATAGCTCACTTATGTATCATTTTTTATGTTTAAATTTTTCAAAAGGCATTAAACTAATATTTCATTTGGGTACCTATTTGCATAATGTATTATGTATTTTAAATATTTGATGTAATGTTTATGTATATGAATTTAGGGTCATTAAATTTGTATTTAGAGTGAATGGTCAATTATTTTTTGGTAATTAGGGTGATAAACATGGTATATAAGTTACCTATATTATTGCTACTTATTCTACACTTTTTTTAGTCAATGGATGGAACATAAATGAGCTACATAAATACTAAATGTGAAGTAAAATGAAATGATTTTTCTCTTGAGAATCTAAATAATATGGTATATGTATAAAAAAACAATACTATGATCACACAACATTCCCTTGATAATAATCCTGATGGTAATCCAGACACAAAAATGGGGGAACAACGTTTTATTGATTCTATCATGAAGCAATATACTCCTTATCTTAGTGGATATTCTTATATACTTGTTTCATGAAAATTTATCAGTACCTTGGATAATATACATTCTACATTACCAATTGTTCAAAACATGAGAAAGTCATTTTAGTTTCTTATCATTTTTAAAGAGAAGCAGAGCAGTGGTAGACATTAGTCAAGAATATTATGCATCAAGATAAAATTTAATCCATATATTGGGATGAGTTAATGATATTATTTTTTAATAAGTATATCCCTCATATTCATCATATGAATATGGGGAAATATTGTCCTTTGTTAACAGAAAGGGACAAGGAATATTTTGTTACCTACAAGGCTAATAATACCATAATTTCATGGTATGATTCTTGTATTATCATCTAACCTATAATTAAGGAAGCCTAATTATTTGGTGTATTAAAGCTATGTATTAGAATGGATTTCACATATTATACATCAATAGCAATAGAGATATTGTGCATTTTTAAATTAAAGATGACATTGAGGTTAGAGTTAGGTATGAATCCAATGGGTTTGACAAGAAAAGAATATGGAGTTCAATGTAAAATTAAAAAACCAGGGAGAGAAGAAGATATTTCTTCCTTTATGATTTAGGTGTTGGAAGAATCGTAGAGGAAATTTTATTATGGGGTATAATAAATTTTTAAGTGTGTAAAGGAAGGTCATCATGCATTTGATTGTTGATTTGATTGGTATGAGGTAGATAAAAATGATAATGGATAAACAAGTATAAAAAATGAACCTCCTTCCTCTAGTTCTTCAATTGTAAAGAGAATGTGAATTATTATAACCATTTCCCTAACCAAAAGGATAATGACATTGATCGATGAAATAAACCTATTAAACCGTGGTACAAGGGGAAATATAATGTTATCACCTAGTATGAATAGGGGTGTGGTAATTATGTTTTAAAATTACACTTATAATCTACTCAAAAACTACTAATGTATTTTTTATATGGGATCCATCCACTATTTTGCATCTAAATAATTTTATAAGGATATTATGATCCCAATGAAATGACTAGATAAGGAATTTTCAGTGAAAACCACTAATGGTTTAATGATTATATCTCAAGTATATGATTCCACTCAGGTAAATGTTGTCAGTAATGTGTTTCCTTTAAATCATTTCATTCTTCATATGGTTGAATTTAAAGTCATCTTAGGAATCGATTGGATTTATTCATAAATCCAACATCAATTGTCAAAGAATATATGTTTTGTTTTTATATATAAAACCAACATGTTATCTCCTTTCAATGTGACGATATGTATGAACTTATTTTGGAGATAAAAATTAGTATATGAGTCTTATTTCTCATTGATAATGAGTGTTTATCTAAAATGGATGGGGAGAAACTCGATATCAATGATATCTCTATTGTTTTTTATTTTTTCGATATCTTTTCAAAAGTGTTACCTAGACATCCACCAAAACGTGATTTTGAGTTATCAATATAACATATACCTAGTACCATAACAATTTCAAATACTCCCTATAAAGTGGAACTTTTGAGTTGTATGAATCGATGAAGAAAGTCCAAGAAAACCATGACATGGGATTTATTTGTCTATGTTTTTCACCTTGGTATTCCTGTTATTTTTTGTGTGATGTAATGATGGATCAATTAAACTCAATATTAATTATAGTAGTTTGAACTAGATCACAGTTAGGAACAAGTATCCTCTTCCCCATATTGATGAATGTTTCATCAAATATACGAAGCTCAATACTTTTATAAGATTGATGTTCATTTTGGTAATCATAAATTAAGTGTCAGGAAAGAGGATATACCCAAAACGAAATCTCATACAATTTATGGACACCTTGAATATGTATTGATTCTTTTTAGTTTTACTAATTTCCCTATTATCATCATGGATTTTATGATTTCAGTCATTAAATATTACCTTGGTCATTTGTGTTAATCTTTATATGTAACGACCCAACGTTTTTAATGGAAATTACCTTCTTATATTTATGTCATAAAATAACATGAAATCACAAAATAATGAACTACTAAGTGATAAGTGACCTTTAAACATAAGTTTGTCACTTTTGTGTTTGTAATTTTGAAAATTTGACATACACGGCTGTGTTCAATATGATTTTTGGAGTCTAATGAAACCAAAATAATTTTTGGTGAATACTGACCTACCCTTATGAATAGTAAAATACCCTTATGAATATTATTATGTCCCTTAGTAATAGTAAATCATCCAACATAAGAGTAACATTACCTATGAATAATTAAATAAAATTTAGACATACTAGAAAGTGACAATTTGACCGTAATAAACGTTTTGGTATTTTATAAGTCATAAAAATTAATTATTATTAAATAATTAACTTACAAAAAAATCAATTTCCCTAAAATGTATTCATAAATTATTGAATCAATGTATTATAGTTTTTAGATAATTTAATAAGACCCTACAAAATTTTTGAAAGCACTATAAAATCAGTTTTAATCATAAAAACTGTTTTTAAGTAAATTATAATAATAATTAAATATAAAATTAATAATATTTAGAAAATTATTTTTGAAAAATGGACTTCGGTTTTTGATTCTACACATCAAAAAATTGTTGGGGTATATTTTTTGGATTTTTCTGAGATACTTGAATATTTAATGAATAATAGAATCCGATAATTTAGAATAAATGCTAAATAATGGATTAATTGAGTCACCGATGATGCTCTGCTGATGTAAGAACACTTGGTTTGGGATCACATGATACAATTACTATTATTGGTCATCCAAGACTCCCTATTCCTTGTCTTAGGGGAAATGAATAAACTAATTAATTTTATATTAAGGAAACCCCTCTCCCCACCACTATAAAAGCCACCCTTCAAACCCTCATTTCCTCACACATATCAAGCTCCAAGCCTTCACTAAACTCTACCCAAAATCCTTCTCTATCCCCGCCACCACGTCTAAGAGATACTGGTCTCATTAAAAGACCAATATTAGGCCCTTAAAGAGGTTCTCAAGGGGAGGATTTTAGAGATAATTTCCCTCCCTCCTCTCCTTTAATTTCCTTTCAAGTTCAAGTTCGTTTCTTGATCTCTCCCAACATATCTTCATCCAGATTGTATTTTAACTCAAGTATTATAATAATAATGTAATTTTATTATTATAATGGGATATTATAACATCCAACCCCCTTTCCCTCTACCTTTTATTTTATTAAAGAGAATGTTGTTCGTGAGGTGTTAATTTATCACCTTAAAGAATGACATGATTTCTTCATCCATTTCTACCTTTAGATCTGGTCATGAAACCAATTTTATGGTTTAAACAGAATATGTTATATGTATTATGTTCTATTCAAAGTTCATTAAATAACCTATGGCCATATTACTAAGTGATAATTTAAAACAAGTTCGCGGTGATCCAAAAACCGCCCAAATTGTCCCAAATAACCATCATTTAATTCGTATCTAATGATTCATCCACATGGATATAATATAATTCAGTATAATATCATTATAAATCTTGTAATATCATTAATGAAATTTAATATAAATTATGGATGTTTACTCATGTTCTACCCAAACTTCAATTTAAGAATACAAGTGAACCACCCAAGAAAAACCATAAAAATGAACAGCCCCGAACAATGTTTTTAAACTCTATAAGTTATCCAATGGAACATAATATGAAATAATGAAACCATAATGAAAACTATTAATGTACAAATGGTTCTGGATTTCTAATTAATTAATATAATGTCATTATAAAGGATATTAAAGGGAAGGAAGCATTCGGGTACAAGGTAAGGTGAAATTCTCGAACCCAACTTTCATCCTTCGGGTTCTCCCTCTTTCACTCCATTTTTGATATGGTTACTCCTTAAAGATCATTTTTTTGATAATTATCATACATTTTCTTGGATATAAATGTTCTATACTAATGTTTATGTCAATCAAAATGTTTTCCAAAAGAACTCTTCTTTTAAGAACTCACCTTTTACCTCTAATTCAAGGTTGATGGTTCTTGTATCAAGTATGTTGTTTCCTCTTTGTTTTGGGAACCCAAAGGTTACGAATTTGTTCTTATGAGATGAAACCCATTACTTTTCATGGGTTAGTTATATTCATTTATGTTATATTTTCATTGTGGCATGCACGATAAATGATAATGTTCTGATGTGATGGGTGCGCCCAGAATTATATAGCGCTACAATGCATTGGGTAAAGTGATGAATCTCTTGAGTAAATGTGAAATGATGTGTTACCAAGATTCTAGATTTTTTCACAACTTAGTTTGGTGTTTAACCACTAAGACATGATGTTTCATTTTTATGCATTTCCACATTTCAAGTATTTTATTTATGCTCCTCTCATTTTCATGATCTTTTTCCTATGTTATGATTATACTCACCCCATGACATATTGTTCTTATCTATCCTCTTACTGGGATTATAACACACCATTTTTTAGGTATATCCTCAGGTGGATACATGTACTAAGGAGATTAAAAGTGCCAATAAGAAGATAGAGAAGAATAAATTAAATAAATGTTTTTACTAGATGTTGTATTTGTTATGTGTGGTCCTAGTTTTCCCAAGACACTAATCCTTTTTATCCTCTATGTGTAATACTATTATGTTGTTTCTCTTTAAAATGAGTTAATATTAATGTAAGAAAAGGTTGGGTCTCTATATTTGGTATCAGAGGAAATGTTTAGTTAATTTTGGAATTAGGATTAGTGAACCCTAGGGAAACCCTACAGCATGAGACTAAGTACAAATATGCACACAAGAATATTTACCAAGGGATCCCATATGTTATGTTTTTGGTATACATTTTTCAAATGAATAATTTATTCATGACTTGTTTACTTTTGTTTTATTCTATCCTTTTCTATTTTAGAAAATGGTGGGAACCAGGAGAAATCAGGCCAACAACTCATGCGAGGGCCAATGCAACGATTCCCCGAATGACATCCCCAATGATTTTGGAGGTGGAGTTCAAAACATCATGGCGATGCTTACCAAATTATCTCATGTTATGAATAATAACCATAATAATGGGGAACATCCTCCTTCACCAAAGAGAGAGAAACTGGAAATCGAATGTTTTTGCCGCAACGAACACCGATGTTTTGTGGATCTTCTGATCCACTAGTTGCAGAATAGTGGGTCAACTCCATGGAGAAGATCTTTTCTTTGCATTACTGTTGTGAGAAGGAGAAGGTGATTCTAGCTGTTTATCGTCTAGATGGAGAAGTTGATCAATGGGGGGCTTTGATTAAGAACACCAAGCCAAAGGAGGAAATTGAATATATGGAATGGAGAGACATTAAGATAATGTTTCATAATAAGTATTTCCCACAAACTCTTCATACGAAGATGGAGAGAGAATTCATAGAGATCAAGAAAAAAGAAGGAGAATCTGTCACAACATATGAAGCGAATTTCACAAGGCTCTCAAGGTATGCTTCCGGTTTTTATTTTAACAATGATAGAAAAATTGATAGATTCTTTAGTGGATTAAAACCACACTTTCGAAATGCAGTTTCAATTCGAGACTTTGGGATTTATGAAGAAGTTGTTTGGTGTGCTCTCAAAGTGGGGATGGAGTTTGGATAACGGTCCCATGGATATGGTCATAAGAAGAGAAATATGGAGTTTCAAGATGGTAGATCTAATGATAAAGGTGGGAAGAAAATCAACGACCCACATGCAAAAAATGTTGGAAGTTTTACAATGGGAACTGCCTTAAAGACATGGGGAAATGATTTAAGTGTGCGAAAGAAGGACACCATGCTCAAGAGTGTCTAAAAGACATGAAAATGAAGTAGAATGTATCCGATGAAAGGAGAGAACCACTCGTCGTCCAATGCTACAACTATAAAGTGCTAGGGCACTATGCAAACCAATGCACTAAACCTCAAGTTCTTGAGGGTAATCAGTGTTAGCAGCCACCAAAGCCAAAGGAACAAGGGAAGGCTTATGCCATCTCTACTGCAGAGGTGGAGCATGATAATGAAGTCAAACAAGGTACACTTTATATTCACTCAATAATGGAAAAAGTATTATTTGATTATGGTTCTACAAATTCTTTTATATCTTGCATGTTTTCTAGAACTATGGAATCGATGCCCCCAAAACCTTGAAGTATAGAAATTTTTAAAAACACCACATGGTGAAATCATTGCAACCCAAGTGGTTGACTCTTCTCCTGTTGGTGTATGTGGGAAGATTGTTCCGGAAAATCTCTTAATACTTCCCTTGGTGGAATTCGACGCTATAATGGGAATGGAATGGATCTCATTATATAGAGCACATATCAATTGTCAGTAAAAGAAAATATCTTTTCATATTCCGAACAATCCCATGCTCCTCTACAAATGCAAGGAAGATCATGAATCTCTTGTGAAAAATCCTTCAATGGTGTGGGTGTTGATTCCCTATGAAGAAGCATACCTCGCCCAAATGGTTGAGTTGAAGGAAAGTTCCAACCTTGAGGAAATAACCATCATGGGGGAATACGTCGATGTATTTCTTGAAAAGTTACCCGAAATTCCATTGGATCGTGAGGTAGAGTTCTCAATTGAACTCATGCCCGAAGCTACTCCAATCTCGAAGTGTCCCTATAGGATGGATCCTATCGAACTGGAGGAGTTAAAGAAGCAGCTTCAAGAGAATCTAGACAAAGGGTTCATATGCCCTAGTGCATCACCTTGGGGTGCACCAGTGCGCTTTGTGATAAAGAAGGATGGAACAATGTGGCTGTGTATCGATTATTAGGAACTCAACAAGATCTCCATAAAGAAAAAGTATCCTCATCCAAGGATTTATGACTTGTTCGATCAATTAAGAGGAGCTCAATACTTCTCAAAGGTGGATCTTCATTATGGATATCATATGGTAAAGGTGAATAAGGAAGATATTAAGAATACTGCTTTCTGTACAAGGTATGGGAACTATGTGTTTTTAGTGATGCCCTTCATATTTACTACTCCCCCTGCAATATTCATGGATTTGATGAATAGAGTCTTTAGACCTTAACTCGACAAATTTGTGGTAGTGTTTATAGATGATATTCTCATCTACTCCAAGAGCAAGAAGGAACATGAAGAATATCTAATACTTGTGTTGGAGACATTAAGAAAGGACAAGTTGTACGCCAAGTTCAGAAAGCGTGTCTTTTGGAAGAAGCAAGTCACGTTCTTGGGACATGTCTTCATAAGTGAGGGAATTTATGTGGATCCTTCAAAGACAAAGGTAATTGAGGAATGTCCCAGGCCCTCTAGTGTCACCGAAATCCGTAGTTTTTTTGGATTAGATGGGTACTACCGACGTTTTGTGAGAAACTTCTCACGATTGTCAAGACCTCTAACTAAGTAAACAAGGAAAGGGGTAAAGTATGTCTGGATGAAAGAATGTGTGGGAAGCTTCAAGGAGATAAAGCAAAGGTTGATCATTGAACCTGTACTCACACTACCGAAAAGTGGAGAAAGTTTTGTACTATACAGTGATGCTTCAAAGAAAGGATTGGGTTGTGTACTCATGTAAAATGATAATGTGATAGCCTATGCCTCACGACAATTGAAGATCCATGAGTAGAACTAACCGACGCATGATCTAGAGTTGGAAGCTGTGATTTTTTACATGAAAATATGGCGGCACGACCTTTATGGAGAGAAGTGTGACATATACACCGACCAGAAGAGCCTAAAGTATATATTCACACAAAAGGAGATCAACATGCATCAAAGGAGATGGATAGAGCTAATCAAGTATTATGATTTCTCTATTCACTATCATCTGGGAAAGGGGAACAAGGTAGCTGATGCTCTAAGAAAAATAGAACCTGCTACATTATCCATGTTTCAGATTTAGAAAGACCATATCTTCTTGGATATGCAAAGAATGGATTTGGAAATCATAAGGGCAGGGGATACATCCAAACTTTCCCAAATTATTGTGCAACCATCCATCCAAGAGAAGATTAAGGAAGCACAAAGGGATGATGTGGAGATAAAAAATATGATGAATGCAGTAAATGAAGGGAACCTGCAAGAGTTCCATATCGACGATGATGGTGTGATTTGGTTTGGAATGTGGCTGTGTGTTCCTTCCTCACCCGGGATAAAGAAGGATCTATTGGACAATGCACATAGATCAACTTTCTCTATCCATCCTGGGAGTACCATGATTTATCGTGATCTCTGAGAACACTTCTGGTGGAATAACATGAATAAGGAGATTATAGAATACATACCAAGGTTCTTGGTATGTCAGCAAGTTAAATCTGAGGGACAAAAGTCCAAGGGTATGATGCAGCCATTGTCTATACCCATGTAGAAATGGGAAAATGTTACTATGGACTTTGTCATGGGTCTCCCGAAGATGTAAGAGGGAAATAATGTGATATGGGTTGTGGTTGACTGACTCACCAATATCGCCCATTTTATCACTGTTCAGGAAGATCTCTCACTTGATCAACTTGCAATGATATATGTGAAGGAAGTGGTGTGATCACATGGGGTTCCACTCTCAATTGTATTTGACCATGATCCAAGGTTCACATCTAAGTTCTGGAGGAGCCCTGAACATTCTTTGAGTATTGAATTAAATTTCAACACGACCTATCACCCCGAAACTGATGTCCAGTCTGAAAGGACTATTCAGATGCTTGAAGATATGCTAAGATCCTTCTCTCTTGAATTCAAAGGTTTTCAGGATTAGCATCTCCCATTGTTTGAGTTCTCATACAACAATAGCTTCCACTCGAGTATTAATATGGCTCCGTATGAAGCTCTTTATGAGAAGCAATGTAGAACTACAACCTGTTGGGATGAAGCTGGAGAAAGAAAGCTACTTAGGCCCGATCTTTTTCAAGATTTGACAACGAAGGTTCAATTCATCCAGAAACACATCAATGCTGCTAAAAGTCCGCAAAAGAGCTATGCTTACAACCATCTAAAGGACTTGGAGTTCGATGTTGGAGATAAAGTCTTCCATTGAATATCTCCATGGAAGAGAGTCATGCGATTCGGGAAGAAAGGGAAGCTAAGCCCAAGGTATATTGTCCCCATTGAGATCCTTGACCGCATAAGATCCATGTCCTATCGTCTTGTACTTCCACCGAATATGTCTCAAGTTAATGATGTGTTTCATGTATCACTACTGAGGAAGTACATACCAGACCCCTCACATGTACTAAACTTAGAGGTGGTGTAGCTGGAAGACGATCTCTCCTATGAGGAGCAGCCAGTAATGATTCTGGATCAGAGAGATAAGGTTCCATGAAACAAGAAAACCCATCTTGGAAAAGTGTTTTGGAGGAACCATATGTTTGAGGAAGCAACTTGGGAACCAGAAGAGGCAATGAAGGAGAAACACCCTCACCTGTTTGTGTAAAGTGAAATTTCGGGGGCAAAAATTTTTAAGGGGGGAATAATGTAACGACCCAATGTTTTTCAATGGAAATTCCCTTCTTATATTTATGTCATAAAATTACATGAAATCACAAAATAATGAACTACTAAGTGATAAGTGACCTTTAAACATAAGTTTGTCACTTCTGTGTTTGGAATTTTGAAAATCTGACATACACGGTTGTGTTCAAGATGATTTTTGGAGTCTAATGAAACCAAAATAATTTTTGGTGAATAGTGACATACCCTTATGAATAGTAATATGACCCTTATTAATATTAAATCATCCAACATAAATTTGACATTACCTATGAATAATTAAATAAAATTTAGACATCTTAGAAAGAGAGAATTTGACCTTAGTAAACGTTTTGGTATTTTGTAAGTCATAAATAATTATTTATAATTAATTAATTAATTTACAAGAATATTTATTTCCCTAAAATATATTCATAAATTATTTAATCAGTGTCTTATAATTTTTAGATAATTTTATAATACCCTATGTAATTTTTGAAAGCACTATAAAATTAGTTTTAATCTTAAAAACTATTTTTTAAGTAAATTATAATTATAATTAAATATTAAATTAGTAATATTAAGAAAATTATTTTTTAAAAATGGAATTCATTTTTGGATTCTTCACGTTGAAAAATGGTTGAGGTAATGTTTTGTGATTTTTCTGAGATGCATGAATTTTTGATGAATAATAGAATCCAATAATTTACAATAAATGCTAAATAATGGATTAATTGAGTCATCGATGATGCTCTACTGATGTAAGCACACTTTTTTCGGTATCACATTATAAAATTACTATTCTTGGTCATCCAAGACTCACTATTCTTTTCCTTAGGGGAAATTAATAAACTAATTAATTTTATATTAAGGAAACCCCTCTCCCGTCCACTATAAAAGCCACCCTTCACATCCTCATTTCCTCACACCTCTCAAGCTCCAAGACTTGTCTAAACTCTGCCCAAACACCTTCCCTGGCCCTTCCACCACGTCCAAGAGCTGCTGGTCTCATCAAAAGATGAAGCATATTCTCTTAAGGAGGTTCTCCAGAGGTGGATTCTAGAGTTAATTTCCCTCCCTCTTCCCCTTTAATTTCCATTCAAGTTCAAGTTCATTTCATGTTCTCTCCCAAACTATATTCATACAAATTGTATTTTAAATCCAGTATTATACATATTATGTAATTTTATTATTCTAATGTGATATTATATCATCCACCCCCTTTCCCTCTTCCTTTTATTTTAATAAAGAGATCGTTGTTCGTGAGGTGTTAAGTTATCACCTTCAAGAATGACATGCCTTCTTGTTCCATTTCTACCTTCAGATATGGTCATGAAATCATTTTTATGGTTGAACCAGAATATTTTATAGGTATTATGTTCTATTTAATGTTCAGGAAATAACATAGGTATATATTACTAAGTGATAAGTTAAAACAACTGCATTGTGTTCAAAAAACCGCCCAAATTGACCCAAATAACCACCATTTAATTATTATCTAATGATTCATCCACATGGATATAATATAATTCGTTATAAGATCATTAAAACTCCTGTAATATCATTAATTACATGTAATAACATTTATGGATGTTTACTAATGTTCTACCCAAACTTCAATTTAAGAATACAAGTGAACCACCCAAGAAAAACCATAAAAACTAATATCCCCAAACAATTTTTTTAAACTCTATAAGTCATACAAATGAACATAATAAGAAATAATGAAACCATAATGAACCCAATTAATTTACACATGGTTATGGATTTCTAATTAATGAATATCATGTCATTATAGAGGACATTAAATAGAAGGAAGCAATCAGGTACAAGGTAGGGGAAATTCTCGAACCCAACTTTCATCCTTCGGGTTCTCCCTCTTTAACTCCATTTTTTGATATGGTTACTCCTTAAAGATCAATTGTTCATAATTATTTTACCTTTTCTGGGATATAAATGTTCTATAATAATGTTAATGTCAATCAAAATGTTTTCCAAAATAACTATTCTTTTAAGAACTCGCCTTTTACCTCTCATTCATGGTTGATGGTTTTTGTATCATGTATGTGGTTTCCTCTTTATTTTGGGAACCCAAAGTTTATGAATGTGTTCTTATGAGATGAAACCCATTAATTTTCATGGGTTAGTTATGTTCATTTATGTTATATGTTCATTGTGGTATGTATGATATATTATAATTTTATGATGTGATGGGTGTGCCCGGAATTATATAGCGCAATTTGAATGTTTAAATGTGATGGGTGTGCCCAAAATTATATAGTGCTCCAATGAATTTGTTAAAGTGACGAATCTATTGATTAAATGTGAAATGATGTGTGAACAATATTATATCTTTTATCACATGTAAGTTTTGTATTTAACCACTAAGACATGATGTTTCCTTTTTATGCATTTCTACATTTCAAGCCTTATATTTATGCTCCTCTTATGTTCATGATCTTTTTCTATGTTATGATTATTCTCTGTAACAAACCAAGATTTTATGAGAATTATTTATTTTAATATAATTTATATCTTGTTTTTTACGATACACCAATATTATCTTGCGCTATACACAACATCGTATTAGCTTGCAGTATACACAACACTATTCTTGGATTGTGTTACACACAATTTCAAGTTCGTCTGATAATAGTGATTCTACGCAAAATTGAGTATATATATATATATATATATATATTCAATGTATAAATGAAATATGGTTGGATTATATTATAAAAAACAACAAAGGAGTCTTGCACTACACGCAACCCTGACTTGGCTTGCATTACACGCAATCGCGACCTTCCTCGATAGCCGGGTTTCACTAAACAATGATATATTGTTATAATAATATTATGGACTAGCCGTTATGAATAGTATTAACTAAAATTTGAATTTTATAACATTATTATTCATCTTACACATTTTCTAGAATATGGTATGTGAAGAAAATAAATTTTTCATGTAAAATATGTATTATTCAAAAAATGCAGTTTTCCCGCCTTTTGATGGCGCATCCACTTTAAATCTTTTTTTTGACATGTCTATAAGTTCAATTTGACAAAATAAAATTCGTCTTTGGAATTGGGATATAAAAATTTACTTTGGATAAATATTTCATATTATTCTGATAACTTTCATATTTTAATGAATAGTAAAAACATGATATATTTTAATTAAAGACAACTTTTTTCATCACAATAATTTATATAGTTAGATTACCTTTTTAATTGGTTTTAAAGTGTAATTAGAATATATTTTTACCATTTAATCCAATGTTGTTAATTTGAATTAATTTCACTTTGAAATTGGATATAAACAACTATCAATCTTTGGTTAGTTATTGTTTCTTAAAAACACACTGTTTGTTTTGATAACGGGAATTAATTTTAAAATTAATTAAAGCCACTTCTATGTTTGAATTTTTCAAAATAGACATTAATTTTGAATTCGGAATATCAAATAATGCTTAGGCTGAATTTTTGGTATTTTTCTGAAAAACTTCAATTTTCGATGAATAGTGAAACCAATTAGTGGTAGTTAAAAAAATTGGATTTTTAATTTAAATGAAATTTTACCACTTCTGTGAATTGAATTTCAAAAATCCAAGAGAAAAGGTTAATACCAAGGACTAAAATGTGGTTCAATGAGATGAAAATAATTTTTGGTGAATAGTAACTTTTTACTTTTATTTACCACGGTTAAAAGTAAATAGGATAATTAAGGGTAAAAATGATATTATTATTACACTAACACATGTCCTAATTATATTGGATAAGTGTAATTCGACCAAAAAAAGCCTTAAGAATAAAATATGACCATTTAGGTCCACTTGGATTAGATTTGGACATTTTTTATTAATTTATTTAAAGAAGGGCTAAAATAGTTAAAATCAATGTTTAATAACTCAATAATTTTTAATATAGGTTTATACATAAGATAATTTTGACTATAAATATTCATTATAAAGATAAAAAGATTTACTACATAATGGTATTTTATTTATAATTTTTATACATTAAATAATGTATGTTATGTATGACACAATGGTGATGAAGTAATTACCTAAATAATGAAATATTAAAATAAGTTATGTTATAAATACCCAAATAAATTTAATTTTAGGCTTTTTATGAATTAAACTAAATTTATAGGTTACTATGACATTTTAGTATTGATTTAAGTAACTTTGATCGAACTAATCATGCTGTTAGGATCTTCACAAAAATCAATTACCAAATAGTGTCAAAATTGACATAAAATAGCTTTTAAAAAATATATTCTATTATTAATTGTTATTTAATTTCTTAAAAATCTAATGTTCGGCCAAGATACTTATATCATGATATGTGTATCATTAATGGACCACTTGGGGGTCTCGTGGATTTATATCGCATTTTTATTAATTATATAATATAAAAATACAATGTGACATGGTAAATGTCAATCTAATTAACTAAGAGTTAAAAATAAATGATAAGGTTAATACAATGACCCAAACCTATCTAAAATATATTGGTTGAGAGGATTTCGACCCATAACCACCTTCTCTTCGAAATAAATCATTTCGGATCTATTAAAAGCCGAATATGACTTTATTATAAAATAATATTTTATGCTTTTCCAAAGGTTCCCCTATCCCCCTTTATAAAATGGGAACACCTTCCCTCTTCTCTTCACACCGTTTTAGCCTTAAATCTCAGAAAAACCCTAAAAATTTCTCTTCTACACTTCCCTAGAAACATTTTGGAGGTTCGGTTCTTCTCAAAAGACCAACTCTACTTCCTTAAGAGAAATATTAAAGGAGGTGCGTCGAAGAAGAGGTAATCTCTTCTTATAATTCTCTCAAGTTTCTTTCTTCTTCTACTTCTTCCTCTATAGTTTTATCATTATGAAGTAATAACATAATTATTACTTATATACTGATATGTTATTATAAATATGAAACAACATTATTTCACCTTCTATCCATCCTACGGAAAATGAAATCACCACGCGTGCGTACGTATGGAATACCATCTCCACGTAGCGGTGTAATATGTTTTCGAACACCACCTTACATGGATGTGTATAATGGTCTAAATAAATAACTTTATATGATTATTGTAAAGTGATATTTATTTTTAAATATTATACATACACTTCAATACAATTCCATGATCATGATAATGATATCATCGCTTGTGCGTACGTATGGACTACCGTCTCCACAACGCGATGAGATTCATTCTCCATGTTAACCATTCAAGAATGATTATAAAGTATATATAATGAATAATAATGAAATATATGACTTAATAATGATACTGGATTTATTTATATATATATATATATGTATGTATGTCATCTATTTATTCCATTCAATTCAATAAGTAAATGAAAACAACGTTCATGCGTACGTACGGCCTACCGTCTCCATGAATTGTGTATTTAATTCCATTTATCGATATATCATATATATATATATATATCTATATTCTGAATATATATTATATATAAATAATTTTTTACATTCTGGAATTATGTAAATCAGTATATAAGTAATAATATCAAGAACAACAAGTCGAAACACATTCGATAAATGAAACGATTTTACCCAAAATACTGCTTTAACATTGAATTTACAAAAGAATGGGTAATATAAAGTCATAAGTGAACCATATATGATATCATAACAATGAATATGATTCTATAATAAGTCAATGAAATTATATAAATCATTATTCAGGAGGTTCGGACATGTAAAAATCTTATCGGACCTAAGGTAAGGGAAAATTTCACAATCTCAATTTTTATCCGAGATTGTTTATACTTCGATATTCACTCGGGCTTATTTATCAACAAAATCCATGTTTCTTCAATGTGTAATATTATTTCTATCCTACTACAATTTTATAAGTCCAATTTTCCATATTTGGGAGTTTTTTCTAATGATATTAAAGGAATCTTCTATCGTTTTCAGTACGAGGTTCTTTTTGAATTTTTCGGCAAAAGTACGAGAAGAATGTTTTTGTAACTTATATGGCATGAAAGGATTTTTATGGTTTTATAAAGCCTTATTTTCATAAATCTTCCCCCAAAATATTTCATGATTATTTTAATCAATATATTTTTATTTTAAAATTTCATGGAATTTTGTGAAAAGAAAATGATTTTGAAGAAGAAAAGATATTTTCCTCAAGAATTCATTTCAAGTGTTTTATCAAAATGATTTTCCATCCAAGATGAAATTATTTCATATGTGTATGTTTCAAGTATAATGGATCTTTGATTTACATGGTTCCACTTTTCTTATGATGAAATTATATCCATTTTTTTATATGGAATATGTTATTATGGGAGGATATTTATGAAACCCATTTTATTCTTTGGGTTATGATGGATGATTTATGATTATATTATGGCACACGTAAGAATGATTTCAATATGAGATGGTTGAGACCTATATATCCTTCCAATGCACTAGTTAAAGATTTATATCTCATGAGATAGACATGGCTGGAACGGTATGTTAATCCGGTTCAGTAATACAGGACTAGAATGAGGAGTGAACTCAATTCAGAAAGGGACTTTTTCCACTAAGATGGTCTTGGCAGAAATGCCTTGGATACTATGGAAATCATATCATGTGCTTAATGGTTTCCACAATTACATGTTTTATTCCCATGCTATTTTATCAAAATTGATGTTCCATTATGATACATGCCTTACGTACTTCAAATATTTATGTCTTTGCTTAATATTTTGATGTTTAAACATTATGTTCATGTTTTTAAGTTCAAATATATATGATTTGTTTTATTTTATCCAGGATTACCCTTACTAGGCATTTGAGCTCACCCTTCATATGTTTTCCTTTCCCCAGGATTTATAGAAAGGTTTTAGGTAATAAAACCAAATGGGTAAGATCTTTATGGGAGATGTTGATGATCTTTCACCATGATTAGAAGATTACGTTCCGAGTTTCCAAAGACACTAAACTATTATGGTCCTTGTGTGTCTATTTTTGTTATGTATTAAGTATTCCACAAAAGTAATGTAATGTCCATGTATGTCAAGCTTTGGTCCACTACAGTTGGTATCAGAGGAAAGGTTTAGTTAACCTTTGGAAACTAGGATGCGAAAATTTTAGTAAGATCCCTAGAGATATTTCTAAGGTATGTCTAGGGATGTCCCTAAGGTTAATTATAAGTATAAGTTATATTCCTAGAATTAAGGTAACTATATTAGAATTAAACCTATGATGTTATATATTTAATTTAATCCCCCTTTATTATGTTGTTTTACCTATCATGATTTTTTCCTCTCACACTATTCATTTTGGGTTTTAGAAAATGGATAGAAATAGGAAGATTCACGATAATGAAGAATATGATGGACAATGGAATGATATTCGTCATGATCAAGCAAATGAAATGGGATTTGGAAGGCGAAACATCGTTATTATGCCTAATTAGAAATCTCATAATATGATCAATAATCTCTGCTTTGGTAGGTTTCCTGAATCAGCTAATAAGAGAAATATGGAGTTTCATGATGATCATAGAGGAATGAAAGTTAAATTTCCATCATGTAAGTCATGTGGGAAGAGGCATGATGGAGAATGTTTCAAAGGAACTGGAAGATGCTTTGGGTGTGGAAAATAAGTACACAAATCTAGTAATTGTAAAGTAAAAGGTTCAGTTAACACCATGGACAAGGATAATGGTATTGCTAAGACATCAACAATGGTTAAGTGTTTTAAATGTGGAATGTACGGGCATTATGCAAACCAATTCCCTAAGGGAAATCTCATAAAGAGAATAAACATGGTCATATGGGTAGTATTTATGTGGATGATGATGAAGGGACTAAAAATGATATCTGAGATAGAAGAAATGATGAAGCTCAGTCAGTGGTTTAAGAAGGTATTGTAATGATTGTATGTTTATCAAGAATAATGTATGGTACTATGGAATAATGAAAAATCTAAGGATTGTTACACTGTTGCCTCTGCTTGAGTTTTGAAAGTATATGATGAATGGTACCGGTAACCAAGAAAGGTTATTCAGATATTTTGGGAAAATAGATGATATGCGCATAAAGAAGGGATAATGAGAAAATGAAATATTTGACAGTATTCAGGATCTCATGAATAATATAAGGACAATGTGATATCATGGTTTGAGTATATAAAATTTTTAGTATTTTGGTATGTGGAAATAGTTAACTTTTGACAGCATTCAAGTTTTCACTATGGTTCAATGGGTATTAATTTTTCAAGAGAATACATGATTAAGGTATTCACATGATTGGAATGTGACCAACAAGATATAAGAGGGATAAATGATAGTATTCAAATGCTTATTATATGACCTTTATAGTAATTGTTTTTTTATACTATGAGATTAGACATATGTATTTTGGATAAGCCTAAGGATTGGAATGGATTATGATGGACACACGTTAGTATTGTTTAAGGATTGAAATTGTTTTTTGATATTATTGATAGAATGTTATAATAGTATAGTTTTAGAAAAAGGACAACCCGTAGGACGGACGACAACTCGTCGCGTCAGAAAAGGCTGTGGGAATCAAACCCACAACCGATGTGCGATAGGTCTTTATCGCCTACCACTGGCCTACAAGAAGTCCCATGTTAGTATAAATGTGTTTTAATTTATTAAGTGGTAAGATATATGAAGTATACGTCCATTTTAGGAACCAAATATGATTAATCTCACTATAGATGGACTTATGTATATCTGATAACTTTTGATAACCTTTTGTTTGAGATAGATGGAATGACCCATCATTCTATCACCTGATCTACTAACACATTGCGAATGACAAATTAAACTTCATTTCTTTAAGAGATGAAGGGGAAATTGTCCAATGAATGATCAACGGTGAGATTGTACCAAAATCAAGTAAGTATTTCTTCTAATTCTAAATGTTCAACTTTAGGGAAATGATATTGAAAACCAAAAATGTTGTCCTAGTGCCCTTATATCCGATGAATCAAATGGTACCTTAGATCATCACCAATTTATGGCTTTGTGATTGTTGGCATTTTTTATAACCATGTTCACTACCACTCTCCATCAGAACTTGATGGTTATATTTTTCTTCCATATCCATATTTCCACCTATGTTCTCCTATGGGAAAACCCAGTGATGAGTTAATCTGGGAAACTGTTACATTTCTAACTTTCCTTTTTAAAATGAAGTTTTAGTATTCTTTTTTACAATGTGGGTTTCTATGAATGAAACATTCAAGTAGTAAACCATTTATAACCCAAACATATTTCAAGGGTGAATTTCATTTTAAGGGGATAGAATGTAACAACCCGAGATTTTATGAGATTTATTCTTTTTTATTTTATTAGTTTTATGTCTTGTACGATATACCAAGATTAACTTGCGCTATACACAACACCGTATTAGCTTGTAGTATATGCAACACTATTCTTGGATTGTGTTACAAACAATTTCAAGTTCGTCTGATAATAGTCATTCTACAAAACATTGAGTGTATATATATATATATATTCAATGTATTAATGAAATATGGTTGGATTCTATTATACAAAACAACAAAGGAGTCGTGCACTACACACAACCCTCACTTGGATTGCTTTACATGCAATCACAACCTTCTTCGATAGTGTGTGTAGTATGCAATACCGGGTTTCACTAAACAACGATATATTGTTATAATATTATTATGGACTAGCCGTTATGAATAGTATTAACTAAATTTTGAATTTTATAACATTATTATTCATCTTACACATTTTCTAGAATATGGTATGAGAACAAAATAAATTTTTCGTGTAAAATATATATTTTTAAAAAATTGTAGTTTTCCCGCCTTTTGATGGCGCAAAAACATTAAATATTGTTTTTGACATGTCTATAAGTTCAATTTTAAAAAATAAAATTCTTATTTGGAATTGGGATATAAAAATTTACTTTGGATAAATTTTTCATATTATTCTGATAACTTTCATATTTTAATGAATAGTAAAAACACGCTATATTTTAATTAAAAACAACTTTTTTCATCGTGATAATTTATATGGTTAGATTATATTTTTAATTGGTTTTAAAGTGTAATTAGAATATATTTTTACCATTTCATCCAATTTTGGCCATTGAAATTAATTTCACTTTGAAATTGGTTATAAACAACTATCAATCTTTTGATAGTTATTGTTTCTTAAAAACACACTATTTGTTTTGATAACAGGAATTAATTTTAAAATTAATTACTGAAACTTCTATGTTTTTAATTTGAAAAAATATACATCAATTTTGAATTCGGAATATCAAATAATGCTGAGGCAGAATTTTTGGTATTTTCTGAAAAGCTTCAATTTTTGATTAATAGTGAAACCACCTAGTGGTAGTTAAAAAAACTGACTTTTTCATTTAAATGAAATTTTACAACTTCTGTGAATTTAATTTAGAAAATCCAAGAGACAAGGCTAATAAAAAGTACTAAAATTTGGTTCAATGAGATGAAAATATTTTTTGGTGAATAATAACTTTTTACTTTTATTTACCACAGTTAAAAGTAAATAGAATAATTAAGGGTAAAAATGATATTATTATTACCCTAACACATGTCCTAATTCTATTTAATAAGTGTAATGCAACCAAAAACAACCTTAGAAATAAAATATGACCATTTAGGTCCACTTTGATTAGATTAGGACATTTATTATTAATTTATTTAAAGGAGGGATAAAATAGTAAAAATCAAAGTTTAATAACGAAATTATTTTTAATATAGGGTTATACATAAGATAAATTAGACTACAAATATTCATTAGAAAGCTAAAAAATTGACTACAAAATTATATTTTATTTATAATTTTTATACCATAAATAATTTATGTTGTTTATGACACAATGGTGATGCAATAATTACCTAAATAATGAAATATTAAAATAATTGATGTTATAAATACCAAAATAAATGTAATTTGAGACTTTTTATGATTTAAAATAATTTTCTAGGTTCATATGACATGTTAGTATTTATTTAATTAACTTTTTTTAGAACTAATCATGTTGTTTTGATTTTCACAAAAATCAATTCCCAAATAGTGTCAAAATTGACATAAAATAGTTTTTAAAACAAATATTATATTATTAATTGTTGTTATATTCCTAAAAATATATAGTGTAGCCAATATACTTATATAATGATAGGTTTATCACTAATGGACCACTTGGGGGTCTATTGGATATATATGGTATGTTTATTAACTATATAATATAAAAATACAAAGTGATATGGTAAATGTCAATCTAATTAACTAATAGTTAAAACTAAACGATAAGGTTAATATAATGACCAAAACCTGTCTAAAATATATTGGTTGAGAGTATTTCGACCCATACTTACCATAGCTTATAAATAAATAAATTTGGAGCTATTAAAAACCGAATATGGCTTTATTATAAAATAATATTTTAAGTTTTTCCAAAGGTGCCCCTCTCCACCCTTATAAAAAGGGCACCCCTTCCCTCTTCGCTTCACACCCTTTGAGCCTTGAAGCTCAAAATCCCCTTCCCATTTCTCTTCTACAATTCCCTAGAAACATTTTGGAGGTTAGGGTCTTCTAAAAAGACCATCTTTACTTCCTTAAGAGGAATCTTAAATGAGGTGCATGGAAGAAGAGGTAATCACTTCTTCCAATTCTCCCAAGTTTCTTTCTTCTGATACTTCTTCTTATTTAGTTTTCTCATTATGAAGTAATAAAATCAGTATTACTTATATAAATATATGTTATTATAAATATGAAACAAAATTATTTCACCTTCTATCCATCCTACGGAAAATGAAATCACCGCGCGTGCGTACGTACGGAATACCGTCTCCACGCCGTGGTGTAATCTGTTTTCAACCACCACCTTACTTGGATTGGTATAATGGTGTAAATAAATAACTATATATGATTATTGTAAAGTTATATTGATTCTGAAATATTATACATACACTTCAATACAATTCCACGATCATGAGAATGATATCATCGCTCGTGCATACGTACGGACTACCGTCTCCACGACACGAAGAGATTCATTCTCCATGTTAACCATTCATGAATGATTATAAAGTATATAAAATGAATAATAATGAAATATATGATTTAATAACGATATTTTATTTATGTATATATATATTTATGTCATCTACTTAATTCCATTCAATTGAACAAGGAAAAGAAAACAGTGTTCATGTGTACGTACGACCTACCGTATCCATGAACGGTGTATTTCATTAAATTTAATGATATATCATATATATACGTATATTATGAATATATATTATATATAAATCATGTTTTACATTCTGGAATTATGTAAATATGTATATAAGTAATAATATCAAGAACAACAATTCGAAACACGTACGATAAATGAAACAATTTTACCCAAAATGCTGCTTTAACATGGAATTTACAAAAGAACGGGTAATATAAAGTCATAAGTGAACCATATATGATATCATAATAATGAATATGATTCTATAATAAGTCAATTACACTATTTAAATTATTATACAGGAGGTTCAGACTCGTACAATGCTTTTTGGACCTAAGGTAAGGGAAAATTTCACAATCTCAATTTTTATCTGAGAGTGTTTATACTTCGATATTCACTGGGGATTATTTATCATCCAAATGCATGTTTCATCAATGTTTAATAATATTTCTATCATACTACAATTTTTTAAGTCTAGTTTTACCTATTGGGGAGTTTTTGGTATATATATGAAAGGAATCTTCTATCGTTTTCTGTACGAGGTTCTTTTTGACATTTTTGCAAAAGTACGAGAAGAATGTTTTTTTATCTTATACGGCATGAAAGGATTTTTACGGTTTTATAAAGACTTATTTTCATGAAGCTTACTCCAAAATATTTCATGATTATTTTCAGAAAAATCCTCTTCTTTTAACATTTCATGGCATTTTGTGAAAAGAAAATTATTTTGAAGAAGAAAGGACATTTTCCTCATGAATTCTTTTCAAGTGTTTTATCAAAACGATTTTCCATCCAAGATGACATTATTTCACTTGTATATGTTTCAAGTATAATGTCTCTATGATTTACATGGTTCCACTTTTCTTATGATAAAATTATATCCATTTGTTCTATATGGATTATGTTATGATGGGATGATGTTTATGAAACCCATTTTATTCATGGGGTTATGATAAATGATTTATGTTTATGTTGTGGCACACGTAAGAATGATTTCAATATGAGATGGGTGGGACCTATATCTCCCTCCAATGCATTGGGTAATGATTTATATATCATGAAATACACATGGATGAAATGGTAAGTTAATCCTGTTGAGTAATACCGGACTGGAACGAGGTGTGACCTCGATTGAGAAAGGGACTTTGTCCACTAAGATGGTCTTGGTAGCAATGCCTTTGCTGCTATGGAAATCATATCATGTTATTAATGGTTTCCACAATTACATGTTTTATTCTGATGCTATTTTATCAATATTGATGTTCCATTATGATACATGCCTTACATACTTCAAATATTTATGTCTTTGCTCAAGATTTTGATGTTTAAACATTATGTTCATGTTTTTTTCTTCAAATGTATATGATATGTTTTATTTTATCCATGATTACCCTTACTGACCATTTTAGCCCACCCTTTATATGTTTTCCATTCCCTAGGATTTAATGAAAGGTTTTAGGTAATAAAACCAAAAGGGGAAGATATTTATGGGAGATTTTGAAGATCTTTCACCACGATTAGAAGATTACATTCCGAGTTTTCAAAGACACTAAAGTATTGAGGTCCTTGTGTGTCTGTTTTTGTTATGTATTAAGTATTTCGCAAAAGTAATTTAATGTCCATGTATGTCAAGCTTTGGGCCTCTACATTCTCACCCCATGATATATTGTTCCAATCTATCGTCTAACTGGGCTTATATCTCACCCCTTTTGATGTATATCCTCAGGTGGCTACAAGTACTAAAGAGAGTAAAAGTGATAATAAGACTCTAGAGAAGAAGAAATTAAATAAATGTTTATGCTAGATGTTGTATTTGTTATGTGTGGTTCTAGTTTTCCTAATACACTAAACTTTTTTATCCTCTATGTGTAATACTATTATGTTTTTTATCTTTAAAATGATGTAATAGTAATGTATGAAAAGGATGGGTCTCTATATTATAGATGTTATTAATATCAATTAATAGTGCATGTAATAGCATCAAAACAACTTTAGAATTGTATTAAATACCCAAAAGAATGATAATGTTCAAGAAAAATATACAAAGTCTGAATATAGGGTAAAAAAGATTAATTTTTGGGTAATATAATCTCAATATAGTGTATTATACTAGATCCATAAAAATGTAAACTATTGAATGTTGTCCTGGACCAACCATGTTGAGAGATAACTATATATTTCTTAGTATATATGGATATTATAAAAGGTTTATAGATAATTTATCCTGACCATCAATTCCACTGACCATGTTAACTCAGAGGTGTGACAAGATCATCTGGACAGATGAATGTGAGGAAAAATTCATGTAACTGAAGATAATGTTAGTCAGTGCACCTGTGCATATGTTACCCTATAGTTGAGAAAGGTTTTTGTTCTATAGAGATTCATTCCACAGGGGATTTGGATGTGTTAATATACAAAATAACATGGTTATATACCCTTAATCATGATAATTGAATATTCCTGAGAAAAATAACCCAGATCATGATTTGGAGTGATATACGATGTTTTATGAATTAAATATATTTAGTCATTATCATTATGGATAAAAGGGTGATATAAATAATTTTAATAAAGGACTATAGTTTATATTCATTCTGAAGGAGTAGAAAATGTTCTAGTGAAAATAGTTAGAGATGATAATGGATTATTACTACACATATATTACAACATAGGGAATGTAGACTAAGTGGCTGATGCATTGAGTCAAATGGATAATTCTAGGTTATCCATGATTCAGATGAAAAAAGATCCAATATGTCAACATTGCCGGATGATGGATCTATAAATCACGAAGAATGGGGATATATAATATCTTGATCAATTTAATGTTCAACTCTCTAACCAAGTGAAGATTAAAGTGGTTTTGAAGTATTATACAGAACTACAGAAGAAGGTTAGATATGTTCCTCATTTTAACCTTGATCATGATGGAGTGATATGTTTCATGAACTATGTATTTATTCCAACCAAAAATGATTTACAAGAACCATTTTAGGAATCCAATATATCATCAATCACTATTCATCTTAGATATATGAATATGAATAAAGATGTGAATGAATACATCTTTTGTGATTTCATAAAGTGAGATATCATAGAGTTTGTATGTCTATGCTTGGTATTCTAGGAAGTTAATGCTAAAGGAATAAATTATTTGGGCATTCTAATTACATTACCAATATAAGAATGGAAATAGGATATCATCAATATGTATTTTTTCATTGGACTCTCTAAAAACTTTAAAGGGAAAATGCTATATTGGTGGCAGTCAATCACATTATTAAGTTAGCACACTTTATCACTTCCAGAGAAAAAATCTCTTGGGATCAACTTTCAAGTATGTATGTTAATAAATATATAAGGTTACATGGATTAGAAAATTACATTTTATACCATATTAATCCATGTTTTACCTCAATTTTCTTGTGAATTATTTCAAATTCTTATGATATATATCTGATTTCATCACTTCTTATAATATCCATATAGATTATCAATCAGAAATGACAATTAAAACTCTATAGAATATATTGAAATATTTTTAATTAGACATCATATGTGGTTCAGATCTAAAAACATCCTCTTGTTGATTTTTCATACATAAAATATCATTCTCTTAGTAATTCAAATGTTTCTTGATGAATCCCTCCAATAAAATAAATCGATAGCTTGAATGAAATATGATGAAGTTATTGAAATAAATTCATTGGGACATGGGAAAATTGATGAAATAGATGAGAATTCTATAATTGTTAAGAATTATATCAAGGAAAATCAATTTGGAGGAAATTTAATGTTGATAATTACCTATGTAATCTTGAATTTTATGTAGATGAGATGGTGTTTTTAGGAATTTCTACCTAGAAGAACATTATGAGACTCATGAAGAAATTAGAATTATGAACTAGGTATATATATCCCTTTGATTTTTTTATCATATCAGAATAATAGATTATCACTTGAAAATTAAACAAAACATATCTAAATTCCACATTGTGTCATATTTATTTATCCCGACGATTTATATACATGACCCTTTATATCTTCTAAATTCAGATTTTATACCACTAGAGTATGGTCTCTAATTTGATGAAAAACCAATTAAAATTCTAGATCATACAAATAATTTACCATGAATCAAAATAATAAATGTGGTAAATGTTTTTTTAGGGATAAAATCAATTATTAGAAAATACAAGGGAAATAGAGGATATGAAGAGGCAGAATTACTCTTATTTTTTTTGAGTGAATGATTTTGATGTGTAAATTAATTTTAACAATGGTAGAATGTTATACCATAATCCTTTATGATTCATTTTTTTCAAATAAATTTCCTTCCATTTATGTCTTGTGATGAATGCTATACCAAATTAATATTTTTGTATTCTCTAAAAGATTTTAATCTTGTGCGACATGAAATATCCACCTTGCCTGCATAACCAGCAACGCTAGGTTTATAGGATAAAATATATCATTATTATAATTTCTTAAACATGATAGTTATAAAATTTCAATTAAAATTCTTAAAATGAACAGTAAAAAGATTATTTTTTAATGTGATATATAATGGTTTCATATAAATAAATCTCAATGATAATGAAATATATAATTTTTTTAAAGTCATTATGTTTTGAAAAAAAATATTTCTTCAAAAGAACTAATTTTTATGTCCTTTTGTAGACAATAATAAAATTAATATTTTTTTTTACTTTTATAAATTAAATTTAATTTTTGAATATATAATTTAAAATTTTCATTAGAGTCATTAAATTGTATTTTTTAAAAAATTTCATTTTTGAATGATTAGTGAAAATAAATAATTTTAATTGAAAACTTATTTTTTTATAATTTATTGATATAGTTAAATTATATGTAAATTTTTATTTAAATTATACATGATTAAATATAAATCATATAATTCCATATATTTCTTCAGAAACATTTTCAAAATGAATTTGGATATAAAAATATCATACTTTTGAAAATTTTATGTTTTAAAACTCATCCTCTCATCCCATATGTGAGATTAATTTTATATTAATTTATTACAATTATGAAATTTTAATTTTTAAAAAATTAGTCTATAATTATATTGTAGAAAATTTATAATTTCTAATAATGTCGACAGTATTTTGAACAAAAACAATTAGTGAATGCAACAAACATTAGTTATAGCTATGAAGGTAAAAATGAGTTTATTAAGTGGTTAATCTTTATCATATGAGGATAAAAATCCATGAAAAATATTTTTAAGTACTATTATAGAAATAGTTATACCAAATATTCTATTTTCATGATACAAGACCATTATTGACAGCAGATTATGTAAGGGATACCTATTAATAGTTTTGACATTTTTTATTAAAAAGAACGTCAATCATATACCACTATAAAGGGGAACTCACCCTCCTAATTCCCACAAAGAACACATTCCATTTGGATAAAAAAACCCCAATAAATAATATCCAAACTTCCCTCACTAAATTATAAAGTCTTACCTTTTTCAAAAAGAAAAGCATGGAATCCCTTTTGATTAAACCAGCAGGAGATACCCTTATAAGAGGTAACATCTTTCAACATGCACTTTTAATTTATATCTTTATCCACCTGATTAAATTTAATTATTTCATGACTATAAAATAACAACAGTATCCTCATACTAAAAATATGTTTTCTTGTTATTTTTATTACATACATTGACACACAATTCAATCAAATGAGATATGTAATCATCATTCATGTGTACGGTGGACTACCGCCTCACGAACTGATGTAATTTGTTATTTCATTAACACATATCAAAGTTGATAATAATGATTATATAGATATTTTATATCATATATTTGATATTTATTATGTCTTTATGTTTTTTGAATTATTATATAACACATAATTTCATTATTTCCATTATATGGGAATATGAGAACTTCATTTGTAGACATACGGACTACCACCTCTTCATTGTGATGTGATTCAATCATGTTTTACAAGGAATGTATTTAATACATTTTTAATATAAATATGTTATGTATATTAAATAATAATTATAGTTCGATGATAATATATACTTATAAGTATCATTTACTCCAATTATTTGTTTAATACAATAAGATAATGGAATCTACATTCATGCATACATATACCCTACTGTCTCAATGAATGGTGTATTTAATTTCTTATTTATATAATTTTTATATTATTATAAATAAATTCAAACTAAATATATAATATATTCATATGATTATTAACATTTTTTAAATAATAATATCATTATCCCTATAAGATGACTAAGAATAATACATGTAAAAAAACAAAGCGGTTATTAAACAAAATGTAAGTTTAACGTGGAGTTTTTATTAAATGGGTAATATAAAATAATAAGTAAATAATATATTGTATTATATAATTTAATATGGTTATTTAATATATGAATATCAATTTAAAATTATTATACATGTTTTTTTTCGAGTCTGATGATAGTTAACACATATAGTAATTGGATTTCAACTCCCACTATTATTTCTAGAAGACTTAGGCACTGTTCACCACATTTTTCTGTTCTGTGACATATGTACTACCAAATAATGTATTATATGATTATTATCAATATGTTTTTATGTGTTTATGTACCTGTTTTATGATCATTATTTCATGGCTTTTCACAGTTGAAAATTTAACAAAGTGGTAAGGTAATTATTTCTCAATTTTCCCTCTTTACATCACATATTTTTTATGGAAATATATTACTGTACAATGTGCATATACCAAAATTTTAATCATCATATCATGAATATTTTTATTTTAATCCTATTTTTTCTTCTTGTAATCTTATTTAATTATACCTATGTGGTAAGTGTTATATCTATAATCCCATTGTTTATATGGATTGTTTGAGCTCATAAATTCATTGATGAAATATTATTATCCTTATATAAATATATATAATGATTTTTATTGTCTTTTAGTACTTAATGATATCTTCATGTATAGGTACCATTTTACCACTCTTTGGTACTTTTTATAATTATGAAATTGTTTTTAAGAAAAAATTCTTTTATTTCTCCATTTGGAAAGAATATGTTTTTTGTAAAAAAACCCATGGTTTAAAAAATGATTTCAAATCATTTACCATGATATTTTAATCATACATTAAAAAAAGTATTTTATAAATTTTTAAGGTTTTCAAAGCGTATATTAAATATTTTCAATTTCATTTTCTATTTAAATTAATTTAGATATTTTTTATTATTTAAAAAACATATTTCAAATAGGAAAGTATATATTCCACATGAAATTATTTCAAAATATTTCATAAAAATATTTTTCATATAAAATGAAATCTTTTTATGTGACCTACATCTTACTTAGGTTATTATCCAAGTATTTAATTCTTATTATTTTTATTAATATTTATTCTTTTGATGATATATTGTTGGTGAAACTTTTTTCTCTTCCGCGTGTAATAATATGATGTATACTTTTGAAACCCACTTCTTTTCACATGTTTTTCTATGATGAAATGATCATGACAACTGTATCATTTCCACAGGTACTGATATGATGAAATGATTATGATACCTATTATATTCAATGTGTTATTATATAATTATTTTTTATTATCTTGTAGAAATAATATTTATGTTTTCATTATATGATTAGTGGGATCCATATCCCTATCTAATTAATTGGGTAAAAATTTATATCTCATGATATACACATTCATAGAATGGGGATTGAATTTTGTTAAGAAATTTAAATTTTCTTCTAAGACGTTATTTGGGAGTGATCAATGCAAAAATATGGTTTGGGGAGTGAAAACATTCCACTAAGATGGAAATTTCATGAAGACTTCAATACTATAGAAATAGCTTTAATATGATTAAGTGTCCACCACAATTCCATGACATTTTACAATGTTATTATTTCATTTATTATACTCTTGATTTATTTATTATTTATCTCTTATTATAATCCAATATATATTCCATGAATCTTGACTATGATTTTTGTTACATATTTTTTGACCCTATAATGTCATTACCATGTTCTGATACCATAATATAATTCATTATGCTTACATATCTCAATTATATCCACTTACTAAAAATTTGAGATCAACAGTTTTTATGTATATATTCCCTAGGAAATGAATATATGTTTTTTTATTATGTGTATAAAAAGGGTGTATATCATGAGGAACCTAGTGTTGGATAATATATCTCACTTATGTACCAGTGTTTACGTTTCCATGTTTCCAAATGCATTAAAATAATATACTATTTGAGAATATGTTCTTATAATGTATTATGTATTCCAAAAAATAATTTAATGTATATGAATGAGAACTAAGGGTCACTATAATTGATTCCAACTAAATATGTGTTTTCTTATATGGTTTGGGTGGAATTAAACATCGATGTTATGCATATTGGCCATGATTTTGTTCATGCATCTCTATAAGAAATGCACAGTCTTATTCGGAAATATGATTTTGACTAATCAAAATAATTAATACCTAGTTATATTCGTATTTAAAAGGCACTCTATTGAATGTAATTGACTGATTTGTTTAATTGATGAATAAATTACTAGAGGATCCTAACAAGGGATTCATTCTACTAATTGTGTCACAATGGGGTGAAGTTGTTATTTTTATTAAGGAGAATGATGAATCAATGTGTATTGGGATTGATTATCTGTAAAAGAAGAAGACACAATAAAGAACATGTATCCTATAACCCATATTGATGAATTTTTTAATCAAAATTTAGATCTCAGTACCTTTCCAGTATTTTCTTTATTTTTTTATCTTCAATTGAGGTTCATTAAAGAGGAATTTCCTAAGAAAACATTTCATACATGGTATTTACAATATGAAAATATATTGATTCCATTTAGTCTTACAAATTACCAATGTATATTCATGGATTTAATGAATAGAGTCTTTATATATTACCGTGATCAATTTATGTTTATATTTATAGATGATATTATAATATTTTTAAAGAGAATGTAAGAAAATGATAATCCCTTGATAATTGTGATGAAGACCCCAAGGAAGAAACATTCCAAATAAACATTTACCAAGTTTGATTTATGGCTACAAAAACTGTTGTCATTTTGGAGGCATATAATCTCATGAGATATTTTATTTATTGATAGATCAATGATCAAAGTTATTGAACAATGGAAAAAATAGACCACTATGATTGAGATATGTTGTTATCTTAATTTGGTTGGATATTATTGGATTTTTATAGATATTTTCTCATAACAATGTCATACACTCAAAATATTAATTACAAATGGATACATGTTAATTTTGACTGAGGAATATGAAGATAATTTTGAAGCTAATAAATAAAAAGTTAGTTAGTGATCCTATGTCTACACTACCCCATAATAGAGAATTATTTTTAATTTATAATGATGCATAAAATAAGGGAATGAGTTTTTTTCCACGCATGTTGAAATTCATTTAGATTATTCCCCACAACAATTAAGGGTTTGTATAAAAAATTACCAAACTCATGATTTGAAGATATTTGGTGTAATTTTTTATTAATGAAATGGATTCATTTCCAAAGTAGAGGAATATTTGATATAAATACTGACTGTAAATTTAGAATGTATTTATTCACAAGGAAATATTTGAATATGTACCATGCTAGATGATTGTATTTGATTAAATATTATGAATTCAAAGTAAATTAATAACCATAGAAAGTGTAAAGGTTATCCAATTGTTTAATTCGTAGTATCATGTAAGATTATCTATACTGAAAATAAAAAAATTATCTAATATAGATATATTTTGAAAATAATGAATATGTACATTATTAATTATGGGGAGAAATATTATATTTTCCAAATTAGTGTTTATCCATGTATCAATGTGAAGATTGAAGAGGAAAAAATGAATATTTATAACTGTAGAAGATGGTGAGACATGTTCCTGAGTATAACATTTATTAAAATGGAATAAAAAGTTTTAGGAACCATTAATGTGTTCCGTACATACTATATTTAATGTTGGATATATTAGAGGAATTTCATTGTTTTTTATTCTCTATTCATCATAGAAGTAATAAACATATAATGAAATTTTATAGAGTATTTATAGTGGAATTTCATAATGAGATATTTTTAAATGTTTGTTTATTGATTCATCAAATGTTATCAAGTTTTGGTTGAGAGAAAAATATCTTAGGGGATTTTATAACCATTACACATAAAATAATAGAAATTGGATTATGTCACTTTGTATTTTTTTCATCCTAATCGTCAAAACATATAAAGGGTACGATGATATATGGGTTCTAGTCAATTTCAATAAAACATTAACATACTTACTCCCTATATTATAATATTTTATCTATATTATATTTTGATGATATTTATTAAGGATTTTAAGGCTCTATATAGTACAAAATTTTATTATATCTGACCAAGATCCTTGGTTTAAAATGAATTTCTAATCAAGACTTATGTATACCTCAGATACAATGATGAGTTTCACTACTGTGTTTCATCCTTAGTGTGATGTTAAAATGGGAGAACCATTAAATCACTAGTTGAATTTCAAGGATAATTTTTAATTGACTTAAATGGTAGTAATTATCAAAACCATCTTCTAATTTAACTTTCGTAAGATAATAGCTTTCAATTGTCCATTCAAATGGATCCTTAAAAGACCCTTTATAGAAAGAAGTGTAGAACTCCAAAATTTTAGGGTGAAGTTGGAGAAACAATGATATTAGTATATAATAAAACTAAGGAAATGGTAAATATTGTTAGTTCCATTGAGTATATCATTAAAGTAAAATAATTTCTATAGAAAATTTAGGTTGTAAATTATTGTCATGTTATGTAATTTTAAGATGGAGAGATGTTTTTCATTCAAATTTATTTGTGAAAGTAGGTTATTTTATTTTTAAAGAAATTATATTTAAAAACTAGGTATATTTCCTTATTAGATATTTTTTATTTATTAACTATAATTGATTATCTATTTGGTGCTTCCACCGAATCACATTCATGTCCATGATGTGTTACTTGTATCTCTTATGATTAAGTACATACCTGATCTTTCACATGTACTATACCTTGATGTTGTACAACTGGGTAATCATATTTACTATTAGGGAAATATTTTGGAGATTATGTATCATAGATATAATTTTTTGTGAAAAAAACCACTCACATGGTGAAGGATTTAACGAGAAACTACAAACTTAGAGATGCTACATGTGAACCTAATGACATATGAGGCATAATTATCCTCTAGTTTTTTTAACTTATATGATGGAGTTTTTAGGGTGAGAATAATTTTAGGGATGTTAAATTGTAACTTATATGGATTTTGGAATTATTTTTCAAATAAATATGATTTATCCAATAAATTCTGTTACATGAATCACCGAGTATTAAGGAACTGTGATATACTATTAATTACACTATTTAAACATGACCAATATAACCAAGACAATAAATCTAATGAAATTATGTGGAATAAATACATTTTAAAAATTAATTATAATGATATTATATAAGTAAAATATATTAATATATATATGTACTAAATTTTTATTAAACTAATTATATAATTCGATAATACTTTTTCATCAAAACAAATAATATTTCTTTCATTTTTGTGATCAATTAATTAAAATAATTTTAGATTAAATTTTAAATATTATTATTTAAAATGGTACATCATTTTGGGAAAAACATGTCAATATTAGTTTAATTTCAATATTTTATAATTTTTTAGAAATTATAATTCTATAGTGAATATTGAAAAAATAATGATATTAAAACTTCCTTTTCATTTATAAATCATAAAAATATGCATCTTGATTAAAAAAATTTGAAGTAAAATAAGATAAATTATGATATTATTTATCTTTTATAGGTCATTAGTGTAAAATTAATAATGTATTTTGATCTAAAAACTTTCTAAACCGATTATAGTTCTCTATTTTCAAAACAAATTTTTTATTACATCTTCAGGTTTAATTTAAAATAAAATTTTAATAATATGTGGAAGGAATTCGGAAAACCATGTTTTATATTTATAATGAAAATAATTAATATTATATAAAAATTTTAATTTAATTATTGTTGAAAATTAATTATACAAACACTAAAAACTAATTATCATGGTTAAGCTTAAAATGAGTTTACTAGGGGTTAAAGTAAAACTATATAAGTTAAAATGAATTTAAAACCATTCTAAAATACATATTATTTTAATATTTATTTCATATCTCACATAATGTTCTATATTGATCCATTTTAGAGACTTTTTGGAATTTTTATAACATGTGTCCCCAATATTATTTTCAAATATTCCTAGTGTATTCTCCACCCCACTTATAAAAAGTAACCTACTGTCCTCCAAACATAACACTTTAATAAAACATTTTTCACCCAATACATACCCTAAAATATTATTTCAACCCTTAACAACATCTTAGAGTCATGTTACATTATTATAAAACCCTCTAATGGTGTTTCATAGTGTTAACCAAGGATGATAGTTTGTATAAGAGGTATCATTTTTAACTAACCGTTTTTATTTATCTTTATTAAAAATATATAAAGTCATCTAAAATTATAATTATATAAATATTTTTATATCTTAGATATACATATATGTTATTATTTTAATGTAATAACATATATCAATATCCTCCATCAACAAATTGGCTATAAAACATTGGATCATTTGTACGTCAGACTATCGCCTCACGAACTGATGTAATTATCTTTTAATCATCACCTCACATTGATGTAGATAATAATTTTATTACATTAATATATTTTATTTATGACATATCTATACTCATATATTTATAATATCATGTATTTATAAATTCGTTATAATCCATTGGAGAATGAAAACATTGCTTGTACGTACGTCCCGAATACTACCTCAATAGAGTGATGTAAAAAATATTTCATTTAGTTATTAAATGAATTTTAATAAGGACGTACTTGATTAATATAAATTATATTTTTTACATGTTGATTAATCTATAATTGTGAATTAATATTTGAAATTATCTGATTCCATCCATCAAGGAACTGGAAACAATATTTATCAGTTCGTACAGTTTACTATCTCTATGAACAGATTAATTCATTTTCTAACTTAAAATTTTAATGACTATTAAAAAAATTGATTATATATGTGTTTTATATTCTGAATAAAATCATATATATTATGGAACCATGATCTATGTAATGGTACTAATACTAGGTATCCAAAATATATATATAAAATGTAGTAATTGTTACCCAAACTATGATTTTAACAAGGAATTGTAAATAAATGGGTGATAAAATCATATAGGTAAATTATATATATTATTGAACATATTTTTATTGTTAATAAATATATTCATAATTAAAAAAAATTATTATATAGGATATTTTAAAATTTAAAAATAATTTTGATACTTATGGTAAGATATTTTCAACTCAATTTTACTTTTGTGAGATAGAAGCCGTATTATCCACTTTGATCATTTCTGTGGTGAATATACTTCACATGAATTTAATTTAAATGTATTCTTATAAAATATATGGGTTATAAAATTTCAATATAAGGTTTTTTATTTAATGGTTACTATTAATCAATGGTTACTAGCGTGGTAGGGGTTTGATGTTACAATCTTATTTTTTGTTTGTGTTGTTTTTAATTATGTAACCAATTATTCTATATTATGTTCTACCTCCCACTGAAATCATTAAAGTTGTTATCCTATTATCATTTCTTTAAATTACATGTTTTCAATTCACTTCTATCTCTTTATGTACTTATTAATTTAAATGTATATGTTTACATAAAATCCAAATTTTATTTGTCCTTTTAATAAAAATCATTTTTACTTCCTTGTAACTATTTTATAAAAATGTTTTCATTAATTTTATCTATATTCTTCTATTATTGTATAAAATTACTGTTAACAAATTATTGGTTTTCGAAAAAATGGTTTGAAAGGAATATTTTTATCTTTATATAAATAAGAAACATTATTTATTTACCAAAAATGTGAATGAAATATTAATTTCAACACATATGATCTGGATAGTGTTTTACTACTTCATGTCCTGTCGATGATTTAAATATTCAATTGTAAGATTAAATTTTTAATTTCTAGGAAAATAATTTCCTTATTTTTTGGGTAACTTTATAACATTCATATAAGTGTTTTAAAATGGGATGGTTATTTTCCACTTGAAATATTCAAAGATATCTGTCAAAATAAATTCCCATATATTTTTTAAATCCTTTAAAATTAAATAAGATTATTTGGGGATATGATCCATTGATTTCGTTCTTATTCTTTCTGAGGATGTTTTATATTTAATAAGAAAAGATGATTATGAAACCAATTTATTTCAATGGGATATGATTTGATGAAATGATTATGGGATCCATTTTATTTACATGTGTTGTTATATAATTAATGTTTCTGATCATCCAACACAAAAAAAAAATTGATTCTGTGAAGGTTGGGACCTATTTCTCCCACTAATGTATTGGGTAATGATTAATGTTATATGAGCTCAAAGGGTTAATGAGTGGTGAACCCAATCCTAAAATAGGGCATGAAGTAGGTTTCGCAAGCCCGAAATTGGGTACATATTAATTTCTACAAATAACAAAATATTTTACATGGGATGTTATCATGATCTTGTTGTTTTCACATAGGTAGTTTTCCCAATACGGACATGTTTTGAATGCTTTGCTGGATAACATTGAAATAATATTTTATATTCTTATATGTAGTCCCTTAATTTATATCTTATGTCAATGTAATTCACTCATGGATTATTTTTTTATTAATTTTAATATTAACATATAATGAAATTCTATGATATATGATATCATTCAATATTATATTATTTGATATGTATGGTAAATTTTTCTAATGTTACGGTCATGTTCTCATAATTTTATTCCCATAATATTTTTATATCTCCCTTTTATACAAATACTAAGCATATGAAACCCCACTGTCAAATGTTTCATTTCCATAGGGTATGATGAATTTTTGTATTTATTAAATATTTATAAATAGTCCTATGTATGAAGAAAATAATGGTAGATTCTATTGTTCACTTATGAACAAGTGGTCTCTGTATCCCTGCATCCCAATGATCTAGACCTCTAAAATTATGACTTTAATAATTATATTATGATGTAAATATTTCTATTTGGCATGAAATCTTTATTTATAAAAATAATGGGTTGTTATATGTATGTATATAAATAAACCTCTTGAATGATGAATAATGAAATGAGAAATCAATGTTTATAGTAAAAAAGTGCATTTTGTTTTACATAATACCAAAAATAAAATAGAATAGATTTCTATAAAATAGTTATTATTTTTGAAAATCATGGAATGAAATATATTTTAAGTGCATGGAATATTAATGTAATATGTAATAGAAAATATATCATTAATCATGTATGATTTAATAATAAAATTGATAAAGTATTCTGAAACACAAGTATATCCCTTATAAATAAAGATAATATATACTAATTATATTTAAAGTCATCATGTAAGAAAAATATAGACGCACTAAATGTGAATTATAGAGAGATAAATAATGGCTCAAATAGATATAACACAACTCAAATGAAAAATAAGGTGCTTTTGGAGTTCTCGTACACGCTGTACTAACTCACTTGGATTACGCATCTAACACCCTAAATGAAAATATTAAAAATATCATCTATGAAATTAATAATATTATATATTTATAATTTATTTTTAATATTTTTAAATTTATTTTTCAAAAATTCTCTCTTGAAATTAGGTTAATGTACACTATCCATACGATGTTTTTTTCAAGGATCTAATGACAATCGATTTATTGAAATTAGTGGATTTTTTTCACATCAGGCCATAACTCCATAATTTTTATAATATAATGATCATGTAATTAAAAAATGTCAATGATTCAAAAGTTTCAATAGTATCTTCATATATGAGTGGTTTATTCTGTATTTAATTTGTCATTAGTGGTTTCTTCATACAGGGAGTTTTTCATTTCATAGTGAAAATCAATTTTTTATTTTATTTTATGCTAATTTACCCATAATAAAATATTTGATAAATATTTAAGTAATTATTATGTACATATTTCACCAAAAAATTGGTATATTAACAACATCCATGGAAGTGGTAATAGTTTTTAAAAATCATATTTCTTAAAGGTTCTTATACCTTCCATGAACAAATTTTTGTTTACCGAAACAACTATCGTGTAATTATATGATTTAAATATATATATATATATATAATAATATATCCATATCATATATTTTATTAAATGTAACTTAGATACCAGATTAATGTGTAAAATAAGAATATCTATATAAATTGAAATAAAAAATACTGAATTTGTCTTTTAACCTACCCCACATGATGAATCCATTGCTCGAAAAATATCACCAATAAAGGGAGGTATTTTGATGAGAAAAGAACTTAAAAATGTGTAATATATATTTTCAATTTATTTTGATAGATTTAAAAATGATTAAGAATACTAATGTATGAGGAGGCTTGTGGAGGATAAAGGTTATATTTATATGTTAATATTTGTGGGTTTTAGAATACCATATTTTATCATAAAATAGTGATTAATCACGTGATTCAGTATTAAGAGGATTGTAATTCAATAATAACCGATTTATTAAAATATTCCACTTAATTCTAGAGACCTCAATAATTCATTTATTCATGCTATTAAAGAATATGGTATTGATATACTACTCCTAAAATAATTTGATATTTATAAACAAAATTAAACATGAACTTAAAAAAATTTCAATGTTTAAATTACAATAATAAAATCCAATTAGTAAAAATAATATTCAAGATATTATAATTTATTTTTTAATGAAATTATTCTATGTTTAAAAATACTTTTTTTTGACATGATCTAATTTCCGACCCATATAAATTTTCTTATGGTTTCTTAATTTTTTTTTTATTTTTATATAAAAATATGTTTTAGTTTTTTTAAAAGATTTTATAAAAATGGAATTTATTATGATATCCTTGATATTATAATAATATTGTAATTTTATTAAAAAATACATGATTTAAAAAAAATAAACATTCGATTTTTGTTTCAATTTTTTTAACCCATTGATTTAATTTAAAAGAATATAACTTCCTTCTATTTTTATTTAATAAGGCACCTAGGTATTATTTTATTATTCAATCATTATGTTCAATTTTCCCAATGGAAATTTTGAGTATTTCAAAAATAATATTGATTTTATATTTAATATAAAAACCGCATATCCTTAATTCATAATTTTCTTCAATTCCTATTAATGTTATGTATATTTTATTTTCAACATTTAAATTAATAACCTATTATTTTTTTACATTATTACTCATTAGGGTGATTATTCTTGATGAAAAAATTTGATTCTTATTTTTCTATGTTGTTGTTTTTATCCAATTTTACCATTTTAAATTTTATAGAGTATATTTTTTATATATATTAAATGATTAAAATTAATATAACCATTTAATTTTTTTATTATATAGTGTATGTGTCTTATATTATATTCTTATATGTGAAACACATATTAATTATAAACTCAATGCAAAAAATAAAATCCCTTGGGTTTTCCATATAACATAAGGGGTTATGAACGTCTATGTTAATACATTATAATGATATCATTAATTATATCTAATAAATGACACTAATATAAAACTATTATCCTCCCTGTCTAGGGCATTCCATACTCCCAAAGATTTGGTATAATTATAAGGTTTATCTTCTAAGATAATTTGATCGCTCAGGAAAATTAAATTTACATCACCACTATGATCCTCTCTTACACAATGAAATAGTATGGGTCCACCAACATTTATCAATAGTGCATACCCCCCCTTCAATGAAAGAATTAACAACTTTGAGGTTATCTTCTCCTACCCCTCCTTTATTCCCTAAAAAATGAGTCCTCTTAAAAATGATTCATCCACCACACAACTGGTGAACCACTCTGACAACATACATCATTATTACATAAAACCTATAAAGTCCAATGATACTCCATGAATAAATATATTACATTATGGGTGTTGACTAAAAAAATATATCTTTCATTTAAGTGTTGAAAAATCCTTGAATTCCTAATAGGCTCTAATTTTACCCCTTCTAAAGAAAAAAATTGTTTATGAACTCTATAAATGAAAGGAAAATCCCATTAACAGGTAACATTCAACCAATAAAATAATCCCTTAAATGTTTTATATAGAAAAAATTCTCGAAATTTGGAGTATCTCATTAAAACTTGTAAAAATGTTTCCAGTCATTAGATATATAAACATGCAATTTAGATTATATCTAAAAATCCACCACTTTAACAAAATAGAACATATTTAAGACTCACATTCAATGATAATACAATATTTCGAAACAATTTTTAACACTGTTAATCATCACATGGGGATAGAAACTATGCTTTATTTCAATAAGACATATAACCCAATGAACTACCATGGACCTTAATGCTGTAACTAATCCTTAATTGCATTTTATACTAGTTAAAAACAATAATATAGTTGAAGTCTTTATAATTGGTATAATACCACATACCATTATCATTTATCCTTTATCCTTGATCTCATAGACTAACACATATGTCGTTATAGGGATGCATCTGAAATTTAATTAGTGTTAGGAGGATAAATATATCTAGGAATATAAGTCAGAAACCAATATATATGGATGTCTATGTGGGATTAGGTTTTTAAATAAAAAATAATTCCAAACTGGTGTTCATCATTCCACTTATTAACACTTGAACACCACCATAAGAATATATGTTGATTCGTATTTGGTCATCTATTTTGGAAAAATCATACATATCCCTGTGAATAAATTTTTAGGTTCTACTATATTCAAATAAATCAATTATATTAGCATACAAATCCATGTTGTTACAAGTAATTAGTTTTATATTGGTTATTTTGGAAAAAATAAAATGATGAAAAATGACACTTTATAATGATTGTGGAAATGATTTATTATTTAATAAAAAAGTTATAAATATACAAGAAAAATTGCATTACCTCATATATTATATGAATGTAGTGTATTTCATAGATTTTATGAGATATATATGTTCAATAAGTGGAATATGAGTGTAGTTATATGTTCTAGTATATGATTTAGAAACAAATGAAGAATTTGAATTTTTATGTTGTTTTGAAAAACTGTTGATGATATTTGGAAATTCCTCAGAGAATGTATTCAGGGGTTTTAGAGTCATTATGTTTCTTAAAATTTGAAAAATGGCGTGGTATGTGATATTATTTATTTTATATGTCAAAGTTTAGTGTAATGATCTATTAAATAGTGAAGTTAAAAAATATTCACTAGGTACATATGGATTTTTTCTATGATTTGGCATCAAAATGAGGGAAAGGTAATCATTGACCAGTTTATAAGAAAGGTTATTGAGTTCCCATACACAATAATTTATGTTTTTTATTGTTAAATATACACATGATTTTTATGAATGTAATCAAAAAATTTGTTTAATGTAAAAAATATTTTGATTTTCTGACCTAAATATATAAAAAATCATTCCATGATAAATAGAGATACATCGTGAATTTTAAACATTAATGAAAAAAAAGATGTGATTATGATTCTATAGGCTATTTAGCAACATAAATTAATAAAACACTATGAATATCTATGTCATTTTATTATTCTATTGGGTGTTGATGTAATACCAAAGATATTACTAACAGGTCACACCATGCTGAATGTTTTCACATTATGATTAAAACATGCATTATCAATAAAAAAATATCATATATATACAAGATAATTATAACATACTTGCTATATTTACTTTGTGATTGTTTTGATGTTATGTAATAAAATTTAATATTCTAAAGAGATTCCAATGGTATAACTTTAATTGAGATAGATTGATGTATGGATTTTAGAAAGAATATTTTCAATGTTCTTTTATATCGAATTAGAAATTAAAATATCATATGTTTAAAGACGAGGAACATAATACTAATAATTATTAGATATTAATTAATTAATAAATGAGAATATAGAATTATATAAGTAATATTGATGATGAAACTATGTGTTCTAGAAATATAGAATAATGAGTAAAAATAGGGATTCATCAAATAAATGATTCCATAATATTTTGTATTTATTAATTGAGGATTCAATGAAGGAAAAATATATGGATCGATATGGATACATTAGTTTTGGTTTATTATGGAAGGGTGAATAAATTAATGATAATTTCTATAAATTAATAATTATATATTTTTTTATATAGATTTTTTTCAAAGATAATAAATTAATGAATCCATCATGGAGTTGATAATATTTTTCTGTAGATTTTGGTAGAATCACATGGATTATATTAATTTAAAAAAATTTGGAATTATGAATTTGTGTACCTTGGGACTAACTGAATAACATAGAGTGTCATTTATAGCATTAATCAAAGAATACACATACGAATAAATTAACTATTATCATTTAGAGATGTTTCTGAAGGAGGAGTAGGGGTAACACATCAAAGGTAGTGATTTCAATACAATAATGTTAAATATGATGTGATCCACACCAAAGAGTGAATTAATTTAAAATTTTACATGTAGGGAACCATAGAGATGAGTGGCCTCACTTATACTTAGTATCCTGAAAATTATAGTTATAACATATTTAATATAATCATAAAATTATATTGTGTATGAACCATTGATGTATCCTAGTATTAGTGAACTACATAAAATCCTATATTTTTTCATCATTATTTTAATATATTTATATGACTATATTGGATCACACTGATATATTTAAAGTGTGTTTTACAAAAAAATATATCCAAATAATCATGAATTGAGAATACCTTTAAAGTCAAACTATTTTCACCCTTCCTTTTATGGAGTATATTGGCACACAATGGGTTGAAATAAAAGGAATTAGTGTTAATAGTTATTTTGAAGTTAATTTAGGAAATGAATTTGTAGTCATGGAGAATGGTGATTATTTCCATTTACAAAAATTCACTAATATATGATCCCAGATAATGTCTAGTGTTACTTTAATAAGTTAGGTGTTTTATGATAGTATACTAGTTTTTATAAAATCAATTAAGGGAATGAACATATGTTAAACAATATTGACCCCAATTTTACCATGATAAGAAAACATGAATTCATGATACATAAATGAAATAAATTCCATATATACTCAGTTGACCACATTTGTATTGGATCAATAGTGCACCATGATGGATTGACTACATCTGCATCACAATCACAATATGAACCATATGATTATCAACAATATGAACTAGAAAAGAACCATGACATAAGAAATAAAAAATGATGATGAATTTTGATATTTTTATAATTTTTTATGAGGTTGGGAAAATAATATCATCATTATATGTCTATAGAAAGAATGTGAATATTTTTATTGATTACTTAGAGGCACCAAATATTAAATCTATGTTATATAAGGTTGATGAATATCAACCATTCTATAAAGCTACCTCAATAATAAGTCAATCATCTAACATTTTAAATGATCAATTGTTGGTGTTGGGTTTTCACAAAACAAAATAATCTTCATTGATGCATGACTATTTTTAAGTAAGAGACACTAACTCAATCAACCATTAGTATTCAATGATTTCTTATTTATCAAATGAATCAAATGGATATATTTCTAATCATTTAACAATGGTTTTAACAAAAATTAGATTATACGGATATTTATAATGATTATCTTATAATAGATACATGGAAATGATTATTCAAAAAACTCAATGAAACCTCAGACATGAAATAATTATATATAACTATTTTCCAGTTGGATTAAATTTGTCACTCTAAAAAACACTATTTTTATTATTCAATTGTATAAACTGAAATATTGATCGAGTTATTTACACATCATCCCATAAATATAATAAAAGTGTATACAAGGATAAAATGACAATATTGATAAACTAAACAAATCATAGATTGAGAGGTAGAAAAATCCATTATCCTCCATCACTCCCAATATTTTTATATACATTTGAGTTATAATTATCTTACAAAAATGTCTATTTAAAAATTATTCTACTATGTAAGGTATAGTACTTGGATACCTGTTCCTTATTATTTCACAAATATCTATGGGAGAGGATGGATTTAGCCAATACATTCCTTTTTGTATTTTAATACTTCTAACCTGATATAATTGGTGGATTAATACAATAAATATTGGTTGTCTACTATTTATTAGTTTAAATAAATCTTTATTTTAATGGTTACTGTAATGTTGGTCAAATTATGTAATTGGCTCGGCATAAAAATATTTTTTTTAAAATTACATTTGGTGTTTTAATTATAAATTTAAATACATAATTTAAACAAACTCAAAAATTATTTTTATACTTTTATCATCAATGAATGTTTTCAATGAAATTTTATAAAATAAGTAATGATAGTTATAATATATATGTTTTATATATTTTGTTTGATGTTACAATATTTATAATGATAAAATGATTTCATTAATTTAACATGGTATTATATAAATCATCAATAAATCATTCTAAAATATCATATTATATATCTCTTTTATATTTAATAAAAGGCTAGTTTTAAAATAATGGGTTTTTTTATTATTCAATATATAAAATGTTTAATTGGAATTTCAATTAACCCACCACCCCTACTCTTGATGATTATCCTTGTACCAATATTTTTTCTATATATTTTTATATAATAACTATTTTTTACATATTGACAATATTTATTTTTCATTAGCTATGATCACATCTTAATGGAAGGATATTTATTTAATTTTTTGTTTTATTAATAAGGGTACATTTATACCAAATTTTTGTACTACAAATTATCTTCCTTTTTAATTGATAGAACATTAATTGATGGAAAATAAAGATGAAAATATTTATTAATTGTATGATCTTTTATATTTGTGTAAAAATGATGATAAATATAAAAAATTAACAATAATACCCAGGTAAATAATATAGGGATGATCCTATGAAAAATTTACTATAATTAACAAGATATGAAGGTTTTATATAATACATTATTTGAAGAAGAATTTAACATTATATCTGTACATGTTACTACTCTGGAAAAATAGAATATCACATATGATTCACATGAAAGAACATAAAATGATAATGAAATTCACAATAACACATATACTATGTAAAATGTTTATTTAATGATGAAATCGGATAAAACCATTTAAAAAATAGTTTCAATGAGATCATTAATGCGATTATTTAGCATGGAAAATTGATCGACTGAAAGAAGAATGTTATATATTTTTTAGATTTCAACTTGATATATAGAGAAGTAAAATACGATTTATAAGAGTATCATGTAAAATCAGTAAGATGAAATTCATGGAAATAATTTTAAAATTTCTGATGTATGGAGGGTAACATAATGATGTCACTGGGGACATTGGAATGACATATAATATATAGAATTCAATATATCTAATAGTAATTCCTTAGAAATATTAGTATATGATTCATGTGGTCATCAATCTGAATATAAAATCATTAAAGATATGGATCACCTATCAATATGATTTATGAAATTCATAATGGAAAAATAAATGTATGATAATATTATAATTGGAAATATGAAAATAAATAAAACTGGATAAAATAAAACAAATCTATAGAAATTACCTACTATGATGGTAAAATAAATGTCCACATGAAAGCTGACTTCTTAAGGTTAATGGGTAAAAATTAATTTGATGAAAATGGAATGAAATCCAATAATTGATGATAGAATCATGGTGTAATTTAAAGGATAGATACAAAAATTCAATCTACTAAAAAGATGATGAATCATTAAAACACTTATTTATATTTCATGGAAACTGCATCAAATATAATTATAACTACTTTAAATTTTAATGGTAATTAATTTAAAGGTTAATTTTTAAATTCCTAATGAATAATTATTTTAATATATTTTAATTTAATAAAAAAATATAAATTAACAAAACAAATAACGAAGATTCCAAATGTGTTTCAAAGTTTATCTACAAATAATAAAAGTGAAATTTCGAATGATAAAGGGAAAAAGAGAAAAAATTAAATAGAAATATGGATTTTTAATTTGAAATTTAATTCTTAAAAATATATTTAATGTAATTTCAATATAGATGTAATATCAAGTATATGATTTTGGATATTTAGAAAACATGAAAAAATAAGATATATTAATGAACATCATAGGAAAATAATTTTTATAAAAAAATTATTTTCTAGTTCTACAAAATAATAACTTATTTTCATTATTAACATATATTCTAGAAATGAAAACATTTCTCATAGTATTAGACCTAAAAATAATATTTTATCAAAATATTTAAATTATCTTATTAATAAGTCCAAAATAAAATTTTTATACAAAAATATGTATTCACTAACTATTCGTGACCAATAAAAATATTATTATCAAAATAATTTATTGGTTGAGAATGTGGGCCACATGCTCGAAGATATCAAGTAAAATACTATGGAATCTAGATTATGGATTTACCAAAAATAGAAATGTTGACTTATAGATAATTAAATAACTAGTAAACATTGATAGGGTACTATTCACCTTATATAATAATGTAAAATGAAGCATAATTGGATTGAAGAACTGAAAACTATAAATATGAATTAATTTAATTTTTTTTATGTATTCATGGTTTAAATTAAAATATGATTTTTTATTTTTTAGTTTCATTTTTTTTATCATATTAAATTTTTGAATAATTCATGAATTATTTTTTTAGTCCAAGAATTATTTAATTTTAACTATGATAAATTATAATGATTATCATATAGATTTAAATTCTCTATTTTCATAAAATGTTTCATTTATCATATATTTTAAAATAAAATATTTATTTTGGAATATGATAGTAGGATAATGAAATAAGATCTTACATAGGAAGATAATGAAAGAAGAATTAATTGAGGATCTCCCAATTCATGAATATATAAAAGACAAAGTGTGAAATCCTTATCAAATTCTAAAAAAAACAATGTTTATTTTAAACAAAAGGAAATGGTTTCTACCTTTCAACACATAAAATATGCTCACATGTATTTATTAGAAAATTTATATTTTCATTTCAATGTTTATAGCATTGTGATTTTTTGATTATTGAAAACAATTACTGATTCCCATGGGTAATATTTACCTCACATAAATTAAGGTTTCTCATGTTTTGAAATTTATGAAAAATCTATAGAAAACCATATTTTAATAACCATTAAAACAATCATAAAAGATAATGGCTAAATATTTGATAATAAATATATTAAAACATCATTTTCATAACATCACTAATGAATTATTTTTTATATACCTCATCAAGAAAAAAATTGGATTGTTGAAAGGATAACCAAACCTATATATAATTTTAACTAAGAAAGTATTTGTGATTAAGACATAAATATTAATTATTTATTAGATGTTTTAATCATAAATAATTATATAATTAATAGCATTTTAATAAAATCTTATTTATAGAAGAATTTATATGAATAATGTAAGGGAAGAAGAACCAATGTGAAAAAAATTAATTGTTTTATATTTACGGTATATATTCTTAAAAAAACATAAACTTGGAAAAAGATCACTTAATAGTGATTATGTATTTTTATAGGTTATTTTAGATCCAAAAATTATTGTATAGTATTTAGTAACATAACCATTATTTAGGAAAATATGTTCATGCCTATTTTGAGGGGAAATATCCATATAAATATAAGGGGTCTATAGAAGACATTTATTATCATATTTCAAATATGAATAGAAATAATACCCTTAAGACCTCTTATCTTGTTGTTAATTTATAAAAACAGCTCCCAATAGAGACCAAATGTGACCATCATGAACATGATATAGACGTATAAGAACCAAAAACATCAATTACCGGAACAATAATAACACATAATTACCATCCCAGAGATTATAGAATATGAGATATAGATTATGAAACTACAACTAGTGGATCACTAAAAATAGGTGTAAACCACAATTTTACATGTATTAACTAGAACCAAATATCATTAATTATGTAAAAATTGATGACTATTAGGAAATTTCTATGTGAGAAGAATTCATTCAATATTAATTAAACAAAATTTTAAAATAAATATAGAGACCCAAACAATATATCTCTATTTGAACTAAATTAGTGAATATAAAATGGGATTATGAAAATTTCTTATAGTTAGAATCAATATTATATTAGTTTCTTAAAGATATTGTAACAATGTAGTGATTGATAATAAATTACCATGGGTCTAGCAGCTATAATTTTATAAATTAGAATACCAATAACATATATAGATCATATTAATTACAAACTACATCATATTGATTTTAATAGTATGTTACATAATTTTTATAACATTTAAGATGTTTTTTTGAAATACCTATGGATTTTAAACACCCATATATTCAAAACATGTTTTTAAAATATGAAAATCACTTTATAATTTTAAATATTATCATAGATATTGTTCTGATAGTTTGATATGTTTCTTGAATTCGATTGTTTTTCCAAAAGTTATAACTAATAATATAAAATTTATTTAAATAATTATAAAGGATACATTAGTTTTACAAAATTTTGTTAATGATATTATTATTGGTTTATGTAAAAACTCATTGTGTTTTTAATTTTCGTTACATATGAAAAATAAATTTGAAATACTTTTAATGAGTGAGAGAAAATTCATTTCTAGTTTTTAGATTTTTTTGAAACAAATACGGTTTTTTTTAAAGAACTGTAAATAAATAATATATATTTTCAAACATCTTGGTTGGAATATAACCAAAGGTTGACATAAATAAATGATTTTTATATGTAAATTTAAAATTATTGAAACTAAGAAACCCAATTGACCAATCTTTTTATAGAGGTAAAATAAGGTTTTTGTTGTACTAGACGACTAACTATCCTGGTATAATTTTTAGAATATGTATTTGTGTAGTTATTTTTGAAAACCATAGGTAATAACATTATTTATATTTCTAATAATTTCAAAATTCCTCAAAAAGACAACCTATAATAAAATATTTTACTCCAATGGAGATTAATATTAATTTTTAGGTTATTCTTATGCTTATTTTAGCTCTTGTATGTTACATGGAAATAATTAATTCTAAAACTTGTCTTTCATTAGGAAAGTATATAGTTTCACAGTGTATTAAAAAACTAGAATTAATTTTAATTATATAAGATTAGTTCATAAATTACTTTTTTTAAGGATCAAAAATAATATTAGTTGTAATATTAATAATTGTTTTTTAATAGTGTCTTTTTTCTTCATAAAAATGTCTATTTATAGAATGGATCATAATTCTATTTAATGAAATGATGAAAAAATGGATAACTTTGACATCCATCTATCTAATGTGGTTATTTTTTCAAGGAATGTCATGTTAATTATAATGAACTATATGAACGCCATATTGAATCTGTATGATCGATAATATAATGGTAATAGAATTTAGATAATTATTCAAAACTAAACCCAAGATTCCTTGCCGATATAATATAAATTTCACTATATTTTGGATCAATCATATACTGATATTTGATCAATTGATCACTATATCTATCAAACCAAGGAAATCAACCACTAGATAAAACATTCTCAATCATAATGTCTAGGGTATTGCATAAAGCGTTGTCATCTAAAACAAGTACAACGATTCCAAAATATGGAATCTATCCATTAAATTTATAAACAATTAATTAAAAGGAACACAATATATGATTTTTTAAAGTTTGGATTCTTGGAAATATGGAAAATAATAGATAAAAAAATAAAAAAATCATCTAATCCAAAGGAAAGGGATATTTAATGTTTTACCCTATGTTACTTTTAATACATGTCTCATATAGGGGACATTCATCAACAGAAATTGGTGATCATTGACCCAAAAGGGAATATGTAAGGGAGGCATTTCATATGTTATTATGTGGAATATCAATAATAAAATGTTTTATAAAAATATAATAAGATGAAGATAACATTAGAATATCATAATAAAAGGTACATGGATCATAATATGGAAGTGTGTCTACAATTTAAAAAAGAGTCATTTTAAGCATATTTCTATGGTTTATCACCAAGGATTCTTAAATAAAAAATCTCATGTTTATTCACCAATTTATCGTAAAAATATCATCTCAAGATATTAAATTCATTTACAAATATATTGGAAATATATATAGGTTCAATCTTTATATGAATTAATTTTTTGTGGGAAATATATATAATAACGTATCATTTCATTAAGAACCTGTGTAAAATGAAGAATGGGTTTCCTATCAAAATCATGGTGTATAAAAGTTATTAAATACATGATCATTAGATCATTATTTATGAAAAATGTGAATTTTTGTTACATATATATAAATCCTTGAATCAATAAAGAATTTAACATTTTTTTACTACTGATGTAAAGTCAAGAGGTATTGTTATTCAAAAAATGATAATAAATTATAATTTATTTTTTAAAACAGTAAAAAATGTCCAACAACATGATGGGTATAAATCACAAATTATGGAAAGGTAAATTAAGAGGGGAACATGTATATCATTGATAAAAGAATATAATTTTATTAATTTTATAATAAAAAGTGGAAAAAATAAATTAATATAGTAAATATATTACATACGATGGAACATGAACCAGAATGGAAAAGAAAAGTAATGATTTTCATTACCTTCAAAAAACTCACATAATTGTTGATGTTGAAGCATTTGGTGATTAATGGAAAAGTCGGGGGGATATTTTGGGTATAATAACCATATCCACATTAAGGGAGGAATTGGGTGAAGGTTAATGGTCAAATGAGTGGGTATTTATAGTAAAACTGGTATAATTTCTTAATAATTTCTAAACATAGGTCTTAGAAATCTCTGTTGTGCAAAATAAAATTCCATTGGCATAACCACAGTTTTTTATAATGGTCTTGGTAAACAGATTCCTATTTTATTATATTTAATTTTATTACACCCAAATACCCATTTTCTAAAACATATTTTTGTATGAAAAAATTATATTTTACAAAAAATAATGTTTCTAAATTCAAGTGTTCATTATAGGCCTAGGAAATTCAATTATAGGTTTGGATATTTATTAAAATATATTAACATAAAAAATATTCATAAAAAATTCGTTTGTACCCTAATTGTGGTTAATTATTTATGAAATCAATTTGACATAAATATGAAGTCATAACACATACTAAAATACCAAACCTAATTCATTATTATTCACATAAAAATAATGTATTTTATAACATCTTCATAAATTCCGCTAAACATAATTTGTAATTTTTTATTTGAAATAAATTTTTTATTTTATCAAAATAATTCTTTAAATATTATAATTATATTTTTTAAATTCAAAAAAACTTATTTACAAAAATATATGAGTTGTTAAGGCATAGTGAAATTTTTGACACTTAAAAAAATTTATTAGTATATTATAAAATTATTTTATAATTTATATCAATACAAGAGTTTTTAAAAATAATTTCATTTATAAAGATTATTCCAAATTCCAAATTTTTTCTATAAATGTATGTATTTTCCAAAAAATAAAATTTCGTCCATTTTTATCTAGAAATCAATTTATCATATTCATCTCAAAAAACATATTAATAAACACTATCCTAAAATGGAAATTATCGATTTTTAATTTTTTTAATAAAAAAGAATTACACATTAAGTTACTAAGGCTTATACATGGATCCCCTTATATAACATGCATACACCCTAATTTTGAGGTGTGCTATGATGGTACTATCATGAGTTTACTTGTATGGAATTAACTAATTTGTAATCTCTAATAAAAAGGACTTACATACTAGGTGATTTAATTCAAGATTACCTTCTTGAATCTTATTTTATTCATGATCTTGTGTGAACCCCCAGTGATGTTAACACCCTCCCAAGATATGTTAAATAGGCTTCGAACAGTAGGAATCTACTATTTAAAACCATTATTTCGGATTTATGAATCAATTATCCTTTTTAAATAATATATATAAACAATATTTAAAAGGTAAAATTATAATCAATAATTAAATTTACCAATGTTCAAATAGAGCAATAATTATATTAAAAAATGATCATATTTGACTAATAATAATATAATTGTCAAATCATAATTAACACATTTAGCTTTACACCCTATAAATATCATTTCATTATTTAACTACGCATTTAATAAAATTCCTCCAATGGTTATATATTATAATTTTATTAGATGTGGATTTTTTTTATAATTTTTTTCATTTATGTAGCATTGGATGTGAGTGAGATAATTATATAAGATTGGTCTGATAAATACTTTCCCATTTTATCGTTTCTATATTAAATTTTTCCATCAATTTAAATGATTGAAATTTTAATTGGTTTCATAGATAACTATAGTAATGGTAATTATTAATGAGATATAGTGTTTCCATAACCACTATAATTTTATTACGAATAAAATAATATAACAATAAATTTCTCAAAAAAATCATTTAAAAAGATTGAGACATTATATTCTACCCCTTTAGAAATTTCTTACCCAAAATTTCAACTCATATTCTTGGTTAATAATGTGATATGTTACTTCTATTTCATTAATTATTCTATTTCTTATTTTTTTGGTTCATACAATTAGTTCCAAAAAACAATTTTGTAACATCATTGACCTAGAATCCACTCCACATCCTCTATTTCATATATTGGTTGGACACCAGGCCTAAAGCGAATCTCTGAAAATGCAACAGGATGTTGACAAGCAGTGAGGAACTAGGGTCTGTCTGTGGGGAGACTATACACTTTTACAAGAGTGTAACATATTATAATATTAAAATAATATAATTAAATGAAGATTTAGTAAAATAAAGATAATAAAACATAAGAATATATAAGAAAATTAAAATACTCTCATATAAAATGATTATTATACATGTCAGATATCTCTATGAAACATCTAAAATATATAAAATAGGCTTGTGTACAATACATGGAACAAAATAAAAAATATTGAAAACTATATATCTTGCATCGCAAGCCTCATATCTTTCCCATGCTTCCATATTCTGAAGAAGTCATTAATATCCTATAGTAGGTAAATTTTCCATATCCATACCTAAAATAGTATAGTCTCTTTGGATTCCCAATGGTGGCCTAAAGATGATGTGACATATAATCCTAGTATGTAACCACCAATGTTCAGGATTTAATTGATCGGTGAATATATTTAACAACAGTTTGAATGAAAACAATAATCAGAAAATGAAGTACTCAAAAATTGAACAACCCATAAGTTAATTTTTATATTTTATAAGAAAGATCATTCAAAAGGTAAAACAATTGTTTTAATAGTCTATAATGTGTGATTTATAAGTATTTTTATTTCAAAAATAAACTTCATATAATTAATAAGTCTCAATACCTGGAACATAGCCCTGCAACGTCATGATAAAATGATCAAGGATGAATAAATAGTCAATCCATAATGCATAAACCAAGACCGAATATGATATTTCACTTTGTCTTAGAAGACATGTCATATAAATCATTTAATGTCTGATTAAATTTAGAACATTGGCCGATCTAATGCATTCCTAATTTGGAATCCAAGTCTCACTCCAGGTGTAACATAACTAAAACCCAATGAGCTCATCCATGGAGATCCCCATGAACCCAGGTATTACTCCCGGTATGGAAAATCATCCCTTCCATTAAAGTTCATAATTGGTGGTCCACTAAATAATGCCAAAAATCAACCACAGAATAATGATTTGATTCTCATTGAGTACATCCATTTAACTATCACATGAATTCATGCCTCACCCAAAGAAAAAACATTTATTTAAATTAAAACCATTTAATAAATTAATATAAACATGTCAAGGTCAGCACATAGAATATTTATTATAAAACACGCCTAAAGGGTAACACAAGCATTTGGATAATCATAGATGGATCTCCCTTATTTTATATACATGGTAAAATAATTATAAAATAAATTCAAGAATTAAAATCACTTATATGGTCAAATACAAGATACATTACATCCATTCCTTTTCTATATTCCACAATAATTACAATTTACATCCCATAATGATGTTTAATTCATAAACCAATTCATAAATTAGATTTAATATTCATCCCAAATTTCACATCCCTATAAAATGCATTGAAGGGGAACACCCAAAGCTATCCTTTTCCAAGATCCATCCATTGTGGTCTAATTAAAATAATCAATACACTATTGGGGTGGTTTTTCTTCTTGGTTCTTAAACATTTTCCATTCCCCAACAAGCCTCTTTCATGACTAGCAATTCAATTATTCAATTTCATTTAAAATTGATTCTCTGAAATGGGTCATGTGACACAATAAATAATATAAACACTTCTAATTTTAACAAAAATCATTTGAATACCTACCTCATAATCGTACGAATATCCTAGTCATGTATTTTAAATTATATTGAATTATAATAGAATAAATATTAATGCGACATCAATTCCTTAAAAATAGGGCATATAATCCTGCACCTAAATATATAAAAATATATGGCTCCAAACATTTAAATGCTTAAGAATTAGAGTGGGATTACCGACACACTTCCAACATGGAAAAAGAATTTGGAATTGGATTCTAGATGTATGAACTATGTAAGATCCTACCATAGGATCCTTGGAGTCCTCCTATATGAGAGATATGGGAGGTAAGGAATTATATTAGAAATATAAGAGGCCCCAACTCTATTTTTTAATAACATACCAAGAATTTACACAATGTGTAAATTCATTAAACGTCGTTTAAATATTGAGATCTTTTTTTTATAGAAAAACCCTTTAAAAGATGTGAATTATTTTGTAAGTATAATTACACATCGTGTAATTTAATTCACACCATGTATTCCAACTACAAGTCGTGTAACTCCAATAGATCCAACCTATATCCCTCTACCCCTTCCATTACAAAATAAACCCAAACGGACCATCACCTAGCTTTGGTTCTAATAAAAAAATAACACAAACAATATATTTATGTGAAAAAAGGATTCATACATGTAAGAGAAATTGGGTACATAAAAACAACCCTTTAAGAAATTTTTCTGTGAATTATCCATCCAATGGTGGAGAAGAATGATCAGAGAATAACTTAGGCCACTATTATTGTAAATCACCCTAGGTCCTAGCTGATGTCCTACACTCATCCATACTTTATTATAATCCATACAAAAGGAACAACCTGAACTCGATGAACCTTCATTATATGATTTGTAATTCATATCAGATGCTCCTCAAAAGATAAATATACAATTATTTCAACCACTCTGGGTTGAATGGAATGATATATTCATGAATAGTAACATCATAGTTATGAAAAATGGAATATGTCATTCAAGGAATGGTACCTATGAGGTAATTACAACAGATAAGATATTGACCTAACTCTCTATTTTATCATGAATGGACGGACATACATTGGTGACCACATTCCATGTCTTCGGATTCTCCAATGTCCCAACCCCAATGAATCATGTAATAAATTCTGATCCCCAACCATAAACTCTAGATGTTATTCGTGATGATCTGTTTAATATTTCATAGGAGACTACACTGTATAAATCAAATTCGAAATCAACTTCACCTGTTATATGGTCTCAAGAAAAGGACATCGTTCAAACATAACTTCTTCTCCTACCTCTAACTAAAATAAAGTGTATCATCATAGCTTATAATAAAAATAATCATATGTTTTCATTTTATTAGTATCTTGAAATCTATTATTATGGGTGAATTCAGAATGGGGTACACGCCTCTCTTAATAATCCTTAAAATGTAAGACACATGCACACAACATATAATCAATCACCTAAATCATGCACATTGACTTTCCATTTATCTGATGATAGTATGCCATTCTCAGAAGCACTTGTGTACCCAACACCCTCTACATCCCTTTCCAAAACTGGTATGTTAATCATATATCCCTATTTTAATAGATTGTTTGATGGAGCCCATGAAATCATACTATCTCACAAATATACAATCTCTCATGCACATCAACAATGAGGTAATCCCTGATCGACATTAAATGTGATGCCTTTGTAGGATTTCCAACAAAAACCCAAACCACATAATTACCTTGAAGAAAAAATTGTAAACCTATCATAATATCCATCATCAAAACATTAAATTTCAACTAAATGATGGATGACTACTATAAATGTTCATGAGGTCATTGGTTTTCTCCATTCACATGCTGATAGTTGGAACGTCTCATGAAAAAACTAGCCACATCAATTTTGATACAGGGACAACAATACTAAGGTTTTAAATACTGATACATCATGGTGAATCTATGATACACTTCCCTAGAAAAAAAGTTAAATTATCTCTTCAAATAATCTCACATGTCTGTTGAAACCCACATTTGATCATTTCTTCAGTGAATTTTATCCTCCACAATAGTTTATCGAAGAGGAGTCTCCTCACATTCCACACTCTCATGCAGGACTAGGATATAATAATCCAATAGCTTCCTTATCCTCAATCTATTCACTATGATAGAGGTAACATATAAGGATAATACAAAATAATACCTTTAATTGTCATGAACCTCCAAGTGCATCTCAAATAACAAGTTGATGAGCTACCACCCACTAATATCGTTCTAAACTACCTATATCTGAGTCATCCATCTCAATTCATCAAAATATTCATCACCTTTACCAAGTACGTAGGGATGCACAAAAATTAACAACTATTGGTATATCCCCCATGTTCACTTTCTCAGATTCGGATCTTTTTCTGTAAATATGTACGCGAGGCTTTTGTGGTCTCTCTACACCATAAAAATCTCTCCATGAAAGTAATACATTTAACAAAATAGTTTGTGAACAACCACAATTGACTCAAGATAATGAGTCGAGTAACTCCTCTTATATGTATTAAAATGCATAAACAAATACTCTCTAACTCTATCACCCAACATATGAATTTATGAAATCCTGATACTTAATGCATCACATTACACAGTATCACTCTTACATAGATCTATAATCATTAATATTGACTCTGAAGTTCGTACACATTTTCATCTCCTGAAAGGACATCTTGTATGAATCTATCCATATATACATCATACCAATTTTATTCAATTGTATCAGTGGTGCTACTAACAATGAGTATTATTGTTTAAAATTCCTATAGAAACCAGTCAACACTAAGAAAATATATAGCTTAAATACATTATTGGGATGCTCCAAGGAAACCACAACTCTCACAATCTCTATATCTACTAAATGTAATGGCTCTGAGATAATGTCACCCATGGAGAGAATTTTATATGTCCATAATAGGAACATTATGGGCTTTGCATCTAAATAATTATCTCTCAATGCATTCAAAAATATCTCAAGATGTTTGGAATGGTTGTGATGATTATGATAATACACTAATATATCCCCCTAAAAGTAGCACAAATGTATCAATATGATGATGGAATAATTGGTTAATCCATTATGTGAAGGCCGCTAAAGAATTAGTGAGACAGAATGGCATAATAAAATACTCATATAGACCATACCTACAATGAAAAGATGTGTGAGTTTTTTCTGATGGTTTAACACTAACTCGGTGGTAACTGGATCTCAAATCAAGCTTCGAGAATAACAGAAACCCTTAGATCTATTTTAAATGATTTTATATATATGGTAGGTGATACATGTTCATAAACATCATCTTGTTCATTTTTCGGTAATCCACACATTACTTGAGGGATCCGTCAATATTTTTTAAAAAAGGATTGCAGAACCCCAAAAATATGTATTGGGTTAGATAAAACCCTTTTACTCTAAATACTCTATCTAACTCTTTATACCTCACATCTTAGTAGTATCCATATACTAATAAGGGATGAATATGGGTTCATATCTGGTCACTAGATCGATAGAGAAATATATATATATATCACTAGAGTTAATCCTAAATGGTTTTCTCAAAAAACATACCTAAATTATAAAAAAACTAGAGGGAAATTAGTCTAACATGTTCCTTGATAATTGAGATAAATCTCAAAATTTGGGTTGTAATCCTTCCCATCCCACGATGATAGGGAACATATCGGCTCTCATAGACATCCCATTCACCTCTGTGAATGGACTCTCCTCCCATTGGCGAGGTAAAGATCACTCTATGAAGATAGAAATAAAAAAAATACATGAAAGTTAAATAAATTTTCCGACCAAACAATGATTTCATAACATATAACCTTGAGTACAAAAAGGACTTATATAAAGAGACACCCAAAAATATCAAGTGGATAATCCGTCCACTGATGCACACCCAATGTTCAAATCCAAAACAGATTTTCAAGAAGCATAAAACCATGAAATTTAAAAACACTAATCCTATGGCTCTCTACAAAAGGAAATGATATAAATCTATGAAAATAAACTATATATAATGTATAGAATCTATAGAAGAGGTTAATAGTGTAGTAACTCTGATAACAGAAGGATTGAGATCCTACTCATCAAGGGTTTATTTTACTACATATATCTATCCTAAATCACAGCACTGTGATGCCATCTATCTATTCTAAGAAGATATGACCTATTGTCCCTTTAAAAATAAGATCTTATTATAATAGCCATGACCACCACCTCAGCCTAATTGGCTAGTTGTAGTCCAACTCACTTTTTGATAAGAAGATACTAACCCCTCTACTGAACATGTAGCCAATGAAAACCCAATCTCATTAGCTGCTGGTGAAAATGTTTTACAGTAGTGTTGTAGATGGACGATCATTCCGTAGAATCAGAACTCAACTGGTTCTTTCATACATTGTGGCCTCATATTTATAGTCCTACCACACTAGTATCCACTCACATGGAAACCTTAATATGTGTCCTAACTATGAATATCTCCACTTGGAAGATATAGATGATTCTTCCTACTACCAATCAATTTAGTACCAATCAAGATATTGAAACACCATGTCTATCAACCCAACCTATCCCAATTTATTCTCCATGATAATTATATGATGAATTATTCCCAAAATGGTAGTTAGGATAAATAAATTCACCTATGATCAGATTTCATACCTAACCCCATCCTCTAATTTCATATAATTAGATATGATGCCACCCATTGGAACAGTTATGAAGTATTGGAGCATAGAAAGATGTCTTGAATATTGCGTAATGGATAATACACCCTACTACATGTGAGAAAAATTTCATGCTGTATCATCCCTCATCATATTTGGATAAAAGAAATCCAATAAGTCTATATAAAAATACCACCACACCATTTACCTCTGATGGTCTACTAGTGTGATAACATCCCACCAAATCTTGGTTGAATCACGAGTCATATATTTAATGAGACTTACACTCCTCTCAGGAGGCATCTCTATATTCATGAAGATATATATATAATGGCATAATGTTTTGATTCTGCAGCCTATAGTCTTCCATCCATTGAGAATAAGGGATAATGATGCTACATGAACTCAATAATCCGTTCATCTATAGTGGGTGTAGGGGATGATGATTTATAAGAAGTCTATATAAAGTGAATGAATAGATTATTGAAATATGCCTCAAAATAGTTTTCTAGTATAAAAACTAGTTTCTCTACTAGCATGAAATATGGATACAGTAGTATCCCATGGAATACAACCTCCATAGTGTAGTCTTTTCCACCATTTTTCATATTACTAGATAATGTAGTGTCAACGTACCTCTACAAATTCCAAATGCACTCATTGGATCAAGATCATTATCAATTCCGGTAGATGAAATGTGTTGAACAATTTTGATATGTACAATACTTACTATATAATAACACTCTCATTTTCCTACTCCATGAGTCAACATTGAATATTATACTGATTTGGTATATATAGGAGACACTACCAATATCCCACCAGTAAGGTCAGTGCTGGTAATGTTATTTTCGATTACGAAACTGTATTTTCCATTTTCATTTACTTTTCCATATTCTATTTCATATTATTGTCACATTCCATTATATTTCATACTCATTTCATAATGTAATAGATCAATTTAAAAGGGTTAACTAATGTTTCTCCAAATTACTACCTATGAGGGTCCATAGTTCCTAGGGACTAAATCTTGTCATCCATCTAATCCTTACCATAACACACTCTAGTATACCTATCACAAAAGTAGAAATTTATACCATGAATCCCATCACAACAACAATAAATTACTAATTTATTCTAAATTGAATGGAAAAATTCAAGGATTGTGATTTCTAGAGGGTGTATAATATATTTAATGACATGACATACCATTATCTCATCAGATTTCAAAAAAATAAAAAAAATTCAAAAATAAAAATATAGATCAAGTTAAACACTTTAATATGTAGTCAAATCATCTTTAATAGTCATAATCTAAAAAAAACTATTTTCATTGGAGGAAATTTGGGTTTTTCTTCTATGTGTTTTAGGCAATCCCAGTCGCATCTCATTACCAAACACCTATTTCGTTCTATACCTTTATTTATTCATTAAACAGTAATGAAAAGTCTAAAAGAACCAATTTGATACCACTTTGTAATGCCCTGGACCGAGATACCACTCAACATTTCCCTTTTCCCGGTTGGGCACATGGAATGAAGTGAATCTCTCCAATTTTTAAATGCTAAAAACTATAAAAAATGGCATGGGGTTTGTCTTTGTAAAGACTATAACCTTTTATTTGAGTTTAACATAATGAAATATCCATAATAGATATATAATAGAAGAAGTAATAGAAATTCGACAATAAATAATGAGTAGGAAAAAAATAATAAAACCAAAAGAAGCTCATATAAAAATAAGATAATAAATTCCATAATTCTATTCAAAACAGACAGAACATCTATATAAGGAAGGCATACAAAACATGGTAAAAATGTGAAATTTTTAAAAAAAATTCATCTATCATCAGGAGCCTTAGCTCGACCCCATTCTACCGTGATCTTAATAAATCCTCAAGAACATATATTAGATCTCTTGTCCTTATCTATACATGTACTCGTACAGTCAGTTTTGGGAACCCAATGGGGGTGAAAAAAAATGTGAGATATAATACCAATAGGAAACGACCATATTTCATGTTCCAATTAGTCAGTAAATATATATTACAATAGTGTGCATGATAAATATAACATGAAAATGAAGTAATCAAAAGTGATCAACCCATACGGCCCTAATTTTCATTTATAAACACAATTATTTAAAAGTAAAATATTTTATATTAATATTCAAACATATTTCATTTAAATGTATTTTAATTTATCCATTCAATATAATTTAATTAATAATTACATGGAATCGGTGCAAAGAACAATGTTTTCCATGATAATGTAATCAATGATTCCAAAATAGGGCATATATGAGATATTAAGGATGACTGAATCCAAGAGTATGATTTGGATTGGAAGATGCATCATATAACTCATTTCATTTCTAACTCAATTTATATATTTAGCATGTCCATGATATTTCTAAGTCTAAATCCATGTCTCACTCTAAGTGTAATATAACCAACTCCCTATGATCCTGTTTTGTCTGGTTATATGGTGTAGAATGGGTTTCAATCAATGGTTTTATTACTAGTGTATTACGGCCTCGCTCAAACCCTCACCTCAGGTTTTCCATTTGTTCTGACATTCTTAGAAACTCTTAAAAGTTTCCCCTTCTGTAGATGGTTTCGTACCTACATTCTGATGGCTGGTGTCCATCTAGGTTTTCATGACCATCGACTCTTGGGGAGTCACAATGGTCCTGAGGATTGGAGGTCAGTATCATCGCACCCTTTTAGGAGAAAATATTGACAACTTTAGGAATATATTATAGATTTAGGATATGTTTGTGTAATAATTCCCAACACCTAATATGGTATTGGTTACCCCCAAGTCAATGACTTGATTATGAACATATATCGACAAGAACAATGGCATGTTTAACACAAGATATCTATCACTATTTTATTTAATTATGATGATTTTGGTTATGTACATGTCCGAGCACTCTAGAGTTTACTTCCTTATAAGGATATTGTGGGTGTCTGGGATATAGAATTTAAACTATACGAGGAATCCTATATATCTTGTGAAAATAGTAATCAAACCCCACATAGTTCATTTTACATTGTTTAAGGTTGTATGACTAGACACATACAAGTAGTTTAACATCGTATGATAAGGATGTGAATATTGATCTCGGGCCTTGGTGATGTGTCATACATATTCTATTTATGACAGGAATCATAGTCCACATATTTCTTCTAATGTGATTAAGGGTCATGAGGGGTATGACAAGAAATGCCATAGGAAATACTTATTTATGTGAGACTTCCCTGAATTGCTTCATCGAGAATGTGGCACTTTGATTAGAAATTAGATACAATCATACATACAACCCACTGATGGGACTATACTTGGAGAAAACTCATCGAACCTTCGATATAGTCATCACTTCTCTCTAACATCACGTGACCCTTGTTTAGATTATGAAACAATAGATAGTGGTATATTGTTATTATTGTATGATAGAATATTTGTTTGGGGATTACACATTAATGTTTCCCTTTGAGAGGCATGATTTATGATCTCATAGAGTATTTGATATAGAGCTATAGACTTGGGAAGGAATCCTATATATAGTGAATAAGGAGAAAATAAGAGTGGTTTTAGTTTACTTATTCCTTATCCCACTGATAGGATCAAATGGATTATCATACTCAATGACATCATTGTTATCCACAAAATTTAAGGAGTGCTATGGGATTATAGAAATATGAATGTCCAATTGATCAAGAACATATTATATTATGTCCTTAGATAGGGCTTACAAACTGAAGCTTTCCAATTGGGCGGTCCTTACAATCGTATTGTCACAAATTTGTATACTCATTATTTATCTATTATCATTATAATGAGAGTCGATAATGACCATTAGAGTTTTGAATGAGTACATGACATCGATAAGGATGCATAAGTGCCCAATTCTACCTCATGAAATGCAGTTGCCTAAAAAAAGGGGAAATACATCTAGGGATTCTTCTTTGAGGCTCACAAGGAATGACCCTAAATAGGATTTCTGAAAAAATGGGGCATGTCATAAGTTATTTCCCTGAAAATACATGGATTCTCTTTGGACATGTCTTGATTTCCTGCCCAATATATTGGGGTGTCAATCTAACATGATAAAAATTTACAAGGGTGTTTTCCTGATTGATTGATGTCTCTGGGATTCTTGTTCATGGTATAAGTATATATATCTATTCCCTTTTTCAAGGTTAACATAATTGTCTTGGATAACATTTCATGTGTGATGTAGTCATGTACGAGGTGATTCGTATAACCAAAGAAGTCATATGTGGGGTCATGCACATTATCAAAGTAGACATGATCACAACTTCTTGCATTATCAACCATACCAATCATTGGATTGTCTCATGTTAATATATATGTATCTATGAAAAATTGGATAATCATTCCAACATGTAGTTGGCTTTTTTATATGAAGAATGTTTGTTGTTTGGGATGTCTTCACATGACCTGGGCAGAAAAAATTAATCTTTTTCCCTTGATTGGTATAACTTCATTATAGGATTGTCTCATGACAATTATAACATGTCAATGGGATTCCTTCATAATAATATGACTCATATGAGGCCTACCTGATTATCAAAGTGATATGTCAAAAGAATCCTAATGACATTACGATTCCCATGAGGAATCTTGTGATCTTTGGTGCTTAATCTATTCACATAGTTAAGTCTTGTGGATATGTTTAGGGTCTTGAATTTATTCAAATATAACAATTGCATGTCCAAAGGGATCATACATTAACTCTATATTGGCAATTATTTCCTATGAAGAGGGATGTATGGGTACATTAACGTGTTACCATATGTTCTTTAGTGAGGAAATGTTCATGATGGTGGATATCGGCATGAATGAGTCATATAAAATGTCATCCTTCATGAAATTTATATAACCTTATTGTGGTCTTGTGAGGGGTAATTCCACCGAGTATCCATATATCTATAGATTAATAATACATGGGTGAGGGTACATCTTTCATGGAGAAGGTGGACAACACATTTTGTTGAACTTCCTTATTGTCTTCCATGCATGCCGGAGGTATCCATGGGGGATTCATGTTGGAATAGGGAGTCATGAAGTCTCTTTATACTATAAGAACAAATGAATAGCATGATCGCCCGTTTGAGGAAACATAAAGGCATCAGAGATGTTGGGAACCTATGTTGGGACTATCTTTCATGGTTATCAAATTCCAATGGAGGCATCCTGCATGATCATGATCTCACGATAATGAATCTCACTACAGAGGGTTCGCATGAGTTTAATTATTTATTAAAATTTTCACATCTCTCAAATGGGGTCTCATGACAGTCTATGGTATCGTTCCAAGAGCTATGGGGTGTGTTTTCAGTCTAACAAAACTACATCTAATAATAAGTGTGATCACTGTAGGACAAAGTTGCTTGTGGTAATCATGAGATCAGGGATTACATATTAATTGGTGCATTCTCATGGCCACCAATATAGGTTCCCTATTCATTACCAAACTTGTGATAACATGTTTCATGAGGCCCCATAGATCGTGTGATCATGTTATCTAAATAAAGGATTTACCAGAAATATTGCGAATATTCTAAATGTACTTGTATTCAAAATGGACTTGTATGAAATTTTTTATCCCTCCCGCTCATTCATTTATAGACCACCCATTCCTCTCCCATTTCATGTTTTTCATGATGGTAGAATGCTTATATAGGTTTTGTGAGTCCTATTTTGGAACAAGTTTTTAAGGTATAGAGGTTTTATTTCACTTACGAAGAATTGGAGTCTTCATTAGATGATCATTTCATATGATCATGTGATGAATAATTTTTTTCTATGGTGTTGCGTGTTCTATAAAACTAAATTTATAATAATATGAAAATATGTCAATGGTGGTAGGGTTTATGGTCACTAAAATTCTCACAGCCTCTTCAGTTCTTTTCTTTGGTTCAGTCGCATGATCAAAGGATGATTTTGAGACAAATTACAAAAACTAGTAGGGGATCCAATGGCATGTAACTGTCATTCATGATTGGATCTCATGAATGATCTTGTTTTTCAAGGACATGAGAATGAAGGTTAAATTTTTACTATTATTTGAATAGGGACTCGTCTTGATGGCCATACGATGGTTAGTTTTTTTGTAAGATTAGATTGATAGGAAGCCATCAGGAGGAACACAATGGCAAGCCCAGTTTGCACAGAATTGGATCAGCTCATTTAAAGTTTGTCATGTGAGATCAGATTGATTTGAACTCATGAGATTATGGACTGAATAAAATGGTTATGATCGGTGAGAGGAGTGATTATACAGTTCTTGTCCTATTTCTATGAAAAATTTCATCCCACATCGAATTCTAATTTCTCCTCCCCACTAGTATACAATCTATTTTATGGATATCACTCAAACGATCCATCAATTTTGTTGTATCCTATACCATACACATCACCTCTGCCACTGGGTTTGGACCACCGAGCATCATTCAATGGATATGCTCGAATATGGTCACATAAACCAGAGGACCTATACACAATCTCCTCCCACATGTTATTGTAGCTATGCTCCCTTAGCTAGCTATTAGCTGGCCCAAGATAATTCCCATTGGGTGTGGTCAACTCTTTTCATACACGAGCATGTGGCTGAGTTGGTTTGGTGAGTCAGTGGAGTTTGTAATTTTTGTTAAATAGAAAGTTCAAATGCTCATATATCCACATTGAATAAATATTCAATGATGGGCCCTAAATGTATCTATTTAAACCATGAACATTCCTCTATGTATGTCCTTATCAAGTCGTTTTTTCAAATTATATAAATGTTTTTATTGTCAAAAATTCATATAATATTTGAATGAAAAGTTTGAAATGCACAAATATGGGTGCCTAAAAAATGCCCTCTTATAATGACATTCATCAGAATGAAAAATATGATTTTAAGGTAAATGTAGATCACATTTTTGTATATCTGAATATCTGATAATGGAAGATATTAATATTCATAAGAGGATCTGTCATGAGTATTTCACTAAGGAAATAGGGCCACTATCCATGTGAGAACTCTTAAAAATAGTGATTTGATGAATCTTGGAAAGGAATTGGCTTTGTCCTAGGGAATAGATACCAAAAAATAAGAATGATTTTGAATTAAAAATTGGAATAGGGATTTTGTGAGAAATAACTTGTGAATATATCCAATATATGATACTTAGATGTTACTATGTATCCCACGAGGATGAGAATAAAACAAAAATGTTTCTAATATATTCCACCATGAATATCAAACTTATGTAGATGGAGCATAAGTTTATAGTTAAAAAAATCTAGGATGAATGTACTTATGATGATCTATCTCATATGTAGGAGGAGAAATATTACTATTTTGTGATGAAATCTTGAGTATAGATCCTTGTTCAAGTGGATATATATCATGGATAATCCTTGAAACCCATCATTTGTGGGTAGTAGCAAATAAATCAAATTTATTGGATTTTAGTGATTGACATTAAACTGGTTACCCATTGAGAAATGTTCACAATTTCCATCTGACGTGAAATTATTCATTGATACACCTTCTCCATAAGTCTTGATATCATCTAATTTACAAGGACAATTTGGACATGGACTTATTATTGAATTTTCTAACTTTTTCACTTGAATGGGGACTTATTGAGTATGGATTGATTTTTTATAAGGCCATATGATGGTCCCCAAAAGATTTTAATGTTTTTATTTGTTTCTCCCAAAATCTTCTCTATCCTCCACATAGAGGAAGACATAGTGGGAATAGACTTTAATTTTTCTCAATGATCCTCTTTACAGGTTTTCAAAGTAACAATTTTTATTCCTCTTCTATTTTATAGATACTCAATATTACATGGATCAATAAAAGGCCTAATACATTTTATAGATACTCAATATTCACTCGGTAAGCTCATCATATATTTTCCATGGGTTTTGGAGAAGAACCTAAGAGATATATTACTATTATTTTCCTCTAATTTCATTCTAGGCTCTATAGATGATGAGCTTACCGAGTGAATAAATGATTTTTTTTCATGTTGACCTTTGCTGGTTTTTGTCCAAAAAAGTATTAGGCCTCTTTCTCAAGTAGTTTAAGGATATCACATTTGAAAAATTAGATGTAATTTTTTAAGGTTGTACATATTTCACTAGAGCACATGCAGTTTAATGTCATGACTCACATGGAACTAATATGGGAGATGATACACAAGTTCATAATTAGGATACCTAAGAAAAAGAGTACTCCAATATCTATCTGAGAAGGAGATGAAAAATATATAAATCACATATTTGTGGTTCTCTTGTAATGATAAATTACATGGGTTAATCATTTTTTGGGATAAAAGAATACACAATGGGCTAAAATTTTATACTATGGTGATGCCAGGATCACAAGAATCTGAATTCCCTTTATACGGGGCCAAGGTGACTCCAGTTTGTAGGTTAGATCCCTTATTCATCGATATGATGACCGTATAGACGAATCTCATTTATATTCCATAGGAAATGAAAGGATTATTTTAACTTGAGGTGATTGAGACATGACATGGTGTGTATGGGTATCAGTTAATAAAGAGACGACGAAAGCACCTCATACACTGTTTGATTAGGGTAATTCTCTTATTTTACTCTAATAAGGAATTATTATGGGTGATCGATTTCATTTATTATTGAAATATAATGGGGAATTTTTTGATATACTTTTAATGACATGGGACCAAGTCATTTTCCTTGCAGTTTAAATTCATGTGGTAATGATGTATTCCAATAAAGTTTATCGTGATTCAGTAAGGATGATAGAACCTTCATGAACATATGGATGTGTTGTGGTTGTTCCCATTGATGGAAGTTACGATGTCACTATGTATCTCAAGAGGGTGATAATCTGACCACACAGCATTCTGAAAGGCCCTGTAGATTAATGCAATGTGGTGAGAACATATTTTGGAATTATAGCAGGTACCATGAATGGAATTGTGGGTGTCACTACACATCCCACTTTGATGGGAATCAAGATAATCATAATTCTCAAATGGTAAATACTCTATCAAGGTCTAAACCATACATAAAGGTGGATACAATCTTTATTGGATGTTGTAGATAGAACTAGGATTAGAGATCCAGGAATCACTAGGTATCCTCTGTTTAAAGGAGTAAAGTAGAATGTTCTTCTTGGGGGATCATGCAGTTTTAACATCATGCATCAAGGATAAAGATGGTCAGAAGTAAAAAAAAAGAGGTGATGTGGTAGGTGGTCCCATGTATAGAAGAATGGGAATCACTATTTATCTCATAAAAATGAGAATCAAGACACACATAGTTCATGAGGAACCATGAATCATAACTTTATACAATGATGAATCATGGTACACCTTTTATGGTCTTTCATTTGGGACCATGATAAGCTAGTAGAATGCTGTTATACCATGTTCATGTGGGGAAAACATTACCACAATTTTTAATCCCATGTGAGTTGTTCTCAGTGTGATAAAAATAGAATGGAAAGGGTCCCTTTAACCATAGAAACACATTTAATAATAGGATATGAGAATATTGTAACATGTTTTGGCTAGACCAAAATTTATGATTGAGTCCTCCCATAAAATTTTACTAGAAATGAGAATCAATCCATACATTTTTATAAAAGAATCATGTATTTTAACATCATACAGAATGTACATGGGTAAATTGATATGAATAGAGATATATATCATGGATCCGTGTAGTTTTACATCATGTAGTAAAGAAAATTTTCCAGGAAATTTAATGTATTGCTGTTAGGATTATGTATTACCCAATGTGAAAGGTGAGTGAAGTTGTGGGTCTATGTAGTTTTATGTTATGTGGTAAGGAAATTTTCCTTGTACATTAAAGTCATGGGATAAGGATATTAGATCACCATAACATTAAAATTATGTTAATCCAATTTAAGAGTCCAATAATAGAGGTTCATGCATCACCACATATCTTTTGATAGAATGAATCAAGACATACATAGTTCGGTGAGAACTGTGTAATTTAATGTCATGTGACTAGGAAGAGATCTGAACATTTAAACCACACGCATTCAGGAAAAATATATACATTTTAACATCATTTATTTTAGAATAATAATGGGTAATACTCAGATATAGGTTCCCATAACATTTTTTCATGTGTGATATGGATGACTGCCTCCTCCTGATCGAGGTTGACCAAGATGGTTTCTATATAAGACAATGCATTGTAGTGAACATGTATAAATTTGGGATTAAAAGGGAACTCTTTAATTATACCCTTGATATTGAAAATTATAGAGGATTTTTATTCCTTTTTAAAAGAATAATAAATATTTATATTCATTATTACTAATCTAGAGTCCCCTTTGATATTAAGGTGCACTATGTTCAGCAGTAGGACTACTTCCAACCAAGAGATGAAGGATTGATATTCATCCCAAATATTTTTGCAGAACGTGAGTAGTGAGAAGGATTATTCAAAAACCTATTTGTCTAGAGAGACTACTACAATCCCCATACTAACTCGATTGAGCTTTGGTTTTTCCATCCTTATGTCGTTCGGACACCAGTTGGTGTCATCAAATTACATATCCCATGTATAGGGAGTTTTATTGTCATAGAATACTTCTTTATCTGGGGGATCAGTGTCTTATGGTGTATTTTTTGGGAAATTATTTGTTGTTAGTGAATCAACCAGTGCTTATGCATTTAGTGTCTTTTGAACAGACTAATACGTGTTACTATATTGACGTCGAGGTTATATTATCATGAAATTGAGGTAGTAGAGACTATTATAACACCCCAGACCATTTTTCAGTGTGGGGATGGTTCCTAATGAGTGTTAAATGGACACCACATATAATATGAGTGGCCTCCCTTCCATCATAGGCATCAGAACTGATGGGTGTGGAAAGTACTACATCAGACTTTTTAAGGTCATTCTGCATGAGAGGGGTGCATCCTCCTAGCCTCCTGTTTGGTTCCTCAATTCACTTTTGATAGGACGTGACAGTTCTTATCCACATTTATAATTATAAAGGGAATTTGAATATATTTCTAAGTGAAATAATAACGATTATTTTAATAATATCAATGTATATATCTTATTCTTAAAGGGGCATGGCTGTAGTAATTTGGGCTGGTAGTGGGTCTTCTTTTATTCCTAGAATTATTTTTCAGAGCTCATATATGTGGGTGAACATGTGATCCTATAATTATGGAGGGGTTATAATGAGTTCATCATCATATTATTCCATCCCTGAGTCTATGGAGACATCTTTATATGATTCAGGCATTCCGGGGGATTCTTCATCACTATCAGGTTGACTAAGGATATAATAAGATGCATCATTGTCCCTATCTATCTAATAAACTGTAGACAAATGCCCTAAATAGTTTCAATTTACATGGTAATTGAGGATAGGTGGTTCTCAGACCCTGGGTATTGGACTTGCAACCTCAACCCGGTTTATGGGGTGTACCCAATCATATTTGAGCATATTATTAGGATTCAATGGGGCATACTCTAATCCATTTGGAACTAAAAACTATACATATTTATCCACCATTTGTTTTTTACTCACTTTATATATAAATATGATTCAGTATATGTGAATTATCATGTTTTTAATGGTAAATTTTCACAATGTGGTTTTCCAACTTTTCATTGTGATGCTGATGATGTGTACCAGAGATTCAGATGCCAATCATTTTATCATCTATTGATCGGGATGTGTTATATTAAATTACTCATCATGTGGTAGAGACATGAATATAAGTTTTTAGTCCATGATATATAATCTAAGAGTCGTATCTCATTAGGATGATAATCAAGTCATATTTAATTCAACAAAACCCATGCTATATAATATCTTGAGTAAAGGACATCATCTGTGAAGCTTGATGTCTTGTTGTAAGGACATGAATATGGGTGGATGGGTGATGATATAGATTACAGTAATCCTTCTGTGTCACATTAGGTTAATAATAAATCTGTACATAGCTCTAGAAGAACCATGAAGTTTAATGTCATACAAAAAACATGTGGTTTGTGCACTTTAACGTCTTTCGGTAAGGAAAACTACTATGTATTTTTAAAATCATGTGGTAAAAATGTGATCCATGTTGTTTGAAATTTTACGATTTTGATGATGGACATGATGTTTAATTTTTTCTGTATGACCATAATTCATGATGTTTAATATCATGTGGTAAGGACTATGGTCTTTCAATTTAATGTCTTATGGTAAATAATATGTTGAACAACCTATGAGAAGTTTGGATCTTATGAAATATCTTGGACAACTATTATGAATATTTCATTAGTTAAAGGATCCTTAAAATCAAGCAATACTATATATATCCATTATTATAACAAACATTTTAAGACAAAGAGTCATTCAATTACGTTCTAGAGACCTCGATTGTTGGGTAAATATTTGTCATGGCCTTTAAATCCTACCTCATTCGTCAATATCATTATGGGGAGCTTCATTAAACAATTTTCCATGGTGTATTCAAAATATTTAAATACATTAATCATTGAGAAGTAATAGGTTCTGACCAATGTTGGCTTAAAAGATTGTATTTTCTCCCAAGGAGGTAGGTACCTCATGCTCATATAGATAATATGTGCACCCTTCTACAAGTTATTAGATAGGTGGAGTGGGGATTCTGGAGTTTGTGGTTTCAATATCCCCATTTCCATTTATAATTGAAGCTGTTATTTAAAGGAAAATATATATTCTATCATAGGAATAAATCATTGGTATTAGGGAAAATGATATTCATTTCATACCAACCTTTCCTCTATTGTCATTATCTTCAATAAAAATAATATTAATCCATTCTCCATGGAATATTTGAAATACACATGAACAAGTTTATCTTGGAAGAAATATATTTCTCACATTCTTTCATTAGGAGATAAATTACTAGACTACATTTCCCACATGTTATTTGTTCCACCATTTTTGTTTAATCATGGATGAGGCTAGGGTTATGGGTACAGAGTCCCAATATTTATTGGTCAGGGGTGTAGGTGTTAATGTATTGGGGGTCTTGCATGATGTAGATTCTTTTCATTGATTAAGTTGTCCCAACCATCCTTAATGATTTGTGGAAACATCCCAAGGAATAAGTTTTCCACAATATCCCCACTAAAGTGGTGGAAAATATGAAAATTTACCCAGGACTGTGTTTTGGGGTGAGGTGGAACAGTGTTTGGATGTTTCCTAACGAGGGGATGAAAAATAAAAAACAGATCCATGTCCCATCAGCTGGGGTATTTTGCTGCATGGTAGGCTTTCATAATCAGACATGGTTACATCATCATGAGGTATGGGTCATATAAGTGTTCAAAAAATTATCTCATAGGGATACCTATTCTCTTGTGGGATTTGGGCAATATGTTCTTCTACATAAGAATTATTTTTATCCACAAGGTGCTTATTAGAGGGATCCATGAAAACACCCCCTCCTTTTTTGGAGGCATAGTGAGTAGATGATGACTGGAGATTAGTTGTAGATCCAAGAGACTAAATCCACACCTTACATATTCCATATAATCCATTTCTCTTACCCTATAAAATATTAACATGATCAGTAACACCTTATATATATTCCTGGTGGATACCATTGTGGATTCATCCTCTTATAAAAATGGTAGAGGAAAGAGCAACCAAATATGACCAAGAGTATTGTATGAAGGTATTATTATACACCTCAAGATCATCCTCATCTAGATATAATAAGGATTATTCAGATCCAATCGATATGATTTTGAATGAGACATAAGAAGGCTGGTAATCCTCCTTGATGGGGTACCATATTTGACAACTTGATGCCTAGTATATGGTTTGATGGGTCAGTGCCCATGATGTTGAATGAGGTTTTTCTGCCCATTATTTTGTTTTAGGGGTCGATTCCCATGTTAATGATGATTCTATTGTAAAATAGGATAAAAATTATCTCATCACTCTTAGATGGGGTGTTTCCTAGGATTCCGCAGTCACTTAGTTTGGATGTGATGAATTCAAAGGCACTTGGATAGTTATGATATGTGATTGATTTTATGACACTATTAGGATACATTAGTAGACCTCACATATATTGGAGGTAGTAGGTATATAATATTACTCTCTAGATACATCATTTATATGCCCCTAATGTGATCTCCTTTGGGTTCCCCAACCTAGGATGTTGGTGTAGGCCATCTTCATTAGCATCTCCTTGTGGAATAATGATCATATGTTGATTATGATAAACACAACAGATGGTATTCATCGGATGAATCTTCGAATAGATTTATTTTCCATGGTTACTATCCTCATCCACCTCTGAAATATTGAAAAGGTGTTCATGACCGTGTTATAGGGATATTCTCCAAAAGTGATTGATTATGGAGACAAGGGCCACTTCATCCCTTGTGCCCTATCACGGGGAATATGGTGGGAGGGAACTCATAATCTAAAGGATTTCATGCGACACTTAAAGAGTTAGGATGGATCTATCGATGTGGTATTCACAATACATGATGTTCACCAATTGATAACAGATGGGGTGCGTTGGAGACATGTACATCATGGCCTCTGATCATTTTATCTTGTCCAATGATATGAACATTTGTTGCACATTCGATGATTCCATTTCGATTGCAAGGAATCTGAAATTCCGGATTAATAAAAAAACACCTTAGTAGTGAATCAATATATATAAGATTACATTATTCACCAATATATTTATATTAAAAGGATAAAAAGTAAGTCCCTTATTTTAACCAAAGGTTCATTGTGGATAAAAGAAACACTTTATGTTCATTGTTTTATTATGTAATGAGAACAACATAAATAGGCCTAATGGGAACTAGGTGATCTATCCTTTTTTCCCATGATAGGGATGAAACTATTATATCATTTCACATTAGGTTTACCATTTTTTTGGACGGATTTTACAGAATGGAATGTATTTTGTTAGACTATTTGATTGCTGCGGACTTTAAGGCCTTGCTCAATCTCTCACAACGGGTTTTCCAATTTTTTAATTCCTAGATACACCCAATAGTTCCCCCATCTATAAATGGGTACATAAATAACTTCCAAAGGAATACATATATATAGGTTTTTATTCCCAAAAACTATTGGAGACTCACATTGGTTGTGATGATGGGAGGTCGGACACATTTCACCCTCTTGGGAGGGTTTTTTTCCCACTATGGGACTCTCTTATAGATTTCTGATATGTTCGTGAAATATATCCAAGAACCTAATATGGGAAAGGTTACCCCAATGTCAATGAATTAATTATAAACATATATTGATAGGAATAATGGAATGTATATCACATTCTCACTATCTCTCTATTATTTAATTATGATGCTTTGGAATGTTTCCATGTTCGATCATTATATAGTTTATGTCTCTCAAGGGGAATGGTTGGTGTCTTGTAGATGGGATTTAACATCAATGAGGAATCCTAACTATAATATTAATTATAGAATCAAAAACCATGTTGTTAATTTGAAATAGTTTAAGTTTGTATGACAGGACACATCCATGTAGTTTCAATTCATATAGTATTAATGTGAATATCAATATATGTCCTAATTGTGGAATCCAATGTATTATGTTTTACATAGGAATCATATTCCACATATTTATTGTAACGATAATTTTTGTTGTGAGAGGTACAAAAAGAGAGTCCTTAGGTTGGACTTATACATATGAGACTCTACTTGATTGCTTTTTCGGGAAAGTGGTGCTTTGTGGAGATGAGATGTAATTAGACTTACATCCCAATGATTGGACCACACTAGGGAAAATATCACTAGGTTTTTTATACAATCATAACCACTCTCTATGCCCACATAATCTATTCTCCATGAGAGAATGAAGATATAGTTATACATTGTTCTCATTATATGACTGCGTATTTATATGGTAATTTCACATTAATGTTTCTCTTTCAGAGGCATGATTACCAATCTCATGGAGGACATGCTATGGAGCTCGGGCGTTAGTAAGTATTTCTACATATCTCGAATATGGAATGAATTATAGTTATCATATTTCACTTATCATTTTACATGATGATAGGCTAAGGTGGATGATCATACTCAGAGATATCAAGGCTATCCTTGAGATTTTAGGAATAACAGGGGCATACACCAAGATGGATATCCTATTTATCAGGGAGAAAATATATTATTTTGGTATTTCTAGCTTACAAACAAAGGCTTCCCAATTAGATGTAGCAATCACTCTGATGCTTCCAGATTTTTTACTCATTCTTTATCCTTTGATGGATAAAAGGGAGATGATGATGACTATTATAAGTCTATTTGAGAGATTGACATTTATAGGGTTTCATGAGAGAAAACCTTAACTCATCAAGGAAACCTCCCTTATAAAAGGGGAATGTGGCCTATGATTATTAGTGAACCCCACATAGAATCAGCACAAATAGGATTTCCTAACTAAATTCTTCATTTAATCGGGGATTTTACCGAAATTACTTGGATTCTCACTGAACATGTCTTGATGGCCTGCCCAATATATTGGGGTGTCAATTGGACATGAAAAATAGGTCCAATGGTGTATTACTAATTAATTGATGTGTCTCAGATGTCCCTTCATCATCTATGTGTTTGTATCAAGGTCCTCATGCATGTTTAATTAAATTATCTTGGATAAATTTTAATGAGTGAAGTGGGAATGTCCAAGGATCATCTTATACCCTAGAAGTCAAGCATGCGGTCTTGAGGATGATGCAAGTATACCTGGTAAAACTATGTTTCATAATCAACCTGACATATCTTTGGACGGTCACATGTTAATATGGACATATCTATGGACCATCACATGATAAGGTCAACATGGTAGTGACTCCATCATATGATCAAAGTGTCTTGTTTTGGATGAAATCACATAAAAAAGTTGGGAAATTATGAGGTATATCCCATGGTTGATATTAATTCATCATAAGATTGTCGTCTGACAATGGAGAAATGTCAATGAGAATTCATGAGATTAATATGAATTATTGATGTAATGTGTCACGATCAATTTAACATGCCCAAAAAATTTTAATGACATTGGGAGTACCAATATTACTCTTGAAATCAAGTGTTTATAAACCATTGACACAACATGGCCTCACAGATATGTAAAGTATCATTATTTTTTTCAAATTCCAGATGTTCAAGTCAAAATGGATGATTACATAAGTCTATTTATGAATATTGTTTATAGGAACAGGGATTAATGATTGTGTTTGGGTGTGACCAGAAATTATTCGGTGACACCATGTGCATGTTGGGGGATATACGCATAAAGGATTCATATAAAACACCATCCTTCATGAAATTTATTTGACTATAATGAGGTCTTTCTAGGGGTACTTCAACCATTTTTGGGTCTGTCTATTGATGCTATATACATGGGTGAGGGAGTATAATGAATGGAGATGGTTCTGGAAACCTTAGGTCCCATATCATTATTTCCTACTCTGTATGGAGGAGGTATCCATGGGGGATTCTTATAGGCATCATTAGTCAGGATGGCTATATATACCAAAATACCAAAGGACCAGTGTGATTTTCTATTCAAGGCTACACTAAGGAACCACATAAGTGTTTTTCATATGATTGTGACTATATACCATGGTTATCAAAGGCTAATGGTAAAATACCACATGATCATGGGTTCACAATAAGGACTCATTCAATAAAGGGTACACATGATGTTCATTTATTCAAGAAATTCACATGTTTTTTAAATGTGTGATCGTGATAGTATCTACAATCATTCAAATGAAATTTGGGTGCTTTTTTTCTGAATAATACATCTATGTTTTAGGTTTCATGTGATCACTACAATATAAGGATGCTTGTGGTATTTGCGAGACCAGGACTGACATGTCCACTAGCGCATACTCATAGACACTAGTATGGGGGTCTCATGCTTTCCAGGACTTTTTTTAATGAGCCACATGAGGTCCCATAGATAATGAAATATCATGTTCTGAGGAGAAGTTTTATAGAGATATTTTGAGGATCCATAGTGGACATGGGTGAAATCCCATGATCTTATGAAGATAACCCAATGATCTCTTCCAATGACACTTTTTAATAGACTCTCATGGGATGGTCCTCATTAATTAACTAGAGGTAACCTCTAGGAACAACCATTGACCCCTATGTTTCTCTTGTTTTTATCTCTGGTGCTCCATCTTTTTTGGAACACCCTATCCTCTCCCTTTTACTATGTTTTTCTTGATAGGATTAGGTTTATATGGTCTATGGGAGGATGAAAGTGGTACTTCTTTGTACTGGATAGAAACTGTGTTTCACCAGTAAGGAAGTGGAGGCGTCATCACATCATCATTTAAAATGATAATGTGAATGTTCTATTTTCCTTCAATGGAATCACATGTTCTAGAAAAACATGATTTAAAATATATAAATATATATCAATGGAGAAAGGGATTGATTTTTTGAACTAATCGTGATATCATAAGTTATTTTTCTTTATATAGGTCGCATGATCAATGGATGATTTTGTGATGGCATTCATGCACTGGTATGTGATCTTGTGTTATGTCACTGCCATTCCTAATTGAAGAATGAGGTAGCTATAGTTATTAAACGAATTGATAATGAAGACACATGTCTTACTATGATTTGATCTAGGCCACTTCTTGATTCCCTCGTGATGGATTGTTGGTCATGTGCAAAAATGAACTGGATTCTATTTGGAGAAAGACAGTGACCTGTCCAATTTTCATAGTGTATTATCAACTTATTTCATGGTTTCTATGTGGGATAAACTTTATATGAACTCACAAGGAGCTTCATTGAAGTGGATGGTTGATATTGTAAGGATTCATGACCAGACAGTCCATATTTGATTTTTTTCAAAAAAATACATTCCCACATTGAATTCTTATTACACCTACCCTCAAATATATAATCAATTATGGAACATTCACATAAACGAACCATTAATGGGTTTGGAAATTTTACCATACAAATCACCTTAAATGTGGGATTTGGCCCACTGACCATCTTGATTGGGATATGCACACGTTTGAGCACCCAACCCAGGGGCCCTATAAAATGGTCCATCCCCATGTTGTGGGAGATATTCTCCCTTTTCCTGGTGCTGGCTTCCCCAAGGTAATTCCTATTGGAATGGTTGAATCAATTCCCTCATGATCTTGTGGTCAAGCAGATATGTTTATCCAGTGGTGGTCTTAATATTTGTCAATGTAATGTTCTAATAGTCATATATACACAGAGAATAAAAATGCTAATATGGGACTTGAATGTATCCATATAAACCAATCCCACTCCTCCACATATGTCATTACCATGTCATTTATACAAATTATATCAATGTTTTCATATTCATCACATTCCACAATTTTTTTTAATGGAAAATTCTGAAATGAATAATTATGGGTTCCAATAGAGCCCAACCATGGAAATCCTCAAGAACCTAGGTTTCTCTCCATCTATGGCCTGAAATACCTTCCATTTGAGTGGTTCCTTTGTGAACCACTATGCTGATCTGAAATATCACCCATGTAAAAATGATCATATACCCTTTGATTCCACCCAATTAATTCTCATATGAATCCATGTGTCACCTAAGGCATAAAAGCATTTAACCAATTTAAAACTATTTTATCAATTCATATAAACATGTTAAGGAAAACAGTGGGATCAAGTCATTTAAAATCCACCTCAAAATGTGACATGAAAAATAGGATAATCTTATAATGATTACCCTTAATATACTCACATGGTCTAATCATTATAAAAAAATTTATGATTATCAAGAATACATGTGGCCAAATCCTAGAGATATGCAACCAATTACCTTGGTTTATTAGATGAAAATTAAAATTTACATCTCAATATTAAGATTCGATTCATAATAAAATTCTTCAATTTTATTTAAAAATTAATTTAACATTTCACATAAATAAGAAAAATGGTATAAGGTGCACACCTAGAGGTATATTTTTCTAGGATTCACCCATGGTGGACTAGTTTAAATAAACTACATACCCATGTAGTGCTTTTATGTGAAGGTTCTTAATTTTTTTTCAATCATCAATGATATTATTTATTTGTATAGGAAATGTCCTTAAATTCAATTGTTTAATTTCATTTCAATGAAAATCCTAAAAATTGGGGATGTGAAATATCAACATATATTAAAACAGCACCTTTTATCAAAAGATGTGACCCCCTACAACATACTCTTTGAATATCATCATCTAGTAACATCCTTTAGGTTTTCCTGGTTATAATAAATATATATAACATGTTAGAAAATTGAAATAGTGAATATGAGCCTCCACCTATGAATTAAAAAAGTTATGATGCCAAATGATGAATGAATCATGGAGAAGAGATATAATGATTCTAATGAGAGATAATCAAATTCAATAAGAATCTAGATGGTGGTGTTGTGGGATAACCAACCATAGGAACCTTGGGGTGTTCCTATGTGAGAGAGAGGAGAGTTTAGGGTATCTACCTTAACACTATGAGGTGTGCATCTTTCATAAAAAAATAGATCGGTCATTTACATGATATTTAAATGCCTTCCACATCATGTAAATATCAAGAACATTTTCTGAGGAATTTTTTACGTGGAATGAATTGTTCTGGATATACCATTACATGTTTTCAATTGAATACAAAATTTTTATATATATTACACATAGTGTAATTCGCCTACAACCAAACTAAATCTATCTACCCATTTTATTCAAAAATCTACCCAATCAGCCCATTAAAACACATATGGTCTATGAAAAAAATGTATATAATATCTTTAAGAATAAATAGAAAATATCCATACATCAGGGAAACAAATATGGTTCTTTACAACATTGTCAAGGTGGGTAGTGATGTTTCTTTGAACTTTGTTTTTTTTGTTCCACAATCTCCACCAAATTCTCCCCAAAATCGAGGTCTCATTCCAATTGTAACCCCAATAGAATATATACATGTTGAGGATCATTTATCTGTTCTCTAAATAGAGTTAAATGGAATACAATATGATATCAAGCAAGATTTTGTGGAAGATATAATTGATAGGCCACTAATATAATGAGATTAATGATTTTAATGTAGCTAATATACCTATGGATAACCATAACTTTATTTATAAATCACATTAATTTCTTTCATGATAAAATCAAAATGAATATATTTCATTCCACATAAAACTCCAATCCCCATATACACTTGTTATTATATCTCTTCTACCAAATCTTATTATATTTTATATGTTTTTGAATGGAATGAAATGTTTCTAGCATCTCTTTCACATGATCAAGACCAAAAAAATTCTCTCAGCAACATCATCTAGATATTTAAGGGATCAAAATTGATTCCCATATAGATATTCATATGGAACCATTTAAATACATGATTTTAATCTTATATTTTATTTGGACTAAACAAATGGAATTTTTTATTCCATACAACTTTAAATTCCAATGATCATGTTACCATAATGTCCTCAAGTGTGTGAATAGTCATTTCAAACTAGCCCACAGTCTAGAGTTCGTAGGCCACAGTGAAATTCAATTAATTAATCAAGAACTTTTTATAAGTTCTCATATGGTTATATGTGAACCTAGGATCATTATCCTAATGGATTGAGTGTTGAACACCATGAAAACTCACTACCTATTTTACATATATCATGGAATTTTGGTCATGAAAGAGATCTTTCGTAATAGTGATGAAATGGGTAGTTTTGGTTATCCAATATAATATTACCCATTTCCCATTATTTCTATTGTATGTTATTGGGATGGTAATGATCATGTATATATTGATATTTTCCCACACCCATCTTGGTATATGAAGTGGCTTCAATACCCCTTTATGAATTTATAACTTTGACATCAATTGTTAATACAGACAATACCTTGCAGTGTAGTCCACAATCGCTATTTTAATATTATCCCATCAATAATAATCAAAGAGTACCCCATAAAATTTAGTTCATCGATGATGTATAGAGAATATAAATCTATGATATTTATCCATCACCTCCTTCTCTATCTATAGGATTTATGGTACACATAGACATGTTTGAAATTTCAAAACACCTTCTAGATAAACATTAAACTCATGAAATATCCAATTATTTAGAGATAATATATTTTTTATAACAATGTATCTTCCCTTTATGATACCTTTATATTCTATAGTAATGATAATCGAGAAATAATTTGTAATTTTATTGATGATTTCATTTCCATCATGATTCATATTTTGATCCCAAATATTCCTCAATAAATGGACCTCCTAGAATCATCATCATTATCAGCACAAATGATTCTTTCATAATTAATGAATTCATATATGTTTTTCTCCCATCGTTATAACAAGTTTAATATTTAGATTGTTTAAGAATCTCCAACCATCTCCTTTCACTCATGTTTAATTCAGTTTTCATCAATATATATATATATATATCAAACTCTAATAGTTAATGATAATATCACATTGAGCCCCATAAATATAGTACCTACATATCAATATAGAAAATATTATTGTAGATAAATCATGGTCATGTGTAGGATAATTCTCCGCATGAGGATTTAAATTTTGAGATGCATAAGTGACCACTTTGTCATTTATCATAAGGTCACACCAAATACCTTTTTTAGATGCATCACTATAAATTGAAAATCCTTTAATGACAGAAAGAAGAGTTAAAATTGGTACAGTAAAAAATTTATTCTATAGTTCATGGAGACATTTATTACACTCATTTTAACAGATGAACATATATTCTTTTCCAATTAACAAATCTACTAGATTAGAATTTCATGAAATCATTTCAATTATATACTAAAATATCCTAATAATCTAAGGAAATTACAAATCACAGTTATTATTTTAGGTTGAGAACACTCCACTACAACCTTTTTATTGGTAGGGTCAACTAAGATTCCATTATTGGTGACAACGAGAACCATGAATTCAACTTGTTATATATAGAATTGAAATCGACTAGATTTTCAAAATTTCTTCTCTTTTCTGATAATTTTTATATTAACCGTTAGATGATGATATTTTTCATCATAAAATTTATAGTATATCATTATATCATCAATAAAAAGATACATGAGTTTTTCATGGTATACCCAAAAAAATATATCCAGAAATTTCTACAATACAGTAGGCGAATTATTTAATCATAAGGGAATAACCAAAAAATTCCTAAATCCTATATCTTGTTACAAATGTATTCTTTGGAATATATTCTTAATTACCCTTGAATTTATACTATATAGATCGAAGGAATGCCGTAATGAATAAATAACACAACAAATATGGAAAAATAAATCTTGAATCCATTGGTGAGGTCATTTTTTTCATCATTGTGATCCCATTATATTATCTATAATCAATTAATGTACCTATTGACCAATAATTACTTATAATGTGAACAATTTTCTCCAATAAGACAGACTTGGTAGGATAAATCAATTCTCCAGAAGAACGTGAAGTTGTTTTTTAATTATTCTAAATCCATATTTTCCATTTTATATTGTGTCTTTGATATCGTATTGAATCTTGTTATGAGTTCATTATTGAAATCAATATATCATTCTAGGGGAGGAAAATTTAACTATTTCAGAAATATGATAATGTATTCCGGAATGATGGAGTCTTTTTATATTGATATAAATTTATTTCATTCTTCATCATCACTATCCTATACATATTGGTTGTTATGTGAGGTTCCTCTAGGTAATTCTTAGGTTGGGATATATCTCATTTACATATTTCTATTGTTTTTCGATTCAATACTACTAAAGTTTCCATACATCTATAGTGGATATTATAAATTTTCTACAGGGAACAATAAATCCATATTATAGTATCTAATTCCACTAGGGGAATGACTACGAGATTATTGATGAGATCATAATCACCTATGTTAATACTATAGTGTCTGTATATTTTTTAATGATGGGATACTACCTCGAGGATTATTTCTATAATTGAGAACACAACATGTGTACCTTCAACCAAGTCATTTATCATCTCTACTTCAGTCACCAAGATAGAAAATTCATGAATTTTCTCACTTGGAATATGCTGAGGTTGATGGGGTTTCCCCTCCATTATCATCTATTTTTGGAACTGATTTGAAGTGTTCTAAAGCTATCCATACACGAATCATTGAAAATACTACTGGGCCTATACTATCTATACATTTTCATTAGTATTGAGAATTTTTGGCTTCACCTCACTAGTATAATTTTGAGCTATATTACCATCGCATCTACACTTGTAGTATTGTAAACATCCATTAATGAATTTACCTGAAGTCTTATTCCTAATTTGTTTTCACATGGTATGTTCCACATTCCTTTCTATTTTTTTCAGGATCAATGTTCTTCCCTGTGGTTATATCAATTTTTCCCTATATTATATTTGTCATATGTAACCACTGAGACTCTCCAAATTCCAATTCCACATGCATGCATAGCACTATGAGCTATCTATTCATAGAATTCGTAGTTTGGATTTCTAATATTCCATTGAAACTGGGGTCTCATTCCACTATATAATCTATCAACATTTCCATTACGATTCTTAAAAAATTTAGAGGTGTATTGATAATGTTTGGTAATGTATATTTCCTAGATTCACACTAATATATTATCCTTCTACACCAGATCAAGGAAACCTATATCTAAATTTTCATTGAATAAGGAAAATATTTATAAAAGAATATCCATTACAAATAAACCTCTATATTAAAGAATTATAATTAAAATGTGATTTTCTATATATATTTATGTATAGAAGTAAAAAAATGAACTTTTCTATAGAGATAAATTTTTTTATAAATTAGTGCATCCATATATAAATGAAATGATGGTTTTCATTGATGCATGATGATCTATATTAAAATTGTGTTCCCATTGAGTTAAAATTTTCCACTCAATGTGAATCACGTAAATATTTATAATTTTAATTAGTTTATTCATCATACTCATGATATTTTCCATTACAAATTCCATTAGAATTTGAAAGGTTATCATCTGTGCCACTCATCATTTACGTGTGTAACACCTCAAGTTTTTTTGAATTGTTATCATATTAATTTAACCATTTAATATTTTTTATAACACAAAACAGTGAATATAACCTTTTTTATATAAAATAAAAAATTATATCCAGAATTATTTGCAACACCAAGTTAATATTATTCTGAAATAAACACTTAGATTAGCTTGTTGTATATGAAACACTATGTTTGAATTAAATTACACTAAATACTGAGTCCCTTAAATAGATTTTATATCATTCACAATCATGTTTTATTGAACAACAGTGTTCTACTTATATTATATTAAAAATAAGAATATTTCCACCACCTATACATAGAACTAAATTCATTAATATAATTAAAAAATTTTTAAAAATATATTTTATAAATTTATATAAAATGAATCCATTGGTTATAAATTAATATATGTAAATCAAAGGACTATTTTATTATAAAAAAATTAAATTTCCATGAAAACTTTTTTTCTATGTAAAATAATAATAATATCATAATAAATTAACCAAAAAACATTTGATTAATGTTTTTGAAAAAAAATTTAGAATTCAATAAGTATTTTTTATACTCTTTTAATATATTTGACTATTATAATAAAAGAATAAATAAAATTTATAAATAAAAAATGTATTTTCCAAATAATTATGTTTACTGACCTTAAAAGAAGAACCCATTTTAAATATGATTTTTATGAGTTCGAAATATTTATATTAAAAAAATAATTTTTAAAAGTGGAATGTCTAATTTCACTTTAGGTGAATTTTTTATGTATTTTTCTAAGAAGTTTCTTCTTTTGAGGATTAGTGAAAAATACTGAGTTTGAATTCAACAATTTTTTTCATCAAATTTATTTAAATATTTAAATTATATTTGAGTTTTTAAAATGTTTACTTTCATAAATTTTACAACAATTAATACAGTTTTTGTTATTTAAGTCAATATAAAATTGATATTAGATATAAATACATTGAAAACTTATTAACATTATTAATTTTAAAATATGATTTTTCATCTCATCTCTAGGATTGAATTTAAATAAATTTATGCCACATATATTATTAGAATTTATAATCATTGATTCCATTTTATAAATAATAAAATTAATAATTTATATGAAGTTAAAATTATTTTTTTATTAAAAATATTTCTAAACATGATTAAATTAATTATGGTGATTAAGAGAAAACTTAGCTTAACAAAGTGATGAACCATAAACATAAGGGACGCAATGATAAAAAAACTTTTCCAAAAGAAATATTTTGGACATAGTGTGACCTTTATATCACTTGGATATAATTTTTAACATTATTGTAGCCACATGAGATGGAAAAAATGTGGTTGGAATTCAATTTTAAAAAATTTACATGAATTTTCACTTCTCACACACTATAAAAGGAACACACCCTCAAACTTATTGACGGATAAAAAAAAAATTTCTCACTATAATTGTACTCAATTAAGGCCCAAAAATCCCTCAATTATTTCTATAATCCTTCATTTTTTATAAAATCCTTCTAAGGAACCCCTTTTGTGAAGAACATAAACGAGTATCCTGAAGAAGAGAAAACATCCTTCCTCAAGTTCCCTTATATTATTTTTATTATGAATCCCATAAACAATTCTTATTCCATGATTATGAAATAAAATTTCAATCCTAAATATAATGAGGTGTTTTAATTAAAAGGGTTCTACCCTCAATTACACACACTTCTATCTAATGGTAAACGAACATACCATTCTCGTGTACAGTGAACTACCACTTCACAAAATGATATTGTTCATTTTTTCCTTTACCACGTATAATGGTTTGTGAATATAAAGAAAACTATGTTTACAAATGTTATATAATATACTTATGATGTTTTTTAATTTATTTAATTTGTATATAAAACATAGTTCAATGCATAAAAGCTTTTATAAAAACAATAAATATATTTGTGGAAGTGTGGACTAACACCTCCTCAGAGTGATGCGATTACTTCAAAATTTATATGGAAGGTATTTAAGAATATTTTTATTATATTTATCTGATATAAATGAATAATAAATAAAATTTAATTATAATTAATATATTTATATTTCATTTACACACTATCTTTCAAAATGATAATTATATGGAAACAACGCTCATGCGTAGGTATAGTTTACCCTTTCCATGATTGGTTAATTCTATTTTATATTTTTATAAATTATTGGTTATGATAAATATTTATATAAATAATAAATATTACATTAATATTAGGTTTAAAATTTTATAGGTAATAAAATAAATATTTATGTAACAAGACCAAGAATAATATTTAAAAACTGGTATGAAAAACAGACTATATATTAACTGAAAGGCAATATTAACATGGTTTTGTAGAGTTTAGACCGTAATAGGAACAATACCACTAGGGTTCCTCCCGCGCCGCCTCCCTCCACTCCGGATTGACTCCCCATCTCCTCCTATGTTCGATGGATCAAGTTAGTTTTTCTCTATTGAGGAAGATCTTGTTGCATCATCGCTTTGGTTCATTCCTAACTCCGACTCGGATGAGCGAAAAACAGTGGCATTCAAGTTTCAACATCAGGGGTTAGATAATGAATCCTCGTCCACAGATCTAAGTGTTTGGTGGTTTAGAGTGATCTTTGTGGATCTTTGGGATGGTTATGATGGGAACTCGTCTGGGATTGAGGTTAGGGTTTCTCCCGTAGATATAGTGTTGTTCTTTTCTTGCCATTTCTTTGGGAAAAGATTTCTTTTTTGGAAGATTTCTGGAATGGAGATTTCTGTGCCGATGTGTTTTGATTTGGTGATGGTGCATCGATGGAGGCATGCTTGACGAATCTGCTTCACTTCTTGCATTTTCTATGTGATGGTTTGATGAATTTTATTTATTGTTATGGTATGTTGGATGGTTGGGATGTGAGGGATAGTTATGCGATGATGGTGAAGGAGGAATTATGGTTTAAGGGAAAGTTGTAACTTATGAGTTGTCTGCAGATCAGGGTGCTAATGGCGTTAGGATCTGGTCAACTTCATTTTGGTTTCTTTGAATTACTTTTTGGTTGGATTCTTCCTGGAGGTCCATTTCATTTCGCTTGAAGGCTGGGTGAATTCCTCTGGAGTTTTCCAACAGGAGGATTTGGGCCGGTGTCGATGGTCGCACCAGGGGACGTTCAAGGTAACCATTTCTGAGGTTTGGCCATTATTTCGGATGTTCTTGTTCCCTGGTCCGTGGTTCTTGGACATTTCCATTCGTTTATGATGTTTTTTTGGAATGGTGAAAGTGGTTGTATTGCAATCATGTAGTGAGGTATCGAAAAACCATAATCCGTCTTTTGAAAATGAAAAAAAATGATTACTATTAAAAAAACATGGTGTTGTTAATAAATGAGTAATATAAAGTGAAGTTAATATTATATGGTATTAGATAAAAAAATATTGTTCTATGTTATATTTTTAATAAAATTATATTTATTATACATGTGTTTTGAATGTGTATGAAGAAAGTCAATATTTAAGGTAACAGTTCTATCATCTCACTTCTTACATTCGTGAGACACATGCCTTATTCACCACTCATTTATTTTTTGTGGTGTATAAAATTTTAATGATTGTATTATATGATTAATATAAAATAATATTGTGTATTTAAATTCTCATTTGTGGTATTTCTTTCATGGGTTAGGTGTTTCACAATTAACCAAATGCTAATAAAATTTTGTCTCAGTTTTCCTTGTTTGAGTTACATGCCATGTTATGCACATGTATTTATTTATGAGGTGTATATACAAATAATGAAATGTTATATAAGGAATATACTTATTTTAATGATATTTTACAATTTATTTAATGTTATTATTTTAATTTTATTGCAATGTAATGTTACCAATGTCGGGATAGTTTATTGGTACCATCTCATCATTTATCGATATTATTCATGCTACTATTAATGAAAGATTATGATCCGTATCCCCGGAACTCTCATAAAATTTATTTACCTATATTTATTTGTGATATATCCAAATAATGGTTCCATTTGATCTAAAAATTGATACATAAAAAAATTAATTACAATTTTTTACAGAAATCTAACATCATTTATCATTTTGGTTGGAAATATATATACTTTCAAAACCATATTTTCTGAAAATTTATTCAAAAATGTTTTAATATTACAATAAAATGTTTAATTGAATTTTTTATTCACATATTACCATTTTAAAAATATTTTTAAAAGGAAATATTTTTTTTTCTGATTAATTCTCTATTATATACATTTATGGGGAAAAATAAATGTTCTGCATGTATGGACTTACCTACCGTAATGACCGTCATTTCCCTAATTATTTCATTGAAAGTTTAAAAGGTTATTTTTAAAATATGTTTTTCTTATTATTATATAATTTTTCTTTTTTTGAAATGGTTCTCAAATGAAATGATTTTAATAAAATTATATATAAATGTAATTTTAAATTATTTTGAAATCACCTTTTATATGTTTTAAAAAAAAGTTATTTTCATAGAAAATTATTTAAATGATCTCAATAATTCTTTTATATGAATTAATTTTTTTTAATGAAAAATGATATCAAAATTTATTCAAATTTGTTTTATAAGTTTTCATGTAAATAAAATTTCAAGGGAAAAAGTTCTCAAAATGGTTTCAATCATCAAATATATGTATTCAATGAAAAAATATTTTATAATTTGTTATGATTATTTAATATGTTTTCAAGGAAAAGGGTTATCAAAATTATTTCATCATTCATTTATATGTTTTCCAAGAAAAATAATTTCAAAATATTTTCAAGATTAATTGTATATATAGAAGTTAATTTTCAAGGAAATTAGAATTCAAAATGATTTATGTTTCAGAATAAATTTTTTAAAGAATAACGGTTATTTTCGTGAAGAAATGTTTTTAAATGATATTTTGAAATTATTTTTCATATCCGATGACATCTGTTGGTGTTACTCATCTATTTATGTGGAAATGGTCCAAATTATTCTTTTATATTATTTCTCTGAATAGATTTTGATTTTATGTAATAATGGTTATGAACCCCATTTATCATTACCTGGTTATATGTTTATGAAACATTCATCTTATAAAAAATAGTGATTTAATGATATAATTATTAAACTCATTTATTTTAGATTCCCTATGATGTCGTTAAATATTTATGATACCAATTTAATTTCATAGATAATGATACAATTTATTATGAACTTGTGGAACACGTATGTATGATTTTATTATAGGATGGGAGCGACCTATATCACCCTTTAATTCATTGTGTATAGATTTTTATATCATGAGATGGACATGTCTCAAACTGGGAGTGAAATGAGTTCAATAAATAAATTTTTACTTAATATGGTCTTGGTAGTTAACTATAACTACTAACATGTTCATGTGAGTGAACATGACTACCAATATAGTATAGGGATTGATCACATACTACTAAGATGAACATTGTTATAATTCATTGACCAATATAGTAATTATTTTATATGCTTATGTGTCTTCCACAAACCCAATGTATTATACCTATGTTATGCTTTCATGGAATATGGTCTTGATTACCTTAAGATTCATATCTTATGAATGAAAATAAATATGAGATTTCCCATGTTTATGATATTTTTAATAGATGGTATAATATTTAAATGTTATTCTAATATTCTCAAACCATTTTGTTCATGTTTTGACATTGTATTTATTTTATTTACCTTTACTGTGCATTGGAGATCACTAATTTGATATGATTCTGTTCACCATTTTATGAAGAATAGTTTTATGTATAAGTACTATAAGGGATGATATTTATTAGAAACATTGAATATCTTTCACCATGTTAGAATATTTTTTTCATGTGTCTAAATATACGTTACTATTATGGTCCTCATGTATTTATTTTTTTAATGTGATGAATATTCATCATAATTGATTTAATACCCATGTATGTTAAGTAAGGGTCTCTATAGTTTGTATCAATGGAAAGATTTAGTAATCATTGGAAACAATAATGATAAAACCATGGTGATATCCCAATGGTTGTTTCTAAGGATATTTTTATCGATGTGTTTAAGGATAAACTCACATTTTAATATGATGGTGTTATAATATTGAAATCCTCAATGTGATTTTTCATAATTATGTGGTTTTCAGCTAAGATAAGTGATTATGATAGGATTATTTATAGTTTTAGTTAATAGAGACAACTAGAAGGAACTGGGATAAGGAGGAATGTGATAAAAAATTCACTAATGATACATCAAATGGGATGCTCTCTAGAGTGCAAGATGTGGTGATCATGCCTAATCAGTTTTCACGAATCATGCTTAACAATGTTTAACTTAACCAAACTTAGGACACAAGGATTAATAGAATAAAGGATATTGTAGGGTTTTAATGTAATATAGACCATTTATGAAAGAATATTAGGTTTACATTGTATAAATAATCTTCAAATAAGGATATACATTATTGTATAAGAGGAACAATAAGTTGTTTTTCTGGAAAAAATATATAAACAATTAATGTAACTACAAAATAAATATTAAGATTTTAGTAAAAGAAATGGATTAGAGTATTAAATTCCCTAATATTTCCATAAATGTTATATTATATAAATATGGAATAAATTTTCCTTATGAAAATCGATGTCCTAAGGGGAAATCTCTTGAAGAGAATCAGAACAGTGAATGGTGTGGTGGTTATATTGTAGCTGATGGTGAGACAACAAATGAATTGTGAATGAAAAGAGATATAAAATAATAGGATGAGGTATACTTTTAATAGATTAAGTGTTATGTTATATAATCAATGTTTTTATATATTTGGATTCAATAATTATGTTATATGAATGTTAAATTTTTTAAATATTGTTAGTTTTATGTTTTTTTACAAAACATTTACATAAAAACATTGATTTGTTCTGATATACTATAAAAGTGATTTAATAGAAATCTAATTTTAATTGAAAAACATTAAAGAACACCCTTAATATGTTTATTTTGTTAAGAAATATTTTCTTGGATAAAGATATGTAGGATATGAAAATGTAAATTGGACGATGCTAATAACCTTGGAACAAATTAATGACCTATTGACATGTTCTTCATGCTACCACATATGAAGTTTACAACAATTTTAGATTAAATAAATATATAGATTAAACATTGAAATAATGAAAAAAATATTTTCAATACAATTTGTGTTAATTAAGGTCAATACCATGTTTTAATGAATACATGATGAAGATGTTAACATGATTGGTTTGCGATAGCCAAGAGATACTTTTGGATATATAGGGGCTTGATGTTGGGCTATTTTATAGAAATTTAGTGACCATATTTATAATGTATTATACATTTATCATTTTGTAGGGTTAGATAGTTAACTGTTTATGGAATGGCTAATGTTAAATTATTATATACCCATATCATGATTTATTAATATTTATAATATATTATTTCAATTATGTTGTTATATAGAAAGATGGAATGACTTATCACCCAGTTTATGTATCTCATGATATGTTAATGCATTAGTAATGGAAAATTCACCATCCCTTCATTGAATAATAGATGTTGTTATAGTTGATCATGGTAAGACAAAGGGTATGGTTTTCCTAAATTTTTTTTGTATATATTTTCATGAAATTTCATTAACTTTACAAAATAAGATCATGAAACCACAATTTTAATCCTTATACCATCATTTCTGGTGAAGCAAATGGCCCCATAGATCATAGTATTTTTATGGATTTGTCATTTTTTCATTCCCCAAACCATGTTATTTATCACCCTCTATCCTAAAATAATATTTATATGTCTCTTCCATGACTATATTTTCACATCCCACCTATGTTCTCCTATGTGGAAACCTTGGTATGTATTACTTTGGTTAATTATTATGTTTTAAAGTTTACCTTATAAAAGAATGTTTTAGTATTCATTTTTACAGTGTGGGTCTGTAAGGACTTTACTTTTATGTGTAAATCCTATGAAATCTAGGATGAATTCCAAGGAATAAATTCATTTTAAGGGGGTATAATATAACACCTTGAGATATGTGAGTTTTATTCCCAATAATTTAATATTTTATAATTTCTCATTTCACTAAATAATGAATATTTTTTTATATGTATAATCACTATGTTGGGATTCTATTTTTCACCACACGATGTTAATACTGATCTGCACACAACACATAGATTTTATTTCATAGAGAGTAACACTATATTTGGCTTGAATAAGATAAAATATCAAGTAACATAGAAAACATTCATAACATGTAAGGTCGATTTTTTAAAAACTACAATATAAAATTAATAATATTATTTAACTATTATTATAGGAACAACAAAGCCATTGGAATATAAGTCATGAATAATATTACTGATGTTTTAAAAATATTACTTTCACATGTATAGAGAATGAATTTTTTTAGTTACAAATTTGTATTAGTTAATGAAACAACGATATGAAAATAAAGGAATTAAATTTTCTAATAAATATATCTTTCTGTGTACAATCAAAATCTTATACAAATAAATTAAACTAACAACATTTGATAAATTTGATAAATATAATTTATACAATCAACCATTAATTTTGATACTCATCCTATGTATTTTAGACGTATATGATAAGTTTAAATATGATATTATGAATTAAAATTTTTATTGTTCTAAAATATTATTTAACTACGATTTAATAGAGAACCAATTTTAATCATGATTCCTAAAAAATTTATAATTTTAATTTGAAATAATAAACGTTATTTTTGAAATTATAATATAAAAATTTACATTCGGTAAATTTCAAGTATTTTACTAAGAACATTCTTTTTAAAAATTAATATTGAAAAAAGAAAATTTTATTTCAAACCACTTTTTATTATAATTTATTTAAATATTTAAATTTTATTTTGGATTAGTTTTAATGATTAATTAAATTAATTTTAAATCCATTAATCCAGTGTTGGTCATTTTAATCAATTGATAATTGAAATTGGATAAAAAGACATAGCACACATTAGAACATTTTTTACATTAAACCCAATTTTTTAATCCAATCTATGATACTAAATTTAAAATAATTTATAAAAATTTTGGGATTTGAATTCTAAAAAATACATTAAATATTTAACATAAAAATAATTTACAATATATATATGTTCAAATTAGTTTTTTCCTAAAATCATAGTAAATGTGAATAAAAATAATTATAGTGAATAAGAGAAAATTAATATTAATAAACGACTAGACATTAATCATATCAGATATGATGACCTAAAAATTATCTAAAATCTAATTTATGGAAATTATTATACCCAATCCACCTATTTATATAATTTTTACAATTAATTAATCTAAATTAAATTTTAAAAATATAGGTGGAATTCACTTTTCAAAAGCATGCATGAATGCCACTCCTCCTCCAATATAGAAAGGTACTCACCACTTCTTTTAGTCACACCCATAAGACCATTTTCATAGACAAAAAACAAGTAAAATAATATCCCAATAACTATCCCTCCATTTTATAAGAAATCCTTTGGTAATAATGACATCTATGGAATCTATTTGGTGTAATCCAAAAGGAGTTCCCAAAGAAGAGGTAACATCATTCATCAGACTACTTTTTTATAATCATTCTCCACCCATAATTTCAAATTATTTTATAATTATATAATAAAAAAAGTATAATATATATAATTTTATTTTTTTCATTCTATTTTTAGACCTACACAACCCCGTAATTCTATCTAATGGGTAAAAAACTTACCGTTCTTATGTACATCGAATTACCTCCTCATGAAATGATGTTGTTCATTTTTTTCATTACCACATATAATGGTATGAAATTATCATGGAAACATTATTTTTATTTGATTTATGTGATATTATTTTTTTACTTAATATTAATTAATTATTATATTTAATACACCTCCATGATTTCCATTGTAAAAATATAACGTCATTTGGGGACGTGTGGGATACTGACTTCTCAATGCAATATGATTCATTAGCACTATACCTAGAATATATTAAACATGTTATTTTTAGAATAATATATATATATATATATATATATTAATATTCTTCATTTACCGTCCTTCTTTCAAAATGATAATGATCCAGAAACAATGTTAATGTGCATGTACATACTATAGTCTCGATGAACAATGTATTCCATTTCATGTTTATTTTATTTACAGGTTATCAAAAAAATTTATCTAATAAATATATATGATTATTTTATCACATCTTATAATATGAAAATAATTAAATCAATATCTACGTAATAGGGTCATGAATAATACGGTAAAATATGTACGAAAATAAAGGAAGATATTACATGAAATTTAACATTAACATAGAGTTATTAATAAATGTTTAATATATATTCAAATCCTAATCAAACATGGTATTAGATATAACAATATGGGTTTTTGGTATATTTATAATAAACACATATTTATTATACATGAGGTTTGAATGTTCTAAAAAAATTCAATACTGAATGTTTGGGTCTTCACATTTCAGTTCTTATATTCATGAGGTACATGCCTTATTCACCACTCATTTATTTTGGTGGTGTATATACATACCATGGATGTATTATATGATTCAAAAAAATTATTTTATGGTTATTTACAAATGGAATTTATTAACTTCTTATCATATAATTATGAAAAGTAACCAAATCAGTAAGGGGACTCTTTCTCAATTTTCCTTCATTGATGTACACGACAATTTACACACCTAAATTCTTCTATGAGACATATATACTGATATTTAAATGTTGTTTCAAGAATATAATTCTTTTTATGATATTTTTAGCTTCATTTATTATTATTAATTCCATTTTAATATTATTAAATGTTAAAAAATTCTAATTGTTTATTTCTACAATATATTCATTTATAGAGAGTATTTATTATTCCATTAATGAAATATTATAATCCATATCTCAATAAATATCAATATTATTATAAACCACCAGTTATTAAGGTTATATCCATGTAATTGTACCTCTTTTTCAACACTTTGTTAGTAAATATGATTAAGAATATTTTTTATGAAATTATGACTCCATTTTCCTTTCGATTAAAAATATATGCCTTTCAAATATATGTTTTATAAAATTTTTATAAAAATGTGTTAATGTTATCCAATAATTTTAAAAGGAAGTTTTAAAACATGTATTACCTTTTTAAAAAACGTTTTAAAAATTAATGTTCTTTTTATTTTTCGATCAGGGTACTTTTAAAGACATTCAATGTGTAAAAGGAATGTTTGGGAAGTATGGACATAAATATCTTCAGGACCATCATTTATCTGATTCCTGATTTTTTTTCTCGAAAATTTTATTTTTTATAAGAATTATTTTCTAATATTAGAGGAATTTTTTTTACTTTTAAATAGTTTTCAACAAAAAAGTTTTTATGGAAAGGGAAATTATGTTTAAAAAGTGATTAAAATGATATTAAAAGAACTATTTATAAAATTTACATTTTTTGTTTAGAAATAAAAAGATTTAAATGATATAAAGATTCTATTATATATGTTAAATTTATTTTAAAAGAAGTTTTTTAAAAAATATTTTCAATATTATTGTATTAGTTTTCAAGTAAAAATGATTCCAAAATGATATAAATATTTTTTATAAGTTTTCATGGTTTTTTATTGGTAAATGATCTTTAAAATGTGTTCTATTTTAAAAAAAATATTCTTAATAACAAATATTATTTTACTCTTTAAATATTTTTAAAATTTATTTCAAAATTTTTATCAATCAAAGAATTCATATGTTGGTGTTACTCCTGCCTTTAAGGGGAAATAATTCAAAGTTTCATTCAAATTATTTCCTTTAATGTTTTATTTATTGATAGACTAATGGTTATGAAACCCATTTCACATTCAATAGTTATATAATTTGTAAAAATTATTCTTATTTATAAGTTACTCATTGTTTAAATGATTTTAAAACCTGTCTAATTTTCATAGGTTTTTATACAATTACATATTTATGATACCGATTTTAGTTCATGGGTTATTTTGTGATTTTATATGATTTTGTGGTACATGAATGAATGATTTAATTATCATATTTTTTTAACTATATGTCTATCCAATGAATTGGTAAAATATATATATCTCATGAGATATACATGGACGATATATGAATTTATCATAGTTTAGAAATGAATTTGTCCACTAAGATATTTTGGGGAGTGAACCTTGACAACTAAGATGGATATAAGAGTGAACCATGACTACCATGATGGTATTGGGAGTGAAACATACTAATAATATGGATTTGTTTGCAATTCGTTAACTACAATAGAAATCATATAATATTGTTAGGTGTTTACCAAAAACTCTATGTGTTATTCCTATGTTTTGATTTTATTGAATATGATCTGTATTCCCTTGGGAGAAACAACTTATAAACATCTAATCATTATTTCACATTTAATACTTTTTATCATCAATATGGAGGGTATGCTGGCAAAATTTTATTTTCATGTTCTCTTACTCTTATATTCATGTTATTCTTACTCATTTCCTATAGTTACCCTCACTGATCTTTCAATATCACCACATTCATATGTTTCTTTTCCTTATGTTACGAATAATATTTTTATGTATATATTCTGAAGAATAATATATTTGTGGTAACATTGAAGATCCTTCACCATGTGATAAGTATTTTTCAATTTTCCAATGAACCTAAACTATATAGTCCTCAAGCATGTATTTTTCTAATTTTGTGAATATTGATCTATAAGGATGTAATATACATGTATGTCATGCTAGGGTTGTTATAAGATGGCTTCTCCCATTTCCCACACTTTTTATTAACGAATAATAACTCATTGAATAATATTTCATATTTAGAAACCTTATAATTTTAATATTTGTTTCTCCATAAAAAAATCATTCTTGAATATTCAATTTATTTGTATCCTCCAATAAAATTTTAATTTTATATATATCTTTCATAATGATTTATATAAAGCATCTAATTTAACCAACAAATCACATATGATCGTAAGAATTGGTGTCGAGTAAAGCTATTTGTTGTCCCCAATTCGATATACATTCAATCTCTATATGGTGTTTTCATGTGTTACTGATCAGTGCATCTATTCAAGAGCCACATTGTATTATCCATACAAACATGAATTTTCAATGAAACCACATACTTATTACTCACCAAAATACTAGAATGAATTCTTATATTTAGACATTTATGTTTGGATCATTATAAAGTTTCAATGTGAAATGTTCGACAAATATTTAAACATTCCTCTAATACCAAATATGGAATCAAAATTTTTATTACATAAACATTTCATTACATGGAAAAAAATACGTTATCTTTTATGATTTAGTTTCTTATAAATAAAAAATGTAATTTATGAAAACCTAAAAATTCTTCTAATACACATGAATTGATTCATCAGGGGTTCACCCTATGTTATATTCTTGGGAAATACATCAATGTGAATGTGTGATCATGATCTAAGTAATAGAATTTGTATGAGAAGCATTTATCGGGCCATCATGAGACAAACTAGTAAGAACATGAGGTATACCTATATAACATAATCAATAGAAAATTTATAATTCCATATAAAAATTAAATGAGTCATAACATGTAAATATTGGTAAAACATAAAAATGAGGCATTCATAAGATTATCACTATAGTTTATCACCAGGTTAACATAAACAAAAATTACAATGGTTGTTCACCAAGATATCGTAAAACATGACATCTAAAGATATTATACAATTTACCCAATGCATTAAAAGGATATCGGGGAGAAACCATTATATTTATTAATTTCATCTAAGCCATATATATCATAATAAAATTTTCAATTAATAACTTGGGGATAAATTTTAATTTATTTTTTTATCAAAATCACAATATATAAATATTCATAGAGGCATGATCAATACATCATTATTAACCAATTAAAATTGAATATGAGATAAATATATGTAAATCCCTAAATAAATAAATCTATTTACATATAGGTGACTGCCAAAGGAAATAAAAGAAGTTTGGGAATTCAAAAAAATATAATACAATATAATTTCCCAAGTAAAAGAGATAAAACAAAATAGTAAAATGAAATGTATAAATAATGGATTAAGGATAGAGAAAAAGAAATGGGAAAAGGGTCTCCCACTAAGAAAATTATATTATTAATGAAATAGGATAATAATAAATATTAAGAAATGTCTTATTTTTAAAAATAAACACATACCACAAAATGATAACATATAGAGAAAAGATAAGATGATATTTACATTACCATGAATATGTTTTTTCTGAAATCATAATGATGGAACCATGAGGTATTATGGACACCATGGGGGTGATTTCAGTGGGGGATCACCAGCGTATATTGGAGGGTGTATTTGGAGTGATGAAATATGGTTAAATGTGTGGTAGTTTTTAGAAAAACTTGAGTTATTGTTTAATAATTTCCAAATAGAGGTCTAGGTAGTATAGTTTGTGTAAAATGAAAAACACATAGATTACACAAGGTTTTTACTCATGGTTCTGTACATTTCTGTCAAAATTTATGATATTGTAATCTATTCATTCTAAAAATCATTTATTAATACTTTTTTGGACATTGAAAATTATATTTTCCACAAAATAATGTTTTTAAAATAAAATTATCCATTTTAGATTTAAAAAAGTTGCTAATATGATTTTAAATTGATTATAATATATTGAAATTAACAAATTATAATCACGTAACATATATTAGGTTGTGTATAGTGGTTAATAAATTATTAAATCATTATCAAATAAATATGATTTCATAAAACATACCAAAAGTACATGAGCCTTAGTCCAGTTGGTAAGGACTCTATAAGTGCATCCAAGTGACCAGGGATCAAATACAAGCGGGAGCAGAATTTCCGGGGGGTATTGTAGCAGTACTATAGTAGGCACTATATCAGTGCTATAGCAGGAACTGTACAGTACTATAGCAGGCACTATTTGGCACTGTAGCTGCCGAGAATATGCCCCCATTTGGGCCTTCGTGCCACTGGTTTGGTCCCTGAGTCCTTTAAGGCCTTCAGGCTACTCAGGACTTCGGGTCAGTAAGGCCTTCAGGCCACCTCTAGGCCTTTGTGCCACCTTTTGTGAAGATGTAAACCAGACAACCTACATGGAACAAGCTCTACACGGAGGATGAGCAAAGAGCTTTCACCACAGCAGAGCTAAACAGATTGAAATAATGAGAGGGTATGGCACCTGCCATCGGGACAAGCCTGTGCATGCACGGGAATGCCTAGCCAAATAGCCAAGTGAAGGTGGAGATTTGATTTCACGATGAAGGTTCTCAGGAGGTGCTGTTCAAAGTAGTTAGTCTGGGTTGTATGTAATGTATAAAGCCTACAGGCTATGAATTCTTCTAAGGCCTACGATCCATGTAATAATTATGCAAGCGGGCCTTGTATGTAACACCCCAGGTAAATAAAGAATATGAAATTTTTATATTTATCCCTATTTGTCAATAAAATGTTAATATTAATTTGAAGGGAATGCTATGCTTGATGGCTTACCCAATATGGAACAACGAGTTCCTTTGAAATCTTACGTTGCACTATAATAATAAAATAATATTATCTTAAATGGTAGTTAATGTCTAGCCATTGTAATGGAGGGAATGAACATAAATAACTACAAAATGATTATATATTTTTTTCAAATATTTTCACTTTTAACAATAAAGGTTAGAGGATTAAAAATGTGAATGAATTCAATTTTAAGCGTAAACGTTCTCATATTCTTTAGAAGGTCGATTAACTGCCTTTTGATGGAGAACCACTTTGAAATCCATATTTTGACAATTTTATGTGTTATATTTGACAAAATAAAATTCTTCTTTAGAATCGAGACATCAAAATTTACTTTGGGTAAATTTTTGGTATCTTTCCGATAAAGTTCATTTCTTTATGAATAGTGAAAAATGTTGTATTCTTATTCAGAACCCCTTTTAAATCTAATTTATTTATATTATTAGATTATCTTTTGAACTTTTTTTAATGTAAAATTAGAATGTATTATTACCATTTAATCCAATAGTGGTCATTGGATTTATTTTCACTTTGAAATTGGACTTAAACTAGTGTCAATCCTTTAATAGATATTGTTTCTTAAAAACACGCTATTTGTTTTGATAGTGGAAATTAATTATTAAATTAATTAATGCAACTTATATGTTTTTAATTTTGTAAAATAGGCATCATTTTTGAGTTCGAAATATCAAATATAGCTTAGGGTGAATTTTTGGTATTTTTCTGAAAAACTTAAATTTTTGATGAATACTAAAACCACTATGTGGTAGTTATAGAAACTAATTTTTTCGTTTAAATGAAACTTTGCCACCTCTGTGTTTTGAATTTCAAAAATAAGACATACATGGTTGTCATTAAGAAGTAAAATGTGGTTCAATGGGATTAAAATAATTTTTTGGTGAATAGTAACTTTTATGTTTTTAATCGCTATTAGAGGTAATTAGTGTAGTTTAAGGTAAAAATAATGTTTTAATAATATGATATGAGCTTGAAATATGTCCTACCCTCATTGGATGTGTCATGGCCGACCAAGAAAATCCATGGGTCAACTTGGGGACCCCATGGAGCCACTTTGGGAGGAAAATGACATTAATACCTTTTTATTTAATGTTAAAATTAAAATGTCACAAACATGTGTTGTTTTACTAAAACAATTTTTAGATGGGGTTATAAAAGTCATATTTTTTACTATAAATATTCATTGGAAATCTAAAAATATTTCCTACATCATAGTATTTTTTATAATTTTTATACATTAACTAAATTAAATTATTTATGACATCATGATGATGTAGCGATTACCTCATTATTTAACTAATTAAATAAAATGAAAAGATAATATAAATTATAAGACCTACACTTTTCAAAAACCTATTGGTTGGGTATATTTCGAACCCGTATCACCTTATCCTCAAATAATATCAATGTGGGACCTTTTAAATCCAAAACGCATTTTAAAATAAAGTAACATTTCTTTATTTTCCAAGAGTGCCCCTCCTCTACTCTTATAAAAGGCCCCCACCACTATCACCTTACCCACACCTCTCAAGCCTTTGGTTCGGCCAAGATCTGCCCATTTTGTCTCTCAAAATCCCTCTATTACTCCTAGAAGCCTCACTTTGGGTAGAAGTCTTCCCATGGATGCCTTTGAGCTCAAATAAAAAAGAGTTACCCGATTTAAAGGTAGTGTCTTCTCTTGTGTTATTTTGTTTTATTTTGCTTCTCCAACCCCCTAAATTTTTTTATTCTATTCTTTTGTAACAACTTCAGTATCTTCAATATACTAGGATGTTTTTATAAGAAGCATTATAGCTAAAATTACACACTCCTACATCTAATGGTTAAAGAACATACTGTTTCTGTGGATGGCGAATTTCTACCTCATGAAACGATGATTGTTCAACACTCATATAACACCTTCAAAGGTGACCATTAAGATGTAACTATATTTATATATTATATATAATATGTTTATGTTTTACTTGATCTTATGTATTTTTCTTTTGTTGCATACCTTTATGGTTTCCATTGTGGGTAAACACGATAATTTCATTGTAGGAAGTGCGGACTACCGCCCCCTTAAAGTGATTTGATTTGTTAATTCCACATGTGGGACATATAAAATATGGATTTAAAGTTATTATATATGATTTATGTTACATATAAATGATTAATATAATTATGGAATTAAAATATACATACCTATCATTTGGTTTTAATTCCATTAATATGACATAGAAATGAAAGTAGCGTTCATGCGTACGTAAGGCTTACCGTCTCCATGAACGGTGAATTTCATTTCTTACATCTAAATGATTATGTAATATTATAAATACTTGTATATTCTGGATATATATGATATATATGATATCCAAATCATGAATATCATTCTGGATATAATGAAACTTTGACCACACGAACAACATGTAATGGTAAGAAGTCCACTTTCGACTTAAGAACCAAATATCGACAAAACAAACATTATTAACATAAATGATTACATAATGCTTATAACATGGAAATAAGTGATATAAAAGGAATAATGAACTTTAAAAAGGTTCTTAAAAACGTGTAAGTTAACTAAAGTTTATTATTCAGGACGTTAAAGAACGATCGAGTCAAGTCGGACCCGAGGTAAGGGATCCTACTCCTCTCTTTCTTTTTAAGTACACTCTTTTATGTCATTCTTTTTAAGCTCATATTTCTTATCACTGGGATGTTATTTTATATTAATCCTGATGTACATTTTATGTTCATATGATGAGAGACCCTATTTTCTCTCATCAATCCATTTTGGATGTTTTGAGTGGCGCCATTAGGCTGCCGAATTTTCATAAGAGATCTAGCCTCTCTCTTTCATTTTAAGTACTCTCATTTATGTCACTTATTTTAAGCTCCTCTTTGTTATGATGGGAGATGTTTTTTTTATATTCCTCTTTCTGTACATTTTATTTTAATATGACTAGAGACTCTATTTTATCTCATCAATCCATTTTTGGAAGTTTTATGTGGCGCCGTTAGGCTGCCGAGTTTTCGTAAGGGATTGTTCATCTCACTTTTAGTACGATGAGATTTATGATACATTTTCCACCATTTCCTTTGAGTGGTGCATTTAATTCAAATTATTATACTTTTTGTGTAATATAATTTCATTTATGGGTATTTACATATTCATTGTATGACCCTTCTTCAATGGGGTGTACATTTCGAAAGTTACCCAAGTCGGTAAGGGAACCTTTCACCCTCCTCTTTTTAGAAGACTTATTTTGTTATGTCTATTAATTCACATACTATTATGTTGGTATATGTTCTTCTATATCCTTATTGATGTAAATTTTATGTCCATGTTATGAGATACCCTTTTTATCTCTCATCAACTCATTTTCTGAATTTTAAAGTGACGCCGTTAGGCTGTCGAATTTCTGTAAGGGAACTTCTTAACCCACTTTCAATTCTTTGGGTTAAACCTCTACTTCTTGATTTTATTATGCCAAGATTATGTGTGGAATCTATATTTTGTATTTTCCACAAAACTTTGTGTGGATATACTATTTCTACAAATAATTATCTCATTGATAAATTCTTATGTCATTTAGACGAACTTGTATCGAAAATCATAACTCAATCTCATTTCATTGAGTTAAATATCTATGTCATTGGTTTTGTTTTTCCAAGATTATGTGTGAATGACCTCGGATTGTTTTACACTTAATATCCACTTATATTTTGTGTATTCATATTTATCACACATAATCATGTAATTGATTTATCCTTAATCTAAGGATACCGACTTTGTATGGGACTTCGTCTCAATCCCCTTTCATTGAGGCATATTTTGATTTATACACAACTTTATTTTATATGGTGTATAAAACCCTTTGAATTTTAATTTTATTCAAAAGGAAAATTTTTCTACGAAGCGTTTTACAAAATGACAAAAAGGAATGTTTCTTTTAACGTACGCAGTGACAACGTCCTTTTCCGCCGCTGTGAGTATTATTTGGTCATTGGCTTCCTAAACAAGTCGTAGTGTTTTTAAAATGAAAAAAATACCATATACACTTTTATGAATGTTGGTAATGAAAATGGTTTTTATAAATGATTTTTTATGTCAATATATTTAAGTGATATATTGTGATCGAAATGTGGAAATGTTTTCTTTCCATTATATTTGATTAATGTCTTATGAATTTATAATGGTACTTGGACATTATGACGGGTGGTGCCGTGAATACCAGGACGGGTGATTATGTTATAACCTCCAATGCATTGGGTATGGAAGTTGGCAGTATGTCTATTCCATTAAGTATGTGTGGAATTCGACCGTATGGTTATTCCATTTAAGTATGTTTATGTCCAAAGTTACCTTTATATGTTATGTGTTCTTTATATGGGTTTTATGGTAAAATTTTGGTTACAAAAGGGTATGTAATGATATTTTATTCAGAGAAGAGTTTTTACTAATTTCTAAAGGTGAAAGGTATTACTTTAATAAAGTGTACATGGTTTACTTGTTGCTTTAAAAAACTAACAATTTTCCTTCTTTGAGTATCCTTTACTGAGCTTTTTATTCTCACCCCAAGTTTTTGAAATGTTTTTCACAGGACTTAAAGTGGAATAGGGTCAAGGATGAGATCAAAGAAAAGTCATGCTATCTTAAAAATGGATCTAGACATGTTTCTTTTTAAGATTTCTTATTTTATAGAAACTTAGTAGAATTGTCTACTTTGTAATCTTTTGAGATGTAATAGTTATGTACTAATTCTCTAAAACTCTAAACCTGAAAAGATCCTTGATGTGAATTATTCATTTAATTCAATATTAAGTAAGGTTTAAGGTCGGGGCCTTATAGTTGGTATCATAGGTCGGTTTAGATAACTTTAGAGGTTAGGGTATTCTCTAAGCATAAGTGACATTACCATAATGGTTAGGTTTTCAGAAAGAGTCCTAGTTTTAGATAAAGTGAATGAGTAAGTATATCATAGTGTTTATCTTCCTCATTAGTTCATGATGATATTGTTGATATATGCACACTGACATTTCTGTTTTTAGTAAATGGATGGATCAAGCAGGCACCAAAGTGACAATGGGTTTGATGGAAACTGTGGTGGTTCTCTGATTAAGAGACTGGATGAAATGGGGGATTTAATGAGGGATCGCGTGGTTGTGATAAACCAACTATCATGGATTCATGATCCACCACTTGAACCTTGGTGAGTTCTCTAATGCATCATGTACGAGATGAACAACTCGATGTGGAAGTTCAGGTAATAATTATAAAGGTAACCATTAGGGTTTATATGATCCTTATTTTTTAAGTAGTTATGGGTTACTCTATGATATGATAGAAAATGAAAGGCATGAGATAAACTTGAGGTTAAAATATTTTATGATAATTTTTGAAGATTTTATCTCGTTTTGGGAATGTTTTAAGAATTATGTAGTTTTGGAAGAAGGACAACACGTAGACCATGTGACAACCCGTCGCATCGGACAAAGCTGTGGAAATCTAACCCACAACCAAAGTGCAACTGGTATTTATTGTCTACCACTGGAATACGTGAAGTCCCTAGTTAGTTTGACTGATTATTTTTAGTTATATGATTTTATGAATTAAGAGTAATGTGATTTTGGGTTATCTATGGAAATTTATTAACCTATCATGAAGGATATGTGATTAGGTTAATTACTTTTCAATACAAGACTTTAAGAGCAACTGATATTGTCTGGAGATAAATGTTACGATTTAACTTGGAAGACTATGTGACTAAATCCTTCTATTATTTGAGTTGCAATCTTAGTTTGGATTACTTTGATGAATTTTATGGACAAATTGTTTATCGATTGTTCCTCATTGAACTTTGGGTTTTGTTGGACAAATTTTGGAGATTAATAATAGATTTTCTTTTTATAATGGTTTATCCTTTTCTGGATTATCTAATCTTGTACTAACCTTTTTGGTTTTCGTTTTGGTTAAAGTCTAAAGACATGGGAATTATATAGTTCTCTTTTTTGGATTAGGTGATTCTCTAGAAGTTTATTATAGTACACTTAATGCGAACAAGTCTTCCTAAATACTCGTATTTTGGAGAAAATATGAGTTTGATTAAGGAATATAGTAAAAGTTGAAAGTCTGCATAACAAGTAAGTATGTTTCATTATGATTTTTTTAAGCTCAAAAATTAATTCCTCAATGAAAAATAACTTAAAACAAAAATGTTATCTGTTAACTTTTCCTACTGGGGAATCGAATACCGTTTAACCCATCACAAGTTTGTGATTTTCTTATGGTTAACTTTCTCCTAGACAAGTTTACTATCACTCTCCCTCAGAACATGACCCTTTGTTTTTTCCTCTATGTCCATATTTCCTTACATGGAATCCTAGTATGGGTTAACTCGAGTGACCTCTATACTCCTCTTTCATTCTTTTAAATTGATTGTTTTAATGACTCTTGTTCTGATGTGGGACTTTCAATGATTTTTCCGAGCCCAATTTTAAAATTGCAAGGACGCAATTTCCAAAAGGGGGGAATGATGTAACACCCCAGGTAAATAAAGAATATGACATTTTTATTTTTATCCCCATTTTTGAATAAACTATTAATATTAATTTAAAGCGAACGCTATGCTTGATGGCTTACCCAATATGCAACAACGAGTTCCTTTGAAATCTTACGTTGCACTATAATAATAAAATAATATTATCTTAAATAGTAGATAATGCCTAGCTGTTGTAATGGAGGGAATGAACAGAACTCACTACAAAATAATTCTATATGTTTGTCAAATATTTTTACTTCTTACAATAAATGTTAGAGGATTAAAAATGTGAATGAATTCAATTTTAAGCATAAACATTATAATATTCTTTAGATGGTCGATTAACCGCCTTTTGATGGTGAACCTCTTTTAAATCCACTTTTTTAAAATTTTATGTGTTATATTTGACAAAATAAAATTATTCTTTAGAATTGAGGCATCAAAATTTACTTTGTGTAAGTTTTTGGTATCTTTCCGATAAAGTTCATTTTTTTATGAATAGTGAAAAATGTTGTATTCTAATTCAAAACCCCTTTTTAATATAATTTATTTATATGATTAGATTATATTTTGAATTGTTTTTAAAGTAAAATTTGAATATATTTTTACCATTTAATCCAATAGTGGTCATTGGAATTAATTTCACTTTGAAATTGGACTTAAACTAGTGTCAATCTTTTAATAGATATTGTTTCTTAAAAACATGCTATTTGTTTTGACAGTGGGAATTAATTATTAAATTAATTAATGAAAATTATATGTTTTTAATTTTTTAAAATATACATAATTTTTGCGTTCGGAATATCAAATATAGCTTAGGGTGAATGTTTGGTATTTTTCTGAAAAACTTCATTTTTTGATGAATAGTGAAACCACTAAGTGGTAGTTAAAGAAACTGATTTTTTTCGTTTAAATGAAACTTTGCCACCTATGTGTTTTGAATTTCAAAAATCTGACATACATGGTTGTCTTTACAAAGTAAAATGTGGTTCAATGGGATTAAAATAATTTTTTGGTGAATAGTAACTTTTAAGTTTTTAATCGCGATTAGAGGTAATTAGTGTAGTTTAAGGTAAAAATATTGTTTTAATACTATGATATGAGTTGGAAACATGTCCTACCCTCACTGGATATGTCATGGCCGACCAAGAAAATCCTTGGGTCATCTCGGGGACCCCATGGATCCACTTAGGTATTAAAATGTCATTAATACCTTTTTATTTAATGTTAAAATTTAAATGTCACAAACATGTGTTGTTTTAATAAAACAATTTTTATATGGGGTTATACAAGTAAGAATTTTGACTATAAGTATTCATTGGAAAGATAAAATTATTTCCTACATCATAGTATTTTTTTTTTATCATTTTTAGACATTAACCAAATTAAATTATTTATGACATCACGATGATGCAGTGATTACCTCATTATTTAACGATTTAAATAAAATGAAAAGATAATGTAAAATATAAGACCTAAACTTGTCAAAAACCTATTGGATGAGTATATTTAGAACCATTATCACCTTATCCTAGAATTATATCATTTTGGGATCTTTTAAATCCGAAAATCATTTTAAAATAAAGTAACATTTCTTTACTTTCCAAGAGTGCCCCTCCTCTCCTCTTATAAAAGGCCCCCACCACTATCACCTTAACCACACCTCTCAAGCCTTTGGATCGGCCAAGATATGCCCATTTTTTCTCTCCACATCCCTCTCTTACTCCCAGAAGCCTCACTTTGGGCAGAAGTCTTCCCAAAGAAGCCTTTGAGCTCAAATCAAAAACAGTTACCCGATTTAAAGGTAGTGTCTTCTCTTGTGTTCTTTTGTTTTATTTTTCTTCTCCAACCACATAAACTCTTTTTGTTCTTTTATTTTGTAACAACTGCAGTATATTAAATATACTAGGATGTTTTTATAATAATAATTAGAGATACACTTACACACACCTATATCTAATGGTTAAAGAACACACTGTTTCTATGGATGACGAATTTCTGCCTCACGAAACGATGATTGTTCAACACTCATATAACACCTTAAAAGGTAGCCATTAAGATGTCACTATATTTATATATGATAAATAATATGTTTATGTTTTACATAATATTATGTATTTTTTCTTTTTTGGCATACGTTTATGGTTTCCATTGTGGGTAAACACGATAATTCCATTTTAGGAAGTGCGGACTACCGCCCCCGCAAAGTGATTTGATTCGTTAATGCCATATGTGGGATGTATAAAGGATGGATTTAGAGTTATTATATATGATTTATATTACATATAAATGATGAATATAATTCTTGATTTAAAATATAAATACCTCTCATTTGGATTTAATTCTATTAATATGACATAGAAATGAAAGCAGCGTTCATGCGTACGTACGACTTACCGTCTCCATGAACGGTGCATTTCATTTATTACCTCTAAATGATTATGTAATATTATAAATACTTGTATATTATGAATATATATGATATATATGATATCCAAATCATGAATATCATTCTGGATATAATGAACCTTTGACCACACGAACAACATGTAATTGTAAGAAGTCCACTTTCGACTTAATAACCAAATATTGAAAAAACAAACATTATTAACATAAATGATTACATAATTCTTATAACATGGAAATAAGTGATATAAAAGGAATAATGAACATCAAAAAGGTTCTTAAGAAAGTTGAAATTAACTCAAGTTTATTATTCAGGATGTTAAAGAACGATCGAGTCAAGTCGGACCCGAGGTAAGGGATCCTACTCCTCTCATTCTCTTTAAGTACACTCTTTTTTGTCATTATTTTTAAGCTCATCTTTCTTATGATTGTGATGTTCTGTTATATTACTAATGCTATACTTTTTATGTTCATATGATTATAGACCCTATTTTCTCTCATCAATCCATTTTGGATGTTTTTAGTGGCGCCGTTAGGCTGCCAAATTTTCGTAAGAGATATAGCCTCTCTCTTTCTTTTTAAGTACTCTCCTTTATGTCACTTCTTTTTAAGCTCCTCTTTGTTATTATGTGGGATGTTATTTTATATTCATATTTCTGTACATTTTATTTTAATATGATGAGAGACTCTATTTGATCTCATCAATCCATTTTTGGAAGTTTCAAGTGGCGTCGTTAGGCTGTCGAGTTTTCGTAAGGGATTGTTCAACTCACTTTTAGTCCCGTGATATTTATGCTACATTTCACAACATTTCCTTTTAGTGGTGTATGTAATTCCAATTATTATACTTTTTGTGTAATATAATTTCATTTATGGGTATTTACATATTCATTGTATGACCCTTCTTCAATGGGGTGTACGTTTCGAAAGTTACCTAGGTCGGTAAGGGAACATTTCACCCTCCTCTTTTTAAAAGATTTCTTTTATTATATCTTTTAATTCACATAATATTATGTTGGGATATTTTCTTCTATATCCTTATTGATGTAAATTTTATGTCCATGTGATGAGATACCATTTTTATCTCTCATCAACTCATTTTCTAAATTTTGAAGTGACGTCGTTAGGCTGTCGAATTTCTGTAAGGGAACTTCTTAACCCACTTTCAATTCATTGGGTTAAACCTCTACTTCTGGATTTTATTATGACAATATTATGTGTGGAATCTATATGTTGTAGTTTCAACAAACCTTTGTGTGGATATACTATTTCTACACATAATCATCTCATTGATAAATTCTTATGTCATTTAGACGAACTTGTATCGGAAATCATAACTCAATCTCATTTCATTGAGTTAAATATCAATGTCATTGGTTTTGTTTTTCCATGATTATGTGTGAATGACCTCTGATTGTTTACACTTAATATCCTATTATATTTTTGTATTCATATTTGTCACACATAATCATGTAATTGATTTATCCTTAATTTAAGGATACCGACTTTGTAAGGGACTTCGTCTCAATCTCCTTTCATTGAGGCATATTTTGTTTTATACACAACTTTATTTGATATGGTGTATAAACCCCTTTGACATCTAATTTTATTCAAAAGGAATATTTTTCTATGAAGTTTTTTACAAAACTAAAAAAAAGGAATGTTTCTTTTAACGTACGTGGTGTCAACGTCCTTTTCCTCCGCCACGAGTATTATTTGGTCTTTGGCTTCCTAAACAAGCCTTAATGTTTTTAAAATGAAATAAATACCATATAATCTTTTATGAATGTTGGTATTGAAAATGATTTTTATAAAGGATTTGTTATGTCAATATATTTAAGTGATATATTGTGATCGAAATGTGGAAATGTTTTCTTTCCATTATATTTGTTTAATGTCTTATTAATTTATAATGGTACTTGGACATTATGATGGGTGGTGCCATGAATACCAGGATGGGTGGTTACGTTATAACCTCTAATGCATTGGGTATGGAAGTCGGCTATATGGCTATTCCATTAAGTATTTTTGGAAGTCGACCGTATGGTTATTCCATTAAATTATGTTTATGTCCCAAGTTACCATTATACGTTATGCGTTCTTTATATGGGTTTTATGGTAATCTTTTGGTTACAAAAGGGTAAGTAATGATATTTTATTCAGTGAAGAGTTTTTACTACTTCCTAAAGGTGAAAGGTATTACTTTGATAAAGTGTAGATGGGTTACTTGTTGCTTTGAAAAACTAACAGTTTTCCTTCTTTGTGTATCATTTACTGAGCTTTTTATGCTCACCCCAAGTTTTTGAAATGTTTTTCACAGGACATAAAGTGGAATAGGTTCAAGGATGGAATGAAGGAAAATTCATGCTATCTAAAACATGGAACTAGACATGTTTCTTTTTAAGAGTTTTTATTTTATGGAAACTTAGTAGAAGTGTCTACATTGTAATCTTTCGAGATGTAATACTTATGTCCTAATTCTCTAAAACTCTAAACCTGAAAAGATCCTAGATGTGAATTATTCATTTAATTCAATATTAAGTAAGGTTTAAGGTCAAGGCCTTATATTGTAAGGGTTCCATCTCACCCCTTGAAAGGTGGATTATCAAAAATCAATAAAAAATGAATGCCTTTGGGCCATTAGAGGATAAAACATACCAAAAATCCGAAAACAATATTTGTCGTATTCAATGAAAAAATATTTACTTTAAAAAATTCTTCAAAATATTCAGTAACCAAATTGTAACATGATAATTCCTAATATTATTTTTATTTTAATAAATTAATTATATAAATATTATAATTTGATCTTTTGAATATAAAAATAATTATTTTTCAAAAAATATGTGTTTTTAAAGAGCTATCATTATTTTGAGAAATAGAAAAATGTACTAGGTTATAATAAAATTATATTTCCAATTATATTTAAATAGGTTTATTTTAATGTAATAGTTTATTAAAAAAATATTTTTTAGAATACATTATCTAATTTAAAAAATGAACATCTTTTCTAAAAAAACATTTATTATTGATTTTTTTCCTGAAATAAAATTTTCAAATTCGTCTAAATTAAAAACATATTTTATAAATAATAACTATTATTAACATGGAACTAATGGAAAACTGATATTATTTATAAAAAATATGTAAACATTATTTAATTATGTCAGTACATGAAACCTCTTATAACTCTAACATATTCCCTAATAGAAACATGTGTGGTTTTGGTTGTTTCATAACGTGGCGCGACTAACATTGAACATGTGGTAATCTCTAATAACTTGAAATTTTCTTATATGATATTTAATTAAAACTTCACTTCTTGAATTATATATTGGGTTTAGTCTAGGTAAAACCCTAATGATGCTACCTCCCTTTGAGGTTCTGAAAATGGAGCTTCAATAGGCATGCCCCAAAAATTTGATGATATTGTTTCTCCATTATTCATTAATTATTATTTTTCATTACAATATATAAAAATAATTATATTGGAAAAATAACCACTAATGGTTATAGTTACCATTAGTTAAATTGATCAATTTTCATATTAAACAATAGTCATATATGACCGTAGATAATATAATGGTTAAATCCTAATTGTCACATTTCACTTTACCAGTAATAAATAATAATTAATTATCTCACTAAAAATTCACTAAAATTACTAACATGGTTATATATTCACATTTTCTAAGATTTTTATTAGTTTAATAATATTTTGATTCATTTATATAGTAATAGCTATTGGGGAAACTATTCTAACTGATTGGGGGATCTATATTTTACCTTTTAATTTTATCTATTTTATTTATCCCAATTGTAATTTTTTTCATTTATTTGGTTCCCAAGATAAGTAATGTAATAATAATTATTAAAGATATAATTTTTTATTAGATAACCTATAATTTTCCTTTTATAATATTTTGTAACACTAATTTTCTAAAAGAACTAAATATAATTTATAAATCATGGGTTACTACAGTCAAGGAAACTGACCATAGTAAATCCATTGGGAAGTTACTAATTTTGTGGTATCCAAAAATCTATATCTAAATACATTAATACACATACGTGAGAGGTTATTTAAGTGTATTTTTATATTGTCTTACCCTTATGAGGTAATAAAAATATTGGAATGATCCATAAACTACATAAGCTTATGTGAGGCATCTACTTTAATATATGATTGAAATATGATGTAAACTTTATGAATTAATTCATTATCCTAACTCAATAGGCTAGATCAAGGGGAATATTGTAAAAGGATGAGGATTTGTGGTCTTCTGTCAAGGATTATCACTATAAAGATTTATTTATGATTTTTCTTCATTAGATTATTCTATAATATTCATATGTAAATATAAAAAACCTCACACATGTAAATAAATACACATTAATATAATTTGTTCAAAATATCATATATTCCCTGATACTATATTTCCCTACACATTAATGAAAAAAATTACAGAAAGATCAATTTTTATTACTTTGTCTCTATAAACATTTGGATGATTAGTCATGGGAGATAGGGACCTTGTTGATCAATCCAAAAGCAATATATATGATCTACACATAATTTCTTAGACATTATTTTCTCTATATTTTCTTCTATTAAATTTGATTTAATGCTTATTCTATTTTTAATTTTAATTTTAATTATATATCATTTTTTAATATTGAGTACTCTTATAATCTTTGTCAATAATTTTACCATTCTATTCTCCCATCAAGAAATGTTAATGTTGATTTTTATTGATCATAGATTGTCTTATACATAGTTTTATATTTTTTTATAATCCAGTTTATGGATCAAGAATAATAAATTTTAATAAAAATTTATTTAATTGGCTCGTTGTACAGTAGAAAATATTGTGTTCAAACATTTTACAGAACATCATTTGTTAATTTAAATTGATAAAATATATTTTATGTTTTCAATACACATCATAAAACAAAATTCCCCACAAATTGTATTTATTTCATTATTTTTTCAATAATTATTTTATAATATATGTTTGAAAAAAATAATATGATAGTAAAGAGTTAATATGTATATATATATATATATATAAATTATATTCTTTTTGATTTAAATCATGTCAAAAGTTAATATATTTTCAATTGTTTTAACTATGTATTCATCATTATTTTGAGAAATATATTGAAAGAATATAATTTAATATACCTATAATATATTTTAAATATGCCATTTTGAAAAGGGGATTTTTTTTTTCAAAAAATCATAAATATAAATTATTTATCTATAATGATCAATTCTTATCCGTCTTGGGAATAATACCGGGGATTGTTTTATTTATTTTTCTTTCAGCAACAAAAGTTTACCAATTTAATATATTTTTTGACCATGATCAATCCCAAATAAATAGATCTCTATTTTGTTATTAAATATTATTTATTTATATATCCTTGAAAACATGAGCGACTTGATACTGAACGAAATCCCTATTTTAATGGTTAAATATATACACAAATGAATATTAAGATGAAAATTATTTTTTGATCATGATTTTTTATATTTTTGAAATAATTGTTGAAACTTATTAAAAAACCCAAAATTCCTACATGGAACATAAATGGTGAAATTTAATCTATATATGACTATAATTCATTAGTAATGAATGATTTATAATTATAATTAGAAGAATATCAATTTAAATTTACCTCTGTATAATTTATTGATGTTAAAAAATGTGAGACTATATGTATATCTCATTAAGTAACACCAAATGATAAAGATATGAAATTTAATAAATAAAATAAAAAATATGATTCTTTTATGAAGAATCAATATGATTGTATTTCATAAATTTATTTAATGTTCAACGATATTTATAATATTATTATTTCACTATGAAATCCTAAGGATAAGAAAAAAGATATTTAGAATATTTTGAGATATATAAATAACCGAAGAAGATGTTCAACGGTCTCATTGTGATAATTATGTAAAATCATCAATTTATGTTTCTAAATTCTCATAAAAAATTAAATTATGTACACATATGAACTAAAAAATAGTAAAATTGAAGAAGATAACGAATAACAGTCTAGTAGATTCAAAATTATCTACTTGTTAATTCTTTTATAAAACTAGACTATAAGGGAATATATGGTGGGAAATGATATTGGAAAATTAGTATCTAATTTATAGAAGTCACCCACTATGAATGTAATTAAATGGGGAACATCAAATTTTACTATCATAAATTGAGGTATAAAAATTAATATGATGTTAAAGGTAATATACACACAAAATCTCTATGAAATAAATATAGAGTGCATGAAGGATAACTCCACCTATTCTGATTTGAAAAGGCAATATTAAAGTGAGTGGGAGTATAATTGTTTTACGGGGAACCCTTCTGATAAACATAATAAAACCACTCCTTATACTAATACATATAATAATTAATTCAACGAATATTATTATATTTTAAATAAATAGATAGGGATATACTGTAATAATCATGATGAAACTATGAACGGTATTAATGATTTATTTAAAAATCAAAAAAACAATATACCTATTTAATATTATAAAATATAATCATCTAATTGAAAATCAAAATAATGAAGACCAATTAAGAATAAATGATAATTTGAAACTGTAAAAAATGATTAAAAAGGATTTTGTGATGTTTAATAAGATAAAAAATTCTTGAATATAATGTTGGTTTTTGAAAAACTATCTTAATTTAAAACTATTTTAGGATATAAATTTGTGGAAAAAAGAAAAATGTAAAAAACATTTTTTGTATTTCTAACTAAATATGTTCATGGGAATTTAAAATATACTACTGGGTATAGGGAATCCAATTTTGGACATAATAATAATCAATTTCCAGAAATAGAATTCTTTTACACTTATTACAAACAAATTTGAGAAATAAAAATTCATCCCTGATTCCATATTTGAAATGTTTTATAAGACAAATAATGTTTATGTACACAAATAAATTCTTGTATAACAATGTAGTTAAACTATAGAAAGAATTATGGTTATAGTGTATGATATCAATATAGTATATATTACTTACAAATGATTTGGTACTTTGAAATCATCAAGAGTTTAGTAATAGTTGATATTAGACATGTCATTTTTTGTTATACTGCTAAATAATAAATATATCACAATGAAAATATAAGTTATGCTATTTTTTTAAATTTCTAATGATTTATGTCACAACCCGTCCCCTGGGGCCCATGCCGTGACTACCCCAAGCCTGCCTTCCATAGGCTAGGGGGTGGCGACTAGCACCAAAGGTGTAATTCTCTAGAACTTGGAAGGCATTTCCAATAACACCCCAAGATTTCATAGTGTGTTATTTCTTCAAAATAATTCAATAACTTGCACTACACGCAACACCGAGTTAAAGCGCACCATGACTTACTAAACAAGCTGTTCAAAAGAGGGTATGAATAGTATTAACTAAATTTTAAACTTTATATAATCCTTATAATTTTAGAATCCATTTTATGAGTTTCTTAGACATAATGTAAGAAAAAAAATCATTTTCATTATTTTACTTTTACAAACTTTTAATAGTGAACCCTTTTTAAATCCCATATTTTAAACTTTTATATATTCAATTTGACTAAATAAATTTACTTTTTAGAATGGGGACATCACAAATTTACAATGAAACATCCCAAGCTTCCATGGTACGTTTCCCTTTGAATAATGCAATAGCGTGTGTTATACGCAACATCGAGTTCTAACATACCACAACAAATCAAACTAGCCGTTATGAATAGTAATACCTAATTTTTTGAAATTATATATATTTTATATTTCAAAATGGACTTCATTTTTGGATTCATAATATCAAAATTATCCTAAGTTGGATTTTTGGTATTTTTCTAAGAACTTCCAATTTTTATGAATAGTGAAAAATACTTAAAAACAACTTTTTTAATAAAAATAATATATAGTGATAAATTATATTATTTAATGTTTTTAAAGTATAATTAGAATATATTTTTACCATGTTATCCAATGGTGTTCATTAGAATTAATTTCACTTCGAAATTGGACATAAACAATTGTCAATCATTTGATATATATTGTTTCTTAAAACATGCTATTTGTTGTAATAGCGGGAATTAATTATAATATTAATTAATGAAACTTTTATGTTTTGAATTTTTTAAAATAGACATCATTTTTGAATTCGGAATATCAATTATAGCTTAGGGTGAAATTTTGGCATTGTTCTGAAAAACTTCAATTTTTGATGAATAGTGAAACTACTAAGTGGTAGTTAAAAAACTGAATTTTTCATAAAACTTAATTTTACCGCTTCTGTGATTGGAATTTAGAAAATTCAATAGAAACGGTAAATATCAAGGAGTAAAATGTGGTTCAATGAGATTAAAATAATTTTTGTTGAATAGTAACTTTTTACTTTTATTTACCACGGTTAAAAGTAAATAGGGTAATTAAGGGTAAAAATGATATTAATATTACCTTAACACATGTCCTAATTCTATTGGACAAGTTTATCTCGACCAAAAACAACCTTATAAATAAAATATTATTATTTAGGTCCACTTGGATTAGATTAGGACATTTATTATTATTTAATTCAAAGAAGAGTTAAAAGAGTTAAAATCAAAGTTTATTTACAAAAACATTTTTAATATAATGTTATACATAAGATAAATTCGATTGTAAAAATTAATTAGAAATATAACACTATTTATTACATAATGATATTTTATTTATAATTTTTAGATATTAAATAATTTAATTTATTTATGACACAATTATGATACAGTAATTACCATAATTGTGAAAAATTAAAATAATTGATATTATAAATAGATAAATAAATATAATATGAGACATTTTAGGAATTACACAAATTTTATAGGTTAATATGACATGTTAGTATTTACGTAAGTAAATTTTTTCGAATTAATAATTCTGATATGAGTTTCACAAAAATCAATTATTGAATAGTGTCAAAATTGACATAAAAGAGTTTGTAAAACAAATATTATATTATTAATTGATATTAAATTCCTAAAAATCTAAGGTTCATCCAAGAGACTTATATCATGATAGGTGAATCATTAATGGTCCACTTGGGGTTCTCTTGGATGTATATAGTATGTTTATTAGCCATATAATATAAAAATAAAAAGAGACATTGTAAAAGTGAAACTAATTAACTAAGAGTTAATACTTAATGATAAGGTAAATATAGTAACCCAAACCTGTCTAAATTCTATTGGTTGAGTGGTTTTCGACCTATCCTCAACTTAAACTTTAAATAATCCACTTTGGAGCCATTAGAAACCGAATATGAATTTATTATAAAATAATATTTCTAGCTTTTCCAAAGGTACCCCTCACCCCTCTTATAAAAGGGCACTCTCCATTATAATTAACTCACACCTTCAAAGCCTTTTTGCTCAGACAAAATCTGCCCAAATACTCTCTCAACTTCCTTAACTTTATCCTAGAGGCCTTACTTTAGTCAGAAAGCCATCCTAAGAGCCCTTTTGATCAAATCAAATGGAAGAACCCGATGAAGAGGTAATGATTTCACCACCCTTTTCCAAGTTCCTTTCTTCTTCCACTTCTTCCTTCTTTGTTATTACCATTCTAAAACAATAACTCCAGTATCTTATATATACTGTGATGTTATTATAAATATGGTACAACCATATTTAGTATTCTATCCATCCTTTGAATAACATGTCACAATACGTGCTTACGTACGGCTTACCGTCTCCACGTCGTGGTGTAATTGTTATTCAATAAATTATTATTTGGATGGGTATAATAATGATGTGTAACTCATGTAAATAATTAATATAACATGATAATGATTCTTTATATATGATATACCATCCAATTATATATTATTTTAATATCAAAATAATGGTACTATCGCTCGTGCATACGTACGGACTATAGTCTCCACGAATGCGATAAGATTCATTCTCCATTGTATCCATTCAAGTTTAATTCTCATTTGATGATTAATAATAGTATATAAGGAATTGATATCATTCTGGATATGATTAAGATACAACCTATCCCTGAAAAACACAGCTTACGTAACAAAACATATAAAATAAAACGAGTATGTTAACACCTCAAACAATGATAATACTAAGATATTATTAACAAATCAATGTTAAAAAATCATATATGATATCATATTCTGGTATAATTTAATAAAAATTATTTCACCATTATACAGGAGGTTAACCTACCCCAACCAAGTAAAAGTACAAGGTAAGGGTTTATTTCGAAATCTCTTCATTATCCGAGGTTGTTTATACGTAATAATCTACTAGGAATTCTTTATCATCCACATCCATGTTTCTTAAAAATGTATTTCAAAGCATTTTTACTATTTACTAGAATATGGGATAAAGTCATTTATACCCTTTTTGACATTTATAAGTGATTTATAAAGGGATCATTCCATCATTTTCCAAACAAGGTACCTTTTTAACCTTTTCGACAGAATTAAGGTAAGAATGTTATTTTAACTTATACGGTAGGTGTGGCTATTTTCCGCCGTTATAAAATCTTCAAAGCTTCCCTTAAAATCTTATAAGAATATTTTCAAAGAAATTTTTTTATTTTAGAAATATATGACTCTTAAATGATTTCAAAATAACAGAGATATTTCTCTAAAAGAGTTTTGATTTCATCTATGTCAACATCCTTTGATGGATTTTAAGCTTATTTGAAGTTGATTTATTATGAAACAAAACTTCTATATTGTATTGAACGTCTTGTGATTTGTTTGACTGCGGATGTGTTCTTTTTATACCATTTATGGTTTATGGATGAAGTATTTACATTTCATATTCTAGTTTTAATAGGAATGTTTATGTTATGTTTAAACCTTTTCATATGGGAATGCATTGGACTTAATATGTGATGGGTGGAGCCCGCTATAGCTCCTCGATGCATCGGTAGGTCTCATGAGACAAACTAGTGTCTTGGCACAGGGTCTTGAAAAAATCTAATTTTTAGTCTTTGCACGAGGCCTTGGATATGTGATTATGATAGTCTGGCATTATGAATTCCATCGTTATGAAAGTGGTTATTGATATTGCATGTGATTATTCGACTAGTAGAATATCCATGTGAATAAGTAAATCGCATTATTTCATTTTATTTTTTTTATACTATATTGAAGTTCAAGTTTAAAAGGATTTTGTTTTAGTTATACAGTGCCTTAAATTTTTATTCTAATTTATGAAAGTTTCTACTATATTGTTATCCTTACTCGGCATTTGAGATCACCCCTTTTCTATGTTTTATTTTTCCCAAGATAGGAAGCAGTAAATTATGAATGACCTGCAGGGATATTATGAGGGGATAAGAGTGTATACTATGGAGACAATGTTGTTGTAGTTTTCATTTTTATGATGTAATGTAAAACTTTATGAATATATCTAGTGTTTCCAAGTCTACTAAACTAATCGGTCTTTTGAGATTTGATCTTTCTTGTGATCATGCCAATGTTATGTAATAATGCACCGACTCTAGGTAACTGGGGTCAGGGCATTACAGTTGGTATCATAGGAAGTTTAGTAAAATCCTTGGAAGCTAGATTTAGATAAACTCCGATTAGAGCATGTAGACCTAAGATGAACTTTGAGTATTAGTATAGAAGAACTTCCAAGAATTTTGGTATTGTAGATATTTTGTGAGTTTTCCAAGAAATACATCCCTGTCTGGATACAAGCAGGTAGAGGCGGCTCTGGCACAGATGTACCTAGGGGTAAAACCCAAAAACCTCGATTTGAGCTAGACTCGAATGGGAACTGGTGCACGACAACGGTCCTTGATGCACTCTTGGTTACGACACTCCTGGGGGATATGCTTAGGATAATTCTCATTTTCTTTACAAACCATTATGAAGGGTTTATGAGTATATAATTCCTCAAAGGAGACATTTTTATGATTATATATTATATCCATAAACTATTTAATTTATGTTATGTGTTTTACAAGTTTGGGATTTGGTATTGTTATTCATAAACTAATCTAGTGTATGCCATTGTTTAGAAATGGAGCCCAGTAGAAGGAATGAAAACTCTAGCAATGTACATGATCCAAAGAGAATGAAGGATCATATATTTCATGGTCTTAAGCCATAATTTATAAGATAAATAGTCTTCCATGTATTATCATCATATGAAGAAAATAATATCATGTATTGATAAGATAAGTAAAGAGTTTACTGAGTCCTATGTCTTTGAAGGGAAGCAAGAGAAGAAAAGGATGGAAGAGGTAATGATGGATAAAGGGAAGAGGGAAAAGAAGAATTTTCCCATATGTGATAACTGTTGGAAGAAACACCCTAGAACTTTCCTGAAAGGAATGAGAGTTTGTTATAAGTGTGGAGGAAAAGGGAACAAAGTATGTGACAACAAGGGTAAGAAAATGGTTTCAAATTTACAATGCTTCATTTGCAAGGAGTTTAGACACTACACGAACCTATGTCCCAGACATCAGACTATGCCGCAAATGATGTTATTGGATAATAATCAAGTTATGATACTACCACAGATAAAGAGGAATGATTAGAGTACTTAGGTTGATTGTGTCATTTGAGATTTGTATAAACAATGTACTTGTTATAATAATTATAGAGTATATAAGGATTGTACTGCGGTACTATTTTATTAAGGACTTGAGATTATGTGGAACAAAGAAAAGTGACTCAATAGCAGGTTAAATTTTTGTAAAATATATGGTTGAGAGAATGATAAACCATAATATGGTTCTGATACCGATGTAGTGATTTTAGAATAATACATGATTTAATTGGATAAATTATATTGGATATTTGTGACTAACTTGAAACTAATTAAAGATTTGTATATTCTATCACTGTTTGGGTTTAAAATATTTTTGGATTGAAGGAGTATATCTATTGTTCTTTAAGGAATAAGGGGTCATGAATGTAATCAATAAGGTTTTACGGTAATTCAGGATGTTGCGGTTTTTTAAAAGAAGAAATGATGAAGGTGTTCACATGTTATCACGCGGAAAAAAGGATCTACATTGTGTTTACCTTCCTTATAAATTTTGGACTAAAGTATTTTGCATAGTTCTAGTTTGGATTATTTTGGATTTCCATAAAAGGACAACCCGGAGGTCGGGCGGCAACCCATTGCGTCCGGCAAGGCCATGAGACTTGAACCCACAACCGAAGGGCGAAAAGGGTGTATCAACTACCACTGACCCACGTGATGTTCTGGATTTAATAATGTCGTTTTTTTAATTGTTCTGCCAGATGAATTATAAATTCATTTTTTTAACCCTATACGAATAGGATAAATAGAATATTATTTTTAAGTTCTATTATCTTTTTGAGTTAAAAGATGAGTTTGTGGTAGAACTTAGTTAAAGGATGAGACTCTACTTGTCAAGTATATATTTTTCTTCTTCTCTTATTCAATGAAGAAATTAATTCTTATACTGTAATGAAGGGATCCTAAAACAAAAAAATGTGTTATCCTAATACCATATGTTTTGTTGAACCGATAGTATTTTAAATCATCATAGATTTGTGAATTTAAGGCCCTCAATTTTACACTTGTTTGTGATTGATGAACTAAATCACTACCTATAAATATTTACGGTTTTCCTCAAATTATATGTCTCTAATTTCCACCAATGTTCTCTGAATAGAGATCATAATTTGGTGGTGACCCTTTCATTTCTCTTTTCCTCTTATTAAGACTAAATTTTATTAACCCAATTTCCGATGTGGGTTTTCCAACAAATATATTTTCTATATTCAACCTTTTATTTTCGAAGAACAATTTCAAGTTGCGATGACGCAATTTATTGAAGGAGGGGAGAATGTAACACCACAAGATTTCATAGTGTGTTATTTCTTCAAAATAATTCAATAACTTTCACTACACGCAACACCAAGTTAAAGCACACCATGACTTACTAAACAAGTCGTTCAAAAGAGGTTATGAATAGTATTAACTAAATTTTAAACTTTATATAATCCTTATAATTTTAGAATCCATATTATGAGTTTATTATACATAATGTAAGAAAAAAACATTCATTTTCAGTATTCCACTTTTACAAACTTTTAATAGTGAACCCTTTTTAAATCCAATATTTTGAAATTTTATATATTCAATTTGAATAAATAAATTTACTTTTTAGAATGGAGACATCAAAAGTTTACAATGAAACATCCCATGCTTCCATGGTACGTTTCCCTTTGAATAATGCAATAGCGTCTGTTGTACGCAACATCGAGTTCTAACACACCACAACCAATCAAACTAGCCGTTATGAATAGTAATACCTACTTTTTTGAAAATTATATATATTTTATATTTCAAAATGGACTTAATTTTTGGATTCAGAATATCAAAATTATCCTAAGTTGAACTTTTGGTATTTTTCTAAGAACTTCCAATTTTTATGAATAGTGAAAAATACTTAAAAATAACTTTTTTAATAAAAATATTTTATAGTGATAAATTATATAAATTAGTGGTTTTAAAGTATAATTAGTATATATTTTTACCATTTTATCCAATGGTGTTCATTAGAATTAATTTCACTTCGAAATTGGACATAAACAATTGTCAATCTTTTGATATATATTGTTTCTTAAAAACACACTATTTGTTGTAATAGCGGGAATTAATTATAAAATTAATTAATGAAACTTTTATGTTTGGAAATTTTTAAAATAGAAATAATTTTTGAATTCGGAATATCAATTAAAGATTAGGGTGAAATTTTGGCATTGTTCTGAAAAACATTAATTTTTGATGAATAGTGAAACTGCTAAGTGGTAGTTAAAAAACTGAATTTTTAATAAAACTTAATTTTACCGCTTCTGTGATTGGAATTTAGAAAATCCGAGAGACACGGTTAATATCAATGAGTAAAATGTGGTTCAATGAGATGAAAATAATTTTTGGTGAATAGTAACTTTTTACTTTTATTTATCACGGCTAAAAGTAAATAGGGTAATTAAGGGTAAAAATGATATTAATATTACCCTAACACATGTCCTAATTCTATTGGACAAGTGTATCTCGACCATAAATAACCTTAGGAATAAAATATTATCATTTAGGTCCACTTGGATTAGATTAGGACATTTATTATTATTTAATTCAAAGAAGAGTTAAAAGAGTTAAAATCAAAGTTTATTTACTAAAACATTTTTAATATAGGGTTATACATAAGATAAATTCGATTGTAAAAATTAATTAGAAAGATAAAAATATTTCCTACATAATGATATTTTATTTTTAATTTTAAGATATTGAATAATTTAATTTATTTATGAAACAATTATGATGCAGTAATTACCATAATTGTGAAAAATTAAAAAAATTGATATTATAAATACCCAAATAAATATAATTTGAGACTTTTTATGAATTAATCTAATTTTCTAGGTTAATATTATATGATACTATTGACTTAAGTAACTTTTTTCGAAGTAATAATTCTGTTATGATTTTCACAAAAATCAATTATTGAATAGTATCAAATTTGACATAAAACAGTTTTTAAAACAAATATTAGATTATTAATTGATATTAAATTCCTAAAAATCTAAGGTTCTGCCAAGAGAATTATATAATGATAGGTGTATCATTAATGGACCACTTCGGGGTCTCTTGGATGTATATAGTAAGTTTATTAACCATATAATATAAAAATACAAAGAGACATTGTAAAAGTGAAACTAATTAACAAAGAGTTAATACTTAATAATAAGGTTAATATAGTAACCCAAACCTATCTAAATTCTATTGTATTAGTGGTTTTCAACCAATCCCCACCTTAAACTTTAAATATTCCACTTTTAAGCCATTAGAAACCGAATGTGAATTTATTATAAAATAATATTTCTAGCTTTTCCAAAGGGGCCCCTCACCCCTCTTATAAAAGGGAACTCTCCCTTCTCATTACCTCACTTCTTCAAAGCCTTTTGGCTTGGAAAAACTCTACCCAAATACTCTCTCAACTTCCCTCACTTCATCCTAGATTCCTTCCTTTAGTCAGAAATCCAACCTAAGAGCCCTTTTGATCAAATCAAAAGGAAGAACCTGAAGAAGAGGTAATGATTTCACCACCCTTTTCCAAGTTCCTTTCTTCTTCCACTTCTTCCTTCTTTGTTATTACCATTCTAAAATAATAACTCCAGTATATTATATATACTGTGTTGTTATTATAAATATGGTACAACCATATTCAGTATTCTATCTATCCTTTGAATAACATGTCACCATACGTGCGTATGTACGGCTTACCGTCTCCACGTCGTGGTGTAATTGTTATTCAATAAATTATTTTTTGGATGGGTATAATAATGATGTGTAACTCATGTAAATAATAAATATAACATGATAATGAATCTGTATATATGATATACCATGCAATTATATATTATTTTAATATCAAAAGAATGATATTGTCACTCGTGCGTATGTACGGACTACCGTCTCCACGAATGCGATAAGATTCATTCTCCATTGTATCCATTCAAGTAGAATTCTCATTTGATGATTAATAATAGTATCTAAGGACTTGATATCATTCTGGATATGATTAAGATAGAACCAATCCATGACAAACACAGCTTACGTAACAAAACATATAAAAGAAAATGAGTAAGTTAACACCCGAAACAACGATAATACTAAGATATTATTAACAAATAAATGTTAAAAGATCATATATGATATCATATTCTTGTATAATTTAATAACAATTATTTCACCATGATATAGGTGTTTAGCCTACCCCAACCAAGGAAAAGTACAAGGTGAGGGTTTATTTCGCAATCTCTTCATTATTCGAGGTTGTTTATACGTAATAATCTACTGGGACTTCTTTATCATCCACATCCATGTTTCTTAAAAATGTATTTCAAAGAATTATTACTATTTACAAGACTATGTGTTAAAGTCATTTATATCCTTTTTGACTTTTATAAGTGATTTATAAAGGAATATTTCCATCGTTTTCCAAACAAGGTTCCTTTTTAACCTTTTTGACAGAATTAAGGTAAGAATGTTTTTTTAACTTATACCGCGGGTGTGGCTATTGTCCGCCGTTATAAAATCTTTAAACCATCCCTTACAATATTATAATAATATTTTCATAGAAAATGTTTTATTTTAGAAATATATGACTCTTAAATGATTTCAAAATAAAATAGATATTTCCCTAAAAATAGTTTTGATTTCATCTATATCAACATCCTTTGATGGATTTTATGTTTATTTGAAGTTTATTTATTATGAAAAAAACTTCTATATTGTATTGAAGGTTTTTTGATATGTTTGACTGTGGATGTGTTATTTTTATACCATTTATGGTTTATGGATGAAGTATTTACATTTCGAATGCTAGTTCTAATATGAATGTTTCTGTTATGTTTAATCCTTTTCATATGGGAATGCATTGGACTTAATATGTAACGGGTGGAGCCCGCTATAGCTCCTTGATGCATCGGTAGGTCTCATGAGACAAAATAGTGTGTTGGCACAAGGCCTTCACAAAATCGTATTTGTAGTCTTGGCACGAGGCCTTGGCTATGTGATTATGATAGTCTGGCATTATGCATTCCATCATTATGAAACTACTTATTGATATTGCATGTGATTATTCGATTAGTAGAATATCCATGTGAATAAGTAAATAGAATTATTTCAATTTATTTCTTCCATACTATATTGAAGTTCAAGTTTAAAAAGGCTTTTTTTAGTTATACATTGCCTTAAATGTTTATTCTTATTTATTAATGTTTCTGCTATATTGTTATCCTTACTGGGAATTTGAGCTCACCCCTTTTCTATGTTTTATTTTTCCCAGGATGGGAAGAAGTAAATTATGAATGACCTGCAGGGATATTATGAGGGGATAAGAGAGTAGACTATGGAGACAATGTTGTTGTAGTTTTAATTTTTATGATGTAATGTAAATCTTTATGAATATATCTAGTGTTTCCAAGGCCGCTAAACTAATCGGTCTTTCGAGATTTGATCTTTCCTGTGATCATGCCAATGTTATGTAATAATGCACCGACTCTAGGTAACTGGGGTCGGGGCGTTACATTGCCTTTATAACTTGTAAACACACGCAACAAAGCACACAACATGAAATGAACGCAAGTCAACTATATAGAAAAAAGGGTGTTGAAAGTAAAAAGGGTGGGGCCAGAATAAGATCTCAACAGTAAAGGAACAAGTACAACTGAAATACAATATAACTGAAAAAGAGAAAAGACAGCTAATGAATCGTCCTCTGAGGTTCCAACCTGATGGGTAGGTACAAATTGCATCATAAGTACTCCATGTCCACCCGTCTCCTTTGCATACCAACACACCCTATGGTCCACCTCTGGGTACCATCTAGCCCTGGTACTATTAGCCAGAGTCAGCATTGTCTATCATTTGCATCAAACACAATAAGGTGCAAGCGTAGCCTATTCCTGGGTGAGTATAACAATACTCAGTAGGGACCCTGAGACCCTCAAGGTCTCAAAAATCCACCAAGGATAAGCCAATAAGTATGAAATCAACAGATAACCCTACTTGGGTATATGACCATACATATACCTAATTTATCAAATAATTCATCTCAGTCATGGAGAAAACACAGGGGTATTGAATCATCTCACACCAGGATTTATTCTATGGGTAATATCATGTAACATTTCCAGTCACAATGTCGAACACCTCTGATGCTGGAGAAATACTCCTCTATTTAGTACAATGGTCCTGCCACGTTACACATAGGCGGTTCCCACTAACCTTGCACTACTGAGGTACTCCTCCTGTTGAGTAACGTGGGTCTGTCACGTCACCAAGGTGCTCCACACTCTGGGTCTGCCGCATCACCAAGGGGCTCCCCCTCATGGCCTGCTGAGGTAATCCACCTGTTGAGTACTATGGGTCTTCTACGTCACCAAGGTGCTCCCCACCGGGGGTCTTCCACATCACCAAGGAACTCCCCACTAGGCTTTTCAAGTCACTCTGAGATGAAATGGTCAGCAGTTGTCAAGTCTTAGCCAGCCACTGGGTTCCGGCACTTTGCTCGCTGGTCTCTGTAAGGATCTTCTCCAGAAGCTACTAGATGATACTCCAACTTCCACGAAGTCCAATGAATAATTATCTCATAGGCCAGAAATGTCATAGGGGTCTCAACGCAATAGACAGCGCGTCAATCGGATACCTGGTCTATGAGTTATTAGCCTTTTAGTCCCAGGGGCCTAGTTGGATTCGTGCTCGATCCAACCTGGCAATTTCACATCTTAATCCTAAAATTTAGTGGGGTATAATCAACGGGACTATGTCTCTCTTATATTTCTAGCACTGCTGAGGATTCGTTAAATGGATGTTCGGTGCCAAAGGTATGGCCAAATGAAGTAAATGGGTCGTAAAGGGCACAGGTCCGGTCCGATAGACCCGGCCCGACCCGCAAGGTGGCTCAGCTCGCTGGGTAGCCCGACCTGTTGGGTATGGCCTGGTAGGATGTGAGGGGCAGCTCAGGGTGGCATGAGGGTGCGAGGCCACGGGGCAGCTCAGCTGGTGACGATGGTCCGGCCGCGGGGCGGCAGTCCGGCCGCGGGGCGGCGGTCCGTCCGCAGTGCGGCGGTCCGGCCACAGGGTGGTGTTCAGCTGAGGGGCGGTGGTCCCGCCACGGGACGGTGGTCCGGCCATAGGGTGGCGATCCGGCTGCAGGGAAGTGGTCCGGCCACAGGTCGGCGGTCAGACCACGGTGTGGCACCTCGATCGGGGGCGGCGTCGTGGCCGTGGGGCGGGACAGAGCAGCGGACAACGGCGATGGCCGCAGTTGGCGCGGAGGATGCGAGGCGGCGACTAAGGCCATGGGGAAACACCATTGTGAAATCGCCTTCGACACGACCAACAGTTGTGCCAGCTGCCGTTCTTGTGCCCCAACCATGGACGGTTGTCGTCCTTCTCCATCGCGAAGAACAACACAAGATGTGTTAAAGGGTCACGTCATGTTTGTTTTGCCCGCACCCTCCGCATTTGGGAATTAGTAAGAATCTCATCATTAAATGATTCAATGCGAGAGGAAATTGGCATTGATAAAGTTTTAAACACTTCCCTACCTTGGATGGTTCGTTAAAGTCGACGAGGAGGGAAGAAGATGAAGTTGTCGACGTTCGTCTTTTCCACCACACACCTCCAATCCTGAGCTCGTGCATTGGTTCAACGAAGTCAAAGATGTTCCTCCTTGAAGGGTATCTTGTGGAATAATTTGAAGTTGGTGTTCTTTATCGGTGGAGCTTTCTTTATTGGAGGTCTTTCTCCCATGCTCTTCCTCTCCCCAATTCCACCAAAATGAATTCTTAGCCTAATATAATAGATTATGTGTTCTATAATGTTTGTTGGCATTTATTAAAATAGTTTAATTAATTAATTGTTATGTTGGATCAATTAATTAAAGGGTAGGGTTGGTATAATTAAAGTGGAGGAAGTCAAGAGGCTCCTCCACATTAAAGAGGTAGTTGAGAGGTTTCCTCCCCCCATTATGGGGGAGATCAAAGGGGTTCAAGAGGTTTTAAACCTTAGGTGGTCCCCACCACCATAACCTCTCATGAGAAGTTAGGCTCGGTGGTCCCCACCTCCATAACCTCTCATGAGAGGTTTATGTTTGGTGGTCTCCACTTCTCAATATCTACATGTGGAAAGTTTTAACAAATAAATTAAAAATTTACACAATTTTTATTTTATTTTATTATTTCACAAAAAAACCCAAATACTAACTTTCACCCTCAACCAACTGCGGTCGAGATTTAAGTATCCATAATTGAATATTGGTACTGCGAGTTCAACTGTGCCCTCAGATTTCAATTCCTAGCACCAGTTCAAAAGTTAGAAAAACTCACTCGCACATTTACTTAACGTACTAGAACAAAAGTGCAGAAATTCATTCTGGGAACTCTGAGCCTCAGAATCACGTGCCTTCAATTTTCATGGACTTGTAAAATTCCCATTTATTTTAAAAACAATTACATGAAAATTGCAGGACATTACATTCTCCCTACATTAGGGCTCTACGTCCATGTATTCCAGAACTCAAACTAGGTAAAAAAGTGGGCGTACTGAGCACACATCTGAGCCTCCCTCTCCTATGTGCTCTCCTAGAGGTTCCCATGCTACCAACGAACGCGCACCAGAGGTATTGACCATCCAAGAAGGATCCACTCCTGTCGATCCTCAATCTCTACTGGAACCTCCGTAAAAGTCGCTCCATCATCGACGTCTAAACCTCCATGGTTGATGATGTGATAAAGTACATGCACATATCTTCTTAGCTGGGATACATGGAAGATGTCATGCACCCAATTCAATTGAGTTGGAATAGCTAAGTGGTAAGCCACATCACCAACTCTGCTGAGGACCTGAAAAGGTATAATGAACCTTAGAGATAACATGCTGCCTCAGCCAAATATCAGTAATCCTAGTCGAGGTGAGACCTGTAAAAAGGTGTTGTCACCATCCACGAACTCCATAGCTCTCTGTCTCCTATCATCATACGACTTCTGCCTTCTCTAGGCAGTCTTCAACCACACCTGAATGATCTGCACCTTCTCTGTGGTAGCTCGTACCACCTTTGGTCCCACTAGAGCTGACTCCCCTGGGCCAGTCCATCACCAAGGTGATCTACAAGGTCGCCCATATACCACCTTTGTTGTTGTATGCAAACACCACCAAAGGAAAGGGATCCTCCCAGTTGAGACCGATGTTGAGGAAACAAGCACGGAGCTTGTCGTTGAGGGTCTGAATAGTCCGCTTAGTCTGACCATCTGTCTGAGGATGGAAGGCGGTGCTCAAAAGAAGTTGCATCCCAAAAGACTCCTACAAACCCTTCCATAGTTGGGATGTAAAATGTGCATCACGATTAGAGATAATCGTCGAGGGTACTCCATGTAACCGTACAATACCTTGCACATAGAGGCATCCCAAACTCTCTACTGAACCCTGCTCCCTGATCGGTAAGAAGTGGTCCAACTTGGTGAGTCGGTCGACGATCACCCATATCGAGTCATGAACTCTAGATTTACATGGAAGTCCTATCACGAAGTCCATGGATATCATATCCCACATCCACTATGGGACCTCTAAGGGATGAACCAAGCCTGTTGGTACCTGATGCTCCACCTTAACTAGATGAGAACTAAGGCATCGAGAGAAAAACTCTGCAACTTATTTCTTTATTCCTGACCACCAGTGCTATTGTTGGAGGCCCTGAAACATCTTCTCCACTCATGGATGTACCTCTAGAGGGGATGTGTGGAACTATCTAAACACTTCCTCTTAAAGTGGTAGTGGTACCACGGTACATCCTCTGAAGAGGATGACATGTTATACACCTTTAGAAAATCCATCAGGTGCCTGCCCAGTGAATATCTGAGCATGTCGTGCCTCACTATTAGTGTCCCCATGTTGCACCTCCTTGAGTCATTAAAGAAGAGTGGGAGTGACTATAAGATACTAAAGAAAATTTTCTTCATCTCTATCCACAAAGGATATCTGCAATGCAGCCAGCTACTCTGTCGCCTCACCAAGTAGTTTTATATCAGATCTCCTGCTATGTGAATCTGCGATAATGTTTCTCCTTCTCATGAGTATAGACTATCTCAAAGTCATAGTCCTAGAGGAACTCAGGCCAATGTCGATGTCTCAGGTTCAAGTCCTTCCGAGAGAAGATATACCTGCGACTCTTGTGATCAGAGTACATGGTAAAATGCCCACCCATCAGATAGTGTCGCGACATCATCAAGTATAATACCACTACTACTAACTCCAGGTCATGTGTAATATAGTTCTGCTCATGTTGTCTCAGCTGTCGAGAGACATATTTGATCGCTTCGTTCTCCTACATCAAGAAACATCTGAGTCTGGTCCCTGATGCGTCGTAGTAAACTACATACTCTACATCCCCCTCTGAAAGCCTCAAGATGGGGGCACTAGTCATCCTCTGCCTCATCTCTTGAAAACTCTGCTGGAATTTCACGACCAAACGAAGGGTTCCCCCTTCTTATTAAATTCTAATAGTGGTGCTGCAACTCTAGAAAAGTCTGGAACAAACCTCCAGTAATATCCAGCCAGACCCAGGAAACTCCGGACCTCTGTCACACTCCAGGGTGGCTCTCAAGAATGTACCACCTCAATCTTCACTGGATCCACTACAAATCTAGCCTCCAAGATGACATTTCCCAGAATGTGAACCTCTCAGATCCATAACTGGCACTTTGAGAGCTTACCATAAAGCTGGTGCTCTTGGAGTGTGTCTAGTAGCACCTGCAAATGATAGGCATGCTCCTCCTCAGTAGTTGAGTAAATCAGAATGTTGTTGATGAGGACCACTATAAAGTGATAACGGTATGGCTGAATGATTATGTTCATGAGTCCCATAAACAAATATGGAGTGTTGGTCATGCCGAATGGCCTAACCAAGAACTCGTAATGGCTATACCAACATCTGAATGTCGTTTTCTACACATCTTATTCTCGAACTCTGAGCTAGTGATAGCATGATCTGAGGTCTATCTTCGAGAACCACTGTGCTCCATTCAGCTAATCAAAGATGTCGTTAATCATCGGGAGTGGGTACTTATTCTTCACGGTCACCTGGTTCAGGGGCCGATAGTGAAAAAAAATCCTCAAGCTCTCATCCGCATTCATGGACAACAAAATCAGGGCTTCCCTGGGAGAAAAACTAGATTGAATTAATCCCTTCCCCTGTAAGTCCTCTAGTTGAACCCATAGCTCACGAAGCTCTGTGGGAGCCATTTGATATGCTGGTGCAGATATCATTCTTTTCCTGGGGTACAATTCAATGTAAATGTCCACCTCTATGTGAGGAGGTAAACCCAGGACATCCTCAGGGAAAACATCCTCGTACTGGTCCACCACTATATTATATCTCAAACTCTCCACATCAATAGCTCCGAGGGTAAGGCTAGCCAACTGATGAGTGGTTGGTTGCACTCTCCTTTAGGTAAGCCCATCCTACACTGCAAAGTATCCATTCTCACTGGTGAAGGTAAACCTGGTCCCATCCGTGCGGACACACTGCACCTTGCGCCTAATACCCTCAATCTTAGCATGGATAATAGATAACCATTCTATGACCTAGATGACATCGTAAGGATTCGACACCGCTACTAAGAGATCCCATTTGAAGATCTCAACTCCTAGATTAGGCTCACACTGTGGGCACTAGTTTGTAATGGTCTAATTCTTTCCTATAGGAGTCTCTAGATGAAAGGATCGAGCCAATGGCTCCGTCGGAATCTTGGAGATCCAAACGAGTGTAGTGACAATAAAAGAATGACTGGAACCTTTTTCTATAAGTAGTGCAGCTAAGGCAGAGTAGAAATAAAATTGTACCTAATATCAACTCCGGAGATCCATGATTGTAATACTTAGCTGCCTGGAACTTTTCTCTTCCCTATCTACATCCACCCAGTAGTCGGGGATGACCTCCTGGTGGTGGTGACATTAACATCTTGAATCTTCACCCACCGCCAGCTACATAGCGAGCTCCTCTGCCACGTTTTCCTTCTCCCTGTGGACATCCTCGGTTGAACCCATGTCTTTGCCTGGGTGGTCCTTCGACCATTGGCTGATTATCTACACGGTGGGTCAGAAGTCATGATCCATGTGACCCTTCTCGCCGCATGTGAAACACTGCCTGTTTCGGGTATAAGTGGTTCCACCTCGGGTGCCCTGCAAAACCGATATTGCATCATGCGGTCGTCCACTTATATGTCTGGTCTTCTTGGACCTCTGTGGCATCTGCCTGCTGCCAGCTGCAGAAGACTCCGCTACGTGATGACTGGTAGTGGGTCTCGCAGCTCGTGATTGCTTAGTAAGGAAACTCTCCACCAAGAGGGATCTCTCTAACACCCCTTCCTGCATCGAGATGCTGAGGGATATGATCGAAGCCCTAATCTCCCTCTTGAGTCCCTAGTCGAAGGTTCAGGCCCTGAGGAATTGGTCTCGCAACATATCTATGGAGTAGCTTGAGAGGTCAATGAACCTCACTGAGTCCTGAGACATAGTCATGTAGCCTTGTTATAGACGAAGTAGCTTCTGTATGCGCACTACGCGAAGAGTCGCTGGAAAAAACTCTGCGCAAAACAGGTGCATGATGGTCAAAACTAGTACACGATGGTCAAAACAGGTGCAAAATGGTCAAAACATGTGCATGATGGTCAAAAGGTTATACCTGGTGAGATGAATCAAAAGATCAGAAAAAAAATATTTTGAAAACACACACACAATAAGTGTTTTGTACAGTGAAATAGAAATCAGAAGTTAGGGTCCTGGTGTATGGATACGTTGGTCGCCGCACCAAAGAACTGCACTCATTACCCTTAACACTATTGCTTCAAAGAAAATTTCATATTTCTAGTTCTTCGGTAGAACTGAATCCTCTGATACCAATTTTTCATGACTCGTCCTATGAGGCCCGTGCCGTGACTAGCCCGAGCACCCCTTCTATAGGACAGGGTCTAGGGACTAGAACCAAAGGCATAATTCCCTAGAGCTGGGAAGGCATTGCCTTTATAACATGTAAACACATGTAACCAAGCACAGGACAAGAAACGAACACAAGTCAACAGTATAGAAAAAAGAGTGCTGAATGTAAGGGGGGAATACAAGACCAACAATAAAGGTACCAGTACAACTGAAATAAAATATAACTAAAAAAGAGAAAAGACAACTACTAGATCATCCTTTGAGTTTCCTACCTGAAGGGTAGGTACAGATCACCTCCTCAACACTCCACGTCCACCCGTCTCCTCTACGTATTGACACGCCGTATGGTCCACCTCCGTGTACTGTCTAGCCCTGGTACTCTCTTCCTTTGTCAGCATTGTCCGTCGGCTGCATCCAAAACAACATGGTGTGCACATATCCCGTGAAGGGGTCAGTATAACAATACTCACTAGGGACCCCGAGACCCTCAAGGCCCCAAAAAATCCACCCAGGATAAAACACAATGTATAAAATCAAAACATAAACCTAATTTTGTATATGCCCATGCATATACCTAAGATATCAAATAATACATCTCAATAATGAGGAAATCATAGAGGTATTGACTCATATCACACCATGATTTATTCTAGGGGTAGTATCAAGTTTCATTCTCAGTCACAACGTCGAACACCTCATCTACTGGAGAATTCCTGCTCTATTGAGTACAGTGGTCCTGCCGCGACACACAGAGGTGCTTCCCACTAACCTTGGACTGATGGGGTACTCCTCCTATCGAGTACCATGGGTCTATCGTGTAACAAAGGAACTCCCCACTGTGGGTCGACTGCATCACTAAGGAACTCCCCCTCATAGACTGCTAAGGTACTCATGTTGAGTACTGTTGGTCTGTCGTGTAACCAAGGTGCTCCCCATTGTGGGTTTTCTGCATCACCAAGGTGCTCCCCACTAGGCCTCTTCATTCACCCCGAGTCGAAACGGTCAGTAGTCATCAAGTCTCAGCCAGCCCCTGGGTTCCCTCACTATGCTCACTCATCTCCAGAAGGATCCTCTCCACAAGCTACTGGTCAATACTCCAACTGCCACTAAGTCCCACGAAGAAGCATCTCAATGGTATTTCACTTCATAGGGGTCTCAATGCAAAAGACGATGCATCAATCAGATGCCCGACCTATGAGTTATTAGCATTTTAGTCCTAGGGGACCAGTTAGATTTTTCCTCGATCCAACCTGGAATTTCCCCATATTAATCCAAAACTCTAGTGGGGTATACATAATGGGTCTATCTCGCTCAAAGATTTCCAGGACTACTGACGATTTGTCAAACGGACGTCCGGTGCCAAAGTTATCGCAAAAGAAAGTAAATGGGTCTTAATGGGCCCGGGTCCGGTCCGACCCGGCCTGACCCATCAGGTCCGGCCTGGGAAGTAGGGCGGCCCGACTCACTAGGCGGCCCGACCTGCGAGGTCCGGTCCAATAGGCCGTGAGGGGCCGCAGAGGGTGCCGCGAGAGGCCGTAGAGGGTGCCTTGAGGGGCCGTAGAGGGTGTCGCGAGGGAGTGAGGCTGTGGGGTGGCTTTCCTGGGGATGATGGTTCGGCCATGGGGCGGTGGTACGGACATGATGCAGAAGAACAGCCATTAGGGGCCGCAGTCCAGCAGTAGGGCGGTGGTCAGGCTGCAGGACGGCGGTCCGGCCGCGGGGCGGTGGTCTGGCCGTAGGCGGCGGTCCGACCGTAGGGCGTTGTGGAGCCGCGGATAGCGGCGGTTTCCATGGTTGGCTCGGAGGCTGCGGGGCGACAGCTGTGGACACAGGGCGTCGCCATTGCACCACTTCCTTCATCGCGTTTGACGGTTGTGTCAGTCGCCATTCTAATTCCCCAAATGTGGACGATTACCCTCCACATCGATTGCTAAAAACACCACAAGATTTGTGGATGGGACCAGCCTTGTTTGTTTGGACTGCACCCTCCACATTTGGGGGGGGAGCAAGTGGCTCATCATAAAATGATTCAATGCAAGAGGAAAATGACATCGATCAATTTTTAAACACACCCCTTCTTGGTATTGTTCATTGATGTCGATGAGGAGGGAAGAAGGTGAAGTTTTCAACGTTCGTCTCGTCCGCCTCACACCTCCAATCTCGGGCTAGTGCATCGGTTTGTCGAATTCAAAGACATTCCTCCTTAAAGGGTGTCCCGTGGGAGAAGTCTAAGTCGGAGTTCTTAATTGATGGAGTAGTCTTTGTTGGAGAGCTTTCTCACAAGTTCCCCTATCTCTAATTCCACCAAAATAAATTCATATCCCAAAATAATAGATTATGTTTTCTATTATGTTTATTGGCATAAATAAAAATTGTTTAATTAACTGATTGATGTGTTGAATAAATTAATTAAAGGGGAGGGTTGGAATAATTAATGTAGTGGAATTCAAAAGGCTCCTTCATATTAAGGAGGGAGTTGAGAGGTTTCCTCCCCCCATTATGAGGATGTTCAGAGGGGTTCAAGAGGATTTAAACCTCAGGTGGTCCCCACCACCATATCCTCTCATGGGAGGTTATGCTCGGAGGTCCCCACCTCCATAACCTCTCATGGGAGGTTTATGTATGGTGGTCCCCACATCTCAAAATCCACATGTACGAGGTTTTAACAAATAAAATTAAAATTTACAAAAAATTTATTTTATTTTATTCTTTCACAAAAAACCTAAAAAACTAACTTTTACCGTCCACTAACTACGGTCAAGGTGAATGTCTACTTAAGTGAATACTGGCACTGCGAGTTCAATTGTGCCCTCTGATTTCAATTAAAAGTACTATTTCAAAAGTTAGAGAAACTCGCTCGCACGTTTACTAAACGTACCCGAACAAAAGATAAAAAATTAATTTTAGGCACATTGGACCTCGGAATCACGTGCCGTTAATATTCACAGACTCATACAATTCTCATATATTTAAAAAACATTACATGGAAATTCCGGGTCTTTAAAATTTATTTATTGATGTTTAAAAATATAATATTCTTGGAATATTTATTTTAAGTAATGATGGTTTTTATGCTAAAATATAAATAGTGAATTTAATATTTATGATTGTAATTGAAAATGTATTTTTTACTTCTTTGAGAATTAAAAATGTACATCTTATTTATTTAAGTTCCTTTTTTCAATAAATATATTTTCCTTATACAATTTCATATGAAATATAGGTTGTGGGATATAAGAACATGAAACTATAATGCAAACTCCCTTAATAATCAGTTTAGGAAAGAATTAGTCTAGGATTTACCTAAACATGAATTCCAAAAATATACTATGTTCACTCTCTATGAAGAATAAAAGGAATAAAAAGTCATCTATCATTTTAAAATAAATATGTTTCTACCTCTCAACCCCTAGTATTTTTTTATTAAGATACATTTATAGATTCTAGAATAACTAGACAACATTATGTATATATGGTAATAGATGACTTTTGTGAATTCAAGTTGGAATTTTTCTTAGCTCATAAAAGTGATGTTTTCTCCTATTTCTCCAATATTAAAATATTTAGAGTAACCTAGTAGAATTAAAATTAAGTAAATAAGAATTGTTCATGGAAATAAATTTAAAAATTAATACTTTAAAAATTTATTTTCACAAAAAGGATTCAGTAAAAATTTCAATACACCTAGAATCCCTAAACAAAATGGTGTTCTAGAAAGAATAAATATTAAGCACGCTAAGATTTAGGTAATTTGGTTAAAATAAATATTTTATTTTATATGTTCTCATTATAGAAAATATAAATATTATCATGCATTAAATCCTGGAAAATCATTTTTTTTCATTTTTGAAGGCCGGTTTATGGGTTTCCGTTAGCCAATCATACAACCACAAACACAAACAAGTGAAATAAAAAGTTCAGACAACACATAACAACACATAATTACACATCATAATAACCATACTCATCCCTGTATCTCATGCAGGGGTCCTTTTCACCCGTAGACTATTCCCATTCTAGAGGCCTCCAAAAGCTTTCACTTCGAACCCGGTTCTGATGCTGATCAAGTACGGGTTTCACTGAAGATGCCTTATTGACCACGCTACATTTTTCAAAAGCCAAAGTCACCTCGCTATTCTGCTTAAAGGTATATCGAGTCTACATCAGTTGCGAAAGTTATGAGTAATCTTTCCTTGGTCATATTCATGGTGTAGCAGAAAAAGACCCTTCAGTAGTAGCCATCTTCTGATTCCATCTTTGAACAAAATCATTGAATGAACGATTTACTGGGCCACTCACATTTTATTTCCGTCCCCCAAAACTCTCCCTTCCTATACCGGCTCACTCCCCCAAAATAGAGTCAGGTCTACCAGAGTTGTCCCCCCGCCTCTAGTTTAGAGTGTTACTATCCATCAATTGTATATTCCCCTCCTCAGTAGTAACTTTTTCCACAACTATAGAATGAGTCTCCTTCCAAAAAATATCAATCTGTAGACCCTCCTTCCTCTGATCAGTGCTTTAAACCAAAGGATATATCCTGATCACATTGTGATTGTCTTCCACATTCATGAGGACTGGATCCTGCCCCCTATATAAAACCGGTTGATCCTCCCCAACCTCTTTACCAACTGTAGCTGGTTCATGCCCCGTACCCTCAACCTGCTGACCCTCCAAGACCTTCACATCACCATCCCCTCCTACAAAAATATCCTCCTCCAGTACTGTGGACATCATATCATCAAAAATACCATAAAATATATTACTCAAATAAAGAAAAGGCTTATCTATAGGATCCGTCCCTTTAGAATCCCATGCGCTGGCCGTGATAACCACCTCTGAAATGTTAGAATCCCTGCCATCCCCAATCCGTTCTGTACCCTAACACACCATGGAACTAACAGGTTTTTCTAAGTCCAGCTTTAACCTGTGTAGAACCTCAGAAACCTACGGATTATCCTACATCTCCTTAACACCGAAAGCCCCAATATCCTAGTCTTTCTCAAAACAACCTTACGAGACCCAGCCGTATTTCCATCCATAACTGAACCAGACAGACAAGAGACCCTTCCTCTGTCAACATGATCTACCTTTCTCAGATCCAGACCCACCTTCACACCATCCTCCTAAGTATTTCTCCTAGAATCATCCTTGTTGTTCATAGAAGCATATTTCTCCTTAAGACGAACCTCCATCAACCGTGAAGAGAGTCCACATCAATATACCTCAACCGAGTGTCCCAATATCTTGCAAGAACCACAAATCTCAGTCCATTTTTTATAGACAACCCTATGTTTGAATCGGTATTCTTTGCCTATCGTGATCTATACAAAATCAAAAGGAATGAAAGATGCATCCATTTCAACACACACCCTAGGGTTCACTGGATGTAAAACCACCTCGGTATTACTATCAGAACAGTGATATCGAACAACCAGATTTCCCAACATGCGAATAATCGAAGGGTTTTGAAATGGAAAAGGATGTATAGGGTAATTTACCCAAACCAAAATGGAAGGCGAGCCACGATTCATATGAAGGCTGAAAGACAAACGTAATAGAAGAAAACATTATCCAGTGAAGTATCGAGGAGCCGTTGACCAATTTTAGATGAGATCTGCCTCGCATTCGAACCTAATAATTATTTTTTTGTTATCTTGAAATCCATCTACCTCTCATTCATAAAGATCACAGTATCTGAAGACAAATCAGTCGAAGTCATCGACTGAAGGCCTCTTGTGCTTGAACAGAGCCACCAGGGTGAGATTTAATAAGGCTGAGGATTCCGTAAACTCAGATGAGGTGATATGAAGGTTTGGAAATCCGTAAACAAGATCTAGTACTTTAGGGTTTATCGAGGATTATGGAAAAGGTGGGATAAAATCAGGGTTGGAGAATGGTCGAAATGACATTTCTCTCCCATGCGATAATGATTCCCCCTACCCCACCAAGGGGGGATGAGCCGACACGGAGGCCACCATCATCACCCGAATGGAGAGAGAATTGAAGGTTCGAGGAGCCGACCCATCTTCTTGATAATCCCATGAATTAAATTAAACACTATTTTTGGTTTGATTTACACATAACACTGAGTTTACCATGTTCTACACAGAACACTATGTTGAAACAAAACATGCCATATTACTAGAATATTATTATTTAATATGATAGTTACCACCTATCCAATGGAATGGTTTGTATTATATTATTCCCTAGATTTTTATTTTTTTGTGTACTAGTATCTATAAAATTAATTATTTGTTGAAAAATTATATAAATGTGAAAATTGTTTTTCTTTGAAAAAAATGATATATTTATCTAAAAAGCAGTTTTTATGGAATAAAAAATTCATCAAATGATTAAATTTAACAAACTACTTTGGATAATGGAATTTGAATGAATTGATATATTATATATTCAATCAAATATTTAACACTTACTTTGTATGTTTTATAGAAAATATATAATAATAAATCTAGTTTGATTCTTAAAAACCATATTTTTCCAAAAATAAATGTAGGCACATTTTTGACATCTTTTTTTAAAAGAATATGTGAAAATTCGATAAATATAATTTTTGAAAACATATTTTTGAAGTATAAAATATTAAATATATTAGACTTATTTTTTTGTAATTATTTTAAAAATATTGAATTTTATCACAAATAAATAAAAGTAATGAATTTTAATTTCAAATTTACTATTCATTTAAATTTTTTATGGAGAAAATTTTTATTTTACTTTTATTTAATGAAAAGATATTTAATTTATTTTTAGATTAACTTATTTTGGGTCATTTAAATCAATTTCACAATGAATTTTTATATAATAACCTTTTAAACGCTCGAACATTTTTTATTTGAAAACTAGATTACTTATATTGTTTTCAGGATTAATTAAAATAACATGTTTCCTCGTCTGTGAATTTAATTTTAAAAATGGGTTTATATTTTAAATTAGTATAATTTATAATAACTAATAAGTTAAAAATAATTTTTTACTAGAATAAAATGCGGAAACAATAAAAATTAAGTACCGTTGTTAAAGAAAAAAATTCCAAATACTAGAGGTTAAACTAAACATATAGGGGGTAATATAATAGTAAAACTTGAATAGAAAATATATTTTTTCCTTATTTATACACTATTATTTCAAATTATTGATAATTATCCATTTTCATCTTTTTTTATGAGAAAAATGTCGGTATAACACTTTCATCTCAAACATTACAAGTGTGCCACTCACATATGATAAAAAGGTTACTCATTATTCTATATTATTAAAACATTAAAAACATTTTGGATTTCATAATACTCATGAAAATAAATTCCAATATAACATTTATCCATCATATAAGACTTATTTTTTTATATAATGTTAACAAAGGAAGGTTTATTGTGAAAACATAAGGTGGTTACCAGAAAAAGAGATAATGTTGCTCAATGATCATTATTATTTTATTTATTTCCACACCTCGTACAATTACGTTTAAACTATTTTTATATAATAACCATAAAAATTACATATAATATGGATTTTTATGTTAATTTATTTAATTAAAATGTTCTTTAATTATATAAAATGGCCTATAAAGTCATAGTTCTTGTGTATGGAAGAATATATCCTTGCAAACCAATGTGATTCTTTTTTCCATTACCACATCATACAATTGGGTATTATGACATACTAAATGTAAAAAAAAATTATTTTTAATATCATATAAAAACATTAGTCAATATATAATTTATAAATTTTTTACCTTTTGTTCTATTAGGGATAAGATAATGTCCCTTGGGTGTATACATGACTACCATCTCATGAGGTGGTGTGTTTAATTTTCAATAATGCATCACATTAATGATAATAAAGATAATTGTAATTAATATTTATGACCAAAATTAAACTATATTGATTTTATGGTTTAATTTATCATTTTGAAAAGATAATTTATCAACTTATTTCTCACCCTTTCACTCGCTACAAAATTATAACAAATATCTTGTACGTGTGGACTACCACTATTAAGATTCAATGTTACACATTATTCATCACCACACAACATGTATGATATGCATATGTATGTTTAAATGCATATTATTTTATTTATGATATTATGATAATTATTTAATGATATGATATTTCATTCTTCTTTCCAATTATAATGGTTGAAAAATAAAAAAAGTATCCTTGTGTCTGTACATCCTAATGTCTCCATGATCATAACCAACTTCATTTTTCAAAACCAACATTTTTTATTGGTATTAAATTTAATAATGAGGAAAAAAATATGATAATTTTATCATTTATATTTTTTAATTGATTACCAAACAATCATATAGTGAAAGGAACTAATAATGAAAAATCAAATAATATATGAAAATGAAAATGGTTATTACCTGAAATGTGACTTTATAATTGTAATATTAGTAAACAGTCAAAAAGGGTAATAAGTAAATAAAATATATTTTAATATATTTAAATTTATTTCTAACTAATAGATCTATAATAAAAATTTATTTATTACACTACTGGATTGAATGATTATGACTAAATAGAGGACTTATAATAATGTATTTCTGTATCACATTAATTTTTCTATAAGACACGTTCATTATTTAGAAAATGTCTCTTTAATGTGATGTATATAATTTACGTGAATGTATTTGATGATTATAATAATTAAAATTATTTGTAAATGAATATCCATTTTTGGATCTATCTTTTAAAGGTATTAAGGTTAAAACATTACCAAATCACTTTAGGATCATTGAAATATTTTTCCTTCCTTGAGGCGTATGATAATGTTATGATCCTATCATCTTATTAGAGGGATATATATAACACATTTTACATTTAACAACATTAATTTATTTATACTCAGAAAACATTATGTTTAATTTAATGATCTTCCTTCACGGGTTTTAGGTTTCAATGTTATGAAAGTGGTATAGATTTTAAATTACAATGTTACTATTTATTATTATTAATTGTGATTATGTTTCCAACGTTACAATATTATGATCCATATATGAATAAACAAATGAGTTTTCTTATATGATGGTTATTTTATGATAATATATGTTCTACCTTCCTCTTTTTCATTATTTATCTACTCAATATTTCAAAAATAATAATTTTTTTGAAAAATGGACTTTTTGGTCAAAAGGAATTTTTCTTCCTAAATATTGTTTAAAAAAAATTAAAAACTTATTTTAATTTTTTATAAATGATTTATTAATGAAATATTTAACCATGTATGAGTTGTAAGATTTTTTTTAAATGTATCATCATTTTATTTAAAAAAAATGCCTATTTGAATTTTACTAAAAATATGAAAGGATTTTTATTGTACAGAATAAATATAATTTCCCTCTCCAATGACCATTGTTTTATTTAAAGAAAAAATTATATTTTTCATGGTTATTTTCAAATTAATGAAATTTCAATAATTATTTATGTATTAAAAATTATTATCAATGTTGAAATGTTATCTTTCTAAATAAATAATTTAAATGCCTTTAAAAATTCATTTATGATTAAATATTTCTTTTAAAATAAAACTATTTGAATGATTATTTGAGGATATTTATTTATTATAATATATTTCCTTTGAAATGTTTTTCTATACATGAATCATTAGAAGTTCTCATCCAAAATCAGACACCGTAAAATATTAAATCCTTTACTATTACCCATGATTTTCATGGAATATAATCCAAGGATACAAATATAATTATTTCATTTATTGGTTTTATTTATGAGGAATTTTTTTATAAAAAAACATATACTTCTAACGGGATATGTTTTGATGAAATGATGAAGTGATTATGAGACCTAATTAGTTCCCATTAGCTATGCAGTAACCGTAATTATTGGATACCAAATTTGTTTTGTTAGGTACTGATATGATGAATTTTATTTGAACATGTGGAACATAAATGTATGAATTATATAATGGGAGGGACCTATATGTCTCTCCAGTTCATAGGGTAATGATTTATATTATATGTTCCTAGATGTTACATAATAGGTCATTACAATCCTTAAATAAGACATACATGAGGCTAATACAATCTTGAAGTAGAGTATATGGGAGGTTATACCAAGCCTGAAAGATGGTAAATAAGATATAATACCAAGCCTGAAGGAGGATTAGAAGTGGTTATCCTAGGCCTAAGATGTTATGAATGTCTTGGTGTGTATCTATGGAAAATAATTTCTATAATTATTTATTTGACACATTTCAATGTACCATGCCAAGGTTATTCTCTCATGTCTAATATTAATTGATTGACTAATCATTTATGTCTTATAAAAATCCATTAGTTAATATAAGGTTCGATATTCTAATAATTTATATGTAGGTAATGGTATTATCATATTAGTCTCATATTCTCATATCCTTATATTTATGTTAGGATTTCACACATCCCTTATTTACCCTTACACATCATCTAATCCATACATTATAATGTTTCATTTCCCAAGGATATAAAAAATTATGTAGGAATATAATGGGGATGATCTTATTTAGAGACAATGAATATCATTCAAAAATTAATAATATTGTGTTCCATATTTCCAAATTCACTCCAATATTATTTTCTTAAATCATGTATTTATATAATGTAATAAATATTCAATTAAAATGATATAATATTCATATATAAGAATCATATTTAACTATAGATAGTTTACAAGGAAATATTTCTTAACCCTTAGAAACTAGGATGCGAAAAAATTAGTAAAACCACTAGGGATATTTCTATGAACATTACTAGGGATGTATCTATGGATAATTCTTTGAATGATTTAATTTTTTTAAAATGTTATGGATATTTGGTAATAGATAGAGCAGGTCATTTATAATAAATTTAATCCACGTCAGTAGATTACAAGTGGATGTGGATCTTGAATACAGGTTCTTAAGGGTAATAACTCTAAAAATGTGACATTTACCTAGACTTGATCATCATATAGTGTTGTATAACAGACCATTATAGACACTTGGTTTGTATCTCTTATGGTATTTACATTATAAATTCACAATATCATTATATACTATTATAAAATATTTAAAAATATGATGGATATATATGTCCTAGGATAAACCTATATTGTTTCTAATTAAAAATGTGGTTTCATTATATGTACAACATATATGTTATAATATTCATTATTATGTGATTTATCTATTTAATATTGTTTCTCAAACATTTTTTGGTTTTAGTTATTAGAGTGTACCAGAAAAAATATTAATAAAAATTAATGTGATGATAATTTTAATGATGAGAATTCCTATAATGTTATGACTTGAGAAAATGATATTATTATTAATCCTAAACAGACATCAAATAACATTATTAAAAATATTCATTATAACCGACATTTAAAATCACAATATTAGAGAATGATTGTGTTATATTATATTTTGGGTTATGAAGAACGAATATTGTGTTTAATATATATAGGTAACATGGGAATAAAAACTGATGATACTTTCTCAATGTGATGAGATAATGTTTTGGGTTTGATAAATAACGACAAAAAGAATGTTACTATAATGAGAAAAAATCAAATGTATTATTAACTCAATGGATTATACTAAAAGTGTCCCAATCACATTATCGAATGTTGAATGTTTATGGTTTGGATGATATAGGAATTAGGAAAATCGATGTATTAAGGGGAAATATTATTAACAGAATCATCATGGTTGTATGAGTAATGGTTTTTTACTGATGATGAATACACTATTCATTACATAGGAAATAAAAGATGTATTCACGATTTTGAGGATGAAGCATAGTTAGTGGTTTGAGAAGTATGTTGGATGATTCAATTATTCAGGTTTTGTAATTCAATGATTATGTTATATTAATCAATAATTATATAAGGATTGACTATTATAATTCATTCATTATGTATTTTATGAAATATGTTCAATGGTATATATAGAGTATAAAATTTATTTAATCGAAATGTGATATTTTGAATAAGGGTTGTTAACCCTTAATAAGTTTAGGATTTTGAGTTAATTCTTGTGGGGTAAAGAGATTTTGGATATAAATAAGTAAATTTCATAGTAATTATTACCTTGGAACAGATTATTGATATTTTGGATCTTCTTTATTCAATCATTGATATAGTTTGCATTATTTTTAGATTTTAGAAATTTATCCAAGAAATTTTGTTTTATGAAATTACTAAGGAAACCTGAATATTTTCAATAAAATTTTAATTTAATTCATTTTATTAATATGTTCTATATGAATACACGATGATGATATTAACATGTGTGGTTTGTGAAAATTATGATATACATTATGAAATATGGGGGCTCAAGGATAACATTATTTTTGAAAATTTAGTGACCATAATTAAAAAAATAAATATTTAAAGGGTTATAAGGTTAACCATTCAAGTAATAGTGTTAGTTGAATTGTGGACGTGGTTTTATAGATTTATTTATTACATCATGAAAAGAAGATTTATCCATATAGGATAACTAGTCCAATCTATGATGTTATTACTAGAGATAGAACGTACAAAATATCATTATATTATAGATCTTGTGATTCATTATCTCTTTAGACATTAAAAAAACATTTTCAATTTAGTGTCTAATAAATAATGTTGTCATTAATTATAGGAAAACCAAATGATGAATTTTTTATTATAATAAAAAATATAGATAAACACTATTTATAATTTTCCCTTAAATATTATTGATTGTTTGAGGAAGGAATCTTATAATTGGAACATCTCCCTAACCACTATCAGGTTCATTATAGATTCCATTTATCTCTCTGGAGGATGTGCACACCCAATCCATCATATTTACTAAGCCTTGTGGTTTTAACGATGTAGCACAATATTCCTCATGAGGAATGACATTAATGTTTTTTAATCTAATAGAGAATGATCATTGAAAAAATATTACATACCTGGTACATGTTTTTATAGATAAACTAGCATCCTGATGAAGCTACGCGGGTATCTGAGGACATAATGATGCAAAATTAAACTTATGTTTTGGTACCAAGGTGATTAATTTTGAGAGCAATGTCCATTTTGAGGAGGGGAGGGGGTTAATGTAAGACTATGAGATTTTGTGATTTTTTCCAAATATATTTATTCAATAATATAATTTTGATTAAAATACATATTGTTTTTATAATTAATTAAATGAAAAACTGAGTTTGTACTGTGTTTCACTTAATATTTAGTTCATATTGTGTTACACATAACACTGAGTCTAAACCAAATGTGATAGATTATTGGAATATTATTATTCAATATGATAATTATTACCTAGTCACTAGAATTCTGGGTATGAATAGGATTAAATAAAATAAGAAAATATATAATGTACACATTTATATAAAATGAATTATTTTTTGGCCAAATAATAGGAAATTTTAAATAAATTATTTTGAAAATAAATGAAATAATTTTCTGAAAAATTATTCGTATTCAAATTTTTAACTGAATCATATATTTAGAAAAAAAAAATTTGACATATATTTTTTAAATTTATATATGATATGTTAAATCATGTATTTAAAATTATCCTTTTTGGTTTAATATAAAAGGTATATGAAAAACTCAAATATATGTTTCAATATAGTATATTTCAATATAATAGTATTGAACCATTTTTTCCCACTTATTTTGAAACTAATTTAGGAAAAATTTATAAAATTTATTTGAAAAAATATCATTTATTATGTAATCATTTCACTATTATCTATGGATGAATGTTTTTTCAATTTCAAAATAATTAATTTTTAATGAACAATTAAAAATACAGAATTTTAATTGAAAAATACCTTTTATTTTAAATTATTTATAAATATAAATTTTATCTATAATTAGATTTAGGGTAATCATTGTTTTATATTATATGTATTTATGCGTTTTTTAAATAGTAATCAATTTTATATTGAAATTTGATATCAAAACATTGTATACTTTTGATAATTTTTTCATTGAAAACCTTATTTATCGCCACCACTGTGGGACTAATTTAAAATGGAAATTTACAATTATTAGAATTGAGTTCTGAAAAAATGATTTCATATTTTTAATAACATATTATAAATTATATAAAATGGATAACATAATTTTTGACTAAAAATATTAGTGAAAATAAAAAAAATTAATTACTTCGGAAAAGGTAAAACTATGTTTTCATGGGGTTAAACTAAAATGATATGGGTTAAAATTTCCTAAAAGTATCACAAATATATTGTATCGACATATTCAATCCCTAAGAAGTTTATTTCTTGAAAATAATATATTTTATAGAATTTAGAATGGAGGAAAACACACGTACAACATTTCATTAAAAAAAATACATGTTCGCCATTGACCTCACATAAAAAAGGACACCAACTATTCTCTCTACTTCACACCATAAAATTATTTTAGTTTATCCAATAACTAAAAAAATAAAATACAAATATAATTCATATAATTCTTATACTAATTATATGGAGAATAAATGTAACATAGGATGTTGTTTTGTTCAAACCTAATGAGGTTACCTGAAGAAGATTTAACATTCATCAACAAACATTTTTAATTTCTTTATTTTTCAACCTACTACATTTTGTAATAGTCCTTAAAGATATAATCATATAATTTTTCAAATAGTGATATTTTTTTGTTCCTGGAATGAACCAAAGCCATACCTTCTTTCATTAAAATGGTTAAGAAATGATTGTTTTAATGTATGATGGACTACTACCTCGCTAACCGATGTCAATCATTTTTCAATTACTAGATCTCACGGTTTGGTATGATGATGGAGATAACATATAAAAATCATATATATATATATATATCACTGGGATTCATTATATTGTATATAAATTTATTTAAATTCCATTCCACACGGGATATGATGATATCGCTCATGTGTATGGTGAATTACGATGGTGTTAAGTGATGTTATTTATTTTAAAAAATATTTTATATGAAATATAATAATGATATAGTTAACTAATATATGTGGTATAAATTAACTAATAATTATATTTATTATATATTAATAATTATGAAAATAATATATTAATTGATTCCATACCATTTTACTCACCGAATGATGCTAAATTCGTTCCTGTAAGTGTGGAAAACCCCTTTCACAAAACAATGTGACTACCTTTTAATCACCAAATATATTTAAATAATTAATATTTTTTATGATATTATTATTATTATGAAATAATATATTATTATTTACTCATTTCCATATTCATTGTTGGAACATGTATACTTTATTATTTGTATGTGTAACCTGTCGTCTCTATGATTATAGCCTACTTCATATCAAAAATATATATATAATTATTAGTATTATAAGTATAATTAATGTATAAATATGGTAAATATGTCATGATTATTATTATGGATAAGATTTAAATGTGATCAAAGTATGTGAAAAAACAAACAATCAAAATATTTACTAAAAACAATGTAGTTATTACCCAAAATGTGACATTATCATAGAATTGTTAATAAACAGGTAATAAAATCTAATAATAAATTTTTTACAAATTAATATTATATATGACTACCAATGTATTTCATACCATATGCGATGAACAACACCGAGCATAAATACCCTTGGAAATATATTTCTATAAGATTTCTCTCCTATATAACTTTTGAAACACCTAGTCCCAATTTTAAATGAACTCTGATATATCGTAACATTATGTAATAGAAATTAAATTGTATGGTATGAATAATAAAATATATATTATAAATATTATTTTATTATACTAGTTATAAATAATATATTAATCAATTAACAAAAACTAAAATGTTTTATGAAAAACATTATTTTTGGTAGAAGGTGGTTTAGTCATGCTTTGCGAACATAGTTTAAAAATAATTTTTGTCACTTTTAGAAATTTTATTTGGTAAAATGAACTTATTTTAATATATATTCACATTAAAATATAATTTTTGTGACTTTTTTGGATTTATTTGATATGTTTTATTTTATGTTGAATTATACAAAATTATCATTTTAATTGAATATTATATTTTATTTAAATTATTTATAAAGATAAATTTAATAGTATGATTGATTTATAGTAAAATTGGTTCAATTATATATCAATTAATAAAATTTAGAAAATTATTATCATTTTTCGTGATTAATTTTGATATTTAAAACGTTTAAATCAATTAATATTTTCTTTTAAAAAAATTGCTCTCTCATCATGTGTGAGAAATTAATTTAAAATTAATATTTTCCATATCTATGAATGGAATTTGGAATAATTGATTCCACATTTGGAATTTGAGTAATTCATATTATCTATTAATTTTAAAATAAATTTTCAATATATTTAATAGTAAAAATAATTAATATTATTTTAGATGGTTAAGGTATAAATGTATTTATTATGGGATAGACTAAAAAATGGTTAAAATGGCTTAATTATTGTCTAAAATTCACTATATATCCACATTTATAACATAAAATATCTATTACAATATTACACTCCTTTTCAACGCATTATTATTATTAAAAATGTGGGTATATGATTTTCTTTTCAAAATAATTCTATTGTGCCACTATACTCACTCAAAAAAGGCCACAAATTCCCCCCACTAATACACCCCATAATTCACTATTGGATCAGAAACTATCTACCCAAATCATATCCAACATCCACAATCTCTTATTAGAATCCTTATTTTTGGAATAAAGATATCCTACAAATGAATTGGTGAAAACCTAAGGTGGATACTTGATGAAGTTATAAAATTATCTAATGCGTATTTTTAATTTATTTTATCATCCACATCCTTAAACTGTTATAAAAACATACTGATATAATAAAATAAGTACCCTTAATATAATGATATGTTTTTTATTTCCATTACCTACAACTATTTATACATCTATCAAATGGGTTACAAAATTATCATTCATGTGTATGACAGACTATTGTTTCATAAAATGATGTCATTAGTTTTTCATTACCATCACTCACAGCTCGGTTTCATAATTGATATAAGTTATATATATGATATATATATATCAAAAAATTTATTATTACTATGGATTTAATCTTTCATAAAATATTTTTTACTTTATATCCACTAGGTGATAAGATAATGTCACCAGTATATGCAACAAAGTATCACCTAACGAAGCTATGTGATTTATTTTTCACTAACTATTTGCATGAAAGATAATAAATTTATTGTTAATGAATTGAAGTGTTATAAATTAAATAATTACTATAATAATTACATATTTATATTTCAGATGTGACTAGGTGTATTTCTCATTATAACATAGAAAAATGATATGATCATTGGTTTATGTGTGGACTACTACCTTAATGAATAGACATGTCTTTTTTTATCACCACACCACAAGGATGAATATATACGTATATTTAATGAAATAATGATATATATATTATATTATGATAATTTTAAAATGGTAAAATTATACTTACCTTCTATCTAAGATGATCATTTAAAAATGTGAATGTTTCTCATTCGTATGTATGGTTTATCGTCTCCATTATCATAAGATACATAATATCTCATAACTGTCATTAATTGTTGGTTTTAAAAGTAAAATTTATATAATAATTATTTCATGATAATAATTTTGGATATTATTGATCAATATAATATGAATATGAACCAGAAGTCTCATAACAATGAATGAAAGTGAAATCAATGTCATTTACACTTGAAACATTGAAAATAATGAATGATTATTAGCGAAAAAGTGATAAGATGTTATGAAAGGATAATATATGATATTATAAATTTTAATAGGGTTCTGTAATTATTTAATAATATTTTAAAAAAACTATTTAAGAGGATAAATCATGTTCAATCAAATGGAAGCATAAGGTAAGGTATTTCCTCTAAATTTTCCATCATTAAGACATATTGTAATGTTGTGAAAATAATTTATTTTTTATAGTGTATATAATTATTATTTGACATGAAATATATTGATTACATCATTATTATTGTAATATTTTATTTCAATTTGAGTTATTTAATCCAAGGTGATTTTAATTGACAATGAACAAGTTGTAATTAATTTGATAACACATTTTCTTACATTGGGTTATAGTACTTCACTGTTGTCTTTAATATTCAATGAGTGTGTGCACATAAATTTGAACATATTATGTTTTATATCAACATATTTTATCTAGATATACTTTTGAAAGACGTAATCAATTGAATTGGTAATTATTACCTCAATTTTATGATATCTAAAAGGGTTTACGTCACATCTCATTTTAATTAGTATTATTTATACCTAAATTTCAATTGAAGGATGTTATTTTATAATTTTCAAATAATCCATTTAATATTATTATACACATGTTATCTATAAATTCCTTAAGATAATAGTCATTTTTTTCACTCTATGGAATATAAATTGATTAAGAAAATAATTTTATAAAATATGACCTTATTTCTATATTGAATAGGAAATAGTTTTTCTTCCAAAACCATGATTTCTAAAAAATAAACTCATAATTTTTTACCTTTTCCAAAAGATTTATGAAATATATTTTTTCAGATTTAGAATTTTAGAATTTTTTAATGTAATACTCATGTATTTTTTAAAATCCTGGATAGTTGGGCTATTATACAAAATATGAAAACAATCATTATTTTAATGTACTCCACATATAAAAAAATTCCTTCCTTCACGAGGTGCCACTATTTTAAAACATTTCTTATTTGTTTTAGAGGATATTGTTAGTGAAAATTATTTTCTAAAATTTTTGAGAACTTTTTGTTTTAAAAGGTTACTTTCAAAATGATAATGATATTTTCCTCACAAATTGTTTTCAAATATAATTTTTGGTATTTTTATTCACCAATATTTTTTTTAAAATTAATCCATTAGGGATATATTGAATTAATAGAATCCTTATTATTAATTTATATAGTTTATGATCCATTTGAGCAAGAAAAGTATTGAAAAGCACATTTTTGATTTTTTTTGTAGCAATTATAATTTATATAGAATATTTTTTTTTTCTATAGTCACTAGACATTAAACTTTCCTTAAATATTCATATTATTTATCAATGATATTCATATTTCTTAAACAATATTTCATTTTACATATGATTTCTTACATTGAATGTTATTTGATTGATGTGTAGAATTTTATAATATGTATTCATTCTTAAATATTGTTAATTAATGGTATGTTATACTAATTAATGAATTAAGTCAATTATTTGATATATGAGAAATTCATTGGACATATTGTGATGGGTGGTTACAAGTATTATATATCCCCTAAAATCATTATTATCTGTCATAATGAAAATCTGTAAACTAGAAATAAACAAGTTTCTACATATAATTTTTAAACAACTTATGAAACATAATTATGGTAGATGTATCATGTTCATTGGACATTATGTCCAATAATTATGAATTTCCATTATTAATAAAATAGTAATTATTATCCATGGGATTTAACAATGATATTATATTTGGATTTGTTTCATTCTTAATTTATTTATTAAATGGAATCATTTTTTAGTTATTTATATTTAAATATTTATTAATCCTTATATATTTATGATATACATGTTATTTATTAAATGATTTTTTTTCAATTTTATACATTTCTATTATTATTCTGCTTACTGATTCATCATAGCTTTAAATATAGTTAACCCTTAGCTAGAATTTGATATCACCCTTATTTTCTCCATTATGAGGAATCAATGGGGTTTACTATGATTGATATGAAATTTTATTATAGAGGTAATGTAACACCCCAAGATTTTATAGTGTGTTATTTCTTCAAAATAATTCAATAACTTTCACTACACGCAACACCAAGTTCAATCGCACCATGACTTACCAAACAAGCTATTCAAAAGAGGTTATGAATAGTGTTAACTAAATTTTAAAATTTATATAATCCTTATAATTTTAGAATCCATATTATGAGTTTCTTAGACATAATGTAAGAAAAAATTCATTTTCAGTATTGCACTTTTACCAAATTTTAATAGTGAACCCTTTTTAGATACTATATTTTAAACTTTTTGACTAAATGGGGACATCAAAAATTTAAAATGAAACATCCCAAGCTTCCACGGTATGCTAGCGTGTGTTGTACGCAACACCGAGTTCTAACACACCGTAACCAATCAAACTAGCCGTTATGAATAGTAATAACTACTTTTTGAAATTATATATATTTTATATTTTAATATGGAATTCATTTTTGGATTCGGAATATCGAATTTAGCCTAAGGTGAAATTTTGGTACTTTTCGGATAACTTTCATATTTTGATGAATAGTGAAAATTACTAAATTTTAATTAAAAACAAATTTTTTAATCAAAATAATTAATAGTGATAAATTGTGAATTTGAGTGGTATTAAAGTTTATTTAGAATATATTTTTACCATTTAATATAATGTTGGTCATTGGACATAATTTTACAATTAAACCGAACATAAACAAGTGTCAATCTTTTGATAGTTATTATCTCTTAAAAACACGCTTTTTGTTTTGACAGTGGGAATTAATTTTAAATTAATTTCTGCCACTTCTGTGTTTTGAATTTAGGAAAATGGATTCCATATTTGTAATCAGGATGTTCAAATTGTGTAAATAGGTAACTTTTATTTTTAGACATTTTGAATAATTACTGCCGTAAATATTTTATTTACCATGGTTAAGGGTAAATCCGGTAAATAAGGGTTAAAAAATAATATTATAATAATTCTAAATTACCCTAAAACGTGTCTTAACCCTATTTGTTGATACATGGTCGAGCATGGGCATCTTTGGGTCTATTTTGGGACCCCATGGATCCACTTGTAAGTGATAATGACACTTTATTTTAATTAAGTTAAAATGAATATAAAAATGACACAAGCATATATCTTTTAGCAAAACAATTGTTACATGGGGTTATATATGTTGGATTTTAGATTATAAATATTCATTAGAAAGATAAAAAGCTTTCCTACATAAGAATATTTTATTTATAATTTTTATACATTAAATAATGTATTTTATTTATGACACCATGATGATGCAGTAATTACTATAATAGTGAAAAATTAAAATAATTGATATTATAAATACCCAAATAAATATAATATGAAACTTTTAATGAATTAAACTAATTTTCTAGGATAATATGATATATTAGGATTGATTTAATTGACTTTGTTCGAAGTAATAAATCTATTATGAGTTTCACAAAAATCAACTATTGAATAGTGTCAAAATTGACATAAAAGAGTTTTTAAAACGAATATTATATTATTAATTGATATTAAATTCCTAAAAATCTAAGGTTCGGCCAAGAGACTTATATCATGATAGGTTCATTATTAATGGACCACTTGGGGGTCTCTTGGATGTATGTAGTAAGTTTATTAACCATATTATATAAAAATACAAAGAGACATTGTAAAAGTGAAACTAATTAACTTAGAGTTAATACTTAAAGATAAGGTTAATATAAGTACCCAAACCTGTCTAAATTCTATTGGTTGAGTTGTTTTCGACCCATCCCTACCTTAACCTTTGAATAGTCAACTTTTGAGCCATTTTAAACCGATTATGAATTTATTATAAACTAATATCTCTAGATTTTCCAAAGGTGCCCCTCACCCCTCTTATAAAAGGGCACTCCTCCTTCTCATTTCTTCACACCTTCAAAGCCTTTTGGTTCGGCCAAACTCTGCCCAAATACTCTCCCAACATCCCTCAATACAACCTAGAGGCCTTAGTTTGATCAGAAAGCCAACCTAAGGAGCCCTTTTGATCAAATCAAAAAGGAAGAACCCGAAGAAGAGGTAATGTTTTCACCACCCCTTTTCAAGTTCCTTTCTTCTTCCACTTCTTCTTTCTTTGTTCTTACCATTCTAAAATAATAACTCCAGTATCTCACATATAATGTGATGTTATTATAAATATGGTACAACCATATTCAGTATTCTATCCACCCTTTGAATAACATGTCACCATACGTGAGTACGTACGGCTTACCGTCTCCACGTCGTGGTGTAATTGTTATTCAATATAATATTATTTGGATGGGTATAATAATGATGTGTAACTCATGTAAATAATAAATATAACATGTTAATAATTCTGTATATATGATATACCATCCATTTATATATTATTTTAATATCAAAAGAATGATATTTTCGCTCGTGCGTACGTACGGACTATCGTCTCCACGAACGCGATAAGATTCATTCTCCATCGTATCCATTCAAGTACAATTATCATTTGATAATTTAAAAATGATGTTTAAGGACTTGATATCATTCTTTATATGAATAATATAAAACCTATCCTTTACAAACATTTCTTACATAACAAAACATATAAAAGAAAACAAGTAAGTTAACACCGGAAACAACGATAATACTAAGATATTATTATCAAATCAATATTAAAAGATCATATATGATATCATATTAATGTATATTATTCTTGTATAATTTAATAACAATTATTTCACCATTATACAGGAGGTTAAACTACCCCAAAAAAGGAAAAGTACAAGGTAAGGGGTTTTCATCTCACTCCTTATTCCCGTGAGATTCATGCCATATTGCCACCATCACCTTTTGTGTGGTGTATATACTGCCCATAATTATATTCATTGTGTAATACACTCTAATTTATGTGTATTTACATATTCATTGTATGATACCTCTTTCATGGGTTGTATGTTTTATAAGTTACCAAATTGGTAAGGTTTTACTTTACAACCTCTTCATTATCCAAGGTTGTTTATACGTAATAATCTACTGGGATCTCTTTATCATCCACATCCATGTTTCTTAAAAATGTATTTCAAAACATTTTTACTATTTACTAGAATATGAGTTAAAGTCATTTATACCCTTTTTGACTTTTATAAGTGGTTTATAAAGGAATCTTTCGGTCATTTTCAAAACAAGGTCCTTTCTAACCTTTTCGACAGAATTAAGGTAAGAATGTTCTTTTAACTTATACGGCGGGTGCGGCTATTTTATGCCGTTATAAAATCTTCAAAGCTTCCCTTACAAGCTTATAAGAATATTTTCAAAGAAAATGTTTTATTTTATATGGATCTTAAATGATTTCAAAATAAAAGGAGATATTTCTTTTAATTTTTTTTTGATTTTATCTATGTCAACATCCTTTGATGGATTTTAAGATTATTTGAAGTTGATTTATTATGATACAAAAATTCTATATTGTATTGAAGGTTTTGTGATATGTTTGACTGTGGATGTGCTATTTTTATACCATTCATGGTTTATGGTGAAAGTATTGACATTTCATATGCTAGTTTTAATATGAATGTTTATGTTATGTTTAAACCTTTTCATATGGGAATGCATTGGACTTAATATGTGACGGGTGGAGCCCGCTATAGCTCCTCGATGCATCGGTAGGTCTCATGAGACAAACTAGTGTCTTGGCACAAGGCCTTGACAAAATCTTATTTTATAGTCTTGGCACAAGGCCTTGACTATATGGTTATGATAGTCTGGCATTATGCATTCCAACATTACGAAAGTGGTTATTGATTTTTGCATGTGATTATTTGATTAGTAGAATATCCATGTGAATAAGTAAATGGAATTATTTCATTTTACTTTTGCCATACTATGTTGAAGTTCAAGTTTAAAAGGCTTTTGTTTTAGTAATTCATTGACTTAAATGTTTATGCTTATTTTTGAATGTTCCTCTATATTGTTATCCTTACTGGGCATTTGAGCTCACCCCTTTTCTATGTTTTATTTTTCCCAGGATGTGAAGATGTAAGTTATGAATGACCTGCAGGGATATTATGAGGGGTTTATAGTGTGGACTGTGGAAACATTATGTTGTTGTAGTAGTTTTTCATTTTATGATGTAATGTAAAACTTATGAATATATCTAGTGTTTCCAAGGCTACTAAACCAATCGGTCTTTCAAGATTTGATCTTTCTTGTGATCATGCCAATGTTATGTAATAATGCACCGACTCTGGGTAACTGGGGTCGGGGCGTTACAGTTGGTATCAGAGGAAGTTTAGTACAAAACTTGGAAGCTAGATTTAGATAAACTCTGATTAGAGCACGTAGACCTAAGATGAACTTTGAGGATTAGTATAGAAGAACTTCCTAGAATTTTGGTATTGTAGAGATTTTGTGAGTTTTCCGAGCAATACATCCATGTCTGGATATGAGCAGGTAGAGGTGGCTCTGGCACAGATGTACCTAGGGGTAAAACCCGAAAACACCGCTTTGAGCTAGACTCGAACGGGAACTGGTGCACGACAACGGGCCTTGCTGCACTCTTGGTTACGACACTCCCGGGGGATATGCTTAGGATAACTCTCATTTTCTTTACAAATCATTATGAAGGGCTTATGAGTATATACATCCTCAAAGGAGAAATTTTTATGATTATGGATTGTATCCATAAATAGTTCAATTTATGTTAAGTGTTTTATAAGTATGGGATTATGTATTTTGATTCATAAACTGATCTAGTGTATGCCATTGTTTAGAAATGGCGCCCAGTAGAAGGAATGAGAACTCCAGAAATGCACATGATCCAAAGAGAAGGAAGGATCATATCTTTCATGGTATTAAGCTAGAATTTATAAGAGAAATAGTCTCCCATGTATTATCATCATATGAAGAAATAATATCATGTGTTGATAAGATAAGTAAAGAGTTTACTGAGTCCTATGGCTTTGAAGGGAAGCAAGAGAAGAAAAGGATGGAAGAGAGAAAGATAGATAAAGGGAAGAGGGAAAAGAATAATTTTCCCATACGTGGTAACTGTGGAAAGAAACACCCTGGAACTTGCCTGAAAGGAATGGGAGTTTGTTATAAGTGTAGAGGAAAAGGGCACAAAGTACGTGACTGCAAGGGTAAGAAAATGGTTTCAAATGTACAATGCTTCATTTGCAAGGAGTTTGGACACTACGCGAACCTATGTCCCAGTCATCAGACTATGACGCAAATGATTCTATTGGATAATAATCAAGTTACGATACTACCACAGATGAAGAGGAATGATTAGAGTTCTTATGTTGATTATGTCAATTGAGTGTTGTATCAACAATGTACTTGTTATAATAATTATGGAGTATATAAGGATTGTACTGCAGTACTATTTCATTAAGGACTTGAGATTGTGTGGAACAAAGAAATGTGACTCAATAGCAGGATAAATTTTTAGAAAATATATGGTTGAGAGAAAGATAAACCATAATATGGTTCTGATACCGAGGTAGTGATTTTAGAATAATACATGATTGATTTGGATAAATTATATTGGATATTCTTGACTACCTTGAAGTTGATTAATGATTTGTATATTCCATCATTATTGGGGTTTAAAACATTTTTGGATTGATGAAGTATATCCAGCATTCTATATGGAATAAGGGAGCATGAATGTAACCAATAAGTATTATGGTAATTTAGGATGTTTCAGTGTTTTAAAAGAATACATGATGAAGGTATTCATATTCTATTACGGGGTAAAAAGGATTTATATTATGTTTACCTTCCTTATAAATGTTGGACTGTGAGTTTGGACAGAAGTATTTTGGATAGTTCTAGTTTGGATTATTTTGGATTACCATAAAAGGACAACCCGGAGGTCGGGCGACAACCCGTCGCGTCCGGCAAGGCTGCGAGACTTGAACCCGCAACCGAAGGGCGACAAGGGTGTATCACCTACCACCATCCCACGAGATGTCCTGGATTAAATAATGTAGTTTTTATTAAAATATCTTTTAGATGAATTATAAATTCGTTTATTTTGGAACCCTATACGAATAGTGTAAATAGAATTTTTTTTACATTCTATTATCTTTTAGAGTGAAAGATGAGTTTGTGGTAGAAATTTATTAATGCATAAAACTCTAATTATAAAGTAAGTATATCTCCATATGATCTTAGCCAATCTCATAAAAAATTCCTCAATATTAAGAAAAGCAAATTAGAACAAAAATGTTTTCCTACATGGTACCTTAAATCATCACTAATTTATGGCTTTGGGATTGTTGGCCTTTTCATAGACATGTTCTCTACCACTCTCCATCAGATAATTGATGGTTAGATTTTTCTTCAATATCCATATTTTCCTACATGGAACCCTAGTATGTGTTATTTTCGGTAATCTTCATACTTTCGACTCATTATTTTAAATAGAGGCCTCATTAATTCATTTTTCGATGTGGGATTTCAACTAAGATATTTTGAAACGTCAAAAATGTGTTATCCTAATACCCTATGTTTTGTTGAACCGATGTTATTTCAAATCATCATAGATTGATGAATTTAAGGACCTCAATTTTATACTTGTTTGTGATTGATGACCTCAATCACTACCTATAAATATTTACGTTTTTTCTCCAATTATATGTCTCTAATTGCCACCAATATTCTCCTAATAGAGATCATAATTTGGTGGTGATCCTTTCATTTCTCTTTTCCTCATATTAAGATTAAATTTTAGTAACCCAATTTTCGATGTGGGTTTTCCCACAAAGATATTTTCTATTTTCAACCTTTAATTTTCGAAGAACAATTTCAAATTGCGAGGACGCAATTTATTGAAGGAGGGGAGAATGTAACACCCCAAGATTTTATAGTGTGTTATTTCTTCAAAATAATTCAATAACTTTCACTACACGCAACACCAAGTTCAATCGCACCATGACTTACCAAACAAGCTGTTCAAAAGAGGTTATGAATAGTTTTAACTAAATTTTAAACTTTATATAATCCTTATAATTTTAGAATCCATATTATGAGTTTCTTAGACATAATGTAAGAACAAATTCATTTTCAGTATTGCACTTTTACCAAATTTTAATAGTGAACCCTTTTTAGATACTATATTTTAAACTTTTTGACTAAATGGGGACATCAAAAATTTAAAATGAAACATCCCAAGCTTCCACGGTAAGCTAGCGTGTGTTGTACGCAACACCGAGTTCTAACACACCGTAACCAATCAAACTAGCCGTTATGAATAGTAATAACTAATTTTTGAAATTATATATATTTTAGATTTTAATATGGACTTCATTTTTGGATTCGGAATATCGAATTTAGCCTAAGGTGAAATTTTGGTACTTTTCGGATAACTTTCATATTTTGATGAATAGTGAAAATTACTAAATTTTAATTAAAAACAACTTTTTAAATCAAAATAATTAATAGTGATAAATTGTGAATTTGAGTGGTTTTAAAGTATATTTAAAATATTTTTTTACCATTTAATATAATGTTGGTCATTTGACATAATTTTACAATTAAACCGAACATAAACAAGTGTCAATCTTTTGATAGTTATTATCTCTTAAAAACACGCTTTTTGTTTTGACAGCGGGAATTAATTTTAAATTAATTTCTGCCACTTCTGTGTTTTGAATTTAAGAAAATTGATTCCATATTTGGAATCAGGATGTTCAAATTTTGTAAATAGGTAACTTTTATTTTTAGACATTTTGAATAATTACTGCGGTAAATATTTTATTTACCTTGGTTAAGGGTAAATCCGGTAAATAAGGGTTAAAAAATAATATTATAATAATTCTAAATTACCCTAAAACGTGTCTTAACCCTATTGGTTGATACATGGTCGAGCATGGGCATATTTGGGTCTATTTTGGGACCCCATGGATCCACTTGTAAGTGATAATGACACTTTATTTTAATTAAGTTAAAATGAATACAAAAATGACACAAGTATATATCTTTTAGAAAAACAATTGTTACATAGGGTTATATATGTTGGATTTTAGATTATAAATATTCACTAGAAATATAAAAAGATTTCCTATATAATGATATTTTATTTATAATTTTTAGACATTAAATAATTTATTTTATTTATGACACAATGATGATGCAGTAATTACTATAATAGTGAAAAATTAACATAATTGATATTATAAATACCCAAATAAATATAATATGAAACTTTTAATGTATTAAAATAATTTTCTAGGATAATATGATATATTAGGATTGATTTAATTGACTTTGTTCGAAGTAATCAATCTGTTATGAGTTTCACAAAAATCAACTGTTGAATAGTGTCAAAATTGACATAAAAGAGTTTTTAAAACAAATATTATATTATTAATTGATATTAAATTCCTAAAAATCTAATGTTCGGCCAAGAGACTTATATCATGATAGTTTCATCATTAATGGACCACTTGGGGGTCGCTTGGGTGTATGTAGTAAGTTTATTAACCATATTATATAAAGATACAAAGAGACATTATAAAAGTGAAACTAATTAACTTAGAGTTAATACTTAAAGATAAGGTTAATATAAGTACCCAAACCTGTCTAAATTCTATTGGTTGCGTTTTTTAGACCCATCACCACCTTAAACTTTTAATAGTAAACTTTGGAGCCATTGGAAACCGATTATGAATTTATTATAAACTAATATCTCTAGCTTTTCAAAAGGTTCCCCTCACCCCTCTTATAAAAGGGCACTCCTACTTCTCATTTCTTCACACCTTCAAAGCCTTTTGGTTCGGCCAAACTCTGACCAAATACACTCCCAACATCCCTCACTACAACCTAGAGGCCTTAGTTTGATCAGAACTCCAACCTAAGGAGCCCTTTTGATCAAATCAAAAAGGAAGAACCCGAAGAAGAGGTAATGTTTTCACCACCCCTTTTCAAGTTCCTTTCTTCTTCCACTTCTTCTTTATTTGTTCTTACCATTCTAAAATAATAAATCCAGTATCTCACATATACTGTGATGTTATTATAAATATGGTACAACCATATTCAGTATTCTATCCACCCTTTGAATAACATGTCACCATACGTGCGTACGTACGGCTTACTGTCTCCACGTCGTGGTGTAATTGTTATTCAATATAATATTATTTGGATGGGTATAATAATGTTGTGTAACTCATGTAAATAATAAATATAACATGTTAATGATTCTGTATATATGATATACCATCCATTTATATATTATTTTAATATCAAAATAATGATATTTTCGCTCGTGCGTACGTACGGACTACCGTCTCCACGAACGCGATAAGATTCATTCTCCATCGTATCCATTCAAGTACAATTATCATTTGATAATTTAAAAATTATGTTTAAGGACTTGATATCATTCTGGATATGAATAATATAAAACCTATCCTTTACAAACATGTCTTACATAACAAAACATATAAAAGAAAACCAGTAAGTTAACACCCGAAACAACGATAATACTAAGATATTATTATCAAATCAATATTAAAAGATCATATATGATATCATATTAATGTATATGATTCTTGTATAATTTAATAACAATTATTTCACCATTATACAGGAGGTTAACCTACCCCAACAAATGAAAAGTACAAGGTAAGGGGTTTTCATCTCACTCCTTATTCCCGTGAGATTCATGCCATATTGCCACCATCACCTTTTGTGTGGTGTATATACTGCCCATAATTATATTCTTTGTGTAATACACTCTAATTTATGTGTATTGACATATTCATTGTATGATACCTCTTTCATGGGTTGTATGTTTCATAAGTTACCAAACTGGTAAGGGTTTACTTTACAACCTCTTCATTATCCAAGGTTGTTTATACGTAATAATCTACTGGGTTCTCTTTATCATCCACATCCATGTTTCTTAAAAATGTATTTCAAAACATTTTTACTATCTACTAGAATATGAGTTAAAGTCATTTATACCCTTTTTGAATTTTATAAGTGGTTTATAAAGGAATCTTTCGGTCGTTTTCAAAACAAGTTCCTTTTTAACCTTTTCGACAGAATTAAGGTAAGAATGTGGTTTTTAACTTATACGGAGGGTGCGGCTATTTTCCGCCGTTATAAAATCTTCAAATCTTCCCTTACAAGCTTATAAGAATATTTTCAAAGAAAATGTTTTATTTTATATGGATCTTAAATGATTTCAAAATAAAAGGATATATTTCTTTTAAAATAATTTTGATTTTATCTATGTCAACATCCTTTGATGGATTTTAAGATTATTTGAAGTTGATTTATTATGATACAAAACTTCTATATTGTATTGAAGGTTTTGTGATATGTTTGACTGTGGATGTGCTATTTTTATACCATTCATGGTTTATGGTGAAAGTATTGACATTTCGTATGCTAGTTTTAAAATGAATGTTTATGTTATGTTTAAACCTTTTCATATGGGAATGCATTGGACTTAATATGTGACGGGTGGAGCCCGCTATAGCTCCTCGATGCATCGGTAGGTCTCATGAGACAAACTAGTGTCTTGGCACAAGGCCTTGACAAATTCTCATTTTGTAGTCTTGGCACGAGGCCTTGACTATGTGGTTATGATAGTCCTGCATTATGCATTCCAACATTATGAAAGTGGTTATTGATTTTTGCATGTGATTATTCGATTAGTAGAATATCCATGTGAATAAGTAAATGGAATTATTTCATTTTACTTTAGCCATACTATGTTGAAGTTCAAGTTTAAAAGGCTTTTGTTTTAGTAATTCATTGCCTTAAATGTTTATGCTTATTTTTGAATGTTCCGCTATATTGTTATCCTTACTGGGCATTTGAGCTCACCCCTTTTCTATGTTTTATTTTTCCCAGGATGTGAAGATGTAAGTTATGAATGACCTGCAGGGATATTATGAGGGGTTTATAGTGTGGACTATGGAAACATTATGTTGTTGTAGTAGTTTTTCATTTTATGATGTAATGTAAAACTTATGAATATATCTAGTGTTTCCAAGGCTACTAAACCAATAGGTCTTTCGAGATTTGATCTTTCTTGTGATCATGCCAATGTTATGTAATAATGCACCGACTCTAGGTAACTGGGGTCGGGGCGTTACAGGTAACAATGTTTTAATATATATATATATATATTTATATATTGAAATTTACTAAAAGGATCTTATCTTTATCTTGTTTACCAATACAAGAAAAATATTTAGTTCATTTATTTGAATCTCCTTTCATCTTATATTAATGTAATAAATTATAACTCAAACTACAAGAAAATGGGTACTAATTGGTTACAAAAATAATATATGGTATGATATATTTTTATTTGGTTATATAATAAAAATATAATAATCATGTATTTATTATAAAATAAGTTTTAATGAGTAATCATAATGTAGGGACATACATTAATGGATTTATGTCTCACTTTTATTTTTTAATGAAACACATTCCATATTAACCATGTAAATCTTCAGTGGTCTATATATGTTTTCCAGTAAGGTATTTTCTGATACTAATACATAAAATTATTGGTATTTACAAATCCTTTTGACGATATAATTTTTTGGTGTTTACAGAATAAAAATTATAAAAAATGCGTAAGGGATTTGTGTGTCATTTTACATTTTTTGAGATAAATGATTATGTTATACTCCAATATTCTTCAACATAGTGGATATAGATACCATTTTACAAGTAATATCATTAATGTTTTTATACTAATGATATTTCATATTTACTCTAGGGATATTCAATCATAGGTATTATGTTTTAAAATAACTAATATAGAAAAGATTTTTTGATAAAATCTCATTATGTATGTAGATTGTTCTTGATTATTATTTAGATGATGAATTCATAGGATTAGTCTCTCAAGAAACTCATAAATTTTAGCATCTTTTAGATATGTCATGAGAATACTCACTTCCCTTTAATTTACTCTCTTTTTGTAATCAAGAGCGTAAGAATATGTTTCTTAGAAAAATCTTCCTTTCAATCAAAAACCTTATTTCTTCAAAACTGATGTTATATACAAATTTAAAAAAAAAAAATTAAATTTTATATGTGGTTTACTCTAGAAATTCATACTAATAATTTATTTAAAAAAAAAACATTAATGAAATCCTCATATAATTTATAAAAACATTAATTGTTTATATTTTCAAAAAAATATTTGAGATAAATATTTTTGTACATCAAAAATATAATTTCACACCATTATGAGAATAATTTTAATTAAATACCCATTTCAATATTTTAAAGGATAGTATGAAAGGAATTCATTTTCCATATTTTTTTATGTTATATATTTTTAAATGTTCTATGTGATATTTCTAAATAACTATTCATCTAATATAAAATCCTTTGATGTCATATTTTATTTACTAGGGATATGATCCTAGGATACCATTATTATTCTTTAAATGGTTTTTTTGTTTATGGTTATAGATTTTAAATGAATCCCATATCTTACCCATGTGTTATGTTTTGATGAATTGATGAATATATTTTCAAACACATTTATTTTAAATGGGTTATGCTATTATGAAATGTTTTCTAAACCCATTTCATTTACTATGTTTATTTATGAAGATTGTTCTATGATATAACATGACATAATTGTATAGATTATATAATGGGTGGTACCTATAACTACCTTCAATGTGTTGGGTTATAATTAATTTTATATGAGGTCAAAAATTTTATAAGAGGTTATCCCAAGAAAAAATATGAGGGTGCACTGGTGGTTATACCATGCCTTAAATAGGGTATATGAGAGGTTATCCAATGTCAAAAAAAGGTTACATGAGTGGTCCTCTCAAGACCAAAGTTGGCCCATTGATCGTCATTTGTAGCCTAACATGTTAGGAATCTCTTGGTGTGTATCCTTGACATATAATATTCTATTCTTACGTATTTTCCACATTTATATTTAATATGATAGAGTTATAATTTCATGGATAATGTTCTTTGATATCCATATGATTAATGTATTATGAAATGCCAATATTTATTCAATGAATCAATATTATGATCATTGATATTTAGGGTATGGTTTTGAACTTTAATGCTTATATTCTCAATGCATTATTATCATGTATTGGTTACATATCTCCCTCAATTAAAATTAGTAAGCATTTGAGCTCACCTATTCCTATGTTTCTTTTCCCATTACATAAAAATAGGTTTTTATGTTGGATTTCTGAAGGTCAATATCATTTTGTTACAAATTGAATATCTTTCCTTATTTAATAATATTGTGTTAACTGTTTCCAAATTCACTAAAATTCTATGGTTCTCAAGTTTTTTTGGGTAATGTAATTAATATTCATATAAATTATGTATTTAAAATGGATTATAATCCATTTTCACTATAAAATATAGGTCTCTAATAAATTTACCAATCCATGTATAGTGTTTATGATATACGCACTTATTTTATTTTAGAAGTTGTGAATATAAATTTCTATAAAAATTAATAATGTTTTGATATATCCTCTTTTAAAGAATACGCCCAGTAAATTATTAAATAACTGAAATCCTAAAAAAATAACATTATGAATTTCCAAAAAAAATATATTGATTCTAAATTTAAATAATAATATGTAAATACGTTCTGTATAGATCACATAAATGTTTTTTCTGGAAATTTAACCAATAGTAATTTTTATACATTCTTAAACAAAAGAACCAATGTTGAGGAAGAATAAATTAATCTCATAGTTGATGAGAGTGATATATATGAACATAATGTTTTTTAGATGACCTTTAAGATGATATATCAAATATTAATATTAATAATACCACTCTGACTAATAATAATCTTATTGATTTAAAAAACAAATATCCTAAAAGGGACCAACTCGACTAACTCAACCATGAAGATGAATTGATCCAACCAAGAACTACATTTCCATGTACTTAAGGACATTTAAATTGTACACTTTAGTTAATATTTTAGGAGATATAGATATTTTTGTTAAACCATATAACCTATTAGAATCATGGATGAAAATCACTATTAATTTTCCAATATAGAAACAAATAGCATCACTAATGTATTCAAGGATGAAAACATGATAATGGTGATGAAATAATAATTAAATTGATTTAAATAAAACTATGTGTTGAAACTAGTTGATTGTCTCAAATACTGCCTAACTATTGACATTGACTGGATGTTTAAAATTATAGTTGATCAATGTTACAAAATATTAATAAAAATGGACATATTAGTTTCACAATGTTATAATCAATAATAATGGACAATACATTACACAAGTTTCTAGACATAAATCTATTATAATTATATATTCAAATGTAGAAAATATAAAACTAAGATTATTGAACCAATGTATCAAGAGATAATTACTAATTATTATATTTATAGGAATTGTTTGGTTGACCAACCTCTATATTTTAAAACCCATAATTTACAAATCTTTTTTTAGAATATAAAATGTTATTTATAGTCAAAAATAGTCCCACAAAGCTCATTATTCTTGCCTCAACTATTATATAATTACAAAATTATTTTAAAAAGGTTTTGATGATCCAACCATATTTGTTAAAGAAGATCAAAATATATTTTGCTTATTGAAATCAAATTTTATTGTATTACTTATTACTAATCAAAATATATAATTTTTTTATTGAATTATATAAATTCAAGAGAAATTAATTTCAAATGAGTTGATTGGGGGACACACAATTCATTATTGGGCTTTCTATTTTTTATAATATTTTAATTGTTTTAAATAAAAAAAATATAATATAGACCCATTAATATGATTTTTATTAGATTATACTAATGGTTGTGATACTCCAACAATTATATGGCCTAAACTAAACATTGATAAAATTAGGAATCTAGTTAACAAATATGATTTACGGTGGTATGATTGGGATCATGTAATGATAAGATAATTTCCTGTGATATAACTTGTATAGTGTATGTTTGTGCTCTTATTAAAAAAATTTATAGGCATTCAAACATTAATGTTGTTAAATGAAATTTAAAATACCCCAAAAATATATACACTTTTTGGTTGTTCAACTCATGGGTACAAGAACATAAATTAATTAGTTATTAAAATGATAATATCAGTTATTGAAAATTTGATCAAAATACTAACTATGATATATATCACTATTGGTCATGTCTATAGTATTTTGGTGGAGAACATAGTATAATTATTTTAATTTATCTTCTACTATAGTTCTGTATATTTATTTTAGAAGTTTGTATATAAATTATATCGATGAAAAACATATTTGTACACCATGTATAATAATTTCGACATGTCCCTACAAATTACAATAATATAAATGGTTTTAAGGTTTCTATAAATACTGCATCTCATTCATAAAAATAGAGTATTGATATAAGAAATCAATTTTTGAATGATAATTTTCAAAAGGGTGATAACACTCTGGAATTTATTATAATTGAACAATACCATAGTGATATACATTAATTTTCCATTAATGGAGAGATACACAATTAAAATATATTTTAATTAGGACTAATTAATTATTCTTAAATTATATATCTATCTAAAATAATTCAATATTATAAAATACTGTAATGTATGTAAAATATATGACCATTATTTTATGCATACTGCATTTTTGGCATTCATATCATATTTTATTAGTTAATATTTCATATTATATTTGAGAATCATTTCTTATGACATGGAACATTTATAGTTTTAACATATATGTGATAAGGGACTATAAACCCTATGCTACTATATGGCCATTCATGTGGTTATTAGTGTTTCCCCAACACTTTTGTTCTATTGTAATGCACGACACAAGGTTAGAGCACCCTCCTTGAATCTTATAATTTTTCATGTATAATGGTTATGGAAGATACCGTGGCATTTTTTTCTCTATTGAATGTTACATGGTATGTAAACCTATAATGAAAACCTAGAAGTACCTATTTGGAAGATCATGTTTTTAGTGAACCTTGAAGTGTCTATTTAGAAGATCATCACTTTATTTTATCATCTTCTTTGAATTATCAAAAAAAATATATTCCAAAATCCATGTTCAAAATGAATTTTCTAAGGTATATTAAATGAAAAGTCTATTAAGCATCTATTGAAATGGTGTGAATGAAGAAACATTTTTATTTCTATCATCCTAATGATTCAATTCCTAGGATGAGGTCAAAATATAGTTTGGGTATTGTAATGGAACCTCTCAACATGAATTTATCATGTTTTTTTTATGAGAATGAAGGAAATGTATTATGATTGTATAAATATAAAAAAAATTCTTGCTATATAGGTTCATCCATTAGTATGTCTGGTTTTAATGGTTTATTGAGAATGGTATTATTACTATACAAGGATAGTAAGTTTATATACATGATTTTTTTTTTCTGAAGTTTGTCAACATAAGGTATTCATCCATACCCTGGTTGATGGAAAAGAAGTTTATTTCATTTTTATGATATGGGGTGATATCTAAAATGTTTTTCGAAATTTGGGTTTGATGATTTTACATTATACAACCTTATTCTATATGAAAATTATAAAATTATATTGTATTTATATAAGCATAATAGTTATGGAAATTATAGAACACATAATTCCAATGAGAAGGAATGGGACTAAAAATTGTTTATTAATTTTATTCAGCACATGATATGTCATAGGAATGGGAACAATAGTATTTTAATTAAAATGTCTTTTCTCGGATGACCACTAAACTGGTAGATGGACCAGTGGGTTACACGCCCTGAAGTGCATCTCCACAAATTCTAGAGGATTATAAATAATTTCCAGTTCCTAGTGTGTGTCTGTGGAGAGGTTATTCCCTCATAGATCATAGTAGAAAAGTGTTATAACAAAATAAATGACATTAAATATTGGAATTAGTAATAAATAAATGGTATCGAGGCGGGCATGCGAAGGCATTTCGGTGCCGGATCTTGATCTGGCGTCGGCGGTGAAGACTTTTTGGCGGGCGACGTTCTGTGGCTTGGTGTCGGCACCGGAATTACATGGAGGGGAGGGGGTTTTCTGGCCTCTGGCGGCCCTGTGTATATTCTAGTAGGTCTTCCTTGATGTTTATGATTTTTGTGATCAGTGTTGATATGCAGTTCGGGTGTTATGCGGTAGTTTGTTGATTGTGGTCTTTGTAATCGGCTATTGAATCCGTGGATCTGGTTTGATACGATGGCTGTCTTTCTACAGCTACTTGTGGTTTCTCCCCCTATGGTCAGCATGCTTCGGACTCCCGTGAGGGTGTCTTTGTGGTACTATTCTTAGTGGATCCATGCCCAGAGTGGCGTTTCCGATTCAAAGCAGCCCAGTTCCCTTCACTAGTGACGTACCCTTGGTGTGGTGTTGGGACATCCAGTCCTAGTTGAAAATGGCCTGAAATCACGTTCTTTGTATCGTCTTTGGGTTTCTCCTTTGACTGTAGTGGTGGTTGAGAGGTAGAAGAGCGCGGTGGGGTAGAGGATGACTCGTGTAGTGCATTGTGATGCTGCTGAATTTTGGTTTGTGCTGCTCATAGTTTGAGGATTTCACATGTTCTTGGTTCAATCCCGAAGGTGAGAATTCTGTGATACCAAGCTTGAACACTTGGAACAAGCCCCAGAGGAGGATTCAGAGTTGACAGTTCATCTTTTCAGTGCTTTACGGTTGTGGTTGTTGAGAGGGTATGGTGTCAGCAATCAGATTGGGCCTGTGATTTGACACAGGACACTTGCTTGTCAGATATCCCTACAATGGTGGAGAGTTTTATCATGATCAAATGCTTGGGAGGGGTGTTCCTTGTTGTTAGTCTGGTTGCACACTTTTTCTCTTTCAGTTTTGATTTGTCTTAAGTCCATGAAGTTTGTTTGGGGTTTCCCCCATCTTTCTTTAAAATGGGGCTTTATCAAAATAATAAAAATTTGAAGGCCTTCCGACCGTTTGATGGTAAAATATAAGATTTAAAATATTACAATAACCAAATTAAAGTGGAAATTCAAATATAAAACATTTAATGTATAAAGGATGAAGTAAAAAAGTGAATTTGGGATGAATAAATATAGAAATAAAATTAAATAAAAGAATAACTTCCAGAAATCTAGATCCATGAGCATCTTAGTCATCATTTAAATCTACATCTCCTAACTCTCATGTATAATAAAAACATCCATGCACAATCATTTAATCCAATGGCTTTGAAGGATGTAAAAGTGCTCGGGTACCACCGTGCAATTTTGGCATAAGCAGGGCCTGAGACATAAATCTCAAATGTTTATTACAACTACTGTCTATCCTAATACATAGAATGAAATGTAAATAATGGAGTGTTCCATATATAATAAATTTAGAGCGATATAACGTTAATAATAGAAACTTGGTCCAGGTTCCTTAACGGACACAAGTCCTATTCCACCTACTTCATACCAAGCCATATATATATAAAGAATATGTGGGAATGGAATAATATATATACAATGGATAACATAAAATGGAAATTAAAGGAAGTTGTAACCCCAAGATCATGCTTTGTCTAGTGATATCACCTCCAATTCTACATACAATAGTGTTATCAAGTTGAGTAAAAGTGACACAAGTTCATAATCCCAATGAACACAAATAATAAAGGAATCAACTTGTATGAGTATAAAATCAATCCATGAAACAATCAATGAAATTTATAATCCATCAAAATCAAGGAGGAGTTATATGCCCGTCGTTATTGATCATATGTGAATCCTAAGTGTTGCAAAAAAAACAACATATAAAACCCAATACATTTAGTCCACCCATTGAAAACCATACAACATAACCTGTATCAATAAAAGATGGTGACCCAGAGCTCATGCCAAATATATCACTTGTGGGACTATATCTCACCTAAGGTATGTCGTAATCATCTTTCCAACAGGTCCATCCTCGGTTTCATTTCTATGGAACCATCCTTACCCAAAAATTATCCTAAACCACCCGATGAGCCCGTGCCTAGGAATCCAAAGTGTCGATTCTAGAACATTGTTTCATAACCACCTAATAATGGGGATTCGATCCAAGAAGATATTAACTCGGGATCAAACTCCTCTACCATCTCGCAACAACTGTGCAATATCAATCAAGATATATAACCCTAAACATTTCATAAATATATAATTTTGTCCTAATAAATAGTCATATCTATATCACGTTTCCACCATTTAATTCAAGATATTAAATTTAATCCAATCCATAAATGGAACAATCCATATTGAATTTCAGTGAACATTATCATATGAAATGCATAAGAAACAACCATAAAATTTAATCAATTTATTGTCATCATATGAAATTTAATATAATATGTATAGAATGAATGTTCATATTCATATTTTAAAACATATGAATTAAAATCATATGTATTTTAATTAAATCATTTAATATGACATGGTTACATATTCATTTTTTGTCATGAGTAATATCCTCTCATGTAAGACATTATCCTTTTTTCAATTCCCCTTTGAAACATTTCAATTATGGAGTGAAAGACACCATGAGCAAGCCACTTTATTTAATTCATATTATTTAATAAAACATATAAAGGAATAATAACCATTTAAATAAATCACTACATGAGGCATTACCTCTCATGTTCCAAGTTGACCATGTTTGGTTCCATATTACTCATTAAATTCATTAAAATATATCAATACCATTTATAAGATGAAATGGGGTCACATAGTGGGTGAAATGGTCATTATAAAACTCCCAGACTTGGGAAATTCCACAATAAATGTGTATGGTAACATAGAGGGTGATTTGTATCAAACAAATGCTTTCATAAAAAGAGGAAACCCCCCAGTTAGGCATAACATAAAGGCTAAGTATTAGGTGTTATTTACAACTAAAAATGACTTCAAGAAAAAGGAAAACATCAGTGAAATAACTCCAATATAACTAAATAAGCCTAAATGATCACAATTTTTTTTCACAGATAGGGAACCTCTATTGGGCGGGTTTTATTATAAAACCATGAATTTGTTTATCTGGCAGACCATGAATAAAAACTAATAATCAATTCTAAATATAAATCACCATAAAAAATTTAAAGGAAGTATGGGGGGAGAGTAATTAATGAATTCTTAAATTTATTTCCACAGAGAAGGATCCTACATAAGTAGTCCCAATTTATAAATAAATACAACAAATTACAATTATCACTATAATTTTTCATTAAATGTGAACCTCTATTTGAGGGTTTTTACTTTCAAAACAATGATATTTTTCATTGAACAATTAATTAATCTTGGTCGATCATTTATAGTAAGAATCATCACCATTAATAAAAATTCAAGGAATGTGAATAAAAAATTAATTGATTCATTTTTAAATTAATGTATGAATTGATAGGGATCCTTCCTAGAGTAGTAGACCAATTTGACACTCATCACTATCTATACTAAGCGGCAACCACCCAAAACTGTCTCACACTCAATCATACATACACTAATATAAATATATATATCCTTTAATCCAAATAATTTATTCCCCTCACCAATATGAAATACTTAAAAGGATGATATATATATATATATATATTTATATTTATATTTATATTTACCTATGTATGTGTATTAGTGCCTTAAAAGTTGATAATAACCCTCTACATATTATTAGTAACTAAAAATTAAGATTGAAAGGAACACCATATCCAATGAAATTTAATAGAACCGAAAATAATTTACTAGGGAATAAAAAACACTTAAATATCCTAAATTAAAGGTGTTATACTATGAAGTGGAAGTGAAATCCTACCTCAGAAAGTGGAGAAAACATGAAACAATTATGAAAATATCCAATGACATTAAGGAAAATTTCTGGCACATCAAAAAGAAAATTTCCCAAACATTTTTTGGAACCCAATGGAGGATGTAAAATCTTACTAGAAATTGATGTTGGTGGTCTGAGATGATCTGAACCACTTCAACATTGACATTATTTACTGTAAAATGAGAAAAGTGGTCCTTATGGACCATCCAAAAAATCTAACATCATAAGAAAAACAAATCTAGTTAAACCCAAACCTAGGGTTTTTTCCAAAACAAAAGGGGAAATGGGGAGACCAATAATCAGTTGACAAAAAGACAGAAGAAGATGATGAGACCTTACCTCGATAGATTGAAGAATAAATTAGAATAAATCAGTGGAATCAATGAAAGAATATGGATCCATAGAGAGTGTGAGGGCGTGCACTACAAGGTTCGGCTAGGTGGGTTGTGCCACAACTAATAGTGTCATACAGGAGGGGCTCACATGATAATGAAGAGGAAAACCGCTTTGGGGATTTATAAAAAAATAACCTATAATAATAATAATAATATTATTATTATAAAATCAAATAATTTGTTTTTATTTTTATTATAATTTAATTAATTTAATTAATTTAGTTTATTTATTTAAATAAAACATATCACATGGTTTGATTTTGAGGGATGTATGGTTTCATACTAATCATGCGCCTTAGTTAGTGCATCTGAACAATTTTGTTTTTGGGCTCAGAACTTCTAAAACTCAACACGACACCCAGGGAATTTCTCAGACCTTCACCAGAGTCCAAAAAAAATTACTGAGGACTGTTCTAACTCTAATAATTATGTTTTGAGCCATGGTTTCCAAAATAAACCATAATTTAATTAAAAAATTATATTTTATTCTGAAATTTCATGCAGTTCAAAACACAGGATGTTTCAGCCCCCCCACCTTTGAACTTATTATCTCTAATAATACATTAGAAACAAAGTAATCATCACCCAACCAATAAGGGAAGTGAATTACCATTAAAACGTCCATGTTGAATTTACGAATGCCCAGTGAACCATTAAACACTTTATTAAAATATGATTCTTAATCCATTATGATCTGATCCAATGCCCATTTTCCTGCTAAAACACTGAGGCAACTATTACCCAAGACCATTCAAGCAGATACATGATCAAGTTATCATCTCATTAATCATTTGACTAATGGTTCTGCCAGCCGTAGGATTCAAAAAATGGAGAATTCTAATTAATGGTACTTCTTCCATCAGAATTTCATTTCATATCATGCACCAAGAATTTTATGGACACACCTAGCATGTTTCCATAAAAAGGAAACAATTGAATCCCAATCGGCCAAATTGAAACTTATCATGTAGGATTACTAAAAGGTATTATCGATCCTATTAAACCCACACTAGCCTTCACCTTGTGGTGGGTGTTATAGCAGTCTATCCTAACTGTAATCATTGAAAGGGAGGAAAAATACATTGACCCAAATAGAAAAATATTCCAAAATATTCTTATCTTAGACAACTGACATATTTCACAAAGAATGATGATTCATTCTTCCATTTTATTTACCATTAAGCATATACACGCTCACCGAGGTTCATTGCCAACTTCCAAGGACGTTCCTTGGTCAAAACAACACTTGAACATTTTAAATGTTTATGCCTCAACACAACGAAAGGCATTTACCATCAAGACAAATAGATTTAAAACGTTAGTTTGGCCTAAGACATTGGATATCTTAGGGTATAAAAGATTAAATCAATATAGGATACATGTGTGTTGCATTGAAGAATAATACAAGAGGATTTTCATAGTTGATAGTCAATCATAACAAATTAAATGAAAGCAAAACAATCGAACCAAATCTGGATTACTTTAAGGAAGAATCGTTGTTCCACATTCTAGTGCTTTATCAACCCAACCACAATTCCATTTCTATTTGAGGAACCATGTGATCATTCAAACATTAAAACCAATGTGTATCCCATACCTATGGTGTTTCCTAGTGGTTACGTACATATACAACATCATTGGTATCATGCTTCTAAGAAAGAAACAACATGTATCAAAAATTTGCATGCCTCAAAGGTATTCAAACCAGACCGATCATTATAAATCAAATTAGGAAAACCCATTTACTATATTTGACATGATGCCCTCACCTTAGGTGCATCCTAGTCATTTAAGAAGATACATGCTAGGCTCCCACAAGCATACTAGGCTAGATTCAGAATAAACATACATCCTTCAATATACTCACAAATTTTTTAATATTTGGAATTAAAACCAACAACCAAAAAGACTAATGTTCCAAAACACCCATGTCATAAGGAAGTAATCTCAATCATGGGGACACACATGATTCTTTTTAACACCCATGTCATTCTACTATGTTGATAACACAAGACTTACTGAATATCACAAGGCTCAATTATTACACTAAACTTATCAAGTTCATTACAAAATTAAGCACTTGATAAGAACCTTATATCTGGATTCATACTACCCAAAGGTTAAAGATATTAAAGATGACTTTTATCTCGAATGATGAAATACTGATTCATCGATCACTTTGGGGAATAGAGTGTTGAACAACCTTCAAAGCAGCTGACCATCCCAAGGATTGTCTAACATGGTGATAATGATTATTACCCGATGCTCAATAAAAAGTCAATGAAACCAGGACCACCTATCTAAACCAAGGGTTCAATTACAAATTAAGAGTCCTTCTAGAGAAGAGGGTACATGAATGAAACCATATTTTAGATTGTTCATTTCATATATTAGTGAATTTAAACTATAAGGGTGCTACATACAATGGGATAAACCCTTATTAAATAAAAATCTTCGACCATATCATTTTATCACATCGAACATAAGTAAATAGGATGAAGGGCATATCATTATTCCACTTCTAAAAGAAGAACTATGGAAAGTTCATCCACTTTCATTCCAATGAACTCAATGAAAATGATACTCTTACCATACAAAAGGGTTTTATAAAAGGACACCACCTAAGGGTTACAATTTCAGGTCATTAAATTTATTTAATTTAAAATCATTAATCATTAAAATTATTTAATTTAAAAAAATGTACAATTTTATTAGAAAAACTACAGACATGTAATTTTAACGACAAACTCAATATAAAATAGTTATGTTTCGTTAATCTTACTTTTTATGAATTAAAAATTTTATTAAAATTCATTCATAGTTAGGTAATTTATAAAATTAATTTCCCTTTAACAATTAAATAAAAATATAAGGGTTCATCTGAGCCATCATGTGTACATTAAAAATAAATCCAATAACGGTTACTAAATTATAAGAATTTAAGTACACCCATAGTGGGTTAGATGTTTACCAATTTTTAAGTCACAAATTTAACAACCATTTCATTTAAAACCATTTCACAATATAGTATAATCATATAAATATATATATCCAGTGATTTTAGTGGACATCTAACAATACAAAATGTGCTCATACATTTTACTACTGGAATTTAGCAACCATTTCTTCACAACCTAAAAACATTAAAATTTTAAATTCATAATAATTTGACAATAGTTCAAATAAAAATGTTTCTTTTTCTATGTTTTAAGACACCAATTCACCAGAAAACTAAAAACGGTCTCCCATCTTAATCGCAACCAATATGTTTTAATCCCACAAAACCATTTACAATCAAAACATATCTAGTCTGTTATTATAAGAAATAAACACAGAAGTATTGTATAAAAAGGATCATGGTATACAAAAAGGAATGCTAAACAAGTAGGCATCATGGAATAAAAACACCTATGAATGTTATACCAGCAATCCTAGAATAACACTCTAGGTATAGAGTCAAATCAGTAAGAAGATTACAAATATAGCTACATGGAATTTAACTGGAATGTGAATTTTTTCTATACCTATTATGATTCATGTAATGCTTCATTATCTCCATACTAATATAAGTGAAAAAATTGTTAAAATTCTATAAATTGACAAGTAGTGGAATGTACACCATTCAATCAAAGTGAACAAATATCAACTAAAATAGTGAATAGCAGGAACATCAATATCATCCCTAGCCACAGGGTTATTTATTCATATGTGGAGTGATCAGTCCTAAAAAATATTATTGACAAATGGTTGAAACATTCATAGTCTCCATTCTACCCTCCAAAAATAGTAAGAAATTGTCAAAAAATTAGCCTTCAATACCATTTTATAACATCTCATCTTAGATGACCACCTATAGCCAGATCAGTAGGTCATAAGACCTCAAGAAGATCTTCCCTAAGGCAAGAGACAGCTGACTAGTACGAAAATCATAGTGTGTGTCTTTTGGGTTATTATTACTTCATATATTATAGTTTCACATTTTTATAATAGAATAAATAACTATAAAAATAATTATAGTAATAAATTAATAAAAAATAGGTGACGGAAAATATTATAATATCTGAATCAAAGAAGACAATGCTAATTTGAAAAATTTCATGTATGAAAGGTTATGCCATATGTGAATGAAGTACGAAATAAAAATAGTTGTATAATGAAATTAGAGAAAATTTCCTAACAACTAGCTCTATGAGCATCTCGAGGATCAGTTCAATCCTAAGATCCGAAATCATGCATACTAGGAAAGCACCACAACATAAGAAATGAATCAAAATACCTACAAGAATGTATAATTGCATTGGTACCCTATAGAAATTGTGGCTCAAGAAAGGTGTGATACATAAATCTTAGTAGGTCAGCACCACCAGTGTCTAGCCAAATCTGTATAGTGAAATACAAATTAATGAGTGTGAATATATATAAATAATTCAAAGTAATAATGAATTAATAATAAAAAGAATGTTTGGGTTCATAAATGGACACTCATTACATACCTCTGGCTTTAGATTATGCCAGAATCCTATAAAGTATACATACTCAAACAAGAATATATATAGAAGGAAAAATAGTAACATCGAGACCCAAGGAAGGTATACCCCCCGAGATCGTGATTTGGTATGGTATCTGACCTCCAAATCCACATACAAGATTTCTAATACGTATCTTAGAAGTGGTGCAAGTTCAAAAACATGCTCAAAAATAAAAATAATAGAATCAGCTCATATGGGTAAGAAATCAATCTATGAAACAATCAATTGTATTTAAAAATCCATAAAAAACAAGGTATAATTTTTTCCATCCTTGGATATCATATCCAAATCACATGATTTTCAACAAAAATATCAAATATAACCCAATACCTTGGGTATATCCAAGGAAGATTATATGCCATCTATTTTATTCCTCAAGGTTAGTGACTCTGACTCCATTCCAAATATCTCACATTTGGTACTGGGTCTCACTTGAGGCATTGTGTAACCATATTGCGAACAGGTTCATTCTCTCTTTCTCCCCTAGGGAACCAGCCTCACTCAAATGTTATCATAAACCTCTAGGAGGATCCATACCTAGAAATCCAATGTGCCTCTCTAGGAACATCATGTCACAACCAACCATGTGTGGTGAGTCTATCCAATAAATCCTTAACTTGGTATCTAAGTTCTCTCTCAGCCCGTATCGAATATGCCATATCATGAATGACATATAACACACGATAATGAATAAATATATAATTAAATGTCAAAAAAGATGCATATCAATGTCACATTCTGATCATTAAAGTCAATTTATGAAATTTAAACAATATAAAATTGAATAATTCATATTGAAATGAAATAATGATTATCAAAATTAGGGAACAAAACATGATCATAGAATTTAAACAATTTCTTGTCATCACATTTAATTTAATATAATAAAAAGTGAAATCATGTTCATATCCATTATTTAATATATAATTTTTAACCTGATTTTCATTTTTATTAATGAATTTACAATGAAGTGGTTATATATTAAATTATATGCATGAGGAACAGCCGCTCATGCAAGATATTATCCTTTTTCAACTTCCCATTAAAACATTTTAATTATGGTGTCCAAGACAATATGAACAAGAAAATATATTTAGTTAATTTCATTTAATTAAACTTATTTTTTAGGAATAACTATATACATAACTAAATAAATGATGCATCACCTCTCATGTGAAAGTTTACCATGTTTGGTTCTATTTAGACCATTCAATTAATTAAAACATGGAAATATCGTTTATAAGATCAATGAGGGTCACATAGATGGGGACATGGTCATTACACCAATTTACTAAATAAAAAATTCAATTTTAAATGTCTAAGGGCACTTATTCAGTGATTTAGTTCAAACAATAACTTTAATAAAGAGAGGTAACCCAATTTAGGGATATCATAGAGACCAAGTATGATTTGTGATTTACAACTAACAATGACATAAAGAATAATGAAATATAAATGCAATAATACAAAGCATGTTAAATTGGAATAAGCAATCAAGGTGAGTTATTGAAGACTTCAAAACTCTATTGGATGAATTTAATTATAAAACCAGTAATTTTTTATCTGATAGATCATGAATCAAAAGACCCCAGGGCTCGAGTCGCACCAGGCTCATACACTGTTCATATTATGAATAGGTCTATTAAACAACATGCCTTAGCTGGGGAACATGTAGCTCCCTAGTTGTTGGACCCACCATATAGGTAAAAAGGGTGACTTAACTAAATACCATGTTTTACACCAAATGCCCCCAGGGCATTAGTCGAGTGGTTCACCGGTTGGGCAATTTTCCTGTCTAGGGGAACTGGCATGGGCTCGAGTCCCGCCAGGCTCAGACGCTATTTATATAATGATTAGGGCTATTCAAAACCATGGATTAGCTGGGGAACATGTATCTACCCGGGTTGGGGTACCCAACATATGGATAAAGAGTGGGACTCAATTGGAAACCATATTTTTCCACCTGGGTGTCAATCGAGTGTTTCACTGGTCAGGCGATTTTTCTGTTTGGGGGAACTGGCACAGGCTCGAGTCCCGCCAGGCTCAAGAACTATTCGTATTGTAAAAAGGTATATTATATTCCATGGATTATATGGGGAATGTGTTTCTCCCTGGGTCAACGGATACACCATACGGGTAAAGATGGGGACTTAATTGAGAACCATGTTTTAGCCAACGAACCCATACTCGAGTGGTAAGGGGTCTTGGTTGGCATCCAAGAGACCTAGGTTCAATACTGGGTAGAGAAGAATTTCTAGGTACTGTAGCATTTTTGTTGTGGTTACTGTAACAGTACTATTGTAGGTACTGCTTGGTACTATAGCAGCCAGAACTATTCACCCGATTTGGGGCTTTGGACCATCGGTTGGGTCTACGGGTCTCAAGGGACTTCAGGCCACCAAGACCCTAGAGTAGCACAGTTCACACAGAGAAGGCCCCAGAAGAGGATCAGAGCATCAAGAGTAGTAGTAACCAGAAGCCGAGCTAACTGGATTAGAATAATGAGAGGATATGGAAAGTTCCATCAGGATTAGGCACTGTGCAACTTTGTATGGGGTAATACTAGCTGATCTGAAATTCATGTTGGGTGGCTAGGATATCAATGATGAAGAAGCTGGGGAGGGGCAGTTCTAGTGGGTTGGGCATATGGGTCATGTATTGGGAATGGTATTCTTTTGGGACTTCAGGGAATGTTTACAGGTCATATCGGGCCTTGTGCCCTTGGCATACATGCCATTCGGGAAAATAATAAAGCATCATAAATAAAAATAAAAAGGAACTATAATAATCCAGTAATTAATGAATTCTTAAATTAATGGAAATGGATAATGATTATACACTGATAATATGATTTTATAAATAAATTTAATGAGAATACATTATAACTTTGTGTTTTTGAAGATGGTAAAACTCCACTGGAGGGGTTTTATTATATAAACAATGAAATTATTATTTAAATAATTTTATTATCATTATGTATAATTTTTACTAATAATCAAAATCATAAATTAAAATTAAATAGATGTGAATAAACAACCAAATGATGTATTTTTAAATTTAAGGAGGCATTGAAAGGGTCATACCTTGAGTATGAGACCCACATGAATCTTAATACATGCCTTACTAAGCTTCAACCACCTGAATCATTCTCACACTATCACGCATATACACTTATATATATATATATATATATACGCTTTAATCCAAATCATGTATTCCCTTAACCTTAAGGAAATACATATAGGGAATATATATATATATATATATAGAAACCTATGTATGGGTTTTTCCACCTTTAAAGTTGATCAAACCCCAATAAAATTTATTAAGAACTCAAAATTTACATAGTAAGGACCAACACATCCAAACAGAATTACCATAACGACATGTAAATTACTAGGGAAAAGAAGCATTAAAAACTGTAGTTAAAGGTGAAAATAATATCGTTGAAGTAAAACCCTACCTTGGATAGTATAGGAAACCAAAAATTACGATGGAAGGATCCATGAACTAAATGGAAAATTACAAGAACCTAAAATCATCAAAATAACCAAATGAAATTGTTTATAACCCAACAACGGATGTAAAATCATACCCTAAATGGATGATGGTTGTCCTAGATGATCCAAACAGATTTTCCTTTGATGTCTATTTTTAGTAAATAAACAAAGGGGGCCCAAGAGACCCTTCACATAACCTATCATTATAAGAAAATAAAAAATACATTTAATCCCTAAACTAGGTTTTCTGTCAAAATAAAAGGGGAAATAGGGAGGCTAAAAATTGATCGAAAATGAGAGAGAAGAGGACTACGAGACATTATATCAACTGATCTTAGAATATATCAGAATAAACTAGTGGACTCAGCTATAGAATATAGATCCATATAGATGGGGGGGGGGGGGTCGTGCGTTGTAGTGGTAAGCCATAAGTGGTGTGCGACACCTATGGTGGTCAGACAAGAAGAATCTCATAGGAGAAGAGGAAACCCCCTTTGGGGATTTAGTAAAAACTATCCTAAAAAATTAATTATATTAATTATAATATTCAATATATTAGTATTTAAATTATATCATTTAATTTTAATTTATTTTTATTCAATTTACATAATTACTTTAAGGAAAACAAACCACACGTTTTGTTGTAGAGGGATGAAAAGTTTTAGACAAATGTTGTGCCTCTGTCAGCACACCCAAACAGTTTCTTTTCCAAGCCCGATGCTTCTGAAACCTACCGAATCACCATGAAAACATATCAAACCTTCACCAAAGTCAAAAAACATGACCTTGGAGTGTTCCAACTCTCGAAATTGTGTTTTCAGTCATGGTTAAAAAAATGGCCCATCCAGTAATTACAAAAAAAATCAATTTTTTCCTGAATTTTCATTCAATTCAAAAAAAAAGATTCTATATTAATACAATGTGATGTATTTCTCCTATATCTTATGAAAAATGTTATGAATGAATATTTGGAAAGATATTTGAGGAGGGATATTGAATTTTTTGGTAGTTAAATTCCTGATATATTTCCAATATGTATCTAAAATTTATATATTACTTCATTCTTCCAAAAGGAATTGTTTCTTGTGAAGAAGAAATTTTTTCCTTCTGTTTGAGTTTCCCAATATCAATTTAATTATTATTTAACAATGGTTTATATATTCTGATTAGAAAAAATTTGTGTTACTGAATATAAAAAATTTCATGATAACATCAATTCAGTCAAATATCCAATGATGTGAATGGATTTTGATTATCATATTATAGATCCAAAATAATATTTGGAGTACTATTCTGATGAATGTGAATAAAATATAAATACTATTAATTAAAAATTATATGAGATCACATTTTTTATAAATATTTTCAACACATAAGTTAATGAAAGTTACTCCAAATGTACACATGTAGATAAAATAATATCAGAATGTTTAATATGGATCCATTTAAACTCTTCTTCCTTTACATTATAATGAATAATAATTGGATAGTGATTTATTTAGACACATTAATGTCTTTGAGTAAAAAATTTAAATAAATAATGTTGGATACTAGTGATGAAAATGATGGTATTTCACTTGCTGATGGAGATGGTAAAAATGATATATCCATTGAAGAGTTCATTAATTCAATATAGAAAATGGAAAAACAGCGACGAGAAGGGATATCCTAATCATGATATATAAGGTGATTCTACATTATATACTAATTATATTGATTGAAATAAGTCCTTATTATCTCCCTTATAGTTTATTTATTACCTAGTTTCTGATATCGATGATTGTGATCACCAAGATAGAGGCAATCCACCTAATCATTGAGGTCCTTCCACCCCTATTACTCTTAAAATTGATATATGATATATGATTAAATTAATATATATTCAAGAGTGTATTGAGAAACAATATACATGATAGATCTTATAAGATAATCATATGAATAACCATGCGGTGGAACAACTATTTTATTACATTATTTGGACAACAACAATGAGACTTATTCATGTGGAAGAAGCTGGTACAATAGACAAGTATGAGAATATTGGGAAACCCCCCATTTATTTTTATGAATCCTCTATTTGAAGTTCCTATTTAATTTAACTCATCGTACATGACATAGGATGATCTTAATAGGTTTATGGAATATTTTATCAATAAGTTGAGGGTTTATTTTTGGACGTTGGATTAAATTTCGTATCTTCTAGAGAAAAATGAACGTTAGTGGCTATTTTTACCATAGTGAGTCACATTCATCCAAGGAGATTTATCAGGATTATACTTGTGATAAAAGAAATTTAGAGTATATAAGATCATACTAATGTTATTTATATTGATCTTGTGAAAATGAATCTTTACCTAGTTTAAACAGATCATATCTTGTTTTTATAGGATTCAAATTCATGTTCTCATATTATTGTATGGTTTAATTATAATTCTATAATACATATTTTATGATAAGAGACAAATGATTTTTTAAATGGTTCATTAGAATCCAATATTCATTAATTTCATATATTTTAATACACAATATGAAAAATCGTATTATCTCATGAGGACTGAATTCAAGAACCATGATATTGATATAATCATTGTGGTGAACATCATTAATGATAATTTTGATTTTATTTAAAAAACAATTAATTGAAATAATTATCATTTTATTGGATCAAGATTATAAAATCACTCCAAATTCCTGGGATTTCATGAACTTGGATGACCATAAAAGTGTTTATACAATATTAAAGATATTCGTAGATGAAAGTATGATTGTTCTAAAGCTCACTCACTATAGTTCACATGTTATAGGGGATTTCACCAAGAAGAAAACATTATAACTATATGGAAATCATACTAGAGTTTCAATTCATACTTCTATTTCTGTTTGACCTCTTATAATTTATTTTAGAGTCGATAGTTCTCTAGTTCTACCACCATATGCATCTCTTCCATTTTTTCACCTTCATTGGAAATGACGCATTTCATTCCTATAGTTCATTTTCAATTCATTATTGACAAAAAAATATTCTCATCCTTAGAAACATATTAATCCTTATCAATCAAATGGAAAATCCCCTTCTAACTACCACATTATGAAGTAACCCATCTAAATTTATACAATAACAAATGAGGCATTATTTTGTAATTTTATATATTTCAATTGAATTAATATGAACCCACATGAATAATTTCCATTTATTATAAGATACATTTCATACTCATAATACTGCATATATATCATATTCAAACATATTTTTGATGTGATTTTTTTTTATTTTTCACCAATGTTATTACTGATGTTTTTTTCTACAATACATCATATTTCAAGAACATTTTATATACTATTCCTTTATTAATATTTTTATAATAAAAATGGGCTAGTAATTATGTTTTTGTCAAAAATATTTTAAACAAAAAAAATTATATGAATGATTATGTTAATAATAACTCCTAATTTATAGTATACTTGATGACAGACAATAATTCTGTAACAATTTAATAGTAATTTATTTTACCAATTTCTATTTTAATATAAACATTTATCCTTCTTCAATATTTTTTTTCGAAATGTTGATATTTTTGGATTAGTTAATGAATTTATATAATTTAATGATATAATTTTTTTTATTATAATGATATATATATTTTTGATTTAAGATAGTATGGATTGTTTTGATAGAAATGTAAATTTATGGAACCTATCGTGTGTGTATTATATTTACGACATGAACAGGTTGATCAATCATGAGTTCCATGTATCAACTACGGTGTTTGTTTTAATCCAAAATCATATTTATTGGAATCATCAAGATGAATTTAAGATCAACTAGAATGGATTGATTATATTCTAAAATGTTACCATGGATGATCAACCAAAATGATATCCCTGGGTCCATACTAAAAAAATCAATAACACACTATTTTAATAACAAAAAATAACTACTGGATTTATAATAATAATTTCCTTTCTCATATATCAAGTATCTTTTTTGTTTAGGGTTATAGGGAATTATTAAAAACCTATATACATCAAACCATATATTAAAAATTATACACATCAATACATTGTTGATTTGTTCTACATTAACTGAATGTTAACACTAATATTTATTTTTCATTTCTATGACAACTGTGTCACTATTTTTATTCCATCATTTCAATTTATAAAATATATAAAAATTCTTAACAATATTAAATATAATTTTAAAATAAGGATGAGAAAAAATATATTTTTATGTGATATAAAAAACGGAATCCCCTAGTCCTTTTTGATAATTCATAAAAACCGATAATGAAATTTTCCATTTAAAAGTTTAAAAATTTAGATCAAAATATTCATTACTTACTCATTAAAAAAAATTAAAGAAATAAATTAATAAATAATTTTCTATTTATGAATGATGTAAAATTATAATTAATAATGTCAGTGAAAAAAATGATTATAGCATCCCACCACAGAGGACAGTAAACTTGTTCCACAAATTGGTGTTCCAAACAGCCTCAATCACACCTCCCCATATTCAAGAGTAGCCAATAATATGTAATGAACTATAAATATATAATTTGGATACAACACCCTCTATTCCTAGTAATTATAGTACCTAACATAATAATTACCATAAACCATTACAAAAAAACATTGGAGATAAGATATGAAATGTGAAAAAATAGAAATAGTAACAAAATTCAACGATAAGGAGTCATTACATATATTCCATAACTCACCATGTATTGATCACAAATAATGATAAAATAAAATAATAAAAATAATAATAAAACTCACATATAAAAATGTCTCGATTTTACTCTATTATAATGTCCTCGCTCCATATAGACCACAGAAAATTGAAGAAATAAACAAACATCAGGGCCATTCTCATAAATTTACATACAGTAGATATTATTCTTGTGTTGATACCGAGTTTCGTAGAATCATGAGAAGGTTGTGAGTGAAAAATAGTAATCCACATCCAAATGAATCTGAAATCTATCCTGTATTAAATTGAGTGCATAAATGTGTACTATAAATGTTCATTTATAAAGATAGAAGATGAAAAATATAAAATAAAATACAAAAAGAAACAATGATAAATGGTATCCTTGGTGACATCATACAATTGATTATATCTAGTTAGACCCAAATTAGTGATCCTTTTACCATAGTAAACATCATTTCATAAATTTTTTTAATAAAGATTCCAATGAAACTACATTCATACTAACCATAGAGAGTCTGGATGGCTCACTAATTATTTTCCTCTCAACAATTACAATATTTAATTGATGGTAGGGGTGAACATTGGAATTACAATGATCTGTGCTACATGTTTAAACAAAATTATCCATCCATAATGTGTATAATAATTTATTTGATTTCAATATTATTCTTAAGCCCAATAAAATCTACTAAAAATAAATCATTCTAAATATATAGGGACAAAAAAATATAATTCACAATGGAAACATTCAATAATCTATATAATTAATCTTCAACATTTGATAAAAAGATATATTACTTCAATCAAATGGATTCACAACCCATGTAATTCATGATTATGAATCTAATAAAAATCCATTTTCCTTCTCAAGGAATTGAATATAATTTTAAAACTCTTAATATAATGGTTTTATGAAACTATAGATTTCATGTGAGTACCCTAGTGGGATCTAGGAAATTTTCAGAGATTTTTAAAATATTCTAGGCCCACACTAACATTATATAACCCTTTTAATGAATTCAAATACCCTCATCATATCAATATATAGATTTTTAAAGATTAATTATTTATTAATAATTAATTTTTAAAAATGAAATGAGTCATAAATAATAAAACATGTTCTCCTCCTTATTAACCCTTTATTGAAAATATTTAAAAATACATAAGCCATTCAATAAACCTCCTCTCATTTCATAATCTCTTTATTAATTTCCCCATAAAATATTTATAAACTCATCACTAATGGCCCTATAATTTTAAAAATCACTTCTTATAAAATAGAGGTCATATCCATTTTATAATAAATCTATCCAAATGAATTTTTAATTCAATTTGAAACAACCATATTTGTAAAATTTTATTTCATAATTATCACATTAATTCCCAACCTATTTTATTCATATCAATCATGAGTATCCATTTAACATATTCTAGTTACATTTCTATAGAAAAATGTTCCACATAAAAGGAAAATGCAAAGGTAAATCTCATTTATAAGGGGACCCACTAGGAATCATCATTTTATAACGATCACAGGAAATGAGTTGTTGAATATTTAAAAATGGAATATTAAAACATTACATTTGAACTTAGTCGATATTGAAATTACCAAAAAATATAAGATCATGTATAAATAAGTGAGACTATGGGTAAATTTAAAGGGACCACCTACATTATAATTTCATTATATAAAATATCCAGTGTCAATCATTGGTTTTCCAATATTTGGGGAAACTAATGATGAACAAAAATATATTATAAATATTTAAAATTATCCTCATTTGGTAGAGATATCTAGACACTCAATTTAATAATGAATCATGGTATGTGGTCTAATTTACTAACCATGGGATCATGATTGTAAGTGATGACACTCCCAATAACCAAGGATCAAGGTAGATCCTTCAATTCCTATATTATATTAGAGGCCAACATTGAAGGATTTATAATATGAATTTTTCTCCAATAATATTTAGAAATGGTTTTTAAAAATAAATTAGAAAAATTAAAATTTCCTCTTTTAATTAAGAATCAAATTTGGTCACTTGATAGCCGGTATTGGGCCATCAGGTATCTAGTGATTACAATAATGATGTGTATGTTCTACAAAGGATACCAATGATATAGTGGCATACCAAAAAATTGTTATAGGATGTAGAAACATCGTAGCCAACCATGAGCACTCATTGGTTCTCTCCCAAAAACATTTTCAACTACCCAACCATAATTCCACATCCAATGTGGCATTTTAAGGTATTAAAACCCTTTATTTTTAAATGAAAACATTAGTAGAAAATAAAACCACCCACACCTCACATTATTAATTTCATATTATCATAAAGACATTTGGATCATCCTTAATTATGTGAATTATAATGATAACTTATAAAAACATTCTATTCTCATTTAAAAGATCATATACTTTCCTTAATTCATAAGATCATTTTCTTACCATATAAAATAAAAATATATATTTTAAAACCCCTAAAATGTATTATGAGAACATGTTTCTTGATTAAACTATTATATATACATTAAATCATTAAAAAACATATAAAACAATACCATTCACACATAATACAAATATTGCATTATTAATTTCATAATTCTCATTTACTCCATCACATTTCCTTGTGACTTGGAGATAGATCATAGTCTCACCCATTGTCATTGTTATATTGGGATCACTAATTTCTTTATAAAATTTATAAGATCCATATCATTAGAAAAAATTAATATCATTCATTTATATCAAAAAATTCATAAATGTTGGAACTATATCACATAAGAAAACCAACTAATAGTGGGAATTTGTGTTTTTTCAACACTTTTATACCAAAGGATTAAAAGAACTGTTGGTATAGGGGTCCTTTACCAACAATTTGAATAAATCGTTGGTAATAATTGTGTTAGTGAAGGATTTCCCAAAGGTTTGATGAAAATGTTGAGAAATATACAAAATTTTCTCCCATTAACAAATGTTTGTACAAATCGTTGGTAAATTCCATGATTTTCCGAATGGGTTTAAAAAACCATTGCAAAAAGTCACACCACATGCAGCAAAACCTCCCTATTCCCTGATTACACTAAAGCAGATACCAATGCATTTCCCCCCAATTTCCAGAAACCCCCGCACATGTGAACCCTATCCTAAGGAATTCCATCTGATCAATTGCAACTCCCCAATATAGGTTATACTCCTTCAATCTCTTCCCAAATACCGACATAGAAGCCTTGATTGAGGTAATTGACAAGGTTGGTGTTTGATCATGCAAAATATGTGAGATAACATGGTGACTTGAGGTATCTTGTTAGTTTCTAGTGTTGTTCATCCCTACTATGAGTGAAAATCATTCAATTCTAAACCATTCTCCATTTATTTCACTATCTAGAAAGATCATGTAATTATTCCGTACTTTTAGGGAATTGGGGAAATTTTATGATTCACACTATTTTATATTGAATCAATGACTAATACTTTATTGGTAGACGTCTATGAGTATATAAAAGATGGTTTATAAAATATCCCTTAAATGTATCACTCTTTTGTGTTCATTATTATCTGTAGTATCAGTGACATAATTTATTATTAATCTCAAATTTAAAAATAAATGTTTTTGTCTATACATTATGAAATTAAATCTCATTACGATCATTGAAAAACCTAAATATGTAGAAGACAAAAATTCATCCACCCACGGGGTGCACTTGACTTGGGGAACTAATTGGGTAATAAAAGTTAGGACCATAGGGGTTCCAAGAATGAGTTATTAAAAATGAATGAATGATTTGGGATGCCTATAACACATAATAGGACATGGGGCATGTTCCTCTTATATTAGATCTATTTAAAATGAATATAAATAAATTTTAATTTAATTTTTGAGTAATTGTTCTTTGATTAATGATTTTTACTTCCATGAATAAATCAACCAATGATGCATGTTAAAAACGTAGTTTTTAATTCCATTTAGAAACCCCCTTAGATTCATGATGATTTGGTTTAGAATACCTTGGGGAAATCTACCCTGGATTCATAGTGATTATGATTTAGGAAGCTGTGGGGAATTCCCCCTTGGATTATGAACTAGAGGTCTCTCTCTTTAAATAGGCTGGTAAGTCCTTCCTCCATATAAATCCATCTGAAGTCGATCAATTTTTTTTCTACACTCCAAATCTCTAAGGCTTAACATAGTTTAAATGTTTTGCATATATTACTCTTTGTTTCTATTTTTATTTGACCTAAACTAGGTGGTGACATGTGTGGAATAACATTTAGAGACCCAATGCTTGACGTACATGGACATTAAATTACTTTTACGGAATACTTAATACATAACAAAAATTGACACACAAGGACCGTAATAGTTTAGTGTCTTTGGAAACTCAGAACGTAATATTCTAATCGTGGTGAAAGATATTCAAAATCTCCCATAAAGATCTTCCCCATTTGGTTTTCTTACCTAAAACCTTTCTTTAAATCCTGGTATAAGAAAACATATAAAGGGTGAGATCAAATTCTCAGTAAGGGTAAGCATGGATAAAATAAAACAAACCGTATACATTGGAACTTAAAAAAATGACCATAATGTTTAAACATGAAAATCTTGATCAATGAGATAAAACATGGAAGTACATAAGGCATAGATAATAATAGAACATCAATCATGATAAAATAGCATGGGAATAAAACATGTAATTGTGGAAACCATTAAGAACATTATATGATTTCCATAGTAGCAAAGGCATTACTGCCAAGACCATCTTAGTGGACAAAGTCCCTTTCTGAATCGAGTTCACTCCTCATTCCAGTCCTGTATTACTGAACCAGTTTAACTTGCCGTTCCATCTACGTCTATCTCATGAGATATAAATCTTTACTCCATGCATTGGTGGGAGATATAGGTCCCACCCATCTCATAATGAAATCTTTATTTCGTGTGCTACAAAGTCATAAATCATACATCATAGCATAACCCATGTAATAGAATGGGATTTTTAGTCATCATTCCATCATAACACAATCCATATAAAAAATTGATATCATTTCATCATAAGAAGAATCTAATCATGTAAATAATGGGGAACTTATACTTGAAACATAAACATATTAAATAATGTCATTTTAGATGGAAAATATTTTTGATAAAACACTTGAAATGAAATCTTGAGGAAAATATCCTTCCTTCTTCAAAATCATTTTCTTTTCACAAAATGCCTTGAAATTTCAAATGAAAAGGTTTTTGTTGAAAATAATCATGAAATATTGTATAGGAATCTTCATGAAAATTAGTTGTTCCATAAAAATTCGGTTCATGACCTATAAGTTGAAAATAACATCCTCCTCGTACTTTTGTCGGAAAAGTCAAAAAGTACCTCGTATGGTTAAAAAAAGAAAGATTCTCTACATAAAATGTATTAAAAGTCAAAAATGGTTAAAAAGGACTTTAAACATACATGAAACCATTTTTAGGAAACATGGACATGGATGATTAAAATAACCCCAATAAATACTTACAAATAAACAATCTCGAATAAGAACGAGATTGGAATAGTTATCCCTTACCATAGGTCTGATATGCTTCGTATGTATCCAAAACTCATGTATAATGATTTAAATAATGTCATTTAATTATTACAGAATCATATTCATTGTTATGATAACATATATGGTTCACTTATGACATTATATTACTCGTTCTTTTGTAAGTTCCATGTTAAAGAAGTGTTTTGGGTAAAACCGTTTTATTTATCGTACATGTTTGGACTTGTTGTTCTTGATATTATTACTTATATCCGGATTTAATTAATTTAATAATGTAAAACATGATTTATATGTAATATATATTCATCATATATATATATATATATATTATAGATCGATAAATGGAATGAAATACATCGTTCATAGAGACGGTAGGCCTTATGTAAGCATGAACACTATTTTTGTTTCCTTATTGAATTGAATGGAATTAAGTAGATGACATAGATATATATACCTAAATCCAGTATCATTATTATGTCATATATTTCATGTTTACTTATTATATTTACTTTATAATCAATCATGAATGGTTAACATGGAGAATGAATCTCATCGCGTCGTGGAGACGGTAGTCCGTACGTACGCACGAGCGATGATATCATTCCCATGATCATGGAATTGTATTAAATTATATGTATAATATTTCATAATCAATATAAATTTAAAATAATCATATATAGTTATTTATTTACACCATTATACCTATCCAAGTAATGTGGTGGTCGAAAACAGATTACACCACGGCATGGAGACGGTATTCCGTACGTATGCATGCGCGGTGATTTCATTTTCCGTAGGTTGGATAGAAGGTTAAATAGGGTTGCTTCATATTTATAATAACATATCAGTATATGAGTTATACTTATTTTATTACTTCACAATGAAACAACTAAATAAGAATAAGTATAAGAAGAAATAAATTTGAAAGAATTGCTAGCAGATATTACCTCTTCTTCGACACGCCTCTTTAAAACCTCCTCTTAGGAAACTAAGATTGGTCTTTGAAGAAGACCAGAACCTCTAGGATGTTTCTAGGGAAGTGTAGAAGATAAATCTTCTAGGTTTGGACTAACTTGAATGCTTAATGTGCTGCGAGGAGGAGAGGGAGGAGGTGCCCTTTTATAAGGGAGGAGAGAGGCACCTTAGGAAAACATAAAATATTATTTTATTATAAAGTCATATTCGGTTTTTAATAGCTCAAAATTGATTTATTTATAAGCTAAGGTGGGTATGGGTCGAAATCCTCTCAAACAATTGGTTTTAGACATGTTTAGGTTACTATTCTAACCTTATCATTTATATTTAACTCTAAGTTAAATAATTTAACTTCTACCGTGTGTTCTTGTTTTCTTACACTATATGGTTAATAAACTTACTATAACCAGCCAAAAGAACCCCAAGTGGTTCATTATTTTTATATATAACCTTATCTATGTCATTTGGCCAAATAATAGATAATTTTGAATATAATAACAATTAATAATATAATAGTTTTTAAAAAAACTATTTCATGTCAATTTTGACACTATTTGGTAATTGATTTTTGGGAAAATCATAATAGCATTATTAGTTCGAAAAAATTTAATTAAATCAATAATAACATGTCATATTAACCTAGAAAATTATTTTAATTCATAAAAAGTCTCAAATTACATTTATTTGGGTATTTATAATATCAATTATTTTAGTATTTCATTATTTAGGTAATTACTACATCACCATTGTGTCATAAATAACATAAATTATTTAATGTCTAAAAATTATAAATAAAATACCATTAGGTATAAAATCGTATTATATTTATAATTAATATTTATAGTCGAATTTATCTTATGTATATCCATATATTAAAAAGTTTTTGTTATTAAACATTGAGTTTAGCAATTTAAACCCTTCTTTAAATAAATTAATAATAAATGCCCTAATATAATCCAAGTGGGACTAAATGGTAATATTTTATTCCTATGGTTGTTTTGGGTTGAATTAAACTTATCCAATTGAATTTGGACATGTGTTAGGGTAATAATAATATCATTTTTACCCTTAATTACCCTATTTACTTTTAACCGTGGTAAATAAAAGTAAAAAGTTACTATTCACCAAAAATTATTTTCATCTCATTGAACAAAATTTTAGTCCTTGATATTAATAATGTTTCTTGGATTTTTTAAATTCAATTCACAGAAGTGGTAAAATTTCATTTAAATGAAAAAGTAAGTTTTTTTACTACCAGTAAGTGGTTTTACTATTCATCGAAAATTGAAGTTTTTCAGAAAAATACCAAAAATTCAGCCTATGAATTATTTGATATTACAAATTAAAAATTGATGTCTATTTTTTAAAATTCAAAACATAGAAGTGGAATTAATTAATTTTAAAATTAATTTCTGTTATCAAACAAATAGCGTGTTATTAAGAAACAATAACTATCAAAAGATTGATACTTGTTTATATTCAATTTCAAAGTGAAATTAATTCCAATGAACAACATTGGATTAAATGAAAAAAATATATTCTAATTACACTTTAACCCCAATTATAAATATAATCTAACCATATAAATTATTGCGATGAAAAAAGTTGTTTTTAATTAAAATATAGCATGTTTTTACTATTCATTAAAATATCAAAGTTATCAGAATAATATGAAAATTTTATCCAAAGTAAATTTTTATATTATAATTAGAAATAAGAATTTTATTTTGTCAAACTGAACTTATAGACATGTCAAATAAATATTTAATGTGAGTACGCCATCAAAAGGTGAGAAAACTGTAATTTTTGAAAAATACATATTTTACACGAAACATATATTTTGTTCTCATACCATATTCTAGAAAATGTGTAAGATGAATAATAATGTTATAAAATTCAAAATGAATTTAATAATATTCATAACGGCTAGTCCATAATAATATTATAACAATATATCATTGTTTAGTGAAACACTATATTGTGTACAACACACTCTATCGAGGAAGGTCGCAATTGCGTGTAATGCAGGCCAGGTTAGGGTTGCGTGTAGTGAATTCTCCCTTGGTTGTTTCATATAACATAATTGAAAACTTATTTCATTTATACATTAAACAAAATATATACATAATTTGGTGTAGAATAATTTCTACAAAATGAACTTGAAATTGTGTGTAACACGAGCCAAGAATAGTGTTGTGTATACTGCAAGCTAATACGGTGTCGCGTATAGCACAAGATAATTTTGGTGTAGCGTACAAAACAATACATAAATGAAATTAAAAGAATATTTTTCATAAAATCTCAGGGTGTTACATTCTACCGCCCTTAAAATGAATTTCTCCCTCGAAAGTTTTCGGTGTTATAAATGGTTTACTACTTGAAAGTTTCTTTAATAGAAACCCACATCGAAAAAATGAATACCAAAACTTAACTTTAAAAACTAAATTATGAAACGTAACGGTTACCCAAAATAACTAGTCACTGGGTTTCCACATAGGAGAACATAGGTGAAAAATATCGATATGGAAGATAAATCTAACCATCAAGTTCTGATTGAGAGTGGTAGAGGACATGGCTATGAAAAAGCCACTAATCACAAAGCCTTAAATTTGTTATGATTTAAGGTACCATCGAATTTATCAGATATAAGAGCAGTAGGACAACATTTTTGGTTTTCAGTATCATCTCCCTGAAGATGAAAATTTTGAATTAGAAGAAATTATTACTAGATTTTGGTACAATCTCACTATTATTCGTGCTTTGAACAATATTCACTTCATCTCTTAAAGAAATAAAGTTGAATTTGTTATTTGTGAAGTGTTAGTAGATCATGTGATAGAATTATGGGTCATTCTATATATTTCATACAAAAGGTTAGAAAAATTTATCAAATATACATAAGTCAATCTATGATGGGGATAATCATATACGATTCCAAAAGTGAACTTATAATTCATCTATCATACCGCTTAATAAAATAAAACTATTTTCTACTATCCAAGGACTTCTTGTAGGCCATTGGAATGCGATAAAGGCCAATTGCACTTCAGTTGTGGGTTCGATTCCCATAGCCTTGTCCGACACGATGGGTTGTCGCCCATCCTATAGGTTGTCCTTTTTCTAAAATTACTTCATTATTTCCTTCCAGAAACAGTATAGAAAAAGTTCTAAAGTTAAACAATTCTATCTGATGTCCAACTTAATTCATTCCAACCATTATGCTTATCGAAAATACTTCTGTCCAATCTTATAGTATAAATAAAACGATTACTAGAAATGTCATAAACCAAGAATGTGAATACCATCATTTATCCCCCATATAATATATATCTTGTTGGTCACATTCCAAACATGTGAATACCTTAATCATGTATTCTCTTGAAAAATTAATACACATTGAACCTTAGTGAAAACATGAATGTAGTTAAAAGTTAACTCTTTCAACATACCAAAATCCCAAAAATTCTATATACTCAAACCATGATATCGCTTAGTACATATATCAATCATGAGCTCATGAATACTATCAAACATATTATTTTATCCTTATCCATTCATTATGCGCATATCATCTTCTTTACAAAAATATCTGAATAACATTTCATGGTTACCGGTACCATTCAACATATACTTTCAAATACTTTAGGAAAAAATAATAGTTTAACAATCCTTAGATGTGTCTTTATTCCATAGTACCATTACCTATACAACATAACTATTGATAAAAATAAATCATTCCACTATCATCTTAAACCATTGACCAAGCTTCCACACTTCTTTCATCTCATATATCATTTGTTATCTCCTCATCATCATCCACATAAATACTACTCATATGACCATGCTGATTCTCTTCATGAGATTTTCCCTTAGGGCATTGATTTTCATAATTCCCATACATTCCACATTTAAAACATCTAATCATTGTTAATGTCATAGAAAAATCATTATCCATTTCCATGGTGTTAACTGGAGCTTTTCCTTTACACTTACTGGATTTGTGTCCTTCTTTTCCGCACCCAAAGCATCTTCCAGTTCCTTTGAAACATTCTCCCTGATGCCTCTTCCCACATGATTTACATGAGGGAAATTGAACTTTCTTTCCACTATGATCATCATGAAACTCCATCCTTCTCTTATTAGCTGAGTTAGGAAACTTACCAAAGTTGAGATTATTGGTCATATTATGAGAATTCTGATTAGGCATAAAAACGATGTTTGGACTTCCAAATTACATTTCATTTGGTTGCTCATGAAGAATATCATTCCATTGTCCATCATATCCTCCATTATCGTGAATCTTCTTGTTTCCAGCCATTTTATAAAACTTAAAAAGAATAGTGTGAGAGGCAAATATCATGCTTGGGAAAAAACATAATAAAGAGGGAGTATCGTCAATATGAAACATATTAGGTTAAATTCTAAGATCATTACCGTAATTCTAGGACTATAACCTATACATATAATTATCCTTAGTGACATCCCTAAACATACCTTAAATATTTCTAGGGATTTCACTAAAGCTTTTGTATCCTAGTTTCCAAATGTTAACAAAAACATTCCTCTGATACCAACTATAGATACCCAAAGCTTGACGTACATGGACATTACATTACTTTTGAGGAATACTTAATACATAACAAAAATAGACACACAAGGACCGTAAATAGTTTAGTGTCTTTGGATACTCGGAATGTAATGTTCTAATTGTGGTGAAATATCTTCATCATCTCCCATAAAGATCTTCCCCTTTTGGTTTTCTTACCTAAAACCTTTCTTTAAATCATGTGGAAAAGAAAACAAATAAAGGGTGAGCTCAAATGCTCATTAAGGGTAAGCATGGATAAAATAAATCAAACCGTATACATTTGAACCTAAAAACATGACCATAATGTTTAAACATGAAAATCTTGAGCAATGAGATAAAACATGAAAGTACATAAGGCATAGATCATAATGGAACATCAATCATGATAAAATATCATGGGAATAAAAAATGTAATTGAGGAAATAATTAAACACATGATATGATTTACATATAAGCCAAGGCATTGGTGCCAAGACCATCTTAGTGGACAAAGTCCCTTTCAGAATCGAGTTCACTCCTCGTTCCAGTCCGGTATTACTAAACCGGTTTAACTTGCCGTTTTAGCCATGTCTATCTCATGAGATATAAATCTTTACCCAATTAATTGGAGGGAGATATAGGTCCCACACATCTCATAATGAAATCATTCTTTCGTGTGCCACAAAATCATAAATCATACATCATAGCATAACCCATGTAATAGAATGGGATTCTTAAACATCATGCCATCATAACATAATACATATAAGAAAATGGATATCATTTCATCATACGAAGAATCAAATAATGCAACTAATGGAGACATTATACTTTAAACATAAACATATTAAATAATTTCATTTTATATGGAAAATATTTTTGATAAAACACTTGAAATAAAATCTTGAGGAAAATATCTTTTCTTCTTCAAAATCATTTTCTTTTCAAAAAATGCCATGAAATTTTAAAATAAAAGGGTTTTGTTGAAAATAATCGTGCAATCTTGTATAGTAAGCTTCATGAAAATGAGGCGTTCCGTAAAAATCGGTTCACACCGTATAAGTTAAAAATAACATTCTCCTCCTACTTATTCGGAAAAGTCAAAAAGTACCTCGTATGGTTAAAAAAAGAATGATTCATTACATATCATGTATTTAAAGTCAAAAATGGTTAAAAAGGACTTTAAACATACATGAAACCATTTTTAGGAAACATGGACTTGGATGATAACAGTAACCCCAGTAAATACTTACGAATAAACAATCTCGGATAAGAACGAGATTGGAATAGTTATCCCTTACCTTAGGTCCGATATGCTTCGTACGTATCCGATCCTCCTATATAATGATTTAAATAATTTCATTTACTTATAACAGAATCATATTCATTGTTATGATATCATATATGGTTCACCTATGACATTATATTACCCGTTCTTTTGTAAGTTCCATGTTAAAGCGGCGTTTTGGGTAAAATCGTTTTATTTATCATACATGTTTGGACCTTTTGTTCTTGATATTATTACTTATATCATGATTTACTTAATTAAAGAATTTAAAACATGATTTATATGTAATATATATTCATCATATACATATATATATGATAGATAAATAAATGGAATGAAATACACAGTTTATAGAGACAGTCGGTCGTATGTACGCATGAACATTGTTTTCGTTTCTTTATTGAATTGAATGGAATTAAGTAGATAACATAGATATATATATATATATATATAACTAAATCCAGTATCATTATTATGCCATATATTTCATTATTACTTATTATATATACTTTATAATCATTCATGAATGGTTAACATGGAGAATGAATCACATTGTGTCGTGGAGACGGTAGTCCGTACGTACACACGAGCGATGATATCATTCCCATGATCGTGGAATTGTATTTAAGTGTATGTACAATACTTCATAATCAATATCACTTTACAATAATCATATATAGTTATTTATTTACACCATTATACTCATCCAAGTATGGTTGTGGTCGAAAACAAATTACACCACGGCATGGAGACGGTATTCCGTACGTACGCACGCGCGATGATTTCATTTTCTGTAGGATGGATAGAAGGTAAAATAGGGTTGTTTCATTTTTATAATAACATATCAGTATATGAGTGATACCGATGTTATTACTTCATAATTAAACAACTAAAGAATAATATGTAAAGGAAGAAATAAATTTGAAAGAATTGGTAACGGATATTACCTCTTCTTCAACATGCCTATTTCAAACCTCCTCTTAGGGAACTATGATTGGTCTTTGAAGAAGGAAAGAACCTCTAGGATGTTTCTAGGGAAGTGAAGAAGAGAAATATTCAGGTGTTGGTCGAGCTTGAATGCTCAATTTGGTGTGAGGAGGAGACGGAGGAGGTGCCCTTTTATAAGGGAGGAGAGGGGCAACTTAGGAAAACATAAAATATTATTTTATTATAAAGTCATATAATATTTTTAATATCTCCAAATTGATTTATTTATAAGCTAAGGTGGGATTGGGTCGCAAGACCCTCAACCAATAGGTTTTATATAAGTTTAAGTGACTATTTTAACCTTATCTTTTATATTTAACTCTAAGTTAAATAATTTAACTTTTACCGTGTCTTCTTGTTTTCATACACTATATGGTTAATAAACTTACTCTAACCAGCAAAAAGAACCCCAAGTGGTTCATTATTAATATATATAACCTTATATATGTCATTTTTCCAAACCTTTTATTTTTAGGAATATAATAACAATGAATAATATAATATTTGTTTTTAAAAACTATTTCATGTCAATTTTGACAGTATTTGGTAATTTATTTTTGTGAAACTCATAACATCATGATTAGTTCGAAAAAAGATAATTAAATCAATAATAAAATGTCATATTAACTTAGAAAATTTTTGTAATTCATAAAAAGTCTCAAATTACATTTATTTGTGTATTTATAGTATAAATTATTTGAATATTTCATTACTTAGGTAATTATTGCATCACCATTGTGACATAAATAACATAAATTATTTAATTTATAAAAATTATAAATAAAATAAAATAAGGTAGTAAATATATTTATCTTTCTAATGAATATTTATAATCGAATTCATCTTATGTATAACCCTATATTATTAATGTTTTAGTTATTAAACTTTGATTTTAACCATTTTAAACCTTCTTTAAATAAATTAATAATAAATGTCCTAATCTAATCCAATTGGGCCAAAATGGTCATATTTTATTCCTAAGGTTGTTTTCGGTCGAATTAAACTTATCTAATATAATTAGGACATGTGTTTGGGTAATAATAATATCATTTTTAACCATAATTACCCTATTTACTTTTAACTGTGGTAAATAAAAGTAAAATGTTACTATTCACCAAAAATTATTTTCATCCCATTGAACCACATTTTAGTCCTTGATATTACCCGTGTCTCTAGGAATTTACAAATTCAATTCACAGAAGAGGTAAAATTTCATTTAAATGAAAAAGTCATTTTTTTTACTACCACTCAGGGGTTTCACTATTCATCGAAAATTGAAGTTTTGCAAAAAAAAATACCAAAAATTCAGCCTAAGAATTATTTGATATTCCGAATTCAAAATTGATTTCTATTTTTCAAAATTCAAAACATAGAATTGGCATTAATTAATTTTAAAATTAATTCCCGTTACCAAAACAAATAGCGTGTTTTTAAGAAACAATAACTATCAAAAGATTGTTACTTGTTTATATCCAATTTCAAAGTGTACTTAATTCCAATGAATAACATTGGATTAAATGGTAAAAATATATTATAATTAAACTTTAAAACCAATTAAAATGATAATCTAACCATATTAATTATTGTGACGAAAAAATATGTTTTTAATTAAAATATAGCGTGTTTTTACTATTTATTAAAATATGAAAGTTATCAGAATAATATGAAAAAATTATCCAAAGTAGATTTTTATATCCTAATTCCAAAGAAGAATTTTATTTTGTCAAATTGAACTTATAGGCTTTTCGAAAATAAGCTTAAAGGTGGGTACTCCATCAAAAGGCGGGAAAACTGCAATTTTTTAAAAATACATATTTTACACAAAAAATTTATTTTGTTCTCATACCATATTCTAGAAAATGTGTAAGATGACTAATAATGTTATAAAATTCAAAATTTAGTTAATACTATTCAAAATGACTAGTCCTTAATAATATTATAACAATATATCATTGTTTAGTGAAACCTGGTATTGCGTACTACACACGCTATCGAGGAAGGTCGCAATTGCGTGTAACACATGCCAGGTCAGGGTTGCGTGTAGTGAAATCTCTGTTGGGTGTTGTGTATAACATAATTCAAAACTTATTTCATTTATACATTAAACAAAATCTATACATAATGTTGCGTAGAATAATTTTTACAAAACGAACTTGAAATTGTGTGTAACACGAGGCAAGAATAGTGTTGTGTATACTACAAGCTAATATGGTGTCACATATAGCACAAGCTAATTTTGGTGTAGCGTACAACACAATACTTTAACGAAATTAAAAGAATATTCTTCATAAAATCTCGGGGTGTTGCATAACAAATCTAATAAGTGTAGTTTTATTTGTTTTATATTTTTTTATTACAATTAATGTGTAATGATTATATGAATCAACTTGATTTTAAGTTTTCATAGCCCCTCCTTTTATGTAGTTAGTGAATCATATCGCCTAATGGAGATGCTGGTGAGATGTATCCCCACTCAAAGATGGTAAATGGTGTGTTTAGTCATATTTTCTCTAGGTGGGTAATGGTTATAAGGATGATCCATGTGAAGAGATTAGGTATGGTTGGGGTAGTGGGGTAGGTGGGTTTCCTTTTTTTGTTGGGGTGATACAGTACTTCTTGTGGAGTTTAGTTTGGCTGTTATGAAATGTAATAAATTTTCACAATATTTCCATTTTTAGCATCAATAACTATTTAACAAAACTCTCTTTATACATTTTGCATCTTTCATGAAAATACTTCACTTTGTAATATCTTGAACAATGTTATATCATGTTTATAGGGTCTTCTTGTATGTGATAAATGAAAAAATTACAAAACACATCTCACCTGAAATTTAGGCACACATAATAGAATTATTATATCTTTATATTGTTTTAATAGTTCACTACATCAACTAGAAACTCCTTCTTTTATCATTTAATTAAATATATTTTCAACTAAATTTCAATATTATTGAAGTTCCTATATCAAAATGACTTATAAAAATTGTTTTTACAGAATGGTTAGAAGTTTGATGAATTGATATGATCAGATCTCAAGCAATTTTCAAAAACAGTAGGAGAAAATTTTAGATTTTTCATTTCACAATGCTTCAGATAGTGGTCGAATACACTACCCATATTCCAATTGTGTTGGTAGACCTTGGTTGATCCATGAAGAAGTTAGCTACCACATAACCAAATAAGGTTTTCAAGCAAACTACTATGTGTGGTATAATAATGGGGAGAAAATGAAATCTCGAATTGCTGATGATCAAAATAAAAGGACTAGATTGGAGAATTTGTTAGATGACCGGTTTCCATTTATTTTTAATCATGAAAAAGAAAGGATTTTTACTTAAGGAGACTTTTATATGAGGGAAGACAATGCATCTAATGAAAATGATGATATTGTCTGGGTGGAAAAATTGAATGATGCTTCCACGAATCTAGTATACCGAAAATGTGATAAAATGAAAAATCTGGAATTTTTAATCTGATTGTTTCATGGGAATACTATGTATGGGATTTTTAATACAACAATTGATTAAATTCATAACTTCTTGAAGTATTTACTTTCAGATGATTCAAATATTCCCTCAAACCATTATATGGCATAAAAGTTAGTTGAGAAACGTGGATTTTAAAGAAAAAAATGCATGCTTGCTTGAATGATTGTAGTTTATTCTTTGAGGAAACCGCTAAATGAAATGATTGTATACAATGTTGAAAATCCCGACGAAAGTAAAAATCTGATGGAACACCATCTTGCGTGACATAGAATGTAATGTGGCACCTTCCATTGATCTCGAGACTCTATAATCTTTTTATGTCTCATGAAATATCAATACAAATGAGATGGCATGATTCTGAGAGAAAGAAGACTAATGTTGAGTTGGTTCACCTGTAAAGAGATTTTCATGGCAGAGATTTGATGCTTGTTATCCTGATTTTGCAGGAAATGTTCATAATGTGAGGTTGGGTCTTTCATGTGACGGTTTTAATCTGCGTGGGAAGATACTTACTTCAGATAACAAATGCCCAGTTTTTATACACATTTATAATCTTCCCCCATGGTTGTGTATGAACAAACATTTCACTTTAATGTGTATAATCATATCTGGACCTTCTGATCCTGACATTGATATTGATGTATACATGAAACCTTTAATAAAATAGTTGAAACTTTTTGGGGATGTTGGTGTGCTCACATATAATGCATATTAGAAATACATATTTCAGATGCATGTTGTGCTTATGTGGATGATCAATTTTTTTCTGGCTTATGCAATGATGTCTGAATGGAGCATAAAGGGAATGATTTCATGTTCTCTTTGTATGATGAATACACGACCAATAAGACTAAAACTTCACTATAGTTTCAGTTTTATGAGACATCGACTATTCTTTCCAATGGACCATCCATATAGAAATTATCTTCGATAATTTGATAGTACCACAAAGACTGATGATCCACCTCAGCGTATGTCTGGAACTGATGTTCTTAATGAATTGAAAGATCTCAGTTTTTCATTCGGTAAGGGTCAAATGAAATTTTGAAAGAGAAAGGATATTTCCACTGAACCCTGTTAAAATTAGAGGAATAGGAGTATCTTTTTTGATTTTAATTACTGGTCATCCAATTTGTTACATCATTTCTTAGATGCAATTCACATCGAAAAGTATATATGTGAAATGTTTCTTTTAATACATCAAAATGTTAAGGTAATTCCAAAAGATGATTTTCGGTCTCGATATGACTTGGTGGATTTGGGCATCAGACCGGAATTTCATTCTATGCGTATTAGTGAAAATAAATGGAAAGTTCCACGTGCTTCCTATGTGATGACACCTACAGAAAAAACAATTTCTAGAAGTATTAGAGACTATTAGATTTCCTAATAGCTATTCAAGTAGCATATCTAAATGGTTCAACAGAAGAGAGTTGAAGCTAACATCTTTGAAGACTCAGGATTATCTCATTCTTCTTCCATGAGTTGATTGCAATAGGAATCTGTCATCTTTTATCCAATAATATAAGGGTGACTGTTATTTAGTTAAGCCATTTATTTTGAGATCATTGTTCCATGATGTTTTCCATGTATTTCTTGTAATAAATGTTGACAAATTCCCCATTAAATTTGTGTGAGTTGGAGAATATATGCCCTCTATCATTTTTCACATGCATGACGCATATGCCTATCCATATTCCCAATGAAATACTTCTCTGAATAAATGTTTCATTTCATTCGATGTATCCAACTGGATGAAATATGTACACATTAATGTCTTATGTCCGAAAAAGGAATCATCCCGAAGGTTCTATCGTGAACGGTTACTTGGATTAAGAATATATAGATTTCTTCTCAATGTATTTGTCTAATCATACTACATGAATGAATAGACCAATAATAAATGAAGAAGAATAGTACGATAAAATTAAACCCAGTTTTCCATCACTTACTCAAATATAAGTAATTCCTAGATCATATACATTGAAGACATTAAACTTGAAGAGCACGAGATGGCACATCGCACAGTTTTGTTCAACTGTGATTTGTTCGATGACTACACCAGGTATGTAAATTGAAATGGTATATCTTTGATAGAGAAAATATTTTCAATTAATTTATATTGAATATCATTTTTTTAAACCCACAAAATTGTTCCTCTAAGATTAATTGTTTCATTTTTTTGATAATGGTGTTATTTTGAGTTGAATAGTAAAAATTGGCCATTTTGGATTTTTAACAGTTTTACATTATTTCGGAAGTTTGTTCATAACATTATCTACAATGATAAAAATTGCAAAATTATTTCTTTTCCAGATTCTAAACATCCAGGGCTTCATTTAATATATTTGTACCAAAATATGAATCGGCCATATGGAAGCTCAAAAGAAGCTCACAAGTTGGCTCAAGAAAACTGTTTTCAGTTCTGCATAGTTTTGATGTGGGATCAATAACTCATCCACTGTGGGCCCAAATCTTGTGAAATTCGGTGGGTGGACGCCAAGAGAGTTTTGGAGAATCTTTTATTAAGTAAGAACTGAGTGAAGTGGCCGTTTATGGGGTCATTAAAGCACCCTAATCTGGAAGATTTCGTTTTGGAGAGTCTGACTGGACAGAATAAATGCTCATACTAAAACGGCCATACCTCTCGGAATACATGTCCAAATCCGCTGGAAGTTTGAGGGGACATGTCCAAGGGAATTATGAACAACATTTAAGAAGGGATCAATGCGTGAAGATGTCATTTAATAGGGCTACAACGCGTCGACATTCGGGGGAAACATTCTGGCTATAAAAGGAGGAGAGCTCCACCCTCTCAAAGCATCCATTCTCCATCCCATTTCTTCCGGGACACCAAGAAGAAGATCTTTTCGGTTTTATTTTTTATTTATTTTCTTTTTTATAGTTTATTAATGCCTTCTTCTTCCCAATTCAACTCGATTACCCTTACCATGGTGGGGTAAAATTTTGGAGTGATTGGGGAAGGGTTGGTTTTCTACATTGTAATGCTTGAGTTTTTGGACGCAATTGAATAAATTTCTTTCTTCTTCAAATTTGTTTTAAATTTCTTATAGTGGATTTTATTATCAAGTTCAATCATTCTTGAATATTAATTCTGTTATTTATTTTTTCCTTGGTAAAATAATCAATATCTTCCTCCATTAATTTCTGGTTTATAGACGATGGAATAAACCAGGAATTAGTGGTGAAGTACTCGACGATCGTCAGTACGTGTAAAAGGTGTAGTGAATGTTCTTGATTGTTTGGGATACACAAAACCCGATCGGGTATTTCCCATTTAAATTAATTATTTTCAATACAACTATTTTACACATGGAAGGAGAGTTGACCAAACCAAGATCTTGGTAAGGTTTTCTCTCACAATAATAATTTCACCAAGGAAGTGAGAGGAAACGATTATGGAAACTCACTTTAATCAACTAAGAAGAAGAGGTTTGAATTAAATTGAACAAGGATAGCATTATAATTAGGAAACCGACCCCGACCTAATCACCCTTTTAATTTCATAGTTTTTTTAATCATTTGAATTTAAAATTTCCTTTCACAACATTTTTACCCCCTTTTTAAAGTGACAACCCGTTTTGTGTGAACTCCTCTTCAGGAGACATCCTAGGTCAACCACTTAACTACATTTTAACTTAAGAAATAATTGTTTTTCCACGCCCTACGACAGGCATGAATCAAACTTGGCGCCGTTGCCGGGGAGGCAGTGCAACAAAAAAAAACAAAATTGAATGACCCGCACCTCAAAATAACCATTAATTGAATTTGATACAGAAATTGAAAGAAAATTAACCCAACTAAGAAAAAGAAATATACCAGAAATCTTTGAAGAAATAGATCTCTCAGATTCAAGTGAAACTCTTAGAGTTCACTCTGAACCTGAAATCATGGCTATAAATCCCAACCAAACCCTGCGTGATCTATGTGCACCACAATTAGCCATTCAAAATAACCAACTAATTGCACCCACTGAACCAAATGATTTTTAATTATGTGTAAATATGATTCATGTGCTTCCAAAGTTTCATGGTCTTGTAGGAGAAGATCCAAATCGGCACATGCAAGAATTCAGATACACTTTCTCAAGCTTCAGGCCAAGAGGAGCACCCGAAGACCAATTTCAGTGGAGGGCATTCCCCTTCTCACTTGAAGGAACAGCTAAAGAATGGTTGTACAACCTACAACCAGGGGAGATTAGTGATTGGGAAGACCTAAAAAGAAGTTTCATGCAAAGATTCTTTCCCACATCGAGGATCACTGCCATCAAGAAGGAGATTTACATCATATGGCAATCAACTGGAGAAACCCTCTACGAGTACTGGGAGCACTTCAAGAAGCTATGTTCCAGCTGCCCACATCAAGAAATGGAGGAACACCAATTCCTTGTGTTATTCTACCAAGGAGTTATGGATAATGATCGAAATCTTCTAGATGCCTCATTAGGGGGGGTCCCTGATTGACAAGTCTCCTGCAGATATCAGAATACTAATTGAGAATATTGATCAAAACACACAACAATTTGGACTAAGATGAATGGGAACCAGGGGGATACATGAGGTAAAAACATCTGATTCATCTACATTGATTGAAACCAATGTTGATGACCTTGAAAGATTAGTCCGTCAAGTGGCTGTAACAAAAGAAAATGGACAACAAGCTTCAGCTCAGGTATGTGGTTTATGTTATTCTTCCACTCATTATAATGACCAGTGCCCTGAGATATAGGGGACAGAATACTGTGCTGCGGCCTTTCAACCAAGACAATTCCAACAAAATCAACTGCAATCCCAACAAGGATATGGGAACCAACAAAACCAGATGAGACCATTTAACCAGCACCCTAGTCAACCTCCTTACCACCAGCAGCAATACCAGAACCCCCCTCCCTTCCAACAATCTTATAAATAGCCATTCCAACACCAACAATCTTTTCAGCCTCCACCATTCCAAAGAAAGACATATGAACAACCATCCACCAGCACACAACCTTCTGTGGAACAGCTACAATCCATGTATGAGGGCCTAGCAGATAAGGTTGACAAACTAGTAGACACAGTGGGAAGTATTGTTGAAATAATGTCCAAGAATCTAGGGAAGCTTCCATCCCAAATAGTGCGAAATCCTAAAGAGAATGTCAGTGCAATCATAGCAAGAAGTGGAAAAGAAATCCCACCTCCATCCAACCCTGAACCTGAAATAATACCACCTATTCTGAGGTATAATGATTCAAAAAGTCTTGTGAGAATCCACCAAGAATATGAAAAGGAAGAGAATGAGGATAAGGATAGGCCATAGAATAAGAAACAAGAAACACCAATTCAAAGAAAACAAAGGGAGAAGAAAGAATTACCCCCACTATTTCCAACAAGGATGATCGAATTAAAGAAATTGCATGAAGAAGCACTTCAAAAAGAAATTCTGGACACCTTCCAGAAAGTGGAAATCAATATCCCCCTACATGAAGCTGTTAAAAAAATTCCAAGGTATGCAAAATTTTTGAAAGATCTTTGCACCAAAAAGAGAAGGCTTCATGGGAATGAAAGAATCAACTTGGGAAGAAGTGTCTGAGCCCTTATCACGCCACAGATTCCAACCAAATGTCAAGATCCACGGACGTTTTCCATTTCATGCACCCTTGGTTCATTAAATTTCACTAATGATTTGTGTGATTTAGGTGCTTCAATTAATGTATTTCCTCACTCGGTATACACTTCTTTGCAGATGGGAGAATTGAATCCCACAAGAGTGGTGGTCTAGCTTGCAAATAGATCCACAGTTTTTCCTGCAGGAGTTTTGGAGGATGTCCTTGTGAAAGTCAAAGATCTCTTATTCCCAGATGACTTCTACATGCTCAATATGGAAGAATATAGGAGCACATCACATTCACCCTTCATTTTGGGGAGACCTTTCTTGAAGACAGCCAAAACCATCATTAATGTCCACGAGGGGACACTCACCATGGAGTTTGGAGAGAGCACAGTCCACTTCAATATTTTTGAATCCATGAGGCATCCATCAGATGATCACTCCCTCTTTTCTCATTCCCATGAAGTTGGTGCAGAACCAATTGAAGAATCAGGTATGCTCTATGAATTCTTAGACTTAAGAGAGACTTCTTCCCTTGAAAATATCATTGAACATGTGCATGATGAAGATGTTGGAGATTCTGACTTCATGTGGGAGGAAGAGGTAAAATCTGATTTCTTTGATGATTTGTTAAATAATGAGGAAGATGATATGGTTTCTTGGGTACAGGAGGTCCAAAATTTGGAAGAAGAAAACGTCAATTTAGTCTCATCCCTTGAGAATCCCCCTAACCTGGAACTCAAACCACTCCCCACTGATTTGAAATATGTATATCTTAGGGAGGGAGAGAAACTACCAGTGATAATTGCTAATAATCTTTCTAAAACCCAAGAAAAATCATTTATTGAGCTTTTGAGAGAGAATTTCCAGGCAATAGGATGGAGCTTAGGTGATATCCCAAGAATTAACCCAAAAATATGCTCACATAGAATTTTTGTTGAGGGAGATTCAAAACCTATTAGACAGCCGCAAAGGAGACTGAATCCCACCTTGATGGAGGTTGTGAATAAGGAGATCGAGAAGCTCTTGGAAGCTGAGATCATCTATCCCATTTCAGATTTGCAGTTGGTCAGCCCTATTCAAGTCGTTCCAAAAAAACTGGCCTGACCACTGTGAGGAATGAAAAGAATGAGTTAATCCCTATGAGAATTCAAAACAGCTAGAGAGTGTGCATTTATTTTAGGAAATTGAACCAGGTCAGTTGAAAATATCATTTCCCCATCCCTTTCATTGACCAGATGTTAGAAACATTGGCAGGGAGAACTCATTATTGCTTTTTGGATGGATTTTCAGGTTACTTCCAGGTACTCATTGCTCCCGAGGATCAAGAGAAGACGACATTTACATGCCTTTTTGGTACTTTTGCATATAAAATAATTCCATTTGGATTATGTAATGCTCCAGGTACATTTCAGAGGTGCATGGTGAGTATATTTTCTGGTCACATTGAAAATTTCTTGGAAGTTTTCTTATATGATTTCACAGTTTTTGGAGATTCTTTTTATCATTGTTTGAAAAATCTGGAAAAAGTTTTGAAAACCTGCATTGAAAAAAATCTTGTATTAAATTTTGAAAAATGTCATTTCATGGTTCAAAGAGGAATTGTGCTTGGTCATGTCATTTCCCAAAATGAAATTGAAGTGGATAAATCAAAAATTGAAGTGATAAATTCATTACCTTGACCTACTTGTGTGAAACATGTTAGATCATTTTTAGGACATGTGGGATTCTACAGGAGGTTTATCAAAGATTTCAGTAAGATTTATCTCCCTCTCTATAGATTACTTTTGAAAGATTCTTATTTTGATTTCAATGGTGCATGTAGGGAATCCTTTGATGAGTTGAAGGAGAGATTGATTTCACCACCCGTGATGCAGCCTCCAAATTGGGAAGAACCATTTGAACTACTTTATGATGTCTCTAACCAAGCAGTTGGAGCAGTCCTTTCTCAACGAATTGAGGGCAGACCACAAGTCATTTCATTGCCTCGAGAACTTTAGATGTGGCCCAATTCAATTATACAACCATGGAAAAAGAGTTCTTTGCAGTTGTTTTTGCTTTAGAAAGATTTAGATCATATCTTCTTGGAACTAAAATCACTGTGTTTTCTGATCATGCAGCTTTGAGGTACTTGATGAAGAAAGCTGATGCTAAACCAAGGTTAGTGAGATGGATGATACTACTGCAGGAATTCAATATATAAATCAAGGATAATAAGGGATCTGAGAACTATGTGGATGATCACTTAAGTAGACTACCAAACACTGCTGAAATTGAAGTTCCAGAAAGAGACCCACTGAATGATCAAATTCCAGGAGGGCAGTTGTACTTGATTGAAGGAGAAATTCCTTGGGACCCTACCATCAGAGCCATTGGAGGAGATCACGCTCCTCCAACCTATTTATCAATAAGATCCATCAAGTTATACCTCTCCTTCACATTTTCTTGCTGTTGTGATTCAATTATAAATCTTCTTACATGTTAAATCCACTTAAATGCATCGAGGACACTGCATCATTTAAGTGTGGGGGAGGGAACCTTTGTAGTATTGGATTTTTATTTGATGTTTATTTTCAAAAATAAAAAAAAATAAAAAAAATGTGTGTTTTCAAATTTTTGTGTGTTTATTTTTCAATTTTTGGTGTGTTTCTGAAATTTTTGAGCTGAAATGATTATCAATACCATTTTTGAAACCCATGTCAATGAGTGAACCAGTCTATTTCATGAAACTGATCTTAAATGAATGCTGAAATAACTTTGTTTCAAGTTCAAATCTTTTGGAAATTCATGAAAAGTACACTGATTTTTGAATCTCATGCCATATTTCACTATCTATATCTTTGTAATAACTTTCCTGTGAGGCTTCTGAACCATTTTTGTCATATTCTTTTCATTCACCTCATTTCTTGAGAGAACCAGACCATGCTTGCTTTAACCAGAATTTGATTTATTCCTTTCAAAACATAAGGGTTGGGGTACATGTGTTTTAAATGATTGAGGAATTTATTTTGTTTGAAGCCCCCTTCTCAAAATAATCCTTTTCATTATGGCCCACCTTTACATTTATCCTTCATTGTAGCCCCTAGTAGCCATGAATTGCCTGTTAGGTTAGCCACATTACAAGACAATTTTCTCTATCATACCTGCCCTTGAAGTAAAATTGCATGATCTAGTTGAACTTAAGTGTGGGGGAAGATGTCTTGTGGTGTACTACCTCATTTTGTTATACATTGGGTGGAAAATAAATTATGGAAGAGATGTGTGTGATGCTGAAAAATCATTCTGTTGAATGCTGTGCCTTTTCTGGAGCTTTTATGACAAGAGCAGTTGTGCCTTTCTGGAGCTTCCAATGTAAAAATAAAGTTGTGCCTATCTGGAGCTTTAAAAAAAATTATGTTTGAAAAGATTGAAATGTTTGCTGTTGAGCTGATTGAATGATGATGGAGCCTATTTTCAACAAAGGGTAAGTGAAGGAGACCATATTTGAGTGAAAACTTAAATCTTGCAATTTTACTTCAATAAGAGCCAGGCCTTCCTTTTTCAGCCTCAGAACTTTTAACATCTAAATCCTACCAACCGGAAGCCACAGAAAAACCCTGAAAAGTCCTCATGAGAAACACATGTCCTTGACTCACATCGGGTGGAGAAGTAGGAATTTATCAAACCTATGGTGACTCTTGTGTGAGTTTGGATGTGAAAAGCCTTGTTCAGCCTTTACATTTGTGAGATGAGAGAAAATTCATGTGAGGTAGGTTTTTTGTGTGCATGGGAGAAGAAATGAAGTGGAAATGTATTAAAATATTAAATGGAGAACTTGAAATAACAGTTTTTGATGAGGCATGATATCTTTTTGTTTCTTGAAATTGATTTGATTGATCTCATTGATATGTGTTTTGGATTTGATTTGATTTGATTTTTACTTGTCCAGGAGTCCAAGTGCTAAGTGTGGAAGAATTGAAAGAGAAAATATTTTCAATTAATTTATATTGAATATCATTGTTTTAAACCCACAAAACTGTTCCTCTAAGATTAATTGTTTTGTTTTTTTGATAATGGTTTTATTTTGAGCTGAATAGTAAAAATTGGCCATTTTGGATTGTTAACAGTTTTACATTATTTCGGTAGTTTGTACATAACATTATCTACACGGATCAAAATTGCAAAATTCTTCCTTTTCCAGATTCTACACATCTAGGGCTTCATTTAATATATTTGTACCAAATTCTGAATCGGCCATATAAAAGCTCAAAATAAGCTCACAAGTTGGCTCCAGAAAACCGTTTTCAGTTCTTCCTAGTTTTGATGTGGGATCCATAACTCATTCCCTGTGGGCCCAAAGCTTGTGAAATTCGGTGGGTGGATGCGAAAAGAGTTTTGTAGAATCTGTTATGAAGGACGCACCGAGTGAAGTGGCCGTTTATGGGGTCATTAAAGCACCCTAATCTGGAAGATTTCGTTTTGGAGAGTCTGACTGGACAAAATAAATGCTCATAGTAAAACGGCCATAACTCTTTGAATACATTTCCAAATCCGCTGGAATTTTGAGGGGACACGGCCAAGGGATATATGAAAAAAATTCAAGAAGGGAGAAACACGTGAAAATGTCATTTAATAGGGTTACAACGCATTGACATTCGGGGGAAACATTCTGGCTATAAAAGGAGGAGAGCTCCACCCTCTCAAAGCATCCATTCTCCATCCCATTTCTTCCGGGACACCAAGAAGAAGATCTTTTCTGTTTTATTTTTTATTTATTTTCTTTTTCATAGTTTTTTAATGCCTTCTTCTTCCCCATTCAACTCGATTACCCTTACCATGGTGGTGTAAGCTTTTGGAGTGATTGGGGAAGGGCTGGGTTTCTACATTGTAATGCTTGAGTTCTTGGACGTAATAGAATAAATTTCTTTCTTCTTCAATGTTGTTTTCAATTTCTTATAGTGGATTTTATTATCAAGTTAGATCATTCTTGAATAATAATTCCGTTATTTATTTTTTCCTTGGTAAAATAATCAATATCTCCCTCCACTAATTTCTGGTTTATATACGATGGAATAAACCAGGAATTAGTGGTGAAGTACTCGACGATCGTCAGTACGTGTAAAAGGTGTAGTGAATGTTCTTGATTTTTTGGGATAAACAAAACCCGATAGGGTATTGCCCATTTAAATTAAGGATTTTCAATACAACTATTTTACACATGGAAGGAGAGTTGACCAAACCAATATCTCGGTAAGGTTTTCTCTCACAATAATAATTTCACCAAGGAAGTGAGAGGAAACGATTATGGAAACTCACTTTAATAAAATAAGAAGAAGAGGGTTGAATTAAATTGAACAAGGATAGAATTATAATTAGGAAACCGACCCCGACCTAATCACCCTTTTAATTTCATAGTTTTTTTAATCATTTGAATTTCAAATTTCCTTTCACAACATTTTTACCCCCGTTTTAAAGTGACAACTCGTTTTGTGTGCACTCCTCTTCAGGAGACATCCTGGGTCAACCACTTGACTGCATTTTAACTTAGGAAATAATTGTTTTGTCATGCCCTACAATAGGCATGCATCAATCTTACATATATATCTATTAAACTATTCATATTTTAATCTACAAGGAACATAAAACAATGATAAATATAAAGAATCATTCATTATCTTTGAAAAGGAGGTGACTTTTCATAGTAAAGAGTTATCTACCTGGTTAAAATTGAAGGTAAAAAAATTACTGTTTAATATAATTAAAGCAATATTAAATTATGTTTAATATTTATTTATATTGCAGGTATTTAGTTTTCCGGTTGACTCTATCTCTGAGGAAATAAGAGCTTTGGTTTTTGTTCATAATACCATGGTTCATGACTGTAAATCAATTGTTTCCAATGGGTACTAATTTATTGTCACTGAACGAGCAAAGAACATGAGAAAACAACATGATGGTGTTGTGGTTACTTCCCCAACAGATTGTTATTCGAATGCATCAGATAATAGACCACAATTTGAAAATGTGGGTTATTATGGAGTCGTTGAAAAAATAATAATAATGGATTATTACTCTAATAGACAAGTCATGATGATGAAATCCCATTTGATTGATTCAATGATGATACATGGAACATTTATTGATGATTTTGGATTTAGAGTAATTAATATGACTCACACTCTTGCTACCAAAGAACCATATGTATTGGCCTCAATGGTTAAACAAGTTTTTTTATGTCAAATTCCAACTTCGACCTGAGTTTGGTGTCATAGTTGGAGTAATTCCAAGACATATTTTTGATAATTGTGATGATGGAATTGACACTTTCCCTACTACCATTAGTTCAAATCCATTTATTTCTTTTGATGACTCTAATAGCTCAATTGTCAGAGTTGATTGTGGACATGAATTTGTGGTGGAAAAAATATTGAATCATCCATCCATGTTTTCAATTATTTTGGTTTACCTTGATTTGGGTTGTTAATATTGGTACTATTCAAATTGATTTAATATTGATTACAAATATGTTCTATGCGACTTGACTATTATGTGAATTTTCAATGTTTAATGGTTGGAATATTTTTTTAAATTTCATTTTCTAATTTGGAGTTTAACTGCATTGAAACCTATGAAACCAAAATTTATAACTTGGTGAACATTTCAATGCTTCAACTATTATTTGTATAAATTTTTAATACTCTAAGACCACTCTTTAAAATTTTACCAGGCAATGGACATGATGGCTTGTATTGTTCTGCAAAATATGTATTGAAACATTCATCATCTACCTGAGCTAATGAAATTAAACTTTTCCTTAATTTTTACAACTGCTTTACCACTTATCATTATGGTAGAATCAATGATCCATGATTTTAATAGACTGATGAAACTTCATAAATAATCACCATACTAAAAATTAAATTTATATATGACATCTTGTACGATTTATTGACATCATTATATATTTGTTCAAGCTCATCTAAAACAATGGTTAGTTAAATTATCCATGAATCCCCCTATTCTTTCTCATTAATTTTGTTTTTAGGGTTACACATTAGTTATCCTTATCTATTAACTTCCATATTTGTTTTCAAATGCCAGAAATGAAACCAATTGATGAGAGGCAACGAAAACAGATTATGGACAACAATCGTCGCATGACTGAGCTGGGAATTCCACCACTAGTGTCTACAGTAAGTGTTTTATTTCAAATATATTTATTTAAATAATATATAATGTCATGTGATTAATTTATTTTAAATATTTTTTCAGGATCCATCTATTAGGTGATAGTTTTTAATGAGTAGCCTAGTAGTGGTCCCAGCACTCAGGGTGGTCGTACGAGGGGGTGGTACGGGAGCTAGATGATCTGGTCGGCGTACCCGATTAGACCCCTCCCCTTCCACTGACATAACATCCATCCCACATTCTGTTCCTGGTGTTCCGTTAGGTACACATAATATTTTTAGGCCTCCAATTATTTCACCACCATTTACATATGAGGCTCCTCACCCATCTGTACACTATGTGATGATGATTCCCACTCCCCATCCAGCATTTGGCCAGCCATCCTTGCCATCTTCTTTTTCTTCTTTTTTCTTCTCTCTGGTATTTTATATTCTATAATCTTTGACTCCTGCTCCGCCATAGTCTGTACATGCGGAGAAAACATTGGGACACACTCAATCTATAGAGGGTGTTCCTTCAGTTTCTGCAGATCCAGCGGTGCCCATTGATCAGACTACCGCTGGTATAGTTATACAACCCAAAAACTTTGGTACACCACTATTTATTTTCTTTATAACATGTATTGAAAAAATATTTGTTTTCCTTTTATAACAGAAACTTCTACTGATAGAAGGAGGGGGTGGGGGAATACATGAATGTGTGCGGTGTGGAACTTCTGTAAGTAGTTGATGGTTGACTACAATGAAGATTGTCAGACAACTGAAAAATCAAGGTAGCAATGTAAGAGTTTTTTGGCGATGCTTTCCAAATACCCTGACATCATTCATTTCAACCTGTTCTCATGGAGACAACTGCCAAATGAAGTTAAGGATAAAGCCTGGATAGAGATATGTGTAAAAAAATATGTTGTATTTATTTATATATATTTATTTTTGTATTTATATGAATTAATAATTTGGATTCAGCTGCAGTTTAATTTCCCTGATGATGAGGGTGCACAACCAACATGTCTAATGGATTTAGGCGAGCTTTAGATAGATTATAAGCCTGAGTTGTACATTGGCTGACATTCTAGAGTGGGAAAAATGTTAGAGGCATTCTCAATCATAGATGATTGTCCGTTATAACAGTACCGACAGATGATTACTCATTGGACGAATAGCCGATTTATGGTATTAATCAAATTAGAGGTATTTAAATAAAAAATTTCTTGTTTTTTGTTAATAATAATTATTGATTTTTTTGATGCATCTAGAAGAAATAAAAATCATTGTTTCTATGAAATAATTTTACACATTGGGATGTACTACGATGCTAGATCGTGAGAGGCAATAGGTATGACATTTTACAATTATTCTTTATGACTTGCACTTTCTATTGCTTCCTCCATAATTTATTCGATTGCTAATGTTGTTTGATAATTTTAGTTATAAAATTACTATTTTATTGGTATCCTATTTTAAATAATGTTTTCCTACATTCAATGTCATTTTAGAGGCATTAATTGAATGTATATGGATGTGTCCCTAGCGAACAACTATTTTTCTCGAGTAAAAAGAAGAAATATGGAAGTGCAGTTAATGAACCATCTCATTAGTAGATTATATGTTTTGAATTATAGATTTAAAATTTTAATCTCTATTTTTTAACATAATAATCTATTTATATTTGTAATAGGAAACTTTAGAGGACCTTGATGCCCAGGAACCTTACAATTTTTGTCCAAACGATCACTTACATCAGGTGTTGGGAGATGACCACCCTGGTAGAGTATGCTGAAGACATGGGAAGAGTATAGTTCCGATGAGGTATTGGCCCTCCTTAGGTATGACTTGTATTGCCACCGAGTTACAGTAGGTTAAGGCACATGTATAATGTAACACCCCATTATTTCATAGTATGTTATCTCATTAATGTAATTTAATAGCTTGTGTTACACAATACACCGAGATCGAGCGCACCCCGACTTAACAGACTAGCCGTAAAAATGAGTATGAATAGTATCTACAGAATTTCGAATTTTATATACTCAATATAATTTTAGAATTAATAATTTGTGTCTCTAAGTCCTTATATAATGAAAAATTCTATTTTTCAGATAAAAGAAGTATTTTGCAAAAAAATTAATTATACCGCTTATTTAATGGAGAATCCTTTTTCAAAAAAATATTTGAAATATTTTATACTCAATTTAATGGAAATATTTTTTTAAAAAAATTGGGACATAAAAATTTAGTTTGGTTAATTTTTTGGTACTTTTCTGATAACTTTTATATTTTGACGAATAATGAAAAATAGTATGTTTTAATTGAAAACAACATTTTTAATCGAAATAATTTATAATGTTAAATTATGAATATGAAAGGTTTTTAAGTGTAATTATATTATATTTTTATCATTTAATACAATTTTGGTTATTATAAGTAATTTCACATTTAAATTTGATATAAACACATGTCAATCTTTTGATAGTTTTTACTTTTTAAAAACCCGCCTTTTGGTTTTGACAACAGAAAATAATTTTAAATTAATAAATAAAAATTCTATGTTTTTAATTTTGAAAAATAGTCAACATTATTTAGTTCAAAATATCAAAATTATCTTCGGGTAAATTTTTGGTATTTTCTGAAAACATTCAATTTTTGATTAATATTGAAAAACACTGCTTTGTTATTTAAAACTGACATTTTAATTAAATAACTTGTTTTTTTAATTTATTTTAAGTCAAAATATTTATATAATACCTATATAAGTTCAATTTATTTCATTGGAGTCATTTTATAATAATTTTAGATATATAAAATTTTAACGAACTTTTTACTATCTTTTACCCATCTCCTATGAGCATTTGCAAATCTGCATAAAACATAATTTTACCACTTCTAAAAGTTTAATTTCAAAACTCCTAGAGACACGGTTAATATCATTAAGTAAAATTTAGTTTAAAATGATGAAAATAATTTTTGGAGAATAGTATCTTTTGACTTTTATTTACCACGGTAAAAAGTAAATAGGGTAATTAAGGGTACAAATGATATCATAATTACCCTAACACATGTCCTAATTATTTTGGATAAGTATAATTCGACCAAAAAAACCTTATAAATAAAATAAGACCCTCATTGGTCCACAACGATGATATTATGACATTTATTATTATTTTATTTAAAGAAGAGTTAAAAGAGTAAAATTCAATGTTTAATAACTAAATGTTTTTTAATATAGGGTTATAAATATGATAAATAAGACTATAAATATTCCTTAGAAATATAAAAAAATTTCCTACATAATTATATTATATTTAATTTTTTTAGAGATTAACTAATTTAATTTATTAATGACACAATGATGATTTAGTAATTACCTTATTAATGAAATATTAAAATACATATTATATAAAATATCCAAATAAATGAAAATTGAGACTTCTGATGAATTTAACAAAATATCTAGGTTAATATGACATATTTTTGTTGTAAAAATAAAATTTATCCAAAGTGATAAATTTTTTACAGCTTTTAAAAAATTCAAATACTAAATAGTGTCAAAATTGACATAATTCAGTTTTTTTAAAAATATTATATTATTAATTGATATTATATTCCTGAAAATCTAAGGATCGGAAAAAGGACTTATATATGTTTATATATATTAATAAATAACCACATGGGGTTCACATGGATTTTTATAGCATGTTTATTAACCAAATAATATAAAAATACAAAGAGACATGGTAAATGTCAAACTATTTAACTAAGAGTTAAATATAAAAGATAGGGTTTATATGATGAAATAAACGTCTCTAAAACCTATTGGTTGAGATTATTTATACCCACCCCACCTTATCCTTTAAATAAATAATTTTGGAGCAATTAGAAACCTAAAATTATTTTATTATAAAATAATATTTCAAGCTTTTCCTAAAGTGACCCTCACCTATCTTATAAAAGGAAACTCCCACTTCTCATAGTTTCACACCTCCAAATACATTTGGCTCGAACATCCCCTGCTAAATATCATCCCAAATATCCTTCCTTCATCCTTGATGCCTTAATTTTGTCATAAATCAAACCTATTAATCCCTTTAGATCAAATCAATAGCAAGAACCCGAAGAAGTGGTAAATATTTCATCACCTCTTTTAAGTTCTATTATTATTCCAATTCCCATTTCATCGGTTTTTCCATTATAAAATAATAACTACTTTATATTAAATATATTGTGATGTTATTATAAAAATTTTAAAACCATATTCATTACTCTATCCTTCAAATAATGACAAAGTCACCATACATGCGTACGTACGGCTTACCGTCTCCACGTCGTGTTTTAGTTTGTTATTCAAACAATTAATTATTTGGATGTGTATAATAATGAGTATAAATAATGTAAATATTAAATATATCATGTTAATTATTATTTATATATGATATACTATCCAATTACTTAATATTTCACCATCAATATATTGATATTTTCGCTCGTGCGTACGTACGGATTACCGTCTCCACGACGTGATGAGATTAATTCCAACGTTCACCATTCAACGATGATTATAAAAATATATATTATTAATAAGTATATAACATATTACATAATAATGATACTGTATATATATATATATGTGTGTTTACTTACATATATCTTATTCACTTACTTACATTCAATACAATATGAATATGGAAACAACGTTTATTCGTACGTACGACCTACCATCTCCATAAAGTTGTTTTCCATTTAATATATATGTATATTATACATATTTATATTCATAATATATATGATATATAAATCATGTTTTATATTCTGGAAGTATTTAAATCATGAACTAAGTGATACAATCACGAGTAACAAGTTAAAATACGTACGATAAAGAAAGCGATTATTACCAGAAATGTTAATTTAAAATGCAAATTATTATTAAATGAGTAGTATAATTTCATAAACGAATCATGTATGATATCATAAATATTAATATGGTTTTGTTATAATTTAATAACATACTAAGGTCTTTATACAAAATGTTAAACATACCCTCGACTAAAGGAAAGTGCAAGGTAAGGGTTAATTTCACAATCTCATTATTATCTGAGGTTGTTTTCACATACGTATCTACTAGGACATATTTATTATATATGTACATGTTTCCTAAAAGTGTTTTAAAAGGTATTAATTTTAAGTGATTTTTTTACTAAAACATCATTTTAAATGTTTTAAATATTTATTCTTCAAAATCGATCTCATTAATGCCTATGTTTTCGAAAAGGTTTTTAAAGATTTATTTATATGGACATGAATGTTTTTAAAATGTTAATTTCTTTCAAAATTTTCAAAGTGGTATGGAAAACATTGATTGAAATATTTTCTTCAGATGTCTTCTTTTCTAAATTGTGTGGCTTTTAAATGTTTTCATGAAAAATAGATATTTTTCTTAATGAGTTTTAAAAATAATTTTCATCTATGTCAACATCCTTTGATGAATTTTAAACTTGTTTGATGTTGATTTATTACGATAAAAATCTTACATATTGTATTAAATTTTTTGTTATAGGATTGAAAGTGGATGTGTTATTTTTATAACATTTATTGTTTATAGATAATGTATTGACATTTCATATGTTAGTTTTAATAGGAATTTTTATGTTATGTTCAATCCTATTCGTATGAGGAATGAAATGGAATTAATAAGTGACGGGTGGAGCCCAATATAGCTCCTCGATGCATCGGTAGGTCTCTTGAGAAAAACTACTGTCTTGCCACAAGGGCTTGAAAAAATCTTATTTTTACTTTTGGCATAAGGCCTTGACTATGTGGTTATGAAGTCTGGAATTATGCATTCCATTATTATGAATCTGGAAATTGATATTACATGTTATTATTCGACTAGTTGAATACCCATGTGAATAAGTAAGTGGAATTATTTGATTTTATCTGTTAAATATTTTGCTAATGTTTATGTTTAAAAAGATTTTGTTTTAATATAATACATTGGATTAAATGTTTATTCTTATTTATGAATGTTTCTACTATATTTTAATCCTTACTAAGAATCTGAGCTCACCCTTTCTACGTTTTATTTTTCCAAGGATGTGAAGAATTATTTTATGGTTGATAAGCATGGTCAAGCTAAGGGATTAAATGTGTTCTCAAAGGATCATTTTTATTGTGTTTTATTTTCTAATGTTTAACGTAATGTTCATGTATGTAATTTTTTTTAAGACTGGTAAACTGAACGGTCTTTCAGGATATGATTCCTTGTAATCATGCCATTGTATTAATATAATGAACCGACCCCCATAACTGGGGTCGGGGGGTTACACAGAACAGGCTAAAAAGGGCCATAGAGAAGGTAGAACTATTTTCTAGGGTAAACACTAAATTTATGGAACTGATGGAATTTTTATGTCCAACACTTCCACTAGAGGCCATCACTGCTTGTGATAAATATATGTCATCGATGCGTTATATATATGGTGCACCAGGTGGCAGTTCTTGTGGTGGTCGAGATGATGGTGAGGAGGAGGCCGAGGAGGAGGTAGAGGGGGAGGTTGAGGTGGAGGAGGAGGCTGAGGAGGAGGTTGAGACGGATGAGGAGGGTGATGAGGAGGCTGAGGCTGAGTACAAGAGCGAGGAGGAGGGCAGGGATGATGATGGGGACGACGATGAGGACAAGGGTGGGGGTGACGATGATGGTAATTATAGTGATGGTTATGAGGGAAAGATTGATCCATTATATTTATGACTGATATTACTGACCTTTGATTTTTAAGGATTTGATGTGCCCAAATATATGTGTGATTAGGTAGGTTACATTATATTTATTTTTTTATCAAAAAATAATAAAACATAACTTGATGATTTTCTATGACTAATTCACCCCTCCCCTAGAAAGCCCCCACCCCTTAGACAACCCCACCCCGTGGACAACCCATACCTCCGCAGATAGGTCTACCACCCCCGTGGACAGCCTGCCCACTTCCCTAGAAAACCCCGCCCTCTTTTCATTGGTTTTCCAGTTGTGGGTGTTGATTTTAACATTGATAAATCATCGTTGGTTTCATAATATTTTTCGCAATAAATGAAACCTTAAATTTAATGATTGATAAGAAATGATATTCTAAATGATTTAAATGATTATTTATATATTATGAATATTTTATTTTTAAAAGGCATGGATGTTGTGAAATCCATATATTTTAATGAAATTGAATTTTTTTATTGGAATTTAGAAATATAGTGGTCTGATTTGAAGTTGATATAATGATATTATTTTTTTAACATTGAATGAATTTTCTTATAAAATATGTAAATACCATCCCATGAACCTGTGATAGTCCCCCAGACAGCCACCCGGATAACCCCCCCACCATCTTCCTTGACCCCTGGACAACCCACCAGAGATCCCTCATACAACCCCATGAACAGCCACTTGGAAATCCCCTAACCCTCCTCCCTGGACCACGGACATCCCCCACCCTCCTCCCTAGAACTCGGACAGCCCCCAAGATAGCCTCCCCACCCTCCTTCCTGGACCCCAGATAGCCCCCCAGATTTCCCCCACCCTCCTCCCGAAACCCCAAATAGCCCCCACCACCCTCATCCCTAGACCCCGGACATCACCCTGAAAACCCCACTAACAGCCCCCCAGACATCTCCCTGACCTTCTCCCTGGACCCTAGACTGCCCCTCGGGTAGCCCTCCCCCACCCTCCTCCCTCGACTCGGATAGCCACTGGATAGCCCCCCTGAGAGCCCCCACCCTCCTCTCTGGACCCCAGACAGCCCTTGGACATCACCCCACCCTCCTTCCTGGACCCCAGACAGGCCCCTCCTTCTCGGACCCTCGGCATCCCCCCTCCCTATACCCCAGACATCCCCCCACCCTCCTCCCTAGACCCCGGACAACCCCTCCCCTCACTCTTAACATATGTGTTTTTAATGCTATTTAAGGTGTTATAGTGTTTTTTGAAGTATTTTTTATATGTTTTTTGTGCTATTTTTTATGCTGGTGTATGCAGTGAGGTGTATGTAGTGTATTATGTTGTGTGTTATGCATTGTGTTATGTAATGTGTCTGTTTTTTGTGCTCTTTTTATGTGTGTTTTTATGCAGGTGTATGCAGTGTATTATTCATTCTTGGTTATTTTTATGTGTCTGTTTTTTATACAAGGATATTTTTATGTGTTTGTTTTTATCCAGGTGTATCTTGAATATGTTGGAAGAGTTTTGTGTGTTTGGGAACTCCCTGGATAACCCCCTCCTTTTTGGTCCATAAATATCCCCCTTCCTTGGACCACGGATATCCCCCACCCTCCTTCGTGGACTCTGGACAGCCCCCCATCCTCCTCTCTAGACCCCGGATAACCCCCTGACCCGACACCCCCACATTTTCCAAGTGGCGATTCAGCATAAATAAAACATCACGATAATTCATGAAAGGCTAAGGACCACCTACCTTGATTCCGGATACAATAACTCACTTGATTCGGCGTCCTAGATCCCAATCTACATTCACTTCAAGATTCACCCTAAATCCCAACAAAAATGATGGTTTTAGAGCTTTGGAAGAAGATAAGAGAATATTTCAACCCTAATCGAATATAGGAAGCAAAGAGGGGATTAGACTCACCTGAATCATCAATCCGCACTTGAAGGCACTCAAAACTCCCAAGGATCGAAGGATATCAGCCCTTAAGTGCTCATGGGAGACTTGTATTGTGTTGATACTTTATCAAAAGGATTCATGTGTCATTTTTGACCTGTACGAGTCAACCCCACCTCAATCATAGTAATGGTGTTGTCGGTAACACTCACTGTGTCTCACTTTTATTTTAAATGGAAAATATTTTAAGTGAAAACAACAACAAGAATAAGTAAAACATACCAAATGCATTCATATTCTGTTAATACATTAGGAAAATTCTCCCTAGGTAAATATTGAGGTCTACGAGTCAACTCTGCCTCAATCCGAGGCATGGTGTCACCGATACCACTCAAATTGTCTCACTATTATTTGAAATGGATAGGATTTTAAGTGAAAACAAAAACTTGCATATGGAAAACTGACCAAACACTTTCTAATTGAATTAATAATTTGGGACAATGATCCATGGGTCATTTTTGATTTGAACGAGTCAACCCTGCCCTAATCTAAGGCACGGTGTGGCTAATATCACTCGAAGTGTCTTTCTTTTCTTTAAAATGGACACCCTTTTAAGTAAAAAAACAGAGATACGGAAAACCAACCATATGTATTCTAATATTGTTGATACTTTAGAAAAAAAATCCATCGGTCATTTTTGATGTGTACGAGTCAAACCCACATCAATCCGAGGCATGGTGTGGCCGGTACCACTCAATGTGTCTCACCTTTATTTGAAATGGACAACATTTTAAGTGAAAACAAGAACTTGCATATGGAAAACCAACCAAACTCATTAGAATTGTGTTGATACTTTATGAAAACGATCCATGGGTCATATGTGACATGTACGAGTCAACCCAACTGCAATCTGAGGCACGGTGTGTCCGGTATGAATCAAAGTGTCTTTCTTTTGTTTAAAATGGACACCCTTTTATGTAAAAATAACTGGAATATATAAAATGACCAAACACATTCGGATTGTGTTGATACATTAGCACAAGGATCCATGGTTCATTTTTGATTTGTATGAGTCAAACCTCCCTCAATACGAGACAAGGTAAGGCTAGTACCACCCAATGTGTATCACTTTTATTTGAAATGGACAACATTTTAAGTGAAAAGAAACTGGCGTACAAAAAACTGACCAAACACTTTCAAATTGGGATGATACAATCAAAAAACGATCAAAGGGTCATATATGACGTGTACGAGTCAACCCTGCCTCAATATGAGGCACGTTGTGGCCGGTATCACTCGAAGTGACTTTATTTTGTTTAAAATGGACACCCTTTTATGTAAAAACAACCAGTATACGAAAAACAGACCAAACATTTTCAGATTGTGTTTATACATTACCACAAGGATCCATGTGTCATTTTTGGCGAGTATGAGTCAACCCCACCTCAATTCGAGGCACGGTGTGGACGATACCAATTAAAGTGTCTCACTTTTATTTTAAATGGACAACATTTTAAGTGAAAACAACAAATTACAAACAAAAAACTTACCAAACACATTCTGATTGTGTTAATACTTTAAGAAAATGATTCATGGGTCTTATTTGATGTGTAGAAGTGAACTCTGTCTCAATCCGAGACCCAGTGTGGCCAGTATCACTCGAAGTGTCTTTCTTTTGTTAAAAATGGACACCCTTTTAAGTAAAAACATGTGGCATATGGAAAATCGACAAAAAATATTTGGATTGTGTAGATACATTAGAACAAGGATCCATGGTTCATTTTTTACGTGTACGAGTCAACCCCTCCTCAATCTGAGGTCCAATGTGGCCGGTACCACTCAAAGAGTCTCACTTTTATTAGAAATGGGAAACATTTTATGTGAAAATAAAAACTAGCATACGGAAAACCAACCAAACGCATTCAGATTCTGTTGATACTTTAGGAAAACTCTCCATGGGAAATTTGTGACATTTACAAGTCTCTACACCTCAATCTGGGGCATGGTGTGCCCGGTATCACATGATGTGTCTTTCTTTTGTTTAAAATGGACACTCTTTTAAGTAAAAACAACTGGCATATGGAAAAAAGACCAAAAATATTAAGATTGTGTTGATACATTATAACAAGGATGCATGGTTAATTGTTTACGTGTAAGAGTCAACCCCACCATAATCCTAGGGATAGTGGGGCCGGTAGCACTCGAAGTGTCTGTCTTTTGTTTAAAAAGGACATCATTTTATGTAAAAACAACTGGCGTACGGAAATCCGGCAAAATGTATTTATATTGTGTTGATTATTTAGAACAAGGACCCATGGGTCATTTTCGATGTGTACGAGTCAACCTAGCCTCAATTTGAGGCACGATGTGGCCGTTACGACTCAAAGTGTGTCACTGTTTTTTGAAATGGACAACACTTTATGTGAAAACAACAACTAGCATATCTAAAACTAAACAAACGCATTCAGATTGTGTTTATACTTTCAGAAAATGATCCATGGGTCATATGTGACATTTATGAGTAAACCCCACCTCAATCCAAGGCACAGTGTGTCCGGTGTCACTCTAAGTGTCTTTCTTTTGTTTAAAATGGACCCCCTTTTAAGTAAAAACAACTGGCATATGGAAAACTGGCCAAACGTATTTGGATTGTGTTTATAAATTAGAATAAGGATACTTGGGTCATTTTTTACATGTATGAGTCAACCCCACATCAATATGAGGTAGGGTGTGGCATGTACCACTCAAAGTGTCTCACTTTTATTTGAAATGGACAACATTAAAAGTGAATACAAAAACTAGAAGATGAAAAACTGACCAAATGCATTAAGATTCTATTGATAAATTAGGACAACGATCCATTTTTCATTTTTGAGGTGTAAAATTCAACCCCGCCTCAATCTGAGGCACAGTGTGGCCAGTACAACTCCAATTGTCTCACTTTTATTTGAAATGGGGTGGATTTTAAGTGAAAGTAAAAACTTACTTACTGAAAACCAACCAAACACTTTCATATTGTATTGATACTTTATTATAATGATCCATGATTCATTTTTGACATATACGAGTCAACCCAGGCTCAATCCGAGACACGGTGTGGCTGGTGTAACTCTAACTGTCTCTCTTTTGTTTAAAATGGATAGCATTTTAATTATAAACAACTAGCATACAAAAAACCGACCAAATGTATTAGGATTGTGTTGATGCATTTGAAAAACGATTCATTGGTAATTTGTGACATGTATGAGTCAACCCCGCCTCAATACAAGGCATGGTGTGGCTGGTACCACTCAAAGTGTTTCATTTTTATTTTAAATAGACAACATTTTAAGTGAAAACAACTACTGTCTTACATAAAATTGACCAAACTCCTTCAGATTGTGTTGATACTTTAGGAAAATGATCCATGGGTCATATGTGATGTGTACGAGTCAACCCCACCTCAATCCAAAGAATGGTTTCACCATTATCACATGAATGGTCTATCTTTTGTTTTTTAATGGTCATCATTTTATGTAAAAACAACTGGCATATGGAAAACTGACCAAATGTATTCATATTGTGTTGATACATTAGCACAAGGATCCCTGGTCAAGACCCACATAATCTGCTTTTTAGGTGAGGATATCCTACCCCTATTCTGAAACACATGACATTTAATACACCAAGGACAACTACATTTCCTAAGTCACACAAGCTCATTGATACACACCCATTATCATTATCACTATGTTCAATGACTCCCTCCCCAAACCTTGGGACATTATATTTGTGTTTGGTTGAAGTCATTTAACTATTTCCTTATTTTGTATTTATTAGCGTCTGATTTTTGAATTCAGTCATATATGTGTTATAGAAAATGCAATTGTGTATGTATTCTCAATTATGTATAAAAAATATAATTACGTATTCTATTTTTTTAGTATTGTATCCATAATTGATAATTAAATTATGTATGTATTGAATTTAGTATTCAATTAAGAATTGAATTCCAGATTTCACATGTAATTGTGATCTCAATTCTGAAATGAATTCTAAATCAATTAGGTATGTATTTAATTACATTATGAATTATGTTGTAATTTTATAGATGTATAGTTGCAGGGTGTATTCTGTGTTAAATCAATATGAATTTATTGTGTATATTTATGTGTTATAGTTGGTTATTGCAGGTAATTGTTGTTGGGGAAGCTGGAAATAGAGAAAGGGAATCCTGCTACAGAAAATCACAGAGTAGCACATATTAGTAGGCTGCTGCCTGAATTGCACAGAAAAGCTTATGCCAACGTTTTAAAACCATTGGCAGAGGGCTGTGAATGTGTTTTATTCCAACAGTTCTATGATAACCATTGGTAAAACAACATTCCCTATGGTTTACAAACCGTTGGGATATATGTGAAATGTTTATATATACCAATGGTTTGCGTAAACCATTGATAAAAATATTTACAAAACTATATTCCAATGGTTTGAAACTGTTGGAATAGTATGTCTACCAATAGTTTCAAACTGCCAGTTAAAAGTTATACAAACAGTTTGACATAACCGTTGGAATTATGTAGGTTTTCTGACATATACCATCGGTTTTCCAGAAACCATTGGAATATTTTTTTCCTTACGACATACTTTCCTACAGTTTGGATTATCGTTGGTATATATTATACCAATGGTTATCCAGTATTTACTAATATTTTGGAACCATTGGTAAAGGGTTCATTTTCGGTAGTGAACAATCATTTATCTAATATTAAAGTATAAGAAGTACACTTTTATTTTTAAAACAAATTCATAACTATAAATTCTTATGATAAGTTGTATTGGACATTAGTATTAAAATAATATAAAATTATAGAGTTATATTGATAACAATGAAATGAATGATGGCATGAAATTTTGTTTATATGGTACACAATTAAATAATATTATTTTCACTCTGAAATAATGAATTAAAAGAGGCTAATAAATAAAATAATTATAATATACAATTTTAAAATCTTTTTTAAAACTCAAGGATAATTTAAAATCACTAAATAATTCATTATAGTAAAATGGATAACATTATTGAATTTTATTTAATAACATGGATATATAATGGAAACATTGTTAATTGAGAATATTAAACAAACATTTTAATGGAAATGCCTTATGATATTTGCATCTTTTTCATCCAAGGGACACTAAATGAGGGAAATTTAATTTTTTTATAAATGTCAAAAAAAAGGAAAAGTGTGATAACATAAATTCATAGGTTTGTGTATAAACTACATAAAATATATGTTGTGAATTTGGGTTGAGACTGAAAGAATGAAAAATGAAAAATGAATTACCTCACCCCAATCATCCACCAAGTAAAACATGTTCTAAAAATGTATTATTTCTTATACATATTATAAATACATATTATAATTTTATTTATATCAACCATAATGGACACCAATCACGTTGAACTTCATTTCACCAATTTAAATTCAAATCCTTATTGAAATCTTAATTGAGCTATTAGTTATCTCATTTTCATTGCTTATTTTGATCTAGTAGTTTAATTATTTTCATCCTAGTTAGTGTTTTATCATTTATAAAATAATATTAATTTTATGTATAACATTTTTATAAATTCAATAAAATATTTCAACCATCTATGAATGATTTTCAGTAAAAATCTATCTTTTCAATTCATGAAGACGGTAATCCAAATGTATGAATGATTTTTTTTAATTTTTTTGTGTGGAATAAAAGAATGGAGAAAAAATATTACACATCAAGGATCATAATAATTTTATAAATTTTATATTCATTCTTTAATTACACACTTATTTCAATCTCTGTGAGGTGGTAACAAATAACCAATCTCATAGATTTATAGATATGATATTCAACATGTATGTCGGATGACATTATCATTTTCCAATGAATTGGAAGGATTGGTATATAAATATTTTAATTTTTTAATTTAATAATAATAATTTAAAAAATATATCAATTATATTCATTAACTCCATATTTATAACCATCTACGTAGGGAGGTGTTATGATCACCTGGGATTGGCCACACTAAGAGGTGGGGTGTGTATGTGTGGGGTGACTTTTTAAGAGTGAAAAACTTTTATCTCATTTTTCTTCCTCTATAACTTATTAAGTGAATGGTTCTATTCACTTAATCAACTATAGTTAAAAGGAAAGAATAATAAACAATGTGTAATAATTAATTGTATTATTTTTAATGATGTTCACCTATAGTGTGGATAACCACATACTCAGTGCACGATGTTTAATTTATTATATGACCACATATTCTATTTCATTATCAAAGAAGGAAAACATAAAGATGATTATATAGGATATATTCTACCAAATTTAGCTTCGTAAAATGACTGATATATATTTGATGAACATGATTACTGGTTATATGCATGTCCCTTCTAGAGTGATTAACATTTTATGAGAATTTCTTGATTGGAATGATGAGTCTGATCATCTTTAACACATTACATAAATCATAAGGGATATAAAAGATACAATTATTAATGTTATGAATTAAATTTATTGAAGTAAAGTATGATATAACTTCTTAATTTCACCAATTCAAATAATACGATCATCTAATATAGATATAATGTATTAGAATTCAATAACAAATATAATAATAATTACAAAAAATATTTTTCATAATTTTTTCATCAAAATTTGATCTGAAAAAATTAAATATTATATTTCATTATTGTATTTATATTGATTCAAACATTCAATCACCAATAGATTTCACTTTTGGCCAACTTATTATGTGTTCATGTTTGATCATTAATTTAAGTGTATTGTATATTTTCACATAAAAATATTTCATCAACGAAAATATTAATTGTTCACGGTATATCAAAACTGTATAATTCTTGTATAATATATATCATGAATGGGATATTTATTCATTAAAATAATATGGGAACAATATTTTCAAATATATCAATTCATTCTTGTGGTCTGCAAGTATTAATTTTTTACTTTCATGATGTTCTTATTTTTATTTCATAGTGACATCTCCCAATATTTTATCACTAGGATTTTTGTAGAAAATATATGTAGTGTCTTAAAGGATTTGTAAAAAATTAGAGTGATTCAAATTACTATGATATAATATAATATTTATTTAAAAAGGTAAATACAATTTCATTATATTTTTAATCATTATATAACCCTCAATCATTATTACAATAAGAAAATTTACAAGGTTATTTCATCAAAACCACAATAGGGCCTCAAAAATCTCTATATCAAATAAAATAATATGAAATACTATTCATTTACATAAATAGGATCATGAAAAATTGATGTGATTTATTTTATTTCAAGAATGAAAAAAAGATATCCAATTGTTTTCAGAAGCCTATATCGACATTTGAATATAATCATTTATAGAAGTATTCCACCACCGTGATCATCTTGAAAACAAGTCAGGTCTAATAATATCGATGTGTTAGAATATCTTTTCAAATCAACTAAATATCATAGATATTAAAGTCCTTGAGACACAAAGAAATGTTGTATCTTTTCATTCAAAATCCAGTCTTCTTATTTCACAAAAACACCTCCGTTGATCATGAAAAATATCACATGTTTTATATTATAGCAATCAAAAATAAAAAATTTAGTGGAATTTACTATAAAATATCTATATCATCATATTTCATCTTAGAAAATACATATCTATTTAATAATTTCCTCCATACAAGAAAAATATTTCCGGAAAAAGATGTTATTGTTAAAATTTGTCATAATCATTGAATGATCACCTATTTTGGTGGATGTTATTTCCTTCATAAATCTCACCACATTGAAAACAGTTTTCATTTTATTCTAAACATTTTGTATTCCTAAATTATAGGTTACATACATGATTGATAATATCTTTGTGATAAAAAAACTTGATGGTAGGAATCATATGCATGTATTTTTTGACACATGAACTTATGATACATTCATCAAGTATGCCATTACTTTTCCCACTGTCTGACATATGAAACATAATATAATAGACATTATCATCATCTTGAGTTGACCATTGAATTTATTCTATGAAACACTACACACAAAACCACATTGGATACACCATAGAATGTTAGGGTTCGTTAAGCTTTCACACATCATCCAAATATACATGCTCTACCCATACTCGTACACACCATATGGGCACAATGCACTATCATGATCAAATCTTCTAGTTGTGGATAGATAGTTCCAGATTCTCTAATTTTTTTAATGATGGGACCCACATTTGTGGTAGATATTGTAAAAAATTATCTAAGGGATATCTCATTTTTAATAAGGCCCATTAAAAAATATTTATTAAATCCCATGTTTGAAATTTCCTGGCCAATTCAAATTCCCTCATCAAATGATTAATCATTTAAAAATATAAATTTATTTTCCTTTTTTCACGACCTTGAATATTATTCCACATCTAATGTGTCTTTATTTATAAATTTAATATTTTCATAGCATTCAAAACACTACTAATCCAATAATTGAATATTTTATGGTAAATTTCACTAATTTAAATAATGTTCAATTCATCGAATACAAATTTTACATGTCTAATACATTATTAAAAGTTCAAAGTCATTTGAAGTATATCAATTCATTAATAAAATAACATAATAACACATAACATCTAGTTATTGGATTTTTTTCAGAAGAAATATTTGGAAGACCAAAATCTATCTTCTATACTTGTTTATTATTCTATAAATTTTTACATCATATGATTCATATGATACTGAGTTTTTGAAAATAAATACAATTCAAATACATTTTATTACCATCAATCTACTAATTTATTTTATTTTCAATATTAATAAAGAAAATGATATGTCAATATGGTCTCTTCATTTCAAATTTCATTTTTCTTCTCTCAACCTTATTCAAAACAAAAACATTACAAATGAGGGTGGATAGTAACATATATTTCATAAGTAATTTTCCATAAATTGTCCAACTCTAAATCAACTTGATCAACTATTGGTGTATATATCATGAGGATATAGTATTGAAATTAATATTTTCCATTCTATATTTAGAATACGATACCAAATGATATATAACAACAAGAAACATTCTAAAGAGTTTGTTCAACTATTTTTCTGGAAGACTATAAATATCTAATTCCAATTGATAAAATGAAAATATAACTTTTCTTATATAATATATAATGAAAATTTACATGATACATTTAATCTAAAATTTATATACTCATTTGAACACCATGTTCAAAAACATTAAATTATAACAGGTATTACATGTTCACGAAATAAGTCAAAGAAATTATTCATGATTATTATTTCCATGTCAATTGTTCATTTATGTTCTAACAATTAATATAATATTTAATTTAATTATTTTTAGAACAAATATTGGAGAGTGTGAACACATACACCATCAATGAGTTATTGATCAATTACATTCCAAAATTATTAGCCTTAAATTATATATAATGAAACATGAATATCATTAGATACTCATACTTAGGGAATTATCTGTGAAATAAAAGCATCAAGATGGATCTTTCATAATTTATTATCTTTAAGACAAATATATGTGATTATAAATTTTTTTGAACACATAAATTATGGGGGATTAATTTTTTTAATCCACTATGTTTGCTTGAAAATCATCATAAATGATGATATTTGATATTTTGAAATAAATAATATTAAAGTTAAAATCAAATATATAAAACTAGGATAGTGATATGTAAAAACCATGGAATGAATATTACAAACATAGATAAAAACATGAGTCTATTTTTTGGGAGAACACTCGAGAGCAACCCGCCACAGCGCCGCAATGAATATTAGGGTTATTTCCATCTGGATTCTTTTATTCCACCACTGATGGATGGAGTATTCCTGACTCAGGGGAGTTTTGATGCATAAAAGAATGCAGCGTCAGATTTGGGAGATTCAATCCTCATGAAGCAAAGCCCCCCCACCCCGATGTTAACCTAAGAGAGGTTAATGATCGCAAAAACTCATTCTCACATTTTAAGGGTATGAATGTTGGCATCCATTTAAAGGGGTCGGGGGCGCACATTAAAGCAGATCCGACTGCGGTCTCGGAGAGGCTTGATATTTGAGCACATTCTATCATCGCTCGACTCTTCCTACCTATAGGTGTTGTTACATGGATGATTGATCAACTCACCTAGAGGTTGTCTTTTTTATGGGGCTTTGAAAATTAGAAGAGCGTCTCCTTTGGGAGAGGATACTTCCACATGAAATTCCTCTCTAAATATCTCAAAACACATGCTTGGGGCCATGGCTCTCCATTCTTCATGCCAGGGGCACCGCACATCCTTGAATGGGATTACAGATTCATCCCACTGGAAATCGGTAACTCAGCAGCTGAAGCATGGGTGAAGGTATTTGGTCTTAACTGGATTCATTGGCACCCCAAAATACATTATGATATTGCATTGGAAATTGGGGTCCCAATCCAGATGTATAGAGAGACATAAATTTCTATATATGGTCATTTTTCTAGATTATTAGTTGAAGTGAACCTTTCCTCTACACTTGTTGATAAAGTCTCCCTTTCTACTGATGGAGAAGAACTTGAATTAAGGATTGAATTTTAGAACATACCTTGGTTCTACAAAGACTGTAGGATAATTAGTCATGAAAAAAGTAATTGTAAGAAGTCTTTGACACGCAATTTATTTTCATTACGTGGAAATGATCATAGCACATGTTTTAGGAAACAAAAATCTGATAATGGTTTAAAGGATACTAAGCACCAAGGCCAGCCTGTTTTAAATAGACAATTGTCTGCTGTTGCTTCCCCTCAAGGTCCTATGATGGACATCAGGTCCTCCTAGAAGAATCTGCTGAACAGAGAAAATCTTTGGTTGGGCCATCTGCTCCCTCTATCCATGGTGATTCATGTGTAGACATAGTGGAAATGCGCCCAATTTAACTCCCACCACTACATGTTAGCCTTAATAACTCCATGTCTTGTGACATTGAGGGGTCTCAATTGGTAACAAATAATTTATATTCTCAGGAGACAATTCCTTTGACTGTTCTTTGTTATCCTCTGAAATATTAAAATTTGGAAACAACCTTACCACTGCATTTGTAGAAGAACACTCAAATCTTGAGAGTTCTGCCTAGGTGACACATGAAATTTCTCCTCGAAAGGCTATTTCCTCTAATTTTTTACTGGTTTCTACTAAAAAATAGAATGTTGACAACACCAATCCCCATGCCTTGCTGGAGTCTCAACCTCTTCCGTCTGTCCAGTCTGTTATGCAATCCTCGGTGCATACACATGATAGTGGTACTATGGACATTCCTTTGGCCTTTTTGTCCCCACTACTTGCACATCACATGAAACTGACAATATTTTTCTTGAAAAAGATTCTCCTTACTCTCATTCAGAGAAAAAAGACAACCAAGGAGCTTCAAATAAAGCAGGATAACCCTCTAGTGAAGTAGAATAGTGGTTTGTGGAATGAACATGCCACTTCAAGGGATGAGGATCAGCATAATATAGAAGATGATGAAAACTATTGGTAGAAAACGAAGCATGTAAGACAAAAAAAATATTACAGGAAGGGGTAGGAGAGTGCTGAAACAACAACAAAGAAGGTAACACAGTCTGATGTCTCAGACTGGGATATAGATATTGAGACCCTCTTACAACAATCAAGAGATTTGGAAGCACTTCACAGAAGAGGACGTGGATGTGGACGGGGGCATGGTCGAGGAATGGACTGGGGTGCCTTGCAAGACAAAGAACGTGAGATTGCTGACAAGATCATGAAAAAGCTTAGATGATGATAGATTTGTTGTTTTGTCTTTTTCATCTATGACTTTTCTTATTTAACTTGTTTTTGTTTTAATAATAGGGGACTTGATCCCTTGCCTAAAAAATAACGAAAATTAAAAACATAGATATTGAAATAAAAATTCACCATTTCAGTTTTACACCTACATATATGAATCACCTTCAGTTTCCTTCATATAATTAACAAACAAAATATATGTGGAAATAAGATGGATATCATTTGTTTCTCGTTATGTGAAACAATGATGAACATTTCTTCTCATCTATGAAGCTAATTTTTTCTGGTCTAAGTTAGGGTGAGCTCTCTAAGATAAATCTACTAGCTTTCTTATCAATATTTGGAATAGTGTAATCTTTACATTTATTGTTAGTCACATGGTACCATCAACAAAATTTACATATTCATGTTTTATTAAACTAAAATTAACTTTATTTCTTTCCTAATAATCTTCAACTGAGAGTGTTTAATATAATTTGTTAATATAATATAAAAAAAATAAATATCATAGTGGGGAATCTTGATTTGTATACATTGTTAAATAATAATGAAATTTTAAAAGAAAGTTTTTTTAAAATTCTCATAAAATTCAACATCACATTTTTCCTTTCCATTACACATCATTAAACCCTATGAATAAAAAATTATTACATGGGATTACCAAAAATAAAAAAGTAAAGCACATAATAACTAATTCATCTATTACTCGAAGAAAAAACCAGAAAACATAATTTTTTTCCATTATCTCAATGTTATTTGTGTTAATGAATAAATAATTTCCAAATGAAAATAAACAAACAATTTTCAATAAGAAAACATTTATAACTCATAAAATTAAAATAAATAAAGTTGTAAACCTAGAGCATAACATTCATAACTCATTTTAAACACATGTCAGAAAAAATTATATTATAGTTAAATCCATAATAGAAGCTGAATCACAACTTTATCCTTCTTTAAAACTCCAGAAATTTTTTGAAAAGAAGAACATAACATTAAATAACATAAATTAGACACATCACCAAGATTAAAAAATACATATCAAAGAAATATCTAAATGAAATTAATAAGTTAAAAACACATTTATATGATTTTATGTTAATATAATGAATATTTATAGTCATATTGTAAATATAAGATCGTATATTACATGAAAAATTAAATTTTTTAAAAACTATTTTATAGCACATTTTTCAAGTTTATTTTCATATTAAATGCGCAAATTATTTTATTTTAATTAAGTATAATGTAATAAATATTTTTAATAATCATAGTAAATATTCTATAATAGATTCAAATAAATTTTTTATCTTAATGTGTAGTAAAAATAGTAAAACTATATTTCCATAGTTAATATTATCATCGATTTATCATGGGGTAAAACTAAAGAGGTAAAGGGAGTGAAAAGTTTAAATCATGTTTATTTTTTAATATTTTTATATCCCATCATCCATTAAATATGAAAGGAAACCATTACTCCTATGGATATCAGACTACCACCTCATGAACCGATGCAATTATTTTTCCTTCAGCACCTACCATAGTTGTTCATGATGATGGATTTAATGTTTATATATTAAATTTTATAAACATAAATCATTATTTCAAATTATGATATTATATACCTTCTTACATTATCATATATGGAAATATTATAATGACATTAATGTGTTTGAAAAAATACTATCTTGAAAATTGATGTGATTCTATTTTTTTAAACACATCACATGGATAGTTTATGTTTTTTATTTAACAAAAATCAGATTTATGGTATTTTTATTATTCGAGAAACGAAAATTTTGAATTAACCTTATTTCCATCATGATTATTGAAAAATGGAAAGGTAAATCGTGCTTATGTATGAACAACCCTCTATTTGATAATAAAAAACTTCTTTTTTCATAACTATATTTTATGGATGGAGTTAAAATATTATGGAATAAATATAAATTATAATTATCTAATTAACAGTAGTTTAGATATGTTGTAATAATTACCTCATCAACCATCATCAACACATGAATTTAATTTTGAAATTATTAACTCAGCATCAAGAAAAAAACAAAAGCAAACAAAACATAATAATTAATTAAATATGTGACATAAATAAATGAAGTACGTGATTTACAAACAGGGTATTATTATTTTAAAAGAATTTATAAAACAAAATAATTTATAAAAGTTAATTATAATTTATATAATGGAACTAAGAAACCTTTCTCAACTTGAGTCAAGGGTTTCATATCAGAATTCCATATTTGAGAAATAATGTTTTTCACATATTTTCATATAAATGGTGCATATACCATGAATTTTGATATTAAGTCATGAATAATTTAGATTTTTTGATATTTTATGATAAAATTTATATACATTATTCTTGCGTGTTCTGATTCAAAATTTACCATAGAGGTAAGGGTTTATGTTTCAAAACATATTAATCAAGACTATTTATATTTGAATTTCTATTATATGAAATTATTTTATAATGTTAATAAAAAACCCAATTAATTTTCTTCATATATAGTTATTCAAGAATATTAAAATTTATATTATGATTATTCTCCATTGGTATTTAAAAGAGTTAAGAAATTATTTTTATGAATGGATTAATTCATTTATCTATTAAATTATAACTCAATTTTCATCTTTAGAATGGTATTTCTAAAAATGTTTTCATGAATATTAATAACATTATCAAAGTGATATATAATTAACAATTTTACCTATTTTTTACTCAATAAAAACTATTTGAAATTGAAATTTCATATCTTTTTCAAAATGGGAAACTTTTTATCCTTTTTACTATAGTGTGAATTTAATTTTTTAATGTATACATCGTGTATAAAATTACCCACCCTTAAGACCACTCAACTATCTGAAGAATCATTTATAACTATCCAAGGATAAATTTAATGAAAAAAACTATATATTATATTATAATCCATTGGATTTTTATGATGTTATTTTAAATTTAAAATGTTATTTTTCTCATTAATTTTCAATGAAATTGTTAATGATAGTATCATCAATGATGAAAAACCATTATTGTTATGGATTTCATCTAAAATTTGCTAAATTTTCCTTCACATATATGTTTATATAAATAATCATGGTATAATATGGGTAAATCCATTTTTTTGTGAACAAATATCTTAGAGGGTCCCATGAAGAGACTCTTGATGTCTACATGTAGTAATCCTTGTGATGTGATTAAAACTAAGTAGGCAAATATCTATCATGGAAGGACATAACCTATGTACATGTACATATGTAGAAATCACTAATCCCGATACACCACATAAATGAAAAATTATGATTATAGAATTCATAAATATATATTAATATCATAACAAGAGTATGAAATGAATAAATAGAAATTTAATAGTTCTGAATACAATTCCCCTGCAACTTGTCTGAAAACACGTCATACCTAAGATTAATGATCATGAATACACTTGAGATACCACATGAACACAACTCGATATTTCCTATTCACTATACAACACCTACTCCTTGCCTCTCTATAACCATATCAAAAGGTAGATTGTCTTCAATGTAAATTAAATGTGTAAGATATTCTCATGTAGGGATGATTATAAAAATACCCAAAACAAAAATCATATAACCACATATATAATTATCATATATATACTTATATAATTATATAGAATATAGAGAAGGAATATCCCGATACAAAAAAAAGACAGACAATATCATGGTAATATCAAACCCATCATTCTAACCTATGATTCCTACTTAATAGATTAACATAACACTCATCATGGCGAAAAAACTCCAAAATTTAGATAAAACTAATGACATATTTCTGAGAGGTTTTTCTCATCGTGTCTCATCATTGAAAGGAAACACTAGAAGTATGAAGAGATGTGATACATACATGATGATCAATCTAAATTTCATGGGTATAATAAAAACATAGTATACATTATCCTTCCAATTGAGGATCAATGCTAGTTTTGTGACGGTTAAGAAGACACCAAGACCTCCACATTAGGAAATAAGACGATTGAGTATCTCACTCTCAGGTTCACAGATGGGTTCCAACAACTATATCCAAGAAGTGATGGAAAAGGATCACACTCATATGTGTAGGATTTGATTAAATAATAACCCATAGTGAATTGATATAGGAAACATACCATAATGAATCTTTTCCACGATATATAGGAAAAGTGATATTTGACTTCCATGAAGGAGTACACATCATTAACTTGTAGTACATGGCATGTCCCTTCGACACAGGGTCATTCCCATGTAAAATGGTTTTTTCCCATGTATATAAAAATTTAAATTTCATTCCAATTACCCTTTACTTCTTACCATGTCCTATTATTTTTATATTACCATGCACAATGGGTCTTGCATTGTCAGTGTGGGAGTACACTATTTTCCCGTACTCATGTACTTCTGCCTATATCAATGTACCCTCAGAGTTACATAATAATCCAAATAGAAATGGGTAACACACCATTTTATAGGGTACACATTCTGAGTGACCATTAACTTCACCCAAAAACCCTAGTTATCCCTGACAGGGAACCACACATCATGTATCTCCATAGTACATGTAATTTTGATCTTGATTTTCCTAAAAATATCTACCTCCAATGTACACTCATACCTAACTTCTATTAGATTATGGAATCAATATCACCGATAATCATTGGTCTTCATCAAAAGAACATTTCCACCATTAATAACTAGATTTTATCGACCAGAACTACTAGAAATGTGTCCTTCCACATCAAATCAGCATCACACATCAAAGAAAACAAAAACATGTATCCAAAACTGTATAATCAATTACCACTTAGATAATCACACAATTATCATTTCGTTATGATCCCATATCTATTATATTGATTCATTTCACCATGAAAGATGTGTGAAACATTCAATTTCTCAGTTTTCATCAAATCATAGATCAATGGTTTTCCCATGACGAATAAAGATATGGGGAAGAAAAGAAAAATAATTTTTAAAGTGAATTAACCTCATTAATGCTTCATATGGGCCTCAATTGTTTCCATTAGAAGATAAAATAAAGAGATAAATTGTTAAATAAAATTCAATTTTATCATTTCCTAGATAAATCTATCCCACTCGAACAATATGAATGATACATGAATTAGTGCATGAGTTGATTGATTCTTTTTCATCACATGAATCATAAAATTAGAAAAAATAAATAAAACTACATACCTCAATTTAGGATTTATTACTAATGAAGACAAAAATATGTTTTTTTCATTGGATAAATCCATAGATTCAGTTTCCCATTGATCATTAAAGTAAAAAATGGATATCTTTCATTCATGAGAGATCCTAAAATGCTCTCTCCACCATTATCCAATGGAACTAGGGTTATGTATTTGATCATGGAATTCCATCATAAGAGTTTTCATATATATGAAATTAGTTTTCTACATAAATAAACAAAAAAATAACTTAATTTTTTTATTCATTCTTATGCCATTGATTCCCTTCTCTCAGATTCCCATACTAAAAAATGTGATTACATAACTTGGGTGACACCCATATTATAAACTCAATTATGCACTCATAATTTTGATTTGTGTACCTGTTTAAGAGTTATTTCTATTTTTATGGAAAACAAGGTATGAATAATATTTAATATATTTTAAATATTTATTTAGGAAAATTGTTCCCCCGAATGACACTCCACCATAGAACCAGGACATTAAATTAATCAATTCAATATCCAAATGTCATACATGGAAAATAAAAGTCATTCCATTCTCCCCACCATGGGTTTTTACATCACGAAAATCAAAAAAAAATCGATTAAAAAATATGTTGCTACTGAGTATGAATATAAGCCTACCTCTTTTGGGTGATCTCCTTAAGATTATAAATCTACCACCAGACACATACTAAAGGAATCACTTTCCCGGAAATAATCCCTTCCCCCAATCCCTGATTTTCAAAAGTTCTTTCGTAAAGGTAGATCCTTCCTTGATCTCCAACATTCCCCAGTCTATGTCATGCAATGGTTCATGCACACAACTCCATAGCTACGACATGTAGAAATTGACATGGTCCTAGTCTAACTATGATAGTAGAGCTATGTGTTATACAACCAAACCAATTATAAATAGTATCTGAAAAAGGGCCAATTAATCTTGGGCATAGCTTGTCTCCCCACCTAAATCTCTATAATCCATGTTACATTGAATCTACTAGGAAGACATGGATCCCTATACAGACTCCAGTTGACAATAGAATATATCTATGTCAAAATTATGATGAATATGTGTAGTCCTCATATTATACTATATGGTATGTACATTGTTTAGTATAAATTCACACCAACTCTGGGCCCATGAGTGCTGAATATCAATTGTCATTCCAACAATGTACTGACCTGTAGGGTTTCCCATTCAAGTCCATGAATGGTTCCTTAATAATTGTGGAATGGTTGGTGCTAATATATGAAAACTACAAAAATGGTAGTTAATCCGAAATACTGCATCGAAAGTCCAACATATATTATCACAACATGTTATTCAGAACCTGAATTTATTTATCAGCCTGACCATAAGTATTGGGGTGAAAATCTATGCTCAAACACAACTAAGACACAAACACATCCCACAATCACTTCCAGAAATGAGATTTGATGTGATATTCATGTTCTGAAATGATCAATTTTCGTAATCCTTGGATTTAGATTATCATTTTCACATAAAGGAATGAGAAGCTCTCTACTGAACTCTACCCTCAGATATCATGGAAGTGGGTGGACATGGTGAGTTGTTCTAGGATAACACAAATGAAATCATTACCTCAAGACGTAAATGGTAAAACCATCATGTATTCCATATATAGCCCATCCAAAATTAAATATGGAACCATAAGGGGTTGAGTTAAACAAAATATAACATGGTTCCCAACCTTCACTTACTGGAAAGTAAAGAATCAAGAGAAAACTTATGAAAATATTTTCTTCATCATGGGCCACCAAAACTAACATCAGATGTAACATCCCAAGTAAGTAATGAATAATAGATATTTTTTATCTATGTCTATTTATTAATTATTTAGTGTTTTATAGGCTTAAAATGAGAATAAATCCAATCTTAAGCATGGAATACACTAATATTTTTAAAAGTTTGTTTTACTACCTTTTGATGAAAAACGATTCTTAAATCAAAATTTTGACAATTTTATAATCTTGATTTATCAAAATAGACATATTATTTATTATTGGGACATTGAAATTTACATTGGATAAATTTTTGGTATTTTTCGGACAATGTTCATTTTTTAATGAATAGTGAAAAATACTGCATTTTACATCAAAACATTTTTTTCATCTAATTTAATTATATGGTTAGATTATATTTTTAATTGGTATTAAAGTGTAATATGAATATATTTTTTCCATTTAATCCAATGGTGGTAGTTAGTATTAATTTCACTTTGTAATTGGGCGTAAACTAATGTCAAAATTTTCAAAGATATTGTTTCAAAAAAACCCGCTATTTGTTTTGACAACGGGAATTATTTTTAAATACATTATTTCAATTTTTTGTTTGGAATTTGGTAAATTGGATTCCATATTTGGAATCAGAAGGCCCAAATTATTTAATTAAGAATCTTGTTTTTGGACATTATTAATAGTAACGACGGTAATTACCTTTAATTATCTTGATTAATGAGTAATCGGGTAGTTAAGGATAATAAAATAATATCATAATAATACAAAATGACACCAACGTGTGTCTTAATGCTACTGGTTGTCTCATGTCCGACCATGGGATTCCTTGTTCCAATCTTGGGGACCCCATGGAATCAAATTTGTGTGAAAGTGACTTTTTATCTTTTTATTTTTAAAGAAAGTTAAATATAACAAAGAATGTATCACCTGAGTAAAATATTTTTAATTTTGTCTAAATAAATGATATTTTAGACTATAAATAGTCATTAGAAAGATAAAACGATTTCCTACATCATGATATTTGTTTTATAATTTTTATACATTAAATAAATTAAATTATTTATGACATCATGATGATGCAGCGATTACCTCTTTAATAAATGATTTAAATATAATGAAAATATAATGTAAAATATAAGACATACACTTGTAAAATACCTATTATATGAGTTTATATCAAACCCTTATCACCTTATACTTAAAATAAATCAATTTGGGACATCTAAAATCTGAAACACATTTGAAAATAAAGTATCCTTTTATAACTTTCCAAGAGTGCCCCTCCTCTCCTCTTATAAAAGGCTCCCACCTCTACCTCCATACCCACAGCTCTCAATGCCTTTGGCTCGGCCAAAACCATCTCATTTTGTCTCTCCACATCCCTCTATTACTCCTAGAAGACTCACTTTGGGAAGAAGTCTTCCCGAGGAAGCCTTTGATCTCAAATCAAAGAGAGTCACCCGATTTTAAGGTAATGTCTTCACTTGTGTTATTTTTATTTATTTTGCTTATCCAACCCCATAAACTATTTTTATTAATTTATTTTGTAACAAATCCAGTATCATCAACATACTAGGATGTTTTTATAATAATTATTCGAGCTACACTTACACACACCTACATCTAATGGTTAAAGAACATACTATTTCTGTGGATGGGGAATTTCTGCCTCATGAAATGATTATTGTTCAATATTCTTCTAACAACTACAAAGGTAGAAATTAAGATGTCACTATATTTATATATGATAAATAATATGTTTATGTGTTCCTTAAGATTCGGTATTTTTCATTTATGGCATACTATTATGGCTTCCATTATGGGTATATGCGATATCTTCATTTTAGGAAGTGCGGACTACCACCCCCTCAAAGTGATTTGATTCATTAATACCATATCTCGTACGTATAAAGTATATATTTAATGATATTATATATGATAGAATATTGTAATTATAATACTATTATGTATCATTATGTTTTAATTCCATTAAATTATGATATAGAAATAAAAGTAGCGTTCATGCGTACGTATAGCTTACCATCTCCATGAATGGTGCATTTCATTTCTTATCCCCAAATGTAATGTAATATTATATATATATATATAATGTATATATATGATTTATGTTACATCTAAATGATGAATATAATTCTGGAATTAAAATATACATATCTCTCATTATGTTTTAATTCCATTAATAAGACATAGAAATGAAAGTAGTGTTCATGCGTACGTACGGCTTACCGTCTCCATGAACGGTGCATTTCATTTCTTACCTATAAATGATTATTTAATATTATAAATGCATGTATATACTGGGTATATATGATATATATGGCATCTACATCATGAATATCATTCTTGAGAAAATGGATATTTGACTACGTGAACAACTTGTAAATATAAGAAGTTTATTTTTGACTCAAGTACCACTGATCGACAAAACGACCATTATTAACTTAAATAATTACATAGTGTTCATAACATGGTAATAAGTTATATAAAAGTAATAATGAACTTGAAAAATGTTCTTAAGCAAGTAGAAATTAACTCAAGTTTATTATTCAGGACGTTAAAGAACGATCGAGTCGAGTCAGACCCGAGGTATGGGACTTCGTCTCAATCTCCTTTCATTGAGGCATATTTTGTTTAATACAAAAGCTTCTTTTATAAAGTGTATAAACCCCTTTGACTTTTAAGTTTATCCAAAAGGAATCTATTTTATATGAAGCGTTTTACTAAACGACAAAAGGGAATGTTTTTGTCGTACGTATGTGATGACAACGACTTCTTCACCGCCATGACCATTATTTGAGTTTCGGCTTCCTCTACAAGACATACCATTTTTTAATTGAAATGTAAATACCGTGTTTTAATTTTCTTTTATTTTGGTATTGAAAATGGTTTTCATAATGGTTTTATTATATCAATGTGTTGTGTTGATATCTTGTGATTGAAATGTGGAAATGTTATGTTTCCTTTATTCATGTTTTATGTGATACGATTATGTTATGGTTCTTGGGCATTGTTATGAAGATGGGTGGTTCCGTGATAAACTAAGGGAGAGTGAGTCCGATATAGCTCTCCAATGCATTGGGTAACGTAACAGAGTTAAACGTTAAGGTTTCACCGATTTGATTTAGGGAATATATTGTGATGGGTACTCCAAACGTAACCAAGAGGGTCACTCCCTACGTAAGAATGTTATGAATGCCTCAAGTTACCTTTATGTCTTATGATTTATATGATTTATTCATGATTTGATGAGTTATGTTAAATTTCTTATTTTTTATGAGTAATGTATGATTTCATTGATTCTTATGTATAAATGTACTCATGTTTCCTTTCCATATTTTTCATATCTTTTAATAAGATTTTTTTTCTCATCCCACGTTTTTGAAATGATTTTCACAGGTTAAGGGAAAGGTACATGATGTGATGATAATGTCAAGGAAGTGTAAAGAAAGAATCCATGTTTTATTTTAAATATGTTTCCATTGATGGGAAAAACGAATACTATCTTTTAAGTGACCACTTTGTTTAAATGTGGAATGTAATGCAAGTTTATGATCTAATTCTATAAAACTCCAAACCTGAAAAGATCCTCAATGTGTACTCTTGTAATAACTCAATATTAAGTAAGGTTTAAGGCTGGGGACTTATAGTTGGTATCAGAGGTAGGTTTAGATAACTCTAGGAATTAGAATTATATTAAATGATTATCCAAAAATATTTTTTATGGTCAAATTGAAATGATATAGCATTTGAATATTACCATGTTGCTTCATCTAAGACATGTTTGTTCAGAATGGTTTTCTAGAGAGGAAACATGGAAGAAGTGCTAGGAAGTCATACAGAAGGGAATAACCATCCCAATCGGCATCCTAAGATGGTCAGAATCATAATTGAGCAGTTTACTACAATGATGGCTTAGTTGAATCAGGTGATAAATGGTGGTTGTGTTATTGATGATATTTTTGTGTTTTAAAAAATTAAAGAGGAGAATTAAAGTCATTTAAGGGTTATTTTTAAAACCATCAAAGATATGAAATTGTATGGGAAATTCAGAAAGTGTGATTTTTGGTTGCAACAAATTTCTTTCCTTGGTCATACTGTTTCTAAATATGGAATAACTATGGATCCTGCAAAAACAAGAGTTGTTGAAGAATGGCCAAGTCCCACAAATGTAACTGAGATTCGTAGCTTCCTTGGTTTGGCAGGATATTACCGAAGGTTTGTTAGAATTTTTTCATGGTTATCTAGTCCAATGACTAAGCTAACTTGGAAGGGTGTTAAGTTTATCTGGACAAAATAATGTGATGAATGTTTTCAGGAGTTGAAAAGAAGATTGGTGAATGCTCCAGTTTTGGCACCACCTTCCAGGAATAGGGAGTTTGTTATCTACAGTGATGCTTCATTGAAAGGACTTGGTTGTGTCCTAATGCAGAATGATCAGGTAATTGCTTATGATTCACGTCAGTTGAAAACTCATGAGGTAAATTATCTTACACATGATTTGGAATTAGCTACTGTGGTTTTTTCTTTAAAAATTTGGAGGCATCATTTGTATGGAGTAAAGTGTGAAATATATACTGATCAAAAAAGTTTAAAGTATATATTCACTTAGAAAGCATTGAACATGAGACATAGGAGATGGCTAGAAGTAATCAAGGATTATGATTGTACAATTCATTACCATCTGGGAAAAGAATATAATGTGGCTGATGCTTTGAGTCAAAAAAGTAATGGTTCATTAACAATGTTGCGTTCAGGACATGATAATTTGGTTAAGGATTTGATGAGATTTGGCATAGATGTTGTTGGTGCAAGATTTCCTTCTATTTTGTTTTAGGTATCAGTGAAATCTTCTCTATCAGACAGAATCAAGCAAGCACAGAAGCTAGACAGTGAGTTACAGAAAAAGGTAGAGCTGGTTCAGAAGGGTATGTTTCATGAATTCAACATTGATAATGATTGTGTTTTGAGAATTGGGAAGAGATCGTGTGTGTCGTGTGATTCACATTTGTAGATATATTTGTTATATGAAGATCATAGTTCTCTGTTTTCAGTTCATCCTGGCAGTACTAAGATGTAAAGTGATCTTCGTGAGTATTATTGGTGGGACGGAATAAAAAAGGGATATTGCTGATTTTACTGTGAAGTGTTTGACTTGTCAGCCGGTTAAAGTAGAGTGGTAGTTACCGAAAGGGATGCTTCAGCCTTTACAAGTGCCAGAGTGGAAATGAGAAAATATATCCATGGACATCATTGTGGGATTTCCGAAGACACCTCGAGGTAATAATGCAATCTGGATTATTGTTGATCTCTTGAATAAATCTGTTCATTTCTTTTCTATACAATATAATTGTTCCCTATATCAACTTTCTCATTTGTATCTTAAAGAGATAGTATGGTTACATGGAGTTCCCCTCTGCATTGTATCTGATCGTGATCCCAGGTTTACTTCTAAATTTTTGAAAGTCCTTCAGATGTCGTTGGGTACTGAATTAAATTTTAGTACAACTTTTCATCCACAATCAGATGGATAGTTAGAACGAAAAATTCATACTTTTGAAGATATGATACGTTCTTGTTTGATGGATTATCAGGGAAGTTGGGTCCAAAATCTTTCTTTGGTTGAGTTTTCTTATAATAACAGTTTTCATTCCAGTATACAGATGGAACCGTTTGAGGCATTATATGGGAAGCGGTGTCGAACTCCAACTTTCTGGGATGAAGTGGGTGAAAGGAAGCTAATTAGACCAGAATTGGTAGAAGAGTTTCCAGAAAATGTTCAACTGTACAGAAACACTTGAGAACAGCTCAAAGTAGGCAGAAGAGTTATGCAGACAACAGGAGGAAGGATCTCTCTTTTGAGGTAGGTGATCATGTTTTTTCTCAAAGTATCTCCATAGAAAAGTGTGATGCGATTTGGTAAGAAAGGAATGCTGAGTCGAAGGTTCATTGGACCATATGAAATTCTAAAGAGAGTTGGATCAGTTGCATACGGAGTGGCTTTTCCTCCGAGATTATCTCAGGTACACAATGTTTTTCATGTTTTGATGTTGAGAAAGTATATTCCAGATCCATATCATGTTTTGAGTCCAGAGGTTGTTCAGTTGGAAGAGAATCTATCTTATGAGGAACAACCGGTTCAGATTCTTGACCACAGGGAGAAAGTGTTGCGGAATAAGGTGATTAATCAGGTAAAGGTTTTTTGGAAAAACAGCATGATTGAAGAGGCAACATGAGAATCTGAAAATGCTATGAGGGATAAATACCCCCACTTATTCGATAAGTAAAAAAAATTGTGGGGATGCAGTTTTCTAAAGGGTGGAAGGATGTAACATCCCAAGTAATTAATGAATAATACATATTTTTATCTATGTCTATTTATGAATTATATAGTGTTTTAGAGACTTAAAATGAGAATAAATCCAATCTTAAGCATGGAATACACTAATATTTTTAAAAGTTTGTTTTACTACCTTTTGATGGAAAACCATATTTAAATAAAACTTTTGACAATTTTATAATATATATTGGTCAAAATAAACATATTATTTATGATTCTGACATGGAAATTTACATTGGATAAATTTTTGGTATTTTTCTGATAATGTTCATTTTTTAATGAACAGTGAAAAATACTGCATTTTACATCAAAACTGCTTTTTCATTTAATTTAATTATATGGATAGATTATCTTTTTAATTGGTCTTAAATTGTAATCTGAATATATTTTTACAATTTAATCCAATGGTGGTAATTATGATTAATTTCACTTTGGAATTGGGCATAAACTAATGCCAAACGTTTCATAGATATTGTTTCAAAAAAACCGCTATTTGTTTTGACAACGGAAATTATTTTTAAATAAATTATTGCAATTTTTGTGTTTGGAATTTGGTAAAATGGATTCCATATTTGGAATCATAAGGTCCAAATTATGTAATTAAGAATCTTTTGTTTTTGGACATTATGAATAGTAACGACGGAAATTATCTTTAATTATCTTGATTAATGAGTAATCGGGTAGTTATGCATAATAAAATAATATCATAATAATAATAAATGAAACCAAAATGTGTTCTAATTCTACTGGATTTCTCATGGACGATCATGGGATGCCTTGTGCCAAACTTGGGGACCCCATGGAATCACTTTTGTGTGAAAGTGACTTTTTATCTTTTTATTTTTAAAGAAAGTTAAATATAACAAAGAATGTATCACCTGAGTAAAACATTTTTAATATTGTCTACATAAATGATATGTTGGACTATAAATAGTCATTAGAAATATAAAAATATTTCCTACATCATGATATTTGTTTTATAATTTTTAGACATTAAATAAATTAAATTATATATGACATCAAGATGATGCAGCGATTACCTCATTAATAAATGATTTAAATAAAATGAAAAGATAATGTAAAATCTAAGTCATACACTTGTCAAATACCTATTGTATGAGTGTATTTCAAACCCTTATCACCTTATCCTTGAATGACATCAGTGTGGGACCTCTAAAATCCGAAACTCATTTGAAAATAAAGTAACCTTTTATAAAGTTCCAAGAGTGCCCCTCCTCTCCTCTTATAAAAGGCCCCCACCTCTACCTCCTTACCCACACCTCTAAAGCCTTTGGCTCGGCCAACCCTGGATAATTTTGTCTCTCCACATCCCTATAATACTCCTATAAGCCTCACATTGGGAATTAGTCTTCCCAAGGAAGCCATTGAGCTCAAATCAAAGAGAGTTACCCGATTTTAAGGTAACGCCTTCACTTGTGTACTTTTGATTTATTTTGCTTCTCCAACCTCCTAAACACTTTTTATTAATTAATTTTTTAACATCTCTAGTATCTTTAATATACTAGGATGTTTTTATAATGAGTATTCATGCTAAAATTACACACACCTACATATAATGGTTAAAGAACATACTGTTTCTATGGATTGCGAATTTCTGCCTCACGAAACGATGATTGTTCAATATTCTTATAACACCTTCAAAGGTGGCCATTAAGATTTCACTATATTTATATATGATATATAATATGATTATGTGTTCCTTAAGCTTCTTTATTTTTCATTTATGGCATACCTTTATGGATTCCATTATTGGTATACACAATATATTTATTTTAGGAAGTGCGGACTACCGCCCCCTCAAAGTGATTTGATTAATTAATAACATGTGTGGTACTTATAAAGGATAGATTTAATGATATTATATATGAAAACATACTATAATTATAATACTATTATGTATCATTATGTTTTAATTCCATTAAAGTATGAGATAGAAATGAAACTAGCATCCATGCGTACATACGACTTACCGTCTCCATGAACGGTGTATTTAATTTCTTATCCCCAAATTTAATGTACTATTATAAGTACATATATATAATGGATATATATGATTTATGTTACATATTAATGATGAATATAATTCTGGAATTAAAATATACATATCTCCCATTTAGTTTTAATTCCATTAATATGACATAGATATGAAAGTAGCGTTCATGCGTACGTACGACTTACCGTCTCCATGAACGGTGCATTTCATTTCATACCTCTAAATGATTATGTAATATTATAAATGCATGTATATAATGGATATATATGATAAATATGGAATCTACATCATGAATATCATTCTTGAGATAACAGATATTTGACTACGTGAACAACTTGTAAATATAAGAAGTTCATTTTTGACTCAAGTACCAATGATCGACAAAACAACCATTATTAACTTAAATAATTAAATAGTGTTAATAACATGTTAATAAGTGATATAAAATGAATAATTAACTTGAAAAGGTTCTTATGCAATTATAAATTAACTAAAGTTTATTATTCACGACGTTAAAGAACGATGGAGTCAAGTCGGACCCGAGGTACGGGACTTCATCTCAATCTCCTTTCATTGAGGAATATTTTGTTTAATGCACAACCATATTTTATACGGTGTATAAAACCCTTTGAATTTTACATTTATCTAAAAGGAATATATTTTATATGAAGCGTTTTACTAAATGAAAAAAGGGAATGTTTTTGTCGTACGTATGCGGCGACATCGACTTCTCCGCCGTCATTACCATTATTTGAGTTTCTGCTTCCTCTACAAGCCATAGATTTTATTTAAATGTAAAATAAATACCATGTTTTACTTTTCTTTTATTTTGGTATTGAAAATTGTTTTCATAATGTTTTTATTATATCATTGTGTTGTGTTGATATCTTTTGATTAAAATTTGGAAATGTTATGTTTCCTTTATGCATGTTTTATGTGATATGATTATGTTATGGTTCTTGGGAATTGTTATGAAGATGGGTGGTTCCGTGATAAACTAAGGGCAGGTGAGCCCGATATAGCTCTCCAATGCATTGGGTAATGCGAAGGAGTTAAACATTATGGTTTTTCCGAAGAGATTTATGGAATATACTGTGGTGGGTATTCCAAAAGTAACCAAGAGGGTTACTCCCTATGTAAGAATGTTATGAATGCCTCAAGTTACCTTTATGTCTTATGATTTCTATGATTTATTCATGATTTGAGGAGGTATGTTAAAGTGCTTACGTTTTATGTGTAAAGTATGATTTCATTGATTCTTATGTATACATGTACTCATGTTTCCTTTCTATTTTTTTCATATCCCTTACTGAGATTTTTATGCTCATCCCACGTTTTTGAAATGATTTTCACAGGTCAAGGGAAGGGTAAATAATGTGATGATAGTGTCAAGGAAGTGTCAAGAAGGAATCCATGTTTTATTTTATATATTTTTCCATTAATGGGAAAAATGAATACTATATTTTATGTAATCACTTTGTTTAAATGTGGAATGTAATGCAAGTTTTATGATCTAATTCTATAAAACTCTAAACCTGAAAATATCCTCAATGTGTAATCTTGTAATAACTCAAGATTAAGTAAGGTTTAAGGCTGGGGCCTTATATCAGATGTCTTGGTACATCATTTCCTCAACTGTATGTACTATAAAAGTAGTCATAAGAAACTCTCTTTTAACCTCTTTATGAAAAATCACTTTTATGATCACATGTCTTCAGAAAATAATGAAATTCAATCCAGCATTATAAAATCCATCAGGTGTGTGTCATGTGGATATCTAAGTATATATGTTATCATAGTCAACATTGCTATGTTATTCCTCATAGAATTTCTGTAAAAGAGGAGGGGTAAACCCAATGATAAGAAGTATGATGCTCAAAATATATCTATTATATAACGCTTAAATGATGGTAACTACTTTAATTCCTCATCAAACAACTAAAGACAAAATCTCTTACCAAGTGAATATCCTTCAACATTCCGCTTCCAAATAGTATATATCATCTCAATGTCATAATCATGGAAGAACTCTAGCCAGCGCCACTGGATCATGTTGAGATCCTTATCATAGAAGATATATTTGAGACATATTTTATTAGAATATATGATAAACCCCATTCCCATGGTGTAGTATCACAACATATTTAGATTGAATAATTCCATTTCTAAATTCAGATTATGTGTCATATTGTTCTTATCAGGAGGTCACACATGACATGAAATGTATGAAATCATTCACTACCTCTATATTAGAATACAACTTATCCAAGTTCCTAATGCATCATAGAATAATACAAACATGAATCCCTCCTTTTTTCATCTCAATATCTATGAACTCATCAATAATTTCATGAAATCTAGAAAATACTAATAGATCCTCTCCATCCATATAGGAAATCTTCCCCTTTCAGGTAAAATATGTCATTGAAACTAATATATTTCAGTGGTAATGTTTGAATATCAAATTATATCCTTCCAACTGAAGGATTATTCACACCTATGTGATTATATTTGGTGTAGGCCAAGATAAAACTACTTCAACTATCATTGAGTCCGCTTCCACTCCATCATCTGAGAAAACATGTTCTATGAATTGGACCATTGAATCCAAAATTGTATCTTTGAGATCATCCTATAATGATGATGCTCTTAGACTACTTTTTTAACCATCCTCATGTATCTTGCATATGCGTCCTTGGATATCAAGTTTATAAGGATATCATTGAGAAAAAATACCACAAAACATTGTTTTATGGGAAAAATGATATGGTTCATGAGTCTCATAAACACTAACGGGGAGTTCGTCATGCTAGTGGGAATAACAAAGTATTCCTACATACTATAGCGACATATGAATGCCTAATTCAGTGTATCCTTGTGTTGTACTCATAATTGGTGATATCCTTTTCTGAGGTAATCCTTTTAGAAAAATCATTACCCACTAATATTATCAAATAGGTCATCGATCATTGGTGTTGGATACTAGTTCCTCACAATTACCTTTTTCAATATCTGATATTCCTCAGATAACCCCAACTTCTAATTCACCATTTTGTAAAAACAATCTTATTCCACCCAGGTTGAAACACAATGACTATCAAAGCCCTTCCACTAGAATTCCCCCCCGACATCCCCTAGCTATAGAATCTCTATGATATACATCCTATATTCTGGAGTGGATATTGCAGTGTTCATGAGGTGTATATCAATGAGGAAGTTTTTTTCTCGGTTTGGAGGTAAGCCTAAAACATCCTCAAGAAAGATATCAGCATACTCTACCACCACTACAGAGGATTGGAAACATAAAAAATCCACCAAACCATGGGTTATTATATCCAATTATTTGTTAATCATATGTTATCTATTATTCATGAGACCATCCAATTAATTCTTAGTTTCCTTTAAACCCCCAATGAAAATATGGATCCCATCATTATGAACTCACCACTTCCTCCACCTAAAAAAGTCGAACTAATAATGAACTATATATAAACAGTCCACACCTAAGATGATTTTGTAATGATTCATCACTAATAGCAAGAGATCCTAGAAATAAATATTTCTTCCAGGATTAAGGTGACACTAGGGAAAAAGTGTGTGATTCTTGAGACATCTTCAGTAGGAGCATACAAATGAAAGGGTCAATCTATTGGATGAGCCAGAAAATCAATGTATCAAACCAGATATGAATAAATAGTTTATTGAATAGAAAATTATTCTATTAAAGAAATATTTATTATTGAAAAAATTAATATCATACCAGGTATGTTTCATGAAACCTCTTGGTTATATTCCTTGAAAACCTATAATGGTCTTTCCCCTATCCTCGTGGTCATGGATACTATCATGGATCACATGGGGGTGTATGTGGAAAAAAATAAAACAATATACCACCTCTAAATACTCTCACAAATCCTATACCATTTATGATTCCATATATATCTTAGTACTCCTACCACATCCTTTACCACAATGGCCCATCCATTGTCTCCATGTTAGATGTGTGGAAGGTTGAATAAACTCATGCATGATTTCCTCTACCAACACAAGAGTAGTACCGTCTATACATAAGATGACTGAGCCCATTCATTGAGCACTAAACTGTAGACCCTCTGACATGGGATCACCTTCTAAAAAATCTTGTACATCCTGATCACTGAGACAGACATCGACCCCTGATTTTAAATTCTTTTCACCTGTTTTCCCATAGCCAGCAACCAATGTCTATTTTTCCTCATCTGTAATTATATCAACCAAAAATTCATGCTCTAGCTCTATAGAATAGGATTAAATGGACCTACCTATAATTATGTCTTGAATATCTATATGCAGTCCTTTCCTAAAGGTACATGATGAGAATAAATGATTCAAGACTATATGCATCGAGTACCAAGATAGGTTATTGAACCTCGATGAATACACATCCACAATCATGATTTCTTAAAAAATATGTACATGTATTTGGATGTATATAGACTTTAAAATAGAATGTGATAAATCCTCTCAGAGAAGTCTCTAAAACTATAAAAATGATAGACTCACATCACCATATGTCGGGGTCACAAAAACTCATTAATGTTTTGATGAACCATATAGAAGTGTCACTTCCAAGAGAACCATAATATATTCTAGTGTCTTTACTAGATGAAAGACTTGTGTCACAGCCATGAGAATGTCCTTAGCTTCCTATGGATCATTATCACCTCATAACATCAGGGTTCAATATTTCCAGAACTCGTGAAGTGTTCTTAGCCTTCACACCTCAGCTACATGTACTATGGTACCATATATTTCTCATTAGGTAATGGTAAATGTATTGGACCACATAAGGGTAACATATATGGAAATGGTATCAACATAGATGCGTCATCACCAATGGGGAATCCTTTTGATCGTAGACATGAATCTTTGCTAGAATATATCATATAGGCATCTTGAATTAAAAAATATATACCATGTTCATTGATTATATATGGATATTTAGAGAATAAGTTCATGGAAACCAAAATAAATTTATATATAATGAATAAATCATTTTTAAAACCTACAACTTGTTTTCTCATTTATTGAGTCAATAATATGTTGATAAGAGTCCTCATGTATGGATATTCCAGCTGCCACACCAATACTAGAATCCATATCTTGAAATACGAACTCAAAAAAAACTTTTTCTACAAAAAAACACATATAATTAGGTCCTATTGTAGAACATGTTCCACTTATAAAAATATGTATAAACCCATTCAAATGGGTCCCATTATGCGACTTACTATACCCACCATTTATAGTCTTTGGTTTGGTAACTAGCACTTAGTATCTATATCAAAAAAAATAGGATGCCTTATCCTATGTAAATGTACACTTGAACACATATTCAACCATAATAACATGAGTAATTGTACAACAACTATTAATTCATGCATACATTCATCAAAATAAGATAACTATAGTTTGAAAAAATGAAATATAATATAAAAAGTAAAAACAAAATTCCACTACAAATAGTGTCAAAACAATTAGTACTTGAATACAATGATCAATATTGATGTCAAAATACAACATGAATAGACTCCAATCTATATAGATCACTATGAAATTCATTTCCCTAGTCCATCTAGGAATCATTCAAAAGTTCAATAATCAACATTACAAATGGAACATGAAGGAAAATACTGTACATGTGAGAGTCTTACAATACACAGTAGGACACCCTGAATCCACCAAGAATATACCAACCAGTAAAATAGTCAACTCTACATAGGTATATGTAAATAAAACATATAATAAGAATATCTAGATATAATAAAAAAATAAAAACAATCACAAAGTAAAGTCACAACTATAATTTAAGACTATTATCCCATCTCAAATGACTCATGTAAAAGTTTTATGTGATAACACACTCTACGAATATGATATAACTGATAACGTATGTCTGAGTAGTGGTGATCATTAGGCCTCATCGATTGAAGGATATTATTGTTTAATGAGGAGATATGATACATATATATTGATCAATCCAAAGATAATGGGTTACAACAAGGACTCAATATGGATTATCTAACAAAATAGAGGATCGACACCCATGTATTTTTTTGTCAAAATGATACCAAGAACTTCATGTAGGATGAGAATATGATATTGTATGCGAAAAAAGACCTAATGGAATTATTAAAACAACTATATCCTAGAATCTTTACTGAATGAATCACTATAATATATATAGGATGCAATTACATAATATACGTCACAGAAAAGATATAAGGAACACACCCTAATGAGACATGTCAAACATACATAGGATTAGGGAACCAATTCTTATTTGAAGGAGTATACGGTGTGTACTAGAAGTACAAGGAATATCCCTTCAGCACTAAGAATCACCTGTGTATAATATAACATTCTCTTGTCCATGTAAAATTATATTGTGTGCACATGACAGTTTACTTCTATTCATGTCTATGTACATCACTATTAACCTGCAGATTTGAGTTGGTCGTGTCTATGTGAATGTTCATAGTGTGCCCATACCAATGTACACTACTACTTTTCTTTGTACCCCATAAGTTAGACTGAGAGACAAATGGGAATATGTCACATTTTATGTGAAAAGGGACACATGTTGTGTGATCCTTAACATGGAATTGAAACTTTAACCACTGTAGATGGGGACCCACATGGCATGTTTCACAAAATTACACACCAGTTTGATCTGGATTTTCATGAAAATTTTCTCTTCATCATGTTTATTCCAATACTAAAAATGCTACATAATTAAAACACATTATCTAGTGGAATAATTAATGTACTCTGGTGAAACCATTTCATCATCAATAACCTTATTCCCACCAACAAAAACACACAAAAAATTTTATCACATGTCAATCCATCAAAACTCATAGACATATACAAAAATGGGCACCTAAAAACTTCTGATACTCTTCTACTTACCTCACACATAATCATCATTTTGTTAAAATCTTGGATCTTTGATTAGGAATCTCTTAACTAAGAAATGTTTATGCAACGTTTTAATCCATTGTGATCATTGAAATATGGGCCAAAGGTTTTCATGCGATGAATAATGAAAAAAGGGAATAAAAAATATTCAAAAAATTAAGAACAAACCTCAACCAATGTTAAATTTCACATAAATTCATTATTATTAAAACCAAAAATGAAAAGATAAATTGTGAAACACAAATATATTTCTCCAACGCACAAATAAATATATTCTTTGTCTGCAATATACACAATCAGAGAATCAATTCATTAGTTGATTTATTTTTGTTCATAATAGGAATCATAATAAAAATAAACCCATCAGTTAATTAATAATAATGGTATTATTTGATCATTTCCAGAGCATGAAATATTTAGAATCAATGTATGTCATATTTGTTAGAGAATTATTTTGAAATCTCACATGTAACATTCCATCATAAGAATAATTTTTTAAAGTTTTTTTTAAAAAATGAATCATTTGAAACATTATTTTTAGTGAAAATACTCATGAAGAGTTATAAAGGTATATTTGAAAATAACATAAAACATTTCTTGGGGAAAATATCCTTTTGGCATTGAAAACACTTCTTAAAACATAAAATTAATTAAAAAATATGTTTAAATTGAATTAATTTTTTTTACAATATATATATTCCCTAATATTATGGAAAAATATATATTTTAATGGAACATTTAATAATTTTAATTGAATATTTAAATTATTGAGTGGTTTTGATAGTAGTAAATATTGTTCATACCATGCATGTAAACAACAACGATTATTTACCTGTTTTCTGTAGAATTAAAATAGTTATTTTTAAATTAAAATGAATTTTCATTTTTAAAATTATTATAAATTAAATATTTGATGAAAAGTAATTTAATAAATAAATTAAATAGTGTTATAGTCATTATTTTAATTATAATAGGAAATACTATTTTGTAAGAAAAACAGTTTTCCACTAAAATGGAAAAAATATTGTATTTAAAAAAACAATATTTACATTTTTATAAGTACCAATGAGAGGAATGTTTTTATTATTACAAGAATATATCTATAATTACTATATTATAAGAAAATACATGATTTTCATGACATATGGATCATAATATATCATATATTGAAACATAGTGATAAACAATCTTGATAAATTATGAGATTATATCATAAAACTATTACAAAATTCGTGACATTGAATAATAATACCCACAAAAGAATAAAATTAAATGAATCATTAAATATAATGAAAATATATTAATTCAGGATATTACTTGCCCACTTGTCTCTATATAAACTAAATATATAAAATAGATGCATAACATGAAATATGTCTCAATAAAAGAAAAATGATGCAAAAAATCAATTACCACTTGGGTATCTTTTGAACTATAAATAATTATAGAATAACATAAAATAATAATTTAAATATCATGATATTTTTGATATTCTTGATGTACCTAGTAAAATGGGTAGTATAATAACCTCATAAAATAAATTAGTGTTCTGTTTCCATATGTGCCCCAAAAATTAAGGAGTGACTACAAATCTCTTACCTTATGTCTTTACTTCCTTCATACATGTTCAATAATCATGTATAGTAATTATAATTTTATTATAAATATATTATATTACCAAATATTGAAATAGATATATATTTTTTAAACTGTATATTATTTTTATTTTACCTTTATATACTTTTTTATTAACAATTTCATGTTTTTGTTTTGTTTTTAGTAAACACCGCTTTGTTTTCATATTTGTTTTGATATGATGTTTTGGTTCTTCTTAAGTGGATCAAAATTTCATAATATATATAATTATCTCTATGTTATAAATATAAATTAAATTTACTTTATATGTACATTTATATCAATCTATTAAATTTAGTGATAAAAAATGAAATACATTGTTCATGGAGGTGGTAGATCATATGTACGCGAGAATGTTCTTTCAATTTAAATACTGGAATGAATTTACAAAAATTAAATTTTAAATTATGCTTATATATATATATTGTTATTCCATAAATATAAAATATTTTTAATAAACCCTTCCTTAATAATTTGTATGTAAAACATTAACTAATCACATCACATTATGAGATAGTAGTTCTCCAAACACACGAGTGATGTTGTAATATTTCAAAAATATAGAGCATATGATGTTATATGTAATATAATAATTCCAAAATTATAATAATATCACAAATTTATATATAAATATAAAATTGATCATTTTTTAATCCCTAATAGGTGGTAATGGAAAAAGATTCATTGGTTCGTGAGTAAGTAATCTATTTTACACAAGAACTATGATTTTGTAAATAATTTGATGTAATTGGTGATGGATGTAGGTCATTCTAAAAATAAAAAACCATCTCATTGAATGGGAGCTATTGAGGTGATTATATTATATATTTATAATAATAATTTAAGTATGTGGTTGATTAAATAAAACAAAAATTCTCATTGATAAACGATATATCTTTTTTGGTTATCCTTCTTAGGTTTGCAACAAAATCCTTAAATTATTGGATTTCTATCTGAACGAAGGATTCAATAATGAGAGGAGGTAATCCAAGAATTGAGTTTATTAGGATTTGGATGGACCAACAAGTTTTGGTGATGTGTTTAATTTAAGGCTTGTGGTTGCATTTTATAATTTGGCAAATGAATCTACTTGAAAAAAACATAGGAATTTTTCCAAAAGAATCAAATAAAATTGTCATTATGAAGAAAAAAGTACCTCAAAAAATATATTATTGTAACTTGTAGAGGATAAGATGTAAATATTTTATAAATAATATTCATACATATTTGGAGTAATATTTACTCATATTATCTTTGTTTAACTACCTAGAAAATGCAATTTTTCTTAAACTGAATTAATTACTTTTTATTATTATCACTTATAATATTTTTTAAAATATTAATTTCCCATATTTGATGAGAAGAACTTTTTTATTCCAAATATTGAATCAATTATTCCAAATTCCATTTATATATATATCAATATTAATTACAATTTATTTTTATAGATTTGTTTAGAAATTGGGTTTTTAAAGAAAGTCTTTTCACAATGATAAAATATTTTTATGTCAAAATTGAATATTACCATTATTAAAATAATATAAATAGGAATAATTAATATATTATATATATTATTTTACTTTAAAACAAATTTAAAATATAATTTACTGATATAAATTCCCTAAACCAAAATGTAGTTTTAAAATAAAATTAATTATTTTTCCCAATACATAAACAACTAAAAATATTTCAGAAAAAATCACAAAAATTTCACCCTAATATAATATTAAAATTATTATTTAAAAATTGAATTTAATATTTAAGAAAAAATTTAAAAATATTTAAATTATAGTTTTAAAATAACAATGCAAAAACATGAAAAAACTGCATTTTAGAAAAATACAATTTTTGAGCATCAAATTAAATTTATTCCTATATCTTGTCTAGATAACTCATTAGATGAGTTTTAATTTTTTTTTAATATATTATATATAAATTTTCTAAAAATAAATCACTAAAATTTGTTTGAATAATTTGTTGATGTAAAATCATTTTGTTTTAGTAAAAATAGTGTTCGAAGAAAAATTTATTTTTTTAAATAATTTTTCATTTTAGTTTTTAATTAACTGGTCAATAAGGATTTTTTTATATAATATTTTAATATAAATATGTTTATAATTTAGTTATTAAAATAAATATCTACGATTCCTATATCAAGGTGAAAACTATAAGATTAATTTTACAACCGTATGTCATGTTTTTTTAAACTCAGAGTTCTATGTAACATATACTATGCTTGTGTTTCCTGTATAAAAAAACTCTTTGTTTCTTATCACTAATCTAAATATTTGGGTTTTTGTAATTTAAAATTTTAAAAATATTAAATTTAAATAAAATTTGTATTTCAAAAAATTATGGGGTGTTAAATTCTACCCCCTTATTCTAAATTGCACCGTCGAAATTATTCTCAGTCAGCAATGACAAAAATATTTAGTATTCTATCCAAGAAAACATGAAATTAAAAATTAATAATGCAGAATACCTCAAAAATAACTGATATAATCATTATTTTAAACTTATGTTACTCATAACTAGGATTACAAAATGGACAACATAGGGTATAAGTGATGATTTAGACATGGAACCATATCATAAATAATTATAGACAGTGATAGAGATCACTGATCATAAAAAATTCCATGATATAGTGAATTGTAATGGCTACCAAACCATAAATCTATTAAGTGGTTAGGGACCCTTTGATTTATTAGAAATTGTATTTGACGGATAATTTTTTTCATCTAAATATTAATTTCATAGAGTTTAATAATTTTCATCGAAAGATATACTAAATTTATTTCATATCATTCAATAAGAATAATTTCACTCATTTATGATTCCTTGATTACATTAAAATTCATGTCCTACTACATGAAATAACGACTTAATTTGGAGTTCATGAATAACTAAAAGATCATAAGATCCATAATTAGAATGATAATTCAATACATCTATATCGTAATAATAAAATGGATAGCATGATAATCCATTATATAAAAATCATTATATGGTGGAGAAATACATTATTCCCTAATTATTACCACAATTTTCATCTAAATTCATTTCATAAATAGCCATCCATAATTCACTTACAAAATATTTAAATCAATATATATATAAATATGGTCACAAAATTTCAGATCATCGACATTAATCTTATTAATATCATTAAACATATCTTAATGTTCACATTCCAAATATGTGAAAACCTTAGTCAGATATTTGTCTAAAAAATATTTTTAAAGTAATTTCCACAAAACGTTAATGAAAACATGCATGCATACTCACTCCAAGAGAAAACCATATATTATATAACATATTCCACAAATCTAATAATGATGGAAACTGCATCATTGATAATATAATCCATTTGTTCAATAAATCCTTTATCATTATGAGGCCTTATTTTTAACCAATTTACATTAACAATATCAATCATCTCATTATCCATAATAAAAATCATTCTCTCAACCATGGAAGAATATTAAGTATTAACTTAATTTAATCATGTTTTATCAATAATATATATATGTTTCATTAAATCACATTTATAGGACATTGGTTCCATTAAAATTATTCTTGGAAATTATTAATAAATAAATTATACTAAAAAATAATTATATATTTTAGGATTCATATAATATAACACTTTAATTCCAATGTATTAATATTTCAATAATCAAACAAATATCTCAAACCACTAACTAAGACTGTCATCTTATACATTAATACCTTATTCCTTCAATATGTCATTCATAGTCTATTCATTTTCCATAGTAAAACCATTACAAATAGAAATATGATAATTCTATTCATGATCCATCCATTTTGAAAATAAATTTTAATAATCCTATTACATTCATAATTTAAAACATTCAAAAATATATGATACCTTAGAGAGACCATTATTATCATCCATTACATTCAAAAAAATTTTCATTTTACATTGATTTTACTTTATTAATGTCCATCATGTTTACTCCCAAGAAATTATCACAATTCTATGAGGTAATTACTTATGTTCTTATTTCATCATTATCAATATATATGAAGTTGAGTCGTCTTTCCTCTATGGTACCCACTACCTAAACTCTCATGGAACACCATCATTTTCTTATTTAGTGAGTCATAGTATATTTTAAGGTACATGTTATTCATGTTCCATGATATTTTATTAGTCATAATAATAATATCATTCAATCCATTCATCGTCCCATTTGGGTACCCATAAAGAAATTGTCTATAACAATCAATTTTAATGTAGTTCCTTGTTATTCCAATAAGTGGCTAAAATAAGAAACTATATTGTGAGAAATAATAATAATAGTCGAAACCACATAATCTTGAAAAATTTCTTTGTTGAATATATCAATCAGGAACCTTCTTTTAAATCAACATCATCATAGGCCTAAACTTTTTCATTCAGAAACATCATTTATTTATATCATCCGTGATGCTTCATAAAGATTTTATTAATATACAAAGTTTATCCTTCAGGATGTGCAGATTGTGGACCATTTTCAAGCCCCATGTGATGATCAATTCTATTTGAATACAGTATTTTCATTTTTATTACCCCTATGTACATCTGTGATAGAGCCAAATCCACTTATTATATCCGTACAGATATTTATGTCCCTATAAACTACTTGTTCTATGTTTTTCCTAAAGTGTAATATATTTTCCTATAATTTAACTTACCATGGAGTTATCCACAGAGATATCACTATATATATCTATTGAAAAATCATAAATATCTCACTAATTTTTTATCATCCTAGTTTTAAAATGATAATTAAAGCATTCTAATATTACCAAATTTAGTGAATTAATATTTTTATATATAGATATAATTTCCGTATAGATGAATATTCAATACATTAAAAAAACACATGCCTGAGGACCATACTTTTTTTTATGTAATTATAGATACGGAACATTATCGTATTATCTATTTAATGGGATAAAATGTTTCCTATAAAAAATCCCATCTAATACTATTCATTGACAATCACAATAAAAAACAATTCATCATAACATGGGGAATTGAAAAATTAGAAAGGGTGAGATAAGATGCTTAGTAACGATTAGAAATAGAAATAATAAAACATTACATGATTATAATGTTATTTGAATGTGACGATATCTAAAAAAACACACCTATAATTTCATATATCAAATACATGAGCCATGAAATTAACATAAAATTTCGTAGGATATATATTTTTTTAAAGGAAGAGGGGAAAACCCCTTAAATTGAAATAGGAAGAACTACTTTGGAATTCTCGGGAAAAGAGTAACCCATTATAAAGATAGCTGAAAATCATATTAAACAACAAGGCATAAGTTTAAATAGGGATCCGAATGCCATAAAATAGAAAAACATCAGAATAAGAACAATCTTGAAATCTTTCCCCCCCTGTTGTCTGAAAATGCAACAGAGAAATATTTGTCAGATTTTTCTATTTCATTTTCAAACCAGGGGTGAAGTGATTTCTGGCTTCTTCTTGTTATGATGTTTGTTTATTTTTTTGCATTTGGATCCCTATTTGGCCTTGTTCTATGTTGTTTAAGATGTATAAATAAATCCTTGAAAATTATTCAAGAGATCAAAAAAAATTCGCAATACATAGAAATGTGGCATATGCATAATTATAGAAAATTATTGTATGAGGATACCCAAATACATTCATAACATTTATGGATTTAGATAAACACCCTAGTACCTTCTATTGGACTAATATAAACACAAAATTTCCCTATTTCTCAGGTTTTTGATAACAATATATGTACCCTCTTAGGTTACAGAACATTTATCATTTCCAAATACAGTAGATAGATATATATGTCCCACCAATCGCAAGATGAAATTATTTTATATGTTTGAAAAAATATCATAAAAAACTTACCATATATTGACCATGAAATTAAATTTGTTTCATAAACATTTAATCATATCATAAACTTTAGAAATGATGCATGTCTTAAAATAATTCCAACACTTTATCATTGCATTAGTCATTAAATGAAGTGGGTTACATAACACTTTTTTCTTGGTATATTCCATTCAAGAGAAACGAGATTCATATGAATAAATTCATAATTGAAAAAATCCATTTACTAAATGAATATGAATCATATTAATGGATAATATACCAATTAATTTAAATGTAGAATCCATGTATGACATCCAATATCAAGAATTATTTTGATTGATGGCATGAAAAATTTCCAGATGAAATTAAAATTTCATCAAAAACATATTTTCTAACATGAAACATTTTGGGAAATATTTTCCAAGATAATATCCTTGAATACATATAAAGGATGAATTAAAAATAATTGAAAACATTTATTGTTTAAAATATCATTTAATTCAAGAAAAATTGTTTTTAAAACATAAATCACATTCAAAGTCATTTGCATATTGCAATATTTTAGTGAAAACTAAAAATATCACAAATATCAAGGTAAATATTTTCCTTGAAATGTACATTGTAAACCTCTAAATGAACCTTCAAAAAATTTAGTAGTCATAAATGAGGGAAATTTTGTTCATACCATTGATGTTGAGTAAAAAGATCATATTCAAATTTTTATTTAAAGAGAAATTTTTATTGTTTAGAAAATGACATAAATATTCCATGTAATTTTATTAAAAAACAAAAAACATGGGAAAATATGTATATAATAAATTATTTTAATATTTCTAAACATTTTTTTAAAATCATTTTTTAAATCATTTTTATTTAAATAAAATATTTCTCCAAATAAAATATAAATATATTCTAATTATATTTTAATAAAATTATCTCTTACGTTAATTAAATGAGTATAGATAATAGTATAATTAATTCAAAATATCATGAATAATAATAAGAGAATAAAATTCCTGATTCTATTGAGATATGGATCATAATATTTCCTCATCGGAAATATAATCACCCAGTCACAGTAAACGATGTGATTGTATCATAATAATCTTTCCACATTGGTAACATTGAATCATATTACCCATGAAAGAATAACCTAAAATTAATCATTAAATATAATTATAATGAACTAAGTTATTATATTACTAGTAAAAGGTGTTTTATGTACATGTATGAATATAAAATTGGTGAAAAAATAGACAAATGTCTTAAATAAGTAAAATTGAGAGAAAAAAATACATTACTTCCCAGGTATCATATGATCTATAATCCCCCCAAAAAAATAATATCAAATTAAACATTAAATATCATGGGAATAAAAATATTAAATATAAAACATGTCAATTGTGTAGTATATACACCACACTGATTATTTTAGGGGTGAATTTTCAAATGTCTCAAAAAAAGATATACTTGGAAACCTTTACCTTATTTCTGGACTTACTTCATACAAGTGAAAACATTCTATTTTAAAGAAAGATATATGAATATCAACCATTATTCAATATTCAAAATGGATTAAGGAAAATAGGGATGTCTATCATTTTTTTAAGTTGATGTTGTTATTAAATATTTTCAATTTGGGCTCACAATTTTTGTTTCAAATGAAAAAAAGATAACTGAGGTATATTTTTTTTGACCCAATGATTGAATTTTGGTGGTTTAATTTCATTCAAAATAATTTTAATTGGTTCACCATTCTCTTTATTAATTGAATATCTAAATGGGTTCCACATATATAACTAGGTATATACCTACTTTTCAAAGGCATGTGGTAAGTTGGGATTTCAAACACAATCACGCTTAGGAAATCACATTGGCTAAAATGATGGGAGATTCATCTCATCACATGCATTGGGGGGGGGGGGCTTTTCCCACTTCATGACTATAATGAATATTTATTATTTGTTCTTGAATCTATTATTTATTCTGATATGAGGACCATTACCATAACAAAATCATCATATTTTAACGACTTTAATGTGTAGGAAAATGGGATCAAATTAGTGAATCCCTCTATATGAATCTGAGGTTCTTCTTTATTTTCTTAGAAACAAATAAATTCATATATGTTATAGGTATATAACCAGTATCACTAGAATGTACTACCATGAAGGAATGTTATTTGTATTTTGAGAAGGGGATTGAGAAATTATGAGGCTTCTTAGAAATCTTATTTTTTTCATGAATAAAAATCCACATAGTTCGTTAACATCATGTACTATAACATCATGCATAAAGGATGTATATGTTTTCACTTAAGAATGAGATATTTTATCTTGAATGTCAATGTTGCATCCTATATATCCTGGTTATATAAAGAATCAGAGTTATCATAGTTTGATCATGACCTTAGGAATGGACCCTACACACATTCTTTTGTGTGGGGGATTTACATATCATGACACTCATTAGGGAATTTAAATTGAGGGTTACTTGATCGGTGGAGATTCATGATGTGAATGATCTAACCATTTCAACTCCATATTCAAATTTTATCTATTCTCGGAGTGATTAATATGGGATAACAAATAATAAATCTCCCTATAGATGGATGGGTGAATTTTGTACATGGGAAAACATTTGGATACATTAATGTATAGCTTGATCATCAGAGAGTTATCCAAAATATCCTTGTTATTGCAAAAAATCAATATCATTATAGTTTAGTTGGCTTCTCAGTCCATTGATTGATGAGGTTGAATGATCATCCCAAGGGAATGATTGAGTCTTAATGGATAAAATTTTAGAGACATGAGGGGACTTACAATAAAGTGGATTCCTATTAGATATCTGGCCATTGATACATTTCTAGGTTGTAAATGTAATTTGAGTTATTATAGTTTAGTTTCTTGGTTCATACACTATGAATTTACCATTATATATTTGTAATTTTAGATTATTTTTCTAGTCGAGGATTATACGCTGAGGTTTCCCTTGATATTGTAGAGGCTTATGAAACTGATGATATGATCATTGAAAATCTCTAAGACCATGTGAGATATTATAAGTTTGCAAAATAGGGCATGGGAAAAAAAATATTCTAATATCTTATAGTTTTTAGACATATTCATTGGGATAACCTTCTGAGGATAATATAGATTTTTTGGTTCAAAGAAGAATCGTACAAATCTTGGTTTTGAAAGGTATCATATTCATTGTAGTTCTTTTTATTAGGGTATACACACCAATGTTTTAATTATATATAAGAGATATAATATTATGCCACTGGTTAGGGCTTACATGTTGAGTTTTATATTATATGTTGTTCAAATAATACTATTCCATTTATTGTGTAACTACCTGTGATTTAAATGGGATGAAAATATAATGGAATTTGAAATTTTGAATTTATAGGGTGGGATGTTTTTAATAATATTATTTTTAACAATTTTAAGGGAGTTACATTACACCAAGATGTGGTTTTTAGACATTTTTAAAGTCCCAATTGGTTTTCCAGGTTCCTATTTGGGATTTGAAATCACCGATCGATGTCCATAAATCATGGTTTTGGAGTGTCTGATTGAGGAATTTGGTTTATCTGAAACTGTGTGGCTCTTGCAGAGAATATGTGGCAGTGAAAAGTAGAGAAACAATTCTCCACATGTGATGCACAAGGTTTTTCCATGTCGTTTTTCTATCCCTCAGATTTACTATCGGTTAGGTTGTACCTCAACACTATTTACCAACTGGTTTGCATATTGTTATGAAAACAGTGTGGGACAAAACTATGTGGTGGATACCTAAGATGAGGGTGTAACATGTTTTGTGTATTTTATGGATAATGGTGCGATAAAAACAATTTGGTGTGTGTTTTTATGAACATAAATAAAATAATTTAAAAAAATAAAAGAAATAAATGATATAAAAAAATTAAATGTAAAAATAATGATATTTTTAATTATGATAATAATATTATTATTATTATTATTTTCTATAGGTTTTATGAAAAAGGAAAAACAATGGGGTTCTCTTAACCTCGTGTGTGACACCCTCTCCCCCTCATCATTATCATGCGTGACACCTCTATTTAGATCGTTCTTTTATCATCGATTCAACTTTTTTTCTTCATGATTTCTCATCAAATCAACTATTCATGGTCCCTAGTTCCCTTTTCTCTAATTTTCTAGATGATTTATCATCTCTTAGAATCCCTACATTTCTTTTCTAAACCCTAGGGTTGGGGTTAACTGGATTTTAGATTCTTCTTCTGATATTAGGGAATGTGAAAGCTCTGTTGGAACAATTTTTTTGTATTCTAACAACCACCACTGATGGCTATCTGGTTCAGATCACATTGGTCCTCTCATCATCATATTTGAGTATTTTTTCACCAATTATTATTTTTCCACAGTAATTATTTATATTTTTATAATTTCTGATCATCTAGTGAATTTCCATAACTATGTTGGCTTTGTGGTGATTTTTTCGAGTTGCCTGGGTCCAAGGAGACTTACCCACATATTCATAGGATGGAATATTTATATGTAAGTTCCCCCATTATGTATATATATTCACCCATGGAAATGAATTTATATATTTGGATAGGATTTCTTACATATAATATGAAAAATTCATATTGTTGTATGCGAAAATAAATATATAAATGTAAACATATATGTAAGGATCCCCGTACACAAATTCATGGACTTGAATATATGTACATAGTGGATAGGTACCCTTATGTATATGTGAAGCTAAATAATCTCTGATGAGGTTAGTATAATTTATGATTGGTCACTGCTTAAAAAGTTTAGTGCTAATGTGTTCGGTTTGGCATGGTCGTCTCTTGAGGTAGGATCTAGTTCCATGGCCCAATAAATTTAATAATTATTTAATTAATTTCTTGCTCTTATCACATTTATTTATATTATTTTCCATGTATTTAAGATTTTTGAAATGATTTAATTTGGTAAAAATGACATTCTATTTAATTTTAAAATTAAATTCTTTTATAATAAAAATCATGATTTAATAATAAACCCCCTTTATTGAGTTGTGTTGTCTTAGAAAATTCAATGTTATGATTTATAATTTTCTAGTTCTTGGAGAATTTTATAAATTGGAATAACTCATATATGTGATTTCACCTTTTTCCATTGACAACTCATTCATGTCCCATAGAGCCTTAAAATGGGAATTGACTTGTTTTTGAAAAATAAATGTCTTAAATATAATTAAATAAAATTATCATTATAGATTGGACTCGTATAAATAAATAAATTGGTTTAATTTTAATTATACATAAAGGATGGTGAGAAAATTCCTTTTTATTATGATTTATTAAATTATTACGATGAATTTGAACATTCGTTTATAATGTTTAATTAGATATACATAAGTAGTAATTCCATATTTATTATGATATAAATGATTATTCCACTTTTACATTTATTTTGGATATATGAAATGAAATGGATGGGAGGTAATTCCCCAGGTAGTTAATACAAATTTTACATATTTATAATTATTTTTTTATAATGGTAAAGGGTGACTAGACATAAGGGTAATTACTTTCTTTGTTGTAGAGTATGACATCTCTCACTACTACTACTATATGGGAATTGGTATTTGGGAATGAAGTTCCATTTGAGTGTGTTTCCATGGAATGCACACTCACCATCAAGAACAATTTAATATGGGGCTCTAACCCTATAGAGATATATGACATATACCCCATCCTTAGAGATTTTAGGGTCATTATAATGGTGATGGATATATGTACGATATGCCTTGATTAACCCAAAAATATTATTCTATTCATATATCCATTAAGAATCATTAAAAACATGGATCATATAAGTGGATAAAATATATAACTAATATATATATATATATATCCTAGTGTCCGTCTATGAGTGAATCCTCAGGTGATGGATTTTTGTGAGTTACATCCAGGTCCAGAAAATACTAGTATCCCTAGTATATGACAATTTGAAATTGATAAATTTATATTTCATAAATGTGGAAACAATATATATAAATGAACTATACATATATATTTGTTATATATAGTTCTAGATCAGACATATTTTCACTATGAGATGAAGTAGGTAAATCCTTTAGGTTTCCTATACAAACCTGGAAGGGTGGTTATTTATTTATTCAACTCTATTTATTATTTCTCTATACAAGCAACTGCATTATTTTATATTCAATAACATGCTTGATCAAGAAACCATGTTTATAATATTAAAGATATTTTTATCTCACACCCTAATATAGACTCCATTGTACTAGGGTACCTGAGTATAATTTCTTATTAATATTACTATGTACCATAGATTATTTCTTACGCTATATTGCCTATTATTGAGGAGTTTGGAGCACATGACTGAGCAAGATACCTGGATTGTAGTGGAGAACACATTTTAGATTTTTATTTTATTTCATTAATTTTTCAATTTATATTTTTGTATTGTAAAGCATGTTGTTTGTTTACTATTTAATCTTATGTATCATCATCTGAACATTCCATCTTTGTATAAATTTGAGTTGTCCACCTTTATTTCATTATTATATTTTCATCATTATTTATTTTATTGTTTATTTATGACCCCCTCTATTGAATATTTAATTCACTATCCACCTTAACACATATCTACTCTAATCATGATGGTATAGTCTCCCACTATCACCTCCTTAAACCCTCACTTTTAGTTAGTATCCATTGGAGTATGTGGAGATATTCCTAAGTCCATATCACCCGCCGGTCCGACTAGTCATTTAATCATCAGTTGGGCTAGGATGTTAGAATGTGGTTCCAAATCCATATTTTTTATTACTTTTTTTGGGGGTATATGAGATAATATTAATGTGATGGTGCTTGGTGAATTGTCATTATTGGGTAAGATCACCCCACATATGGGAAATGACCAATTGTCTAAGAATGAGATTATTATTTATAATGTTTGTTATTATAGTTGTATTATTTCACTTTTAGTGATTGGTGTAATTTCTTCTACTTATGAAATATGGAATTTTATGTAATTCCACCCATAGCCTTGAATGGTAAGGATAAATCATCTCATATATAATTTTTTAAAAGGTTGGGGCCGAAGCCTCATTTTTATTATTAAATCAAACCAAAGTCCTCTTTTAACTGGGTAGAGGGAAACCCATTACATAGCCCGAAGGCCCAGTGGGCTTGTAGCCCATTACATAGCCTGTAGGCCCAAATTCTAAGTCCAAATTCTGAGTCCAATTCACATTCCATAAATATTATAGGCCTTATAGTGACATTTATAGACCTTTGTGCTAATATGACTGTGATTCATGATTGTTATACGAATCTCTGGTTTATTAGTATTCATGTTTTGGTATTTTAGTAACATTATATGGTTGGTGCGTATTCATGAAATTATTTAGCAATCCTTTCCTATTTATTTTCAATTATTTTATTCTTATTTTCTTTCTTTCTTTATTTTTTTCTAGTGATCACATTCCACGTTTTTATATAATTATATAATTCACTGGAAGTATGAATTTATAAATCATCATTATGATTGCAACTAGTTTTTATATTTAATTTTATGGACACCTTATTATTAGGAAAAGGTAATCGTATATTTTTACCATTGTAAATGACATCTAGAGTTAAACTATTAAAGAAAATTAGTTTTGAGAAATAGGAGGTTAATGCCAAATTTTAAAGTGTATGGTATATTTACGGATTGGTTTATATCCACCCATATAAGCGATGATTTAAATTGTATCATGTTATGTTTTAAAAATTTATAAATTTATAAATTTGTCTAATTCTAACTTCATAATGAATTGGTTAAACTTGATAAATGCATGCCTAGACCCAAGTACATCAGTTGGGTTATGTTCTTTATGATTGACATGTTTGGATGTTTTAAATATTAATAATTAAAAAACAAGTATTGATTTTCTTTCTTAAGAACCCAGGATGGCTTAATTGGACCATTGAATTTCTCTTTCTCTATGATGACATAAAAAGGAAATAAAATGATAAATTTCCTAATAGTGCTTGGATTTCATTAAATGTTAAAAGTTAAAAAAAACTAGTATATTTTCATGTTATTACCTCTGATGAATTTTAAATATTTTAAATTTTTAAAAAGGTTAAATGGGAATCCTTGTAATGGCCTTAAAATGGAACTATAGGTGGTGTCCTATGTTTAAAGCCTCGTGTGAGGGAAGTTTGAGTTCTATTTGAGTTTCCATGGAATATAACATTAGGTTTATTCCATATGATTCCTATCTTTTTATCTAAAAACTAGACGGTAGGATCCGAATCCCATTACTTTTGTTTTTGTGGGACATAGAGTAAGGTTTTACACTAGTGCATTCATAAAAGTTTTTCCAATGGTTTCTAGCACACTTAGAACATCAATATCTAGCTAAATGATGTCATTTTTCTAGTGTGTGGTGCTTTTTGTGAGTCCTTATGGATTCTTTTTCACTTGTAGTACTCTTAACATCTAATTGAAACACTTGTTTAGACGGGCATTCATGTTATCCTTGGCCCTTATTTTGGCCTTGAGCATCATGTACTACTCATTTTCAGTAGGTGAAACATACATAAGGCATGGTTAGATGATTTGTAGATCTCATGACCCTATTTTTATCTTTTGGAATCTCGATAGTTTTTCAGTACATTGTGTTATTTTTTGATATAAAATCATGATTGAGAATTTTTTTAAGTATATTCAATATAATACATGAATTAAAAAAGATTATAATCATTTTGGTGGAATTTAGTATATTATGTTTTCTTCTTTGAACTCACGGTATTATGCGTTCACATAAATGGTACTGTCAAATGTTAAATATAGAAATTGACAATTTTATTTTGGTGAAATATTTGAGCCTGGAGTTGTTGAGTGTGGTCTCATGTTTTCTCCATGTAGAGTTACACATGAGAGAAGAAATTAAATTCATCCCAATTATTTGGATGTATTTTCAATAGACTCGGGTGTTTTTTTCGCATTGGTCGATCATGATTTGGTATTTTGATCATTCCTTAGAGGATTTTCACACATTTGTTTATGTTTTTTCTGGTCAAGCACATGTGTGAGTTGCTAGTGTATCTCCTTTATCATCGATTCTGAAACTCTTAAGATTGGGAGTGTGATGTCGATCATGGTGGTTACATGTCCTTAAATGTTGAATGAACCTAACCAATGAGGGCCATTTGAAAATAGCTGGATTAATTATTTTCCCTTGAGAAATTCACGTTTCAAATATGTAAGGGGCTTGCTTGCTAGCATGACATCGATATGGTTGATTGTGTATTCAATTCCAGAGAAACACTACTATTATTGGATGTATATTAGTGGTAAATCCTTATGGATCATGTAATTCCATTAGTGGTAAAGGTATAGTCGTTCTGTTAATGATGGTGTGTTAACATGTGATTTTTATTTTCATTCATGTGAAGTTGGCCAGTGAGGTTTGACGTCCTTGTTTCGAGTAGTCAGGTGGTTGACTGGAAACCCTTCAAATCCTCTTAGTGTATTTTTCTTAGCAACAAGCATGTGCCATATCTTTACATCACCATTATTGTAGTAAGTGATGGACATTCTTATTTAGTGATAAATATTAAAATAGAATGTGATTATTTGGGTGTTTTATCGAGCTACTTTTTAGACACATTATTCATATAGTGGTGTGGTTAGTCTTCAGTGATCCTTCGGTTTCAGTGTAGAAATTCCATGGATGAGATTTTGCATAAAAGATGTTTCCCTTCACTAGTCTCTAGGAGGATGCTCCTCTGAGTTCATAAAAATATCATATGTGGATATTTTGTCTTATTACAACATCTCACATATAATAATGGAAATTGAAATACATGGTTTAGTTCCTTGGACTCCAATCTCTTGATTCTGAGGTTGTCCCAGAATTTTTGTTAGGAATAGAGGTGGAAAAAAATGGGTAGCAATTTTAGCGGTATGAAACTAGATTACTCCATTTTCCATGTTGTTGGGAGGAACTTCTAAAATGGTCAGGTGATGTTTTCATCACAAAACATCACCAAAAGTTTTTTATTGAGTTTTGTGGATGTGTTTATGGTGGATGTGAGATGCCTTTGGGAAAGGTATCACATTTCTATTTGTAAATTCCAAAAAACAAAGCTAGGGTATTCTTGAATTGTCTATCAGAGTGGCTCAACAAGTTGTATTTATTATTTAATAAAGTGATCAATGAAGGTCCATTTCAATCATTTCATTAGGTAAAGATGATTGTGATTTACATTGTCCAATTTTATTCATGAGAAACATGACTAACATATCTAAATGGAGTAGGTGGGGGAGTTTACCGCTTAAACATCAGAAAAAAATTCCATGAGTATTGTTCAAATATGCAGATTTATGATTTGTAGGAAATTCTATAAGTGTAGGTAATATGGCTCTAAATTGGACCATTTCTTATTTGAAGTCCAACGTTGGAGAGAACCATTGGAAATATGCTTAAAGAGACAATGACACAACCATGTCACTAGATAAATGAATTTGGTTTAGAATTATTTTAATGTTTTCGTCATAAATTGAGCATTGTCTTTTATTTAATTTTCTTAGGAATCATATGAAAAATAAATTATTAATGGTGTGTTTGTAATTTGGATGTGAAACGTGACATATCTAACAAATAATCACAACCCTTTAAGGATGGGTGATGTTTTGATTATTATGAAAGGCTTCTTTGGGGCCAGAAATTCTATGGTGGGGAGGCTATAATGGACCATGTTTCAAACCAGATGAAAATTATATGGAATTTGAACATTTATACTAACAGGATGGGAAATTTTTAAAAATGAGACTTGTAAATTATTTATGGGAGATAGAATACTTCAATGTGCACTTTTATAAATTGGATAAAGGCCCAATGAGTTTATTAGGTTCCTCCTAGTGTTTTGAAAGTTCAAATGTCTGTAAATTATGATATTAGAGGGTCAGACTAAGGCACATGGTTTGTATAAAACTGTACATCCACTAGTATAGAGTGTTTGTCCTTGAGTGGAGGAGCCGCAATTCCCCACATAGGTCTCACATGATTTTTAAAACCATTCACTGATACCACATGTTCAGTGTTTGTTAATCAGTTCCTTTACACTATTCACAACATGATTTGTACATGGTTAGGCTAACAATGCCCAAAAAATCATACAAGGAGGATACCTATACTAAGGGAGTCATGTGATTGGAACACGGTTTGGCTAACCACGATAACCAATTCATGTGATGTTTTTCTTTTTAAATATTAAATTAATTAAGTTAATATTAATATGGAAATAATGTTACATAAAATAATTGAAAAATTAAAATAAATAATTTTTTTACAATAATGATAATAATAATATAATATTAAATTTCATTATTATTAATTTTATAGTTATTTATAGTTTTTAATAAAAAAGGAAAATAATGTTGTTCCATATACCTAGTGCGCGACACCCCCTTCCCCTCTTCTACAGCATGCATGACGCCTCCCTTCAACTCCCTCTTAACATGATGATTCCACTTATTATCTTCATGATTTATATTAGAATCTACAAGTTATGGTATTTAGTTTAATTTTATTTTCTTCTAACATATTTTATTCTCCCCATGGACCCTCTTATATTTCTTGAAACCAAGGGTTAGGGTTAACTCATATTTTGATACTTATTCTGGTGTAACGACCTTCAAAGACACTCTCAAAACTCCATTGTTCATATTTTGGCAACCGCTACCAAATAAAAAGATGATCATATCAACTTTTTATACCCATCATCAATTTTGGGTTGGATTCTTCCTTTCATGTTGTTGCTCAATTTCTATTAGAGTGTTTCTAGTTTCTAGGGCTCCAGTGTTTTTCCTTACAAGTGTTGGCCTAGTCGTGATGGTTTCAAGTAACCAGAGTCAAACATGACTGACACAAATTTTAATAGGTAGGGTTATTTATATATGTGTTACATTATTAAATTTATATTCAACCATGGAAGTGAATATATGTATTTTGGTCTAGGTTTTCTTATGTAAAATATAAAAAATGCATATAGGGGTAGTTAAATGGGTGTATTCAACTTAGCATATATTTGTGGATCAATTTGTGCATATTTATGGTCATTTGAATATTTACCTAGGGGAAAGGGTTCCTTATGATTATGATACGATCAATATTATCTATGGTGGGAAGAATAAGCTTCATGTTTTTAAAACATAAAATACCATGTGCAATAGATTACAACTTGGTTTGGTATTATCTTATGGTAGGATCACATTCCATATACTCGTATGTTTAATAATTAATTAATTAATTTAATGATAACTCATTGAAACACCATTTAAATTCAATTCCCTAATTGGTAGTTTTTAAAAATTACATCCATTATTTAATAGTATGTGATTTTTAATCGAACAAATTAATTGTTTAATAAACAATTTCATTACAGAATAATTTTACCTCTCTGTTGGGTTGTGGTGTCTTTGAAAACTCACAATGATGATTTCTGATTTCCTAGTTAATATACTAGTTATTAAATTGTTATTAAACATGTGGTTGATTGAATGTTTTTCCATTGACACCTACTAAGTGACCGATAGATCATTTAATAGAATTGACAGGGTTTGGTAAATTAAATGGAATGAATTGAATTAAAGGAAATACTTATGATGGATTGGTCTCGTTCAAATGATTCATTTGGTTTATCTATAATGAAACATAATTTATTATGATAACAAGACGTTTTATTATGTCTATTATGTTCTTATGATGAATTTTATCATGACTTGTTAATATTTAATTTCAGAATTGTAAGGGGTTATTCTTTAGGTATTATGATATAAATTATTCTGCATCTCTTATATTTTTTATATATTGTATATATGAAATGTAATTTATTGGAAGTAATCCCCAATTCAATATATATATATATTTTCACATTTATAAAGGTTTTTCCGGATGGTAATATGGTGATGAGATGGAAGGTTAATCATACATACTTTCATCCGTGTAGAGTACGACATCTCACAACACAACTACAATATGGGAGGTGATATTTTGAATGTCATAGTCTATATTAGTGTGTTTCCATATCATGAACACTCTCCATTCCCATTTATTTAGTATTAAACACCCACTCTATATATATTAAGGCCATCCAACCTATGATTGGAGCTTTTAGGCTCATTAGACTAGTCATGAATAACTGTGTGTTATGTCACGGTCCACCCAGGACTTGTATTCTAGTTATATGTCCATTAGGCATTGGAATTTAGTTGGATCATATAGGAGGATTCAATATATCACTATCATATATATATAGAGGGTTTACACCATGATCCCTTCCCCTAGTGACAGATGCATGTGATTTACATCGAGGTCCCTCTAGCACTTATATCCCAAGTATTTGACCATTTAAAATCAGTACACACATGGTAAAAATAAGTGGATACTATGTATATATATATAAATAATATATATTACTATTATTATATATTTAGTTTCAGATTAGACTTATTTCTATTATGAGCCAAAGCTGGTATAACGGTCAGGTGTCTCTTATGATCCTCGAAGTGAGGTTGTTTATTTACTCTGTTCTATTTATTATTTCTCTATACAAATAGACAACATTAATTTATATTCTTGTATTGGATTTGGATATACACCGTGGTATCCATCCTACTAATATTTATCACTCATAGGATTCTTCGTCCTCTATTGTTCTGGGGTACCTGAGTATATTTATTTTGTTCATAGGACTATGTACCTTGGTTGATTTCTTATGATGTATTGCTTGTTTTTGAGATGTTTGGAGCACAAGACTAACCAAGATCTTTGGATACACTTGGATATTTTCTTGTTGGTTTTTATATCTTTTCTTTATACTAGAACTTTGTATTTATATATTGTGTATCATCATTTATACATTCATTCATTATTTAAATTTGTGTTTGACACTATTCATTTAGTTAATAAATTTTCCTCCTACAACCATTCCTTATTTATTTAATATTTTCACTAATATCTATTGATTTAATTTTCTTTAAGACTGATATTATACTCTGATCACAAGGGTATACTATCTATGTTATTACCTACTTACACCCTCGTGGCTAGTCAGAAGTCTCCGGTGTATGGGGAGAGGCACTTGAGGCCATGTGACCCATCGAGAAAAATACACATTTAGTGTTCATTCTGGTCCTAATGTTATAGTTTGGGGCTTAAAAACTGATATTTCTCTTCTGGTTGTAGCTTAAACATCTAGGATGATAAATATTTTCATGTCTTGTGAGGTCTTATTGACATTCCATGCTTGTATACTAGGAATCTTCTAATTGTCTTCTTGACATGACGGATATTTCTACATGAAATTTTGGAGGATATATTGAAACCATTTAGGAATTCAATTGAATTGTTGATTTTTCATCTCCATATTATTTCAATTAATTTTGATGTCATGTCCAAAGTATGTCTATTGACCATGTATGACTTTCCCAGAGGACTTTACAAGACCCATCATGCTTGTATTGTAGGTCATCATATTATCCTAGTTGACATGCTAGGATGTCATCCCATGATCCCAATGACATTAACTGGTGTCATCATGAATGGTATCTAACATTCATTTGGGTGTCATGAGAGTCAATGTGACTTTCCAGGATGTCATCATGAACACCAGATCTTATATATGGGGGTTATCGCATGTTCTAGATAACATAACCTAGTGCTACAATGAGACTTCACTGACATGTACCGGTGCCTCCATGTGATCTGATAAACCTGTCTAGATGAAGTTATGAGAACATGATGACAATATTATATGGTTTCATGAGTCTTAGATAACATTTACTAAGGTATCCATATATGTTTTTATGTCATGACCTGGGACATTGAATGTCCCAAATAATATACCAAAGAAGCATCATGTGATTTTAGTGACATGTCTTTGGGTAGTCACATGACCTTGATGGTTCATGCGAACCATAAGATGATTATGGTATATTATCTTCTCAAAGATATCCCATGTTTTTAGTCATATTCTGATTCATTTATTAGAAATTTTTTATATTTGTTTCGTGTTATCTTGTTTAATGTCTCGGGTGATTTAACATATATGTTGGATATCCATCATAAGGTCTAAATGAAGACCTTTAGATGACCTATGAGTGATCACACAAACTACCTAGGGATGAATAATTATTTTTATATTGTACATTGGATCTAATGTGATTGAAAACTACTTGGTTGTGAGATAAGACACTGAGAAATCTGCTCGGATGCATTTGTGCACCAATGCGGATTTTCAAGGATTCCTTCAACCTCCTGTGAAGAAAAATGGTTTTCATAATGGGGTGGGGGATTTATATTCCTTTCAACCCATGTAATTTGTTTCATTTAATACAACATATAGTGAAAATATTGGAAGGAGTTAGTTGAGGGATTCAACATCATGCATATTCATAATTTTCTGATGTAGGATACACAGAAATCATTGTAATATTTTCACGTGTCATGAGATCATCCCACCAATTAACAATTTATTAAATTTTATCTAATTAATGGTGTCATGGTTAATCATCCATACATTCTAATGAACTCCCATATTATCTGGAAAACATTTCCAAGGGACATCATGTGATTCAGGAGCCTATCTAAAGGCCTTTATGTGACCATGGTGACTTTTCTGGGAACTTTCATGAGACAATGATGGCTTTTCTAGAGGGTCTTTTAGACCATGATTTTACAACCCATGAGTTTTATGACTTCAACAGACTCTTTCCTTTTTTTCTTTTGTTCCATTTTTTATATATCAATGTCATAGGTATCATGAAAAGATGTATTATTGTCATTGAAGACATTAACTCTACCTATCAGGTATCCTTCTTGTGATATTTATGACTTTGAGAGGATTCCACCTTTTGTACATTCTCTTCCTATTTCCCATTTAAATTTTGGATGTCCTGTTATGAATCCTCTAATGGAAAAGTTGTTCAACCTAGTGTATATTTATCAACCAATAAACACATTATTCGTGATTTCATAGAATGAATTCAAAATAAAAATGAGTATTTCTCAAAGTGGATTATTGGGATCTATCATTGTATATGAAATCTGTGTGACCATATGCATGACCTTATAATGGTTATGTGATCATGTGTCATATAGTGGTTCAAGTGATCTTCATGATCATGGCCACATTCTTTTTACAATTTTTTTGTAAATTATACATATATTCAGTTATTTCATCCCATGTGATTCTTAGGATTCTCATTCAGTTGGTATTTAGAAAACTAAAACCCTTGAGAGTGATTTCTATGGGGACAATGAATAATTTTTCTTAATGTAAATGCCTGATGGAGTCATGGGAATTGTCACTAGTCACAATGTGGGGAGACATTTGGTATTCCAGGAAAGAATTATTATTCTATGAAATTACCTATAAAAAATTGAGCAGAGAGGGATTAATTCACTAGGAAAACAATTATCCAGAGATCATATGACATTCTTCTATCACTCGACCTGGTCGCAATACCTTACTGCAAGAACCCATCATGATACCACCTTGAGTTTCCAGTCTATGAGAAATTTTGAGAATAATTTCCATTCCCCATATTCTTGATTGAATCAATGAAAATATTTATTTTATGTAATTTCATGAAAATTATTTGTGAGGATTCATAGTCCTTTTAGGGGTTTCTCTAGATCTTCGAGCTTGATCGCATGACACTTTTATTTTTATGTTTTTTGTATGATTGTGTCTAGGTAACACGGTCATATATTTTCTATGGTGTTTTGTGGTTGTGTGATTCCATATGGATTTATTCAATCCATTATATCATTATGATATAGGCGATTTGAAAATTGTTTATAAGAACTTGAATCCCTTTAATGATTCATGTAATGAACATGATTCCATTAATTTATGCCTTTTGAAAAGATTTTATTTTTTCTATCTGAAATATGAAACATAATTTTATTAATATGGATTCTAACCCTCATCATACATCCTTTTATAAAGATAATCCCATTTCCATGATTTTTAGAAATTCTGATACTAGACATCGATACCACATTAATTAGGATAATGAGGTTATAAAATGGATTCTCCCATTCAAGCTTCAAAATTATCCATTACCACACCAGATATTCTATATGAGTTAATATTTCTAAATTTGTTTCCATTACTCCTTCGGGCTTTGATATGACATCCAACTCATTTTCAACTTCTCATGACTATACTGAGAAGATAGTTATCAAATAGGGACCTCTTGACGCTTCAAAATCCTACTGGTTGTCTTATATGTTAATTAACTCTTCCTTAGCACCATACATATATGATTTCACCCAATAGCCCATCATTTAGAGCTACTCAACTGTATTCAAAACTTTTATGAACAACATGAGCATCTTATGGAGCTAGAAATTCAATATCCATCCTCGTGGTGACTTTTTGGATGAATGAACATGGGAATTTTGGTTCAATTTTTTTGAGGGTGAATCTTTGGTCAAAGACCAAAGCAAAATTTACTGATAAGAAAAAGAGAGATTACAAGAAGCAAAATGAATGGATTTTTTTACAATCTCTATCCAAAAGATAAAATAAATTAGAGGGAATAGAGTCCATCCAAGTCATGCTTTGATGGACACCTTTGTTGGCTAGAGCATCAGCAAAGACATTTGCTTCACGATAGGCATGCGTAGCTATAAAATCAATCCCACAGAGTAAATTGAGGCAGTTCATCCAGCGAGCAGTGAGCGACCAGAATAGATGAACGTTGCTACTCCAGATGGCATGTATGATGGTGGTTGAATCACTTTCAATCCAAAATTATTAGGTAGTGTGGATTTCCAAATTTATCAATTTCCTCCATTTTGAACTTCTCAAATAATTAGTCATCCATTGGGTCCTAGACCAAACACATTCAATTTTTCAATGGTGAGGTGGGAATCATCCAATGTGACATCTAAAAATAGGGAGGAATCTCCCCCCCCCTATTAGAGATATGTATGATTAATTCCTTCATACTATAGATTTTTGGGATGACCCCTTGTAGACTCTAGTATTGGTGACATAAATGATCATAATTGTAAAGTAAATGTTAATAAAAAAGATGAACATGTGCTTGCTTATTTATTTCAATGATTAGATCATCATCTTCCCCAATCACAATAGATTTATTCCAACTACTATATTCCCTCATCGGTTCGTTTCCCAGTATGTTCGTGATAGTGTTGGATCACGTTGAGCCATTTTGGAAGCTATGAAGAATACATCAGAAGGATATCAATTGAAGCCATATATCTCCCCAAAAATTAATCTAGAATAATTCATGGAAATAATTTTGAATGGGTGTCTTTTTATTGATGGATACAAATGTTCATGAAATATGGTTAGCATGATAGTGATGGGAGTGCGGATGGCCAAGGAATGGCTCTATAATTAAGAAATAATGACCATTTTCTTCTATTAACAACCCTTGGTCCACACATAATAAGACATCTTACTCTAATGGATCAGTGGTCATTTTTATTTTTTATTTGGCTGGATAGGGGAGAATTTCAATTGCTATGAATACTACAATTCCAACAGGATCTATGATGCCATATATTTTCCCAGGTTTCTAAACATATCTGTGGTTGGGGATATATCACCAAACTCTAGAGAGTTTAATTATGTGTTGATTCGATCTGATATCTTTGACTTCACCTCTTATCATGATTATTTCAGGAAAATCATTAATAATGGAAGGGTCTCTCATGATTAAATGGCATGTAGGATCACTCTTTAGGATGGAGTTCTTGTAGCCAGGATGGACGAGATGACTATCTACGATCCATATGAACAATATCAATTTTCTCATTAGTCTTAATTTACCTAAAGTGTCTCTCCTCTTCGTTCAGATGGAATGTTTGGAAAGCGAGACACTAGAATCGTTTTCCAGTTATGGATGATATCGGTTCATGGAAACTTAGTTCCCGATATCATTTCCCCCTTCAAATTCTCTTACCTTTCTTACTCTAGATTCGAAATAGGCTTGGGTAGCATCCAATCTTGGTGGTGTACTAATATGACTTTTTATTCATGAGGATAATATGTTTCCTTCAAAACTTCACATTTATATTAAAATTTTGAAGTTGATATAGTACCTGGGGGAGACTTTGAGGAAGCACCCTTGTCCTATGGATGACTATCCCAATAGAGGGATAAAACATGTTGAGGAAATAAAACATCCAATACAGGCAATGGTTGATGCCTCTTTTTAGGGGAGAATATATGGAGCCTCCAATCTTGTTTCTTTTCCTACTCTTATGGCTTTTCCTCCTTCTGAAATTCCAATACCATCATTCACATAATCTTAGACAATATATAGGAGAATCAATAATATGAATCACTCTTTGATTAATATGACTCTCTTAAAAAACAATAATTACCGAAGGGATGAACTTGATCATCTATTTAAGGAAATGTGGGGAGGATGGTTTTGACCACCAACCATTATATGAAATGATAAGAGAAATTAACCTAACTCAGCATGTTTTTCCTCTAATGAGAGGGGATTGAACTATTTTAATGATGAGGCAACCCTTACCAGACAGATGAATGATGTTTTTCTAGAATTGAGTAGGGTCACTTGTTTATATCGAATTTACAAACCCATATAAATGCATGGACTATATTGATATAGATATATGAGGAAATCACATCTCACTTTAGGTCTATCCTCTCAGAAAAATCATCAGTATTAGAATCTTATAAAAATATAGTTGAGGATTTGACTAATTTAGTTGAGACTACTCGACCTATGGTAGAAGTATAAGTGGAGTGGTGAGCGACACATTAGAATTCAATTGATGCTTATATACATACTCTAAAAAACATGGGCAACTCATTAGATCGAATCTTACTAAACATTGATATAGTGTTTTTGATGATATTCTAGGAGAGACTCTAAATTGATGAGATTTATCCTATTTCATGCTATTAGTGAAACGATTTTAGGAACCATTAAGTTTTCTATAATATTTTTTCATATTCTTCATTTAGTATATCTATTAAATTTCTCTAATCTAATGTTATATGAATTTACAACACCACCCATCATTTTCATAATATCATGTAATCATGAATGAATGATTTTGAATTTTTAAATCATAACATAATGTTATTGATAAGTTCTCTTGAATTCCCATCAATATGAAATTACATATTGATGTATCTATTCCAGTTTTACAAAGATCACATCCTTCACAGATTTATTATTGGGAATATTATATATCCCATATGAAGAGTGTTCATTATTTTTTTGATGGTGGTAGGTTTAGAATTAATTAATTGATTTTTTCTAATGAAATATTGTGTCCCTTAAAACACATTTTCATTCATGATGATGAATAAATTGTTGTGATTTAGTTTGACATCTTTTATTTCAGACCTTTTATCACTATAGATTATTTGCATTTTTCTCACATCATCTATCACAATACTTTAGTGTCTTTTATCTTGGAATTTTTATAGATTTTGTTTATTGAATTTTAGCTCAGAAATAATATCACTATTTCTTAGGGTCTCTTAGATCAGAACTACTATCATTTTTAGGGTATTTCAGCACATAATTTATATCCCTATAGTTTTTGGATCATTTAGGTAAATACTTCTATCACTCTAGTTTTTGAAACATTTTTCTTGGACCTTCTATCAATGTAGTTTAGGGTCTTCAAGCATATCCATTTAGATGTTGTTATGTATAAAATATTATTCCTTGGTCTTGGTTGATGATCATGGAATATGATGAAGAATTTCATGGAATTCCCCAAAAAGATAATATTATGTCAATTTTCTCCATATTGTTAACGAGGCTATTGAGGAGTAGAGATTCCTTCCAATAAATAGTAGTTTTCCCTAGTTCGTAGGTCAAAGACTTTATAAATCAGTATCATTTTCAAACAGAGGGTTCACAACTATACTACAGGTTCCATGGATGATTAATGTTGGTAGTAATTATTTATAGAGAAATAATGTGGATTATATGACCACGTTTATAGTTATATCATGAGTGATATAAGTCATAACCCAAAAGATTGAATTAGAATATATAGGATGGGGAAGACATGTTGTGGATGACCTATAACACCATGGGGTTCCATTTCTTCCACAATGTTTCTTGGGATCACAAGGATTGAATATCATTTATTTAAAGTAAGATAATCCTTTATTTGTTATGTCAATTACCTTATTCATTTCTACCATGGTCAACAAAATAAGACCTCCACTCCATTCGGGGGGATTTGAGAGATTTTTGAAGTCCCAAAATTCTATTTGAATAGGTTGGTTTTGAAGGAAAGAGAACCATGAAGGGTTATGGAACCCTAGGAAATTTCATATATTTTTTTAAGCCCAAGCCATATTCTATGTGGTTATTAATCATGGTATATTAGTCATTAAGGGATCATGAATAGAGTGTCGCATTCATGCATTGAGAAAGGGTACAAGGAACAATGATGTATTGTAGAGGGTTTCATATCCTCTTGTATAGTTTGGTACATGGGTTTCAAATCGTGGTATAAATTTATTGGTCCAGGAGGATAATATGAGAAATCATACCAAGAATGAACTAGAACACATTGAGGGGATGATTTATTCCGTGGTGAGGTTAAGGATCACAAGTATCAGAAATTCTTATTTACAGAGTGACACATTATGTTGATGACTATAGGCACATATGCATGAGCCATATGCCTACATGCATATCCATTAAAAGGGTCCCATGGTGTTGGTTATCCTTTTCCAATGTCCATGAATAGTTTGTAGAGATCTGAGGCACTCAAATCATAATTTTTTATTTGAATAATGTTTATTATCTATGAAGGGTTCATGTACACCAGATGTTTTGTAACTTCTTAGAGGACATATTCTCATTGTAAAGAGATATGAAAAATCAATAATATAACTTTTTCCTAAACCATGGTGTCCATTCAACATTACATGTATTTTACTAGGGAAACATAGTATAGACTATGATATTTAATACTTATTTATTTTCTTACTAATTTATTCTTAAACAAAGAAGATGAAGAGTTTAGCGAAAGAAAACTTGTCATTCTATCAAACAACCCATTCATGTTTTTCCACCTGACATGTTTTACATCACTTTCTCTAGTATTATATGTTCTTTAAATTTGTACCATTATAATCTAGTGTTTATGTTCATACAACTTTGACCAAAGTGGATGCATTTAAAGGTCATGATGCACATGGAACTAACATGTGGGATGTTACATAAGAAACTGTTTATGATTCCCACGTTCACAATCGCCCAAACATCATTTTATAAAAGAGATGAATATATTGTAAATCAGGGATCAAGATTCTTATTTCATGAGTAATTATTCTGGATAATCATATTGGGTATGGCCTAGAACAAAATACGGTGTTGAGATCTACAACATTAATGTCAGAGATCAAAAAGTATCATAAAATCCTTATTTTAATGAAATATATGTTGTTAATGATTATACACACATATGATGGATCCATGCGAATAAATTAATTCCTGATCAAAGGGTCCCTTCAATCTGCACATATCTTTTAAAGGGATGTGAATATTTTGTGTCAAATTTCGGTTCTCAAGACATGATCTGTGACTTAGTGATTGAGGTTTCTAAATGATTGTGGAAACACACAATAATCTGATTGACCTGGGAATTCGATTGTGACCCTTTGATAAGGAATGATTATTGGTGATGTTCTATATAGTTTCTCATCATGTAATAGGGATATATTAGTTGCACAATTTTAATTTCATGTTATTAGGATGTTTTCTTTATATTTAAACTTCTTGGTGTAAGGTAGTATTTGTTCCCTTATAGTTTAACATCATTGGGTAAAGATGTTGGAAATGATGAAAAACAGTGTACATGATCTGTTATATGAACAAGAAGGAATCATGTATATCTGAATCATACATAATTAAATTTGTCTTATTTGGATCATCCCCTGTGTGGTTGGGTTATATCTTTTGTTTTTGTTTTTCTAACTAGGCCCATGATTGAATATTAGAGCATAACTATATATATTTTGATGACTGAAATCATGACACCTGTAGTTTATAAATGTGAAACATTATACGCATGTCTTTCCTAAATGAAGTAGTGTGTATTGTTTTCATTGACTATTATAGATAGGCCAAGTATTTGGGATTTCAGAGTCACTAGGTGTCCTATGATGAAAGGAATAAAGTCACACATAGTTATTGAGTAATCACCCATTTTACCATCTTATTGAAAGTATATGGGCATCCTAATGTAAAAAAGAATGTGTAGTAGCCAGAAAGAAAGATTAAAATATGGGTATCACTATGAATACCAAAATTATTCATAACAAGACACACATTGTTCTTGGGGTAAGATTTTCCTATACACGGCTGACCTATATTCCGGGAGGGGGCTTGTATTATCATTTCATATGACTAGGCTCAAGGATGGGGTATTGATTTTCACTTCATATAATTTTATGGCATGAATGAAGACAAAAAGGTAATTTAATGGAGATATGGTGGTGGACCATCACAAAAAATTGTATGAATATCAGTTGAGGTCCATAGGACTGGGAAATTTTATGCTGTGAAAGTGAAATCAAACATGTGGTTCAACATCGTGCGATAAAAACTTATGGTATTCCTTATAAGGTCTGGTATTCAGAACCATGATGAGCCTCTTTTATGCTATTATGTGTTGTTTTTCAGGGAATCCCTTATAGAAATTCCCATGATCACATGATAAATTCATAGTGTGAGAAACAAGGAATTTCATGTCTTCCTATCCTTATAGGAATGAAAAGAGATGAGTATTTTATTAATGGCATGTGCAACACGATTCTAATGGACATTGAGGTTGTGCAATATATACAATATTTTTCCACCAAGCCACTTCTGTTCATCTAAAAACTATGTAAATTTATTATCACTTGAGAGCAACCTGAAAATGACTATTCGATGAAAATAAAGATAAAATATTATGGGTATCCATCCCTCGTTCCTATAAACTAATGATTGTGGTGTTTCTTGTGATACAATATGCGTGGTGGTAATGTAGTCCCATAAAGAATTTAGTTGCTTGAACATCCATGAATTGTTTTCCATGTTCACTGTCTTTTGTAGTACGTTTGAAATAGATTTATTGAAGGCCACTACCTATACATTGACTACCTCATGATAATGTGATGATTAATTGAACAATATATTGTACTCATTTTATAGTTTGATCAACTCTTATAACTAATGTTAGTGTTTTTGTATTCTAATATTATGTGAGGGACCACAAACCTAGTAATGATATGGGACATTTTGAAGCTATATATATTTCTATTGTCTACTACCTCGAAGGGCATTTACTCATCCCATATAAAAAATATGCTGATAAAATTAAGGATGTAAAAAAACTTTTTACCTATGGATGGGGGATGTAGACAAAAAACAACCCTTCCCCAAAGGGAAAATGGAAAGGATTATTATTTTTTACGTAGCAATTTTGAGGGTTGATGGATGAAGTAGTCATGGATCTTGCATGCTTGAAATTTCATGGTGAATTTCACAATTTCATGTATTAAATTTCCTAGAAGTATCACATCCACTGAATCTGATGGGAGTGCTTGGATCCTGACTTGTGAAACCACATTATCCATCATAGACATATTCCATGAAGATGAGAATCTATATTTACCCTCTAAATACAAGGGGGATTCCATAAAATACTCTATTCTAAAGGGTTCTTTATTTATTAGGTCTATCCTGAAGAGTAATGTTTGAAGCACAATGATAAATCTTATCTATTCTTTCTCATTATATAGGGTGCTCTTCATTTATGAGATAATTGATTATGGGATCCATCCATCCAGGGTTGGATATTAGTTCACCATTCTTAAGGGAAATTTTGATCTCACTGATTTCATTTATGCCATAGATGATGATCTATGAGACCACTATTTGTATCGTGATATGAAATATTTTTTTCCTCTTGATTAGGGCTAGCCAGGACTATGACTGCATTAGCCACACATCCACATGATCATTCTATGATTGGGATCTCAGTGTAATGTAGACACCAAAGGAAACTCTACCATTTTTACCCTGATGTGGATAGTCAGAGGGGCCAACTAATCATTTTAATGGAATATTCTCCATTGGTATTATTTATAAATTTTTCAAAATCCCATTTTATATTCTAGTAATCTATACATAGTTTTATGTCTTGTTTGAATCCACTTATTGGAGACTTGTATTCGACCTCATTATTTATATAGCCCTTATATTGTGTGAAAGTGTTTGTAAAAACAATGCTGTTTTGAGAGACAAATACAATTCCTAATCCAATCCAATTAGTCTTTTTTTCTATAAATATTTTGATATGACTCTTAGAGGAACCAAAATAACATATCGCATGTCTAGAGAGTCTCATAGGCATAGAAAAGTCCATATTCCAGATGCTCTGTGACCAACGATGTATTCTCTTGGGTAGAGTGTGATGTGCATTAAAAAATCAAGGGATTAACCTTTCACCATATTCTTTGACATGGACTAGAATTAATATTGGTTTATAATGACTATACATTGGTATTTATGTCAATATAGCATTAGGAGGCCAATGATGTACATGAAGGGATCAATACGAGAGACAAGATGGACTTTCTTGTGCTACATGTAATGTCTCTTTTTGAACTATGAAGAGGAGTGAAATGAACTTCTTCTCGACATATTTGTAGTGGGTATGAGTATCTATTACTATTTTAATGAGGTAATTGAAATATTATGTCACTACCTGTATCAATGTTTTCTGTAGGGATGTTTCTCAGTGAGTATCCCATGGTGGCCACTTACCTGATGAGTTGACTTCCTTCCACCAGAGGTATGAGAACCGATGAGTGTATTAGATAGTACTTGAGACATTTTAATTCTCTATAATAGTCATCATTCCATTAAAATGTGATCACATTATTCATTATATTGTTTAAGGGGAGATATTTTCTAGCCATGTTAGATATGAAATGATGAATGTAGGAAACATGTCATTGGAGCCCTATCAGTTCATTAATATTTATGTGGGTGAAATTTGAATAATATAATTAGTTTTATCTAGGTTGGTCTCAATGACAGAGTGTAATACGAAAAATACAAGGAACAACCATAATCTAACCCAATAAGAGTATTTCAATATAATCATCTTCTTACTATGTGGTCGCATATTATGGAATATTTTTGAGGATTCATTAATTGATTACATTACTGTTTGGATTTGAAAAAAATATCATCAATTTAACATTCAACTATCCTTCCCCGGAATAAATTAATTAAATGTTGAATGACACCATGATTTTTGGTGCTAAAATTCATTAATCCAAAGGGAAGGACCTAATAGATAAAGGTCATATATATTTCATTAAGGGAAATTAATTCTTTATTATTATAGACTATAAAAATTTGATTGTACACAAAACACCCATCCATGAAATAAAGATATTGGAAGTTAGAAGATGCATTTCTTTAGATCTACGGGATCAAAAATGTGAAATCATTTATTAAGAAGTGCAGATAAAGGTGTTCGATATCAATACCGACCTAATCTGACCATTATTTTTATAGATAGTGATGATGTTTGTATGAATTATTGTGTATTTCAAATTTCATACAAAGGTTCCTTTGAACAATATAACGACCCATACTTTATATACATTGTTAATACTTCAAAATTGAAGCACACTTATTACAACATATGACAAAACCACAAAGGACCGTATAGGTATAGTGTCTTTAGAAACTGGGAAACATAAACAACTGGTTCATAAATCTTCTACATTGTCTCCCATTTATTTAATCATATCTAGGGTCCCTTTTAGCATATTCTACTTAATATCCATCTTCCTGACCTGGGGAAAAGAAAACATAAAAGGGTGAGCTCAAATGCTCAGCAAGGGCAAATAAAGGAAATAAAAATCATATCATATCTTTTTGAAAATCAAAACCTGCAAAAGAGATCATAATATCTTAACATGGAATAAATCATAGAAGTGAAAATGAGATCCCCATAATCATAACATAAAACTTGAAACTTTGTGGCATGTACACATAATCATGGAAAATCATTTCTTGTTAGTCATGACTCACTGCCAAGACTATCTTAGTGGACAAAGTCCCTTTCTGAACCGAGTTCACTCCTCGTTTCAGTCCTGTATCACTGAACTGAAATAACCTTCCGTTCCAGCCATGTCTATCTCATGAGATATAAAATCCTTACCCAATGCATTGGAGGGAGATATAGGTCCCACCCATCTTATAATGAATCCTTTCTTATGTGTGCCACATAATCATAAACCATACATCATCGCATAACACATGTAACAAAAATGGGATTCCTGAAACATCATGACATCATAAAACAATTCATATAAGATAAAGGAATTCATAAAAATATTTCCATCACAACATAATCAAATCCATGTAATAATAGGGATAAAAACAGAACCCTTTTATTATCTTAGATGGAAAATAATTTTGATAAAATACTTGAACTTCATTCTTGAGGAAAATATCCTTTCTACTTCAAAAACACTTTTCCTTTCTTAACATGTCATAAAATTTTAAACTAAAAGAAGTTGATTAAAAATAAACATGAAAAATGTAATGGAAGCTTCTTGGAAATAATGTTTTAAAAATCCATTCATGCCGTATAAGTTAAAAAAAACATTCTTCGTACTTTTGTCGGAAAAGTCAAAAAGTACCTCGTACGACAAACGATTCCTTTCATACGTATTACTAAAAACTCACCGAAGGGTAAAAATGGATTTAATCAATTGTAGGTGGATGGAAATAATATTTCATATTGATGAAACATGGATGTGGATGGTAAAATACACCCCAGTAAATACTTACGAATAAACAATCTCGAATAAAAATGAGATTGTGATATTTCCCTTACCTTAGGTCCGATTTGCTTTTAACGTGTCTGAAGCTCCAGTATAATGGGTTAAATAATGTTATTGACTTATTCTAGAATCATACATATTGATATGATATCATATATGGTCATATTCTTAGCTTCTTGTTAGTAATATTTCATTGTTACTTGTTACTCGGGTCTTTATTGCCTTTTGTTCTTATGCGTGTTTTAACGAATACATTCTTATTCTTCTTTTAAGGTTATAAATACCTTATATCCAGAATGGTATTAGGGTAAAATATATCATATTTATTCATTCAGTTCATTTATATAATTACTATGTAATGATGATCATGTAGAACGAGTCGCATCACATCGTGGAGACGGTATTCCGTACGTACGCACGAGTGATGATATCGTTCCTATGATCGTGGAATTGTATTGGAGTATATATATATTATTTCAGTATCAATATTACTTTATAATAATGATAAATAGTTACTCATTACACCATTATACCTATCCTTTTAAAGTGATGGTGGAAAATAGATTACACCACGGCGTGGAGACGGTATTCCGTACGTACGCACGCGCGGTGATTTCATTTTTCCGTAGGATGGATAGAAGGTGAATTAGGGTTGTTTCATATTTATAATAACATATCAGTATGTAAGTAATACTTATGTTATTACTTTATCATGAAACAACTAAAGAAGAAGAAGTTGAAGAAGAAAGAAATTGAAAAGATCGGTAATGGATATTACCTCTTCTTTGGAATGCCTCTTTGAATCCTCCACTTAGGGAACTAAGATTGGTCTTTGAAGAAGACCAGGACCTCTAGGATTATTGTAGGGAAGTGGAGAGGAGAAAATGGCAGGGGTTGTCCGAGCTTGAGTGCTCAAATTGGTGTGAGGAAGAGGGGGAGGAGGTGACCTTTTATAAGGGAGGAGAGGGGCACCTTAGGAATATCTCAAAATATTATTTTATATTAAAGTCAAAATCGGTTTATAATGGTTCCAAAGGGTCTTATTTCGAAGCTAAAGTGGGGATGGGTCGAAATCCTATCAACCAATAGGATTTATACAAGTTTAGGGTATTAATTTAACCTTATCAATTAGATTTAACTCTAAGTTAATTAATTTAACTTTTACCGTGTCTTTTTGTTTTCTTTCACTATATGGTTAATACACTTACTATAACATGCCAAACGAACCCCAAATTGTTTATTATTAATATATATATCCTTATCTAAGTCATTTTGCCGAACCTTAGATTTTTAGGAATACAATAACAATTAATAATATAATATTTTATTTAAAAACTATTTTGTGTCAATTTTGACACTATTTGATATATGATTTTTGTGAAAGTCATAACAGAATTATATGTTCGAACCAAGTTGATTAAATCAACATTAATATATCATAGTAACCTAGAAAATTAGTGGAATTCATAAAAAGTCTCAAATTACATTTATTTTTGTGTTTATAACATCAATTATGTCAATATTTCATTAATAAGATAATTACTGCATCATCATTGTGTCAAAAATAAATTATATTATTTGATATCTAAAAATTACAAATAAAATACCATTATGTAGGAAATATTTTTAGCTTTTTAATGAATATTTAAAATAGAATTTATCTTATTTATAACCCCATATTAAAAATGATTTACTTATTAAACATTGATTTTAACTATTTTAACCCTTCTTTAAATAAATTAATAATAAATGTCCTAATCTAATCCAAGTGGGCCTAAATGGTCATATTTTATTCCTAAGTTTGTTTTTGGTCGAATTACACTTGTCCAATAGAATTAGGACATGTGTTAGGGTAATATTAATATCATATTTACCCTTAGTTACCCTATTTACTATTAACCGCGGTAAAAAAAAGAAAAAAGTTACTATTCACCAAAAAATTATTTTTATCTCATTGAAACACATTTTACTTACTGATATCAACCGTGTCTGTCGGATTTTTGAAATTCCATTCACAGAAGCGGTAAAATTAAGTTTTATGCAAAATTCAGTTTTTAACCTACCACTTAGTGGTTTCACTATTCATCAAAAATTGAAAGTTTTCAGAAAAATACCAAAATTTCACCCTAGGCTAATTTCGATATTCTGAGTCCAAAAATGAAGTCCATTTTGAAAAATAAAATTTATAAAATTTCAAAAAGTGGTTATTACTATTCATAACGGCTAGTTTTAATAGCATATTGTTGTTTAGTGAAACTCGGTATTGCGTACGACACAAGCTATCGAGGAAGGTCGTGATTGCGTGTAAAGCAAGCCAAGCAAGTGTTGTGTAGAAAAATATTCCTTTGATGATTTATATAACATAAAAGTCTCGGGTGTTACATTCTACCCCCCTTAAAAAGAATTTCGCCCTTGAAATTCGTCACTTTGCAACAAACAGATGAGGATACTTCTCCCTCATCATATCTTCAAGCTCCCATGTAGCTTCTTCAAGTTGGTGGTTTCTCTATAAAACTTTCACCAAGCGAGTGGTCTTGTTTCGTAGGACTTTTTCGCTACGATCCTGAATCTCTATCGACTATTCTTCATAAGAAAGATCTTCCTCCAGCGGTACAACTTCTGAGCTGAGTACATGTGAAGGATCTGGTATGTACTTTCTCAGGAGAGATACATGGAACACATCGTGAACTTGAGAGAGATTCGATGGAAGTGCCAATCGGTAAGCTACCTTCCCAACACGATCCAGTATTTCGAAAGGACCGATATATCTAGGGCTCAACTTCCCCTTCTTTCCAAATCTCATAACCCTCTTCCAGGGAGATATTCGTAAGAACACTTTATCACCCACTTCAAACTCTAGGTCTTTTCTTCGGTTGTCGGCATAACTTTTCTGTCGACTCTGAGCTGCGCTTATGTGTTGTTGAATAGATCTGACCTTTTCTGCCATTTCATCAACGAGATCAGGTCCTAATAGCTTTCTTTCCCCAACTTCATCCCAGCAAGTTGGAGTCCTGCATTTCTTTCCATAGAGAGCTTCATAAGGAGCCATCTGAATACTGGAGTGAAAGCTATTATTATAAGAAAATTCTACCAAAGGTAGGTGTTGATCCCAACCTCCTTTGAAATCCATAGAGCAAGCTCTCAACATATCTTCTAGGGTTTGAATTGTTCTCTCAGACTGACCGTCTGTCTGGGGATGATAAGCAGTGCTGAAACTCAACTCTGTATCCAGAGTATGCTGAAGACTTCGCCAGAACATTGAGGTAAATCTCGGATCTCGATCAGATATAATAGAAAGTGGTACTCCATGCAATCTTACCACTTCCTTTACATATATCCTGGCAAGCTGATCTAGAGAGAAATCCTCTCTAATAGCAATGAAGTGTGCAGACTTTGTAAGACGATCAACTATGACCCAGATAGCATTATTGCCTTTGGATGTTTTAGGAAGTCCTGTGACAAAGTCCATAGTGATGTTTTCCCATTTCCATTCGGGTATGGGTAATGGTTGTAACATCCCCTTAGACTTCTGTCTCTCAGCTTTAACTTGTTGACAAACCAAGCATCGAGAGACATATTCAGCAACATCTCTTTTCATGCCATCCCACCAGAAGTACTCTTTCAGGTCCCTATACATCTTCGTGCTTCCAGGATGAATAGAGAATGATGAACTATGAGCCTCATCCAGCAGCTCATTCTTTAATTCGGGGATGGGAGGAACGCAAACCCGATTCCTGAACTTTATTATCCCATCACAATCAAGGTTGAATTCAGGAACATTTCTCACCTTCTTTTGTAACTCGACATCTTCTTTCTGTGCCTCTTTAATCTTCACATGTATAGATGGTTGAACATTCATTTGAGAAAGATAAGATTTTTCCTCTTCCATTATAATTCCAAGATCCATCCTTTGTAAATCCATAAATATTGGATCTTTTGTGATCCTCATCATGGATAAACTAGCATGGTCTTGTCGACTTAATGCATCTGCCACCTTGTTTGCTTTCCCAGGGTGGTAATGGATTGAGCAGTCATAATCCTTAATCAGCTCCAACCATCTTCTTTGACGCATATTCAAATCCTTTTGTGTGAAAATATACTTTAAACTTTTATGATCAGTATAAATATCACACCTTTCACCATAAAGGTAATGCCTCCAAATATTTAATGCAAAGATTACCGCAGCCAACTCCAAATCATGTGTTGGGTAATTTTGCTCATGGATTTTCAACTGTCGTGAGGCATAAGCTATCACCATATCATTTTGCATAAGAACACACCCCAATCCCTTCTTGGATGCATCACTGTAGATCACAAACCTTTCTCCACTACAAGGCAGTGTGAGCACAGGTGCACTGGATAACCTTCTTTTCAACTCCTTGAAATTCTCTTCACACTCTTCCGTCCAGACAAACTTAACTCCTTTCCGGGTCAACTTGGTGAGTGGATTAGATAATCGTGAAAAATCTTTTACAAAACGTCGATAATATCCAGCCAAACCAAGAAACTTCGGATCTCAGTTACTGTTGTTGGTCTTGACCATCTTTCGATAACCTCTGTTTTTGCTGGATCCACAGATATCCCCTCTTTTGAGATTATGTGACCCAAAAATGCAACTTTTTGAAGCCAACATTCACACTTGGTAAATTTGGAATAAAGCTTCTCCTTTCTCAGGGTCTTCAATATAATTCTCAAGTGATCTTCATGCTCTTCCTTGCTCTTTGAATAGACAAGAATATCGTCTATAAAGACTACCACAAATTGATCAAGATAGTCTCTAAAGACTCTATTCATTAGATCCATGAAGATAGCAGGGGCATTAGTAAGACCAAATGGCATCACTATAAATTCATAGTGTCCATACCTTGTACGGAAAGCCGTCTTTGGTATATCCTCCCTTTTGACCCTTAATTGATGATACCCTGAATGAAGATCAATCTTGGAAAAGTATTGAGCTCTGCGTAGTTGGTCAAATAAGTCATCAATGCGTGGGAGAGGATATTTGTTCTTGATAGTGATCTTGTTAAGTTCTCGATAATCAATGCAAAGTCTCATTGATCCATCTTTCTTCTTAACAAATAGAACAGGTGCTCCCCAAGGTGACGCACTAGGGAGTATGAATCCCTTATCAAGATTCTCTTGGAGTTGCTTCTTCAATTCCTACAACTCAATTGGGGCCATTCTATAAGGTGTCTTTGAAATAGGCAAAGCACCCGGTACGAGTTCTATTGAAAACTCAACTTCACGATTTGGTGGAAGACCCGGCAATTCCTCCGGAAAGACATCATCAAACTCCCGTACAATGGGAATATTCTTAATCATGAGTTTCTCACCAACCATTTGAGATAAATAACCTTTATTTAGTGGAATCAATACCCATAAGATGGAAGAAATTTCTACTGGAAGGTTATGTTCATCCTTGCATTGATAGATGATCATAGATTGATCTGGAATATGAAATGTGACTTCCCTTCTTTGGCAATTGATATGAGCTCCATGTAGAGAAAGCCAATCCATGCCAAGAATCACATCAAATTCCACTAAAGGAAGGATCACAAGATTTGCAGGAAGCACTTTCCCACAAACTTCGATCGGAGAAGAATTATAAACTTTTGATGCGACTGTTGTGCCATTAGGTGTTGTCACAGCTAACTCAACATCTAATTGTTGAGGTAATACAGTGATACCCTTAGAAAATTATTTAGAAATAAAAGAGTGGGTGGATCCAGAATCAAATAAAACATTTGCTACTTTAGAGTGGATGGTAAGTGTACCTTTCACCACATCGTTATCGTACTCCACATCGCTGATAGAAATTGCATGTGACTTTCCTTTGTCTTTAGCCTTAAGAGTTTGTTGACGTCGACCATCATCATCAACCCTTGGATTTGGGCATTGATTGGCATAATGCCCCATCTCCTTGCACTTGAAACATTGAAGTGTAGTAGGTTCATTTTGTGTATCCCTTCCTTTGTTTGCGTCATTAGACATCTTCTTCCCATTATCACGGCATTCAAATGCCCGATGACCTTCTTTTCCACATTTAAAACATTTACTTGTCCCTTTAAGACAACTCCCTCCATGTTTCTTTCCACACTTTGAGCATAAGGAAAAGCTCATCTTCTTTTCCGTGTGCTCTTTAGATTTTTCTTTGAATTCCATCTTCCTCTTCTTATCAAACCCATGGGACTGATGGGTTACTCCAATCTCCATCTCGACTTTGAGAGCACATCGAACGATTTCCTCGTAGCTATTGAAGTCCCTTATGGCTAACGCCCTTCGAAGACTTGGTTTTAAGCCACTAAAGAATCGATCGATCTTACTCTCAGGTTGGATAATAATACCAGAAGCGTACCTTGCAAGTCTTGTAAAATTTTCTTCATAGGTACCAACAGATTCATCATACCTTTGCTTCAGTTCAAGAAACTATTTCTCCATCTTTGTTCGGAGAATACGAGGGAAGTACTTATTGAAAAATAAGTTCTTGAACTCGTCCCATTCCATAGACTCAATTTCATCCCTTTGCCTCATATTCTTAACAAGATTCCACCATTGATCAGCATCTCCTTCCAAACGATACACTGCTAGGATGACTTTATCATGCTCAGAACATTGAAGAACTGAAAATATCTTTTCAGTAGTACTAATCCATTGTTCAGAAACTAATGGATCAGTAGACCCAATGAAAGAAGGTGGACGCTTCCTCCTGAAGGATTCAACAGAATGTTGCTCCTTCCTTTGCTCGTTTGGAAGTCCTGCATGATTCATAGCTTGAGAAAGTTGTGTGAGCATGGCTACAAGATTTTTCATTCCAGCTCCCATATCGTTTGGTTGCTCAGGGGGACAATCATTGCATTTCCCATCGCATTCCGCATTAACACGGTTCCTTCGGGTTCCAGCCATTGACTAAAACCAAGAAGAATAGTGTGAGCAACACTAATTATAATAGGAAAACCACATAATTCAAGAATAAAATTTTCATGCTTAAGGTCTTATCCTAGGTTATTCAAGGCCATTTCTAAAACACTAAGATTGTGTTCTATGCTTAGACTTATCCTTAGGGTTCTTACTAAGGCTTTCACATCCTAGTTTCCAAAGGTTGACTATACCTTTCCTCTGATACCAACTATAACGACCCATACTTTATATACATTGTTAATACTTCAAAATTGAAGCACACTTATTACAACATATGACAAAACCACAAAGGACCGTATAGGTATAGTGTCTTTAGAAACTGGGAAACATAAACAACTGGTTCATAAATCTTCTACATTGTCTCCCATTTATTTCATCATATCTAGGGTCCCTTTTAGCATATTCTACTTAATATCCATCTTCCTGACCTGGGGAAAAGAAAACATAAAAGGGTGAGCTCAAATGCTCAGCAAGGGCAAATAAAGGAAATAATAATCATATCATATCTTTTTGAAAATCAAAACCTGCAAAAGAGATCATAATATCTTAACATGGAATAAATCATATAAGTGAAAATGAGATCCCCATAATCATAACATAAAACATGAAACTTTGTGGCATGCACACATAATCATGGAAAATCATTTCTTGTTAGTCATGACTCATTGCCAAGACTATCTTAGTGGACAAAGTCCCTTTCTAAACCGAGTTCACTCCTCGTTTCAGTCCTGTATCACTGAACCGAAATAACCTTCCGTTCCAGCCATGTCTATCTCATGAGATATAAAATCTTTACCCAATGCATTGGAGGGAGATATAGGTCCCACCCATCTTATAATGAATCCTTTCTTATATGTTCCACATAATCATAAACCATACATAATCGCATAACACATGTAACAAAAATGGGATTCTTGAAACATCATGACATCATAAAACAATTCATATAAGATAAAGGAATTCATAAAAATATTTCCATCACAACATAATCAAATCCATGTAATAATAGGAATAAAAACAGAACCCTTTTATTATCTTAGATGGAAAATAATTTTGATAAAATACTTGAACTTCATTCTTGAGGAAAATATCCTTTCTACTTCAAAAAAACTTTTCCTTTATTAACATGTCATAAAATTTTAAACTAAAAGAAGCTGATTAAAAATAAACTTGAAAAATGTAAAGGAAGCTTCTTGGAAATAATGTTTTAAAAATCCATTCATGCCGTATAAGTTAAAAAAAACATTCTTCGTACTTTTGTCGGAAAAGTCAAAAAGTACCTCGTACGGCAAACGATTTCTTTCATACATATTACTAAAAACTCACCGAAGGGTAAAAATGGATTTAATCAATTGTAGGTGGATGGAAATAATATTTCATATTGATGAAACATGGATGTGGATGGTAAAATACACCCCAGTAAATACTTACGAATAAACAATCTCGAATAAAAATGAGATTGTGATATTTCCCTTACCTTAGGTCCGATTTGCTTTTAACGTGTCTGAAGCTCCTGTATAATGGGTTAAATAATGTTATTGACTTATTCCAGAATCATACATATTGATATGATATCATATATGGTCATATTCTTAGCTTCTTGTTAGTAATATTTCATTGTTACTTGTTACTCGGGTCTTTATTGCCTTTTGTTCTTATGCGTGTTTTGACGAATACATTCTTATTCTTCTTTTAAGGTTATAAATACCTTATATACAGAATGGTATTAGTGTAACATATATCATATTTATTCATTCAATTCATTTATATAATTACTATGTAATGATGATCATGTAGAACGAGTCGCATCACATCGTGGAGACGGTATTCCGTACGTACGCACGAGTGATGATATCGTTCCTATGATCGTGGAATTGTATTGGAGTATATATATATTATTTCAGTATCAATATTACTTTATAATAATGATAAATAGTTACTCATTACACCATTATAACCATCCTTGTAAAGTGATGGGGGAAAATAGATTACACCACGGCGTGGAGACGGTATTCCGTACGTACGCACGCGCGGTGATTTCATTTTTCCGTAGGATGGATAGAAGGTGAATTAGGGTTGTTTCATATTTATAATAACATATAAGTATTTAAGTAATACTTATGTTATTACTTTATCATGAAAAAACTAAGGAAGAAGAAGTTGAAGAAGAAAGAAATTGAAAAGATCGGTAATGGATATTACCTCTTCTTTGGAACGCCTCTTTGAATCCTCCACTTAGGGAACTAAGATTGGTCTTTGAAGAAGACCAGGACCTCTAGGATTATTGTAGGGAAGTGGAGAGAAGAAAATGGCAGGGGTTGGCCGAGCTTGAGTGCTCAAATTGGTGTGAGGAGGAGGGGGAGGAGGTGCCCTTTTATAAGGGAGGAGAGGGGCACCTTAGGAATATCTCAAAATATTATTTTATATTAAAGTCAAAATCGGTTTATAATGGTTCCAAAGGGTCTTATTTCGAAGCTAAAGTGGGTATGGGTCGAACTCCTATCAACCAATAGGATTTAGACAAGTTTAGGGTATAAATTTAACCTTATCAATTAGATTTAACTCTAAGTTAATTAATTTAACTTTTACCGCGTCTTTTTGTTTTCTTTCACTATATGGTTAATACACTTACTATAACATGACAAACGAACCCCAAATTGTTTATTATTAATATATATATCCTTATCTAAGTCATTTGGCCGAACCTTAGATTTTTAGGAATACAATAACAATTAATAATATAATATTTGATTTAAAAACTATTTTGTGTCAATTTTGACACTATTTGATATATGATTTTTGTGAAAGTTATAACAGAATTATATGTTCGAACCAAGTTGATTAAATCAACATTAATATATCATAGTAACCTAGAAAATTAGTGGAATTCATAAAAAGTCTCAAATTACATTTATTTTGGTGTTTATAACATCAATTATGTCAATATTTCATTAATAAGATAATTAATGCATCATCATTGTGTCATAAATAAATTATATTATTTGATGTCTAAAAATTACAAATAAAATACCATTATGTAGGAAATATTTTTAGCTTTCTAATTAATATTTACAATCGAATGTATCTTATGTATAACCCCATATTAAAAATGATTTACTTATTAAACATTGATTTTAACTATTTTAACCCTTCTTTAAATAAATTAATAATAAATGTCCTAATCTAATCCAAGTGGGCCTAAATGGTCATATATTATTCCTAAGTTTGTTTTTGGTCGAATTACACTTGTCCAATAGAATTAGGACATGTTTTAGGGTAATATTAATATCATATTTACCCTTAGTTACCCTATTTACTATTAACCGCGGTAAAAAAAAAGTAAAAAGTTACTATTCACCAAAAAATTATTTTTATCTCATTGAACCACATTTTACTTACTGATATCAACCGTGTCTGTCGGATTTTTGAAATTCCATTCACAGAAGCGGTAAAATTAAGTTTTATGCAAAATTCAGTTTTTAACCTACCACTTAGTGGTTTCACTATTCATCAAAAATTGAAAGTTTTCAGAAAAATACCAAAATTTCACCCTAGGCTAATTTCGATATTCTGAGTCCAAAAATGAACTCCATTTTGAAAAATAAAATTTATTAAATTTCAAAAAGTGGTTATTACTATTCATAATGGCTAGTTTTAATAGCATATTGTTGTTTAGTGAAACTCGGTATTGCGTACGACGCAAGCTATCGAGGAAGGTCGCGATTGCGTGTAAAGCAAGCCAAGCAAGTGTTGTGTAGAAAAAGATTCCTTTGATGATTTATATAACATAAAAGTCTTGGGTGTTACAAACAATGTTTCATCATATTCATCCACATTGGTGGCTTGAGAGGGGGTGAATCATCATGATTACTACTATATGCATAAATACTCAGTTGTTATGTCAAGACGGTTCATATCCAGTTCTAGATTCAATCTGAGCAATTATGTATAGTATCAAGTTAACATATATAAATATGGATTTATAAATATGATGTCCATATCTTTCTATTCCATTGGAATGGTGGAACTAATAGTTATAGGCTACATGTCATATTATGTTCCATGATTTAACTACATAATATCATTAATGGTGAGACAGTCCATAAGAAGATACATTATCATCCCACACTGTATGATTCATTGCATAGAGATTTTATATATGAATGTATTTTTCAACATAACTGGGGTAAAAATAAGATTTGATCTTTTAGACCATGTATATAACCACAACTAGATTTATGGGTATCACATAGTAGTATTTTATCATATCCCATAGATTTACAGGGGTTTTCACCAAGATATTGTTGGAGGAAAATTATATATAATCATCCTAAATTGTTTATTTTTACCCTATTTCATAGAAACATGCTTCCACAAATATTGTATCACTAGTCACAAAGGGGGAAGTATCACACTATAGTATGCAAACCATTTCATCGATGGAATATTTTATAAATTGATGTAATTTGGAAGGTAAAAACATGTCACTATAGAGATAGGTCCTTTTGAGAATGTCATTATATGAATTGTCTTACTAGATAACCAAAAACGTATGACCATATGTGAGATCCCAAAACTAGTCTATGAGGTTGATCATTCCAAGATATTTTTATTAAATATAATCATACCTATTAATGTTTATCTTTGTAATAGACAACTCCCCTTCCCAATATCCCATATATCAATGGGTTATGATCCGGATGATATTGATCCCAAATCCATTTTCAATTAGAGACCTTTATATTCCAACATCATTAATTATTCTCAAAACGTAAATTTGTATATTGTTACTTTGTATGACCTATTCCTAATCATTCTTAGTGAATGAAACAGCGACATGGACGTTTTCAAAAATTTCATTCATTCAATAGATATTACTTTTACTAACTTATGTTTCAAACTATTGTGGGGTTTTTTTGTCATTAAAATGTTCATATCTAGGATTTATTTAATAATGGAGAACATCTATTATTGAGATCTTTTCCAGGAAAACCACCAGCTATATTATAATTTTGTATTTTTTCCCATATGGTGCCTCTTCCTATGGTGAGGATATTCCTAGACATATGTATTGGAAACTATAAAATTTGAGGTAGAAATTACTTGTGACATTGAAGAGGTTGTAGAAACATCTTCTCCCAATGGATTGAGTCACGATGGCCTTCCTAGTCTCATGGAATGATTTGATAATAGTACCCCCTGTCAATGGTCATGTAAGACATCTTAGTGTGGGATACTATAGGAGGACTCTGATATGCCTCCATGACTCTACTAGGCTCACTGGTGTGCTTTTTTTCTATGGTTATCATCTTTATATATGTCTTATTTGGGGACATGAAAAACATATTTTTTCCAAACATGCCAATCTTGTCCCTTTAATCCAAAATTCTATAGAATGAGGATTCATGATCCCTAGTTTAGTTAGGGGAACTCGTATTTGGAGGCATATTCATCAATGATGAAGGGGTCTTCAAAGTGTACCATTTGGAAAGAACAAATAATGAGATCTTCATTAGATAAGGGTATATTTGGTTAGGTGATTCCCATTGATTAGATTATTTAGGGATGAAATTTGCAAGAGTTAGTGATTAAATTAGACCAGAGTATGACTCTTCCTTATATATATCTTCCTTATCCTAATGGTTTCTTCTACATTTTAGAGTCATAACATATGATTCCTTTTTATGTAGTAAAGTTATTGTGTTTATGAATAGAAATTCTCTAAATATGTAATGAGATCAATCAACAATCCTTCAATTCTTCATGTTATTGATCATATACTCATGACTTGCAAGAACATTCTATCTATTACCCCCTTATTCATATATGTAAATGATTATAAATTCCTCCAAATCATAGTTTTTATATAATAAAACATTAATATAATTGAATATTCTTTGAAAGACAACCTTTAAGATGATAAAATCAAATATATTACAAATAAGACAACTTTGGAATTGTTAGTAGTTAGGATGGTTCTTGAGGTTGACCTCATTTGGATTCCTAGGATTTTAAAGTTTTAGTAGGATTTTATCATGGGTTTCCAATAAATATCTGGGGAATTTTTCTTTTTGAATGGAGTATGATTTAGTAACACAATCCTAAAATATCGTATGTCCAAAATTTCTCTATGATTATAGAATATGAAGGTTTTGTGGTTTTCCCACTCATCATGTGGTGTTTGGAGGTTTAGAACCATCTTATGTCATTCTATAGGCACTGCTACTAGCTTGAGAATGAATGTTATAACATCTACATTGCCTATCATTTTTCCTTACACATATGAAATGATTCATGATTTGGATCGGGCCCTCCAAATAAATTCATTCAATAAATAAACCATTTATTTAAACTCATGAAAACTAATTAATACATCAATGGTGTTAGATGAATCTGAACAAAATCCTAGATATTTCTATCATAGATTTATCTGAAATGTTTCAGTGAGAAATGGATGCTGATTGAATATATTAAACCTTTTCACCATGATATAAAGTTAGAAACCTGCTCATTTTCTCATTGATTGTTGTTCTTTTGGTTGATAATTTTTTTTTCTTTAACGTGGAGCCGAACTGATAAAGGAAATGATGATGAAGTTCTTTTCATCCTCCAAAATATCCTTCTATAAGACTACTGTATCAAACAAAGGTTGTACTTATACGAGTTTGTAAAGAAACACCCCATTTTTGTTGCCTCTTATTGATATTAAGGGACCATCAAATGACTAAATTGATATACAAAACATGTGAGATATTTTTAGAGGTATCCTTCATTTTTAATTGTTGAAAAGGAAGGTCATCTCAATGGGAGACATTGGCTGAGCTGAATCTTCTATTTGATGATGTGGAATCATTGTTTTGAGTACATAGAGACCATCATGGGAGTCTTAAAGGGGAGGATTTTACCACAAAAATGTTAATCCCAAATCATTGTGTTCTCCACCAAACAATAATGTTGTCAAACAAGTGAGATCATTTTACAATCAATAGTGGTGTTGCTACATCTGATTTTCCTATACAGTCTCTAGATGGGGACATTATCTCATATTAGGATGCTGTTGTTGAGATCATTATTTTTAATCTTATAGAAATCTAGGAACATGGTAATTGATTAGTGAAATATCATATGTATGAATATTGGTCACTCATATATTCATGGTTAACACAATTCTTTTTTTATTATCAATTTGTCTATTCTGGTCATGTATTCTTGTTAAAGTGAGGATGAAGGTATTTCATGGTAACCCCAACTACCATGGATCAGCTATATATATTATGTAACACTTATCAACACTATTTAATATTAAAATATTGTTTCTAGACACATTGGATCCTGAATATCCTTCCATTTTATGGGTTTATGTTGAGCACATGGGTTGAATCAAATATGCAATATAGAATGACCTGACTCATGATTAACTGGTTGTTTATTATTTTGAGTGAATCATTTTGGATTTTTCATTTTTTACAGAAAATAGATTACATAAAAACATTATTTAAATAAACAATGAATTTTTGAGATCTATTTATTCAATCCTTTTTATTTTTGGAATTATATTCCATGTTTAAATAAGATCACATCGAGTTCACCATTTTTTATTTTGGTGTAAAAAAGGCGACCATGATGAATTTGGTTTTCCGCTTTGCATAATTGTTGGTGGTTTTATTAATTCACAATAATTGATGTTGGATCGCCATTTTCATTCTTAATAGAAGCACCCAACAATTTCCACATCCATAACTGGGTATAGACCTGCATTCCATAGGTAGATGATATGTTTGGGTTTGAGACACAATGACTCTTAAAAACTCACTTTACTCAAGAAGATGTGAGATCAAGATCATCACAACCTATTAAAGGGAATTATTTCCTACTATGGGAGTCACTTATATATTTTGGATATGTTTGAGAATCACCTCCCTATCCGAATACAGGAGCGATTACCCAAAAACATTGATCTTAGGTTAATGGCTTTTATTGGAAGGAAATGAGGATCTCATTGGTGAATCCATATATATGTATCTGAGGTTATTTTTTTATTTCCCAGTAATGAATAGAATATTATGTGTGGAATTGATATATCTAGGATGTTTGTAATTTTCTAACATGAAGGGAATTTATTAATATTCCATTTAAAGAATTGATACATTCTGATATGTTCTACATATCCTTTTTATTATAGGAATCAAAATCCACAGAGTTCATTAAACCTTTATATATTAACATTATGAAGAAATGAAATATGTGCACACAGATAAGAACAATAAATTTAGCTCAAATTTCGAGGAGACATCCTACATTCTTCATTATAGCTTAAATTAGAGTTATCATAGCTTGATCATGCCCCTAGGAGTAGGAACAATGTAGATTGTCATATATTGTAGAAGTTCACTAATTAGGTCTCTTATACAATGATTTCCCTAAATGGTGGATATTAATGATGTGAATTATCTAAATATTACAACTCCACAATCGTACTTGATCTATGATAATTGTGAGAAACAAGGTATTACATGTAATTAGTCCCACTACATATAGATGTAGGACTTATGTATTTGGAAAAACCTTGGGATGGCTTAATGTGAAACTCGGGTCTCATGGAGGCATCCTATGTTTACAAGTTTTTATAGGAATCAATGTTATTTTAGTTTATTTGGATTCATAGTCACATGATAGATGAGGTATGATGATTATCCCATTGTAATGACTCAGTCCCATAGGTAGAAATTTCAGGGACATGAGGGTACTGGAAATGATGATGATGACCATTGGATCTTGTTCATTTGAAGGGTATCATAAATATCCTAGTTATAGTAGGATTAAAAGTCATCATAGTTACTTTGATCAGGATGTACACACTGATTTTTCCATTATATGTGGGGAATATTATATTATGTTGTTGATCGGGTCTTATATGTTGTGGTTTTCATTGTCTTTGTAGAGGATTGTGGGGGAAAATGATACGATCATTGAAAATCCATGAGACCACATGAGTTATTCTATCATTTTGAAACAAGGCATGAAAAATAATCAATCACATCGCTTATAGATGTTCGAATTATACCACAAGATTGATATTTGGAGTTTAATTTAGAGATCGAGCCGTAGAGAGGCTTCATATCTTGGTTTTGGTAGGATTAAAATTCATTGTATTTATTTATATTTTGGATTACACAGTAACATTTCCCTTATATGAGGGATATATCATATTATACCATTGATCATGGTTTATATGTAAAAGATACCCTTATATAAAGCCTATATAATTTTCTTCCACTAATTAGGGATTACAAGATAGGGTTTCCATTTTGGTAGGGGTTTTACACTAAGGATAAACAACGTTATTAGGTCATTGGTTTCTTGATTGACATGGAATACCTATCATCCTAACATGAATCAATTGTTTATCGAAATACATTAGTTTTCTACTTGATAGGTTCAAGGCTATATTCTTAACATGTCCAATAAAAATAAAATGATCCATTTTCAAGGTCAACAGAGTTCCTATAATTTGTATGGAATTTCTAGAGGTTGTCGCGTGATCAAGTGTGTCTAATCCGTAGGAAATTGTACAACCTGTTCAGAGTTATTGGGAAGCCATCACATGATCCTGATTGACATGACAAGAAGAATTAACATGATCCAGATTATTTTCACCACATTAATCATAAAATCTATAAGAAACTCCATGTGTAATCGTGAGAGTCAATGTGACATGTTTGGAGGGTCATGCAAGAATCATGATATCATATTTGGATACCATCGTGAAATTCGGATGACTTGTATGTGGGACATCGCAAGAGCTAGTTGGCATACCCATGTGCTACCTCATGTCTCAGCTCACATATACCAGTGCCAAAATATAAACTGAGTGAAATGTCAAGAGGAAATTTTTACACCATGATTGAAGCAAGGATGGTTTCGAGAGACTAGGGTGGCATGGTTGAGGGGTTCCATGTAACTCTCATTGAGATGACCATGGCTCTTTATCAAGTCCCTATTAGTATACCAAAGAAGTGTCAAATTATCTGGTAAACATGTATTTGTGTTATCATAGGACTTGAGTGGTCCATGTTAAGTGAATGAGTATGAGAGTATGTTTTCCTCAAATAAGTCTTTGATATTTTTGTTCTTTTTTCCATCCTTTTTTAATTAATAACATAGATTTGTTTAGTGTTATCCTATTTTGAGTCTCACATGATTTAACATATATTTTGGATGATCTTTGTGTGTCCAACTATATTTCATTCTATTGATATATGTTTTTTCAAGTGAAGTTCTTATTCAATTTTCATGATTTATGTAGTTGTTTTCCAGATCATACTTGATTGAAAGATTCCCAATTGAGAGATCAATTTCTTTGAGAAATATTCTCTGATTCTTAGTTAAACTAGTGTGAGGTTCCATAGATTTAACTTTATACCTATTAAAAGCATCATTTTTCATGTTAAGCGAGGTGGATTTATAACCCTCACCAACCTATTTATCATCACATATTTTTGGGGCGTTTCGCAAATATCTATGTTGGTGATAGTTGATATCTTTATATGGAAGTGTCAGATTTTTTTTAATAATCGTGAGACCATCCCATCAATGACCCATTTATTGGATTGTTTCAAATTAATGGGGTACTTTTTGATCATTTAATCATACTGAGGGACTTCAATTTTGTTAGGATGAAATTTACAAGGGTCTTAATGATCTCAAGGTTACTTTTGAAATGCCATCATGTGACCTTATGCAACAGGTCTTAGAATATTCAAGAGACAAGTATTGATTACCAAGGGCATTTTAATGAACGTACTATTGCATCACATAAGTTATATGACCTCAAGAGGCTCCTATCATTTTTTATTTATTTATTTTATTAATCTAATTCTTAAGGATATTGTAATATTATATAATTTTTTCAAAGAGATTCAATATACATATTAGTGATGCAACATGTGATGATTATGACTAACAAAGGATCCAGCCTTTTGGATATATTCCTTTTAATTTCCAAAGACAATTTTTGGTGTTTTTTCACGAATATTTATGTGGAAAAGTCACGTGGACATGGAGAACATTATATGTTTGCTGATGCATGATTAGTGGGTGCTTGATATTACTTTTCAAGGATACATAGGCTTTTACAAAGGGTATTTATAAGTCAATTCATATGATATTCTCTACTTGTGACCATCTTTATGACCATTAAATGTTTATACAATCATGTGACTTTTTGGATTTTATGAGATCCACGTGATCATGGAAATCATCTTTTTTCTTTTTTGTAGGAAAATACTTACTATATTAACATATTTCTTCTATTTTTATTATTCATATGCTTTTTAGTGGGCTTAAAAATCCTATATGATAAATATATTTTAATTATCAAATTATTAAAAACCATAATTATATAAATAACGTTGTTTATTATTGTATTATAACCGTCTTTTACAAATTATTTTACAATTTTTTAATGTTACCTTTTGGATGATAACCAATTTGTTGTTGTATATATTTTTAGTTTTTAGTTTGTCACTCTTATATTGATCTGGATTTTATCATCTCCAAAATTTTAACCATGCTATAAATTTCATATATATTAATTTTTTATTTATTTAAATTAATACATAGTAAATAAACCATTCATAGTGACTATAGGAAGAACGTATGAATGAATACTGCTTGTATTATCTTATGAATTATTTTAGTGTGAGGATTGAAATATTTATACTTTTGTTCCAATTAATTGTGAAAAATATCATTGAAAACCCCAAATAGGTTTATCAAACATTCAAGTACATTTAAAACAATAATAATAATCACTTCTTTCAATGTACTTTACTGCATCATTTCATTTTCCCTTTTGATATAGGATTTAATTTTCTAATGTTCACATATTGTACAAGAAATTAGAATCTATGTGTGCATATCTATCAAAACACTAATAATATCTAATAATTAATGATATTTTATTTTGTATCATACTATAGAATTATTTTCATGAATTCTAATTTTTTATCTATTCATCTTTAGTTTAGATTCATTAGGTGATAAAAATCATTAACACTTAAAATTATTCACCAACAATGTACTGATGATCTCTTAATATTTATTCATTAAAATCATTTAATATAAATTTTATTTTGTCGCTAATTTTTCATAGATATAAGAATATAAAAATTATATTATTTGAAGTTGATGGTACCTTATTCTTAGAGACTACATGAGATTGTTCATTAAAGAATACAACATTTTGATTCCACCATGTAATGGATTTTTTAGACAAAAATATTCATCATAAAAATGTGTGGATACTAATATTGTAGTAAAATATATTAGATTATCTAGTTCTGAAGATAAAGATCAAAAGAATTCTTTATTCAATAGTTTATATCTCTGTTCAATAAAATATTTATCTACGTGGTATTTTTTATCCTCAACCAACAACAACACAAATTCACATTTTTCCATGATCTTTACATCTTCTACATAATGAAATTAATTATTCTCCTCCATCAATTAATCTAGATAATTAATTTAATTTTCAATGATTTTAGGGTGAGTTTCATGAAATCGAATATAATATTAGTATGTTCCCTAATGCATGGAGCTTCTCATGAAATTTATATGAGGAATAGTTTTCCATTAGATTTTATTTATCCTTTAATCATCAAACATGTGCTATATTTTTTCAAGTTTAACAATATCCTATTTTTTGGATCGAATTAATTTTTTATAGCCTAATATTTTATTATATTCCTTATTCAATTGATTTCTCCATATTTTCTATATTTTCTTATGATTAGATATCTATTCTTTATTTCCTTTTAATGAGCCATACATAATGGTAAGAATTTCAGAAGTATTACTATAAAATATATATTTCAGAGTAGAAATAATACATCATAAAAAATTCAATATGTATTATCACATCAAATATTACTTGGATCTTCCTAAGGAAATTTTTTATGAGATATTTTTTTATACAACTTCATGAACAGAGGATTCCAAACATGATGTAGTGTTTTTCCTTTATCGTGGGTAATAGAATAAACTACCAGGTCATTGGGTCCCATGAATGAATTTCCATTATCAAGAATAATACAAGGGAAAACTATTTTTTACTTCTATTTAAGAAATATAAAAATATTTATTCATGTTTTTCAATTATTTATGTTTTTCATTCATGAATGTATTGGTTATTATAGAATTATAATCTACCATATAAAAACTCTTTTATTTTTTCTCATCATTGTTAATTGTGTAAATAAATAAAATAATGATGTATATTCATATCATGTAATCTAAAGAGAGGTTTGACCTAATCAGATAAAATTTGTTAGGATAAATCTAGGATGACGACATTGACAGGGTGTTAATCATTGTGGGATGAATTTTTACCCCAATAAAACTTTTACCTCTTTTTTGATCTATCAATTATTCTGTTAAAAGTTCTATTATCTTTATCACCTATAGTGAGGATCCATAAAAAAATATCACATAGATTAGTATTGTTTTTAATGAGGATTTACTCTAATAAGGATAAATAAAACCTCACTATATGGTGTTAATTATCCAACACACACACACACTTTATCGAATATATTATAAAATAAAGGTAGTAGAAGGGGAATTCCTTGAACCCATTTTTCTATAACTAACTAGGAAAAATTCCGAACATAAAATTGAAGGATATAATTGTAGGGTATTGGCATGTCCTTTCAGATTTTGTGAAAATTGATTAACATGTATTATTAAATAGAAATTAATGATTTTTATTAGTTTCCTAATGTTCTAGAAATATCATTTGATTCCGTGAATAAAAAAAATCACATAGTTATCTATAATATATTGAAATATATTAGGAACCCAATTTTTCTTCATCTTTCTCTTCTCCAGAATAATATAATCATACTATAAAGACTATATGTCTGATAATTTTATAACCCAATATATAATTAATAGTATTGGCTTATCCATCGTTTATTATTTATCTTTGATCATTATCAAAAATATGATTTTTCAAAATTTAGTTTTCAATTCTCAATGATACGTATAATTAATTACATATCGATTTAACATTGGGGAAAATTATTCTTTATGAAATTTAAAGACTAGTTTGAGTGTGTGGTATCCATTTACATTAATTTATTTCATCCATGATCATTTTTATTATGCATAGTATATAAAAAATGTATCATGTATATAAAAATTGTATATATCATGGAATATTTCAATGTAAAAATGACATATGCACACAGTTTAGAAATTTCTCAATGTATCAACCTAGAATTGATGAGTTATTTTATTCATTTATAAATATTGATTTATTTATTTCAGACTAATCTATTCATTTTTTATATCTATATTTTATGTAACAATATATTTGAGGCCCCATCAAGTTTAGGAAAATATGGATAAATTTTCATAACATTAATACAATTGAATCTTCACATAATTGTGTAAATACACTAATACATTATTTTTATTCTTCATATAACCTTGTATAATTATTCGAGTGGTAATGGTTATGTAGATCACCCCACTTTCACTAGAAAAAAATTACATATCTTTCTTTCTCAAAAATTGTTTCTCAAAATTACTCATTCACATTGACTGGTTCATAATGAACTAATATATGGTCTCTTTTTTAACGATGGAAAATGAGATCTCTCAAGGTTATCACGAGCTTATTTCAACCTCTATATATTGTTATTTTTTTTACAATTTGAATAAAAATTTATCTTCAAGAAAATTTTCTGTTTATAAAAAAATTTATGGGTGTAAATATATATTTAAAAAACATGAAGAGGTAAAATAATATAACAACATGGAACAAAGTCAAATGTAGGATCAACTATATCATGAAGTATGCTTCTTCCATTACAGAAAAAAATCACATAATCATGATAATAATCACATGATTCATCTCAATTGAATATTACTTCAACATTTAGTTTAATTAATGATAAACTATAATCAACATAATACTTCATCTTATCAAAAGCAACATATTTCTAATAGTTTATTTCATGATAAATATAGATTTTATAAAACAGATCATATTGTTCATACTTTCCTTCATCATTGTGTTATCAATTGATTTTTTTGATGTTTTATCATAGAGATAAATCACAACATAGACCAAGGATTTCTTATCCTTTTTGAACCCATGGTATTACTATTGTGAGGAAAAAATAGTGGCCTGATTTGACAGATAATTAAAAATAATATTCTGGAAGTTATTATATGCATAATTATTTAATTAAAGGAATGATACTTATATTTAGAGACTCCCAAATCACTTTTCTATATGTTTAATATTAAAAATATACTATAATCAACATAAAAATCATCTCGAGATTGTACTGGGTTCGAGAACTAGACAAACTACCGACACACCCATAAGGGTTGTGCCACCGGATTGTGAGACCCACCAAGGCATTACAAGTTCAGACACTCTGCACACACTTATTCACTACATGTGGGAGATATGAACTCTCATCCTCATAGAAGCACCCCGTAACTATCTATGTTGATATTATAACACGTGGATAATCCATGGGCCGCACATGGGTTGTTGAAAGTATTCTTAGTCATTTAATGGATGTTATATTTTTTTAGAAAGGCTGCTCAAAAATGATACTTAGTAATTACAATGTTTGAAATTCTGAATCTAACAAAAATAAATTCATAATAAATAACAACCTTTTAAAAATTAAAATGTTTTTTTCTTTTTTTCTTTACCTTTTATAATATTTAACAATAAATGTTCCTTTCATCATGAAAATAAATATTTGTATGGTTTTAATAATAATCCTCATGAAATAATGGTATAATAAATTATCTCTTTAACAACAGTAAACAATGTACAATTTTTGAAATACTATTCTCACATGTATATGACATTTTACAAGCTCAAAAATCATATGAAATATGTCACTTCATCCAAAATATTACTTATGATCATGAACTCTCTTATGAGTGGATATTCATCAAAATTACTTTTGGGAACACTAAAAATATAATTAAAATATTTATAATTTAAAAAATAAATATTGAAATAAATTTCATCATCACTAACTGACTTATTTGAAATAATTAAAACACTAATATAATGTAGGATCATTCGGTAGTGATATAGAACCCAATAAATCAATTTTTAAATATGGTATTAGAAAGTTATGAAAAATCAATGATTTCATTTTTTATGTTTGGAAATGAGAGGTTAAATGGTTATAACATAAAAAAAATAACATTTGATTATATTCATGTTACTTATGTTATATGTTATTTGGGTTGTGATATGTTTGGTGGATGATGAAAAATAAATTTTCCTGATTTAAATCAATTATGAGTTATACCTCCTTTGAAGAAAAACTCAATTTTTAGTCACCATTTATTTTTATAGTGATATTTTGGAGATACATATACCTATATAATTTTATATGGGTACATTGAAAGGTATTTATGTTGGGTTTATATAATATTTATTTTTCAAAATATGTGAATAATTGAGGAGAAGAGGTGGTCTTTAATATGTGTTAGGAGCAGAAAACATCTAAATATCCAAAAAAGTTAAATATTATCAATTTATACTAATGGTAAATTGGCATAGAATAAATCGAATTTCAATTTTAATATGAAAAGTGTCAAAATATTTTACTCTTATAAAAATTATGGTATAATTTTGTTCCCTTATCCCATATTTTTAACATTAATTGGCCAATGTATAACTTTACCATGGTAACTAAGTATTACCCAGATGACTTTTCATTAGGAACCATAAAATTAATATCATACATAAATTGGATTCATGATTTAAAATGATATACCCATTTTTCAACAATAATTGTTTAGATGTGGATGAATTTAATTTAATTCTATGAATGGAAAATGAAATGAAAAACAATTTTTTATAAAAATATGTATTTATGTATGATATTGAGTTTATAAAAAAATAAACCACAATTATTATAATATATATTTATTTGGATTATTTTTAATGAAATGATTTTATTTATACTATAAAAAATCAAAAAATTTATTTAATTTTTTAAATATATGAAAAATTGATAGTATATAAAAATAAATATTTTTACTATTCACCCAAAAATTGATTCTATTCAAAAATATCCAAAAAATTATAAAAAATATATTTGATATAGTGAGATAAAAAATTAAACCAATTTTATAAAATTTATGTTAAAAAGTGGAATTGAATTATTATAATATACACAGACATGACATTTGACTAACATTTTTTAGAGGATACTTATGTTCATCGTATAAATTGAATTTATTATCATTAATTTCTTCGTAAATATCATAAATTTTTTAAATGTATTTAAAAGAATATATATTAAATAAATAAATATAAAAATATAGTTCAAAATTAATATTTTTTTCTAAAATTATTATTTTTTACTAGTATATAATATTATAATAATTTCTAAAAAATTTATAATCAATGTATAAATGATTATTAATTAGTTTATATTTGTATACAATAACTTCTTATATATTTAATACCTCAATTAGGATAAATTAATCTTGTATGTGAATCCTATTAAATTTAATGAAAATACGATTTCATATAAATTTGACCCTTTAGAACAAAAAATTTTCATATCCATAAATTATTTAACTCTTATCATTCCAAATTGAATATTTATTTCATAATAATTAGTCGATATATTTTTATTTGAAAAAATTTTGTAATTATAGTTCATAATATCATTAATCTTATTCATTCTATCCATTGAAATATTTTTTCAATAATAGTTATATTAGAATAATATTTTTTTTCATTTAAACTTAGGGTTTTATGTGGTACATGAAATCAAACATGATATTCATTTAAAGGAATATAAAATAAAATTTAAGGGCATTATGTTTTTATAATTTCCTAAAGTTTGGGATCGACATCTTGTGGATCTTTGATCAAATGAACATTATATATATTCAATTGTGGATGTCAATAAACCATGTAATATCATCATAAGAATTATTCTATGTGAATATACACTGAATGTGACATCTATAAGAGGATTCATATAATGTATTTGGTGAGAAAACACTAGAAAATATAATACACTACATGATGTCTAGATAAATTGACAAAGAATTATCTAAACTACTAGGTCAAAGAATATCTTACCCATACATGATATGTTTCTAGGATGTAATGTTTGTATGATTTACCCTAGTATAACTTTTGGGTCTTTCTAAAAACCCTTAGGTTGCATACCCTTATGCCTGAAGGATAAGTTTATGTTGGATATATTAATAGTGGTTATTTCTAGTATTAATTTATTATATTGATCCTAATGGAAATCATTCTTTATTTAATTATAATAAATGAATTTTTTATTTTATAGAAATGAATCTTGATATGTGGATTATATATGAGAATTTATTAATTGAATATTTGAGAATATTATTCCATAATTATATATAAAATTCATTCTGTGTATAGATACTCTCACATTCTTCTTATAATAACACATTTTACTGTAATCTATCAGACTCTATTTTATAGAAAAATAATAGAAAACATAAGAGAATGATAATAAAATGTTTCTTTTTTAGTCCAATAAATATTAAATGACTACTCTATATAGAATACAACATTAATCATCAATAAAAACTCAAAAGATAATATATGTACATAATTTATCAATAAATATTCTCATTTTAGAAATCAATTTTTATATGGAGTTTCTTTTTACTCATCTTGTAAATTTTTCTTAACAATAATCATGTTTTTTATAGAATATTATTTTGATACACTTTATATTTCTTTCTATCTTTTTATTCTATCAAGATGAACTATGGAGGAGGCTTGGTTTCAATCCTAGAATGTATTGTGTAATATCGTATATTGTGTAACTAATTCATCGCATGGATAATGTTTGTTATTTTATCACAAACAGTCTTAGATATAGGTTATTTTCATCTGGAGAGGACAATGTTCCATCTTATAGTTGAATCTGTTGTTTTAATTTCCATTGTCCAAATAAATTTCATTTTTTGATACAATGTATGAAACAAAACTCTCTCTTTATTATATTCTATTCATAAATTATTCAATAAAAATTTTATTAAATATGATAAAAAAATATACATTAACAAGAATAATTTATTTTTAATATATATATATATTTCGGGTTTGAGTTATGTCATACCAAAATTGATTGTATTGATTTCCCTCTATGAAACAATTTTTAAATAATAAAATTATATACCCCTAAAATATTTTTATGCAATTCCATGTTAAATTTTTGAGGTTGAATTAAATTTTATTAACCAGAAAAGTTATAATATAGAAGATCAATTCACCCCCTCTTGAGATTTTTTTAGGGCCAACAGATTTTCTATTATCGAAGCTGAGTATATAGTTTTAGGAAGTTTCTGTAAAAAATTATTATGGTATAACACACTATACATTTCTGGAGATATAAATTATTATATAAACATATAAAATATGTTTATAAAATTGTGATTTTTCATTACAATAATCTTATTTCTCATGATATAAAAAAACATATTAATATATGTTATCAATTTTCGGAATATTATATTAAAAAAGGTGAAGTTGGTCATGAGTTCTTTAATACTAAAAAATATATCACAAATATTTTAAAAAATATTTTTATTTTGAGATACTATAAGTTTTATCAAATACGAGTTATTTAGGATTAATTATTCATCATTCATAATTCATGTTTATAGTTAAATCTATACTTTTTTATTCACAGAAGTAACAAGTGATATTGTAGGTTCCATGATTCCATGAGGAGTATACATTTAGTATGTAAATCTTCTATAATAATATAAAATTCTTTATATTATAGCCGTAGAGTTGGTCAACCAACAAGGTCATTCCTATGTTACCATAAAACATGTCATATATTAATTTAATATATATTGATTTTTTATATTAATATTTTCTCTATATTATATAATTATTTTATAAAGATTTGTTTTATTTCAAAAAACATTACCCATATTTTTTAAAACCACATAATTCAAAATTTTAATTTTCTTCTTCACAGTGTTTTTTCCTTATACAAACTTAAACCACTTAATTTATAGACCACAAATTTATTCAAAACCTCTCAAAACCTTACATATTAAATGTTTATGCATATATAATTTTGTACTTTTATGCAACTTCTGATTCCATTCCTCCTGTGATTAAAATAAAACCTATATAATGTTCATATGTCAAGTCACATAACTGATATCTCTTTATAATAATGGTAATTATTGAGAATGATGTTGATTTTGAGTGGCCGAAATCAACAAAATCATTTCCCAAGAAATTTATTTCATTACGTGAATGGAATGAATGGATTAATGACTATCAATGAAATTTATACCTAAGTATAGTGTAATTATTTTATTTAAATAAATATTTTTATAGTGGTGAGAAGAAGGATTATATTCAATGAAGATTTAATGGGAAAGAGTTATAATTTTCAATAAAGTAATACAAATTTTTCTTCATAATTCTTCATTTTGTTCAATTTCAGGTTTGAAAAAAATTTATCTTATTGGTCCTTAATTTTTGGAATGAAAACGATTTTAGGAGCTAATTAGGAATCATAATACTATAAAACTATTTTCCATGGAAGATGATGGGGAAGAAATATTTTTGATCAATTTCATATAATATATTATCTTTAAAATTAAATTAGATTTCAATAAAAAAATTCCCCATGATGTGTTCTATTTATATATTTTAATGAATACTTATTAGACCATCTGGACTAGATTCTTAATTTTTGACATGGAAGAGTTTTTTGTGCCCTGTTATAGGTTCCATTCTCTCCCATAGAATAAAATAATTTCTAATTTTCTTGTGGAAAAGGGTATTTATACATACGAAGAGAACCCCTATATCATTAAGTATGATATGATTAAATTAGAATATATATAAGATAGTTATATTAAATTATATCCCTTTGAGAAAGACATGTAAAATTAATTTTTTTGATCACTATAATCTAATGAAAAATACATCGCGAAAAAAGTAAAATCTTGATCTTGTTCTTGTAGGTCATGAGATTATGACATATTTATCATAGAAATATGAAGTTGAATCTTAAAGTGACGAATCTATAAATATACTATAATATGTGAAACTTCAATAGGATTATATTATTTTTAATCTTGATTTAATATTTTTCAAAAGACCTGTGGACCAAATTGTTTCATGAAGACCTTAAAAAACACCTATGTCATTACGCTCGAATGGTGGAGAGTTTTATTTTGAAATTGAATAGAGAATATAGTCTCAAGTATAACCAAAGTAAATAATCTTTTTAAATTTAGATACTGACTACTTCAATGAATATTTTGTTACATCTATTGATGAATGCGAACATAATTATGAATATGAAACTCCAACAATGAATTAGAAAAGGGATAATCAACTATTGATACTCTTTTTTATATGGTGGATAATTCTCTTAGATAACTGATTATTATAGAATATTCATATTCAGAGAGTGATGATGGTCATACTACTTGTATTCCACCAAACCATGGTGGAAATGACAATCCGATTTCCCAAAAACCCATTGAAGTATTACTAGTTTAAAAAATTGTGTTAGATAATAGGATTTAGGTTTCTTATCTAAGGTCTTATAGACCCAATGAACAAGGATTTTTTTAAACTATGTAATAAGCGTTTGATGGAATGTTTGGTCCTACTCATGTAATTTCCATTATGAATATAGAGTTATGACCAGTTGGTGTTTTCTTTAAAGTGATTCCTTGATATTTGTGTTTGGTTCAGTGTTTTACTATAATATAATGAGTAAAATAATAACTCTTTTATAGCTATTTGATGTTAGTAACTCCAAAAAATAGTAAAACACCTCATGTATAATGTTTCCATTCAACTATAACTTCATCTTCCTCATATATTATGACCTATTCATAATGAGATTTAATTTTATCTAATGAATATTTCAAAGAAATTATTTCTAAATGTTGGATTCATTTCAAAGTCTACCCAATAAGAGTGGAAATATTTTTTTATTTGATCAATTTTTCTTCACATTTATCTATATATTTTCCCAATGATGAATATGATTAATAATTAAATACAATAATTAAATGAAAATATGGAGGTTCTTTAATTTTTTATTCACTATTTTATAATGGTTCAGGATTATTGTGTCATTATCATTTTTACTAGGCCTCCACATCTTTAAAAACATTAGTATCCTCTACCACTTATAAATATTCATGCCACCTAATCTATTTATTGAAGAATCTATGATAATATGATTATATTTTATGTTCTAAAATATTTGGTAAATTCATCATCTAAAACATAAATCATTATGAAATATTCCTATGAAATTTATGTTAATAATATATTAAATATGGAGGGGGTGATGCTAAAATGGTTTTTAAATGTAGTGAAACAAAAAACAATTCCATTATGTATTATGTTTTTGTTATTTTCAAAATCTATGATTTCAAATCCTTATTTTTTCACATTGATACTAGCCTTATGAAACCCCATGAGACTGTAGTATTCAAAATTAATGAGTATTAGTATAAACTAATTGTACCAATATTAGATATGTAAATGTAAGAAAAAATTAATAATCGAATACTATATTGAATGGATATGATTCCATGAGTGACTTCAGGTGGCTATTAAGACCATATGTGTATGTGGTTAACATTACTATGTTAATTCCAAATATAATTACTATCAAACCTCCTACATAACAATTAATATTGATAATTCCATCACATACCCCTGTTGATTCCAAATCCATTAGAGAGGATAATTTATATTTTGATTTAGATTCCTAGAAAGACAGTTTGTATTTTTATTTATAATTAACATTATGAGTCAATATGTCCTCAATTTTTCATTATTGATTTATCTATTTATTGTTTAAACGATTTGGATTCCATTATTTTTGTTAAATTAAACTAAATATATATTCATTATTTTATCTAATATTTTATTCATCTTTAAGATAATACCCAAATTAGATAATTTTTTATCAAAATTAATAATGATTTTATAGCTATATATAAAACATCGTAAATAGATAATGGAATTTATTTATGTATTTTATAGTTTAAAAAATTACATTAATTTTAAATTTTTTATTGTTCTTTTTTATCATAAAAAATATGTGATTTTATTGTCCTGGACTAATAATTGCATTTATTAGTGATCCCAAATCATCTTTATTATAATTATAAAATGTTCTATGATTTATGATAGTAAACTTTTTTTTTGAAAAAAATTATATATATTAAATTGAACATATGTTATACATGATCAACCATATTTCTACCAATATTGACCACATGAATGAGTGTTCTACCAAAAAAAATACATATGAATTGCTCAATTGGATCTACTTATTATAGAATAATTTTGAGTGAAATTGGCTAATTATATGTACATCAAATATACACAATATATAATATTATCATCAACTTATTGCTCTATAGAAACATGTGTATGATAGAAAAATTACCATGATTGACATAGTTAAGAAATATCTAATTGTTTAAGATACAAAATATAGAAAATAAGTCATATATTATTATTGAATGACCATATATGAATATTTTTTGAAATCTTAGAGTTATTTCACATTCAATTTAATCTATAGTACATTGAATCCCATCAAATATGTTATTAATATACCATATTAAGAATTAATACATCCAAAAAACGTGTATACCAATATGAGTATTAATCTACCATATAACAAGTGAATCTATCATGACATATCGCTCTCCAAAAATTAGGGACACTGACTCAATCAACTGTGGGTGTTCATAGATGTCATGTTTGAGTATAAAATTAAATTGGGTTTTTTCAGATCATTAAATGGTCATCTTAGATCCATTTAAATCATTCAGTATGAGAATATCTAAAATTTTTATCATCCATAAACTTCTTTGATAAGGGCATTTTATAAATTAAAAAATTCCTCACACAGGAAAACTAATGATGTAACATTTACATAATTGTTATACATTTTTTAGTCTATGATAATATATTTTATATAAATCATTGAAAAAATTAAAATAATGATCAATTAATCACTCCAAATACCCGCAAGGCTACATGAGGATCATTGGAGGAGAAAATATCTATGATGATAAACTGACAATTTAATGATATTGAGTTGTTACACACATTCACATCCTACTTTACTCACTATTTTTTAATATATTTGAATTACACTAGTTTTCTTGTGCATTTATTTGTTACATTTTATACTAAATAATGAAGATTTCTCATATACTATTTCATCCTATTTTATTATAATTGTGATCTCATGATTAATTTTTTGAGAAGAAATTTTTAGCAATGTTTTTCATCTTTGTTGTTATATGTTTTATCTCAATCTATGTTATGGATCAATTTACATGATCTAGGGTATGAATTAGTTAATATTTTTAAATATATTGTGATTGAAAAGGATTATAGTCCAGTATAGATGATTATAACCATGTTTTGAATGGATCCCCTTAGTTTCAAATTTTGATTTTTTTACTTTTGTTGGATAATTTTTAGAATCTCAAAAAAATACAATCTAAACTTCTGATTTTATGAAAATGTTTTCACAAAATTATTTTCCAAATAATCTTGGATACATAGAATTTAAATGAGATATATCTATAGTTAATTATATGCCTAAAACAATATCAATGTGAAATTAAATTAAATTATTTACCATAATAATTAATTATTTCTATATTAAAATATTTTTAAATATGAAATTATATATAGATACTATATTTTTAACTGCTAAATTATTTAATTATGTTGATTTCATGTTTCTATTTTATTAACATTTATTTTTTTGTTGGTAAGATAAATTTACACCTCAAAACAAAATTTGACTCTAATCAACAGGGAGAACCCTTATTGGATATTTTCAATTTTTAGGTTTGGAAGAACAAAATTAGATTACATTTTCAATATTTTCGTCTTGATGATTTTTCAGAAGTGGTTAATATAATTTGAGTAAGTGCTTATAGTTTGTGGCCAATGACATAAAAAGAAAAGATATAGTTAAATTATGTTGTAAATGATTAGAATAATTTTTGATATCATTACCTCATAAGATATACATGTACAATTTATAAATTAAAAAAGTATTATGAGATAAGTTTAATAAAATTTATTTAAAGTGAAATAATGATTATAAAATAAAATATATTGCTTCTTAAAAATATAAATTTTAACATGATGATGAGTTAATTTGAAACATTTTATAGTTTATATAACCCTATTATTATTGTTATTGGAGTAAGTCCTAGAATTAATCATGATATAAAATATTATTGTATTGGGAAAAATATCATACAAATCTTAAAACTATTATATAATTTAATAAGGATTACAGTTAAAAAATTAAATGTTAGGGAATTATTTTTTTATTATCAATAAATAATACCATTCATATATTCAAAAAACATTTAACATGAAATTCACTATAAAAACTGTCTAAAACAAATTTACTCACATCTATTTTCATGAAATATGATTCTGTGTCTAAACATCAATTAGATGTAATTGCTGATTTATTATCACTTTTGGAAAAGAATTTTAGGAAATCAAAAGAATATTTTTGGTAAAGGTACCACTATAATATTTTCATTATGTGAATATTTATCACATAACTACTAGGATTCCAACATGATTTATTGGATTGGATGGTGTGTGTGAATTCTCAGAAATGAAATGAATGATTTTCCTCATGAAGGGACTTCAATTAATGAAATAAATGTGGAATGTTATTTGAGAGTTTTTTTTTGAAAAGAGGAATAAGATACTAGGGAAGATCCATTAAAATGATTTATAACTATGATTATCTCTAAAAAAGAATATTCCACGATGGATGTAGTGTAGAAATATAAATTTGATTTATAACTTAATTATAAAAAATAAGGGGGACGTTGATCTATAGGTGGGATTTTAAGGACAATTTCAGGAGATATATTTATAGTTGATGAGGAACTAGATTATTAATGGATTACTTATGTAATTCATAATTTTCTTAATAGTTGATAACTAAAGTGGGGTGAATTTTTCTTCCCAAAAAATATTTTTAAATATAAATTAAACACTAAATTTCCTGAATTCATAAAACCTTCATGAAAATAATATGTGAAAAAATATATAATTATAATTTTCAAACATATTCATAAAATATGGATAAAATATTGGTTAAATTATCATTAGTTTATATAAAATTTGTATTATAATTTAGTTAACCAAACACTCTATTTAAATAAAAATTATTATTAAAAATTATTATTATATTTTTTCACAAAAAATAAAAAAAATAGTATATAAAATAAATATATAAACCAAATAATAAAAATCACACTATGGAAATTTAATATAGGGTTCTGTCTCAGTCTGAGACTTAATCTCTTATAATTTAAATTTAGTTACTCCCATGTAGTTTGTTATAAAATAAAACAATCCAGAAATTGTATTAGGTTTTAAAAATAATATATCAAACTGTTTTTCAAGAATAACTATATTTCAACACATACAAAAGGGATAAAACATGTAAATATTATACACTACCTCTTTCATAAATATTTTTGGGAATACGTATGAATAATACTATGAGAGAGTGTCAAACACAATTCAATTTAGAATAAGAAAATCTATTTAATAAATATAAAATATAAAATAATGAAACACTACAATAAATTCATAGATATAATGATCTTGAGATTAGGTTGAAAATACATTCTTATTCTCAATATAAATATTTCATTTTTATTATTTTTCTCAAGATATTATTAATAACATTCTCCAATTTTTTCATATAATGTTTAGTGAAATCGAGAATTCATAATTTTCTATATAATATTTTATTCATTATTATTTTAATATTACTATATCCATTCACTATTTTCACATATTTATAAGTAAAACCCACACATTAATGTCCTCAACATGCGCAAGGGTTCTCTTTTGAATATATTCTATTCAATAGATTCAATTTTCTATTTCAAAATAATAAAAAAATAACAAGGATCATCATATTGAGTAGAAAATATAGAATGAATGATGTTGTCTTTGAAACATCTAAGGATTCATTTCAGATTAATTGTTCTTAAATCTATGTGATTATGTCCATCATTAGATGCATAAACTAGTTGATAGAAAATTTCCTTCACAATTAATTATAGATATACATGGAAGCTAAAATAATGATAGATTCACTAATGATAGAATCATGAACTGATGGTAGCAACATTTGAGGGAAGATCCATAGTGGTAGGTTCTTGGAGTGGTAGGTTCTCTAGTGGTAATATCATTGTTCCTTCAGTAGGATCATATCATTGAAGTAGGATGATATGCTGTAATATTTTTATGGAAATAGAATATCCTAATGGTAACACCATTCAAATGTTTTGGTTGTGGTAGACTTAATATGGAATTATCATCGAGCACTGTTTATTGGTTATGGTGATAGGACTATTCACTGATATAACCATCTGATAAACATGGTATTAAATGGGAAGAGACAAATCATCATAACAATAGTTCTAGGAATTATCCCCATTGTACTAAATGTATGTTAGATCAATTGTATCACTACATAACATATAATATCATACATTAACTAGTGGTGGATTATCATTTAGTTAAATTAAAAAAATATGAATATAATTTAAATTCATAAAAAATTTATATTATTTAAAACATAATGAACATGTGTTGTGAGAATGAAAATAACATAGTTCTCAATAATCTAACCATTTTTGACGATCAAATATCTGGTAATTTATGAACCATATAAAAACATAAAATAAATAACTACTATAATTGTAGATTATAGGAAAAATTTCATCTCCAAATTTTGGGTTATCCATTCATGTTTTATGAGATTCCATTCAATTAATCTACGGTTTGGGATTATAAAAAATGTAAAAAAATTAATATTACAAGAATCAAATAATATAATAATTAATAAAAAATATTTCTTGAATTTATCATCCAAATACACATTGTACATCAGAAAAAGGATAAACTAAAAATCATTCCCTATCAAATGCTGATAGAAATGTTATGGGAAATCCTTCTTTCTAAGAGCAGTATGATCCAATTTCTCCTGTACATTTATTGTGGAAGAAGGAAATAAATATGTGCATGGGGAAGATAGAGGTGTAGGTGGATGAAATAGAACTCTAGAAGCCATGATAGCTCTAATATGTCTCAAAACATCGACGTGGGTGGGGAAAAGTGTCTTGTTTTAGTTGAAGTAGTCTATATTGCTACAGAGAGACAAGTGGAGATGGATATAGGTAAGGAATTGGATTGATATGGATAGGTTTGGAAAATGAATTCTATACTAGTAGGATTCATAAAGGTATCCATTAAATCTATGACCATTGTAATCACACATCAACCATGCTCCATCTCATTTAATAAATAATCATTTTCCTCATTTAAAATATTTATAAGTGTTTCTAAAGTATTCTGTTGGGTAAATTTCTCAGTGAATTTCCCAATTAGCACAGGAATTATAATGTTCTCATTCTAAAGTATAAAATGAGAATGAATTTAATTATTTTTATAAATTAATAAAAGGTTATTTATTATATCCTTAGTGATAGTTTCTCTATCCCTTTATCCATGGTTGATACATTCTCTAATGAATTTATAAATAATAAAATAATGCTCCATTATCTAATGAATTTATACTCCGTAGGATGAAGTAGAAGCATCAATAGATTCCTTAAGATATTATACAAAATTGGTTCTAATCAAGTCAACATCATCCAAGGAATAAGTATGAGGTGGGGGACAAAAAATTAAAGTACCATATATAAGTAGGGGCTCAAATCTATCCCAAAAAGATAGTTTTCCCTCATAAATTTATCCTCAAATTTCATGTATTATGGATAAATCCTCACCAATATAATTACATATCCTCCTATTATAAATTTAATTTTCTTAAATATTATTCATAATCATATACTTCTTGTGTGAAATTTTAAATGAAAATTACCACTATGTATCAGATTCACATTGTTTGGTTAGCTAAGGATATGTAGATATGATCATCCCACTGAGATCTGACAATAATAATTTCATAATAGAATCAAAAAAATATTTTGTTACATAAGATGGATGAGTAGTAAGATATTTTACATGATATTGAATTCTTTCTGGGATGGAAGGGAAGCCTCCTCAGCTCCACTATCATTAAAATGATCATTAGAAGGAATAACATCTAAACCTTCTTCCAAATTAGTCATTTAAATAAACATTCCATTAGTATATTTCATAGATGTAATGATGGATAGTCCACCATTCTCAGATTAACTACCCTTCTCATCATATGTAACAGTATCATTCTCATCTATATTATAATCATTATATAAAATACCAGGAAACATAATGTTGGAGTTGTTTTCCTTGAAACCAACTTATTTTTACATTAGGATAAACTTGTATTCATTGGATGAATATTAATAAAATCCATATAAAATAATGATTTTTATTCAATGTCACATGGTATATGATAATTCTATAAGAATAGATGATGCACAAAATGTTCATAGCAGATCCCTGCAATGATGAGATTTCAATTGTTCGAAGACAATATTCAGGAATATTTGTTCTATGGCTAGATAATATCATTTAAAAAAAATGATATAGCATATCCAGTGTGGGGACTCATGAATCTTTCAAAAACCTTCTCATTGTGTGCATCTTGGTAATATCCATGAGGATATTATGAGAACAAGACCTACCAATAATAAATACACATCCATAAGTGCCATTGAATATTCCAATCAATGCACAAGTGTATTGGCCCTGAGATATTATGATTATTATTAATGTGTATTATGACTTGTTCATGTAGATGTATTGATGAAAACCATTATGAAATATGTTAGCGGTGCGGTTGGATATTTTAGGTGTGTCATCAGTAATACTACATTAATGAATAATGTGAGAAAATATTTTTTACTTCTATTGAAGTAGATATCTCAGACCCTTTGATGGAAATTTTTTATCCTAACTAAAACAATTTATACGGTGTTATCTATGAAAGTTGAATTCCGTAATGTCAAGGAATGAGAAATTGAGAACATGGGATGATGGCACTTGAATGCAACCCGCTTGATTGGAGATATTGGGACAAAGGGATTACATTACAAGGTAAGAGTTCATATAAGCTGACCTGTCATTGTGACATTAAATTCTTTATCTTGGGTGACTTGACACGTTTTTAGACAATATAATTGGACATTTGGAAAGACCTCCTAATGCAGATGAGAAAAAGGCCTAGAGGGTTACCCACTATGTTTATCTAGTTTCTCCATTAAATAATTTTTTATTTAACAAATTTAATAAATAATTTTTGGGGTTTAGGTTTAATTATTATTCAAGTATTACTAATCACATTTATTTCTCCACTGGTTATTTGAGAGAATATATTTCAGACAAAACATTTTTGTCAACAACTAATGATGTTATATTAATTTAATTAATAAATAGTCATTTTTCAAGGCATGGTAAATATTGAGCAGGATTGGTGCACCATGTTAAGGGTCAGTTTAAAAATAATGTCAAATATTATTTTTTAAAATAACATTTAAATATAACGTGCATATTAAGCACATGTACTGGAAATAATAGCATTATTATAATCATTTGACATGGGTATTCACATTGAATAATAAAATAAGTAATTCTATTGTGCCATTTATTTATTATTACCTAGTTTATTAAATTCCTCATTATGTTATAATTCCCTAATTAACCGAGGGGTCATTCCACTGACTAAGTAATGGTTTTGTGAACAACATTACTGGATAAACATTTATAGCCTAGATAACTCCTCCCCCTCCCAGAAATCTCTTAATAATGACATAGATCCTTCACCACTAGATCTAAGAGAACGCCTTAGAAGCGATTATCATGGTGATCAAAGGCAGACATCACAAGAGTGAGGATCTTTTATGATACCACCTAGAAACTCCATCAATGAAGTCCACAAATATGTGATTCACGTGTATATCACCACTAGAGGATCCATATTCCATGATTCTTGATCGCAATGATGGTGCACCTTGAACCCATGGTCGAACACATCAATGAAGAAATAATTATCTTATAGGTAATTATTTAAAATAACTAAATTAATTATAAGCATAATATATTGATCCTCTATTCTCGGTTCGGTGTTCTCTAATTTTTGTTTTATCATTGATTCAATTATGTGGATATTTAAATTTATCATGTTATTGATCCTGGATTAATCATCGATAATGGAAGATTGAAATTTTGGGTACAAGCCCAACAAGCACTTCCATTTTGCCAAAAAACTATAAGTGGTATCAGAGTGTTCATATTCTCATTTATAATGATTTCTATAATTTTTTGATGATTTACACATTAATAATTTATTTTTTCAACTTATTTTTAACCATTCATGTAATCTAAATATTGAAATCTATTCATCCTCTTTCATTTCTCATATATTGAATATAAACGAATAATTTTATTATTAAAATAAATCAAAAAATTCAATAAGAGGAACTGACGATTCTATCTAGGTAACCAGATCATACACGCCAGGTGTTAATAGTTATACGCCATGTCATCTTCTATACATGTCATGTAATCAGGATCACACACAGTGTAGTTGTGTTCCAAACATTTGGAGTAATTATGAAATTACTCACGATGTGTGGAGTAGTGACACACTGTGTAGTTAATTCTTACATCACACGATGACCAGGACACACTGGTGGACGGTCAGCCCGGAAAAACGCCATGTGGACCATTGGGAACAACGTATAGTCCATTAGGGTGAGGGTCAATACATGTATCCAATACATGGCTTTCCAAGATAGAGACCATGTAACATAGAGTCTATAAAATATGTTCCCCTCTGGACACATCGTGTACTCAAAAGATTTCCTATTTATGCCTCACACACCATTTCCCTTTGCGTGTACTTCATATGGATGGTGAGGAGGGTACATATCGTGTACTCAGATCTAAATGATTTGTAAATTTTCAAAATTACACATATTTAAGAAAATTTATTAAATTATGTAACCCTTGATACATGTACCATTGTGTGGGCATTCATCTAGGACACAACATGTGATAGGTTTTTGATATATATATGTGTGTGTGTGTGTTTAATTAACATCTGTGTAATGTTCAATGATCTAAAAATAACATATAAGCAGTATTACAATTATAATTCTAAGTTCATGATACATGTCACAAAAAATAATGTGTATAAAATTATTATACATGATTGGTAGTTTTGTATGGGAATTCACAGGGTTTCCACCAAGGTAAATGTTATGTACAATGTTATGGATGATAATCTCAAGGAGATTCGGAAAAGGATTACGATTAAAAAATGATTGATTAATTAAATATAATTTCTAATTAATCTGAGTATAATTTATTCTAATAACAATGATTAATGAATTGAGTTCTTGTTTCTTTTATGAGTAATTTTTTACATGTATGTGGATGATCATGATCCACACCTGACCATTGTTTGTGATGGGTTCACTTTTAATTTATTTATTAAATAAAATTTATGGCATGCGTGACTTCTCCTCATTAATATGTAGGGCCTATGTTCCCTTGTTTTATGTTATGTAGACCCCCTTTTACCCATAACCGGTGTGTGAGTTAAAATAATATGTATTTGATGGAGCTCTGAAGGAAGTGGAGGTGGTTTGACATTGGATCTGAGGCGAAACCAATCCATGGATATACACAGGTGGATATGTGGAAATTTGTAAACATAAACTATAAAGATTTCAACGTGTTTCTCCCCTATGTCATGGTTAATTTATCAAGTGCTAGTAAACTAACCTATAGTAAAGCCCATGATCATACCCTTTATTTATTTTTGTTCGTTGTATGGTAATTCATTATGGATGTTTGATACGATCACATAATTAATGAACTAACAAGCATATAAGATGGAAATAAACTAAAATGTCTTATGGAAAAACATTATATATACATAGTTAGTCACTTATGTATATACCAATTAATGTTAAAAATATGTGAAAAGTTAATAAGTTTAAATTTGTTCTTAATGAATAAATTACCTAAATTAAATATTACGTTGATATATCCTTCCATTACATCGGTTAGAATCAAATAATAGTTCAATGTTATTAACCAACCCAAGATGGGGTGCTTTCAATTATTGGGTAATTCTAATTTGATGTTTGGGGATGATATAAAATAGTTTACATCAAGGGTTGACATCCCTAGTAAGAATTGGTGTAACTGAGATTTAATGGTCGACGAAATCCAAAATTAGGGATTTCTGAATTTGGGAGTACACTCAACAGATCATGGATTTTGGAGTTGATGTAGTTCGCATTTGGAATTCCTACCTAAAACCTTTCATGTTTCGTTACCAACCCTAGTAGGGTTATTGGGAAGGGAAACATGGATCCATTCCTCTATAATGTATAAGAAAACAGTTATTCAAAAAAATATAGTGAGGGATATTGGGTTTTGAAAAAATAGTGGGAGACTTATAGATGTTAATTTATTTGTTTTTCAATATTTATCATGTTAATGTACTAAAATTGGGTTCATATTATTTGTAGAAACAACATAATAATGACATCAAAAATATAAAATTGATCCATACTTGAGAAGGAAAACATTCTCACCCGTAATGATTTCTTGGAGTGAAAAATGTACCTTTGGGTTATTCTTCTCCATTATACGAAAAATTATGCATTGCAAGATCCTTTATCAGTAGAACATGGAAATGAGGCTTGTGATGAGGAACTATCCATGTACAAGAAAAAACTGAATGACGCTACAAATTTTCATTGTCTCACGATATCATATATGACCAATATTCTCTTGAAGAAACATGAGGAAATGAATTCGTATAGCATGATATTCCACCTTCAGTATCTCTATCATAGGATGGTGAGACAAGAGATGTATAATATCTCAAATGAATTGGTCACTAATAATCTTGGGGAGTATATATGAACTAGACCACGTGTAGTTAGGAATTTTGGCTACATTGATCATATATCAATCTAAAGGAATAAATTCCAAGATGAGTTGAGTAAAGATCTTATAATGTAATTGATGAATAAAACAATCACTTTTTTTATTTTGAATTATAATGTGAACAAAAATGATAAGATTTTATGAAAGCTTGTTACTTGGATTCACAATTTTTATAAGGACATTGTGCGTGAAAAAACCACAGTTCTTATGGTGAATATGAAGAGGAAGGACATCGCAAAGGGGGCTAGGATTTATGAACAATCTAAAGCATCCGATAATTTTCTGACCAAGAAGAAAATTATCTAGATGTAGGGAAAGGAAAAAATAGGAAATATGAATTGCAAGTAGAAAGTATGCCAAGTCGAATGAGAACTTCCCCAAGAGGAAAGGGGATGGAAATAGCGAGTTCATTATAATGTTCAATACTTCAATTTCTACACCTTGGGTATTAAATATAGATTGTAGGGATAACATATGTGTTCAAATGCAGGAACTGTGTAGATTATAGAAAATTTCAAAATGAGAGATGGATCTGTGAGATGAAATTTTTATTATGCTGGCTGCTCTATCCATTTGTGACTACCACCTCACATTTCTAACGATGATTATTTTAGTTCTACAAGGTTGTTGTTATGTTCCTAGTGTTTCCATGAACAAAATTTCCATATCATGTATAGATACATATGGATTTATTTTCATATTATGAAAAAAAAATTTAATTTTTTGTGGGAGACATATGTTATGGTATAGAACATTTAAATAACAATTTGTATGTATTATATTTTAAAAACCAAGTATTGGAAATTGATAACTAAAAATTTCACATGACTAATTAAACACTCAGTTTCAGCATCACCATCTCGGTTATCTAAACAATACAAATTTGAAAAAGCTCTGACAAGATGGTTATTTATACATTTCTGAGCTAAATCCACTTTATTTATGTCATGACTATTTACAATAGATAATGTCCAAACCACCATTTTATGAATAGGGTGATATGGGTAGAGAGCTTCTAGGTTTGGTATGCACTAACATATGTGGACCATTTCCTATAAAAGATAGATCTTCATATTCTTACATCGGAACTTTTTTCGATGACTTGAGTAGATTGCATATATTTAGATAATGATGTATAATTAAAATTCACTTATGAAATTAAAAGAATTAAATAATGAAGTTTACAATTGGATTATTAATAAGATAAATAATCATTGATCAGATCGAGGTGTAGAATATCTTAACTAAGAGTTAACTGACCTTTTTTGGGATTCTAAGATTCTATCTCAACTCACTCTCCCTTACACACCATAGTGGAATAGTGTTAGTGAATGGTGGAACCATACCTTATTAGACATGGTAAGGTATATGAGAAGTCAAATAGATATTCCTCTATGATTTTGGGGATAAACATTGAAAACTGTGACCTACACATTAAACCAAGTACCAAATAAGGTGAGAATTGTGATTCCCTTTGAGATATGGAGTGGAAAGAAGCACAATTTTTTGATGTCACCTGTAAGGGGATGAAATGCATTTTTTGAAGGATTCTCATGAAATAAACTATCACTTCGGGGTCAGAAGTGTATGATTATAGGTTATCTAATGGAAAGAAATATATAATGCTTATATAACCCCTCGGGAAAGAATGTGACTATTTCCAGACGTGATATCTTTCTTGAGAGGGAGCACAACCTTAAAAAGGATAATCGGAGAAAAAATGACATCAATGAATTTGATGCTCAAGATATATATGAGATGGAATTGGAACATGTTCTATAGGTCCCCAAGGATGAGTTAGTTCATGGAACATGAGTACTATATAAGAGTATAAGGGAGGTATGGGAACTGAAGAGATATGGTTTCCTTATCATCCAGGATTATGCCTCATTATTGTTGGACAATGATAAACCAATCTCTTACATGGAATCACAAGAGAGATAAAAAGTTGTATGATGTCTAGAAGATATGAATTTTGAGATGTATTCCCTATATCATAACCAATTATGGGTTCTAGTCTGTGAAGCAATTGATGTAATTAAAGTTGGGTCTAAATGGTACTCAATAAGAATGTGGACATGGAAGGTCATATTAGTTACTATAAAGTAAGGATAATGGATAATAGTTTTATAAATCATCAAGGAATTGAATATGATGAAACCATTTCATCATTCGCCATGTTTAAATCCATAAAAGCACACATTCCATAGTAGCATTCCATGACTACGAGATTTGGAATATGGATGTCAAAACTGCATCCATAACAGAACCATCATGAAAATTTATATATAACACAACCAGAAAGGTTTCTTATTCCTTGCGATGATAAATGGGTATGAAATTCTTATATATCCATTTAAGGATTAAATTAAGTATCGAGGTCATCAAACATTTTATTCGATGAAGCCATATGAGAATTTGGTTTCATTAATAATGAATGTGATCCATGTGTTTACAAGAGGTTTAGTGGGAATGAATTCATTATCTAAGAAGTGTAAGTTGAAAACATATTTATAATTTGAAATGATATAGTAGTATTGTGGTTAGTCAAGGACTAGTTTAACAAGTGGTTCTCTATGAACAACTTAGGGGAAGTAGCCTACATTCCATGGATCAATATCAATCATGATGGTTCCATGAGGCTTCATGGGATAAGTCAAGGTAAATACATGGACTAAAAACTATATATATTTAGTAAGGAACAATCAAAGAGAGGATTGGTTCTAGTGCCACATGGTATACATATTTCTGTGAAAATTTTCCCTAGACACAACATGAGAAAGATAATATGAGTAAGATTCTTTACGCTTCAGCGATAGGATCTATCATGTATGCCACATTATTTACCAGAGTTGATGTTTCCTATGAACTAATCATGATAGGAAGATATCAGAAGATCCATAATAATGAAATTAGGCTACTTTCAAGACTATGATATGTATCAGAATAGAAAAAAGTATATGTTCTTGATGTATGGTTGATATGAGGAGCTTCTCATCAGAGGTTATGCTGATGCTATTTTTCTGACAAATCATAATGACCTAATGTCACATTCTTGATAAGTTATATGTATCAATGGAAGATTTATGAGCTGGAGAAGTTCAAAGAAACCCATTTCCTTTGATTCTTCAGTAGACTCCGAATATATAGTTTCTCATAATGAATCCATGGAATCAGTTTTTATTCAGATGATTGTCGAGGATCTTGATGTGGTTCCTAAAAGTAAGTATACCATTACATTGTATCATAATAATACATTAGCAGTGGATATTACAAAAGAGCCAAGGTCACATCATCAAAAAAAGCACATACTCTGAAATTATCACCTCTTGATGTATTTCTATCAGAGGGGTGAAGTTGTAGTGAGCAGAGTGTCCATAAAAGAGAATGTGGAAAACCCCTATACTAAAGTCTGACCTCAGCATTAGAATGAATATAATGTGAGAGCTAGCAGATAGAAGGTTTTTATTAATTGTATCTAGTCTAAGTGGGGTCCTGTTGGAGTTGGTTCCCTAGAAACCTCATTCTTTATAATTTCTCATAAACCTGTATTAATTGGATGGATATTAATAAAATATTTATCACATCATGATTGTTATTTATTGTATTGTAGTATGTGATAATTTCTTAAGAATAACTGTCACGCTAAATGTTCATAGAGGATCCCTTCTATGATGAGAACTAGAAAGTGTCATGACACTATTTTTTAATATACGTTATATAGATGCATGATAACATTGGGAGAGACACAAATGATATAGGCTATCAGGGGTGGGGAATCATGAATCTATTAGGAACCTTCTCATGGTGTGTGCCCTTGTAAATATCCAAAAGGATATTATGAGAACAAGACCATCCATTAAGAAATTCACAATGATAAGTTTCATTGTTTGTTTCAATATACGAATATATGTATTGGTACATATATTTTAATATTATTAATATGGGGTATTATGACTCATGAACTTAGATGTATTGAATAAAACTCTGATGACATATGTATGTGTAATGGTAGGATATGTTGGTTGTTTCATGAGTAATGATGTATTAATGAATAATACGATAAAGTATTTGTCACTTCTACAAAAGTAGATATCTCATTCCAATTTATGGAAATGATATAGCATAGCTAAATCCATGGCCATGGTGTTCTCTAGGCAAGTTCATTTCCCAAAAGTCAATGAATGAAAAATTGATCACAAGAGTTGTGACACAAGCATACACCATGCTTTATTGGAGGTATTGTGAAAGATGTATTATATTATATTGTATGTATTCTTATGAGGTGACATGTCATTGCGACATCAAATTATTTCTCTTGGGTGTCTTGACCTTTTGTTGGAAAATAATATTGGACTTTAGGAAAGCCCTCCTAAGACCAACGAGAACGAGGCCTAGACGGTCACACACTTTGTGTATCCAATATCTCTGTTAAATAATTTATTACTTAACAAGTTGAAAAAATATTATTCATAGTGGTGGATTAATAAATATTCAAATATATCGGATCACATTTATTTCATCTATAGTTATTCATTGGAATTTATTTGGGAAAAAATATTTATTTATTGGGGAATATTATAGTAATATTTAATTACTAAATAAATAGTCATTAATCAAGGCCTAGTAAATATTGAGGGGGATTGTCTGACCAAATTATGGGACATATGAGAAAAAAATATTAAATATTAGTTAGTTAAATCAAAATTAAATATTAAATGGAAGTTATGAACATGTCATGGATATAATATAATTACTAATATTATTTGATATGGGGTTTCACATGTAATAATAGAATAAGTAACATAACATGTCATAATTATTTATTATATGTTCGTGAATTAAATTCCACATATAGTAATTATTCTCTAATTAGCCAACGGTTCATTGCACTGAATAACCAATTGTTGTGTGCAAAAAAACCTTGGACAAAATCTCTTGATCCAAGAGAACTCTTCCCTCTCCAATAACATTGTCAATAAAAAGAGAGATCCTCCTCTAATAGATATAGGATAACTCTTTGGAAGCGATTATCAAGGTGATCAATGGAGAACATCTCCAGCCCAAACATCTTCTACGCAAGCACAAGGAGACACCTTCGGTGACATTCAGAGATATATGGAGCACATGTGAATCACCACTATTAGTTACCTATCTTTGGATTATACATCACAATGATCCCTCACCTCCAACCCGTGGTCGAACACATCAATGAAGAAAGAAATACCTTTGAGGAAATTCTTTAATTTAATTAAATTAATTTTAATCAAAATATATCAATACTCTCTTATTCATTCCAGGTTCTCTCCTTTTTAAATTTTCATGGATACAATTTTGTGGATACTAGTGTTTATAATCATATTGGTCTATGTCTAATCATCGATTATGGAAATTTTTTAAGTTGTGTGCTTTCTCATCTCGTGCTTATAATGTGCCCAATACCACCACATAGATTGCCGAGATTTATTCCCCCTAATTGATGAATTATCTATTTTTTTTCAAATAAATTATATTATCCTTATGAATATATTCATGTAAAAAAGATACATGATGAGAAAAACATTTCCAATATTCACCTATGGAATCATAAGATCCAGGCCACTCTAAGTTGGGTTTGATTGATATATCTTATATGCATCATTATCATTATCATATCAATATGAAACCAAAAAAAATCTTTCAAAAAAAAAAATAAGTGGAACACTTATATAATGTAGACTATTTTGAAACATCAGTTTCATTAGAATAATCACCAACTTTATTCAAGATTTATCCATTATGATGAAAATGTGCAGGTCTTGAGGATCAATAATAAGCATTCAAACTTTTTACAACATCATTGTCACTTTATAACATTCTTCTTCATAAAAATGAAAAAATATAAAAAATAAAATGTGAAATCATATAATTATTAAGGGTTGCATTAAATGGGACATATCATTATTAAATAAGATATAAAAAATTAGAAAGGGAAGTAAATATAAAAATTTCCATTTAATTAGTGAATTTTTTATGAAAACTCATCGATGGATAATATAAATCCAATAATCTAATGAAAAATACTAAATTCTCAATAAAGGATTTTATTAATAATTGAAATAATGTTCTTGGAAATCATTATATCTTTAAAATCATGGACTTTTACCAAGATAGTTCAATACATGTGTACATATACATCAAACACACATTCAATAGGTATAGCTAACTGATTTACCTCATTATATCTATAGATGAATCGAAGGGAAATCTATTAATTGGCACCACCATTCCCCTAATGTATAATAAATTCCCCATATAATTAATGATAAAATTATTTTATAAAAATTATTTATTATCAAAAAAATAACTCTATGAAGAAAAGAAGATTACATATTATGATTTCCCAAGTCAATAATAAACCATTCATAGTAAAACCCCATATAAAAAATTTTCATATAGTTTAGGAAATAATCATATAAATGATATAAATACTATAGATATTTATGATAGATTTTAAAAAAATTGAAAAAAATATAAAATTTTTGAAGTCAATTTTAATAACCAAAATATTAGTAAGACATAAAATTGGAATTTCAATTAATTATAACTAAATGATTAGTAATAAAATCATATCCCATGATTAATAAATGTAATTCAAAGAAATATGTTAATATAATAATTCATTAAATAGTTATCTTTGTAAAAAAATTAAATCATATAAAATAATTTCATAGATCATAAAATAGTTATGATAGTTGTAATGCGTACTGAAGTCATATATATTAAAAACATTCATTTTGAACTTTTATAAATAATGATGAAAATTAAAATTTCAAGAATCTATGGAAATATTCATTTATAACCATTTAAAAAGATATTTATTACATAAAATATCATAAATAATTTATTTGAGTAAATAATGTGTAATTTTGAAAAATAAATTTCAAAATTTTGGACATCTAAGAACAATATACCCATTCAAAAGGGAAATAAGATGAGAATTTTTTTAATATCAATGGATGTTATGATAGAGATATTATAATATTCATTCAATTATAATAAGAGAAATCTAGAAAAAAATATTAATATAAATCCTTATAGATTTGGTAAATTTAAGACTATGACCCCTTAAAAAACAAAATGAATCAAAATATTTATCATAATAAAAAACTAAATATTCATGTCAAATTCATCATTGATAAAATATATACACTTCCCAAATATAAATAGTTTCATAATAAAAAATATGCTTTAATGGAGTGGAAATTAAGATGACATATCTTACCTCAAGATTCAATTTCCTTGTAAGTTATTTTAAAATATTGTGTAATAAATTTAGATTTTTTATACATACATAAAAAACCATAAACATATCAATAAATTAATATATTTAATTTAACATATTATCACATGTTTGTTAATAATCATTTATTACTATCATTGTTTCAGTTGTTAACTTCATTATTTTTCATGATAAAGTTTTATGGTAGATATTGTCCATGAAACTTATTTTTAGTTCCGTCATATTGAAAAAAATTATTCATTATATAAATCTATAATATATTAATATATATATATATATTCGTCTATAGAGTGTATTGATTGAAAAATGAATTATACCTTTCCCGGATATGGTAGTCCGTACACACACATGAACGTTGATTTCACATTTAAATGGATGGAAATAAATAATAGTAAAAAAATCCACTAGTTTAGGATAATTAATATATGAAATATATAATATATATTCATTAAATATATCCTTACTTATGTCTATTAAATATAGGAACAAAAAATTACCACATATCAACGTAGAGGAGGTAGTCTACACGTATAAACTTGCGACATGGACGTTTTCCAATATATTGGAAGGTAAAATAGTAGATGTGATTTAATAAATTCATAAGAATAATTATTTCATAAATATCAGGTATTTTATTTAGTTAAATATTTATAACCATACAAATAATGTGGTAATTAATAGATATGTACACTTCTTTGTCGGGATAATATTCCATATGTACGCAAGAGTTATTTTTTTTTAATTTCACATGACGAAAAATTGATAGAAACATTCGTACCATATTAATGATTAAATTTCACTCTATTGATGATACCAATGTTAATTATTTAAGAAGGGTAAATTATATCAATATGATGTAAATTAAAAAACAAAAATGAAAGAGTTAAAAAATTGATTACCTTTTTTTGGAAGGTATTATTTAGATCTGTTCATGATGACCCATGTAGTGGTATTTTAGGAACATAAAACCAAAAATTGTTTTATTCGGAATTATAAAAAATATTTGGGTAGATTTTTTATGATATAAGAAGTCAAATTGTTGTAAATAAAATATATCTGGGTTCTCATTTAAGGTGAGGGGATGGGTATTCATTTAATTTGTTAAATAATTCACATAATATAAAAGATTTTCTTCTCCAAACAGATCCAAATTGTTATAATAATCATATAAGTTAAGTATGAGTGTCAATAATCTAATCAAATAAAATTTATGTGATATATGATTAGTTATCATTATTATATAATTTTTTAAAACCTTGTTAACGCTTTTTTAAAATTACTAGGATAACGATGTTTTTTAAAATCAGGGAGCCAATAAATTTATGTAAAAGGTTAATTATTCCATAAATGGACCATAGATGACACTTATGACTATATGTTACCCACCATTTCAAACGAGTTATTTGATATTATTATAAAATTATATAATAATCATTAATTTAAAACAAAATCTATAATTTCAATTTTAATCTATTCATTTACTTTGAATTTAAAAATGGAAAGATAAAGATGAAATTTAAATATAATCCTCCAACAAAAAATGATATGTTATATAAATATATAAATTTCTGGTGACAAAATAAATCATAAAAATTGTTGTAATTTTATTATTTTATTATCATTTATTTGATTTTTATATTTATTGAATAAATATTGTATTGGGGTGCATAATTAATTAAATTAATTATTATACTTCTAAAAACAAAATATAAATTATGATAATGAAAAAAATTATATAATATTTCATATAAGAAATTGAAATCTTACATGAGATGTTTTTATTCCTATCATAAGTGTATATATATTAATAGCTAGAGAGTGACATTTTGACATAATCCATAACTTAAATACTGTGAATTTTAAAATGAAATACAATTGAAAAATGGCCATATTTTCAAATAATGGTTGATTATGAATGAAATAGAATCATCAAATAAAATAAATTAACTTACCGTATATATATTTATGGCATTATGGCATTATTTGGAACCTTAATTTCTTGATTTACCCTTAACCAAAGTTATTAATTTTTCCACTATTACAACTAATAGGGGGAAGAAATAAAATTAACCAATTTAAAAAAAATTAAAATCATAAATCCAAATATTTAATAGAATTTTATAAATATAATTATAATATTTTTTGATAAATTAATTTAACAATTAACCAAAATATTAAATGTAGACTGTTTTTTCAGAAACAAAATATTTTCTTCTTAAAATTAGTCTTACGTACAGATTATATAAATAGTGACCCAAATTTATATCCAACTGATATTGTATATAATTAGTTCAAAATCCAAATTATAATAAAACTTTTTAATTTACATTATTTATTAAATAAAAATGGAAGAATTTCTAAAATCAGTGGATTTCCAATATTCAGTGAAAATCAAATCTTTTAAAAGAAGACAAAATTTAAACCATATGAAACATTGAAATTATCAATTAGAAAATGATATAATTTTCACTTAATTATATTTTAATTTTTTATAATTTATTATTTAAACGTAGTGTTTTGTTCAAAGTAAAATTTCAATTAAATTTATTTAAGGAGAAATATATTAAAAAATCAATGTTTATTATATTTTACCCCTTATAAAAATATCAAAAAATAAGTTTCATCACTTTGATATACACATATGAGGTTAATTACCCCACATAACATCCTCACGTTCATACATATCTTCCAAAATATTATGATTTCACCACCAATCAATGAACTTTTTGATGGTCATTTTTCGTAGAGCTATCTCTCTATGATCTAGAATATACTAGGGATTTTCCTTATGATACATATCACTCTCTAGTAGTATACAATATGATATTTTAATATCTCAAGGATAATGTGTTAACTTAATCAATATAGATATAGGGAACTCACCCTAAAACATAAGAGTGATCTGGTGGAAGCACCATGTGATATTCTTCCATCTCTGTATGATCAAAACTTTTGATGGTAATAGTATATATAGGCATAAAAAATAAATTACACCCAAATATTATAAACATAATCTTATTATATATTCATATGAATACGTTTTCAATAAATTTATAATTTATATCTCAATACCACAAAAATAGTTTTTCTCAGCACCACCCTTTATCAACACCGATAAAGGTACCCCCTTTATCATTGGTTTTTTAAGCATTGATAAAGGGACTCCCTTTATCAGCTTTTTTTTTGTTGCACTGATAAATGAGGCCTTTATCAGTGCTTTTTTTACAAGCGTTGATAAAGGGTCTACTTCAAAATTTTTTATTAAAAATAATATATCAATATATCAATATATAAATATATTTATATTGATATAAATATAATATATAATTTTTAAATATATTTTAGATAAGTATAAATATACGTTTACACTTAATATACTTAATATATAAGATATTTATTGAAAATATATTATAAGAAATTAATAAAATATTTTTAATTAATAATTTTATAATTATTATGGAGGAATAGTCATTTAATTACAATTTGTAGACCCAACAAATCAAAAAATTAAAAAAAGACCCAAAATATGTCGAAAACGCAACTCGAACTTCAAACAGCCATAACTTTTGATCCGGGTGTCTGTATGAGCTCTACTGCATATCAAATCGAAGCCTGCGACGATCTCTACACACCTGTGATTGGGGAACTCAATAAATGTTTTTACAATGCCACAATAGTCCCATAATGCTTCAAAAACTATGTTTTTATTTGGGGTACCCCAATTTTTTATCATTTGTTTTGTATTTTTAGCCTTGTTTAAGGGGGTATTATTGGATTTTTTTGTGAGGACTGAATTTATTCAAAGGTATTACATTCATATTGATATTATGTCTTTTAAATTTTATCATTTTTAATAGTTAACTTCTATTTATAATCAAATATATAATAATATATACATATTTTTTATATATTCACACATAAAAATTTAATTATAAATATAAATAATAAAAGATATTTACATGTAAAATATATTAGCTTTATCTAAATAATAACTAATATCCATTTTATTTAAAATACCAATATATGAATATTTATATAACTATAAATTAATATAACTATATATATTTTAATATAACTATATATATATATATATTAATATAACACTATGTATATATTTTCAGACACATGGTACTATTATATTCAATGAGTAGTATAGGATTGGTTCCCCTTACTCGATAGAATGTCATCAGGTTCCACGAATCATAGTGCATCAAGAACACCATTTTTGTTTTAATGTTCTTCCAACTCCCAGTATACCATACCTATGTCATGATAGTTTAGATGAAATTGTTGTTTCCAATATATTAGATTTATCTAAATAATAAACATTATCCATTTTATTTAAATTACCAGTATCTGAATATTTATATAACTATATATTAATATTACTATATATATTAATATAACTATATATATATATTAATCTAACAATATATATTAATATAACTATAAATATATATATTAATATAACTATAAATATATATATAAATATAACTATATATATATTAATATAACTATATATAAATTAGAATATCTATTTATATATTAATATTAATATATATTACTATAAGAATAAATGTAACTATATATATATATAAATAGATATATCATAAATAAGAGAAAAAATCAATATAGGGTAGTGGCAAAGGCTTCAGGCGCGTAGGGGGAGGTCTCGAGATCAAATTCTGGTGGAGGCAAGGGCCACTTTCAAGGGTGAATATAAGGGGCTAGCGCTGATAAAGGTGGTGTATAGTGCTGATAAAGGGTGTAGGCGGTGTGTGTGGGCGCTGAAGGTGCGGGAAAGTGCTAATAAAGGGGGGGCGCAAGCGCTGTAACCCCCCCCCCCCCCCGAGATTGTGAGGATTTTTTTAATTTTTTTTGAATTTTTTTTAGTTTTATCAGTACAAAAAAAGCGCTGATAAAATGGGTCTTTTATCAGCGCTAAAAATAAAGCGCTGATAAAGGGGACCCCCTCCCCTTTATCTTCGCTGGGTTTAACAGCTCTTTTCTAGTGATGTTAAAGGCCATTATTAACACTGATAAAAGGGGTATTTTTAGTAGTGTCTCTTTTGTGATTATCCAGATAAATTTTTTGTTTACTCTATGATGACATTATTTGTGTTTGAATAGATCTAACCTTATATTCCATTTCATATACAATATCATGTTACAATATATTTCTAGATTTAACTTCATCCAAAATCCATTTGGGTTATGTAATTTTTTCCATATAATGGTCCATTAGGGTCCATCAGAATAATCAAGTGAAAGCGATTATTGAATGGCATTTTAACCAATTTAATGTGTTGATCTAAAAAACATTTAAATCTACAAGGAATTATCTAAACATGCCTTTTAAGGATTTCATTATCCTATGAAAAATAAAATCTCTATGATGATGATAATAAGTACTAAAACTCATCTTCCAAAAAAAAATCATGTTGTTGTATTCTCCATTGAATGGATATAAACCTCTTATAATAATATAATTTGATTAAGATTGGTACTCTATAAACTCCTGACAGTTTCAAAATGTATGGCTGAGAATGATGACAAAAGGATAAAACTTATATAATAGTGATAAAAGGAACTAATTTCCTAAGGATTCTGACTACATCCCAAAGAGCATTGTTGCCATTAAATGTTTAATGTGATTTGATGAAAAAATCCATGGTAATGGTCCTCTTTTTCCATTTAGGTGTAGTTAATGCTTTTAAAATATCATTATGATTTATTCTCCTAGATATAACTTTTTACCCCACTAAGGCTCAGGATAAATTTTTAGAAATATCCCCTTTATGTTCCCCAAATAGAAATATTATTTTTGATCACAATACAATATTATAATTTTTGGATTAATGGAGAGTGAAAAACAATGAGCATCATCAAATGAACATTTTTTACCCCCGATATTTACAGAATTCATACATGGTCCTAAAAACAAATCATTCAATCGTGATCATATTTTAACTCAATGAAATTCCTTACGTTCATATGAAATTATGTATATTTTTTCTATACATTATTAATCCTCTCATGTATGTATAGTTTAATATTAATATGAGAATGATAATATTTCCCTTATCCATATGAATTCAAGATAAAAACGCTTTAAATCAATAAATATTTTGTCTCATTTTATCCAAATCATGTAAAAACAAGGTTGATCTTTCTTACTCATAGAATTAGCCAGTATGTTTGTCTCCCTGGGTATTAATGTATTGAGTAGTATTAAACATTAATAAACTCAAACCAATATCTCCTAAACTAATTAAACACTATTTATATAATTATATTCTTCATATTTTTATGATTATTATATACATCACACCTTTCCCTATACATATACTGCATCTAGATGTTCCTTTTAAAAACTAGCACTGCCAATTCCAAATCTCGAGTCTGGTAATTCTTCTCGAGAATTTTAAATTAGGGGTTGAATAATATTTTAACATACCATTTTTCATGATTAAGTGTCACAATTCCTTCATTTCTTCGTAGAAATAAATCAAATACCCTTGTATACTACAAAGTACTATAAGAACAGGTATTCTAACCAAATTCACATTAGTTCTTCAAAATTATCCCCAATATCATTTTCCCACATGAACATAACTTCGTTATGTATCCATTTCTTTATTTATTTAGTTAATCATGAAAAATATTTCACAAAGTGTCATTAGTAGACAAGCATAAAAAAGAAAACAAAAAAACATACATACCGAGGTTGTTCTAGTACATTACTCTATAACATCCATCATTTAAGGATTCAACGATATATCCTCACCTGGGATTATATGACACATTAATGAAAATATTGGAATTCAAAACACACCCTTTTAAATTTATAAGAAACAATTTCCTTCATGTGGGATATGAAAACAATTCTAAAAATTTCATCACTCTCTTCTTTACTCATTGAATATATAAGAATATTATCTATAAATATTAACAAAAATTGATCAAGGTAACATATAAATGATATATTCATTAAATACAAGAATATAGTAGAATCATTGATATTTATAAATTTATTTAATATAAATTCATAAATACTATACCTAATACCTAATTTGTTTTTGGAATGTAATCCTTATTGAAAATTAATTGATAATATCTAGAAACAATATCAATATTTTTAAACAAATATTGATCTCCAGATAATTGATCATAGGGATCATTAAATTGAGGTTGAATATGGTACTATTTAGTAGACAAATTTTTATACTCTTGATAATCAATTCAATGATTCATTGTCACATATTTTTTCTTAATAAAAATATCTAGTGCACCCATTAAGAACTATTAGTAAAAATTATTCCCCTGTCTATTTTATCCTTGATATTGATCATCAATTACAAAAACATCTTTTAGGGAATTCTATATGGATTCATCATATTAGGTGTAACATTAGGTAAGAGTTTTTCCAAAAACTCAACTTCATGATATTGGAGAGGTTATGAAAACTATTCTAGAATGTAATCAAAAAATCACATTCGAGAGGAATGTATTCAATGCAGATTTTATCTCCATCCATCAGAGATAGATATTCCTCATGAATAGGTAGTAAAAGAAATATGGTGTAATTAATTTCACTGGTAGTTTACATTCATCCTTAAAATGATTTACTATTATATATAGATGTAGAATACAAAAATATAAGTTCAATTACATTAAAATTTATATGGTCTCTATAAATAGAGAGCCAACCCATGCATAAAATTAAATTAAATTTTACTTGTGGAAGGATTAAAATATTTATTAGAATACAATTCACACAATCATTCATTATATAGTTTCTATGTACATGAAATGTGATGGCCCCAAAATCAAAAGTTTTCACTTCCAACTCAATAACTTTTCATTATTGTGGTGATTTGATTCCCATGTAAAATAATCAGATATAAAAGAGTTGGTACATATAGAATCAAATGAAACATTTTTACTTATTTAGTTGATGTTATTTGATGCTTTCAACAAATCTAATTGAATTCCACTTAGGTTCTGATAATTTTATAATAGTGGACTTCCCACCTTGTAATAATTGGTGGTAATTTTCCATGACTAGTGGGGGACTATTTTGAATAATTCCCCATCTAATTACAATTAATGAACTGGATAAACTGGTTTTCATTATTTATCTAACATTCATTAGAAAAATTACCCATGTATCTTCATTTAAAATAATGTATTGTTACATTAAAAAATATTTCATGATGATTATTTCAAAATAATAACATCATGGAAATTTATTTTTTTACCCTTTTCCACTTTCACACATTCCCTTTTTCTTAGTTCTAATCCAACCACTTATTCATATGATTTTCCATGAATATATAGAATCTAAAAAATTCATTCTCCATATTATAGACAAATCATATTATATCATCACATGATAAACAAATTTAGAAAATAGTTCCTTTCATATTCTATGATTAAAACAATCAATAAAATGACATATATTTCTTTTCAAATGATATATAAAGAATGAAGAAAGCATGGAAATCCTTCTGAAGGTATCCTTTTATTCTGCCACACATTCTAGTTTCATTTTATTTAATGTGAATAATTTATACTCTATTTAATATTGTTGTTTTCAATATAATTCTTTATAGATAATAATCACTTTCAATGTTCCTCGTTCAATGATTCTAATTTCATCAGACTATTTAGTGTTTTAGATCAATGAACATAATTTATCAGTATCTATTCTCAATAAAATCACATCCAGAATGAAATATTCATAGTTATTACTACCATATCTATGAATATATTCATTAGTTATATAATTAGATTCTCATCTACCAAAGTATTTTTAATCCAATTATAAATAAGTATAACAGATACCCTAGGATCTATACCTTAAATCAAGATTGGTAACAAGGGAAAAATTATAATCCCTTATAATATATTATATCATTTACAATGTTAACCCAGATTCATTTTATACAAAATTATATTAAAAAAAAGTCAAGTGGTTTCATCCTAATGTAATGAATATTTAAGTAGTATTGGTAAATTACACAAACATTTGATTACAATTTTACATTATAAATTTAAAAAGAATAGTATTAGAAACATTTATCAATTAATGATTTTATTAATAATATACTTCTTCATATACTTAGGAATGTAAAACAATTAAATACTGAATTCATATTCTTCATAAGGTTTTTATAAAACGAATGTTATCATTCGTAAAAAATTTGTAATCAGTATGTCAATTTAAATAACAGAAATAGACAAGCTTCTTTTTCATTTAATTAAGCATTAAAATGACTCCCTATAGAATGTAAATTTAGTAATATCATGGAGTGTAAAAATATAATCCTCTATAAATGAAATTCTTAATATTGAATTTAGTGATCATATAAATCATTATAATGATCCCATAAAGTCCTCTTGCCAAGACAATTTAATCAAAATGTAGCTATACACTGAAACCCTTTTATAATGCTGGAAAATAGATTTTTCTCACATGACCAGTCAAATGGTTCGAGGGCCTATATATAACTGGGAACTAACTATAACTGCAGTTCCAATGAAAACTCTAGAAACTAAATGCCCAGTTTAATTTGTGAACAATATTATTTAGGATAAAATATAATTATTATGTAAAAATAAATAATGTAATGATTTCCCTAGTTAATGAAATACAATTCAATGTAAAAAATTATTTTTAAAAATGGTATACCATTAATGAAATAATTATTTTTATAGTACACATAATATGGAGATTTAAGTGAAATGTAATTTTCAATATTATATGATCATATGAAATTGTATTTTTTCAGAGAAAGTTAATTATTAATAAATTAGCAAGATATAAAAAATGACATTTATTTAATAAAAATTTTGGGTTATATAATAACATATGGTAAATTTTTAGAATAAATGAAAATATAAGTAGAAAAAAAATAATTAATTTAATTATTGTTTTTTATTTGTAAAAACATTGAGACCTATAGAAGAATCAATAAGGCCAATAAATGGTTATATTGATGGAAATGTACATTATTGTTGTGTATATCCGTAAAACCATTATTTTGGCCTTTGTAATAATATTCAATATAATTTATTTCGGAAAACATTATAATTAATCCATTGAAACCATTTAAAAATAAAATTGTAACATAAATTTTACTAAAAAATAATTTTAGTAAATAAAAATGACTTTTGGAAAAATATTTGAAAAATGAACATGGAATAAAAACACACAAGATCAAAATAAATATACTATAATCTTTAATTTTAAATATTATATAGATTAATTCAAGTGAAAATGAGGGAATGTTAAGAAAAAAATGGCGAAACCCCACAAATATCTAAAAGACAATTTATTATATGATGTTTATAATGTATATATTATATTATTACTTCAATAGAAATAATAAAAATCCCAAACAAGTGATACTATTAAAAAAAATTACCTCTTTGATAACATTCATAATATAATTCATTGAAAGGATAACTATGAATTGAAAAATTAACCATCATTAATATTGTTTTAGTAATGTTAAGTACATCATTGGGGTTGTATATAGATCACATAATTCTAAATAGGTTTATTCTTGAAAATATTCATCAATGGAATTGAAATTGAGATGAAATCCCTTACCACATGATTGAATTTCCTTGTATATTTGTTTAAGGCCATAAATAATAAAATTAATTTTTTAATATTTATTTAAAATAATATTATACATATCTATAATATCATATATGATACAAAAAATCTTATCACTAATTTTTTAATAATATATTTTAGTATTAATTTTTGAGTGTTAGCTAGTTCATTTTTCATTATAATTGTTGATTGGAGGTTCTAGTCCTTATAAATTGTAACACCCAAAATTTTTATAATGTATGGAACCATTTTAATTTATATATAAAATCATGTTTTGTTTTTCAAATATGAATGAATAGTAGTCTATGTAATGTTGTGAGACTATCTGGGGGATGTTCGGAGCACAAATTCCAATATAATAGAGAAAATAGGCAGGTCACATGATTAGTTTAAACTATGAATCATACTCCACATGGATATGTAAAACCTTGATGGGTGCACCAATCCACTACATAGGGCCACCCATTTTTTATAACCATCCCCCCAATCCACAATATCGTGAAATTTTTGCTAACATTATGAGAGAAGGGTTAGTTGTGGGGTTGTTCATTGTTAGTCGAATCATGCACCCAACCATTGTGGGGGGGTTCTATGTACATTGACTAACACATGGTTGGACAACGGGTTTCCTAACATGTTATAAAATCATGAAACCCATTATTTTGGGTGAAAGTTCCATTTCCCAACCATAATTTTTAATTGTTACCACTTATTTCCTTTTCCTCTATGCACAACACCTCACTAATGTTTATAAGAACTGAATCTCCACAATTAGGCACTGATATATCTTCTTCAATAAGATTCCAAATCAAGTTCCATATAAAACATTTTATTTCAATTGGTAAAATCTTCAATCATATATATTATTTCTATAGTCTCTCTCTCTATCCAACATATGACCTTCAGTCATTCTATTTCCCCCTATTTTAGGGATTTATACTTATTATGCATTTTCACACATTCTTCTACTAATGAAAATATAAAACTAGATGATTTATTCCCCAAAACCATAAGTTTGGTGGTGTATTCATCTTATATAGGGTATTATCACTTAATACCTTACCACTTATGTGTCGAACATTATAACTTCTAGGCATTTCTCATAAAATTAATCAATTTCATAAATTAATTATTTTAACCAAAAACTGATTCCCACATAGAAAATTGACAGTATTGGTGGTTTTCAACATTAACTCGATCCACCTCTGAGATGGTCTTGTTCAACTGTAATTAAATAATCAACCCTTAAACACGTGTGATATTGACACCCATTCGCGAAAGCCTTCAGTAATTTATATGAGTTAATGAATTAAATAGTTTCACGTATAATACCTTGCTATAGATTATTACATAGGAAAATGTACACTAAAATAGTTTTCAAAATTTGTATTACTCGTTTTTTTGAACATATCGATATGGAACCGACCCTTAATAAATAGTATGACACCAATCCTAATTTTGGTATAGAACTGATGAGGGGATCTATGAATAGAATGTATGACACTAATAAACATTTATAAAATATGGTCCTTAGGATCCCTGACAGTGATAGTATAAAATATTCAAAGATCACATTGGATTTGTTTTTTGGTCTATGGGAGGATGTATTGGCCTTTATCTAGGATCTGGGACAATATAGGTCTAACAATTTTTATTATTGTAGCTATTTTTGTTCCTAGTATTTTATATCATATCTCAACATTTATAGAATGTGTATGTTTTCAATTTATATTAATAATCTACATTATATATCTTTTTCACATTAATACTTTACCATTTATCCCTCTACACAATTATAGTTTCTGTATATACATTCTATTTTTTATTGAGACTATAGGGCGTTGAATGCTGATCTAATCTAAAACCACAATTAGATTCCCATCAGTACCTAGATAGACTTCATCAAAGCAGGTACGGACAATGGAAACTTCCCAATCCTGGATTCTTGATTTTTGTATAGCATGGGAGCTTAGGAGAAAATGACAAAACATTGTCCTAAAACATATAGAGATAATATTTTTAGTCTTTTGGAACTTTTTAAAACATTTATATATTTATTAATGCTTCTATGTATTCCTACCATTTTTTATCTCCATGAAATACTCATCATTGTTATATGATTTCACTCTTGGAATGATTACTAAATAAGTAGAGATGATATTATTCTACTTTTATGTTATCGAGGATCATTATGAATGACTGAAAATTACTTTTTTTTATTATAAAACACTTTTAACTAAAAAGTGTGAAACCAAGGAGTCCCAAAAGACAAAAAAACGCCCCACATAGAGAAAACCCAGAAAAATCTACAGGATCGACACCACCCGAGCATTTACTCCATGACTACAAGACTTCACCAAGCCGGACCCTTTGGCAAGCAGTCCCATGCAAAAATTCATGGGCACGAAACAGATGGCAAGCCATACCCTCTCAAGCGTCCAAATCCAAAAGGCATGTACCGTTGAATACTTTATTCTCTAATCCCCTTCTGAAGTAGATCCTAGTAGATTGCTGGAAAGAAAGAACCAAACATCACAATAGCACTGAGCAAAAGGAATCCAGAAATAGGCACAAAAACTTGTCAATCAAGGAAACCAATACACAAACATACTCAAAATCATTAATGATTAACTTGATTTTACCCGAGACTATATCCCTAAAAAATTTACAAGAAATTAATGAAATATGAGTGGAAGGCGCATACTTAAGAAGATCCTCTACTCGGATGGTCAGCTTTTACCAAGTCTGAATATACACTTCATGATTGATCTTCCAAATATAGAAGCCCCCCACTAATATCAATTCCTGCTTGTCTATCCAAGAATAATGTTTCTCATTAAGGGAAATCCTTGGCAGTCTCCCCATCAATTTAGCGGCTTCTTCTTCAATTGCATTAAGATACAAAACTTATTCCACCGGTTATTCTTCAGAACTCATGATCATATCCAAGGAGTTTCCATCCACAACACATGTGTTGTCATGTTTGTCCAGCTATTTGTCCTTCAATTTCTTCGCTGACTGTGTCTCCATAGTAAGATGTAAGTAGGAATAATCCTTTTTCCCTTTATGACTTACCTTCCACCCTTCCAAGGATGTCCTGACCCGATCATCATCCATCTCCTAACCCGTATCGTTAAAATCATTCAACATTTCCTCTCTAACATTAAGCCCATCATGAACCTACTTCAACCTCAATTCCTGAGGCTGTAAAACTGGGATCTCCTTATCAGAACATTCCCATGTACTACCCCCCACCAAATAAAGACCTGTGTCATCAACAGCAAGACACTGAAAATTGTTGCAAACTTGGACATTCGTTTCGGGACTTTCCAAACTCACTCTTCTGGATGCCTTCACCAAGCCCTTAATACCTTCAGAAGTGGTAGAAACCCTTGCGTTTTGGCCCTCTGAAACCTAGTGAAACTCCACTTTCCCCTTTGGATTCAGCACCTCCACCGCATCCTTAGAAGGACATGCCTTTCAGTTGCCTGGGCTCTTGGGTGAAGAAGATGGAAGACCCGCTCTTGCATTAAGCGTTTCCCCTGTGCCTGCTAATCCCCCGAACTCCTGTGAACCCAAAGGAATGGACCCCAACTATTGGACGTGAAAATAAAAGACACCTCCTTGTTCAGGTTCCTTAAGCTGTGCATCCAGACCACGCATGGGTCCACTCTCAGGACCCTTACCTCTGGCAACCAAAGTTGAATCTAGCTTCTATGTTGTATTCCACCTAGCTCAAGGTTCACCATGCGCTACTTCATCAAACAGCAATCCTCCTTTCCCCTTAATCATGGACCCATACACACAACTAGTTCCTGCCCCATGCTACCTCGACCCATGGCTGCAATCCTATGCCAAGTGGCCTAACCGCTTGCAAACAGAGAAAATATATACCCAAGACTCATACAAAACTTGCTGTCTAAAACGATATTCCTCCTCGATAGTGATCCAAATGAAATCTGGGGGATGTCGAGATACATCAACCTCGACACACACCCTAGGATTGACCGGATGTCACACCGCTTTGGTGTGACTATCAGGACACAAAAACCTACCAACGAGATTACCCACCATCTTAATAATTGACGGATTCTTAAATGGAAGAGGGATATTAGAAAAAATAACCCAGATTGCTGTCGAAGGGAAGTCTTGTTTCATGTGAAATTCATAATATCATCTTTTTAGTTAAAATCAAGACCTGTTTCAGCAGCGAGGCACACATAACCAAGCCTTGATCAAGTATTCCTCTGACGCTAAGCGCACCATTAGGTTTCTATTGTCGAGCAATCCCACAATAGTCCTTTCCTGGAGATTCCATGAATCGAAGATTCATATATCGAATGAGTCCACTAATGGATTTATATATGTAAAACAAGCAATAAAAGTCTAGTTGAGCAATTCTGAAGCTTCATAGAACTCCGCAAGGGATATTGAAGGTTAGGGTTTACCTTGTACAAATCAGGGACCTTCGGGTGTGGAGAACATTCCGTAAACTCAGGGAGCATCTCAGGTTTGGAATGTGGGGAATAGGGAGGCTTAGTTCCCTTGGATAATGATGAGGGTCCCTCCCCCACGGATGGGGGAGGTACCGGCGCATTTTCCTTCACTGTTAGGAAATGGGAACGATGCCATGAGCTCCCCCCGTCCGCCATCTTTATCGAGGATCATTATGATTCTAAATATTCTCATTCATTACAACACTCTATAACTCTAATTATGATGTAATAATGTCCCCATTTTACCATGATAGACCCTCAATACTAGTTATTTGTCCCTTCAATACTAGGAGGCACAGTTGAGGTCATGTGGAAAACTAGGTTTGATTTCCTTTATTGGATCGTGTATAGATTATTAAATTTGTTATAATATGTATTTTTCCATTAAGATACTATTATAGTTTTATATACATGAAACTAATTTGTGTTTAAATATTGTATTGATCCTATTCATGGTAGTATATAACCCACGTATCGGTGAAATAAAAATTTTATTGGATGATAATTGTTTTTTAAGATTATCCCAACTACGGTTATACTAGTTTCCCAATTAGCTGATGCACTTGATTTGTATTGTTTATTATAGGTATTTTGAACACTATTTTATCCATTTCATTGTATTTCAAGGAAGCTATAACATTAATCAATATAGGCACATGAGATGATTAACATGTCATGTGGAATGTCATTCCATGCATGTTTCATTGTATGAATACATGATATATCATTTATGTTCCTTGATTTATGTATATGTTATGAAACAATAGTTTTTTTTAGGAAAAAATGGGATAAATTAATTTGATTATAATGTGTATGACATAACATATATAGTGTTTTCATACATAGAATGAGGGTGAAACATTAATTTACCAATTATAAATATTTTAGTTGTGTAACTATGGTAACATAAATTGAGTCATTAGATTATTTAGAATATATGAATGGAAATAAAAATTTTTAAGAGTGTGTTTTCCTATATAAATTTAGAAAAATTATTCATCAGGTTAAATAATCTCATATTACTTATTTTTTTCTATTGAATTTATTGTTTTTTATATAGTTATAAGAACATAAAATTGATGTTTATAATGATGTTAATTGTATTTATTTGGAATAGTACATCACCTAAATGGTATTATGTTTAAATGGATGAATTTTAAAATATTAAATCAAAATAAAATAGCAAATAAATGAGGATTACAATTGAAAATTAATTTTTTTTTCCTCAATAACATTTAATTAACTCTCTGTGTACTGGGACCCCTAATAAAAAATAGATAACTTGACCCAAACACAACTGTAGAAGTGAATAATATGTTATGTGTCTCTTATGATTTATTGTGTTTTAAACACTTCTTAGGTATATACTCATGAGCTAGTAGATGGTGTCAGTACATATAGATTTTCATTTTTTTATCATATTGTTATATCTACAGTAGTTTGTTATAAAACATTATCTGATGCATTATATTGGAATTTTCAGATCTTTACAACCATGATTTCCTCAATTAGTGAACTAAGGTGGTGGAAAATGCATTCTCCTGGGGTTTTATCCTAGAGCCAGCAATGTTACCACCAACTATGTCACATGTGGAGCCTCCTATTTTATCATACATTGGTGATGATGCCCAGTTTCATGATAGAATACAATAATTTATATATAAAATGAATGTATCTCAGAATCCAACCTCATATATGGAAGAATTAACATGAGTATATCAATAACACAATCCATATAAATTATTGAGGGATGGTGGACCCTATGTTGGGGACTTATGGCTTGAGATTATGTTGTGAATCTTCAAGCATCTGGAGACACCAAGATAAAAGATGAAAAAGATAATGGAATATCTTTTTTGTAGATAATCAAAACATTTGTTTGAAAGAAAAACTAAGAAGATTAAAACTAGTAAATGATATAGTGGGATTTTGAATTTTGATTTTGTGACTACATTTTCCCAGATACATTGAGGATAGCTCGAGCTTGGGTGTTTATGCTCCTGGGGAAATTTTCCATTTCATGGATGGAAAATTCAACTCAATTCACAGAGTATTAAAAATATATACCTATCCATACATGTGAAGAGTTTTCCATTTTACAGACATTAAAAATGGACTCAAAAATCCAATTAGATCATAGGTAAATATTTACAAATTCACTATTACGCATGAGATTTAAACCAGACCTATATTGTCATGCGTATCGTGAGGGATACTAGAGGTATGGATCAAAGTGGTTCATATTATCATCTGATTGGTTTAGTGTCTGGAAATAGGAATGTTCATTTCACAACATCCTTTCAGGGAATCACTATTTAGAGTATATTCTTCATATGTTTTCTATTCTACTAATAGTATAGAAAGAATTGTCACTTATAAAATTATTGCAAGAGATCTATACATGAATATTGATCAAGCAATAATGTGGTCTATCTATAATAGTTTTGTAGGAACTACCACTACCAGTGGTAAGAGATGAGCTGTACTCACTCTAAGTTATAAAATAAGATCAATGCCTCCATTTTAGGATTATTTCTCTTGCATGATCCATTGATTAGGATGAGAGGTTAGTCATGGATTTAAGAGAGAAACCCTTGTTAAACATTTCCCATAGGGAGAGAATTCTCATGGAATTTAGGATTCATCTCAGTTCCATGGAGTGGTCCATATATATATAATACATTAAATATAAGTGGATCATAATGTAGTCCCATCGATGATTTATATAGTATTTTAATACCATCTAGATTCATATCTATTTTTTATGATATAGAAAATACCACTATTTTAAATTGATGACAACTGTGGAATTCCATAACGTTGTGATTCTATATTCCTCTTGGGTGATTATTTTTTATACTCTATTGGGAGTTCATGAAGAATTTTCATTCAAGTGTAATGATTTTCATATTTTTTTTTGAATCTTTTGATTATTCTGGTTCTATTTTCATCATGATGAAGGGATTTGACAACATTATAATGATTCACTTTTTGGTTCCATATTATTAACATGTTTATTTTTACCTCCATATGGAGAACTTAATATCACCCATGGGTGGAAGATAAATTCATAAGGGTGGGTGGGATGTAGATGAAATATAGTTCGATTGGATTATGGTGTGTTCTGTGGAGTGAAAATATAGACATATTCTTTTTATTGATGATATGAGATTTCTTCTAGATAGTTAAAAAAAATTGGATATTTTCTGGACGTTTTCTGTAATGAATTTTCTATAATTCTGCTTGGGAGAGATATATAATTTACTATTGAGATAGTTCTATAAGGATCACTATTTTTTAATCCAACTTATAGGATGACTAAAACCATGTTTCAAAATATCACAATGTAGATGGGGGATTTGGTTGATATGTAGTTTATATATACATTGTTTATACCTAGGGTTCACCCATCATTTTCTCCATGAGGGATGACGGAATGATCATGATTTATGTGTGTAATCATAAATGAATACTATTCAACGTGATAATTGATTATCCATTAACTTTCATATAAGATGACATTGATTTACTAAGAGGGGATCATGTTTTCTCGATGAATGATTTGAGGTTAGGTTATCACCATATGCGTATGAGAAGAGTAAATATACATCATAATGTATTATTTAGTAGGTATGGAATTTATTAGTATATGGATATTCTTTTATGTTAGAAAAATTCACCCAACATTTTTAGAGCTATGATGATTCGCATTTTCCACCTTTATCTTTATTAATTTGTTGTAGTTTATAAAGAAAACATCATAGTATATTAATATAAATCAATAAACTATTCCAAACATTAAAAAATTATTTTGAATAAAATAATGAAATATTTTTTTTATTCCAGGAACATAATATAACCATTTTTGATAACAAATATTCAGATCATAGGATTCATTGTCTCAGAGGTATAAGTGTATGTTTTCATAGAGACAGTGGGAGTAGTAGAAACATGGGGCCACCTGAATAAATTTTTTGGAAAACAAATCTTATTGGGGAATGGTGACTATTATATGCACATTGAACATGATTATATCTATCGTGTTGCACTACATAATGCTTGAAACCAAAGGGTGTGATGTTTATGTGGTCCAAATTGTCTTATAATGGATTGAAAAATTTAAAGGGAGAATAGATTCATTTAAAATCATGATTATACGAGATCAGGGATAAAACAAAGATTTTATCCAGATACATCATGCCTCATTCATGGAGAATTCCTATTGTCGGTATGAGAGATTCATTTTATATGGTTCTCATAAGTTAAATCATCCTAATAATATTTACCATACACCGGATCTTGAGATAAAAATTTTCATTCAATCCTTGCATTGTTAGATGAATTAAAAATATAGATATTGGTTTTTGGTGTATACATTCTAGATAATCCCCAAGTATGTTTTCATGTAGCGTCATTTACATCATAGAAAAGGAATGTGGATTGAATTAATATAGTCATTAAACATTTTAATTTATTATATTATTGGTAATGGAAACATTGTAGAAGATGATTTATAGTTTATTACTTCGACACAATCTGTTCAAGAGGCTAGTTGAAAGTGGAAGTTAATGACCCTATTTTTTTATATTTACATAGATGTACAAAATAACAATGGAAATTCTATACTTACTGATTTATAAGTGACCTCTTCACTTTGTATGGATTGATGATGAGGAAATATTCATACCCTAAGAGCTTATTTTTTAGGAATATTTTTTCAAGGAAGGACACAATATCCTGTTGGATTATTCATTATGATGAGACCTTAGGAATTCATTGACACATCTAGGTTCTTAGATACATGTGAGTGTAATTTATTTTAAAATAAAATTATTATATTTGGGTTATATAACCATGGATTAAAAAATTTACAAGGGATTATGCTACCATACTTTATTCTTTTCCTGAAATGGTAGATAAATATTATTTTGACATGGTGTTCACATATCTGTAGGTGAATGTAGTGAAATAGTGGCCTTATTTCTTAATATAATAATTACCCATTATAAAGTTAATATGGGATAATGTTACCAAGGACCTCATGACAAGATTACTAAGATCCCCTCAATGTAATGGTGATGTAGGGGTGATCTTCAATAGGCTCAGTATGGTTACTCACTTTTAACATATTGTGGAGTCATATTCATTAAATTATCTTGGAAAAATATTTATCTAATATATACTTGAATTTTATGGAGATTCAAGTTCTATTTTATTATATATATATATTATCTTATAACATATCATTTCTATCCAAGGATGTAAAGAGATTTATTTACATTGGTAATTTTTAGTGCATCATAACACCCTCAGACTGATGGGAATTTAAAGTTCGATGGAATTGTGAAATAAGGCATGTTTAGGGAATGTTCCCTCAATAAAGAGGTATTAGAGAAAAATGTACCTCATGGTGTAATATATTCAAATAATTTATTTTTTTCTATATAGAGGGATCTATATTGGGCCTTAAATTGTGGGACAAGTTGATAACCTATGTGCTGCTTAGAGGTAGGGGAGGTACTGCAACATGGTCCTAATATCATTCAGAAGACATTACAGTTTTTTTTATGATCAATTAGTGAATGGTTATGTCTCATTCCTTGATAAAATAATATTTCAACCACCATCAATGAACTCTAGTAATCAAGTTTTGGGTTCACATATTCTGTCATGTTTTACCAAATTGGGGAATCATTGGTTTAGGCGATAAAGTATGGTATCACCTCATTTTGTGGGAGTTGTTGAGTTTATATAGGAAAAAAAGATGATAGTAATATGAAATACCACTCCCTCGTAGATATAGATCTATTGATGACTTATCTCACACATATCAATTATATCAATACAACTCTAACCATCCCATGTTTTCCATCCTAATGAGGTGGAACTGGATTATGATGCTTCATTTATGGAGAAACCTATCCATATAGTAGATTAGATAATAAATTCAATATGAGGTTGTTTAGTTCTGTTATTATGAGTAAAATTGAAAAATAATTTTGTACAATAGAATACCTAGAAGGGGGAGGTCAACGTACATGCCTAGTGTTATGAGATCTTCCCAAATGGTGTTACACAACCCTAATAAGGGAATATCAGAGACTAGTTTTCTTATACTGAGGAGGCTATAACACCACATATTTTATATAAGTAATGGTACATTTTTAATGGATGTTTAAATTCATTGTTTTTTACCAATATAATATCCATGTGGGATAAAAAATAATTCAAGGATGTTTGGGTATTGTTTGAATCCTAGATCTCAATGTATTGGTGAAAAAATGCGGGAAACATGGTTAGTATTAATCATGTATCAAGGCTTCCATGGTTTGGCTAAACCATTTGTAGTTATCTAGTTTACTACAGTGGGATACATAGTTTGTTCTAATTATGTTTACCAGGAAACATGTCTATGAAAATGATACAAATATTATTGTAGTTGAATTTTTCTCGGGCTACTCTTGGTTAGTAAAACCATGAACCAATCCAATATGATGGAGGGTACAGGGTCGGTGATTATCATATTAGTGGTGAATGGTATTTCCAACCATCCAGCTAAACCTTGTGACCTATTATATTAATTGAAATGTTCATTTTACACTTCATTATTATTAATTATCACACCCTCGTTTACTTCTCTTATTAGTGGAGCTCCCCACTCTAATTGGACAGGTCTCAAGCTCCTTACGTAGGCTTTGATCCCTCTTCTGCAATAAGAGACCAAATAATGATGTTTATGATACATGGGATTAGAATCGATAATATCATAGATATGATATGTTCATTCCATATTTTATTTCACCATCTATCTTGTGAACATCATGTAGGGTATTTTCCACCATTTTATGGAGTTTTTCTATTTTTCAAAGTTATTTCATTTTTCATTGAATTTAAATATGATACCAAATGAGTTATCCCCTATAAATGTAAGGTAGTTAGAATATAATTTCCAGCTATGGTATTGTCTCTTATTTCATTATCATCATTGTTCCACAAACCGGAACCCTTGTACATTTCTCATCGAATTAATCGACGTTTTAATCAATTAAACCTTAAATTTGATGGCCATATTTCACCATGATTTTTTTATAAGTCATCAACCTAATCTCAGGATGCCTATGAGGTGTGTTCATTCATACTCTCTAAAATAAAATCCCCCTTTAGGTGTTTGATTTTTCTACCCATAGGAGGTAAGTTGAAGTAAATTAAATGATTTAACTAAATCGATTTTTCCTTGGATTTTACTTTGATTTGGATGATTGTACATAAGAATAGACACTAACATTTCCCTTGAATTTAATAACACCCAGTTATTTTGTACATTTTCGAATTTCAATGAATAGTGATTAATAGTATAGAATCAATCATGATTATGGTATAGAATAGATTAGGGGTTCGAGTTATAGAAATTATGGCCCTAATATAAATTGAAATATTTGTATTTCAGGAATCCACTACAATGGGCCCTGGGATCTTATACCATGTAGGTCTAAATAATTCCAAGACAATCCAATAAGTGTTACATGGTCTATAGGATAAATCCTTTTTCTTTAGGTTCCAAACCATACAGTTCTAACAATTATTAGGTGTGTATGACATGATGATGCTTGAAGTTACTTGTTTATCTATCAATTAATATCATGATCATTGTTGTAGATTTTTTTCATTGGAATGGTTATATATATCATTCTCTTTAACCAATTACATGTTATCCCGTCACATAGATGTAGTGTTTATAAATAGGAAGGATTGTTATAAACATAGTTGTTGGTGTTCTATGGAATTCATCCCACTCCTTGTTTAGTTATTGATTTAGTATTCATAAAAAATCATTGATTCATATATGGATAAATTAATGAAACCTATCATGGAATCCCAATTTGGTTATAGGATGATGTCTTAGGAGAAAAAGACCATGACTATATCGTAATATTTTAATATTAAATTCAGGGAATTTTTTATCTTTTCACTAAAATTATGTATGTTTGGATGATTCAGTGTATTAAATAATTTTTATATATCTCTAGGATATAATCGTTAACTTTTATATTACATTACTTTTGAATTTAGTATTACTAAATCTAGCTGATTTACTTCCCCTACTATATTTGTCATTATTATGAATGTACTATTTAATATTCCATTAAACAAATATTGTATGATTAATATGAGGCAGAAATTCTCCCCACTATACCATTATAAACTCTCAAAACTATTCTGAATCAATTGGAATATGGAGGAATGGTTCATGCCATGTGCACTACTAGGTTATGTTACTAATTAGTGAACAAGGTATGGGATATTACAAAATTTTATTATGGTTTCATAATCTCAAAAATGATTATAATGATATAAATATAATTTGTATACCTCATATTTATATTTATACACAATAATATATTTTAGAGGTAGGGATACAAATTAAATAGTTATTTGAGATAGAAGGTCGTATGTATGTGTGAGTGTTGTTTTCAATTTTCAATTGATGGAAATAAAAATAAGTAAGTAAAAATTTAACACTAAATAATTAGAAATATATCATTTATATTCATTATAAATATCTTTATAACCATCAATGTAAAATAGACCTTAAAAATGGATCAAACTACATCTTAGAGGTGGTTGTTTATACATACGAATGAGGGCCATTATCATTGTATAATCGATTTGGAAGGAAAATGGTAGAAGAGATATTATAATTTCTTTTGAATAATTATTTCATAAATATCATATATGTTAATTACATTCATCCTTATAATCATCACAATAATTTGGTCCTGAAAAACTAATTACACTACTAGGTATAGATGGTATGTGGTACAAAATCCTGAATGATGTTTTACCTTTTTCATTTGATGGAAAAGTGATAGGAAATGATTTTACCATAACCATAATAACATATAGGTGTTTTTATGATACATGAGTTATTACTTACGTATGGGTAAATAAAATTATTGTATGTAGAAGAAAAAAATTATTAATGTGTCAGTAAATAAGATTTCATCTTATTCAGTACGAATCCTTCTGATTACTTTTAAGGAACCATTGTAATTGTATTTTTATAAGACAATAATATTTAATTCATTGATTAAAATGTTTTCGAAGTAAATTGAGTAGGTTTTTCTAGGGTCAGATGCCTCAATTTCTTTTATATAAGGGAGATATCGAGTGTACTTTTATATGTGAGAGGAGAGGGCATTAATGGAATTTCTTAAAGTATTAACATTAATTTTTCCACATTTTAAATGCATAAAAATTCATATAATTAAATTATATGATTATTATTAGTGGAAATATAGAAAAATAATAAAAAATTTACATGTTTAGGGGATTTTTTCTCCCATATATAATTTTTTATCCACTCTTCAACCCTTTTGAAAATTATCAAGATAAAAATCAATTTACACTATATAAGATAATAAAGAAACCATAAAAGGGAAATTCTACAATAAGTACCCATGGGGGGAATTTTACACCATATATTACCCCTATACAAGTTCAATATTTTTAGGAATTTAATATATTTTATTATAATATATTTCATATTTTTTTTCAATTTTTACACTATTTCATTAATTTGATTTAAAAACATCATGGAAAAAATATCAAATTCAGAAATATTTATTTAAAACATCAATAATATTTTAAATTTAACTTTAAAATTCATTTAATATATGAATTAATAGAGATTGTAATACATTTAATATTTTAATATTTTTCATTTTATATTTCCATTTATTGAATAAATATTATGTCTGCTGGAATAAGTTTCGATGTAATTATTTTATTACTAAAAGAAAAAAATTAAATTAACATGATGAAAAAATATTTCATATTTTATGTAAACATTGAAAATAAAACACATTTTTTATCCATATAAAAATTTACAATATATGTTAGAATAAATTGATTTTTATTTTAGACTTTATCCATTACATATATATTATAATGGTCAAAATAAATATTAAATGGTTAACATTTCATATTGTTGATATTTATATGATTATTGATGAAATAGACTCATACAATGAATTAAATTCATATTTTGGATATATTTTTATTACCTTATCCCATTATTCTTAACCATAATTTCCCAATTTACCCTAAATCGAGGTTCGTAATTTATGGAAAAGCCCAATTCCTATTTCCCAGAAGTAAAATTTTTAAATTTTTTAAATGTGTCCCACATAATTATAATTATAAAATAAATATTTTAAATTTATTTTCAATATGATTCAAACAATAATTTAAAAAAAACCTGCAAGTTTCAATACACAATGATTTTCTAGAAAAATGGGTTTTAAGAATAAAAAGAGTGATATAAATTTTTTTTATAAAATTATGATACCAATGTAAATCTAACCGAATATATATTTAATAAATACCATTTTAAATATATTTTAATATTTTATGTAAATTTATTTAAAAAATGAAATCATAGTTTAAAAAACAGTAATTTTCACTATTAATTGAATTTCAACTGTTTTAGAGAAAACACCAAAATATCATAGAAAGATAATGTTGATATGATAAATTAAAAATTATATGATATTAAATTGATAAAATATTAATATGTTTTCATAGTTCATTTAATATTGACATTTATTGAAATGAAATATGTCAAAAGAATTTATTTAAGGAGAAATATATCATTAAATATTCGATAGTTACAATTAATCATACTATCAAACACCTACCTAAACATAATTTTAAAATATAAAAATATAAAAATATAAAATGCATTGGTAATAAAAATTTCAATTGTTCATCCTTATTTTTTTGTGTTACTTATTTTTACTATTTTCGTTTACCATAATTTTTAGGTTATGCAACCAATTTAAAGGATTGATTCTTCTTTTATTCCAACCCAAACAATATGTGTATATTTTTACTAAATTGTAAAAGTAACAAGTATTTTTTGTTATAAATGAATTAGGTAATCATTGATTAGGTTATCATTGTATCATCATTTATTTTAATATTTGATTAATTAGGTAATCATTGTATCATCATTATGTCATAAATATATTTATTTATTTAATTTCTCAAAATAATAAATAAAATATAATGATGTAGGAAATAATTTTATATTTATGATTATTATTTATATTCAAATATATCAATTATATAATACAAATAAAAAAAGTAATTAAAAGAATCATGTTTATGTTATATTCCCATTTTCCTTAGATTAAATATTATAAAAGGCCATTAAGAAACCTATGTGGCTCTATGGGGCCCAATGTTAGAATCAATGATAATAATTATTGGAAATATAAAATAAAATAGGATTAGGTTTCATGTTAGGGTAGTTTTATATTTTAATAAAATTATTTGTCTACCCTTATTTACCTGATTTACCCTTTAAACATGGTAAATAAAAATAATTTCTAAAATTACTATTCATAATTTATAAAAAGGTACCTATTTATATAATTTGGAACTTATGATTCCATATATAGATTTGAATTTGACAAATTTAAAATACTGAATTTTCGTAAATAAAATAAATATTAATTCACATTGTTAAAACCTAAATTTTTTTTAAGAAATAAAAACTATCAAAACATTCACATGTGTTTATGTCCAATTTAAATATGAAATCACTTCCAATTTACATAATTATATTAAATGTTAAAAAATAATCCAATTAAATGTTATAAACTGTTAAAAATACAATTTAATCATATAAATAAATTAGAAGAAAAGTTAGTTTTGTATAAAAAAAGAAGTATTTTTCTATTTTCATAAAAATATAGATTTTACCAGAAAAATAAAAAAATTCAACCGATGTAAATTTTTATGACTCAATTATAAATAAAAAGTTAAATAAATATAATAGAACTTATAAATATGACAAAAACTATTTTTAAAAAGCGTTCATCATCAAAAGAAGGTAAACTAACCTTTAAAAAAAGAGTATTTTGTACATAAAATCGGATTCAATCGTATTTTAAGCCTCTGAAATTAATTTGATAATTGTAAAAACATCTAAAAAATATGTAATGAAAATATATTTAATTATTTTCATTCCACTTATTACAATGACTAGGTGTTAACTAGTAATAAAAATAAAAATAATATTATTGTATTATTATTCATAATAACAATGTGTTATGTTCAATGTAAGGTTTTAGAGAAACATGTTGTTTCATGATGGATAATAAGTCATAAACATTGTTCCCTTTAAACTAATATTAATGTTATAATAAAAAATATTAATACATATGAAAATTTAATATTTTAATAATACTTGTTATGTTACTTTACCCCCTTTCGATTCAAATTGGTTAGTGTATTTAGAAATCATTTCAAGTTCATCAATAATCCTCAGTAGTACCCATATAGAAAATGGAAGCATTGGATCTCAATTACAGATGTTAGCCTAGACCACCCATTGATGTTCTTTATCTTGGAAGGGTCCATAGATATCCCTTTTTTGGTGATGACATTCCAAAAAAAATGATAATTCCATCATCTAGAAATCACATTTAATATACTTAACATTTAGTTTCTCCCTTCTCCATGTCATTATCATAGTATTCCAATTATCCTCTTGTTCTTCCTTTCACTTTGAGCATATAAAAATATCATTAATACATAATACCAAAAAATTTCAAAGTAATATCAGAAGAATATATTCCTTTTTTCCATGAAAATTACTGGAGCAATACTGAGTCTGATGAACATAATTATGAAATAATAGTGTCTATAACATATTCAAAAGGAATCCTTGAGAATATCATCCTTCCAATAATTAAATTGCTGATATCTCAACTAATGCTACACCATAGTGAAATAATTTTCCCCATGTATCTAATTGAAAAATTCATCTATCCATGTTAGGTGATAATTTTTTTTAATTATGATTTTATTGATATCATGATAATCAATTCATAGAATCATCGATTTACCCTTCTTATTGACAAAGGGGATTGGTTTCCCTCCCGGTGAAGCACTTAGGTGTTTAAAACATTATCCTAGATTCTCCTATAATAGATTCTTAAGTTCCTCTAGGTAAATGGTGGGGATTATATAAGGATTATTTAATATAGTCATATACCTAGGAAAAATATAATTTAGATGTGATGTTGTTGGACTGTAAGAAGGCCAGAAAATTCACTAGAGAATAAATAACTATAGTCCCTCATAATGGGCATCTATTTGAGAATGATTTTCCCTTTTTCTTAATAAATTGAGCTAGATATGAGTGATCATTTGGAAACAATATCCATAATTAAGGTTGAGATTCTAAAGAAAATTCATCCTCATCCTTCCACTTTTATAAAATTAGAGGATTCTTTAGGATGTAAATAGTGATATCCCATTATATAAAGTTGATTTTGGATTTGTATAAAATAAAATATCCATGTAAAAAATAGTATCAAACTCTATAAAAAAATTAAAATGACATTTTATTGTATGGTTAGTCCAAAAACATTAACTAGTGAAGATTTATATACATTGGATGGAATAATTACCCCAATTTCTTCTCTCATAAGTATCTCATCCTCTATATATTGAGGTGGTTTTTAAACAGTTCAAATAAACATGCATGATATGATAGAATTCATATAACCAGAATCAAATACAATTTTCTCTATTATTTAATTAATAAATACCACACATGTCAACACATCATTATCGGGCACAACCTTAGTTATAGTGATAACATATTCCCTTCCATGATTCCTCGGAGGATGTTGTTATTGGTTTACTCTAATAAGCTTTTGTCATTGGGAAATTGTTCACATAATTATATTGTTACTTGTAGTTGAAAATCTACACTGAAGGCTTTGTGTTGATGCAAACCTTCCCCTCTTCTTCAACATTAGTGGGATTATTCATAGTATTTTGGAAATTTGTAGGCAGATACCCCATTAATAAACATTTGATCCATTTCTTTGTTCCCTTTAGGGAAGTTCCCAGGATTCTTAATCCCATAATTGTAACATGTGGCATGATGGGTTTTCATTCCATCATAGTATTTTTTTTCATATCCTCCAATTTTCACCTCAATTATCCCCTGATCCCATGAGACCACTGAGAGTCTTCAATCTCTATTCCAACCCTAAGTTATAAATAGAAAATCACCTCATAACATTGAAATTCTGGAATCAACATTGATTTTAATTAAATCATCTTTTATCAACTAAATAATAGAACCACGTTGATTTTAGTGTTCCTAAAAAATCCGTAGGAATATTATGAATGACTTATTCTATTTATTTCATACCCCTGATAGGCATGTCTTTCATTGTTTCTATCCAAGGAACTCTCTTTCCATCTTGATATAGTAGGTTTGGATAAATATTTATTCCAAAAAAATATATTGAATTCATAAAAATAAATTTAATCATTATCATAATTGGATGTTGATTAATTGACCGGTGTCCACCACTGTTCAGATTGCCGATAAAAATGATAGGCCAACAACAAAAAGTTACCTTCTTCTGAGTATTATAGCTTTCAAAATATCTTTTCAAGAGTCTTAATCATTTGTATATGAATAGGGGATAAAATGATCCAATAAAAATAAGATACCATTGACACATTGAGGATTGAACTGAAACATCCTATCTATTTGTTCAACATGATTCGTGTTATTATTCATAACATGATCCATTTGGACATGTATTATAAATATGTTTTGAGAAAAAATTACTATCATATTTGGCATATCATTAGAGTAATAATCACATTTACTATCATAATGATTGTTGTAATAGGTTTTACTATTTCCATCCATTAACTATAAAAAAATGAATTACATTTAATCGGGCATCAATACATCGCTAATAGAAATATAACAATGAAAACATTGAACATAAATGGACAAAATTTAAAATTAAAAGTATATCCGATATTTTGATAACTTTTGTTCCAATATATGTTATCCATTGTGATAGAATTATCCCAAGGGATCTTACGAATGTTCCTTGGTTCTAATAACCACAAATAAAAATCATGTTCTCTAATACAAAAAAATATCATCCATAGCCTTTTAAAAATTTTATTTCATGATATTAAAAAAAATTATCTATAAAATATAAATTAAAGATTCTAATGTCTACTAGATTTGGAGTTTTAGGCACCAAAAAACAGAAAACCTGGAAATAAAATAAAATAAACTTTTTTTAATCCCATCAACGATCTCGTAACTGATTTTCTACCCTTAAATATGTATAGTATTTCATGGGAGTATACATGAAAAAATAGTTGAGCTAAAAAAACTTTTAAGGGGGAAAACATAATAATAAATATTTTAAAATTGGTTATAAGTCCTAACAAGATGTCATAAAAAGTTATGGAAAATTAATAAACACATGGAATAATAATATATAGAACATGGGATCATATAGTCATATAATCATAGTAATGTGGCAGAAACATGAATCATGATAGAAGAATGATTCAAGGCTCATTGTACATGGAGGATCATGAGAAAAGGCTAATCAACAAGACCATTCAATTCGAGCACGAGTTAAGGGTAAATTTTAAGACGGTTTCATGTGAAGTATCATAAGACTAAACAATACCCAATGCATTGGAGCACTATCTGGGGGAACCCATCATAACATGTTCATGAATATGTGTTTCACATGAATAATCATACATAAGGAATCAATCATAAAAAATATGGATTAAAATATATGTTCCCTTGAAAGAATGGATTCACAGAATACATGCAAATTCATTGGGGAAAATTAGAAAATATCAATATATGTTATGTCAAAGTGAAGTGGAAAGACTTAAAAATTTTGTTTATGAAACTTTAGAAATAAAACATTTACGAGCTGTTTAATGGAAAATATACGTGATTTTTTAAAATTGAAAAGGAATAATTATTTATATAAACCTAAAAATAAACCAATTTAGTTATTAATGTCAAAATTACGGATTATAGAAAAATAATTTTTAATTAAAATAGATTAATGTGTGAACATGAATATTTGTATGAAATTGGGATGTTCTCTTCGATCAGATATTCTTATCTTTAAGAATTGAGAAGAAAACCATATATAAATATATATTTCCCTATGAATTAAAGAATAATTGAACTATAAAAATAAACAAGTATTAAAAATAAAAAATTTCGTATCATTAAATTGTAATTATTAATAATTAAATTGTGTTAAATATTAGGAAATAATAACCCACTGGAAAAAATGGATGTTCAGAATGAATCTCTTACTGTATGTCCCAAAGTGTTATGGAGTTGATCTTTATGTCTTGGAAGATCAGATTAAATACATTAATTAATTAATTCTAAATCGTTTATACATTTATTTTATTTACTATAATTTTATTATGTTCATTCATGGAATATTTATGGGTTATATAATAAAATTTTATCGATTGGTGGCATTCGTTTCGTAGGTTTTAATGACCGATTAATTGGTGCATGTTTTTAAAATCATGTAAATTTAAAATAGTTTTCTAAAACTGAAATAATGCATTTTTAATGAAATTAAAAAATATTAAAAGTTATCATATAACATTTGTTTCATATGTGAGGATGGATACTTAGATAAACCATTAATGATATTCATTACATTAATTTGGCATTTTTGATCATCACAAAAAAACTTTTATTTGATTAATTTTGATCATTTATATATAATGTATCTAGAAAATTAAATGGGATATGATACATATATAATTAATTTTCTCAACAATAAAAATTTATTATTACACTCTTGATGGTGGTAAAGTAAATTGAAAACTCTTCTTCCTAAAATTTGATAAATTAACACATAAAAACGATGTTTTAATTTCTAGAACAAACATGGGGTGGGGAAGAATTGAAGATATATTATTAAATTAACATAATAAAATTATAATATATATAAATATTGGAGTTACCATTACGCTTGGATTAGGGTATTTCATGATATAATATAAAAGCATATTAATTGAAATATAATAAAAGAAAAAGAAAAGGGATTTTACCTCTTGAATTCTCCACCTTGAGAACATCTTTGGGAAATTTATTTTCTTATTTTGTTTATATCAAAGAATAATAAACATTGGAAGGGTGTTTTGAGGTGTTTTGGGATGATGTTTAACATTATTCATGGATTAATAGTTGTGAGGAGATGTGGTGGTGAGGTGTGATATTTATTGTGGAGGAGAAGGATGTTTTCTCATTATTTTATTCATTAATTTATAACTTTTCCTCAAGGTAAGAAATTAGAGGTGATCATAGTACTAAATACATTAAAGAGAAAATGAAAATTAGATACCATGAAACTTGCATTTTTTACTATAGTTATAGTCTATTTAACTTATAATGTATATATACTTTAAAGTTGTGTATATTACTATTCACCAAAAATTCAATTATATTAATAAAATCCCCGAACATCACCCTTGACATTTTTCATCATTTAGAATTCAAAAATGTAACAAATTTTATGAGAATAATTTTATAAATAAGAGAAATAAAATTCTCGATTTAAATTATTATTTATTACAAAATACCAATTTTAAAATTATAACTCATTATAACACATTGAAAAATATATTAAGGTCTCATGAAATTAAGTTATAATCATAAGAAATAAATATTAATTTAAGAGTCATTTTTATGAAAATAAATTTTATTTCAAATCATTGTATTAATTATAAAAATGTAAATAAACATTTATTTTTCATTAAAATTACCAACAGTTGATTTTTAATTTTCAAAACATTAATCTACATATACTATCTTATAATTATATCATATTAAAAATTTTAAGATGGAAAAACTTTATTTTTAAATTTAGAGGTAGTGTCACTATTCTATTAGTTGGGTTACTATTTTTAAGGATTACATATCAATTACGTAGGTAATGTTACTATTCCAATAGTTTAGGTTCATTATTTTCTATTAGTACTTTTTATTTCATTAATTTTTTTTAAAAAGATTTATTGTGTTCTATATATAATTGTTTTTGATTTTTAGTATATAAAATAATTATGAGAAGGTAATTTCTATTGATAATATATTGGTTCTTTTTAAGTACTAACTATGGGATTGGTATATTTTGCTCATTCCCAATTATATACACCCCACAAATGGATATTATAAAATTGTTTCTACAATAATACAGTAGTCTGGAACTGGTTTAATAACCATTATAACAATAAAAAATAGATTTTCATAAATTTTACAATTACTCGCTTTTCATATAAAATATGTTTTCACTGTCCTATCTTACAGAAACAATTCCCATGATATATAACTCTATTTAAAATATATGAATCTCTATAGAGAAAATATTGATATTTAATATAGAAAATATCACAACATGTAATGTGGGGGTACATGAATTGTATAACCTCAGTCGCTCTATGGGGATTCACTACCACCTATATAGAATTTCAAGGACAAAATAAATGCAATTTGAGATAGAATACATGTAATTTCCTTGAGAAAGTATACATTGATGGTATTGAAACTAATTGAGTCATTAAAGTAATAGGAAAATGGAACGTTGGATTAGAGAGATTACTCAACATGTATATCTAATACATGAGACCTTGTCATATTTGTATGGATGGATTGTCTTTTAAATTAAAAAACATATAATATCTGACTGATATATGAGATAGTCTAACATATGTATAAGTAAAAACACGTTACCCCAATGTAAAATATCTAGAACGTTACCCTAACTATCATTTGGAATAACTTTTATTTGTACCCCTTATCAACCCTAACTCTAAAATCATGGGGATATGGTTATTTTATTAAATTTTTACATAGATGGAAATAAAAGGAGGTAAAAGTACACTATCATCATGTAACCAGTTATATAAAATTATTCTCCATTACATTAAAAAAATTGTAAATACTATGAAAATTGGAATCATTTTAATTCTATATATGACTCTTTAATTATACATAGTACTCAACTTGGTTCCCTTTGTATAAGTGAAACAATATAAAGGGTGATCTCATATACTAAATAAGAGGGCACATAAAGTGGATGAAAATATAAATTAAATATTATATCATGCATGAATAAACTATGTCATTCAATATAAATTGAAATTGAGACCATAAAAATAACATGTACACTATGAAAACTAATAGATTCTAGGATTATAATAACTGAATGTGTAGTAATGTGAGGATTGAATTAATAAACATGTTATTTCATATCAAAAAAAAATCTAGGGAGTCAATAAATCCCTATAAATTTATAATGAATGGATTCCATAAAAGTAATACCTACACGTGTAGTGAAGGGATTGCATAATGTGAGACATCATACACTTACTGCCAAGGAGTGGTGTAAATATGTATTAAAAAAGTAGGTAAAATTTGATTACCTGACCTTATTTAACTCATGAAACATACATGTGCAATAAAATTATTTATAATTTCAGGCTCCACCCATCACATAGAAGTACAATGTAATCCTTCACAAATAAAATATTTTCATGGCATAATATGAATGGTATGAAAAAAATACATAAAAATATTTCTCAATGAGGAATAGCTTTGACAATTACCCCATATAAAACAATGAATTATTTTATAAAAAATACCCCAGTAAAGTACTAATAATTATTTAATTGTGAAATAAAATAATGAATATATGATGGATTAATAATACACAAATAATCTCACATAACTAATGAATGTTATGAAATTGTAGTATTTGGGTGTATTGAAGGACTATATTTTGAATTTTTTTATTTAATTGGTTACATTCATTTGAAATTTATAGATACTAATGAAATGAAAAATAAATCCTCCATAATAGTTATTTAAAGATAAATCATATTATTCAATGCATACCCCACCCCACGAGTATTAAACCAAGTTTACTACAAGTCTTGTTTTCAGGAACTAGGTGACAATCGAATCCAAACCCAATGAACCATTTTATGGGTTATTACCCCTCCATAAAAGAGTAATAGATACAAATCAACTTATATTAGTTGGATTTTCATCTACTGTCTAGGATAAATAAACACTTTTTACATAACCAAAATATTTGGTTTCTTTTATGGATAGGGGACAATCTATTTAATATATGTACATGATAGTTTTTCTAAATACATGTATTAAATAATATACCATTTAGAGGATATAAAATAGAGGATAATACCATGGAAAAATATTTTATGTATACATACATGTTATTGAAATAGAGAATATAAAAAAGGTGAAGAACAAGAAAATAACATAGGAGTATTGGGGACCGTTACCTTGGAAGGATGCTTCTTTAAGTTAGAGAGAGACTCATTAAAACAATGGAAACTCTTTGGAGTGAATCTTCATAGTTATATTTAGTATGAGGTAGTGGTAAAGGTCATTGTTTTTGGATATTGAGGACGGAATGTGATATTTATAACGATATAGGGGTGGTTATAAAGGATTAAGAATGGGTTATTTATTATCTATGACAACCATTAGTTGGTGAAATTAATTAAAACAAAATTTCTAGATTATTAATTAATATAGATTGGTCGGTAGATATCCAAATACTCTAAAAATTTAGTCATAACTTATATGATGATAAATTAATCCGCACCAACCAAAAATAAAATTTCCCTCAAAAGTAAAATTTTGGGTTCACAAATGAAATGTAAGACATTATAAAATAAAATTAATATTTGTAAACTCAATTTTATACTAATAAAATATAATTTTTGTTGAATAAAATGGTTCATTAATATTTGAGAAAAATTAAAAAAATTACGTATTTAATAATATCATAGTGCTCACAAGACCATAATTTTCACATTTTCTCCATAAAAACTATTTTTTGAAAATTCCCAAAGCCTAACTAGAAGATAATATTGTTCTTTTGAGTCTGAAAAATGAAATAAAATAGTTAGAAAATAATTATCTAAATATGATAAATTTTAATTATATATATAAATAATTATTTATATAAAACTAATAATTTTAATAGGGTAGTAAACATTCAGACCATTATAAAATTTTTTTTAGGGAAATGTTAAATGTATAAAATCTTTTAAATATTTTATTATTTGAATATTTCTAGATATAAATATTATTTTGGATTTATAAATTTACTATAAAATATATTAATTGCTATATCAAATTTATATATATATATAGATATTTTCTAATATCATAAGTAATATAGATGGTCACTTACATGCATATGCATAAACAATAATAATAATTAGTCGTTATCTTATTGAATAATGGTCATAATTCCAACTGAGAATATTTTTCAATATTCAAAATTAAAAATGAAAATTTTAAACATAAATATACCATAATTATAACTTCATCATTAACTATATCACTTACTATGGATCTGACGAACTTATTGATCATGTATTTAATTCACCTCATGATTCTCCTACTTTTTATGATATTAATGATTGGGGATATCTTCCTATGAGAATTAATACCTTCATAGTGTGTTTTGGAGAGTTTAATATTCTTCAATGTGTATATTTCGTTGTTGTTCCATGTTATACTATTCAATATTGATCCATGATATGTAATTAAATGTTATATTATTTTTTCTGTGATTACCTACTATTATAGAGAGTGTTTTATTAGAAATTATTATAACATTATCAAATATTAAAATTAATATTTTGTTTCTAGTTTGTGGCATACATTATACTACATTACTATGAATGACATTGTGATAAATATTTTCATAATACATAATTTTATGGGTTGTTACATTCTTCTCCAACACTTAAATTTCATCCTCAAAATATAGTTTTATATCTTATTATAAATAATAGGTTACTTCAACAAAATTATATCTTTAGGTTACCATGATAACTCTTATAACATGATATTTCTCTTCAATAATTTCAAGATGTTGGTTTTCTTGTATCTCAAAAGATTTTATCCAGTGTCATCAACCTAAGTAGTCTACTCAATAAAAAACAAACCATGTTTGATCTAAATATTGTCTTTCTTGAGATCTTGAATTTCATTGGGCATGTATTTCAATAGAATAAAAATATATAATTCTCCATGATAATTAGTGATTTTTGATGGCACGTCTAAACAATATTCCATGGCTAAAATTTTATATTTTGTAAAAAAATTGTCTGATATACAAAAAATTATCATCTCTTTCTTCTTAATCCTTATAACCTCATTCCATAAGGACTCTATCATATATAAATTATTGGATTTAGGGAAATAATATTCCATCCATAGGATATAAAAATATATTTTCTATTAACTTTTTGCTGTTTTAATATAATATAGAATTCATCTCACTATCACAGTTATCTCCTTATCAGGTTAAGGCCAAACTGGCATTCTTTATCTACTCACATCCATGTATGTTGGAGTATAATATATTTTCCTATACAATAACTTATATGGTGACTTCCATTTGTATGAATAGATGATATTATTATATTAAAATTTTACAAAATTTATGTATTGGTCCCACATTCATTGTACGTCAAATGAACATGAACTCACAATATCTTATATGGATTGGATAGTCTATTAAAATATTCCTTCCTTTTGAGGATGATTTGTGATAACAAAATGCATCTCACAATTGAATTGTATTTGATGATGGTTATAAAATTTTTATGTCCTGAAATTTTGATGGTTATAAATAATTGATTATGGTTCATAATAAATTCCAACAAAATCATTAATATAAATCTAAGAATGAAGTTTGAGTGATAGATCCTACCTTATTAGGGAAAATTTATAGATTGTGTAAGGAAATAAATAATTACTGATATATAATAATTTATCTTGGTTGTTTTTGGTAACCTAATGACAATATCCATTGTGATATTTTCCCACTACCACATTGTTATAGGGAGAGGTTTCCTGAGAACATTTATGATTTTTCTGCCCAATCATAACTAGTTGGAATAATGATCATCTACACCAAGGGTTATCAATTTCCCAATTCACATTATCATCCAAAAAATGATCTTTTTATATTCCAATACCTCATGGTACTAGTAGTTTTAATATACAAGTACGAGATATGACCATCATCTAGTTACAATCACTTTAACTCAAGTATTAATGGAATGTATAATCTTGTACCAAATTTTGACACAATGTCTTCTCATATGAACCCTTAAAATTTCATCTTATAAATGTATTTAATTTTATTCTAAATAACCTTGTCATATTACCGAAACTTATTTTACTTATTAAGTAAAACTAGATAGAAAATTACTAGTAAAAGTAATTATTATTCATCTTACCTTATAATTTCCATGTCAAACATTACAAACTTCTTGAATATAGAATCTTTTTCTATCCTCATCATGGATTAGACCCCATGATACTTTCTTCTCAAATAATTTATTCTCTTATTTTAATTTTAAAGGTTGTACTGTATTTTAAAAGCACAGACATCAAGTAATTCTATCAACTCTTTGACCTCTTTTTAATCTTTTTTTTCTGACTATAATCTTAATACTTTATTATATGTATATATGTCACATATTTCTCTATAGTGTAAATGTATCTATATCATCAATTTCAAAATCATTGCATCATGATCTTGAGTTAGATAGATATTACCATTTTTTCCATAATATTTATTCATAATAAACAAACATTTCATTATTTATGAAGACACTCCTAGAATATTTCTCTAACACATCACTCTATATATAGTAATTTCCTTTCCATGATTATAATGCCTGCAAAGTTAAATTGATTATCCTTCTATTTAGTTATGAAATATTTTCTCACATTCTTTATACCCTATGAATTCACACCTTTACATGTTTATTTTTTTAATTTACTATATAATACTGAGAAAATTTAAACAAATCACCAATAGTAACAAACTAATCAAAGAAAACGACATATATATATATATATATATGATATATTGGTTGATTTGTCCATTAACAATAATCTTAGGTTATAGTGGGGTACATAAATATTTTAACCTAAGAGAAAATATGGACATGAAATTATACATGTTGAAGCAACTTATAATACTAACTAAATTTAAAAAAAACACATCTTGTTTAGTTCTCATGGGTTGTTGAAATGATAATAAATGAAATTATAGGAAATTAATTATATCAGGATTCCTTCAATGAATACCAAAGTAAATTTATCTCTATATTCCTTCAATATTCTATTTTTCATATCCATAAATAATTATTGTGAATTATTAAATACCCAAGTAATTAATGTGAACTCATAATATAATATAATATGTAAAGGAAGACATTGATATGTCATCCATATTTAATATCATGTTATGACATACAGAAAATAGATAAACCATTATGATGTAATGGGACCCTTTGTGATTATCAAATAGATTATCAATATGAAGAAATGGACAATTTTTCTTATTTTAAATGGAATTGATTCCCCTATAAAAAACATAAAATCTCATAGACCCATCATTCTTATTTGGAAAATGGTTTGTTCTCCCGAAAATGACACAATTTTTTGTATAAAACCCTTTTAACAAAATTCATGATGTACTATTTTAAGGTCCCTAAACTCTATTGAATCCATCCTAAAGGTAGTCATATATATGTACTTTTTAACACAGATATGATCAATTTTTATTTCCAAAACACATAAAAGAGTTTATCCAAGTAAATAATATGAGAATACATCATTATATTCCCTAAAAAGATACATACACTATTCTTATTAATGTATTTTCAATCATTCAACCATCACTGAATATTTCATTAAGATTACCTGTAGGAGTAAGTTTTAGAGAACACATGTTAAATATAACTTCATCGTTAAATTGAAGGGACAGTATTTCATCCTCATATGAAATAATTTTTTATCTTTACAATAAATTGTTTCATTATACGTTTATTGAAAACTCAACCCAAGGATTATGTAAAATTATGAAAAACTAAAGATAATTAAATCATAATATAATGTATTTTCATGTATAAAAATGGGGATTTTTTGACATATCTTCATTGAAATATGATTCTAATTTGAATTTTAACTAATAATTCAATTATTTGGTTGAAATACTAATATATAATGTTATTATAAATAAGTAAGATATACATGTCTGTGAAAAGTGATGATAAAATATAGTACTATCTGATTTTCAAGTTAATAACAATTTACATTCAACCAATTCATTTTGATAATAAATGTCCCTAGTAGTAGCAGCGTAAGGATGTTCTTTCTCTAAATTCGTCCTTTATGGTTGATTTCATTTATTATTGTAGAATTTTATTGAATAATGTCTCATGTAATTATAATTATTTCATTGTGAATTGGTTTCTTAGATCTTTCACTTCCATTCATAATCTTTCTATCCATTACATACACAGTTGCAGAGAACTCCAACCCCCCTACAGAAAGATCAAATGTGCATATTCCCATAGTTATAGCGTGTTGGAAATTATGTCCACCCATTATTTTATTTTTCATAATTTCTACCAAAATGGTTCTTTGATACTCACTATTATCATGTGTTCCATTGAAATTGGGATACATTAGAGAATTAAATTTAACTCATCATATTACTAGTCAAAAAAATCCTCATTTATGTAAAACATTTTATTATAGTACTCACTGAATGTATGGTTTCAACCATTCAAATAATCAATCAATATTTCTCTTTTATTTTCAGAGATAATCAATAACACACCACATTATCCATATAATGATTTTTTTTTATAGAGGCATGGAACATTACCATCCTTTAACCAGATGTTTCAGAATTAGCTTTTGATGTCCACTCATTACACATGAGGGAAGGACATTAAATGAATGATTCCTTAAAATTATTATATCCCATGATATTTATTTTTTATTCCTTATTGATCCTTCAAATTAATGACAACCACTTTACAGAATCATTAATATATTGATATATATATATATATGTGAAAATATTCCCCTTTACATGAAACCCAATAAAAAATAATCATTCAATGTGGTCTTTATCTACTATTCAACCAATAGTTTATTTGTGTCCACATTGATCCATATAGGTTATTTACACATTTACAAGACCATGACTGATTCCCCAATAATAGAGAAACTGGTTTTTCCATTATATAAAGGTTTTTTGTCACAAAATAGGTTAACTAGCTTAATTTAGTCATAATATTGATTGATCTAATGCCTAACTCGTTGTCTTATTCTGGAGGGTAATACCTACATTCATTTTGATTGTTGAAATTTTGTTCATTATAATAGTTTCCATTTTATAATAAATGTTATAAAATCAATTCCTACATTAACAACACTGTTATTTTATTTTATAGTAATATTTATATCTTATCATAAGGGTTTTACACATTGTTCATGTTTTCTAACTATGTTCTTCTTATTCAGGTTCATAAGGATTCCATTTCTTATTCATTTAATACCAATTATAATAACCCCAAATTGAACACCCTATATAGGATGGTTATTTAGTTACATTGGTAGAAATATGACAATACATAGGATCCAACATTTTAGTATCCTTCGGAATCCAGATACATAAAATTGTTTTACAGTACATTGAAAATAAAAATACATCATTTGAAAACATGAAAGGAATTATACACTTCTTGAAAATATATTACTATACATAGAACACCTATTTTATCCCTATAGTGAAGTGAAACAATATAAACGGTGATACTAGACGCTCAGTAAGGGGCTTTCATATAGAGAAAGAAAGAATAAATAAAACATATTCCCATGAATAAACAAATTGAGTTATGAAATATCAAATCAAAATAAAATTATAAAAAAATTCATGTAATATATAACAATGGATAGATTATATGATAATAATAACTATATGTGTAGTGAAGGGAGGCATGAAAAAATAAAATTAGTGATAAATAATAAAATGAAATTGAGAACATAAATAAATCCGTGGAAGTTATAACAATAATTAGATTCCATCATAAATCTAATGGAATGTATAGTTAAGGAATTTAAAAATACTTGATATCATAAAAAAACATCAATAACTTCATCCAATACATATTACATAGATAGTAAGTATTCCCCTATTAACTTATCATGGTCATCTTATGAAACCTACCAGTTGACTGAGGTGACATATAATTCCTAGTCCACAACCTAAAATAATATTATAATATTATCAATTATAAATTATATAATTTTATGGAAAATGATCATGTAATGAAAAATATCAATTGATAACATGATTTTTAAATGGGGAAAATCACTAAATATTTTCCCAAATAAAATAATGAAATATGTGGTACAAACATATATTCTATAATAATGAAATGAAAACTATATCCTCATGAAATTCCTTAATAAATAACTAGGTGTTTCATTGCTAGAAGATTCAAGAGGTAGGCCAAAACCTGCTCCCAAAATTTATTAAAAATAAGAAAAAGAGTAAACAATACAAAGAAATTCAAAGTCATGGAACTTTATTCAACCTTGTGTAAAGAGTACCATTCCTATCATTACAAACCAACTCTTCAAAGAGATATGGCAAAATAAAGGACCAACTAGAACTCACTTCATCAATCTCCTTCTTTGATAAAGCATCTGCAACTTGATTAACCTCCTGGTATAAATGAGAGATATCAATACACAATCTTCTAGAAAGTCTGAGGCATTCAATCCATGAAGGTAGAATCCTCCATGGAACATTATGGGATCTTTCTTGGAGAATCTGTACAGCAAGGGCCGAAACTGACTCGATCCATAATCTATGCCAACCACAATGGACAACATACCTGATTGCGTTAATAATCTCCCACAACTCATCTTCGATGGCATAATCATGACCGATATAATGGAAGAAGCATCCTTTTGCAAATCCTCGATATGTTCTGAAGATTCCACCACATCCCGTAGGGCCAGGTGTGCCAGAGGCTGCCCCATCGACGTTAACATTCAGCCATTCTAGAATAGGAGGTATCCACCGAATAGACTTCACTATTTTTGGCTTCCTTTCCCTGCCACATACACCAAGAGATCTCAAAATAAGCAGGTCAAATATGTCATTGTTCATGGATCCGGGTTTTATCCTAGAGGCAGCATGAATTCCACGATGAATATAAAGAATTCCCTCACGAACAGTGGTCTGTATATTGCTGAAAAAAAGATAATTCTAGGATTTCCATATGAATGAAATTACCGAAACTACAACAGCAAGTAGCAGAGCCTTCAGATGTTCACTAAAATCAATCTTCAATGCAGAATTTGACACCATTTAAAAAGAAGAGAAATCAATACAGAAGTTGAAAGTGTCCTATACATAATCCCGTAACTGAACAGATATATTGCAGTGTATAAATAAATGCAACAAAGATTCATCACTGTTGATACAAAAATGACATAACGAGGCCAGAATTAATCCAGCATGCTGAAAAACATACTGAACAGGTATCCTGTTCTTCCATATTCATCAAATTTAAAGAAAGTCAGCAGGTTCAATATATGGCTTGCGAAGACCTGCCATCCTGGAAGGAGTAGCAGAAGAAGTAGAAAAATACAGTTTATAACATTCCGTGATAGAAAATGAGCCATCGAGTGCATATTTCCAAATCAAAATATCAGAATCTTAATAAATATATCTGTCCATTTCCATCTGAAAATTATTGGGTAACGTTTCACAAGCAGTTCAATTCCCATGTAATTCAGAAATACATAAGGAAGCAAATGCTGGTGGATTCTCCATATGATCTTTTGTAACATTGGACAACCATGGAGTGTCCCAACAATTCAGATTAGAATCAAGAGAGACTAACCATAATGACTGAGACATTATCAATGAGTAAGTGTATATAATTGAGGGCCAGACAGAGGATTTTAAAAATCTACATGTACCTTTTTGTAACCTTTCCACAAACCTACATGCCAGAAATTCTACAGAAAATCAGGCTTGGGTAAAAGATTCCAATTGAATTTTCGGAGAAGGGAATTATTGAAAATTCTTACATCTTTGACCCCCCAAACCTCCCATATCAATTAGATTCATAAATTCATTCCAAGCAATAGTCACTAGTTTCCTTTCATAAATAGATCCAGTCCAAATGAAATTTCTAATCTTTCCAGTCAGTTCTTTTAACAGTTGGACATGCCATCTATATATAGATAAGGAATATACAAACATAGATGATATCACAGAATTCACAAGGCACACTCTACCAGCCTGTGACATTGATTTACTCTTCCTGCTAGCAAGATGATTTGTAATCTTAAGGGAAATACCTTCAAGATGGGCACACTTAACCCTACCCCAAAATAGTGGAACACCAATATAGTTAAAATGTAATGAACCTCTCTTAACTCCAAGTCTACGTTCAACTCTATTTTTTATTCATAACACCAATGCCTTCCCCAAAGACAAAGAAATAATTATTACAACTAATAACTTGACCGACAACCTCTTCATAATGTGAGATGATATTTTTAATGCAAAGAGTAGTCTTCCTGTCAGCCTTACTGAATAAAATAATGTCATCACTCTAGAATAGATGAGAGGGAGCGAAGAGATTACTACTTGACCTCATTCTTTGATAGATACATGTGTTAACAAGGTCATGAAGACCTATACTGAGATAATCCTCAGCTAATGAGAACAGAATACCAGAGAGGGGATCACCTTTTCTGACCCCTCTCATGCATTGAAATAACCCCCTAGGGGATCCATTTATAAGAATGGATAAACGAGAACTTTTCAAAATAGAACTGATAAATCCAAACTAGGTGTTTCATAATGTACAAATAAAATACCTTATCATGTTATGTATATCATATTATAGTCATTTATTTTTTACAACAAATAATTTTTCAAGTTACACAGGTAGTTTGGTACATTAATTGTCAATGGTATGAGGCTAATGCATTGATATGTAAATCACTTATAATGGCTTCGTAAAGAGCATGTAATTATTCTAAATCACATCCCCTTGCAGGGTCATGTAAGGGGTGCAGTAATACACATTTTCATACAATAGGTAATTATAGATTCAATGAAAAATACACCATTTCCATGGATATCATCCCAATGTATGACTATTACTAAGGAACACCCACTTTTAGTATCAATATATGCATTTCAATTCATGGAAACCCACACACAATGTACATTAATAAATTTTTTTGGATATTTTTATGGTTGCGGGATAGTCAGAGTATTATAATGGATTGAAAAACTATATAATGATAGTGAATAGATAATATCCCATTACAAAAATTTAAAAGTATAGGATAATTTCATAGAATAAAAAGCATGTACGTATATAAAATTTAAATTTAAATATATGATATTACAATGGTAATGAACATGATAACAGGAGGATTAGGGAATATTACCCATGGAGGATGATTTTAAATTCTTGATAGATACACCACAAAACCTTATAACTAGAATGAAGAAACTCGTGACTGGGATATTTTGAGGGAATTCGTGATCGATAACTTTTCAGCCGAAATTGAAGTGGTAATGGGGGTGTTATACTAGAGGATTGGTTTCTTTAAAAGAATAATTTTTTGTTATTTTAATATTTATGATGACAACATATGTTTTTAATGAATTTAGAAAAAATATATGATACTAATTATTGAAATAGGGTTATTGGATGATTGAAGAATACCCAAATTGGAACATACCTTAAAATAACCCCATTTAATGCACATAAAAATAATAGTTTTTATCATAAAATTAAATTTCTCTTTCAAATATGTTATGTATAAATTTTTAAATTGAATATTTTTTCACATTAATTTCTATACATATGAACTTAAATAATTATTTAATAAATAATTTCATAAAATTTTAATTCATTCTCACATAATAATTATGTACTAAAATTAGAGTGCCCGTAAAATAGAAATTTTAACATTTTCACAAAAACAAATATTTTTTAGAAATTTCCTAAAATTTTAACATAGGATAAATTTTATGATATAAGTAAACATTTATATTTATTTTACAAAAATAATTTTCAAAAAATCATAATTTTAGCATTTAAGTATAAATAATTATTAATTTAAAATTATATATTTTTATAAGATAATAAACATTATCACCATTATAAAAATTCATTAGTGGTTTCTTAAAAATATTCAATCGTTTAGAATTTAATTTATAGGATTGTTTTAGAAAATAAATTTGATATAAATATTATCAATTTACCATAAAACATATTTTGTAAAATAATATATTTTTTGTCTCTAAATATAATATAATCACGATTATATATAAAATGGCCATGAAGATCACTTAATTTCATCTCAATAATAAAAAATAATACTGAAAGACTATATTATTTAATAATGAGAATAATACCCATTTAAAAAATTTTATAATATTCATAATGGGGAATAACATATTAATATATAAATATACCACAATCTTTATTTCATCATTCACTAAAATACTGAAAAATTTTCTTACACACATGTTGATAATTTTTTATCATTTTCATTCAGTTATCTACCGTTTTAAGATCTTTATGGATGGGTTGATCTTATAATAAATATTATAACATGTATATTTTTTATGTTGATTTCACTAATCTCCCATATATACTGCATTTTATTATTCCTTGTTCAACTAGTCGTTATTTATACATATTGTGTAACAAAATATAATACTCATTTAGTATGGGTCTACCAGTTGATATACTCATTAATTTATTGTATATTATTAGAATACATTAAAATAAATAAATATAGAATTTTGTCTAGAATATATATTACATTATAATATATTATTAAGCATGAAATAAGGATAAATATATTTTGTTAAATTAAATTTTATTCATTTATATACGTATCACAAGTGTCATGGAGGGAGTAGCAGATCAGGTGTTCTAAATACAACAAATTAAGGGATATTTTAAAAAAAAAGTAGAAATACCAAATTAATAACATTAATGTCTTCACAACAATTATAACCTCCATTTTTACCAAAATCAAAATCAAAGTCACATATGTCACTTGCATTCCTTTAGTTGTCTCTTCACAAACCATATTCGTCATAAATAGGGTTAAAAATCACATCATATAAAACCCAATTTCCTAGTTCACTATCATAAATCATGAAGATATATTAATAATAATTTAGTGATGCTATACCACTAGTCATAAATATCAAATATTCTAATACTATTCATCTTAGTGGAACCCTTTTATCTCTTTTTCAGAATTTATTCATTAAAAAATACTAGAAATTTATAATCACAACACCAGAAATTCTGATAGTAGACAATGAATGTGTGATGAATTTTGAAATATTTCATTAAACAAGACTTATAATCCAAGGATTTAATCCCATTGTCATCCAATGTTACTGGGATTCCAACTGTAAAAAATACAAATCTCAATACTCTAAGATAAGTAAATGGAATCAATTTTCATGGGAATTAATTTAAAAAAGATAAATAAAGATAAAAATATTATTATGTAAATATATTAATAAATATAATAAATAATTAATAAAATGATTCCATGAATGTTGATTTTTTTCAGATCATTAATTCATTATTACAATAAATTCTCTATCATCGATCCCGATATAATATGAATTAAATGGTGATTATTCCCATTAACAATTTATTCCTCTCTTCCCACATCATATATCTTAATTTAGATTTTTTGTAAATTTTATTTTGTATATACATAGAGATAAGTAAAAAGTGTGTTTTATATGGGAACATTATTGTTTTTGTAACAACCCATGATTTTATGAAAAATATTCTTTTAATTTCATTAATGTCTTGTGTTGTATTCTACACCAAGATTACCTTGCGCTATACGCAACACCGTATTAGCTTGCAGTATACGCAACACTATTCTTGGATCGTGTTACACACAATTTTGATAATAGTTATTCTACGCAACATTGAGTATATATATATATATTCAATGTATAAATGAAATATGGTTGGATTCTGTTATACGAAAAAACGAAGGATTCTTTCACAACACGCAACCCTGACTTGGCTTGCATTACACGCAATCGCGACCTTCCTCGATAGCGTGTGTTGTACGCAATACTGGGTTTTAATAAAAAACGATATATTATTATAATATTTTCATGAACTAGCCGTTATGAATAGTGTTAAATAAATTTTGAATTTTACAACATTATTATTCATCTTACAAATTTCTAGAACATGGTATAAGAACAAAATAAATTTTTCGGGTAAAATAAGTATTTTTCAAAGAATGCAGTTTTGCCGCCTTTTGATGGTGCACCCACTTTAAATCTAGTTTTTGACATGTTTATAAGTTAAATTTGACAAAATAAAATTCTTCTTTTGAATCCGGATATAAAAATTTACATTAGATAAAGTTTTGATATTTTTCCGATAACTTTCATATTTTAATGAATAGTAAAAACACGCTATATTTTAATTAAAAACAACTTTTTTCATCGTAATATCTTATGTGGTTAAATTATAATATTGAATGGTTTTAAAGTATAAATAGAATATATTTTTACCATTTAATATAATTTATTACATTAGCATTGATTTTACCTTGAATTCGTAGGTTAAATCAACTCAATCTTTTGCAACGTTTTAAAGAAAACCCGTTTTCTTTCGACAACGAGATTAATTTTAATTTAATTTCTGAAACTTCTGTGTATTGAATTTGGAAAAATGGATTCCATATTTGGAATCAGTGGATCCAAATTATGTTAATAAGCTACTTTTTATTTTTGGGAATTATGAATAGTAACTACGGTAAATTTTATTTACCATAGTTAATGGTAAATCGGGTAATTAAGGGTAAATATAATATTTTAAAATTACCCTAACAAGTTTAAAAATATTATTTGATGACTAAAAGTAGACCCATATCACCTAAGGGTCGGATTATATTCATTTAATTAAATTTTTTCAATGAAAATAATTTAATTATTATTAAAACCAAAGAATGTGACAACATGTCACTTTCTTAAATCTTATAAGTATAATAATTTTAATCTAGTGATAAACTTTATGAAACGTCGAACATGAATAGTCTCCAGAAATAAAATACAATTATATACATCATAGGAATTTATTTAGAATTGTTAGGGATGAAATAATTATCATTTATTATGACACAAAGATGATGCAGTAATTGTCTTATTAATGAAATATTGACATAATTGATGTTATAAATGCCCAAATAAATGTAATTTGAGACTTTTTATGACTTAAAATAATTTTCTAGATTAATATGACATTTTAGTTTTTATTTAAGTAACTTGGTTAGAACTTATCATTCTGTTATGAATTTCATAAAAATCATGTACCAAATAGTGTCAAAATTGACATAAATTAGTTTTTAAAACAAATATTATATTATTAATTGTTATTTTATTCCTAAAAATCTAAGGTTCGGCCAAAGGACATAGATAAGATTATATATATTAATAAAAAACAACTTGGGGTTCTTTTGTCTTGATATAGTAAGTTTATTAACCATATAGTGTAAGAAAACAAAAAGACACGGTAAAAGTTAAATTATTTAACTTAGAGTTAAATATAATTGATAAGGTTAAAATAATAACCTAAACAAGTCTAAATTCTATTGGATGAGAGGATTTCTACCCATCCCCACCTTATCCTCGAAATAAATCTATTTGGTGCTATTTAAAACCGAACTTGACTTTATAATAAAATAATATTTTTAGTTATTCCAAAGGTGCCCCTCTCCTCCCTTATAAAAGGGCACCTCCTCCCTCTCTTACTCACACAACTTTGAGCCTTCAAGATTGGGAAAACCCTGAAAAATTCTATTCTCCACTTCCCTATCAGCATCCTAGAGGTTCGGGTCTTCCTCAAAGACCAATTTTAGTGCTCTAAGAGGAGGTCTCAAAGAGGCGCTTCAAAGAAGAGGTAATTTCCGTTACCGATTCTTTCACCTTTATTTCTTCTTCCACTTATTCTTCTTAGGTTTTTCCATTATGAAATAATAACATCAGTATCACTAATATACTGATATGTTATTATGTGTATGAAACAATCCAATTTCACCATCTATCCATCCTACAGAAAACGAAATCACCGCACGTGCGTAGGTACGGAATACCGTCTCCACACCGTGGTGAAATCTATTTTCCACCACCACCTTACTTGGATCGGTATAATGGTGTAAATAATAACTATATATTATTATTTTAAAGTGATATTGATTCTGAAATATGATATATACACTCCAATACAGTCCCACGATCATGAGAATGATATCATCGCTCGTGCGTACGTACGGACTACCGTCTCCACGACGCGATGAGATTCATTATCCACTTTAACCATTCATGAATGATTATAAAGTATATATAATAAGTAATCATGAAATATATGACATAATAATGATATTGTATATATGTGTATATATATGTATGTCATCTACTTAATTCCGTTCAACTCAATAAGGAAACGAAAACAGCGTTCATGCGTACGTACGGCCTACCGTCTCCATGAACAGTGTATTTATTTCCATTTACTGATTTATAATATATATGTATATTCTTAATATATATATATATAAATCATGTTTTATATTCTGGAATTAAGTAATCATGATCTAAGTAATCATATGAATAATTACAAGTCAAAACACGGACGACAAATGAAACAATTTTACCCAAAACGCTCTTTAACATGGAGTTTAAAAAAGAACAGGTAATATAAAGTCATAAGTGAACCATATATGATATCATAACAATGAATATGATTCTGTAATAAGTCAATGACCTAATTTAAATCATTATACAGGAGGTTCAGATACTTACGAAGCAAATCGGACCTAAGGTAAGGGAAATATCACAATCTCATTTTTATCCGAGATTGTTTATACTTTAGTATTTACTGGGGTGTATTTTATCATCCACATCCATGTTTCCTGAATATGTAATATTATTTCCATCCACCTACAATTGTTTAAATCCAATTTTACCCTTTGGTGAGTTTTTAGTAAAGAATATGAAAGGAATCTTTTGTCGTTTTTCGTACGAGGTACTTTTTGACTTTTCCGACAAAAGTACAAAGAATGTTTTTTAAATTATACGGCATGAATGGATTTTTAAAACATTATTTCCAAGAATATTCCTTTAAAAGTTTTCATTTTTATTTTTAATCAACTTCTTTTAGTTTAGAATTGTACGACATGTTAAAAAAGGAAAAGTGTTTTTGAAGCATAAAGGATATTTTCCTCAAGAATGGAGTTCAAATGTTTTATCAAAATTATTTTCCATCTAAGATAATAAAGGGTTCTGTTTCTATCCCTATTATTACATTGATTTGATTATGTTGTGATGGAATTATATTTTTATGAATCCCATTGTCTTATATGAGTTGTTTTATGATGTCACGATGTTTAAGATTCCCATTTTGTTACATGGGTTATGCTATGATGTATGGTTTATGATTTTGTGGCACACATAAGAATGGTATCATTATGAGATGGGTGGGACCTATATCTCCCTCCAATGCATTGGGTAATGATTTTATATCTCATGAGATAGACATGGATGGAACGGTAGGTTATACCAGTTCAGTGAAATAGGACTGAAACGAGGGTGACTCGGTTCAGAAAGGGACTTTGTCCACTAAGATAGTCTTGGCAATGAGTCTTGACTAATAAGAAATGATTCTCTATGATTATGTGTGTATGCCACAAAGTTTCATGTTTTAAGTTATTATTATTGTGATTACATTTCACTGCCATGATTTATCCCATGTTATGAAATTATGATCTCTTTTGCAGGTTAAGATTTCCAAAATGTTATGTTCTTATGAATATGATGTGATTGATATTTCTTTTGTTTACCCTTACTAAGAGTTTGAGCTCACCCTTTTATGTTTTCTTTTCCCTAGGATATAAAGAAAGGTTTTAGGTAAAAAAGGGAAGATCTTTATGGGAGATGTTGAAGATATTTCACCACGATTAGAAGATTATATTCTGAGTTTCGAAAGACACTAAACTATTAAGATCCTTATGTGTGTGTTTTTGTTATGTACTAAGTATTCCACAAAAGTAATGTAATGACCATGTACGTTAAGATTCGGGTCTCTACAGTTGGTATCATAGGAAAGGTTTAGTCAACCTTTGGAAACTAGGATGCGAAAACGTTAGTGAGATCCCTAGAGACATTTCTAAGGTATGTCTAGGGATGTCCCTAAGGATAAGTATACGTATAGGATATAGTCCTAGAACTATGGAAACGATATTAGATTAAACCAAAGATGTTAGATATTGAAGTTACTCCCCCTTTATTATGATTTTTGCCTCTCACACTATTCTTTTTTGGTTTTAGAAAATGTCTGGAAACAAGATTATTCACGATAAAGGAGGATATGATGGACAATGGAATGATATTATTCATGAGCAACCAAATGAAATGGGATTTGGAAGTTCAAACATCATTATTATGCCGAATCAGAAATCTCATAATATGATCAATAAAGTAAAATTTGGTAAGTTTCCTGACTCGGCTAATAAGAGAAATATGGAGTTTCATGATGATCATAGAGGAAAGAAAGTTTTCCCCTATGTAAATCATGTGGGAAGAGGCATCAAGGAGAATGTTTCAAAGGAACTGGAAGATGATTTGGGTGTGGAAAAGAAGGACACAAATCCAGTAAGTGCAAAGGAAAAGGTTCAGTTAACACCAGGGATGAGGATAATGGTATTTCTACGACATCAGCAATGGTTAAATGTTTTAAATGTGGAATGTACGGGAATTATGCAAACCAGTGCCCTAAGGGAAAGTCTCATGAAGAGAATCAGTATGGTCGTATTGGTAGTATTTATGTGGATTATGAGGAAGAGACTACAAATGGTATGTGAGATGAAAGAATTGTTGAAGCTCGGTCAATGGTTTAAGAATGTAGTGGAATGATTACATGTTTATCATGTGTAATGTTGTATAAGTAATCTCATGCTACTATGGAATAAATAGACATCTATGGATTGTTACACTGTTGTCTTTCCTTGAGTTTTGAAAGTGTATGATTAATGTTACCAGTATCCATGAAAGGTTTTTCAGATATTTTTGGAATGTAGATGATATGCGTATAATGAAGGGATACGGAGAAAATTAAATGTTTGATAGTATTCATGAGCTCATGACTGATATAAGGAGAAGGTTATATCATGGTTTGAGTATATAGAATTTTTGGATTTTGGTATGTGGAAAGAGTTATCTTTTGACAACATTCATGTTTTCACTAACGTTTAATGGGTATTAATTTTTCAAGAGAATACATCATTAATATATTCACATGATTGAAATGTGACCAACAAGATATATGGGGGATAAATGATGGTATTCACATGCTTGGTAGACGACATTTCAAGTAATAATTTTCTTTATACTATGATCTTGGACCGAAGTATTTTAGATAAGCCTAAAGATTGGAATAGATTATGTTAACCATAAGTTAGTATTGTTTAAGGATAGAACTTTTTTTGATATTATTTATGTGATGTTATAGTAATGTAGTTTTAGAAAAAGGACAACCTGCAGGACGGGCGACAGCCCATCGCGTTGGACAAGGCTGTGGGAATCGAACCCACAACCAAAGTGCGACTAGCCTTTATCCCCTACCACTGGCCTACAAGAATTCCCTATTTAGTTGAAACTAGTTTTATTTTATTAAGCAGTATGATATAAGAAGTATAAGTTCATTTTTGGAACCATATACGATTAACCATAAGATGGACTTATAAATTTTGTTAACCTTTTGTTTGAAAGAGATGGAATGACCCATCATTCTATCACATGATCTGCTAACACATCACGAATGTCAAATTCAACTTCATTTCTTTAAGAGATAAAGTGGAAATTGTCCAAAGAATGAAAAATGGTGAGACTATACCAAAATCACGAAAGTATTTCTTCTAATTCAAATTTCATCAACTATAGGGAAATGATCTTGAAAACCAAAAATGTTGTCTTAGTGCTCTTATATCTAATGAATCATATGGTACCTTAGATCGTCACAAATTTATGGCTTTGTGATTGCTAGCTTTTCCATAGCCATGTTCTCTACCACTCTCCATCAGAACATGATGGTAAGATTTCACTTCCATATCCATATTTTCACCTATTTGGAAACCTAGTGTTTAGTTTATTTGGGTAACAGTTACGTTTCATACTTTTGTTTTTAAAGATTGGTTTTGGTATTCCTTTTTATGATGTGGGTTTTGATTAAAGAAACTTTCGAATAGTAAACCATTTATAACCCTTACGGATTTCGAGGGCGAAATTCATTTTAAGGGGGGTAGAATGTAACACCCCGAGATTTTCTGAAAAATATTCTTTTAATTTCATTAATGTCTTGTGTTGTATTCTACACCAAGATTACCTTGCGCTATACGCAACACCGTATTATCTTGCAGTATACGCAACACTATTCTTGGATCGTGTTACACACAATTTTGATAATAGTTATTCTATGAAACATTGAGTATATATATATATATATATATATATATATTCAATGTATAAATGAAATATGGTTGGATTCTGTTATACGAAACAACGAAGGATTATTTCACAACACGCAACCCTGACTTGGCTTGCATTACATGCAATCGCGACCTTCCTCGATAGCGTGTGTTGTACGCAATACTGGGTTTTAATAAACAACGATATATTATTATAATATTGTCATGAACTAGCCGTTATGAATAGTGTTAACTAAATTTTGAATTTTATAACATTATTATTCATCTTACACATTTCTAGAACATGGTATAAGAACAAAATAAATTTTTCGGGTAAAATAAGTATTTTTCAAAAAATGCAGTTTTACCGCCTTTTGATGGCGCACCCACTTTAAATCTAGTTTTTGACTTGTTTATAAGTTCAATTTGACAAAATAAAATTCTTCTTTTGAATCAGGATATAAAAATTTACATTAGATAAAGTTTTGATATTTTTCCGATAACTTTCATATTTTAATGAATAGTAAAAACACGCTATATTTTAATTAAAAACAACTTTTTTCATCGTAATATCTTATGTGGTAAAATTATAATATTGAATGGTTTTAAAGTATAAATATAATATATTTTTACCATTTAATATAATGTATGACATTAGCATTGAATTTACCTTGAATTCGTATGTTAAATCAATTCAATCTTTTGCAATGTTTTAAAGAAAACCCGTTTTCTTTCAACAACGGGATTAATTTTAATTTAATTTCTGAAACTTTTGTGTATTGAATTTGGAAAAATGGATTCCATATTTGGAATCAGTGGATCCAAATTATGTTAATAAGCTACTGTTTATTTTTGGGAATTATGAATAGTAACTACGGTAAATTTTATTTACCATAGTTAAAGGTAAATCGGGTAATTAAGGGTAAATATAATATTTTAAAATTACCTTAACAAATTTCAAAATCCTATTGGATGACTAAAAGTCGACCCATATCACCTAAGGGTCGGATTAGATTCATTTAATTAAATTTTGTCAGTGAAAATAATTTAATTATTATTAAAACCAAAGAATGTGACAACATGTCACTTTCTTAAATATTATAAGTATAATAATTTTAATCTAGTGATAAACTTCATGAAACTTCGAACCTGAATATTCTCCAAAACTCTAATACAATTATCTACATCATAGGAATTTATTTAGAATTTTTAGGGATTATATAATTATCATTTATTATTACACAAAGATGATGCAGTAATTGTCTTATTAATGAAATATTGACATAATTGATGTTATAAATTCCCAAATAAATGTAATTTGAGACTTTTTATGACTTACACTAATTTTATAGGTTAATATGACTTGTTATTGTTGATTTAAGTAACTTGGTTAGAACTTATAATTCTATTATGAATTTCATAAAAATCATGTACCAAATAGTGTCAAAATTGACATAAATTAGTTTTTAAAACAAATATTATATTATTAATTGTTATTTTATTTCTAAAAATCTATGGTTTGGACAAATTACTTAGATAATATTATATATATATTAATAATAAACAACTTGGGGTTCTTTTTTCTTGATATAGTAAGTTTATTAACTATATAGTGTAAGAAAACAAAAAGACACGGTAAAAGTTAAATTATTTAACTTAGAGTTAAATCTAATTGATAAGGTTAAAATAATAAGCTAAACTTGTCTACATTCTATTGGATTATAGGATTTAGAACCATCCCCACCTTATCCTATAAATAAATCAATTTGGATCTATTTAAAACCGAACTTGACTTTATAATAAAATAATATGTTTAGTTATTCCAAAGGTGCCCCTCTCCTCCCTTATAAAAGGGCACCTCCTCCCTCTCTTACTCACACAACTTTGAGCCTTCAAGCTCGGCCAAACCCGGCCAAATTCTCTTCTCCACATCCCTAGATACATCTTATAGGTTCTGGTCTTCCTCAAAGACCAATTTTAGTGCCCTAAGAGGAGGTCTCAAAGAGGCGCTTCAAAGAAGAGGTAATTTCCATTACCGATTCTTTCACCTTTATTTCTTCTTCCACTTCTTCTTCTTAGGTTGTTTCATTATGAAATAATAACATCAGTATCAATCATATATTGATATGTTATTATAAGTATAAAAAATCCTATTTCACCATCTATCCATCCTAAGGAAAACGAAATCACCGCGCGTGCGTACGTACGGAATACCGTCTCCACGCCGTGGTGAAATCTATTTTCCACCACCACCTTACTTGGATGGGTATAATGGTGTAAATAATAACTATATATTATTATTTTAAAGTGATATTGATTCTGAAATAGTATACATACACTCCAATATAGTCCCTCGATCATGAGAACGATATCATCGCTCGTGCGTACGTACGGACTACCGTCTCCACGACGGGATGAGATTCATTCTCCACTTTAACCATTCATGAATGATTATAAAGTATATATAATAATTAATCATGAAATATATGACATAATAATGATACTGGATTTATGTGTATATATATATGTCATCTACTTAATTCCGTTCAACTCAATAAGGAAACGAAAACAACGTTCATGCGTATGTACGGCCTACCGTCTCCATGAACGGTGTATTTCTTTCCATTTACTGATTTATTATATATATGTATATTTGGAATATATATATATATATAAATCATGTTTTATATTCTGGAATTAAGTAATCATGATCTAAGTAATCATATGAATAATTACTAGTCAAAACACGAACGACAAATGAAACAATTTTACCCAAAACACTCTTTAACATGGAATTTACAAAAGAATGGGTAATATAAAGTCATAAGTGAATCATATATGATATCATAACAATGAATATGATTCTTTAATAAGTAAATGACATTATTTAAATCATTATACAGGAGGTTTGGACACTTACAATGCAAATTGGACCTAAGGTAAGGGAAATATCACAATCTCATTTTTATCCGAGATTGTTTATACTTTAGTATTTACTGGGGTGTATTTTATCATCCACATCCATGTTTCCTGAATATGTAATATTATTTCCATCCTCATACAATTGTTTAAATCCAATTTTACCCTTCGGTGAGTTTTTAGTAAAGAATATGAAAGGAATCTTTTGTCGTTTTTCGTACGAGGTACTTTTTGACTTTTCTGACAAAAGTACAACGAATGTTTTTTATTAACTTATACAGCATGAATGTATTTTTAAAACTTTATTTCCAAGAAGCTTCCTTTACAAGTTTTCAGGTTTATTTTTAATCAACATCTTTTAGTTTATAATTTTATGACATGTTAAGAAAGGAAATGTGTTTTTGAAGCAGAAAGGATATTTTCCTCAAGAATGGAGTTCAAATGTTTTATCAAAATTATTTTCCATCTAAGATAATAAAGGGTTATGTTTCTATCCCTATTATTACATTGATTTGATTATGTTTTGATGGAATTATATTTTTATGAATCCCTTTATCTTATATGAATTGTTTTATGATGTCACGATGTTTATGATTCCCATTTTGTTACATGGGTTATGCTATGATGTATGGTTTATGATTTTGTGGCACACATAAGAATGGTATCATTATGAGATGGGTGGGACCTATATCTCCCTCCAATGCATTGGGTAAAGATTTTATATCTCATGATATAGACATGGCTGGAACGGTAGGTTATACCAGTTCAGTGAAACAGGGCTGAAACGAGGGTGACTCGAATCAGAAAGGGACTTTGTCCACTAAGATAGTCTTGGAAATGAGTCTTTACTAACAAGAAATGATTATCTATGATTATGTGTGTATGCCACAAAGTTTCATGTTTTATGTTATGATTATTGTGATTACATTTCACTGCCATGATTTATCCCATGTTATGAAATTATGATCTCTTCTGCAGGTTAAGATTTCCAATATGTTATGTTCTTATGAATATGATGTGATTGATATTTATTTTGTTTACCCTTACTGAGAATTTGAGCTCACCCTTTTATTTTTTCTTTTCCCCAGGATATAAAGAAAGGTTTTAGGTAAAAAAAGGGAAGATCTTTATGGGAGATGTTGAAGATCTTTCACCACTATTAGAAGATTATACTCCGAGTTTCCAAAGACACTAAACTATTACGATCCTTGTGTGTGTGTTTTTGTTATGTACTAAGTATTCCAAAAAATTAATGTAATGACCATGTACGTCAGGCTTCGGGTTTCTACAGTTTCCACCACCATAAATTCCATAAAATTATGTTTTATTAGATTAATTATACTCAAGATGGTCTATTCATGGGGGACTAGGTGAAAGCTCGGTTTATTCCAAGCCTACTACCAAATAACAATTTTAGTCTCACTCGTGGTGTTGTAATTCCGATAAAACACTCATCTTGAAATCTATAATCAATTCATCAAAAACACATGTGCATGATGAAAATGTTTTTCATTTTTAATATATTATTTAAGCCTATATAATAAAAAATAAATTTAAAAAGCCATATTGAATGACCAAAAAATAAAGAACAATTATTAGAAGAAATTATCATAAAACCCATGGTTTTTATGTTATCACCACATATTTTAAAGAGAAAAAATTTTAATTAATTAGTTTTTTTGGTAGATCCCTTGAAATTCCACATTCTTGAAAATTCACTAAAACTCATCCTAGGAGTATACATGGATCCTAATATCTATTGAACCATAAGAATATTTTTCTGGATCAATTTGAGGGCAAATTTTCTAATTTTCATCTATAGTGCTCTTGAGACTCTTTACATAAAATTCAGCTAATCCCTATTTAAGAAAAATCTATGTGTCTAAATCTATGTTCTTCAATTTCATATTCTATCTTCATACTTTAATTTCAATGTTAATGGAATCATACAACTTCCATATAAAATATTTTTATCTAACCCATCATTCTAGACAATATATCTAGATCGACATGGTATACCTTGTGGTTACTTGATTTTTTGTTAGTAGAGTTAATTAGGTTTTTAAATTGCCTTTGTTTTGGGTTATGTACTATAAGGTTTAGTTTTCATGTTATGTCACCAATAAAATATATTATTTAACCTATACCTATATCTTATTTCATTTAAAAATTTTCCAATCTACAATCTGTTTTGTTTCAATGATTTTTTATCTCGTTTGGAAATGTGAATTTAGTGTTTGCGGAATATATGGAGAGGGTAACTCACATTGGTGTAATAATTGTTTACATGATTAATTTATTGTGGTTTTTTTCTTTTCTTTTTTTTTCTAGGTTTTTAGAGGTAATTATTAGTGGTATGTATATTCTTTGTTTAATTTCTTTCAATAACATTTAGGAGTCTAGTGTTGTATTTTTATTTTTTCATTTTAGAAACAATGATGTTTTCTTCCCTTTCATCAATATAAATAGATGGTGTTTTTATAGTCTCCAATCTGATTAAGGTTGTTCCAAATAAAGGGTATAATAGTTTTGGTAAATTTTCCATTTTATTTTCATCTTAGAAAGGACTTGTTTTTTAGTCACTGATTCATGGAGATGATTAGGATTTTTGATGATGGCATGATTTGATGTTGGAGAGATGAAGATGGAATGTGATAGTAATGATGTTATGATGTGAAATTCTATGAAATGTTTTCCCCGAATTGATGTGATGCATGGAAAATATTTTTTAGAACCATGGGAATTGAATGAGTAGCCTCGGTTCCACTACATATACAACTTAAAACACATTATACTTCTCCACCCATTATCATGTGTTCTATTTCCATATATATATCATGTTTTCGAATAAGAGTATCCTCATTTAGATATCCACTATATGATTATTTTTCATTAAAAACATCTCTTAAATGATTACCATTAAAGTATAAAGCAGTTACATTAATATTATCAAAATATAAAAAATAGTTGCAAAGATATATTCATTGGAATATAAAATTTGTATGTGGGAGTGTTTTAATCAATTAACTACACCTTGGACACATCAATTAAATATTATTATTGGATTATTCACCCTCTTTTTGTAACATTTATTAGATAACTCTATCAATATTATATCCCCTCAAAATTTTATAAAACATAAAATTAATATATAAATTTATATTAAATAATATTTTAATGTATAACAATTATTCATATTTAAATATCACTATTAACTACCCCAATAAAAAACATAAATGAAAAATAATAGAAATATCATCCCAAAGGAAAAATGTTGATAGACACACAATAGTGAAATATTTTTTCCAATTTTAAATTCATTTAAAGATGAATTCATTATTGTACCATTGTAAATAAAAAAAAATTATTTCTAATTAAAAAAATTAGGTTCTCAACATAATAATAATAACATTTCATTTCACAAAAAACTGTTCTTCTACTATTTTTTGTAAAAATTAAATGAATTTCACATTCCAATAACAATCAATGTCATTCCTTGATGAAAACATTCAATATGACTTGTTGAAACCTCATTAAAATGATGATAATAATATTAGGGATCCATCCCCCAACATTTTATTTGTATTGTGAAAACAATATCTATTAAAAATTCAATCACCCTTAACATTACTTTTCATATAAGATAATTAGAACCTAGAACTATGTGAGATAGATATATATTCAATAATTAATTATGTTTCATCATTCACAATATACCTGTCTACAATATAAACATATAAGTGACATTATGTTTCCATATATCATTCTAAAGTATTCAATGAGCATTCAATGGGAAATATTCATATCTATTGGATAAGAACAAATATAAAGATATATCACACCATGTGAGCCATTAGTTAAACCATTAAATATAATAATTATGGTGGGAATAAAATATGTAATTCAAATAATATTAATTGGATTAATTTTAACATTAGTGGAAATTTAATAAATCCAATATATTTTTATGATACTAACCTAAATATGAAGTAAATATTATTTATTATGTGTCAAATATTTTTTCTAAAAAAATCATAAATTCCACTCTTCATTAACACTAAATATCCCATTATACCCATATTATTCATGATTAATATATCCTTTATATCATATATCACATGACTGGTTCATTTAATATTTTTATAATGACACTATCACATACATTTTTTACATATGTAGAAATATTGAAAAAAACATTTAATATAGAAATTTTATAAAAACTAATATAATTTCTTGACATGATTTCATTTGGATTTTAATGAAATAGTGACCAATTTGTTTGGAAATATCACATACCATGTTAATTAATTAATAACCTATTTATCAGGAAAATAATTTTCCTCTTTCCAATATCCCATAAACTATTATTATTAATAATCGATAATAACACTTTCACCATATAATGTTTCATCCAAAATAAGGGTATTCTTTCTTAACATATAAGACACACAAACATTCTTGTAATGTTTTATCTAGTATATTGTCATATGTATGAAAATTATTTATTGTCATAAACAACATAGATCTAAATATAATCCCTTTATCATTATGAATATCAAACACAACAACACATGTATCCCGAAATAATTATATATTTTTACTAAATTGATCCAAATAAACATCTGCATAACTAATAATATAATTTATTATTGAAATAAATAGAGAAATAATAATATTAATGTGCATCATTATTAACCATGTTGTAATTTTTTAACATACTGACACAAATGGTAATGTACTATAAGTAAATAAATGTTCACAAAAAGGATTCATGACATTTTTATATAATTCGTGGTGAAGTTTTACTATAATATAATTAAATTTAGGATAATCATAATTAATTTTATTCTAATGTGTATCCTTTAATATTTTTCGAACGATCACATATTGAATTATTTTATATGCATTCCACATCAAATTATATATGATATAAACACTTAAATACAAAATAATTTATTTTGTAATGAAATTAAATTACTATAGGATAATCATGGAAAATTATGAATCTTTATTAAATTGATCCATAATGAACTCAATGAATTTGTTATGGTAACCAGTCTTCTTCAATAGTGAAATACAATTAGTTTGATATATATTTATTTTTGTGTATAAAATAAACATGAATAATAAAATTAATTAATATTTAAATATTCTTTTTGGAATATCATTTTAAATTTTTAAAATATACATGAAGAGATAAATTAGTTCATTAAATTTTGTGACACTCTATCAATCAAAATATTTTAAAATATACAATTTCATTATGATTGATAGTGTCATGAATTATGTATTGAATTCATAAAAATTTTTCTTTTAAATTTTATTTATCTCTAAAAATATAATTTGACAACATTATTATATATATTAAAGATAAATGTATATTTAAATTAAAATATTATAAAAATATAAAAATTAACTCTCAATATCTTATTATTGGATGGTTATGCTTTGTTATGGATTCTCAACCAAAGAAACATTTTTAAATATAATTTTGAACATTTTTTCACAATCAAATTATAATACATAATTTTTTATCTATCCCATATATTATAATAATATTAATAACCTATTATATAAAAACATGAGAAGAGTTTGAGCTTGATCACTAAATATTGGAAAAACCCATCAACATGTCATCAAGGGTTAAATCATAAGAACACTGAAAAACATGATAGAGGGAAAAATATAATATTAATAGAACTTATAAGAATGATAGTTATTAAAATTTAATGACATAAGGGAATGTCATCTCAAATGATTAAACATATACCATGAAAATGGGTGTGTAATCAAGAGATATTAAAAAATTATATAAGTTCTATAATAAAATGAATATATTAATTATGTATTAAATTGAAACATATCGTGTTAAAGACTTAAGACACTAAGATAAGAATATAAAATGACCATATTAGTGTTTTTCATATCACATTACCAAAATGATATTATGATATTTATTTTGGATTACATTCGTTCAAAAAACATTTAATCAAATATTCCCAAATCACATTTGAAAAATCTTGTGACATTAAAATTTATTATTTTTGAATAAATTTAATCTTTCAATATTCTAATTTCCCAAAACACTTAATAGAGATTTTGTATTTATAAAACCACTATTTCTGGAATGAAATATATAAACGAACCATATAATCTTTAACCTCATGTGAAACATATATTATATTTCGGTATACACAACACAATTTTATGGCTTGTATTACACAAAATACTGAGTCCCTTTGATACCTAGCATATCACGTAAGTTTGAGACAAACCAAACTACAATATTCTATTAATATAGTTAATAAAATATTATTATAGCTATATCCATGAAATCAGATTGTAATTCATAAAAAAGATTAAGTAAATTTTTATTATATGAATTATAATAGTTTATAAAATTAATAATATTTTTATAAATTAGTATATGTGAATGAATGAACTATTTGAAAAAAAAGAAATTACATTCCTAAGAAAAATATTTTTCTATGTAAAAACAAAATTTTAACTCACTAAATAAATCAAAACACTTTTGATGAATATTTTAAAAAAAATCTATAAGTATAATTAATATTTTTGATAATAATCCAATATTTTTATATGTATAAGATTACATTACATCCAATTTTATAAATACATACATTTATTTTTTTTAAAAAGAAATTTTACTACCTTTTAATGGGGAACCAACAAAATTTATTATTTTTAAAAACATTATAATTTTTATATTACAAAATAAGATTTATTTTTGAAATAATAAAATTTAAAATATATATATGAATAATTTTTGTAATTTTTCTAAAGAGTTTAATTTATTGATGAATATTGAAAATGCTAAATTTCATTTCCAAACTACTTTGTCATCTAATTTGAATATATTGATCAATTATATTTTAATATGTCTTTTAATTTTAATTAGATAATTTTTACTTAAATTAATACAATTTATATCATTTTACTCAATTTAAAAATGACATTAGATAAAATAATATAGTATTCTTTTGGTCATTTTTACATCAAAACTGATCATTATCGTCCCGTCAGTAGGATTAAAATTAAATTATATTCATTAAAGTAAGATATTAGAATATATGTAAATATATTCTATATTTGTAATTATAATAATTTCTAATTTCTAATAATTTAAACTTATATTTTGGCCAACAATATTAGTGAACATGATTAAAAATAACTATAACGATTAAGATAAAAAATAGGTTAACAAAGGACTAAACCATAATCTTAAGGGATTAAATTACATTGAAACATGTCCAAAATTATATTGTATATCTATATATAAATCTTATAATCCATTTTATGTAATTTTTAACATTATTGGTGGCACCTGACATGGGGAAAACGTGACTGGAATTCTCTTTTCAAATATTTACTAGAATGTCATTCCTCATCCACTATAAGAATTCACAAACCCCAGCCACTTATTCAAACCAAATTTGATATTTGGATAACCTATAAAATGATAAAATATGTTCCCAACATACCTCGATACTTCCTATATCCACCATTCATGAAGAACCCCAACCAAGGAATAATTTTGATGAAAAACAAAAGCAGTTACCCAAATAAGAGGCATCATCCTTCCACAAGCTCCTTTGTTTTAATTTCATTATCCTACTCTCAAATATTAATATTATATTATTATCTAATAAAATATTTATAATTAAGATGTTATTATTTATAATTATATGGATTATTCCTACACTTACGCACACTTCTATCAAAAGGTAAAAAAATTTACTATTCTTATTTACATCGAACTACTGCTGTACAAAACAATGATGTTCATTTTTCCATTACCACATTTAATTTTTCAGAATTATGATATAAACTGTGTTTTATATGATATATGATATACTTATGAATTCTGTTTTGAAACATAACTTCATTACTTATATTTTTTATGGAAAATGAGAACTTCGTCGGTGAATGTGTGGACTACTACCAACCCAATGAAATGTGATTCGTTCAGACATAAAATCGAACATATTAAGGCATGGAATTGTAAAATTGTATGATATGTAAGAAATAATTATGGTAAGTGAATAATAAAAATATATATCAACTAATTTATTTCTTTCAAATTTATAATTAAACATAAACAACGATCATGCATACATAAAACCTACCATCTGCATGAATGGTGTGTTCTGATTCATATTTATATAATAAATATATAATATATTTAATTTTTTTGATATTATTTTAATAATCAAATCAATATCTAATTAATATGATCAATTATAGTAAGTCAAAACATGTATGAAATATAAAGAAGATATTACATGAAATGTAACATTAACACGGAGTTGTTAATAAATGGGTAATATAATGTCATAACAAAATCATATAAAAATTATATATAATAATAGGTATATTTTTTATATTAAAATTAAAATTATATTAATTATACATGAGGTCAGAATGTGTATGAAAAAAATATAGGGATTAGGTAATGGTTTTCTCATCTCTCATCTTATATCTCTGTGATACATGCCTTATTCACAAATCATTTATTTTGTGTAGTGCATATAATTCCCATGGATTTATTATATAATTTTTATAATTTTATTTATGGATATATACATATATATTTTAGGATCATTATTTCATAGGGTCTGTGTTTCAAAATTTACCAAAATATATTTTAATTCTCTCTATTTTTAGCTTCTTTGAGATACAAATAATGTGATTCACCTATATTTATCTATGAGGAGCATATTCTACTTTTGAAATGTTATATCATGAGTCTCCTTATTTTTATAATATTTTAATCTTCATTTAGTTTTATTCTTTCCACTGTATTATGATATAATTTTACCAAATTGGAAAATGTTTACATCTAAAATATCATAATTTATTGAGGTTTTTTTATTATGCATAATTTGGTCAAATATTATGATCCATATATAAAGAAGTATCATAAATTTTTTTACACTATTTATTGACTTCATATCAATTGATTGGTATAATTTTTTCTAATATTTTTTAATTATGATAATTAAGATATTGTTTGAAAATATGACTTTATATCTCCTTTTGGTCGGAAAATTGTGTTGTTTAGAAACCATGTTTTAAAAATTAAAATATATATTATTTATGATTAATGTATTTTCTAAATGATTGTAAAATATCAATTTATATATATTCATATGTTTTTTTAAATAATTTTTTTTAAATGAATTCAAATATTCTTTTACTTGTTATCAATGTATTTTGAAAGAAAAAGTTATAAATTTATATGAATGCTTATTTTATAAGTTCTCAATTAATAATTTATCCAAACTCAGTTCAACATTATTTATAAGTATTCAGGTTAATATTAAATTAAAATGTTCGTCAAAATGTTATCTATTTTAAAAAACATTTTTCAAAATGTAAAGGGTATTTTCCATAAGAAATGATTTTAAATGATAATTCAAAATTATTCTCCGTATAAGATCATTGTTGTTTGTGTCAATAATTTCTTTATGGAGATACAATAAAATAGTTCCATTCATATTCTCTTTTTTTGAATGGGTTATGTTTTGATGGCCTGCCATTTATTAAACCCATTTCTCTTCTATGTGTAAAATGTTTACAAAACCTGATTCTTTTAATGGGTTATGCATTCTTAAAATTATTATAAAACCCATCAATTTCTTATTGGTTATGATATGAACACATTAATATTATTAAAATTTAATTTCATGTGTTGCGATATGAATTATTATTATATTGTGGAACATATATGTATGTTATCATTATGAGATGGGTGGTACATATATCAACATCCAAATCATTGGGTAAAGATTTATATCTCATAAGATAGATATTAATATAATGGGGAGTTAACTCAGTGGAGTAAAGGAAAATTAATACGAAGATGGACTTTAATGTTAACCTTGACTACTATGATAGTGATGGTGGTGAACCATAACTACCAAGATGTTTTGAGGAGTGAACCAATGCTAAAAATATGGAATTGGATGTATTGAATTTTCAACTATGGGAATTGTCTTTATTTATATGTTCCTAGAAAAATCTATATATCTTATTCATATGTTTTTCATTCATCGAATATTCTATTTATTACCTAATGATTCAGGTCTTAAAAACTACCAATTTTAAGACATGTATCCTAATTTCGATATTTGATATGAAGGGTATGATCGTGAAATGTTATGAATATGTTCTTATACCCTTAGGTTCATATTATTCTTACATATTTCTTTTATTTACCATTACTAGGCAATTGAGCTCAATAAGTTCTTGTGTATCCTTTCACAAAGTAATGATAAAATGTTTTAATTAGAAGTACTAAATGGGATGATATTTATCATAAACATTGAATAACTTTCACAAAGATATAATATTACATTTTATGTTATAAAGACCCTAAGCTATTATAGTACTTGGTATTGTATTTTTAAAATGATGAAATATCCATTAATGTTATTTCTGGGTCTCTATAGATTATATCAAATGAAAGGTTTAGTCATCCTTTAGAAACTAGGGTGATAAAAAATTAGTGACAATGCTAGCAATATATATTGGTATATTTATAGGGATGTCTCTAAGGATTAGTCAAAATATGAGTCATGATTTTGGGAAAAGTATTAGAATTTTAGTAAAATTATAGAGTTAGTAGTTTTTTAGAAATACATCTGTGTTTGGATACTACAAGTAGATGTGTCATTATAATAAATGTTCATAAGGGAAATAACCCTAAAAACTATATTAGGCTAGAATTGATCATGAATGGGTGCATGATAATGGGAATTTTTGTGCATCATGGCTGACAATCCCAGGGGATATAATTTATGAATTCAAAAACTCTTATAGATCCATAAAAAATTAGTTAAATAATTATAACAATGAATAACCTTGTATAATACTAATGTTACATTGATTAAATAATAACGTGTCATGATATAGACCTCATATGAGTGATTCATCATGATTATGTGGTGTTATGATACGATAAATATTTCTCAAAAATGATTTAATGATTTAGTATATTGAGGGAACCAGAATGAAATTGATTAATGTTGAATATGCTAGAAAATTTTCTAATGATAAGTCAAATGAGATGATCACTGGAGTGAAGGATGTTTTCATCATGAAAAATTAGTTATCATGGATCATGATGAACAACGTACACTTTAACCAACTCTCAGACTCGCCAAGGAAGATAAAGAATAATTTTACTAAGAGTTTATATAATGAAGACTGTGAGGAAAATATGATTCAGTTTCATTTATTTCAACAATTTGAAAATAATCACCTATGTGGACATCTTATATGAACAATAATATGTTTTGACTATGTAGAATGGGAACAAAAAAATGAAAATGAAAATTAAATACTAAGTGATTGATTAACTCAATGGATTTGAGTATTGGACTCCCTAGGTCATCAGCAAATGAAAAAAAAATTAGTGTGAAATAACTCGTCATTATTCAAATTGATTTCTTATGTGGGAATTTATTGAAGACAATCCGAATGGTGTTACGTTTAATGGTTATATTTCTAATTTCGAAAATACTACAAATAAAATATGAAAGGAAATATTCATTATGCAATATGATGAGATATCATTTTTATGGATTAAGGATAATTTTGATTAATTGATTGTTTTATATATTTTTATTCAAAATTTACATAATATGAATGATGAAATATTAAATTAATGTTCATCTTATATATTTTCATCAAGAATTTTCGATATTTTGTTTAAAAATATCGATGGACTGTAAAAGTGATTTAATGTAAATTTGGTGTTCATGGAAGACACAAGATTATTGGACTAATAAAAAATAATATGTTAATTATGTTATAATAATGATGTTTGGATATAGATATTCTGGATTTGAATAAGACAATTGGACGATACATATTACCTTGGAACTAATTAAGTTCTTTTTGACTAGTGGTTCATGTGATCATTGATAAAGATTAACTTTTTTTTGTATTTATGAAATATATCCAATAAATATTGGAATATTTATAGAAAAATATTTTCAATAATGATTTTTAGAAATGAAGGATATAACATTGTTTTAAGAGAAAACATGACGAATGTATTCAAATGTTTGGTATGTGAAAACCAATAGTTACTTTATGATATACGGGAGTTCAATGATATGATTTTTTTGACATTAATTTTCCTTATTAATAACGTTTTGGCAATAAATATTTCAAATGGTTTATAAGGCTAACCATTAAGTAATAAATTATGTTTAATTATTATCTTTCCATATAATAATATTGGGTCCTAAAAACATTTGAAATGGAATTGATATTATCTAAAGAAATTGGGAATGGAAGGAAACTTGTAGAGAACCAATGCTTGGTGTACATGGACATTGCATTACTTTTGAGGAATATCTAATACATAAAAAAACACACACACAAGGACCATAATAGTTTAGTGTCATTGGAAACTTCGAATATAAACTTCTAATCATGTTGAAATATCTTCAACATCTCCCATAATTATCTTCCCCTTTTTGTTTCCTTACCTAAAGCCTTTATTTTAATCTTGGGGGAAAAACATAAAAAGGGTGAGCTCAAATGCTTAGTAAGGGTAAGCATGGAGAAAATAAAACAAACCATATACATTTGAACTTAAAAACATGAACATAATATTAAAACATCAAAATCTTGAGCAATGACATAAAACATGGTAGTAAGTAAGGCATAGATCATATTGGATCATCAATCATGATAAAATAGAATTGGGATAAATCAGGTAATTGTGGAATCCATTAAGCACATGTAATGATTTCCATAACAGCCAAGGCATTGCTGCAAAGACCATCTTAGTGGAAAAAGTCCCTTACTGAACCAAGTTTACTTGCCGTTTCATCCATGTCTATCTCATGAGATATAAATCATTACCCAATTAATTGGAGGGAGATATAGGTCCCACCCATCTCATAATGAAATCATTCTTTTGTGTGCCACAAAATCATAAATCATACATCATAGCATAACCCATGTAATAGAATGAGATTCTTAAATATCATGCCATCATAACATAATCCATATAAAAAATGGATTTAATTTCATCATAAGAAAAGTGAAACCACTTAAATCATAGAGACATTATACTTGAATCATACACATATGAAATAATGTCATCTTATATTGATAATGGTTTTGACAAAGCACTTAAAATGAATTCTTGAAGAAAATAACCTTTCTTCTTAAAAATCATTTTATTTTCACAAAATTCCATTCAATTTTAAAATAAAAGGATTTTTTTGAAAATAGTAATGAAATATTTTAGGGTAAACTTCATGAAAATAAGGCATTATGAATCCATAAAAATCTATTCATGCTGTATAAATTAAAAAAACATTCTTCTCGTACTTTTTTTGGAAAAGTCAAAAAGTACCTCGTATGGTAAATGAAAAAAGATTCCTTACATACCATGTAGTAAAAGTCAAAAATGGGTAAAAATGACTTTAAACATACATGAAACCATTTTTATAAAATTGGGACATGGATGATAAATATAACCCCAATAAATACTTACGTATAAGCAATCTCAGATAGAAAATAATTGAGATTGCAACATTATCCCTTACCTTATGTCTGATATGCTTTGTATGTATCTGAACCTCCTGTATAATTATTTAAATAATGTCATTGAGTTATTAAATAATCATATTAATTGTTATTATATCAAATTTGGTTCACTTAGTTATTTATATTACCCTTTCATTTGTCAATTCCATGTTAAAGTAGCGTTTTTGGTAAAATCGTTTCATTTATCGTACGTTTTTGGAATTGTTGTTCTTGATATTATTATTACTTATATCATGATATACGTACTTACAAAATGTAAAACATGATTTATATATCATATATATTCAGTATATATATATATATATATATAAAATAGATGGATAAATGAAATGAAACACACCGTTCATGGAGACAATAGGCCGTACGTACGCATGAACGGTATTTTCCATTCATTATTGAATTGAATGGAAGTAAGTAGATGAAATATATATATAAAAAATACAGTACATTTATAATGTCATATATTTCGTTATTATTGCTTATATATACTTTATAATCATTATTTAATGGTTAATATGGAGAATGAATCTCATCGCGTCGTGGAGACGGTAGTCCATACGCACGCACAAGTGATGATATCTTTCACATAATTATTGAATTGAATTGGAGTGGATGATACAATATATTATAATCAGTATGATGTTATAATAACTATGTATAGTTATTCTTTACACCATTATACCCATCCAAGTAAGGTGGTGTTGGAAAACAGATTACACCATAGTGTGGAGACGGTATTCTGTATGTACGCATACGTAGTGATTTCATTTTCCGTAGGATGTATAGAAGGTTAAATAGGGTTGTTTCATATTTATAATAACATACCAGTATATGAGTGATACTGATGTTATTACTTCATAATGAAACAACTAAATAAGAGGAAGTAGAAGAAGAAATAAATTTGAAAGAATTGGTAATGGATATTACCTCTTCTTCGACCCGCCTCTTTAAAACCTCCTCTTAGGGCACTAAAATTGGTCTATGGAGAAGAAAAAGACCTGTAGAATATTACTTGGGAAGTAGAGAAGACAACTTGGAAGGGGTTGGCCGAGTTTGAAGGCTCAACGTAGTGTGAGGAGAAGAGGGAGGAGGTACCCTTGTATGAGGGAGGAGAGGGGCACCTTAGGAAAAACTTAAAATATTATTTTATAATAAAGTCATACTCGGTCTTTAATTTCTCCGAATTGGTTTCTTTCGAAGAAAAAGTGGGGATGGGTCTAAGCCTCTCAACCAATTTATTTTAGACAGGTTTGGGACATTATAGTAACCTTATCTTGTAGTTTTAACTCTTAGTTAATGAGATTGACATTTACCATGTCACTTTGTAATTTCCTATTATATAGTTAATAAACTTACCATATACATCCAAACGAACCCCAAGTGGTCCATTAATGATACACCTAACATGATATAATTATCGTGGATGATCCTTAGATTTTTTAGGAATATAATAAAAATTAATAATATAATATCTGTTTTAAAAACTATTTTATGTCAATTTTGACACTATTTGGTAATTGTTTTTGTGTGAAAATCATAACAGCAATATTAGTTCTAAAAAGGTTAATTAAATAAATACTAACATGCTATATTATCTTAGAAAATTTGTTCAATTCATAAAAAGTCTCAAATTATATTTATTTGTGTATTTATAACATCAATTATGTTAATATTTCATTAATAAGGTAATCACTGCATCATCATTGTGTCATAAATAAATTAACTTATTTAATGTCTAAAAATTATAAATAAGATACCATTATGTAGGAAATCTTTTTAGATTTCTAATGAATATTTATAGTCGAATTTATCTTATGTATAATCTTATATTATAAATAATTAGTTATTAAACATTGATTTTTACAATTTTAACCCTTCTATAAATAAATTAATAATAAATGTCCTAATCTAATCAAAGTGGACTTAAATGGTCATATTTTATTACTATGGTTGTTTTTGGTCGAATTACACTTATCTAATAGAATTAGTACATGTGTTAGGTTAATAATAATTTAATTTTTACCCTTAATTACCATGATTACTTTTAACTGTGGTAAATTAAAGTAAAAAGTTACTATTCACTAAAAATTATTTTAATCTCACTGAACCAAATTTTAGTAGTTAATATTAACCGCGTCTCTTAGATTTTCAAAATTCCACTCACAGAAGCAGTAAAATTATGTTTTATGTATGTTTCTAAAAAGCTCATAAGAGGTAGGTAAAAGACGGTGAAAAGTTCAATAAAATATTTATATATCTAAAATGGTTATAAAATGACTCCAATTAATTACATTGAACTTATATAGGTATTATGTATCAATTTTGACCTCAAATAAATTTAAAAAAAAATACATAATTATTTAAATAAAAATTCGGGTTTTAAATAGTAACCTAGTGTTTTCACTATTCATCAAAAATTGAAAGTTTTTAGAAAAATACCTAAAATTCACCCTAGGCAAATTTCGATATTCCGAATCCAAAAATGAAGTCCATTTTGAAAAATAATATTTATAAAATTTCAAAAATTGGGTATTACTATTCATAATGGCTAGTTAATAAGAATATTTAATAATATCTCATTTAGTGAAACTTGGTATTGTGTACTACACACACTATCGAGGGAGGTCATTATTGTGTGTAATGCAAGCCAAGTTAGGGCTGCGTGTAGTGAAAGCACCGTTTGGTGTTGCGTATAACATAATCAAAACTTATTTCATTTATACATTAAACAAAATCTATACATAATGTTGCGTAGAATAATTTCCACAAAACGAACTTGAAATTATGTGTAACATGAGCCAAGAATAGTGTTGCGTATAGTACAATATAATACGGTGTTGCGTTAGTACAAGCTAATCACGGTGTAGTGTATAATATAAGACATCAATGAAATTAAAAGAATATTTTTCATAAAATCTTAGGGTGTTACAAAACTAAACTGGAATAATAATTGAGAAAAAAAGAAGGATAAAGGATAGAAATAATAAAAGGAAAAAAATCCACATATCAATGAGGGATAACCTTTGTGGATCACTAACCCACATGAAAATTTTCCTCCCAAAGTCACTAGTGAATAAAACCATTCGAAAGAGGGAAGTGGTGTCGCTAGCTCTATAGAGAAATTTATTGTGGGATGAGGGTGGATAAATTCATCATGTACACTGCACACCCTAAAGAATAAATAGGTTTACAGAAAGAAAAATACAACGGATTATCATGAAAGAAAAAAAGTCATTCGCAGGACAAAGGTGGTGATTTTTGCCTCGATAGACTATAAACCTACGACCTTTACTGAGTCATTCATCCACATTCTAGGTAATAGTCATGGGCTTTCGCAAATGAGGGATCACAACTTCAATAAAAAGAATCATATACATCGATTAATATTTCCCCACTTATATATATACATAATGTTCGAGTGGAGCCAAAGGGGGATCAAAATTCTAGTGTATTGATGATTGGTGGAAGAAATAAAAAGATCCTCAAAATGTAGACTCATAAAAAAATTATATGCATGTAGAAACATTGCCACATAATGTTAATAAGGAGAATAAATTGAAACATTTTAATCCAAAGTCTAAATATACAACCTGGGAATACCCCTGAGAGGTGAAGAACCAATGTACCCTTTAAAACCATGTCCCTAGAATATAAAAACACTATGAGGATAGAACCTTTATCAATGTAACAATGTGAGTTCGGATGTGTCATTGAGAATATAAACCATAGATACTAAACATTGGAAAATATGCCCATGAATCATGGACATGAGAGACATTTTGTGTTTCTGGATCCATAAACAAACATGTTGGGGAAGAACTAAGATTTCATACAAGGCACCAGTGATAGCGCATTAATTAACCCCTGAAATCAATCTAATAGGCCACATTCCCCATCAGAACAAAACCATAACATTTTCATGTTGAAACTGAAATGCTTTACCCAACCTGAATCCTTAAATAAGGTGGCAGTATTACCCCCACTGAATCGTTTTCCACATCCAGCATAAAAAACGGACTAGAAGATCATCAATTGTGTTGGTGGTCATGAGATTCTACATTGAATGAGGTTTTTCGTCTGTACGTGACACATATATTACAGGTCTTCAATGATACCATTATTCCAATGTCATCCTCATTGTTATATCATACATACATGTTGACCCATGAACTGGATGATTCTTTTACATGGTAGAGGACTACATCACACAACCAGCATCTCTAAGATTGTGTTTCAAACAAGATGATCCAGGAGTACCACTAGAAAGGTAATCTCCTCATAGTTGAGGTAATAGGAAAATACATATAATTGGTGAAATCTCTACAACCACCTCTTCAATAGCGGATGACATTTCAGACTAGAAGGTCCCACTAGCTATATCGAATTATTTTGGGAGTCTATCCACAGAATGTGATAATGAGTACCTCCATTACTTTAGGGAAGTGGATGAGTTCAGTGTCTATGACATTGTCTAAACTGCACAGGATCTAAGATAAAGGTCCCCTACTAGAAGATGTTTCTATCAATGCCTCATTTCTCAACATCCTCGATTCGATGTGAAGACTATTTATCAGGTCCCCGATGAAGGTGTAAAAATGAAATTTTCATAGGATTCCCACTATGGGTGACTAGCATATAAATAGATACATGTGATCACCTTGATTCTAGTGGAAGAAATACATTGTAAAAATTTGGTGGTGCAATATTATTAGATGTATATTCATTATCCCCTTCTAAATCCCACCATGAAAATTCAAAATCACAATACAAGCACATGAATATTCCTTCTTATTCTTGTAAAACATGCCTTACAAGTAGGGATGATAATTATAGGCAGATGAAAATACCTGTTGATGCATTACAAACCCATCATCTAAATATATTTCCAACCTACTATATATATGCAGAAATTCCTAATGATACACTTTAATCCCATAATCCAAATATGATGGTAAATTATTGGTAGTCACACAACCCAACAAATGAATATAAATCATTATAGGGTCCCGAAAAATCCGCAAAGGAAATTTTACCCAAATCCACCAAAGAATTGGGGAAAATAATCAAAGAAGAGACACAAAAAGGACCCATCTGTGAACCGGTCCATGGAAGCGCAACATGGCCTGGCACCACGAAGCGCCCCCTCCGTGAACCATTGTCATCTGCGTAATGGAGGCGGACATCCTCCACAGTCGTGAGGTAGGATGGGTGCCAGTCCGGTTCACCATCACGAACCGCCCCAACCGCGGACTGTGTCGACCGGTTCAAGCCGCACCCGCTATCATTTGAGGAATGGAGGCGGAACCCTCCGCAGCTGCGGAGCACTCCCTGAGTTCGCCTCGCGGAGGGGGGGGGGGCGTTCAATACCCACCATGAATCGCGGATTGACCAAGTCGGCTGTGAACCGGGCATCTGGTTATGGGCCTCCGTAAAAGGTGAAGTGTGGCCACAGATACATTCCTTTCCCCACTCTATAAATGTAGACCAAGGGGGAAAGAAGAAAGGAGATCGAAGAACTGGAATCGGATTCGGAAGGATTGGAGATTCGAAAGAAGATTGGTTGAAGGAAGGCTTCAGATTTCGCAAACAGTGAAATTCCCATCCACTAACCACAACAGGTATATAAATTAAGAAGGGATTGTAAAACGCATAATAATTTGGTGAACTGCGAACCTAAAATAATGAAAAAGTAGAACTGCAAACCAAACCCTCTCCGCGGATGACTTCCCCATGGACCAGGGAGTTTATGACTATTTTTCCATCCATCAAACCGCGTAGCACTTTCCTACATAGGAGAAGCCCCGACCGAAGAGCCTCCGTTCAATGCCGCCCTTGGCCGCCGCTGCCCGCCTGGAACCCTCCGCGAACCACCCTGGTTCGCAGATTTAACCCAAAGTCGAAAACCACCCCACTTCACGGATTGAACCCGAAGCCGCGAACCACCCCGGTTCGCCGATTGAACCCGAAGCCGTGAACCAACCCAATTCACGGATTGAGACCAAAGTCGTGAACCACCCTGGTTCGCGGGACACCAATCATTTCGTGGACCACCCTGGTTCGTGGACGGCCTCTCCAGCTGCGTGGACAATCACAACGCGAAGGGCGCCACCACCCATACCTCTCGGTGGCTCACCAAACACTTCTGTGTTCTCTTTTCTAGAGCCAAGTAAAATCCTTTTGATCTAGCCAAGTCCTCTATGAGTCCCTCATTGGCCTATTCATCGGACCCGAGCTGAGGCCTCCGCCAGAGCCATCGGACCCGCGTTGTATAACTTTCAGGCGCATTAGCGCGCCATTTTGAGTACACATATCCACGGTAAACTAGGTAAAAGGGGTTTCCCTGACCCTTGAGAAGATTGCTGAGCATTCCTGCATTCACATTCCCATTGTAATGTAGAGTCTAATCTTGGGAATCCCCATTCTACCTCTCCACATGTTGAGGGTTCCTCGAAAATGGTAAAATAGCCATCAGAAGGAAGCCTTCATGCACTACAAGAGAGGAGATGGGCGCAGGAGCACCCCCTTTCCCTCTCCTACTGGGATTTGACACCCCAGGCATCCATCTCGGAGTATGCCCCGATCATATGGGCCTTCCTAGAGTGTAAGCCCCAATTCATCACCCTGGGCCACTCCAAGCGTAATTCTCAATCCGCTTCTCATGAAGGTAACTTTCACGACGTGATCCTCTGGTCCGTACTGCCTCTTGTTTCTCACACCGAGCATGACTCACATTGGCATAGAGTAAGCATCGACCATGACATCCTGCGATGGGCCTCCTTAGAGTGTAAGACCCACTTAGCGAACTACGAGGACTTTGATCCATGCCAAAGCATGATACCTAGGAAGCCTCCATGAGGTTCAAGCCCGCCACTCGGTCGTTTCTTCATGTCGAGTTCCACCCTCGTCCAGCATGACATTAAACTGTATGTACGAACTACGTGGGCTTTGATCCCTACCTCCTAGACAGGGTACATAGGAAGCCTCCATGAGGTTCAAGCCCACCACCCATTGGACCACCTGGTCTCTCTTCACGTTGGTTCCCCGACACATATCCGAACTACGTGGACTTTGATCCCTGTTTCCTAAGTAGGGTACATAGGAAGCCTCTCTGAGGTTCAAGCCCAACAACCAGTCGATCTGATCATCTCCACATCAGTTCACCGCGCTACTCCTAGTGCTGCCTCAAGCAAGTTCCAACCCTTCGGGGTCGTTAATCCAATGAGGGATGGTAAACCTTGGGCATAAATGATTCCAAACCCATGCATCTAGTGCACTGTTTCCCCACATGTTTAAATCCATGGATACTATGTTTGGGTATAAACCAATGATTGGGAACATATGAATACGTCATAAATCAATAAGAGAGTCCCAGAACATGAAATAATTCCCCCCCAAAAAGTGTGTGATGAGCCCGACTTCCCATCCTCTCGACCAATGTGAGTTATTTAGAGTCACTGGTCAGACCATCTGGTGAACAACTACCTTTGGAAAGCAGGTCCATCAATCATTGGATACGGAGCTGTTTGGCATTTCGTGGCCGAAAACCAAAACTAAACAAAAAATTGTGAACCCGACATGAATATTTAACCAAACATGAAGGATTTAACCTATTCTCACCTAGTTCCCCCTCATGCTCTAAAGGAGGGCCAAGAAAGGTCATTAACTACGCATGGGATTATGAGATGCTACTTTGACGGGTTTGATACTTGTATTTGCTAAAATGTTTTGCAGCCACTACTTTCAGAACACCCTTCGATCCAATGGCATTGCAAAGGAACTCACAAGTGTGCGCTTCCAACGATGTAAGGATGAGACTTCTTCAACAACAGAGGACCCCGTCACCCACCCTGTATCTTCAACGCTAGATTTTGGACGTGCTGATCTGAGAGTACCACGTGAATGGTACTCTCCCAACTGTGGAGGCGGATATGCACGCCCTCCAATCTGCTAGTGCTCGTCGGTCGCCTACCCAGCAGCGGCCGCAAAGGCGGATCCAGACAGCCCCTGTGGCTGTCTCCAACCATTTCAGGAGCCTTTCCCCAGAATAGGACAATGCGTACCTCCCTTATATTTGGAAGGTGGATGAGGTCGACGTTGAGGACTTCATCCTTGTCGAACGAGGGTTCCGCTCCAAGGCCCCCATCAGAAGACGCCATTGTGGTCACGCCGTGACCCAACATCCTCATGCCAAGGAGGATGTCTCCACAAGGATTTAGGCCCACTCTCCCCGAGCTTCGGCCTCTCGGACCGCCCGACGAGGGTGGAATACATACAATCGGGGACCGGTCATCACCCTGGTCCCTGAGGAGGAGCTACGTTGTCCAGCCACAGAGGCGTACCACGAACAGGCACCTACACCTGTTCTCTCCTCTCAATCCCGCCATCCAGACATGGCAACACCGTGCGAGCTGGCACGCATCCCCGCTGAGGTCTGTCAAGCCCGTCGCTCATGCAGTACGACACCTACCAAGTATGCACATTTCCCTGCCCAGGGTCCTGAAGCCAGCCAGCTCGACGTGGTGGCGACCCGACACCATCAGGGCCAGATCCTACCAGTTTCCTCCGATGCCTGTTATCCCGATATGGTTGCGATCAACAAATATTGTGACCCAGATGTGGCGGAAAATCATAGGCGGGCATGTCTCCCCTTCAACAAATACCACCGGATCGATAAGGTGGGAAACCAATATATGCAGGGCCAGCTCCCTGCAGATGCAAGTAACGTCCACCATCCTGATGTGGCAGTAAACGGAAAGAAAAACTCACATATACCATTACTGGAGAATATTCGATCACCTTCCCCGACATATGAGAATTGTCAGTACCCACTGACCATTGGAGGACCGGAGGAGGATATTCCGGCTCCGATACCGGAATGGGCCTTCATACATGTTCCAGCCAATGATGTCTCTCTACATATCCTGGAAATGATGGAGGAGTAGGTATCGATCCCAGATCATATATTGCAGACTTGCCAGAATGTAATTGCATCAGCGACAACAGTAAGGACTCGGGCCCGTGAGCCTGTCTCCCTAATTGAGGTGACTCATCTAAGAGACGACATAGCCTCCTTGGAGTAGATCTGCATCCCTATTTTAGCCTAGTAGGGTCACTGAATGTATTCCACGACGCAAGGGAAACCAGATCGAGTAGCTTTACTCGTTCCAACTAGGGGACACCCATTCATCACATTGGATGCTCCAGAGCATGCATATATCCCTGCTAAATGTCAAGATGTTCGTCGGCGTATGCCCGCAACATCACGAGACCCAATTAGACAGGGACCCATAGGTAAAGTCCATTGTCAATAGCAGACGGTCCCCACTGCCCACAAAAGAGTGCCCCGAACACGTCGAAGTCAGCCAGAAAATAAAGAGTGGGTTCATGACTCCGCTCTCCTGGAAGATAAGGTTTCTGACGCTGCTAAGGATGCATCAATGGCTCAAAAACCTTCCCACCCATTACCATATTATGGGAATGGAAGTAGCAGTTGCAAAGGTCCTCCCCGCAATGTCGCTACGAGCTGCTCAGAAGGTCCTCTCCAGAGCACCTATGGGGGCCTCCCCCGTGGGCATATAATGATTGGTCACAAGATCTTCTATCTTGATGCGGGTCATGGAAACCCTCCACGTGACTAGAAGATCTAGCATTAATAAGGTCCTCCACATGCTGTGGTCCACCCTGAAGGTCCTCCCTAGGGTATACACTACAATCACTCTCCATGCAGTGGGACCACATATTATGATGGTAGTCCTCGCTATCATAGTCTCAACTACGGAGGTCCTCCTCGTAGTGACGTCTCATCCCAACATGAAGGCCCTCCTCTAGTCATGGCCTGCCCTGAAGGTCCTCCCCAGGGGTTATGCTGCAACGGAACTCCATGCAGCCAGGCATCAGGTCATTGTGGTAGTCCTCGCCAAACTGATAACGGAGGTCCTCCCTATAGATATGTCGAGCAATGAGAAGGCCCTCCCCTCATTGTGGTATATTCTGGAGGCCCTCCCAAAGATGTATCTCACATATATTCCACCTGGGACAGCCTTAATGGTAGTCCTCACCATTTCCGCAGCTATGATGGTAGTCCTCGCCACCATGGCCGCCATTGTGAAAGTCCTCCCCGCAATGGCCCCAAGAAACAAGAAGGTCCTCTCCTTGTCGCGGCATGTCCTGAAGGTCCTCCCCAGGATGCGCGTCGAACTTGAAACCATGATGGTCATCCTCACCATGACGGTAGTAGTTGCGAACGTCCTCCCTGTTACAACGCCACACAGCCAGACGGTCCTGCCCTTGCTGCAACATGCCTTGGAGGTCCTCCACAGGGTGTGCACTACAAAAGTCCTCTATGTAGTGAAGCATCTGGCAGTAATGGTAGTCCTCACCAGTACGGCCGTCATTGAGAAGGTCCTACCCTTGATGACATATTATATTGACAGAAAGGTCCTCCTCCTGCTGAATGAAGCACCGAAAAGCCCTCATATGCCGAGGCACTCAGAAGGATGTGATCTAGCATGTCAGATTCCTAGATTGTCGCTAATGACTCCCTTCATCGATCAGGAGTCGTTCTAGGGCCGCGTTCATATTCTAAACCACCCCAGAATCGACGAAAAGGCAATTCAATACCTACCGGTTCCACTACCTCCAACTACAGTGAGATCCTTAGTTGGGCTAACCATGTAGAGGAATCACTGGCTGGGGAGTTTGCCGATATTCTGCACCTGACGAAACGATTGGCCATGAATTATATGCCAGTTATGTTTTGGCCCAGAGCCACCTCTCTATATGACATACCCAAGGAGTTGTCAGAAGAATACATGCACGAAATCCTCCATAATATATGGACGACCCTCCACTGGATGAAATCGAGCTTTCTGTCCTATGACGGGTATGTAAACCACGTCAAGAAGATAGGGGACCTCCTGCGTCACATCGACCTGGAGGCCCTTTCCCCGATGCGATGGCAATGCCCCGAGAGGCGCAAAGGGAATAATGAGGCAGCATGCCTCCGTTCACTACACGAACTGCACCGCCTCATCGGTGAAACTCTAACGGGAGTCCATATCAGGGGATGGGGGAACACGGTGCTCTTAATTTAACTCCTCTACACACCCAGAAAAACCCGCTAGGCATGGTATCGTGTAACATAGTAACATCGAGATGGAAATCGGGTGGTCCCCATGTTTAGGAAAGGAAACACACCCAACAGAGTAGGGATTTGAGTATGTTCCAGCAGCGTCAGGCATGGTTGGAACAAACCATTCAAGAACTCCTGAATCAGGCCACTGAGAGAATTTAGTAAGACTCTCGCCTAAGAGAGGTCAATCAACGATCTCTTCCTGCCTCCCTAGAAGGGACTGATCCACAGGTGAATTCGGCACCAGATCTGGTTCACCCCCGGATGGGGGCACATGAGATCAGGCAGGTCGCGATAGCCGCAGCCACTACCGCAATCTAGGTTCAACCCTAGCCTACAAGGCTGGGGGTATTTTTTAAAAAATAATTCCCCCATAAGACCAATAAATCTGGGAAGAGACTCAATGTCCAGGGAATAGAGTCAACCCCAGACCTCAGGGCTGGGGGAATTATTACCCCCTCAACAACAACCTCCTCCATGAGAATCATTGTTCTCTAGTCTAGGGAGGACAGTAAGATGGGGTGGTTCCTGTCCTATACCGTCATATGAATCATCATCCCCTCTGAGAGGAAGGGATACCGTAAGGTCACATCAAAGAACTCTCTACATCACCCTTTGACAAGAAGTCCGAGGGCAATCCCTGGTCTGAAGGGGAAGGCCAGCTGAAGATGCAGTATATCCTCTTCCTATTTGGAAGATGACATCCCCTCCACCCCACAATATGTATACATCAACTTCATAGAGGCTAACCCATGGGTGACACTGGGGAAAATGTAAATCCAGACAGATCGGGAGACGACGGTTCTGGCCAGGCTGTGACTCACAGCGAACCCCCAGGGGTGCACACCTGGAACCAGAGGGCCGCTTTAAATTTGGCCTCCCCTTCAGCTAACCTCCCTCTGCTCGCCCAGTGATCTTCCAACAAGGACAAGAACAAAGGAATTGTTACACTTAACCCGTCCCCTTCCCTCGACAAAAAACGAGACACTCACGCTCGAAGAGAGGTTCGCTCGACAGGAAGAAGAGACGTGAGAATTGAGGCAGCTTAACTCCGAGCTGCTCCAGAGGAACCGCCTTATTGAAAGTGCGTCCCAAGAAGAGCCACATCAAGAACTCCCAGAAAGTGCACCCCAAAGTCTAAGTCTTGCCCTGACAATCAATGCACGGCTAGGGATCCTGCCCAATGAGGAACCTGGTCCGTCTGACTACCTGAATAAGGATTATGAATACCAAGATTTCCCTCCACTGAGGAGGCAACTGGATCAAGAATGCCTAAACCCTCGGAGGGCACCCCGAACGAAATATACACCATTGGTACCGACCAATCCGGATCCTCAAGGAATGCCTCAGGCTATGCCTACCCAGGACTGGGCCCAACAGGATGTAAACCAGGGACTCACCAACACCATTGAGGAAATAACAGCTCGATTGGAAGCGATTGAAGGTCGACGCACTCCGATACATCCTGAGCAGAAACCCTACCCATATTGGGTGACCAACACACCACCTCCACCCAATTTTGGGATCCCTGTATTCCCCATCTTCAACAGTTCAAGCGATCCGGAGCATCATTTGATGCACTACACATCCTATTGCGACCCTATGATGGGATCTACAGAATATCAAGAAGCAGTGAAACTTATATGCTTCATGCGGACTTTGCAAGGATCCGCCATCGTCTGGTATACGAGTCTTCTAGCCCAGTCGATAAAGAGTTGGGAGGACCTCCGACAGTAGTTCCTATTCCAGTTCTACTCAACGCTGCCTAAAACTATGGTCAGCGATCTCATGAACTACAAGTAGAGGGAGAATGAGAGGGTCTCAGATTTCATCACCAGATGGAAAGGTCTGACCTATTATCTTAACAGTCCAATGCCTCAAGATGAAATGCTATCCATATGCATCGATAACATTAGAGATGAGCTGCAAACACCGTTCATACTGGTGGAGTGCACCACTGGCTTCCGCCATCTCTCAGCCATCACCCAGAGAATTGATGAATCCCTGCAGCAGACTAATTCAAAGTCCAGAATAGCCTTGAAGGCTCCTGCGAAAAGAGCCCATAGAGATGAAGAAACCACTGTCACACTCAAGCCATCCCCTGTGCCCGCTTCACCGCTCAAGCCTCCACCAAATCGTCATGGTCCCCCTGCATATCAATGGCCACCCCCGCCTAAACGGGACGATCAGAGAGGACCAACGCAGAACCATTTTGAGGAATGAAGTCAAAAAGTATACTTGTTCCGGGACGATCAAGTCCATGACTACTTCATTGCCGCTATGAATGGCAACTTCCTCTGCCTTCCGGAACCGAGGAGACCTGAAGAGGTCAGCCGTGATGATAGACCAGATTATTTCCCCTACCATCAGATGTTAGGGAACTGTATCCGAGAATGCTTCATCTTCCAAGAACTTCTGCATAGGATGGTAGAATCTGGACAGGTCGAGCTGGGGCCACCCCCAGCACATGTGGCATGTATCTATACCACCGACTCTGACAAGGAGGAGGGGTGGCAGAAAGTCACCAGCAAGTAGGGGCAGAAATTTGACAACTGGATGACTCATAAGACTATCAACCGGGGCCATGGAATACTCTAAGATCAACTACATCAGTCGGTGTTTCCTCTAGCAGCACCTGGAGCCGCAGAGCCGATAGCATCGGCCTCACAACCCTCCATGAGCCAGTCATCTAGGCATAATCGAAAGAGGAAAAAATCACAAGAGGAGTAGTCCGCGACGGGGCCAATGTTAGTCCAGACCCTAACAGACTTCATGCCCTCAAATTTGGAACCACGGACACTGACCAACCAAATGGCACCATCAGAGACAACCGACCAGGTTGACCAGTCAGAGGAGGAAGCACCAATATTTGGTTCTATCAATATCATCCATCTAATGGAATCATTCACTGATGAAGGGTATGATTACGAACCCAAGTTCCCTGCACGAGGAGCCGGGTGGAGGAATCGAAGAGGCAGAGGATACCAGGGGAGGCGTAGCCGTGGAAGAAACCAACCCTACGGTTGGACCATGGCCCAAACCGTCAATACCAAAAAAAACCCATGGGAGAGCCCTTCAGTGGACTCTGTAGGAGAGAGAATGCCCCTCCACCCCCAAAAGTAGCCACTCTGGCCCTGTTGTTCTACGATAGCCACCATAGGAGGAGCAAGTGTCTGGTCACCTAGTGCGCACAAACAGAACAGCCAGGCCAAGTCCTCAAAACGCGGGAACACCATCGACATCTGTCCCCACAGCCGGTCCCTCCTTGTCAAATGATCCAGATCCCAAAGGACCCGCTAAGACTCTCCCGCCAACGGAGAAGCGTCGACCGCTGGAGAAAAAATATGACATCCTTAAGTAGCTGGCGTCAGTACTAGCAATGTTTTCAATCCTGGATGCACTGAGTTTGTCATCCGACCTTAGGGAGGCACTTATCAAAGCATTGATCAGCCCCTAGGAATTCCAAGTCGAGGTAGTTGTCGCCGAGATTTACAGGACGGAGACTAGACCGGCTGAATGCAGTGCAATTATTTCCTTCACCGATCTGGATGAAGATTCCATCATGCAAGGACACATCAGACCGCTATATGTGTCTGGCATGCTGAATGGTATTGAGATCCGAAAAGTCTTTATAGACAATGGCTTTGGAGTTAACCTCCTTCCCCTATGGACACTCCATATGTTGGGCTACAGTGAGGACGATCTAATTCCCTCAGCCACAACTTTGTTAGGTTACGACAAGAGTGAGCAGAAAACAATGGGACAGATTAAGCTAATGACCCATTTTGGTGACCTGGTAGCCTACACAGAATTCCTGGTGGTCCCAAAGAGCACAACATTAAATTCCCTGCTGGGAAGGCTAGGGCTCTATATGCCCATGGTCGTTCCTTCATCCTACCACCAGTGTATCAAGTACTGCGTCAATGGAAAAAGAGGGACGTTGGATGCCGACAAGGCCCCTTTCGAGCTCTCCGAGTCACATTACATTGACGTCGGGTTCTATGACCAAAAGAAGAAGAAGCCTTTGGTCGATGAAATCGACTAGATCCTTGCTTCAAATGGCCTGGAAATGGTCCTTGATGACCCCCTCAAGCATCTTGGCAGAGATTATGTCATGCACATCAACTGTGTTGAAGCGGGAGTTCAAGTCCGGACATGCATTCAGATGTCCTCAAGACTTCATCCACCATGGTCGAGCACGACAATGCTGGAACGTGTACCAACCCTCGATTTGGGGATGAATAATCAAGAAGGGATGCCCACGATGCCTCTCCCTCAAACCCTCAAAGGCTCAGACCGGAAACTCTCTTCTCGTCAAATCAAGAAGACGAGGACTTGGGAGAAGAAGAGGGGGATGATCTCAGATATTCACCTCCCACATTTGAGGAGGGTATCTCCACCAATATGGACGAGGTCAGGGAATTAAACCTGGGTAAGGAAGAAGACTTGAGGCCCGCTATCATTAGCGCAACCATGTCTCCCAAGGAACACGAGGTATATACCTCCTTCCTAAGGCAACACCAAGACATCTTCGCCTGGAATTACATGGAAATTCCAGGACTCGATCCCGAGGTAGCGACGCATCACCTGGGTCTTCCAAAAGACCACCGGGGCTACAAACAGGCCGCTAGAAGGACACACTCCTCACATGCAGCCATGATAGAGGCTGAAGTTGATAAGCTCATTAAAGCCGGCTTCATCAGGGAGGTCTAGTACCCCATTTGTTTGGCCAACATCTTCCCTGTCAAGAAATAGAATGGAAAAATATGCATCTGCATTGACTTCAGAGATCTCAATCGGCATAGTCTGAAAAATGACTTCCCGGTTCCAATCACCGAGTTGTTAATTGATGTGATGGCCAGGAATAAGGCTCTATCCTTCATGGACAGCTATTCTGGATATAATCAAATTAGGATGGCCCAAGAAGATGAAGAAGCCACTGACTTCAGGGCCCCTCAAGGGGTATTCTGTTACAGGGTCATGCCCTTTGGTCTCAAGAATGCTGGCACCACGTATCAGCGTACCATGCATCGGATCTTTAAGCAGTTCATAGGGAAATTCATTCAATGTTACGTGGATGACCTAGTGGTCAAGTCCAGTCAGCGCTCGGATCACCTGTCGGACCTTGAGACCGTCTCCAATAATCTCCGACATCATAGCTTGAAGATGAACCCCTTGAAATGCGCCTTTGGGGTTACCTCAGGGAAATTCCTTGGCTTCGTCGTACGCCATCGTGGCATTGAAGTCGACCCTGAGAAGACAAAGGTTATCCCGAGCCTACCAGATCCTCGAAATCTCACTGAGCTTAGGGGATTCCAAGTTCACCTAACCTATATTAGGTGGTTCATAGCCTACCAGGCAGGAAAATGTCTGCCCTCCACCAGGTTGATGAATAAGGGGGTCACGTACCAGTGGATGAAAGACTTCCAAGAGGCATTAAACAACTTGAAGAAGTACCTATTAATCCCACCGGTGCTCATGCCCTTGTTTGAAGGAAGGCATCTCATTCTATATGTGATGGCCCTAGAACGGTCATTGGGAGCCTTCCTCACATAGAAGAACGACGCTGGCAGGGAAAACAATCTCTATTAACTCAGTCGAACCATGATTGATGCTGAGACTTGATACTCAAAAATCGAGAAGTGCTTTCTGGACTTGGTCTTCGCAGTCCAAAAGTTGTGACATTATCTGAAGGATCATGAGGTCCATTTAATCTCACAGAGTAACCCACTCAAATACATCCTCAGTAGCCCGATGCTAACCGGACGCCTATCCCGATGGGTGGACATCCTGCAAAAATTTGACATCTGGTTTGTGCCTCAAAATGCCATCAAGGGCCAGGCCTTAGCAGAATATCTGGCAGAGCACCCTTCAATAGGGACCAATTCACCAAACGCTAAACTACCTGATGATGATATCTTCTCGGTTCAAGTGGAGGTCCCAGCATGGGAAATGTACTTTGACGGCGCGTCCCGAATCCTCATCGGGAAGAGGATGGAGGATCCCAGATTCATCAAAGTGGGTCTGGGGATATACTCATGTCCCCAGAAAATAAAGTTTTTCCATATCCTTTCCTACTATTAGAGGGATGTACGAAAAATTAAGCGGAATATCAATCCCTCATTGTAGGCCTGAAACTCGCACTCTAGGAACAAGTAAAACACCTTAAGGTAAAAGGTGCCTCAGAGCTGGTCATCAAACAAGTCAATGGTGACAATGCTATTAAAAAGGAGGAGATGATCCCCTTGTTTGACCATGTCCGAGGTCTAATGGCCGAGTCCTCCCCAGAACCATCATTGACTTATATTCCCCGGTCCCCGAACTCTCGGGCGAATTCATTAGCCAACGCAGTCACGGCCTTAGCCAACCCAGACCGGGATGAAACGGTCATCAACATTGCTCACCGTCGAATGATATTACCATTTGTTCTAGCTAAGACTGAAGAGATCCACGAAGTCAGTCCTTTCCCCAAGCCATATGATCCTACCACCGGCTGGATGATCCCCATAGTTATATACCTTCAACCAGGAGAGCTTCCATCAGACATGGATAAATGAGAGAAAGTACAGAGAATGGCAATCAATTTTATCATGTATGGCGGTGCGGGTCAGAAAGAGGTCCTCTAAAAATGATGCTTCAATGGAGTTCTCCTCAGATGCATTGAAGGATAAGAAATTGTTGCTGTCATGACTGATATACATGCAGGAGCGTGTGGAGCACATCAACAGGGGACCAAGATTACCCATCAAGTTCGAAGGCTTGGGGTACTACTAGCCCACTGTGGCACAAGACGATGAGCTTTTTACCGCAAAATTCCACTCATTCTAGATCCATGCCAACTTCATACACCAACCCTCGGATTTACTTCATCATGATAAGTACTCATGGCCATTTTCCATCTGGGGGATGGACGTCATGGGGCCACATCCTCCCGCCACGGCCAAACGGCTGAAGTATATCCTCACCGAAACCTATTTCTTTTCCAAATGGGCAGAAGCCATGCCCCTCAAGGAAGTCAGGGAAAGAAATATTTTCAGCTTCATGAAGACCAATATCATCACTAGAATTGTTGTCCATCATACTATACTGACGGACAATGACACCAATTTCTACTCTACTGAGTTGGAAAAGCTATAACAGGAGTATTGTATCAAGGATAACCACTCATCCCGCTACCATGCAGCGGCCAACGGATAGATATAGGATTTCAACCTGACCCTGTCCAGCATTCTTCATAAGATGGTGGACAAAGACAAGAAGTCATGGCCGGATAAACTCCTCCAGGCATTTTGGGCTTATCAAACCACAATACGCACCGCTACTCGATCTACCCCATACTCATTGGTGTACGACATGGAGGTAGTCCATCCCATTGAGCTACCACTTCCCTCACTCCGCGTTGCCATCTGTGATCAATTATCCGATGATGAGCTGTCAGAAAAGTGGCTAGGTGAATTGGAATAGCTAGACAAGAAGCGGTTGCACAATCTGCACCACCTGGAAGTGTACCAGAACTGGATCGCACGAGCCTTCAACAAAAAGGTCTGCCTACGGTCTTTCTTGGATGGAGAATTAGTGCTGGTCCTCCGGACCCTAATGATACCTGGCAAGAAGCCTCCAAAGATGGAGCCCAAGTGGGAAGGACCATTTGTTTTACACAAGGTCTACTCCAATGGAGCATATACCCTCGTCTCCATGGATGGATAATTTACAACCGCTCCTACGAATGTGAGATTATTAAAGAAGTATTTCACATAGAAACTATATGGGCCTCATCCTGACCACATGACGTTAAACTGTATGGCCCACTTCCTCATCGCATGACGATAATCTGCATGGAGTTCATCCTTACTACAGGACGATTAACAGCACGGATGATGAAATAAAATGAGATGTACTCATTGTCTGAGCTGCATGACGTTAAACGTCCAAGCACCCAATGGTCCAAACTCGATGACCTTAAACAAAGAGTATTACACCCTCACCATATGATGCTAAACTGCATGGACAAGGTGATTTAAAAATTCCCTTTTCCCATGTGTATGGACTAGTCCTGCACGGGGTGTATTGTCTTTCAGATAACTATGTGAGGCTTGATTCCTACCCTAGCAGGATACATAGTGACGCCGGGATCCCTAGTCCTGGCCCAGCCACCTCAAAAAGAAAAACAAAAAATCTCCATTCCCCCGTGTACAGACCAGAATTGCATGGGGTGTGTTCACGTCCTCACCGCATGACGTTAAACTGCATGAACAACAAGAGTTAAGAATACCAATTCCCCCATGTACAGACTAGACTTGCATGAGGTGTGTTCACATCCTCACCGCACGACATTAAACTGCATGAATAACAGGAGTGAAGAATACCCCTCCCACCGTGTATGGACTAGAACTGCACAGGGTGTACCCCACGTCCTAACCACATGACGTTAAACTGTATGGACTCCATCTTCACTACATGATGTTAAACTGAACAGATTCCAGAGAACTACGTATGGATTGATTCCTGCCCTCGCAGGATATGTAGCGATACCATGATCCTTAGTCCTGGCCCAACCCTCTGAATAAAAGATAAAAATATGCCTTCTTTCCCCCGCGTATGGACCAGAACTACGCGGGGTGTTTTTCATTCAATGGAACTACGTATGGCTTGATTCCTACCCCCGTAGGATACGTAGCGACGCCAAGATCCCCAGTCCTGGCCCAACACCTTGAAAAAAAGATTCCCTTTTCCCCCATGTGTGAACCAGACCGACATGGGGTGTACTTCTCATCCTTATCACACGACGTTAAACTGCACATAAAATGATGTTAAAAACGCCCCCTTCCCCCATGTACGGACCAGACCTACACGAGTTGTATATCATCGTCCTTACCGCAGGACGTGAAAATGCACGAAAGTCGTCCTTACTGCACGACGTTAAACTGCAGGGAATTAGTCCCCACCGCATGACGCTAAACTGCAGAGACCCCCTTTTTCTTTCATGTCGGTCACCTTTGTCCTTACCGCATGACGTTAAACTGCATAGAGTTTGTCCTCACCGCATGACGTTAAACTGCACGGAATTCGTCACAACCCACCCAGGACACATGACGATACGAGATGGAGGTAATCCTTGCAAATTTGGATACATCATTTCCATACATCAGATTCCATAGCCCAGATAATTATGGATTTTCATAACCCCTCATGGCCATCGGAAGTGGAAAGTCATCAACCAATGGACACCTTTGCACGACTATGCATACCATGCCCTCAGCGGCTCTGCATATTGATAGCCCCTATCCCATCTACTAAAGGAAATATTTCCACAAGCGACACACTTCCTAGCTTCATACGCTTTCCGGCCTCAAAGCCCCTATACCATACCTCTTGATCGACAAGTTTACGGCGAAGTGGTTTACAAGTTCATACCCCTTTTCACATCCAGGCGTTGCTAGGGTATCTCTATCTGGCTAGCCTATGTGTCTGTCAGTGGTTCACATAGAAACCTACATCAAAAAACATCAATCCAGGACTAGGCTACTTTGACTCAATGGACAATTTCAGTGAATATGTTTTTGTATACTCAGACACCATTATCCCCACATGCCAATCTTAGTAATATGAGAAATCGCGGATTTTCATAATCTTTCATGGTCATCGGAAGTAGAACATTATCGACTCGAGGACACCCTTGTACGACTATGAATACCATGCCTTCAGCGGCTCTGCATAATGATATCCCATGGCTCGTCCATCAAAGGCATGATTTCTTCGGGCGGTACTTCTCCTAGCTTCGTATGCCTACCGGCCTCAGAGCCCCGACACCATACCTCCTGATCTGAGAAATCTCAAAGTTGCAGTTTACGACCTTCATCCCCCGACCTATTCTAAGAATACTAGATCATTTTGACTCAGTTATCCTTCGAGTGGCTGCATCAATAGTCACCCAACGGTCTGAGCTCTATGAACGATAAACTAGGAGTATCTCGTCCTTAATGCATGAAGTTAAACTTCATGGAATGAGGGCACACCCCCGCGCAAAAAAAAGAGATAAAAGATCAGCGTAGGGGGATCTTTGAAACTCAACAAGCAACCTGGGATGGATATCCCCGACATGTCAAGACATTCCCCTTCCAAATGACAGACTTCGTGGCCCAGATAATTGTGGATCCTCATAACCATTCATGGCCATCAAAAGTGGAAATTCATTGACCTATGGACACCTTTGTACGACTATGCATACCATACCCTCAGCGGCTCGACATAATGATAGCCCATAGCTCGTCCATCAGAGGCATGATTTTCACAGGAGATGCCCTTCCTAGCCTCGTACGCTTACCGGCCTCAGAGCCCCCATATCACCTTTCCAGATCCAAGAAGCCCTAGAACCATGATTTACACCAATCAACCCCCCTTCCACGTCGGGGGCATGTTGAGGTATTCAAACCCAGTTATATTCTGATAAAGAGAAGCCTTTATAAAGATGCCCCCATCCTCGCTGCATGATGTTAAAATGCACAGAAACCTTTAAAGATATCCCCGTCTTTACCGCATGACGTTAAACTGCACGGATTCCGTCCTTGCTGCATGACGTTAAACTACACAGAAACCTTTAAAAATATCTCTCGTCCTTTCCACATGATGAAAAACAGCACGGATTATGTCCCAACCACATGATGATAAAACTACACGGTCATACTCTTCATGGGTTCAATGAGAAACATAGGCTTTTCTTCATCTTTCAGTGCATGGGTCAGACCTGCACGAACCACCACCTCACACCAGTGTGAGGAATAATTACATCACCCATTCTCAGGAATATTAGTCTAGATATTTCTCCCGTATTTGGGCACCCTCCCATCATAAATAGCACACTGTACACAGAAAAAAGCCGAACTCTCATAAGCCACCCCTGGTGGTTCCAAATCTCAACGTCCCTGAAGTTGCTCGGCTATCGGAAGCGGATAGTATTTGACTTATAGACCCTTTGTATGACTATGCATACCATGCCCTCAGCGGCTCTGCATATTGATCGCCCCTGGCCCGTCTACCGAAGGCAAGTTTTCCTTAGGCAATGCTTTCCTCCGTACGCCTCTTGGTCTCTGAGCCCCCATGTCCATCCCGGGATTCAGAAACCCTCTGATCTACAGTTTACCAACCTCTTTCACAACCCTGCCTGAATGTGGTGGGATGTCTTTGAAAACATTTCTAGGAACTAGGAGAACTCATTCCATTTCATTTAATGATGTCCCAGCTGCATGAATTTAAACTGCATCAGGCCTTAACCATCCCTTACGCTAACTAAATGCATAGGGAGGTGGTTTACGGACCATGATCCTGATTAGTACAGATGTTCCCAAAACCCTTTCAGATGTCACACTCCTCTTCTGATCCACCCCTGGTGGTTTTCATAATTTTCCATGCCACACATCGTGGATTCCGTAATCCAAACTTCCATGAAGTCCCCTAGCCATTAGAAATGGATAAGTCTTTGACTTAAGGACACCTTAGTATGACTATTCATACCATTCCCTCAGCAGCTCAGCATATTGATTACCACTGGCCCATCTACCAATGGCGTGTTTTCCTTAGGCAATGCTCTTCCTATCTCTGTACACCGACACAACTCCCATACCTTGAGACATGCCCTGCATGCCACTCAAATTCAAACATGTTTCCCCACCCATGTGCGTCTGAAGGGTATTAAGACATCTTTTAATCAGTTGAACCCCATTGGAGCCCTCACCCCACTATATTTGGTCAGGTCTGTTCGACCTAAAACATCAGTAGCCATAATCATGATGACGAGACTTTAAACTGCTCACAAATGAAAGTGGAACAAATCCTGTTAGGCTGAAAACCTGAAAAGGGAGACCTAAGAAAAATCTGGGTTATACCCGCTGGGTCCATACCAAATGGGTCCAGGCAAAATCATGGCATTAAAAGAAGAAAAAGACAAAACATTTGTAGGGTTTTCCTGTAAAACCCCAGAAATAGTCAGACTACGCTCGCTGGATCCCATGGCCCAGGAAAAAATTAGAGCTTGTTTTCTTGAGTTATGATTAGTTCTGATTCAGTGGGTTGTTATTTTCACAACAATTGTTTTAAGTAACAATCGAATTCCATAGCAACGAGTGATTGACAGAGACAGTGTTTCATTCGAATGAAGAATGGGAGGACATCCACAAGACGAGGTCTCTCCTTCAAACAAAAAAAAGTAAAAAAGGGAGCAAAGGGGTAAGTAAAACAGGGGATACAAAATTAGCTATGATAGTTATAAAGGTGCCTGACTTGCTCTCCCCACAAGATCAGTGACCGTGCAATGAAGGTCGTTGCAGGATTGTTCCAGAACTGCCCTCACCCTGGTTTCAACCTCAGCCACCAGACGGATACAATCCACTACTGATTTGAGATTGTTGAACCCATTTCTAGTAACATCAAGACGACCAGTCATAGTCGATAACTGATCCATCAGCATCACGGCCTGTTCTTCGCATTCATGCAACTTGGAGGATAGTATGGCCGCCTGATCACAAGAGATCACCTCCCATGCTATCAATTTATGGAGCTTTGTTGTGGTTTCCTCCATGTTACAGGCCCCACAATGAGTGGTCTCGAAGTTAGAAAGATTTCATTCATTAGTGACATCTTCCTTGCAGGCCATGAAAACTTGGAAAGCAAGAGAATTGAACTGCCAATAGTCAATGCCACCCGACCCAAAACCCAAGAAGAGATGACGAAGAGCTTTGGTTTATTTTTCATTTCAGTTAAGGGGGTTTCGGTGATGATTTCATATATTTGGGGCCAGGCCCACCTGCGCACTGCCCGATGGTCTGCCATGGTACAAGGACCTTTGGTATCCTCGCTGGATGACACGAGAACAAAGTCTAGCATGGCAGCCTACGCGGACGTGTGCTCACTAGAAGATGACTCTGAAGCTGGAATGTCTGGAGCCCCTAACCCTGGTTCAGGCTTGGGGACCAAGTTTCTATGCCCAGTATCGACTGGAGGAACCTCCGGGATGGTCTCGCTGGGACCCGACACCATAGGGTCGTCCTCATCCATGCACAAGAAGGATGAATTTGTCTGAACTGTGGACACCGCAGGGTTGGGAGAAGAATGTTCTTTGAATCTCTTTGATCGACGAGCCATTAGTCGGTCCTCCCTTAAAACTTATGAGGAATGTGTAGTGGATGCAGCTGCCACCATACATCCTGATTTAGGAACCTGCCGGACATCCATCCCTAGGATCCCATCAGAATAATATTTTACCCATGTTTTTGCATACTCCATGGAAAGGCCAGCAGCCGCGCCCGTATCCGGCAGGGGAATGTTTGTGTCAGATCCCTCCCACATCAGCATCATCCACCATCAACGAAGTATGGCTGGATGTAGTTCTTGGGCCCAAGAAGGGGGGAGGGAAACTTGGACTTGCATGCACCCGAACTGGCGAGAAAAGCGATTCGGGATATACAACTCACACAAAGAAACCTCATTGGTTAGTGCCGATAGAAACCTGTCCCGTAGTGAGATCATGTAAGAGCGCTCTTCCAGGCTCCCCCGACGGTTGTCAACTAAGACGCCAGATGGGGTGGGGTAGGGAGAGAAGATGAAATGGGAGAAGTCACTCAGAAGCTCGAGGACTTCACTAGAGTTGAGAGACATCAATCGAACTCCGGCAATATCCAATATGGTAGGCTGAAAGGTAGGAAGCAGTATGTTCATGTTGTGACGATATTCATAATAGCGATAATGATCCACCACCCAGCCATACAAAAATTGAAATGACCCGCTTAGACGGTAGGGAGACTTTCCCACCTACATGTCGCTCAGTAGCTCATAGATACGAGCCAAAGTGGGAACGGATAAATTCCCCAAGTGGCCCTCTTCTAACTCAGCCGCCATCATCATAGTGCAGGCTCGAACACCTGGGTTAACGTCCCACGAAGGAAATAACCACCCACTCAAAAACATAGCAAACATACCGGCCAACCGGAGCATAGGAGACACACCAGGGCACACCTCGTAACCCCATGAAAGGTAGTCTCCTGCTTCTAGAACCGACCAGTAAGTACCTTGAATGGTTTGTGAATGTTGGGAAGGATGAGTCCTGGGACGCTTAATCTTCGGTGTTGGACCAGTGGTGTTCAAAAATATCCCTATCCAAGTGTTATAAGGAATAAGCGAGCAAGCACGCAAGGCCTGACCTAGTGACTGCTCCGCCATGGCCAGCAGCTCCCTCGCCTATAAAGGCACCTGTTCAATGTTGTCCCAGGCAGCGGGAGTGGGATAAAATTATTCATACATCTCGCCCGCAATTGGCAGTCCTCCAATCTGGTAGATTTCCCACAGAATAATGCCGACTTCACCATGAGCAAGGTGGAAAGTATTAGTAATTGAACACCAGCGGCTGAACAGGTCGAGCAAGATCAGAGATGGTGGGTAAACATCAAATTGGGAAGCCCACACTGCAGAGTATAGATTGACTGCCTCCAGTGAATCGGGAGACTCCCGACAATGATGATGGACCCAGAAAGCCCAGGCCCAATCATTTGAGAAGAGCCCGCCGGATCGAAGATCCCACCTGGGAACCCACCCTGCATTAGGATCCCTTCGAGCAAGGTTGATAATAGAAGGGTAGTCCTTATGGATAGCTTTCTAAGAAAAGTCTTGAGTGCACTGATCGCTTTGGGTCCATATAGATCCCCTCAGAATAAATGTGTCTTTAGGACCAAAATTAGAGATTATCTCCCTGAATTGGGTAAGGTTTTCCTAAATTCATATTTAGTGCGCTTCCAGGAAAGGATAAAGGAGACCTGAGAATGTAGGCGGGATAGGGACATCATCCTGAAGACCGAAGCCGTAGAGCAAGAGCCGATTGGATAATGGATAACTCAGAAGCTCTGAAGAGAGTAGGTTCTTCAAAACACCATAATTAGAAATGATGGACTGACTAGGGTCCTCTTTGATGCTCTCCGCTCTATGAATCATAACTGAACGTCTCTCTGAGCCATTTAGGATGGGATCTGTAGCAGGCCTTGGCGCATAACGATGGGGAACCATATTTTCTCCCTACACAATGAGAGCCAATAATTGGTTAGTCCGGATTAAAATTCTGAACAAAAATGACCAAATGAATGGTTAATGAGCCTTCATAATCAAATCTGCAAGGAGGCCTTGGAGGATGGTTCACGATGACATCATCCCATGAACCATCACTTCACGAAATCAGTCTGCAAAGCCCTAGCCTGCAGAGCATTGTCCAGGAAACTGCAAACCAAGTTGCTCCACAGAATTTCGATCCCGAGTTTATTTGAAAGACTCAGATACTTTTTAATGTTCAAGAGATTTTAGTCTGAGTAGCATCAAAACTGTGAATCAAGTTCCTTCGCAGCCCATCATCACTTAATTTTTAATTAATTTAGATTAATGGTTCACGGTCGGGATGTTGGTTCGCGGATCAAGCCAACCGCGAAGAAGGAATGGTTTGTGGGTGAAGCCGACCATGAAGAAGGAATGGTTCGTGGAGATTGCTGCCAGTTCATGGATGAGGCACTTCTCAAAGGAGAAAACACACGGAGGTGAATGAGCTCTAGTTTTGCGAAAAATTCAGTAAAGGACAAGTGCGAGGGCTCCCCGTATTTATAGGCGTGGTTCCCTACTAGGTCCACCATTCTACCGCGAACCATCTCTGTTTCAGGACCACTTTGCATCAGAATGGCCTCCTCTTCATTCCGATCGGACCTCATTCTGATGGGGGGGGGGGGCATTTGTAGGGTCCTGAAAAATCCGCAAAGGAAATTTTACCCAAATCTCCCAAAGAATTGGGGAAAATAATCAAAGAAGAGACACAAAAGGACCGGTCCACGAACCGGTCGATGGAATCCAATGTGGCCAGGCACCGCGAAGAACCCCCTCCACGAACCATTTTCGTTCGTGAAATGGAGGCGGAGAGCCTCCACGTTCGCGAGACAGAATTGGCACTAGTCTGGTTCACCGTCACGAACCACCCCAACCGCGGACCGCGTCGACCAGTTCAAGCCGCACCCACTATCATTCGCAGAATAGAGGCGGAATACTCCGTAGCCGCGAAGAACTCCCTGAGTTCACCTCGCAGAGGGTGGGAGCATTCAATACCCACCACGAATCATGGATTGACCAAGTCGGCTGTGAATCGGGTATTTGGTTATGGGCCTCCGTAAAAGGTGCCACATGGCCACATATACATTCCCTTCCTTATTTAATAAAAGGAGACCAAGGGGGAAAGAAGAAAGGTGATCAGAGAACTGGAATCATATTCGGAAGGATTGGTCATTCGGAAGGAGATAGGTTGAAGGAAGGCTTCAGATTTCGCAAACAGCAAAATTCCCATCCGCGAACCACAATAGGTATATGAATTAAGAAGGAATTGGAAAATGCATAATAATTTGGTGAATCGTGAACCTAAAATATTGAAAAAGGAGAACCGCGAACCAAACTCCATCCGCAGATGACTTCCACATTGAACAGGGAGTTTAGGCCTCTTTTCCCATCCGTCGTACAATATAGCACTTTCCTACGCGGGCGAAGCCCCGACCGACGATCCTATGATCGGCGCCGCCCTTGGCCCCCACTGCCAGCCTGGAACCCTCCGCGAACCACCCGGGTTCGCAGATTGAACCCGAAGCCGCAAACCAGCCTGGTTCATAGATTGATCCCGAAGCCGCGAACCACCCCAGTTCGCGGATTGAACCTGAAGCCGCGAACCACCCTGGTTCGTGGATTGATCCCGAAGCCACGAACCACCCTAGTTCGTGGGATGCCAATCATTCCGCGGACCACCCTAGTTCACGGACGGCCTCTCCAGCCGCGTGGCACTTCCCCACGCGAAGGGCGCCACAACCCATACCTCTCGGTGGCTCGCCAAATACTTCGGTGTTTGCATTTCCAGAGCCAGGTAAAATCCTTCTGATCCAACCAAGTCCTCCATGACTCCCTCATTGGCCTATTCATCAACCCTGAGCCGAGGACTCAGCAAGAGCCACTGGATCCACATGTTGTAACTTTCAGGTGCATCAGCACGCCATTTTGTGTTTACATACCCATGGTAAACAAGGGCAAAGGGGTCGCCCTGAACCTTGATCAGATTCCCAAAGCATTCCTGGGTTCACATTCCCACAGTAATGTGGTGTCTGAGCTTGGTAATCCCCTTTCTACCTCTCCACTTGTTGAGGGTTCCTTAGAGATGGTAAAATAGCCATCAGAAGGAAGCCTTTATGCACTACAAGAGAGGATATGGGCACAGAATCACCCCCCCTTTTCCCTTTCCTACTGGGATTTGTCACCCTGGGCATCCATATCGGAGTAATCCTCGATCTTCTGGTCCTCCCTAGAGTGTAATACCCAATTCATTACCTTGGTCCACTCCACACGTAAGCCCCACTCCGCTTCTCACGGACGCACCTTTCGCGACGTGATCCTCTGGTCCCTGCTACCTCTTGCTTCTCACACCGAGAATGACTCACGTGGGCTTAGAGTAAGAATTGACCATGACATCCTTTTATGGTCTTCCTTAGAGTGTTATCCCCACTTAGAAAACTACAGGGACTTTGATCCATGCCAAATCATGGTACGTAGGAAGCCTCCATGAGGTTCAAGCCCACTACTCGGTCGTTTCTTCACATCGAGTTCCACCCTCATCCAGTATAACGTTAAACTCTATATATGAACTACGTGGACTTTGATCCCTACCTCCTAGACAGGGTATGTAGGAAGCCTCCATGAGGATCAAGCCCACTACCCATTGGACCACCTAGTCTCACTTCACATCAGTTCCCTGACACCTATCAGACTACATGGACTTTGATCCCTACTTCCGAAGCAGGGTACGTAGGAAGCCTCCCTGAGGTTCAAGCCCAACAACCAGTCGATCTGATCATCTCCACATCGGTTCACCGAGCCACTCCTAGTACTGCCTCAAGCGATTTCCAACCCTTCAGGGTCATTAATCCAACGAGGGATGGTAAACCTCGGGCACAAATGATTCCAAACCCCTACGTCCAGTTGACTGTTGCCCAATAATGATAAATCTGTGGATACTATGTTTGGGTATAAACCAAAGATTTTAGAACATATGAATACGTCTTAAATCTATAAGAGAGTCCTGAAACAGGCAATAATTCCCCCAACAAAATGGTGTGATGAGCCCGACCTCCCATCCTCTCGACCAATGTGAGTTCTTAAGAGTCGCTGGTCAGACCATCTGGAAAACACCTTCCTTTGGAAAGCAGGTCCATCAATCATTGGATACAGAGCTGTTGGGCGTTTCATGGCCGAAAACCAAAACGAAGCAATCATACCAGTTAAATACAATGGCAATCCATAAGTAGATACAAATACCTAATAACCAAACTGATGTCTATCAATTAAATACTGTGGAAAAACATATATGAAATTAAAATTCCTACATAAACATATCAATGGTGTCAAAACAGTTTTTGGAAAAAGAGAAGATGTAAATTTTTGCTCTCAAATATGAATCTCACTAGTCATATACATTTGGACATGGAGAAAACAACTGGCATATCCCATCCATGTATTAAGGGAATATGTGTTTCTCTTCCCTGACACAGAAGAACTACCTGTATCCACAGGAAAAACATGGAGGCCTGAATGAAGCACAAGTTCTTGTTCTTATATTGGAATGAGAATATATACCCATTGTAGCCAAATACATATCTTTACAAATTATGGCAACGATAGCGGATCCGATATAAATTTCGTACTATATCCCTTAAACTTGCCTTGACATAATCATGTATATGGAAAAAATAAGGATTCTGGCCCATAACCTTTCTCCCCATGTGGGGTGACTCGCCTAAAAAATATTATGTTCACCTAGAAGAAGACATGATTACCATATTTAGTAATGGAGGGTCATCAACCATATTCTATGATAAATGGACAACCAGATTGGGAACTAATACATGTTCTAACTAGGGGACACCTGTCCACTAAAGTGGCCTCTCCAGGGTAGTCATGTATCCTCGAGAGAACATAATATGCTTATCGGCATATCCTAGAGGCATCATGAGAACAACTCAAATAGGAACCTATAAATGAAGATCATTACCAACATCAGGTGACTCCATATACCTTAAAGAGATCACCCAAAAATGAAATGCATCGAAGGAAACTAGAAAATGAAGATCACATTAATGACCCTACTCTTCTGAATGTTATAGTTCATGATTCCCTCATATATTTGTCAATATAGGCTCAAGATCATGTCAATCGGTTTCAAAATTATGGAAGAAGAAGTAGAATTTGTAATGTTCCTCCACTCAACATTATTACCAGCAGCTCTGAGGTTCCTCCACGAAGTATGCACGAAGGAGTTTTACATTGTGGTAAAGAAATGATTGTTCTTGAAATCATATCTTTTTATGAGAATCATGGTATCCCTCTGCATGACCATAATATCAAACAATAATAAGGTTCTCCCCTTACTGACGTCCTCCCCGATGGTCCTCCAGAGGGTATACACTACAAAAATTCTCCATGCAGTCAGAAAAAAAAAATAATGGTAGTCCTCAGCATGATGGAAATCACTATATAGGTCCTCCTCACAATGAAATTAAGTAGAAACATGTCCATACCTGTTGGGAAAAAATCCCTCAAGGTATCATTGAAGCATTTTTGAGGTGATTGTGTTTGTTGACAAAGTGGACATCTGAGTTGTGATTGTTGACAAAGCAAAACAATGACATACAAATTTGTTGACAAAGAGGATTTCATGGTGGAATGTCGAGTTCAAGAGCTGAGGTCAACGATCCATGTTTGATTCAAGAACGTTGATAAAAGGAATGGATTTTCTGGAGGTGGTACAAAAGAACAGATACAAGGTGGCGCCGTTTTCCAGTGTTTGCCAAATTTTAGGGCCTGAAAATCGGCAAATAAAGAAAAGTGTTTTTGGAAAAGGGACTTGCGCGCCGTGGACTTGGAGTATAGGGAAATTCCACGCCATATGTTTTTCAAGTTCAGAAGATCAAAATATGGCTAAGGAAAAGGATCGCGCAAGTTTGGGAGTTGGTAGCGCAAGTGTCTAAAATGAAAGGGGACTTGCGCGCCGAAACTGGGTCGCACAGGTGACTTGCGCGCCGTCGCGCAGGGTGGTCAGATTGCCTATAAATACTGGAACACCCCTCCTCATTCGTAACAGATTTCAACACTTTGAGAAATCAGAGCTCCCGTCGCGCAGGTGTGGTGGTCGCGCAAGTGGTGAGTGTGGGTCGAGCAGGTGAATTTTCGCACAAGTAGTTGAAGTTGTGCGCCAGTGTTATAAGTTGCACGCAGGTTGGCAGTTGCGCGCCAATATTGGTTTGGGAGTAAAAGGAAGAGAGTCGCACAAGTTTGGAGTTGAGGAAGCTTGAGTTGCGCAAGTGTCTGAGGAGGACTTGCACGCCCATTGTGACTTGTGCGCCGATACTTGCGCGCTGTGTTTGACTTGCAAGCCAAGTAATGTTTTGTTCCTGCAGTGATTTTCGGACTGCGTGGAAGCTTGTATGTTGCCCGATACATTCAGTGCAAAGAGATATTCATCTACGGGGGAAATTTGTACTTCAACAGAGCATCTACATACAGAGAGATATGCATTCAAAAATGAAAATAAAGAGACCTACATGTCTATAAACTGTGAGTGGATTCCTTCCAAGAGCAGTGAGCTTAGGAAGAGGAAAAAGGTGATCCTCTCCACCGGCAGTGAGCCAGAGAGAGAGAAATAGGGAGTGACCCTTGGGAAAGCAGTGAGCTAACCCTAAACATTGTAAAGGAAGTGAGCATGGGCATAGAAGTGATCTAGACTTAACTTTTTATCCACATATAGTGAAGAATAGTGGAATTTGGTACGACCGGCAACTTGTCGGCGTATGCTCCTTGGACGTCGCCCAGTGAGGGTGAACCAAGTAAAAATCTCTGTGTCTATCTGTTTTCTTCCCTTCATTGCATTCAAAGCATCATCATTAGATAAAGAAGTAAAGAAGTGATCATAGTTTACACACAAGAGAAAACAAAGTGACCCTTGTAATAAAGAGGTCATGATCCAGTGGGGTAGGAAGAACGTTGAAAAATAATATCCATACCCTGATTCACCCACCCTCTCAGGGTATATAGGCTCCTATTGGTCCTAACAATACCATTGTTACAGTACATTATGAAGGCCCTCCCTTGGATGTACACAATAGATATTCACTATGATAACAAACACCCTGTTGTGATGGTAGCCCTCTCCATCGCATAACTAGCTTTTAAGGTCCACCCTGTAGTCAAATTTCACAATGGAAAGATGGTCATCCCCATGAAAATGTAGGAAGGAGGAAGCCCTCATATTCTGTGGCACATTGAAGGATATGGCCGCACTTGTTGCTTACCCTATCAATAAAAAGTGATATCCTTTCTCAACCAGAATAGTCTCCGCAACCACACTCATCTTCACAGCCACCCCAAATCGTTCACATGTCATTAGGATCCCTGCCGGCCCCACCACTCATGAAAATTTTTCCTAAAGTGTTGATATTGGGTATATTAATTAGAGGTATATATTGGGGGGATAAAAATAGAAATGTTACTCTTTAGAACACAATTATACATGGATGAAATATAATTTATCTTTTTACCCATAGCCACTTATCAGAACAACATACCAAGAAAATAGTTAGAAGAATTCAAACACAACATTTTCCTCAATCTCTACACAACCCTCCACCACCAAAAAAATGTATGTACCCTACAATGGGTACACAGAACATGAATAAGTATTGGAGTATCTCCTCCATCAAAATGACTTGAAATCCTTCCCATCTATGTGGTGACCTGAATTTGAGAGGTGGAAGAATGATCATGATCTGAAACACCTTAATGTGCTTCATAATGTTTTTCACATAATTATTAATTCCCAATATAAAATTAATATTTGGAGATGGGTAGTTCTTGGAGATTTTCACATTACATGATATCCTATCAATCAGAACCCAATAGAAATGACATCTTATCATAGTATCATCCCAAGACAACCATCAAATAAAATTTTATCAAAAAAGGTGGTATCCTCTATTAGAACTAATCATGAATAAGTCTGAAAGGATTCATCCCAAATAAGAGTGAGCCATTTAATATATCCTAAATTTGGAAACTGAGATCATTTTTTAGGCCTTTCAATTATAACAGGCCCTCCAACAAGAATTGCTAATTTCCTCGGAAGAAAAGTCACGTGTATACCTGATACCATATATGTCTCACACACGATTGAGAATGAATGATATCAATAAAGAGGAACCAATATCTTCACTTTTCACAAGATGGGAAGATCCCTATCCAATGTGGAATTATAATTTTTAACAAAATATGATCGCATAAGACCAAAAACTCTATACTGAGTTATTATAACAATATAAGGGCATAAACCCCAACCATCTACGATAGGGGAATTTTTACCTCAATCACCCTCACAGTGGACATCAATAATTTACATCCTAAAGAGGAAAAAAAATAAATAGGTCCCATAATTTGTCCCATCTCGTTATTCAATTCCACTATAAGCATGAAATTTGGAATGATCACTTCATGGTTCCCTCATAGATACTCTTCTCCATCTAGTGTTAAATGAATTTTTGAATGAAAGGAGAATATCCTATAAGAGATGATAAAATATCCCCAACCTTTAAATATCCTAAATTCCTTGTAAAATGAATTATAAATTGGTGAAGATTGTTGACATCAATCTTATAGACTACACTTGGGATACTGTAAATTTAGATGAGAATGAAAAAGGTGGTTTGACCTAGAATCTTATCCATGCCGAACAAGATGGGTTGGGTACATGGATTTAGAGGTTAAACCTAAATTATGGTGGTCCCTTATCCAATCCCATGTTACATATTTTTTGAATCACCAATAAGGATAATTATAAAATAAAGGTCACATATTACCCACCTATTCCTCCCAAAGAGAATGTGTTCCTAACGCTTAAGGTTATATTCACTTGGTAACAGGAAGTGATGCAAGTGTTAAGGAAAATCAATGATGAGATACTTGGGGAATGTTGTCCTGTGGAATATGCACATAATTTTATTCTGAAAGAGCATAAAGATATACAACATGATGTTTTTCCTTAGCCACATGGGTTTATCCCTGTGAATGTAACATGACTGGGAGGTTCTTCCAGCATAATGCGAGGACCATTAGTCAACCTAAATCCTATAATATTGGGGTGAAATGATTTTACATCAATGTGGATATAACTAGAATATATTCAGTTAAATCCTAGTATGTTTCTCACAACTAGTTATCCCTCTCAAGTACCAGAAGCACCCACATTACCATATTTTCTCCTACTACATCGGCCCATGCTCAAGTACAAAAAGACACTCATCAAGGGATCATGAATCCCTTCAAGTCACTAGAATATATATTAAAAGCTATAGAAGGATAGGGTAATCCAATCCATCCATAACGTAAACCATAAATTGATAGGGTGAGTAACGTTCTGCTATTTCCAAACATCGAGAAACCCATATTCCCAGTATTCAATGGAACAAGTGACACAGAACTACATTTTTTTCATTATGCATCTTATTATGATTCCATGATGGGAAAACTAGTAAAAAAGAAGCCATGAAACTCAAATGCTTTGTTTTTACCCTGCTAGTATCATCCATTGAATAGTACACAAATTGGCCAATTCATTCGATAACTGGATGGGAGGATCTCTGATGGTATTTAATTTTCCATTTCAGTTCAACACTTCTAATGACTACAATGAGTGAAATCATGAAAATCAAATAGGGGGGGAATGATTGTGTCTCAAACATCATTTATTGGTGGAAGGGGTTGACCTATTACTTGAATTGGCCATTACCCCAAGATGAGATTATCTTTATGCATTGATAATTTCTACAATGAACTATGAACCCCACACATCCTACTGAAATATATATGTAGGTTCCATGATTACACTTCTTTTTCTCAAAGAATAGAACATTCCTTAAAATATTCTAACTTAATGTCCCAAGAAGCCCCAACTACACATAAAATTAAGGTGGGATGAGTTGAAAAAACTTCTGTAATGCTCAAGCCACCCCAGAAACTTGGTCCAGCTCCATGTCCTATACTGAATTATGAAGTACCCCTGGACATCAAACTAAAACCTGCACATTGAAAAGGCGAGAAAATGGGACCCATGGAAAATCATTTTGATGAATTAAGGAACAATGTTTACTCATATCAATATGCCCAAGTCTTTTTATATTTAATTAAAACTATAAAATACAACCTTCATTGTTTTCCAGAACTAAAAAGGGATGAAGAAGTTGGTGTCGAAGACAGGAAAAATTATTTTCCCTTACACTGGATTATAGGAAACACCCTTTAAGAGTGTTTCATCATCAAGGACCTCATTTAGAAATTAATGGATTCCAAGAAAGTGAAATTGGGACCAGTAATAATGCAACTAGATTATGTATCCACCACTTTCACTGATGTTGGAGATTAGTGGAATGAAGTTATCGTCAAGAGAGAACTATAATGTGATAGTTTGATCACATAATAGTCAATCAACGAAACTCGTGGAATTATCCATGACTTGATTAATAATCCAAATGTATCTCTATTTTCTACTATTGCAATACATCTGACATTCTCAATGTCACAATCCTCCAAAAGCTAACCAACCAAAATGTAGTAATATTAGGAAAGAAAAAAGAAAGACAAATGAGATGAATTTTCATTAAGGCCAAAAATAATCAAGATAATATCATATTTCATTTGATAAAATCATAAAAAATATATACTAAACTACCAAATGGTACCATTATAAGTATGTGATCAATCAGAGTCATCTTCTAAAGAAGAGTAGATTTTTGGATCTATTAACGACATTTATTTAATGGATCACTTCTCAGATTACAAGTATGGAAATAAACCCATGTACCCCACACCTGATCGAGGAACCATAGGAAGATTCCACAGAAGCTGGGGATTCCAAGGAAGATACAGCTGTGGTAGAAATCAGGCTAATGGTCATACCACCACTCAAACCATTATTGATGCAGAAACGCAGGGAAGAGTGTTCCAGAATACCCAAGAGGAAAAGTGAAATTATCTTGAACCTTCTAGAAGTCACTATAAGCCAATCATTATATATTATTCATTAGAATAAGAATGTGTGACCAACACCCCTCAGTACATGGGAAGACCTATCCGACCCCAAACCTGAAATAGGGGGAGCTCTTACAGCTTTTGTTATGGGGGTTGATCCATCATCATCCACTAATAATAATTTGAAATATAATTACCATACTATGAAGTTATATCCATTAAACAATATGTATGATATCTTAAAGAAATATGCCTCAGTACTAGCCAAGATATCAATCCCAAAATCTTTGGGTTTGTTTGGTGACCTTAGAGAAGCCTTCATAGAGGTTTTATAAAGACCCCAAGAGTTTAAATATGATGTGGACACCACTAAAGTATATTAGATAGATATTTACCATAACTATTTTCACACATTTATCTCCTTTACAAATCAAGATTAAGACATCAATATCTTGGGAAAAATCTTACCATTGTATGTGTCTAGCATGACAAAGAGTATCAATGTCCTAAAAGTCTTCATCGATAAGTTATTATGTTTTAGTCTCATCCCAATGTGAACACTTCACTAGCTGGAAAGAGATGAGAAAAATCATGCACAATCCTCCATAAATTTAGAAGGCTATGATGAAAATGAAAATAATCCAATGTGCCAAATCATGATCAAGACTGAATTTTGAGATAATTTAACTGACTTGGATTTTTTGGTCATATGAAAAACCATGGATTTAAATGTCTTATTGGAATGTCCATGGTTGCCCCAAAATGTAGTTTTCCCCCCTTAATACCATAAATGGGTCAAAGTTCGCATCAATTGATGAATTTTTATGTTCTTCACTGATAAATCACCTTTTGAATCCATCAAATTTCATTATATAGATGAATGATTCTTCCAAGAGAATTGAAATAAACCCCTAGCCAAATGTATTGATCGGGTGAGTACACATAAAAGTTGAGAAATGATCACAATAGTTCTCCTAAAATATCTCAGTGAAGAATATATAATACCCATCAATCAGGTTTGTTTTATGATCCCATGTATAGAGGCATATTGTACAATCCTCATGATTTCAGTCTTAGAACCTGAGTCTAGTCACATTGAGGACTGTTATAAAACCCATGATAATATGGGATGCTCATATCAATATTCCCCTAAACCATCCTTAGATCTATAAAAAAACCCATCCCCACCCATTTAGGTGTAAGAGGATGAAAAAAAACATTCATAACTCATTCCCTAATTTTCATAACATCCCCATCATCAGCAGTTCCAAAATATGTAATTTCAGGCCCCGAGGGTCAATGACTCGACTCTCCTCGTTGTGGACATTTTAGCTTAAATATTGTGTCCCCAATGGAAGAATAATAGGAACAATAAAATGATGAGGAAAAAGAGCAATATGATCTTAGGGATTCCCCTAAATCAATTGAATAAGGCATCTCTACCACCATTAATGAACTCAAAGATATTTATCCGGGTATGTAAGAAGATCCATGATCAACCCTGATCAGTGAATACATTCCTTATAAAGAGAAATAGGTGTAGACCTCCTTCCTAAAAAATGATCATGGTGTTTTTTCCTAGAACCACACAGAAATTAGCAGTCATAATCCCAAAAGTTTGCAGTCAAAACTTAATACATCCATAAGAACATCATGATTTTTAACTAGTGTCCAGAATAACTCACCTAAAACATGTTTCAATAATATAGGCTAATGTTGACTAGCTCATTATAAAAAACATCATTCATAAAATCAAATATCTCATCTAGATAGAAAATATCATCTCTGTTAAAAAGAAAAATTGACTAATCAGAAACTATATCAATTTCTGATATCTCAGCCGGCACTATTCAAAAGATAATTTCCCATTCCCGACAATAGAATTGATGATCAATGGAACCAGTAGATATCAGGCCCTCTCTATCATGGATGGATTATCCGGATATAACCAAATCTGAATGGGCTGAGAAGACAATAAAACCAATGATATCAAAGATCTTTGGGGAGTATTTTATTATAGGGTAATTTCCTTCATGCTGAAGAATGTTGGTTCAACCTATCAACGTTCCATGAAAATAATACTTAAGAACATCCAAAAAAATCTAGTTAAATCATATCTTGATGACCTAGTGGTTAAATAGAAACAAATTACAGACTACCTGATGGATATCGAAATGGTCTTCGAAAAACTATGATAGAAAAACATAAAAATGACCCACATGAGGTTTTATTTCAGTTTTACCTTAGGTAAATTAATAAGATTCATCGTATGGAATTGTGGAATCAAAGTTGATGTTGAGAAGAAAAATTACATCCTTGAAATGTCACCACATCGTAACCACACATATTTAAGAGGACTGCATGGACTATTGTCCTATATCTGGATTTTCATAACTGACTTTTTTAGAAAATTTCTACCCTCTACCTAGTTAATGATTAAAGGGGTAGCATATTAATAGACTGACGATTTCAACGAACCATTATATAACCTTAAGAAATATCTCTAAATTACTATACCGATAAATTCACCCATTGATAGAAGATCACTCATCCTGTATGTTACCACCTTGGAGAGATCCCTAGGTTACTTCCTCGCATAGAAGAATGATACTGGGAGAGAAAACAATATTTATTATCTCAACTAAACCATGTTTGATTCTAATACTAATTATTCAAATATTGAGAAAATATTTTTTGTACTAGTAATTGATATCCAAAAATTAAACCATTTCTAATAGCGTCATGATGTCCATATAGTATCTAATATAATCCCTCTCAACTACAATATCAAATTTCCAATTCCGACTGGATGTGTTTCATGATGGGTGGTCATTATACAACAGTTTGGCATCTAGTTCATACATTAGAAATTCATCGAAGGCTAGGCACAAGAATATTTCATGGAAGATCTCCCTCAGCTGAAAAAACATTATCAGAAGCAGAATTCGCTGATTAATAGGATTTTACAATAATATAATAACCTCAAACATGGGAGATGCAATTTAACAATTCATCGAGAAGTCCAACGAGAAAAACAATGGAGTATTGTAAGCTTAACAAAGTATGATTGGGAATCATACTCATATATCTTATTAATACGATCATTTATTACTCTTTTCTATTTTCAGAGGCATGTACAATCAATTATGGACAATTCTAGGCCATCATTGAAGGGCTAGATATGGAACTTTATGTACCACAAAAAATGTTGAATATAAAAGGTGATTCAGAATTGGTTATCAAGAAAGTTAACGGTGATTTTGTCATCCAAAAGGATGTGATAATCCATTTTTTTATTACATCATATCACTAATGGAGTAATTCCCTCCAGATAAACCATTATTCAATATCCCACAGTTTTGAAAATTATCAAACCAATGAATTGTATAATGATGCCATAGCTCTGGATGATCTAGATTGGGTTAAAAGTTTTATCAGCATTAGGCATCAAAGGATGGTTTTTTACATTCATTTAGGTCGATAAAAATTAGATAAATTATATTAGCCCCATCCATAATATTTATGTTCCTACCACTTGTTGGTTGAATTTCCTTGGGAACTATATCAAAATGGGAGAACTCCCCTATATAGAGACATGAATGAGGAAATTCAGTGAAGATAAATTAATTTTTTTTATACAATGGCCAAAATACAGAAAATAACTAATATAAATGAGGTCATGATGGGGTCCTTCTTAAGAGAATTTAGGGTAAAGAGACAACTACCATCATGAAAGAGGTACACATTGGAGCCTTTGGTATACATTAATATGGATACAAGATTTCTCATCCAATTCAAAGCCTTAAATACTACGGGCCCACTGTGACTTGAGACTGAATTGATGTTAACAAGAAGTTATTTTCCTACTGTGTTCATGAAACTTTCATCCACCACCCCCCAGAGTTACTTCACATAGAATAGTACCCATTCACATTTTACATACGGGGAATGGATGTTATGGGATCATACCCACCCTCTAATTCTAATTAATTCAAATACATCATCCCTGAAACTGACTTCTTTAACAAATAAGTATAATCTATATACCTAAAATAATTTTGGCAAAGAAACCTTGTTAGAATCTTGAAGTCCCACATAATTACAATAATTGGTGTCCCTCTCACTATACTAATGTTTAATGGCACCAAATTCTATTAATCCATGCTAGAAAATTTATATTAAGAGTATTATATCAAGACCAATTGATAATCCTTCTATCATGCAGTAGCTACTTTAGATATAGAGGCCTTCAAGAAGATCATCTCCATTATAATCAAAAAAGATTGAGGATTAGGACATGAATCCATGGTGGAACAAGCTGCACCACGCTTTGTGGAATTGTTATAACACCACCCATACTACTACCCAAGAAACTCTATACTCATTGGTATATGGGAAGGAAATGGTCCTACCTATCAAAGTTAAACCACCCGCACACAATGTATCTATTTGTGACCAATTATCCACAATTGAGAAATCATATAAGGAACAAGATGATTTATAATAGTTCAATGAATATATATTTCATAACTTGCACTATTTTAATATTTACCAAAAATAGATTGTATAAGCCTTCTTGAAAACGTATAACCTCCATTTTTCTGAGAAGGAGAAAAAGATTTGGTCTTCAGAACATTGATGATACTCATTAACAATTATCCAAAGCTGGAACCAAAATTGGATGGAATATACGTGATACATAAGTTCTACTGCAATGGATCATATCCCATAATTTCAATGGATGTACATCTCATTACAAAGCTTACCAATGAAACTTTCTTGTAGAAATATTTCATGTAGCGAAGACAATATCATCCTAGAAACATGACATTAGAATGTACTGACTCATACTAGGTGAAAGATGTTAAACTGTATGAACATATCCTAATATAAAGACATAAAACTTCATGGATTCCATCATCATGATTCTGTGATGTTAAATTTCATGATGAATATCCTGATTGTGTGACCTTAAACTACTGGAAGAAATGTCCTTGCTAAATAAAATTAAACTGCATAGCATCTATGTCCTTACCACATGAAATTAATTTATTTTGAACTTTTCCACACATCATGACATTAAATTTTTCTACCAATTTCTTTACTACATGATGTTAAACTACATGGCCCCCAAGTCATTGTTTCATGGTTTTAAACTACATAACACTCTAAATTTCATTCCATAGGGGACATCACTTCCAATATTGGTCATCCACAATACCTCATTACAAAACTACATTTGGATTTTTTCTTTCCTTTGTTGGATACATAGTGATTTATAGACCCTATCTCATGGGTCAATACATCGGCAATAAATTCCCCCACTTTTCTTATGGACTGAACTTATGAAAGGTGGTTTTTATAGGACTATGTGTTTCTTGATTCTAAATTTCAATGAGATATGTAGGTGAGACATGATCATATATCTTGGTCTAGCCACCACAATAAATGAATCTCCCTGTTTTTACTCCACACAAGTCTCAAAATTGTGGGGAAGCCATGTCAATCCTTGTTTTTCACATCATGTATAGATCATGTAAGATTAGGAATTCTGGTATGGGATTACCCTAAAAATAAAGGAAAAAAGTCACACAATAGATCCATTACAGGAATGACTAGAAACCATATATAAAATACCACATGTCCTCTCCATATGACATTAAACTAAATTTTATTTCAAGATGTACATGTGGTATGATTATCATTCTCATGTGATATGTACTGTTGTATGAATTGTAATTTTGGGGTCCAACCGCAACATACCCACACTTTTGTGTCGTTTCACCTAATTTCATACAACATAATGCTAAAATGTATGGTATTTCATGATCTACGTACATCTTGATTTATTCCCTTGGAAGAAAAGTAGTGATTCTTGGATATAAAATCTTATCCCAGCCTCCCCCAAAAGTATAAAATTTATCCTCCATTACATATAATCCAATTCAATATCGGGGACATATAAATAGGTCCTCCATGTTAAACCACCATGAAAGAGAGTCCCCCATTTTGGATGAATCAAATCCACATAAGAATGTCTCCATGAACTATGTGGGGCTCTATCCTTGATTCAAAGAGGTATTTAAAGATTACTAGATCCTTCAACTTGGGCCTAGCTGCTACAAAATAAAATTCCCCATCTTCTATGCATGAGTAAAGATATGTGTAGAAGGTTTCAAATATGGAATTCACATCAAGGATCTGTCAGAAAAAAATACCCCTTTCATGTGAGTCATATACATGTAGGGGTCCATAAATTATAGAAAATTGTATCTTGGATATTTCTTGGGTGTTCAGACACATCCTTTCTATTCAGCAGACTCTACGCCCTAGGAATATCATGTATTCATAAACATCCATGGACATTAAAAATGGATAGTCTATATTTTGTGGACACCTCTGACCAACTATAAACTATATTTTCGGGTGGCACTGCATACATTGACCACAAAAATGGCTTGTAAACTTGTAATAAGTACATCCATAGGAGTGGATTTTACCTATTTACAACCTAATGGATCTCATAACCTATATCATTCCACCTGATCTAAGAATCCCTAAGATCATAGATATCATATCCCCCTTCATATTCATAGAATTCCATAATATCATATCCCTATTTTCGATCAATTTACTTATGATTTCCATGAAAATTAGTCCATGCAACAGGACGCTAACCCATGGTTCCACTTTCATAATCATAAGACATTAAAATACATGGAAAAATTTCTTTAATCCATTGAAAATAAACTGAATTATGTCAATAACCATGTATGTTTTGAATCCAAATTCATGCGAGGATTCTTACATCCTTGTCCAGTAACCCCAAAATTAAAAATTACCCATCCCTATGTGTGGGTGATACTCATGCAGGGAGTTTTATGTTCAAGATCTATGTATTGCTTGACTTCATTCGTCATAGGATACATGGTGACACATTTATATCATATTATTGTCTATCTAGAAAAATAAACTTCCCCACTATCATTGTGTTTGACCCAAATCAACATACTAATGTTTTGACATTAAAAAGTCTGATTTCCCCCATACTCTCATGCCTAAAATAAACCATCATAGCAGAGTGAAATGGGAGCCTAGCCCCAAAGGTAGCATTGTATTCAAACAATTTCCCACTCCCATGAATGATCTAGATATTTATAGTATAATATAATAAGGGTATGTCATAATAGTGTGGCATTATATTACATGGACAATGTTTAGTCTTATTTGTGGGTCAGTCTTGCAAAAGAGATTTTCTCCACCCTAGTGTGAGAAAACAAATTTATCATTGAAATTGGAGAATTGTGACTTGAAATTACCTGTTAAAATTTATGTAACATTATTCAATAAACCAAAATCCATGATTGGAAAGGTCTGTTTCCCCATATCCTTCTGCATTCATCGTAAATGCATTGTTGGGGTCTTGAGGACACCTTTTCGTGGCAATGCTAAATATGACCCGGTGGCTCTGCATATGTTTCCCACAAAAGGCTTTCCAACTAGAGACATGTTCATCCTCAATAGGAGATTTTCCTACCACCATATTCATTAATGAATCCCATTACCTATATCTTTTCTTGGATTTGTAATCCATCTTATAGTTTTCATTATTTCCCCATTCATGAAGGAACACGGTAGAACATTGATTGTTAGACTACCATGAAAAGTGTTGGTGGTTTCCCCTTGTTTAGATTAAAAAAGTGGTAAACCCCAATATTTCATGGTCTCATAATGTTAAATAGAACAATTTATTTAACTATTCTTTATAGAAGAAAAATTTATGTCGGAGGTTTGTCCCATTAATGATATAAATTTACTTGAATACCTTCATACTATTCAAATACCAATCCTTTGAAAAGCCACCCTTTGTGGTCTTCTGAAATCCAAAGTCCCAAAAAATCACCATGGCCGTAAATATTGGGTGGTCAGTATCATGTGAACACCTTTTATTAACTATTCACACTATGCCCTGGTGGAACATCATACATTTCCCACAAAAGGCTTGTCATCTATAGACAAATTCATCATAGGGAGAAAATTATCATGCCCTAATGGTTTCCATTCCACAAATCATGTATCACACCCAAAAATCACAAATCAAATGTTAAAATAATTCTAAAAACCATGTCTATAAAATATTAGGGTATTTTATGCCATTATGTCATATTGGCACCCTCACCCCGCAAATTCTTGGTCAACACTATTCAACCTAAATCATTATCAATGATAGTCCATCTTGCAATACTTTATACTATCCATGAAAATATATGTGAAACTCACCAGTTAAAAAATACATAAAGGGAACCCTAGGTAAAATCCATGTATAATATTGTAGGACCAACACATTGTATTGTTTTTTCCAGATATCGATCAACCAAAAAACACAAATCTTGTTAGCTCAGAAACATGAAAAGGGATGACTATAAAAAATGAATTTTATAACTATTATTCCCGCATTAAAACTATCATTGGAAAAATTTATTTTTATAATAGAATAAGACATAAAACATGTATGGTATTTCATGTAACCCTAGTAATAGTCATGTTACGCTCACTGAGTCCCTTATCTCTAGAAATAATTAGAGCACTATTTGATTATTTCAATTACATCAGATCATGATTCAAATCAAAATCTAGTGAAGATTATCATATGTTTTGAAAATAAACGAGATGCATGGTGAGAAAACTAATTCCTTTTCATTTCATAATTAAAAATTAACATCCACATTATGGATTCACTTTCCAATGATATTGAAAATAGGAGAAGAAAAACATGGGACAAAAAAATGGATATAGTGAATCTTAGATCTCTTTGGTTAGGAAATTGAACATCGCTTGGTGGGGACCACAAAATGTTCATTCTAGGGTCTTCCTCTTCTTGCCCTAATCCTCGAGAATTTGGAATTTTGGACTACCAGTGGCCCTAAGATATCAACTTCTCTATCTGATGATGATAGTTGTGCCTTAAATCATACAACATGAGCTTAACACTCTCGTAACTCCTTATTTATCTCCATCTATTGATTATAATAATTTCCGTTCCTCATCTCCAAGTGATGTAGCTTACTAGTAGTATCCCTAAAAGTATCAGTCTGACTAAGGGATTAATTTTATTGGGCAAGGTCACATTAGAGAACATATAGGTCCCCTCAAACTATAATGATTTGGCATGTAAGATGGTGAAAATAATGATAAAATAATCCACTTGATCTAAAATAAATTCATAGTATTTGAAGAGTGTCCACTTGGTCAGAACATTATTCCAAAGGAGTTTTGTTAAAAATATTATTGAATTGAAGCCATGGAAATTCCCACATATCATGGTAACCATTAATATCATCTATTATTTTCCCCTACTTACCAACTATCTCTGAAATATAATCTGTATGTAACAATGTGGCCAATGGAATTTCTCTATGTTTTGACTCCCAAATATGGAGAGTTACTGCCTCCATATATGGTTCAACACCTGAAGCTATGTATGGGGGTTTTTAGTGGATTCTGGAATGCTTGGTGACATTCTAATTGGTCCAACCTTATCAAGACCACCAACAGGGTCAAATAAATGTAAAGGTCTTGAATAAATCTCTATAGATTTGAGGTTTAAGGACAAAGTCCCATCCAAACTCATGTGATGATGGACAGAATTCCCCCTTACAATAGGAATAGGGGGATGATGCGGAAATTGGTATGGGACCAGAGGCATCCATGGGCCTTTGCACCAGTCAAACTGAACTCTCCAATATTCTGTCGAGGTAACAGGTCAACCGTAGTTAAGAACACTCCAATGACAAGTACGTTATGACAATTATGGGGGGAATAAGGTATCAGGTTCCAAAATACTCCAAAAAGATCATCAATAGAAACTAGAGAAGGATTAAATGATGATATTATCTCCTGATATGAGTAAATGGAAGTGGTGCGATATGCTGCAAGAATCCAAATTTCCATGAAACTCAATATGGGGTATATGGATCACAGATAATCTATCATTCTATACCAGTGGTCAAGATTCCATTCGGAAATGAAATAATGTAATAATGCGAAATAGAAATGAACAAAAAATAAACATATAAATTCAACAACAATTACAACATCTAGTGTTTTGGGATGGACCACAGATATACTGAGTCAAGTCAAGTGGATGTCAGAATGAGGAACTCTTTATGTATATCTATAATCCTTTTAAGATAATTTATATGTTATCTATCCTTATAAAATCTTAAATGGCTTGCTATGATGATATAAAAAGTCTCCCCTTTTGTATATTCCCTAATAACTCACAAATTCGGGTGAGGGTGGGAACAACTAGATTTTAAGGCCTTCATTCATCCAATGTAGTTTACATCATCAAATTGAGTACTATAACACTTGTATAAAAATCATGAGAATGGAAAACCCATACAGATAAGAATATGGAAACGAAACCTCCTAATCTAATCATAGATGATACTTTTGATAGAATTTTATTACCTCTTGTGGTATATCGGCCCACCTCAAGGGTAATAGATTTAGAGTTAGAAAAATGTAACGATTGATTGTTTGTATGAATTTTTCTATAAAGTAATAACAGAATTATTCTTTTCACATTAATGAATATCCTCATGAAATCTTCAAAAAAATGATTAAGAGAGCATTTTGAGTTTGACCATGTAATCTATATGCCAGGATCAATAATTCTTCTTCCTATATAGATACTTCAACAACATTACCCCAACTGTTAGCCACTAGTAAAAATGAATTTTCCAATTTTTTTGAGGATATGAAGTCCCCCAATCTGATAGACTTCCCATAAAATAATCCCCAATTCACCACGGGATATGTGGGTTGTGTTGGTTATTGAACAACGATGATGGAGAAATTCATGTATTATCTCACCCAATGAATAAATAGAAAACTAGGAAACCCATACTACCTGGTATCTGTTGACATCATTCAATAGAATAGGGGATTCAAAATAGGTTTTATAAACCTATTATTCCCATCCCTATTCATCATAGAATCATCCTCTGGATCGCAGATCCTACATGGAGCTGACCCCTTCATTGGGGTTACCTTGTGAATGGTTGATAATGGATTGATAAATTTGAATAAATCAATACAAATATGTGTATTGGTCTTGTTGATTACTCTGATTCCACATGGAACCATATAAAACAAATGTGTTTCATTGGCCTGATCCAGACATAATTTCCCCTACAGTAAACACATTTTAGTGATCATTCCACGAGACATATATCGATGGAAAATATGTAACTTTTGGTCAATTATTGGCAATGGAGAATCAATTTTAAGTCTAGTAATGTAAATTTAATGTTGTATGGATAAAGGATATGACATAAGTTCGCATTACTAATGGTATTTTAGAATACCATCTTAAGGAATGATATAATAATGAAGATCATCTTCAACATTATCAAACATCACCTCCCTCCTCTCAGATGAATTCATAGAAATACTAGTTAGATCCATGTCATTGCTTCATCAAAATTTTATACAAAGTGAGAGATAGAGAGATAGAGATAGAGAGAGAGAGTGAGTGAGTGTGTGTGTTAGCTTATAAAAATTGGCAATGGACAGAATGCAGTCTACATACTAGAAGTCCCACATATGGAAGGTCCATGAAAGATTCTTTATGTGAACCAATAGTTTGTGGAAGATAGTGAGATTCCATCACATGAAGTGTTTCCTAGAAAACCACTAGTTCTCATAACAAGAAATCTATTAATTGAACCCAGCTATGTAAAAATCCAAACACAACAATCCCTGGATCAACATTTCAATTCACGGATCAAATTTTTGGTTCGAGGATGAAGTTTTCCGAAAAAGGTGGAGAATGTAGGAGAAGGAGATCATGAACGTCTCAAATGATCATTTTTTTCATTGATAAATTCAGTAGAGGAAAAATGTAATGGGTTCCAGTTATGTTGTTGTGTCCACCCTCATACGAGAAGAACATCATACCAAAAAATGACCCAAATGAGGTCTCCATTATACAATAGAATAGCCTCCTCTTTATCCCAAACAGAGCCCATATTGATGGGGTATATTTTTGGGTCCTAAAAACATTTCAATGAAAATTTAAATTCTCCCATGAAATTGAAAAGGAAGTAAAATAAAAAAATGGAAGAATTGATGGAAAAATGTTTAAAGGACAGAACTTGATAAAGGAAAAATTTTGACCATCAAGAGGGAAACCCTTTATGGATCGCCACACCACATAAGGACCCACTTCATAAAGACAACTACAAATAAATCCATTCACGAGAGAAAAATAACAGCACCAACACTGCGAACGTGGTCATTTGTAGGATGAGGGAGGAGAAATTATCCCCTCATACTAAATCCCTTTCATACAATAATAGACAATGGGCGTGGAAAATTCAATGGACTCCTGCAAAGTAAATGAAGCCTTTCATGGGACTGAGTCATTGATTTTTCCTCTACATACCGTAACCCCATGAAATGCACTAAATAAATCATCCATTGGTTGGGTAATGGTTGTGGGATTCCATGAAAGTAAATCATGGCCTCGTTATAATGAATTTGGCTACACTGGTGCCCTATTCTATGCATATATATAAATAGAGATCAAGGGTATCTATAGGGGTGATCCACATTTTGGAGGGTCAACCATCGAAGGATGAAATATACAGTTCTAAAAATTAAAAAAAAATTCCCATAGGTAAAAAAACCACTTCACAGTGTCAAGTAGGAGAATAAATTAAAAATTGGCAATCCAAAGACTAAATATATGTCATGGGAATACTCCATGAGAGGCATAGAATAAATTCCCTCTTCACGACATGGTGTGCTACATAGAAAAATGATATGTAGATGGATCCCTATCCCACATATCAATTCACTGTGTGGGAGGAATTTATCCTCACTTAGAAATATACAACACTAGTGGAACATGGCCCCATATAGCCGAACACTGCACATACTCCACCATGGATTGCGTAACACAATGGTATTCCGAAAACCTCTTTTCCCGCAATGGAACATGCTATGAAAGAAAACCCCTATCCCACATGAGAACCTTCTACATTAAGAGGGTACCCTATAGATTTCCACTGTTCAAATTAATTCTTACCTTTCATTATATCAGCAGTCCCCATGTTTACTCCTCTGTAAACCATCACAACAGCATGATGCCATGGCCTTTTCTAAATCCATAAAAACAATATGATATAACCATTGGGATAAAAAATGTTTCCTTATATGTTTACGTACCCATGGTTAGAGGATACATGTCAGTTATCCCAATAGTAGGGAGGACCCATATAATGAAAATAAGTTTATATTCTGATGGTGAAATGAGGTCTATCCTTGGGATACAAACATGTACCTCTTTGTTTAAGGATGGAATATAAAGGATCACTCTTGTGTTTCCTTTTCATAATAAACATGATCCTTCCCCCTATAACCAAATTTTGGGCTCCCAAACTAAGGTAAGCCCCTAACATTTCTTCTATGAGGTTTCACTCATGCTCATATCTTCATTCACTCAGGATGTATCTGTATAGGTCACCAATGTTGAATATTTAAGATATGAAAACAAAAGAGGATATGTACACCCCCAAACCTCTTTCTCTATCCCTTTGTACTCAATATATATCTTTCTATAGATGATTTGGAACATTCGATCTTTAGATACACTACCTCCTCTTGTTTCTCAATTTGAGCATGACTCATGTTGTCTTAGAGGTTGGTGTTGATCATGAAATAAGAATGGTCCCAAAGAACAATTTTTTTTCATATATGTTAGCCCCAACTACAACCCAAATAGAACTCTAAGAAGGTGTAACCCTAACCAAATACCATAGACTATGTAAGTACCATGTGTAACCCCAACTAATGCACCATTAATGTGCCTCCTCTAAAGTGAACGTCCAATCTCTGATCGAACAACAAGGGATTTTGTTCCCAGCTAACTAGGATATGAAAAAACCCTCCTTGAATCCTACAATAAACACCAAAATCTCACTATGGTTTTCTATGCTATATACCTAATAGGTTTAGATCCCCTTAAGAGACCATATCCCTTTTGGGTACCACAGGACAATTCCACATAAGTCCCACACCATCCTTGACCAGGAAACATTTCACCTATGTTTCATTTCTATATGATGTTAAACTGAATGGATGGGTCCATGTAACATGACTTTAAAATGTGATCTGTCCAGTAAAGAGGCAATGAACTCAATGATCTCTGATTCCTCTCATGGGGATACATAGGAAGCATATATTATGGGTTTGATCTCGACAATAAAATAGATATTATCCCCTTGGATGATGGTAAACTACAAATCGAAGTCCCATATGGATTCAAATCATCATTTTCTTATATAAAAACCAAATCATCCATAATTTATCCATAAATGGTTAAAATTGATAGAGAAACTTGAATTTATATTGATCCTTGCATATTTGGAGAACCTCAGATACATATAGGTGGTTGTAAACCCATGTGTAATCCTGATAAATTGCTACACCAGGGATGTACCATGGATACATGATCAGGAATTAACCATTGATTTGAAAACATTTGAACATAGATTAAATCTATAAGAGTGTCCTAAAAGATGAAATATTCCCCCCCCCCAAGGGTGAGATGAAGCTGATTACCTATCCTATCAGCCTATCTGAGTTCTTAGGCGTCGTTTGTAAAATCAGCCAACAAATGTCAGTCTTTGGAAATCAGGTCCATGAATCATGGATGTGTGATCCATTGGGTATTTTTGGTTCCACAAACAAACCTATTGGATACCATCGAAGATGTTACAACCAAAGACATTAATTATACACTAATTAACCACTTAAAATTAGACCAATGTCCTAGTTTCTCCTTTTGGAAAAAACCATAAATGTTTCAAGTTGAAATAATGGATTTATGCATATTTGATAACTTATGATAATCGTTTTGTTATGGTAATGAAAAATTGAATAACATATCATTCTATTTAAGGATAATGTGATATGTTAATGTTTTAGTAATGAATAAATCACATTCATTTCATGGAATATTCTATAATGTAGAAAATAATCAAGGAACAATAAAGGGAATGGTTGTCCTGAAATCATGTAATTTATAAAATTTCAGGAAAATACATTATGAATAGGAAAAATGATCTCGATACCAAAAGTTTTATCTTAGATCCTTAATTTATAATGAATCATATGCCCCCTTAGATCACCTAAAATTTATGGCTATGTGATTTTAAGCTTTCTCCTAACCCTGTTATTATATATATATGATGATTATAGTTATATTTCTCTTCAATTTCTATGTTTTCACTTCACACATATGTTCTACTTTGTGGAAACCAAGTTAGGTGTTACTGTGGGTAAATGTTATGTTTCCAACATTCCTTTTTTAAAGTATGTTTTAGTGTTAATTTTTTTGTTGTTGTATTATAAGAAAAGAACATTCAAGTATTAATCTTTTGATAAACATGATAAATATTGACGATGAAATTCAATTTAAGAGGGTAGACTGTAAAACCATTATATTTTAAGAATTATCCTTTCCGAATTAATTTAATCCTTTAATATTATTCATTTCATGAAGTAGTGAATATAGATTCATTAAATATAAATTCAATATATTTAGCATTCATTATATGAAACATCATGTAAATTTTTCACCACACAAAACATGTAGATTACATTATAGTACACTCAACACTATGTTTGGATATATTAAAAACAATAAAGATCCCCTTCGATAGTATCAATAACACTAATGAAGAGTTTTAATGAACTACAATAATCATTAAATATTATTGTTAAAATATTATTATAGCTACCAACAATACATTAGAACATATGTCAAATATAAGAATAAAAAAATTTCAAAAATATGAATTATACATTTATATGAAACAAATTTATTTGTTATAAATTACTAGAATTGAATGAAAGATTTTTTTTAAAATAAATTAATTACTTTTATATGAAAATTATTTTTCTATATGCAAACACAATTTTATCTCAATATATTAGACAAAACACTTTTCAATAATATGTTAAATAAAATATTTATATTCAATAAATATTTTTGATACTCATCTTATATATTTTATATGTATATGTTAAGAATACATATAATTTTATGAATAAAAATATTTATTCTTCTAAAAGATAAATTTATTACCTTTTAATAGTGAAACATTTTTAATCCATTTTTTGAGAAATTTATAATTTTATTTTTAAAAATAAACAACATATTTTTAATTTGGAATATCAAAATTCAATTTGGTTGTATTCTATTAATTTTTCAGAGGAGTTTCATTTTTTTGAATAGTGAAAACACTTAATTTAAATTAAAAACTACTTTTTTCTATAATTTATTTAATTAAAAATTTCCCTCTTAATTTGGTTTTATAGTTTAGTTACATAAATTTTAATTCAATTAATTAATATTAGGTCATTGTAATCTATTTAAAATATAAATTGTATATAAAAACAAAGTAAACATTTGAGAATCTGTCTTTAGACACTGATATATATTCCGGCCTAAAGGATTAAATTTAAATTAGTTTCCACAAAATATGTAATTATAATTTTAAAAAATTGATTACTTATTTGGAATAAAAATAATATAAAATGTATAATATGGTATAATTAGTTTCTGACCAAAAATATTAGTGAAAATGATTAAAATAACTGCACCGATTAATAGAAAGATTACTATTACACAAGACTAAACCTTAATTAAATGATCCAAAATAAGTAATAAAATATTACAAAATCCATTGGAATGAAATATTTACACCCAATATTACCTATTAATTAATTGATACCATTATTGCATCTAAATGATAGAGTAAAACATGAGTGGAATTTCCTTTAATTTTTTTTACTAGAATGCCTTTCTTTTTCCACTATAAAAAGGCAATCACCCCTCTCACTTATTGACATCTATAATGACAATTTTTTATCTAAAAATATAATAAAATAAACTCCCCTCACCCTTCACAGCATTATGTAAACCCATACTATTGGCATAAAGACATTCTAGGAATCTATTTAGTGAAAACCCAAAGGAGTTACCCAAAGAGGAGGTATCATCCTTCCTTAAGATCCATTGTTTTAATTTCATTATCCACCCCATAAAATATTCACCGTCCATGATTATATAATAACAAAAGTATAAAAAATTATGCTGATGTGTTTTTATTCTAAGGGTTATACCGTCACATACCCACCCATTGATCTAATGGCTAACAAACTTACCATTCTTGTGTATGATGAACTCTATCCCCATAAAACAATGTTGTTCATTTTTTATTAAAATAATCTCATGAATGGTAATTAAGATAGAAAAATATATTTATATATGATAAATTTATTATTTATTATTTATTTATGCTTGTGGAATTAATATATAAAATATACATTCATGCTTTCCATTTATTGTGAAAATGATTACTTCATTTGTGGAAATGTGTGCTACCACCTCCCTAAACCAATGTGATTCATTCACACATAACATTGAAAATATTAAGTATGGGTTTACTAAAATAATATGATACATGTGAAATAATGTTTTTTTCAAATGATAATATATATACATATATTTAATATAATTTTGTTCTTTTAAAAAAATAATTTAAAAGAAATAATGCTCATGCATACGTACGACTTACAACCATAATTAATAGTTTCTACCATTTCATATTTATAAAATTTGAATGTTATTATAATTTTTTTTATAATGAATATAAATTAATTTTTTATCAATTTATACAATCTAGAAATAATTAAATTAGGATCTAGAAAATATGATCAAGAAAAATATGTCAAAACATGTCAGAAAAACAAAGAATATAATACCTAAAATGCATCATTAACATGGAGTTGTTAATTAATGGGTTTTATAATGTCATAAAAATTACATACGATATTTGATAAAATAATATAGTTCTTTGGTTTATGTATAATAAACTTATATTTTTTATACATGAGGTTGGAACATATAACGAGATATTCAGGACTTAAGGTAAGGGTTTTCTCATCTCACTGCTTAATTATGTGAGATACATTCTTTATCAACAGCTCATTGTTGTGTGTGGTAGATATACTACCCAAGGATATATTTTAGTATACATATTCATAAATTTATGAGTATTTTTTAATCCATTGGACGATCTTTCTTTCAGGGGGTATGTGTTTCAAAAGTTACCAAATCGCTAATGTAATTCAGTCTCAATTTTCTATCATTGAAATACATACCATGTAATGCACCTATATATTTATATGTGGTGTATTTATTTTGTTGACATATTATATAAAGAATATACACATAATTATGATATTTTATTCTTTATGCTATTTTATTATTTAGATTATATTATGATTAAAACTTACTATTGTGGAAACTTTTTATTACTAAAATTTTGTCCATTATCGATATTTTTTATGAATAGGCGTCCACTTATGTATTCTTATGATATGTCTCCCATAAAATATGATGAATTATATTAATTAGAGTTTATTTTTGTTATATATAATTAATTTTTCCATTTCATACACTCTTGGGTATATAATATAATTAATATCTCTTTTTTAGGAAAATTTGGATTTTTCTTCTTTCGGTTGGAAATTTGGGTTCTTTAAAAATCTGGTTTTCAAAAAATGTTTTAGATTTTTTTAATTATTAAAAAATTTATTAAATTGATTTCAAGCATCTGTTTATATGTCTTAATAAAATTCAATTATAATTATTTAAATGATCTCAATATGTATTTTTCAATTTTTAAAGTATTTTCAAATATAAATGTTTTAAAAAAAGTCATGCTTTTTATACATTTTTAAGGGAGAATGATTTAAAAATATTTTTAAACATTTTTATATGTTTTACTAGTTATTTTCATGGATAAATGTTCATAAAGTTTTTTATATTTTTTAGAAAGAGTTTTTCTTAAGCATAAAAGATGTTTTCCTCTGGAAATGTTCTAAAATGATATTTCAAAATTATTTTCCATCTAAGACGATATCTATTGGTGTCACTTGTCTATTTATAGGGAAATTATCCAAATTATTCATTAATATTCATTACCTAAATGGTTTATTTTTTTGACAGGATGATGTTTTTGCAACTTGTATCTCTCTCATGGGTTATATAATTATAGAATACACTTCATTTCATGGGTTATTCATGGATAAAATGATTCTAAAACCTATATTTTTTCCATAGGTTATAATATGATTACATGTTCATAATACCCATTTCATTTATGGTTTGTGATATTGATTCTTATGATATTTTGGAACACATATTTATGATTTCATTATTACATCAGTGGGACTAATATTTCTTTCTAATGCACTTGGTAAATATTTATATCTCATGAGAAAGACATGGATGTAATGGGATGAGAAATTGGTTTAAGAAAAGGACTGTGTCCACTGAGATGGTCTCAGAAATGAACCTTGATAATGAATACAGTCTTGGGAGTGAACTCTGACTACCATGGTAGTCTTTTAGTGAAACCTTACTACTAGGATGGACTTGGAAGTAGTGCATTGACTACTATGAAAATCATTTTATGTTCTTATTTGTCGACCACAAAATATATTACTTATTCATATGTTTTTATTTCATGGAACATGCTCTTGAATATATTATTATTCATATATTATTATCTTAATTTATTTACACCATGTATCATTTTTTTATTTTTGATATGCAAGATATGATATTCAAATGTTATGCTCATATTCTGATACCATTTTTTATGTTATTCTTTTGTATTTACTTTATTTACCCTTTCTATTCATTTGGTCTTACCCCTTTCATATGTTCCTTTTTCTAGGATATGAAGAATGTTTTTAAGTATAAGTACTAATGTGGAATATCATTGTGGGAATATTGAAACTATTTCACCAAGATATAAGGATTTTTCCATATGTCAAATATATTATAGTATTACGGTCCTCATTAATGTATTTTGGTAATGTGAATATTATTATATTAAAACGATTTAAGATATATGTATTTCAATATTAGGTCTATATGAAATTTATATAACAATCATGTGAAAAAAGATTCAAATATCACTTAAAAAAAGTGACAAAAGATTCTTGAATCATTTTCACACAATCAAATTGGGAGAAAATATGATCATTAATTTCTCACCAAAAAAACATTTGAACAAAGATTCCCACATATCATTCACATAATAAAAATGTTGAAACTGCTTTTTTAATATCATTAATGAAATGATTCATCATATAATGTGATATTAAATCCATAAATACAAGTTTTTTAGTGATATAGGACCCTGACAATAAAATATAAATATATATGTGTGAAAATTGAAAAAAACCACTTGTCACAAAATAAATAACCAATGGAAATAAAAATTCTTTTAGAGAAATTTATAGATAGTAACAACATAATTAACATAATGATTTCTTATTTTTGGTACCCTGAATTTATTCACCCAAAAGGTGAATTTCAACAAAACATGTATAGGTGGTGCATGAAAAATAATTTCCATTAGAGCATATAATTTTTAAATAGCATGAACATTTATAGTGATATAAAAAAATTTCATAAAAATTATTTTATTAATTGAAAAATAAATAATTTTTTGACACATTGAATAAATTTTTTAATTATGGTGATGTAGTTTTTTTTTGAAAAATCATTACCATTAAAAGTAACATTCAATGAACGAACCAAATTTTTAAAATTTTTTAAGTGAAAACAAACTGAAAACATATACATTAAAAATGAATTTTTAAAAATAGAAGATTATAAATACCCAAAATTATTCAAATGTTCATGAAATTAATGATTATAAATCATTAATTTTAAATAATTGATAGATTAATATTTGTTTTTACAGAAATAATGATATCAATTGGAAATTTTGTGGTAGATGACAACTATTACTTTTAATGGATTGGAAATTTTTTTATCATTTTTGAAATACCATGTGTAAATATCAACATCATTAAAAGTGATAATACAATTCACATAAAAAATTTTTTATTTTGAAATAGTATGGTTAAATTAGTAAACACATATTTGGATTAAATAATATATAAGCGAAAATTATTTTGGTATAATATAGATAGGAATATCTAAAACATTTTATTTAAATTAGATTATATTTTTATTTATAAAATCATTTAACCTTTATGAGAATTAAACTCATCAAGATATCATATTTTAGTTTAAAAAATCATTTTCCACATATAATAAATCGTATATATTTTATTAAATATGAAATAGAATAATTTATCAAACATTGAAGAATGATTCTTATAAAAGAACATATTATTTAGACGAATGGAACACTATGTTAACCAAATACCTTATGAATTTCATAAATCATAAATAATGATACTTAATAAACGGAGAATATGTGGAAAAAAATTTAGTCTATATAAAAAATGAGAAAACATTATAGTATAAAATAAAAATGAATAACATTATGAATTTAAATGTAATATGATCAAGAAGAAAAATCATAACTTAATAAATGTGAACTGGGTTTACAAAAATACAATTGGTTATACTAATTTTATAATAATATTATTAAAAAAAATATAGATTTAAATATCCTTAAATCAATGTTATTAATTATTATTGAACACAATATGGCTGTGAATACACTATATAAAATAAATTACAATGCCCGATATCAAGGATGACTCAAAAATATAAAAATAAAACAGAGAAAACCCTTCCTTTTATATCATCATTATAGAAAGAAGTTGAACTTCCTATATGAAAATCATAACTATCTCCCTAACCTATTTAACAATAATATTCATATATATTACATTTTAGAAAATTCAATTAATATAATTTATTATACATTTATAACTTTGTTATTGATTATTTTTATTATTGAATGTTAGTAATTCGAATTGTTTTGTTTATGGTTTATAATGTAAACATTGATATAAATTATTTAACACTATGTTAATAATTCGAAAAAACAATTATGGTACTATATTATTCATCTCTTATGATGAATCTAGCTGTCAAATCATTCTATAATATTTTTGGCCTTTTTTTGTTTAAAATGAATCACCGTTATCTTTATTCGATAATTTTAGTGACAAAAAATGAAATTTTAAGAATTTAAACAATAGTTAATGTGAAAATAAAAAATAATTAAACTAATAATTAATTTATTATTAAATATTATTATAATTATAATTTATTTCCCCAAATTCATGCCTGCTAAAGTCTTATTAAATCGACTGTGTAAGTGCTAAAATGAACCCAAATAGTACATGATATAATTCTATCGGTGTTTATAGTAATTCTATCGGTGTTTATAGTTAATAAATTATAAATTTTTTAATTAAATCATTATAATAAAATAATAAATAATTATATTTATTTTTTATGGTTTTGAATAAAAATTTAATATAATTTTCAAAATAATTAAAATATAGATGAGAAAAGCATTAGAATGAAGATTGGTTATAATTTGTATCTTCATAATTCTAATTAAATAATATATGTCAGATTTATTCATTATTAACATCAATATAATTAATTAATCAAGGAGGTGGGGAAATATTAAAATATGGTTTCTTGTTGGTGGTAGTCTGCTCATACATATGATCAACATTCTTTATTTTTCTAAAAATATTCAATTAAATAAATAACAGTTTCTCTTCTAATATAATAACACAAAATAATACTAATAATATTATTTTAATTATATTGTTATTATAATGATATATTTTGAATAAAATTATTAATATGAAATTGTAAAGGGTTAAGTAATACTCTTGATGGGACCATGAAATTTCATATAAAAGAACCTATCGTATTGATGTACTTATGATAATAAATTTATAGAAATGGTGTATAATGTTGAGATTATATTCAAGGATATAGTAAATATAATCGTTATAGAGTGACATTAGAATTAAAAGGTGTTTCAAATTGTAGTGTAATTATCCACTTAAAAAATTTATGAAATTGATACTTTTGTGAATTCGATTTGGAGTATTTACATTGGTTAGAAGATTTATCCCTGAAAGACTTATTTTAATAAATATATAATGTAAGCCCTATAATGAAATGCTTATTTTTTAAGCTTCACTTTAGAATCCTCATATTATAGTTAAATGTTCAAATATGATATAAATTAACTTTAAGCATAAAATATTTAATATATGGACATATTTTTTCGGTAAAAAAGTTCTTTTTCTGTAACGTGTTAAAAATGTTAATTTATATATATTAACAATTAAATGAAAATAAAATATTAATAAATATTATTAAATCTTAGATTAAATTAATTTTACTTATGGTGTTAATTTTATTTTTAGTTATAAATTACACAATATTGGTAGAGTTGTTTTTACAAATAATTGTTTACTATTATCATTATTTCTGATATTTATATTATTAATTATTATTATTCTACTAATAATAAAATTTAAATTAATATATAATATGAAAATTATAGTAGAAATTTTTTATTTGATTTCATTATGGTATATATTCGACATGTGATAAAATCGATATGTTAATATAACTGAATAAAAATAGTTTTTAGAGGAAAATATTTCTTTTTCAAAAAAAATGATTATCATAGGTTCTATAATCTCTACATAGTATTTTAAATGATTTGTTCTTATTTATAAATATTAATTTTCAAATAAAAACGTTTTAAAATATTTTAATTCATTCTTATATTATGATAATTTAATAAAAGTTATCTTCATAAAAAAATCATTGTTTTTTTACAATTAACCTAAATATACATCATTTTTAAAATATTATCTTAATAAAATTATCTAAATATTTATTTATGAAATTAAATATTAAAATTAATTTGATAAATAAATTTTTTAAAAAATTATAATTTTTTCTAATTTTTAATGAAAATTAAATATATATTAACAATAAAATATTCTATTGGAAAATATATTCTAAAGGTATTATCTATTATTAATCATTTTTTGAGCGCATTTTCTTATTGATTGTGATATTTTTTATTAAATAAATCTATAATTATATAAAAGTACATATTAAAAAATAATTAATCATAGATTATTTTAGTTCGATGTTTCATGTGGAAAATTTATTGTTCATTTGATTAATTTTAAGAAAATGAAATATATATATATATATATATATGTATATAGTAAAAAATCGATGGCCATTATAGACCCTCCCATTAAATAGTGCATTGCCCAATTTTTTTTTCTATCAGTCACTAATGGACATTATTAAGGATAAAAAATAAATAAAGGATATATATTATACTAATATATCCACCTTATGATCCTTAGTAAAATAAGGAGACCATTTATCCCAAATATTCTTCTTTAGAAATTGTTAGGGACAATCCTTTTTTAGGATCATTTTGATGATATTTTATATACCCCCAACATGGTTTTTGAAATTTATTTTCATATTAGTGTAAATGGTCAAAAATGATGACAACTCAGTCTAAATGTGTCATCTCCAATGAAACCATAATTTCAACATATAGTACTTTTAGTTCATCTATGATATATTTGGACTAAAAAACACAACATAAATTTGAATTAGGTTTTCATTAGTAATTTTCCTATTTTTATTTACAATATGATTTTATATATTAAATCCTAAATTTTAATTTAAATCCTTCTCAAGTGTTCATAATGAGAATGTGAATAAATAAAATAATATCCCTTGGGAATGTCTCCCAATGTTTTTAGTTTTAAACCCACATATCATACACTGAGTGATGATTGACACAGTTCTATAACAGCCTTTCTTAGAGAGATTTCACTTTGGAGTATCTATTTGAAATCAAAATCAACATTACAATATCTATATATTTATGTAATTTCATGGAATCTATAAAATATCAACGTTATAAAAACACCAGGACAATTTATTATTCTTATAAAAATCTATTATACTGATCATTATTATTTTTTCTAAACTAATTTATTTTAAATCCCTTTAAATAATTAAAATAACTATAACAAATAACTAATACATACTCTAATTATATCTATAATAAACCTATTTAATCATATCATTTTTTACATAATTTTCTTAAGATAAACCTTAAACATAAAAATACTATCACAATCCTATGAATAGAAGGTTTAGTGAATTTGAGGATGACCTATATATGATTGTTTTATTATGATTCTTGTTCACATTCCTCAGAAATCATACCGTATTAAACCCATCTTCTAATCATATCCTTAGTTATTCTCATCATTATAACCATGTTATTGAATAAATAGGAATGGTAAAATCTCTAACATTCAATATGGGAAAATCATCAATGTATTGTTAAAAGATAGATGACGTGAATTTGGAAAACAATAAATTGGTAAGTAGTATATTATTAAATGAATATAGAACATTAATAGTTTTCCAATTTTTTTTAAAAATACATATGTTATCAAATAAGGTATGATATATCTTATAAAAATAGTCTTTAATAAGGATTTAATTTACATGATGCATGTACCATCATCATATATATAATTAAATATGTAGTTTTATTGAATCAATGAATGAAGATGAGTTAATATATACATAATCCTTGAAAATCTTGTGAAACAAATATGAGGTCCTTTGAAAAAATGTTAACATAGCCTCCAATATGACATTCACATAACAAACATGTGAATATAGATTAATGCATCTCATTCACACAGAAAAAATTTGATCAAATCATTTTTCATCACATATATAATAAAAACATTTTATTTAAGAATATATCTCCATGATTACACAAAACACATCGGAATAATGAATCACTTATCACATTCACACTACAGACTAGTGAATAAAACTACCCATATAATATTTACAAAAAACATTTTAAAAAAGATTCTTCATATCATTTACACAACATTAAACAATCTCATTTGATATGAAATACTTTTCATTTATTGGATTTTGATATATAACCCAAATATAAATCATTCATACATATGTGTGGGTGTTTAATGTATTCTAACCTCATAACATAAAGAACACATATAAGGAATAATGGGTCTCAAAATATTTTTAGATGGTTTCAAAAAAATTTAAATCAAGAATGTGAATGGATGATAACCATAATTCAATTAAAAGATATTAATATATCAATATAAAATATAGAGGGTGATTCATGTAGAAATATCCCATGGAAAATTAGTGTTTATATATAACGAGATAAATGGTATTGTAATTGTCAAATTGGGTTTAAAAATCATTAATCCTTGGAATAAAAGAAGAAATTATAGTCCCTTTGAAAATAAATTTGATAAAAGGTTATGTGGTCACTATTTAGAAGTTGTTAATTTTTAATGGATCATTCAATGGTGTTACCTAGAAAAAATAAACAATTAATTTAAAAATTTGAAATTAAAACATTAAAAATTATCAAACATATTATATCCATTAAAATGGAACAATTGATTCAAAAAAGAAATGTAAAAAAACATGTAATATTGAACATTAAAAATAATATTGAAATATATATCATGGAAATTACATAATGGATATCAAAAATAAATTTAGAGAGGAACATAAAAAATTTTATTTTGAATGGATAAAAAAAATTGATTATTTTTAAATACATTTTCAAAAAACTCACGTCATAAGAATATAAAATAATATTTCCCCATGAAAATTTGTAATGGAAAATAGTGTTATCACAATATAAATTCATATTTCGATATAAAAATATAAATTTAAATACTTTTTGGGAAACATTATAATTGAAATAGAGTAAAATAATTTTTGAAAGGATATGAGATATTTTTTCTTCAAAAATTTATCATTCATGATAATTAAATTAATCAAGAAATTTTATTTGATTTGAAAATATCATTTTGAACATTTATAAAGGTGAAAATATAATATTAAATTTAATGAAGAATAATTTTTCAAACATAGAATAATTATGCTCATTGAAGGACATCTTTATTAATAAAATAGAAAATATGAGTAAGATAAATCCCTTATATGGACAATAATTTGTGAATCTATAGACTTTTTAAATTGGGATTATGTGTTATAAATTTATATAACATAAAAAATATTATAATATACACCAAAAAAAAATAAAACATAATAATGATTCCAAATTAAATGGATGGTTTTCATGAATTAGATAATTACTCAATGATTGATAATTAATTAACAAAAAAGACATACATTAAATGTAATTTATGAAAAATATAGTAACCAAAAAAGAGAAAATAAAATATTTTGGAATGAATGATATTAAATATATTTCAATGAAATTGGATTGTTATTAGAAAATATAAAATAAAAGATACTCCACAATATCAATAAATCTTATGGATTTGAGAATTCATTAAAGAAACACTTACCTTGTATTCCTTGTTACTAAAACACACACTAAAATCCTATATAAAAATTTTTAGTATCTTTGTCATTTATTTTAAAAAAATATTATAATCTATAAAATTTTGTTATATTCAAATATAAACATATATTATATTTTTACTACTTATTTATTGTTTATTTTCATAACTAGATGTTAGTAAACATAAATATTTAGATATTAATTATAATGGAAAAATTGATTCCCTTGTTTAAATATATGATCATAATTACTTGATTTATTATTTTAGTATTCTATTTATGTTATATTTATTTATAAATAACATATCTTATAAAAAAATTAATTAATTTAGGATCTCTTAAAATAAAATCGGGGTTAGTTTATTTTAATAAGTTTAGTCATTGAAGATAATATTTTAATAATAAGAAAAATATTTATATAATACTTCTACAAAAAAATAATTATTATATATAATATATAATTATAATATTATATATGATATAATTTACATCCATGACAGGTATTTCTGTCATCTATCATGAATATGGTTAACCCGACCCAAAGAGGAACAATCTATAACTCTATGGTGGGGTTTGGGCATGAAAAAGTTGATTTTGAATAAAAATATAATTATAAAATTGTAAAAATGATATATATATATATATATATATATATAATTTAATTATTCATATTTTAATAGGATTGGATATTAATACCATTCTAAATGAAAAATTAAGAACATTATTTTATAGGGGTGGTAGTCTGCACAACACACAGTTAACAGTTTTATATTCCTATCAAATATGAAGGAATGGTGAATGATTATAATTTATATATTTACAATCCTAATGATATTGTATATTTATATATTATTTTAAAATTCATACCTATAAAAAATGGGTCGTGGTGGTTGATTAAAACAAAATAAGTTGTTTAGTGGAGGATGTAGTCCACATGTTTTGATATTCAACAATATTTTATTTTTATACGTTTTTTAGAATGAATAAATATATGTTGTCACATTAATATAATAAAAAATTATTATAGTAATTATACAAATTTCATTATATTTTAGTGGTTATTATTGGATTTGAGTAGAAATATTAAGAAGAAAAGGTTAAAGATTATGTAACACTGATGTTGGTAATTTTGTCATTTATTTAAAGACTCATATGAAATGAAGGTATTATGATAATTAATTGAGACCATATGTGTATGAGAATGAGATAAAATTATATTATGGAAAAAATTATATATTTTAATGATTTTATTTTAATGAATGAAGACGGAATAAAAGGAGGAAGTGTTAACCTATTATAAATGAAGAAAATGGATCTTTTTTAATACCCAATAACTTCTTTAATGTCATAACACCATTTAAGTTCCAATACTTGTATAATATTTAAATAATATATTTTTTGGTTATTTAAAGGGTTTCAAGCCTAAAAATATATTTTAACAAACTTTTCATCCACTCTTCAATCATTTTAATATATTATACTTATATTTTTTGTATTTTTTGGGTTTTACCTTGGAAACTAGTTTTATCCTAGTTATTAATATTTGAATTAAAAAAATGGTATCTCTTGTGAGAAATAAATTATGTTATAAACATAAATATATGTTCCATATCATCTAATTAAATTTTTCTGAAGTATAAATTTATTAATTAAATATAGACGTTTAATAAATTGAAAAAATGTTTTGTAGAAAATATTTTTGTTGATATTATGTGTTCTGAATATTAATTATTATTGATTTCTAACTAAAAATATCAAATTATACTTATAAAAATGATTGTAAATTATATTAATTTCCTTTCTTATAAGTAAATATAATATAATATTATTTAATAATTATATAATCATAATAAAACTACAATTTGAAAATAATTATTTTAACAATAATGTAGATATTAAATTTAGTCTTTTTTACTTATAATATTATGACCAAAAAAATATAATTTTTATATAAAATTAACATGTTAATAAAAAAAATCTATTATTTATATTTAATTTCTACATGTTATGAAATATATTTTATACTATTAAATGATGAAATGTATTTTTAGAGTAAAATATTAATTTGGTTTCCAAAATATTAAACATAAGATAAATTAACTAAAAATAGTATTTTTTGAAATATTTATTGAATATTATAAATATAAATAATAATTACAAAATAATTCTGAAACATTCAATTTATTATTCTATTTTTTTAATTTCTTAAAAGTTATGGATTATAAAAATAATAATTTTTATTACTCACCAAAATAAATTATTTTTGGAAAATCGAAAAAATAACCTTAATAATATATTGGAATGTGTAGTTATAAATAAATTAAATTATATAGAATTAATATTATAAACACTCTAAATTTAAATTTTTTATGAAATTTAAATTTATATGTAATGAAAAAAGGATTTGATTGAAAAATCAATTTCTTTAACACTAACTGCTCATAATGTCATTTTTATTCATTTTCTAATTAATTACAGTATTATTATTTACAAGAGGACATATTATAATCATATTTTAAAAATAATATTTCTGTCATGTAATGTTTTAGTTTGGTGTTTTTGTTATATCACGAGGTTAAACATAGTATTAATTTAGATATATATATATATATATATATATATTTATATATATCAAAATATCTAGGGGGAGGTATATTCTCTATGAAACCCTTAAATAAAGTTTACCCAATTTATTTTCATAACCATTCACTAAATGAATGATCAAACCAATCTATAATAAACTCATTATATATATTATTCTAGGATATCCACCATATTATCCATGCTAATAAATTGAAACTATTTATCCCAAATAGGATTCTTTGGATTTTTTAGGAAAATACTTTCATATATATATTCTAATGATCATGTTTTTAATCAAATAGTACATCCAAAATATTTATAATAGTGTGTAGTAAAAAATAATAAATTGTTGCAATGACAGGGAAACTATATCAATATATATCTTCTCTAATGACTCTTTATTTACTACTTATGTTACATTCACATGTAAAATGATATAATTGGACAAAACAATCACTCCATAAAATTGAATTAGGCTTCATTAAAATTTTTTGGAGAATTTTTGTAACCTAATAAGTTGTATATTATATCCAAATAAATTAGTTAAATAATTTATATGGATTTTAATATATAATTTGAATAAACCGACACATATACCCAGAGAGTGTCTCTTGTGGTTTGTAATCTAATTCCAACTAATCATATATCAAGTGAATATTAATTCAATGATAAAATGATTTATTTCATTGTTAACTCTGGGTTATTTTTTATTATTTCTTCATTCACATTTCAGTGCCCATATTGGGATTCAATTGAAATTAAATCACTCAATCCAACCCTTCCCAAAACATCGACATATTATTATTTTCATAAACATATCCCTCTGACTTATCCCATAGTGTTTCACTAGAATCTTCCTATCCTAATCCAAAATATTAACTAGAATTATAAAAAAAATATAAACAAACTCCACTATGATTACAACTATGACAATCCATGTTAAACCGATATTTTTTTAAAAAAAAAATTCATAATAAAAATAATACATCTCACAATAATATCATAATACTATGAAATGAAGGTTTTATTCATTTGATTTTAATATATATATGTAAATTGTTTTAAGATACATATTTTCATATATATATATATATTACTAAACAACATTACATCTACTTTTATAAATCTATAAGGCTATACTCTTCATTTTAACTCAGGAAAATAAAACATAATAAATGGGTAATATCTAACATTTTCTAAGGAAAAAACTCATCGACATGTAATCAATGGTTATGTCATATGTATAAAAAAAATAATAATTAGGTAGAAATATAAAATTAAAATTACATGATGAAATAATATTTTTTCACATGTCTTAATCTAAGGACATGTGATGTCAAAAGAATAAACATATTCCATTTAAAAAGTGTTTAGAATCATTTAATAAAAAACATGATCCATTAAGAATAATCATTGATATAGTTAAATATATAATATCATTGAAATATGGAATTCTAAGGAGTTAAAAATTGATATTTAAAAAAATATACCCACATCACATTCACCCATAAAACATTTGAATAAATCATTCCACAGCACATTAAAATGAAAAAACTGAGAAAAATGATCGAATAACCCAATATTTTTAAAGAATAAATTTCTGTTTGATAACATATACATACTAAAAACACTAGATTATATTATAATCTAAAACTATGAGACATTATGATATATATAACATTATGTAAATATAATATCATTAATAGAATATGATACATGTAACCCTATTATTTTTTAAATATTATATACGAAACACAACAACCGGTATAAATGACATGTGGAAGAGATACCTGCTAAAACCAAGCCATTAAATTCGAGTTCATGAATGATATTATATATATTATAAAATGAATATATATATATATATTTAAGTATAAATTATTTAATATTTTTAGTAAATAATTAATCTATATTTAGTGAAGTATTTTTATTTTCAAAAATATATTTTAATAAAATGATTTATATTTTATTTCATGAAAAATATAATATAAATAATTTTTTAAAATTTTATAAGTTTTATTTTAAAAAATTAAATAAATTTTTTAAATATGTTTATAAAATTTAATTTTTGTGATATATTTTTATTTTCTATAAAAAGATTATTATTATTATGAAAAGTGAAAATGTAGGTTTTGCTAAAAATGTAATATCATTCAAATAAATTATGAAATTTAATTGTATCATTATGTTATGAATATGATTTAAAGTAAAATAATAATAATTTAATCATATTTAATCAATATAAATGTTTATGAATTGGTTTAAAATTGAATTTTAGTATAATTTAGTTTTTGTGTCACGAAATGGATTTTTTCAGAAAACTATTTGAAATCACATAATGATTATTTTTATTAATTAATTAAAAAAAGAAACGAGGAATAATTTCAATTAAATTTATATATTTTATACAAATAAATATTAATTGATATTCATACCTGGATTATTACTAGTTAATGAGTGAATATAATAAAAATATGTTTCATGTAAAATATACTTATTCAATCATCAATATTTCATCTCGTCGGCGAGTTTACATTTAAGTCAATAATTTTGCACATCAATAAATTGAATTTGGAAAAATGGATTCCATATTTGTACAAATAATAAATTATTCTATTTAATATGTTCAACATAATATTTTACTATAATGAATATTGAAAACAATAATAATTAATTAACATGGTTAATGGAAAAATGAGTTTTGCGTAGGAAAAAACTAAAAATACAAGGGTTTTAATGATATAGAATATTTTATAAAATTTAGGGAATGGATATATGTTAACATTATAATGACTAATTATTGACAATGGTCCACATCTTTTACTTTTTGATGTAGAAAAACATGGTATATCTTTTCCTTTTCAATAAAATCGAGGGTTCTACACACCTCACATAAAAAAGCTTACCCACACTCATCTCTACTTCACACCATAAAATAACTTTGCCTCAGAAAATAACTACACAAATTTATTATTTAACTCCCCCTTAAAAATCATGGTCGCTTATTTTTATCATAAAACTATCATGGGATGTATTTTGGTGTTAACCTACTGAGGTTGTTTGAATAAGAGGTATCATGCATACCTAAGAATTTTCATTTTATTTTTTCTTCCAACTCATATAACACATATTGAATTATTATTCTATACAAAACTAGTTCCTACCATATAATTATATTTTATTATGTTAATTTAATTAATAAATTTATAATCATCATTAACCAAATGTAATAAGAAATCATCATTAATGAGTACGTCAGACTACCGCCTTGCAAACCGATGTCATTCATTTTACGTCATCTACTCTAACAGATTATACTAATGTTCACTTTAAAGTATATATATGTTATTTGTAAAATAATTATAATTATATAGTTATTATATCTCATATAAATTCTTAAATTCATTTCCATTGGGGAAATGATAATGTCACTTGGGTGTATGTGTAACATCCCAAGTAAATAATGAATAATATATATTTTTATCTATGTCTATTAATGATTTATATAGTGTTTTAGAGGCTTAAAATGAAAATAAATACAATCTTATGCATGGAATACAGTAAAATTCTTAAAAGATTCTTTTACTGCCTTTTGATTGCAAAACCATTTTAAATAAAACTTTTTACAGTTTTATAATATATATTTGTCAAAATAAACACATTAATTATGATTGGGACATTGAAATTTACATTGGATAAATTTTTTGTATTTTTCTGACAATGTTCATTTTTTAATGAATAGTGAAACATACTGCATTTTACATCAAAACTTCTTTTTCATTTAATTTAATTCTATGGATAGATTGTCTTTTTAATTGGTATTAATGTGTAATCTGAATATATTTTTACCATTTAATCCAATGGTGGTCATTAGTATTAATTTCACTTTGGAATTGGTCATAAACTAATGCCAAACTTTTCATAGATATTTTTTCAAAAAACCCGCTATTTGTTTCGACAACGGGAATTTTTTTAAATAAATTATTGTAATTTATGTGTTTGGAATTTGGTAAAATGGATTACATATTTGGAATCATAAGGTCCAAATTATGTAATTAAGACTCTTTTATTTTTAGACATTATGAATAGTAACGATGGTAATTATCTTTAATTATCTTGATTAATGAGTAATCAGGTAGTTAAAGATAATAAAATGATATCATAATAATACAAAAAGACCACAAAATGTGTCATAAGGCTACTGGTTGTCTCATGGAAGACCATGGGATTCCTTGTGCTAAACATGGGGGCCCCATGGAATCACTTTTGTGAGAAAGTGACTTTTTATCTTTTTATTTTTAAAGAATGTTAAATGTGACAAAGAATGTATCACCTAAGTAAAAGATTTTTAATTTTGTCTACATAAACGATATTTTGTACTATAAATATTCATTATAAAGATAAATATATTTCCTACATCGTTCTAATTTTTTTATAATTTTTAGACATTAAATTTATTAAATTATTTGTGACATCATGATGATGCTGCGATTACCTCATTAATAAAGGATTTAAATAAAATGGACAGATAATGTAAATTTAAGACCAAAACATGTCCAAAGCCTATTTTATGGGTGTATTTAGAACCCTTATCACCTTATCCTAGAAAAACATCAATGTGGGACCATTAAAATCCGAAACGCATTTGAAAATAAAGTTACATTTTATACCTTTCCAAGAGTGCCCCTCCTCTCATCTTATAAAATGCCCCCACCACTACCTCCTTATCCAAACTTCCAAAGCCTTTGGCTTGGCCAAAATCTACTCATTGTATCTCTACAATTCCCTCCCTTACTCCTTTAAGCCTCACTTTGGGCCGAAGTTTTCCCAAGGAAGCCTTTGAGCTCAAATCAAAAGGAGTTACCCGATTTAAAGGTAGTGTCATCTCTTGTGTTCTTATGTTTTATTTTGCTTATCCAACCCCCTAAACTCTTTTTATTCATTTATTTTTTAAAAACTCATTTATATTAAATATATTAGGATGTTTTTATAAGAAGGATTCGAGCTACACTTACACACACCTACATCTAGTGGTTAAAGGAGATACGGTTTCCGTGGATGGCGAATTTCTGCCTCCCGAAACGATGATTGTTCAACATTCTTTTAACACCTTCAAAGGTGGCCATTAAGATGACAATATATTTATATATGATATATAATATGTTTATGTTTTCCTTAAGCTTTTGTATTTTTCATTTTCGGCATACATTAATGGTTTCAATTATGGGTAAACGCGATATCTTTATTTAAGGAAGTGCGGACTACCACCCCCTCAATGTGATGTGATTCGTTAATTCCACATGTGGGAAGTATAAAGGATGGATTTAAATTTATTATATATGATTTTATACTGAAATTATAATATACCTCTATATCATTATTATTTCATTCCATTAAAGTATGAGATAGAAATGAAAGTAGCATTCATGCGTACGTACGGCTTACCATCTCCATGAACAGTGCATTTCATTTCTTATCCCCAAATGTAATGTACTATTATAAGTACATGTATATAATGGATATATATGATGAATGATACATCTAAATGATAAATATAATTCTGGAATTAAAATATACATACCTCTCATTTAGTTTTAATTCCATTAATATGACAAAGAAATGAAAGTAGCGTTCATGCGTACGTACGGATTACCGTCTCCATGAACGGTGCATTTCATTTCATACCTCTAAATGATTATGTAATATTATAAATATATGTATATGCTGGATAAATATGATATATATTATATCCAAATCAGGAATGCCATTCTACATATAATGAACCTTTTACCACATGAACAACATATAATTGTAAGAAGTCCACTTTCAACTTAAGAACCAAATTTCGACAAAACAAACATTATTAACTTAAATGATTACATAATGTTTATAACATGGTAATAAGTGATATAAAAGGAATAATGAACTTGAAAAAAAGTTCTTATGAAAATAGAAATTAACTCAAGTTTATTATTCAGGACGTTAAAGAACGATCGAGTCAAGTCGGACCCGAGGTAATGGACTTCGTCTCAATCTCCTTTCATTGAGAAATATTTCGTTTTATAGAAAAAATTCTTTTATACGGTGTATAAACCCATTTGAATTTTAATTTTATACAGAAGGAATCTTTTTCTACGAAGTGTTTTACAAAATGACAAAAAGGAATGTTTCTTTTAACGTACGCGGTGACAACGACCTTTTCCGCCGCCGTGAGTATTATTTGGTATTTGGCTTCCTGAACAAGCCGTAATGTTTTTTAAAATGGAATAAAAACCATATAATATTTTATGTATTTTGGTATTGAAAATGGTTTTATAATGGATTTGTTATGTCAATATATTTAAGTGATATATTTTGATCAAAGTGTGGAAATGTTTTCTTTCCATTATATTTGATTTATGTCTTATGATTTTTTATAATGGTACTTGGACATTTGACGGGTGGTTACATGATAAACCATATAACAGGTGGTGCCGTGAATACCAGGATGGGTGGTTACGTTATAACCTCCAATGCATTGGGTATGAAAGTTGGCCGTATGGCTATTCCATTAAGTATGTATGGATGTTGGCCGTATGGCTATTCCATCAAGTGATATGTATGGAAGTCGACCGTATGGTTATTCCACATAAGTATGTTTATGTCCCAAGTTACCGTTATGTTATGTGATCTTTTTATGGGTTTTATGGTAATATTTTGGTTACAAAAGGGTAAGTAATGATCTTTTATTCAGTGAAGAGTTTTTACTACTTCATAAAGGTGAAAAGTATTACTCTGATAAAGTATACATGGTTTACTTGTTGTTTTTGTTAAACTAAAAGTTTTTATTCTTTGTGTATCCCTTACTGAGCTCTTTATGCTCACCCCAAGTTTTTTTGAAATGTTTTTCACAGGACCTAATGTGGAATAGGTTCAAGGATGGGATCAAGGGAAAGTCATGCTATATAAAACATGGAACTAGACATGTTTCTTTTTAAGAGTTTTTTATTCTATGGAAACTTAGTAGAAGTGTCCACTTTGTAATCTTTTGAGATGTAGTAGTTATGTTCTAATTCTCTAAAACTCTAAACCTAAAAAGATCCTCAATGTGAATTATTCATTTAATTCAATATTAAGATATCTTTAAGGCCGGGGCCTTATAGTTGGTATCAGAGGTCGGTTTAGACAACTTTAGGAGTTAGAAAATTGTTAAATTATATGTTAATTTATGTTAGGACTGAAATGATATAGCATCTAAAGATTACCATGTTGCTTCGCCTAAGATATATCTGTGTTCATAATGGTTTTCCGCAGAGGAAACAAAGAAGCTATGTTGGGATGACATGAGCAGGAAGACAACCTTCCAAATCAGCAACCTGAGATGGTCGGAATCGGAACTGAACAGTTTGTTGCAGTGATGGGATAGTTGAATCAGGCTATAAATGGTGGTGGTATCCATGCACAAGATCAGCCAGATCAACCGCAGAGGAATATGTTAGTGGTGGAACATTTCATGAGGCAACATCCCCCATCATTTAGAGGATCATCTGACCCCGTGTAAGCTGTAGGGTGGATTAAATCACTCAAGAAGATTTTTGATGTCATGGGGTGCTTAGAACAAAAATAGGTTAGTCTTGCTGTTTACCGTTTTGAAGGTGAAGCTGATCAGTGGTGGTCGATGTTGAAAAATATCTGGGATAACGAGGAGATTGATGATCTTCACTGGGATGAATTCAAAGTTATGTTTCTTGAGAAATATTTTCCTAAGGTGGTTCGTCTTTGGATGGAAAAACAGTTCATAGAATTAAGGCATGAGGATGATTCAGTGGCTTCTTATGAAGGAAAGTTCACTCGATTGGCAAGGTATGATCCAAACTTCATACGAGATATTGATAGTAAAATAAACCGTTTTTACTCAGGGTTAAAGCCAAATTATCGAAGGGATTTAGCTTCTCGTGAGTTCAAAAGTTATGAAAAACTTGTTCGATGTGCGAAGAAAGTGGAAATGGAGTTTGTCGAAGATCAGGTGTTCTATGACAAACAACAGAATAAGAGGTCTAGTTGGAAGGCAAAGGGGAAGGATTCATCAAATAAGTAAGGAGGTAAGAAAACCAAATATCCATCCTGTGAGGAGTGTGGTAAAATGCATCCTGGAGAATGTTTATCCAAGTCTGGTAAGTGATTTCAGTGTGGAAAGTCTGGTCATATTGCTCGTAACTGTAAGGAAGATGATCAAGAAGGCAATGAAAAGCCAATGGTAATATGTTTTAAGTGTAATGAAATGGGTCATTATGAAAATGAGTGTCCAATGAAGAACTCAACTAGGGGAAAGCATCCAGACTACAAGACGAAAGGGGTGGTGAAATCCTTTGCAAAAACTTCAACAGATGTTGGGCCATCGAATGAAGTAGTATCAGGTACACTGTTTGTTTGTTCAGATTATGCCAATGTGTTGTTTGATTCAGGGTATACACATTCTTTCATTTCTGAGAAGTTTTCTAGTAAATTGGGAATTCCATCACAAGATATGAATCCTGAACTTATGGTAAAAACACCCGGGGGAAAAGTTGAGACAAAAAGAATTATAAGAACCTTCTTATCCTAGTGTGTGGAAAGAATCTACCAGCAAACCTTATTTTTTTTCCTCTAGTAGAGTTTGATGTTATTTTGGGCATGGATTGGATTTCTTTTTATCATGCTAATATTGAATGCAGAGCTAAAATGGTTTCTTTTTAGAAGGATTTTTAGTTTGTGTACAAGAATGAACCCTTGATTTTGATAACATATCAGGAAGTTGAGAAACTAGTAAAAGATGGAAATGAATGTTACCTTGCACCTATTGTTGAAAATAAAGGAACTGTTCAGATTAATGATGTGCCAATGGTAAATGAGTATCTTGATGCTTTTCCTAATGAGTTTCCTGATATTATTCCTGATTGAGAAGTTGAATTTACTATTTCTTAGTTCCTGATTCTAAGCCAATTTCAAAACCCCCTTATCGAATGGCTCATGTTGAACTTTTAGAGTTAAAGAAACAATTGCAGGAGTTATTTATTCGACCTAGCACATCAACATGGGGTGCTCCTGTCTTGTTTGTTAAAAAGAAAGATGGTTCAATGAGACTTTGCATTGATTATAGAGCCTTGAATAATATTACTGTTAAGAAGAAGTATCCTTTGCCTCATATCAATGATTTGTTTGATCAGCTCCAGGGAGCTCAGTATTTTTCGAAGATTGACTTGAGGTCAGGGTACCATTAGTTGAAAGTAAAATAAGCAAACCTTCCAAAGACTGTGTTCCGTACTAGATATGGCCATTATGAATTTGTAGTTATGCCTTTTGGGTTAACCAATGCACCTACTGTATTCATGGACCTTATGAATAGAATTTTCCATGAGTTCTTGGATAAGTTTGTGGTTGTTTTCATCGATGATATTTTGGTGTTTTCTAAAATTAAAGAGGAGCATGAATGTCATTTAAGGGTTATCATGCAAAACTTAAAATAAAAGAAACTATATGGAAAATTCAGCAAGTGTGAGTTTTAGTTATAAAAAATTTCTTTCCTGGGTCACATTGTTTCAAAAGATGGCATATCTGTTGATCATGTTAAAACAAAAGTTGTTGAAGAATGGCCAAGACCCACAAATGAAACCGAGATTCGTAGTTTTCTTGGTTTGGCAGGTTACTACCAATGGTTTGTTGAAATTTTTTCACAGTTATCTAGTACAATGACTAAGCTAACTCATAAGGGTGTTACGTTCATCTGGACAAAAGAATGTGATGATTGTTTTCAAGAGTTAAAAAGAAGAATGGTGAATGCTCCAGTTTTGGAACTTCCTTCCAGAAATGGTGAGTTTGTTATATACAGTGATGCTTCGTTGAAGGAACTTGGCTGTGTCCTTATGCAGAATGATCAGGTAATTGCTTACGCTTCATGTCAGTTGAAAACTCATGAGGTAAATTACCCTACACATGATTTGGAATTAGCTGTTGTTGTTTTTTCAGTAAAAATTTGGAGCCATAATTTGTATTGAGTAAAGTGTGAAATATATACTAATCAAAAAAGTTTAAAGTATATATTCACTCAGAAAGAATTGAACATGAGACAGAGGAGATGGCAGGAATTAATCAAGGATTATGATTGTACAATTCATTACCATCCGGGAAAAGCAAATAAAGTGGCTGATGCTTTGAGTCGAAAAAGTAATGCTTCATTAACCATGCTACATTTGGAAGGAGATTCTTTGGTTTTTGATTTGATGAACTTTTGCGTAGAAGTTGTTGGTGCAGGAAGTTCTTCTGTTTTGTTTCACGTATCAGTGAGATTATCCCTATCAAATAGAATCAACCAAGCACAGAAGCAAGACAGTGAGTTGCAGAAAAAGGTAGAGCTGGTTCAGAAGGGTAAGTTTCCTGAATTAAACATTGATAATGATTGTTTTTTGAGGTTTGGGAAGAGATTATGTGTCCCTGGTGATTCATAGCTGAAGAATGAGTTGTTATATGAGGATCATAGTTCCCCATTTTCAGTTCATCTTGGCAGTACTAAGATGTACAGGGATCTGTGGGAGTATTACTGGTGGGATGTAATGAAAAGAGATATTGCTGATTTTACTGTCATGTGTTTGACTTGTCAGCAGGTTAAAGTAGAGTGGCAGTTAATGAAAGGGATGCTTCATCCTTTACCAGTGCCAGAGTGGAAATGGGTAAATATATCCATGGATTTTTCCATGGGATTACCGAAGACATATAGAGGTAATAATGCAATCTGGGTTATTGTTGATCGCTTGACTAAATCATCTCATTTCCTTGATATATGAGATACTTTTTCCCTAGATCAACTTTCCTGTTTGTATCTTAACGAGATAGTCAGGTTACATGGAGTTCCTCTCTCCATTGTGTCCGATCGTGATCTCAGGTTTACTTCTAACTTTTGGAAAGGCTTTCAGAAGTCGTTGGGTACTAAATTAAATTTTAGTACATCTTTTCATCCGTAATCAGATGGGAAGTCAGAACGAACAATTCAGACCTTGGAGGATATGCTATGATCTTGTTCGATGGATTATCAGGGAAGTTGGTACCAACATCTTTCTTTGGTTGAGTTTTCTATTAATTACAGTTTTCATTCCAGTATACAGATGGCACCAATTGAGGATTTATATGGGAAGTGGTGTCGAACTCAAGAATTTTGGGATGAAGTGGGTGAAAGGAAGATGATGGGACCAGAATTGGTAGAAGAGATGGTAGAAAAAGTTCGGTTGATTCAAAAACACCTGAGAACAGCTCCGAGCTGGCGGAAGAGTTATGCGGATAACTGGAGGAAGGATCTATCTTTCGAGGTAGGTGATCATGTTTTTCTCAAGGTTTCTCCTTGGAAAAGTGTGATGAGATTTGGTAAGAAAGGAAAGTTGAGTCCAAGGTTTATTGGATGATATGGAATTCTGGAGAAAGTTGGATCAGTTTCTTACCTAGTGGCTTTACCTCTTAGTTTATCTCAGGTACACAATGTTTTTCATGTTTTGATGTTGAGGAAGTATATGCCAGATCCATCTCATGTTTTGAGTCCGGAGGTAGTTCAGCTGGAAGAGAACCTATGTTATGAGGAACAACAGATCCAGATTCTTGACCACAGGGTGCAAGTGTTACAGAATAAGGTGATTAATCAGGTAAATGTTTTGTGGAAAAACCACATGATGGAAGAGGCAACATGGGAATCTTAAAATGCAATGAGGGATAAGTACCCCCATTTATTCGATAAGTAAATAAATTGCGGGGATGAAATTTTCTAAAGGGGGGAAGGATGTAACATCCCAAGTAAGTAATGAATAATATATATTTTTATCTATGTATATTAATGATTAAGATAGTGTTTTAGAGGCTTAAAATCAAAATAAATACAATCTTATGCATGGAATACACTAATATTCTTAAAAGATTGTTTTACTGCCATTTGATGGCAAACCCTTTTTAAATCAAAATTTTGGAAATTTTATAATCTATATTTGTCAAAATAAACATATTCATTATGATCGGGACATTGAAATTTATGTTGGTTAAATTTTTGGTATTTTTCTGACCATGTTCATTTTTCTAATGAATAGTGAAAAATACTGCATTTTATATCAAAACTGCTTTTTCATTTAATTTAATTATATAGATAGATTGTCTTTTTAATTGGTCTTAAAGTGTAATCTTAATATATTTTTACCATTTAATACAATTTTGGTCATTAGGATTAATTTCAATTTGGAATTGGTCATAAACTAATGCCAAACTTTTCATAGATATTGTTTCAAAAAACCCGCTATTTGTTTTGACAACAAGAATTATTTTTAAATCAATTATTGCAATTTATGTGTTTGGAATTTGGTAAAATGGATTAAATATTTGGAATAATAAGGTCCAAATGATGTAATTAAGACTCTTTTATTTTTGGACATTACGAATTCTACCGATGGTAATTATCTTTAATTATCTTGATTAATGAGTAATCAGGTAGTTAAAGATAATAAAATCATATCATAATAATACTAAAAGACCACAAAATGTTTCCTAAGGATACTGGTTGTCTGATAGCCGACCATGGGATTCCTTGTGCCAAACATGGGGGCCCCATGGAATCACTTTTGTGAGAAAGTGACTTTTTATCTTTTTATTTTTAAAGAATGTTAAATGTGACAAAGAATGTATCACCTAAGTAAAAGATTTTTAATTTTGTCTACATAAATTATCTTTTGGAATATAAATATTCATTAGAAAGATAAAAATATTTCCTACATCATGATATTTTTTTATAATTTTTAGACATTAAATTTATTAAATTATTTATGACCTCATGATGATGCAACGATTACCTCATTAATAAAGGATTTAAATAAAATGGAAAGATAATGTAAAATATAAGACCTACACATGTCCAAAATCTATTGTATCAGTGGATTTCAAACCCTTATCACCTTATCCTCAAAAAACATAAATGTGGGACCATTAAAATCCGAAACTCATTTGATAATAAAGTTACATTTTATACCTTTCCAAGAGTGCCCCTCCTCTCCTCTTATAAAAGGCCCCCACCCCTACCTCCTTACCCACACTTCCAAAGCCTTTGGCTCGGCCAAACCCTTCCCATTTTGTCTCTACACTCCCATATCTTACTCCTTGAAGCCTCACTTTGGGCAGAAGTCTTCCCAAGGAAGCCATTGAGCTCAAATCAAAAGGAGTTACCCGATTTAAAGGTAGTGTCTTCTCTTGTGTTCTTATGTTTTATTTTGCTTTCCAACCCCCAAAAATATTTTTATTAATTTCTCTTGTAACAACTCCAGTATCTTTAATATACTAGGATGTTGTTATAAGAAGGATTCTAGCTACACTTACACACACCTACATCTAATGGTTAAAGAACATACTATTTCCGTGGATGGCGAATTTCTGCCTCCCGAAACGATGATTGTTCAACATTCTTCTAACACCTTAAAAGGTGGCCATTAAGATGACACTATACTTATATATGATATATAATATGTTTATATTTTCCTTAAGCTTCTGTATTTTTTATTTTGGGCATACCTTTATGGTTTCCATTATGGGTAAACGCAATATCTTCATTTAAGGAAGTGCAGACTACTGCCCCCTCAAAGTGATGTGATTCATTAATGCGATATGCGGGACGTATAAATGATGGATTTAAAGTTATTATATATTATGTTATACTGGAATTATAATATACCTCTATATCATTATTATTTCATTCCATTAATTTATGAGATAGAAATGAAAGTAGCGTTCATGCGTACGTACGACTTACCGTCTCCATGAACGGTGCATTTCATTTCTTATCCCCAAATGTAATGTACTATTATAAGTACAAGTATATAATGGATATATATGATGAATGATACATCTAAATGATGAATATAATTCTTGAATTAAAATATACATACCTCCCATTTAGTTTTAATTCCATTAATATGACAATGAAATGAAAGTAGCGTTCATGCGTACGTACGGCTTACCGTCTCCATGAACGGTGCATTTTATTTCTTACCTCTAAGTGATTATGTAATATTATAAATACATTTATATTCTGGATATATTTGATATATATGATATCCAAATCAGGAATGTCATTCTGGGTATAAAGAACCTTTCACCACATGAACAACATGTAATTGTAAGAAGTCCACTTTCGACTTAAGAACCAAATATCGAAAAACAAACATTATTAACATAAATGATTAAATAATGTTTATAAAATGGTAATAAGTGATATAAAAAGAATAATGAACTTGAAAAAAAGTTCTTAAGAAAATAGAAATTAACTCATTTTTATTATTCGGGACGTTAAAGAATGATCGAGTCAAGTCGGACCCGAGGTAAGGGACTTCGTCTCAATCTCCTTTCATTGAGGCATATTTCGTTTTATACACAACTTTCTTTTATAAGGTGTATAAACCCCTTTGACTTTTACTTTTATAAAAAAGTAATCTTTTTCTACGAAGCGTTTTACAAAACGAGAAAAAGGAATGTTTCTTTTAACGTACGTGGTGACAACGACCTTTTCCGTCGTTGTGAGTATTATTTGGTCTTTGGCTTCCTGAACAAGCTGTAATGTTTTTTAAAATGGAATAAATACCATATAATCTTTTATTTATTTTGGTATTGAAAATGGTTTTATAATGGATTTGTTATTTCAATATATTTATGTGATATATTGTGATCAAAGTGTGGAAATGTTTTCTTTACATTATATTTGATTTATGTCTTATGATTTTTTATAATGGTACTTGGACATTTGACGGGTGGTTACGTGATAAACCATATGACGGGTGGTGTCGTGAATACTAGGATGGGTGGTTACATTATAACCTCCAATTCATTGGGTATGGAAGTCGGCCGTATGGCTATTCCATTATGTATGTATGGAAGTTGTCCATATGGCTATTCCATTTAGTGATATGTGTGGAAGTCGACCGTATGGTTATTTCACTTAAGTATGTTTATGTCCCAAATTACCTTTATATGTTATGTGATCTTTTTATGGGTTTTATGGTAATCTTTTGGTTACAAAAGGGTAAGTAAAGATCTTTTATTCAGTGAAGTGTTTTTACTACTTCATAAAGGTGAAAAGTATTACTTTGATAAAGTATACATGGTTTACTTGTTGTTTTGATAAACTAACAGTTTTATTTCTTTGTGTATCCCTTACTGAGCTCTTTATGCTCACCCCAAGTTTTTTTGAAATGTTTTTCACAAGACCTAATGTGGAATAGGGTCAAGGATGAGATCAAGGGAAAGTCATGCTATATAAAACTTGGAAGTAGACATGTTTCTTTTTATGAGTTTTTTTATTCTATAGAAACATAGTAGAAATGTCTACTTTGTAATCTTTTGAGATGTAGTAGTTATGTTCTAATTCTCTAAAACTCTAAACCTGAAAAGATCCTCAATGTGAATTATTCATTTAATTCAATATTAAGAGATGTTTAAGGCTGGGGCCTTATAATATGGGTGATTACCACTGCATATACCGATGTGATTCATTTCCCACTAACACATTCATGGAATGCAATGTCGATATTTATAATGACTATATTTTATATAAATAAAATAATTATTATGTTATTTAATTATTAATCATTTTTATAAAGATAATATATCATTTTAATTAATATAAAAAATAATATCGTTTGTGCGCATTTCTGGACTACCGCCTACATGATGCATTATGATTCATTCATCATAACAGAATCACATTGATGAAATATATAATTATATGTAAATAAATAATATGGAATTTATTATATTATTGTTACTATATAGTTATAAAATATTACTTATATTCATTTCATAACGAACATTGATTAATATAAATGCTACTCATGTGTACGTATGACCTACCGTCTCCATGACTACAACATAGACTATTTTCATAACCATATATAATGATTAATTCTGAATTATAATTGATATATATATAGGAAAAATATATCATTACTATTATTTTTATGCAAATGTTTAAATAATTATGTCTTTGGTGATGGTTAATACACCACTTCCATTTTGAAATAATATACTAAATATCATTAAAAACAATTGATGTAGACCTCACAAATTACATATTTACAGAAATTATTTAAAAATAAAACGATAAATATTTTAATAATAATTTATTTCTTCAATAAAATCATATTATAAAAAAATATATGTTAGCTATGATTACATTACATGAGTAGAAGGACATAAAAGGAATGTCGGGACTCCATTTAAAAGTATTCTCATCTCACTTTAACATATGTGTGATATATTCCAAATTCACCTATTATTATTATTTTTTATTTTATATACTATCCAAGAATTTATTTTAAGATTATTATAATTAAATTTATTTTTATTTACAAATCTATATGTTTATCACTATTTTCATGGGATTTTGATCCCTAAATTTCCCAAGCTGTAAGGGATTTTATCTCAATTACCCTTCATTGAGGCATATTGTAATATTGGAAACCTATCATATTTTATTTTTTGTATCTACTACATAATTTCTATATGTTATGTAATTATTATACTTTTTAATTATATTTAAATATTAATTTTATGTTATTATTTCATAGGCCCTATGATCAAATATCATCCAATGTAAAGTGTAATAATGTATCAATCTCCTTCCATTAATTAAGGATTATATTCAATGATAATTATAAGAAATAATATGATATTATTTTCTTAATCATAATATATTTATTATCCACTTATTTTTAATGTGTTTAACATTTTTATTTCTATTCCATCCATTATTGATTAATTAATCATCGATAAAGTCACTAGTATGTGATATTGTAATTGTATTTTCTTTTAGGTCCAATATCATTATCTCTTTTTACACGATCTCTATAATTTTTCCAAGAAATCAATATCTAAAAATAAATGATTTAATAAATATAATATACATGATATTTTTACTTTTTTTACAATTTTTCTTTAAAGTAATTTTCTTTACGTTTTCCAAATGGGTCACTTCTTACTACCTTTAACAGACTATTTTGAAAATAATTTTTATTTTTAAATTTTTTTAAATAAAATTAATTTCACTCTATCATACATAATATATTTCATGAAGATTCAATTATATAATTTTAATGTGGTTTCAAAATAAAATTATTTTCATAATATTTTTTAATTTTTATTTTTAATGGTGTTATTCAAAAGGAATAGTTTATGTTCCTAAAAAATGTTCTAATAAATATTTAATGGTATTAATAGATATAAACAAAAAAAACATTCTGATAAGTAAATTACAATGTGGGAATTTTTATTAATACCATAATCATTCTTTCTATACAATGATTGATATTTTCTTTATTAATGAAAAAAAGACCGTTAATTTTTCAAATATTAATCATGTTTCAAATATATTTTTATAGAAATATATTCCATTATACATGTTAATCATGTTAAAATGATATTTTTAAGGACCCTATTTCATTTCCACTTTTTCATAATTGTTTTTAATAAAAAATTTATTGAAGCCAATTAATTTATGTGCTAATATTTTTTTCAATAAATTTTAATAGAAGTAGTTACCTTTACAGGGGTTAATCATGGTTCAATGAAATTATTATATAACCCATTTATTTTTAATTGTTTATTCATGTATTGAAAATAATTAAGGCTTTTAATATGATTTTTTCATTATATTTATTGTATATTTATATGATTCTGGATCTTGTTTTGGGTAATTATATGATCAGTGCACCCAGATAGCTTTAGGTGATCCCAATATAGCATAGGTGATGGGTGTGGAATGATAGCGCAATGGATCCTTATATACCATATATAATAGGTGCACCTAGATATCAATCCAATTCATTATATAATGATTATTTTCTAAGTATAATTATATTGGTAGTTTTATATATGGTTATTAAAATTATAATTATTCTATAAGGGTTCTATGATGTTGATGACATTTCATGATTCTAAAACTTTTTCACTATTATTTTGTTGGTAAACAAAGATTCCACTAATCAAAATTGAGATCACATGGTTCATGGTTGTTAATTATATTGACCACTTTAACAAAGAAACATTTTCCCATTTTTAATGTTTTATGATAAATGTATTGATGGGTATGAATAATCGAATGATTCTCTCATGTACATTGATTATGTCAGAATACCCTAACTCCCTTATTATGTTACCCAATAACATTAAATTATTATTTAATGTGTTTATACATAATGAGAATATTAGATAAGTATTTTTATGATTCATTTTCCCCATATTATCAAGATTGATATTGAATGAACTTTTTCTATAATAGTTTTCTATTGATATTATTTATTGCCTGATGTGAAATATAAAAATTTGTGTACAGTAGGATATAATACTAATATTTATTAAAATGTTATTTTTTAATATATTATTTTATGTATATTTAATAGTTATATTAAACTAACATCCTAAATGGTCTAAGATAATGTTAATGATCCATTGTCTTTATTTTTGTATTTATTATTTTAGATGAGAATAATTTATCTACCTTTATCAGTATCGATGATCAAAATTTTAAGATATTGTTTTCACCGATAGATTCTGGGCCATGAGATTAGCTCTATTATAACTGGTATCAATAGAAAGATTTAGATAACTTTTGATATTTTCATGTTTTCGTGTGAGGTTATCTTATTATTTTAATTCTAACCATCATAGTCTTATATAATTAAAGTTGATAATTATTTTAATGTCACATACATCCATTTTGGTTATATAGGTGATGATATCTTAAAGTGACTAATTACACATTAGGGGATGTTTTTGGGTTTATATATATGTAAGTAATTATTTCAAAATAAAGTATGAAATTATATTTGGTGTTATAATGTTTTTGGGATATTTAATCCCTTATTTTTTATATGATATTGGATATTGATGAAATTTTTGGAACACATGGTTTATTGAATAGAAACTCGTGGGATTGATAGATTTTTTGATAAAATAGTGGTTAATAGTATTATTGTATAATATTATTATTATTTTACACTGATAGATTAATCACCTGATATATAATTTAATGATTAGAAATAGTTAAATATTGTGGTTATTGAATTTTTTTTAGTTTCATCCTTTATAATAGTTATTAATCTTTAGAGAATAATGTATTATTACTTCACAATATTTTTATTCATTTTGGTAACGGTATTTTAATGTCTTAACCATATTTGTTTTGGTTATTTTCTATGTATTGATGGAATATATTTTTATCTATTTAATGGTTATGTGGTCTGTTAACTGTAGATTTTAATAATTCACGAATGAAAAATACAACTTGAATACTATTCATATAGAAAAAAGACATTATTGTGAGGGAAATTAAATAAGGTATGAAATTATAATTTTAAAACAAGTATATTTCATAGTGTATTCATCCTATGTGGTATGGGAATTCTTTAACTATTGGAAAACATCTTGATAAAAAATCACTTTCCTTGTACCTACCATTTTGAAAAACTTATAAACTTTTTATTCATCATAGATTTATTTTGTTGAGGTCCATAACAATCCATTGGTCTTAAACATTAATAAGATCAATGATCTCTACCTCTCTCAAATTTTTTATGTTTTACTTTCATGTCCATATCTCCACCCACCACAACTATTCTCATATATGTAAATCATGTTTTGTTGTCACATCCATATTTCCTATTCTCAATTATTTTAAGAAAGTATTATTAACCCTTTCACAATTTGGGTTTACAAATATGGTATTTTTAAATTTCTTAGAATTTATTACCTTGATAATTTTCAAAATTTGAGGAGGAATATTATTAAAATGGGAGGATGTTACACTACAATATATAAAATAAAAAATTATGTTCAATGGAATGTATGATATGAAAAAATGAGATTAGTCAAGAATATAACATCATATTAAATTATTATATATTTATGTTTAAATAAATTTATTCTATTCAATATGTTTTGGTATACACAGCCTACATATTTTGGTTCAATAGTGTACATGATATCAAACCCAGATCATATACAGTTCATTCAATATATTACCATTACAACCTAGATGTTAAATTTGGTTAACTGGATATTAATAAGTAATTTATTTAATGAATATATACATAGAAATTTCCCACTCAATATAAACTACTTTAAAAGTTATTAAATAGTCAATTTATTCTTAGTCATGTAATTTTGTTCTTTAAAAATATGTTTTCTTGAAAATTAATTTTTATTTCATTTTTTGAAAATAATATTATAAATAATTATTGGGAAATTAAAATATTTTATTAATAAAATTTAAATATTTTTTAAAATCTGAATATCAATATTTATTTTGGGTGGTATTTATTATTTTTTGGGAAAATATTCATTTTTCAGGGAATAGTGAAAAATACAAAATTTTAAAAAAATGTCATTAAATTTCACAAAATTAAGAGATGTACAATTACTATTCAATTTTGAATATTATTTAATGTAAAATATATTATGATATATTAATATTTAATCCCTTGAATTTACTTTTAATGAATTTTATATTGGTTTTTTGTACATGTTTTTTTGTTTAAAACCGTTATTTTTCTGTAAACAATTTAATATTTCATAAGGATTATTATTTTTAATATTATTTAGAAAAAATAAAATTTGAATGATTTAGTGGAATTTTATAAATTATATATAAATAAATATTATTTTATATAGATAATGTTAATATTATTTGTCATAGAGTTAATATAAAATCATCTTTTTCTTCAAAAATACACTTCTTGAAAAAATAAATTTATATCTAATTTGTTAGACTAATTTTAAATAATATTTTTTTTTCATTTTTTGAATAGAATTTGACAAAATCCACTAAATTTTTTGATTAATAATAAATTAAATTATATAAAAATATAAAATTAATTTGAGATCATAATTAATTGTGAAAATAGAAAAACATAATTACCTCTATAAAGGGAACCATATTTTTTCCTACAGTTAAAATAAACAAATAAATTAATAAATAACAAAAACAATATGAAAACAATCTATTTTAAAGTCATATATTGATATTATCGTGTCTAATTATTGTTAATATTTTAATTTTCTGCCTTTTTTCTAGTGAAAAACGTCTGTACGCTTATTTATTTTCAAATATGATAAGTGTTCCAATCACCACACTTATTAATGGACACCACCTCTCATATTTTCATAAACCATCCTAACAATTTGAATAATCAATGAATTGAAAAAATATCCTAATTAATTCCCTAATAATGTCTTATGTACATTATTTTTTTATAATTACATCCTAATATAGTTTTTCGTGCTAGAATAACGAAGTTTTTTTTGAAAAAAATACACCATGCTTAACATAGTGTTTTTATTTTATTTAATTTCCACACAAATTAAATCATAAAAAAATATTATTATTTTCTAATAATATTATATCACAAATACTAATATTTTATTATGCTAACTTAATATCCTATAACCTACTGCTATTCCATCAAAGTGGATTTGAAATCGTCATTCATTTGTATCGAAGAATACCGCCTCATGAACTGATATTATTCATTTTCCATCATTGCCACTCACAAATTCTTATAATGATGTATTTTACATATTTAAATTATCATTATTTCAAATTTTTACTTATTTAGTTATGATATCGCATATAACATATTACTTTACATTCCCTTGTGGATACGATAATGTGCATTGTGTTTATGAAGGACTACCCCCTTGTGAAGTGATGCGATTTTTTTTACTAACACATTACATGGAAGGTAATAAAGATAAATATGATTACTATATGTTATATAAATTAAATAATTACAATAAAAATTAAATATTTATCATTATAAAATATATAATATAACATTTTGTTTCTTATAATAAAAAAATATTAACATCATTCGTGTATAAGTGTTGACTACCCCCTCTACAAACAAATATGATTCTTTATTCATATTAGAATAACATCAATGATATATAATTATATTTATTGAAGAAATATGGTATTTATTATTTTAATATCATTCTTGGATGATCAAATATTACTTACATTCATTCCACAATGATCATAGAAAAATTGTAATGTTACTAATGTGTACATACGACCAAACATCTCTATGATTATAAAATTGTTCATTATTCAAAACCATATTTAATTATTGAGTTTAAAACTTTTGTTTATATATAAATATGATATATAGTTCATGATTATTAATCTTTATATTATTTTAAAAATGAATTAATTTACCATGTTCAACACACCGATGTCATTTTGAAATAATGAACCGAATGTCCTCAAAGAACCTGATATCAAAATAACTCTTTTTTTTGTATTTATTGAAAGAGATATAAATAAATATTTATATAGAATATATTAAACCTATAAAAAATATATGAAATAAATAAATTATTTAATTTTATTATAAATTATTCAATGGACATACATGGAATGTTTGGACTCAATGTAAGGGTATTCTTGTCTCTCTTATATTTCTATACGACTTATTCGATATTCAGAATATATTTTTATTATGTGGTGTATATACTAAAAAAATGTATTTCAAAATTTTTAAAATTAAAAAAAAATTATATAAAAAATAAAAAATTGTTTCTATCTTTTCATGGTGTTTTGATCAAGTGACTACGAAATACATAAGGGACTTCATTTTAATTTACCTTTAATAAGGCATATTGTAGTGTTACACACCAATATTATTTAATGAGGTGTATCTATATCCCATTTTGAAATTTTATATAATAGAAATCTTTTAGTTCATGATATTGAAAGATATACATGATGTCATTCTGTCATGAGGATTGTTATTTAATTATTTCAGAAGTAGTAATGGCACTATGTTAAAATATCAGCTATTTTAAGATTGTATATGTTCTGGGTTACATTAAAGAAATAATTAACTCAAAATTTCATCAACCACATATCATTCTTATCCACCTGTTATTTATTTAGTTAATATTTTTTTCATTCCCTTTTTTATTGAATATATAATCACTAGGAATTTCATCTGTTAAGTATATTTATAATGTTCATTTTTACGGATGTTCTATATTTCTTTTTTATATCCATGTTTTCTCAAATTTTTTCCAAAATGATATTTCTAAAAAATGATTTCCTAATACATTATAAAATATAATATAACATTATTTAAAACAATGTTTAAAATTTAATTTCATAATTTTTTCTAATTTTTTTTCTTTGAAACCTATTTATAATATTTTTTTAAAATAATGATTGTTTTTAAAATTTACGAAATGAGGGGATTTTACCTCAATAATTTCTATTATTTTCCATATTTTTTCTTTCATATGATTCTAATAATTTTTAAAATATATTTTATTCCACAATATTGTGTGCATTTTTAGATTTTACATATGATTTAGAAAGCGAAGGGGATATTTTTCACTAATTGTTTTAATGGGCTTTTAATAGTATCACCCTTCGTCATGGAAAGAAACACATTTTTATTCTTATTCTCTAATTGTTAATATTTTGTGATGATACCATACTCATTATTTTTCACTATATATTATGATTTTTTGAAATAGATTTTCTTGGAGATTATTTATTTTCCATCAGTTAATCATATTTCAAATATATTGCTATGTAACTTATTTATTTTATAATGGTTAATCTTGTTTCAATATATTTTAACAGAACTTTTTCATCATGAATTTTTAAATCATGTTTCAAAGAGGTTTTCATGGATATCATTTATTTTACATATGTTAATCATGATTGAATTATATTAACATGTTACCCATATTTTTCTATGTGTCAATCATGTTTAAAAAATGTTTTAATGGAACTTGTTTATATTCCATGGGAAAAACAAATTTTTAGAAGAATTAATGTTGTTTATATGATTTTCTGATGAAATTTATGCTCTATATAAATTATTAAGTTCAATATTATTTTAAATTATATATTATGGGTTCACCATGATACCAATCTATTATATAGATATAAAATATATTATGGGTGTGACTAGATAGCATTGGGTGATCCTAATATATCTTATATCATGGGTATTGTTAGATAGAACTAGTTGAAGGGGATATATTATAAATTATGGGTGAACCTTGATATTGTTCAATGCATTAATAAATGATAATATTATTAGGACAATTATATTTTATGTAATTCATATGGTTATTTCAATTTTAAGGCTTCTACATGAGTTTGATGATGATAATGATGATATAAGATATGTATATTCTTTCATTAGGGTTTTTAGGGATAAAAAAGGTTTCATTGATCAATATTTATATTATATGGATCAGAATTGATGATTTATGATAATTTCCTTTGTTAAATCCTTATGGAATTCTTTAATGTTTTATGATGTAGGTTTATATTGGTGTTAATATTATTTGGTTATGCTCTTTCACATTGATTATTTCATGATACCTTTATGTTGTTCTTATTCTCAGTAATAAAATTCAATTATTAATCAATTTTTTCTACCATGGTGATCATATCATATCACCATAATTATGTTTACTTTTCCCAAATTTATTAACAATTATGCTAATTTAATATTGTCTAGATGTTTTGCATGTGTATAATAATGATGACCGAATGTGGAATATAAAAAGATAGGTATACTGGGATAAAATTTTCATCTTTATGAACGAGTTTTTTATGAATCCAAGATGATAAGATATTTCTATAATTTTATAAACTAATAATCCAAGTAAATACATGATACTATATGTGATAAAATATTTATATTTGATATTCTATGCACTAGATGGTGAAAATTGGGTCACCATTATCATAATGAGTTCCAAAAATGTAATGATAATGTTTTCATCAAAATATTATGGGCTTTTTTTTCAGGAATGAAATAAATATTTCCCAAATATTTTTTTACATCGAAAATTGTGAAAAAACTTCTTGAATCCTGTTCACACATAAAAAAATTATAAATTATCATCCCATAACATTCATTGAACAGATCTATGAACGAATATTACCGTATTGTGTGAAATATTGTTTAATAGAGACACCAAATTATCATTATTAGAAATTAATTGTGAATAAGGATTACTATATCTCATTCATAAAACATTTCAACATATCACATGATATTAAATCTTTACAAGATCATTGGAGGGAGATAAATGTCCCCAACCATCAATCATTTCCATATATGAATGGCAATTTATAATAATAAATAAAAATAACAGAAATAACAAGTGTAATAGAAAATATGTTTCATATAATTTATATTAAATATCACCAAAATTGAACTTAGAAATGCGATTAGATGATAGCCAAAAGTCAATCCCCCAATAATAGTAACCAAAAATTTTAATTCGATACTGATTAATAAAGAATACTCCTATTAAAATACACCCTTAAGAGATAAATATGTAAGTGGAATTCAAATTGTAAATTATGTTTTTAGAAAATCCATTTATCATTGGAATAAATAAAGGCATATTCACTTTGAAAAATAAGTTTTTACTCAATAAAGTGCATTTTTTTCAAAAAAGATATATTTTCCAATGGAAATTGCAATGTTGTATCCTTGAAAAAATACAATAATATTTCAATGGATGAAGTAAAAACACATGAAATACATTTACAATTGAAAGAAATATTCCATAATAGATCCTTGAAACTGATTAAAAAAAAGTTTCAAAAAAGTGAAATTAATGTTGTTTAAAATGTTTAATTTTATAAAAAGTCTTCAATAATAGATATTTGACAATAATAAATATTTATAGAAATTTAATTTTAAATGGTTGAAAGAAAAACTGATTTTGAAATGACGGAATTTTTTTTGAAAAAGTTTAAAAAACATTATTGAAAACCAAAAATGTTAAAAGGGAAAAAAATAAATTTGAAAGGTGGTAATGTGAAATAGTAAAGTGACATGTGTAAATACCTTATTGGATTTCAAAATATAGTAATAAAAACATTTTTTATAATTACGAATATCGAAGTTATGGGAAAACTATCACATCAATGTGAAGGGTTTTTTCTTAAAAACATCATACTTTGTTATGAAATAAATTCCTGAAGAAGGTATATTTGAGTTGGGGAAATAATTTACCCTTGTGATAAAAGAATAAATATATTATAAAATAAGAAATAGAAAAATCTATGAATAATTGAATAATGATTCTTAAATAAAGGCATCTTATCTCAAAAAAATAAATTGAGTTATCCATATCCATTAAAAATATTTCAATTCTTGAATAAACATACATTTACAAATACATTTATTACATATAAATTTAAATCACAATAAAAAATTTGAATCATAATGGTATAAAAACATATAATTAATTTTCCAAATATATATGGAATATATTCAGGAAAAATAACCATAAATCAATGAATACAAATTTTGTCTCCAAAAAGAAATATAGTAATGGTAACATAAGAATAAGAGGGTCACCGTGAAATGGAAATTAAATTGTCAATACTTTTTGAATATTTATCATATATAAACTCAATGGTGTTGCTAATTAATATAAAATATTAATTATATTTCACAACATCAAAAATTTCTAATGGATTTGGAAAAAACTAAATGAAAAAAAATTATTCTCTATTAGTAAACAACATTAGAATTTCATTACAAAAAATACGTATCTTAGTAACTTATTTATATATAGTATTCATATTCTTAACCAATTTTATTATTCAATTATTATAATTTATTCATTTTTTACTACTTATTTATGGATTCCTTTCTTCACTAGATTTCGTAATTCTTCAAATAGGATATATAATTTCAATATTGATACTAAATATTGGTACTAATTTATTTATTCCAATATTACTTAAATTTAAATTTAATAGATAACATATATTAATTTTAAAATATAATGTATCATTATATTAGTGTTTTATTTATGATCTATGGCAATATTAGTAGTGTAAGTTTATTTCTGAAATTTTGAAGAGGTAATTATCCATTTTAGAAACTTTATTCAGAAATTATATTATTAATTTTTTAAATAATATAAGTATTTCAAATCCCATAGTCATCCATGGGAATGTTTTATACCAATGATCATTTTGGTGGATAAACCATCCCAAATAAGAATGTGATATAATTTTTGGGTGAGTATGGTTATGAAATTATTTATTATTAATAATATAATTATAATAAAATTTAAATTAAATTATATAAAGGTTCATATAATACTAAATTGTTTTCTAAAATAAGTGTATAAATAATTTAAATCAGGAAAAAAAATTATTTCATTGAGGTGATAGTCTTTATTACACATAATTAACATTTAAATTTCCAAATTAATTTCAAAAATAAATAGTAGATAATGATTTATACAATAGTTATCATAATGATATTAAATATATAAAATTTATTTTTTAATTCCATCTTTGTAAACATCTATGAGAGGTGAAATAGAAAAAATAGAATATTTCATTTCGTGGAGGTGGTTGTCTGCACATAGGCATGTGGGGTTTTCAACTATTTTTTAAATATTGAATGGAATTAGTATATAATTTATTTTACAAATTTTTAATAAGACACTATTGTAAAAACGAAAATGATTTCATTAAATTACAGTGGTTTGGAGAGGTTTTAATTATGACCCGATCTTTTTACATTAAATACTACATGATTTTTAATATAAATATATAATAAGAACAACCGAATGATCGTGATGACTAATGTCATTGGATGACTAGGTATATAGTGAATCTTACCCAAAAATAATTATTCTTCCCCATAATATTGTAACATCCCAAGTAATTAATGAATAATAGATATTTTTATCTATGTCTATTAATGAATTATATAGTGTTTTAGAGGCTTAAAATGAAAATAAATCCAATCTTAAGCATGGAATACACTAATATTCTTAAAAGATTGTTTTACTGCCTTTTGATGGCAAAACCTTTTTAAATCTATCTTTTGACAATTTTATAAGCTATGTTTGTCAAAATAAAATTATTATTTATGATTGGGAGATTGAATTTTACATTGGATAAATTTTTGGTATTTTTCTGACAATGTTCATTTTTTAATGAATAGTAAAAAATACTGCATTTTACATCAAAACTGCTTCTTAATATAATTTATTTATATGATTATATTATCTTTTGAATTGGTATTAATGTTTAATCTGAATATATTTTTACCATTTAATCCAATGGTGGTCATTGGAATCAATTTCACTTTGAAATTAGACTTAAACTGGTGTCAATCTTTTGATACTTATTGTTTCATAAAAACACGCTATTTGCTCTGAGAGAGGGAGTTAATTATTAAATTAATTAATGTGACTTATATGTTTTGAATTTTGTAAAATATAATTCATTTTTGAATTCGGAATATCAAATATAGCTTAGGGTAAATTTTTGGTAATTTTCTGAAAAACGTCAATTTTTGATGAATAGTGAAACCACTAAGTGGTACTTATAAAAATTGGTTTTCCGTTTAAATGAAATTTTGCCATAATTGTGTTTTTAATTTCAAAAATCCGACATAAATGGTTGTCATTAAGAAGTAAAATGTTGTTCAATGAGATTAAAATAATTTTTTTGGGGAATAGTAACTTATTAAGTTTTTAATCGCGATTAGTGGTAATTAGTGTAGTTTAAGGTAAAAATAATGCTTTAATAATATGAGATGAGCTTGACACATGTCCTACCCTCATTGGTTGTGTCATGGACGACTAATACAAGCCATGGGTCAACTTGGGGACCCCATGGAGCCACTTTGGTTGGGAAATGACATAAATAACTTTTTATTTAATGTAAAAGTAAAAATGACACAAACCTCATATGTTTTACGAAAACAATTTTTACATGGGGTTATAAAGATCGGATTTTTTATTATAAATATTCATTATAAATCTAAAACTATTTCCTACATCATAGATTTTTTTTATAATTTTTAGAAATTAAATAAATTAAATTATTTTTGAAATCATGATGATGCAGCGATGACCTCATTATTTAACGATTAAAATAAAATGGAAAGATAATGTAATATCTAAGACCTAAACTTTTCCAAAAACTATTGGATGGGAATATTTCGAAGCCTTATCATCGTAGATTCGAAATATATCAATGTGGGACCTTATAAATTCGAAACACTTTTGAAAATAAAATAATAGTTTCATGATTTCCAAAATTGCCCCTCCTCTCCTCTTATAAAAGGCCCCCACCTCTACCTAATTTCACACACTCCTCAAGCCTTTGGCTCGGCCAAACCCTGCCACTTTACTCTCTCCACATCCCTCTCCTCATCCTATAGGATTTCCTTTGGGCATAATCCTTTCAAAGGAAGCCTTTAGGCTCAAATCAAAAAGAGTTACACTTTTAAGGGTAATTCATTCTCTCATGTTCATTTGTTTTATTTTGCTTCTCCAACCCCCTAAACTCTTTTTATTTAATTCTTTTGTAACAAAAAACAGTATATTAAATATACTAGGATTTTTTTATAAGATTTATTCGAGCTACACTCTCACACAACTACATCAAATGGTTAAAGAACATACTGTTTTCGTGGATGGAAAAATTCTGCCTCCCGAAACGATGATTGTTCAATACTCATTTAACACCTTCAAAGGTGGCCATTATGATGTCACTATTTTTATATATGATATATAACATGTTTATTCTTCCTTAAGCTTCTGTATTTTTAATTTATGGCATTCCATTATTGTTTCCATTATGGGTAAACACGATATCTTCATTTTAGGAAGTTCGGACTACCGCCCCCTGAAAGTGATTTGATTCGTTAATACCATATGTGGGATGTGTAAAAGATAAAGTTAATGATATTATATATGTTATTATACTGGAATTATAATATACTCTTATATAATTATGATTACAATCCATAAAATACGAAATAGAAATGGAAGTAGCGTTCATGCGTACGTACGGCTTACCGTCTCCATGAACGGTGCATTTCATTTCATACCTCTAAATGTGATGTAATATTATAAATACATTTATATGATGAATATATATGATATATATGTTATCCAAATCATTAATATCATTCTGGATATAACAAACCTTTGAACAAATTAACAACATGTAAGTGTAAGAAGTCTATTTTTGACTTAAGAACCAAATACCGACAAAATGAACATTATTAACTTAAATGATTACATGATGTTCATAACATGGTATAAAAGGAATAATGAACTTGAAAAATTTTCTTAAGAAAGTAGATATTAACTCAAGTTTATTATTCAGGAGATTAAATAACGGTCGGGTCAAGTCGGATACGAGGTATGGGACTTCATCTCAATCTCCTTTCATTGAGGCATATTTTATTTTATACACAACTTTATTTTATACGGTGTATAAACCCCTTTGACTTTTACATTTATTCAAAAGGAATATTTTTTATACGAAGCGTTTACTAAATGAAAAAAGGGAATTTTTTTGTCGTATGTATGCGGCGACAATGACTTCTCTGCCGTCGTGACCGTTATTTGAGTTTCGGCTTCCTCTACAAGCCATACCTTCTTTTTAAAAGAAAAATAAATACCATGTTTTACATTTCTTTTATTTTGGTATCAAAAATGGTTTTCATAATGTTTTTATATCAATGTGTTGTATTGATATCTTGTGAATGAAAGGTGGGAATGTTATGTTTCCTTTATGAATGTTTTATGTTATATGATTATGTTGAGGTTCTTGGGCATTATTATGAAGACAGGTGGTTCCGTGATAAACTAAGGGCGGGTGAGCCCGATATAGCTCTCCAATGCATTGGGTAACGTGAAGGAGTGAAACGTTAAGGTTTCTATGAAGAGATTTTAGGGAATATACTGTGATGGGTATTCCAAACGTAACCAAGAGGGCTACTCCCTACGTAAGAATGTTATGAATGCCTCAAGTTACCTTTATGTATTATGATTTCTATGATTTATTCATGATTTTATGAGGTATGTTAAAGTGCTTATGTTTTATGAGTAAAGTATGATCTCATCCTTATGTATATATGTACCCATGTTTCCTTTCCATATTTTTATATCCCTTACTGAGCTTTTTATGCTCATCCCAAGTTTTTTTGAAATGTTTTTCACAGGTCAAGGGAAAGGTACATGATATAATGATAGTGTCAAGGAAGTGTCAAGAATGAATCCATGTTTATTTTAAATATGTTTCCTTTGATGGGAATGAAGAATACTATCTTTATGTAACCACTTTGTTTATATGTGTAATGTAATGCAAGTTTTATGATCTAATTCTCTAAAAATCTAAACCCGAAAATATCCTCAATGTGTAATCTTGTAATAGCTCAAGATTAAGTAAGTTTTAAGGCTGGGGCCTTATAGTTGGTATCAGAGGTCAGTTTAGATAACTTTAGGAGTTAGAATTTTATTAAATGATTATCCAAAATATTTTTTTTGAAATGATATAGCATTTGAAGATTACCATGTTGCTTCACCTAAGGTATTTCTGTGATAAGAATGGTTTTCCATAGAGGAAACAGAGTAGCTTTTCTGGGAAGGCATATAGAGGGAAATGAACTTTCAAATCAGTATCCTGAGATGGTCAGAATCAGAACAAAACAGTTTGTTGCAGTGATGGATCAATTGACTCAGGTGAACAATGTTGGTTGTTTTTATTAATGATATTTTGGTGTTTTCTAAAAGTAACGAGGAGCATGAAAGACATTTAAGGGCCATTTTTCAAACCTTAAAAGAATAGAAATTGTATGGTAAATTCAGAAAATGTGAGTTTTGGTTGCAACAAATTTCTTTCCTTGGTCACATTGTTTCAAAAGATGGAATAACCGTTGATCCTGCAAAAACAAAAGTTGTGGAAGAATGGCCAAGACCCACAAATGTAACTGAGATTCATAGCTTCCTTGGTTTGGCAGGCTATTACCGAAGGTTTGTCAGAAATTTTTCACGGTTATCTAGTCCAATGACTAAGCTAACTCGGAAGGGTGTTAAGTTTATCTGGACAAAAGAATGTGATGATTTTTTTCAGGAATTGAAATGAAGATTGGTGAATGCTCAAGTTTTGGCACTACCTTCCAGGAATGGTGAGTTTGTTATCTACAATGATGCTTCATTGAAAGGACTTGGTTGCATCCTAATGCCGAATGATCAGGTAATTGCTTATGCTTCACGACAGTTGAAAACTCATGAGGTAAATTACCCTACAAATGATTTGGAATTAGCTGCTGTTGTTTTTGCTTTAAAAATTTGGAGGCATCATTTCTATGGTGTAAAGTGTGAAATATATACCGATCACAAAAGTTTAAAGTATATATTCACTCAGAAATAATTGAACATGAGACAAAGGAGATGGCTAGAATTAATCAAGGATTATGACTGTACAATTCATTACCATCCGAGAAAATCAAATAAAGTGGATGATGATTTAAGTCAAAAAAGTAATGCTTCATTAGCAATGTTGCGTTTGGAACGTGATCCTTTGGTTAAGGATTTGATGAACTTTGGCAGAGAAGTTATTGGTGCAGGATGTTCTTCTCTTTTGTTTTAGGTATCAGTGAGATCATCTCTATCAGATAGAATCATGCAAGCATACAAGCAAGACAGTGAGTTGCAGAAAAAGGTAGAGCTAGTTCAGAAAGGTAAGTTGCCTGAATTCAACATTGATAATGATTGCGTTTTGAGATTTGGTTAGTGATTATGTGTGCCTTGTGATTCACAGTTGAAGAGAGAGTTGTTATGTGAAGCTCATAGTTCTCCATTTTCAGTTCATCCTGGTAGTACTAAGATGTACAGAGATCTGCGGGATTATTACTGGTGGGATGGAATGAAAAGAGATATTGGTGATTTTACTGTGAAGTGTTTGACATGTCAACAGGTTAAAGCAGAGCGGCAGTTACCAAAAGGGATGCTTCATCCTTTACCAGTGCCAATGTGGAAATGGGAGAATATATCCATGGACTTTGTTGTGAGATTATCGAAGACATCTCGAGGTAATAATGCAATCTGGGTTATTGATGATCGCTTGGCCAAATCTGCTCATTTCCTTGCTATACGAGATACTTTTTCCCTGGATCAACTTTGTCGTTTGTATCCTAAAGAGATAGCCAGGTTACATGGAGTTCCCCTCTCCATTGTATCTGATCGTGATCCCAGGTTCACTTATAACTTTTGGAAAGGCCTTCATAAGTCGTTGGGTACTGAATTAAATTTTAGTACAGCTTTTCATCCTCAATCAGATGGGCAGTCAGAACGAACAATTCAGACCTTGGAGGATATGCTACGAGCTTGTTCTATGGATTATCAGGGAAGTTGGGACCAACATCTTTCTTTGGTTTAATTTTCATATAATAACAGTTTTCATTCCATTATACAGATGGCACCATTTCAGGCATTATATGGGAAGCAGTGTCGAACTCCAGCTTTCTGGGATGAAGTGGGTGAAAGGAAGTTGATGGGACCAGAATTGGTAGAAGAGATGGCAGAAAAAGTTCAACTGATTCAGAAGCACATGAGAACAGCTCAGAGCAGGCAGAAGAGTTATGCAGATAACCGGAGGAAGGATCTATCTTTCGAGGTAGGTGATCATGTTTTTCTCAAGGTTTCTCCTTGGAAAAGTGTGATGAGATTTGGTAAGAAAGGAAAGTTGAGTCCAAGGTTCATTGGACCATATGAAATTCTGGAGAGAGTTGGATCAGTTGCATACCGAGTGGGTTTACCTCCGAGTTTATCTCAGGTACACAATGTTTTTCACGTTTCGATGTTGAGAAAGTATATGTCGGATCCATCTCATGTTTTGAGTCCAGAGGTAGTTCAGCTAGAAGAGAACCTATCTTATGAGGAACAACCGGTCCAGATTCTTGACCACATGGAGCAAGTGTTACAGAATAAGGTGATTAATCAGGTAAAGGTTTTGTTGAAAAACCACATGATGGAAGAGGCAACATGGGAATCTGAAAGTGCAATGAGGGATAAGTACCCCCATTTATTCAATAAGTAAATAAATTGCGGGGAAATAATTTTCTAAAGGGGGGAAGGACGTAACATCCCAAGTAGGAAATTAATAATAGATATTTTTATCTATTTCTATTAATGAATTATATAGTGTTTTAGAGGCTTAAAATGAAAATAAATCCAATATTAAGCATGGAATACACTAATATTCTTAAAAGATTGGTTTACTGCCTTTTGATGGAAAACCCTTTTTAAATCTATCTTTTGACAATTTTATAAGCTATGTTTGTCAAAATAAACTTATTATTTATGATTGGGACATTGAATTTTACATTGGATAAATTTTTGGTATTTTTCTGACAATGTTCATTTTTTAATGAATAGTGAAAAATACTGCATTTTACATCAAAACTGCTTCTTAATCTAATTTATTTATATGATTATATTATCTTTTTAATTGGTCTTAATGTGTAATCTGAATATATTTTTACCATTAAATCCAATGGTGGTCATTGTAATCAATTTCACTTTGAAATTAGACTTAAACTGGTGTCAATCTTTTGATACTTATTGTTTCATAAAAACACGCTATTTGCTCTGACAGCGTGAATTAATTATTAAATTAACTAATGTGACTTATATGTTTTTAATTTTGTAAAATAGACTTCATTTTTGAATTTGGAATATCAAATATAGATTAGGGTGAGTTTTTGGTAATTTTCTGAAAAACTTCAATTTTTGATGAATAGTGAAACCACTAAGTGGTACTTATAAAAATTGATTTTCCGTTTAAATGAAATTTTGCCATCATTGTGTTTTGAATTTCAAAAATCCGACATAAATGGTTGTCATTAAGAAGTAAAATGTGGTTCAATGAGATTAAAATAATTTTTTTGGTGAATAGTATCTTATTAAGTTTTTAATCGCGATCAGTGGTAATTAGTGTAGTTTAAGGTAAAAATAATTCTTTAATAATATGAGATGAACTTTAAACATGTCCTACCCTCATTGGTTGTGTCATGGCCGACCAAGAAAAACCATGGGTCAACTTGGGGACCCCATGGAGCCAATTTGGTTGGGAAATGACATAAATAACTTTTTATTTAATGTAAAAGTAAAAATGACACAGACATCATATGTTTTACGAACACAATTTTTACATGGGGTTATAAAGAACATATTTTTGATTATAAATAATCATTAGAAATAGAAAAGGATTTCCTAAATCATAGTATTTGTTTTATAATTTTTAGACATTAAATAAATTAAATTATTTATGACATCATGATGATGCAGCGATGACCTCATTATTTAACGATTAAAATAAAATGGAAAGATAATGTAATATCTAAGACCTAAACTTGTCCAAAAACTATTGGATGGGAATATTTCGAAGCCTTATCATCTTATCTTCAAAATATATCAATGTGGGACCTTATAAATTCGAAACACTTTTTAAAATAAAATAATAGTTTCATGATTTCCAAAAGTGCCCCTCCTCTCCTCTTATAAAAGGCCCCCACCTCTACCTCATTTCACAAACTCCTCAAGCCTTTTGCTCGGCCAAACCTTTCCCATTTACTCTCTCCACATACCTCTCATCATCCTAGAGGATTACATTTGGGAATAAGCCTTTCAAAGGAAGCCTTTAGGCTCAAATCAAAAGGAGTTACACTTTTAAGGGTAATTCATTCTCTCATGTTCATTTGTTTTATTTTGCTTCTCCAACCCCATAAACTCTTTTTATTTACATATTTTGTAACAAAAACAGTATCTTAAATATACTAGGATGTTGTTATAAGATTTATTAGAGCTACACTCTCACAAAACTACATCAAATGGTTAAAGAACATACGGTTTCCGTGGATGGCGAAATTCTGCCTCCCGAAACGATGATTGTTCAATACTTATTTAACACCTTCAAAGGTGGCCATTATGATGTCACTATTTTTATATATGATATATAATATGTTTATTCTTCCTTAAGCTTCTGTATTTTTCATTTATGGCATACAATTATTGTTTCCATTATGGGTAAACACGATATCTTCATTTTAGGAAGTGCGGACTACCGCCCCCTGAAAGTGATTTGATTCGTTAATAACATATGTGGGATGTGTAAAGGATAAAGTTAATGATATTATATATGTTATTATACTGGAATTATAATATACTCTTATATCATTATCATTCCATTCCATAAAATACGAAATAGAAATGGAAGTAGCGTTCATGCATACGTACGGCTTACCGTCTCCATGAACGGTGCATTTCATTTCTTACCTCTAAATGTGATGTAATATTATAAATACATGTACATGATGAATATATATGATATATATGTTATCCAAATCATTAATATAATTATGGATATAACGAACCATTGACCAAATTAACAACATGTAAGTGTAAGAAGTCTATTTTTGACTTAAGAACCAAATACCGACAAAATGAACATTATTAACTTAAATGATTACATGATGTTCATAACATGGTATAAAAGGAATAATGAACTTGAAAAAGGTTCTTAAGAAAGTAGATATTAACTCAAGTGTATTATTCAGGAGATTAAAGAACGGTCGGGTCAAGTCGGATACGAGGTATGGGACTTCGTCTCAATCTCCTTTCATTGAGGCATATTTTATTTTATACAAAACTTTATTTTATACGGTGTATAAACCACTTTGACATTTACGTTTATTCAAAAGGAATATTTTTTATATGAAGCGTTTACTAAATTACAAAAGGGAATTTTTTTGTCGTACGTATGCGGCGACAACGACTTCTCCGCCGTCGTGACCGTTATTTGAGTTTCGACTTCCTCTACAAGCCATACCTTCTTTTTAAAAGAAAAATAAATACCATGTTTTACATTTCTTTTATTTTGGTATCGAAAATGGTTTTCATAATGTTTTTATATCAATGTGTTGTATTGATATCTTGTGGTTGAAAGGTGGGAATGTTATGTTTTCTTTATGCATGTTTTATGTGATATGAATATGTTGAGGTTCTTGGGCATTATTATGAAGACTGGTGGTTCCGTGATAAACTAAGGGCGGGTGAGCCCGATATAGCTCTCCAATGCATTGGGTAACACGAAGGAGTGAAATATTAAGGTTTCTCCGAAGATATTTTAGGGAATATACTGTGATGGGTATTCCAAACGTAACCAAGAGGGTTACTCCCTACGTAAGAATGTTATGAATGCCTCAAGTTACATTTATGTCTTATGATTTATAAGATTTATTCATGATTTGATGAGGTATGTTAAAGTGCTTATGTTTTATGAGTAAAGTATGATATCATCCTTCTGTATATATGTACCCATGTTTCCTTTCCATATTTTTATATCCCTTACTGAGCTTTTTATGCTCATCCCAAGTTTTTTTGAAATGTTTTTCATAGGTCAAGGGAAAGGTACATGATATGATGATAGTGTCAAGGAAGTGTCAAGAAAGAATCCATGTTTATTTTAAATATGTTTCCTTTGATGGGAATTAAGAATACGATCTTTATGTAACCACTTTGTTTATATGTGGAATGTAATGCAAGTTTTATGATCTAATTCTCTAAAACTCTAAACCCAAAAAGATCCTCAATGTGTAATCTTGTAATAGCTCAAGATTAAGTATGTTTTAAGGCTGGGGCCTTATAAATATGATCCTAAAACATTATAGTGTAATTTGTGATATACAAAAAATAAAGGATTGTGAAATAATGGTAAGGGAATAAACATTATAACATGGTGTGACATTTGAGTCTAATGTTTTACTATGACATAATAAAAGAGATGAATAATGAATAATCATAGGGGAATATAAAATAATAATTTTATTATAAGATAATGGAAAATTAGAAGGTGGTGGTAACATAAAACATTCTCTTAGAATCATTCAACGCTAAAATCCAAGACAACAACATATGGTGGACAGAGTCCCCTAATAAATTAGGTTCACTCCCTGATAAAATATATACCGTCTCTTGAGAAAAACAATTACCCAAAAAGTTAGAGTCATATTTTGATGAATCCAATATATAATTTATATAAAAAAAATTTCTACAAAAAGAAATCAGTCATCCAGAATAAACATATGAAATTACCCTAGAATGAAATGGGTTTCATAATCATTACTCATGTAATAGTAATTGAATATTTTAGAAATATTACAAAGTGAATAAGGAATTAAATATTTTATACTTTAATATTAGAGTAAATTAAAATAGAACACAAAATATTGAATTTTTTGGAAATAACATCATGATTAGGTGTAGAGAATTTGGTGTAGAAATGATCTTTCAAAACAGCTTGTTAATGAATCAATTAGAGTGTTTTTGATAAATAATACAGTTTAATATTAATTGAAATCAATAGATAAAAAATAATAGATGTATCAACAATATTTATATATTTAACAAAATTATTAATTTTAATAAATAAAAAAACTATCTTTATATATAATGTTTATGGGATTGAAATGTTCCCCTTAATAGGTTTATATTTTAAAGAAGTAATTGTAGAAATGAACTTGTGGATTGTATTACCATATCCATAGATGGTAGAATAGTCTTGGAATATTTTTCTGTGACCCATATATAGAATTTATGATAATTTCAAAAAATCAGTGATATTTATTATGTTATTTGGAGATACAATGTTCAAAACCCAAATAAAAGTGGTTGTTCAGATAGATCCCTTAGTTTTGGTTCCAGAATCATTATGCATGTTCTCTTAATGTCCTGTATAACCAAATTAAATTCAATAATTACTTAATTTAAAAACATTAGCATATATAAATTATTTATTATAAATATATTATGTTCTTCTATAATGATTTCATTGAGATATAATGACAATTTTATTTTTTATGATGACGTTCATTTCATTATTCCATTGTAGGATCGCTTGAGCATAAATTCTATTGTTCTTAGGAAAAGGAAATACAAATTTATAAGTAAATTGAAATGGTATTCATGTAATTAAATATAATTAAATGGTCCCAAATATCATTTTCTGTTATGAAATAGGATTTATTCACTATAGAAATAAGTTATTGTTGTGTGTTTACTTCTTTTAGGCCGTTTGACAAACCGTTACAAACTAGATTAATATTGATGAAATAAATTTATATTATAAAAATATATAAATTTAAATAATTTATAATATTGTTATTATAATCATATTTAATTCAAATAATAAATATATAACAAGCCAATTATTTAGTGGGAAAAATGAATTATGATGTTCATATAGGCGGTGAACCAACCAAAATGAAAACAATTTTTTTAATTTCAAAATATAAAGGGTGGGTAGAACATGTATATTACAAAATAATAATAATATATAAATATATTTAGGATTCTAATTTTAATATAATTATATGGATGGTGATCATATGAGGTGATAGAAAATTATTAAAATATAAAGGGATTAGTTGATAATCATTCCTAAATCCATTGGGTTTTTCCACTATTACTATAACTTAGGGCTCCATAAAATGGAATTTTTTGTGAGAAAAAATAACTAAGACATGGGGAGATTATTATAAAGGTAACGAAAAATAAATTTTAGAATATACATGGATTATAATTTGTGATCAGAATGGGTGGTTCTTATAAGGCCATAAGAGGGGGTTTTCCTATTATTACAATCATTACTTTATTATCTTTTCTCAAGACTACAATTAGTGATACATATTTGTACCATATATAGTTATTGATGAATGTGATTTTGAAATGATGGGTTCTTACATATTCCATGAATCAAAATTTTATGTATTTAGCTTCTAATAATAAATATTATATTATGTCATATTTCACTATTCAGCAAAACTTCAACTATTTTAGAATAAAAAAATCACCCAAATTAGTTTTTGACATATAGATTAAAAAATAAAATTCATTTTATCCAAATAATGTTTTTTATATTATTTAAATAAAATATTCATTTATTTTGAAAATATGAGTTTTAATATCATGATCAATTTTCTAACCCTTTAAAAATTAATTAAGGTCTCATAAAATTTAAAAAAATCATAATACAGTAAAATAATAATTTATAGACCCAATTAATGAAAATAAAATTTCTTCTAAATATTTATTATTTATATAAAAATTAAATTAATATATATATATATATATATATATTGAAAAAAATATTTAATGTTTCTTATGTTTTAAAAATGTTTTCATTGTTTCATGATATAAATTTTTAATATTTTTATTTTATAAGATTTCTAAAAACAATTTCACACCTCAATATATATATGGATATTATTCTAATGTTCACGTTACTATTCTAAATGTCCATATTTCTATACCAATGGTCAGGTCACTATTCCAACACACATATTTGTAATGGTTATATGGGTTCTTTATTTTATATAAATAAATCATAATTAATTAATTATTAATTTTATTATATTTTCACTAAAATTTATATATATTTTTTATTTTCAAAGTTATTATTTCATTTCAATTATTCTTATTAATTTCTATAGTGTTGTTTCTATATACGATTATTCTGGATGTTGAGATTGTCAAAAAAATATCTACTCTTGTTATCTCATTTTTCATTTTCCCAATTTATTATAATTTGAAAAATAGTAGCCTTTTTTATAATATGATTTTAATCATAATATTGTTATAGTGACATTTTATAGATTTTATCATGCGGTGAATTTCTTTATTAAATATTAAACATTTACCAAATCAAGATAAAAAATATATTGATAAAATTCTGTGTTGTTACACCCTTCCCCGATTATAAAATTTCTCCATAAAAATTTCATTTTATCTTCTAAGATTAAAACATAATAGTGTAAATATATTTGATGTATTCCTCTAATTCCAAAGTCTCATCCTCATACATATAGTTTCACCAATGCAAGTTGACATGGTGATTTCTTTGTTTTATAGATTATTATCTCTATTGTCTAAAATCTTCACAGAATACTCAACTTAACAAGTATAATTCCCCACATGAACATAATTTTTTTAGTATATGGTATGGATAAGGTGTGTCATTCATTAGTATGTGTTAAGATATTTTTTTCAAATTCAGGTAGAAGGGTTGGTGGGAGATTTGGTCTATAGGAAACTACTCCAATGTGATCAATATTAAACAAGGGGATGTTATACCTGGGAAATATATTTCCCTTCATCAAAAATATAATGAATTAATTCAATGGAATATCTTATAGAACATCATATCTGTAACCTAAAACTCAATGCCCCAATATATTGACCATTGGCATCCTATATGTTTTAATGAATAATGTTGACATTTCCGACCATTTCCCTAATCATTATAGGTCCTAAAATCATATATTCACAAAATTAAACCCTAACAAGAAGGTGTTTTACATATAATCCATTAAAGCGCATCATATTGAGCCATTATTATGCTTATGTGGAGATTATTATGGTGTGATAACATGATAAGTGGAATATATTGATCACACACTCCTTTTTTAATCTTGCTCCCAACATGTCCTCATGTGTCTGGATATTCACCTTATCTTAAACATAATATTTTGGTGATGAAACAAACTAATTTTTAACTCAATGTTTAGAGAATATTTGATACAATATATAATATGGATTTATGTCAGTTATCTCTTCTAGATAAAATCAACAATGGTTCTCAATACAACATAACCAATTATCTAAATTTTATATTAAACATCATATCGATAGAGATTTATTCATGAAATAATTAGAATTGATATGTATTTTTTTGAGAACTAGTAAAACCCACAAAATTATTTCTTCTAGACATATTCATAAGACCTATTCAAATGTTTAATGTTAATTTTCCCCATTTCCATTCAGGTATACATAAGGTCTTCCTCTTTACTATATAATGTTTATTGTTGGTCTTCACATATAGATATACCATGAACCTTGACATATATTCAATGATATCATTCTTTGTATTGTCCAATAATTTTTTTTCTCAATGATATTGACACTTCCTCTTTCTCACTATGTGGAATGAGAGGGCTGAGACTTCAGCATTATTTAACAGATAAATCTATTTCATATGATTCTATTATAAGAATTGTTTATAGAGCAGATATTACAACTTATTTTCCATGAATTTTATATTCATTTGATATAAATTTTTTTATATATTCATTCATCATTTTTTTCCACATAATTGTTTTCACCATCTAAAATCTTATCTAGAATGGATGGTTGGAAAATCATTTTTGAATGGAACTATGATGGTCCTTTAATTATAATCGCTATTTCTAATATTTTCATGTCTAATAAGATTGTAACCTTCCCAATTTTAATCATTGATAATGTTTAGGAATCAAATCTACTGACAATATATTCTATGATACTTTATTTCCTATGATGATAATGGATTGATCCATAACAATCCTTGATATGATCTAACTATCTTCCAAGCCCATATTAAGATCATTATTCTTGAATATATATTTGACCCTCCAAGGATCCATATATATCTCACACATCACACTATTAAGACAATGGATGAATATATTCAATATAAATACTACTGCCAGATACTCCATTTCATTTATTGGATAGTTTTATTAATGATCAAAGAATAACCATAAGATATAGGATATCATATTTTTCATTTTTCCTGAGTAAATTTGGTAATAACCTATTTGAAACATCAATTTTTGTAAATAATGGTTCCCCACTAATTGGAAAAAATGAGGAATGGTGTTTAGATTGGCCTCTTTTACAAATCCACAAATATCTTATTGAATCAGTCAAAAAAATAACTTCATTATGATATATGTTTTTTATCATTTATTATAATATTTATAATTATTTCAAAAATTATAGATAATACCAAGCTAGTCAAATAATGAATGTATCTACATTACAGATACTGGCATGGGACACTCTTTAGTTGAATATATCTTATAAGGCTCTAAATATATACTTATTTTAGTGATAACATTCCACAAGAATGATACATCCTCTATGAATAACTCACATTTACATTATATATATCTTCTCCTTCCAAAATTTCTTTATAACAGTATTCAAATTCCCCCCATGGTCATCATTTCACTCGGTTTATATCATAATATCATCTTTAAAGACTATAAAAAATGTGAATATATATTCTCTAAAGAATCTATTTGTTTCGAATATAAACAGGAGTAATAGTGAATAAGAAGGGAATTTATTTTTGGTTATAGTTTATGTAAAATAATCAAAAGGGATTCATGTGAATATATTCCATTTTTTATCATTAATTAGTTATACCACTATTGAAGGTACTCCTTAGATATATAATGGTCCCAACATAGTTGATAAAAAAATCATCTATCTATAGTAGGGGATAATTTTTACTGATTACTATTTTGATAATTACTTAATAATTAATGTAGATAAAAATTTTATGATCCTTATTCTAAATAAAAAAGACAAGTGCACCCAATAATGAAGCACCCAAGCATATGAACCCCTTTTTGAGGTTCTCTTCTAACAATCTCTTTAGTCCATCCAACTAAATGGAAACTATTGTGTAATGATTATTTGATATTTACATAGAAACTATTTTGTGTTTCCATAAGAATTCAACCTATAAAAAAATAAACACCATATAATTCATTTTGGAATAAATCATTACAATTTTACAAAATTTCAATTACATCAATCCTGACTATTTCATTATGTCAATAATTTAGGATAGATATAATTTATGAAAAGGAAATAATATCCACACCTTGAAAGAATATTCTAAGGAAGATTCATCCTCCCCTTTGACATGTAAAAAATCATTGTATAGATCATGACATGAAGGGTGATCTCCCTCTCCAAATATATGTTGTTGTATATATGTAGTGAAATCAAATTAATGTAAAATAAATCTTCAAACTATACTAATGGATGTTGGATATGAATTTTTATAGGTTCAGTAAACCAAATCTGATTGTAAATGAGTTCAATTCATAGGTATTAAAATAATTTTCCCACTTTCTATTCTCATAGCCATCTCTCTTATAATGTTTTCATATGGTTCTTGATTTATTCTATTGAACATGTATTTCATGAAATAATGTGTATAACTATTCTCATATAGTTAATTTTAATCACATTAATTGATTATGAGGTAATAGTTTAGAATTGGATTGTGGTTCTAGCCATTTATGATATAAAAATTAAACATGGGTATAATAATGATAAATTAAAACTGTATTAAAATTGGGTAACAATTAATATTAATGGAAAAAATTATAAACTAAACATATATACTCTCTTCTGGATCTCATGGTTTCAATCTAGGTTATACATTATAATGTTTCTTAATTAGTGTTTTATTCAATAATTCTGTTCAGGTTATTAATAATGGTTCAAAAATATTTTGTGAATTTTCCAAACAATATCATTCAATTGTGTCATACATGTTGTTCAATAAGGTACCACTTTTTGGATTCCAGTATTGATTATGTGAATACCCAATTCACCATTATCTGGTTATTACCCCAGGGTAAAACAGTTCATGATTAAAATACACCTATCCAATCTTCATAGTGATTAAATTCCAAAGGAACCATCAATTTATTATTCAAAAAAATATTTGGATATTTTATTACACATATACAAGACAAAATGGGTCTCACTAAATAATTATATTCCTAATCAAAAAAAAAATAGTACATTCTATGATTATTACTATTTGAATCAAAGGATTTTAAACTTATTAATACATGATTGTTAACATAAAAATCCAATAAACCTAACCCATAGTCCATGTGAACAACTGTGTTTATAAGAAAATGTTTATAAGCTATAAAAAATAATCTAAAACATAAAATAATTATTTTATACCGCATAATGATATCTTAATAACATTGATCTCCAAAAATTTCATTGGATAACCAGTGTAATATATAAAATATAACATTGAGTTATAAATCCCCAAAAGCAAATAAACCTGATAATAAGGGATAACATGTTCGTCATGTGACATAACATAGTATCATAAAATAGAAGACTATTAAATAATCATATGGGAACATAATATAAATAACATGGAATCAAAAAATAATGGAAATTTATTATGGTGTATGCAACATAAATTCAAAAGAATGCATATGTCATGTCTAACCTCAAATATAACATCACATGGTTGGTAGTCATATTTATGATTGGGTTCACTCTTTAATCATATACATACAATATCATTAAAAAACACATCCTAATGAGTTGGAGTGCTATCTATTTGGATATATAATAACTTTTTGATGGTTATTTATACCGCAAGAGGAAATAAATCATAAAGAATGAACATGAGTATTTTTCATGGAATGAAATGGGCTTCATAATCATTCCTCATATAATAATCAAAGAATATTTCAAAATTATTCCAAATGGAAGAAAGAATAAAATATTTTGTATGGTTATACTTTAGTATATAATAATTTGTATCAAAATATTGTATTAATTTGGATATAATTTCAGGGGAAAGGTATATATTTTTTTATAGAAATTTATATTAAAAATATTATTTTAATGAATCATTCAATGACTTTTAAAAAACATTAAGTAAAGAATATTCAATAATAACCAATGGTAATATTCAATGAATATTAAGAAATTATTTATTTATTTATTTAATACAAAAATTAGAATAAATAACTTATTTTATATTCAAATAATGGATTAAGGGATAGAAAATATCCATTTAGTCAGGTTTGAATTTAATAAATTTATTTGAGAAATAAAATAAATGTATTTATTAAACCATCAATAAAATATATAATAATAATGGTATGTACATAATAAATAAATATATATAATTTAGTGGAATATTCTTATATCAAATAGAGAGATATATATAGAGATAACATGACTTGTAGAGACAAAGATCATGACCTAACGAAAATTGGTTGTTTGGAGAGATCTCTTACCATATTTTCTAGAATCATTATTCAGGTTCCATAAATGTATTGAATAATGAATTAAAATTTATTAATTAGTTAATTAAAAACCATTACCATATATATATACATTATAGTTGTAATATGTACATTTAAAACCTTTTTAATGAAATATAAACCATAATATCTCTTTTTGAATGGAGTTTCTTTCATGGTGCGATGATAAGATCACTTTTGTATTATTCTTTATGTTTCTTTCAGACATATCTAAATCTCTAAAAGTGGGATGAAATGGTATTAAATTAAATACACAAAATAAAATAACCTTAAATATAATTTTTCCTTTCAAAATAGGGATCATTTACTTAGTAATATGTTAATGTTGTGAAAGTAGTTTATTTAGGCCTCTTGACCGACTACCAAAAAAATAATTTTATTTATTAAAAGTCTATTAAAACATTAAAAATCCCAAAATATGATGCAATATGCTTATTATAATATAATATTATTATAATATTATTTCTATAAATGTACTTCAATGTGGTGTATTAAAAAATGTTTTTCAAAGAGTTGGTCAATCAACAATATTGTAAACGATTATTTAATTTTAGAATCTAAATAATGGACATAAGGAAATGGATATTATATCATAATACTAAAATATCAATATATTTTGTATAATTATGATACTATTTTTTGTAGATGAATAAGATATTGGGGTGGTAGAATAAGAATACTATTTAGAGGTATTAGTTGATAATCTTGTCTACTTTCATCGGTTTTATCAGCTTGTGCTACTTCTTAAGGCTGTAATTTTTTTTTGAGAAACGAATAACTAAGTCATGGGGGAGAGGATTGATAAGATAATTGGGAGCATAATTTCAATCTCATGGAATTATATGTTTTAAGGGAAATGTGTGATTAGGTTTTGTATTTACATAGGTTGGATATTGGTTCTTTTGAATGTTATAAATATTAGTTATATATTTATTAAAATATTCTACCAATAATGACCAATATCGTAACCATATAATGTAAATGGTGAATATATGTTTGAAAAAATTGGTTATTACAACATAAATCAATCAAAAATTAATGTATTTCGATTATAGAGTTAAATATAATAATTTTGAATACTTCAGTATTCACAATAAATTCAAATATTTTAGAAAAAAAGGAAAAACTCATCCCAAAACATTTTTAAACATTTAGACTCCTCAAATGATATAAATATTATGAAAATAATTTTCTATAAATGTTAAAATAATATCCTTTCATATTTGAAAAACGAGAATTTTAATATTTTGATCAATTTTATAGCCCTTTCAAAAAACAAATGATTAATGATTAATTTATATTATCATTATAATGAAAGAGAATATTAATTTATAAAAAAAATTTGAAAAATTAAATTTCTTTTGCATCGTTAAATTTTTTGTAAAAATGTTTGAAGAACATATATATTCAATAAAAACATTAAAACATATTTGATTATTTATAGAAATAATTACATGTTTTATGATGAAAATAAACCATATTTGCATTTCTTGAGATTAATAAATATTGTTTTAAATTTCCTCATGTGAGGATGTTATTAGTATGTTAAGATTAAATCTACATATGGTAATATTACTATTCTAATGATCAGGTTACAATTTTTATGGACAAATTTTTAATTGTCATATAGATTATCTACAATCTATAAATACATGTTATTTTATTTTTTATTTATTCGATTATATTTTATCTTATATATATTTGTGTGTTCATTCTCAAAATTCCTATTTCATTAATAATAACATTCTTTATTTCTTTTGTTGTGTTTTTGTTTATTATTATTTTGGGGGATCGATCAGATCCAAATTATCCTAATATTGTTATCATATTTCTTATTTTCTATCAAAATCTTATACATTCAACTATTATGTAAATTTTTAATTCTGAAATGGTATTTTTAAAAGTATTATAATAACATATTGTTCATTTTACCTTGTAAAGTATGTTCATTTCAACATATGAAAAATTTATAAAATCTAAATGTAATTTACTTTGATTTAATTCAAGGTTGTAATTGTTTCAAAGAGAATTACTTTGAATAAAATTTTGAGGATTAAGTAAAAATCAAGATTGTACTTTTGATTTTCCCTTGAAAGTGTCCATGGAAATGAACAACATAGGATAACTGATTGAGAAATTATGCTTTTGAACTTGAGAAATGATTCCAAGAGGAATAAAATGGTAGAGTGGAAGTGACTTGATGCCCACACCAAAGAGTTACCCCACCAATTCCATATATGAATGTATAGAGATAACAACCCTTATGTACCACCGCTATTTGGAAATTGGTTGGAAACTAGAGTAAGAGGATTACAAATCTGATATATATGATTAGTTTCCCAAAAACATGATCAGGATAAAGAAATTGAATACATCAATAGAAAAAATTCTTCATCATATATTAGAATATTGAACATATAATAATCGCACAATTCTTAAACAATGTCAACAAATAAAAATATAAATCTTTAAGTCAATAAAAATGATTATCCCACTAGAAGACACTCAATAATTGCTCCAAAACCCAGATAATTAATATATCCCTCATCTCCTATAGTCCTCATATAAACATGAGAAATAGGGTATCAACATAGGGTTTGATATAATGTATACATAGTAGGGTATTACAAAATTTATTAGTTTCAAATATGAAAACATCATGAAAATGCACCATTAAAAAAATAAAATAACCAACATTCCCTATATTGTTCAAATAACAAATCCCAACTTCATCATGACATTCTCACATTATCATGCACCAAATATATTAACCTTTCATCAAATGAACCAAAAATAATAAGTTACATACAAATCATTTCCCATTGCTTTTTCACCCTCACACAACAAAATCACACATCTTGTTCCAAGATCCCTTTGATAAATACCATATTACTTATAATACTATCTATTATGTGGGATGGGATGTATCTATTATAATCCAAACCACCCATATGGTAATGTTTATGGATATAGAATCAATATTCAACACATGCCAACCATATCACATATCATAACATCACCACATATCTATTAACAACACCAAAAAATGATTATCAGTGGTTTACAAAACCACTACTCAAAATGAAATATTTTAGAGGTATTTTTTATGAAATAACCAAAACATTGTCTTTTAGAAATTAGAATAGAATATTTTCCTCATTCCCTTTAATACATTACATGATACCTATACCCCCAATCTCTCTCTGCAACTTCTCTTCACCACATCACCTCTACTACCCACTCACTTATTCCATAGCCACCACTCCCCTTCCCCTCTTCCCAACAAAAACCCTCCCCTCGCTAAGTCGTAACTATCACTTTCTGTAACCCCATTTTTATATGAACATCCCTTATTTTCTACCATTTCGTCCACTCAACTATGTTATCCATTAATTACCCATTGTTTACTGATCCCTAAGACTTGAACTCCCCACTATAATATATTGATCCCCTCACCTCAGTGCTCCCGGATCACTTGACTCCCATCATTGAGTTGTCCCTACCACTCACCATTCCCCATTCACCCTTTTTACAGTCCACAAATCCATTTTCACAACATTTTTGAACCCATTCACCCATTATAATATCTTCTACACCGTCTTCTCCTTCTTTCATGGCCATTTTGGAACTCCCACATCCGTGTTCCACTTTACAGTTTTTAGGGTGTATTAAAAACAAAAATGTGAGTCTAAAAGTCCCCTTTCAAACATTATTCATTTATTTTAGTTAATAGTAATTACATATAATTTATTTTTAATATTTCAGGTTTTTTAGGACTCTGTATTTTTTGATTTTAATAAGAATAAGAAAAGGATATTAGTTGTGACCCCTAGCCCTCGCTGTCAAGTACATACCTGATAGCCCCTGAGACCTCACCATTCTAAATGGTACCTTACTAAAAAATAATATTTAAATGTTTTATATTATTGATTTTGAGTAGTTTATTAATTTTTTATATGTGAAATAATTGTTGTTGGGTTTTAATTTTCTTTAATGAGGTGTAGGAACTTTTCCAAACTGTCGCCACATATCCAGAGAGCCCTCTCCAATACTTCATATACCTTGACCATGAATAAATTAGTTATTGATTATATTATTTATTTAAATTTAATTATTAATTGTATTATAAATAAAATAATATTTTTATGTGTTATGATTTTATTTAAAGAAGTGAAGGCACTTTGTTGATCCATCACCACAGAGCCACCAAGACTTTGTCATCCCCCATGAGCCCCCAACCATAAATAATTAGACTTTTTTTAATGTTACCAGTTTCATATAAATTAGAAATGTTCATTTAAATGAATCATTAATTTTTTTGTGTTTTAATTTTCATTATAAATATGTATACACCATTCCAATACCTCATATTAGAGTCGTCGTTCCCTCACCCTCACCATAAAATAAATTAGTAATTTCTTATATTCATGACTTATAATAAATATGTAAATTTTTTAAATGAAATAATTTTTTAGGTGTTTTAATTTTCATTTAAAATGTGTATGAAATATAATGTTCTTTCATTGTAGATAAATTGATCCCTCATCGATGCCCCTGATCCCTCACCCTCAAAAATGTGGTATTTATTTATATTGTTGATTTAAAGTAAATTTATAATTTTTTATATGGAATATTAATTTTATGTGTTTAAATATTCAGTAACGAATTATAGAACCTTCATAATCCCACACCATAGAGATATTGAGCCCTAAAAACCAATACCCCATCCTCTATCTCAAATAAATTATTCATTTTTTATATTGATAATTTCAAATAAATCATTAATTGTTTTTTAATGAATTTTATATGTATTTTAATTTTATTTGATTAAGTGTAAGAAATTTTCCAATTTCTCACCATATAACCAATGATCCACCTCCACAACTACTAACCCCTCACCCTAAAATAAATTAGTTATTTCCATTATTGTTGAATAATAATAAATCATTTAGTCTTTTTAAATGATTTATTTTTTATGTGTTTTAATTTTGATTAACAATGTGTAAGAAATTTATTGATTCCTTTATGAAGATCCATTAATACCTCTGTAACGCCGCGACCCCAGCTACCGAGAGTCGGTGCATTACTTCGTAACATTGGCATGATCACAAAAGATCAAGTCTCGAAAGGCCAATTAGTTTAGTAGCCTTGGAAACACCAGATACATTCAAAAATGTTACATTACAACATAAGGTGAAAAACTACAATAACAAAGTATTCATAGTCCACACTCATATCCTCTTCTAACTATCCCTGCAGGTCATTCATAAAATACTTCTTCACATCCTGGAAAATATTAAAAAATCGAAAGGGGTGAGCTCAGATGCTCAGTAAGGATAACAATATTGCGGAAGCTTTCATAAATAAACATAAAAATTTAAGGCAATGTATAACTAAAACAAAAGCCTTTTAAACATGAACATCAACATAATATGGAAAAAGTAAAATGAGATAATGACATTCACTTCTTCACATGGATATTCTACTGGTCGAATAATCACATGCAATATCAATAACCACTTTCATAATGAGGGAATGTATAATGCCAGACATTCTAAAACATTTTGTCAAGGCCTCGGCCAAGACATCTAAAATGATTAAAGCCTCGGCAAAAACAATAAATCAAATTGGGAAAGGGCCTCATCCAATTCCACGTCTAGATGTCTCATGAGACCTACCGATGCATCGAGGAGCTATAGCGGGCTCCACCCGTCACTTATTAAGTCCAATACATTCCTCGTATGAATAGGTTTAAACATATCATAAACCATAACATAATCGTATCACATAAAACATGCATAAAAGAAACATAACATTTCCACATTTCAATCACAAGATATCAATACAACACATTGATATAATACAAACGCTTTCAAAAACCATTTTCAATACCAAAATAAAAGAAAGTTAAAACTTTGTATTTATTTTTCATTAAAAAAAATGATGGCTTGTAGAGGAAGCCGAAACTCAAATAATGGTCACAGTGGTAGAGAAGTCGTTGTCGCCACATAAGTACGGAAAGAAAAACATTCCCTTTTGTTATTTAGCAAAATGCTTCGTATAAAAAAGATTCCTTTTGAATAAACGTAAAAGTCAAAGGGGTTCATACACCGTATAAAAGAAAGTTGTGTATAAAACCAAATATGCCTCAATGAAAGGAGATTGAGACGAAGTCCTTAAAAAGATCATTTTTAAAATAAAATAGATATATTATGTGTATTCACTATAGGTACACATAAAGAACATAAAAATACAAAATAGGACATAATAATATCATGACATAATTTGAAAGTAGGAGATTAACCCAAAGAATGGAAGTTGGGTTAAGAAATTCCCTTACCTAGCGTCCGGTCTTGACTCAAATGTTCTTTAACCTCCTGAATAATAAACCAGAGTTAATGTATACCTTATTAAGAACCATTTTAAATTTAATTATCCTTTTTATATCACTTATTACAATGATATTAACATTATGTAATTATTTAAGTTAATAACGGTCTTTTGTCGATCTTTGGTACTTGAGTCAACAATAAACTTCTTATAATTACATGTTGTTTATGTGGTGAAATATCCATTATATCCAGAATTATATTAATGATGTAGATATCATATATATCATATATATACAGTATATACATTCATTTATAATATTACGTACCATTTAGAGGTAAGAAATGAAATGCACCGTTCATGGAGATAGTAAGCCGTACGTACGCATGAACGCTACTTTCATTTCTATTTCATATTTAATGGAATGAAATCATAATGATATAAATGTATAATATAATTCCAGTATAATATAATATATAATATCATTTACTACATCCTTTATACATCCCACATGTGGCATTAACGATTCACATCACTTTGAGGGGGCGGTAGTCCGCACTTCCTAAAATGAAATTATCGCGTTTACCCATAATGGAAATCATAATGTATTCCATAAATGAAACATAAAGAAGCATAAATAAAAAATAAACATATTATATATCATATATAAATATATTGACATCTTAATGGTCACCTTTTAATGTGTTATATGAGTGTTGAACAATCATCGTTTCGTGAGGCAGAAATTCGCCATCCACAGAAACCGCATGTTCTTTAACCATTAGATGTAGGTGTGTGTAATTTTAGCTCGAATAATTCTTATAACAACATCCTAGTATATTTAGGATACTTGTGTTGTTACCAATGAAATGAATAAAAAGAGTTTAGGTGGATGGAGATGAAAAATAAAACAAAACAACATTAGAGAAGACATTACCTCAAAATCGGGTTACTCTTTTTGATTTGAGCCAATGTCTTCCTTGGGAAGAGTTCTGCCCAAAGTGAGGCTTCTAGGAGTAAGAGGGGGAAGGTTGGTGAGTATTTTGGCAGAGGTTGGCCGAGTCAAATGGCTTGAAAGTGTGAATGTGGTGGTAGAGGTGGGGGCCTTTTATAAGAGGAGAGGAGGAGCACTATTGGAAAGTAAGGAAATTTTACATTATTATACAATGATTTTCGGATTCTAAAGGTCCCACACTTATATAATTCGTGGATAAGGTGATAAGGGTTCGAAATATACCCATCCAATAGTCTTTTGACAAGTGTAAGCCTTGGATTGTACATTATCTTTTCATTTTATTAAAATCGTTAAATAATGAGGTCATCGCTGCATCATAATGATGTCATAAATAATTTAATTTATTTAATGTCTAAAAATTATTAAAAAACTACTATGATGTAGGAACTCTTTTTAGATTTCCAATTACTATTTATAGTAAAAAATATGACTTGTATAACCCCATTTACAAATTGTTTTACTAAAACATTTCATGTTTGTGTCATTTTTTACTTTAACATTAAATAAAAGGTATTTATGTCATTTTCCAACTAAAGTGGCTCCATGGGGTCCCCAAGTTGACCCATGGATTGTCTTGGTTGGCCATGGAACATAAAATGAGGGTAGGAAATGTGTCAAGCTCATCTCATATTATTAAAACATTATTTTTACCTTAAACTACACTAATTACCTCAAATCGCGATTAAAACTGAAAAGTTACTATTCACCAAAAATTATTTTAATCTCATTGAACCAAATTTTACTTCTTAATGACAACCATGTATGTCTGATTTTTGAAAATCAAATCATAGAAGTGGTAATATTTCATTTAAACGAAAAATCAATTATTTAACTACCACTTAGTGGTTTCACTATTCATCAAAAATTGAAGTTTTTCAGAACAATGCCAAAATTTCACCCTAAGCTATAATTGATATTCCGAATAACAAAATGATGGCTATTTTACAAAATTACAAACATATAAGTTGCATTAATTAATTTTATAATTAATTCCTACTGTCACAACAAATAGCGTGTTTTTATGAAACAATTTATATCAAAAGATTGGCAATTGTTTATGTCCAATTTTAATGTTAAATTAATTCTAATGACCACCATTGTATAAAATGGTAAAAATATATTCTAATTATACTTTAAAATCACTAAATAGTATAAATTATCACTATAAATTAATTTGATTAAAAACGTTGTTTTTAAGTATTTTTCACTATTCATAAAAAATTAGAAGTTCTCAGAAAAATACCAAAAATTCAACATAGGCTAATTTCGATATTCCAAATCCAAAAATGAAGTCCATTTTGAAATATAAAATTTCTATAATTTTAAAAAGTGGTTATTACTATTCATAACGGCTACTTTGATAAGTCGCGGTGTGTTAGATCTCGAAGTTGCGTACAATGCAGGCTATTGCATTATTGAATGAGAAGCGTATCATAGAAGCCCGGGGTGTTACATTCTCCCCTCCTTCAATAAATTGCGTCCTCGCAATTTGAAATTTTTCTTTTAAAATAAAAGGTTGAAAATTGAAAATACCTTTGTGGAAAACCCACATCGGAAATAAGGTTAATAAATATATAACATTAAAATAAAGCAAGATAAGTACAAAGGTCACCCAAGATAGCCCATTCTAGGATTCTATGAAAATATGGATATGGAGGAGAAACAAACCATCAAGGTCTGATGGAGAGATATAGAAAACAGGATTAGGAGAAATTTTAACTACAAGAAAATCACAAACTTGTGATTGGTTAAACGATCATTGATTCCCCAGTAGGAAAAGTTAACCGACAACATTTTTGTTTTGAGTTAACTTTTATAAAGTTGAGGAATTTATTTAGGAGATTTACTAAGAACGTAAGGGAATATACATACTTGTCATGTAGACTTTCATTATTTAATAAATTTTTACCACAAACCCATCATTCACTTTAAAAGGCAATACAACTCAAAAATATTATATTTATCCTAATTGTATAAGGTTCCAAATATTAAAACATACCATTTAGATTAGTAAAATTATTTTGTAATAACCAGGGACTTCCTGTAGGCTAGTGGTAGGAAATAAAGGCCTGTCGCACTATGACTGTGGGTTCGATTCCTGCAGCTTTGTCCGATGCAACGGGTTAGGCCCCACCCTGCAGTTTGTCCTTTTCCTAAAACTATAGTATTATAATATTCAAAAATAATCTTCATAAATTTTTTAACCTTAAACAATACTATCCAAAGATCAACTTAATCCACTCCAACCTTTATAGTTATCCAAAATACCTCTGTCCAGACTTTCTCTAAAAGGTCTCTTTATTCCAAAATCAATTTATCAGATTCCCCAAACAAAGTAAAGTTTCTCTTATTGTCACATACTAAAAATATAATTACCTTCATCATATTAAAACCTTACTGAAATAAACAAGTACTGCAGTACAATCCATATATATATATCACATTATTCTAATAACCAGAATATAATCCATGAGTCCAAAAGCACCAATACATTAGTTATTCTGCTTCAACTGTAGTAATAACATAAGATTGTCCTTGATCCCTTGGCCTTTTCTGAGGTAAGTTTCCCTGTCGCTTAGGACATTCATTTGCATAATGCCCCATTTCCCTATAATTGTAGCATTCAACATTGATAGCCTCTTTCTTTCCCTTGGAATCACACGCCTGATGACCGTTTTCTCCACATTTATAACAAACTTCCATTCCTTTTAGGCAAGTACCAGGGTGATTCTTCCCACAATTATCACATAATGGAAAATCCTTCTTTCCCTTTTTCCATTTATCTGTCTCTTATTCCACCATTCTCTTCTTCTCTTTCTTTACTTTGTTGTCATAAGACTTAGAGAATTCCTTTTCTGTCTTGATAGCACATGAGACAATATCTTCGTATGTTGAGAACGATTGTGATACTAAAGCTCGACGGAGAAATGGTTTTAACCCATCAAAGAAACGATCAATCTTACCTCTTGGGTTACGTATATAATCTGCAGCATACCTCGCTAACCTTGTAAAGTTGGCCTTATACTTTGCGACATTCTCATCCTCCTTTTGTCTCAGACTCAAAAATTGCCTTTCCATATCCGCCCGATGGTCATGTGGAAAGTATTTTTCTAAGAAAAGATCTTTGAACTCTCTCCATTCCATACATGATACTTCTTCATCTTCCTTTGTATTTTGAATCAATGACCACCATTGATCGACATCTCCAGTGAGGCGGTAAACTGCCGTGATAACCTTCTCCCTTTCGCTACTCCGCAAGGCATGGAATATTTTCTCTAAGGAGTTTATTCATTGCTCAGTTACTAATGGATTCGTACCTCCATTAAATGTTGGTGGTTGTTGCCTCATGAAGCGGTCTAACATTGATCCTCCACGTTGCGGATCAGGGTTCTCCATACGAGTAAGGTTATTATTCATAACCTGAGTGAGTTGTCCCAGTATCGTAATAAGTTGATCAGCACCAGCTGTATCTCCAGATCCAAAATAATTATCTTGAGCAGGAGGGAAATCCCTACACGGAGTGCGTGCATTGATACGGTTTCCATTCCTTCCACTAGGCGCCATTTCTAAACAATGGAATAAACTAGATTAGTTTATGAATTAAAATACATAATTCTATATTTGTAAAATACTTTACATAAATTGAACTATTTATGGATATAATCCATAATCATAAAAAGGATTGTTTTCTTTGAGGAAGTATATAATCATAACCCTTCATAGTGGTTTGTAAAGAAAATGAGAATTTTCCTAAGCATATCCCCCGGGAGTGTCATAACCAAGAGTGCAGCAAGGCCCGTTGTCGTGCACCAGTTCCCGTTCGAGTCTAGCTCAAAGCGGTGTTTTCGGGTTTTACCCCTAGGTACATCTGTGCCAGAGCCGCCTCTACCTGCTCGTATCCAGACAGGGATGTATTGCTCAGAAAAATCACAAAATCTCTATAATACTAAAATTCTAGGAAGTTCTTCTATACTAATCCTTAAAGTCTATCTTCGGGCTATGTGCTCTAATCAGAGTTTATCTAAATCTAACTTCCAAGGTTAGTACTAAAATGCCTCTGATACCAACTGTAACGCCCCGACCCCAGCTACCCAGAGTCGGTGCATTACTTCGTAACAGTGGTATGATCACAAAAGATCAATTCTCCAAAGACCGATTAGTTTAGTAGCCTTGGAAACACTAGATACATTCATAAATGTTACATTACAACATAAGGTGAAAAACTACAATAACAAAGTCTTCATAGTCCACACTCATATCCTTTTCTAACTATCCCTGTAGGTCATTCATAAAATACTTCTTCACATCCTGGAAAATATTAAAACATTGAAGGGGGTGAGCTCAGATGCTCAGTAAGGATAACAATATTGCAGAAGCTTTCATAAATAAACAAAAACATTTAAGGCAATGTATAACTAAAACAAAAGCTTTTTAAACCTGAACATCAACATAATATGGCAAAATTAAAATGAGATAATTCCATTCACTTCTTCACATGGATATTCTACTGGTTGAATAATCACATGCAATATCAATAACCACTTTCATAATGAGGGAATGTATAATGCCAGACATTCTGAAACATTTTGTCAAGGCCTCGGCCAAGACATCTAAAATGATTAAGGCCTCAGCCAAAACCATAAATCAAATTGGGAAAGGGCCTCGACCAATTCCATGTCTAGTTGTCTCATGAGACCTACCGATGCATCGAGGAGCTATAGCGGGCTCCACCCGTCACTTATTAAGTCCAATACATTCCTTATATGAATAGGTTTAAACATATCATAAACCATAACATAATCATATCACATAAAACATGCATAAAGGAAACATAACATTTCCAAATTTCAATCACAAGATATCAATACAACACATTGATATAATAAAAATGCTTTCAAAACCATTTTCAATAACAAAATAAAAGAATGTTAAAACTTTGTATTTATTTTTCATTAAAAAATGATGGCTTGTAGAGGAAGCCGAAACTCAAATAATGGTCACGGTGGTGGAGAAGTCGTTGCCGCCGCATAAGTACGAAAAGAAAAACATTCCCTTTTGTCGTTTAGAAAAACGCTTCGTATAAAAAAGATTCCTTTTGAATAAACCTAAAAGTCAAAGGGGTTTATACACCGTATAAATGAAAGTTGTGTATATAACCAAATATGCCTCAATGAAAGGAGATTGAGACGAAGTCCTTAAAAAGATAATTTTTAAAATAAAATAGATCTATTATGTTTATTCACTATAGGTACCCATAAAGAACGTAAAAATACAAAATAGGACATAATAATATCATGACATAATTTGAAAGTAGGAGATTAACCCAAAGACTGGAAGTTGGGTTAAGAAATTCCCTTAACTTGCGTCCTGTCTTGACTCAACCGTTCTTTAACCTCCTGAATAATAAACTAGAGTTAATATATACCTTATTAAGAACCATTTTCAATTTCATTATCCTTTTTATATCACTTATTACAATGATATGAACATTATGTAATTATTTAAGTTAATAACGGTCGTTTTGTCGATCTTTGGTACTTGAGTCAACAATAAACTTCTTATAATTAAATGTTTTTTATGTGGTGAAATATCCATTATATCCAGAATTATATTAATGATGTAGATATCATATATATCATATATATACAGAATATATATTCATTTATAATATTACGTAACATTTATAGGTAAGAAATGAAATGCACCGTTCATGGAGACGGTAAGCCGTACGTACGCATGAACACTACTTTCATTTCTATTTCATATTTAATGGAATGAAATCATAATGATATAAATGTATAATATAATTCCAGTATAATATCATATATAATATCATTTACTCTATCCTTTATACATCCCACATGTGGCATTAACGATTCACATCACTTTGAGGGGGCGGTAGTCCGCACTTCCTAAAATGAAATTATCGCGTTTACCCATAATGGAAATCATAAAGTATGCCATAAATGAGAAATACAGAAGCATAAGTAAAACATAAACATATTATATATCATATATAAATATAGTGAAATCTTAATGTCCACCTTTGAAGGTGTTATATGAGTGTTGAACAATCATCGTTTCGTGAGGCAGATATTCGCCATCCACAAAAACCGCATGTTCTTTAACCATTAGATGTAGGTGTGTGTAATTGTAGCTCGAATACTTCTTATAGAAACATCCTAGTATATTTAGGATACTGGTTTTTTTTTCAAAAGAAATGAATAAAAAGAGTTTAGGGGGTTGGAGAAGAAAAATAAAACAAAACAACATTACAGAAGACATTACCTCAAAATCGGGTAACTCTTTTTGATTTGAGCCAAAGGCTTCATTGGGAAGAGTTCTGCCCAAAGTGAGGCTTCTAGGAGTAATAGGGGAAATTTGGGAGAGTATCTGGGCAGAGGTTGGCCGAGCCAAATGGCTTGAAAGTGTGAATGTGGTGGTAGAGGTGGGGGCCTTTTATAAGAGGAGAGGAGGGGCACTCTTGGAAAGTAAGGAAATTTTACATTATTATACAATGCTTTTCGGATTCTAAATGTCCCACACTTATATAATTCTTGGATAAGGTGCTAAGGGTTCTAAATCTACCCATCCAATAGTCTTTGGACAAGTGTAAGCCTTGGATTGTACATTATCTTTTCATTTTATTAAAATCGTTAAATAATGAGGTCATCGCTGTATCATAATGATGTCATAAATAATTTAATTTATTTAATGTCTAAAAATTATAAAAAACTACTATTATGTAGGAAATATTTTTATCTTTCCAATGACTATTTATAGTAAAAAATATGACTTGTATAACCCCATGTAAAAATTGTTTTAATAAAACATTTAATGTTTGTGTCATTTTTTACTTTAACATTAAATAAAAGGTATTTATGTCATTTTCCAACTAAAGTGGCTCCATGGGGTCCCCAAGTTGACCCATGAATTGTATTGATCGTCCATGGCACATCCAATGAGGGTAGTACATGTGTCAATCTCATCTCATATTATTAAAACATTATTTTTACCTTAAACTACACTAATTACCTCTAATCGCGATTAAGAACTTAAAAGTTACTATTCACCAAAAATTATTTTAATCTCATTGAACCACATTTTACTTCTTAATGACAACCATGTATGTCGGATTTTTTAAAATCAAATCACAGAAGTGGTAATATTTCATTTAAACGAAAAATCAGTTATTTAACTACCACTTAGTGGTTTCACTATTCATCAAAAATTGAAGTTTTTCAGAACAATGCCAAAATTTCACCCTAAGCTATAATTGATATTCCGAATTCAAAGATGATGTCTATTTTACAAAATTCCAAACATATAAGTTGCATTAATTAATTTTATAATTAATTTCCGCTGTCACAACAAAAGCGTGTTTTTAAGAAACAATTTATATCAAAAGATTGGCAATTGTTTATGTCCAATTTCAATGTTAAATTAATTCTAATGACCACCATTGGATAAAATGGTAAAAATATATTATAATTATACTTTAAAATCACTAAATAGTATAAATTATCACTATAAATTATTTTGATTAAAAAAGCTGTTTTTAAGTATTTTTCACTATTCATAAAAAATTAGAAGTTCTTAGAAAAATACCAAAAATTCAACATAGGCTAATTTCGATATTCCGAATACAAAAATGAAGTCCATTTTGAAATATAAAATTTCTTTAATTTTAAAAAGTGGTTATTACTATTCAGAACGGCTACTTTGATAAGTCGCGGTGTGTTAGAACTCGAAGTTGCGTACAATGCAAGCTATTGCATTATTGAATGAGAAGCGTATCATAGAAGCTCGAGGTGTTACATTCTCCCCTCCTTCAATAAATTGCGTCCTCGCAATTTGAAATTTTTCTTTGAAAATAAAAGGTTGAAAATTGAAAATACCTTTGTGGAAAACCCACATTGGAAAAAAGGTTAATAAATATATAACATTAAAAGAAAGCAAGATAAGTACAAAGGTCACCCGAGATATCCCATTCTAGGATTCTATGAAAATATGGATATGGAGGAGAAACAAACCATCATGGCCTGATGGAGAGTTATAGAAAACAGGATTAGGAGAAAGTTTAACTACAAGAAAATCACAAACTTGTGATTGGTTAAACGATCATTGATTCCCCGGTAGGAAAAGTTAACCGACAACATTTTTGTTTTGAGTTAACTTTTATAAAGTTGAGGAATTTATTTAGGAGATTTACTAAGAACGTAAGGGAATATACATACTTGTCATGTAGACTTTCATTCATTAATAAATTTTTACCACAAACCCATCTTTCACTCTAAAAGGTAATACAACTCAAAAATAATCTATTTATCCTAATTGTATAAGGTTCCAAATATTAACACATACCATTTAGATTAGTAAATTTTTTTTGTAATAACCAGGGACTTCCTGTAGGCTAGTGGTAGGAAATAAAGTCCTGTCGCACTATGATTGTGGGTTCGATTCCTACAGCTTTGTCCGACGCAACGGGTTATGCCCCACCCTGCAGGTTGTCCTTTTCCTAAAACTATAGTATTATAATATTCAAAAATAATCTTCATAAATTTTTTAACCTTAAACAATACTATCCAAAGATCAACTTAATCCACTCCAACCATTATAGTTATCCAAAATACCTCTATCCAGACTTTCTCTAAAAGGACTCTTAATTCCAAAATCAATTTATCAGATTCCCCAAACAAAGTAAAGTTTCTCTTATTGTCACATACTAAAAATATAATTACCTTTATCATATTAAAACCTTACTGAAATAAACAAGTACTACAGTACAATACTTATATATATATCACATTATTCTAATAACCAGAATATAATCCATGAGTCCAAAAGCACCAATACATTAGTTATTCTGCTTCAACTGTAGTAACAGCAAAAGATAGTCCTTGATCCCTTGGCCTTTTTTGAGGTAAGTTTCCCTGACGCTTAGGACATTCATTTGCATAATTCCCCATTTCCCTACAATTGTAGCATTCAACATTGATAGCCTCTTTCTTTCCCTTACAATCACGCACCTGGTGACCTTTATCTCCACATTTATAACAAACTCCCATTCCTTTTAGGAAAGTACCAGGGTGATTCTTCCCACAATTATCACATAATGGAAAATCCTTCTTTCCCTTTTTCCATTTATCTTTCTCTTGTTCCACCGTTCTCTTCTTCTCTTGCTTTACTTTGTTGTTATAAGACTTAGAGAATTCCTTTTCTGTCTTGATAGCACATGAGACAATACCTTCGTATGTTGAGAACGATTGTGATACTAAATCTCGACGGAGAAATGGTTTTAACCAATCAAAGAAACGATCAATCTTACCTCTTGGGTTACGTATATAATCTGAAGCATACCTCGCTAACGTTGTAAAGTTGGCCTCATACTTCGCGACATTCTCATCCTCCTTTTGTCTCAGACTCAAAAATTGCCTTTCCATATCTGCTCAATGGTCATGTGGAAAGTATTTTTCTAACAAAAGATCTTTGAACTCTCTCCATTCCATACATGATACTTCTTCATCTTCCTTTTTATTTTGAATGAATGACCACCATTGTTCGGCATCTCCAGTGAGGCGGTAAACTGCCGTGATAACCTTCTCCCTTTCGCTACTCCCCAAGGCATGGAATATTTTCTCTAAGGAGTTTATCCATTTCTCAGCTACTAATGGATTTGTACCTCCATTAAATGTTGGTGGTTTTTGCCTCATGAAGCGGTCTAACATTGATCCTCCAGGTTTCGGATCAGGGTGCTCCATACGAGTAAGGTTATTATTCATAACCTGAGTGAGTTGTCCCAGTATGGTAATAAGTTGATCAGCACCAGTTGTATCTCCAGATCCACAATAATTATCTTGAGCAGGAGGGAAATCCCTACACGGAGTGCGTGCATTGATACGGTTTCCATTCCTTCCACTAGGCGCCATTTCTAAACAATGGCATAAACTAGATTAGTTTATGAATTAAAATACATAATTCCATATTTGTAAAGCACTTTACATAAATTGAACTATTTATGGATATAATCCATAATCATAAAAAGGAATGTTTTCTTTTAGGAAGTATATAATCATAACCCTTTATAGTGGTTTGTAAAGAAAATGAGAATTATCCTAAGCATATCCCCCGGGAGTGTCATAAACAAGAGTGCAGCAAGGCCCGTTGTCGTGCACCAGTTCCCATTCGAGTCTAGCTCAAAGCGGTGTTTTTGGGTTTTACCCCTAGGTACATCGGTGCCAGAGCCGCCTCTACCTGCTCGTATCCAGATAGGGATGTATTTCTCAGAAAACTCACAAAATATCTATAATACCAAAATTCTAGGAAGTTCTTCTATACTAATCCTTAATGTCTATCTTCGGGCTATGTGCTCTAATCAGAGTTTATCTAAATCTAGCTTCCAAGGTAAGTACTAAAATGTCTATGATACCAACTGTAACGCCCCGACCCCAGCTACCCAGAGTCGGTGCATTACTTCGTAACATTGGCATGATCACAAAAGATCATGTCTCGAAAGGCCGATTAGTTTAGTAGCCTTGGAAACACTAGATACATTAATAAATGTTACATTACATCATAAGGTGAAAACTAAAATAACAAAGTCTTCATAGTCCACACTCATATCCTCTTCTAACTATCCTTGCAGGTCATTCATAAAATACTTCTTCACATCCTGGAAAATATTAAAACATTGAAAGGGGTGAGCTCAGATGCTCAGTAAGGATAACAATATTGCAGAAGCTTTCATAAATAAACATAAAAATTTAAGGCAATGTATAACTAAAACAAAAGCCTTTTAAACTTGAACATCAACATAATATGGCAAAATTAAAATGAGATAATGCCATTAACTTCTTCACATGGATATTCTACTGGTCGAATAATCACATGAAATATCAATAACCACTTTCATAATGAGGGAATGTATAATGCCAGACATTCTGAAGCATTTTTTCAAGGCCTCGGCCAAGACATCTAAAATGATTAAGGCCTCGACCAAAACCATAAATCAAATTGGGAAAGGGCCTCGGCCAATTCCACGTCTAGTTGTCTCATGAGACCTACCTATGCATCGAGGAGCTATAGCGGGCTCCCCCCGTCACTTATTAAGTCTAATACATTACTCATATGAATAGGTTTAAACATATCATAAACCATAACATAATCGTATCACATAAAGCATGCATAAAGGAAACATAAAATTTCCACATTTCAATCACAAGATATCAATACAACACATTGATATAATAAAAATGCTTTCAAAACCATTTTCAATACCAAAATAAAAGAAAGTTAAAACTTTGTATTTATTTTTCATTAAAAAAATGATGGCTTTTAGAGGAAGCCGAAACTCAAATAATGGTCACGGTGGCGGAGAAGTCGTTGTCGCCGCATAAGTACGGAAAGAAAAACATTCCTTTTTGTCGTTTAGCAAAACGCTTCATATAAAAAATATTCCTTTTGAATAAACGTAAAAGTCAAAGGGGTTCATACACCGTATAAAAGAAAGTTGTGTATAAAACCAAATATGCCTCAATGAAAGGAGATTGAGACGAAGTCCTTAAAAAGATAATTTTTAAAATAAAATAGATCTATTATGTGTATTCACTATAGGTACACATAAAGAACGTAAAAATACAAAATTGGACATAATAATATCATGACATAATTTGAAAGTAGGAGATTTACCGAAAGACTGGAAGTTGGGTTAAGAAATTCCCTTACCTTGCGTCCTGTCTTGACTCAAATGTTCTTTAACCTCCTGAATAATAAACAAGAGTTAATATATACCATATTAAGAACCATTTTCAATTTCATTATCCTTTTTATATCACTTATTACAATGATATGAACATTATGTAATTATTTAAGTTAATAACGGTCGTTTTGTCGATCATTGGTACTTGAGTCAACAATAAACTTCTTATAATTACATGTTGTTTATGTGGTGAAATATCCAATATATCCAGAATTATATTAATGATGTAGATATCATATATATCATATATATACAGTATATACATTCATTAATAATATTACGTAACCTTTAGAGGTAAGAAATGAAATGCACCGTTCATGGAGACGGTAAGCCATACGTACGCATGAACGCTACTTTCATTTCTATTTCATATTTAATGGAATGAAATCATAATGATATAAATGTATAATATAATTCCAGTATAATATCATTTACTCCATCCTTTATACATCCCACATGTGGCATTAACGATTAACATCACTTTGAGGGGGCGGTAGTCCGCACTTCCTAAAATGAAATTATCGCGTTTACCCATAATGGAAATCATAAAGTATGCCATAAATGAGAAATACAGAAGCATAAGTAAAATATAAACATATTATATATCATATATAAATATATTGACATCTTAATGGCCACCATTTAAGGTGTTATATGAGTGTTGAACAATCATCGTTTCGTGAGGCAGAAATTCGCCATCCACAAAAACTGCATGTTCTTTAACCATTAGATGTAGGTGTGTGTAATTGTAGCTCGAATCCTTCTTATAAAAACATCCTAGTATACTGAGTATATTTTTTTTACAAAAGAAATGAATAAAAAGAGTTTAGGGGGTTGGAGAAGAAAAATAAAACAAAACAACATTAGAGAAGACATTACCTCAAAATCGGGTAACTCTTTTTGATTTGAGCCAAAAGCTTCCTTGGGAAGAGTTCTGCACAAAGTAAGGCTTCTAGGAGTAAGAGGGGGAAGTTGGGAGAGTATTTGGGCAGAGTTTGGCCGAGCCAAATGGCTTGAAAGTGTGAATGTGGTGGTAGAGGTGGGGGCCTTTTATAAGAGGAGAGGAGGGACACTCTTGGAAAGTAAGGGAATTTTACATTATTATACAATGCTTTTCGGATTCTAAAGGTCCCACACTTATATAATTCATGGATAAGGTGATATGGGTTCGAAATATACCCATCCAATAGTCTTTGGACAAGTGTAAGCCTTGGATTGTACATTATTTTTTCATTTTATTAAAATCGTTAAATAATGAGGTCATCGCTGCATCATAATGATGTCATAAATAATTTAATTTATTTAATGTCTAAAAATTATAAAAAAACTACTATGATGTAGGAAATCGATTTAGCTTTCGAATGACTATTTATAGTCAAATATATGACTTGTATAACCCCATGTAAAAATTGTTTTAGTAAAACATTTCATGTTTGTGTCATTTTTTACTTTAACATTAAATAAAAGGTATTTATGTCATTTTCCAAATAAAGTGGCTCCATGGAGTCCCCAAGATGACCCATAGATTGTCTTGATCGGCCATGGCACATCCAATGAGGGTAGGACATGTGTCAAGCTCATCTCATATTATTAAAACATTATTTTTACCTTAAACTACACTAATTACCTCTAATCGCGATTAAGAACTTAAAAGTTACTATTCACAAAAAATTATTTTAATCTCATTGAACCACATTTTACTTCTTAATGACAACCATGTATGTCGGATTTTTGAAAATAAAATCACAGAAGTGGTAATATTTCATTTAAACGAAAAATCAGTTATTTAACTACCACTTAGTGGTTTCACTATTCTTCAAAAATTGAAGTTTTTCAGAACAATGCCAAAATTTCACCCTAAGATATAATTGATATTCCGAATTCAAAAATGATGTCTATTTTAAAAAATTCCAAACATATAAGTTGAATTAATTAATTTTATAATTAATTCCTGCTGTCACAACAAATAGCGTGTTTTTAATAAACAATTTATATCAAAAGATTGGCAATTGTTTATGTCCAATTTCAATGTTAAATTAATTCTAATGACCACCATTGGATAAAATGGTAAAAATATATTCTAATTAAACTTTAAAATAACTAAATAGTATAAATTATCACTATAAATTATTTTGATTAAAAAAGTTGTTTTTAAGTATTTTTCACTATTCATAAAAAATTAGAAGTTCTCCGAAAAATACCAAAAATTCAACATAGGCTAATTTCGATATTCCGAATCCAAAAATGAAGTCCATTTTGAAATATAAAATTTCTATAATTTTAAAAAGTGGTTATTACTTTTCATAACGGCTACTTTGATAAGTCAGGGTGTGTTAGAACTCGAAGTTGCGTACAATGCAAGCTATTGCATTATTGAATGAGAAGCGTATCATAGAAGCTCAAGGTGTTTCATTCTCCCCTCCTTTAATAAATTGCGTCCTCGCAATTTGAAATTTTTCTTTGAAAATAAATGGTTGAAAATTGAAAATACCTTTATGGAAAACCCACATCGGAAATAAGGTTAATAAATATATAACATTAAAATAGAGCAAGATAAGTACAAAGGTCACCCGAGATAGCCCATTCTAGGATTCTAAGAAAATATAGATATGGAGGAGAAACAAACCATCAAGGTCTGATAGAGAGTTAAAGAAAACAGGATTAGGAGAAAGTTTAACTACAAGAAAATCACAAACTTGTGATTGGTTAAACAATCATTGATTCCCCAGTAGGAAAAGTTAACCGACAACATTTTTTTGAGTTAACTTTTCTAAAGTTGAGGAATTTATTTAGGAGATTTACTAAGAACGTAAGGGAATATACATACTTGTCATGTAGACTTTCATTCTTTAATAAATTTTTACCACAAACCCATCTTTCAATCTAAAAGGTAATACAACTCAAAAATATTCTATTTATCCTAATTGTATAAGGTTCCAAATATTAACACATACCATTTAGATTAGTAAAATTATTTTGTAATAACCAGGGACTTCCTGTAGGCTAGTGGTAGGAAATAAAGGTCTGTCACACTATGATTGTGGGTTCGATTCCTGCAGCTTTGTCCGACGCGACGGGTTATGCCCCACCCTGCAGGTTGTCTTTTTCCTAAAACTATAGTATTATAATATTCAAAAATAATCTTCATAAATTTTTTAACCTTAAACAATACTATCCAAATATCAACTTAATCCACTCCAACCTTTATAGTTATCCAAAATACCTCTGTACAGACTTTCTCTAAAAGGTCTCTTAATTCCAAAATCAATTTATCAGATTCCCCAAACCTAGTAAAGTTTCTCTTATTGTCACATACTAAAAATATAATTACCTTCATCATATTAAAACCTTACTGAAATCAACAAGTTCTACAGTACAATCCTTATATATATATCAAATTATTCTAATAACCAAAATATAATCCATGAGTCCAAAAGCACCAATACATTAGTTATTTTGCTTGAACTGTAGTAACAGTATAAGATTGTCCTTGATACCTTGGCCTTTTATGAGGTAAGTTTCCCTGACGCTTAGGACATTCATTTGCATAATGCCCCATTTCCCGACAATTGTAGCATTCAACATTGATAGCCTCTTTCTTTCTTTTGCAATCACGCGCCTGGTGACATTTTTCTCCACATTTATAACAAACTCTCATTCCTTTTAGGCAAGTACCAGGGTGATTCTTTCCACAATTATCACATAATGGAAAATCCTTATTTCCCTCTTTCCATTTATCTTTCTCTTGTTCCACCGTTCTATTCTTCTCTTGCTTTACTTTGTTGTCATAAGACATAGATAATTCCTTTTCTGTCTTGATAGCACATGAGACAATATCTTCTTATGTTGAGAACGATTGTGATACTAAATCTTGACGGAGAAATGGTTTTAACCCATCAAAGAAATGATCAATATTACCTCTTGGGTTATGTATATAATCTGCAGCATACCTCGCTAACCTTGTAAAGTTGGCCTCATACTTTGCGACATTCTCATCCTCCTTTTGTCTCAGACTCAAAAATTGCCTTTCCATATCTGCTCGATGGTCATGTGGAAAGTATTTTTCTAAGAAAAGATCTTTGAACTCTCTCCATTACATACATGATACTTCTTCACCATCCTTTGTATTTTGAACCAATGACCACCATTGATCGGCATCTCCAGTGAGGCGGTAAACTGCCGTGATAACCTTCTCCCTTTATTTACTCCCCAAGGCATGGAATATTTTCTCTAAGGAGTTTATCCATTTATCAGCTACTAATGGATTTGTACCTCCATTAAATGTTGGTGGTTTTTTCCTCATGAAGCGGTCTAACATTGATCCTCCACGTTGCGGATCAGGGTGCTCCATACGAGTAAGGTTATTATTCATAACCTAAGTGAGTTGTCCCAGTATGGTAATAAGTTGATCAGCACCAGTTGTATCTCCAGATCCACAATAATTATCTTGAGCAGGAGGGAAATCCCTACACTGAGTTCGTTCATTGATACGGTTTCCATTCCTTCCACTAGGCTCCATTTCTAAACAATGGCATAAACTAGATTAGTTTATGAATTAAAATATATAATTCCATATTTGTAAAACACTTTACATAAATTGAACTATTTATGGATATAATCCATAATCATAAAAAGGAATGTTTCCTTTGAGGAATTATATAATCATAACCCTTCATAGTGGTTTGTAAAGAAAATGAGAATTATCCTAAGCATATCCCCCGGGAGTGTCGTAACCCAGAGTGCAGCAAGGCCCGTTGTCGTGCACCAGTTCCCGTTCGAGTCTAGCTCAAAGCGGTGTTTTCGGGTTTTACCCCTAGGTACATTTGTGCCAGAGCCGCCTCTACCTGCTCATATCCAGACAGGGATGTATTGCTCAGAAAACTCACAAAATCTCTATAATACCAAAATTCTAGGAAGTTCTTCTATACTAATCCTTAAATTCTATCATCGGGCTTTGTGCTCTAATCAGAGTTTATCTAAATCTAGCTTCCTAGGTTAGTACTAAAATGCCTCTGAAACCAACTGTAACGCCCTGACCCCAGCTACCCAGAGTCGGTGCATTACTTTGTAACATTGGCATGATCACAAAAGATCAAGTCTCGAATGACCGATTAGTTTAGTAGCCTTGGAAACACTAGATACATTCATAAATGTTACATTACAACATAAGGTGAAAAACTACAATAACAAAGTCTTCATAGTCCACACTCATATCCTCTTCTAACTATCCCTACTGGTCATTCCTAAAATACTTCTTCACATCCTGGAAAGTATTAAAACATTGAAAGGGGTGAGCTCAGATGCTCAGTAAGGATAACAATATTGTGGAAGCTTTCATAAATAAACATAAAACTTTAAGGCAATGTATAACTAAAACAAAAGCCTTTTAAACTTGAACATCAACATAATATGGAAAATGTAAAATGAGATAATTCCATTCACTTCTTCACATGGATATTCTACTGGTCTAATAATCACATGAAATATCAATAACCACTTTCATAATGAGGGAATGTATAATGCCAGACATTCTGAAACATTTTTTCAAGGCCTCGGCCAAGACATCTAAAATGATTAAGGCCTCGGCCAAAAACATAAATCAAATTAGGAAAGGGCCTCGGCCAATTCCACGTCTAGTTGTCTCATGAGACCTACCGATGCATCGAGGAGCTATAGCGGACTCCACCCGTCACTTATTAAGTCCAATACATTCCTCATATGAATAGGTTTAAACATATCATAAACCATAACATAATCGTATCACATAAAACATGCATAAAGGATACATAACATTTCCACATTTCAATAACAAGATATCAATACAACACATTGATATAATAAAAACGCTTCCAAACCATTTTCAATACCAAAATAAAAGAAAGTTAAAACTTTGTATTTATTTTTCATTAAAAAAATGATGGCTTGTAGAGGAAGCCGAAACTCAAATAATTTTCAGGGTGGTGGAGAAGTCTTTGTCGCTGCATAAGTACAGAAAGAAAAACATTCCCTTTTGTCGTTTAGCAAAACGCTTCGTATAAAAAAGATTCCTTTTGAATAAACGTAAAAGTCAAAGGGGTTCATACACCTTATAAAAGAAAGTTGTGTATAAAACCAAATATGCCTCAATGAAAGGAGATTGAGGCGAAGTCCTTAAAAAGATCATTTTTAAAATAAAATAGATCTATTATGTGTATTCACTATAGGTACACATAAAGAATGTAAAAATACAAAATATGACATAATAATATCATGACATAATTTGAAATTAGGAGATTAACCCAAAGAATGGAAGTTGGGTTAATAAATTCCCTTACCTTGCATTCTGTCTTGACTCAACCGTTCTTTATCCTCCAGAATAATAAACTAGAGTTAATATATACCTTATTAAGAACCATTTTCAATTTCATTATCCTTTTTATATCACTTATTACAATGATATGAACATTATGTAATTATTTAAGTTAATAACGGTTGTTTTGTCGATATGTGGTACTTGAGTCAACAATAAACTTCTTATAATTACATGTTGTTTTTGTGGTGAAATATCTATTATATCCAGAAATATATTAATTATGTAGATATTATATATATCATATATATACAGTATATACATTCATTTATAATATTAGGTAACATTTAGAGGTAAGAAATGAAATGCACAGTTCATGGAGACGGTAAGTCGTACGTACGCATGAACACTACTTTCATTTCTATTTCATATTTAATGGAATGAAATCATAATGATATAAATGTATAATATAATTCCAGTATAATATCATATATAATATCATTTACTCCATCGTTTATACATCCCACATGTGGCATTAACGATTCAGAGCACTTTGAGGGGGCGGTAGTCCGCACTTCCTAAAATGAAATTATCGCGTTTACCCATAATGGAAATCATAAAGTATGACATAAATGAGAAATACAGAAGAATAAGTAAAACATAAAAATATTATATATCATATATAAACATAGTGACATCTTAATGGCCACCTTTGAAGGTGTTATATGAGTGTTGAACAATCATCGTTTCGTGAGGCAGAAATTCGCCATCCACAGAAACCACATGTTCTTTAACCATTAGATGTAGGTGTGTGTAATTGTAGCTCGAATCCTTCTTATAAAAACATCCTAGTATATTTAGGATACTGGTGTTTTTACAAAAGAAATGAATAAAAAGAGTTTAAGGGGTTGGAGAAGAAAAACAAAACAAAACAACATTAGACAAGACATTACCTCAAAATCGGGTAACTCTTTTTGATTTGAGCCAGAGGCTTCCTTGGGAAGAGTTCTGCCCAATGTGAGGCTTCTATGAGTAATAGGGGGAAGTTGGGAGAGTATTTGGGCAGAGGTTGGCCGAGCCAAATGTCTTGAAAGTGTGAATGTGGTGGTAGAGGTGGGGGCCTTTTATAAGAGGAGAGGAGGGGCACTCTTGGAAAGTAAGGAAATTTTACATTATTATACAATGTTTTTCAGATTATAAAGGTCCCACACTTATATAATTCGTGGATAAGGTGATAAGAGTTCGAAATCTACCCATACAATAGTCTTTGGACAAGTGTAAGCCTTGGATTGTACATTATATTTTCATTTTATTAAAATCGTTAAATAATGAGGTCATCGCTGCATCATAATGATGTCATACATAATTTAATTTATTTAATGTCTAAAAATTATAAAAAAATACTATGATGTATGAAATCGTTTTATCTTTACAATGACTATTTATAGTCAAAAATATGACTTGAATAACCCCATGTAAAAATTGTTTTAGTAAAAAACTTCATGTTTGTGTCATTTTTTACTTTAACATTAAATAAAAGGTATTTATGTCATTTTACAACTAAAGTGGCTCCATGGGGTCCCCAAGTTGACCCATGGATTTTCTTGGTCGGCCATGACACATCCAATGAGGGTAGGACATGTGTCAGGATCGTCTCATATTATTAAAACATTATTTTTACCTTAAACTACACTAATTACCTCTTATCGCGATTAAGAACTTAAAAGTTACTATTCACCAAAAATTATTTTAATCTCATTGAACCAAATTTTACTTCTTAATGACAAGCATGTATGTCGGATTTTTGAAAATCAAATCACAGAAGTGGTAATATTTCATTTAAATGAAAAATCAGTTATTTAACTACCCCTTAGTGGTTTCACTATTCATCAAAAATTGAAGTTTTTCAGAACAATGCCAAAATTTCACCCTAAGCTATAATTGATATTCCGAATTCAAAAATGATGTATATTTTACAAAATTCCAAACATATAAGTTGAATTAATTAATTTTATAATTAATTCCCGCTGTCACAACAAATAGCGTGTTTTTAAGAAACAATTTATATCAAAAGATTGGCAATTGTTTATGTCCAATTTCAATGTTAAATTAATTCTAATGACCACCATTGGATAAAATGGTAAAAATATATTCTAATTATACTTTAAATTCACTAAATAGTATAAATTATCACTCTAAATTATTTTGATTAAAAAAGTTTTTTTTAAGTATTTTTCTCTATTCATAAAAAATTAGAAGTTCTCAGAAAAATACCAAAAATTCAACATAGGCTAATTTCGATATTCAGAATCCAAAAATGAAGTCCATTTTGAAATATAAGATTTCTATAATTTTAAAAAGTGGTTATTACTATTCATAACGACTACTTTGATAAGTCGCGGTGTGTTAGAACTCGAAGTTGCGTACAATGCAAGCTATTGCATTATTGAATGAGAAGCGTATAATAGAAGCTCGGGGTGTTACAACCTCACTATTGGTCGGGAGCTATTTCACTCAAATAAATTAGTAATTTTTTATATTTTTTATTATAAAATAACTTGTTATTGATATTTTAATAATATAATATTTTTATCTGATTTAATCGTCATTAAGTATATGAACACTTGGATATCTGGATAAAATCTATATCACATTATTAATGAACACACCCTAGTTTTCAAAGGGTTTTGATGACTTTTAGATTCTTCAATATCTAATCAACCCCCGGATGGGATGATAAGATTTCAATTCTCTAAATAAAAACTAATAAGATGGTGGGAGAGATATGAAGTATATAAACACTTTATATTGAATATGTTCTTTGATCACTATTTTTATTTCATCTGGAAATGATAATTGACCTTTAAATAATTTATGATCATTGATTCATGTCAACCAAATAATCTCCAAACATTGCCGACATTTTAAAATAAAACCAAAAAAATTAAAAATTATTCTTTTTGATATTTTAGGGAAGCATCATCATCAATAAATCATTTCAAAACAACTAGTTGGTGGTGATACAAATAGTAACCTGACATATGTTATTTTTAGTACTATTGGACGAAAAAATCAAGATAGAAACATATCATTGGATCCTTCTCTTGATGTTGTAGATAATTAAAATAGATATAACTTCACAAAGAAGAAAAAATCATTTCAAGAGTTAGTTGACTATGGAAATAAAGAGTTTCATGTGTGATGTCTAAAATATTCAAAACATTATTTTCTATAGATGTTATATTATATCAAATACCAATTAAGAATTATTAAAAAAATTAAGCAGATTGTATTTTAATTTTGGTGTGATACATTCTCTGAATCTATGGTTCGTATGCCTTTTTTTGATATGAAAATTTAATAAATAAGATTGGTCAAATTTTTTCAAAAAACCAGATAGTCCCAATGATTGTATGATTTATTTGGTAGAGGATATAATTAAAAATGATTGTAAAATGTTGTCTGTTTCTAAATGGTAGTCAATGGGTGATGTAGAATGTCTAAATCAACATACTATTATGAAAATGAAAAAAATTAAAACACATGAAAATCTTTTTCATTATATCCAATTATAAAAACAATTTCCAATATCATTAATATCATTTAATACCATGGAACACATGAAGTGCTTTCCTATAGATAATGACAATGATGTGTTAATCAGACATCCATGATACCAAAAATTGTAGAATAAATTTGATTGATTATGTCCATATTTTTAATCTGATCTATAGAATGTGTGATTGGGATTAGATAACAATGGATACAAAACATTTGGAACATTGAGTAAAAATTATTGAATTTGGTCGATTATATTGATCCCTTACAATCTACCCCAATCGAGGTGTATGAGACAAATATCATTTACCAGTTCAATGATTATTTCAAGAAAAAATGTCTAGAATTGAAATTTATGTATGTTTCAAGCCTCTAATTTTTGAATTAAAGGAGTTATGTAGAAATTATACAAATACATGTGATCCATCTTCTAGGATACTGTAAAAAATTCATGTTTCTATACAATGGATAATTATACACTCCATTAGATATGGGAACCTATCTAATTGAAAAAATTACATGGGATTCCATTAACCTATTTGTATCTTTATTTTGATATTGAATGACTATTTCACTGTAAAAATATTTATTCTAGTTTCATCAAATATTTCTAAATGAATATCAGGGATTATGGTTGAGAAATTGAAAATTAAATGGGGTTATTGATCGAATACCACCCCCAATGTTTTTTAATGTTATGTAAAAATGTAAAAATTAATAATTATTGGAAAAAATTGTGGGGGGGTTCATCATTCAAATGTCCAGGGTAAATTATTTTTATGTGAATCATCAATTAAATTATAAAAACATTAATTGAAGAAAAAAAATAATTTTATTCAAATAACCATCTCAGTAATTTAAACTATTTCATAATAATATTTATATTATGAATATAAAAAATAATTTCTTACATAATTTGATTTTCACATTACTTAATGAGCATAAAAAATTGACGAAATATCTCAATATTTATATGGACATATAATAAATGAATATAAAGTGTTATCTTTGTCTAGATGGGAAATGAAAGTATATACTATAAATTATAAAAATGAAAAATATGGATCATGATAGATTCTATTGAAGTTTAATAAATGTTAATGTATTTATTTGGTATTAAAGTAACATATCAAGGTGCTTCACCTTAATAAATATTTTTTTACATGGATTAAAATCTCATGATTCACCTATTTTGTTATAGTAGTTAATACCATTAGAAATGTAAACATTTTTAACTAAAATGTTATTACAGTTGTACTATAATTTATTAAATTATTTATGAAACTATTTAATAAAAAACTACAACTAGATGATAAGGAAAATACTCAGGATATATTTATATAGGCACATTATTCAATGGTGATGATCATTCCTCAATCATTTTTTAATATCATGATGTATTTTATTGTTCATTTAGTTGATGGAAAATAATATTGCAGGTCTTGTACATTATTAGAGGATGTATATAATAAAGAGGTAAATTTTTTATATATTTTATGAATAAGTAAAAAATTAAATTAAATTCATGAAATATGTTATTATATTTTATTTATTTTATTTATTTTATTTCGTAGATACCTTATTCGTTTGAAATCATACATGAAAAATAATGCTCAACCTGAAGCCTTCATTTCTAAATGTTATTTAATATAGGAGTATATTAACTTTTTTAGGATATCCAGATGTAATTGAGACAAGATTCAATAACGTTGGATGTGTTGGTAATATATTGAATCAATATCAACTACATGGGAAACCAAAAAATCATTCCTATTATTAGATAATTAGTTTGGTGGATCTCAAATATTAAACTGACAAAAATGGAATTATTATAGGAACATAAATATATGATACAGAATAGTAAATTTGTAGATCCATTTATTAATGATATAAAGATAAAAACAAAGACATGAATGAGATGTTGAACATGAAATGTTAAAGATATAGAAAAATATGTTAATAAAGTGATTTTAGAATAGTTTCCACAATGTGTATGTTCTTAAATATTGAAATCCATATAGATACTAGGTTTCATCGTATATCATATATATAATATTGAATAATACTATTATAGTTTATAATTTTTGACTCCTTGGACATGTGGTTAGAAAATATAATTTTTTTGGCTCGAGGTCCTCTAATACATGATAGGATGTATAATTCTTACAATATGAATGGAGATAAATTTCTTACATTCGAATAATAATAGGGAATAAGAACAAAAATATATGGTATATTTATAGATAAACAATTGGGGAACAGAAGAATTTTGACTAATATTACCAAATTAAACTAGGATGGACATTTGTATGTTATTTTATTAAAATGAAAGTATGTATAAATTAGTAGGGGGATTATAATAGACTCCTTAAAATGTAATTTTGTGATGTTATGTTTCTTGATTGATGTAAATTAATTTGAATTACATGTTCTATGTATATTAGCATCACTTTTCAAAATTATAAATTATATAGAAGTTGAAGTGGATAAAGGTTGGAGAGTAGTTATTCACATAAAACAAAGAGACTTGTATGATATGGGTAAAAAAGTGGATGATTTAACATCAAACATTTAATAATATATATAAAAAAAAGAATACTTATTGTTATATAATTATATTAGAAATATTATTATTTCACCGGTGGAAATTGTGCATAAGGTAATGATGGATCAGGGTAATGACTTGATCGAAGAAAAAATGATGGTATGTATAGTCATCCATTAACATATAACCACATACCTTATAGGTTATTTATTTCCAGTACTATGGATTTTTCATCATGATTAAGATATTTTCTATTAATGAGTTTTCTAATATTCAATATTTTAATGTTATATTTGATTTTATTTGTTTCATTAATTACAATACATATGTATATTATGTTATTATATCTTTTGAATCTATTTTAACATTTAAATTTCTTTTACTACATGAACTATTCAAAATATATGTTATGATGAAATTTTTAATTGATTAAATGATAGGAATTACATGGAAGAAGAATTTCACAAATCTGAGTCACCATATAGATGATATTCACTCAACAACACAATCACATGATGATACTTTGGGCTCCCCCCATATACACTCTAGGACACCCTCCTTTTACCCTACAGTAATGTCTATCATACCCTCCATCTACCCTCCATAAGTGTCTGTTATGCAATCCTTCATTTTCAAATCAGCCTCTGGCACATTGAATTCATATTCAGTAGGTTCATATCATGGGTACTCTATAGTAAGGGAATATGTGGTTACACCTATTTGAAAATGAGGTTATTGGAGGGTGACAATTGTAGTTACAAATTTTAATTTGACTAAATTCTTTTCACTATTTTTATAATATTAATTTTTTTATAGAGGTTGGAAAAAATGTTAATATTTAGACAATAAATAATATTTTAAGTATTTGTAATCTATATGAATTAAAGATATTTATCCCCTTTTATTCACATAGGGTCCCCCATATATGTTTTTATATTATTATTTTGAAATATTCTAGGCCATGTGGGGGATAAAATACTTACCCATAAAATTTTAAATTTTAATTAGAGGATTTTTAAAGAATCATGGAATAATAAAGGTATTTAATCACATATACTAGTAATTAAAATTCATTAAGGGTCAATTTTATTATATTATTTAATTAATTAATTGTATTTAAAAAAGGAATCCCTTTGTACAAATGTTATTAAACATTATTGCTGATAATATTATAGGAAAAATGTGGATGTTGAAAATTTAGATAATAAATATAAAAATTTTATATTATTTTTATGTAATTAATTCAACGATACATCATTTAAAACATAGCAGTAGTATTACACGGTACCAGAAAGGGTACCTAGAGAGTTGTGGAATAAATGTTTTGATATCTATCAGTATGGAAAGAACATAATACTATAAATATATTATTATTATAATCATATTTTACATATATAAATACATATTTAAATGAATTGAAATTTTATAAATTATTAATAAATGAAAATTGATTAATTTTAGGATTTTTCAAGTAAAAATAAATATTTTACTACTAAACTAATAATTCAACACTCCATCGATTCAAATAATTTTTCTAGGAATAGATCAATTATAGTGATATTTTCAGTACTGTGAATATTTATAAGATAACATTATCTATTTAACATTTTATATTATTGATTTATATTTTTTTGATAGTGTCCAATAATTTTTGCGACCAAGTATCTTAAATAGATTTTTAGTAGATTTTTTATATGAAATATATTGATCTCTATGTGAATGAGTCTACAAACAACATTGAAATATTAATACCATTTTAAATTATAATTACTAAAACTTATTTTGAAATTTTTTCCAAATTTATTAACATATATATGAGGATCATTTTAATTTTAAGTAAAAATAAAATAACTATGGGATTCCAATCCCACAAAATCCATATCACTTTACCAAGATGATAATATTGGTCATGTCCTTGGGAAAGAGTATCCTGGTTGAGCTCACAGGTGGGGTTAGAGACCATTAACGTGTTAGTACATTTGGAATACATGGAGGATTTTAGTAGCATCAACACCTAATTGTAGGTACTACAAACCATAATATGCTCTAAGGGAGTTTATTTCAATTAAAATCTAAATTCACCAATAGGGGAGCACAATCCAGCAATAGTGGCATATATATTGATGCGAGATGAAAAATTCATTTATCTACAAAACTAATCAGTACAATTATATTAAAAGATGATAGGATGTGTCCCCAATTATATATCATTGATTTTTGTTTAATTTGATAAGGTAAATTTCAAATCAGTAAATAATATTTTAAAAAAAATTTAACCATTTAAATTTAAAATGAAAATTTAATGAAATATTTAATTTTGATGAAACTTGTATTATAATTACTAGTATTGTTGAGTGGATACAATTATTGAGACGGTGTTGATCATAGCTCTTTTGTTATTGATGAGGTTTGGAATTGTATTTAATGATGGTGATCTGTATCTAAGCTGATGATAGACTTGAAAAATGATATAATGATTAATAAACCATGTTGTGGTTTGATGATAGAGATAACTCTATAACTCATATATTTCATAAAATCAAGATTCATAGTTTATTTGAAATGTGTTCATCTATTTCATACCCTATACTCTGAATTATAATGATCTTTTTGTTATTATTTAAATAATTATATGCAAAGTCATCCATTATAGTTTAATTACATTTTTCTTTTTCTAAAATCTTATATTAAAATAGGTATGAGTAACTTATGATTATTGTGGTGAAAGAATGGATTTAATTAAGTTTCGTTTGGAAAGAGATTTATGTTGAACAATATGATGAGGATGTCAGAAGTATCTTATGGGAGTATATGTATGGAATCTTATCTAATATATTTTATCATTTTCATACATGTTGTGTTGGGGGTGTTCTGTGGATTCCATAATCAATATGGGCTTGTAGAAACAATCAATGAATTTATAAGGATATTATATGGTTTTTCGTTCTCCTTGTTGAAATTATTTCTCTAATGTTTCTATTGATGTGTCTAAAATGATGACATTCGATTTTGACCATGGGTCACATAATGATCTATGGTTTATAATTTGTGTTTACTAGGATTATTTTATTGTGCGTTAGTCATAAGATTATTAGTTTTCATATTTTTGTATCATTATTGTGTTCCTTTATATATCTTTTATATAATGTAAAATGACGTAGTTACATATTTTTATGTTTTTTGCTTATTTGGTTTCATTTTTATTTATAATTGATTATTTGATATTTATTTAAAATATAATAGATAGACACAACCTAATGGATTATAGAAATTATTCCATGGATACATTATATAAAGTATCATGGGAAACCCATTCCTAGTGGTTTAGCTTTGATGCCTAAATAAAAGTCCCAAAGATCAAGGTGACCTTAATACCATTAGATGGATTAGATCAGATATCATGTAATGTTATCATATGTTGGTTCATGAAAAAATGTTATCAAATTGCTGTTTATCGATTTTTGGTTATTTTATTGATGTTAGAAAAGAAATATAATCATTAATATATAGTGGGTAAGTATGATTAAGTGTGTTGCGAACACCATTTTTTTCAAGCATCAAGTTTCTAGGAGACACTAATATGGTGTAATTACTGGTCTAGTAATGATTTTCACTTCTACATAGTTATAATTCCATCTTTCAATGTAATTAGAAGATTAATTAGTGAGTTTCATGGGTATATAATATAGGATAAATACAATATGCATATAATTAACATATTGTAGGGGTTGGATACTATCAAAATTTCCTTTCAAAATCATTTATAATGTTTCTAATTAATCTTATTAAAGAATTATGATTTATATCAAGGACGTTTAGTTGATTCCAAGTTATATATACTCATAAATAATTAAACATTATTGTGAGTTGACGTAATATACCTAAGTTTTATGTTTTGAAAAATTATCATTGATTTTATTCTATATATTTTTAAACATGGTGCTCAATATTTATATATTTATGGTCCTAATTTAATGTATATTTATATAATATCCAATCATTTCCATGATGTTAGTTTTTATTTGGTCTAATTATTAAAATTTTGGTCTTCATTATTGTTTAATTAGCATATTGGATTAATTATAAATAAATTTTATTATATTGTGTTGGTTAGTATTTGTTTTAGTATAACTATGAATTTATAATTTTATTATTCTTTGTAATATAATATTTTATTTTTTATTGTTTTGTATAATTTTTTTATTATGGGTTTGAAGTTTCACAATCATTTATATTTTTTACAAAAATTTGATGTAGCAACATAAAATACATTTATATATGTTAAAAAAATTTGGCAACTAAAAAATCTGCTATATATTATTAATTATAGTAGAAATTAAACCAAACAACAATTATGAGGATATTTTTTGTGGGAAATGAACTACATAAAAATATAAAATTCTCAAAAACGTATTATACAAAATCTAAAAAAGCAACTAATTTTTTAAGTCAGAGGAATTTGGATGTTAAATCCAAGCATTGATGTGATTTTAAATAACTATATGGGGATAATTTCATGGTTGTTTAAACCATCGCAAAAAAAAATTACAGCTGAAAATTGCCTATTTTTTAGTGAGGGAACTAGGTTACCATAAACATAGTAGATATCAACATCATTCCCTCCTATCAACACTAGTGAATCCCACCTTACACCACATCCAAATAAAAACTCACTAATACCCAAAACTAACTAGTATCTTCATTATGTAATATCTAACAGTAACATGTAACATCTTTACTGAAGGATGAGTTCAGAAGAGTGGGTTTCCAACCATAAATATCACCACCAACATAAATACTAGGAAAAAAACCAAGAACACAAAATATTTGGGTAACGGTAAGGGTATCCAACTAAGGTGGGGAGTCTATAAAAAAATAAAACAATAGATAGATAGATAACATAAAACTCTAAACCAATAATATTACATCATAAGCCCTATTATGCTCTATAGCCCCACCACTATACTATATGACAATTGTTACAACTACATCAACTATTAAATTCATCACTCTACATAAGTAATAGGTTAATTTTTATGTATCCAATTTCAACAATAAGATTCACAATTACCAAAAATTTAGTTTCCAATAACTCCCATTCACTAAGATATTTCATTTCACATTAACATACTCAATTCATTTCTCATTTGTTTCATTTATACAAAAAATTACACACCAATTCCAAAACATTTATATTCATTTACCAGCCCATGTCATTTAATTTTCAGTATTTCAAATTATTACATTTATAAAAAGGTAGATATAAGAAAAAAAATACATGAAATATCTTCCATCTCACCTCCACAATCACCACAACACAATGTATGGTACGAAATCTTGCCAAAACAACCACTGATCCCAACCACCATAGACCATCACATGTCACACCCACAAAAAACAAAAACCACATCACTTCCCAATACATTATGCAACACAAGATTGTCACTACCACCCTCGAGCATTATTCCATAACGCACAAGGAAACACATAAAGTGAATCCACACATAGAAACACATTTCGTCTTCCACAAGTTATGACACTTAAAATTTAATAACGGATTATCATAATTTACAACATTATTAGGAATGGCTATTATCAAAAAAATTATAAATTTTTTTTGGGAAAAGAATTAATATGACATTTATATGTTCTTATCTATTAATTCATGTAAATATTACATAATTATAATTATAAGGCTCTTATTCCTATCAAAACTATATCATGAGAAAGGTTCCAAATTCCTTTTTTTACAATGTAAAAAAATATGTATATTCATAATATAAATTACATGAAACAAAGAAAACCATGATATTTCTTCCTAATATACATCAATTAAAAATTATTAAATTTAATTATATTTATTTAACAACCCATTATTATCCACTCATTGGATGGAAATTTCTTAGAATCCCCATGCATGCAGATAGAAATAGAGAAAACAAGGATCATCTTCCTAGAAGATAATATTTTAGTCATCACCCATAAAAGGGAAAATAGGAAATAACATGGTGACCAAAACCAAACATGTAAACATTTATTGAACATAATTAACATAATTATTCATCCAAATATCATCCATGAACACTCCTTCAACCAAAAAACATCACTATGGATAATTTCAAAGAATGAACTGGAGAAATAAATGGATAAAGGGGGATTTACCAAACATATATAGAAATTCTCGACCACCGTAATCCAAGGATCAATTTAAGGGTAAATGTGATTAATGGTTCTAAAAATTCCATATGGTTAACCCTTAATTATGGAAAAATTAGATTGTAATGAGATAATTTGGGAGAGATATGATATCTAAAAAAAGGGTGTGTCACAACACATTTATAAAATATAAAAAGATTCACATATTGAGTTTATGTGAGGTCTTATAATTAATTCCATGAAAAATATTGTATCCATGAATATATCAAAATTAAAATACGATGAACATACTCCAATTCTCAGGCTACCACATCTAAAAATTAATTCAATCCACAGATAATTACATCATTTTTTGAATCCATTAATAAAATTGATCCCATAAAATACATCATTTTGTGACTCTCTACAATTTAGTAATCTAATATCCCCAAACATCATGAATACTTATTTATATATTTAACAACCAAGTATAGTAAAATATCCACTCAAAACACTATCAAACCATCCTCGTGCCTCTTATTAACTCCTCCAAATCCCAAACAAGAAAGGTAAAAGTTTGGGAAGGCATGGAACATTAAATTAGATACCATTTAAACTGTTATCAGAATGAAGAATCAAAAAAATTGTAATTGAATAGAATTTGTCAGAAAAAATAACCTATGATATTCTCTTTGGGCCCTCCTTACATCTTGAAAGCTACCACTAGCCAACACATCATGCCAAGCTAAAAAATCAAGAAAACACCTCACAAAATCATGTAACCATCTCACCATTGATAAGACACATATATTCATAAACTAAAATTAGAAAACCATTTTAACATCTTAAAAAAATAAACATTAAATCACATTATATTCCAAAAAACACTACACCATGAACACAAGTCAAGAAATCCATCCCTCTATATCCTGATATTTTATAATTTAGGTGGAACTAAATCATCCACATATTTTTAAAATATCTATTAAATATCAAATATCATTATTAGGATGTGTTTATCTATAATTAATAGTAATTAATCACAAACATACACCAAATTAATGGGGAAAAGTAAAATATCATAGACTAATAAGATTAAAATTTAACATCATCAAGGTAAAAACACAAAAAAAAATCAAAGTATTGGGTGTGTCATTGTGCGTCACACATTCATGTAGTATCTTTTATGGAACCATGCCTCAATATCCTATTAATTAAGAGAGTGGTTCATCCATTAAGCATATCTACATGACAATAATGGATATATAGTGTCCACACTAAGAATATCATTTCATCATCAATATACAACTCTCCCAAGTAAATGATATGGGTGTCATCATGAAGATAATAATATTTTTTTGTACAAATGGAATACATCATGGAACCAGTCCAACCATATTGGAATAAAAAAGTCATAATCTAGCTCACCCATGAGCTCCGACACCTCAAAAGGCCAAATAAACTTGGGATGTCTTACTCCATTATCTAAACCTCTACTAACAAGTATGAGGGGATACTCTCAATAATATAATATCTCCAACCAAAATTTCCATGGGAATTATCCTAGGATTAACATAAACATTATTATTGTAATTTTACACCCTCATTCATCCTCTAACCATATGAATATTACTTTATATTCTCTACACTACATCATGATCAAAATCTAATAACTATCCATCTTCCATCCAATACAATTGAAGATCAAATAATTATCTAAAAAATACCAAAAATATATCCATTAAAATAGATGCGTTTTTTTTATTTTTAGGTTCACTCATCCATTTTTATAGTAATTACCCATGATATAATATGAACTAAGTAGAAAATACCCAACATATCCCCATATGTAATGATTATCTTCTCTGCATACCCATCATTACAGTGGTGAATATAAGAGATAAGGGATAACTGGGAACCTATGGAATGATGAAATCACCTCCATTCCCATGATGTAATGTTAGGATATATATATAATAGATTTTGGTTCTGGTTACCCTATGAATACAAAAAACACAATCTACAAACTCCATTTCCAAAATAGCAATAGAAAAAAATTCTTGAATCTTTAAAAATAAAGATGGATTTGTCAGCCGGTCCTCCACCCCCAAGACTGCATCGCATGTCCACTAATCCAAGGGTAAACCACTAATTACATCCATCTATATATCCTCAAATTTCAAATTAGTGATATCAAATTGATGTATCCAAACACTGGGATTATATATATTTTATCCAATTGATATAAAATACAATTCACCATAAGCTATATTCCCGACCATTTCATCCCATGCCTCCAAAGCTATCTCCTCAGGACATGATAAATTTTATTCACACTAGGATGTAAAGATAAGGTTGATCTATGAAACTCAATGAGAAAGTTTTCATGAAATTCCAATGGAACAAACAAATACCAGTAAAAAATACTATTATGACTATCCTCCAAATAGCCATCTCGGGCGTGAATATGGAAAACATAGTAACACATCACCTTTAATTATAATTCTCCCAATGAGACTCCTCTACTTGATTCATCAAATGGTCATCAAATAATTACATCCTATTTCACTTCATAAACCCACATTTTGATGCATCATTGTATTTTCTTCCATCACTTTATAATAATTTATATATACTTGAACCACATATCTTCAGGAAATCTGTATCTCTTTATCAAAAAAATCCCAACTTCTAGGGAAAATGTGATATGGAAATCATATTCCTTGAGAAACTCTATCTACCATTACATAGAAAAATTCAGATACCACTTAGTGAAAACATATGTTTGGATCTATTATTCTCTAAATACTAAAAATTACTCTGAAATGTGAAAGAATCGCAATTAATTTATTTCCAATACATCCATCGCCAACAAGATATTGTATATCACATAGTAACACAAGTGAATGAATAACATCCTAGACTAAAAGAGATTATCACCCTATGATACATCAAGAATCGTTCCAAAAACATATGGTTGGTTCCTTGAATACCTTAAAAATCACACCCTACTCATAAAGATAAAACACTGAGGCACTGATCAAGATCTCTTTCTGGTAACAAAATGATAACTAAAAAGATCATTACATAACAATGTGTGGAACTCTCTAGTCAAAATAGTATAGCAGTCTTCAATCTATGATATGTTGGACACAAACCTAAAATTGATCCTATAATAATAAGAAAACTAAATATGTATTCCTCATTTCTAGGTGATATTCATGATACAATGACCTCAGATTTGTGGGGGCCATGTCCAAAACATGATAAGAGACCACATTCCCATGTAAATGAAAATTTCACATCCAAAACATAAAATTTTATAGTTTTACATTTATTGGTGTTATTGAAGGAACATCATGATAGTGTTGAGATTATCAAAAGGCCACTAATATTTATTTTTGAATAATAATAAATTTTTGATGAGTGTGACTGTTAATAGGTATAGTAACTCATTGACTACACAATTCATGATCCTAGAAGTTTAATATATTGTGTTTATAACACTAAATTAAATGATCACAGTCTTTATGTGACCCTACCAACACCTGAAGGTGGTATTAAGTATATCAAAAACATTAAAACTATTATATAGTTGTCTTGACCAAAAATAAATCTCCATGAAACAATTGGATCATTTTAGTTGGTTTAAAAGATAATCAACACTAAAAATAGGGTAATAGTTCGTGGATATCACTTGATTCAAAATATGATAGTCAATGAAAAACCTCATTTTATCATTCTAATTATTGTGGAGTAACACTAGAACATCATTATAAGAGAAAAAATATGAAATTAAATCCCTACTATTCATATCATACACATGAATCCCCAAATCATGTAGCTCTATATAAATAAGTTGGCAAGGTTCTATATAAATTAGATACATTCATGGTTAACACTAGATCAAAAAATCAACATGAAGATAAATGTATAATATCATAACATTCCATAAAAACATCAACTAATTCCTAAAAACCCAATGGAACATCATCTATTTAATATTGCACTTATTTCAATACTAATTGAGTGAGAACTACTTCAAATTCCATTCCATCATATAATTATCCCACTGACTATAAAAATCAACTCAATGGACCTCCACAACAGAAAATGAATGTACTATGTGAATTTAATAAATGAATTCACATATATAATGATTCCATTAATAGATATTTATAAAAGTTTAGGGATATATTTGTGTTCATAAGAAATCATCCACAAACTTGTGTAACCCATTACCGATATACAAACCTAACACACATTAAACAAAGTATCTTGAACTCCAACAAGCATGGGAAAAACTAGGGGAACGTCATGTATCTTAATTTATATTACCAATTATCAATAAAAATTATTTATCAAAAAATGAGTGATAGTATCATTAATCAAACAAGGCACAAATAAAGGAATATGAAAATCTAATTGTACCTGTTAAAACATCTGGTCTGACTGATTCTACCTAAAACATCACATGAACCATTCTATTCCTAGATTTTATACCTATATACTGATATAAAACATTCCTATTATTTATCATATTTTTATGAGGATTGCATCAATCATGAGGAATACAACTAGAAATTAAATTTTCCATTCATCTGCTGAGTATGTGTTGATGATCCCTATCACTGAAACTGCCTTGGAGGTTATTATTATTTCTATTGAAAATGGTCCTGACCACTCATATTAGACTTTCATCCTTGAAAAATAAAATATTTACCATGGGGGTTATCATTTTTTGAATATAAATATAATAAAAATTTAGTTCCCAAGTATGTTATCAAGAGACACCAGTCTTAGGAGGACATGTAAGGACCTGCCACAATCAGTACCCCATTAGTCTGAACCTCATCATCCTCAACATCTATCATTCACTTTTTTATGTTCTAATAACCTAGATTATATTCCATCTAGAAATTTTATGTTTACCTTTGATAGAGTTAATCTTCCCAACAACCTTCACCTTATTTTGTTCCTCTAGTTTTGTGGGATGCTTAAATAGGTTAACCCCATACCTAATCACTTTTTGTAACACCTCCTCAAGAGATAATTTTATAGAATCCTCATATGAAAATGAACTAGGTGAAATGTGTATTAGGTCCTTGAACATGATCCTATGATCACACACACATAGACTCTTTTATTGATTGGATAAAAACAATTTCCTCTTTTCCTGCTTCATCATCGATGAAAAGTACTCCAAATGGGACTCCTTTAGAATTCCTAGTAATGAATAATTTGAATCCTTCTGATTACTGGGATACAAAATCCATCACGGTTGTGTTTCATACCATATATAAATAACTACCAATAACACACGAAACAATACTCAAGACCGAATCAAATAAAAAGAAATATCAAGGTCCTCTAACCATATATTTTCCACCAGATGTAAAATTTTCTTAGTATAAATCAAAAAAATCAACCCCTTAAAATCATGTAAATCCCTTTTAAATAACATGTCCACATCAAATAGGTCAATCCTTCCACATTCATTATGAGAATCCTTTTAATGAAATACTACATGAGAATCACATGGATGATGAGATGGAGACAGTCCTAAAACTTATGGAGAAATCCAATGCATAGTAGCATTGAATTTGAAATTTTTTAATTCAACTAATTTCCTTTTAATATGTTCAAATCACACTATTCTTGCATGAATGCAGTCGATAATGAAGATTTTATATCTCCAAGGTCACTTTTTTACTAAATAGACTACATCACCAGTATGTTAAATAATCTGATAGTCCAGGTTTTAAATCAAATAAATCCTAAAATTCCATTAATTATCCAATAAAAATCCCCTATGGCATACAAAAAGTTCAACTGACATTGTTTCCCCATCTACCACAACAATTATAACAATCAATCTGTAGAATGTTCATCTTATCACTCAATGAAAAAAATTAATATCACTATTTCCGGACCCCCCCTGCACATGGGTAAAACTAATTGGATGATAATAAATAGAGAAGAATAAAGAACCACTAACATCAGAATACATTAGGCCGCATGATGGTGACATGAACTGAGGGGATAAAACGTAAAATATGAGAGTCGTAAACCAAATTAACAATATGTTTCATGGTAGTGGATAAATTTACATCAAAACAACTCCAAAACATTATATAATATAAAACCCAAAACCATCCAAAATAACATGAATAATGTTAAAAAATATATAAATTAATATTCGTGTAAATACTAACTAAACCTTTCTAAAAGGAGATAATGAGTGGATTTTACAAAACCATTTATTGAAATGTCATGATATTCTCTTGAAATCCTACTCAAAAATTTAAATATTATTTATATTAATGGGTACATCATAACATGTAAACTCAATAGTACAATACCCAATGTATAATGTGTATTATTAAAAGAGATTAAGAATGTGATTATGAAAAAAATCAAAAAAATATGTTCCATTATATGAAAACTAAATAACCCCACCCTTTCCATGGAATAATCTACACATAATACATCCAATATAGTAAAATAGTATAAAAAAAAGAAATTATAGTCACCCCAACCATGTTTTTGCAATAATAATAGAATCATGTGACCCAATATTAAATGTCATTTGGTCCCATCACTTCAATACATATCACGTCACATATCCTTATATCGATAATATGGGTCTTGGTCTATACATACATATCCTAACAACCCACATGGTCTAGTATCTATTTTTAGCTTCCATGATTATCACATCACCACCACATCAAACATCTGAACCTCATCACTTTTCCAAGGTTATAGGTTATCATGAATTTAATGGGCATAAACCACATTTCATCCTCCCACCATAGACGAAACCCACCTCAAATCACATCGTCATCACTATGGGTTAGTCCCCCAAACATCCCAAATTATTGTATGGTAATACTTAAAAACAACTTTTATCATCTATATAAAATAAATGTATGGACATGTGGGTATATATCCATTCATATCACCACTAATATAGAGGTTGGTGGAATGATTAGAAACCCATAAATTTTTTGAATCAGTATGTTTATCTATATTATTTGGGGAATGTATAAAAATATATTAAATACATGATAGATAGAAATAACACAATTATTAACATATAGGTTAATATTAATTAAACTAGTGTTCCCCAAAACCACACCACCTCACCACAAGACATCTATTATAACTTCTACCACCACAAAATGAATCACAGTACATGACCACCACACATAACAACAAAAATCAACTTTCAGAAACATGTTTTAACAATTAAAAATGATTTATTTTCATCTATGCTTCACTTACTATTTTATTTCATGTGACATTAACTAAAATAATTTATTTATCATTAATTTAAATCTTTAAAAGAAACATCAGTTCTAGATAAATAATATTCATTTAACAGCCCATGTTATTTTAATTTTTCAAATTTTAATTATTTCAATGGCTAAGTAAAAAACTAAGAAAAATAAACATCATACCATCTCATCCTTCCCAATTGCACTAATATAAAAACACTAAATGTTCCATGCTATATTACTAAAAGAAACAACATCAAAACCACAATAAATTTGCACACATAACATTCCATGATAACTAAACAACACAGCGACGATAAAATAATTTACAACAGAAGCCGATCACCACCAACACCATACAATAACCCACACCCAATAGGGAAAATCATCAGGAGAATCTAGAAATAGAAAAACATTACATAATCTATAAATCACCACACATTAGATTCAATTATGTCTTTTAAAACATTACCACACTACATAAAAAGTTTATTATTGTAGAAAATAATGATTTAATTCGGCACCCAATTCTTTGGACATATATAAATTATTATCCTTTCGTTCTGGGTGAGATAAAATAATAAATAAAATGGTTTCAATAGTTATTGCCACTAAAAATGAATTAAGGATCTCAACAATAATTATTTTTTGTATGGAGAGGAATTTTTTTTTCATTTTTCGTGGTGGTGTTGAAAATGAACATGGTTCAAGAGAGAATGATTAAATTTTATGAAACAGAACAATGAGGTATGACATATTATTATTTGGATCACCTCATAAATTGCTACCTAAAATTATCTTTTTTAAGATATTAAAAAACTAATAATGGGTTTAAAATATAATATGATAATAATCAAATATTCTAAAATAAAAATATTAGAATATATTATTCCTTTTCCCTTTTGGAATTCTCTGTAAAAATGAATTTCTTTGCTCAAGATTTTTTATTAAAAGACTCTGATTTACTTTATAATATATAATAACAATAAAATGGTTAATATTTATTTAATATTTAGTGAAATAATTTATTTTTATTTTTTACTCATCATATGAATAAATATTCAAATGATTAAATAATATTTTTTTACTAATAATTCAAACATGAATATTTGAATATTTAGTTTTTTACCATGTATTAAAAGTGGAGATAAAATCCTCATATTTATCATGAACATTATTTAAAAAATTATCCTATGGTTAGTTTATCTAATATAGTATATTAATGGTGTTTAATATCAAAATTATTATTTGTATTTGATAAATTATTTATTTAATAAAAAAATTTAAAATTCTATTCTCATTGGGAGATTATTTCCCATGAATATAAAATTTATTCTCCTCCTAGTTTAATAAACATATAAAAATAACATAATTTTAAAGTAAGGTGTTATTACCTACCAAATATTCTTGACTATTTCTCCCCCATTTTTCTTTATTGATTTTGATTGTAGATTAACAATGGTATAATGGGGATAATAAAAGAAATAATGGATTCTGGAACATGGAAAGGAAGACACAGTTAGATATTAGAATGGGTTGATGAAGGGTTGGATATAAACAAATATGTATATAGAATATTTTTGGGAACTATCCAATGGGTCTATAAAGTCCACTGAGTGTATCAAATATAGTATGAAGTAGAGGATTGGTTGGTATAGAGGTGATAGTGGCATTCAGTGTTGGTAGAAAACATATTTGGGATACAAAAATTAGTATAACTACATATTATTACATATTGAGTCAAAATACATACACTTTATGATCAACAATTTACAAATTATCATTATTTCAACATGTGATGTGGACCTAAAATTGTTACTATGTATATCAGTCTTAATAGCTATCGTTTTTCACATGATTTTAAATATTGTATATCATGCAGGCCTAAGTCACATGTCAGGTATCTCAAGACTATATACCTCGATATATTACCATATAAAATATAAGCAATTAACTTGACCCACATGTTTTCATCCAAAATTTCACACACTAGGTAAATATATTTGGGTGGATCATTATTTAATGGTTTTGTATGAAAGGATACCATGTATACATATATTCAATTTATTCTGTAGACACATCATGTTCAATTAGTTAAACCCTACAAATAATTAATCTTACTAAAAATGTCATTTATATCATCTTCTAAGTGAGTAGGAGGTGTGATTACGAGTCCATTAATTCCCAAAAGACCTACACACAATTTACCCAAAAGGGCATGTTGTGTACATCAAAATTTAATTTTTTTTCACCATTTTTCACTGAAATATTATACATTGATTCATGAAAAGTACATGTTAATTATTTCAAAATATATATTGAAATAGTATTAACCTCTAAATCATTATAAATTCTTTACAAAATATTTGGGAAATTTTTTGGATCATTGGTATTTTGAGGAAATGACAATGTTTTTCGAGGAAATTTGTAATATTCAAGGATTTTATAGTATTTTAAATTTGTTAGGGTGTGGTACACCTTTTATGGTGTTCATGTTATTTGCTATAGATAAATTGATTTTATGAAATTCTTTAATTTATGATATATATAGTTATCACTTCTCTATATATTTGGAAAGTATCCCCTATATCTGGTGTTTTTACTCCCTCATATGTAGGTTTAGTCCTCCATAATGTTTAGGTACTCCCTTTATCAATAATAAATCTCCTGGAGGAGGCACACTCAATCATTTTAAAAAAAAGAGGATTTATTTACGTTTCAATAGATCAATGCCTGGGTTCATGGGGAACTGGGTGTATTGGGTCCCTTTAATAGATTAATGAAGGGGATGTAAAATGTGCGAAATGAAAAACTACTAAAACTTAGTTACGTGACACCATTAATGAATATATAGATATATTAAATTTAGGTGACATCCTAATTCGTATTTTCTGCATATGTTTATGGGAGTTTGAAAGGGTATATTTACACTCACAGTTCACATGATTCATTCCCACGTATAATAATCCTATTCGGAGAATAAAAAGTGTTGTTTTTTTGACAAAAATGATGTGGACTTAATAGAGATCTTGTATAGTATAACTTGATAATGTTCATTTCCATATGTTCTCAAATTGGTAATTCCTTGACAAGTATTTTTTCAAATACATTCTTTATGATTTTTTATTCCATGGGATGTTGGGAATTGTAATTTTATTTGATTACATCACTATGTATTACATTTTTTGGATATTTCACATCATCACATGTGCTTTAAACTATACTCGATTGATTTATATATGGGTTTCTGATATTATATATTATATCATGGCTTTGTTAATTTTTTTTTGTTTTATAGTTTATGGTTTTTAATATGATTTATATTTGATTAAACTGCATATAACCATCCCTTATCTTATTCAGTGTAAGAATGGTGTGGAACTCCTTTCATATATCTAACTCGTGAGGTTTTCTAGTGGGTCGTGTCAGGTCAGAATAGTTTTAAATTCATTTGGGTGTTATGTATGGAGTTTGGAGTCAATACTATTCTGAGAATTGGTTTGGGATAATTTGATAAATGGTGTTAATAGTGACTATTTTTTGGATAATATACAAGGGAACAAAGTTATTGGTGTAGTCAGGTGATATAACCATTCAACCAAAATATAATAATATATTATTATATAGAGATCTATGATCCTCCAATTATAATATTTAATGGGATAATGAATGAATCATATAGAATTTTAGTCATGTTCTCCTTCACAAATTCTTTGAGTCATATCGTTCATAAATTATTCAAAATACTGATTCTTTATCTTTTCATGGATACAATACCCCTACATAGAAACAAATCTAAAAAACATAGATAGATACTTTTTAAGACAATTCTAGCTATATATATTCTAAAATATGACCAATTGAGTAATGAATATTCAATTCAAGTGCCTAATGAAGAGGTATTTCAACAACCAATTGAGGAGGGGGCTGATCACCCTCTAATTTATCATAGTGTAGACCCACCCAAAAGTACATACGGTATCTTTTGTAGTGATTCATTAGAGTACTTTTTTTTATTTCACTTCATGAGTTTTATAGATAGAGATATTCTATATTTGAAAGATTATTGGATTATTAGGTAGCATGTGACTAGATGGGGTTTTTCAATCATCTAAACTTTCTTATTCTAATAACAAAAAATTAGATAACATTATATGAAATTAGTCTTCCTCATGGACCAAAATAAAGTCATTCATCATAGATCAGGTAAAATTCTGATGGGGTTACCGAACCATGGATATTGTTTTAGCCTCCATTTAATGAGGAGTAATACTTAGTCACTCTGACAATGATGTATGTTTATATTCCATAAAAATATTACAAGGATACAATTTATGATGGATATCATGGATCATTGAGGTTTTGGTGTGGGTTTCAACGATATATTTGACTTAGAACTGTATCCCCTATAAATCTATCATATGTGGAGGTACTAGAGAAATCAAAGGTAATAAATAATTTTGATCCTTATTTTAATACATTGAAAGGGGTAGATTATTTCTTTATAGAGAAACTTTCATTAACTGTTGTTTGATAATATTATTCATTATGATTTTGATATTATTCGAATCAAAATTAATGATCATGATAATGTAGATTTGCATTTGAGGGGTCCCACGAGGGTCCAACTTGTAAGAAGGTATGTAGTACTATTTTGGGGATTAAATTAACTAATTTATATATATATATATATATATATTAACTAAATATGTACCATTGATCATTAAGGGTGGAATTTTTTATAGATTTCATTTCAATAAAAGTGTATAGAATAGGGACCTCCCTATAGTGGCAAGGTGGACCTCCAAGAAGAAACCTTGGTATAGGGGGAGCAAGTGATGTTTAATTCTTATCCAATCATACATGAATCATCTATAGGTATAATATTATATTTTTTAATCTGTGTTCATATTCATTAGATGGTGGGATTTGGTAAAGGATCATATGACATAAAATAATAAAAAAATTTAATATAATCACTCTTTGTACTCATAGTAATCAATACTTGTGAATCTAATAAATTTCATAGTTAGTGATTTTTCATTATATTTATATCTCAAAATAGATTTTATACTAATAGATTCATCAAGGGACTCATATTTTTCATGATCATCCTCCCACTCTTATCATATAATGGCCTTCCTATAAACTATGAATATATATATTCTTTTAGGAATTCATTATAATAATGATGATACTTTAAGATGTCAAAATTAGGATGGATGACTCTCTAACATTTGGTACATCATTTTAACTAAATATTTATATTTTGTTTAATATATAGGTTGAGGTGCACATATATTGGTAAATGAGACCACCACAAAAGATTGGTATGGATAACCACCTGATATTATAGTTTATTACACACCAATGCATAATCATGACACTATGTTCCACTTGTAATGTGTCAAATATGATAGTCATGGTATCATAGGAGTGTTTTTTTCTATAAGAATTTCGAAAGATCCCCCCAAATGTTTAGGTAAATATTGGAATTGACATGAATTTTTGGACCCCATCGATATCCTTTCAATCATATAAAATAATCCATATATAGAATAAGGATTAAAATTTTTTATTAGGGGACCCTTGAGAGAAAAGATAAATGATACCAAATGTGTCCACCTAGGAAGATCATGGTATATTTTTTTAAATAGGTGTGTAGAGTCAAGTAGATTCTTATTAGCTATCACTACCTAAATAAACTGTTATTTATGAACAAATACAATTTTCAAGGATTTATAATCTCATCCATCAACTGAAATGGGAAATTTTGTTCATGAAGATTATTTTTGTATTGGTTATCACCAACATAATATAGATTAGTTGGATATTTTTAATAAAACACTAATGTGTATCTATGATAAAAATGAGTTCATAGTTATGTTTCTCATTTTGACAAACAATGTTGTAGTATTCATGAGACTCGTGATCAAGATTTTATAGACAAACACGGATTATATATTTATGGATTAAATTAATGAAACCCCTATTTATTTTTTTATATATTAGGATCATGATGAGCATCTAATTAATATTATAGTCTTTCATTTTAGGAATAACTTATATTTATAAATCTAAATATGAAAATAATGGATTAAAAACATTACATCCTTGGGAATTTAATTTCATAATGTTGTGTTTTAGTTGACTTATTAATGGACGTGGAAGTGATGTCGTCGGAGATAACAATGATATTTTTTGATGTGTTGTTTCCTTAGGATAGAGGTTTACTTGCAACTAATGAAGGTACGAATCTCTTATATTTAATCCCTTTTGATATCACAAATCCAAAACGTGTATATATTCATCTATTAAGAGAAATTCCTAATTGATTTGATCAAATTAACAAAAAGGATAAACAGTGCACAAGTGTTTTAGTTTTAAAAGAAGGAGGAGAGTATGGGTTGTATTTTGATGATTCATATTCTAGGATAATATACATGATAATTGATTAGAAAGTTGTGATTTCATATTGGTTAAAATATAATATAAAACATATACATTATTACACAACTCTCTCAATAAAGGATCTGATTGGTGGTATCCATGGGGTTTTGGGATGTGAGGGTTAGCGACCCTCGACATTTTTGGGGGATCTGTCTCTGTTGGTTCCTGGTAATGGTGGTCTTGTAGATTTTGAATTTTAATTATTGATCCTACCCATACATTGGTATTCATGTAATGTGATAACATGATATTTTTTTGGGGATATTTTGGTTATTTAATGTGAATGATTCTATAATATATACAATGAATAGATCCATATGTGGTTTTAGAGTAGTAAGCATTCAACAGAGCTTTGCCATATGGATTTATAAGAATGATAGCGTATGGATTTTTACATCGATACTTGTCCCATGAAACCATGCATGAGAAATCTATCCAAATGGTCATGTGATGGAGGAGGCTTGATATAATGTTTTAGTCTCTAGGGAGGGATACTTCTATTAATATTTTTCTCTAATGTTATTCCATTTCATGGATTTTATTGGATAAATTTGTTATGGTTCACACATAGCCTTTAAAAGTGTTATTAAAGAATACAAAAATAGTATTCTAGGTATGAATTATTCCTACACATTTTTTAGGTGATTCAGGAAATGTAATGATCAAGATGTAAATAATTGCGTGTTTCATGTAATGTAGATTTTTATAATTTTATTTTCATTATAGATGTGAATAAATTTTCATCTCAATGAAAAGATTATTACCTTAATTGATTAAATGATACTACTGTATATGATTTTATAGTAGATCATAATTTTAGGCATTGTTTATTAGTATATTTCTCATGGGACAATAATTTTGTAATATTATATAATTTAGGGATGGTCAATTTTCTATTTGATTTCCATAGAAAAAACACTATGGTCAGCTAGTGGAGGATGAATTTCCCTAATTGGATTCCTTATAATTAGATTACGTGGAAGAAGGGAATTTTTTTTACCTTTAGGGGATAGTTTTAACCGCAAAACCTACTCAATAAGTGACAGAGGCCCAAAATATATATCAACTATGCAATTCTATGAAATCATGTTCCCTCTTGGGATGTACCTATGGATTGTTTGATGGATTTGTTAAAATCAAGCTCTTCTAGGGTCTAAAAGTGTTTCATATAATTAGGAGGTGTTGAGGGAGTTCCATATTTCAATTTTTTAGTATATCTCTTTAAAAAATTGATTTTCTAAGATCTAAAGCATCAATATTTTTGGTTATAGAAGATATCAAGGGTTTCAATGATTAGTAAACAGTGTATTAACTATCAATAGGTATAGGCCAAGTACATGGTTCCTACTAGCCTAGGACAACATGTTGAGGGTCTATATTGGAATTGCGATAATATATAAATTTATTTCATTACTATATTTTCATCATTGGATATTTTTCATGTCATCTTCTATGTGATTGTTGACTTATTGAGAAATTTTTCTCTTTTACATCCCATTCCAGATTAGGTTTCAATAGTGTTCACTATATTTTTTAAATAGAAGGGATTATGTGAGTTCATGGAATAATATATGTCATTGTATCTGACGACATTTCCTTTTTCAATTTTATAATATGGAATAGTTCATAGAACGATTTTGGGTCCCTTCAATGTTTGAGTACATATTTTCATCCAAAGACAGATTGTTAGTATCAGAGGAACATCTTGGATCTTGATGATATGTTATGAGAATTCATGATTGATTTTAGTATGATTTGGGATGATCACCTACACTAGTTCTGTTTTCATAAAACTAAAATTACCACTCAACTATTGGAATGGTAGTATTTATGGTGTCTTATAGGAGTACTTGTATGAAACCATTTCTTGAATATAGAATAAGGAGTTGACTCCTATAAGGATTGATATGGTGTAGTTAATGAGTATGAAGGTGTAGATGATATGAGAATGTATAATAATGTTCTAGACCCATCATAATTTCGATTAAGATTGAACATATAGATAATTGGTGTTTTATAAGGAAGAAAATTTATTCATCAAGGACTACCCTAAGAATAGTTTGAGGAGTTTTTTATGGAGATAAATGTTATAATATATATGATCTCACACTTCTATTTCTAATGGTTAAACAAATATAATTAAATGTATGGAAGTAACATTAATAAATGTGTACTAATTTTTTCCATAAAAAAAAGAAAATGAAATTGAAATAATGGATCCCATACATACACATTGACTATTTAGATTTAGAAATTTTATGAATTAGGATAAAATCTGGAACAAAAATATCATTTCCATTATGTGAGAATTTTTTACATTATGCCTAGCATTTCATATTTAAAATTATTTTTTTATGATAACCCAAATGAAACACATCTACACATATCATGTAAATTTTAAATCTTTATAACATGGTTTACAGAAAAATAATAACAATGAGATAAAACACCAGGGATGTGTAAAAATAATTATTAGCAATTGAATGTTATCATGGATTATGAAATTAGAATAAGAGTATAATCAAATAGTAAGAACTCATGATCATAAAATAGAAGAATTCATACCATTAAATGAATTGAATCAAAAGTCACAATATGGTGGAGCATAAACTGAGTGCGTATGACCCATAATATCCATCAATGAATTTGTTAAATTAAAATTTTGGTTTTATTCGTACATAATATAAAATAAATCATGGGGAATAGAATGAATTATATCATAGTAAATTGAATTGATACTGTAAAACCCTTTTAACTTTTATAACAATTGAATAATTATCCAATGAAGTAAATAACCTAAAATTATTATTAAATTTCATTTCAAAATATTCATTAATAATATATGATGACACTTTTCATAATATATAGTATATATCTAAATATTATAAGAAATATATCAAGGAAACAATATTTTGATAAAATAATACTTACAAGGATTTTATTATTGAAGTTTTAATTAATGAATGAAAAAAATTTGGATAAAAATTTTCAAACAAAAGGAAATAAGTCAAAATAAATGATAATAATATCTTAGGTCTTTTCACACAAAATCATGGAATAACATAGTTGAAAAAGTATAAGTATAACTCAATGAATGGAAATTTAGTGATGAAACCCATAACATCGACTCTCAACATGAAATGTATATCATTTAACTCCTACATAATATTATAATATCTCATATTTTCATGTTTATGAGCATTTTATATGTTTATTATATTCTCATAATAACTTTAATTTCATTTATTACATTGATATATTTAATTTATTAATCATTTAAGACAATATCGGGGGTTATGAGAATGCTCCATTCATAATTGAAAAATGATTTCAGTATGTTGAATGTACTCAAAGATAAATTTTTATAATTATCTCTAAAATAAAAATCAATAAATTATAATGAGTTTTTTAAATAATATATTATATTATATTCTTCTATTATTATCAATTAATGAAAATAAAACTACATCGACTCATGATGCTGTAGTCTACACGTACACATGAGTGGTGTTTTAACATTTCATTGCATATAAAAAAGATAGTATTTTATCATATATCCATAATAAATAAATTCTTATAAGAATCATTTAAATTCATAAAATCAATCCATGCGACCTTTCATGAGTGGAGGATTTTGAAAAATGTGTCATATCACTGCGTGGAAATGGTATCCCTTACATACAAAAGTGATATGATTCTATTTGCATTGATTGTAATGGAATGAAGACAATATATATATAATAATTACATAAATATAATTGTGTCTTAAATTGAATATAAATATATTCATGCACAAACACACATTAAATCCATCATTTAAACAACCATTATTGACTGTAATGGTAAATGAAACACATTTCTTTATGGAGGTGGTAATCCACACATACACAAGAATTAGGTTTTCATTCCTATTTATAAGAAACAATTACGAAAAATGGTTATAAATAGTAATATTAACAATTATCTGTATTGAATATACATAATTTAATAAATAATATTTTATAAAGTAATTATGAGTTTGAAAAAAAAATAAATGCATTGATTCTTAGTTAAGAGTTATAACACTAATTTGGAAAACCTCATTTCGATTACACCGTAACCCTTATTGGATGGTCATTTTATGAGACATGAGCCTCTATGTCATGTAAATGATGATTTTAAATGTACATTGGAAGATAATTTTCAATACATATTACTCTAAAAGTGTGTGGAATAAAAGAAAGGAACGGTCCTTTTATAAGTGCTGGAAGGGGCCATTAAAATTAACAATGTGTTAAATTAGTTGAAATTAATCTCCATGAAAAAGAATAAAATTAAATATTTAAAATATATGTGGAGGATTATGGTTACTAATAATGAAAAATAAAAATTATACATACTTAGGTTGTTTTTTAACTTTTGTGACTTAGTTTTGTCCCCCTGTTAACCCTCCTAATGATTACCATGATATCAATGTTTTTTTACACATTATAGGTCTATATAGTTATAATAAAAGGATAAGTTACACATAAGTAGAAAATGGATTATATTATTGAAAATATAGCATTTAAATGGTTAAAATATAATAAATTTTTTATTTCATATCCTTTAATAAAAGTTTATTTAACATTGAATACCATTAAATTCATCTTCAGGTGTATTCAAATAATTTGATTAAATAACATATAAAGAAATATATTTTAAATATTAACTTATAAAACATCAAAAGTACATTATATTTCTCTAAAAAACTCTTCAAAGTCTACACCTTTTAAAAAAATTACTTTTAGTGTTTTTAAAATCATTTACATGATTTTATACTACATGCATAAGGACCATGTCGACTTTTTGTGATAATTTAAGATAGTTATTTTATTAGACATAATATAGAATAAATTATCATGAATAAAAAAGATCTTAAATATTTTAGATACTAATTAATAAATAAACATAAATGTAGGATACCAATTTATTTTAACCACTGGGTGGGCGGAATCAATGGTTCACATATTGAAAAGTCGTTTTCATTTGAATTAAACCTCTTGAACTTGTAACTGCTCTCGACCTAGTTAGTGATATATTGGAGACTATCCTCTTATGAAAAAATTATAGGAGGGATAGAAAACCTGGAATTTAAAAGGTATTTATAAAATTCCTACCTGTTTCTATGTTGGTTATCCATTTAATATACATTATCCACTATTATATTATCATAAATTATTGGGGTTCAGGAATCAACTAGTTATAAAACCAAGTAATATATCCTCCAGTTGATTTTTTATAACCCTAGTAATACAACCATACTCCTTATATTAGAAATACCCACAAAATATCTTCTACTACTATATATTCCCACTGCAGTCTTCCTCTTCGTCTACTTCAAAAATAATTACATCACCAACATAAAAAAACCAACTGAGGTAATTATCTTACATCCAACTCCAACTAAAAGAGTTCAAGTTTTCCCACATACATATGGGAGTATTATTAACTTATTTAGGGTTAATCCACTATAGGGTGGGGTTATTGTATTTATATATGACCTTTTAGGATATGACATTTTCATTTACACAACAAGTATGATCAAATGTCCCTAATCATATCTATTATTCCTGATAATTTAATTTAGATAACATTTTTATAATTAGTTTTTTCAGTGAAAAAATAATATTAAGATATAATTCATTTTTATTTGGATAAATATGGGACATTGATAACATTTTTTCAGGTGCTCCACATATATTATTTAATATAATATTATATTTTAAAGAACATTCATAACTCAATTCACCTTTCATCTCAAATTATCAAGAAAAAATCACCAAGTACTCATTATAAAATATTAATCTTATATGTTTATTTGTGAAACCCTAGAAAAAATATCTTCTCCATTTATTATTTTATGTTCAACATAATGTTCATTCCTTGTATTTTGGAATATTGATCATGTGTTTATGAGTTTATATATGCATTAATGAACCATTCAATTCAAGCTCACTGCCTTTCTGTATTAACCTTATGTGTAGTAGAATGCATAAAGAAACATATAAAATTACTATCTTTCTATATCTATAGTAATAATAATGGAATTTCGAGAACATCCCACAAACTATGAAATTTTCACTATTTTTATTTTTTCATGTGATGGTTTCATGAACTTTTGAATTATTATTCATGAAATACCGAAGGGTTCATATTAGCATTCTTCATGAAACTATTCATGTTTTTTAAACACAATTCGAAGAGATGTGGTTTCTCTTCTTATTTTAAGTATCCTTTTGCATCATGGAATATTATTCACTTCATATAATGAAATTAAATTTAAATTTTATGTATCAATCTAAAACAAAAAAAATTCATAATAAAGAACAATTATAGCTCTGTTATTGTTGATTCATCAATATTTATAGAAGTGGTCTCCAAAATCACTATTATACCCATCATCGACATAGAATCCCAATTTTATTTCCCATTCATTTGTGATATCATTTTAACCAAATGTTTTGTTTATCAGAATCTTTCAAACACCCATGATTCCATAAAACATTGTTTATCCCCTTACGTGGAAAATATTTTTTCCCTTGTTATGAAAATCAAACATTCATTTGGTAAAAATATAATTCCCTAGATATCTTACCCTTACAAATTAATTATCATCCCCTTGAATAATCATATTATTCTCATTATTATTAACTTATTTAAACACATTCACACATGCATGAAGGGGATTTTGCCTCTAGATTCTGGGTGATTGAGTGAGTCTTGTTCTCATTTTATAACTCGTGGTATATTTGTGATATTGTTATCCAAGGTATATACTGGTGGCCACTTTTTAAGGATTCCTAGTATGGAAACCTTCAAATATTCTAGGAGTATAATGATGACGTTTAAGAAATTATATTTTCAAACATTTTCATATTAATCGTACTAATTTTATCCTTATTTATTTAGGTTGGTTAATAGAACCTATGACCCACAATCTTCATGACTCATATAATAGAAAATATTTCTGCAAATCATTCCACTACAGGAGAATTAAAATTAAAAAACATAACTCCTGAAACCTCGAGTAATAATTAGTATATATATATATATATATATATATATATATAATTCATTTCCATCTTACTGATCGTGCAATGACATGATTGGTCATGGCCATCATCAAATTCCCTAGTTCATCTTATTTTACGCAATGTGTCCTCAGAGAATTAATTATTTGGAAATTTGGTACAACATATAAATAATAAAAATACAAGTCTTGTTTTTAAATAATGGAATCCAATTCTATAAAATGAATCGATAATAATTATTCAAGAATTAAATTTGCATCGTAACTCACCAAGCATGTATTTGAACATCATTTTTAATAAAATCAACGCTCGATCTTCAGATTCAAAAAATATGACTAAGTTAACATATATATTTATATATATTTAACCAAATTATTTTTATTAATGATGTGATGGAAATTTATGTTTATATATTCTAGTCCTCTTCATTATCTTTTTTACACAATGTTTAATCAATAACAAATGCCTTTGGAAATCAATTACAATATATTAATAAATACAATACATGTATAATTGGTTAAACATGAAATAAAATTGCATTATATGAATCCATAAAAAGTAATAAACAATCACCATCTCCCCAAAACTGACTTAATAAATAGTGACATGACATTCTAAAATAATTCATCAACTGGTCGAAAAAATATCCCCTCTATATGTTTTCGATACCTTTTCACATTATAAAAGCTAATAAGTCTGATCAAATACTTCCCCCTTATTTAAATCAAAATTAATGTCTTATATGGCGGTCTATTAATATCCTAAAATATTCAAAAATATAGTATCGTACCTTATTGATAAACTCATGAACACTTCTTTGAGAGGGATTATATCACATAGTTTTGTTTGAAAAGTGAATTTCATACATAATCTATAAGTATAAGAGGAAAAAAGTTATGTAGAGAATAATAGAGACACATTCAATGTTTTCTATGCCAAAAAATAATATTTCTTTTATTTCACATCATTCATAGAATTCATAATTCCTATTTAAAAGAGATATTAAGACAATAAGTACTTACCATTCATACACATTGATAAATAAAATAAAAAATTACATCTCTACAACAATAACTCATCCATTTTTACATCTTTTTATTATTAAAAAAATTATATATCATGAATATGATTAATACAATAAAGAATTACGGATGATATTCGGATTGGAATACCTCAAAATGAATTATTATAATAATAACTAGTCATTTATAGATTCATATGAATATTTTTTGACAATGACATTTATCAATATTTTTTCACACTCATGTTATTTTCTACACTATTTATTTTGATTATTTCCAGAGTGTTCCATGAAAGTGAATATATTTAGGATATCTAAAAGTGACAATAATGAGATTCTCCCCCAATTCTAGGCATATATGATTAAAATATAGACAACAATAGTTAGTATTAAGGGGAATCTATTTTTATTAGAAACAAAATTCAAGTCAACAGATTACTCTCAATCATAGATATTCCTTTCTACAAGTCAAACTATTTCCATTTTTGAAATATCATTTTCTATTTTTGTAATTTGAATATATCTAGTCTCAAGATCATTAATTTTATTTTTTAATGGGTACCACTATTTATGTATAAATCTATGCAGTTGTGTGACCTATATTAATAATTAATAATCCTTTAAAATAAGAATTGTTATTCTTCTGGTTTCCATTAATTGACAAATTTTCTTCTTTATATGATTTCGTAAGAGTATTTTAATCAAAACAATTATTTTAAAAAAAATTCAATGAGTTTTCATCATCTAAGTACACCTAATTTCTATTTAAATTAGAAATTATTTCCACATAATCTTTTTCCCTATTTGTTGTATTTATTAGACCATAGTGGAGAAAATCTTCATTGATGTCTAAAAGTGACATCATAGAATATATATTCCTTTATAGAGACAACATATAATTTTCATTAACCTTCTTGAAAACTATATATATATATTTGTATTGCCTCCATATTTTTTTCCTTTCAACTAAGTTATTTTTTGTTAGTTATTGGGTTTTGGGGTTTGGGGTTTGGTATACCCTTTTTTGAGGCTCAATTTTATCCTCCCACACATTGATCCTATTTCCCTTTTTTATTGTTCTTTTTTCCTTGGTAAATATGAAACTCCTCAACCCTAGAAGCCTAGTGTCTATGGATTATTTTTATACATTATCATGATTACATGGAATTAATTAACAAATGACTAGTGAGTTTAAATGTCTTGGAAAATATATTAAATACACGAACAATACATTACAATTCAAAACATAAAATTTAACATAGATAATATTTTGAGAAATCCATTATTCTCTTATCATAAACCTACCTATAAATCATATTACACTTTTGGGAGTCCTGGTAAAATAAATCATAAGAAAGGGGTGAGCTGAAATGATCAGTATAAAAAACAAATACATCATAATATTTCAAAAATTTCCATAAACATTAAGGCATATATAAACCTGAAACACAATACTTTTAAACATAAACATAAACATTATATAAAAATAATAAGTAAAATAATTCCATTTAAACATTCACATAGATATTATACTAGTCAAATAAACACGTGTAAAATCAAAATCTAATCACATAACGAGGAAATGAATAATATCAGATATCATAATCCTACCATCGGGGCCTCATGCCAAAACTATACAAAACCATACAATCAAGACCTTAGGCCTGGACACTAGGTATTCTCATTAGATATATTGTTCGTTGAGGTCCTATAATGGGCCCCTCACATCACTTACTATGTACAATTCATTCCATATATGAAAATATTTAATCATAACATAAACAATCATATTAAAACTAGCATATGAAATGTTAATATTTCCACAATAAAAAATGGATGGTATCAAAATATCACATCCAGTGTCAAACATATCATAAAACAATATATTTAATATGCAATATTGTATCATACTGATTCAACAAAAACTGACAACAAAATCCAATGAAGGAAGTAGAAATACTTGAAAATAATCTTATAAAATCATTAAAATTATTTGAGATATATTTTCCCTTTTTACATTGAATTCATTAAAAATATTTGAATGTGGAAAGAAAAGATTAATTTTGAAAGTAAACTTGTAATATAGAATGGAATGATTCAAAATGGTAAGGTTTCATAATGGTGGAATATAGTAGATCACACTGTATATGTTAAGAAACATTTTTTCCTTAATTTTTCGAAAAGGTTATAAGGTACCTCGTTTAGAAAACGAATGAAGGATTCCATAAACATTTTATATAATTTAAAACATGGGTGAAAATGACTGTAAACAATTATTGATTATATTTTTAAATACATTTTAATAAATATGTCTATTGATGATAAATATTCCATATATTATACTTACGTATAAACAACCTCTGAAGATAATGAGATTTCAAAATTTAGCTTTACCATGTAATTTTCTTTAGTCATGGGTGCGCTAAACTGGGGTATAATGGTTAAAGGTTGTATTAAATTATACCAAAACCAAGTACTTATTTATGATATCATATTTTATCTTATTATATAATGTTGTAAATAAAATATGACCCCACAAGCTTCATGACTCATACCTACCCTAAACATACAACCTATCTAACACCCATGTTCTCACAGTTTATCACCCTCCCATGTGAAAGATATATATAATTAAACACTTTCATGTATTCTTAATATGTTTATTTGTCACCCTAATCATCCACTAACTTCTTGATCAGAGGTCAACCCGTCTCACCGAAGAATTAATTTTTGGGTCCCTTTAAAAGGCTCAGAGTTCGGAATAATTTTTCCAATAACATAGAAAATATTTATGTGAATAATTCCACTATAGAGGAATTAAAATTAAAAAAAAAACTCATGAAACCTCATGTAATCATTAGTATATATATATATATATATTTATTTATATAATTCATTGTTATCTTATAGATCGTGCAATGACAGAATTGGTCATGGACATCATCAAATCCCCTAGTTCATCTTGTTTTACGCAATGTGTCCTCAGAGAATTAATTATTTGGAAATTTGGTACAACATATAAATAATAAAAATACAAGGATTGTTTTTAAATAATGGAATCCAATTCCATAAAATTAATTGATAATAATTATTCACGAATTAAAATTGCATCGTAACTCACCAAACATGTATTTGAACATCATTTTTAATAAAATCAACGCTCGATCTTCAGATTCAACAAATATGACTCAGTCAAAATATATATTTATATATATTTCACCAACTTCTTTTTATTAATTATGTGATGTAAATTTGTGTTTACATATTCTAGTCCTCTTCATTATCTTTTTTTTACACAATGTTTAATCAATAACAAATGCCTTTGGAAATCAATGATAGAATATTAATAAATACAATACAAGTATAATTGGTTAAAAATGAAATAAAATTGCATTATATGAATCCATAAAAAGAAATAAACAATCACCATCTCACCATAACAACCTGAATAAATAGTGACATCACATTCTAAAATAATTCATCAATTGGTCGAAAAAATATCCACTCTATATTTTTTCGATACCTCTTCACATTATAAAATCAAATAAGTCTGATCAAATATTTTCCCCCTTATTTAAATCAAAATGAATGTGTTATATGGTGGTCTATTAATATCCTAAAATATTCAAAAATATAGTATCATACCTTATTGATAAACTCATGAACACTTCTTTGAGAGGGATTATATCACATAGTTTTGTTAGAAAAGTGAATTTCATACATTATCTATAAGTATATGTGGAAAACCCCTATGTAGAGAATAAGAGAGACACGTTCAGGGTTTTTTATGCCAAAAAATAAACATTCTTTTATTTCAAATCTTTCTTAGAAATCATTATTCCTATTTAAAAGAGATATTAAGACTATAAGTACTTACCATTCATACACATTGATAAATAAAATCAAAAATTACATATCTATAACAATAACTCATCCATTTTCACATCTTTTTATCATTAAATAAAATCTATATCATGAATATGATTAATACAATAAAGAATTACAGATGAGAGTGAGATTGGAATACGTCAAAATGCATTATTATAATGACAACTAGATATTTATAGATTCATATGAATTGTTTTTGACAATGACATTTATCAATGTTTTTTCACACTCATGTTATTTTCTATACTATTTCTCTTGATTATTTTCAGATTGTTCCATGAAAGTGAATATATTTAGGATATCTAAAAGTGATAACAATGAGATTATCCCTCAATTCTAGGCATATATGATTAAAATATGGACACAAATAGTTAGTATTAAGGGGAATATTTTTTTATTAGAAACAAAATTCAAGTCAAGAGATTACTCTAAATCATAGATATTCCTTTCAACGAGTAAAAAAATTTCCTTTTTTGAAATATCATTTCCTATTTTTGTAATTTGAATATATCTAGTCTCAAGATCATTACTTTTATTTTTTAATGGGTACCACTATTTATGTATAATATCTATGCAGTTGTGTGACCTATATTAATATTTAATAATACTTTAATATAAGAATTGTTATTCTTCTGGTTTCCATTAATTGACAACTTGTCTTCTTTATTTGATTTCTTAAGAGTATTTTAATAAAAACAATTATTTTTTTAAAAAATTAAATGAGTTTTCATCATCTATATTTAGCTAATTTATATTTACATTAGAAATTATTTCCACTTCATCTTTTTCTCTATTTGATGTATTTATTAGACCTCATTGGAAAAAATCATCATTGACGTTTAAAAGTGACATCATGGAATATATATTTCCTTATGGAGACAACATATAATTTTCATAAACCATCTTGAAAACTAGATATATACATTTTTATTTCCTCTAAAATTTTTTCCTTACAACTAAGTTATTTTTTTGTTAGTTCTTGGGATTTGGGGTTTGGTGTTTGGTATACCCTTTTTGAGGCTCAATTTTATCATCCCAAACATTGATCCAATTTCACCTTTTATGGGACTTTTTCCTTGGAAAATATGAAACTCCACAACCCTAGAAGCCTAGTGTCCATGGATTATTTTTATACATTATCATGATTAGATGATATTAATTAACTAATGTCTAATCAGTTTAAATGACTTGGAAAATATATTAAATACATGAACAATACATTACAATTCAAAACATAAAATATAACATTGATAATATTATGAGAACTCCATTTTTCTTCTATCATAAACCTACCTATAAATCATATTACACTTTTGGGAGTCCTGGTAAAATAAAACATAAGAAAGGTGTGAGCTCATATGATCAGTATGGTTAAGAAATACATCATAATCTTTAAAACATTTCCTTAAACATTAAGGCATATATAAAACTGAAATACAAGCCTTTTAAACATAAGCATAAACATAATATGAAAAATAATAAGTAAAATAATGCCATTTAAACATTCACATAGATATCACACTAGTCAAATAAACACGTTTAAAATCAAAATCTAATCACATAATGAGAAAATGAATAATATCAGATATCATAATCCTACCATCAGGGCCTCATGCCAAAACCATACAAAACTATACAATCAAGACCTTAGTCCTGGACACTAGTTTTTCAAATTAGATCTATTGTTCCATTGGGGTCCTATATTGGGCCCCTCCCATCACATAATATGCTTAATTAATTATGTATATGAAAATATTTAATCATAACATAAACAATCATATTAAAACTAGCCTAAGAAATGATAATATTTCCACAATAAAAAAGGGTGGTATCAAAATATCACATCGAGTGTCAAAAATATCATAAGACCATATATTTAATATGTAATATTGTATCATACTGATTAAAACAAAACTGACAACAAAATCTAATGAAGGAAGCTGAAATATTTGAAAATAATCTTAAGAAATAATTAAAATTATTTGAGATATGTTTTACTTTTTTACATTGAATTAATTAAAAATATTTTAATGTCGAAAAGAAAAGATTAATTTTGAAAGTAAACATGTAATATTGAATGGAATGATTCAAAATGGCATGGTTTCATTATTGTGAAATATAGTAGATCACACTGTATATGTTAAGAAACTTTTTTTCCTTAATTTGTCGAATAGGTTATAAGGTACATCATTTAGAAAACGATGGAAAGATTCCCTAAAACATTTTATATAATTTAAAACATGGGTGAAACTGACTGTAAAAAATTATTGATTATATTTTTAAATACATTTTAATAAATATGTCTATTGATGATAAATATTCCATAGATGATTCTGACGTATAAACAACCTCTAAAAATAATGAGATTGCAAAATTAAGCTTTACCATGTAATTTTATTTAGTCAAGGGTGCACTAAACTGGGGTATAATGGTAAAAGGTTGTATTAAATTATATAAAAACCATGTACCTATTTATGATTTCATATTTTATCTTATTATATAATTTTGTTAATAATATTTATCATTTCCACTGTTTCGGGCGTAAACTACTTCGTTTTCCCATTCCAATTTTTTTATGTATGTCATGTTTTTTATTAATAGGATGTATTTTATTCATATCCAGAATTATAATAAGTTAATAATTATTATTTTTACACATCATATAAATTTTATAATCATTCATGAAGGATTAACATAGAAAATTAATCTCACTGCGTTGTGGAGATGGTAGGTCGTACGTACACATGAGTGACGGTTTCATCATTTAATAGTTAAATGGAATTTAATTAGATGGTATATTAATTTTAATGAATAATTATCATGTTATATTAAATATTTATTTTTATTATATTCATCACAATACCCATCCAAATAAAGTAGTTCTGAATAACTTATTTCACAACAATGTGGAGATAGTAAGTCATACGTATGCACACCTGGTGATATTGTTATTCATATGATGGATAAAATGTGGAATATGGTTGTATCATAATAAAAATAAAATCTAATAATATAGATTATAATTTATATATTAATTTAGTATGGAAACATCATAGAAAGAAAAAGTATCAAAAGTACTAAATTGAATTGAATTTTGTAAAACAATTAACTCTTCTATGTGTGTCTCCTTTTGATTTTCACAAAAGGACTCCTTAGGATGGATTTATGAAAAATGTATGCCCTTCAGGATGAAGTCAGAAAATATGGGAGGTGATTTGGGTGGAGTTTTTCCTATCCCAAGGGCTTTATATGTATAAGACATGGCCATGAACATTACATAATCTTGAATGAAGTTAATAATTCACATTGAGGATCATTTTAGGCTTATTGATTTAGAGAATTAGGTCTTAACCTATACATAAAATGAATATTACATGTAGACACTTCTAATCAGTATCCAATTTTTTCATAAAATAAAAATTCTTAAAAATAACATGATTAATTCCATGTTTTAGACAACATGACTTTTCCTTGATCCCATCCGTGAACATTTTCATCTTTAAGTCAAGTGGAAAACTTTCAAAAACATGGGATGCACATAAAAATTTCAGTAAGGGGTATAAAATAATGAAAGAAAACATTATTATATGAATACATGAAAAAAATCATAATTTTCAATATTAAAACATAATATCTTAATCATACGCCACAAAATCCTATGATTTATGAATAACAAAAAAGAAATCCTAAATCATAAAGGAAACTTGTGGAATCCATATCATAATTAAATTTCAGCTATCACAGCTACATAGGGATTTACGTTTGGAATACTCATAACAATATATTCTCAAAATCTCATAGGATAAAAATTAACATTTACCTTAGTCATGTTACACAATGCATTAGAGAGCTATCTCGGGCTCACCCGCCCTAGGGTTTTCACAGAACCACCCGTATACATAAAAAATTCCCAATAAATATAAAATATTAATAACACATAAATAAATAATAAATAAAGATAACATTTTCACATTCTATTCACAACATATCATTTTATGATATTTACATAATAAATGAATTATAAAACTAATTTCAAACCGATTTAAAAGCATTTAATGAAGATATTTTTGAATCAAAGTGTCCTATAACACTATTTTTCTTTTAAAAGAAATTTTAATTCCTAAAAATTCATGTCCATATAAATAAATATTCAAACCAATTTTTAAGAAATGAAAATTAATGAGATGTATTTGTAAGAATAAATCATTAAAACATTTAATATGATATTTTAGTTAAAGAGTTATTATCAAAATGAGAGACTTTTGAATAAAAATAATTGAAGAATAACATAAATAAAATAATATAATATCATCATAATGATTAGATTAATGATATAATATATTAAATGTAAGTATATACACCATATAAAATGGAATTGGTTTATAAAAATCAATAATCCTCAATGGAATGTAAATTGAGACAACGTGCCTTGCAAAGATCATATCATCAGATTAAAGAGAAATCAATGATATAATTCTGTTTGACAAATAATAATACCCACAATATAAGTTTATATTAATTATAAAACAATTAGTGTTCATTCACACATATTCATAGAATGACATAATGAAGAAGTATAAGGTTAACCCAAATAATAGAAATTTGTATAAGAAGTTCCCTTAGAGAAATTTGACAGAATAACAACGTCACTTAGAAATCATAAAATGAGATCATGAGAGATAAAAGGGTCTCTCATCACATGGAAATAAAATTTACAACAATAAGGATATAAAAGAAAATATCCCAACATTTTATAAATTAAATTTAGTGACATAACATTAAAGAGGTCTTTGACTAAAAGAGGAGGGTGAAAGGTGTAACACCCTAGGTAAATAAAGAATATTACATTCTTATATTTATCCCTATTTGTGGAAAAAATTTCAATATTTATTTAAATGGAACTCTATGCTCTATGGCTTACCCAATACGCAACAACGAGTTCCTTTGAAATCTTACGTTGCACTCTAATAATAAAATAATATTATTTTAAATAGTAGTTAATGCCTAGCCGTTGCATTGAAAGGAATGAATATAAATAACTAAAATATGATTATATATTTTTGTTAAATGTTTTTACTTTTATCCAATAAATTTTAGAGGCTTAAAATACAAATGAATCCAATCTTAAGCATTGAATACACTAGTATTTTAAAAAGATTATTTTACTACCTTTTGATGGAAAACCATTTTTAAATCAATATTTTGACACTTTTATAAGATCTATTTTTCAAAATAAACATATTATTTATTATTGGTATATTGAAATTTATCTTGGGTAAATTTTTTGTATTTTTCTGACAATGTTCATTTTTCAATGAATAGTGAAAAATACTGCATTTTACATGAAAACTGCTTTTTCATATAATTTAATTATATGGTTATATTATATTTTTAATTTGTTTTAAAGTGTAATTTGAATATAGTTTTACCATTTAATCCAATTATGGTCATTGGGATTAATGTCACTTTGGAATTGGGCGTAAACAAGTGCCAAACGTTTCATAAATATTGTTTCTAAAAAACCCGCTATTTGTTTTGACAACAAGATGTTTTTTTTAAATTAATTATTGAAATTTATGTGTTTTTAATTTTTTAAAATGTATTAAATATTTGGAATCATAAGGTCCAAATTATTTAATTAAAACTCTTTTTTTTGGACATTATGAATAGTAACAACAGTAATTATCTTTAATTATCTTGATTAATGAGTAATCAGGTAGTTAAAGATAATAAGATAATATAATAATAATACAAAATTACCAAAACATGTGTCCTAAGGATACTGGTTGTCTCATGGCTGACGATGGGATGCCTTGTGCAAAACGTGGGGGCCCCATGGAATCACTTTTGTGAGAAAGTGACTTTTTATCTTTTTATTTTTAAAGAATGTTAAATGTAACAAAGAATGTATCACCTAAGTAATATATTTTTAATTTTGTCTACATAAATGATATTTTGGAATATAAATATTCATTAGAAAGCTAAAAGTATTTCCTACATCATTATAGTTTTTTTATAATACTTAGACATTAAATATATTAAATTATATATGACATCATGATGATGCAGCGATTACGTCATTAATAAAGGATTTAAATAAAATGAAATGATAATATAAAATATAAGACCTAAACTTGTCCAAAAACTATTGGATGGGTGGATTTCGAACCCTTATCACCTTAGCCTCGAAAAAAATCAATTTGGGACCATTAAAATCCGAAAATCATTTGAAAATAAAGTTACATTTTATACCTTTCCGAGAGTGCCCTTCCTCTGCTCTTATAAAAGGACCCCACCTCTACCTCTTTACCCACACTTACAAAGACTTTGGATCGGCCAAAAACTTCCCATTTTGTCTCTTCACATACCTCTATAACTCCTTTAAGCCTCACGTTTGGCAGAAGTCTTCCCAAGGAAGCCTTTGATCTCAAACCAATGGGAGTTACCCGATTTTAAGGTAATGTCTTCACTTGTGTCCTTTTGTTTTATTTTTCTTCTCCAACCCCCTTAAATCTTTTTATTCATTTATTTTGTAACAAATCTAGTATCTAAAATATACTATGATGTTTTTATAAGAAGGATTCGAGCTACACTTACACACACCTACATCTAATGGTTAAAGAACATACTGTTTCTGTGGATGGCGAATTTCTGCCTCCCAAAACGATGATTGTTCAACATTCTTCTAACACCTTCAATGGTGGCCATTAAGATGACACTATATTTATATATGATATCTAATATGTTTATGTTTTACTTGCTTCTGTATTTTTCATTTATTTCGTACCTTTATGGTTTCCATTATGGGTGAACGCGATATCTTCATTTAAAGAAGTGTGGACTACCGCCCCCTCAAAGTGATTTGATTCGTTAATACCATATATGGTACGTATAAAGGATATATTTAATGATATTATATATGATACCATACTGTAATTAAAATAATATTATGTATCATTATGTTTTAATTCCATTAAATATGAAATAGAAATGGAAGTAGCGTTCATACGTACGTATGGCTTACCGTCTCCATGAACGGTACATTTCATTTCATATCTCAAAATGTTATGTAATATTATACGTACTTATATATAATGCATATATATGTAATATATTACATATAAATTATGGATATCATTCCATAATTATAACATATATATATATCTCTCTCATTTTGTTTTAATTCCATTAATATGACAAAAAATGAAAGTAGCTTTCATGCGTATGTACAACCTACCGTCTCCATGAACGGTGCTTTTTGTTTCTTATCTCCAGATGAAATGGAATTGTATAAAATGAATATTTACTGGATATATATGATATTGTAATCATTAATACTATTCTGGAAATTATTTACTTATAACTACATGGGCAATCGTTTTTTAAACAAGTTCATTTTTGACTCATGTACCAAACATCGACAAAAACGTCTGATATGAACTAACATTATTAAACAATTATTATAACATTATAATATGTGATATGAACTGAATAATTATCTCTAAAGGAGGTACTTAGGCAATTATTAATTGACCAAAGTTTATTATTCAGGAATATAATGAAACGAACAAGACAAGTTGGACTTGAGGTAAGGGATCCTACTCCTCTCTTTCTTTTTAAGTACACTCTTTTATGTCATTACTTTTAAAGATAATATTTCTTGTTATTTGGATGTTCTTTTATATTACTCTTACTGTAATTTTTATGTGCATATGATGAGAGACCATATTCTCTCGCATCAATCCATTTTGGAAGTTTTGAGTGGTGCCGTTAGGCTGCCAAATTTTCGTAAGAGATCTATCCTCTCTCATTCTTTTTAAGTACTCTATTTTATGTCACTTCTTTTATGCTCTTATTTGTTATGTTGGGGGATGTTCTTTTATATTATTCTTTCTATAATCTTTTTGTTAATATGATGAGAGACCCTATTTGCTCTCATCAATCCATTTTTGGAAGTTTTAAGTGGAGTCGTTAGGCTGCCGAGTTTTCGTAAGGGATTTTTCATCTCACTTTTACTCCCGTGAGATTTATGCTACATTTGCCACAATTTCCTTTGAGTGGTGTACATAATTCCCATTATTTTACTCATTGTGTAATATACTTTCTTTTATGAGTATTTACATCAATGTTGTATTGTCCTTCTTTCACGAGGTGTATGTTTTGAAAGATACCCATGTCGGTAAGGGAACCTTTCTCCCTCCTCTTTTTAAAAGACTTCTTTTGTTGGGTATTTTAATTTAAATATTGTTATGTTGGGATATGTTCTGATATATCCTTATTGATGTAAATTTTATTTCCATGTGATGAGATACCCTTTTTTTAATCTCTCATCAATTCATTTTGATGTGACGTCGTTAGGCTGTCAAGGGAACTTCTTAACCCAATTTCAATTTCTTTGGGTTCAACATGTAGTTATTGAATATGTCATCCTTTGAATATGTGTGAATGACCTTTAATTATTTTACACTTAATATCCACATATATTTGTTGTATTCGTTTGTCACACATAATTATGTAATTTATTTATCCTTAAACAAAGGATACCGTCATTATAAGGGACTTCATCTCAATCTCCTTTCATTGAGGCATATTTTGTTTTATACACAAACTTCTGTTATATGGTGTATAAACCCCTTTGAATTTTACATTTATTCAAAAGGAATCTTTTTTATACGAAGCATTTACTAAACGACAAAAGGGAATGTTTTTGTCGTACGTATGCGGCGACAACAACTTCTCCACTGCCGTGACCATTATTTGAGTTTTAGATTCCTATACAAGCCAAATATTCTTTTTAAAAGAAAAAGAAATACCATGTTTTAATTTTCTTTTATTTTGGTATTGAAAATGGTTGTCATAATGTTTTTATATCAATGTGTTGTATTGATATCTTGTGATTGAAAGGTGGAAATGTTATGTTTCCTTTATGCATGTTTTATGTGATATGGTTATGTTAAGGTTCATGGGCATTGTTATGAAGACGGGTGGTTCCGTGATAAACTAATGGCGGGTGAGCCCGATATATCTCTCCAATGCATTGGGTAACGCGAAGGAGTGATACGTTAATGTTTCTCTGAAGTGATTTAGGGAATATACTATGATGGGTATTCCAAACGTAACCAAGAGGGTTACTCCCTATGTTAGAATGTTATGAATGCCTCAAGTTACCTTTTATCTCTTATGATTTCTATGATTTATTCATGATTTGATGAGGTATGTTAAAGTGCCTATATTTTATGGGTAAATAATGATTTCATTCTTATGTATATATGAACTCATGTTTCCTTTCTATATTTTTATAACCCTTACTGATCTTTTTATGCTCATCCCAAGTTTTTGAAATGTTTTTCACAGGTCAAGGGAAAGGTACATGATGTGATTATAGTATCAAGGATGTTTCAAGAAAGAATCCATGTTTTATTTTAAATATGTTTCCATTTACGGGAAGAATGAATATTGACTTTTATGTAACCAATTTGTTTAAATGTGGAATATAATGCATGTTTCATGATCTAATTATCTAAAACTATAAACCTGAAAAGATTCTCAATGTGTAATCTTGTAATAACTCAAGATTAAGTAAGGTTTAAAGCTGGGGCCTTATTGTTGGTATCAGAGGTCGGTTTAGATAACTTTAGAGGTTAGGGTATTCTTTAAGCATAAGTGACATTACCATAATGGTTAGGATTTCAGAAAGAGTCCTAGTTTTAGATAAAGTTAATGAGTAAGTATATCTTAGTGTTTATCTTCCTCATTAGTACATGATGGTTTTTTTTGATATAATCACACTGACCTTTTTGGTTTTAGTAAATGGATGGATCTAGCAGGGACCAATGTAACAGTGGAAGTGAAGGAAACTGTGACAGTTTTTTTTGAGCAAGAAACTGAATGATATGGGAGCTACATTGATAACTCTTGTGATTATCCTCTACCAACTATCTGGAGTCATGATTGACCACCTAGACATTGGTGATTCCTCTAAGGAATCATATATGCAAGAAACAAATCCCTACAGAAGTACAGGTAATAATCATAAAGGTAAGTGTGTTCAAAAACCTATGTGTCAAAGATGTGGAAAAAACACCTAGGAAAATCTTTCAAAGGGATAGAAATATGCTATAGATGTGGAAATGAAGGTCATAAAGCAAGAACCTTCCATGGAAAAACGAAGCATCCAGTTGACTTGAGGAAAGGGAAAGAAGTTCTTTCTGAGGGATCAATTGAATGTTTTAAATGTGGTGTGCATGGTAATTATGCAAACACATGTCCTATTAAGAAGTATCATGAATGGGATCACCAAGAGCGTACAAATGTTCATTTACCAATACATAATGCAATTCCAATTGAGGATGAAGAAACTGAAAATGACCAATCAATGGTATGGATTATTTCATAACTATTGTTTTCCTATTTTGGAATCTTAGGATATGATTCATGATTTTGTTTGTTGGAAAGATGTATTTCAGAATAAGTTGGAAAGGAATGTTTAATGGATCATGAAGAATGTTGAATGAGTAAGATGTCAACAAATAAGGGCTTTAAGAGTTATGGTGAAATTCTTAAGAGTATTAAGTATATTTTGATGATGGGGTTACATTAGAATACTTTTTATAGTATGTGTAACCCTGATGTTTAATATATGAAAATTTTATTCAAGGAATATTTATCTGTTCTTTTGTGGACATAGTTATAAAGAACCATTTGGGTTTATATGATCCTTACTTTTGAGGTAATTATGGGTTGTTATACGATATGCTAGAAAATGAAAGGCATGAGATAAACTTGAGGTTAAAATATGTTATGATCATTTTTGAAGATTTTATCTCGTTTTGGGAAATGTTTTGGAAATTATTTAGTTTTGGAAAAAGGACAACACGCAGACCGTGTGACAACCTGTCGCATCGGACAAAGCTGTGGGAATCGAACCCACAACCAAAGTGTGACTCATATATATCGCATACCACTGGACTAGGTGAATTACCTGGTTAGTTTGACTGATTCTTTTTTAGTTAGATGATTTTATGATGTATGAGTAATCTAATTTTGGGTTATCTATGGAAATTTATTAACCTATCATGGAGGATATGTTATTAGGTTAATTACTATTCAATACGAGACTTTAGGAGCAACTGATGTTGATTGGAGATAAATGGTACGATTTAACTTGGAAGACTATGTGACTAAATCCTTCAAATATTTGGGTTTCAATAATATTTTGGTTCACATTGAATAATTTTATGGACAAATTGTTTATCGAATGGTCGTCGTCGAAATTTGGGTTTTGTTGGAAACATTTTGAAGATTAAGCATAGATTTTCTTTTTTATAAAGGGTTGTCCTTTTCTGGATTATCTGATCTTGTACTAACCTTTTTGGGTTGGTTTTGGTTAATGTCTAAAGACATGGGAAGTATATAGTTCTCTTTGGTGGATTAGGTGATTCTCTAGAAGTTGATTATAGTACTCTTAATGTGAACAAGTCTTCCTAAATACTCGTCTTTTGGAGAAAATATGAGTTTGTGTAAGGAATCTAATAAGAGTTGAAAGTCAACATGATAAGTTATTATGTTTCCTTTTGAATAAATTCCTCAATAAAGAGTAACTTAAAAAAATGTTTTCTATTAAATTTTCCTGTTGGGGAATCGAATACCATTTAACCCATCACAAGTTTGTGATTTTCTTATGGTTAACTTTCTCCTAGACATGTTTACTATCACTCTCCATCAGAACATGACCCTTTGTTTTTTCTTCCATGTCCATATTTTCCTACATGTAATCCTAGTATGGGTTAACTCGGGTAACCTCTGTACTTATCTTCCTTTATTTTAAAGTGATTGTTTTACCGACTCTTGTTCTGATGTGGGACTTTCAAGGATGTTTCCAAGCTCAATTTTAAAATTGCGAGGACGCAATTCCCAAAAGGGGCGAAGGATGTAACACCTTAGGTAAATAAAGAATATGAAATTCTTATATTTATCCCTATTTGTGGAAAAATGTCAATATTAATTTAAATGGAACTCTATGCTCGATGGCTTACCCAATACACAACAACGAGTTCCTTTGAAATCTTACGTTCCACTCTAATAATAAAATAATATTATTTTAAATGGTAGTTAACGCCTAGCCGTTGTATTGACATGAATGAATAGAAATAACTAAAATATGATTATATATTTTTGTTAAATGTTTTTAATTTTAACCAATAAATTTTAGAGGTTTAAAATACAAATGAATCCTATCTTAAGCATTGAATACACTAGTATATTTAAAAGATTGTTTTACTACCTTTTGATGGAAAACAATTTTTAAATAAATCTTTTGACAGTTTAATAAGAACTATTTTTCAAAATAAACATATTATTTATGATCAGGACATTGAAATTTACCTTGGGTTAATTTTTGGTATTTTTCTGACAATGTTCATTTTTCAATGAATAGTGAAAAATACTGCCTTTTACATCAAAACTGCTTTTTCATATAATTTAATTATATGGTTATATTATCTTTTTAATTTGATTTAAAGTTTAATTGGAATATATTTTTACCATTTAATCCAATGATAGTCATTGGGATTAATTTCACTTTGGAATTGGGCATAAAAAAGTTCCAAACTTTTCATAAATATTGTTTCTAAAAAACCCGCTATTTGTTTTGACAACGGGAAGATTTTTTTAAATTAATAATTGTAATTTATGTGTTTGTAATATGGTAAAATGTATTACATATTTGGAATCAGAAGGTCAAAATTATGTAATTAAGACTCTTTTGTTTTTGGACATTATGAATAGTAATGACAGTAATTATCTTTAATTATCTTGATTAATGAGTAATCAGGTAGTTAAAGATAATAAGATAATATCATAATAATAAAAAAATGACCACAAAATGGGTCCTAAGGCTACCGGTTGTCTCATGGCAGACCATGGGATTCCTTGTGCCAAACATGGGGGCCCCATGGAATCACTTTTGTGAGAAAGTGACTTTTTATCTTTTTATTTTTAAAGAATGTTAAATGTGACAAAGAATGTATCACCTAAGTAAAAGATTTTTAATTTTGTCTACATAAATTATCTTTTAGACTATAAATATTCATTAGAAAGATAAAAACATTTCCTACATAATAATATTTTTTTATAATTTTTAGACATTAAATTTATTAAATTATATATGACATCATGATGATGCAACGATTACCTCATTAATAAAGGATTTAAATAAAATGGAAAGATAATGTAAAATCTAAGACCTACATATGTCCAAAACCTAATGGATGGGTGGATTTTGAACCCTTATCAACTTATCCTAGAAAAAAATTAATGTGGGACCATTAAAATCCGAAACTCATTTGAAAATAAATTTACATTTTATACCTTTCCAAGAGTGCCCCTCCTCTCCTCTTATAAAAGGCCCCAACCTCTACCTCCTTACCCACACTTCCGAAGCCTTTGGATCGGCCAAACCCTACCCATTGTGTCTCTCAAAATCCCTCTCTAACTCCTTGAAGCCTCACATTGGGCAGAAGTCTTCCCAATGAAGCCGTTGAGCTCAAACCACAGGGAGTTACCCGATTTTAAGGTAATGTCTTCACTTGTGTCCTTTTGTTTTATTTTGCTTCTCCAACCACCTAAAATATTTTTATTCATTTATTTTGTAACAAATCCAGTATCTTTAATATACAAGGATGTTTTTATAATAAGGATTCAAGCTACACTTACACACACCTACATCTAATGGTTAAAGAACATACTGTTTCTGTGGATGGCGAATTTCTGCCTCCCAAAATGATGATTTTTCAAAATTCTTCTAACACTTTCAAAGGTGGCCATTAAGATGAAAATATATTTATATATGATATCTAATATGTTTATGTTTTACTTAAGCTTCTGTATTTTTCATTTATGGCATATCTTTATGGTTTCCATTATGGGTAAACACGATATCTTCATTTAAGGAAGTGCGGACTACCGCCCCCTCAAAGTGATTTGATTCGTTAATACCATATGTGGTACGTATAAAGGATATATTTAATGATATTATATATGATACCATACTGGAATTAGAATACTATTATGTATCATTATGTTTTAATTCCATTAAATATGAAATAGAAATAGAAGTAGCGTTCATTCGTACGTACGGCTTACCGTCTCCATGAACGGTACATTTCATTTCTTATCTCAAAATGATATGTAATACTATAAGTACATAAATATAATGGATATATATGTAATATATTAAATCTAAATTATGGATATCATTCTGTAATTATAACATATATATATCTCTCTCATTTTGTTTTAATTCCATTAATATGACAAAAAATGAAAGTAGCATTCATGCGAACGTACGGCCTACCGTCTCCATGAACGATGCTTTTCGTTTTTTATCTCCAAATGATATGGAATAGTATAAAATGAATATTTACTGGATATATATGATCTTTTAATCATTAATACTATTCTGGAAATTATTTACTTATTACTACATGGGCAATCTTTTTTCAAACAAGTTCATTTTTGACTCATGTACCAAACATCGGCAAAAACGTCTGATATGAACTAACATTATTAAACAATTATTATATCATTATAATATGTGATATGAAATGAATAATAATATCTAAATGAGGTAATTAGGCAATTATTAATTTAAAAAAGTTTATTATTCATGAATATAAAGAAATGAACAAGACAAGTTGGACTGGAGGTAAGGGATCCTACTCCTCTCTTTCTTTTTAAGTACACTCTTTTATGTCATTCCTTTTAAATATCATATTTCTTGTTATTGGGATGTTATTTAATATTACTATTACTATAATTTTTATGTTCATATGATGAGAGACCCTATTCTCTCTCATCAATCCATTTTGGATGTTTTGAGTGGCGCCGTTAGGCTGCCGAATTTTCATAAGAGATCTATCCTCTCTCTTTCTTTTTAAGTACTCTCTTTTATGTCACTTCTTTTAATCACTTCTTTGTTATGTTGGGGGGTGTTATTTTATATTCATCCTTCTGTAAAAATTATGTTAATATGATGATAGACCCTATTTGATCTCATCAATCCATTTTTGGATGTTTTAAGTGGCATCGTTAGGCTGCCGAGTTTAGGTAAGGGATTTTCCATCTCACTTTTATTCCCATGAGATTTATGCTACATTTGCCACAATTTCCTTTGAGTTGTGTATGTACTTCCCATTATTTTACTCATTGTGTAATATACTTTATTATATTAGTATTTAAATCAATGTTTTATTTTCCTTCTTTAACGAGGTGTATGTTTCGAAAGATACCCATGTCGGTAAGGGAACCATTCACCCTCCTCTTTTTAAAAGACTTCTTTTGTTGGGTATTTTAATTTACATATTGTTATGTTGGGATATGTTCTCATATATCCTTATTCATGAAAATTTTATTTCCAAGTGATGAGATACCTTTTTTTTATCTCTCATAAACTCATTTTGATGTGACGTCGTTAGGCTGTCAAGGGAACTTCTTAACCCAATTTCGATTTCTTTGGGTTCAACATGTAGTTATTGAATATGTCATCCTTTGAATATGTGTGAATGACCTTTGATTATTTTACACTTAATATCCACTTATATTTGGTGTATTCGTTTGTCACACATAATTATGTAATTGATTTATCCTTAAACCAAGGATACCGTCTTTATAAGGGACTTCGTCTCAATCTCCTTTCATTGAGGCATATTTTGTTTTATACACAACCTTCTTTTATATGGTGTATAAAACCCTTTGACTTTTACGTTTACTCAAAAGGAATCTTTTTTATATGAAGCGTTTACTAAACAAAAAAAGGGAATGATTTTGTCATACATATGTGGCGACAACGACTTCTCTGCCGCCGTGACCATTATTTGAGTTTCGGCTTCCTCTACAAGCCATACCTTCTTTTTAAAAGAAAAATAGATACCATGTTTTAATTTTCTTTTCTTTTGGTATTTAAAATGGTTCTCATAATGTTTTTATATCAATGTGTTGTATTGATATCTTCTGATTGAAAGGTGGAAATGTTATGTTTCCTTTATGCATGTTTTATGTGATATGATTATGTTAAAGTTATTGGGCATTATTATGAAGACGTGTAGTTCTGTGATAAACTAAGGGTGGGTGAGCCCGATATAGCTCTCCAATGCATTGGGTAACGCGAAGGAGTGAAACGTTAAGGTTTATCTGAAGATATTTAGGGAATATACTTTGATGGGTATTCCAAACAAAACCAAGAGGGTTACTCCCTGTGTAAGATTGTTATGAACGCCTCAAGTTACCTTTTATGTCTTATGATTTCTATGATTTATTCATGATTTGATGAGGTATGTTAAAGTGCCTATGTTTTATGGGTAAAGTGAGATTTCATTCTTATGTATATATGAACTCATGTTTACTTTCCATATTTTTATAACCCTTACTGAGCTTTTTATGCTCATCCCAAGTTTTTGAAATGTTTTTCACAGGTCAAGGGAAAGGTACATGATGTGATGATAGTGTCAAGGATGTGTCAAGAAAGAATCCATGTTTTATTTTGAATATGTTTCGTTGATGGGAAGAATGAATACTGTCTTTTATGTAACCACTTTCTTTAAATGTGGAATTTAATGCAAGTTTCATGATCTAATTCTCTAAAACTCTAAACCTGAAAAGATCCTCAATGTGTAATCTTGTAATAACTCAAGATTAAGTAAGGTTTAAGACTGGGGCCTTATAAAAGGTTCCCGTAGAAATTTGTTAACTTATGAAACATACACCACATGAAAGAAGGATCATACAATGAAAATGTAAATACCCATAAAATAAAGTATATTAAACAAGTAATACAATCTTGTCCTGTATAGACCCCACACAAATGGAAATGTTAGAAAATATAGCATTAATCACACATGAATAAAATATAAGATGAAAATATATTACATTGTGTCTAACTTGACTTGTTCATTCTTTAATTTCATGAATAAAAAGCATTAGTTAATTATACTTAATTTATAACATTTTTAAATTTATTATTCCTTTTTTATCAGTTATTAACTTGCCCTAATAATCATTTAATTATTCAAGTTTATATTGGTCTTTTTGTCTATGTTCGATACTTGGGTCAACAATTAACTTGTTATAATTAAAAATTTTATATGTTGTCAAAGGTCCATTATCTCCAGAATGATATTAATGATGTATATGTCATATATATCATATATAACTAGTATATATGTATTAATAATAGTCCATATCTTTTGTATATAGTAAATAAAATGCACCGTTCATGGGGACGGTAGGCCGTACGTACGCATGAACGCTACTTTCATTTCATTTTTTCATTTTCAAAGGAATGAAACCAAATGATACATAGGTTTATTATTGTTATTGTATAATATAAAATTTTATATTAGTTACATATGTTTATGAAAAACATCCTATATACGTTCCATTTATTGTATTAATGTTCCATATCCCTTTGAGGGGCGGTAGTCCACACTTGCTCAAATTAAAATTATCGTATTTTCCGATTATGGAAGCCATAAAGATATGCTATAAATAACAAATATAGAATGATAGAGAAAATATGAATATAATATATATCACATATAAATATAGTTCTATCTTAATTACCACCATGAGTGGTGGTAGGAGAATATGGAATAATCATCGTTTCATGATGCAGTAGTTCGTCGTCCACAAAAATAGTATGTTTGTATCCATTAGATAGAGGTGTGTTGACATATAGTTCGAATAATTCTAAAAAAATCAACCTTGTTTATTGAGGATATTGGTTTTATTATTTATACAAATAATAATAATAGAATATTATGTGATGAAGTAAAATAAAAGAGTATAACTTGATGGAAGATGTTGCCTTTAAATCGGGTAACTCCCTTTGGATTGACCAGAATGGCTTTCTTGAGGGTCCTTCATCCTAAGGTAAGGATTCTTGGAGAATTATAGGGATGGTTGGAGATTATTTGGGAAGGTTTTGGATGATCCAAGGTGATTGAGAGGTTTGTTTAATGGGTTAGAGGCGGTGGCCTTTTAAAAGAGGGAGGAGGGGCTCTTTAGGAATGTTTAAAAGTATTATTTTATTATAAATGGTTTTTCGGTTTCAAAAGATCCAAAAATTATTTTATTCTAATATAAGGTGAATATAAGTTGAAATAAAATCAAAAAATCATTATTTTATAGGTTTTGTATATGATTTATTCCTTGTCTTTTTTCATAATTTTTTACTCTTATTTAACTTTTACCACATCTTCTTGTATATTCATACTATATGGATAATATAATTACTATAAAACCCCACGAGACCAAAAATGGATCATTAATGACATTATTAACATCATATATGTCATTTTTATGATTCTTATATTTTTTGTACTATTTTATCATTTAATAAAATATTCTTGGATTTAAAAACACATTTATGTCAACTTTGATACTATTCATATCATGACTTTTTAAAAAATCCAAAAAAACATGATTATTTATATAAACCTTCATTAAATGAAAGATAAAAATTTATCCTAATCAATAAAATTTTTTTATGAAAAAAAAGATTCAAAATAAATATATTTTAATATTTATAATGTCATTTATTTGAAACATTTATTAATGAAGCAATTACATAATTAGAATTTGTCATAATTACCTTTATTTATTTGTTGTCTAAAAATTAAAAATAAAATAACATGATGTAGGAAATTATTTTATAATTCGAAATAATATTTATAGTCGAATATATCACTTATATAAATTGTTTTAGTAAAAAGATTCATCTTTATGTTATTTTTATTTCTACATTAAATAAAATGTTATTAATGTCATTATATTACCCAAGTGGCTTTTAAAAAAACAACTCTCACCTATGGATTGTCTTTTTCGGCCATTACTCTTTCAATAATGTTATTATATGTGTTAAGTTAATTTTATGTTATTATAATATTATTTTTACCTTGAATTACCCTATTTACCTTTAACTACAGTAAATAAAAATCAAATGTTACTATTCCCCAATAATTATTTTTATCCTTTTGACCAACATTTTAATTACTAATGAAAAAAATTTATGTCGGATTTTTGAAATTCAATTAATTGAGCTTGTAATATTTCATTTAAATTAAAATGTTGATATTTAACAACTATGTAGTGTTTTTCACTATTAATAAAAAATAAAACATTTTCAGAAAAATAACAAAAAATCAACCAAAGATAATTTTGATATTCCGAATTCAAAATTTATTCCCATTTTAAAAATTTCAAAACATAGATGATTCATTAATATATTTTAAATTAATTTTCTTTGTCAAAACCAAAAAGTTTGTTTTTATGAAATAATAACTATCAAAAGATTGACACTTGTTTTTGTACTATTTCAAAGTGATATTAATTTTGATGGCCATCATTGGATTAAATGGTAAAAAATAATCCAATTAAATTTTAAAACCCATAAAAAGATTATCTATCCACATAAAAAAATTAGATTAAAAGGCATTTTTGAATTAAAATATAGTATTTTTTCACTATTCATTAAAAAATGAACTTTATTAGAAAAATACCAAAATTTCCACAAAATTAAAATTTGATGTCCCAATTCTAAATAAGAATATTATTTTGTCAAATAGAACATATAAAAGGGGAAAACACTATATTTAATAAGTTTTCACCGTCAAAAGGTGGTAAATTGACCTTTTAACAAATATTAGATTATTTAGGCCTAAAATTGGATTCATTCACATTTTAAGCCTATAACTTTTATTGGGTAAATTTATAAACATTCAAAAATCTTGTGTAATAATATTTTAGTTTTTTGTATTCATTATCTCCAATAAAAATGTCATTGCGATAACTATAATTAAAAATAATAATATTATTATATTAATTTTCAGTATATTTTTATGTTTTGCACAACGTAAGATTTCAAATAAACTCATTATTGTGTGTTAAGAAAGTAGTCAGATACAAAATCCCCTTTAAAGTAAAAATAATATTCAATTAAAAAATATTAATAAATTTGAAAATGTCATATTCATTATTTACCTGGGATGTTACATCCTTCCCACATTTTTGGAATTACATCCTCGCATTTTTAAAATTAGGCTTGGAATCTTTATTCAATATCTCACATTGGAAAAAGAGTCAAAAAATATCACATTAATAGAAAGAAAGAAAAGTATAATGGTCCCCCCAGATAACACATAAAAGTATTCCATGTAGGAAAACATGTATATGGAAGAAAAACTAACTCTCAACGACTAAAACGGATTGATAGAGAACTTGATCACATAAATTTAACAACCAAAATAAAATAAATGTGTTGTTGGGTAAAATTATGTTGATAAAATAAAGCGTATAACATTTTTTCTGGAATATGTTTTTTAGAGTTGAATTTTTTTTAGTACCTAGACTAAGATCATAAGGAAATATACTTACTTATCATGTAGAGTGTTTTCCTTTAATAAAATTCTATCACAAACTCATATTTTCTCTAAATGACGAGTATTCAAGATGACTTGGTCACAACTGAAGTGATAGAATCAACTTCTAGAGAATGACATATTCCGCAAAAGTTTTACTATATATTTCCACTGTCTTTAGAAATTAAAAAAAACCAAAATGGTTACTACAATATCAGATAATCCATAAAAAGAACAATCTTTTATAAAACAAATACTACTATTAATCTTAAAAATTCAACAAATGGTAACCAAAGTTCAATAAAGAACATTCAATACACAATTTTCCTTAAAATCCTTCAATATAATGCAAAATAAAATTGAATCCCAAATCTTAAAAGAGTTTAATCACATAGTTTCCACATTAAATATTTACATTTATCACCAAATAACATAGACTTCTCTTAAAATCTCATTCCAAAATGTAATTAACCTAATCACATATTCTCAATTATAGGTTAATCATTTCCATAATTAACCCAAATTACCATATGTCTACAATAAAAACATAAATTCTTCTAAAACAAAATTTCATCCATTTCTCCACAAATGATACCATATAGTATTCTATTTTCCTTAAACATGTAGTGTTCTCAAAAAAGGGAATGTATTTAAAAATAATAATTATAAAATAATCACTAAATCATTTTCCTATACCAATGATACCCATTTGGTAAAACATATGTTTTCAAAATCAATTTATTCTTTATCTATAAAATTATTTGATTAAAAAGAATAAGCCATACTAACTAGGGACTTCAAGTAGGCCAATGTTAGGAGATGAACCCTTGTCACCCTTTGGTTGTGGGTTCGATTCAAATGGCCTTGTCGGACACGATTGGTTGTATCCCTTCCCATGATTTTTACTTTTTATAAAACCATATTATTTTATAAGATTCCAAAAAATGAGATAAATTACTTAAAAATGACAATAAAATATTTTAACCATAATATTTCTAATTGAAACTCCGATTTCATTTGTTTCTCTTTAAGAATACCACCACATTTTCCTTCACATATATTGTTATGTAGGTTCCTACTAGATCAATACATTTGATAAAACAAAAAAGGTTAGTGTGAGTATATTAGTAAAATCATCATATAATATCTTATGAGAATGATAAACACTGAGATATACTTGTTCATGTTATCTTAAACTCTTTAGATTTATAAAAAACAACTATGAATCTTTCTAATATGCTAAACATTTTGGTTATGTCAGTTTTTCATAAATAAAACCCTAACCTCTAAAGTTATCTAAAACAACCTTTGATAAAAACTACAAGGACTCAGCCATGAACATTACATAATCATGAATTAAGTTAATAATATAAATTGATGATATTTTAAGTTTTATATCATTAGATAATTTGGTCATAACTTATATATAACAACATAAATATTACTTGTTGACACTTATACTCGATATCAATTTTTTTATAAAATAAATAATCTTACAAAAATATGTCTAGTTCCATGTTTTATATAGCATGAATATTCCTTGATCACATCCTTGACCCTATTCATCTTTATTTATTGTGAAAAACATTTCAAAAACATGGGATGAGCTTAAAAAGATCTATAAGGGATATAAAATAAGGAAAGAAAACATAAGTTCAATAGTACATACAAATAAAAAGAATCATACTTTTCAATCTTAAAACATTATATCTTTAACATACCTCAAAAAATCATTAGATTTATGACTAACACAAATAAATCATAAATCATACTTAAATTATAGCTATCACAACTACATATTGAGATATGTTTGGAATACCCATTATAGTATATTCCGTATATATTTTAGGAGAAACATGAACACTTACCTCAGTCACATAACCTGATGCATTGGAGAACTATCTTGGGATCACCCTCCCTTGGTTCTTCACGGATCCACCAGTATATGTAAATAATTCCCAATACCCATAACATATTAATAATGCATAAAAAAGAGTAAAATAAAGATAAAATTTCCACATTACAATCCCAATATATGATTTCAAGATATTTACATAATCAATGCTTTATCAAACCATTTTCAAAACCATTTTAAAACATTTAATGAAGATATTTTTGATTCAATGTTTCCCATAAAACATTGATGATTTTGAAAGAAATTTTAATTTCAAAAAATTAATGTCTATTTAAATAAATCCATAAATTCATTTCTAAGAATATTTTGATAATGAGAATGATTTAGAAAAATAAATAATTAAAACATTTAAAATGATATTTTAGTTAAAGAGTTCCTAACCAAATGAGAGACACATGAATATAAATAAATGAAGAATAAAATTATTCCATGCTTATAATATCATGTGAATAATATGATTCATGCTATAATATGTCAAAAGGTATTATATACACCATATAAAAGTGAATTTGTGTATAAAAAATAATAATCCTTAATGGAATGAAAATTTATACAATTTCCCTTACGAAGACCAGAACCATAGATTAAGGACAAATCAATGACATAATTATGCATGAAAATTAATAATACACCCAATATAAGTTGATATTATGTGTAAAACAATTATAGGTCATTCACACATATTCATAGAAAGATAGAATCATGAAGTTGAAGTATAACCCCAAGAATTAAAATTCGTCTAAGATGTTCTCTCATAGAAATTCAACACCCTAACTGCATCACATAAAAATTATAAAAATGATTTGATGAAAGAGAAAATTTTCTCTAACCACATGAAAATAAAATATACAGTAATATGGACATAGAATAACATATCCCAACATTTGAGAATTTAAATTTAAATACATAAAATAAAATATGTCTTTGAATAGAAGAGGAGGGTGAAAGGTTACCTTGACAATTTAGTAACTTATGAAACATATACCACATGAAAGTAAATAGTTTAAATATATCTTGAATCTCACGAGAATAAAAAGTGACATGAAAACCCCTTACCTTATGTCCGACTTGACTCTTTCATTATTTAATTTACAAAATAATAAACATTAGTTAATTATAATTACTTATGAAAATTTATAAATTTTATTATTTCTTTAATATAACTTATTACTTTTCTCTAATAATCATATAATTTCTGATGTTCATAACGTTCTTTTTGTTAATGTTTGGCACTTGACTCCAAAATTAACTTGTTAAAATTACAAATGATTCATGTGGTCAAAAATAAATTATATAAAGAATGATATTCATGATTTAGATATCATATATATAATATAAATCTAGTAAATATGATTTTATAATAGTCCATATCCTTTGGATATAAGAATTGAAATGCACCGTTCAAATATATGGTAAGTCGTACGTACGCATGAACGCTACTTTCATTTCATTATTTCATTTTCAGTGGAATGAAAACAAAATGATACATATGTATATTACTATTCCTGTATAATATAATATTTTATATATGTTACATAATTTCATTAACAACATACATTATATGTTCAGTGTAAGGTACTAAGGAGTCTTATCACTTTGAGGGGGTGGTAGTCCGCATTTCATCAAATGAAATTATCTAATTTACACCTTATGGAAACAATAATGGTATTAAATAAATGAAAAATAAAGAATCATAAATACAATATAAATATAATATATGTCTCATATAAACACATTTCCATCTTAATGGCCATCAAAATAGGTGGTAGGAAAGTATTGAAAAATCATCATTTTCTGAAGTGGTAATTTTCTTTCCACGGAAACAGTATGTTCGTATCTATTAGATGGAGGTTTGTGGAAGTGTATTTACAATAAATCTCATAAAAAACCTATTATATTTGGGATAATGTTGTTATTATGTAAAACAAATAAGATAATAGTGAATGAATATGTAAAAAAAGTGAAATTACGGGAAGATGTTACCTTTAAATCACGTAACTCCCTTTGGTTTCAACCAAAAGGATATCTTGAGTTTCCTTCTTCCAAAATTAAGGCTTATAAGAGGAATAGAGGGATTTTTGGAGATTATTTTCATAGATTTAGGATGATCCATGGGTCTTGATAGGTGTTTTAAAGGGTTAGTGGTGGTGGCCTTTTATAAGAGGGAGGAGAGGCTCTTTAGGAATGTTTGAAATTATTATTTCATTATAAAATGATTTTATGTTTCAAAAGATCAAAAACATATTTTATTCTATGATAAGGTGAATAAGAACTTAAAAAAATCATCTAATAAATATTGGACAGTTTTTGGATATTATTTAATCGTTATCTTTTAATTTAACCCTTTTTAATTCTAATTTAACTTTTACCATATCTTCTTGTATATTCATTTTATATGGTTAAAATAATTACTCAAAAATTTCAAGTGACACAAAATATATCCTTAATTAATGTCTTAACTTCATATAAGTCATTTGGACTAATATTATATTTTTATGACAATTTTATTATTTAATAAAATATTAATTTACTTAAATACTCATTTATGTCAATTTTTATACTATTCATATCATGAGTTTTTTAATGATTTAAACCAACATGAATCATTAAAAAAACATCATTAATTCAAATATAACAGGTCATCTTAATCTATAAAATTTGTGGATGGAAGAAAAGGTTCAAAATAAATTTATTTTAATATTTATAATATCATTAATTTGAATCTTTTATTAACGAGGAAATTACGGCATCACTATTGTGTCATAATTAAATTAATTTTTTAAATGTCTACAAATTATAACTAAATTACCAAGTTGTGGTAAATTTTGATATATTTATATATAATAATCATATTCTTGTAGATAACATATATAACAGCATATAAAAATTGTTTTAGAAAAAATATTCATGTTTATGATATTTTTTACATTAAATAAAAAGATATTAATGTTGTCATCTTACCCAAGTGGATTTCAAAGGTCAAAAGACGCTCTCAAAACTTTTTAGGCCAGAAATTAATCATTTAATAAGGTTATGATATGTGTTAAGATAATTTTATATTTTTATAATATTAATTTTACCAGGAATTACCCTTTTTACCTTTAACCTCAATAAATAAAAATCAAAAGTTACTATTTACCAAAAAACTATTTTCATCCTATTGAACCACATTTTCTGTAAGGATGAAAACAATGAATGTCATATTTTTAAAATTAAATTCACATAAGTAGTAAAATTTCATTTAAATGAAAAAGTCTGCTTTTAACCACTATGCAGTGTTTTCAATATTCGTAAATCATTTAACGTTTTCAGAAAAATACCAAAAATTCACCCAAATATTATATTGATATTTCAAATTCAAACATGGTGTATTTATTAAGAAATTATAAAAATATATTTTTTGTTAATTAATTTAAAATTAAATTCCATTGTCAAAACCAAAAAGTGTGTTTTTAGGAAATAATAATTGTAAAAATATTAACACTTATTTATGTCCAATATCAAAGTGATATTACTTACAATGACAATCATTGAATTAAATTGTAAAAATATAATCCAAGTATACTATATAACCAATAACAAAAGATAATCTTACCAAATAAATAAATTATATTAAAAGGTATTATTGAATTTAAATCCTGTATTTTTTCACTATTCATTAAAAAAATGAACATTGTCAGAAAAATACCAAAATTTTATATAATGTAAATTTTTATGTACCAATTCTAAAAATGAATTTTATTCTTTCAAATAGAACATATTAAGTTGGATAAAAAATATTTTAAAGGGGTTTTCTATCAAATGTGGTAAATCGAAATTTTAATAAATAAAAGAGCATTAAAGAATAAAATTTGATTTATTCACATTTCAAGCATCTATATTTTATTATATAAATGTAAAAAAATTTAACAAACATGTGTAATAATATTTTAGTTAGTTATATTCATTCTCGCCAATACAATGATTATGTGTTGACAACCATGAAAAATAATAATATAATTATATTATTTTTTGGTATATATATCAATGTTGTGTGAAACATAATATTTCAAAGAAACTCGTTGTTTCATGTTGAGAAAGCTTTCAAACATAGAATCCCCTATAATGTAAAATTAATATTCAATTCACAAATAATAATAAATATAAAAAATTTCATATTGTTTATTTACCCGGGATGTTATAATATGTGTGATTAAATGTGAATGATAGTTTTCATTTTTTAATATAGTTAAGGGACCCTTTAAGATGCTCTTAATTTTTTAAATTAATATATATTAACTTTTAATTCCATCATTCCCGAAAGTGAATGATTTAAAATATAATATTGGTTTGTTCCTAAAACCTCTCAGCTAATAAAATTTATGCATGTTTATATTTTACATTATACAATATCAATTTTATTTATCTTTAATTAATATATTTTATTTTAATTATGATAATAATATTGTATACATTAATTTTTTATAAATATTTACCTATATAGTGTAAATTGTCCATAAATAGAATATTTACGAAATTCAAGACATTATCATTATAATATGTTTCTTTTTTAATTATTTTAATAATTTTTAAATAATTTAATAAAATGATATTTTTATAAAATATCAATAGTGTCAATTTTGACACTATTCATTTCATTGACTTTAAATTAAATCCAAATAGAACCATTACGTTGAAAAAAATAAATAGAGTTTTAACATGTCATTGTACCTAAAAAATATTTAAAGAACCTTAATTAATACAGATTATTTTTCTTTTAATATATTTAACACCATTTATTTGATATTTCTACTAATACAATAATTTTTGTCTCGCTATTGTGTTATCATTAATGGTAAATATTTAATCTAAAAAAATTATAAATAAATTTCTATGATGTACATAATTATTATATATTTTTATAGAATATTTATATTCTATGTTATCTCCTAATTATATCTATATTAATATCATTATACTTATAAGAAATGATTGTGGGACATTTTGTCACATTCATTGATTTGAATAATATTAATGTCATATTCGTGGAAAAATATCTATTAAAGGATTACATTTTAAACCATATATTATAAAGGTTGAATATAAACATTCCATGGCATTTTTATATTTTTTTGAGTATGTTATAATATTATGTTTATCTTTATTTACCTGATTTACCCATAATCATGGTTATGAAAAAAATTACTAATATTATTATTCATAATGTAAAAAAATAAAATAAAAATATTTAAATAATTTAGACCCACTGATTCCAAATTTGGATTCAATTTTTCAAAATTCAGAAAATAAAATTTGATGTAACTATATTAAAGTTAATCTCGAACATGGAATGACAAATGGGTTTTATATACATAAAAATGATTAAAATATTGACAAGTGTATACATCCAATATTTATATGAAAATAATTCCAATTACATAAATTATATTAGATGATAAAAATTTAATATTTTTATATTTTAATACTAATAAATATATTTTCTAAAATTATAAATTATTTCGATGAAAAATGATTACATCAACTAAAAATTATTTTTTTACAATTCCTCAAAAATGAAACATTTTAAGAAAATACCAAAAAATTAACCAAATTAAATTTTTATTTTAATCTATAAAAGAAGAAGTTTATTTTTCAAATTTAATATAGAAACTTTTTAAATATAATTTTTAAAATGTTTTCTTCAATAAAAGGTGATAAAACTATTTTTTTCAAATATAATTTTTTTATCTGAAAAATCAAATGAGTTCTTATATAATGGTTAGAAAAAACAAAAGATAAATGTTAAAATTATATGGAATATATAAAATTAAAAATATGTTTTATAATATTTAGAAAAATTAATTTGATTAAAAAGTTATATATTATATTAATATACATTTTTGTTAAAACCGTGCATTGCGTGTAAAGCAAGACAACTTGTTATTATGTATAACATAAACAGAAAATGGTTATGAGGAAAGAGGAAGTAAGAAAAAACATTAAATTTATTCAAAAAAAATATTATGAATTCTCTAGGACTTGCATTCTACCCTCATTCATTAAATTGTTCCCTCTCAATTTAAACTTGGGATCAAAACTAGGGGTTAACATTTCAAAAACATCTTTGTTGTAATAACCAATTGGAAAAGGGATTAATGAGACACGAACATTAAAATAAATAAAGGGAAGTATAAAGGTCACCATGGATAACACATAAAAGGGTTCCATTTTGGAAAACATTTTTATGATAGAAAAATTTAACTATGATGTCTGGATTGATAGTGATAGAGAATGCAGTTAGGAGAATGTTAACAAACTAAAAGATATAAATCATTGGTGATATAAGGTATCATTTGATTCATCATAAAAAGTACTAAGATATCATTTTTGGTTTTGTTTTTCTTTACATATAGTTGAAGAATTAATTTAATTCATAGAATAATAACATAAAATAAAATAGTTACTAGAGGTGTAGAGTTTCATCCTTTATTTAATTTCGACCACAAACTATTCATTCTCTTCAAAAGATAAAAAAATTCAATAAGATTTTATTTATCTTATATTCCCATGATATCCAATTACTCTACCTCAATTTGTTTTACCCTTCGATCATCTTTTACTATTACATATTTACACTGGATTCCTCTCCTTTATCCATCTCCATTTCAAAGGAGTATTGTACTCTGAGCTTTATCCTAGTGACTTCTTTTACTTCATGTCACAACTAAAATATTCCACCATCACTTAGATATATGTGTGGAATTTTTCCCTTCCCTCTTGATACATACACTATAAAACGATCACATGATCTTGCTATATTATCTTGTAAAATATTACATTATCATGTACACTTTATGTTCCTTTAACATCTATTGAACATATCTATCGGTAATTCTTAATTTATTCTCATAAACTCTATTTAACTAGTTTCATAAATGAAAAAGATTATCAGGCTTGGATTATTCCTTATTCAGATGAGTTTTCGAAAACACTAACAAGTGTAAATGTTATGAAAAAAATGGTTCGATGCTATTTTTTCAAGATAGAACAATCATAACTCAATGCCGCATACATCTATAAGTATAAAAACAATTTCATAAACTAATCCCAATCTATATTTTTTTAGTATGTTTAGTTGTAAAACCAAATAACTTATGGTTTCCCATTATACATTTTTACATTAAATTTTATGGATTATTTCTATATTTTTTTTCATCACAACAAGTCAAATATTTATGTATGAATTATGGTTTTAAATTCGTAAATCTCACTACATTCCCATATTATCCTAAAAAACGTAATGATTCATAAAACATAGGATATTTCGATCATCATGGAACTATTTTTTTACAAATGGGAATCAAGAACTTCGCAATAATAAATATTTTCTCATCATCCCACCATAATCTTGTAGAGGTGTAAAATAAGTCTAAATATTTCTTTAAAAAATTTAAAATCAATCAATAAAAGGTTCTTCATGAAAATAATAACTGTTATTAAACACACGATGAATTCCTATAGTTCCTCATATTTTTCGCATAACCAATGTTCTTTAGATTATCTTCTATCATTAGTAGAATGAAATCTCACAAAGATTATCTTTTTATATGAATATAGATAGTCAAAAAAATTTATAATGATAGTAGATCCCTTATTATAGATTATTTTTTATTTATATATGTGGCCTAGAACACCTCTATTATACTCTTCATCATCATTGAAGATGTATTTCTATTTATTTTATATATCGATATTATTACCAATAAGGGTTTTGGTAAAACAAAAATTTTAGACTCCCATGAAAATATAAATCATGGACTTTAATTTTATTTGAGAACTATTTTCTCCTTGTAGTGATATTCCCACATGCATGTTATAATAATTGCATACTCATATTATCCATGAATTACAGTTGCATTTTTAGCCTCATGTATCTTTATATCATTATTTGGAATATTATTTACTCAAAATGATTAATTCATTCATGAAATACATTACACGAATAATTTCTAGATGATCGAGTGACTTATTTTATCTTTTAATATCACATATAATTGACTTCATCATAATGGTGAGTAGCTTGATCGGAGGGAACTTCAAGATAATTTATATGGAATAATACCTCGATAATTTGAGTAGGAAGATAATGATGTGAATGTTATTGGATAAGAAGACATCATTAAAATGGACTTATATTTTTAATCTATATCTTTTTACATGTTGAATAGTAAATAAGACTTCACAATCCCATATTATATTCTCACACAGTTTAGCAAACTCATATAGACCTATTAATTAAAAAACATCATCATGTTTAAACCAACATTAGAACCTGGATACACTCTGAACCCATGGGATTAATGGGAAACCCACTTTCCACAGGCCCACCATCCCAATTACATGTTATCACACTCAAACGTTGTCTTATGGGTGTTATACATCCAACTAAAAACTGACTGATGGCCCATTAAGGAACTATCCCACCCTACTAAGTCACAGAATTGATGGTTGTAGGTCTAACATACCCACGAAGATAGTGGATGTGTATTTTCTTTGAATTGTTAGGTTATTGGCGAAAAATTCTCATCACTATGAAAATATCAATGTCAAACAATACACCATAACAGAATAAAAATGTCAACATAAAACTAATGATTCATAAAAGATTACACTTTAAATTATTGAATTTTAAATTCAAAACATCATGAATTTTTCATTATCATTTTCTATGAAAAAACATATTATCATTGACATAATTATTTGGAAATTAATAATTGCAAATAAATACCCACAATACAAGGATACTTGTTAAATCCTTCCATCCAATTCAAAAAAATGAGTCCATAAAAACTAAATTTGCATCACATAAACATATTAACTATCCAAAAAGATATTGAAACATTATTGAATATAAATTAAACACATTTTATTAATAATAATATATTTTTATCATTGTTAAAAAGTAATATTGATATTAAAAAAGAATTGAATTTTTATTTATTAATTACATAAAATAATAGGAAGGATATTATAGAGGAAAAATATAACCACGTAGAGACAACAAGGAATATTGGATAAGGATAGTTGATATAAACTCATAAAATATAACTAAGGTATGTTAGAGATTGATTTTAAGGACTTATAACATTATTTTAACCCTAATTACTACACTTACAATTGCCAAGGTGAAAAAATTTTACAAGGGAAAATATTCATAATAATTGAAAATGATGTATACCAAATTACAAAATTTGATCCTCATGATTGGAATTTTGTTATAGATTTTTTCAAATTTATACCCATTAAGTGGAAAACAATTAATTTTAAAATAAAACTACAAACCTATGGAAATATTTCTTTTTATGAAAAAAATCATTTCAAGTGTACATATGTTTTAAATAAAAATTTAGAATAATGATGATTACAATGAAATTAATGAGTTTAATATTAATAAAAATTAAATAATTAATAACTAATATTAATTAACTAATATTATATTTTAAATGCAAAAATTGAAAATGTAGTACTCAATAAAATTATTATTTTACACAATTCACTAAAAAATTAATTTTTTCATTTGAATCATAAATTTTAAATAAAATATACTATTAATATTCTATTTTTAAAAAAATATACTTTTTTAAAAATAAATTTCTAGAAGTGACAAAATTAAATTATAATATTTATTCAAAATAATAAATTTAACATATTTTGGAGGAAATTATATTTTTGAATTATAAAATTACATGACAAAAGATTGTAATCTAATTTATTATTAATTAATACATATTCATTATAGAAAACTATGATGAATATTTTTCATACATTGTTTTTTCTTATTCATATCACTAATTTAGTGTCTAGTTTGTAATAGTTATATTTAAATATTATTATTTTCAGAGTATATCGTAGTTCACATAAATCATAGTGTTTCATGTCTAGAAATACAATCAGTTTTTTGTTTTTTAAATAATAGGGTATCAGATAATCCTCAAATATAATAAAATAAATTCATTTTCTTTTCTATAAACATGTTAATTTAATGGTTAACCATTGAAAATATGTTTGTTGAAAACTAACATTATAAAAACAGCCCATGAAACATAGTTTTATAAACATAAAAAATTTAAATATGATGGTATTTGAAAAAATAATATCACAATGATTAAAAAAATAATAACATTAATTTTATGATAAAATAAATATATGGAGAAGAAATTTTTTTTCCAAGTAATTATCGGGAGTGATAAATAATATTTTTCATATGAAAATGAATGATCAAGAGTGGTCCAATTTCCACAGAACCCTAAATTAATGAGGTCTCAAAAAACATCAATTCATTATAAATGAATGTAATTACATACCATGTTATATAATCATCAATTTACAGGATTTTAGGAGTTCTGTTTTAATATAGACAATAGTGATATTAAAGTATACTTTATTTTATTTAAATACATTAATAAAATTTCACCACTTGAATATGCCTTTTAATATTCTACTGCCATTATCTTATATTTTACTCAAACTGATGAGTGTAATGAAACCTGATTTCACTTATAACAATTATCAAATTATTTAATTTGTGAATATATATTATTGTATTAAAAAAATTCTTAAAAATTGATAAATATTTTAAAATTATAGATATTTATATTTTATAATCTAGTGAAAGTATGCACTTTATAAAAATTATATAATATGACACAATAAAAAAAATTATTTTGTAGTTATAAATATATATTTAATTAAATTATTTTATAGCATTTTATATCTATGTTAATTTTATAAATTTTAAATATTTTTCTATTTAAAATTTAAAATCATTTTTTATTAATAATTATGAGATTAGATTAAGATGAATATTTTGAATTTTTCTAAAAATTAATTTTAAAGGCGAATAATGAAATATAACATTTTTGGAAAATACCTTGGATTTTAAAATATCCCTTTGATATAACTATAAAATAATATAATGGATCCCTTTTTGGTGACCAAATATATTTCATTTATGTTGAACTATATACTTTTAAATTTTATTTTTGAATGGAAAAAATATATTTGATATTTAAAAGAAATGTTTTTTAAAACAATTGTTTAAAATTTATTATACATTAGAAATTTATATTTATATTTAATTAATTAATTATTATAAAATATATTTTTTAAAAAAAATCAGTGGATCCAGATTATCTAATATTAGATATATTATATTTTGGAATAACATTTTATTACTTTAGGAAACTTTTTTAACTCTAATAAAATGATTTATTTTTCAATGAACAATAACATTAGTAAAAGTTTTTTTTATTTTGAAAATTATTGATTCAATTAAATATGAAAAAAACATACATTACACTAAAACATATATAAAATTTATTAACATATATTTACTAGGTATTAAATTTTAGATAATAATAATAACACGTAATTATTAAAGAGATATTTTTTATAAAAAATAAATACATTATGTGTTTTTATTTAAAACATAATTTTCTAAATTATAGAAATTTTATTAGAATAAATTGATCTAAAATATGTAATAATAATTTTTTATTTTTTTCAATAATCATTTTCATTTATTTTAGTAATATAATAATTTACATGATAAATTTAATGTAATAAGTGATTAAATAACTAATCTAATGTGGGATGAATTTTCAAAAAATGTCATAACCTTTATACTATCTATAAATATTTTTTTAGGATTTAATGTTTTACCTAAATGGATTACAAAACTACCGATATATAACTCATATTAATTTCAATCCCTTCCATTCATTCCCTCAACATACCAATCTATTATTTATAAAAGTTTTACTCCTCCACTTAAAAATGGGGTATCACTTAAACCCTTAAAATACTCTACTATAATTTAAAATTTTAAACAATAACTATCCAAATATACTCTATATTATTCCATTTATATTCCTTAAATCTATTCTTCATGACAATTTAGCCTTAGTCTGTCCAATCCATTGTCATCATCAAGAAATGTTCAAGGTCACAACATAAGAATCAAATATTTATTAAGAAAAATGTTATTATTTACTATATAATTGAAACATTACCAAAAAACTATTTATTAGTTTTTTTATAATTTATTATCATTCTTTTATAACAATGATTTTTATTTTTCTTCTACTATGAAAAAAATCTATTATCACTACTGTTTGTATGCATACCTCCTACACAAAGAGAAACTTTTTCTTTATCATCAAAAAAAATCATTGATGGTCTTATTCATAGTATTAATGATAATAAATTATTTTCCTAGCATATTAATGATTCTAAAATGATAACTTCATATCTACCTTCTCCAATTTTTATCACTGGTTAATTGAAACACAAAATCTTTTATTGTAGGACTACCACCTCCAAGAATAAAAGATATACATTTTCAATAACATGAAAAAATACATCGATAAAATTACTAGTTTATGATTATATAAAATAAATATTAGTAATATATATCATAAACATGGGCCTTTGTGGATAATAAAAAAAATCCCATTACAATGTAATCTTCCAATATTGTTAAATAACCCCAAAAAAGTTCACTAACAATTTTAATTTCATAATATGTTACTATATTTGGTTTAATAAATTAATTTATACATTTCAGTTCAATTGTTTTGGAAATCAAAAAAAAATTATCAAAAAAGTATTTTTCCAAATGTTTGTTTCTTATGTGATGTATTATGTCTTTGTACAAAACATTACATTATAGGGAAAATAAAAATTATTGTAATATATAATGAATATAAATATTTATCATTATATCTAATATATAAAACCAAATGTTCCTCTGATCCATCATACTAAAGATTGTTCTAAATTTGTTTTATACATACAATTTTTCTATTAGTTTAAAGAAGGTATGATCATCATAATAACAGTAGTAATGATACATCATACTGATATTTATTCATTTTAACTTTCTTATAAAAAAATTATGAAATCCATAGAACTATCAGTAATGTTTAATCAGAGTATACATATATATATATATATATTTATATTTGAAAAAATAACTTATATCATTTTAATGGTTCTAATAAAAATGAAATCGTATAATTAAATTCCTTGATATCAAGATGATTTTCCAGATCCTTCTGAGCTTTGAAAATGCATGTTTTGTAAGGTTGTTGTAAAAAACAATACAATTTTAACAGTAGTGGAATAAATATAAAAATGATGTCATTTGAATTGTTATGATCTGATGAATTCACAGCTAAAATCATCTAATGATTTATCTATGTGAACACGTCATTCATTTTTATTTTTAATTCATTTGATGGTTAAAATTTAAAGAATTCCTTGTAAGGGTTGTATTTTCCTTAGAATAAATTTCATTTGTATTAATTGTGTGATCATGGTAATGATAAATGGTTTCTAGTGATATGAAGATGGTTAATCTGATCCATAAGATCAAATAATTATATGTATAGTAAGATAGAGATCAATAATCATATCGATGTCTTCTCTGGATAGGAGGGCCTGACTATAGAAATCACCATATCGAGTGCTTTCCTAGCAAGTAAAAAAAATACCATTACAGTATGTACTAAAATTATAGATACTAATGTAAGTGTTTCTGAAAAACATCACTCTTATAGTTAATGAGTAAATTATTTTATAATATTTTAATTCTTTATTACCTAACTATCATTTTTATTTTTGTTTACAAATGAATTGTTTTCCAATATGTATGTGTATTAGAAATAAAGTTTTATACATATCATTATAAAAAATTATTTTTTAAGTGTTTCTTTTATATGAATTAACATATTATGATTTAATCAAAACTTCTTTATTACAATTATAATATTCTCATATTTATAAAATACCTAAGCATTATATTTTATAATTTAATTTTTTTTTCTTATTTAAGGTTTTAAAATTTAATTCAACCACACCTATATCCATCACAATCAATTATGATCTAGTATAATAAAAATTCCATGTAATAGTATAATATAATTAGAAGTATTTATGTAAAATTATTCATAATAAAATTAAGTGATTTTAAATCATGATCATTACAATATAATGGAATAAAAATAGATACGTTACGAATGTGATTAAAAATAATTATTATTATTAACACATAATTTTGAGATGTGATTTAAAAAATATAATTAATAATGATAAATATTATCAATGAAAATTATAAATATAAATATATAATAATTATGTTATAAAATATGTAATTATGGTTTTTATCCTTATGATACCATAAGTTAAATAATTTTATTTAAATCAAGGATATACATAAGAGAATTTGTAACTCAAAATATTTTCATTGAGTTAACCACCTTATTAATTATTCTCTTATTTATAATACAAAATATTTTAAATTGATTATAGTTTCTTGTTTTTTGGGAATTTTTTTTTCCAATAAGAAACAATTTCATATAATGTATTATTTTAAATTCACATTAAAATGAAAGGGGTATTTTATATAATGGAATCATAACTATTACATTAAACATGATAAATAAAAAATATTTTCATTATTAACTCTTCATTATTAGTTTTCATTTTATTCAAATGAACTACCTCTCCTGAAGTTCTTTTTCATATTTTATTATTTTATGATCCCATTTAGATATTTATATTTGTATATCTAGTGACTTATTATGTTTATGAAATGGGATATTTTTGTGAAACCCATCCTTTTATATGGGTTATTTATGTTTTGATGGTGATGGTTTTTATGTGGCGCAAATATGTATCGATGATAATGGATGGGACCAAATATCATCAAGTCAAATATGACCCTACAAAGCATTTTTATAATATTATAACTTCAGATAGAGTATTACATAGACATAATGAGTTTACTCAAATAAGAATAGGCATATAGGGTTTTCTAAAATTTTCTTTTGCAGACATAATGATTATGTTTTCTTTAGCATGGGTATAATGTGTTTTCTCTCCCCTATTTTACTATGCATACCTATATGAAAAATATTCATTTTCAAAATTCTATAAACATTTAAATGTTTTATATCATGTTTCTCCTTGTTTTAAGATTCATTTATTTCTAAAAAATACAATGTTTTCAGTATTATACATCTTCATGTATCCTTCACCTTATTTCTTATTCACATGTTTTATATTTTATCTATTATGATTCATTAACAATGTATTAAAATATTACAATGATCCATCGTGTTTTATGGTTATCATATATCCTATAATGATCTTTTTGTTTTTATTTATATTTAACTAACATTTTAGTCATGAATATGATATAATAATTTATGATATTTTCCCCTTCATTAAGAATTTTATATTACCCCTATCTTATGTTCCCATTCCCAACGTTATGTATTTCATTAAAATATGTGAGATATCTTCTTAATGGTCTATAAGAACACAATTTTGTAAATTTATTTCTTGTGTTATAATATAAATTGTTTAATAATATAATTTTAGAGGCACTAAACATTTTGGTCCCTCTATTATCCAACCATTGTGTGATTTATTACAGATATCTGGAGATTAATGTATTATTTATGTTATTTTTAACATTGGATTCTATAAGGAGTATGAATATTTCCGACCATAAGAACTATAGTACACATTTTATTGTCCATGAGGTGTATAAAAGGATGAAATTTTACTTTTTTCCTTTAATAAATAAACAACTATTTAAAAAATTAAATGATACTAGCAAAAATTAATAAAACATAAATGGAAGATATAATATATTACTCAAAAAGTTTAACAATAGAACTAATATTTCATATAAGACAATCATATTAATAAATAAAAATATAACCTAATTAATATAAATAAAAAAGAACATTAAATAATGTTTTAACCTTAGGGTTTGTCCCATAACATTTATATCACAACCCCAAAATGTATAATCATTCATCGGAATAAATCCTCGATGATAAATTTAAGTGTAAATTATACCTCAACCAAATAAAATTTATCATGAAATATCATTAATCTCCATAAAATCATATCACTTAAATGATAAATAGTGTTTTTATTCTGTAAAAAATATGATTATCCTTATACATATAATCCCATGATGGTATAAAAAACTCTTATATTAACCTCGCATGAATAAACCAGACTATCCAACGTTATTGAAACCCCACCCAGTTACCAACTTAAAAAGCCTTAAACCTACACTCATTGATCTGGGGAAAAAACGTAGTATTTAAAATTATATATTTGATATTAATAATCATGATCTAGTTTATAAAATCAAAATATACAAAATAAAATAGGAATATTAGGTCACTTATATACAAAATGACCTTCTACATTTTATATAGATAATTAGAACACACTATTATATAAAAATACCCATTCCTTTAAGTGGGTATCTTCTCCAATATAAAATTTTTTACATATTCTAAATTAATTCTTCATAATAACCAATAAGAAACCATTCAAGAAATATATAACATAACACCTTTCATCATAAACTATGATAAAAATGATGTAGCGAGATAAAATTATCTGTAAGGGTAAATATAATCACAAATAGTTTAATTTCATCAGTGATGATAATATGAGAATATGGGTTTGATTATATACTCATATCTCAGGGAGAAAATATCAGATAATTGATACCCATAAATATGTGAATCATTAAACATGTGGCATGGAATAAATATAAAAATTAAAGAGTCACATAAATAAATAATCAAAAGACGTTTGATTTCAATAATTTTTAAAGGAACATTTAATAACTCATAAAAAGTAAAACACATGTTTATATCCCGTAACATCATATTTTTCACCCCTGTTCACTTGGTCATGCAAAATTTTAACCCTATTTAATATATAGGATAAACCACCCTAGAAAACTCCTTATATTATTCCTTTAAATACATGGATTATTCTATCATAAACTAGACTGATATATCAGTATCACCCATCATATATGAATAAGAAGGATTAACTATTTTATATGTTGTATTAGGATCACTAATTATTTATATTTTTTTATCATAACTAGTCATCGTATATATTGAATTGCAATCTCCCTTAATCTTAAATAATTTAAAACATTCGTACTAGAATATAAAAACTAGATTACTTCATTTTCATCTTTAAAATTTAAAAAAATCATTCCATTATATCATTATATACTCAGGTAAAATAAAATGTCTTCATGAAAATCTCATTAAAAAATTAATTTTTTGAATTTTGGAAAAAATAAAATTGATGGTTTAATATGATCATATATATAGTTAAAATGCCTTTAAATTAATATTTTAATAATATCATTGAGACCATGGGAAATATAGTTTTATTTTGTTAATATTCATAATCATTAATAATTATTAGGATGAAAATATCATCTAATGTAAAAATTGAATCATATAAAGTATGAATCAAATAAAATAATGATTATGATGGTAGGGGAATCAATTAATGTCCTAATTGATTAAAATAAACAATCATTTCTATATTTTAAAAATATATTAAAAAGTGAACCATGAGAAAAATCTAAAAAAATTACATTTTTCTCTTTCAAATGATGCTAAAATATCATATAATATATCACTAGTAATTAAATTAAAAAATATAATTTAAATAAAATAATGAATATAGTGGGTGAGTTTAGTGATAAGGCATTAAAAATATTAAAAAATATTATTAATTAAATATCCATTTATGGCCTTTTAACGCACAAAAAACGGAACCAATTAATATGATAAGGAACATAGAATACCAAGAGTATATTAATATTTATGATAAGATATGTATGGATTAATTTTATATACAATATAATAATCATAGGTGCATCAATAAAAATAATTTCTGAAATATAGATGTCTGGTATGAGAAATTATTGCAACATAGGTAACGGTTAAATCAAGTGAAATTGAATGCAATGAGATAATAGGATTTTATAAAACTAATATTTTCCATGAGTTAATTTTCTAAATCAAATTCGTGGGAAAATAAGTAAACTATAATAAAAATGATGGGATAAAACATGAATTATATGTAAAATCATTGAAATTGATACCATAAATCCCTTGTGATATTTATAATACTTGAATAAATATTTTATGAGAGGAAAAAAATCAATTGATATATAAAAATTAGGGTAAAAGTTTCATTACTGATATACTATCTCAATAGTAATCATATTCAACTTTTAATTGAAATTATGTTCATCTTATAATTCATGTTTCATATAATCAATATGGAGAAAAACAAATCTCACAAATATTGTCTTATTGAAGATAAAATTAATCAATTTAGTAATTATGTTTAAAAATTTTAACAACTACAAACAGATGTAGAAATAAATTAATAAAAACTTATTGGCTAATATACAATTAATATTGTAAAATCATAGTCAATAATGTATATGTCAAAGTATATAAATATAAATTTAGTTAAGAAACCCCTTACCCCGAGTCCCAATATAATATATATATCCATTATATTCGATATAGAATATTTTATTTATTATTTACTTTTTTAAAGAAGTTTTTTTTGGTCTATTACCTCAATATTATTAAATTTATTTCATTTAGTTCATTGTAATGTTTAATTAAATTTTCATATTAAGTCCATGTCATGTGTTTTTGGAATGTCTGATTCATTATTTCATAAAGAAATCGGTATGGTAAATGCGACCAAAGAAGTAATATTTCCATTATCTACCAAATTATAATCCGAAATTAAATATAAATTTTTTAAAAAAATATTATATTATATTAATAAATGAAATGTATATACATAAAATAATATACATCAGCTCATGAGTTGGTTGTCTATATATACGCACAATTGTTTTTTTCATTTTTTATTGGATGGATAAAATGAGAGAAAAATATTTTTAATAAAAATTAAAAAATTATAAGAATAAAATAATTTCATTATATACATACACATGAGCTTCCCGGATATTATGTTTTTGGAGTCCTAAATACTTTACTACATAGAGACAGTATTTCGTACATATGTATTATGTTGATTTCAATTTTAATGAAGGGAATGGTATTCATATAAATTAGAAATTATATTTAAATAATGAAAATTATTTCATGAATATCGTATATCTACATCAAATACATAATTATAAATAGACATGTGAGGTGGTGATGGAAAAAATAGGCATCACTTCATAGAGGTGGTAGTCCACATTTATGACTGAAAGATTTTTTTCAATTTTGATGGAAAACGAGTTAAAAAAGGCATTTATTAGAGTTATAATAGAATTTCAATATAGTGAATATACTAATATTTTAATATAATCATTTTTAAGAATTTTTTTTGCATTACAAGAAGAATATAAATGAGAATGGTTGGTTAAGAATTAAGAATATTCTTAGGAGAATAATTTTTGGCTTACACCATAGGTCATATTGGTTTATATTTTGATTTCAATAGATCCACTAGATCATTGAGAAGAAGTTATTTAAGGTATTTTAGCATGTATTTTCTAACATAGAGTGCTAAAAAAGTGTGATGATGAGAGGGGTGAAGTTTCCCATTTTAAGTGAGGGGAGGGGAAACATTGGAATAAATTATTTTAATAAAATAATATAAATTAAATTCCAATGAAAAATGAGAAAAATTAATATATTTCAAATTTTTGAAAAGTATAAGTCCAAATCCACTAATTTAGTAAAATTTAAAGATGTTTAGTTGGTTTTTAGTCCTTCCCATTTTTTTCATCTTGTTATCCCTTTTAACCATTAAAATGATATCAATTTTTTTAATCAGTACAAGGAAAGAATGATAATATAAAATGTAAAATGACCCATATGTGTAAAATGGTTGATATAATACACCATCTGTATTAAATGTTTTGTATGGTCTTAGTTTTTTCATTTTACACTTTTTATTATCATACAATTCATAATAAAATGCTATTAAAGATATTATAATGACTATTCACATAAAATAAATTATGAAAATCAAAAATATATTTTAATCTAATTATTTAAAACCCCAATAAAACATTTTATGTATTCATTTAACATAATAAATCACCAAAAAACATTCCATTTGTAGTTTTTAAAATGATTACCCATATTTGTCTATTTCTTTTAAAATCATTGATTTAGCATATTGATAACATTCAATTTAATAATCTCATTATAAAATATAACATAATAAACAAATTAAAAATTCATGTAATATTTTATAAACAAATGTAATGTATTTTTATTTATATGGAAAAATATTAGTGTTATTAAAAAATTTGAAATTTTTTATTTATTCTTAACAAGAAATAATATAAGTGAATTAATGATGTAAAATTGCATTATATTTCCATATCATTGAATTTTATGTGAATATGGTTAAACTAAACTCACTAAATAGAAACTAAAAAAGGATTGAGATATATTTTTTAAGTCTAATAACATTATTTATAAACCTAATTACATGAATTACCTTGATGAAGGTGAAAACTATTTACCATGGTTACTATTAAAAATGAACAAAAATTAAAGGGGAATAGATTATGTTTAAAATTAACAATGAAATTTGGAATTGATTTAAAAAATTATATATCCTTCATATGGAATAAATTACTTATTAAATTAATGTAAAAAATATGTAGAAAAACATTATTCCCTTAAAAATGCATTTAATTTAAAAAACTGAATTTATACCAATATTAAATATAATGTTAATTATAATAAAATTAATAATATTCTGTCTAATAAAAATAAAAAAATCAATGTTAAAAAAAATCATTAAAAAATGATAATTTTTAAAAAATAAAATTGGAAACGGTAGTTTTCTATAAAATTGTTCCCTCACTATTCACTGAAATATTAAACTTTTATACAAAATGCCAAAATGCGACCCAAAAGTAATTTCTATATGCTAATTTAAAAAATTTATCCATTTTTATGAATTATGATTTCAATAATTTTCCAAAATTTATAATAATATTATTTCCAAAAAAAAAATAATTTTTTTAAGGTATTATATTTTTGAAACATGAGATACCATTACTAAAAATTGAATAAATATTTATTATTAATAACAATTTCCCATTATATTTTCAAAAATTAAAATTTATCTTAATGTGGTTATTCAAATTAATAACAAAAATTTAATTTCTTATTTTAAATAGTAACATTTAAATATTATTATTCATATAGTATATCACAATTCTCTTAATAATCAATGTTGTGTGCTAAGAATTCAATTAACCATATTGTTCTGTTAAATCCTATGGACATTAAACAAGATATCTGAAATGTTTATTTGATATTTTCATATTTTGATCAGGGTATTCTAAGTGGTGTGCCTCCTACTTTACGCTCACATTTGGAATTTTTACAAGACATATTCCACATGTTTTAGTTTAGTTTATATGTGCTAAATTCATCTCATATTATTTACTCGAGTAGACTAGATTTCAATGGTGAAATTATATTGATACAGTAACCATTTTCAATAAATAATAGTCATGATAATATGATCATAATCTAGTGGTTCCTATTGATCATATAATTTGGTATCATAGGAATATACATGAGAGCATATGGGATCCTGAGAGCTAGATGTGTTCACATTTCCATCCCATATTTGTGTGTGATAGTATTTTAAATTAGAAATGGTTTAAATGTGGGTATGATGTGCGGGCCAATATCATTATATGATTACCTTTAGAGTTTTTAATAATTTGTTTTGAGGTTTTCAAGTAGTTGGTTTTTAATATTTTGTTATAGAAATATTTAATAAATATATAATAGATAAAATATATTATTTTATATTCCTATGTATAAAAACATTTAATAACACCAAAAAATCATAAGTTGAAATTTTTACCGCATATTTTTATTTTTAATGTTACCTTTTCTATGATTAATATAATATTCATGTTAAAATTTTCATCCAAGGGAAAATTAAAAAACTCCCATTATTTATTAAATATCTATCTTATATAAATATAACTTATATTTTTATTTTTAGAATTTGTTCCTTTTCATTGACATGTAATTATAGAAATGATGTTCCATAGAGGATTATCAAATTTTTTATATTTTTCATGTAATTTCTATTATTAAAGGATTATATTTTTTTCATTATAAAGGTGATTTATTTTTCTATAAGAGGATTTAAAATTGGGGAAGATATAAAAAATTATTAGGTGGAATACTCACTAAAAAATTTCAATCACCTTCTTCATAAGAAAATCCAAAGAGTACTCCTATGCCTCCTCTTTTTCTATCAATAGAAGAGAAATTGTAAAACCAATTTCTCTCCCTTTCTATATCTTTAAAAACAAGTTCTATTATTCATGTTCTACGCATTATTCATTATGGAGGTGACAAAAAACATGGACTAAGATGGAAAAAATTAAGCATTTTTTTATTAGGTTTATATAATTTGTCACTATCTAAAATTAACACCATATAAGAAATAAACAACGATCAAAAAAGTAAAAGATTTCAATATATAATAATTATATGTTAAATGTAATATTTGAATATATTATTCATTTTATCTCATGGTACATTAAAATAAATTAAATTAAATCATTTATTCATTATTTGTGGAATGAATTATGATTGAATTTATTAAAAATTAAAAAGTTTACATATGTAATTAATAATATACCATAGAGTAGAAGTATAATATTTTAGCGTCATATAATAAATTATAGTATTATTTAATTTATAATTTATTCTTAAATCATTCAATCATGAATGTTTAACAATTAAATTTATACAATGGATTAAATATGTATATTATTCCTCCATTTTTATCAAAAACATATTTTTGAGATATTATCCATTGTTTAATCTCTATACTCATTTTTTTCTGAGTGTTTAATATTATTTATCTACATATATTTGATAGATTATTTATTTGATAAAAAACATTATTAAAATATTCATATCAAATTGAAATATTTTCATCAATATATATCAATTTGATTATCCCCTAATAATCATGTCATTTTATGAACCTGAATGTGATCATATTCTGGAATTATTGTGTATTTCTCTAATGAAAAATTTCATCAATGTTATAATCACAACATTATTTCATCATTTTTACAATTGTTTAATGTTGCAAAAATAGAGTAAAACTGGAGAATGAATGGTTTTGTAGGTGGAAATGATGGTGAAAAATGATTTTGATAGGGTTTGACGAACATTTTGATGAAATTAGGCCTGATAATGATGGGAAACTATAAATCATCATATAAGGCTGTGTTATGACATCTTAGGGACCTTCAAAAAAATTTATATATACCTACATACCATAAAAGTCATAGTATAATCATGTTTTCCATTACCATATACCTTAGAGTGTAACCAGGTACATGAATGGACAATGATATAGAACCACCTAGAATGTTATACCTTTATTGATTTCAGTCATAACATTTCTATTAGATTAGAATATACAATATATAACTAAGACTCCTTTATCATATATATTGTGATGAAGTACTAAAACATTATTATTACCACTAGCATCGATAAAAACTAATGGAACCAAAATTTAAACTTACGCAATTAAAATATATGTAACAAATCATGAGTCACCTATATTCCAAATGCATATTAGTTTAATATTTTTTTTAGAATAGGGAAATACTATTGACATAAAATTCTAGTACCTTTTTAAACCAATGGATATTTTTTAAACCATAAAATCAACATAATTTTTCATAATAAGGAATTGACATCTTCTGAAAAATTATCCATATATAGTAGCCCTCTACTAATATCTTACATACTATAATTCTACACAATTTGGGGAAGTAACAATATATAAAGGGTGAGAATAGATACTCAGTATGGGTAAACCTAAATTATAACAATGAAAAATAATATGTGGTTATATGAATAGATTTTGGTATTACATAATAGTAAAATTAAGTGAACATGACATAGTGAAATCATACCCTATAAAACATGGAACATGAATCATGAGTCGTAGACTGATTTGTAGCATATCTTAAGAAAAAAAGGACTATTAAATAATGAGTCAACAATCACGAGCCATGAAAATTTATCATTGATACATTTCAAATTCATCAAAAAATAATTTCACAAATCATTATCATATTAACAATGGAATGTGAAATAATATTTTATAATGTTAATTGGGATATGATATTAAATTCACTCTTACAATCTCCCATACAATCACCCTGAAGATATAATAAAATTACAAGTTAATTCAAATATTATTTACAATAACAATTAAATATTAATAACTGACTTGGATTTCTATAATGAACCCATCCATAATAAAATATAATTTCAATAAATATAAACATTAATAAAACACATTATTTCATTCAATTTCATCATGAAAATGATACAAAACATCCATCTTTCATTCATAGATTAATTAACTGACAGAAAGATATAATATTTATATAAATTTCTTAGAAATAACCAATTATTACTGAAAACTAAAATATTAATTATCTCATCACTTTTGACGATAAAATGATAAATCAGAAATTACAACATTAAATCAAAATAATATTTAACTGAATAAAACGTAAGATAAATATAGGACATTCCTCTAACAATCAATAAAAATATGACTATAAACCTTCACCAATGAATGGTCACTCGACATGCAGACCCATGTAGAGATGCAAAGGCACAAAACAGATGGTGTATCCATACTCTCATACCCTTCCAAATACAAATGGAATGTGTCGTTGTAGGATACATGCTCTAAAACACTTCTAAAGAATATCCATGTTAGTGTTTAGATTCATTCCACCAAACCATCATCGCAAATCCCACAAAAAACTAGTCCATAATAAAACTCAAACCGACCCATAAAACCTCCTAAAACAGGAATAAAATTCTAAAACGTTTACATAGAGTCACTAAAATGAATGTTAAGTTTACTAGAATAAATTTATAAGAAAAATAAATTTATAAATTCAGTTGAAATTTTCTCCGAAAGGTAAGACTGATTATCAATTTCATTCAGAAATGTTTTAAAAACAAAAAATCATAAAATAATAGGAATGTTCATTTAATTTAAAACCATTATTAACATGGGATGGAATATTTAAATCTAATAATATAAATAATAGATATTAAAATTAATCTTGTGGTAAATGTTATAAAAACATTCTTTTTGAAACATTATAATGAAATTTAAAAATTCCATATATAAAAATCATTAAAAAGATTCAATATTAAAAGTTTTTAATGAATTTGAAAATATAAAAATATAAATTTATGATATAATTGAAATTTATATAATAATTTTTTTTATAAAAGTATACTATTTTTTAAGAAAGGTAGTTAGAGAAAATGGCATCATTTCTATTAAATAAATATTTTTAAATAAAACCTATAGGACCTTTTATATTTAAGTACCTTATAACAATGAGCATGTAAAGGAACTATACATATCATGAATGAAATATAAATATGATATAATATATATAATATAATGTTTTAATAACATATATAACAATATAGGTTGGAAATATGAAACAATACTCAACAAAATTATTTTTAGATTAAAAACCACTACTGGTATGGTAACTCGTGAATCAAAAATCTATGACAGAGAGAATGTGGAATAAAAAATTCCAAGAAATAAAATATATATTATTATTATATAGTATTTGAAATAACTATTAGATACACTATATAAATTGATACATTGTCATATTTTAATAGATATCAAAAATATGAATGTATTGAGATGAAAAACACTTACAATATAATTAAACCCTGAAATCAAAAGCATAAAAAGGAAAAATTATCTTGATTTTTAAATCCATGAGTAATGTGAAAATAATATTATGATAACTCATTAGTCATTTAATCAATATTGATTCATATTATAAAATGTTTAGTAATATGAAACAAGTTTCATGGAATTTGAATTAAGAAAAAAACCATTACATAATTCTCCAACTTTATCATGAACGCAATAACATCTATGTATAATAAATTTAGATTTATTATTCATTTGCCGAATAACCTTATCAATATTTATTTAATTATATACCATCCATTTATCATTAATTATTAACTATATATAATTTTTTACTATTAAAATACATTTTACTATGTTAATTATTTTATTTTCACACATTCTTTTCTACAATTGTTCTAATAATTAAGTGTTTTTTATAATTTCGTGTCATAAAAAAAATATTAATTATAAATCAAATTATTTTTTATAGTTATTTATTCCCATAGTCATTTCATGGATATTATGTCGATGTATTTCATAAAACACTTAAAATACTCATTGTAAAGAATAATTAAATTAATAAAATAATTTTATATATTGTTAAAAAAATTTAAAATAGTTATAATATAGGGTTATTAAATCTGTTTATATTCATCACTACTAATTATAATAATATTTATTGACGTTTTGTTTAATATTCTAGAGATATAAATTTTATCATCATTCTTGTAGATGGTTAACTAACGTAAATAAGAACACATTTTAATGGTTAAATGAGAATGAATATGTTTTTTGTATGGGGATATTATAACTCTAATATAATATTAATGGGATAAAAAAGGTTTTTAAATTTAAAAATCATCAAAATTAATATTTATAATTTTAATATAAATTATGGAGAATGGTTAAAATATCTTACTTACAAATTCTTTTCGTTTTCTCGTCTTATGTGTTGTGTTTAATGAATAATATATTATTATTATTATTTATTAAATGTATTATTTATCATTGAAAATTAATATTAATTATTCAAATATAATAAAAATTTATTAAAATATTTTTCATAAGCATCAATGTAACATAGTGATGAAAACTAAAATATTTGTTTCGTAGAGGAGCATGTCAGCACAAGACACATGAAATATTTTAATTTTCTATTGGGCCAGGGGTGTTTTGGTTTCCCAATATAAAAATAACTCTATGTTATATTAGTCATTTATATATAATTGTTTTATTTTGGCAGTAATAAAATTTTTTGGGGTGGAATAAGAAAGAATCTTGAAATATCTCATTTTATACAACGACTTGTTCCCTGTATATCCCCATTTTCCTTGCACTATTGGCCACCAAAATTTAGTCATTAGATGATATTAATAATTATATGATATGGGAAATAGGGTTTTATAGAGGTTTTTCTTGGAGGTTTTTTATAATGGATGGTTTTGGAGTGATAAGAAGTGTGTAAGTTTACGATTTCATTTATATGGGAGATGACTGACCTTTTTTAATATAATTTATTATTATAAAATAAAATTCAAATTCATTCAATGTTGAATTTAAATTGATAAAAAAATTGGAATATACAATTTTGAGGTTTATAAATCCTCTATAACCTAATTTCATGATATTTTTAATGAATATTTTAGTTTCGCCACTCTTGATTTAACAATTTTACTCAATGTATTCCTTTACTGTAATGAGTACCTTTTAAATTGCAATTTGTTTTAAAATAATTCACCTAACTAAATAATTTTTATACGTCTATTGTATTAAATAAATTAATTTTATTATATGGAATTTAAATCTTTTTCAAAAATTAATCTTAATAAAAGAATTCATAAAGAAAAAAACAATTGTTCAGAAAAAATACTTCTTAAACATAAATGAGAGTCCCAAAAAAATAATCCATAATAATGATTTCCATTAAATTTATTTTTTATGGTTGAAAAAATAATATTATTATGAGATGAAAAATAATCCAATTAAAAATGCATCACATGGAATACATAATTAATGTAAATGAATAAAAATTATTTTTTTAGAATAACATAAAACTTACGTTTCCAAAAACCACTTGATGATTTAAAAATTAAATATTCCAAATATTAAAGACTTTTTGTGACCCATTATGAAATTTATTTTGTAATTAAAATGGATTAATACAATTTTATTTTCTGTTTATATAATTATGATGTAATAAAACATATAATTTTTTTAAAAAGAAATATATTTCGTTTTGCACATAAAAATCAACCACTTTTAAAAAATCTAAAAAGAAAATAACTATCACCCAATATTGAAATTATTTATATAAAAAATAATTTTATTTTAATGAACTATAATTCTAAAATTTCAAAATGAATATTTAAATAAAACAATACAATTTAAGTAAAAAATATTATTTAAAATAAATATTATTTGTTTTCAAATGAAAACAATATCTATGATTCATACCTTGAATAAATTATTTATCATAAAAATTTTGAATATTAAATTATAAAATCCACATGGGTATAAGTTTATAAAATATTTAATAATTAATTTAAGAGTTGTAAATAAGAACATTTGTTATGGGAATAAACATATCCTTTAAATTAAACATTTCCAATTAGTTAAAGTACACATAATAATATTTAATATATTAAGACTATATATTCTGTAACATAATATATTTTAGTTGGTATATATGTTTATAATGGATATTTATAAATTCAAAATCATTAGTATTAATAATCCAGAAAAAAAATATCTCTTAATAATTAATTTTGTTGTCACATTGTCCATAATTAATGAAATTGTGCCATCTAAATCTTATCGTGTGTAAGATGAGATTTGGTTTATGAATTAATAAATTAATATTTTTTAAAAAAAAAATTCAAATGGTAAATGAGGACATTAAGTACAATGATTCTGAAAAACCTAAAAACAATATCACAAATGAAATAATATATATTATAATAATTATTTTCTGAAAGATAAAATAAATATACATAAGTAGAATGAAATACGTTCAGTACTTTTTTGAATGGTTCTTAGAAAAACAATAAAATAAAAATATAGAATATTCTTATGAATATAGATGATATGATATATGAATTATTAAAATGATATAAAATATTTATCTTCCAAAAAGACAATATATTTTTAGAATTAAATATCATCGAATTAGATGAGAAAAAATCTGTCATATTTGAGGGAAATTATCCATAATATTGTCATAAAAAATTCATCAAACTAGAAGAACATGATATTAAAATGATAAATTCCTATAAATAAAATATTAATACAGTTTTACGAAGAAAATAGTCAAAAATAGAAATCATAGTGGAATGTGGTCAAATAATAAATAAAATAAAACTAGAAAAAGGATTGGATTCATCAAAATCCCTTATAAAAATTTCACTCTTATAATTATAACTACATATAGGGGAAATAATGTCTATTATCTAAAATTTATTTTATATATTCAATTCAGTATATATTCTTTAATTAAAAAAATATATCTATAAAATAGAAAAAAAATATTCATAATATTCATTCCCATGTAAAAATTATAATACATATCATAATTAATATTATTTAAAACATGTTTATATATTTATAAGGTTCATACTTGTGATTGATTTTGAAATTTTTAATTTAATAGTTAGTAGATGTTTTCCATGTATGTTTGAATATTTTAACCCCTATTCTTCATGGGTTTGAGTAATTATTTTAATATAATGTTTTAGAGTATGAAAGAAAATACATAATTTTTTTTATTCTTTTACTATAATCACAATATCAACATGCTTTTGTGTGTTTGAATCATCTCCCATTCCAATTTCATCTCAAATTCAAAGAAGTGAATATCTAAGATGAATTATTCACTCTTAAATATAAATAATAAATTTGTTAAAGGATCATGAGATCCTCAAAATTATATTGTTTAACTTTTTATGAAAGATTTTTCATTAAATTATATATTCTATATATTTCTAACATGTTAAAAATTTATGTAATGATTAATGATAACATGTAATAAAATATGAATAAGCCATAATTTAAAGAAGAAACACTTTAAAATAAATTTCCCTGATATAATAATAAAAAACCATTTGTTATTAAAACCATTCAATATGTAACTAAAAGTTAAAACTATTATTTACATGGTTATCATTATTAGAATCCCAAAATCATAGAATATTAATGTTATCCTCCTCCAAAATCAACGTAACATTAATACCTATATAATATAAGTTTATTAATTATATAAAAAACAAGACACTTGTATACCATAATTATATGATCTCCCAAAATTGCATTAATTGTTTCCATAAATATATTATTTCACTGTCCCAATTAACTATATTAACCCCACCATTATATCAAATACAAACCCAAAATGTAATGAAAACTATAATCATGTATTCATTATATATCATAATAAATATATATATAATTATAATTAATTACCTAAAAATAAAAATTGAAATGGTGTATCAATGACATTGAACTCATGATTAAAATTTAGTTTTTCAACAAATAGTTCTATATACACCTAGATATGTTGACAAAAAAATAAATATCTACACATTGGACTCAATACATGTTAATGAATGCCTAATTTAGACATATAAATCTAAAATATCATTTAAGATAATGGAGTCACCTATATAACCATTACCACTAAAGATTTAATTTTTTAACACTTGGGAATCATTCATTACAAAAATATTTTAATGAATTTATCATCAGATGGAAAATTTTCAACTATACCAAGAGAAACATATTTCTTATTATTTTTAATAATCTCTCAAAAAAATTTCCACACATGATACCCTTATAGAAATATATATATTAATATCATTTGTTATAATATGGGGAAATGAAAACATAAAAAGGTTCATCTCAGACACTTCTTAATGGTAAACACGTATTATGACAGTAAATTATCAAACATGAGGATAATATGATCACATGGGTATGATATAATAATCAAATTTTATGAACATGTAATTATGAAATCATGTCAAATAAAACATTGCTCATAAATAATTATTCATAGAATCATTCTTCAAATAATACAAGAGTAAATCTATTTGGAATGAAGAATCAATAATTATGATTGATTATAACAAAATATAAATCTGATTCATATAATTTTCTCATGAATTTCATTAATAAATTTGATAACAAATATTGAAAAATAATAATAATCAAAATGGAAACATTGTATATCATGTCTATATATCATGTACAGTCTCTTTTAAAATTAAATAAAATTATTTGTTTATTCCAACATAATTTCTCTATAGAATAAATCATTTCCTTATGAATTCAGGGGATATAACAGACCCATCCATCACCATATAAAATTCCAATGAACCATAACATGAATAAAATACATAGGTTCTTTTAGATATGTCATAAAACTTATAACATCCTCGGTTAGTGAACTACGAATAATAATCACAATTATTGCACCACATGACCTAATGTGAACTTCCACATATTCTCAATGCTACAACATGAATTGGGGGTCTATGGTTTTATTTTTAGGGGTCTATACCCCATATATTAGAGTTCACAATAATAATAAAATAATGAAGTATCATACACATCATTGTACATGGAAATAATAAATAAATTAATTATTCTATTAAAAATTAAATGTAGTTACAGACATGAATACAATGCCAATCGAACAATGATGATCACGTCTATAAACAATAATAAAATAAGTAAAGTATGGTGTCTCTATAAAAAAACATAACACCATACCTAGTGCCATTCTATTTAAACCATGATAACATTTTTTTAAAACTCCTAACATAGGCCAACCGTCAACTGTGACTATGTTACTTTATACTTGTGAGGCCCAAGTACAATTTCTTCCTAATAAGGGTGTGAGTATATATATTTTTAGAGAACCAGAACTATGGTATTTTAAGTATCTATTAATGTTCTGATATGTGCATGTGATATACTATATAAAATAATTTTTTTTAATGAAAACAAATTACAAGACAAACAAACTATTATTAATCCATAAGCCCACGATGTTGATCTCCCATACCTATATCATCGAGTTTCGAACTATCACTAACCATGTCATGATAATCATACCAATAAAAAATGAACCTAGGGTATTTAACCATAGTATAATGTTATTAAGAATTAGGAGATAGAATCACACAATAATACATGATAATAACATAGGGAATTCTTCTTCCAAGAATTACAACCGAGTGAATTCTAATTTCATATATATTATTGGTCTCAGCCATTAAGACCCAATAGTGGGTATGGAGAGATCATTCATATTAAATATGTAACATGATATAATGTAAATCCCATGGTTGTAACTATCCGTTATCTAAAAAAAATATTCCTCTAAAAACTCAAGGGTTTTCTTACTAGTAGTATCATAGTTTTCCCTACATGGGGATATTTCTTTTAGTATCAGTAACCCCAATTTCGGTTGAGATGTATTTGTCACCATATACATCACGAAAATTAATTTTTTTTTATAATTATAGACCTCAACACTATGTATGTTTCCCATTTATAGTTAATCACTACCCAACAGGTATCTTATATATGAATAAAATCACAGATGTTATAAGGGAATATACCTTCTCATGTGTCAGTGTATAAAAATACATATAACATTACTGGGTGGTCTTCTATATATATCTTCACAAAAACCACATTTAATCTATCATGATAATGACCCAGATCACCATAATTAAGCATTACCAAATAAATTATCCATATTTTAAGGTGAAACTCATGATCTATATTAGCCATATCCATACCTTTTTATCAAGGGTATCCTATTAGGCCCCCCTAAGAGATAAAATATAAAAGGAACCGTATATGTTGTTATATAGGAAACCATGAAACATGGGAACCCTACCCACAGTCTGTAATAAAAATTTATCACTCAATAATGCCTTACTACCATCATGGACATAAAAGTAAAATATGGTCAATGCCTAATGGAAATGGTTTATAGAGATTCATGATGGCCCATATCAATAACTCCAGTTACTCTAGGTCAGAATTCCCTCCTAACCCACCCCATATTTAGAAAAGTGTATCCACCATGGAAAACAACATCACTAAATTTGGGGGGGGGGGGAGGGGGATAAATCAACACATTATAATATCAACAATCCTATGTAATATTTTTCAACACAATTTTTAGTCATGTAAATCCTCTAGGACAAATATTTATTGTCTTTAGAAACCATTAATGATTTTATATGTGGTTACATAAGTTATTTCCACATTAATTTTCCATATATGTACATACACGGTACACCCCTCATGGGATCCAGGTGTATCAATGAATAGTTTTATATGTATGGTCTTGGATAATGGTGGTCGATAAAAAAAATTGTGCTTCTAGAACCCAAATAATGTGGCACTTTTCTTGGTCCAATGTACTGAATTTAAAATATTAAATTCCTCGGGTATTAAATTTAAAATTTATGAAATTATAACCACCCAATTCCCTTAATGGTTATTCTAAAAATAATATTCACCATAAAAATTAATAAACCATTTTGTGAATCTACTGTGTATTATATAACACATTTCAAATTATTTTTATTACTAAAACATCGCCTAGAAGCTCCAACTAGGTTTATCAAGCACATTCAAGACCATCAGGCCATCACCCATCTATTCTAGGAACCAACTCACAACAATCTCCAAAAAAATAAATAACCAAAAATTGTAATTAATTTTAATAGTAAAAAATTAAAATTATCTTTTAATTTAATTATTCATATTTTCTTAATAACTCTTTTTGTATCCTCGTAACACTAGAACCCAAAATATAACCCACATAAGGCCTATATTGGACCCCCTAAATCACTCTAGGAGGACGTTATAAAATAAAGAAATCATTACATAATTTAATTCACTTAATTATAATAACAAAATAAATTATAACAACGGAATGAATTTTTATTAATAAACAGATAATAAATTACATCTTAAAGTTATCCAATGTTGTCCCCTAGACCAGCCACATAGATTAGCCATCACATATGGTCGAAAACCTCATACTCTAGTGGAATATAAATATAAACCCGGAATATATTAGAATAAAAATCATAATTAACAGTGTTGAATTAGGATGGAGGTCACTTGAGGAAGATACTTTCATTCATGTTTCAATAAACCCATCTATATAAAAACCAACATCAAGGTGGTTGATGGACTAGATGCATTTATAGGGGAATGGTTATGTCTAAAATATAAAGGAAGAATAGGTCATCCTGGATAGAAGATCCAAAATAGTAAATATGTTATTTTTTCCACAATAAAATTCAATCTAACTAGTTAATTACTCTCACTAGAATGCTTGTATTATGCCACCAATGGGATGGTTATACCATCGTCGTACAAGCCTATAGTTTGGGCAACTGACATGATGATGGTTATGGGCTATATAAAACCAACTACCCAGATATTTTCCATCTGTTCGATACTCACCTATGCCTCTTAGAAACCTACAAAACCAAATACCATAACTAAAAACATCCTTTTTGGTTTCTCAAACTGTTAGAATACCTATTTCAGTATCGATGTAGAAAATAGACCACAAATAAATTAAAAATTAAAATTCCTTATGAATTTAATCCCTCGTATGAATTTTATTTCTTAAAATCTCCCAATCATAATGCTTCTCATACTCAAGAATCCACTTAATTCATCCAATAATGATTGATGGCCTATATTGGGTTCAAATTCACCATTAACTCATATATATATATATATATCATTGAACACGAAGATGTTTTTGGACAAAACCTATCCTAATAAATGAATAAAAACATTAATAATGATTCACACAATAATTCATGGTTCTCTATGTCATATCTCTTTACATAGAATATCATATTTCATCCCATGGTTCACACTATCATTGTGATTTGGTATGAATAAATAGTTCATTTTTTCTGTAGATATTCCTAGTATAGTTCCCTACACACCACACATAATAAAATCTAAAAACATATCATCTATTGGAATGAATCATTTAATCTAATTTATTTCTAGAACTGATATGTCACATCATCCAAAAAACATTCCCGAACAAACTGTATTTTCATCGAAATATCTTGAAAATTATCAGACAACAACATTGAGTCTCAGTGAAAACTCATGAAGTGGTATTAATCTAACCATGTATAAATATATATAGGAATAATAATTATAACTCATATAGCTTACCTATCACAAGATATATTGGTCTCCACTACCAAGGATTCACCAAATTATTCCTGATCATATTGTTATAAATCAGAGATGTATCCTATTTTTTGAAATAGTCCCCAAAATATAAATACAATCCCTAGAAAAATTTAGTGGTATGATAATCAAACATTCATTCCAAAAATCATATTGTACCACAAACTTCAATGAACCCCGATATGAGGAGCACTTAAATAATTACTAATTTATCCAAAGCCCAATGGAAATTCTAGATCTCCTTCTAATATCACATTCAAATTCACATCCAAAGTTCACCATGGATTCTAGGGTTAATTGAATTTATATATAGACTAAAATATGTTTCCATTACTATTATCCATTGAATGATATCTCGTATTCAAGGTTTATTCTATGTCAATCTCTATATGTAATAAATATATGTGGTAATTCCACTATTCACAATGTGGTATCCGAAATACCAATATCACCAAATTCACAAATCACCATAAAATCATCCCTAGAACTCATAAAATTACAAACCATATCAAAGATCACACCCAATATTATCCAATTGGGAATGTACCACTACATATTCTATCTAATGGTTTTAATGGAGAACTAATACTGTGGGTTACATGACTATTCACATGTCGCATCTCTAGTTCAACACTTGTCCATTACTAGCCTCCCAAATTATGCCTCTCAAAAAATATATATAATGTCCCACAATTAAATTTACCATCCCATGGAATTTGATCCATTATCTATGTGTCTTCTACCATTAATAAACATTTATCGCTATAATGGTAAATAATACTCCCAAGACATTGAGTTAAATATCCAAATCCATCATTCCCCATCTTATACATGGTCATCCCCAATTCCATAGTACATCAGGACCTATGTCATGTCACATGTACTACACCAATATTATCAAAAAAACAATTTCATTTAGTAATGAAAACCCTGATAATCTATGTAAACTTGAGATCATAGGAGTCATGTAATATAAAAACGAGGCTCATGTGGATAAACTAAAAAAAACAATATCATATGAAATTCAATCCCATTTAATTAGTTGAACCCTCACAATTCCACATATAATTAAATAATATCACATATGAAAATATCTATATCATGATATCCATCCAAATGGATTCATTTCCAAAATAAAAGGTATCAACTCATTCTATCACTATGATATCGTGTGTATTCCCAATTGAATTGTTTAAATTATCTGAAAGATCTTACCCTTAAAACTAACCCCAAACCATAGCTCTAGCAGTAAAATTTATCTACCTCTAACGTCTAAGGAATCATCATGCCTATAAATAATAATTTACATAAACTTTTATGCATCAATATAAAACTCAAGAACATAAAATTTCATTCAATATTTAATAGACGTACCAACCCAAAAAACCATCCTAATTGTTTTTCCACACAGATAACTAATATTTAAATCAAATATAATATTGGGTCATGTATCAATGTCACTAGGATCCCTCACTTATCCAATTTTTCAAGTCTCATTGAAGGTATAAAATCCCACTGAATTTCATCTACAACCCCATCTTGAACAATATCAGATATCCAATGTTCCCAAACACCCACTCGTTGGCCTCATATATAATAGGAAACATCACTTTATGAAATAATAATCCAATTTGTTATTGATTTTCATTGAGAATCCGCATATGGATCTTCTCTTTTTAGTATAGAGAAATCATTTGGCATCACATCCATTATTAATCATTACATCATATAATAAATGTATGATAGAACCATAATCATGGGGCTCAATTATATAGAGTTTTAATAAATTATATACAATAAAACAACTTATATTTTTTATCCCGAACATTATTTAACCAATAATAAATTATAATGATCCTTAAGGCAATTATCATCAAGGAATCAAATGCCTATTTAGAACATCTAAGGTCCCTATATGTTCTTTAAATCGATGATCTAATAAGACTTCAATGAGTTTCATTATGTTCTAAAACACTTGACCTTCTATTATAAAAATCCTATATACATCATAGTCCAGATAGCTATAATGTCACAAAGTACTTATATAGAAAAACATAGTTTCTGGTTTTATTCTAAATTTAAGATGTTGACCATACATATATGGTACAATCATGCAGAAGAATTTATTTTTCATACCAATCATACATAAATAATTGATTACTATGTGGCCACATGCCTCTACTCGCGAATATCCATAATTTATATTAATTAAATTCATAAAACTAAATATTGTGTGCATTACAACAGGTGAAACCATAAATAATGTTTTGAGTGTAGGACGATAAAAATGTATCATACCCCTAGAAACATTGTATTCAAAATGAAAAGTTGTTTCAATGAACCATTTAGAGGTCAATCAATATCTTTGACACATTTTACTATAAAATTCATACCATATCATTCAAATAGACTTCATAAATAAAAACAACTATGCATACACTATGTAACTTCTCATCATGGATCAATATGAATAGAAGCCAAATTAACATAGCCCCATGTCCTCAAACACGCCTTCACATGTAATAGTGTCTTCCAGCTAAAAGTGGGGTTTTATATAGGAGTTGATAGAATATTATACCATCTTTGTTAAAGTGAAAAGTAAAAAAATATAATTTCCATTAATTGTACACTTTATAGTACATAATAATAATAAATCAATTGATCATGATTTATCAAATAAAATGGATAATTTATATAGACTTAAAAAATGAAATCCAACTAGGATGATCACAACTAAAAATAAAAATAAAATAAAAATAAAAATATGGTGCAACTGTGAAAACTCTGAGATGTACCTCATCTCAGTTTCGAAAATCCAGTCACTTATGAAAAATGATCAAAACATGGCCTTAACAGAACAGAAACTATAAAAAATGTGGGTGGGTTATTAAGTACCCAAATTTAATGGCCACTAGTTTTCGGTATAATTATATAAATTAGTATGTAACTACTAATATAGTAATGTATTTATATATTAATTAAGTTATATATTAATGTGAAATGAAAAAAATAAAAAATTGCTTAAATTAATTAAAATAAATATAACTAGACCACCATCAATCACTAGGTTTGCGACCCTAATCAAATGTTCTTATATCATATACATCCTATGTTTCTATGAGCACATCATAATGAAGATATTTATCATAATAAAACCTCATGTGTCCTTTTATCTTAATATACAGTGATAAAAACCTAATTGCTAAACTTATATTGATATACATGTTATTGACATGGGGTGTAACCCTTATAAAATTAATGACTTGTGGGAATTGTCCATCCCAATATATAATGGTTCTCAGGTGGTGAGAACCAGTTGTCTGAGATACTAGACCATGCCCTCAAAATACAACACAACCTCCAGATGTAGGAATATTGTAATAATAAGTCTCAATGCTGAACCTGTATATTTATCACACAAAATACATTATATCCCAACCTATAGTATCATAGATCAATATACAAGGGATTTTATCATTAGTATAAAAATAATCTCATATTATGTGTGTTATCTTTGGTATCATATTTATCCCTACAATAAAATTTTTATTTCATATAAAAGACCACAAAAAATGTGATTTTATCATTTATAATCATAAACATACCCTTGGGAATTTCTAATATGAATCACACCACAACTACAAAGAGGTTATACACCATGTCATTTATTTATTTTTAAAAAACATATCATTGGAATGGGTGTCCTGTTTTATAACCCATCACATGAACCTTGATCAAGCTATAATGAGCATGACCCATCTCAACACAAATGAAAAAGCCCAAAACATTGATCCAGATTCTATATTAGCAGTCATGATCATCACTACCAATAATATGTTCATTTTGTTTTTGAGCACCTATCTGTGTCCTCTATGTCATAACATAGTAAATAAACCATAGATAAGGTTCTATATGTCACCACTTTACATGAGTATCCTATATAGTTTCCCTAATCTTAGTTCCACCATCTATAAGACATAACAATCAACATAGACATATAGTCCCTATATTGTCAATACCTATTGGTAATAGTCTATAAAAATCCAATAAGGCTCATCTAAAAATCTGTGTTTACATTATGTCACCACACACCCAACCATTTACATACCAACCCTTGATATATCCTTGAATGGTAAAGGTATCATAGATTGGGGAGATCACTCACCCCAGGATTATCTAAGAAATACTAAGGGATCAAGGGAAACTAAATTTTAAAAAATGGAAACCATTATTCCAAACATTCCAAGTAACAATACACCACTGAAAAAGGTGGTGGAGGGGTCCCACAATAAAGAAACTAAATTTTTTCATTAATTTCCATATCCATTACACCAATAATAGGATTTTTTTCCTCATATATGTTTTTTAATAAAAAGGTATCATACATCAATGTTTGAGACATTATATAGTGCACCATGTTCCCAAATACCTTATCAATTCGAACATTTATAGAAATTTATTTAAAATTAAGAAATTCATAATGATACAAAATTGTATCTTATATATTAAAAATATGAAAATACCTCATTTAAAAAGGAACACATAACATAAAAAATAAAATTATTATATTCCAAGGACTACAAAACACATTTTCAATCATTCTGATTATTGAAATACCAATTGAATCTTCCACATAGTTTTTCCTAACTTGTCTATGTTCATCCGTCCCCCACCATACATGTGAGGCCCCATGTCACTCCACATGAAACCACAAAATAAATTATGATAAAATTATAATTAATTTAAAAAATTAATATTAAAATGTAATGTTTATTACAATTTGGAATAAATTTATATTTACTCATCATGTAGAATCATTCATCTAAAAAATGAGAAAACTACAGTGTAACAACCCAAAGATTTATTAATGAAAATTCCTCATGGATCATTTAAATATCATCAAATAGTTACATAAAACATATGCACATATTTGGTTCTATATTTTGGATTTTAAAATAACATTAATAATTGTGATTGTTCCTAACATAGAGCTTGAACAGTGATCACATGATTAGTATAAATATAAGGCTTTAACTAATAAAAAGTACTCAGAAAAAGGAAGTGATGGCCTCATCTAGTAGAAATTCCACATACGAAGCCCATTTGTCAGAGCTTAGAAACGAGGTGGTGTCATTGGGCTTCACTCATGACCATGCCCAAGATGAGCTTGAATACGTTAAGCTTGAGCAGAACCGCCTACGAAGGAATTAGATGTTGATAGAGATTACCACTCGAGCAATGTCATCTAAGCCGCCCCAAGAGTATGTCACCATTGCGATCCATACCCTAAGGTTTTATTTGGTTGTCTTAATTGGTTATGTAACAAGACCCTATTACTACTATTATATACATCATTCTTGTATAGAGAATATAAATTCTTTTTATTATTGTTACTTTGTAAATAGTTTTTGAAGCCCAAATACTATTTTTAGTTAATATTCAACTAAGAAATCTATTTTGATGAATTAAGGGATTTTTGAATTAAATAATATTATAATAAAATATTATTATTATTAAATTAATTTTTATTACAAATAAATGATCTTATAATTTTATTAATGCAATTGTAAATTTTATTATGGCTATAAAGTTGTTATTGTCGAAACCCATGAATTTTTGATAAATTTCAGTTTTTATTTTAAAAGAAAAAATTCAAATTTTTATAAAATTATTTATATTAAATGAATATTATTTTTAGAATTAGTATGTCAAAATTATCCAACGGTGAATTTTTCATAATTTGCTGTGACTGTCGAATTTTTGGGTAAAAATTAAATACTGTTTAAATATATAATGTGTTTTATGACATCATAATGACCCAATAGTGCAGTAATAAAATAATATAAACATTATGTTCTACAAATATAAGTTTTATTATTAAAATAATGTGATTTTGTATATGTTTTATTTATTTTAAAAAGTTTTAGTGTACACTCCATGACTTATAAAACATTTTACGTTTTTAAATTATTTTCCCTGAGAGTGTAACTAACCTCCACATAAGAAGCCCTATTATTGTAAGAAGTTATTAAATTGAACATATAAAATATTTTCTTCCAATCCCCATTGTAAAAATCCATGGGAATAACAATAGGCTGGTTTTTTGTTTTGATTATTTTAATGTGTGGTGTCTCAAACCTAAATAATAAATAATTATCTCTCCTTTCCTTTATAAACGGACCAAATATCCCACTTCCTCTTCACTCAATTCCTTTAGAGTTTGTCCAATATCTTCCCTTCTCTCTCTATAATCCTCTGATGACACCCCAAGCTCCCAGGAATCCCCTCTCAAGCCTCTCCCAAGCCTTTGCGATCACACTTCCTAGTAAGGGATTCCAACTTTATTTATGTCCATGTTTCCTTATATTGTTATGACCCTTTATTTTCAATTATAAATTTTGGGGTATGATTTCTCAACTCCCCCATACTTATCTATTGTTTTTTAAATAATGATAGATTCCTTTCCCCTCTCATTAATTCCTCCAATTTACACTTGTTACCTTGCCGAAATTCTATATGAAATTTCTCTCTCCTCATTTACATTCAAGCAATTATTTTGTATTACGTATCTAAATTCCATTACATTTGTTGGTACATGTATCTATATGAACCCTATTACTGTAAATTGTATTTATATATGATAAGACACTCATTTTTCTCTCATTAACAAATTATATTAATTCTTATGTCACGCCATTATTCTTCCGAATTTGTAACGCGTTTTTCAAAGCCAAGATCATTGTGTAGTGAATACCATACCCATGTCCCTATCAAGGGTATTAAAATTTATAGACATATACATATTTAAGGGTAATTTAATTCATTTATTCCACATTCCTTAATTGTGTAAGAACTTATGATGTTTACTTATTCCATTTATATGATCCATGTGGCACACTTATTCATGAAATGAAATGTTTAAGAAGGGTGTGCACTAATAGTGCTTCAAAGCACTGTGTAAAGTATAATATCATGATACATCATGTGAAATGGGTGTTTAATAATGATAATTAAAGTTCAATCATTGTTTATTCATGATTCATTGTCAATTACGGTTTACTCATTATCTATGTTCATTGAGCATTGGATCTTGTTAATTCCATGTTAAGTGTTGTTGCCACATTTCCTTGTTATGACTATCATGATTTATCATGCCTTTATGTTCATGTTTCTATAGTGATCCATTGATATTACTATTTTCTAACATGTATTTTATTCCTCATGTTATAACATGTTTATTCCCTTACTGGGCTTTATAGCTCACCCTTTTTTATGCATGTCCTACGATTATCCTGTGCAATGCTAAGTACGAGGGAATGTAGTGGTAATGAAAAGAATGATTTCAATAACATGTTGTGTTCTATGAGTTAAGTAGATTTGTAATGTTACAAATCCCTAAATACACTAGTCCTCTCGATCATATATGTTTTATCAATTGAAGGTTTGATGTAATAAATCATGTTTTAGTATGTAATAAAAAAGTATGGTCGTTATAGTTAGTATCAAAGGATAGGTTAAGTAATTTTTGTGATTAGAATTAGAAAACCCGAGTGAAAGCCTTTGATACAATACTAGGAATAATAAAAAAAATCCCTATTTTTTTGTGAGTATTGAGTATGTTTTTTATCATGAAAATAAATATATTTCTCGATATGAGAAGGTAGAGGTGGCTCTGGAACAAGTATACCTAGGAGTGAAAACCTCAACAAGGAGTTTTGGGCATGACCTGGGGTATCCTGGTACACAACAATGGGCCTTGCTGTAATCTTTGTTACAACACTCCCCGTATATATGCTTTAGTAAATTAATAAGCTTATTATGAACCATTATTAAGTGAATTAAAAAATCCTCTATGAATATATGTTAGAAATTAGATCACAGAGAACATAAATTGAAGCCTATAATTTCATAAGTTAAGGAAATAAAAATAATTTTTAAGTATTCTTTTTTTTTGTCTTTGGATTACCCATTATGTTTTACCCCTATGTTTTTAATTATTCCATCCAATTTCTATTAATAGGAGGACTCAGGCTAACAACCGATGCGAAGGGAAATGTGATGAATGCCCCTGTGATATTCCCAATCAAATGGGATCTCAAGTAGGACATATCGTTATTTTGCCAAACCAGCTGTCAAAAATCACGATAAACAATTGGTAATTTTTTGAATGCAAAGGGACATCAAGGAAGAGGAATATGAAATATCATGAAATTCCATCTGTTAAAATTGATAAGGGAAATAAGACACAATTTTTTTCGTGCAAAAAATTTGGAAAGAGGCACCAAGGGAAATTCCACAACGGGACTAGGAGGTGATTTATGTGTGGAAATAATGAGCACAACCTATCCAAATGACATGATATAATGGTTAATGTGATGTATAGAAACAAATATCCATCTAACGCATCCTAGACGGTTCTATGACATAAATGTGGAGAAGTCGGGCATTATCCAAGACAATGCTCTATTGCAAGTGATAAGAGATATAATGAGAATCAACAATCTCCTTGATCAAGGGAGCACTTTAATTCATATGCTATGATGAATAATGATGAATTAATCACATGTAACCACAATATAAAAGTAGTGTATGTTCTCATGTATTTCAATTACTATCCTTTTAGTATATCATTTATGTTCACTATAAACATTTAGTCCCAAGAATGAATTATAATAAATCATTAGGTGAGACACTTACATAAGTGTTGTATCACATGTTCATGTTAGTGTGAATGTTCTTCTTGAAAATTTTATAAGACTCCCTTTGAGTGGATTTGAGGGAAAAAGTATAAAGTTGATTCCTATTCTACAAGTTAGTCCCATGCATGATCTAAAGTCGGTGAATGTGATCTTCGCTTCAGAAAATTGGTGGCATTACGTCACTGGGGACAAGTGTGAAATCTACAAAGATCACAAAATCCTCAAGTATATATTCACACAGAAAGAGTTGAACATGGGACAAAAAAGATTGTTAGATCTGATCAAATCTATGACTTCTCAATCCATTACAATGATAGGAAAGCGAACTTGGTGGATGATTCTCTAAGTATAAAGGATCTAATGATTTTTTCATTGATGAGAATTGAGAGGGATCCAATCTTCTTAGGATTGATGAAGATGGACATGGAAATCATAAAAAAGGGAACATCATCTATCCTTTCAAAAAATATTTCTCAACCATCTGATTTGGATTGGTTAAAGGATACTCAAATTAATGATGTGGGAATTCAGAAGAAGGGGGAAACTACATGAAAATAAAAATCCAAAAATTTTAACGTCAATAAAGAAGGAATTGTGAGATTTGGGAAATGAGTATGTGTCCCATCATGTTCAGATTTAAAGAAGGTTCTTTGTTATGATTCACATATTTCAAATTTCACCATTCACCGAGGAAACACAAAGCTGTATTGACATATCCAAGGGAATTGTTGGTGGGATAACATGAAGAAAGAGACCATTGAACATATATCAATGTGACTGGTGTGTCAGCAAGTGAATGCAGAGAGAGAGGTGTCTAAGGAGATGATGGAACCATTACCCATGATAGTATGGAAATGGGGGAACATCACCATGAACATTATCACCGGAATTCCAAAGATATCCCAAAGAAATAATCATATTAGGGTTGTTGTGGATCATCATACAAAGACTACACACTTCAATTCATTTTGGGAGGATTTCTCATTAAATCAACTTTCACGGATTTACATCAAATAAGTTATAAGGCTTAATTGAGTACCACTATCTAGTGTATCCAATTGTGATCAGAGATTCACCTCAATTTTTTTAAATAGTCACTAACATGATCTTAGAATTGAATTAAACTTTAGTATGACCTATCTTCCTCAAGCTGATGGCCGATCTGAGTGAACTGTTCAGACACTGGACGATATGTTAAGATCATGTTCTATGGAAATCAATGTAGGTTGGGAACAATAACGTACACTAGTTGAATTCTCCTACAATAACAGATTCGACATGAGGATATGATTTTCACTATATGAATCCATTTATGGAAAAAGGAGCATAACACTAGCATGTTGGGATGAATTTGGTGAGCGTAAGCTGCTAGGACCTGAAATGGTAGAAGAAATAGTGGAGAAGGTGAAAACCTTTCAGCAGCATATCAAGACAGCCCAAAGTCTACAGAAGCGTTATGCGGATAACCATCGACGAGAGCATGAGTTCAAAGTTGGAGACATGGTGTTTTTATACATATCTCCATGGAATAAGGTCATGAGGTTTGTAAAGAAAGGTATGTTAAGTCATATGTACATCGTCTCCATTGAGATTTTTGATACTGTCGGGGTTGTGGCATATCGACTAGTACATCCACCTACTATGGAAAATGTACATGATGAATTTCATGTATCCATCTTATGGAATTACATACCATAACCTTCACATATACTCTCTACAGAGGTAGTACAATTATAGTATGATCTTTATTACGAGGAGAAAATAGTGAAGATCATATATCGTAAGGAAAAAGTTATATGAAATAAGACAATGACCCTCGTCAATATGTTGTGGTGAAAAAAAAAATTTTTAATAAGCGACTTGGGAATCAAAGGAAGTGATGAGGCAGAGTTACCCACATCTATTTAAGTGTGGGAAAAATATTTCGACGCCAAAATCTATTAAGGGGGGAATATTGTAACGACCCAAAAAATTATTAATGAAAATTCCTCATGGTCTATTTAAATGTATTTTTATGGTTTTGTAAAATGTATTCAGATATATGGTTCTATGTTTTTTATTTTAAAATACTATTAAGAATTGTGATTGTTGTTAATATAGCCATTGAACAGTGTTCAAATTATTAGTATAAATATAGTTCATTAACAAATCAAATTTAATCGGACAAAGGAAGTGATGGCCTCTTCCAGTAGACATTCCCCAAATAAAGCCCATTTGAAGAAGCTCGGAAAGGAGGTGGTGTCATTGGAGTTCTCTCTAAGCCAACACAAAGCCGAGATTCAATGCGTTAAGCTCAAGAAGAACCTACTATGAGATCAGTGAATGTTGATAGATATTACCACACTAACAATGTTATTCAAGCCACCCTAAGAGTATTTTACCATTGTACACCTTACCCTATGGTCATATGCAGATGTTTTAAAGGGTTAGGTAACAAAACCCTAGTACTAAAATTATGTATATTATTCTTTCATAGAGAATATATATATATATTTTATTATTACTCTGTAAATAGTTTTTAAAGAAAAAAATAATATTTTTTGTTAGTATTAAACTAAGAAATCTATTTTGATGAATTAATGGAATTTTTAATTAAATAATATTTTAATAAAATATTATTGTTATTATTAAATTAAATTTTATTAAATATAAATGATTGTATAATTTTATTAATGTAATTTTAATTTTTATTATGGTTTGAAAGCTGTTTATTTAGAAACCCATGAATTTTTGTTAAATGTTGCTTTTTATTTTAAAAGTAAAAATTCTCAAATTTAAAAAATTATTTATAGAAAATGAATATTATTATTGGAATCAGGATGTCAAATTTATCCCACGATGAAGTTTCATAATTTTCTAAGTCAGTCGAATGTTTTGGGTAAAAATTATGAACTGTTTAAATATATAATGTGTTTTATGACATCATAATGGCCCAACAGCTATGTAATAAAATACTATAAACATTATTTTCGGACAATATAAGTTTTTATATTAACATTAAGTGATTTTGAGATTGTTTTATTTATTTTACAAAGCCTTAGTGTACCCTACAAGACTTATAAAACATTTTAGCTTTTTAAATTGTTTTCCTTTAGAGTGTGACTCACCTCCACATAAGAAACCTTATTGTTTAATAAGTTCTTCTATTGGCCTTAAAAAATAATTTTTTCCACTCCCCTTTGGAAAAAACCATTGGCTGGTTTTTGGTTCTGATTATTTTAATGTGAGGTGTCTGAAACCTAAATAATAAAAATTCCCTCTCATTTTTATATAAACCCATCCACACTCCCACTTCCTCTTTACTCAAAAATTTTGGAGTTCATCCAACCTCTGACCTCCTATATATATAATCCTCTCAATGCACCCTATTTTTTAACAATCCTCTCTGAAGCCTCTCCCAAGCATTTGGTATCACACTTCTAAGTAAAATATTCTCACTTTCCTTATTTATGTCCAATATTTCTTTATATTCTTAGGCCTTTTTATTTTCAATTATAAATATTGGGGTATGATTTTGAACCTCCCCCATAATTCCCTTTTCATGTTTAAAAATTGAGAAATCCCCTTTTTCTCACATTAATTCCTCCCATGTATACCCGTTACCATGCCGAAATTTCCAAAGTAATTTCTCTCTCCTCATTTACATTCAATCAATTATTTTGTATTACGTATCTAAATTCCATTACATTTTTTTGGGAAATGTATCTATATGAACCCCCATAATGTCCATTTTATTAACATATGATGATATACCCATTTCTGTTTCATCAACTATTTTTTTGCATTCTTTTGTCACGCCGTTATGCTATCGAATTTTCACCGCATTCTTCCAAGTAAAGATCATAGTGTAGTGAATACCATACCCATGTCTCTATTAAGGGTATTCAACATTATAAACATATACATATTGAATGGTACGTTCATTTATTTATTACACATTCATTAATAATGGAATAACTTATTATGTTGATTTATTCCAAGTTGTATGATCCATGTGTCATATTTATCCATGGAATGAAATGTTTATAAATGGTGAACCCTAATAGAGCTCCAATTCATCGGGTATTGTATACTATCATGATACATAATGTGCAATGGGTGTTGACTCATTCTAATTCCTGTTCCATGAGGGTTTACTCATTCTTTAAGAACAATGGGTTTTTAATCATGCTTCATGTTCAAAGAGCCTTGGCTAATGCTAATTCCATGTTAAGTGTTGTTACAAAATTTCCATGTTATGATTATCATGTTTTATCATACCTTTATGTTCATGTTTCTCTTGTACTACATTGATATGCCTATTGTCTAACATGTATTGTATTCCTTATTTATTCCATGTTTATTCACTTACTGGGCATTATAGATCACCTTTTTTATGCATGTCCTCAGGTTATCCAATACAATGCTAAATACAATGGAATATTGAGGTCATGTAAAGAAATTTTTCAATAAGATATTGTTCTATATTCTTTTTGTTTTTATGTAATGTTACTAAGACCTAAAGACACTTGATCTCTCGATATTCTAAGTTGTATCAAGTGAATTTTTTATGTAATAAATCATTTTTAAGTATGTAATAAAGATCTGGGTTGTTATATACTGGATTTCTACTATAGAATCCTAACATCACCCTATGCGCAAGCCCCGAAAGAAATTCCTTATGTTATTTTTATTATTAAATTATTAATAAATCAATAAATAAAACTATGGTATGATGTTCCAAATACAAATAGATAAGAAATAGTGTGGAAACGTTTTCTAGAGACATTCCTTTTGTATGCCACATAGAATATCTAAAATGTTCCACTAATTCCAAAAAACAATTGGTAAAATCTAAAACAAAACACAAATCATAGGATTTGAAAATTAAATAATAATTAAGGAGATGAAGAATAAAATTCTCCATTTTGAGTAACATCCCATGCATCTATTGAAAAAACCATAAAATATGCCCAAAAATCAATGGGGTTTAATAGTATATAGTGGTGAAATCTATGAATGGAAAACTCTTTTGCAATATGGGATCCCCCCCTCTCAAAATAGAAAGGGGAAAAGTTTGGAAAATTTCACACCATTCGATTCCCCATGACCCAATTGATTTTATGTCATTGGCTAGATGGTAACCATGAAAAAGTAATAAGTCCCCTTTATAAGGAACTAGCGATCTTGTGGTTGTATACAATAATATGTCATTATCTTGGCCACCCAACCCTTTCTTGGATTCTCGAATGAGCCTCCTTGATGCCTTTATATCATCATTCCTCATCACGAAACCCCCTTTTGGGGGCCTCAATATCATAAAATACAATTTATATCCTTGTTGAAAATATTTATATATAAAAAATTAAATATTAAAATCACCATTGAGCCTAATGAATCGTATGGACATGGTTTCATAAAAACTCTTAGAGAAGTTTATCATTCCATCATAGATTAATAAACCCATTGGAATAAAAAAGGATTCATTAAAATCTATATAAAACATTATCATATTTCAATTAGAGTAATTATGTAAATGATATCATTAGTTCAGATCCTATGTAAAGAATAAAAATTATTAAATTGTTTATATATATGATAAATACACCTTTTATTACATTATTAATAATCATATAAAAATAATATGAAATAATAGTTAATTTTGGTAACATTATAAACATTAAAAAATTTATAGAATAATTGGAATAATATTTTAATTAGATACTATGAATAAAATGAATTAATATTTTTTACTATGAATGTGAAATATAGTGGTAATATTTTTCAACGGTAAATGTTAAAAATGTATCACACATTTATTAAAAAACTCAATAATTCATTGTATAAAAAATATTTTTAAACCTTTTAAAAAATAAAACAATAAATATAAATAAACATAAATAATAATTATTATATATAATCCTTTTTTATTTATAATATATATTATTGATATTGAAAATAATGATTTTGTTAAATGACTTAAAAACATTTAATTTAACGTTTTAAATGAAAAAACAATTCAAAATTTTAAATAAATATATCATAAAAGAATAAAATTGAAATCTATATTTAAATATATGAAAATAAATAGAAACATGTAATACTAATTTAATTAGGTAGTGCATAAAACATATAAATTAATACAGTTTCACAATACGAAACATGTCTCAAAGAATGTAAATAGATATAAAAAACCATTGTTTTGTTGGTATCCCTAAAATAAGACCCCAAATATTGAGAGCATGAATAAAAATTAGACCCCATGAATTAAAAAATCCTGATAAAAAATTTAAAATAGGTTTTAAAGACACTATATAAATGAAAATACATTCATTTTGGAAAAAATGTCTCAAATAATGGACTTTTAAGATTATATACTCATACTGATTTTATAACACTTGATAAAATTTAATTTTAACGAATGAACCTAATTTGGAATTTATAAATCATTGAATGACATGAATATAGTATAATACATTCATAGTGATGGTAATAAAAATAAAAAATATCTGATTTTTTTTTGAATAATATGAATCATGTCTCATGTAAAGACCCGTAAAATTCAAGGGAAATTTTTTCTTAATTTTCTTAAGAATTTTACAAGAGCGCGGTTTCTGACGGCACCTGATTCCGAGGCCCGTAGTGCCCGGAATCAATTTCCGAAGTTTGGCTCGGGTACGTTCAGTGAACGAACGAGCGAGAATTCCTAACTTTTGATCCGGTGCTCGGAATTGAAATCCAAAGGCACCGATGAACTCGCAGCGCCGATATTCTCTTAAAGAGACATTTTCGGATGTTGCGTTGGTTGCGGGTTGAAAGTCAGTTTTTGGGTTTTAGGTTTAAGTTAAATAAAATTTTGTGAAGAACAAAATTTATTTTAACTTGTTAAATCCTACCAAAGGGAGTTGGAAGTGGGACCCACATCCACTTAACCTCCCTTGGGAGGATTAAGTGTTGTGGGGCCCACACGAACCCCTAAACCTTTCATATTCTCTCAACTTCCATAACGCCTCATTAAATGAAATGAGTTATTTAATTTTTGGAGTTAATCCTTTTGAATTTCAAACTTTTGAAATTATAGTGTGTTGATGTGATAATAAAATAAGATAGTGTCTTATTTTATTTGGGTGAATTTTTTGTCTTCTTGAGAGGTGGAGAGCTTTTCCTTCTTCTTCTTCAACTCTGACGAAGATCACGAAGAACGCTCAACTTGACGAAGAACGCTCAAGTTCCGACGAAGAACGCCGCTCCGCTCTTCTTCGTCTTCCGTGTCAACGAGAGGGAACACCGCTTCCTCCTCGGATTCCCTTCATCGACATAAGAAGTTTCGCCAACGACGTATCGCATCGGACGCATCTCTTCGTCAACGGATTTGACGAACGAAGACCGCGACGCCCGATCCCCGCGACGTTGTCTTCCGCAGATGTTGGAAAATCCTCGAACGTTTACCCAAGGTAGGGGTTGTTATTTATTGTTTAATTATTCTATTCTTGCTCATGGTTCGCATGAATAACGTGAGGAATTTGAATATTTTAAATTGAGTTATTATTTTTAACGTGAGGGGGCCGGACCGCACGAACACGGCCGAACCCCCCTCCATCGTTCTTGTTGAATTGCTTGCGGGTGGATGAATCAAGGTGGCGTGGTGCCGTCGCACCATGCGGATATTCACCAATCCTTATTGCGCGACGCCGTCGCGCCGCGCCATGGAAGAAACATCAGGAACGCGACGCCGTCGCGCGGCATTGAAGAAATCAAGGTGCGGCGGAGGGGCGCGGTGCCGTCGCACCACGCCGGATGACGAAAACCGCGGCCGGTTCCGGGCCGCGGCGGAAGAGAAGACCGGCGGCCGGGCCGACGGCGTTGGAAGCCGAAGGCGGGACCGGAATTTCCGGTCCCGTTGGAGAAAACCGGCCGGCCAGCTGGCCGGCCGGATTGCAGTAAACCGGGGGAATTAATCCCCTGGCCGGCTCATCAAAACCCCCCTCTTAATGAGGGGGGCGGTTTCCTTGAGGGGGGCAGGAGGCCCCCCCGTTTCCTACCAATCAAGCCCCCCACGTGGGGGGGGGGGGGGGGCGGTTTGCAAAAAGGGCGCGGCTATATGCCGCGCCGCCCCTCAATCAGCGGGGGCTTTGTCCCCCCGCATGCCGCCGGGCCGCCCCGCCTGCCGCCAGGCTGCCCCGCCTGCCGCCGGGCCGCCCCGCCTGCCGCCGGGCCGCCGCGCTACCGCTGGGCCGCCGCGCTACCGCCGGGCCGCCGCGCTACCGTCGGGCCGCCGCGCTACCGCCGGGCCGCCGCGCCGCAGGCCGGCCGGTCAGCCGGGCCGGGTCGGACCCGGGTCGGGTCGACCCGGTTCGGGCCGACCCAGGGGGGGTCGAGCCGGGTCGACCCGGACCCGGACCCCCCGTTTCGAATCTTTTACGGTCTTTTGGCCATAACTTGAGCCTCGTACATTAGATTGACGAACCGTCTGCGGAAACGCGATCCTTGGATCGAGACGGTCGTTTCGGTATATTGCACTCAAGGTTTCGGATTACTTTGAGTTCGGCCGGGTTGGTTCGTTCACGAAACCAACCGGGCCTTCGGAGCGGAAACGCTCATATCTTGAGCTACGGACGTCCGATTGACGTGCCGTCAGCCGTGTTGTGTTCCTCTTAATGAGACGGATCTTTTGGCATACTCCGCCCGAGGTTTGGATGCAGGTGGAGTACGGTTGGGTTGGTTTTTCCTTAAAAACCAACCGGGCACCGGGGACGAAAATGCCAATAACTCTCAGACCGGGCGTCCGATCGACGCGCCGTCTGTTGCGATGAGTTCCTGTTGACGATACAGAACTTTTGGATACATCAACTCTGGTCTTCGTGACAGTTGATGTATCATCCTCTCGGCTCGTGGAGCGGACCCTCCGAACGAGCTTGCTGTGTGCGGGAAGCCTAGTGCTGGCTGCGACTGTTACTGCGACTGCTACTACTGCTACTACTGCTACTGTGAATGCGACGACGACAGTACAAAGATCCTGTGTGGATTCGACGACGACGACTACAGCACTCAGCGATCCTACGTGGGTCAGTGCTACAGGTCCCGTGTGGGCCCGATCCTGTGTGGGTCCGATCCTGTGTGGGTCCTTGCGCTCAGCGGTCCTGTGTGAACCAGCGCCTACAGGTCCTGTGTGGGCCCGATCCTGTGTGGGTCTTTGCGGGGGTTAGTTACCTATCGATCCTTCGTGGGTCCGACGACTTAGATGGATCAGTGATCATCTTTATCGTCCTTTGAAGAAGTATACCTGTGTGAGCTGAATCCTGTTGCTTTCCTGTGTGGATTGTGTTGTGCAATCCTGTGTAGATTACGTTTTACTTTCCTGTGTGGAATACGTTTACTTTCCTGTGTGGACTGAGTTGTACTTGGGCTCGGAGGTTAGAGCGTATTTGAAGTTCATGACTTAGGTATATGTATGGGCATATACCTAAGCAGAATCGGTTGTTACTTCGTGATTGTACCTTTCTTCGTGGTTTATCCTTGTGGATTTGAGAGACCTTCAGGGGTCTCGGGGTCCCTACTGAGTAGCTTATACTCACCCCTGCACGGGCTTTGCCCGCACTACGTTGTGTTGGTTGCAGACGACGGACAGCGTTGACCTTAGCTGAGGCTTGCAGAGCGGGACGGTACCCGGAGGTGGACCACTGGGCGGGACGTGCTCGGAGCGGACGGCGGGACCCGTGGAGCAGTGGAGCTATCTGTACCCACCCTTCAGGTGGGATTTCCAGTGGACAGCTCAGTGTAGCGGCATTTACTTTTCAGTTGCTGTTTTCCCTTTCGAATTGTACTTTACTTTCAGTTTGGGTTTGTATTCTGGCCCATTTACTTTTCCGCACTTTCAGTTGTACTCTGCTTTTGTTTAGTGTTTACTTTCCGCTTGCTTACTCTGTGGTGTTTGTTTACTTTACAAAGGCAATGCCTTCCCTTTTTTTACCGGGATTTACGCCTTGGTGCTAGTCGCCAGCCCCTGGCCTATGGAAGGCGGGCTTGGGGTAGTCACGGCACGGACCCCGAGGGCGGGTCGTGACAAATTGGTATCAGAGGAGTTCGGTTCTACTGCAAACTCTGATCTTTTCTATGTGAAGCAATAATGTTTAGCGTATTGAGTGTGGTTATCAGTCCAAGGAGTCCAGTGTTGGTGCAGCGGCCGACGTATCCGTACACCAGGACCCTGACTTCTGATTTCTGACTTAATGCACGAAAACATTGATTGCGTGTGTGTTTCAAAGTTTTCTTTGTGATTACTTATATCAGCTCACCAGGTATACTATTCTGACCGTGGCGCACCTGTTTCCTTTTCAGGATGGCCCCACGACGGCAGCCATCTAGGGTTCCGAGAGTCGAGCGTGACAACAGCCCACCGAGCGACGAGGCCTCGGTGCAGGGACCTTTGTCAGCAGTGGCACCGGCGGTAGCTCTACCCGCCGAGCCCCCGATGCTTCCAGCAGCAGCCGCTGACGATGCACGTCGCCTCAGCGCACTGTATGAGTTTCAGCGCCAGCGACCGCCCAGGTTTCATGGGGAGATGGATCCCCAGGTAGTAGAGGACTGGCTGGAGGCGGTAGTACGAGTGTTTAGGCTAGTGAGGACACCAGCAGACCTCATGGTGATCCTCGCTGCGAGCCTACTACACGCAGCAGCAGGACGATGGTGGAGCTTGATGCTCCAGGTGCACGATGAGGCATATCTACTTTGGACGGACTTTGAGAGCCTCTTCCGCTCGGAGTTCGTCCCAGCCACCCTTCGTGCGGTGCGTATCCAGGAGATTCTACAGCTGCGGCAGGGCAGCATGACGGTCGCTCAGTACTCGGCGAGATTTACCGATCTCTCGCGCTACTCGACCGACATGGTACGAGACCCATTCTTCCGGGCCCGGACCTTCGAGCAGGGTTTGAGACACGAGATCAGGGCATCGCTGATCTCCCTCAGCATACCGACTCAGACAGGAGTACTGGAGCGGGCTCTTCTGATCGAGAGCTTCCTTGCTGTGTCTACACCAGCACAGAGACCCACCGCTGGGCGGCACGTGGCATAGTCATCTGCAGCAGGCAGTCGACAGATGACTCAGGGGTCCAGACAGACCAGACCTTCGGGCAGACGATCTCAGGGCACTGGCTCAGCAGTGCGGGGCACACAGCGCGGAGCCAGTCTTACGAGAGGCAGACAGTGCTACTCGTGCGGCGGGCAGGGCCACATGGCTTGTGACTGCCCGACCCGCCGTGCCGAGGAGCAGCAGACAGTTGATGGACCACCGAGGCAGAGGCAGAGGGTCGACCGTGGCGGTCCGCAGGGAGGAGGCGGACGAGGCAGAGAAGCTGGACGAGCAGTCGGTGGTGGCCGACGCTTTGAGGCTCTACCACCACCACCACCAGGAGGTCCACCCCGACCACAGGGAGCTATCGGGCTGCGACAGGCTCAGCTCCAGGCAGCAGAGGCCTACGACCACGGCACACCCGAGATGATTCGAGGTACTATCTGTGTCTACTACACCCTTGCTGCAGTTCTTATAGACACAAGAGCGAGTCACTCTTTCATAGCCGCTGCCCTTGTTCGGAGCTCGGAGATTTCGACAGAGCCGTTGGCTCGATCCTTACGGCTAGAGACTCCTACAGGAGCAGACTCGACGATTACGCACTGGTGCCGGCAGTGTGATCTTACTCTAGGAGGCGAGAGCTTCTGCTGGGATCTTATTGTAGCAGCGTCGAGGCCTTACGACGTCATCTTGGGCATGGATTGGCTATCTACGGTCCATGCACAGATTGACTGTTTTAGGCGCAAGGTGCGATGTGTACGCACCGACGGGAGCAGGTTCACCTTCACCGGCGAGAAGGGATCCTTAGCAGCACAGGATGGACTTCCGCGGAGGAGAGGACAACCCATCACTCATCAGTTGGCTAGCCTTATCCTTGGAGCAGTTGACGTGCGGAGTCCTGGTTTTCCTGCAGTGGTGGATCAGTTTGCGGACGTTTTTCCCGATGACGTTCCAGGGCTACCTCCTCGCAGAGAGGTAGAATTTTATATTGACTTGTACCCCAGGACAGCCCCGATATCCACTCCAGCATATCGGATGGCCCCCGCCGAGCTTCGAGAGCTACGGGTACAGTTGGAGGACTTGCAGGGCAAGGGGTTCATCCGACCCAGTGTTTCACCCTGGGCTTCCCCGATATTGTTCGCCAAGAAGGCGGACGGGAGCTTGCGACTTTGTGTTGACTATCGTCGCCTGAACCAGGTGACAGTGAGGAACAAGTATCCGCTACCGAGGATTGATGACCTCTTTGATCAGCTCAAGGGAGCACGGTGGTTCTCGAAGATAGACCTCAGGTCAGGCTATCATCAGCTCAGAGTTAGAGACGGGGATGTGCAGAAGACGGCCTTCAGATGTCGGTATGGCCACTATGAGTTCTTGGTTATGCCTTTTGGTGTAACCAATACTCCAGCAGTGTTCATGGCTCTCATGAATAGGATCTTTCAGCCATACCTCGATCGGTTTGTCGTGGTCTTCATCGACGACATTCTGATTTACTCTACGACAGAGGAGGAGCACGCCTATCACTTGCGAGTTGTATTAGACACACTCCGAGAGCACCAGCTTTATGGTAAGCTCTCTAAGTGCCAGTTCTGGATACGTGAGGTCCACTTCATGGGACACGTTATCTCTGAGGCGGGAGTTGCAGTGGATCCCGTGAAAATTGAGGCCGTGTTAGCATGGGAGCCACCCAGGAGCGTGACTGAGGTTCAGAGTTTCATGGGGCTAGCTGGATACTATCGGAGATTCGTGCCAGATTTCTCTACAGTTGCGGCATCACTCACAGCTTTGACAAAGAAGGGGAAACCCTTCGTGTGGTCAGACAGATGTCAGCAGAGCTTCTAGGAGTTGAGACAGAGATTGACCTGCGTACCTATCTTGAGGTTGCCTGAGGAGGGAGTAGGGTACGTAGTCTACTGCGATGCATCAGGGACCGGACTCGGATGTGTTCTGATGCAGGAGAGGGCAGTGATCGCCTATGGATCACGTCAGTTGAGGCCGCATGAGCAGAACTACGCTACCCATGACCTGGAGTTAGCAGCAGTGGTCTTCGCTCTGAAGACATGGAGACACTATTTGATGGGCGAGCGCTTTACAGTCTTTTCTGATCATCAGAGTCTCAGGTATATCTTCTCTCAGAGGGACCTGAACCTGAGACAGCGGCGATGGCTCGAGTTCCTCCAGGACTATGACTTTGAGATAGTCTATACTCCTGGGAAGGGGAACGTAGTAGTCAATGCCCTCAGCAGGAGGACGGGCATTCAGCTACTTGAGGAGGCGACGGAGCAGCTAGCCTCTTTGCAGATATCCTTCGTGGATAGAGATGGAGCAGCCTTTCTTCTGTCTCTCACAGTCACTCCTCCACTACTGCAGCGGGTCAGGGAGGCACAGCGTGAGGACGCTGACTGTGAGACACGGCGTGCACAGATATCCTCGGGACAGGCACCTGATGGTTTCTCCCTTAGAGCAGAGCACGACACCCTTTTCAGAGGACGTACCATGGTACCAGTCGCTTTGCAAGAGGAAGTGCTGAGAGAGTTTCACACTTCTCCTTTGGCGGTACATCCTGGGGTGGCGAAGATGTACCAGGACCTCAGACGACAGCATTGGTGGCCGGGCATGAAGAAGGCTGTAGTAGAGTTCGTTTCTCGATGCCTTACCTGCCAGTAGGTGAAGGCAGAGCATCAGGTACCAGCAGGCTTGGTACAGCCCTTGGAGGTTCCGGAGTGGAAGTGGGACGACATATCTATGGACTTCGTGACTGGACTTCCACACACTTCCAGAGGTCATGACTCCATCTGGGTGATTGTTGACCGACTCACCAAGTCGGCACACTTATTACCCATCAGAGAGTAGGGCTCAGTGGAGAGCTTGGGACGTCTCTACGTTCAGGAGATTGTGCGGCTCCATGGCGTGCCATCATCTATCGTCTCCGATCGAGATGCCCGCTTTACTTCCCGGCTTTGGAAGGGGTTACAGGAGGCGTTCGGGACGCAACTACGTCTGAGCACAGCCTTTCATCCTCAGACGGATGGTCAGACGGAGAGGACCATTCAGACTCTCGAGGACATGCTCCGCGCATGTGTCCTCGACTTTGGTCGTAGCTGGGAGGACCACCTACCCTTGGTGGAGTTTGCGTACAACAACAGCTACCACTCCACTATCGGGATGGCACCGTACGAGGCATTGTACGGCCGACCTTGTAGATCTCCTTTGTGCTGAACAGACCCTGGAGAGTCAGCACTGGTGGGACCGGAGATGGTCCAGGCCACGACAGAGAAGGTCCAAGTCATCCAGGAGCGGATGAGGACAGCTCAGAGCCGGCAGAAGTCATATGCTGACAGGAGACGGAGGCCACTGGAGTTCGAAGATGGCGACCACGTCTTCTTGCGGGTCTCACCTCGACGTGGTATTCGGAGATTTGGCCGAGGCGGCAAGTTATCTCAGCGCTTCATCGGACCCTTCCAGATTCTCAGCAGGATTGGTGAGGTGGCTTATCGCCTGGCTCTACCACCTCAGTTGCACCGGGTGCACGACGTCTTCCACGTATTTCAGCTGAGGAGATACGTGCACGACCCGTCACACATCATTGACCATGGGGAGCTTGACGTTGACGATGGGGCGACTTTCACGGAGGTTCCAGTAGAGATAGAGGATCGACAGGAGCGGGTCCTGCGTGGGCGATCGATTCCTCTTGTGCGCATCAGATGGCAGCACGGGAATCTCCAGGAGAGCACTTGGGAGCGGGAGGCTCAGATGCGTGCTCAGTACCCTCATTTGTTTCCCTAGTTTTGATGTATCTTTACGGGGACGTAAAGCCCTGAGGTGGGAGTAATGTAAAGACCCGTAAAATTCAAGGGAAATTTTTTCTTAATTTTCTTAAGAATTTTACAAGAGCGCGGTTTCTGACGGCACCTGATTCAGAGGCCCGTAGTGCCCGGAATCAATTTCCGAAGTTTGGCTCGGGTACGTTTAGTGAACGAACGAGCGGGAATTCCTAACTTTTTATCCGGTGCTCGGAATTGAAATCCGAGGGCACCGATGAACTCGCAGCGCCGATATTCGCTTAAAGAGACCTTTTCGGAAGTTGCGTTGGTTGCGGGTTGAAAGTCAGTTTTTGGGTTTTAGGTTTAAGTTAAATAAAATTTTGTGAAGAACAAAATTTATTTTAACTTGTTAAATCCTACCAAAGGGAGTTGGAAGAGGGACCCACATCCACTTAACCTCTCTTGGGAGGATTAAGTGTGGTGGGGCCCACACGAACCCCTAAACCTTTCATATTCTCTCAACTTCCATAACGCCTCATTAAATGACATGAGTTATTTAATTTTTGGAGTTAATCCTTTTGAATTTCAAACTTTTGAAATTCTAGTGTGTTGATGTGATAATAAAATAAGATAGTGTCTTATTTTATTTGGGTGAATTGTTTGTCTTCTTGAGAGGTGGAGAGCTTTTCCTTCTTCTTCTTCAACTCTGACGAAGATCACGAAGAACGCTCAACTTGACGAAGAACGCTCAAGTTCCGACGAAGAACGCCGCTCCGCTCTTCTTCGTCTTCCGTGTCAACGAGAGGTAACACCGCTTCCTCCTCGGATTCCCTTCGTCGACATAAGAAGTTTCGCCAACGACGTATCGCATCGGACGCATCTCTTCGTCAACGGATTTGACGAACGACGACCGCGACGCCCGATCCCCGCGACGTTGTCTTCCGCGGACGTTGGCAAATCCTCGAACGTTTACCCAAGGTAGGGGTTGTTATTTATTGTTTAATTATTCTATTCTTGCTCATGGTTCACATGACTAACGTGAGAAATTTGAATATTTTAAATTGAGTTATTATTTTTAACGTGAGGGGGCCGGACCGCACGAACACGGCCAACCCCCCCTCCATCGTTTTTTGTTGAATTGCTTGCGGGTGGATGAATCAAGGTGGCGTGGTGCCGTCGCACCACGCGGATATTCGCCAATCCTTATTGCGCAACGCCGTCACGCCGCGCCATGGAAGAAACATCAGGAACGCGACGCCGTCGCGCCGCGTTGAAGAAATCAAGGTGCGGCGGAGGGGCGCGGTGCCGTCGCACCGCGCCGGATGACGAAAACCGCGGCCGGTTCCGGGCCGCGGCGGAAGAGAAGACCGGCGGCCGGGCCGCCGGCGTCGGAAGCCGAAGGCGGGACCGGAATTTCCGGTCCCGTTGGAGAAAACCGGCCGGCCAGCTGGCCGGCCGGATGGCAGTAAACCGGGGGAATTAATCCCCCGGCCGGCTCATCAAAACCCCCCTCTTAATGAGGGGGGCGGTTTCCTTGAGGGGGGCAGGAGGCCCCCCGTTTCCTACCAATCAAGCCCCCCACGTGGGGGGGGGGGGGGGGTTTGCAAAAGGGGCGTGGCTATATGCCGCGCCTCCCCTCAATCCGCGAAGGATTTGTCCCCCCGCATGCCGCCGGGCCGCCCCGCCTGCCGCCAGGCCGCCCCGCCTGCCGCCGGGCCGCCGGGCCGCCGCGCTTCCGCCGGGCCGCCGCGCTACCGCCGCGCCGCCGCGCCGCCGCGCTGCCGGCCGGCCGGTCAGCCGGGCCGGGTCGGACCCGGGTCGGGTCGACCCGGTTCGGGCCGACCCGGTTCCGGCCGACCCCGGGGGGGGGGGGGGGTCGGGCCGGGTCGACCCGGACCCGAACCCCCCGTTTCGAATCTTTTACGGTCTTTTGGCCATAACTTGAGCCTCGGACCTCCGATTGACAAACCGTCTGCGGCAACGCGATCCTTGGATCGAGACGGTCGTTTCATATATCGCACTCAAGGTTTCGGATTAATTTGAGTTCGGCCGGGTTGGTTCGTTCACGAAACCAACCGGGCCTTCGGAGCGGAAACGCTCATATCTTTAGCTACGGACGTCCGATTGACGTGCCGTCAGCCGTGTTGTGTTCCTCTTAATGAGACAGATCTTTTGGCATACTCCGCCCAAGGTTTGGACGTAGGTGGAGTATGGTCGGGTTAGTTTTGCCTTAAAAACCAACCGGGCCCCGGGGACGAAAATGCCAATAACTCTCAGACCGGGCGTCCGATTGACGCGCCGTCTGTTGCGATGAGTTCCTGTTGACGATACAGAACTTTTGGATACATCAACTCTGGTCTTCGTGATAGTTGATGTATTAGCCTCTCGGCTCGTGGAGCGGACCCTCCGAACGAGCTTGCTGTGTGCGGGAACCCTAGTGCTGGCTGCGACTGTTACTGCGACTGCTACAACTGCTACTACTGCTACTGTGACTACGACGACGACAGTACAGAGATCCTGTGTGGATTCGACGACGACGACTACAGCACTCAGCGATCCTACGTGGGTCAGTGCTACAGGTCCTGTGTGGGCCCGATCCTGTGTGGGTCCGATCCTGTGTGGGTCCTTGCGCTCAGCGGTCCTGTGTGAACCAGCGCCTACAGGTCCTGTGTGGGCCCGATCCTATGTGGGTCTTTGCGGGGGTTAGTTACCTATAGATCCTTCGTGGGTCCGACGACTTAGATGGATCAGTGATCATCTTTATCGTCCTTTGAAGAAGTATACCTATGTGAGCTGAATCCTGTTGCTTTCCTGTGTGGATTGTGTTGTGCAATCCTGTGTGGATTACGTTTTACTTTCCTATGTGGAATACGTTTACATTCCTGTGTGGACTGAGTTGTACTTGGGCTCGGAGGTTAGAGCGTATTTGAAGTTGATGACTTCGGTATATGTATGGGCATATACCTAAGCAGTATCGGTTGTTACTTCGTGATTGTACCTTTCTTCGTGGTTTATCCTTGTGGATTTGAGAGACCTTCAGGGGTCTCGGGGTCCCTACTGAGTAGTTTATACTCACCCCTGCACGGGCTTTGCCCGCACTACGTTGTGTTGGTTGCAGACGACGGACAGCGTTGACCTTAGCTGAGGCTTGCAGAGCGGGACGGTACCCGAAGGTGGACCACTGGGCGGGACGTGCTCGGAGCGGACGGCGGGACCCGTGGAGCAATGGAGCTATCTGTACCCACCCTTCAGGTGGGATTTCCAGTGGACAGCTCGGTGTAGCGGCATTTACTTTTCAGTTGCTGTTTTCCCTTTCGAGTTGTACTTTACTTTCATTTTGGGTTTGTATTCTGGCCCATTTACTTTTCCGCACTTTCAGTTGTAATCTGCTTTTGTTTAGTGTTTACTTTCTTCTTGCTTACTCTGTGGTGTTTGTTTACTTTACAAAGGCAATGCCTTCCCTTTTTTTACCGGGATTTACGCCTTGGTGCTAGTCGCCAGCCCCTGGCATATGGAAGGCAGGCTTGGGGTAGTCACGGCACGGACCCCGAGGGCGGGTCGTGACATCTCAAGGAATGAAAATTAAGAAAAAAATCCCTTAACATAGAACTCTACATAGTTAGAAATGATCTTATATCCATGAATAATAACCGTTCTATTTTCCTTTCATGGTATGGATTGGTGGTTCTAATTAATGATTCATTTTCATGTTTTCATGATCTCTAAAATTCTCATGCTATTCTAATAATTGTATTTGTATAGTTCTAGTATCCCTTAATCTTTTAATTGAACATGATTTTATATTTAATATAGAAATTATAAAAATTACCATTATTTGTTATTATTGAATTTACAAAATAATTGTAATTATTTTAATAAAGTTTTTCTATATTATAATTTTAGAAACATGGCGAAATAATTATTTAGTCATTATGACATATTGATAACATTATTTATGTTTTTTAACAAATATGACCCATGATTTATAAAAACACTCTTGTTGGTGGTAAAAACAACCAAAAAATAACATGTTATAACAATTTAATGTGTAAGACTAGGTTATTTAATAATAATAACATAACATTTAAATAATATTAATGATTTAAAAGTAATTTTACAATTATGGTAATTGATACTCGATATATTTATATGAATAATGTAAATTGAATAGAATGTTAAGAATTTATTACATCAATGTTTGTCAAAATGATCGTTTTAGGCAGTCAATTTTTAATATGACCATTTAATAGTAATATTTTTAATTGAGTGTAAGATTAATAATTAAAAAACATATTTTAGTTATTAATATTACATTTTTTCGATATTCATAATTTTATTATCTTAAATTTAAGGAGGTTATGAAAAATTAAATACATCATTCTTGGTGGCCATAGTCCACACGTAACACTGGTGACGTTTTCATCTTAAAGTGGATGAAAAGAATGATTTTTTTTTTCAAATCACTATTATATAATTTAATTAGATATATTTTATTCTTTTAATTTTATTAGTAAAAATTTAATTTACTTTTATGGGGTCAATGAATAATGATTCTTAAATAAGTCAGTTATGATAATTATAATTTCCTTGGATATCCTCTCCACACATTATGTAATAATATATTTTCATTTGGTGATACTATAACATATACTTTCTATGAATTTTCTATGGAAATATTTTTTTAGTATATTTTGTTTGAGCATGGATGGTTTAGGTGTGACATGAGGTTAGTTATTGATGGTTTTTTATTGGGGAGAATATTGTAATTTTTAAAAATAAAATTTCAAATCATAAACAGGGATTCCATTTTCATGGTATGTGGATATAAAATGGATGAAAATTTGAAAATTGAGAAGGTGGAATATGATACAACCTATATAGAATAATTTAATGATAATTTTCTGTGATATTTTTATGTTTTAAGACTTCATTTAATAATTTTTTCATATTATATCATTTAGCAGGGTAAAAATGTTTATAATGAAAACATATATTCTAAGACAAAATTCTAAATGGAACATATCATTTAATTTGATATTGATGATTTAATGTTTCCATATCATTTTACATTACTAAACTTCTATATGTGGTAAAAATTAAATTTTAATAAAGTATACACAATGCCAAAAAAAATTCTTTTAGAAAACAGAATATTTTTTAGGGAAAAAATGAATCTTGAACTTAATATTATAAAGCATTGATTTCATTGAAATTTATTATTTTATAGTAAAAAAAATTATTGAAACCATAAAACATTCTAATACTGAATTGATCACTCTAAATACTTAATTAATATAAAATGACCTAAAGAATATCATATTAGAATCAAATATATATTATGTTCTTAAATGTCATGCTTAAATTAAATAATTAGACATAGAAATTTTTAATGAATTGTTTTAATATAAAATTTATTACCCGTGGAATAGCTATTTCATACTTTTATGTAATGATTATATTATTATTATGAAATCAAAATTAAATTTTTAGTAAAAATCATATTTTTATCTATTCACTAAAAACATTATTTTTATGGAAAACCAAATATTATGACTATTTAAATTATAGAATTATGATTATATATTTTATTTTTATTTAATATAATTCTAATAAAAAAATTTATAAAATTTACTTTTAAATAAGATAATACAATATATGGATGATAGTTTATTCGAAATAAAATCCATTTGGTTTCCAATAGAAAAACTGTCTTAATATTTCAATACTTGGTAGAAGTATTTCACATGATAAAAATGAATCTTAATTTATAAAATCAATATAAATATCCATTAATAAAACATTTAATAAATATATTGACAGTTGAAAATAATAAAATCTCTAAAAAAATATAACTTTGGAATATATTATCCTTTTTTAAATAAAGTAAAAATAAGAAAACAAAATATATTCTGAGTATCTAATAAATTTTATAAGATATCTTGAGACATTATATAATATATAATGTTTTTTAAACCATCTAAAATAATCCCTAATCACGAATATCAGTAATCATTAAAAGTGAGATTCATAAAAAAATTATGTTTCAATAGTACATATTGAGAGACTGTATAGACATACACATTGGGAATAACTCAATGACTATGGGATTAATTAGAAAAATCCAACATGTTATGTCACATAATGGGTGGATTATTTATTTAAAAATCACATGAAGTTATTAGGATAAATACCAGACCATATATTTTAATGGGAACTATATATTCTACGCCCTACATCACATAATGTAGTTATAGAAAAATACAATATTCTCCATTTTTTTACATGTGAAGTGAAGAAATAAAAATATATGAAATCCAATATATATATATATATATTTTCCTTGAATATCCAAAATATTTATGATCATTTTCATTGGATATTATTAACATAGTGACATGGGTGGTTATGAGATCTTACCTCTATTAAGAATCCCTCAAAGTGTAGGTGAGATATTTAGAGTATACATGGGCTTTGGGTACCCCTATAGAAATAAACTCAAAAAATATTATGGAACCTAATATTAATGATTTAATTAATAATCCCCTCGTGAAATGGTGTATAGTTCCCCATATATGGATTATGTTCTCTCTCATGGGTTGGGGCTCAGTCCTCTATATGGTTCATGTAGTCCCTTGGTTGATAACCAAATCACATATTAAGAAGAGGTAACCCATGACTAATATATAGTGATGTGTTTATCATTTCTATAGTTGGAAAGATTTAGTCTTTGGTTAAATAGTTAAATAAGATCCTTTTTATACATTTTTATTAAAATATATGCGAAATGATGACCTACTTTTCAATGGTTACAAATTTTCATTAAAATCATATTAGGGTGCATTCAAATATGATGAATTATTTTATTACATTTATATTGTTTATGGAATATTAAATTGTATATTTATTGTCACCCATGTATTGGCATCATGAACACATTTTCTGTGTCTACACAAAGGATTCATGTTTTTTGATCTTCACTAGAAGTATTTTGAGGTGGAACATGTGAAACTTGAACATAGAGGATCTTGTTAGTGCTCATTACAGGATGTGCATGTTTTGTGGTTCATATGATGTGATGCCCATATATTATATTTATTGAGGTTGTTCAATGTCATGGGATGTAGGTGTTATGTTCTTTCCATTTTTTATTTTTTTCATATTTTATTTTTGGGATATTTGATGTGGGAACATATATGTTGTACCACAATTGTTTAATTTTTATTTAGAAATGTTTTGACATATATAACTTCATTATGTTTATTTGATGCGTTTAGTCTTAGAAGATAAGGAATCACATATGGGTGATATGTTTTTATGGTTTATATTGTATGTCCATTTCTTAATATAGAGAAAAATTGGGATAACACACTAATCTTACTCTAATCCCATGTGGGATCCCACTATGTCATTTCATGTCACCATTCATTATAAAAGGATTACCCCCATTAATCTCATGGATTATTTACCAAATTTAAAAACTAGTAGGAACCTCTCTATGGAATAAGGTCTCAAGAAATGATTTTTTTGTCCTTAAACACTAACTCAACCAAAGAACATTCATGACATAGTCTTCCAAGATAATTATTTCCACCATTCCATTATGAAAAAAAACAAGACACGAGATCCTTATAAACACATCATAGAGATCTGTAACCTCAAAAATTATAATTTCAACAATTAGTATTTGTAATTATATTTCCTCTTAGAACCATTACATACCATGCCAAATGAAAAATCAACCTCTACATGGTAGATGTCCACTATGTAATATACCATCCCATAATTAGAATTTTAGACCCCTAACATTTCCAAAAACACCAAAACTACAAGTCAAGTATGCTCATAACAAGACCATGACATCCAAGATGGCATAAGCTTCCTCTAAATAGACCTTTTTTAGAATATGATAAAAATAATTATTCTATCTCTAAATCACATCTGATCTCCACTATAACACCATTAAAAAGTACAACCCACAAAGAAGAGGACTAAAGGAGATATGGGCCTCTACATGATATATACCGAAATTAACACTTGTTTATGTATTTAAACCATCATTAATACACACATGCATGTATATATTTATTATATTATATTAATATAACTTGTCTGTGTCTTTCAATAATATATTTATATAGATAATATATATATATATCATATAATATATTTATTTATAACTATTTACAATAAATAGATAAAAATATATTATTATTAGCAATATTAAATTATAATCCATTATTATAGATAAATAACAATAAAATGATTTTTCTTAAATATATATTCTATTATCAAATTTCAAGTATTAATTAATGTTATATTATTTTAATTAAAAATTATATATTAAATTAATTAATTGAGTAAACTAAGAAAATACACATTCACATAAAACTACACTTGCACATGCATGCACATTACCACACAAACAAACCTACTTGCATTCACATCCAAACATGCACCAACACTTGAAACAATTTTAAAATTAGATTCCTTTGGAAATTGTAATTTATTATAATTTTATGTACTATAAATTAAACATGATTATATTTTTTAACTTTTGAAAAATTTATATGTAAATAACATAGACAAACATATATATATATATCTGTATGTATATACAATTTTTAAAATTTAATCTTCATATTCAATTTCATTTTTATTTAATATAAAATATGAAAATTATAGTTATATTTTAATATTGATATATAATGATTTTTTAATATGTTACTATATATGTAATATATATTTAACTTATTAATACATATATTAAATTAAACTGATTAGAAATAATATTAATATATATATTTATATATATTTATATATATTTATATTATATTAAAATATTAATTTATAACATTTATGGAAAGATAAAAACAACTCATATATAGGTAATAAATTATAAATTTTATTTTTTTAAAATATATATTATAAATTTTTAAAATAAAATTATTGTATACTTGTATATATTTTTCATTTTTGAATATAATAATAATTAATATTAATCCTATAGACACACGCTCAAATATATATATTATGTATATGAATATATGTACACAAATGTATTTAATTACTTTTTTATTTAATTTTTTTATGATTACAAAATTTGAAAATTAAATACATAGATACATACACATATATACAAATAAATACATAAATACATATATACATAATAAAAATAATTACTTCATATACATTCTTAATATTTTATTTAATTTTAAAAGTAATCATTATCAATTGTTATAAAAAAATAGAATATGGCCAATATCAAATAATTTTGTTTTTCAAATACTACTCAAGGAAGAAAAAATATAAATGTAAACTAATGAATGAATAATATTAAAAAATTGCATGCTTGTTAATTTATGATAACTATTTAAACATGAAAATAATTTTTTTTAGGAATCCACAATATTGGTATAAGAAGCATTATATTATAGGAAATCAGCTCAACTAAACAATGAGAATCAACATAATTATCAAGGGAATTTTTTTCTCAACTAAAATGTATTGAATTTTTTGTTAAATAGTTATGTGATGTTGATTAATGAATAATTAACTACAAATATTTTAATTTTTAAGGTTTCATTGATTGAAATGGAACATATTTTGAATGAAAAAAATTAACTTTGTTTTAATAACATTCACGAAACCTAAGAAAGTCAAGGTATGAAATTTAACAATTTTTAATGGGAATATACTGAAAATGATTGGTTATATGAAACAACACCATATATCATATTGGAGAGATATTTTCAAGAAATAAGAAGTTATATTAATGATTCAATGTTGTAATATTTTAATTAGGAATTATATTTTAATTTTAATTAAATGGGAATATTTTTGAAGAGGGTTTAACCAAAATAATATGTATTGAATAACTATTTGGGAAATGGAAATAGAAACCATTGGTAAAATTAGTATGCTAAAATAAGGTATAAATAAATGAAAATTCATAGATAAATATTTATGGATATTAATATTTATCATTGACATGATTAAGGGCACTATGATAAAGATTCAAATATAAAGGAAATATATAGTTGTAGTACCAAAATAAAACCACCTACTTTACAATTAGTTGGAATGTATTCAGAATCAACTTCAAAAAATAGATTTTCTTTTATATCAATGATATAAAATAGTTTTATATTTCTTTTTAAACAAAAAATTTTATAACGTTGATGTCAATATTGAAGTGATAACACATAAATTTAAGTTAAGTAATATGTATTATTTTATAATTTTTTGAAAAAACTTCAAGTTTTTTTAAATTTTATGATTCCAACGATTAATGCATATATTTAATCAAGGGAACCCTTAATCATTTTTTATGATGGTAATTTAAATAGGTGAAATAAATATTTAAATAATTTTTTGCGTGTTTATAATTAAGGGAATTTATTTTGGTGAATCTAAGTATTAGTGGGAATATTATTTTACAATTTCTCATTACTGAGAGTTTTTCATTATATATTTGAGTTAAATATATTGTGTTTGGATTAATATATATATATATCATGATTTTTTAGGATTTTAAATTATAATAATGAATAACATTGTTATTATATTTTTTTTAATATCATGTGAAAATGTTTAAGAGTAAATCTAAATTATATTTGATGTCAACTGGGTAAAATTGAAGTAGAAAATATCCCAGTGAATAATTTGATATTATAATGTAAATATGCTAATATGTATTTTTGGTCGAGTTTTCAATATAATAAAACAGGGGAGGGATAACTTTTCCAATATTGTGTAATGGTGTGTTGAATTATCAATAAACCATAGATATAGAATTATAATGATTTTATGGTATACTATATACATATAGATGTATTATTTTCTGTACTAGGATAAGGTATATTCTATGTTCTTATAAAATCATATATTTTTTATTCTTGTTGTGAATGTTTTTTTCTAATTTCACATATTTTATGTAATTAGCAACATTTTATTTGTAGAGGAATATGTTCTATAATAAGTAAATGGTCACATATATATATATATGTTTTATGTATAGAATGATAATTTATATTTTATATGTACTTTATGTTCCATATAAAATAATATTTTAATGAAATTTGATAAGAGGATGAATGAATTTTTAAATTTTTTTGAATGGATTTTTTAAATATTTTCTTCGTTGAATATAGAATATACATTACATATTCATTTTTGAAAAACATGTTATGTGTTCAAAGTTAAAAATTATATTAATTATGGGAAATTTTATGTGAAAATATTTTCTGTAGATATATGTCCTACGGGAAAAAAATGAATTTTATACAGAATTTTTTTAAATATTATAAAATAATATGTTTTTTGGCCGATAGAATATTTTTATAGGAATTATTTAATTAAATAAGATAATTTCTTCGTAAATATGATAAAAATTTTATGTCGACTAATTCAACAAAAAAATAAAAAATTATGGTTGAAAGGTATATGTTTTTTCATAAAATGTCTAGTAAAGGGAAATTTTCTGTATAAATAAATATATGTGTTGTAATAATGTTATGACCTTGATAATTTTATTGAATAAAGGTGAAAATGAAAATTATATTTTTATAATGATTGATGATGACTAAATTATATTTTTATATTTGAAAATTGATTCTACTTGGAATCATATGACATTAATAAGGTTGAGATAAGATTGTATATAATTTGAATATGTTTAATTAATTTTTCAATGTATGGAAACAAAGATTTATCATAATAATTTATTAATTTAGTGGTCAATAATTTTCTATTACAAAATAATTTTAATGAAATGGATGAATATATTAAAGAAAACACTGTTATAAATACATGGATTCATAATGATATGGTTTTTCAAAAATAGAGTGGAAATTTAATCCATGTAATGGAGAATGAAAAATCCATATGTAGATAGTTTTTTAGGATTTTTTCTTCAACTATATGACACAATTTAGATTGTAAAATCAATTATGAAGTTGTGGTAAAGAATAAAATTTTATTTTCCATCTTGAGAAAATCACCATCCTATGAATCGCAAGCATGGTTTTGGTATAGATATATAAACACACCATTATAAATACTAAAATTACATTGTGACTATATGTGAATTTTTTTTGGTAAAATGAAATAATTTCATTCTTGGGATATTTTATAGTGGAATATTCAAGGGTTTTAGAGTATCTTTTTGCAAATGACAAATATATATTGAAAAAGACCAATAAAAGAAAGTTGTATTTATGTATGACTGATTTAAATATTTTTTTTCATATTTCAAACATGTAGAGGTATTTTTAATTTATAACATATTTTAGTTGGAAATTAGGTAATTAATTATTATGATTTATTATGTAATAATTGGTGGAATTCAAATAGATAATATCATGGAGATGCACTGAAACTTTAAATAATAGAATATGTTGATAGAAGAGGAACACATAGAAAATTACTTGTATGACATTTTAGTAAACCATTGGTCTTTTTTCAATATGTCTCTATCTATTAGATTGTAATATAAAGATCCATAACAACACACAGAGAATATAATAAGATTTGCAATACTAACGAAAAAATGTCTAATGATTTGGTGTATTGATTATATTTATATCAATTAATAGTAATTTACTCTGAGATAATTCTTTTTTTATATTTTAATATATATTATTCATTTAATTATAAGAGTCTATGTGATCCCATGGTTTCTTGTAGACCATTCACAATAACAATGAAATCATAAAAAGGTGTGTTTAGAGATTATTTCTACATTAGGTTTTTTTGTGCAAATTATCCTTGGAAATATCCAATTTGGTTGGAAAAATAATATCATCATGTCTTTATGTCATCATGATTTTTTTCTGTAAAAATAATGATATTATGTGTATGTGTTCATGAAAGGTTCTTATGCTCCAGATGAAATTAGAATAATATTAATTTAGTATAAAAATTAGTTCATATTAATTAACCTAATTTTTAGGGTTTTTATGAAAATGATGTTTAATAAAAGTGGTATGAGAACAAAATATTACAATAAAAAGAATATGTATCAAAGAAAACAAATACACGGAGGACACTATAAACATAAAATAAATTTAAATCATTTAAAAATCAGTAAATATTAATTATGTATTTGTGTTGATCTAATCAAGGATATCTGATGGTGGATTTTTCATTGTTTTAATTCATGGAATTCGTATCAAAGATATTATAAATAATAAATTGAACAAAATAAACAATAAGTTATTTAATATATAAATAAATTAAAACTATTACTTATCAAAAGAAAAATATAATGAAATCATAATAAAGTCTCTCATTTTTAATTTTAACAATACAAGATGAGAATTGTTTTTCAATATTACTAATTAGAATATAAAGTGACGGTGGTTAAACATCCAGTTTACATAACATATTTAATGATTTGTGGATATATCAAACTAAATGAATTGTTAATTTTTATAGTTTAAAATTTTTTATTGTAAAATATATATCAATAAATAGAATAAATATTAAATATTTTAAAAATCATAAATTTTTTCATCAAGATACTCTTACCTTTTTATATTTCAATTGATTTTTTCATTAAAAATGTAATCATATTGAAAATTCACTTAATGATCTATAGAATTTATTTTTAGTATATAAAATTATTGTTATTAAAAATGGAATGATAATTCATTCATCCATTAATTGGTCTATAATGTTGATCAATAATCTTTTGTAAAATAATAACAAAGGTATATAATATATGAGTAATAAATTCCTCTCCTTGATAGATATAAATATTAAAATTTTAATATATATATTTCAAGGAAAACGTAGATTGGAAGGTTTCACATGTGTAAATTTAAACATTGTAGTAGCATGTCTCTGTATAAATTATTATAAGGTGGTTGATATTTATTACTCACAAAGCTGATAATAAACCCCCCTCCCAAGATAAAATCCTATGTATGATTTTTGATAATAATCCAAATGAATTATTCAAATAATTACCTCTATGACTAAAGATGATAAAATTGAATAACTTCCAAATAATGATAAAACATAACTCTATTTTTAACTATAGGACATAATTATGGCTATGTAAAATGTGGCTCAACCAAAAGAAATGAAGATGAAAATATATGTGGTTTATTTGATCTCAAAGTAAAACATGAAGTATAAATTATTGATAATGAATTATATATATGAAATTATATAATATTTAAAGTCATATTTAGAATGTAATTCAATTATACTAATTATATATAATATAAAATTTCCAATTTATATTAATCCATAGAATAAGGAACTAGTAAAAAAGAAGCATTTAGGGAACTACAAAATATCAAATCTTTATTTGAATATTAAACTAATTTAATTGGTTTTAAAAAAAATATCAAGAAAAATATGTTGGATTATATGATATAGAATAGAATCTATTGTGGAAAAACTTTTAATCAATGGATAATGTTGGAAAACCTATAAAATATTAAAATTAAGAGTTTAGTAATGAATTTCTAAAATAAAATTGTGATAAATAGTCAATAAAAATTTACAGTTACAAGATAAACGTAAAAAACCAATGCTTGGGTAAACATGTAATTTGATATGAATCCTATTATTCAATCACCTAAATATGATAATTATTCCTAGTAAAAAATTATAAACTTAAATAAAATTGTTAGAAGAGACTAACAAGCCTAAAAATGAATAGACTAAAACATTACGGAATATATAGTTTCATTGGATCAGAACAAAATGATTTATTTTCAATTGATGAAATAATGTTTTTAGGATAATTACGTAATAAAATATCCTATTTCAATTAGTAAATGATTTATTTACAATGAGAAACAACTATGAGTAAGAAATTAAGGACAAAGACATATCCATTACCATTTTGTGTTTATTATTCTAGCAAAAATTATAATAAATTCTATTATATGTAAAATAGAGTACACATAGATTTTAAATAATATTTTTAAAATTATATAAGAAATGTCATTAAGTGCATTGTATTAATAAATAAATTATTTTTACCAAATGATGAATAATATTTTGACATTGCACATTTACTGAACTGTTGGGATAGAGACATATGTCTCTAGAATAAATTATAAATTTCTTGTATGAACAATAAGATTAATTAAGAAGTTATATTTGATAAAATGTAATTAAATATATGAAATAATAGATCCTCATTGATCGTTTATAGTGATTATTCATCCCATTTGATAAAAAATAAATGTTCCATAAAGCACATGAGGTATATTATTGATGTAATGGTTTAATTTAGAATTGACATGGAATTTAAAACTAAATGAAGTTATAAGATTATGATAACATGAGAAGGTATAAAAAATATAAAATTACAATTGATAGATGCACATAATTAAAACCTACTAATAATTAATTGAATCAAAGACTTAAGGCATGAATATCATTAAATAGTGGTAGATTTTTGAATAATATAAGTAATGTTAATGCTTTGATAAAAAATATAAAGATCATTGTAAATCGCTATTAGGTTGACATAAATGAATTAACTTGTATCATAATAATTTAAAAATAACAATTAATTTGTATTCACTTAATTTTTAAAATTAATTTCTAAATTATGAAAGTAAATGTACATGTTAAATAGTATATTTAGATAAGTTATATAAAAAAATAAAGATTGAAAAATTATAATGATTTCAAAAGATGTAATTTAGTATGAAATCCCATTAATAATAGAAGGAGAAGAGTGGCACAAACATGTTAAACTTTGTACAACTTTATTTTTCTGTCCCAATGACAGGTGACGAGGCCGCATGACAAAATAATTCCCTAATTATTATTGTTTATTGATTTTTCTAATTCATAATTTTTATGGATATTACAAAAGATATTATTTAATGAATTAAAATATAACATAGATGATAGAAACATATTTTTAAATAAAGTACCAAACATTATGATCATGAATTTCAATAGACTTCAACATTGTTGATGTTGATAATTTCCTAGACTACACAGAATCACGAGTTTGGTGTCACTTCAGATATCTCCATGGAAATATTACACGGATTTAAACAAGAATCACATGATGAAAATTTCAATGAAATATCAACTCATAAATAGTGTAATTGTGAGGATATTTTTAATGGAATAATTATTAATGAAAATAATAATATAAAACCTAAGTGGGAGTGAATAATGGTTTCGAACATCTTAATATTACTCATTGATTTTAATATTATTCAATATTATATGAGGTATGTAATTAGACTCATTCCTCTATAATAGTTATGTGATTAATGTAGTGAAGAATGTAGAAAATTATTTTTCTAGGTTTCACATAAATATGATAGTTAAAGGATCATGTATAGAAATGTGTTTGATATCATAAGGTTGGACATTTCCTTGAGATGGGTAGGGGTGATTTAGTATTCTTATTTTGTATTTTTGAATGCACATTATTTTTAACGTCAACCTCTATAGCTGTGTAAATCCTCAATCCTCTCACCATTAATATCACTAGCTCACCTTGAATGTAGTAAAAAAAGATAAAATTTAACACAAAATATTTAAAAGATTCAACATAATATTGATCTAATTTCCAGAGTTTTTAGACTAAAAAACATGTTAATTCTACATTATAATCATCATTCCAATTGAAATTTCTCCTAAGTAAAACATTATAGTGACTTGTGATATTACCCAACCACCAATATTTGATTGGAACTTGTTAAATACCCCTATATGCAATCCACTATACATGTATTTTTATATACCCTAACTACAAACTCTTTTTCCAAGATTGGGTGTAAACCCCAAACAAAAATCTTACCTTCATTATTAGTTATACACTACCAATAATAATTAATTGGTTATAAAAAAAATCCAAAAATATATTATTCTATTTTTATCCAAATGTAGAATGAAACCATAAATAATATAGTTCAATTTGAACACAATTGATATTAATTTCATTTATGAGTATACAAGATATGGTTCACTTATTTATAAGACCTTCAACAATAAGAGTTGTAAAAAAATTTATCACAATTGTTGGTTACTATAATCAATCCATATCTTTATTGATCTGAGCATATCTCCTCCATATGAAAACACCATAATAATTTAATCTTCTAAATAAAATTATCACTCAGTTTTAGATTTTTCATCTCTTTTTGAAAATATAATGTATGGGTATCTCAAAAGTTTATCACATATTTTTTTTGAGTTCTTAATTATCTCCTCATACCATTTCCCATTTAAATAAATAAATATATTTATACATATAATGAAATAATATCTTCAATTATATAAATTATATAAGAAATATAGAACACCATTTTCTACATATGTTGGTGGTCCTCTCATTTAAATTGGTTTGTATAATTTTTATTTAATCACTTTAAAAAACTCAATTGATAAATTTTCAGGTATTATCATTTAAATAAACCAAAGATTCATGTGTTTATTTCATAGTTTACTCTATAAAATACTATTAATTAATTTCATTCAAAATTATAAACTCAACTATTGAATTATACTCATTTTCAATCTGATCCAATTACATTTGGAGTGGATATCATACAAGAAACACTATCTTATTCCATGGATAGTTCTTTTTTTATCTTAGCTTAAATAATCATTTATATATGACCATGATTTTTAATCAATTTTTATTATCGTAAATGAGTCATATTTATTCATTCTCCATTTATCTAGAATTCATTATTCTAAAAATATTAACATTCTCAATGAAGTTTTGATAAATTTCCCCAGGTTTTGGGATGTCATTGTAGTTATAAATCAACCCAATATATCCCTATGAAAATACTCTCATCATGTAAATTCTTCAATTTTTCATTCAATAACACTATTTATATAGATCAACTCTACGTTAAAATGTAAAATGGAATTATATTCTCTACTCCAAAACTCTATGCCATTAAATTTACCTAATATCATCATTGGATAAATAATACATCAACTCAATGAAAATTGTGTTGCAAGTCTATGTATTTCATAGAAACTATATTTAAAAATAGTGAATTGGCCTTGAACTCTATGTTAAAATTATATGTCAATGCATTTTTTGATTATTATTATTAATGAACTATAATTAATATGTATACATCATTGAATTTGTGAAATTCTTAAATCATCAGTCAAATTCCATACTTCGGTAAATTTAATTTTGGTTCTATTTCAGAAATCATTATGTCTCCTAAAAAATCAAAACAAAAATCAAAGTATTATAAACCATCCTTCCTTAATCAAATTTATAACATTAAAAAATCTATAGGGATCATTTAAAATCCGAACATATAAATCTTCTAGATGTATCTGTTTACTTCAACTAACCATTATAAATATCTTTTTTTACATTTATTATGAAAACATCTCAACCACACATAATAACATACCCTTAAACACATGACTTAGTATCTAAAAATAAATAAAATCCAATATAATAGGAAAGGAAATCTCATATATTTGAGTTGTTATCAATATTCCATGAACATGCCTGGGTCGACACTGAACTGATCACTTGATCCGACCCTTGACATAACCTATGTGGCATTCCCAATCCTCCTGGGCTTGAAACTAGTGTTTAAAATCAGAAATAAATCAATTTGAAATTATTTAACCAATGAGAAATTGGTTCAATAACAATGAATAATAAAAAAATATTACATGAGGTTGAAATGAAATGGAGAACTAAACATATAAAACTATTCGTTGGGCATACCTCCATATAACCTCATGGGTCACCATAATCGACTAAACCAATGCCACTCCCTGAAGACTAAGACCATGATTGATATAACACTAGATTATATAAAAATGTATATGTATGGAAGTTATTATTAAAACATAGTAGTCATTCCATACTAACTATTCCATATTCTTTACCTTTAAAAAGAAAATTGTGTCACAATAGTTTTAAGTAAGAAATATAAAATTAAGTTAATCAAATATTGTATAAAAAACAAGGAACATTAGTAAATTTTTATTATCTATATAATCTTTTATGTATTAAATAATATTTTAAATTAATGAAATGACTTTAAGTAAATTAATTATCAACTATAACCTATGATAAAAATGTTACTCTGTTTGGAAAAAATAATATTCTCTTTTATAAGAAAACTAGAAAAATTTAAAGAACTATACATAAGAGAATTTTTAAATAGTAATATGATGAAAAAGATTAAAATATAGAATGAACCATGGGAAATAACAAAACAGTAAGGTTAACCCAATATTAAGATACTCTTACAAACGTGATGGAACTATCTAATCCATTCTCCTAAAGGAACCAATGAAGAGGTCAAATACAATGTTCAAGTAGAATGAAAGAATCATCATATTATTTTTTTAGTGTTATAGCATAATATTTTTTAGGATCATGAGTTATTTCCATACTAACTCAACTAGAATACTAGTCTTTATCAACGCTAATAGGTACCTAGTTTTCCCAAATGCTCTTATTAATATCATAATCCAAAAAACCACATATTAATTCAAATCAAGATATGTCAGAGATCTAATTCCAATAATTCCAATAGAGGATGAAACATCTTCATATTTTTATAACTCCAACATTCTTTAAGACCATGATTTACACACACAAAACAATTTTAAACCATCTTTTAGAATTTAAGATGTTTTAAATTTAAAAAATACTTGATAAAATATTTAAATAAATTATATACACGTCAAAAAAAGAGTAAGACGTGAAATATATTTGAATGATCAATACCAAGAATCAATATCATTTTATCAAAGCATATATATACATATATATATATATATATTAAAAAACTCCATTTATAATAATGAGTCAATTAAATAATTAAAATTAAAGACTCATGACATGGTAACCACTTCAAAACATGTATCATTAGATGATGGAAACTTGAATCCACTCTAAATACATTAGCATATATAAGAGAGACTAAGATGGATTTTGGAAATGAAACACCTATTTTACACATATACCCTTCTACATATTTAAATATAGTTAAAAATACCTTTAGTTATAGTTCAAATGTTCCCATCACCACTAGGGAATAGGTATGAATAAGGAATATATATATATATATATATTATTTACATTCATATATATATATATATATATATCTGTGTGTGTGTGAATGTGTGTGTCTCTATGTATGTCACTAACATGAATGGTGATCCAAAGATACATGAAGGTTATCAAACAATTACTTGAAAAAATTAGATAGTCAAAATCATAGAAACCCTAAATTAAATTCAACCAATGTTTAAATGAAAATGAAACAAAACCCAAAACTGATTGTTAATGCACATACTTCAATAGTAATAAAAAATTGTGATTTAATGAAACCTAATGATTACTGTGAATAGTTAATTGTGAAATAGATTACCCAAAATTGTGTTAGGATTCATCCTCGATGGGAGCACCTCCTTGTATAAAAATAGACAATTAATATAGTAAATGAATGAGGAAAGGATGAAAAACATACTAGAGATGATTTAACATCGATTCATGTATAAAAATGATTAATGGGAGAAATCTTAAGGATTAATGGTCATGCTCAAAGGGTTACTAGGTGTGGGGTTTCTCATGACCCAAATATGAAATGGGTTCAGGCGGTGGGGGTAATGTGGTATGAGTGGTGTGGGAGAAGTGTATGAAATGAAATAAAATTAATTATTAAGATAATTAAAATATTTTTTATTGTAATTATCAAATTAATAATAAAAATAATAATAATCATAACAATAATAATATTAATAATAAAATTATTTTTATTTACAAATTTTATTTTCCAATTTTTAGATATTATATGCCTCATAATTTGGTCGTATGGTTTTCCAAACCATGCACAAATTGTGTGGATCCTCTATCTAAATGGTAGGGGAAGACACATAGATTCTGGGGAATAAAGAATAGTCTCATTCCTAACCATGCAGTGGAGATAGAAAAATAGTCTCTACAATGGTCTTTCATGGACTAGAACATGGTTTCTATAAAATATTCTCCAACCACATTCCACTCTCATACCTCAAACAATATCCACATTTAGGGGAAAACACTTGAAAAAACCATAAAATGAAACAAATTGAAAAGATAAATAAATTATTATATGTGTTTCATGTTTAGGATTGACATTTATCTCTAGCATAGAAATATTACGCCTCCAAAAATACCCAATTATATGAATTCATGAGACATATAGTAGAAAAAACACTTCACAAATCGAATCATCCATCATCCAACGATTAAAAAAAATTATTCATTCCTAATCCCAAAATTCATAAATCCTAAGAATCTATTTAGATCAAACATATAAATCCAGATAATTATATATAATATCATATAATGATAGAGAAAACATTCAAAGTGACTAACTAAATGACCATGAAAAGAAAAATAGATTCCATACACCCCTCCACATGGAAATCCCAAACCCATAATATAGAATTCACCAATGAAATTTATCATAGTATATTTTGGATTTCTGGAGTATCCATAGAACAACCCATTATCAATAAAACAACTACTAGGATTAGGGAAGGGAGGTTAAGAAAATATTCACACTCGAGTACTAGATTTTCCATCATCTTTATTAATGACGTTAACAACGCCATTGAAAAAATCTAGTAAAATCTTAATTTACAGAGCTGAAAAAACATTTTTGATTCCTGAAAAATGACCATCAATAAATAAAATCAAATAAATAATGAATATAGGTATAATGTTCCCAAAAAATTAATGGAATATGTAGGTTTCCATGATCATGAATATGGCATGAACTTCCAAGAGACATGCGATTTCATGACCTGAGAAAGTTCTTAACCTTTGGATTATCCTAGAGTTCAGCTTTAAAAATTCCATTTCTTGAAAAGGAACCCCATGTAGTTAGTGTCTGCAAAGGCTCTTCTAGAGGAGCACCCAAGGTCGTGATAATTGTCAGGCAGTCTGTCCCACACAATCCATCCTTAACTCCTTACCCAAAAGAAGAAAATATACAGAAGGGGGGATCCTATTTCAATCATAAATTTCACATGATGCAACACCAATTGGTAGATGAATTTTAAATAAATAAATCATACAAACCTATTATATCCAAAATCTTTGTAAAAATATACAACATAAAGAAATAGGAGAGTTTAAAAGCCTCTAGTCGTCAAACAAATCATGTGATACACACTAGGTGGTTTGGAAATAATTATAGAACCCTTGTTACATGAATGCATCATCACATGAAATCTTTCTATAGTGTTATCCATTTCATGACAATATTCTTGGAAAAATCAAGGTGACCTCATGATCCCCCTTTGTCTCAATAATACAAGCAGTAGGGATAAGCCATAATATTTTTTTGAAGCTTCACAAGACCATTTATTGGTCACTTGACACGTAAACAATGGGTAGTTTTATTATATTAAAAAACACTCAAGGACACATTCAAAACCACGTAGACCATATAAAATTAACAAATTAAATAAATAGGAAATTTTTGTAGAATCCTGCAGTCATGAAAGTCATGTGATTCACCATAACGGCCTCACAAGACCTCTTGAAAAAATTGATTGATCTCACAAAGGATCCCTTGAAATCTATCCTTTTCTCATAGAATATCCGGAATAAGGCACTAATGATAACATAAAATACTTCATATGGGGAAAATTATCTCTTGAAAGTCTATATAAATATCATCTTGATAATACAGAACAACCCTTCCATGTCCTAATTATTCGGCAAGGAAACATTAATTGGAATTTCAATATACAGAGCATTGAAGAGTTGATATGGCGGACTCTAAAAATCATGTGATGACCTTGGATTGACCAAAATAAAAAATTGAAAAACTATGACATCACATCCATCCACTAACTCAATCATGGGTTATTGCACAACACACCATGCAAGGAGAAGAATAACTGGGGTGGAAATGCATATAAATCCCCCACCCCATCATGATAAATATACAAACTATATAAGTGGATCATCACAGAAGAACACCCATGAATTAGAGAATATTTCTCATAGTGTATGCTCTCATGACCAAATTTTTTTCCCATCAGTTAAAATCTGGGAAAAACTAGAATGATCATACAACATTTATATGCACATAACATGATCAGTCAGAGATCACATGAGGGACTTCTATCATATTTTGCGAAGAACATCCAACATATTTTCTAAAATAGATGAGATATAAAAAATATAACATTTAAATAATATAATTTGTATTCAATGAAATGCAGGAAAAAAGTGTAAAATATAGGAGTCTAATGCAAAAAATATATACATTTATCCTAATTAGCTTCACGTGAACCCCCTTGTGATGAGGCAACACTAAGAAATATCTCCCATGTATGTGATGCAGCATTGGAACACTATATGGATCATGTGATGTCCCTTGAAAATTTTATAAATAAGGAAATGGATCCCATCGTCCATTCTAAACATGTCTTATGAAACCATCTGGAATCACCATCCAGGCATCACAATAACCTCTATACATATCACACATATCATATAGAGACATTAGTACTTTTCAATAAAGTCTTGAAATGGCACCAGGTAGTGTCAAATGGCTCTCATAACTTCCTATAGATAGCCCATAAAGACCTTATAATGCATTTTGATTATGTCATCATGCTCTGAAAATGTCGCATATATATGTTAAATGGATTTTTCAATGAAAATTGGTCACGTCAACCATGACATATGACACCCTCAAAGACATTTCACATTGAAACTTATTGTATCCCTCAAAGAGTTGTAGCTAGATTTTAGGATGACACCAAGGTAATGTCACCTAGATCTTGTGAAACCCTCTATGTATGTCATCTGGGATCAGGTGATAGATTCTAGGTTAAGACTACTGGTCCATGTGAAGTCCACTACACAAATCATCTTTAATCATGATATAATGTTCAGACATCTCATCAAAGTTATAAAATGTTCCCAAGACAAGTAAACATGGTCATATGATTATATTTTGAAATGTTAGGAAAACTTCATCTGATATACCAAGGATAAAATCATGGAATTTCGACAAGATAATCAAAAAATGTTATATAGATAAGCACTACTGGTCAATCTGGCATTCTAGGACATGATAACCTTGTCCAACCTCCATAAAAAGAAAACCCAACTTGTAAGACCAAACCCAATGAACTATAAGAACACCAATTCCTTCCATATTTGGGATACGTAGGATTTCTTATTAATGCATGATCTCTATAATTAATATCCAAAGGGTAGTCCCAACACATAAGTACTACACCAACAATAAAATAGACTAATTATTTTTCATTCCATGTTTCCCACACCGAGAATAGCTTAAGTAGTCTTAATAAGTCATAATGATCATATCATTCACATTACAAGCCTCTATCATGGTAATTGAACTAATAGTTTGTAATCCTCGACATGGGGTATAATATGATATATATACCACATATAAGTGTATCCTCAGCATATATTCCCCCAAATAATTAAACAATGAAGACTCTAATTCATGCCATAACCAGGATATGTAGTATTCATTAATAAATAATAATCCTAAACATAAATGGGTATCCACATAATTTTATGTCCCTCCATGTATCTGATATTCCAACAATTGGGACCCAATATCCCCCATGAAAGGATCATCATTCCTCATCCACCAATGGAGTGAGAACTCATTGAAGTATGATGAATCTCATTCAATACATAACCCGGATATATAAGACGCCTACCCATGGACTGATCCCTAAGTAAAATATGAATATAATTCATTGAATGTCACATCATGTCACTGATATTTCAACCATTTAAAAATAATCATTCCCCTGGGATGATCATTCCATCTCATCCATTGGCAGACCATGAATCCAACTGAACTATGATAACTCTAATTAATTCAATTTATAGAATACGTAGGATTCCTTCTTATATCCAAAGATTCATAATAAACCTCCCAAGGATTTTCTTAGTATATAATTTCATCTTATGTATGCAATGAGGTAGATTAAAAATTATCCCTTATTTCTCACACCGATCATAGATCATGTGGGAACATGGAATTGAAATGGTAATTTGATTTTTATCATGTATCTCTACTAGTGAGGAAAAACATAGTGTGTTATCCTAGATGAGTTTCATGACATGATTACCTTCTTTTAAGTCCATCTACCTTAGATCCATTGAAACTGGTGTCAACAAAATATGATAACTATGATTTATTCCATAATAGGGATACAGATGATGTCTCCTTGAGGATCGATCATGAATATTAGGTTCCATGTTCCCAAATACATTTCCTTTTTTATATTATGTTAAACTAAATGTGTTTAAATAAATTTATCTGTTTTCATTCATTTTATAAATTGAATATGTTGGACACCTCATAGTGGCTCAATTGTATCTTTGGAATATTATCCTCCACCAAACATGGATGAAAACTCAACAGTGACTAGTTACGTGGAATCAACATATAATAATCTTTTAATTAATGAGAAAAAGAAGAATAACCTTGGATACATGTAGATGGATTCACTAATGATATCATACTCATATTAAAAATAAATGGGGTTAAACTATGATCATTTTGTTAGGATAGCTTTTTCAGTATTAGAATTAGAAATACAATCACAGACATATGTTAAATCTATAAGACAATTTCATGTTTGATATCAATTACCCCTAAAAGGGTGAGATGTGAATGAACCCCCATCCTCATGACCAATGTGAGTTCCTAAGTTTCATTGGGTTTGAACCCCCATATGACCTCTATCATTTGGAAACAAGACGTGTACCTTGTAATGGACATGGGTCCATTGGGGGTTTCCATTAAGAAAAAAATATAACAAACTTCAATTAATTTTCATGAAATTACACACCTAATAGTCAACCATTTGGGAAACCCGAATTCTACACACTCCTAATATTTTTCATTAAAAAAAACTTTTTGATCTCAATTTTATTAATGAAATCATATGTGCAACACAAAACGAATAGAAAATCTATTTTTTATCAAACCATTTACCAATGAGGTTGTCTGATTGTATCTGTTCAGTAAAAAAATGGCAAAACCAACATAAAAAATCATAAATAATATAATGATCAGTTAATCATGCATAATTCCATTTTTCTTCATTATGTATTCTAAGAATAAATAATAATGATCCTAATGTAAATCCATCAAATTGTAGGATAGTCAGTATTACATGTGTCCAGACACTTTATTGGAATATCAAAAAAAGATGATATTCTTAACATAAATCATAAAACTGATCCCCTCTCATAATGATTCCCATTAAATAAGATTACACACTCTTGGACAACTCCACATGATCAGAATGACCTGATGATGATTAAATGGACAATGGTGTTAAACCTACATATCTGATTGATCCAACAGTATGCCTAAGATATTGCACTAATAATTGGGTTTTTCCTTTTTTTCTTCATGATTTCAAAAAATTCAGTCATCAATATCATCCTCATCATTGAAAATATCTTCATCCACTGACAATTACTGAAAATCACCCCTGGTTGTTACACCGACATGTCAGAAAATGATATCACATTAAAACCATCGTCAATGTGAGGTGGGGAATATAATGTTATGGGAATACCATAAACATGGTTCAATAATTAGTATTTAATAATCTTGTGGGCATGTACACGTAATGAAAATGTCGATTTTTCATCATCCAAGGAATGTTGCAGCTAAGATAGTAGCCCTTATTTCCATAAAAAACCACATTGGGAGAATATCCAAAGGGTGTAACAATAAACACAATTAGAATATGATCAAGGTGGACCTAGAGTCAAATATGGTTCCCTTCTTGTTTAAGAGGCTCCATGGGGGGCTCATATCAGCCTCTATCACAAGGACTATCACACTGGTACCGATGATTCACCTGTTGAGGGTACCACCCAACACACACACCTATGATAAGCATTCATTAGAAATAAGGAATACACATAGGGAGAGTAAGGATATTGATAACAATTAGTGGGTTCATATCCCCATTCCCACTAATGATGTATGCCAATATAGTTTTGATGTAACCAGTGAGCAGGCCCATATTCCTTCTCCCTCAGAGAATCTCTGTTGGAAGATTCTTTTAGAAGGACTTGGGGGGGGGGGGGATATCCATGCACATGTGACTGAAACACATCAGCATATTCTGGTGTAACAATGATGAATATAGTAGGATCATATCCTCTCTTAAATTAAAGAATTATCCTAGGATGTATTCGAGAAGAAAAATGTGTAGGATTATATCCCTAGACAGACATTTCTAAAATTCCATTACACTATTGAGATAGTTGAATAACTGCACTGGAATATTCCAATACTAGTATATAAATAATGAGAGGAGACTATACATATCCCAATATCCATGGAATCTCAACACTATAATAATTTTGAATGAGTGGTTTCTCTTTAAAATAATAAAATTCTTTCTCTTATATAATAGGATTATCAAAATACTTTAGTAATGGATGAGGCATTAGACTGAGATCATATTCATGTTGAAATCAGTGATCCGAAGGTAAGAGTGTCCCATGCCTCAAGACAAATGAACAAGCCTATCAAAAATGTCCTGCAAGATATTCCAAAGTCCTAGGATCAAGATTGTACCCCCATTTTGGTTGGGGTTGAAAAAATTGGATGGGAACACACCTCAAGATAAGCACATATTCCATTTGACAAATACCATCAGCATAGGTCAAAGCCCCATGATCAGGCTCATATCCTTTTCCACGATGTGGATAAACATGTGAAAATAGATAATTCCATGGAAAAAGATAATTTTAATATTATTGAATGTACCAAAAAATTCCATATGATCATTGAATGAATGTACATATTTCTACTTATTTAAAAAACATAACTGCACAAGAATCCTTACAAGGCTCCAAATATGGATGTTCATTAGAATATTTATTTGGGAAATGTATATTTGGAAATAGATTATATTTTTGTTCCAACATATTTACTGAAAGTGATAGTGATTCTTTACATTGGGTAGGCTCATATCCCTGCAACAAAAAGACCAGTGGCATACCCCAAAGGCTCGGGATTGGTCCCACACTCTCATTCTGATCATGACTCACCATGTGAGAATTGAACATGCCTTATTACAAGCTCACATTCGTATAAATAATGAAGAATATCATCCGAATATTCCAAAGAATCTTTATATTTCGATAATACTCCCATAACAATATATAATTATAAACATGTTACATAAACATTAATATAGTAGGCTCATATCCCTGTACTATTCGAGACGGTCGGTCTACATATTTAGACTATGATGCGTAATGAATAACATGTCCCAAAATTTTCTAATATATGGTCCATGAGGTTTTATGAGACTCATTCTCAACACCCCATGTATCTTTCAACTCTTCATCAAAATAAGAATAAATTCATTATAATTATATACCTCTTTGTTATAGTGTAAAAATTGATTTCAAATTCACTTATCCTGACATATATTGTAGTTAATATCCACACGATGATATCTCCCAAAGAATAGGAAATAATTCCCAATCATATACACCTTCATATAGAGAGGATTCCATAATTCATATTCCTTAGTATAAATATGATCATAAAACATCAGGGTAAAGTTTATGTTGTTATTCATCAACTTCCAGAGGCCCTCAACTCTAGTTAGCAGGTGTCCTCAAGAAGTATATTTTGTGGTCTAGTCAGATGTTGGTGTGTATTTCCGATGGAGAAGAGGTTAAAATTGACATATTGAGGGAGTTATTTGAAAAAAAAACCTCCACAACATGTTCTATAATATATCATCTTTTTGATATTATGACCCTTATGATCTTGAAATGGAGTTCATGGTGTATATTTAAAAAATATATGTGCTACACATCACATACAGAATTATTGTCATATCCCTTATATAGGAAGTCTATATAACTGTAACATCCCAGGTAAATAAAGAATAATAAATTTTCATATTTATTATTATTTTCAAATTAAATATTAATTTTACTTTAAAGGGGTTTCTATGTTTGATAGCGTACTCAATACGCAACGATGAGTTTCTTTGAAAACTTACGTTGCACACTAGTAATATAAAAATATTATTTTAAATGGTTGATAACATGTAGCCGTTTTATTGTCGGGAATGGATAGAAACAACTAAAATATGATTATATATGTTTTTTAAATTTTTTACAATAAAATATAAAGGCTTAAATTATGGAAAGAATTCAATTTTCGGCATTTATACCCTAATTTTCACTAAAGGTTCAATTATCGCCTTTTGATGGAGAACGATCATTAAATATTGTTTTTTTCACCCTAATACATTCTATTGGACCCAATAAATCTATTCTTTAGAATTGGGACATCAATATTTACTTTGTGTAAATGTTTGGTATTTTCTTGATAAAGTTCATATTTTAATGAATAGTGAAAAATGTTGTATTTTAATTCAAAACCTCTTTTTAATATAATTAATTTATATGATTAGATTATCTTTTGAATTGGTTTTAAAGTGAAATTAGAAAATATTTTTACCATTTTATTCAATAGTGGTCATTGGAATTAATTTTACTTTGAAATTGGACTTAAACTAGTGTCAATCTTTTGATACTTATTGTTTAATAAAAACACGCTATTTGCTCTGACAGCGGGAATTAATTATTAAATTAATTAATGTAACTTATATGTTTTGAATTTTTTAAAATAGACTTCATTTTTTAATTCGGAATATCAAATATAGCTTAGGGTGATGTTTTGGTATTTTTCTGAAATACTTCAATTTTTGATGAATAGTGAAACCACTAAGTGGTACTTAAAAAACTGATTTTTCGTTTAAATGAAATTTTACCACCTCTGTGTTTTTAATTTCAAAAATTAGACATACATGGTTGTCATTAAGAAGTAAAATTTTGTTCAATGGGATTAAAATAAATTTATGGTGATAGTAACTTTTAAGATTTTAATCGCGATTAGTGGTAATTAGTGTAATTTAAGGTAAAAATAATGTTTTAATAATATGGAATGACCTAGAAACATGTCCTACCCTTATTGTATATGTCATGGCAGACCAAGAAAATCCATGGTTCAACTTGTGGACCCCATGGAGCCACATTGGATGGAAAATAACATTAATATATTTTTATTTAATGTTAAAGTAAAAATGTCACAAACATGAGTTGATTTATTAAAACAATTTTTAAGTGGGGTTATACAATTCATATTTTTGACTATAAAAATTAATTATAAATCTAAATAGATTTACTACATCATGATTTTTTTTATAATTTTTACACATTAAATAAATTAAATTATTTATGACACTATGATGATGCAGCGATTAACTCATTATTTAATGATTTAAATAAAATGAAAAGATAATGTAAAATCTAAGACCTACACATGTCAAAAACCTATTAGATGGTATATTTTGAACCCTTATCACCTTATCCTCGAGTTATATCAATGTGGGACCTTTTAAATCCGAAACGCATTTTAAAATAATGTTACATTTCTTTACTTTCCAAGAGTGCCCCTCCTCTACTTTTATAAAAGGCCCCCACCTCTACCACCTTACTCACACTTCCAAAGAATTTGTCTCGGACAAACCCTGTCTATTTTGTCTCTCCAAATCCCTCTCTAACTCTTAGAATCCTCACTTTTGGCAGAAGTATTCCCAAAGAAGCCTTTGAGCTCAAATCTAAGAGAGTTACCCAATTTTAAGGTAATGTCTTCACTTGTGTCCTTTTGTTTTATTTTGCTTCTACAACCCCCTAAACTCTTTATATTCATTTAATTTGTAACAAATCCAGTATATTAAATATACTAGGATTTTTTTATAAGAATATTTCTAGCTACACTTACACACACCTATATCTAATGGTTAAAGAACATACTCTTTCTGTGGATGGTGAATTTCTGCCTCACGAAATGATGATTGTTCAATATTCTTCCAACTCCTTCAAAGGTGGACTTTAAGATGTCACTATTTTTATATATGACATATAATATGTTTATGTCTTCCTTAAGATTCTTTATTTTTCATTTATGGCACACCTTCAAGGTTTCCATTATGGGTATACGCGATATCTTCATTTTAGTAAGTGCGGACAACTGCCCCCTCAAAGTGATTTGATTCGTTAATGCCATATGTGGGACGTATAAAGGATGGATTTAAAGTTATTATATATGATGTATGTTACATATAAATGATGAATATAATTCTGGAATTAAAATATACATACCTCTCATTTAGTTTTAATTCCATTAATATGACAAAGAAATGAAAGCAGCGTTCATGCATACGTACGGCTTACCGTCTCCATGAACGCTGCATTTCATTTCTTACCTCTAAATGATTATGTAATATTATAAATACAAGTATATGATGGATATATATGATATATATGATATCCAAATCATGAATATCATTCTAGATATAATGGATATTTTACCACATGAACAACTTGTAATTATAAGGAGTTTATTTTTGACTCAAGTACCAATGATCGTTAAAACGACCGTTATTAACATAAATAATAACATAGTGTTCATGACATGGTAATAAGTGATATAAAAGGAATAATTAACTTGAAAAAGGTTCCTATGCAAGTAGAAATTAACTCAAGTTTATTATTCAGGAGATTAAAGAACGATCGAGTCAAGTCGGACCCGAGGTAAGGGACTTCGTCTCAATCTCCTTCCATTGAGGCATATTTTTGTTTTATACACCACTTTATTTAATACGGTTTATAAACCCCTTTGACATTTATGTTTATTAAAATGTAATATTTTTATAAAAATTATTTTACTAAATTAAAAAAGGGAATGTTTTTGTCGTACGTACGCGGCAACTACGACTTCTCTGCCGCCGTGAGTATTATTTGGTCTTTGGCTTCCTCAATAAGCCGTAATGTTTTTAAAATGAAATAAATACCATATACTCTTTTATGTATTTTGGTATTGAAAATGGTTTTTATAATGGATTTGTTATGTCATTATATTTATGTGAAATATTGTGATCAAATTGTGGAAATGTTTTCTTTCCATTATATTTTTTTTATGTTTTATGATTTTATATTGGTACTTGGACATTTGACAGGTGGGTACGTGATAAACCATATGACTGGTGGTGCCGTGAATACAGGACGGGTGGTTACCTTATAACCTCCATTGCATTGGGAATTGAAGTCGGTCGTATGGCTATTCCATTACGTATGTGTGGAAGTCGACCGTATGGTTATTCCATTTAAGTATGTTTACGTCCCAAGTTACCTTTATTTTTTATGTGATCTTTATATGGGTTTTATAGTAATCTTTTGGATACAAAAGGGTGAGTAATGATCTTTTATTCAGTGAAGAGTTTTTACTAATTCATAAAGGTGAAATGTATTACTTTTATAATGTATACATGGTTTACTTGTTGTTTTGATAAACTAATAGTTTTCATTCTTTGTGTATCCCTTACTGAGATTTTTATGCTCAATCAGAGTTTTTTGAAATGTTTTTCACAGGACTTAATGTGGAATAGGTTCAAGGATGGGATCAAGGGAAAGTCATGCAATATAAAACATGTATCTAGACATGTTTGTTTTTAAGAGTTTTTTATTCTATGGAAACATAGTATAACTGTCTACTTTGTAATCTTTTGAGATGTAATAGTTATGTTCTAATTATGTAAAACTCTAAACCTGAAAAGATCCTCAATGTGAATTATTCATTTAATTCAATATTAAGTAAGGTTTAAGGCCGGGGCCTTATAGTTGGTATGAGAGGTCGGTTTAGACAGCATTAGTAGTTATAAAATTGTTAAATTATAAGTTAATTTATGGTATAATTGAAATGATACAGCATTTAAAGATTACCATGTTGCTTCACCTAAGGTATTTCTATGATAAGAATGGTTTTCCATAGAGGAAACAGACCAGATTTTTTGGGAATGCATAAAGAGGGAAATGACCTTTCAAATCAGTATCCTGAGATGGTCATAATCAGAACTAAACAGTTTGTTGCAGTGATCGTTCAGTTGACTTAGGTGAAAAATGTTGGTTGTTTTTATTGATGATATTTTGGTGTTTTCTAAAAGTAATGAGGAGCATGAACGTCAGTTAAGGGTTATTTTGGAAAACATAAAAGAAATGAAATTGTATGGTAAATTCATCAACTGTGAGTTATGGTAGCAACAAATTTCTTTCCTTGGTCATATTGTTTCTAAAGATGGGATAACTGTTGATCGGGCAAAAAAAACAGTTGTGAAAGAATGGCCAAGACCCACAAGTGTAACTGAGATTTGTAGCTTCCTTGGTTTGGTAGGCTATTACCGAAGGTTTGTTAGAAATTTTTCACGGTTATCTAGTCCAATGACTAAGCTAACTCAGAAGGGTGTTAAGTTTATTTGGATTAAAGAATGTGAGGATTGTTTCAGGAACTGAAAAGAAGATTGGTGAATGATCCAGTTTTGGCACTACCTTCTAGGATTGGGGAGTTTGTTATCTACAGTGATGCTTCATTGAAGGACTTGGTTGCGTCCTAATGCAAAATGATCAGGTAATTTCTTATGTTTCACGACAGTTGAATTCTCATGAGGTAAATTACCCTACGCATGATTTGGAATTAGTTGCTCTTGTTTTCGCTTTAAAAATTTTGAGGCATCATTTGTATGGAGTAAAGTGTTAAATATATACTGATCATAAAAGTTTAAGGTATATATTCACTCAGAAAGAATTGAACATGAGACAGAGGAGATGGCTGGAATTAATCAAGGATTATGATTGTACAATTCATTACCATCTGGGAAAAGAAAATAAAGTGGATGATGCTTTGAGTTGAAAAAGTAATGCTTCATTAACCATGCTACGTTTGGAACAAGATCCTTTGGTTTTTGATTTGATGAAATTTGGCACAGAAGTTGTTGGTGCAAGAAGTTATTCTGTTTTGTTTCAGGTATCAGTGAAATCTTCTCTATCAGACAGAGTTAAGAAAGCACAGAAGCAAGAGAGTGAGTTGCAGAAAAAGGAAGAGCTGGTTCAGAAGTGTATGTTTCCTGAATTCAACATTGATAATGATTGTGTTTTGAGGTTTGGGAAGAGATTATGTGTGCCTGGTGATTTACAGTTGAAGAATGAGTTGTTATGTGAGGTTCATAGTTCCTTTTTTTCAGTTCATCCTGGTAGTACTAAGATGTACAGAGATCTACTGGAGTATTACTGGTGGGATGGAATAAAAGTGATATTACTGATTTTACAGTAATGTGTTTGACTTGTCAGTAGGTTAAAGCAGAGCAGCAGTTACCGAAAGGGATGCTTCAGCCTTTACCGGTGCCAGAGTGGAAATGAGAAAATGTATCCATGGACTTTGTTGTGGGATTACCGAGGACATCTCGAGGTAATAATGAAATCTGGGTTATTGTTGATCGCTTGAATAAATCTGCTCATTTCCTTCCTATTCGAGATACTTTCTCTCTAGATCAACTTTCTCGATTGTATCTTAAAGATATAGTCAAGTTACAGGGATTTCCCCTCTCCATTGTGTCCGATCATGATCCCAGGTTACTTCTAACTTTTGGAAAGGCCTTCAGAAGTCTTTGGGTACTGAATTAAATTTTAGTACAGCTTTTCATCTGCAATCAGATGGGCAGTCAGAATGAACAATTCAGACCTTAGAGGATATGCTACGAGCTTGTTCTATGGATTATCAGGGAATTTGGGACCAACAACTTTCTTTGGTTGTGTTTTCATATAATAATAGTTTTCATTATAGTATACAGATGGCACCATTTGAGGCATTATATGGGAACCGATGTCAAAATCCAGCTTTTTGATGAAGTGGGTGAAAGGAAGCTGATGGGACCAGAATTGGTAGAAGATATGGTAGAAAAGGTTCAGTTGATTCAGAAACACATGAGAATATCTCAGAGCAGGCATAAGAGTTATGCGGACAACAGGAGGAAGGATCTCTTTTTTAAGGTAAGTGATCATGTTTTTCTCAAAGTCTTACCATGGAAATGTCTGATGCGATTTGGAAAGAAAGGGAAGCCGAGTCCAAGGATCATTGGACCATATGTAATTACAGAGAGAGTTGGATCAGTTGATTACCGAGTGGCATTACCTCCGAGTTTATCTCAGGTATACAACGTTTTTCATGTTTCGATGTTCATCAAGTATATGAAAGATCCATCTCATTTTTTGAGCCCGAAGGTAGTTCAGTTGGAAGAGAATCTCTATTATGAAGAACAACCAGTCCAGCTTCTTGACCGAAGAGTGCAGGTGTTGCGAAATAAGGTAATTCACCAGGTAAAGGTTTTGTGGAAAAACCATATGGTTGAAGAGGCAACGTGGGAATCTGAAAATGCTACGAGGGATAAATACCCCCACATATTTTGATAAGTGAATAAAATTTCGAGGACGCAATTCCCAAAAGGGGGGAAGGATGTAACATCCCTGGTAAATAAAGAATAATAAATTATCATATTTATTAATATTTGCGAATTAAATATTAATTTTACTTTAAAGGGGTTTCTATTTTCGATAGCGTACTCAATACGCAACGATGAGTTTCTTTGAAAACTTACGTTGCACACTAGTAATATAATAATATTATTTTAAATGGTAGTTAACATGTATCTGTTTTATTGGCGGGAATGGATAGAAATAACTAAAATATGATTATATATGTTTTTTAAATTATTTACAATAAAAGATAAAGGCTTAAAATATGGAAATAATTCAATTTTAGGCATTTATACCCTAATTTTCACTAAAGGTTCACTTATCACCTTTTGATGGAGAACGATCATTAAATATTGTTTTTTTCACCCTAATACATTCTATTGGACCCAATAAAACTATTCGTTAGAATTGGGACATCAATATTTACTTTGTGTAAATGTTTGGTATTTTCTCGATAAAGTTCATATTTTAATGAATAGTGAAAAATGTTGTATTTTAATTCAAAACCTCTTTTTAATATAATTAATTTATATGATTATATTATCTTTTGAATTGGTTTTAAAGTGAAATTAGAAAATATTTTTACCATTTTATCCAATACTGGTCATTGGAATTAATTTTACTTTGAAATTGGACTTAAACTAGTGTCAATCTTTTGCTACTTATTGTTTCATAAAAACACGCTATTTGCTCTGACAGCGGGAATTAATTTTTAAATTAATTAATGTAACTTATATGTTTTGAATTTTTTAAAATGGAATTCATTTTTGAATTCAGAATATCAAATATAGCTTAGGGTGATGTTTTGGTATTTTTCTGAAAAACATCAATTTTTGATGAATAGTGAAACCACTAAGTGGTACTTAAAAAACTGATTTTTCGTTTAAATGAAATTTCACCCTCTCTGTATTTTTAATTTCAAAAATCTGACATACATGGCTGTCATTAAGAAGTAAAATGTGGATCAATGGGATTAAAATAATTTTTTGGTGAATAATAACTTTTAAGATTTTAATCGCGATTAGAGGTAATTAGTGTAGTTTAAGGTAAAAATAATTTTTTAATAATATGGAATGACCTAGACACATGTCCTAACCTTATTGGATATGTCATGGCCAACCAAGAAAATCCATGGGTCAACTTGGGGACCCCATGGAGCCACATTGGATGGAAAATAACATTAATATCTTTTTATTTAATGTTAAAGTAAAAATTTCAAAAACATGAGTTGATTTACTAAAACAATTTTTAAGTGGAGTTATACAATTCATATTTTTGACTATAAATTTTAATTAGAAAGATAATAATATTTCCTACATCATGATATTTGTTTTATAATTTTTAGACATCAAATAAATTAAATTATTTATGACACCAAGATGATGCAGCGATTACCCCATTATTTAACGATTTAAATAAAATGAAAAGATAATGTAAAATCTAAGACCTACACTTGTCAAAAACCAATTGCATGGGTATATTTATAACCCTTATCACTTCATTGTCGAATTATATCAACGTGGGACCTTTCAAATCCGAAACTCATTTTAAAATAAAGTAACATTTCTTTACATTCCAAGAGTGCCCCTCCTCTCCTCTTATAAAAGGCCCCCACCTCTACCACATTACCCACACTTTCAAAGCCTTTGGCTCAGCCAACCCCTGCCCATTTTGTCTCTGCACATCCCTATATAACTCTTAGATTCCTCACAGTGGGCAGAAGTCTTCCCAAGGAATCCTTTGAGATCAAATCTAAGAGAGTTACCTGATTTTAGGGTAATGTCTTCACTTGTGTCCTTTTGTTTTATTTTTCTTCTCCAACCCCCTAAACTCTTTTTATTAATTTCTATTGTAACAAATCCAGTATCTTAAATATACAAGGATGTTGTTATAAGAATATTTCAAGCTACACTTACACACACCTATATATAATGGTTAAAGAACATACTGTTTCCGTGGATGGCGAATTTCTGCCTCACGAAACGATGATTGTTCAATATTATTCCAACACCTTCAAAGGTGGCCATTAAGACGTCACTATATTTATACATTATATATAATATAATCATGACTTCATTAGGCTTCTGTATTTTTCATTTATGTCACACCTTCATGGCTTCCATTATGGGTATAGGCGATATCTTCATTTTAGGAAGTGCGGACAACCGCCCCCTCAAAGTGATTTGATTCGTTAATGCCATATGTGGGATGTATAAAGGATGGATATAAAGTTATTATATATGATTTATGTTACATATAAATGATGAATATAATTCTGGAATTAAAATATACATACCTCTAATTTAGTTTTAATTCCATTAATATGACAATGAAATGAAAGTAGCATTCATGCGTACGTACGGCTTACCGTCTCCATGAGCGGTGCATTTCATATCTTACCTCTGAATTATTATGTAATATTATAAATACATGTATATTCTGGATATATATGATATATATGATATCCAAATCAGGAATATAATTCTGGATAAAATGGATATTTTATCACATGAACAACATTTAATTTTAATGAGTTTATTTTTGACTCAAGTACCAATGATCGTTAGAATGACCGTTATTAACTTAAATAATAACATAGTGTTCATGACATCTTAATAAGTGATATAAATGGAATAATGAACTTGAAAAATGTTCTTAAGAAATTATAAATTAACTGATGTTTATTATTCAGGATATCAAAGAACGATTGAGTCAAGTCGGACCCGAGGTAAGGGACTTCATCTCAATCTCCTTTCATTGAGGCATATTTTTGTTTTATACACCACTTTTTTTAATGTGGTGTACAAACCCCTTTGACTTTTACGTTTATTCAAAAGGAATCTTTTTATAAAAAGTGTCTTAATAAATGAAAAAATGGAATGTTTTGTCGTACGTATGCGGTGACAACGACTTCTCCGCCGCCGAGAGTATTATTCGGTCTTTGGCTTCCTCAACAAGCCGTAATGTTTTTAAAATGAAATTAATATCATATAATCTTTTATTTATTTTGGTATTGAACATTGTTTTTATAATGGATTTTTTGTGTCATTATATTTATGTGATATATTGTGATCAAAGTGTGGAAATTTTTTCTTTCCATTATATTTGTTTTATGTTTTATGATTTTATATTGGTACTTGGAAATTTGACGGGTGGTTACGTGATAAACCATATGATGGGTGGTGCCGTGAATACCAGGATGGGTGGTTACGTTATAACCTCCAATGCATTGGGTATTGAAGTTGGCCATATGGCTATTCTATTAAGTATGTGTGGAAGTCAACCGTATGGTTATTCCATTTAAGTTTGTTTATGTCCCAAGTTACCTTTATATGTTATGTTATCTTTATATGGGTTTTACGGTAATCTTTTGGTTACAAAAGGGTAAATAATGATATTTTATTTATTGAATAGTTTTTACTACTTCATAAAGGTGAAAATTATTACTTTGATAATGTATACATGTTTTACCTGTTGTTTTGATAAACTAATAGTTTTCATTCTTTGTGTATCCCTTATTGAGCTTTTTATGCTCACCCCAAGTTTTTTTGAAATGTTTTTCACAGGACATAATGTGAAATTGGGTAAAGGATGGGATCAAGGGAAAGTCATGTTATATAAAACATGGAACTAGACATGTTTCTTCTTACGAGTTTTTTATTCTATGGAAACTTAGTAGAAGTGTCTCATTTGTAATATTTTGAGATGTAATAGATATGTTCTAATTCTCTAAAACTCTAATCCTGAAAAGATGCTCAATGTGAATTATTCATTTAATTCAATATTAAGTAAGGTTTAAGGATGGGGATTTATAATAACATTCATCAGATCAATATAAATATTTTTCGATATATTTATGTCATTCCATATCCTAGAACTCGAGAATGGAGGATCATGAAAAACCCTTATGTAGTGTTTGTCTCTCCAACATGAAAACTCACTACCAAAAAATCTTCACACATCACGAGACATGTGTATCTAAGGTTGTGTTAAATATTGATAATTTCACTTCCCTCTATTCCCGGAATAATATAAACCTTTAGATATATTGTTAAATAATGTAAAATCCTCTGATAAATTTAGAGGTTTGAGTAACTTGCGAGATAATTGATCACTAAAATAGAATGATACTTCATTAATGGTTCTTAAACATTGTGAATAGAGGGAGAGGATATCCAGAATATCTTTGAACTTATCCACTCTAAGAAATAGAAATTTATTTTAGGCCGAAAATAAATATTTGAAACTGATTAGAAAACACCATGTAATGAACTATTCTCATCATATTCTACCATTAGACCATGCTTCTAAATGATCATTATAACCCGCATCAAACATGCCATAGTATCAGCATCCCTAGTTTCAGAAGAGGAGTGAACTGAACCAATTGGGTTGGCTGAATAAATACCAGTGCCTCCACCCCTCAAATAGTCAATTCCCGAGAGGATTTAAGAAATATCACCACCAGTTTCAATCAAAACCAATCCCACTTGGCTAGGCGAATTTATATCTCAATATCCTTAATAAAGTTCATCATCCCCTTATAGTGTCATGGGGAAAATGTTGATTTATAATCAAACCCATCTTTTAGGATGGGGTAATTAAAATCTCAATGTACATCATGGTAGTAATAAAATCCCCAACTATTATAACTGTATCATAAATAGTATGATAAGTCAATTCCAATTTCAGATCTAAATAACCCCCAAAATTCATGGAAGAATAATATTAATCATCATTATCAACATATAAAAATCATACTTATCTATTTTGGGGGGGTAAATATCTTCAATCTAAATCCCATAGGTTTGTCCCACAATAAGAAAAACATTTTCTATAATCAAGAATAGAATTTTCCTCAAGGTTATTACAAAATTTTTGACAGATGAGTGGAATACGACGAAGGAAATCATTCCCCACTAGGGTTACAAGACAAAAATTCCCAATATGTAATGGGTTTTGAGAAAATACCCTAATGATGGAAGAGAATAATCATCATATTCTGTTGAATGTAATAGAAAAACCAATATTGTATTATACACCTTTATAAATTTAATAACTGTAAAAACAACATATATTATGTATCAAAATAAAAATATAGAGGGCCATAACTTGGAAAACCTACCGTGAGAGGATTGTAATCAAGATGTACAGACTGAAGATGCGTACACACATAATTATATGAGGATTTGAAAAATGGTAATTCTGAATAAAGAGATTAAAAATCTATTGAGAAATACTACCAAATGAAAAGTGAAAGGTTTGTAAAAATCCCAATTTTCCACTAAAATTAATTGACATTTATTCTATGGAATAATAATTTTCATAATATGAGAATGAGATACAAACTCATTGACAACTCAAACAAAAGCTAGTCTGAGGAAATATTTTTATTGGTTATAATCTTTATGAAGAGGCAGATATTCCTCCCCACATGCATCCTTAAATAGACGATCTTCTAATTAGTGTTCCATATAAGTGTCATACTTGCTCCTGATGCTATATTCAGGTCTAGATATATGACGATGCTGAAAATTATTTTTAATTACCTATATTTTGGTGTGAACCTCTACCTCTCCTTACTAATAATTTAGTCATAGGAAGAATTGAGAATAATCATGAGATAAAGACATGTCTACCTCATTACCCCCACTAACTCCTTGAATATTGGAGGTGGCTCAAACAGTAATACCTTTTTTGTTGATTAAGATAATTTATTCCTAGACTACACAAATGGAATCCATTGGAGGGTAATCTGGACATGTGTATCCAGAGAATAAGTTGTATGCTGATAGTGGTTGATAATTCTTCCCCACACAATTTCATGAATCATAACTTCTCATCTTTTTACATTATATGATACAAAAAACATCATCTTATGAACTTTTTAGCCAAACGTGGTATTATTATGGCCCCTAGAGAACAACATGATGCAACAAATATGATGTTTTTTATAGATTATGACAGATCCAACATTTGTTTTGTATAGTAGACTACCATCAAGATTTATTGTAGGTTGGTAAGACCTTCATCATGAATTCCATTATCATTTCATCTCAATTATAAGGAATATGACAATCGATGAACAAAATAACTAAAAACAAACAAAAAAATTAGAGTTTTTATGACTGTATATACATAGGGAATGGATTAAACTATTCACTCAACATCTCTCTCTCATAGGAGAAAATTAAGTAACTCTATGCTTAAAATATCAAGGAAGACCTTCAAAAGCCTCTAATCCCGATGAAGGGTCCTCGTGGGTCCTATCTGTTCACAAAAATAGAACAACAATTGGAAGACACCATTTAGTAAACCAAGTCAACATCTCACTCATGACCATAGCACATGGGGAAATACTAGTCAACGAAGAACTTACAACATTCAATCTCAAGCTCGTATAAGATCCCATCCAAAAACATATTTAAGTCCTGAACCACCTAGAACCTCCTATCATGGATCAAAAATAACAAAATATTAACTAACCAAAATAACATTGAAATCATTTTCTCCTAGTATTTGAGTAATAGATGAATTAATAATACTCCTTAGAAAATGAAAAATTCGTTGGTTTATTCCTAGTATCTATGGAAAATAACATTCTCAAGCTACCACATCCCAGGTAACCTGATGAGATCAACAACACTAACCTTCATGTATACTTCCATTTTTATATATTTTTATGGCGTAATATCATATATTGATTCATCTTACAATACATCCTTCATGTCATGTTTAATTTTTGATAGGTGGTATTACATAACTCCTCAATGTAGGTGGCATTCAAAATCGATGCCATGTTAAGAGAAGAGGGTGATTTGTAGAATATTCTGGTTAGGCATGGAATGATGTTCAAAAAATATATGACTCAAAAAATAGATGTCTGAGGTTATAAAACCCTGAATGAATGGATACATTGTCCAAAATTGCTTCCAGAACCCAAGAAGGTGACATTATATATGTCTCCCAGACGACTGAGAGACCATCGAAATCCTAAAGAAACTGAATATGAAAAGTTATATTCTAGTCTAGAGTAAGCTACGACACTTTCATATTTATTCCCCACAAATTCTGAAGCATGATAAAAATCCTACCCCATAGAACCCTCATTAGAAGATGATATCATATTTGTTTTTTTTTCAATTTTATACACTTTGAAAACCCCTTCTTGGATTTTTATTACACCATTGAATATAATTTCCCTTCACCAAACTGGGGAATATGAGGATGAATGTTAGAAAATGAGGATACATTAGAAATTACAGCCATTTTCAGGCCCAATATTTAATTAACATACCCATATCGAACATATATTTAACTGATACCAATGTTAAAGAACTCTAGGTATCCCATCACTGACATGGATGTGTCTGAGAACCATTTAGCGATCGTCTACACCCAATAGTCTTGCATGACAACCTAGCGGTGTTCGATTATCTAATTACCCCTAGAATTTATGAAGGTAAAAACATTACACATAACAATAAGAATATATTTTCCCAAACTCTTCATAAGAACCAGTCCCATCAACCTCAAATTCCTCGATTCCTGAGCCACAAGTCCATGAGCAACCCCTCCTCGGAAGGCACCAACATCCGTACAAAATTGAGGCATTCTAAAATTTATGGCCATTCTCCCATAAATTATATATCAATACTTGATGAAATATAGAATTCAAAACACCTTATATATTCACTCTTTTAATACCTTTAATTACTATAGGAATTTGATAAAAAACATGTCACTACAACCCAGGTCTTTCAGAAGGAGACTATGTTATTAGAATGCATTATCTCTATCTCATTCACAGAGCATGATTAGAAGGAAGTCATCTAGAGACGCATGAGACTACAAATTATTTTTTATTGAATCAATAAAATTTTTATCCAAAGGGATATAAATTAAAATTACTCTCGGTTCAATCTCATAGCAATTTGAATTCTACGATTTCTGGGATAAAGTGAAGGGATTTTTCACCCAAAAAATTGACCATTCAATTGTATGATAAGCACGAGAAAGGCCTATCCGGAAGCTAAAAATCAAATAATAGTTTGGGAGTACCATATGTAATATAGATTTTATGTTTATCTATCATGACACCACATACAATGACCTTCTCAAAAGGCCCTGGATCCAAAACCACATGGAATAACATTTTAAATTCCCTTAATTTTTGAAATAAAATAATGATGACAATTTTGATGTACTTCACAATAAAAGCACCCCATTTGAGACTATAGAGGCCACATATGATTAATTAGTCTTCTAAATGAGGGGAGGAAAATATTCTTTGGTGGATTATGATATATATGTTTCAGTCCCCAGCAGCTTTGGGACCACCCCTGAAAATCTCTAGTGTATTCCTGAGAATGGCTATGTGATCCCAATAAATATAGTTGAGGTGATAGACATAGTCTTAGAGTCCCAATCCCCTCATGTACATATTAATTGTGTAAGATGAAATCACCTCTAACATATCTCTACAATTACATAGGTACTATGAAATGATAATGTTTCTTATTGCATCCTCTCTCACATTAACAAAGATAAGGATAAACATTGATTTCCACCTATATCAATGAATGTATCAATAGACCCAGTGGTGGAAGATGAATATTACAACCAAAGGAATTATTCTCTTTAATTCAAATAAGGTGTCTCAATCACTCTTTATGATATTTGGATGGTGAATCAGGGATTAAAAAAATACCCAAAAACTACCCTGATTAGTGCCTCTATGTACCTCATAATGAAAGAGATGTATATTGAAATTCTAAGTGTTAACATGGTACTATAAAAATTCTATTACTGAATCAAGATATGGATACTCACTATATCGTCTTACCATATGAGCATTAATGCTTCATGTAGGAAGGTATGAGGATTAAACCCTCTCATTCAACCAATGTATTGGTGGGAGATAAAAAATGATCTAAAAAATTTTGTATAAGAAGTGAAATACCCAAAATGCCTTTCGACCATCATCCTTATCAAGAAAAGTAATGGGTAGAATATGTTCAAAAATAATTTAAAAGACCATAATTGATACTTCCCAAATTAATATATCTAATTTCCTATCATAGTTATCATGATCCATGAAAATACTATCTTCCATGCTCTTTCCTTCATGGATGGGTAATCAAGGTGAAATGAAATAAATATGGCCCCGGAAGATGAGGATGTTTCTTTCCATAATGTTCTGAATTGGACATTTTTTTATTAGTCTATACCCTTTATCTTTCAGAATATCAGGACTACATTTCAACATATCAAAAATAAGGTCGTTAAGCTATTCGTGGGAAAAATATTTTAATTCTATATAAAGGATTTTTTTGTCAAATCCTGATAGAGACGTAATAACTCGAAGGACCAGTAAATGGTCTTTGATAAGATGTGAAAACATTGTCTGAAGTTGAATATGATAAAATAAACTATTCGAGTATTAATAGGGATGTTCATTTGATTTTTAAAACCCACCATGGAATCAAGGTTAACCAAAATTAGACAACTTCAATTTTAGCAATGTTATTCCCCAAACATATAAAAAAGGTTAGGGAAATCCAATTCAACATATCCTACATTTATTGTTTCCTTGCGAAATTGTATGTGGATGTTTTCCCATTATCTATGTTAATTAAGAAGGTAATCACCAACCATTTGGATAGGGAATTACAAGAATCCATCAAAAGTATTAAGAAATATCTACTACACCCACTATTTCTAATGGCTTTGGTGGAAGGAAGTCCATTCATATAATATGTTTCCCCTATGGAATGTTCACTAGTCACCCACATTACATAGAATAAAAATGCAGGGAGTGATAACATTCTCTATAACCTCAGCAAAACAATACTCGGTATAGAGACCCAATACTCGGATGTTGAGAAGAAGTTCCTCACACTAATATTTTTAGTGAAAATATTCAGTCGTCTATTTTATCCCCATGAAGTCTATATAGTATCTAATATTGATCCAATAAAATAAGTTATTAACCTCCCCATGATAACAAGGTGTCCAGCCAGATGGGGGGTCATTCTGAAATAATTTGACATCCCATTCATGCCAGAGAAGTAGGTGAAAGGGATAGCCTTAGCTGATATATTGGCGAAACATCTCACCCCATATAATACATTATTTTATACCATGATCATTGATATGTGGTTCTTCTTTTCCCCTAAAAGACCATGGATATAGGATGTGTATGTTTATGGAACCTCGAGAAGTCATATCATCCAAAGGTTGGAAACCCTAATGATCAATTATATTGGGATAGAAATTTTATTTTTCTCTCTAAACAATGTAATATTCCCTATTCATTATCACTATTTTAAGGATACACAAAAAATTTGGTAGAATACCAATCCATCATATCTAGGATAGAACTATCAATAATGATACATATAGACTACCCAAATATCAATGATGATTCATAATTAATGAAAAAGTATATCAATGGTTAATATGCGATAAAAAAGAATGAATTGGACCCACTCCATTGCTATGTCACAAAACCGATGTTAGAGTTCTCTTTTGAGCTTTCATTGCATCATTTTCCCCAATCACTGAATTCTTAGGAAGGTTCATTGGCTAATGCATCCCCAGTCCTAGCTGACCCTTCTCCCAATGAAGTAATATTCCATATCACACGCCTAATAATGGTATCCTTGATCATCATATGTGATATAGAAGAAATAAATCAAGTTGAAACTCCCATAAATAATGATGAACATAAATCATCCCCATGATAGATGGATCCCATAATTAGATATCTCCAAAATAGAGAACTCTTTAATGATCGAGCTAGAAGGGAACATATTCTACTTTGTGTAGTAAACATTACCCTGTAGGGTTACCTAAATGAAAAGTGCGCCCCCAAAAAGCATGTATTTGATGGAATCATCCATATATACATATGAGAAAGCTATATTCATGACATTGTGGAATATTTAAATGTAGGATCCTATGATTTCCATCTAATTGTGATCAATCACTTCCACTAAATCATGATGTTTGTATTTGGCATGAAAACTCATAGTCGTGACAATGTGGAATTTGTGATGAACATTAATTCTTTCCATATCCATGTGTACATAATACATTAGCCAGTGAAATTTCTATATACTAAAAAATGCCTGTTGTTGTTTTCCATTAGGGGAATGGATGTTGTGGGTTCATATCCCCTAGCCAAAATTAAACAGTTCATGTACATCCATACTTCTACATACTTCTTATCCAAATGGTATGAGGTAATTCACCTCAACTAAATTTGGATGATTAAAATCATCAAATTTATAATTTCTCATATTATCACTAGGTTTGGAGTCCCTCACAAAATACAGAAGGGAAACAACAACAACTTCTATTCCATAGATTTGATGAAACAGTACCAGGATTAGAATATTGAGTCCAATCACTCTTTTCTCTACCAGGTGGTAGAAAATGTATATATATAATGTCATTAAACAAGTCTCAATCGAATATACTATAGAAAATTGGGATTAAGGATAAGATTTCATGGATTGAAATTCTCTTTTATTCTTTATGGGATTACTATACGACCGCATGTACTGCTACATAAGAAATATACTACTCATTGGTGTACAAAACTGATATAGTGTTACCCATAGAATTAAATATTCCATCATTGTGAATAACCATTTTTAAAAACTACCAAATGAAAAGAAATCGACAATGTGAATGGATTAATTCGAGAAGCATAATGAGGACTTGTTGAGCATATGGGAAAACCATGAAATACGTCAGAATCTGATTGTGGAAACCCAAAATAAAAACGTTTCCCTTAGTTTATTCATCCAAGGAGAGCATATTATAGCTCTCATAAACAAAATTAAAATAGGAAATAATCCAAAAAAATATGGATCCCAAATGGGAAGGTCTATACATAATGCATAAGGTCTATAAAAATTGAACTTACTCACAAGATATAATAGACAGGTAACATGTCACACCCATTTCCAATATGAGGGTTTAAAGAAATGCAATTAAATTCTATCATAATGAACCCATCATCCCTATTTCATCAAACTATACTACACATGATCATCCTAACAGTAATACTTTAATCTTCATAGCATATCATGGATTGGAATAATAACTTTAAAAACACAATGTCTCAAATCATAACCACATGGGATTTAACTGTATGGAGTTTTCCTAGGCAACCCAGACGTATGACATTAAACTATGTAGATGTGTACCTACTACATGATTATAAACTGTACAGAACATTTCCTCAACACACGATGTTAATCTACACAAATCCCCTTAGAGTTCATCTTCATTAATGTTGGCTAATATACGTCAATACCACATGTCATTAAACATAATTTCTAGTGTCCTTTCTACATGACATTAAAATGTACATATTTTCTAGAATTATGTATCATGTAATTCTCATTTAAAATGGGATATGTAGGAATGCCTTAATGCTATATCATGGTCTATCTACCACATTATACCAAATTCCCTTTTCCTACCATTAAACACCTCTTCATAGCGAGAGTAACTCTTTCAAATCATTATTTCTCACATAGAGAAAAGCTCACATGACCTTTGGAATATCAATAAGGGTTTCCCCACACAAAATTGGCATAAAATATCATGATATTATAATCATGATCCTAAATACAATACAATAAAATGAATACAATGATTCCTCACTCTATGATGTTAAATTTCATGGTTGATTTTCTTTGCATGACATAAAACTACACATTACTATGGAACTCTTTTGGGAGGACCACTATTGTTGTTTATTTGGTCTCCTACCACACCAAAATTCAAGAAACCCATGTGAATTCATTCCAAACATAAGTGGATGCTTATTGATAACCAATCCTCCAGTCAATGTTCTTGTCACAACAAATAAATATAAAAATCCCCCCACCATTCGTATATGTCAAAATTTCATGGGAAGGTGATTTTTTGAGAACAAAATGTGGTTTGATTCGTATTATTATGTAATACATAGTGACAACCATATTATTGTCTTTCGGTTCTTCCAAAACCCCCTTTTTCTTGTTAGGAATCCAACAACCTTGTCGCATGACGTTAAATATTTTGGTTCATCAAGAACAATTTTTGGATTGATTCATGTCATCACAATGGTGACGTCCAAACATCTAATCCAGGAACACAATATAAAAATCAATGGAATATATACCAACCCATACTTTTTAATGATATATGTTCCCTGGAAATGGGTGTTATTTTATTTTAAACAAGAAACCATAACTCTCTAATAATTATGTTTTATTTATAGCCTATAAAGGGAAATGTGACCATCAGGACCCTACTATTATATAATCATAGAAAAAATATGACTATTGATTAATATGACTAAGTAAATATAAACTCTTGGTAATAATTTTCCCATTATAATTATGTTCTTATATGAAAAAATAACAAAGGTTAATTAATGAATAATGGAGAAGTGATGGTATCAACTAGTAGAGTTATTCCAAACGAAGCCCATTTTTAATAAAATGGGAGGTGGCACAGTCACTAGGGTCCATCCATGACCAATCCCAAGCTGAGAATTAAAATTTAAAGCTTTAACATAACCACCTAGAGTGTAATTTCATGTCTGTGGAAATTACCACTCACTCAATGTTAGTAAACGAACCCCAATAAATTTCTACTATCACAGACCTTACTCTTATGGAGTATATTGTGGTAATAAAAGGTTACATGACAATGAATTTGTTACATAATGTGTAATTACTTTGTATCAAAAAAAATTTTAATACAAATTTTTTTTAAAATATTTTTTTTCTTAAAAAAATATAATATGATTTTAGTAAATTGATTTTCAGACACAAATTTTACTTTTGCGATAACGTAATTTTTTTTAATAAACAATGTTATTTTGAAAAAAATTAAATTTAATGAAATTATATTTTAAAAAATTATAATTTAAACAGAAATGATATAATAATTTTTTTATTTCCTTGAATTTTTTTTATGCCACAAATTTAACTCTACATTATTAACCATCTCTTTTATCAATAAACAATGGTTTTTATATTTGATATATAGAAGTACTATGTATAGAGAATTATTATGATAAAATATAAATAATTTTTCAAATGAAATTATTGAAATTAGGTTATGATGAATTTATATGAATTTTATAAAATACTTTATTTTACAATGATTAGTAAAAATACAATTTGAGGTTTTTGGTAGATTTAATGAAAAAATGATTAATTCATAATGATGTAATTATTTATTAACCACATTACAAAACCTTAAATATTTTTTTATTAATATTATAAAATTTAATATATTTTAATCTATTTCCATACCTATAAATTTCTTTCCAAAGAATAAAATTGAACCTTTAACATTAAAGACATTAATTTGTGGAAACATTACTTTTTCATTCCAAAAGAAGTTATATAATATCATGATAGATTCATATGGGATAAAATAACATAATTGTGATCCATAATTATAAAAAAAATAAAAAATCAATGGCTATTCCCCTAGACTTCTATTTTTACACCGTATATTTCCACAATCTATATTTGTAAATTAATAAAAAATGATAGTTTTTCAGTAAATACCCACTAATTGTTTCATTTACATTCACTAAAAATCCATCCTCCATGATGATATTCTATTTATACCTTCCAAGAAGATTCCATAATGTGTCCCCACACCCTCAAGGTTCCCATTCTCATGTTTTAGGAGTAACTCTTCATGGTTATAGAATTATCCTTTTTTCTCTTGAATTAATGAACTTATTTTTCTATGTGTAATATTATTGATATGATTGATCTCATTACTTGAATCTTTTAATGCCCTTACTATAAAATTAAATTTTATAAAAGTTATACATTTTTATTCTCCCATTTTACCCTTTTATAAAGCCACATTTTATATCTTTTATTCAGCCAAATTTACTTATTAAAATTTCCCTCTTCTCCTCAAGAAATTATCTTTCATTTTATTATTTTCAATAACCAAGATATGTTATTTTCCATGGTTATTAACATATAAGTAAAAATTATTGTTTGTATTCTGGTATTAATATATATTAAAACTTTATTCACATTCCATGGGTTGAAAATTACATAATTATAATGTTTTTATGAATATTAGACACACACTGATTTTGAAATAAAAACCATTATCTTATTATAAAAGTGTTATTTATGAAATGTTTTATTATGATATATGTGGCTCCAAATAATTAATACATATGAAGGATTCACCCTGATATCACTTCAATACATTGATTAAATAATTTAATCTCTAAATATGATATGTTTTTCGATACCATGGTAATTTTAATTAATGAAACCATGGTGACACACCTTTGCAATATGATTATAAATTTATTATTTCAATTTTTTAGAAACCATTACATTTTATGTTTCTGATTATTTTTATTATGTTTCTCCATATTTTCCTTTTCTTATTCCATAATAACATTACTCTTGTTATTATGGATATTCCTCATGACCACATGTAAGCTGTTTTCCCTTACCCGGCCTCATGCTTAGACCATTCCATTGATGGATGTCCCTCTAATAAGATAAGTAGTGAATTTACATAGGATTAACCCATGAGGATGTATTCAAGTAGATTTAGAATAATATATTATGTTTTCATGTATTATATAACTTATGACCAATAAATTAAATTTTATAATATTCTTTGTTTGTACTGTGAAATAACATATTTTTTAAAGAAAGAAATGATTCCAAAATTGGTATCAAATGATGTTTTTTTTTTTTGAATCTAGAAATTTTGATTTTAAAACATTAAGTATAACCCTATAGAAAAATTTAAATATAGTAAAAAGACCTTGTATTTTGGTTATTTATTATGTAAGTTGTTTCTTCGAAAATAAATCAATGTCTAGATACAAACATGTGTATGTGGTTGTAGAATATATATATTTAGGTGTAACATATAAAAGCACCAATTTGAGCTAGAATCAAATGGGAAATGATGAACATCAATGGTTCTTGATGCACTACTAGTTTGAAACTATGGGTGGATATGTTTGTTTAATCAAATGATTTTTATGAAAAATTCTGAAGGATTTATATAAAATGTAATTTATTTTAAAGAATAACATATTTTTAGAGTTATTTTTAAGACATGAAATTTCATTATAATTATATTTTATTAAAGAAATATATTTCACACTATGATTTTATTGTTTTTTTATATGGCGGTAAATATGGGAAATTATGTCATTAATTTGAATAATATACCACATAATGATATCCTTTTATTAGAAAATATAGTGGAAAATATCATGGGGATGATGAATCAACTAACTCAAGTTATGAAAAGTAGCATGAATCTACCAAACAGACCAAATTCACCTCATAGGGAAAAACATTCTGTTGAGTCCTTTATATGTCAATGACAATCATTTTTAGTAGATCTACTGAACCATTGATTACTAAACAATGGATATAATAAATTTAAAATATCATTTATATACTCCTTTTTTTGAAAAAACAGATAAATTCACATTGGGTGTGTACTGCTTAGAGGGAGAGATGATCATTTATGGGACAATGATTAAGGACATGAATCTGTGAAGGTAGATTAATTTTATGGATTTGGAATATTTTAAGGAGTCATTTTTCAATAAATATTTTCCCCTTTCGATGTGAATAGAAATAGGGGATGAATTTATAGATCTAACTTATAAGGAAAATAAAAATATGTGAATATATGAGATGAAGTTTACAAGAATTTCATGTTACATGACTCAATTTTTTATGGATCTAAATATAAAGGTTGAATGATTCATTTGTGATCTAGGACAACCTCTATAGATGAATCTATCTAATCGAGGATACAATAAGATAATTCATAGTTCTATGAAAGTTGAATTAGTGTTCTGGGATACATAGTGTTCAGAAAAAATCTGATGAAAAAATGATATATTTAGAGTCAGACATGGGAGTATATTTGATCATAAATTATTAGAATATCAAATTCTACTTCCCAACTGAAAAAGTTGTGGTAAGAAGCATTTAGGGGATTTATTTCCCATTATTTTAATGTTTTACAAGAGTTGACCATATGGACATATTGCAGAAACCATTTGTAGTGATGATTAACCTTAATATCTCATTATAAACGAGAAATGAAAGATATTGCAAGCCTAACAATATATATAATACTTAATGTGTGGATAGATTGGACACTTTTCCAATCACTGTCCAAATTGGGAAATAATAGATAGACATAACCATCAACCTCGTCATAGGCTATTTGAGAATGTTCATGAATATTTTATCAAAACAGCTGAAGTAGAAGCAGTAAGTAATATGGTGGAAGTTACTCCCATTATTCCTTTAAATTAATCAAGTACTTTATTTTATTAATGTTAAATGAATTCCTTTTCTAAATCCATCTCTAAAAGTAATATAGATTCAATCCATTTACTTTATAATTATAGACATCAATCATAAATCTTTTACAGATTATCAAAGCATCAATAGTGTATAGAAATTATTTCAATGACTCCAGAAATCATAAAATCATCAAAAATCTAGTAGTTATATCTAAAATGGAATTTGACATTATATTGGGTATGGACTAGAAATCAATGAATAATAATTATATCAATTGTATAAGAAAGGAAAAAAAATAGTCTTGGACAGACAACCTACAATTAATTTCAAGGTATTTATATCACGACATGATATTTTTCTAAAGCACTTTTCATAGCCATCATTATGGAAATGATTAGTGAAGAGGAAGGTGAAAAATAAAATATGAGAATTTAAAATGTCTTCATCATTCATAAATAAATTAATATATTTCCTGAGGATTTACCTGGACCTCCTCTAGAAATAGATGAAGATTTATCCATCGAACCCATACCTATATCTAATTTAATATCAAAGATGCCATATTCAATGAAAAATATAGAGCTAAATGAAGTAATAATTCAACTTCTAGATCTATTGGATTATGGGTTTTTCTAAACAAGTGTGTCTCCATGGGAAGAACTTGTTGTCTTTTTAAAGAATATGGATGGGTTAATGTTTCTTCATTGATTATTTAGATCTTTATGAAATCATAGTGAAGAAAAATAACCCTCTCCTACGGATTTATTATTATTTTTGACCAGCTTCATGGGGCTCAATTATTCTCAAATATTGATCTTTAATCTGGTTATTAAAAATTGAGGGTGAAGAAATAATTTATTCTATAAAATTATTTTATATCAAGATATTAGCATTATGATTTTTTATACACTTTATATAGACAAATGATATTTTTATAATAATTTATTTGAGGACTAGATTATTTAAAGACTACCTTGATAAATTTTTTATTTTTTTATTGATTCTATAATGAAATACTCAAAAACAATTTGGATAATAAGGTTCATAGAAGTATTATCATTAAAAATCTGAGAAAGGAGAGGTTATTTGGAAAATTCATTAGATGTGAATTTTTCTTACAAAGTGGTACATTTATGGGGATCATGGTAACCAAAAAAGGAGTATTTATTTACCCTACTAATAGAATATTTTTATAGGAGTGGTCCCGTACAAAAAAATTAACATAGATTCATGTATTCCTTGATTTAGAAGGATATTATAGAAGTTTTTTGAATATATATTCACTAATTTCTATTCCACTAGCCATGTTAACTCAAAATATGGACATGTTCATCGAGAGTAAGGATTGTAACTACTATTTCTCTTAAATAAATAAGAGATTTGTTACTCCACTTGTTTTAACTCGACCCTCTATTTGAGAAGGATTCGTTATTTTCAGTGATGCATCACTACATGGGATAAAGTGTTTCCTCATGAAAAATACCAGGGTGATTGTATCTGCATCACGAAAGTTAATACTTCATGAGAAGAATTATCAAATAAATGGCCTCTATGTATTTTTTTTATCTAAATATATGGATACATTTTCATTATGGTCAGAAATTTCATATATACAACCAGCAACAAATTTTGAAGTATAAATTCCCATAAAATGAATTCAAATTGATACAATGAAGATGGTTAGATCTTATTAAGGACTCTGATTATTTAATTCATTAACACCTAGGACGAGAAAATATTGTTGTTGTTGTATAATTTTTGAAAAACCATATTGTCATGAAAGTAATGAGGATTCAATGAGATCCTTTAATATATGGTCTAGTAAAACTATTCATTAGAAATTTAAGGTAAGGTATAACTATTGGAGCCAAGGGAATTCTTTGTTATAAATGCATTATGGTTTGTGTTTTTTTTCAATCCATATTGTGTTGATCAAGGAGTGATTATGTAATTTTTCCATACAATTAAGGAAGAAAATAGTATTTAATGTGGCGTTGTTTCCATGTGTTTTCAAAAAATTTGGGCCGCAAAATCAGAAGTTGTTTTTTTGACAATGGTTGAGTTTCGGAATAGGATTGGAGGACTGCAATCCATTTTTGGGAATAGTTTAAAGATCAATAAATTTATTATATAGAATGAAGAATTGTGAACCATGAAGTGGGAACTTTATAAGGACCGCATGGGACGAATGGTGTGTGAAGTGCATGAGGTTGACATAAAGGCTTGTGATTTGTAGAAGGAAAACAGTACAAGGTATAGCTTGTCGCTTAAGAAATCAAGGCAATGATTTTTGTCACCGCGTATAGAGAATTGTGTTAGATAGACCACATAGGGATATGGTTCATGGTAGTTTCATAGTATTGCGTAAAGGTGTTGTTGTATCATAGATTTGGAAAAACTCGATTTATAATATTTTTCAGATCTATTTTCCAATTTATGGGGCATTAATACCTTTGTTAAGAGTCTCGAATGAGATTAATAAAATGTTTGGGGAATTCAATTATGTCAGTAATAGTTCGAGTGAAAACAATCTAATGAGGGAGAAGAGGTTAAGGAAGAGGATTCTACGAGGGGAGAAGTGGTCCATGGAGCAGTGTTTCTATATAGAGGAAGAACTCTGTTGGTGGTTCACTTATAGTACGTAAAGGTAGTGAAGCCATACACAGAGAAACACAATATGAAAAGGAAGGTAGTATGAGAGATTATAAGCAATGGAAGTTCTAGAATGTTGTTTGAAAAGTCATTATGTAGTCATGACTTGTAGAGGTGGTACGTTGTGGTGGTTTTCAGATACCTCGAGCACACGGAAAATGAGGTCCAGTTTGCCGAGAGAAATATCCCGAATGAATAGTATGTGGAAAATTAGATTACCTCTTAAGGGGAAAATGATACTTCAATAGTGCATCTATATAGAGTTGAGGATTTATGATTTAATTTTATCCAATTAAAGCTACAATCATGGTGATAAACTGAGTTCTAATTCTTCCCAATTTAGTGAGCAAGGTGGAGTCAACAAAAGTGATCTGAGGTACATAGTGTGGTACTCTTAAAACCAATTAAAGGTAGTGCACCTGGAATATAGGGACTATGCTAAAATATTTAATCCAAAACTAGTGAAGATTAGTATACATTGGTATTATCGACAACCTATCAGTGATATCTCCTTCTACATATCCCTTATTGGTTTACCATATTAAATTATCGTGTCCTCACTTTTCATGTGATTTTTTGTTTTATTCACTTTCTCAACATACATGTTTAATTGTTTTCTACCAACATGGGTACATGATCCATCAGTTTAAAATAAAATTTTGACACCCTGATTCACTCCTCCCCTATCAAGGTGTTTTGGGTTCCTTCTACACCATCAACCATATCCCAAATTATTTCTCATATTTCATTACTATATATGATCAAAAAAAAAATCAAATAGAAATTCCCATGTTATAAAAAATGTAAAGGATGCGAGGAATGGGAAATTTCTAAAGGTTAATATTGATCAATAAGGTGTATAAAAATTTCATTGAAGGATATGTGTTATATCTATTTCAAATATAACGAAATAACTGATGGATGATTCTCATAGATCTACATTCTATATGTATCTGAGACTGACTAAAATGAATAGGTACAATCAGGATCATTATTGTTGGGAAAATATAAAATGGTTTATTGTTGTCTATACTAAATGGAACATGGTGTGACAATAAGTAAAGGTTAAGAGATATCTTTATAATGTGTTATCTTAACCCCTACCCATACCTAAATTATAGTGGGATAATATCTGTATGTACTTTGAAACTAGTTTCATATTAACATCCAAAGGAATCAATGTGATATGGGTTATAATGGAACAACTCTTTAAGAAATCACATTTCATTTTTTTGGGAATAATTATTTATTTATCATCATTCCTTGATTTAGGGAAAAGATTTTTTGAGGAATCATGGGTTTCAATTTCTATCATTTCTAATTATGAACCAAGTTTCACATAAATGTTTTGGAAAAGTATTCAACAAGATCTAAATACTGAATTTAATTTCAATATAGCATATCATGACCAAACTGATGTCCAATCTGAAAAGACTATTCATAATGTCAAGGTCATGTTGAGAAGATGACCAATGTAATTTAAAGGTAGTAGGGATCAATACTTTTCATTAGTGGAGTTCTCATACAATAACCACTTCCACTCGAGTATTCAAGTGGTGCCCTATGAATATTTTTATAGGAAGAAATGTAGAACATCATGTTATGAGGATGTTGGTGAGAGAAATTTTCATTGGCCTGATCTCATGCATTGGATGAAAAAAATATTTTATGTATTCTAAAACACATTAAGTCTTCTTAGAGTTGGAAGAAGCACTATGCTAAAAACAATTAAACGTACATGGAGTTTTATGATGGTGACAATGTTTTATTTCAAACATAACTATGGAAGAGAATAAAGTTAATTTGGAATAAATGGAAGAATAGTCAAACATACATTTTCTCATATGAAATCCATGATCACATAAGAGTAGTGTCCTGTCAGCATTTACTTCGAACAAATCTATTTCATGTTAATGATTATTCTACCTATACCTATTGAGTATGTACATACCTTTCACCCCAATTATAATGAATACAATGGTGGTATAACTGGAAAATGAACTCTATTATAAGGAGAATATAGTGGAGATCTTAGACCATAGAGACAATGTTGTAAAAAAAAGACTACCCACCTTGTATTGGTGTTGTGAAGTAAACCCAAATATGAATAAGAGACATAGGAACTAGAGGAGAAATTGATAAGAATCTATCCAAATCTTTTCTCAACTGATATAACGAGTTGAAATTCTAGGGAAGAAATTTCTTAAGTGGGGATGATTGTAATGACCTGTAATTTTTTAATGATATTTGATTTTTGAAAATGTATGATATTATATTTTTCACAAAAAAAGAATATCTCGTAGATAGTGATGTAGTATTTATATAGTATAAAGGTAAAGTTTACCATAGATAATTTACTGTTATATAAACATTCATTAAATATGATTTTTGTTTAATATGACCATTTAAAACTATACTCAGTAATAATTTTTCTTTTATAATTATGAACATACAGGTAGAAATGACAAAGGATAATTAATGGAGAATGAAAAATCAGTGACTTAAACCAGTAGAATCATTTTATATGAATCCAATTTTTCAATAAGTAAAGGTTGAAAGCAATTTCCTATACGAGAAATTTATGTTATTAGAAACTACCACATGGGGGATGATAGTCGAGGATCCTCACCAAATAATCACCATCACACACCACACACAAATGGTGTGTGTGGGTGTAATAAGGGGTTACATGTCTAGTCCATAGATACATAATGTGTAGCTCATTTTTATAAATAAATTTTTTATTCAATCAGTTCCTTTTGAAGATTTTTTTTCTTAATGAAATATATAAATAATTTAAAATTTTGATTTTCTGGACACAAATTGTACCTTTTAAAATAGATGTAATTTTTTATTATAAAATTAGGTACTATGAATAATTTATAATTTAATGACATATTTTTTTAAAACAATAATATTATTAAAATAAAAATAATCAAAAAATATTATGTCCTTGAATCTTTTTATGTGTTTGAAATTAGAGTATTCATTTTCAACCCACCATTTTTCCATAAATGATGATTTTTATATTTAAAAGATAAAATTCAAATAAAGAGAGAATTATTCTGATAAAATAGTTTGTATTCATGAAATCATCTCATCATATTTAGGTTAGGTTAAATTTATGATAATTTCCTAAAATACATTATTATAAAATGAATACTAATAACACAGTTTGAGGTTTCAGGTATATTAAAAGACATCATGGTTATGCCGAGATTTTATAATAATTAACTAACCATATTCCACAATCTAATATATTGAATTTTATTAAATTTAGTTATTTTAATATAATTTAATCAATTTAATAACCTAAATGTTAGTTTACAATGTCTAAAATGGAAACGTTATCATTAATAACATTATATATTGGAAGCTTTACTTTTTCATTCCAAAAGAAGTACTATAAAGTGATTCATAGTTATTGTGTGATAAAATAACATATAATTTCACCCAAACATCCCTAATCATGTTCATGACTATGCTTTATTATTTTTTACAACCGTGATTTTCATGGTCTATATTTGTGAAAATGAAAAACCAATCCTCCATTTTTTCTATGAATAACCATAGATGCTTCCATTTTATTTCGCTAAAATTACATCCTTATGATTATATTGTATTATTTTATACCAAGGGGTGTCCATATGTTTCCTAAATCCCCCGTTATTCATATCCTCAATTGTTTTGGAGTAACTCTTCATGGTAAGTTAATTAACCTTATTTTATTTTCAATTCATGAACCTATTTTTGTATGTTTCTTATAATTTTTATGATTATTCTATTTAATTTCCCTTTTCATATACAATTATAGTAAAATAAAAATTTATCAATGGGATACCCTTATACTCTCTCATTTTACGCTTTTCTAAAAACACATTTTATTCCTATTATGCTACCGAATTCATTTCTCTGAATTTCCCTCTTCTCCTCAAGAAATTCTATATTATTTTATTTCTATGAATACCTATTCCGATTTCTTTTTCAAGGGTATTGATATAAATTTTAAAATGTATTATTTATTTAGGATTAATAAAAAAGAAACCCAATATTCATTCCCATGACAACAAAATTACATAGTGATCATGATGTTATTAAATTTTGAAACACCATGATTTTCATATGAAAGCAATTAATTAATTATCCATATGTTATTTATGAAATGTTTAATTATTATATATGTATCTCAAATTATTTAAGAAAAATTATGGATTCTCCTTGATAGTTCATTAATGAATTTATCAATGTATTTAATCTCCAGAGATGAATTGTTTTATAATACCTTGTCGAATAATCTTGGTAATTTTCATTTATGACACCATGGTGAAAAACCTTGGTGATATACTTATGAATGTATCATATAAATGTTGGAGGCACATTTCAATCATATGATTCATGATATTTTTTTTATTATTTTTATTATTTTAATATTTAACTGCCTTAATTGATATCCTTATTTTCTAATTTGATATTCTTCATGATCTCATGTAATAATTGTTTTCATTTTTGTACCTCATACTAACCCCTTTCCTTTGATATATGTCCATAGTATATGAGATATAGTAAATTTATATATGAAGAACCCATGAGGATTTATTCTAGTTGATTTCGAATAACATATTGTATTTTCATGTATTTTGTTCATTATTTAAGAGAAACTAAACATTAAAAAATCTCTATTTGTATCATGTAACTTAAATGTTTATATAATAAAAATGTAGGATACTAGAGAAACAACTCCCACCTCAATGTATGGTTCAAACACGTGCAGAGGTTAGTTGATTCATGAAATAAATGTGATTTATTTCTTTTATAATATGATATGTAGTGGGTCACGACTCTCCAATCATAGCCCCAACAATAACAATTGTTAAAAAATGCACCCCAATTGTTTAGGTGATGATCCATAAAAGATTGATTTTCTTACACACAAGTCATATCTACAAGCATCTTGCTTTTGTATAAATTATATCATGTATTATTTGACATATTGGTTCCCATATCCTAACCACATGACATTATACTATAATAAAACCATCGTGGTGGAATGAAATTAAAAATTCAAAAAAATGTACATATAGAATTACGTTAATCTACAAGGAAGTTATTAAATCCCATCTACAAGAAAACATAATTGGAAATTCATAACCCATTAACATTCCTTATCAAATATTTACATGAGCCCTACATAGATCAACTAGAGTACGAGGTTCTTCCCCCGTATTTTAATCACCATAATCCATATACCACACTTCATATCTTGACTACCACAGGTTTTCGAAGTCCTCTGATATATCTTGGAAAGGAAAAGAGATATCCCTAAATGACCATTTTATTTATTCATAATGGTTTAGACAAAGTAGTCTAGGATATCAATGTTCTTTCTGAATGTATTTATCATCCTTGGGATCCTAATATCATCATAGAGGAACCAAGAACCTTATGGTCTTATGGATCATCCCCAATATGATTTTACCATCTATAACTCATTACTCGAGATCCTCGGGACATGATTTATAACATCTTAATCTCATACTCAGAATAATTTTGGGGTACTCTTATCCTTTGAAATCCTATTAATATTTTAATGTAATATATCTATAATGTTAGGTCCATGTGTGTCATGACCTTAATTCTCATTCACATTGGTCAAAGATATATGTCCATAAACAATATCTTATAATGGAAAAAATTCCAATACCATAAATGGATAGTAAAATATATGAAACAATTACATGTTGAAAACCAACAAATGGATGTCTAAGGGAATGCAATTTCCCAAGACGTAATCTCATAATCTACATATTTTATATAGAAATTACATAGAAATATATAAGTTGTAAATCAGATTGGGATTACTTTGTAGCCCTAGTAAAATCCATGTAATAATCACTAGACACCATGATTCAAGAAAATTCACGAGGAATGGTTTTTCATATCTCTTTTCTATGATAACATATTCTCTTGGGGTGGCCAACATTTATTGTTCTCAAACGCTTCTTGGATCTCAAATTCTCCATAAATCAAGGTTCGTGATTTCCATACCTTGGGTAATCGAAACCATTTCATGTCCATGGAATATAATGTATATATCTCAGTTCATCTAGATTATTGATGTATAAGGGTATATAAAAATTGACTATAGACATCTTGGACCAATCCAAAATGATTTATTATTCTAATGATCATGAAATACCATGGAATAACCCATCACTTGGGAGTGTTTGGGTTCATTCCAACTGTGATTTCCTCATACCATATTTATAAACTATAACATTGTACCATAATATACAATTACCATTATTAGAATATTCATGATAATTCGACATCGTCAATGTTACGATGTAATTCTTTTGTAGACTTTCTAAAAAATGGAATGTTTTACTCTATTTACGATCATATGATGGCCAACACCTCATAATAAGAAACCACAAGGCATATGGATTGACCATAAAAATAAATAGATTAACTACCCTAGCATGCTAGAATCCTTACTAGATATAATTCTTCCACACCCAACCTCTACATCATGACATTTGAGTCTTCAAAAATCTCACATAACTATTAGAAAAGAGTGAGGATCATCTTTACATGACCAAGATATTGATGCATAAGGGATTTGATGTAACCAATAAAATGTATCTCGAATTTTCCATAAAGGATCCATAATCCTTATGAAACTTGAAAACACATTGGATAAATGTGGTACTTCTCAGTGTTATGTTTAATGCCCAGAAAAACTAAAGTAAGAGAAGTGTATTCGATAACGTGTATGACACAAACACCTAGAACATATAGAATATAATATCCCATGAATTTATAATATATTTTTATTATCAATTAAATTAAAAATATTATATGCCTTTAAATTCCTTAATAACTAAGTTATCCTACATGACACACAACAAGGAGTTTCTTTAATAAATTGAGTTACACGAAAGACTACATTTTACAAAACAATAATATATTGTTAAAATAATATTTTTTAATATAATAACACATAACATTCCCATTAAACATGTGGTTATGAATAGGATTAACTAAATTATGAAAATAAATGGTCTAAAAAAATATTAAATGAAGTTATATTGTACTAATAAATTATAAATGAATATAAGATCCAATTGAATATAAAGGAAAGGTTTTTTTAGAAAACATTTTTTTTTGCACAAACAACTATTTCGTCCTCAATCATTTATTAATAACCATTAGTGATTGATATTAATTTAGTATATATATTATATATTCAATAAAATATATTTATATTAATCCAATATATTTGATAAGTCTAAGATAATAATAACAGAAATATTTTACAAAAAAAATTATTTTTATAAAGGTGATTTTAACGCCTTTAAATGGAGAACCTATTTTAAATACATTTTTTTAATTTTATAAATATTATATGTAAAAATAAATTTTTTCTTTGAAATAGAAACATAAAATTTAGTTTAGAGTGAATTTTTGTGAAGATTCATTTTTAATGAATATTGAAAAATACTGAATTTTAATTCAAACCAACTTTCTCATGAAATTATTTATAGCATTGAATTATATTTTAATTTGGTTTTAAAGATACATTTTAATAATTTTTTTTTCAATTAATACAATTTTAGTCATTTTAATCATTTTAAATTTGAAATTATGTATTAAAACATAGTAAATGATTGAACTTTTTTACTTAAAAACATTCATTGACATCCTGTCTACGAGATTAAATTTAAATTAATTTATGAAAAAGAGTTACGTTTTTTCCATCAAAATAATTAAAAATTTATTACATGGTAAACATTTTTTTTGACTAAAAATATTACATAATGTAATTAAAATTAATTCATATCATTAAGGTCAAAATTTAGCATATCAAGAGTCTAAACCATAAAAATAAGGACCAAATTGACCTATAAACTTGTCAAATATCCATTTTTTTGTAATTATGTTTACCCTCGCCTCCTTAGTATCTATTCTTTTTACATTATTGGAGCCACATTCAATGGAAAAAACATGGGTGGAGTTACCTTTTCCAAAATTTACAAGAGTGTCACTTCTCCTCCACTATAAATAATCCCACTCCCCTCTCACTTACTCACACCAAACAAGCTATATTGGCTCTACCAATATATAAAAAATATGTCCCCAAAACCCCACCACACATACTAGAATCCTACCATTGGTAATAAATACATCCAAGTAAGTCCTTTTGTGGAAACCAAAAGAAGTTACCCAAATAAGAGGTAACCACTTTCCTCAAGCAATATTGTATTATTTCCATGCCCCACCCCATAAAATATCCTCATTCAATGAATAAATAGAAACAAATTCCTCCTAAATATGATGATATTTTATTATTATATATTTTTTAACTATAAAGATACACACTTTTGCTTAATGAGTAACAAACATACTGCCTATGAAAATAAAACTACCACCTCACAAAATGATGATTATTCATTTTTCCTCAACTACCATCCATGGTTAGTAATTATATAAGAAACTCTATTTTTATATGATATTTATAACTTCCTTATTATTCCTTAATTTATATATATATCATACCATTGTGATTTTTTTATAAATACGATAACATCGTTTTGAGAAGCATGGACTACAACCTCCTAAACGTAATATGATTCTTTCTCATGATACTTAAAATGTATAATGGATTTTTTAAATTAAAAATATATGACATAAAAAATTATTATTTTTAATAAATAATTAACTTTAATCAAATATAATATATCATTTTCTCTACTACCATTTCACACAAATAAAAATTGATAACATAATATGTTGACGTGTTGTCTACCACCTCTTCAACATGATGTGATTCCTTTTACCTCAAAATAATTATATTTCTATGTATATATTATTAAATAAATTTGTATTAATTATATAATTATCATTCATTAATTTTATAAGGTTACTTACTTTATTTCTATAACGATCATTAAAAATGAGAATGTTACTCATGAGTACGTACGACTAACAATCTCTATGATAGTAATGTTGGGTCACTTTTAATAACCATATTTAATGAATGGTTTTAAAAATATAATTTATGAATAAATATAATAATAATTTAATTATTATTATTTTATAGATATTATATAATATCACATTTGAATATAACTTACCAAATAAAGTGTTTATGACATATTAACCAAATTTGGTCAAATCACTCGATGTAAATATAAATTATTAAGAGGTTGTATACAAATTGATCATATGTGATATAAAATTAATGATAAACATTAAAATTGTTATAATGAAATTATATAAGTAACATTATTTTATGATTCGTGAATATAGATTCACTAGAGACAATTCAAACTCAAGGTCGAAGATTTTCATCTCAGTTTTTACATCTATGATATAAATATCATATTCACCACCTATAACCCTATTTGGTGTATCTATATTCCTTGTTAATATTTTATATCATTAATCCTTATATCTTCGTGGATGTTAAACATTAATTTAATATTATTCCTTTAGGAGGCATATTATTTAAAATGATTCAATGTGGTATGGGACACATTAGAATGTTTAAATATTATCATTCTCATGAATAATTTAACTTATATTTAAATAGTATTTAGATTCAAGAAAATATATGAATATATTTCAATAAAATAGTTAATTTTCATCTCATCTATGTATTAATAAAAAAATTCAAGTACCTTTACCATTTTTTAACTCCATGATTCTCAAAATGTTTTAGAATTATTTTTTATGAAAACCCAACGTCAGTTCTCTATTTTTTAATATAACCTATTTTCATAAAAAAAATGTTTTTTAAAAATGTTTTTAAAATTTTTCCACATTTTCAAAATAAATTTGTAATCAAATTTTTAACCTTTTTGCATTTACAAGTGTTTTCAAAGAAATATTTGCGTCACATTCTGAATATTGAATTTATCTATACCTTTTATATTTGAAAATGAATATTCTATTTACCTTATATGAAATGTACAAATTTACCCACAGTCATTTCATAGATTCTTCCATTGAATTTTTAGAAGGATAATTTTTAAATAAAATGTTTTCAATATTTATGTTAAATGTAATAAGATTTCAATATGTTTTTAATGAAATGATATTTTCCTCAATAATGATTTTAAATGTTCCATTTATAGTGTTTCTATTCCTCAATGAAAAATACCTTTTTAATCCTACTAGGGTATTTTCTATTAATATTATCCTTATTCTTCTTATATATGATATATAATTTACTTTTCCAAATTATTATATTCAATTTAAATTCCTTGAATCAATTTAGTCCCCATGAAAAAATCAATTTTCTCTAATTATTTGACATTTAATTTCCCATAAATATCTATATAGTTTTTAATAGATATGATCGTTCCATGCACCATAGTTCATATTTTAAACATTTTTCAATTTCAATTTTGTTTGATTATTTTTTTTAAATATCAAAAAATCCTTATCTTTTATTTAATATGAATATTTGATTAGGAATATTATTTATTTTATGTGAATAATTCATTTGATAGGTAAGACAGGGGTTGGGTACCATATTTGTTAAGAGCAATGGGTTGGGAACGAGTTAATGAAATATCATTCATGCATCAGTAGTATAATTAGATAAATTAATAATGAAAATTACATGGGTTTCTATCTGATATGTTAAATTTTCAAGAGAATGGTATTTGAGGTAATAGTTCCATATACCTAGGAAACATCATATCTAATAATTAATTATTTCCTTATTAAGATTCTATTATTATTTACCCATGAGATTTTCTATCAACAAAACTCCAGAAATAAATCATTTTCATTTCATTGATTAGCTGGTTGTGTTCATGTTTCTTACCATTCCATGTTTATTTTTCCTTATCATGTTATTTGAATATAATTTTTTTTCTAATTATTACCTTTCAATTTTTTACACACCTATTTCATTTTTGATTTATTACGTAGAAGGTTTATTCAGTTATTACCTTTCCATATTAAATATTCTCATTGATTTTTTATTTATTCCACAGGACATACCCTTACAGTTAATTTCAGCTCAACCTTATTATGTATCCTTTCCATTTGAATTTGATGAATTTTTCTAAGAATGATAATAATGGATATGATATATGTAATAATGTAATCAAAAAATTAAAATTTTATATGTAACTTGTGTATTCATTTTTAATAAGAGACTAATGTATATATCATGTTATACAAGACTAATAAAGTATTTTTTTCATTTGATATTTGATTCTTTGAAATCACACCAATATAATGGTAGTTAAAACTGGATCTGGGATATCTGCCATTAGGAAAATATAGTTGGTATAAAAGGAAGTTTATTTGTAACCATTATATCTATATTTAAGAAAAGATATATTAGACAAAATAACCCCAAACTTTAATTTTAGAAGAACTATATAAGAATACCCTAGAATTACATTAAATTATAGATAATTTGGGTAATCATAAAAATATATACCTATATAGGTACTACCAATGGATGTAGTTTTAGAATAGATATACCTATTTTTAACAACACTAAGATGTTATGTCGGGATTGACTCAGTGTAACCTCATTGACGACAATGGCCTTAATACACACCTGGTGGGACACTCCTAAGGGATATGCATAGAATGATTCACATTTCATTACAATCCATTATGAATGATTTGGAGAGATAATAATAATGAATTACCTAGGTTGAAACATAGACCAAGGAAATACCTAATTCAAAATAAAATAGATGATGTATTTATGTTTTGATGTGGTATTGAAAAACTCAATTAAAAGGGTATTTAATTATTAACCTTATCTCAAAAAGTCCATTATGTTTATTCTGAAAATTATATTAATATGGTTTTTGAAAAATGAAACATGTATGATGGGTGACAAACAATTTAATTTATAAATATCATAGGACTTGAACCCATGACTGATGGACGATAAGGTTTTAACACCAACCACATACCTATGTAATGTCTTGGTTAATATTTTATTTTGTTTAGATAAATTATTTGATGAATAATTAATAATGATGAATGAGTAGTATACCTTTTTAGTTTTATAGATTATTTTACTAACCATATTGAATTTTTATAATAGTTAGAGATAAATAGTTATACTTTTAACGCATTTATGGGGCTTGAGATCCATTAATAATTTATTTTAGTGCTTTTGGAATAAAATTTTATTTTTGGATATCCAAATTTTGATGTGATGGATGGATTGGAAATTTATCAAATCACAACCATTGGATGTTGATTTTTTAATAATAATATATCAGGAAGTTATATTTCCTTATGTTTTTAGGATGTAAAATAATATCTCAACATTAAAGAAACTAACAAAAACAAAAAAACCGAATACCTAAATTTTTATAGAACCACTGGTTTTATAAATCATAGTAGATATTTGGATTTGAGGCCCCGAATATTTCATTGAGAATTTACATGTTTATGATTGATAACCTCAAACATTCCCTATAAATATATATTTTTTTATTTCATATATGTATCTCTACTTTCCAGTAATGTTCTCATATTTATAGAACTAATTATATGGTATGAAATGTGAACCTTTTTACTTCCCAATCTCTTATTTCTAGAGGATTTCATATAATACCTTCTCACAATATGGGATTCATATCATAATTAATATAAAAAAATATACCACCAAGTTCGATTTAAAATTAAGAGGATTAAATTTAATAAATCTGGGGAAAATATAATGAACCAAAAAAATATACAGTATCACATTGTATTCGAGACCTGTTATGATACAAAACAAAAAACGTGTAAAGAAATATAATACCCCAAGGATTTACAATATAATTTTTAGTTTGAATAAATTAAAAATATTTCATATCATGGAATGGATGAAACACTTAGTTATAATACATCACACACAACAACGAGTTTCTATAACACATTGAGTAACATGTAAGATTTATATTTATCAAACAATAACATATTATTTAAATATTATTATTTTCTATATTAATATATAACCAAAAAATTAAAATGGGTGTAATGAATAGTATTGAATAACTTTATAAAATATATTTCATATCCAAATTTGAATTGAATTCATTGATTATTAACAAGTAGAAATGAATATAACAAACATTTTAATATAAATGGAATGTATTTATAAAAAACGTTTTTTATGACCACAAAAATGTTTTATCCTAATAAAATAAATAAATTAAAATAAATGTGTGATATTAATTTAATACATATAATATATATTTAATGAAATATTTTTTATTATAATCCAGTAGATTTGATAATCCTAATATAATAGAAAACCCAATATTTCTTATAAAAGTCAATATTTTTATAAAGGCACTTTTACATAATATTAATGGAAAACCTATTTTAAATCCATTTTTTTTAACTTTTAAAAATTATTTATGTGAAAAGTAACTATTGCATTGTTTGAGAACATAAAAAATATCACATCTTGAATATTAGGTATTTTTTTGTGATGTTTCGTATTTTAATGAATAGTGAAAAATACTGACTTTTAATTCAAAACTACTTTTTGACTAATTTATTTATTTTTCTGAATTATATTATAATTTGGTTTTGAAGTAAAATTATTTCAATTATTTGTTAACTAACAGAATTTATGTCATTTTATTCTTTTAAAACATGAAATTTGGCATAAAACATAGTAATCTTCGGAATGTTTTTACTGTAAAAACATGCATTATCACCCCATTTTTTGGATTAAATTTAAATTATTTTTTCCGAATATGAAATTATAATTTGAAAAAATGAATTCCATATTTGGAATCATAAAAATTTATAACTTATAATAAGATCAAATTAGTTTTTTACCAAAAATATTCGTGGAAGTAATTAACATTAATTCTAATGATGAAGGAAAAAATTAAACATAATAAGGGACTAATCCCTAAACTTATTAGCCAAAATGATATATAAAATTTTCAAAAATCCATTTTATGTCTATATTTAGACCATATAATTCCTTTTATCTAATTATATTCGATTATTAGAGCCATTTTAAATAGAAAAAAAATTGATTGAATTCTCTTTTCCAAAATTTACAATAGTTTCACTCCTCCTCCACTATAAAAGGCCTCATCTCCTCTCACTTCCTCACAAATCACAATATAATTTTGGTCAACTAAGATCCACCTAAATAGATTCTTAAAATCCCTTCCCTTATCCTAAAATATCTTTTTTGGGATTAAATTTATTCAAATAATACCTTTTTTGAATACCAATAAAAGTTAGTCAAAGAATAGGTAACATCTTTCCGCAATCTTCTAAGTTGTATTTCCATTCTATAACCCCTAAAATATTCTTATTCAATGATTATATAATATAAATATTATCCTTATTATACTAATATTTTTTTATGGTAATGGTTATACATACACACCCACACACACACAATTCTATCTAATGGGTAACGAATATACTATTTGTGTACGGCGAACTACCACCTCACAAAAAGTTGATTATCCATTTCCCATTACCACCATTCAAGGTTGGGAATAATGAAGGAAAAAAATTTATATATGATGTGTTTGATATTTATAATGTATTTATTCATATCTAATTTTAATAAAAAATACAACTTTATTCTTTCCATTTTTTGTAAATACGATAACATCGCTTTTGGAAGTGTGTACTATAGCCTCCTAAAAGCAACATGATTCATTAACAGGATACACAGAATTTATAATGCATGGTTCAGTTAAACATACATGATATATAAAACATATATATTATATTCACGAAAAAATTAACTTTTATATGTATAATATATCATTTTTCTCATTACCTTTTCATACTCTTAAAAAGTGATAACGTCGTTCGTGGATGTGTTGACTACATCCTACTAAACAAGATGTAAATCCTTTATAAATCAGATGAATTATATCTATATATATATATTTTATTAAATAACATATTATTAATGATATAATTATCATACTATAAATATATAGTGTTTCTTATCTTCTTTACATAACGATCATTGAAAAATGATAACATTACAAATCCTTATGTACGACCTACCACCTCCATGACAGTAACATAGGTTCATTTTTCAAAACTGCATTTAATGACTAGATTTAAAATTTAACTGATGAATAAATATTATTATTATATCATTATTATTAGTCTATATATGTTATTTAGTGACCCACCAAATGTTTTTGACCCATAAATTGAATTTTGAGAAACACCAAGCATAAATGTAATTGTTTATGTAGTTGAATAAAATCAGGTAATAAGTGATTTAAAAGTAATTATAATCAAAAAGGGTTATATATAATCTAAATAATTATCTTAATTTTATTATTAATTAATTTAAATACACAAGAGACTAGCTGAACTCAAGGTAAGGGATCTTCAGCTAACTTTTTAAATCTATTAGATAAATGTCATATTCACTACTTACATCCTTGTGTGGAATATTTAATATCAATTTTGATATATTATATCATTATTAATCTTATCAAAATTTCATTTAAAACAATAATTTAATATTATTCTTTCATGCAGTTTATGATTTAAAAATTTCCAATGTGTTATGGGATCTATTGAAATATTTAAAGATTATTTTCCTCAAGAATAAATATAATTAACGTTTTAAGGTATTTCCATTAAATGAAATTAAATGACTCATTTTTTCAATAAATCATTTAATATTACTCTCCAATGGTTATTAATGGCCTTTTCAAGTATTGGTACCATTTTTCTACTTATAGGTACTAAAAACATTTTAGAAAATGTTTTTAAAAAAAATCAACTTCATTTGTCTCTATAGTCGAAGAACCTATTTTATTATAAAAAAATAATTTTATAATATGTTTTCAAATGTTCTTACATTTTCAAATTCATTTGTTAAATTTATTTTTACGCATTTATTATTGTACCTAGGTTTTCAAATAAATCATTTTCTCACTTCTAAATAACGAATTTTTCTTATAGTTTTTAATTAAAAAAAATATTCTTTTACCTTATAAGACGTGTATGGATTAACATACTATCCTTTAATTGAAAATAAATTTACATGATGAAAAGGTTAATTTTTAAATTATTTCTTTTATAGTAGTTTTAAATAAAAAGGCTTCCCAAAATGTTTTTCAAAACAGAATGATATTTTCCTTAAGAATGTTATCATGACATATTTTTATAGTATTTTATCCATCAATGGAAAAAATAATTATGTTTACTCCAACTATGATATTTTTTATTGATTCCATCCTTAATATTCCTCTGGATGGTTTATGACATTTTTAATGTAGTTAATATTCACATTCATATACTTCATTTATTTTACTCCCCTTGAAATATTAAATTTTATATTATCATTATACATTGAATTTCCATTAAATATCTATTTCACTTTCATGGATATGATTATTTCAAAAATAGTTTTTTATTTTTCATATGGTGTTCAATTTGAATTTTATTTGATTATATTTATAAATATTGATAAATACTAATCCATTATTAAATACATAATTTTGATAAGTCATATTTTTTATTTGATATGAGGAATTATTTGGATAGGTAAGAGAAGGTTTGCAGACTATTTAAGGTATTTCGTAGAGGATGGGGACTATTTAATATGAAACCATTGATTCCTCATTAGTCTCATGTGATGGATTAATATCATAAATTAGATGGATTTTTTCTTAATATTCTAAGCCATACTATCAAAATTTGATGACGATAATGGTTTCATGTACCTAGGAAACATGGCTTCTAATAATTAATGATTTAACACATTTAGTTTTAGTTGTTATTCACCCTTGATATATTGTATCAAAATATGTACTTATATATTTCATTTTTTTTCATTCATAAAGTAGAATGTGTTTATGTTTATTAACTTCCAATATTTATTTTCCTTATCTTGTTCTTTAAATGGAATGTGATTCCAGTTTTTTCCATGATATATAGTTTATTCACTTCCTGTAACATCTCAGCCCAAGTTCCATGCACTAGTTCTTCAAGATAGATCATGATGTGGCCTCTAGTTAACTGTACTATATACCAAAGATTAGTAAATATTAGGGTGGGACTGATACGTCGATCATGGAGGGACTATAAACTATTTTATTAGAGTAATTCACTAGTGGAAATAATAAACAATAGTGGAATAACATATAACTATAAAAAATACCAATATTTTATGTCAATTAATATATGAAATATAATATCTAAACTAAATAATTAAACATTTCATGCTAATGTGCGTGTAATGGGTCTAAAATGAAAACCCAATAGAAAGAAACTAACCAACCCAGTGGGTCCTGAACCATGCCTGGTTGCCTTAACCACGATCCATCATCACTAGGCCATCTAACACCTAGTTTTTTCTCATAACCTATACAACATCCATGAAAGTTATTATGGTATTAATTAGGAATCCCTAGTAATGTCTAAGAAAAACATACTTGGCCACCACCAATGGTGTTTAAAACAAATCTAATCAATAAATATTTTCTGATGTTTTATTAAAGAAAAATTATAATTCAAAAGTAAAAATTATATTTCATTATCAATTAATTATTATTAAACCACTTAGAACACTAGGTTCCTGAGAAACCTATACCTCGTTACCTACATTGGCTCGTATCAAGTCTGAAACATGTTACATGATTAATTCAAACTTCATTATAGAATATGGGATTAAATTATCCATGTCACTTAAATTTAAGTATTATTTACACAAGGAAACATATTCTAATGCCAATATTTTGGGTGTATAATTCCATGTATATCTCCCCATGTGTGTTTTCACAATCAGTCTATGTTTCACTGCATTTAGCTTGTTTATGTATAGGACACCAAGTCAAGACTCATGTTTATCAATCATGAAAATATTTCTTGGGAATAGAAAGTAATGTATAGGACCACATTTCTAAATCATATATATATATATATCACAATATATCAAATTATCACATGTATGTCATTATAAAAAGTTTTCACATTGTTAGTCCAACTTTGATTAATCAACATTTATCTTCTTGTCACAATTAACCACTAAAAACACCCCTTAAGTAATTCATTTAAAAATTCATCCATGTCCATTAATTAATTCATCAATTAATTAACCACATATATCACATTAATTAATTTAATAATTAATTAATCACATCTATTTAATTAATAAATTCAAAAATTAATTAACCACACTAAGTACATTAATTAATTCAATAATTAATGAATCCTTTCAAATAATAACATCCAATACATAATTAACCATTAAATCTTTCTTAATTAAAAATTTATAAATTCAAGAATTTAATAATTAACAAATCCATTAATTATCACCAATTACTAAATTCAATGCATTTATAATTAATTTATCAATTAATTATCCCAATTCTAGAATTCCATTATTCAATCAAATCTCGAAGTCACAAATTCATTAATTGATCACATTAATTAATCAATTTTTGAAATTCCAATTGTGAAAAGAACCATATAAATTATACAATCAAATATATGTACATGATATCAAGAATGTTTTATTTGAAAAATATACCAACTACCCCAATTATTTGATGACCGATCGCCCTATGAAAATCCCCAAAATTGAGCAGAATAACGACATAGATCGAGATCCGCATCTAAAACCCAAAATCAATATTATACAAAAAAAATCTCATAATTCAAGATGTGGATCCAAAATAATGGATATAGATTCATAAAATCTAGATATATTTTAAAAAAAACAATAAAGTACCACCAAAATAATTTGAGAATTAATGCGGTTTAATAGGATAGGATATATAGGACCTAGGGTCTAATAGGGGAAGATTTGGGAAAAAAATGGTTGTTCTAGAAGTTTAAAACTAAATTTTGTTGTAATAACATTATCATGACTTGTTTTCTTGGATTGTGTGCATGGTATCCTTTAAATAGTCTCCTAAACATTACACACTATTCATAGAGGTTCATGGTTACTAATATGTGTTCACCAATTTGATAAACCATGTGACAACAATGGAACTATCCACATTCCAAGGTTGCACAATTTGTTGTGTTGGGGCACATTGTTAGGGAAAATCTCGTGTCAATCATGTCTTATATTATTTATTCAACACTTCTAAAAATTACACTCAAACACGCCACAAGTTTTATCCCAAATAAAATGTTCTCAAATAAGGACAGTAGATTAAACAAAATAAAGCTCATTTAAACTATATAAAAGTTCAAAATATTACAATCTCACTAACTAATAACTTCTCATCCTTGAGCTGCACTCTTAAGACTAACTAAGATTCATTGTAAAAAAGAATGGTCCATTGAACACTCATATTTTCTTCCCTTTTCAAATTTTGTGTTGCCCCAATATGTGAACTCTCAGAATGTTCTTACACCACAACACTTTATCACTCTAATCCAACACACGTATCAGATTCTCCTCAAAGTACATGTCAATATCTAGATCAAAATCATCCACATCGATCACATGAGAAGGTTCTGGGTGATACTGTTGTAGTTTTCATTTATGTAAACCATTGTACATAGAATCATATTTATATAGAAGAGAAAATCAATATTCCACTTGTCCGGTTCAATCCACAGCCTCAAACGATCCAATGAACCTACGTGCCATCTTTCACTGCTTTTGTATCTTATGGTGACCCAACCTATGAGACACTCAATGGAATACATGATCACCCTATAGAAGCTTTATGGGTTACCTCTACTTATCTGCATACGAATTCCATCTACTCTAAGATGTAGTTGTATTCTAATTAATCATTTTAACCTCCTATAATATCTCTATCACAAGACATTGTCCTAATACATCAAACTCACCTGCATCTATCCAGTATACAAGCGATCTTCTGGGCCAACTATAATGTACCTCAGATGGTTCCATCTGTATCATTGGATGATAACTATTGTAATAGGATAAATGCACTATACCTAGGTGTTTCCCCATGTTCTGAAGAATTTAAGAATATGGGGTCTCAATATAACCTCAATCACCTATATAGTACACTCTAACTACCCATATTTATGTGGGTGTAAATCTGTACTCAAAAAAACATGTGTACCAAGAACCTTATATAATCCTTGTCATAAGTTCAAATTAAAGCACTTGTTAGAGTATGAAACTATACTCTGTGGTTGGTCATGCAGATGAACTCCCTCTTGAACATAGAAAACTCCCTATTACTCTACTAAAAAACCCTCCGATATTGTAAGGAAATGGGATACTTTCATCAGTCCTTCCACAACATCCCAAATAGCATCATTATTTTGAGACATTCTCTAGAGACCCACCACAAAATCCTTGTTTATGTTTTCTAAATTACACCATGGATTGGTTCATGGCTGTATAAAATTTCCAAGTCATTGATACTTGACTTTAACCTACTGAAAGGTCTAGCATAGTTTCAAGAACCCTTATATCTCTTTTTTTCATGCCCGAACACCAAATATGTCATCATAGTTCATGGTACATTTTCGTCACACCTAGATGTACATCCCACTATGAGGAATAAATTCCTGTATTATCTCATATCACATGATTATAGAAATAACTCGATTCTTTGCATAGAATATGTCATCCTCATCTATGCTCCAATTAGAATGTGACTTCACACCATCATGTCTTTCCTTCAAGGTCAAGCTCTCTGGATTCAAATAATACATTTCACTTATCTGAATCCAAAGATTCTATTCCACTAAAATTGATACAAAAGTCATCTACTCCGGACTATCCTAAACCAAAAAATGTATCTCATCTAGTAAGGTCATCTTCTTCTACTCAGCACTAGACTCATGAACTGTTTGTGTCTTCCTACTTAATGAATCATCCACATGGTTTCCTTTTTGATGTATATACTATCTCAAAACCCAACGAATGTATATATATTCAATACATATTGGCTGTTGAAGATTCAAATATCACTGGGAGATGATATAATTTAAAAATATTGATATCATTATATACTTTATACTTCCCACTAAATAGATAATGAATCCAATACATCAAAACATAATAAAATGATACCAACTAGAGATTATTTATAGTGTAATTAAATTCATGAGGCCTCAAATTCTAAGTCTATACTCCATAACTTGGTCTCCTTGTATCAACACTATTCCGAGTTCAATAATAGAATCATGAAAATATACAATATACTTCCTACCCAAATCAGGTAATATAAATATTGATACTGATGTCAAGTGCTTCTTCAACTCTTGGACATTATTCTTTTTATCTTCTAACCATTAATAATTTATCATAATTCTAGTAAATCCTATAAGTAGAATTTACAACTGTGAAATGTCCTGGATGAAACATTTATAATATAAGACTAAACCTAGAATTCACCGGATATCAAAAACATTCTTTGGATTCTCCCAATAAATCAATACATGAACCATATATGGGCCCAATGAAAAGCATTCCTCAAAAAAGATGTGACCCAGGAAGTGTAGATGATCAATCCAAAACTAAAACATAGATAACATAGTGTTTTTTCAATTCCCTCTTAGTATAATTGAGATGATGTCAAGGTGTTGTGAATGATCATCGTGAGTCTTGGAGTACATAATGATATAATCCATAAATACTACAACCAAGTGATCCATGAATATATGGATGATTATGTTCATCAAGGCCATGAAAAAGTCATGTTTTTTCATAAACACAAACAGATTTAAAAATAACTCATATAGGACATACCTTCATTTGAAATGAGTCCTTATTATATCATAAATCTGGTCAAAAAGATAAATAATACAAAAAATATGATATCAGTTCCTTACCATCATCTTTTCCAGCTTTTATAATCATCTCACAAACATAAACACCTGTTATCCATCATAGAAAACAACACTAGAGAACCATTTAGTGATATACTGAGATTGAAAAATCACATATCCTACAACTACTCTAGCTATTTTTTTATCTCTTGAACCATTGTAGGTTTCATTCTGTATGGTGGAATTAAAATTCCCTCATCCACAAGAAAAATATTAATTGTAAATTCCACATCTCTCTTATGTGTAAACCCAGATAAGCCTTTATGAAATAAATCCTAAAAAAGGTCCATTACAGTTGCAAGGACATATTCTTTCATTTATCTATCATCGAGAATTAGACTAATAACATGGATTATGTGATCTTCCAGTTTCAGACTAATTTTTCATGCTCACCCTATTGTGTATCACACTCTCAATGATGAATATAGTTTCCAACCTTCAGTGAAGTAAAGGAAACTCTCATAAAGTAACAATTAATGTTGGACCACTATGTGACTAGAATTTCAATACACATAATTTGGTCATTCCTAAAATATTAAGAATATAAAGATTTCAAATAATGTGGTAATCACTAATCTCAGGAGTACATCTCTTGCCTAAACATATGTGTCTAGATCCTACTACTAATGGTTCATCTATCTCAATTTTCACGCTCAAAAACAGTACCTCTAGGATCAAACCATAGACATTTGTTATATATATAGGGGAAAGATCCACCAGTGTCAAATAAGGAACTAAATAATGTAAAATATACAATAATATTACATATCATTATCGATAGTCCAGTCTCGTTGTCCACAAGTGTAGGATGAGAGGTATGTAATGGTCCTACCACTCTTCCCTATGCCACAGTATAACTACCCTAGGTTGTGACATGTTTATTATTTGGTCTCATTTTATCATAATTTCCATTTCTGAAACCTATAAGACCAAATCTATATGAAGTGTAGTTTCTAAACAACTATGTTGTAGAAGACCCTATTTGGGCACTCTGCTTCTACCTGGTTCCTCCATCACTATCATTTTTTCATTGGTTACTATAGTAACTCTATAGATATACCATATTTCCACAAGATCTTCACTCTACTGGTGGATGGGGACAATTTTTACAAAAGTATATCTAGTAACCACACTACTGTAAAATTACATGTGTAAGATATTGTATAACTGATCCCCCTGAATGCCATCCCTTCTTTCGAATTCTCTAGATAGTGTTTTCATAATTATTACTCCATATATTGCAATATGTTCCTCTAGATAATTCATAATAGACCAAATTTCTTCCACTAAAAGCCTCTACCAGGTTCCCCTTTAATATGTGATCCTTATTTACCTCTTTATAAAACATATTCAGCTTGATGATATTCACCAAGGACTTAATTTCATAGTACATCCCATTGGAAAATAATTTTTCTAAAGTAGCCTCATCCACTGCCAATGATGGTGAAATGATATAAAAATATATGAAGCAACAAACATATTCCATCGTGTACATGCTCCCCTAATTCAATCTCATGAACAAATCTACAGTATCTATCCTAATCACCATTGGATAAAATTTCTCAATGAATTTATATTGAATGTCCTTCCACTCAAAATACATCATCTGTTCATCCTAATTCCAAATGTCTCATCAATGACTCACTTGAATAGGAAAAATATAAGACTATATTTTTACTTTTATTTCAATAAATGTCTCAAAATGGTCCATTATTGTCTAGATAGAATAAATCCATAACGAATCTCCCTCAGATCCACCCTATCAAGTAAAAATTTTAGAGGGTGTTGTAACATGCACACCCTCTTCTTCTTAGACATGTTTTTTGAAAACCCACCATGGGTATCCTTCCATGAATTGCATGATGTGATCTTTGTTATCTCAGAAATATTCTCCTACTTTCTCAACCAGAATAATCAGTTCCTTAGGTTCCACTACTGGTGGGGCATCTCTAGCCATAACCTCCTGTTGTCAACTAAATAGAAGTTTTCATGGTGAAATAAATCTACAATGTTAATCACATTTCAAGGAATCATAAAAAAAACTTAATCACATTTCCATAAGAGGTAAAAATAACAAGATACAACCATCATATTCCCCAACCATTGACACAATTTCAAATTTAGTGCGTTATAACTACCTATAACCATCATTCAACTATGTACGAATGAATTAGGTTACACACATCTCATAGTTCAATATTATCTTTTATAATACAGTTTGATCACATTTTGTATTATTTTAAAATTATCAAATTTTGAATTCACACTTGGAACCATTTTTATTTAAATTTTACCAAATCACAGAAAATAATTCATGTTCAAAAACATACCCAAAACACATTTTCTAATGTGTTCCTAAAAGGATGCATGTCACAAAATAATCATGCTTGCATATAAAAATGCATGCATACTCTCCTATCTTGTTGAACTAAGAAACTAGTAAATTTTCAAAAAATCCCCTAAAAAATAGTAACATCACATAAGAAGTGTTTCAATGAAGTTGAAATTATATTGAACAGTAAAAATGAACAATAATAACGACAATCCCACCCTGAGTACTAGGGTTTTCCCCCATACATGGGTTTTCATATCCCATGCATGATCTCATTACCAATACCCTAATCTTCTATGTATCTTATATATAATTCGAAAATAGTAAGAAAAAAGAAAACAAAAATGAAAACTAGCCTCTGATACAACTTTATAACATCTCGGTCGGGGTTCTATTCCCTGGTGCCCTGAGACAGATTTCCACATTCCCTCACGTATACCTCTATGTACACCTGAGGAAACTGACTAGTAGTGGGGGTTTGATAAGTTGATAATGGGGATACTAAAAACTATTTTATCAGAGTAATAAACCTATATAAATAATAAACAAAAGTAAAATGGAATTTAATCATAAAAAATACCAATATCTCAAGTCCATCAAATCAGGAAATACAATATTCAAACTAAAGTAGAAAAAAAATTCATGCTAATGTATATGCCAGGTGTCTAAAATGAACACCCAAATGAAATAAAGTGAATACTCCCAACGGTTCTCAAACCATATCTAGTTCCCTCAACCATTATCTATCCTGACTTAGCCATCTAGCATTTGGTCGTTTCCCTTAACATTTCATGTATCCATGAAATCTATTCAGGTACCAATTATACAACCTAAGAAGGGTGTGAGTACAACTTAGCAGGACAGCACAAATGGTGTCTAAAAAATAATTAGTCAGTAACTAGTGTATGTAGTTGTACAAAGAAATATTTAAAATGAATAAGTAAATAGTTATCATATTATCAATTAATATTTGTTAATCAATATACACCACTAGGATTCTGAGGACACCCTTTCCTCAATACATAATTCTTCCCACACCGGGATAAAACTATGTTATATAATGAATTCATATTTCATTATAGAATATGGCATATCATTATACATGTAAAATAAATTTCATTATTATGGACACATGGAACCATAATCCAATGACAATTATTTTGGTGTAGAACATCATATCTTTCTCCCCATGAGTATTTTGAGCATCAACCCCTATTTCACATCATTTAGCATGCATGGGTGTAGAACATTAGGTCTAGAACCCCATTTATCAATCAAGAGAATATATCATGGGACTAGAATGTCATTTTTGGCCCCTTAATTCCAAATAATGCATTTATATCATAGCATATCACGTTATCACAAGTATCTCATTATCATATGTTTTCACATTGACATACCAAAAAAGATTAATCAAAATTAATCTTCTTTTCACAATTAACATCCACAATCATCCATTAATTAATTCAAATATTAATTAATCGAAGTTATTTATTTAATTTAAAAAAATAATTACCCAAACATATGTTGTTATTTAATTCACCAACTAATTAATAATATCTCAATAATTAATTAATTATATAATTAATAAACCACACTAATTCAATTAATTAATTAATCAATTAAATAGTCATATCCCAATCTTAACATACTATAAATAATTCGAAAAATAACTACAATCTATTGAAAACTAAAAAATTCAATAAGTTAATAATTAACTCAACAATTAATTATCCCCAATTCTCCTATTCGAAACCTTGATAATTCCTCAATTAATTATCCCAACTACACAATTCCATTATTCAATCAATTCCCACTTCTTCATTTTATTAATTTAAGACATTAATTAATCCAATATAGGAATTACAAGTGATAAACAACCAATATAAATTCAATAATCACGTAAACATTTTTTATCAAGATTATCATGTTTGAATAATAAAATACCTATCTCGATTCATTGAGGAGTGATCTCCTGATGGAAATCCCTAAAATAGATCATTGCAATGATGTGGATCGGGATCTAATTACAAAACCCTATATCATGATTAAACAAAACATGATCGTTAATTATATTTCTTGACCTACATGTTTAGATCTAGATTAATCATATATATATATATAACAAAATATATAATGACTTCCAACCAAAATAAAAATATAAGAAATGAGAATGAATAAGAAAGAAATATGATAGGATCCACATACCTAGAGGGATATAGATCTTTGATCTGGACTTCCAATCATGATGAATGATGGTCGATAATTATTTTAATTCTTCCAAAGAGCTCAAAATCCTAAAATACTCCCTAGTGATTATTGGGGGGGGGGGTATTCAGAATTAAAATTGTCATTTGAGAATTTGTAAAATGAATTTCTGTGTAGCTAAATTCATGCACATAATTAGCTAGGTAGGGACACACATTTTCCCCTAAATGTGAACCTAAACCATGCACATATTTTATAAGTATCATGGTTAAACCTATAATGGAGAACATTTTTACAAAATATGCACTATCTTTAAAACTCCCAACTATCTAGGGTTTCATGGTTTTCTGGGTTGGGGCATACGGTTAGGGAAAACCTTGTGCCAACCATGAACTGCCCTATTTATTCCATTTTTTCTCAAAATTACACCAACCAAACCCCATATATCAACCCAAAAAATAAAACACGGAAAAAAGGGTACATGACCTAGGGTTACAAAATATGAACCATCCTTCCATTGACTATTCCGATTGATTTGTTATTTATTTTTCTATACCTAGTCTTGATGATCATTTGATCTCACTCCTATTAGGATTTCTTTCCCCAATAATTCCAAGAAGGGTATTAATAATGATATAAAAGGACCTACTAGATGAAATAATGTTATAATCAAAGAAAAAATTGTTCTATTTAATGTATTCATTTGTAATAAAAGACTCATATATGTTTATAGATTACCAAAAAAACTAAACTCTTTGATCCATTATGATTTAATTCCATAATAACTACCAATGTAATGGTAGTTGATACCAGATCTAGGCTTTCTAGGGTTGGGGCGCTACATTATAGGTCTTCCCAAGTACATCTATCTTATCCCATATTCAATGACTCAAAATTTTGAGTTATGAATTATATCACCCATACTCAATAAATCTAGGTAAACCTAGGATAAATATTTTTTCCCCCTCAACAAATATTACCCCCATAAATATTCCATGAAACATTTAATAGGGTTGATATATCTCAATTTGACAATGCTACAAACTTGTAAAGGATTTAACCTACTAGCCAGTGGAACCTTCTCCTTCTAGGAAATGATAAGTAATCCATGTGTTCCATAGAAACACCATGGAAGAAATAATAAATTCCCTATTGTATTTTGGGTCATTCCTTTCTTTTCATCAATATATTACATTATTATTGATCATGTCCTAGTATTATGACATTAAAATACATACATTATAAGGGACCTTGATAAAAGACCATAAAATAAAAATATATAATTTATTATCTAATAGACCATAAAATAAAACAATATAAGGTCGAAAATTAAATAACCTAGACTACATCGATAGAAGGTCTGATATAAAATTCACTAAAAAAATAGATAGAAGGTCCAAGATAAAGGATCCTAAACTAAAAATGTATAATGTCCAAGCTAAAAGACCCTAAACTATAATAATGAAGGTCTAAGTTAAAGGGAACTAAACTAGTGAACAATAGATAATTATTATAGAAAAATAGAAAATATTTTAAGGCCCACCATATGGCTCTAGAAATAATCAAGATACTCTTTCCAAGACTATCATCTTCGAATAAAGTAAGAGCATTCTATTTCCAAGACATATATTCTAACCAATTATCCTTATGCGAATTAGGTCATATAGAGATAGTTAGAGTAGATTTATATGTTTTCAATCTCTTGTTGGTGGACAGTAATAATCATTTATAAAAAAATAACCATTTAATAATTAAATATTTCATTCCATAAATTTAGGTGTACATGATATTATTAGAAGTATGGATATATTTATATATTCAAATAACATCGGATCAACAAAATATCCTGAACATCATGAATGAAGGAAAAAAATATAGAAACATGAATGAATCATAAAATTTATTCATATATAGTGTAAATATGAGAAATATCTACATTTTAGTGTCTCTACATGAATCTCATAAAGACCTATTTTCATATCAATGATCAAACTAGAATAAGATTTTATTTTCTGAGTTGGAAAATTTAGAAAAATTATGGAATGAACCATCCATTGAACAATGAATTACAGCTCACCACACCCGTTATGCATATTACCCTAGATGGACATTCTTGAAGAAAGTAGTCAAATACTCACCTTTATTTTGAGTAGTTCTCGATGAGGATAATAATTTCAAGTCTTTAGACATCATGTGATCTATTAGTTTCACATATATCTATATCTTCATGGTCTATGAATCTATCTTGGATTCAAAACTAGATATAAACTATAGAGTCTACTCCAATTACACCAACAAATCATTTATCTATTCTGCATGGTGGTCCTATTCTTCATGATTGTGAAATACCCTCAAATTTGTGGCCAAATCATTCTATGTTAATATAATATTCCAAATTATTTCATTCTTTGATTCTAAAACAAAAAATATACCCCAATAGCATTAAATATATGATAAAGGCTTCCCATTTTTCACAAAATGTATCCAAAAGAGTCTCTATAATCAATACAATAATCTTCTACTTGATCAGCAAACAATGTGTCTGAGCATCATTGAATGATGGTATGGGTAAGTCATAAGAAATAATGGATGTATGAAAAAGCAAGGAAACACAAGAAGAGGCTCTATTTATCATGGATTCAATAGTGGAATCACTTATTTCATGGGTAGAACAGAACATTTCGTCGACAGATTCTATCCTAGTATCAGGATTTAATTTTCATGATGAAGGAACTTCCCAAGATCCCCCCCTGAGTCTAGAATCAACTCCATAATTTCCACATATAAAGTGGTTTGTGAGGAAAATGGATTTTACAAATGAATGATAATTCATCATGGAAAAAAACCTAGATAGGAGCCTCCACAATCTAGGAGTTATCCTTAGAAAGAATGTAAAGACTGTCAATGGATGTAAAAATGATATCAGCATATTTGTCTATATGCGCTAACATAATAAAAAACAAGAATATGTTCTTGGGGGATTGACACACATAACACAATGATGAAGGAATGGGGGAGACCCTTTGGGTGGAAATGAACTAAATAGTGAGATAATAACGTGAATATGGATCAAAGATGATCAGATCAACCATCCAGTGTGTAAGAACCCCACCCCAAAAGGATATCATACAAGACTTTTCATCGAGATAGGCGCTGAAATAAACATTGTTCGGAAAAATCAGTGAAAGATTAAGGTATAAATTAAATGTATTAAATTGAATATATAAATAGAAAAAACTTACAAATACTAGTGACATATCCCTAACCCTGTATATATCCCAATGTGAGATAACACTATCATGAAATTTCCGAGAATGGAACTAGTGTTGGCATATAATAGTCAGCCCAACTCCATTATGACAGAGGAAAATGTTGATCCAATCTTGGAAAGAGACAATAAAGAACACTTCCATCTCATTTACAGTAATTTCCTTTGTAATTATGATAATATACCCCCACCAATACTAGTTTATGAGAAGGGTCATCCCAAACATATATGGCAGGAACAAACTCATCATCAATCTCTACAAGATGGGTTATCCAACCCAGTTTGTGGATATCCCCTATGTTGATTAATACCTCGACATAGGAAAACTAAAATTATTTGGTTCGAGGACCCCAATGAATAACTATTTCTAGAATAATATGAGGATAATGATAGAAAATAAATTAGGAAATCCATACTGCATCATAAAGATAAATGGAATAAAACTGCTCAGCACACTCTATGCAGCTTTTCCTGACCTAGAATGGCCACGACCACTCATCCCAAAAGTTAACACCAGCATAGAGATCCCATATCGAGAAATAGTCTCTACATATTTTGTTCATAGTAGAAAATATACTGAATTAGAACTCGAATATGATATTATGATAGAAATCAAAACCGTCTAGACCTAAGGTAGAATGTTCAAATTTATAAGACAACCCCTGGGATTGAGTTAAGACCAGTCATCCTTCCACAAAAATTATCATCTGAATAATATTAAGAGAATCTTAAACCCATTAAGATGAAAAATTGAATTTTAAAAGTGTAATTATAAGATTTTCATTCATTACACACCCACATTGAATAATCTGGTGTGATAAAGGATAATTTTGAATCTCAAATGAAAGAAGTAATTTTAGAATCTATTAATCAGAATTAAAATTATATCAAGAGTCAACATTATGGTATAAATATATCATGGCCATTTGGCTAACTACATCATTGTAACATTGATGGGAGCCTAATTCTATATAAAAAATTAATTGGAGTATTTTATAAAATTGAAAAAAAAACATTTCAAAGGAATGGAATAAAATCAAAAACATCATGTGCATCGCATCAATCAGTAAAGAATTCAAAAATACCATGGAATATTCATGAATTATCTAGTCTATAATGATCTAATGGATCACCTAAACCTACAAGGCATCACACAACAACATTACCCCATCAAATATGGATGGTCATGGAACACTGAAATGTTCATGCATGCCTCATGGTAATCAAATGATCAAGTGATCAAGCCAGCATATCCTGGGAAACCATCAATATGTTCATCCATCCCCATGATCATATTTCAAACAACTAACAAATGTAAAAATGTATATTTAATCATGGGGTTGAATGTTAAAATGAAGTCGTGTAAATAAGATCTCACAAAACATACTCACTGATTTGTCTAACAATTTGTTCATATAAGAAGGTATTTTGATGATGTTACACGATGGACAAAAGGAGTATCAGCTCTTTATAGTCATGTATCTAGTGAATTAATTACTATATTCACCCTATTTTATAGGGAGTTTTATTTTATAAGAAAACTATCTGGATATAAGAATTGTCACCCAAGAATCCAAATTGAGATTTCACCAAAGATCGAGGTAGGCATTTACATTTCTCAAACCTATTCCCTTGTCCTCATGGAGGTACCTATTGATAGGGAGAGTACTTTATGATTATTATATAATGGGAATTGGAAAACTCACAAATGAATAAACACCATAATATGGGTATTATTTTCTCTACAAAACATGGAAGATGAACATGGCCATAATCATGTGGATCACATGTACCTCCAAGAGACATGTGAATACATGACCTAAATAAGATCATGTGGATGATTGTGAGGAGCACATATCCTTCATAAGATCATGCAGACCCCATTTAAAACTAATTCTTCTCTTATAATTCTTCATAGAAATTTATTTACCACACCATGGATTCCAAACGAGCACCCCTAATTTAGGAGAATATCCAGGAAGTGAGTGCCTAAAAAATGATCCAAAAATACATGGAAGAGAGGAGGAAAATATCCAAAATATGGGAGCCATTTAGTGTCATAAATTTCATAGGACACATCCGTGATATGTAGAGATATTGTTTTAGAAAACACTCATACAACCTCAAGTGATCTGCAACCTTTGTAAAACAATGAAATGAAATAATGTGGAGAATGATGGGAGCATCCTCTGGTCATAAAGATTATGTGATAAGCACTAGGCAGGTCGTAAAACACTATAGTATCATGTTGAAATTCCCAAATAGTAATGTGAAATCACATTTGTGTGTTTTCATAATAATTTTTAGGGCCTCATACATATCCAAGTGACCTTTTTATCCACCTTTACATCTATATAACAATCATATGGGTTTATCCATTGAATTATCACACATTTACCCATGACTATTTATTTGTCACATGTTGCATCACCAATGGAGGGAGTGAATATCTTTTTAACACTTTATAAAAGATGTGAAACTCTAAAATACTTCTAAAATAATCCACAAAATAAAAGAGCAATGTTGAGCACCTCTTTCAGTCATAAAATTCATGAGACACATGAGGACGACCTGACAAGACCTCTTGAAAAATCTGTGTGATCATAAAATGTACCACTAGAAAGCCATCCTTGTCTCATAGAATATCATAGATATAGAATCAATGATTATGTGAATTCCATTTACCAGGAATAATAATCTCATGAATAACCTTAGACATGTCAACATGAAAATACAGAATACCCTCTACTTGTCTACATGATTCATAAAGACCTTTTTATCCGGATATAATCCAATAAATGTGGTGCTATCTAGATGATATTGTGGTTGATAATAATCTTGTGATTAACACTAGACTCACCAATTATAAAACATCACAAAAAACCATACATCAAATCCCTCCACCAATTTCATCCCTATATTGGAATATGTGCATTGAGAAAATCAATGAAAAACATAGATGGAGAAGCCTATAAATCCACCACCCAATAAGAAAAACAGAAGGAATTTTTCCTTGGAACGTCGCATAGGCGCACCCAGGAATCAAATAGAATTTATCAGAATTGCTGATCTCATTGCCAAAAAAATTCTCCATTGGGTAAAATTCAAGGAACAAATTGAGTTATCATTCAGCATGCATTGGTAATACATGTGACCACTCAAAAATCACGTGAAGGAATTATAGAAGGTTGTGTGATATAAATCCAACATAATTACTACAACATATGAGACATAAATCATGATTACACTGAACAAATATATGTAATAATAGATAAAAGGGTGGAAAAAATAAAAAAAATGAGGGACTCTTCCTAAAATCATATATGATGATTCACATGCACTTTGAGTGAACCACCCGGGTCATCTGACAATACAAGGACATGTCGAAAAGGTCTCACGGGGATCCTTTGATATATTATTTTGATAATTCATGTCTGTTGTACATGTCGTAGAATGTCACATGGATCTCATCATGCATTCACCCATTTCTTTAGAAACACATCAGGCTCCCTATCCAGGAAGCAGAATGTCTATTAGATATTTCACACAGATCATATGGAGTCATTAGTGTAAGTCAGTTTTATCTCACAATAGCACTATGGAATGTGTACTGTCTCTCCCTTCGTCCACTGTAATGTCCATCCAAAACGTTTGATGCATTTTATGCATGTCAATACGATCGTGTGGTATCCCAGATATATGTCAGACGATTGTCACAATGAAACCCATAAAAGTCACCTTGGACTTGCAATAACCTATTTGAGATGTCACACTCACTCTCACAACACACTTTATGTGTGTCAAATAGAATTCATGATTACACAAAGGAAGTTTATCTGGATCATGTGACCCCCTCTAGAAATTTCATTCAGGATCTGGTGATGGCTTGCCGGAAAAGTTACTCGGGTCTTGATATGTCCTTCATACATGTAAACCATGATCATATGAAAACCTTAATGCAATACTTCGTTTTTATATGTTGTCCCTTAGTAAAAGGTATTCAATATGGAAGTTTTTTGGAACACATCATCCAAAAAACCTCTGTGATGTCAGGATGAAAACAAAGTCATGTATAGTGGATAATCAATGCATGTCCCGTAGATAGGTACACCCGGTCTATCTTGTATCCTCTAACGAGATAAATTTGTCCATCCTCTTAAAAATAATACATCAACATGTAATCCACATCCAAAAAAACTATTTTAACTATGAATCCTTAAATAACAAGGATATTTCAGATTCCTTCTTATAACTTGATACCCATAATAAACATCCAATGGGAATTCCCACATATAATTACCACACCCAAAACAAATTGGACTACTTATTTTCTGATTTTCCTTTCCTAAACTGAGCATAGCTCACAAGGGAATAGGATATCGCAATGATCATATCATTCATGTAAAAACCCACTATCAATATATGGGAAATCTAAATGTGTTGTCCTTGATCAATGGTATACTATGATACTACAAGCATATAACAGAAGCCTCGTTATGTAATTCCAAAATCATTGAACAATGAGGACACTGATTACTACTATAACTAGGTTATGAGGAAGTATTCTAAAGGCCCAATCTAAAATTCCATTGGGTATACAATTTATTTTATGCATCACTATGAATCTGACATTCCAACCATAGGGACCTAATATCTCCCATGGGATGATCACCTTTCCTCATCCACCAATATATTGAGAACACATTGAACTACAAAGACTCTTATTCCTTTCATAATGTGGATATGTAGGATTTATTCATATGTCCCATGACCAAACTCTAATAAAAATATACTTCAGTGTAAGTCCACTCATAAAGACAACATTTCAACCATCAGGACCCGCTCATTACCATGGCCTGCTCATTCCATATCATTGATCAGTGGGTTGAGGATCCAACTGAACTTTGATAAATTTGATTCCTAATATAACTAAGATGTATTGGACACCTTAGTTAGTACCTTGATCCATAATAAACATCTCAAATGATGTCTGAGTACATATTTCCTTCATTCGTAAGTAATGATAATGATTTCTTGATATCTCTAGTTTTTCAAAATGACCATAGATCGTGTGGTCTTTGGGGTTTTTAATGGTCATATCATTCTCATCATGGATATCCAACTACTAGGAAAACCATAGTATGTATCCCGGATGAGTTCCATGATGTGATTACCACCATATAATTGAGCAAAACATGGGGTCAATACCATGTGTGTGAACAAACTACGATAACTCTAATTCCTATCATACTCGGGATATGTAAGATGTATCCTTGAGAAATGATCTTTAATAGAAGTTTTTTTGCCCAAATATATATCATTTCCATACAATGTTAAACAGAATGTTTTTAATTAACAACATCAGTTTCGATTCTAGGTATAAATAGGATACATATGATTCATCATAGTGGCTCAAATCCCACCTCATAATATTAACTACCTCCCTGTATTATAGAAAATTATGAATTGAATATTTTTGTGGATACAACATATAATCAGTTACTCATTTTTGTGAAATGAATGAAGAAACTCGTATACATAAATATGGATTCACTAATGACACCCCATTATTCTTCACATAAAATGGGTTAAACTATGATCATTTTGTTAAGCTATCCTATGTAGTATTATTATTATTAAGTGATTCATAAATATATCTTAAATCTATCTGAGAGTCCCATGGTAGGAAACAATTCCACCAAAAATGGTGTGATGAGCCTGTCCTCCCATCATATCGACCAATATGAGTTACCAACTTTCATTGGATCTAAAACCCCAACTAACCAAATGCCACTGGAATGTAGGTATTTTCTCATTTATGTATGTGGGAAATGTTTGGGGTTTCAATTAATAACCAAAATGGTGACCTAAAATCAATGATTGTGTTTGAAATTGATCTCTAAAAAATCATCCATTAGGCCAAATTGTATGAACCTCGGTAATCGAATATTCAATAAAAATAAAAAATCATCAACCGAATGTGAATCATAGAATCTCTTACACAATATAAAAAGGATTTATTCCCAAATTTCTAATAAACCCATCTTTTTTCCTAACCAGGGTTCACAGCATTCTCTTTTCCATTGAAAAAAACACAAAAATAAAAATATATATATATATCATAGTTTCCACCTATAAATTTCCCAACGTGAAAAATGACATATATAAGTGAAGACATAAACATGAAAATTAGTGGGTGTCCCCACCATTAAGGGTCTTACATTAATGTCAGTTTTACTAAGAGGAATTATCAATAGACTACTGAACAATTCAAAAAAAAACTACATCCATGGAACCCCTGACCCTCAACTAAACTATATCATGATTCCTAATATACCAAGATAGTGTATCTCTAAATAAGAACCACCGAAAACCAAAACCATTCCATTATAAGGATAACCATTCATGAGTTCACATCCACATGTCATAGACATCTAAATTCCCTTGAAAATGTGTCCACCATGTTCTCTTAATAATGATGCTTTGAAATAAAAATATATGAAAAGGGGAATCATAAATATCTTTCACTCTAACATCATAGGAAAAATTATGGATGTACATCCACCGAACATGTAAATTCCTCCCTTCATGAGAAGCTTTACTACATTACCTATGGATAGATCTATGATATATTTATTCATATTTTTCCCCATGGTTAGTAGATGAAAAACCCCTAACTGAATATTCCCATTTAAGAAACACCACTTAAAAAAATCTTCAGTTGAACCATATTTTCTAGGATGAAAATAACATCATTAAATAATCCACTATGGATATGGTGTTGTTGTCTTTTTAGAGGAAATGGTGGATAAAAAAGAAGAAGACAATGTTGTGGTGCACTACTTGGGAAGGAACTAACTCTACACTCGATTCAGAGTATGGGGTGTGTATTGACAAAGAATACATAGAGAAACACTTATTCAAAATTTCATCAAATACACCAACAACATTAATTTTTACATGCTCAAACCACTAAATTATGGCCGTAACAGATTCCCAAAACTGGACATCACTTATAAAACCAAGGAAATCACCACCAATACCAACCGACATAAAATTTTACTAAGATTATTTGGGTTCATAATAAAAAAATTTAAAAACCAATCTAAATCATAGTGTATATAAAATATTTTCAGTAAATCCCAATCATAAATCCATTCAACAAACTCACAATATCATTCCATACAAACCACCAAATCATCGACGGAAAATACACACGAAGGTAAACTTGAAACACATAAGTATATGATCCACACGAATACCACATTTCATAATGTTTAAATCCACACCTCCTTTTGAAATCTATTTTAACAAATCAAAATAACGATAATTAGTTAAGTTCCCTCAATTGATATTCTTTGAAGTCTCACATATATACACTATTTAGTTTGTTTAAGTACACATCTACACAAACCAATAACCATAATTTTATCACACACATGCATCCATATATATATATATATATATATATATATATATATATATATTTCTGTGTGTGTGTGTGTGTCTGTGATAATTCATAAGTATACCAAGGTTCAAAATAATAAATTTATATTTCCAAAATAAAAAATTCATTCACAATTTCAAATTTCTATCCGATTGTCTAAGATACATGATATTATTAATTTAACACATTTCAAAATTACCAATAAAAATATACATCACAAATAAAAATAGATTTCTTAAATACAAAAACAATTTCCAAATCCATTTCCATTTATCCTTTCATAAACCCTTTCAAAATCCTAGAACAGCCCCTATAACACATTCCATTTTCAAGATGAAACATTTCAATTCATAAAGTCTGTGTTTTTATTTACAAAAATACAATTTTCAATAAATTAATATCAATTTAAAAATCTGACGGGAAAACAAAAAATATACCCAAACCTATACAAAGAATAAGCAAGTATAACCTAATTAATAAACAAATGGTAATTGAAAAACCACAAAATAACCACTTATATGCATTGCGTGGCCACAAAATTTGGACCTTCATGTGGTAGAACGGGGAGTGTTGGATTTGGGGCCCATAAATAAATTGCATTATAATTTAAATTAATAGTATATTCAAATAACGGAATACTAATTTATATAGAATATACTGACTATTCCTCATCATAAAATTAATGTAATAATATCCCATTGTATCTATCACATTGAAAACAATAATATAGTTTTATTCTATTATATTATCCTTTATATTATATGATGATATCTCTTAATTATAATTCAGCATGTGAAACACATAAAATAATGGTAGACATATTATGTAGACTTTTATGTGTAATTACTCATATGTATATGATATTCTCTCTCAAGTTTTATGCACTTGGTAGTATCTATGATATTAGGATTTGAGAATATAAATGCTTGTAGGATTTCTGCATACTTTTATGTCATCATGTATTACTAAGTATAAGAAAGTGAAATGGTCCACACATGTTAGGATTATCATTTCTTTATTCCATGACTTTTACAGTTATATTTCATAATAAAAACTATGAAGGTATACGTTTCGGGAAGGTAGGGTATGTCGGTAGCATCATAGATGTCATGTTATTAATAGATATCTATTTTAAGGATTTATACTTCTGTATTTATTGAAGTTGATATATATCCCATTTGATTGAAACATAAATACCACATAAAAACCATTTACATAATGTAACATATTTTTTTTACATTTGAAAATAATTACATATTATGAAAATAAGATGATGAAATAGATATGTAATATTCCTGATGATATATTGACATATATGAATTATATAAAAATATAAGTGGTTTGATGAGGTTTAATTCATAGTGACATTATATTCATTTTCTTAGGTTCCATGACCCATTGCAATATTGTAATCATGGACATTTGGGGTTCCTGTATGAGGACAATGAGAAATAATTCTAGAGGGTCACATACTAAGTGTTTCTGTTCATCTCGATTAAATGATATTTGAATTCAATTAATGTATTAAATATTACTCTCAAATTAGATGAATATGTTTATTCAAGTCATATTTATCAAATAAATTAAATAAATTTTTATTTTCCACATTGAGAATAAATTTTATATATGTGTGTAATATTAAATATTTAATAAATTTATACTTTAATGTATGTGAATAAATTATTTACTTTTAAGAATAAAAAATATAATTCAGGTATTTAATAAATGTAAAAGAATAGGAATAGACCATGACCACTACGGACAAAAAATATTTATTAATAATTTGGTTAAAATATTATTTATTTCACAAGATAGAGTGCCCCGAAAAATAATAATGTTATTATTATGATGTGTCAGGATGTATAACAATGGTAATTGTATTTTGTAATGGAAAACTTTCATATTAATAGTTACATTATCCTAAACCCTAACTCTATAAATAGGTAGATATATCTAATGTGTAGGGTGTTAAATAAATAAATAATGAGTTGATGCAGACACAAAATTCTCACTCGACTCCTCCTTCTATCCCAATCTAAGGAATGATAAGCATGGGGGAGATTCATTCTAGATCTATGGATGAGCTATCAACACAAACAATTTAATACAATCGAATCATCACGCTAGCACCCAGATATCGATTTTCCTTGATTAGAGATTGCAGTACCACATTTGATGTCATACCACATAGTTTCATTTTATACACATGGATTTATATACCATGGCCAACAACAATTCATCCCTTTGAATTTATCCACAAAAATTATAAAAAAACTCAAAATAGACCATACGGGCTCCCAAAACCAAACACCTATTAAAAATATGAGATATAAGATTATATTTTGAGGTAAATCCACCCTTGAAAACCCTATAAATTTAAGCTTCATTCCAAATAGTTGATTATCAAGATCCAACCCATTATTGACCACTTTATTTTTCTTAATCCAATATTTGAACTATCGAACATACCCAAATAACAAGTGTTAATTTTCCCGATACCTTTTTGAACCAATATAGGGTGACCCCAAACTGGTCAACAAGTATGATCCATGAAAATAACTCAGAGGTATTAACAATAATCCTTGGTTCTAAGCTACTTTGAAACATAAGTAATAAATGAATTTGCAATGATTTATCTGATGAAACAACATTAAAATGGAAAATAATGATGAAAAATAATATTATAACTCGAAAATATATGAGCAACTGAATAGATAAAATTAAATAGTAAACATAACTCTATGAAACTCATGGTTCAATATTAGTCATTAAATAATCATCACTACATGGGGACAAAAAATTATCTATAATATGTACTATAAGCTTAAAAATTTATACAATTATACGAATGACTATTAAAACCCAGTAGGTGTTCCCAATGAAACTATTTCATGTTCCATTATTTTATAAATATAACTGGGACACGAGAGTATGAATATAAGACATATAAATATATATTTTTTCTAATATTTTAATAAAAAGAAGAAACTTGCTTCCATTTTAAGTAAAAATAAATTCCTTTTTGTAACCAAATTAGGTTTCATAGCATGCAATAGTTTTTAGTGAATTCTATAAAACGTAAAACTTATACTATATAGGTGTATTTTTATTCAAAAACCAAACAAAGAATAAATTTTATAAAGATTCTATGTAAATATATGATAAAATAAAGAAGTTAATTTTAATATATTACAAATTAAAAATAGCATAAATAAGATAAGACATAATGAGAAATCACTAGGATGCTAGGTTAACTATGTCCTAACATCCCCATTCCTCGATGATTGAACCATATAGTACATTCTAAGTCACGATAATCTAGGTAGGTTGAATTAAAGGTTATAGAAATGCTGAAATTATCATCATATTGTTTTTTAGTGTTGTATTGTACTCTTATAGTGGATCCTAGTTTACTGACCTACCAACCCCACCATCGTACTTTTCTTTAGTGACCTTCCCTGGTACACAAGTTTTGTAAGAGCTCAAATTTATTTCACAAGACACCAAACCCATTTTTTTCTTCAGAAAATACATGTTTGATAACCATTTTAAACCATATCATGATGTGTTAGTACATTTTCAAAATATTACAATCATAAAAATACTTAAAAATGAACATTTACACACACACACCACATTTTTAGATACCACCGTTGTTTATTTAAAATGATGATTTTTTATAAATTATATTGAAGAAAATTATGAATATACATGTACTTACTTCGATGAAAACACGAAATCATTTGAATGCCCAATATCAGGCATCGACACCATATTATACATCATACATACTAAATAATATTAAAAACATGCTTTCAGAACACTAAATAAATTATGGATTTCTAATTAAATCTAGGATGTAGGTATCCTACCACAAAACATGTTTCCTAGAATGATGGTATCCCAAAAACACTATAATTATTCCCATTAATAAAACAGATACCAATAAGGAATATAGTGAAGGGAAACTCTTTTTTACCCGAACCCACCAATACACCTATAAATATTCATATAAATACCTCTGATACAATGTAATTTTTCCCATCACAATGAAATAATATATTAATAGTAGTTATGTATAAATATAAACCTTACCCATGTATACGTGTGTATCTAACCTTCATTAATAGTGGTCCCAATATACCATATAGAGGTCCAGGTTATAATATAAAAATACATCAATCATAAAAATTAAAATACACAAAATAAAAAAGAACATAACTTGAAAAGGAGAAGATAATTTACCAAAAATTTATTGAAAACCCACTTCTTTCAACAGAATAGGATAAAATATCCATTTACCAATCCACTTCAATCATAAGATATGGGAATCAACATATAGAATACTGAAAATCGGGTTTCATTTCAACTATAGTGTTTAGATGACCTTTGAGAAAAAGAGTTCAAATTATATGGGAAAAGAAGAAGAGGTGGGTGGGAGGAGAAACATTTATGATATTATTTCACATTGAAATAGTATGAAAATTGAAAAATGTTAGTTGGATCAGAGGAGAGGGTCACGAGAAAGGGATTCCTGGATGAGGGTTGTCGCGTGACCTAGAGATAAATGGGGGGGTATGCAAAACGATTCAGGAAATAGAGGTAAGAAAAAATTTAAAAAATTATTATTATTAGTTTTCAATCAAGTATATTATAGTTATATTTGTTAAACCATTTCATTTTGTAGAGTTAGAAAATCTACCTAGTCTGGATTCACGGTCTGTAAACTCGGTCCTAACAATGACACAATGATTTCCAAAAGGGAGGGGAAGCCACACTGTTTCTGGGCCTAGTGAATGTCTATGTATCTTTCCATGAAGCCATGAAAAATCCAATATTTGGGCGACATGGTTTCCATTAGGTGTGGATCATGGTTTCCCCTATCCATTCACTAACCGTTGACCCCTCTCAGGCTTAACAAAAATTCAAATTTATTGGGAAAAAATTAGGAAAACATTAAAATGATTGAAATTCTGAAAATAAATAAAATAATAGATGAGTTTCGAGTCAAGGTGTGACACAATAAGTCCTTATCATTCTGTAAATGTGTTAGAAATTTTATTCATATTGAAAATAAATACAAATTTAACAAAATTATCCCCCTAAATTGATATCATAAAAGAGAGGGTTATGATTCATAGTTATAAATACCTCTCAAAAACTAAATATCAACTCCTCCATTGATGAGAATTGTTTAATATTAACTTGTTTTAAATAGGGAGGATATAACATTTATTTCTTTGTAGAGAACCATTTTTCATAAATGTGTAGTTTTATGTTGGATAAAAAAATTTAAAACAAAATATTTTGGGGGAAAATGATAAATACCATCCTTAAATAATTATTATTATGATTCCAAATCAAAAATACATAATCTATGTACTTATTTCAACCATATTTTTCATTAGTAATATGTTACATGAATACATATTAATTAATCAATCAAAATAATTCTTGTCCATTCCATAATACTCTTCCCTTTTCCTCATGTTTTCATAAACCATTACTCTTCTTTTATAAATAAAATTTAATATAATCATACCTAAGGGTTGTATGTTTTTTATTAAACCTTGATATTTAGTTTTTTCATCTATATAAAAGTTATAGATTCATTTTATAATATACTATTCTCATTTTTTCCCATGTTATGGTAGGCACTCAATACTCTTTCCTCATGGTGGTTATAATACTCTATGAATTCAATATCCCTTGATGTTCAGTAGTGAAACCCCATATAAAATAATTAAATTACATACATATTACATGGATAAAAAAATTAATAATGTATTATGGAGGTAATTAGTTATCCTTTATAATAAACACTCATGTTAAAAGTTATAAAATTGGATAATTCAAGATCTGAAGGTAATTTCAAGACTAGAAATGGTTATCAACATAGTAAAACTTTTTTTAAATCAGTTGTGGGATATTAAACATAGATTTATCTACCTGATGTCACATTATACAAATTACATGTGTTATTATCCATATATAAAACTATTAAGGACCAAATTGTTATCAATAAAAGGTGTTATAAAAATTAGGTTTTAGAAGTTGAAAATAAGTAAATGGCCTAAGCCCCACATTTTGGATACCCAATTTGGGAAGATGTTTGTTACCTATGTATTTAATATCAATTTGTTAGAAGGAAAAGGTAATACATATTGATACAAATATGTGGATTTTTTGAAAAAAAAATCAATTCAACCCAATGGGAAAAAAATGTTACCTTATACCTGAGACACTATTCACACTACAATATTTAAGGATAAAAATGTGTTCATAAATTCCCTTCAAATTCACAATCCAAAAACACCACATGAATAATGATGTATTATTATTAATGGTATTTAATTAATTTATCCACTTATAATGATATTCTTCTATATATAATGTAGATAAGGAATTATACTAAAATGGGGTATCACAAATTCAAACACAAAATGAACATTGGATAAAGTAGAAATCCATGAAAACATTTTATATTTCCATCAATTTTCTAGAACAAAATACTAGATTACCCTTATACAAACATCAAATAGAAAATTAATATAACATTTATTTTAATAACATTAACAACTAGAAATCCATCCTGCCCCTTCCTTGTGATTTTGTTTGAATAATTGGAACTCTCTTTCTTGAGATTCATATTCTTTTATTGTGTTCCCACTATCTCCTACTCCATTATTATTTCTTTTGGTTTTATATTAATTATTTTATATATTTTATATAAAAAACATTTATGGATAATAAAAAATGTAACATCTGGAGAAAATTGAATGTTTTATACACTTTTAAAACTCTTAATATATCACTAAAAGTAAATTATTATATTTTACATAAAACAATCAACCAAATAACATATTAACAATACACACAAATAAATTTATTTTATCCTAAAAAATTTCAACAAAATAGTCTCCTTACATTTTCCATAAGTTTTTTTTCAAATAATAAATATACCCATAAAATCATCCTTAATTTCACTTAAAATATTTGAAACATCATGTAATTAAAATCCATTAAATTTAGGCATATAAATCTCCTCTAAAATAAATCTACAACATTATTCGCATTACTCTTTAATAAATTACTCATTACTTCTATTGGATGATATTAATAATATCCAAAATGTAAATGAATTATATATAAATCCCTAATGAATCACATCAACTCATCATGATTTCTTCTATGATTTCAATGGTCATTAATATATTGAATAACTCATATGAAAACGGATTTTACTCATTGGAATATCATGATGACTTGTACACAATTCCATATGGCTCATACACACCCCCTGATGACTCATACGAAAAGGGAGATGGATTGTATGTAGTTTTACATTCATTTTCTATGATTTTATATTCTATATAGAATTAAATATTAATAAATTCTATATGACTCATAATAAATCACAATAGGACTCGTACACAGTATAAATACAGAATTAATTTCATATAACTCGTAATCTCTTATATATGACTCATACACACATTTCTATAGATTGTCATACTATATTTGAGGTATAATAATTATTAATATAATGATTAAAACAATTATACTTAGTTATTTCCCAAAATTATACACAAAATATAATTTTATGAAATTTATATAAACACCTAAAATCCACTAACATCCTTCATGAAATGAATTTTTCATCCAAAAATAGGGTTCATTTAATATCTCACATGTATTATTATCAAAAAAACGTGGAAAAAATAACTCAATGGGTTTTTTACCAAAAATATCTGACATTATGTTATTTAAAACATAAAATTATATTTTGTAGTAATATTCTTAGATACCTAAGAACAAACCTAATCTAAATATAGAGACACACTAAGCCTCGTATAACATAGAGTTTATTTTTTTTATTTATCTCACATTAACTCTAAACCCACATAGTAAATCTCTTAATTAAAAAGAGTAAAATTCATAACTCCTTATGAATTTATATGTTGATATAAATTATCTCAATATTAACAACAAATATAATCCCAAAAATTATGAAAATAGATAATATCCCCCTTTCATTCACAAGAATATAAATGTTCCCCTTTATCAAGCGTGAAATAACCCTAGAAGGCCAACTCATTCAAAACATCTCAATGTAATGCATGAAATAATTATTACCTTTATTTATGATCAGAAAGATAAAATATCTAAATGATTATAAATCTTGTACATAAATACAGAAAATTAATAAAATAATGAAATAATTCATTTCTATAAATATAAATTCCCAGGAAGGAGTGGGGGTCCCCTCTCTATCTCATCTAGATAGATGGATTTAGTAGGAATACATTATAAAAATGATCCTTTGAAATATACAAATATGGTAGTGACTTGATAATAATGAATGAAATATGACATTTACTGGACATATAAACATACTTCATAACTTTTTTCTGGAACTACACCTTTATGAAGTGATACTAAATTTTAGTTTCTTCGTTCCTAAACATTGAATGGTATTTTTAATATTATTTATAGAAAATAAGTTATAACACAATATAAGAATAAGATATTCCACTTCAAACTCAATGTATTCAATATTTGTTCACATCCATATTATATGAGAATAATTTTGAGTGGATGAGATATATTAAACCTCAACCATTTATAAATAGATTCAATATAGCATCTTTCTTATCTAAGAGATAAAAAATATAGAAATATAATACCCCTATAGAAGATTACTTATTCTCATCACCTGAACCTGTCAAATCCAAATTTCTATATCCCATGAATTTTTAAATTTATGATAGAAAATAAAATAGCTCGAAATCCATTGGTTTGTTTATATAATAGAGTATTCTACTAAAATATTTCATATGAAATTATTTGGAAAAATAGATATAGGGTATATTAATATGTAAAACAATTGTGGTCTAATCATATGGTTAAAAATAATATCAATAATAAAATATTCAATCTATAATGTGTATCATTAACCTTTTCTCCATCCTTATGTCTTAATAATTTAATATAAGAAACTTCTAATGCTTTTATTGAACATGAATTGTATATTTGAAACATTTTAACACCTATTTGTATCTTTTTTAATAAAAATAAATTATGAACAATTCATTGAATAACTGACATCCCAATTGAAAATTAAAATTCACCAATAAATGAAATTTTAAATTCACCTAAATTGACTTATAGAAAATACCTACATTTTGAAACTTCCGAGCCTCCAAATGTGATGGTGTACATTTAATTGAGTATCACCATCAACATCTTGTTCATGTCATTGATGTTGATATTTTTATTAACCCCATTTCATATATATATATATAACCCTTTTTAAGTAATCATTTATTTGTTAGTAAATGTGTTACATACTAAAAATTTATTAAAGAAATTAAATTTTTAAATGAGTAAAATTTATATATATAAATAGAAATACAGAAAACACATGCAGTAAATCAGTTATTTTGACCATTATATGTTATATTTTGGTAGGTTTAAAAGACCATTTGGATTCATAGTCATTAATAATATAGTGGTTATAAAATTATATTATTATTAATATATATATATATATATATGATTACGATAAATCTATTTGAGAGTGACAAATGAAGAAATGGACATGACTAGTTGGATAATATCATATAATGCCCATTTATTATATATTATGATGGAGATGTAATCATTGGAAATTTTTAATGAAAAATCCGAATCTGTGACTCAACAATTAAATAATGTGAGAAACCTTAAATAGTAAAAGTTCATTCTTATCAATAACATATCCCACAACATTTTTGTCAAACTAACCAAAGAAAATGTCATCATTGCACACCTTACACTTAGGGATTTCAATTTTATAATAATAAGATATATATCTTGTAACTAACCATATAATGTTTTATATATTTATTTATTATAATATAAATTCTTTTTCTTATAATGATAAAAAAAATATGTATTTTAATAATTTGATTTTGATGTGATGATAAAATAGTTTTATTTTTGGGAAAAATTTATAATTTAATTGAATATTTTTATTAGATTATATTTATTCGATATAAATGACAATATAAATTTAAGAAGACAAATATAAATTTCATAGGGGTCAGAGAACTATTTTTTTTCAAAAAACTTTTACTTTTCAATAAATTGTATTTTTATTTTATAGTGTAATTTATCGTATTTTTATAATTATTTTTATAAACTAAATATTATTTTTTATATCATCACATTGAAATTATACAATATTAATTTTTTCATTATTTTCTTAGATAATCAAATTTTTGGGTAAAAATTAAATAAACTATAATTGTACACATTGTTTTATTACATCATAAAATCCCAAATGAGTTGTAATAAATAGTAAAAATATTATATATGATCCAAATCCTATATCCCAATTAAAATAATGTGTTTTTTGATGTTATTTGATTAATTTTATATGGCCTTAATGAATCCTCCAAAATCTATATAATATTATAATGTTTTAAAATCAGTTTATAAATATGACTCACTTACACATCACAAAGGGAATTATATTAATGTGTCAGATTCATTTCCTCATGAAATAATAAACATCACTCTTCATTTGTAAAAACCATTTGATTATTGTTTTTATATTAATTTATCATATAGAGTGCAAAACCAATGTTTATAAACTAATAAATAATTATCCCCTATTTTTCTATAAAGACCCTCCCAACCTACTATATATATCCATAAAGAAACATTTTTTCTTAATTTTTCTATATTTTTACCTCTCTTCATACCTTCCATGTTGTTACCAAGATTAAAATAAGATCTTTTAATGGTTGTAGAAGTACCCTCTAATAGTACGGGATCCAATCCTTATCCTATTTATTCAAGCCCCTTGATAATATTATACATTTTTATAATTTTATATTTGAGATATGCTTCTACATATCCCACATACTATACGTATAATGGATAAGTGTTTAAACCACAATTTAACTACCATTTATCCATTCAATAAATCTTTATGCACCCTCATTATGCAATTTAAATTATCCTAGGGTTTTATTTGAAGTTTCTTTTTGTAATGAATATTTATCAGAATTTCCAATAAAGGGTACTTAGCTAGATGAAGATAACCTTGATTTATTTGATAACTCCATCTATATTTCTTACATAGTATAATTTTTCTATTAAAATTCATGTACTACATATTTATCTTGAAAGATATAATGATCATGATTATGTATATACATGATATGAATGTAACAGGTGGGCCTAAATTTATATATCCCTCAAATAAATTGGGGATGGTTTTTATCTAATGATAATCCATGAATAGTATATTAGAGGTTATTATATTTACACTATATTATAATTTCATGATATTTATATTTGACTTATTATTACGATGCCATGTTATATGTTTTCTCCACAATCCCATGTTTACTTTAGGTTATCACCTTTTATCATTCTTTTATTTTCATGTTATTCATTATCACAACTCTTATGTCCCATTGGTATGACAATTAACTTACATATATGACATTCATATTTTTATGCATTGATTATCCCCTTTCAAACATTTTTAGCTCATCCATTTATTAAGTAGTATCCATGGTTATCCCATATAGTTTTAAAATATTAATGAGTTTTATGTTCATGTTATAGTGATTTAGATTATGTATTTATATTACTATATCAATTTATTATGTTATATACCAAATTACACAAGTCACATTGGTGTCGCCCAAATTTACCCACGTTCTAAGGTTAAAGCGGTCGCTTGTAGTGCAGCTTGGGTTGTCAAATCCTCATAGACCTAAGAAGAACATTTAGACACTCAATTAAAATAGATGGATTTTTGGATATGAAGTGGCCAAATAGGGTTGATTTTACATGGTTTTATAAGATCACTAAATGATCTATGTGAATTAAAATTATGAGAAAATGAGTTGATCCTAGGTTATTGCTCAGGGTGGATTGGATGAATTATCATTTTCTTTTACAAGGTCAATTTGATTAACTGGAGAATACTTCATGAAATGAATTAAAACGACCCTCATCACTTGCTGATTAAAACCACCACAAACCCATACTAATCACCTATACACTTTTATGATCATTTTAATGATCACTCTAAGGTAAAGAATCTAATTAGCTCATAAATGTGGGGAGAATAAATTCAATAAATAAGAGGAAGCGAAAACATCATTTAATGAAAGAAAATAAAATTAAAGAAATTAATAACACTTAGAGAGAGATAAATAAAATCCAATCCATCCCCATTCTACCCCCTTGGATCAACCCATAAAATATCTAGGCCTCAATTGATAACCTGTTCTCAACGGAAGTGGGAAGTAGACTTACGAGGGAGGAATTGAAGAAGTAAAAAATCAAAAATAAAGATCACTCCACCGTTGTGTGAAAAAATCACAAGGTTTTGTTTGAAAAAGTTCACACCTTAAGGAAATGGTATCAAGGTGATATGAATAAGAATAGAACAATAAAAAAGAAGAACTTTTATTGAAAACTAATGTGATTCGAACAACTTACATGAGAAGGAAAAATGCTAAAAAGACAATTTGGAATAATAACATTACAATCCAAATAAAGCTCCATGATCTTTAAAATCTTCCACCACTACTACCTTAAAGAGGAATTTTGGATGTCTTTGGTTGATCCTCCATCATCCCATGTGCCTTCAATTAATTTTGATGGAGAATGGTGGGTGGAAAATTAATGGAGATGTGATTTTTCCACTCCTCCCCCAAAATGGAATGCAGCTTGCATCCACCGGAAAGACACGCCGAAAGGACCTTCTAGAATTACGAATTGGAGTGGGTACTAGACGACTTAAATGAACCCCCATATTGATCTTAATAGACTATAAAATTTAATCCCAAAATACTTTGTGTTTCGTGAGATATGATTTAAATTGTGGGCTATTTTTCTTGGGCCGTAGAATCTGGCCCAGAATTGCATCTTCAACTTGGGCCGCCTAGATATCCATCAAAACATTCAAATTATCTTGTTACACTGTTGAATAAAAATTTACCCAGGATTTATTCTATCTCCCGTTAAATTTTGTGACTTTTTGGGATTTAATAATGGCCGCTAAGTTTTTTTATTGGTCTTTTGTCCATATCACTTCGCCCAGAATGTTGTCGGTTCAAGGCCCACATTGGTGGTATTACAAATAGAATCGCCAAGTGATACACAAGAATTAATTGTTCCTTATATAATGGGAGACATGAAAATAGAATATTAAAATAAAATCAAGACCATTTGGTGTTTTATGATCTGTTCAAGAATGTACAATGTAATAGTCCACTTTATGAAAGAATTGCAATCATGATATGAAATGATGTTCAAAGTGTAAAATGGAATAAAATGGTATTTATGAATAAAAAATCACAATAAAAGTATATAAATTTACAATGAATATTAGCATCTTCCAATGGATAATCATACTTGACCACATCTTGAGTTTTGCGAGTCCTGAAAAAATATTTCTCAAAAATATGAAATTTGAATTCCCTTTTCCAAAAATATTTAATACAGATTTCTCATCCAAAAATCTCATGCCAAAAAATTCTGAAACCAATAAAAATCATTTAAAACAATCTATGTCCATATGCATATCCCATGCCCAAGCCCATTCCTTTTTTCAAATTCATCTCTATATTTCATCCAAATTCAATTAATCATGATGAAGTGTTGTACATCACAATAGACAAGGGGGTTAATTTTCATTCGATGGAGAAAAGATGGAAGCGCTAGGAGAAATCAAATTTTAATATTACGATGAGTACTTTTTTTTGTTTTTTTTTTTGTTTTTCAATTTTTCCATGGTGATTGAAATTGAACTCAATATTGTTAAATAATGTAGAAAGACTTTTCCAATGAATCCCAGGCTCAAAGACCATAGGGCACCAAGTGAAGCTCACATACGCGGGCATCATATTGAGTTAACTCAATCAAAAACAAATTCAAATTACCACAAATAGAGATAAAATGCACAACATCGGGCCAGACAACTATGGATTCACGATCCCCAAGTGCTGAAAGCCACACATTAGGTCAATTCATTGCTCTATGCTCAAATTGTTTTTTTAATACTTATGTTAAATGTAAAATGATTGCCAAACCTATGCTATTTATTATGGGTCCCCAAGAACACAAACTCAAACCCCACAATCTTGAGGACGTGCATTTTGTGTTTTTATTAAATGGATGAAAATATAATGGTGAAAATCACATCGTACGACCACACATTCAAAAATACATGCACATGAACATAAAAATACATTAAAATCAGAATCAAGGAATGAAAAATTCTTTGATTTCCAATTTCAGAGTTTGCAATGTGTGTTATCATGTTCAAGGTTAATGAAATTTTTTCCTTCCACAAATTTTTTTATGCACAGAAATTATTTTTTATTTCATCTCCCCCCAACTTAAAATAACACTGTTCCAGGTGTTTATAGAAAAGAAAGATTAGAAGGGGTAGAGTTTTATGGGAGTTGTTCTAAAATAAATTTTAAACAATAAACATGGAACAAATTCACCTGGTTTTTTACGTTGAATTTCATGATGCTCCAGATTACTCCTTTGATCCCTTGGGAGATGTAGGCACCTCTTTGATCGAATATGTATCCCCAAAAATAGTCCCTAAACATACAAAGAAGAAAAAACCAGACAAAAAAAAAACAACGCAACAATTTATATAAAACCAAGTATCAACATTTTTATGGTTTTCCTTGTTTTTTTTAAAAAATCAAACTGATGATACATTGTCTTCATTAAATTTTCTGGGTAAGGTATTAATCAGGGATCACACCGCGTGACACGAATGAATACAGTTCTCACCTTTCATACCCATACTTACTAATAAAAGAAGAACAGTTCAACAATATATATCTAAATATATATATATATATATATATGAATCAAACTAGTGATACATTGTCTTCTTTAAATTTTCTGGGTAAGGTAGTACTCAGGGATCACACCGCGTGACAAAGATGAATATGGTGCTACCCTTTCATACCCATCCATACTCATAGAAGAAGGACAGGTCAACAATATATATATATATATCAATCAAATTGATGATACATTTTCTTCTTTAAATTTTCTGGGTTTGGTATTACTCAGGGATCACACCGCGTGACACAGATAAATACGGTTCTCCCCATTCATAACCATCCTTACTCATAAACGATGAATAGTTAAATAGTCCATTTTTTAAAAAAAATAGAAAAATGAAGTATAACGAAACAAAATATGATTCATAATGATTGGAAACATGAAATCCATAGGTTTCCTCCCGTGAAGTGCTTTTTTTTAACATCGTTATCCTGACATAGACCCTAAAACTTTTAATTTTTTTCTTGTTCATATGTTGGCTCAGTTAACCCCTCCTTGGTTTCTTGTTTATTAAATGATTCAATGAATGGTTTTAACCTATGCCCATTTATTTGGAATACATGACCACTTGTGGGATCTGGAATCTCTATTGCCCTATGAGGGTACACATGATTCACTAGGTATGGACCAGACCATCTAGACCTTAGCTTTCCCGGGTGTTGATGAAGTTTTGAACTACAGAAGAGCATGAATTTTCATTGTTCAAAGTGTTTGACTTTGATATTCCTAGATTGGTAGGCTTCAACGTTAGATTTATTAATCTTTGAATTTTCATAAACCTCCATCCTAAGTTACTCAGGTTCATTAAGATCTAATTTCCTTTTTTGTTTCAGCCAATGAAATGTCAAAGTTCATTTTTTTATTTCCCAAAAGGACGTATACTCAATTTCAACGGGTAATTGACATTATTTTCCATAAACCAATCTATAATGTGACATTCCTAGGATTGTTTTGAAAGTAGTTCGATAGGCCCAAAGGGCATCTAAGAGTTTCTCGGACCAATCCTTCCTAGTGGGGTTGAAAGTTTTTTCAAGAATTTGCTTAATTTATCTATATTACAACTCATCATGACCATTTGGTTGAGGATGGTATGAAGTGGAAAATTTATGAATAATACCATACATAGATATGAGTGAAGAGATTGGGCGGTTGCAGAAATGGGTTTCACGATCACCGATTATAGACCTCAGAATTCCAAATCTAAAAATGACATGACCTTTTAGGAATCAGATCACAACATCATGATCATTAGTCTTGGTGGGAATGGCCTCAACCCATTTTGAGATGTAATAAATAGCTAAGAGGATGTAGAGGTATCCCTTAGTGTTTGGAAAGGGTCCCATGAAATCAATTCCACAACAATCAATGTTTTCAATGACCAGAATGGGAGTGAGGGGCATTTGATTCCTTTTGGTAATGGATCCTAATTGTTGACAACGAGGACAACTTTTTCAGAATTTTAATGAATCCTTAGTGAGGTTAGGCTAGTAGAAACCACATTTGAGGACCTTTGTAGTGGTTTTCATTATAGAAAAGTGGCCTCCTCATGCCCCTCCATGACAAAATTTTAGAATGGACTCTTGCTCATACTCGGGAACACTCCCCTAATGATTTGATCAGGACAAAACATGAATAGGTAAGGATCATCAAACACCTAGTTTTTGACATTAGAAAGTAATTTCCTCTTATCTTGGGTCCCCAGGAATTTTGGAATGTCACCTATCACCAAAGGGTTTGTTATGTCAGCATACCAAGGGAAATCACTCACTGAATAGAGGTGCTCATCATAAAATGAATCAGACACAGAGAGGTGGTGTGAGTTGTCTTTGAATTTCATCCTTGATAGGTGATCAACTACAACATTTTCAACACCCTTTTTATCCTTAATGGTTAAATTGAACTCTTGAAGAAGAAGGACACACATAATCAATCTAGCCTTGGAATCTTGTTTTTGGAAAAGGTATTTTAGGGATGAATGGTTGGTGAAGACAATGATGGGTGATCCTAAGAGATAAGACCCGAATTTCTCTAAGTCAAAGACAATAGTAAGAAACTCTTTCTCAGTGGTGGTGTAGTTAATTTGTGCATCATTTAAATATTTTCTTGCATAAGCAATGACACATGGATTTTTATCACACTTTTGTCCTAAGACTGCTCCTACAGTGAAGTCACTTGCATCACACATGAGCTGGAAAGTATGTTTCCAATTTGGATATTTCATGATAGGTGGAGATATAGGAGTTGACTTGAGTATAAAAAATAATTCCTCATAGCTTTTTGTCCATAAAAATGGAGCATCTTTTTCCAATAGAGTACAAAGTGGTCAAGAAATAGAGCTGATATTCCTAATGAACCATGTATAAAAACCATCATGTTATATGAAGGACATCACTTCCTTAACATTTTTAGGAGAGGGAAGGTGAAAAATGATTTCAACCTTATATTTATCAACATTAATCCGTCTAACAGATACTAGATGACCTAGAACATGTCATTACCTTACCATGAAATGGAATTTTTCCCAATTTAGTATGAGATTTTTATCCTCACATCTTGAAAAAACCTTTTCAAAATATATAAGGCATCCCTAAAAAGTATCCCCAAACATGGATAAGTCATCCATGAAGTCTTCTAAACAATCCCCCAGCATGTCTGATAAGATTCCCATCATGCACAGGTGGAAGGTATGAGGTGAATGTCATGTCCCAGAGGGCCTCCGCTTGAAGGAAAAAGTGCCGAATGGAAAAGTGAAGGTTATTTTTCCTTGATCCTCTAAGGAGAATTTGACTTGATTATACCCTGATAATCCATCAAGGATTCATTGGAATTGATGACCCGCCACTCGCTTAAGGACTAGATCAATAAAGGTCAAGGGAAATGGTATTTCTTGGTATAGAAGTGGAGCTTCCTATAGTCAATACAGACTCTCCATCCACTACAAACCCATGTTAGAAGAATCTCTCGATCCTTATTGTTTATTACTGTTATTCAATCCTTTTTGGAAACCACATGGAGTGGGATAACACACTCATTCTCAACTATAAGTTAGATGATACCAGATTTTAACAATTTCAAAAGTTCTTTTCTCACTAATTCCATGAGATTAGGATTGAGTCGCCGCTAAGGTTGATGACATAGCTTTGAATTATATTCTAGAACAATTCTATGAGTCCTGATAAGTTGGATAATCCTAGTAATATGATATAGGGTCCATCCAATGGATTTAATGTGACTCTTAAGTATATCTACAAGCATCCACTCATTATTGGCTTCAAGAGAGGAAGAGATGACAACAGGAAAGGAATGACTGTCCCTTAAGAATGCATACATGTGTTATGAAGGTAAGACCATAAATTCAAGATCAGAGTGGTTATCACTTTCCAAGAAAGGATGAGACTTTGTGTTGAAATCAGTTTCATTATTCAAATTTCTTGACAAAATTGGTTCCTTGTGAAAAGAATTTTCATCCACTAAATTAGGTAGAGTTGTTTCATGAATGGGTATGGACTCGATGTTATTGATTTCACCCATGGTATCATTGATTGGTGATTCTAGAAAACCATCAATAAAGTTATTGGAAAGAGATTCAATCCAAGGAGACAAATTTCCCTTATGTGAAAAAAGAAAATCAATCTCTTCTTGACTTAAACGTCCTTCGGTAATTACTTGATGTTCCTTGAGTTCACTATCAACACTACCTATCCAATTAACCTCATGGATCCTTTTAGCATCCCCAATTTTAGAGTTTTCATTTTAGATGTTAAAGTCTAGACTCATGTTTCCAAATGTGATAGTCGTGTTCCCATTTCTGACTAGATAACAGATTTGATTGTTGCATGGAAGGGACGACCAAGGATGATTGGGGTTTTCTCCCTAGGACCTAAACTTTGGTTATTTTAAAGAAAAATGAAGTCATATGGGTAAATGAAATTTTCTAATTTCACCTAAACATCCTTTAAAATCCCCTTCAGATCCCTAATACTACGATTAGCAAGTTGAAGTGTGACATATGTGGGTTGGAGCCCTTCTAGGCCTAATTGGTAGTACACGGCATAGGGTATGAGATTGACACTAACAACTAGGTCACATAAGGCCTTGACAACATTGCTCTCTCCTAGTTCAACATTCATGTAAGGGAGACCTGGGTCTTTCAACTTAAGGGGAATGGTCCCTTGAATGGTGGTACTCACATTAGCTACCAAACTGACCTAGTTTTTATGTGAATATTTTCTTTTAAAAGTTCACAAGTCCTTAAGGAACATGGAATATGCAGGAATGGTATGAATTGCATCGAGGAGTGGAATGTTCAACTTTACTTGTGAGAATATTTCCCTCAATGTTTCACTCAATTCAGACTTGGTTTTCCCCCTCATGCGTTGAGGAAATGGTGTAGGTTGTGGGGTTGTTTTTTGAAGGGTTGTTGCTTTGACAATTTTATCATGTTTTTCAGTTTTATCTTGTGGTTTATTTGAATTTTCATTAGTGTTGGAAGCTTTATATGGTTTCTAAATTATTTGTTCAGGTTTCTCAACTAATTTCCCACTTCTTAGAACAGTCACAGCCTTTAGATGTTCATGAGTTATTTGAGTGCAACTTGAATCTCCCATTATTGTTTATTGTGCAATGGATTGTGTAGGCATGGATGCCTTTCCAGTTTTGTTGGTTTAATGTTCTTGATTCCGGAAAGATACATCCGAGTTCATCCTTTCCATTTGATTGCACAGTTGTTCATGGATTGGAAGAGGGACAGATTTGGAAGGGTCTTAGGTTGGTTTGGTTATCCTAGGGGGATACTTTGGTTTTTGTATGGTTTGTTGGTATTGGACTGGAGTATATTGGTATTGGGCTAGTTGTGGTTGGAATTGGTTATGGTTTTGAAATTTTTCTGTAGGGTTGGGGTTTTGTCCTTGAGGTTGGCTAGGTTGTTGGTTATCTTTCGATAGTAATCCTAGGTGGTCATTATACATTGGGTTTAATTTGATTGGTTATTGGGGCTTTGAAATTTTAGGGAACTGACTTCAGCAGGTGGTCCTCCTAAAAGAACATCCTTGATGGATGGTATTGTTGGGCAGTTGTCTGTTTTGTGGTCATGCTTATCACAGATTGTATAAAAAGGGTCTATAATTAGGATTTCATCAATTTTTCTATGGTCTATCTCTTCAACCTTCCTAGAGAGTGATGCACGTATCACCCTAAGACTTTCCTCTTCTTTAGTTTTATGCATTCTAGTAGTTCATTGTGGCTTTTTAGAATAAGGTGATGTTCCCCATGTTTGGTTTTGTTCAGAAAGGATTTTTAGATACTCATAAGCATCATTTGGGGATTTGTATTTATAGGTCCCATTACACATCATGTTAATTAATTTTTTGTTCCCCGAGCCCAACCCTTCATAGAAAATTATCAATTGTTCATGAATAAGAAAACCATGGAGTGGAACCATGTTTAGGGTGTCTTTGAATCTCTCCCATGTTTCATATAATGACTCTCCCTCTTTTTCAAAATAGTTTTGGATTCTCTTTTTATATTCTATTTTTTTGTGGTGGGGAGTGTATTTTTTAGAATTCCCTTTGTAATTGGTCCCAAGAGTTGATGGATGATGGTATCAGAGTGTTTGGCCTATTTTTAGCTCTATCCTTTAATGAAAGGTAAATATCCTCATTTTAGCTGATTCAAGTTGATGTGGGAGACACAGGGTTTCTACAATGTCATTGAACTCCTTAATGTAAAGGAAGGGCATCTCAGACTCCATTCCATGGAATGTTGGAAGGTGGTTTAGGACATGAGGATTAAAGATGTAGTTGGCATCTCCTGTGGAATTTTGTCTAATGCTTGAGGGGTTATTGGTCCATGCTGGAGTGAGGTAGTCATTCATGGTTTGATTGACCACATTCCCTATGTTCGGAGCTTCTTGGTTTGGGTTACCCATTTGATCACCCACAGGGTTTACCATTTGTTTTCTTTGAACAACCACCATTATACTTGTTTTAATTGGTGAATTTATAGTTTCAAGAGTATTTTGATCAAATGTAAATAATACCTTAGATGAACATGACACCACTATCCTAGGAGTTTCCACACTAACTAATCTATTTGAGTTATCGTGTTTGTAGGCGGATATGCGCCAAAAGAAAAAAGAGAGAAAGGGAAAAGATAAGAGAAATTGAGTGAGAATATAAGAATGGGGGTACTAAAAGGTTTTTGGTCTAAGGAACTTACTTGTTACTAGGAAACGGAGCCAAAATTTGGTGTCTCCCAAATTTACCGGAGTTCTAAGGTTAAAGCGGTCGCTTGCAGTGCAACTTGGGTTGTCGAATCCTCAGAGACCTAAGAAGAACCTTTAGACACTCATCGAAAAGAGATAGATTTTTGGCTATGAATTGGCCAATTATATTTGATTTTAGATGGTTTTAAAAGTCCACTGAATGATCTATGTGGATTAAAATTATGATAAAATGAGTTGATCCTAGGTTATTTCTCGGGGTGGATTGGATGAATTATCATTTCTTTTACAATTTCAATTTCACTAACTTGAGAAGAATTCATGAAATGAATTCAAACTACCCTCATAACTTAATTATTAAACACCAACACATACACATACTAATCACATATACACTTGTAGGATCATTTTCATGAATAATCCAAGGTAAAGAATCTAATTAGAACATAAAAGTGGGGCGAATAAATTCAATAAGAGGAGAGAGAAAATAATTTAATGAATGAAACTCAAATAAATGAAATTAATAACTTTCAGAGAGAGATAAATAACATCCAATACATCCCCTTTATACCCCCTTGTATCAACCCATAAAAGATATATCACTCTATTGATAACATGTTCTCAATAGAAGCGGGAAGTTGACTTACGAGGGTGGAATTGAAGAAGTAAAAACTCAAAAATAAAGATCACTCCACCGTTGTCTGAACAAAATCACAAGGTTTGGTGTGAAACGGTTCACACATTAAGGAAATGATATCAAGGTGATATGAATAGAAACATAAAAATAGAATAAGATTAACTTTTTTTGAAAACTAATGTTATTCAAACAACTTACATGAGAAGGAAAAATGTGACAAAAATAATTTGTCATAATAACATTACAATCCAAAAAAATGCTTCATGATCCTTCAAATACTCCACCACAACTTCCTTAAATAGGCATTTTGGAAGTCTTTGGTTGATTCCTCATCATCTCATGTGCCTTTAATTAATTTATTTGGGGAAATATGGGTGGACAAATAATGGAGATGGGACTTTTCCACTCTTCCCCCGAAATGGAATCTAGCTTGCAACCACCAGAAAGACGAGCCGAAGGGACCTTCTAAAAGGATGAATTGGAGTGGGCCATAGAATACTTAAATGAATCCCCAGCTGTCTCCTAATATCCTATAAATGAATATACCAAAATACATTTTGGATCGCGAGATATGATTTAAATGGTGGGCTGTTTTTCCGGGCCACAGAATCTGGCCCAAAATTGCATCTTCAACATGGGCCACCTGGAACTCCATTAAAACATTCGAATGAGCTTCGTAAACTGCTGAATTAAATGTTCCCTATTATGTCTTATATCACCAGTTATAGTTTGATACTTTTTGGGATTGAATAATGGCCGCTACTGTTCTTTTATTAGGTTGTTGTCCAAATCACTTCGCCCAGAATGTGGTTGGTTCAAGGCTCAATTTGGTGGTCATCCAAATTGAATCTCCAAGTGCTCCAGAAGAATGAATTGTTCCTTATATCCTGGGAGACCTGAAAATATAATATGAAAATAAAATCAAGACCATTTTGTGTTTTATGATCTGTTCAAGAATGTACTAGGTAATATTTCACTTTACGAAAGAATTGCAATCATGATGTGAAATGATGTTCAATGTGTAAAATGCACTAAAATAGTATTTATGAATAACAAATCACATTAAAAGAATATAAATTAACAATTAATATTAGCCTCTTCCAATTTCTAATGACACTTGACCCAAAAATATTCAGGTTTTTAGCTAATTATATCATTATATAATAAATCATGATATAATTTATATGACATATATGGGTTTTCATATTTGGTATCAAATAATAGTCCAGTTATTTTGGTGATTTGGATGTAAAAAATATATTGAATTATATTATGAAATGACTAAACATAAGTAAACATCCCTAAATTTTGATAAAGTATAGAGTAAGTGGTTTTTAATAAAACGCATCCATTCTTCGATAATACATGTTGATGTGGCTCTCAAATAGGTTTACTATGGTGTAATAGCTCTTAGTAGGGAACATAGAGGAGGACCTGATCATCACATAGTAGTTAAAAATATGTCCTTTCCTCAAACTAGTTCTAAATATATAATAGGTGTATAAATTTTTACTTCCCATGGTCATTATAATAAATTATTAATGATAAAAAATATTATATGACACTATATTAGGAAATAAATCATGGATTGGGTTTATTATAACCTATAAATTCATAGTTTATGAAATATGTCTCATTTATTAGTTATTAATTAAAGGGTCTTAGTTCCCCATTTATATTATAAATAGTTATAATATTCATATCCTCAAATATAGTCTTGAAGAAGTAAATTATTTGAACCAAAATAAATAAGTGAATGGCATTGTTATCATCAAGCATTATACACATTCACTTATATCATGAAATATTAGTAGAAAAGCTAAAACCCCACCAAAAAAACATGGAAGTAGAGTGATCAGTGATAATAAAAAATGATACAATAATTATATATCATATATATAACTCTTCCCCTATCAAATATTTTGGGATGAATTTCGTAGAAAACATTATGATACTCCCTTAAGTGGTATTTTATGAAATTTATATCAACAATTATATTTCCATTTATAGAGATAACATACATTTATTAGATAAGGAAATGACCCTCCATAGCACAAATCGTCATATGATTGTTTATATTTTCAAGGAGATTGATGGATCTATATTTGTATCACCATCTCAATAATAGATATTATTTCTTTGTGGTGTAAAATATCTTGGTAAATGATTGAATCTATGGAAAGGGTCATCCTTATTGACATTGTCATTGTAAATGAATTTACATACCTGTTTCACAAATAATTTTTGGATATTTCTCATAGTTGAGAGGTTGAATTCAATTTTGGATTCTTCCTAGAGGTTATCCAATATCAAGGACTCAATATTGAATGTAAATTATGGTATTCAAAAGTTAATTAAAAAAGAACATTAGAATTTTGGATAAAGGTCTTATTTACCTAATTGCATCACCCTGGGGTGCACTGATTATATTCATCAAGAACAACGGTGGTTCAATTCTCATATTAATTGATTATTGTGATCCCAAAAAGTTTATTATAAAGTAAAATTATCCCCTTAAATTTATGGATAACTTTTTTGATCAATTATGTGCTTCCCAATATTTCTATAAGGTTGATATTTTTTCATGATATTATCAATTTAATGTAAAGAAGGAGGATACCCCTTAGAGTATTTTTCATAAATGGTAATGTCAATGTGATTTCACAATTATTATTTTTACACTCACTAAATATCCAAAAATATTGATATACATTATGTACAGAGTCTATAGGGATTACCTAAAAAAATTGGAACAATTGTTCAAACAATATTCTTATCCACAATAAATGATAATAGAAATATGTTAGGAATTTTATTTTACTACTAAATTACTCGAGGAATGAATATACGTAAGAAATTATATTAAATTCATCTTTTCGATCGATAAAGTAACATTTATTAGAAATATTATCCCTAATAAATTGATTTTTGTGGATCCTTCCAAAACTAAAGAAATTAATTAAGGTCCCACACCAAATATGGGGACAAAAAATTATATTTTCCTTTGATTAGATAAGTGATAAAATATAGGGTTTTAAAACTTCATAATATTTTAATTCCAAATAAAAAAGATAATATGTAATGGGATGACGTTTTTCTATATTTTTGAGTGAAAATAAATCATTAAAGAGCCATATTCGTTGTTAGTAACTAAAACTGTGATCATTTTCCCACCAATGGGGAATTATTTGTGATCTATAGTGATGATTCCAAAAAAATAATGTATTTTTTACTCACTAAAGATGAATAAGTAATATCATATGACTCATTCCAATTAAACATTAATGAGAATAACCACCAAAAAATGATTTAGAAATAACAGTAAGGATCGACACACTGAATATTTTGTAACATGATCTCCATGCAGATAATTGTGATATATATATATGTGTGGATTATAAAACCCTCATGTACATATTCACATAAAAGGTGATTCAAATATGCAAATGATACTTTTTAATAATGATCATTAATTGTGATTGATCAATCCATTACCTGCCTTGGAAGGGAAAAAGTGGAAGACTATTTGAGTAAAAAGGATCGAGTAACCATATCCATGAATATGATTGCAAGAGATTAAAAATTCCTGGTAATGAAAACTTTATACATTGAAATGATAAAATATTCTTCATACAAAATCGGAAAAATGACTACTCATACATAAATTCATGATAGGATAAATAATTCTTGAAATGATAATGAGGATGTACAAAAAATGGTAGTGCAAATTATGGTGTTCAATATTTAAAAATATTAAGATATATGTTTTGGAACTTGAATATGCATCCCATAAAAACTATAACTATAGGGGGAACTTTTAGATTGTATGCCTAGATCATCCACCTCTATTCGTCAAAGAAGAACCATGATGTATAGAGATTGAAGAAAAAAGTCTAGGGGGATAACCTTAAGGGAAAATTACAGAATTCGTATCTCTATGCTATGTATTCCATAATGTTAAAGCTAAATCATAGAATTACAATGGTATGATTCAATAATTAACTATATAAAATTGAAAATGTGAAAACATAATCATGGATTTATTTTTTGGACTCTTCATGATAATAAAAGAAAATATAACCATATGGGTGGTAGTCTTTCATCGTACTGATTCAGTGAATTTAATTTATATCCAGAAGAATTTCCCGGATGACCAACTCACCCAAATAAAAATTTAGGAATTGGAAAAACATAATTTAGTCCCACTATCTATTGTATTTTATCTAGATCTATGGTTTTTCTAGAGGTTTTTTAGAATCATTCTGCATGCTCTTGATATATAACTAAGCGTATACAGTAATTCTCATTATCTAATGAATTTCTATTCATAGAGAACTAATAAATACTTAGTGTATATCATAATATAATATTCAATGTATTTTCATGGATGTTGGGATCAACACATTCCCCCATATATTTTTAATAAAAAAAATTTCCATTAAAGAAGTCAAATGGTGCTTTATATAGAATCATATGGGATGTGGTTTCAAACTCCAACTGGTTAGGATGAAGATGGAGTGTTGAAGATTATGGACCATTTCCAATACCATGATATGATGGATAATGTTCCTACCATTCAATTTCATATTAAAAATACTCATTGGAAACATAAATTACAAGCATATAATCATCAATGAGACATAGAGTCTTTTTTTGAATATTATGTGTTCCTTTATATAAAACCCTTTTATAATGTCATTTTGTTTTGTAATAATGGAAATATTTTTCAAATATACACCACACCCTTAAATATCTCTAATACCATCAGAGTGGTGGCCTTTTAAATAGTATTCCCTCTTAAACAATTTCAATTACATGATGTCTTCCATTTATACAACTTGAGGAAGTGCATATTAGTCCCCTAAAATGTAACGAATCAACAGTCTGAACCATTATAGAATGAAATTACATATTTGGGGTAGCCAATATAAATATTATATCATAGTGGGATTGTTCTATGAAATAATAAAAATCACATGTTCATAGTTCTATACAAACCCCTCAATTTTGATGAATTAACATTAAAACATGATGAATTTATGAAATAAAAGTACCCTCACCTATTTTTTTATGAAATTTTGACAAAAATATTTTAAAGGGGGAATAATGGTACTACCAAACCCTTTATAAATGAAATTCCATTTTTAAATGTGATAATACCTTATTATTAAATGATATTATAGAAAACAACATGCAACAAATTGGTTATTTTGACTATTATAAGTTATATCTGATTATATTTTAAATAACGTTAAGCTCCATTACCATTGATAAAACATAAATTTTTGCAATGATCCTAAAATTAGTATATATATTGGATTATGGTAAATATACTTCTCATAGAGAATGGTAGTGATGTTCATGACCAGTATGATCCGACCATAAGAAACCCATATATTAGAGATTTTGAGGGAGATAGAATCTCTGGAATTATACATTGATGAATCCCAAGATATGATTTATTAATTAATGCATATGTGAATCCATTTACATAAGAATTTATTGATAATCAATTTGAAGACCCAAAATGTTGTTTGTCGAGTCACCTAATGAATATCTCACCATCACACATCATAACCTTTGTTATTTTTCTTCATTAATAAAGGGTTATATTTCTAGACCTAGTAGTACGAATTTGTATATTACTATTTTTTAAAAAATAATAGATATATTTATCATTGATTATATTTTACTGATTATATAATAATTTAATAGGATTGTTTTTTTGGATTATTAAACAAAAAATTTATTTTTTTGGAAATATACAGTTTCCCAAGAAAAACACATTTTTATGATTTCAGACGTATATATAAAAACATGAAAATTTAGTCTAATAATAAAATTATACTCTATAAATGATTTTATAATTTTTCAATTTCAAATGAAATTTCATAAGGGTAAAATATATTTTTCTTAATCAATAAATTTTTAATAAATAGGGATTTCTAAATTAAATGAATAAATTATAATATATATCGAATTATCAATATAAAATAATTTTTACTAAATGTGTGTGTTAATATTTTCCATAAGTGATGTTTTTATAACATCCTGAAACATTCCAATATTTTGAAAAACATTAAACAATGAATAATTATATGATGTATATTATGACATACTAAAACATCAAAAGTTATGACAAAATACTAAAATTATTACTGAAAAACCAAGCCATGTTTCCCCTTTAATAAAAGTTGTTTTTATGTTATTTAAATTATTTTATAATCAATTAATGAATCCTCAGAATACTATATTATCATTTACAGTTTTAAAATGAATTATTTATAAACATGACCGACATACAACTAACAATGTGTAATATTTTTAGGCTTTGAATACAAAGACATATGAAATAATAGAATATACTACTGTTAGGTACAATACATGGTTAATATCAATGTTATGGATTGTGGTTTGGTTTAATTATTCATATGGTGTCCAAAACCTATGTTAATGAATTAAAAAAGGAATTACCTTCTTATTTTCTATAGAAAATTCTACCAACATCCCATTAAAATTAAATAATAACCCTTAGAGAATGAATTTATTCTACCTCCCTCTCTAGATCACTGGAATGTGGCTCCCATGATATTAAGAATATCATTCCATGGTTTTATAATATCCCTCTTAATGTAAGAGATCCTACCACTCTCCTATTTATTAAGAAAAGTATTTATATTTTTTCATTTAATTTCAAGTTATTCATGTTGATATATGTATGTACATGTCCCTCTTATAATCCTTAGTATTTATAAATTTTTATTGAGCCATTTATCTATCATTAAACCCATCCATGAATCCTCATATACTATAGTTACACAACTAAAATTATCTTGTGATTTTCCAAAATTTTTTAGTGAATACATAGATCCATTTCCATGTAGTGGTATCCACCTAAATCCAACTATCATTCATTTATTTGGGAATTCAATGTATATGATCCACACTTCATATTTTTTGGAATAAAATTCATGAAATACATAATTATGTAGTATTTTATTTGAGGAACAATTATACATGTACATGATATTATTGTGATGGGGTGTTCATGAATTATATAGCCCCCAAATACATAGGGTAAAATTTTTATCTCACGAGATTCCATGTGTAGAGAATGAGTGTTTTTAGTAATAAAATTATGTCATCATGTCTTGGTTTTTATCATTGACTTATTCTTATGATTTCAGGTTTCATATTTATTTCAAAATCACATATTTCCTTGATGATATCATATTTTATCTTGCCATAATTCTCATGTAATGTACCCAACCTAAAATACGCAAAACAGTGAACTGATATGAGTCATGACATGACCTCAAGTTATTATCCCTACACACCAGAGGATTCTGACTTATAGTGAGGTTCCAATAAACAAAATGGGGCGCATATTACATATTTAATAGAGTAATCCACAACATATACTAATGAAATAGAGGAAATAATATGTATTAACAATGAAAATGCATAATTAACCACTTTTAAAATATGGTAGAAGAGAATAATCAAAATTTTAATTTGCCATATTATGCTAACTATTCCAAAAGTTCATGAAACCCCAAAATAAATACAAATAGTTGAATCCCTGACATAGTCATGGATCTATGTCCAGAACCTCATCCCTACTCATCCCAATATATATTTAACTCCCAAGAATAGATCCCTTTCACCCATCCTCACCTGTAATCATGTAATATGATCATATACCCAATGTCACCCAAGTAGGGTGTGAGTAAATAATTAGTAGGCCACCACCTACAATGTCTACAAAATATCCAGTCTAAATAGATAGTGCATGTATGAAATAAATAAATAACTATTAAATAGTGTAAAACTCTAGTGTAATTAAATAATGATATTTACATTAACTCTTTCTATCATTTTTACCATCATCATCATTTACATAATATTCAAAATATAATCCATTTTCATCTCATGTACCATGGGCTAGGATTTTACATCATTTATAAAATTTCCTAGGCCAACAATCATCATGCATTTTTAAATAAGTATTGTTCTCCATATTTGTAGTGACAAAAACTTCATTAAAATACATCACACATACCTTGGGGCCTCAGTCTAGGAAATATCATCAAATGAAACCATAAGGGGAATATATAACTAGTCTGACTCCCAAAACTATGCATTCTTTGGTGGGGTTAGAGCATCAGTCCAACAGAAAAATTGGTAGGACCTCAGTCCTTAATCTCACCACCAATCCATGTGCACATTCATAATTATACCTTCACCAGACACATACCATATCATAACCCATACTAAAAATAGTACGTATAATAATCAAAATCCATTACAAACGACATGGGAATTAATATTTTACCATAATTCATTAATAAATATTCCATTTACACTATAGATCCCATTTATTCTATTCCCCATTCTCATTCCTAGATCACTAATAATAATAAATAATTCCCATACATTATCCCATTCATCATAATCTTAAATTCCTATATGTTTTCTCATTTAACCCAATCAACATTTCTCATGAAAAAATCCACTTATTCATAACTTCTACAATTCATACGATGTTTAGCATGTCAGATTAATCAAATTAACACATTAACCTATTTAACAACCTCCACCTATTATCCCATTAATACTTCCATAAAATCGTAATCCTTGAACCATTCACCCATTCCCATTTACATTAATTTACTAAAAAATCCCATTATCTGTAACGCCCCAAACCCAGTTACCCAGAGTCGGTACATTATTACATAACATTGGAATGATCACAAAAGATCAAATCTCGAATGACCAATTAGTTTAGTAGCCTTGTAAACACTAGATACATTCATAAAGTTTACATTACACCATAAACTGAAAAACTACAACAACATATTGTCTCCATGGACCACACTCATATCCCCTCATACTATCCCTACTAGTAATTCATAAAATACTTATTTACATCCTGGAAAAAAACATAAAAGCGGTGAGCTCAGATGCCCAATAAGGATAACAATATTGCAGAAAATTTCATAAATAAGCATAAACTTTTAAGGCAATGTATAACTAAAACAAAATCCTTTAAGACATGAACATCATCATAATATGGCAGAAATAAAAAGAAATAATTCCATTTACATATTCACATGGATATTCTACTAATCAAATAATCACATGCAATATCAGTAACCACTTTCATAATGATGGAATGCATAATGCCAGACTATCATAACCACATAGTCAAGGCCTTATGCCAAGAATACAAATAATATTTTGTCAAGTCCTTCTTCCAAGACACGAGTTTGTCTCATGAGACCTACCGATGCATGAAGGAGCTATTGTGGGCTCCACCCGTCACTTATTAAGTCCAATGCATTCCTCATATGAACAGGTTTGAAGATAACATAAATATTCGTATTAAAAATAGCATATGAAATGTCAATACTTTCTCCATAGACCATGAATGGTATAAAAATAACAAATCCATAGTCAAACATAACACAAAAACTTCAATACAATATGGAAGTTTTGTATCATAAAAAATCAACTTCAAATAAGCATATAATCCTTCAAAGGATGTTGACATAGATGAAATCAATACAATTTGAGAGAAATATCTCTTTTTTAAATCATTTAAAAGTCACATAATTATAAAAGAAAAAATTTACATTGAAAATATTATTATAATCTTTTAAGGGAAGCTTTGATAATTTTAAAACAGTGGGAAATAGTAGCACCTGTTTTATATGTTAAAAAATACATTCTTACCATAATTCTGTCGAAAAGGTTAAAAATGACCTTGCTTGAAAAATGACAGAAATATTCCATTATTAACTTCATAAAAAAATTTAAACAAGGGTATACATGACTTTAACCCATAGTCTATAAAAAAGTATGAATGATTTGAAATACATTTTTAAGAAACATGGATGTGGATGATAAAGAGGTCCTAGTAGATTATTACGTATAAACAATCTTGGATAATAAATTGATTGTGAAATAAACCCTTACCATTAATTTTTTTCTTTTTTAAAGGGTAGTTTAACCTCTTGTATAATTGAGAAATAATTTTTATTAAATTATACAAGAATCATATACATTAATATGATATCATATATGATCCTTTAACATTTCTTTGTTAATAATGTCTTAGTATTATCGTCGTTTCGGGTGTTAACTTAATTGTTTTCTTTTATATATTTTGTTACATAATCCTTGTTTGTTGTGGATAGGTTGTAACTTATTCATATCCAGAATGATATCAAGTCCTTGAACATTATTTTTAATCATCAAATGAGAATTATACTTGAAATGATACGATGGGGAATGAATCTCATCGTTTTCATGGAGACGGTAGTCCGTACGTACGCATGAGCAATAATATCATTATTTTGATATTAAAATAATATATAATTAGATGTTATATCATATATAAAAAATTATTATCATGTTATACTCATTATTTACATAAATTACACATCATTATTATACCCATCCAAAAAATAAAGTATTGAATAACAATTACACCACGACGTGGAGACGGTAAGTTGTACGTATTCATGTATGGTGACTGTCATTCAAAGGATGGATAGAATACATAATAGGGTTGTACCATATTTATAATAATATCATAGTATATATAATATACATGAGTTATTATTTTTGAATGGAAATAACAAAGAAAGAAGAAGTGGAAGAAGAAAGGAAATTGAAAGAGGGTGGTGAAAACATTACCACTTCTTCAGGTTCTTCTTTTTGATTTGATTAAAAGGAAACATAGGATGGATTTCTGACTAAATAAAGGAATCTATGTTGAAGTGAGGGAAGTTGATAGGATAATTGGTCATGGTTTTGCCGAACCGAAATAATTTTATGGTATGAAGAATTGGTTATAAGTGGTGTCCTTTTATAAGGGGGAGGAGGGGCTCTTTAGAAAAAAATAAAAGTATTAATTTATAATAAATTCATCTTAGGTTTATAATGGATCCAAAGTATATTATTAAAAGTCTAAGGTGGGTATGGGTCGAAATAATTTCATCCAATAGATTTTAGACAGCTTTGGGTCACTATATTAACCTTATCTTTTAGTTTTAACTCTTAGTAAATTAGTTTTACACTTACCATGTGACATTGTATTTTTATATTATATAGTAAATAAACATTATATAAACTTCCAAGAGACCCCCAAGTGGTCCATTAATAATACACATATCATTATATATTTTCTTTGGCTGAACCGTACATTTTTAGGAATATAATATAAATTAATAAATTAATATATTTTTAAAAACTATTTTATGTCAATTTTGAAAATATCTAATAATTTATTTTTGTTAAAGTCATAAAAACATTATTAATTCAAAAACAAATTAATTTAAGAAATCATAACATGTCATATTAACCAATAAAATTCATGGAGGGCATCAAAACTTTCAAACTATATTTATTTATTCATTTATATTACTAATTATTTGATTCTTTCATTAATAAGGAAAATACTGCATCATTATTGTGTCATAAATAAATTTAATTATTAAATGTCTAAAAATTATAAATAAAATACCATTATATAGGAAACCTTTTCTTCTTTATAAATAATATTTATAGTCTAAAATATATCATATATAACCCTATGTAAAATTTTTTATTCTAAAAGATATATGGTTTTGTCATTTTTGTATTTACTTTAACATAATTCATATAAAGTGTCATTATCACTTACAAGTGGATCCATGGGGTCCGAAAATCGACCTAATGATGCCCATGGTCGGAAATGTTTCAACCAATAAGGTTAGTACACTTTTCATGGTAATTTATTATTATTATAATATTATTATTTTACCCTTATTTACCAGATTTACCCTTTAACCATGGTAAATAAAATATTTACCGAAATAATTATTCAAAATGTCTAAAAATAAAAGTTTCCTTTTTAAAAAATTTAGACATTCGGATTCTAAATATGGAATCCATTTTTCTAAATTCAAAACACAGAAGTGGCAAAAATTAATGTAAAATGAATTCCCGTTGTTAAAACAAAATTCGTATTTTTAAGAGATAATTACTATCAAAAGATTGGCACTTGTTTATGTCAAGTATAAAAGTGAAATTATGTACAATGACAAACATTGGATTCAATGGTAAAAATATAATATAATTATACTCTAAAATCACTCAAATTCTTAATTTATCACTGTTAATTATTTCGATTAAAAAAGTTGTTTTTAATTAAAATTTAGTAATTCTCACTATTCATCAAAATATGAAATTTATCTGAAAAGTACCAAAAATTAACCCTAATATAATTTTGATATTCTGAATCCAATATTTAAGTCTATTTTGAAAGATAAAATGTATACAATTTCAAAAAGTGATCATTACTATTCATAACGGCTAGTTTGATTGGTTGTGGTGTGTTATAACTCGAAGTTGCGTACAACACACGCTACTATATTATTCCAAGAGAAGCGTCTCATGAAAACATGGGGAGTTACATTTTCCATTGTTTCAAATAATTTATTCCTTGAAATTTCTATAATACTACTACATGGAATGAATCAGGTGGTTCTTCATTATAAGTTCCTCGGGTTTCCATGTTGCCTCTTCAATCTTACGGTTTCTCCATATAACTTTTACCATATGATTCGTCCGGTTTATGAGATCTTGTTCTCTCCTATCAAGAATCTTGGCAGGATCTTCGTAATAAGACAAATTGGGTTCCAGTTCTAATTCCTCATAGGTGAGTATATGTGTTGGCCCAGGCATGTATTTTCTCAACAATGATACGTGGAACACATTGTGAACTTTGGAGAGATTTGGAGGCATTGCCAAACGATAAGCTACATTCCCAATTTAATCTAGAATTTCAAAAGGTCCAATGTACCTGGGACTGAATTCACCATTCTTACCGAAACTTATAACTCCCTTCCATGGAGATACCTTCAAGAAAACATGATCTCCTACCTGAAATTCAAAATACTCCCTTCAGTTGTCTGCATAGCTCTTCTTCCTACTTTGAGATTCTTTGATGTGGTTTTGGATTACCTTCCACTTTTCCATAGTTTCGTCCACCAGTTCTGGGCCTATGAGTTTTCTTTCACCAATATCATCCCAACAGGTTGGTGTGAAACATCTATTTCCATAAAATGATTCATATGGTGCAATCTGAATACTCGAATGGAAGCTATTGTTATAATAAAATTATACCAGAGGAAAATATTGATCCCACATACCCTAAAAGTCAAGGGATCAGGATCTCAACTTATCTTCTAAGTTTTGAATAGTCCGTTCTAATTGTCTATTTGTTTGAGGGTGGTTGGTAGTGCTCAAACAATGTTCAGTGTCCAAGGCCTTCTGAAGACTCTTCCAGAATCTTGAAGTAAAACGGGGATCACGATCAGATTCAATCGATAGGGGTACTCCATGATGTCTCACAACTTCAATAATATATAGTCTTACTATACGTTCCAGTGGTAGATATTCTCTTATAGAACGAAAATGTGCTTACTTGGTAATACGATCAACAAGGACCCATATTGCATCGTTCCTTATAGGACTCTATTGTAGTCCCATGACAAAGTCCATCATGATATTATCCCATTTCCACTCAGGTATGGGAAGAGGATTCAATACTCCTCCAAGCTATTTCCATTCAGCTTTCACTTGTTGACAAACCATACATCTTGACACAAAATCGGATATCTCCCTCTTCCTGTTGTCCCACCAAAATTATTCCTTCAAATATTTATACATTTTGGTGCTCCAAGGGTGTTAGTGAAATTGGAACTTTGAGCAACATCTAACAATTCTCTTTTTAGATCAGGTATATTGGGAACACAAATTCTCTTCCCAAACATCAAAATTCCATATTCATACACAAAGTCACTCAATATCCCATCATTCACAGCTTTAATCTTCTTTTGAAACTCTTCCTCACCAGTCTGATAACTCTTAATCCTTTATAGTAAATATGGTTTGGCAACCATTTGAAAGAGTATTGATGTTTCACCATCCATGATTATTTTCATATCCATATTTACTAAATCCATTAAAATATGATCCTTTTTAACTCTCATCTTTTTCAAAACACCATGATCCTTTCTACTCAAAGGATCTGCTAACTTGTTTTGTAATGCCCTGACCCCAGTTACCTATAGTCGGTGCATTATTACATAACATTGGCATGATCACAAGAAAGATCAAGTCTCGAAAGATCGATTGGTTTAGTAGCCTTGGAAACACTAGATATATTCATATGTCTTACATTACATCATAAAGTGAAAAAAATACAACAACAACATATTGTCTCCATATTCCAAACTCATATCCCCACATAATATCTCTTCAGGGAATTCATAATTTACTTCTTCATACCCTGGGAAAAATAAAACATAGAAAAGGGGTGAGCTCAAATGCCCAGTAAGGATAACAATATATCAGAAACATTCATAAATAAGAATAAACATTTAAGGAAATGTATAACTAAAACAAAATCCTTTTAAACTTGAACTTCAACATAGTATGGCAAAAGTAAAATGAAATAATTCCATTTACTTATTCATATGGATACTCTACTAATTGAATAATCACATGCAATATCAATAACCACTTTCATAATGATGGAATGCATAATTCCAGACTATCATAACAACATAGACAGGGCATCGTGCCAAGACTACAAATAATATTTTTCCAAGGCCTTGTGCCAAGACACTAGTTTGTCTCATGAGACCTACCAATGCATCGAGGAGCTATAGCAGGCTCCACCCGTCACATATTAAGTCCAATGCATTCCCATATGATAAGGTTTAAACATAACATAAACATTCGTATTAAAACTAGCATACAATATGTCAGTACTTTCACCATAAACTATGAATGGTAAAGAAATAGCACGTCCACAGTCAAACATATCACAAAACCTTCAATACAATATATAAGTTTTGTATCATAATAAATCAACTTCAAATAAGCATAAAATCCATCAAAGGATGTTGACATAGATGAAATCAAAACTCTTTTTAGAGAAATATCTCTTTCTATTTTGAATTCATTTAAGAGTCTTATATTTATGAAATAAAATATTTTCTTTGAAAATATTCTTATAAGCTTGTAAGGGAAGCTTTGACGATTTTATAATGGCGGAAAATAGCTGCACCCACCGTATAAGTAAAAAAACATTCTTACCTTAATTTTGTCGAAAAGGTTAAAAAGCACCTTGTTTGGAAAACGACGAAAACATTCCTTTATAAAACTCTTATAAAAAGTCAAAAAAGGGTATAAATGAAGTTAAACCATATTCTAGTAAATACTAAAAATGTTTTGAAATTCATTTTTAAGAATCATGGATGTGGATGATAAAGAGATCCCAGTAGATTGTTACGTATAAACAACCTCGGATAATGAAGAGATTTTGAAATAACCCTTAATTTGTACTTTTCCATGGTTGTGGTAGGTTAACATCATGTATAATAGTGAAATAATTTTTATTAAATTATACAAGAATCATATACATTCATATGATATCATATATGATCTTTTAACATTGCTTTGTTAATAATATCTTAGTATTATCGTCGTTTCGGGTGTTAACTTACTTGCTTTCTTTTATATGTTTTGTTACAAAAGCCTTGTTTGTCAGGTATAGGTTGTTTATTATTCATATACATAATGATATTAAGTCCTTAAAAATTATTTTTAAATCATCAAATGATAATTATACTTGAATGGATACGATGGAGAATGAATCTCATCACGTTCGTGGAGACGGTAGTCCGTACGTATGCACGAGCGACAATATCAGTGTTTTGATATTAAAATAATATATAAATGGATGGTATATCATATATACAGAATCATTAACATGTTATATTTATTATTTTCATGAGTTACACATCATTATTATACCCATCCAAATAATAATATATTGAATAACAATTACACCATGACGTGGAGACGGTAAGCCGTACGTACACACGTATGGTGACTTGTTATTCAAAGGGTGGATATAATACTGAATATGGTTGTACCATATTTATAATAACATCACAGTATAAATATTATATTGGAGTTATTATTTTATAATGGTAATAACGAAGGAAGAATAAGTGGAAGAAGAAAGGAACGTGGAAAAGGGTGGTGAAATCATTACCTCTTTTTCGGGTTCTTCCTTTTGATTTGTTCAAAAGGACTCCATAGGTTGGCTTTCTAATCAAACTAAGTCATCTCGGTTGTAGTGAGGAAAGTTGGGAGAGTATTTGGGCAGATTTTGGCCGATCCAAAAGGCTTTAAAGGTGTGAATAAATGATAAGGAGGAGCTCCCTCTTATAAGAGGGGTGATGGGCACCTTTGGAAAAGCTAGAAATATTAATTTATAATAAATTCAAATTCAGTTTAAAAGGGCTCCAAATTTGATTATTCAGAGGGTAAGGTGGGGATAGATCGAAAACCATTCATCCAATAAACGTTATACAGGTTTGGGTTATTATATAAACCTTATCTTTAAGTATTAACTTGTAGTTAATTAGTTAGACATTTACCGTGTCACTTTGTATTTTTATATTATATAGTTAATAAACATAATATATACATCCAAGAGACCCCCAAGTTGTCCATTAATGATACAACTATAATGATATAAGTCTCTTGGACGAACCTTAGATTTTTAGGAATTTAATATCAATTAATAATATAATATTTGTTTTAAAAACTCTTTTATGTCAATTTTGTCACTATTCAATAGTTGATTTTTTTGAAACTCATAACAGAATGATTAATTCTAATAAAGTTAATTAAATGAATCCTAATATGTCATATTATCATAGAAAATTATTGTAATTAATTAATAGTCTAAAATTATTTTTATTTGGGTATTTATAATATCATTTATTTTAAATTTTCACTATTATGGTAATTACTACATCATTATAGTGTCATAAATAAATTAAATTTTGTAATCTTTAAAAATTATAAACAAAATATCATTATGTAGGAAATATTTTTGTCTTTCTAATTAATATTTATACTCTAAAATCCATCATATTTAACCCTATGTAATAATTGTTTTTTCTAAAAGATATATGTTTGTGTCATTTTTGTACTTATTTTAACTTAATGAAAATAAAGTGTCCCTATCACCTAAAAGTGGCTCCATGGGGTCCCAAAATCGACCCAATGATGCCTATGGTCGAACATGTATCAACCAATAAGTTTATGACACATTTTAGGGTAATTTAATATTATTATAATATTATTTTTTTAACCCTTATTTTCCGGATTTTCCCTTAACCATGGTAAATAAAATATTTACCGAAATATTATTCAAAATGTATAAAAATAAAAGTTAACTATTTACACAATTTTAACATCCTGATTCAAAATATGGAATCTATTTTTCCAAATTCAAAACACAGAAGTGGAAGAAATTAATTTAAAATTAATTCCCGTTGTCAAAACAAAAAGCGTGTTTTTCAGATATAATAACTATCAAAAGATTGATACTTGTTTATTTCGGTTTAATTGTGAAATTATGTCCAATTACCAACATTGTATTAAATGGTAAAAATATATTCTAAATATACTTTAAAACCACTAAAATTCATAATTTATTAATATAAATTATTTTGATTAAAAATTTTGTTTTTAATTAAAATTTAGTAATTCTCACTATTCATCAAAATATTAAAGTTATCTGAAAAGTACCAAAATTTCACCTTAGGCTAAATTCGATATTCCGAATCCAAAAATGAAGTCCATTTTGAAATATAAAATATATATAATTTCAAAAAATTATGTATTACTATTCATAATGGTTAGTTTGATTAGTTATGGTGTGTTAGAACTCGGTGTTGTGTACAACACACGCTATCACATTATTCAAAGGGAAGCGTACCGTAGAAGTTTGGACTGTTACAATCTCCCCTCCTTCAAATAATTTCATCCTCGAAATTTCTAGAATATTATCGCATGAAAAGACTTGGGTGTTTCTTCATCATAAGTTCCTCGGGTTCCCACGTTGCCTCTTCCATCTTATAGTTTCTCCACAAAACTTTTACCAGACGCGTCGTCCGATTTCTCAGTATTTGTTCTCTCATATCAAGAATCCTAACGGGCTCCTCACAATAAGACAAATCGGGTTCCAGTTCTAACTCTTCATAGGTGAGTACATGCGTTGGTTCAGTCATGTATTTCCTCAACAGATATACGTGGAACAAATCATGAACTTTGGAGAGACTTGGCAGCATTTCCAATCGGTAAGCTATAACCACAATTCGTTCTAGAAATTTGAAAGGTCTGATGTACCTGGGACTCAATTTAACTTTCTTACCAGAACGTATGACTCCCTTCCATGGAGATACCATCAGGAAAACATGATCCCCGACGTGAAATTCCAAATCCTTCCTTCGATTATCGGCATAGCGCTTCTGCCTACTTTGAGCTGCTTTGATGTGATTTTGGATTACCTTCACCTTTTCTATCATTTCCTCCACCAGTTCTAGACCTAAAAGTTTTCTTTCACCAACGTCATCCGAACAGGTTGGTGTGTGAAATCTCTTTCCATATAACACTTCATATGGTGAAATCTGAATACTCGAATGGAAGCTATTGTTATAAGAAAATTCTACCAAAGGTAAATATTTATCCCATATAACCTGAAAGTCAAGTGAAAAAGATCTCAACATGTCTTCTAAGGTTTGAATAGTCCGTTCAGATTGCCCATCTGTCTGAGGGTGGTAGGCAGTGCTCAAATGAAGTTCAGTATCTAAGGATTTCTGAAGACTTTTCCAAAATCTTGAAGTAAAACAAGGATCACGATCTGAAGAAATCGATAGAGGTACTCCATGAAGTCTCACAACTTCATTAATATATAGTCTTGCTAGATGTTCCAGGGGTAGATCTTCTCTTGTAGCAAGAAAATGTGCTGACATGGTAAGACGATCAACAATAACCCAAATTGCATCGTTCCTTCTTAGATTCCTTGGTATCCCCATGACAAAATCCATCGTAATATTGTCCCATTTCCACTCCAGTATGGGAAGAGGTTTCATGACTCCTCCAGGGTGTTGCCTTCCAGCTTTCACTTGTTGACAAACCATACATCTTGACACAAAATCAGCAATCTCCCTCTTCATGTTGTCCCACCAAAAATTTTCCTTCAAATCTCTATAAATTTTGATGCTCCCAGGGTGTATAGAGAAATTGGAACGATGAGCATCATACAGAAATTCCCTTTTTAAATCAGGTAAATCGGGAACACAAAGCCTCTTCCCGAATTTCAAAATTCCATTTTCATACACAAAATCTCTCAATCTCCCATAATTCACAGCTTTAATCTTTTTTTTAATTCTCCATCATTAATCTGTGAACTCTTAATCCTTTCTAGTAAAGATGGTTTGGAAACCATTTGAAAAAGAATTGATGTTTCTCCTTCCCTGGTTATTCCCATGTCCATCTTCACTAGATCGATGAAAATTGGATCCATTTCAATTCTCATATTTTTCAAAACTCCATGATCTTTTCTGATCAAAGCATCTGCCACCTTGTTTTTCTTCCTCGGGTGGTAGTGTATCGTGCAATCATAATCCTAGAGTAATTCAAGCCATATCCTTTGCCTCATGTTGAGTTCTTTTTGTGAGAAAATATACTTCAAACTCTTGTGATCAGTATAAATCTTACATTTTTCACCATAGAGGTAGTGCCTCCATATCTTCAAAGCAAAGATCACAGTTGCTAACTCGAGATCATGAGTAGGATAGTTTTGTTCATGAATTTTCAACTGTTGTTATGCATAGGAAATAATCAGATCATTCTGCATAAGGACACAACCAAGTCCTTTCTTCGATGCATCACTATAAATAACGAACCCATCATTCCCCAATGGTAATGTCAATATAGGAGCATTGACTAATCTTCTCTTCAGTTCCTCGAAACATTCTTCAAACTCTTTTGTCCAAACAAATTTAACCCCTTTACGTGTGAGCTTCGATAATGGGATAGCCAATCGAGAAAAATTCTGGAAGAAACGTCAATAATAACCTGCTAAACCAATAAAACTACGTACCTCAGTTATACACGTAGGTGCTGGCCATTCTTGTCTTTCCTTTGTCTTAGAAGGATCAAAAGAGATTCCATTTTTAGAGATAATATGGCCTAGAAAAGAAATCTCTTGAAGCCAGAATTCACCCTTGCTAAACTTCCCATATAATTCATCTCTTCTCAGAGTCTTCAAGATAATGCGCAAGTGATTTTCATGATCTTCATAGCTTTTTGAGTATACCAAGATATCATCAATAAATACCACCACAAATTCATAAAGATATTCCTTGAAAACATTATTCATCAGATCCATGAATACAGAGGGTGCATTAGTCAATCCAAAAGGCATTACTGTAAACTCATAATGCACATACCTAGTTCGAAATGTTGTCTTCAGAATGTCTTCCTTCTTCACACACAACTGATGGTATCCAGATCGAAGGTCAATCTTTGAAAAGTATTGAGCTCCATGCAGTTGGTCAAATAAATTATCAATGCGAGGTAGGGGATACTTGTTCTTTATCGTTATAACATTGATCTCCCTTTAGTCAATACATAACCTCATGGATCCATCTTTTTTTTAACAAAAGGAACAGGGGCTCCCCATGGAGAAACACTAGGGCGAATAAATCCCTTATTACTCAATTCCTCAAGTTGTTTCTTTAGTTAGACTAATTCTACAGCGGCCATTCTATAAGGGGTCTTCGATATAGGCCTTGATCCAGGAATTAAATCAAAGGAAAACTCAACTTATCATTCTGGAGGATGTCCAAGTAAATCTTCAGGAAATACATCTAAAAATTCTTTCACAATATGTATATCCTCCATTTGAACATTCCTTTCCTCACCAACATTTATTTCATTCTATTCCTCCCCAATAATTGAATTTAGTTGAGCTACTGGGGGTGGATCTAGATAAAAATTAAGTGGTGAAGATTCTGCTCTAAAGATAAGGTGTTCCTTATCATCATCATCAAGAATCGTAACCTCTTTCTTCTTACAATAAATCTTCACATAATAGTCCGAAAGCCAGTCCATACCGAGGATTATATCAAACTCAATCATAGGTATGACGATGAGATCAGCAGATAAATAATATTTATGTTCTCTAATGGGGACTGATTCACAAAACTTTGTTGCAATGATACTTCCCTTAAGAGTTTTAACTGAAAACTCCTTTGTTAAATCAAATTGGAAATATATAATTTTCATAGCAAACTAGGAAGATATGAAACAATGCGATGATCCAGAATCAAATAATGCATTTTCTAAACTTGAGGAAACCATTAAATTACCTGCCACCACGTCTTTCGGAGCTTCTACCTCAGCAGTAGTGATAACATAAGCTTGGCCTTGATCCCTCGGCCTTTTCTGAGGTAAGTTCTCCTGACGATTAGGAAATTAATTTGCATAATGTCCCATCTCCCTGTAATTGTAGCACTGAACATTGGTAGCTTCCTTATTCCCTTTGCAATCACGAGCTTGTTGGCCTTTTTCACCACACTTATAACAGACCCCCATTCCCTTCATGAAAGTATCGGGGTGTTTCTTACCACATTTACCATAGGATGGATATTCAACCTTTCCTTTCTTCCCCTTATTTCCATTCCCATATTGATCAGCAGATCTCTTCTTCTCTTGAATTTCTTTAATGTCATAAGACTTAGAGAATTCCTTTTCAGTCTTGATAACACATGAGACAATGTCTTCGTACGACGAGAAGGACTGTGAGACTAATGCTCGACGGAGAAATGGTTTTAACCCATCAAAGAAACGATCAATATTACTTCTTGGGTTACGTATATAATCTCCATCATAACTTTCTATCCTTGTAATGTTAGCCTCATACTTTGGGACATTCTCATCCTCCTTTTGTCTCAGACTTAGAAACTGCCTTTCCATATCTGCTCGGTGGTCGCGAGGAAAGTATTTTTCTAAAAACAGATCTTTGAACTCCCTCCATTCCATATTTTAAACTTTATCATCTTCCTTCGTGTTTTGAATCAATGACCACCATTTATCATCATCTCCAGTGAGGCGGTAAACTACCATGATAACCTTTTCCCTTTCACTACTCCCCAAAGCCTAAAATATTTTCTCTAGGGAATTTATCCATTGCTCAGCTACTAAGGGATTTTTACTCCCATTGAACGTTTGTGGTTGTTGCCTCATGAATCGATCTAACATTGATCCTCCATGATACGGATTAGGGTGCTCCATACGGGTAAGGTTATTATTAATAACCTGAGTGAGTTGTCCCAGTATGGTGATTAGCTGATCGGCACTAGTTGCATCACCAGCTCCACTATAATTATCTTGAGCAGGAGGGAAATCCCTACATAGAGTGTGTGCATTGAAACGGTTTCCATTTCTTCTACTAGGGGCCATTTCTAAATAATGGCATAAACTAGATCAGTTTATGAATTAAAATACATAATCCCATACTTATAAAACACTTAACATAAATTGAACTATTTATGGATATAATCCATAATCATAAGAATTTTTTCTTTGAGTAAGTATATACTCATAAACCCTTCATAATGATTTGTAAATAAAATGAGAGTTATCCTAAGCATATCCCCCAGGAGTGTCGTAACCAAGAGTGCAGCAAGGCCCGTTGTTGTGCACCAGTTCCCGTTCGAGTCTAGTTCAAAGCGGTGTTTTCAGGTTTTACCCCTAGGTACATCTGTGCCAGAGCCGCCTCTACCTGCTCATATCCAGAAAGGGATGTATTGCTCGGAAAACTCACAAAATCTCTAAAATTCCAAAATTCTAGGAAGTTCTTCTATACTAATCCTCATAGTTCATCTTAGGTCTACGTGCTCTAATTAGAGTTTATCTAAATCTAGCTTCCAAGGTTTGTACTAAACTTCCACTGATACCAACAGTAACGCCAAAACCCCGGTTACCTAGAGTTGGTGCATTATTACATAACATTGGCATGACCACAAGAAAGATCAAATCTCGAATGACCGATTGGTTTAGTAGCCTTGGAAACACTAGATATATTCATAAGTCTTATATTACATCATAAAGTGAAAAACTACTACAACAACATATTATCTCCATATTCCACACTCATATCCCCAAATAATATCCCTGTAGGTCATTCATAATTTACTTCTTCATACCCTGGGAAAAATAAAACATAGAAAAGGGGTGAGCTCAAATGCCCAGTAAGGATAACAATATAGTGGAAACTTTCATAAATAAGAATAAACATTTAAGGAAATGTATAAATAAAACAAAAGCCTTTTAAACTTCAACTTCAACACAGTATGGAAAAAGTAAAATGAAATAATGCCATTTACTTATTCACATGGATATTATACTAATATAATAATCACATGCCATATCAATAAACAATTTTATAATGATGGAATGCATAATGCCAGAATATCCTAACCACATAGCCAAGGCCTCGTGCCAAGACTACATATATGATTTTGCCAAGACCTTGTGCCATGACAGTAGTTTGTCTCATTAGACCTACCGATGCATCGAGGAGTTATAGCGGGCTCCACCCGTCACATATTAATTCCAATGCATTCCCATATGAAAAGGTTTAAACATAACATAAACATTCGTATTAAAACTAGCATACGAAATGTCAATACTTTCACCATAAACTACGAATGGTATAAAAATTGCACATCCACAGACAAACATATCACAAAGCATTCAATACAATATAGAAGTTTTTTATCATAATAAATCAAATTCAAATAAGCGTAAAATCCGTCAATGGATGTTGACATAGATGAAATCAAAACTCTTTTTAGAGAAATATCTCTTTCTATTTTGAATTCATTTAAGAGTCGTATATTTATTAAATAAAACATTTTCTTTGAAAATATTCTTATAAGCTTCTAAGGGAAGCTTCGATGATTTTATAACGGCATAAAATAGCTGCACCCACCGTATAAGTTAAAAAAACATTCTTACCTTAATTCTGTCGAAAAGGTTAAAAAGCACCTTGTTTGGAAAACGATGGAAATATTACTTTATAAACCTCTTATAAAAAGTCAAAAAGGGTATATATTACTTTAACCCATATTCTAGTAAATAGTAAAAATGTTTTGAAATTCATTTTTGAGAAACATGGATGTGGATGATAAAGAGATCCAAGTAGATTATTACCTATAAACAACCTCGGATAATGAAGAGATTGTGAAATAACCCTTACCTTGTACTTTTCCATTGTTGGGGTAGGTTAACCTTATGTATAATAGTGAAATAATTTTTATTAAATTATAAAATAATCATATACATTCATATGATATCATATATGATCTTTTAACATTGCTTTGTTAATAATATCTTAGTATTATCGTCGTTTCAGATGTAAACTTACTCGTTTTCTTTTATATGTTTTGTTAAATAAGACATGTTTGTCATGGATAGGTTGTATATTATTCATATACAAAATTATATCATGTCCTTAAAAATTATTTTTAAACCATCAAATGATAATTATACTTGAATAGATACGATGGAGAATGAATCTCATCGCGTTCATGGAGACGGTAGTCCGTACGTACGCACGAGCGACAATATCATTCTTTTGATATTAAAATAATATATAAATGGATGGTATATCATATATAAATAATAATTAACATGTTATATTTATTATTTACATTAGTTAAAAATCATTATTATACCCATCCAAATAATAATATATTGAATAACAATTACACCACGACGTGGAGACGGTAAGCCGTACGTACGCACGTATGGTGACATGTTATTCAATGGGTGGATAGAATAATGAATATGGTTGTAACATATTTATAATAAAATCACAGTATATATATGATATTGGATTTATTATTTTAGAATGGTAATAACAAAGGAAGAAGAAGTGGAAGAAGAAAGGAACTTGGAAAAGGGTTGTGAAATCATTACCTCTTCTTCGGGTTCTTCCTTTTGATTTGATCAAAATCTCTCCATAGGTTGTCTTTCTGATCAAACTAAGGCCTCTAGGTTGTAGTTAGGGAAGTTGGGAGAGTATCTGGACAGATTTTGGACGAACCAAAAGGCTTTGAAGATGTGAATAAATGAGAAGGAAGAGTGCCCTTTTATAAGAGGGGTGAGGGGCACCTTTGGAAAATCTAGAAATAATAATTTATAATAAATTCATATTAGGTTTATAATGGCTCAAAAGTTGATTATTAAAATGTTAAGGTGGGTATAGGTCTAAAAACAATCAACCAATAGAATTTAGACAGGTTTGGGTTACTATATTAACCTTATCTTTAAGTATTAACTCTTAGTTAATTAGTTAGACATTTACCATGTCACTTTGTATTTTTATATTATATAGTTAATAAAAATAATATATACATCCAAAAGACCCCCAAGTGGTCCATAAATGATACCACTATCATGATATAAGTCTCTTTTCCGATCCTTAGATTTTTAGGAATTTAATATCAATTAATAATATAATATTTGTTTTAAAAACTCTTTTATGTCAATTTTGAAACTATTCAATAGTTGATTTTTTTGAAACTCATAACAGAATTATTACTTCAGAAAAAGTTAATTAAAACAATACTAATATGTCCTATTATCCTAGAAAATTATTTTAATTAATTAAAAGTCTCAAAGTATATTTATTTGGGTATTTATAATATCAATTAGTTTAAATTTTCACTATTATGGTAATTAATGTATCATCATTGTGTCATAAATAAATTAAATTATGTAGTCTCTGAAAAATATAAATAAATTATAATTATGTAGGAAATCGTTTTATCTTTCTAATTAATATTTATAGTCGAAATGCCATCATATATAACCCTATGTAAAAATTGTTTTGCTAAAAGATATATGCTTGTGTCATTTTGGTACTTATTTTAACTTAATGAAAATAAAGTGTCCCTATCACCTACAAGTGGCTCCATGGGGTCCCAAAATCGACCCAAAGATGAATATGGTCGAAAATGTATCAAAAAATAAGGCTAGGAAATGTTTTAGGGTAATTTAGTATTATTATAATATTATTTGTTTAACCCTTATTTACCGGATTTACCGTTAACCATGGTAAATAAAATATTTACCGAAGTAATTATTCAAAATGTCTAAAAATATAAGTGACCTATTTACACAATTTTAACATCCTAATTCCAAATATAGAATCCATTTTTCCAAATTCAAAACACAAAAGTGGCAGAAATTAATTTAAAATTAATTCCCGCTGTCAAAACAAAAAGCGTGTTTTTAAGATATAATAACTATCAAAAGATTAATACTTGTTTATGTTGGGTTTAGTTGTGATATTATGTCCAATGACCAACATTGTATTAAATAGTAGAAATATATTCTAAATATACTTTAAAACCACTCAAATTCATAATTTATCAATATAAATTATTTTGATTAAAAAAGTTGTTTTTAATTAAAATTTAGTAATTCTCTCTATTCATCAAAATATTAATGTTATCTGAAACGTACCAAAATTTCACCTTAGGCTAAATTCGATATTCCGAATCAAAATATGAAGTCAATTTTGAAATATAAAATATATATAATTTCAAAAAGTAGGTATTACTATTCATAACGGCTAGTTTGATTAGTTATGGTGTGTTAGAACTCAGTGTTGCGTACAACACACGCTATCACATTATTCAAAGAGAAGCTTACCGTAGAAGCTTGGGGTGTTACATATTTTCCTTTCCTGGGTGGTAGTGTATTGTGAAATCATAATCCTTGAGTAGTTCAAGCCATCTCCTTGGCCTCATGTTGAGTTCTTCCTGTGAGAAAATGTACTTCAAAATCTTGTGATCAATATAAATCACACATTTTTCACCATAGAGATAGTGTCTCCATATCTTCAAAGCCAAAATTACAGTATCTAACTCAAGATCTTGAGTTGGATAGTTTTTCTCATGAATTTTAAGTTGTCATGATGCATAGGCAATAACCCTATCATTCTTCATAAAAACACAACCATGTCCTTTCTTTGATGTATCACTATAAATAAAAAACCCATCATTCCCCGATGATAGAGTCAATATAGGAGCATAGACTAATATTTTTTTAAGTTCTTCAATAAATTCTTCACACTCTTTTTTCCAAACAAATTTAACTTCTTTACGTGTGAGCTTTGTTAATGGGTTAGCCAATTGGGCAACGTTCGGGACGAAACGCCGAGAATAACCTGCTAATCCAATAAAACTGCATACCTCGGTTATACTCATTGGTGCTGGACATTCTTGGATTTCTATTGTATTAGAAGGATAAACAAATATTCCATCCTTAGAGACAATATGGCCAAGAATATATATCTCTTGAAGCCAGAATTCACACTTGCTAAACTTCCCATATAATTCATGTCTTCTAAGAGACTTCGGGATAATGCGCAAGTGATTTTCATGATCTTCATAGATTTGGGAGTATACTAAGATATCATATATAAAAACCACCACAAAATCATTGAGATATTACATGAAAACTCTATTCATTATATCCATGAATACAGAGGGTGAATTAGTCAATCCAAAAGGCATTATTGTAAACTTGTAATGTCTGTACCTAGTTTGAAATGTTGTCTTAGGAATGTCTTCCTTCTTCACACACAACTATATGGTATCCAGATCGAAGGTTAATCTTTGAAAAGTATTTAGATCCATGCATTTGGTCGAATAAATCATTAATGGAAGATAGGGGATACTTGTTCTTTATCATTACAGCATTGATCTCCTTGTAGTCGATACATAACCTCATAGATCTATCTTTCTTGTTAAAAAAAAGGACAGGGCATCACCATGTAGAAACACTTTTTCGAATAAATATCTTATTACTCAATTCCTCTAGTTGTTTATTTAGTTCAACTAATTTCATAGTGGCCATTCTATAAGGGGTCTTCCATATATTCCTTGAACTAGGAATTCTGTCAATGGAAAACTCAATTTCTCATTCTCGAGGATGTCCAGGTAAATCTTCCGTAAACACATCTACATACACTTTCACAATAGGTACATCGTATATTTGACCATTACTTTCCTCACCCGTAGTTATTCCACTCTCTTCCTCCCCAATTACTGAATTTATTTGAGCTACTGGGGATGGATCTAGATAAGAATTAGGCGGGGATGATTCTACTCTAAAGATAAGGTATTCTTTATCACTGTCATCAAAAATAGTAACCTGCTTCTTCTTACAATATATTTTTGCATCATGTTCTGAAAGATAGTCCATATCGAAGATTATATAAAATTAAATCATGGGTATGATGATGAGATCATCAGATAAAGAACATTTATGTTCTCTAATGGGGACCGATTCACAAAACATTGTTGCAATGATACTTCCCATGGAGTTTTAACTGACAACACCCTTGTTAAATCAAATTCAAAATATCTATTTTTCTTAAAAAACTGGGAAGATATGAAATAATGGGATGATCCAGAATCAAATAATGCATTTTCTAAACTTGAGGAAACCAAAATTACCTTCCACAACGTCTTTCGGAGATTCAAACTCAGCAGTAGTGATAGCATAAGCTTGACATTGATCCCGTGGCCTTTTCTAAGGTATGTTCCCCTGACGCTTAGGAAATTAATTTACATAATGACCCATATCTCTACAACTATAACATTCCACGTTGACAGCAAATTTCTTTCCCTTACAATCATGATCTTGGCGTCCTTTTTCACCACATTGTAACATACTTAGATTCCTTTTAAGCATGTACCAGGGTGTTTTTTCCCACATTTACTGTAGGATGGATAATAAAATTCTCCCTTCTTTCCCTTATTTTCATTCCCATAGTGGTCAGTATATCTCTTCTTCTCTTTCTTCTCTTTAAAGTCATATGACTTAGAGAATTCCATTTCTGTCTTGATAGAACATGAGACAATTTCTTCGTACGACGAGAAGGATTTTGAGAGTAATGCTCGATGGAGAAATGGTTTTCACCCATAAATGAAATGATAAATCTTACTCCTTGTATTATGTATATAATCGTTTTCATGACTCGCTAACCTTGTAAATTTAGCCTCATACTTTGCGACATTCTCATCCTCCTTTTTCCTCAAACATAGAAATTGTCTTTTCATATCTTCTTGATGGTCATAAGGAAATAATTTTTCTTCAAAAATCTCTTTGAACTCCCTCCATTCCATATTTTATACATCATAATATTCCTTCGTGTTTTGAATCAATAACCACCATTGATCAAAATCTTCAGTGAGGCGGTAAACTACCATGATAAATTTTTCCCTTTTACTACTCCCCAAGGCATGAAATATTTTCTTTAAGGAATTTATCCATTGCTCAGATACTAGTGGATTTGTACCCCCATTTAATGTTGGTGTTTTTTTTTCACATGAAGTGATCTAAAATAAATCCTACATGCTGAGGATCAGGGTGCTCTATATGGGTAAGGTTATTATTCAAAACCATAGTGAGTTTTCCCAGTATGGTGATTTGCTGGTCAGAACTAGTTACATCACCAGCTCCTCTATAATTATTTTGTGCAGGAGGGAAATCCCTACATGGTGTGTGTGCATTGATACAGTTTCCTTTCCTTCCACTAGGTTCCATTTCTATACAATGGCATAAATAAGATTAGTTTATGAACAAAAATACATAATTCAAAACTTGTAAAACACTTAACATAAATTGAATAGTTTATGGATATAATCCATAATAATAATAATAAATTTCATTGAGAAATTCTATAGTCATAAACCCTTCATAATGGTTTGTAATGAAAATGAGAATTATCTTATGAATATCCCACAGGAGTGTCGTAACCAAGAGTGCAACAAGACCCATTGTCGTGCAAAAGTTCCTGTTCGAGTCTATCTCAAAGCAGTGGTTTCATGTTTTACCCCTAGGTACATCTGTGCCAGAGCCACCTCTACCTTCTCATATCCAGACAGGGATGTATTGCTCGTAATACTCACAAAATCTCTACAGAAAAAAAATTCTAGTAAGTTCTTCTATAAAAATCCTCACATTCCATCATAGGTCTATGTGCTCTAATAAGATTTAATTTAAATCTAGCTCCAAGGTTTTGTACTAAAAAACCTATGATTCCAACTATAACACCCCAAACCGAGTTACAAAGAGTCGGTGCATTATTAAATAACATTGGCGTGATCAGAAAATATCAAATCTCGAAAGACCGATTAGTTTAGTAGCCTTGGAAACACTGGATAAATTCATAATGTTTACATTACATCATAAAGTGAAAAACTACAAAAACATCTTTTTTCCCTAGAACACACTCATATCCCCTCATACTATCCCTATAGTTCATTCATAAAATACTTCTTCACATCCTGGGTAAAATAAAAAATAGAAAGGGGTGAGCTCAGATGCCCAGTAAGGATAACAATATAGTGGAATCATTCATAAATAAGCATAAACATTTAAGGCAACGTTGGTACTATTTGTGTGGAGGCCCCTCATTGTTTGGCAATGATTGATATCAATGGGAAAAACGAGCAGAGTCAGACTCTGACGGATTTTTGTCAAGAAGTTGTAATTGCTGGAAAATGGGGAGATGTCTTGGACAGTGACAAGGAAAATTGTGGTGGATTGGATAGGCCTTCCTTCAGTGATGTAGTCAAGGATGGAAAGAAAAAATCTGGAAATGAGGAAAATCCCCCATCTAAAAGTAGAATGAGGAAGACTTACTCTGACTTGCCAAAGATGGTGTCAACTAGATCTGCTACCAGGCAATCCTCTAAGGAGTTGTTATCCTTAGAGAAGCTGAATCTCAGACAAAAATATGTGAAGGCCCTAAAACATTATGACAGCTCTGAATGGGAATCAGATATGACCGAGGAAGTCTTATATCATGGGTATGGTGAGGGGTATGAATTCTATGACATGTAACTGGTTTTCTTGTGGTTGCTTGTTCCATGTACTTTTCTTTTCTTAATAAATGGTCAGAGGCTTTACCTCTGACTGAACTTTCCTGGTATAAATAAAACAAAAGCCTTTAAAACATTATATTCAGCATAATATGGCAGAAATAAAATGAAATAATTCAATTTTCTTATTCACATGAATATTCTACTAATCGAATAATAACAGGAATTATCAGTAACCACATTCATAATGATAGAATGCATAACACCAGACTATCATAACCACATAGTCAAGGCCTTGTGCCATGACTACAAATAAGCTTCTGTCAAGGCCTTGTGCCAAGACATTAGTTTGTCTCATGAGACCTACTGATGCATCGAGGAGCTATAGCGGGCTCCACCTTTCACTTATCAAGTCCAATGCATTCCTCATATGAACAGGTTTAAACATAACCTATACATTCGTATTAAAACTAGCATACGAAATGTCAATACTTTCTCCATAAACCATGAATGTTATAAAAATAACACATCCATAGTCAAACATATCACAAAACCTTCAAGACAATATGGAAGTTTTTTATCATAATAATTCAACTTCAAAAGAGCTTAAAATCCATCAAAGGATGTTGACATAGATGAAATCAAAACTATTTGAGGGAAATATATCTTTTTTAGAAATCATTTAAAAGTCAGAAAATTATAATAGAAAACATTTACTTTTAAAATATTCTTATAAGCTTGTAAGGAATGATTTGATTATTTTATAAAGGAGGAAAATAGCCACACCAACCGTATCAGTTAAAAAAGGCATTCTTACCTTAATTCTATCGAAAAGGTTAAAAAGGTCCTTGTTTGAAAAATGACAGAAAGATTACTTTATAAAACTCTTATAGAAATTCAAACAAGGGTATAAATGAATTTAACCCATAGTCTGTAAAATAGTAAAAATTATTTGAAATAAAATTTTAAGAAACCAGGATGTGGATGATAAAGAGGTCCCAGTAGATAATTACGTATAAACAACCTCGGATAATGAAGAGATTGTGAAATAAACCCTTACCTTGTATTTTTTTCCTTGGTATAGTGTATTTTAACCTCATTTATAATGTTTAATTAATTGTTATTATGTTAAAAAAGAATTATATACATTAATATGATATCATATTTGATCTTTTAACATTTCTTTGTTAATTATATCTTAGTATTATCGTCGTTTAGGGTGTTAACTTACTCATTTTATTTTATATGTTTTGTTACATAAGCCTTGTTTGCTATGGATAGGTTGTATATTATTCATATTCAGAATGATATCAATTCCTTAAAAATTATTTTTACTCATCAAATGAGAATTATACTTGAATGGATACGATGGGGAATGAATCTCATGGCGTTCGTGGAGACGGTAGTCCATACGTACGCACGAGAGACAATATATTTTTTTATATTAAAATAATATAAAATTGTTTGGTATATAATATATAAATAATCATTATCGTGTTGTAATCATTATTTACATCAATTTCACTTCATTATTATACCCATCTAAATAATAATGTGTTGAATAATAATTACATCACAACGTGGAGACGGTACGCCGTACGTACGAACGTATGGTGACATCTCATTCAAAGGATGGATAGAATACTGAATAGGATTGTAGAATATTTATAATAACATCATAATATATAAAATATGCTGGAGTAATTATTTTAGAATTGAAATAACAATGAAAGAAGAAGTGGAAGAAGAAAGGAACTTGAAAGAGGGTGGTGAAAACATTACCTCTTCTTCGGATGCTTCCTTTTGATTTGATAAAAAGGGATCCTTAGGATGAATTTATGACTAAAGTAATCCATCTAGGTTGAATTGAGGTAATTTTAGAGGATAATTGGGTAGGTTTTGGCTGAACCAAAAGGCTTTGAAGGTATGAAAAATTGGTTATAAGTGGTTTCCATTTATAAGGGGGAGGAGGGGCTCTTTAGAAAAAACATAAAGTATTAATTTATAATAAATTAATATTCAATGTATAATGGCTCCAACATATATTAATCAAAGAATAAGGTGGGTATGCATCTAAATCCTTTCATAAAATAGATTTTAGACTCGTTTGGGTCACTATATTAACCTTATCATTTAGTTTTAACTATTACTTAATTAGTTTGACACTTACCATGTCAATTTGTATTTTTATATTATATAGTCAATAAACATACTATAAACTTCCAAGATACCCCCAAGTGGTCAATTAACAATAAAACTATAATTATATAAGTTCATTGGCCGAACCTTAGATTTTTAGAAATATAATATCACTTAATAATATAATATTTGTTTTAAAAACTCATTTACCTAGATTTTGACAATATCTAATAATTGATTTTTTTTAAAGTAATAAAAACTTTATTAATTAGAAAAAAATTCATTTAAGAAATCCCAACATGTCATATTAACCAATAAAATTCATGGACGGCTTCAAAACTTTAAAATTATATTTATTATAACATTTATAATACTAATTACTTGATTCTTTCATTAATAGGGAAAATACTGCATCATTATTGTGTCATAAATAAATTTACTTATTCAATGTCTAAAAATTGTAAATAAAATAACATTATGTAGAAACTCCTTTTATCTTTCTAATGAATATTTATAGTCTAAAATATAACATATATTACCATATGTAAAAATTGTTTTTCTAAATGATATATGCTTATATCATTTTTGTATTTACTTTAACTTAATTAATATAAAGTGTCATTATCCATAAAAAGTAGATCCATGCGGTCCCAAAATAGACCCAAAGATGCCCATGGTCGGATATTTATCATCCAATAGTATTATTACATGTTTTAGGGTAATTTATTATTGTTATAATATTATTGTTTTACTGTTATTTACCGGATTTACCCTTTAACCATGGTAAATAAAATATTTACTGAAGTAATTATTCAAAATATCTAAAAATAAAAGTTACCTATTTACAAAATATGGACCTACTAATTCTAAATATGGAATCCATTTTTCTAAATTCAAAACACATAAGTGTCAGAAATTAATTTAAAATTAATTCACGTTGTTAAAACAAAAAGCGTGTTGTTAAGAGATAATAACTATCAAAAGATTGGCATTTGCTTTTGTGCAGTTTAAATGTGAAATTATGTCCAATGAACAAAATTGGATTAAATGGTAAAAATATAATATAATTATACTCTAAAATCACTCAAATTCATAATTTATCACTATTAATTATTTTGATTAAAAAAGTTGTTTTTAATTAAAATTTAGTAATTTTCACTATTCATCAAAATATGAATGTTGTCCGAAAATTACAAAAAATTGACCCTAAGATAAATTTTATTTTTTGAATCCAAAAATGAATTCCATTTTGAAATATAAAATGTACAAAATTTCCAAAATTTGGTATTACTATTCATAACGGCTAGTTTGATTGGTTGTGGTGTTTTAGAAGTCAATGTTGCGTACAACACATGATACTATATTATTCAAAGAGAACTGTATCGTGGAAGCTTAGGGTATTACATTATACATTCATAAGCCGTATACCATCAACCAATTATCCTTTTTCATTTCATAGCATTCAAATTTTTCTAAACAACCTCTTATACCATTATTTATGTATAGAAACATCTATAAATATTCCTCTTTGAACTAAAATTAACATATCAACAGATTCATCATGAATACATTTTAGCACATGTCAATTACATGTTTAAAATTTCTGATTCCAAGGTTCAAGAATGTTGGCGCACCTCATGGGTGGCCCAAAATCAGTAAAATAACTCTACATGCATCCCATAGGGATTATGACGGGTTGAATTCCTCGTTTAGATGTCCATTTTACAAAATTAAACAAAAGGTGTCAAATGCATAACAATATATAATCTAGAAAGAAACCAAACACACACAAAAAAAACTCAATTACTATGTGATATACCATTTATACCACTTATGTAAAATATGAAGACAAACACACTCTTAATAGAATCCTTATATCTAGATTAAAACACCCCTTGAATACCCAACCTAGATTCCACTATAAAATAGGGTCTAAGGGATTTAGAATAATATCGAAGGAACTATAAACAATAATCATGAAAATAGTTGAAATATGGTATTTAGAATTACCCAGATATCTGATTTTCAACCAACAACACTTAAAAAGTCCATTAATCAAAGGAGAACCACTCATGGAAAGCCTATATCAATTAGTTTGTCCCAGTATTTTTTTTCACATTTACTAGATTTCCAAACAATTCATAAACAATATGTTTTCCACTATCTAAGGGGAGTGAGGTCTGTTGGTTACCTAGAATTCTCCAAACAGTTTGAAAAATTTTCACCAACCGTGTGGAACTATACAATTCATGGTTGGATGGTTTGGATATCCCCCATGCTCTATTTATATAACTATGCACATATTCTACTTGTTTTACATGGTTTGGGATCATGGTTTACACTAATCATGCGCCAACCATGAATCATGAAAAAAATGGCCATTTTCCTTTTTCATTCATTCTCCAATCCCCTAGAACACCCCGAAGAATCTTCATACACGTAATATACATTTAATTATCCGAAATCAATGAATTGAAAATGATATTCATACAATAATGTACTTTTATTAAATTCTAGTTCTTACCACTTCCTTATCTTATAATGAATTGTCCTTGAGCTGTACTGCCGGGAATACATAATCTTCAAAAGTAAAGAGATCATACCACTACACCAGATTATCCATCCCCCTTTAACATGTTCATCTTTAACATTACCATGCTCCCAAACACTCAACTTGAATGTATAACCTTACCAAAAAAAACATTTTCCAACAATCCACAAGATGAACCAAACTCTCCAAAAGGCACATCAACCCGAATCCTCACCATATCCTCTATAATTCCATAGGGAATTTGAGGCACCAGTGCCAAAAATTCACCATAAGGAATCTACTCACACAACACAATAACATCATGGAAGGACCAATTATAACCGTAATGGTCTATACCTTCCGCAACTCATAACCCAAATCACAGGAAAGCATTTTAATATATTTTAAAAACTCTAATGGTCACCCAAACTTGTCATCACCCAAGTGAAACACACAATCCTTCCAACCAATATTTCTAACATACATAGATCGTCCACTTGAAACCCAAATATCTCATTCTATAATCGAATATATATATACAACATAACCACAATACTCAAAGAACTCAACCAGTCAAACATGATCCAACACTCATGACAATCATAACTCCCCCAAATAGTAATCACTTGAGTCCAACCATCCAGAAATACTCGTCTCTATGTAAAAAAACCACTTTCATATGTGGTATTCTCTCACCATACACAATAACATACCCCCACTATCATCAGTGACTGGATATTCTATTATCACTAAAAACCCACCAAAATTTCAACATAATATTCAATACATACCTACCACATTCTTAACTCATCGTACTTGAATATGAACATGGACAAAAACCTGCATAGTCATCTTACCATGCCATTAAAACCACCTACGGGTATCTCTACACCATCCAATTTCTAAATAAGAACATGACCTCCATCAATTTATAATTCAATTTAAAAAACATCAAAAAAAACATCAAACCAATTCTGGGATACACTTATGACACCCATTCATTTTTCCACATCATATAGTAGAACCCTTGAATAGTCTGTCTTAGAACATCAATATTCCAATAATGGCACATGACCATTTATCGCTTTTCTAAGGTGTTTACTGACTCAAGGACTATCAGTATCAAAAAATGCAACTACTAGTGTCATTTCAAGAATTCTGGTATAACTCCCCCATCACAAAATCACTACCCTCCAAACCATAATTGGACACTACCACCCCCACCAACATTCCCGACACAAGAAGTCCTACCATTTTTACACTAAGTAAATAAGTCTTGGTTATTAATCAAACCCATTACAAAATTTGATACATTCTTTTGATTCCAAATAATCCATTTAATGTGATTTACATTTCACTACATTTTTTCATCCATCCTAGTTGATTTTATTTTTCCATGATTGGCATATCCTATAAATTCTCACCTTCACTACAGGAACATCATTACCTAAAATGACCAATATTCCTTCAATCCCATGGAAAATATGTGGTCACAAAATCACACATACCAGACTCCACATCTGTTCTCCAATAAGGTTCTAGAACCAAAAATCCATTTCCACAAATGGTTGTCATGTCTTACAACTGAATTCCATGGTTTTAATATAGAAATATCGAGTTTATTTTGGGACTACCTAGATCCCAAATCCAAAACATGGCTCAAGCAATAACCACATTCAATGCTGACCTTTCCTCCTTCAAAGAACCAAATCTACACCTCACGGGTTTCTTATTGTCATTCATATTCCACCAAATCATTTCATAACTCTACTCTATACATACATGACTAAATTATCACTTCCCAACTTATGAGTGTCATTACCATCACATTACCAAAGGAATTCATGACATAATGGTTCACATATATATTATAATCTGAACCCCATAAATTTAGATGTTTTGGTATATAATCTCATAGATCAAAAAGATAACTATAATCAGATATATATTACCAGCTTTTGTGAATGTCACCCTCAATGTTCAACAGAACCTGGTCCATCTTGGGGACCTCAACTATAAATTTTTTATGGTGTACCTCCCACCATCATGCTGAACATTCACTTTTATTAGAGAAAAAAATAATCATGTCCCACATCCAACCCAAATGCATTCAAGTCTCTTAGCATAAATCCATAGATTCCATGAGTTACTAGGGATAATTATAAGATGTTGAGTATGATCGTCATTGAATAAAATTAAGCTATGTATTTCTTTAAAAACACTAGCACAACTCATCCATATATAAAGTATCATCTATATATTGGAAACAATGACCTTAAAAAATATTCAAGACTCCTTGTTTGCACATGAATCATCAGTACTTAACCACCACTGCTCATGATTTATAGCCAACCAAGACTCGGCACTGCTCCATAACCATCTTCTAAACAATCATGAACCAATTTTTCCTTTGTCACTACTACCACAACATCACTAAATTCTTTCCAAAGAGACCCTAGAAGTTATAAACCAAAGAAAAATGGTCCACCACACCAACCAAATCAAACAGTTTATCACAAAACCATGCTTCCTACTTCGGTTTCATATATAATGACAAGTGTTTATACTTATCCACTTGTTCAACCCTCCTGAATGGACTCAGGCCTTACCATCACATAAATGCATATAGAAATCATCATTTCCATCGAGTTATTGTAACCTACTGGGACCACACACTTAGACCATCATTATAATACACAATAATATTTTACCAGATCTAATCCTAACACCCACTTACTCATTTGACCATGCCTCCAAGTCCATTAGCCCCATCAGCCTCAAGGAACTCTCGAAATTGTTCTAAAACCACCTGACCAATTGAACAAGAACAACTAACCACATCACTACCCTCCCATTGGGAATCACCTTTATAATGAGGTATCAAACCATGCTTCAGTCACTAATGATTCTCCCAAGACAACCCACTCATCTTCACAACATTATTCATGTCACCAAACCCATTGATGTTCAAAATTATCCCTATTGTCCAATATACACAATTCAAATGTAAAAACATTGATCCATTACTTATGAATCCAAGGGAACTAACAAACATCCAAAAAATACCACGTTTATCTCTTGAGGGTCATGGGATATCATCTTCATGATTAGGTAAGGGTAACAAGTCACTAACCTCGCTCTCTATAGGCCACATTCATTACATTTCTAGAAAGTCACAACTCATAGGTGGCTCTCTTACCCTTATCCCAGGAAACTGTGTCCAATACACACAAAGAACTTTTGTCTCTTAGTTTCACACCAAGCATAATCACACACAAGCCTCAGAATCACAAGCCACCCCCCACTCTGTTCCAAAACAAAACTCGCATGGTCTAAACATACATGGCTTGTCACACCCACAAAAAAAATACACACCACTATAGATGATACAAACTAGTAATTATTTCTTATGTATAACATACAACCCATAAAATTATAACCTAGAAGGGTTACCACTATCATGTTATGTGGAAACATCTCAAAACCATCAAGGTCGCAACCGTACCGAAAGGAAAACAAGAAATACCCCTTTTATCTACCCATCAGGACTCATCAATGTTTACCAATATATAAAAATGATATCATGCTAGGGAACTATCACTCTCCATACCACACATACAATGTCCAAATAAGAAACAATATGAATATTGAATACTATTCTTCACCTAAAATTTCATCATTACACACATTTTATAATTAACATGACTATTTTAAAAACCCACGGGTTTACAAATTCAAAAAAACCTTTTGACCAACATTGAAAAGTTCCCTACATATTTGGATCTATATTTTAAAACATTTTCATAATAATCATCTCAAGGTAAATCTAATTGGTGAGGAACTCAATGGAAAATACACTACCTGCTATACTCAACACACAATATACACACTATTTTGATGGATGTTATCACATCTCTAATACTACACTGAACTATTCAGGTCATGTTCCATGGTCAAAATCTATTAACCCAATATTGTAGATACAATTAATTTATTATGAACCCACTTATGAATCCATTTTCCACTTTTACAACACATATCCTTACCCTTAACCAACTTTTTACAACCCTTATTCTAACTCCTTAACAAACATCAAAATGCATATTTCTTCAACCATTTTACCATCATGATGGAAACCATTTTCTATTATAAACTATTCAATCCTTGAAAATTAAATACAACCAAGTATTTTAACCCGTTTATAATGTTTCATTAAATACACTACTCCATAACAACTAATTTACCCTCTTTCCTTATACCTATTTCCATCATCTTTATTAGACATTGTTTTCATTAATTTTTTCATGAATGTAAATTTCATTCTACATTCCATGTCCCACACACCCATATCATGTGTGCCTACCATGATACAAGCCACCTATATCCCATGATTCCTATAATGATGTATGAATACACAATATCATGTCCTTGAATCCGCGATAAAATTATCATTATACATACACATCACATAACTAGTTTATCATCCAATTGTGAAATATTATCAACAGTAACAACAAAAAAGAAGAAAAAATCCCCCCCAATGGAGATATGGGATTTCCATCCAACATGGTTTAGCTACTCCATATATCAAATTTCCTTCCTAGATCAAACACATCATATTATCTTTTCTATGATTCCTAGATACTATGTCCATTAAAAAGACTTCTATAATTCAACTCTGTAAAATCTCAGACAATGAAGCCACTAAATCGAGGCCCTAATCTAGGTCACCATATGACCTCAGGCTCACCTTCCCACACCTCAGAGTTTTCCACTAGTAATGAGGGTCTAATAATCCTCATCGGTAGACTATACCCTTTTTACAAGAGTAAGAAATATTTTATAATAAATAAATAGAGGAAACATATCTAATATCAAATGAACATGAATAAAAAAACCATTTACCAAAAAGATCACATGTCCACAATCAAATAGTAATTATTATATGTTATGATATTTATTCCAAGAGTGCAGGAAACCTGAAAGTAAATACAAACTGTAGAATCCACCAGATGATACTATCTCCAATAGTAGAACTTCATCCTTTCTCCTCCTAGGACCTACTCAACTCCAAAAAAATGTCCCTAACCCCTCTCCTGACATGCACCTAGGAAATATACTCAGGTACCCAATAGTGCCTAATTTTGGGTGAGTACAACTTAGTAGGACACAAACAATTGTTTTTACAAAATATCTCATTTAAAAATATATTTAATGCAAGAAATAAATTAATAACAAGAAAAAAATGAAAATGTGGGTGACAATAATTAATGATCTTTACCTTAACACTTTATATCATTATTACCATCTCTATCATTTGCACTATCTTTATCACTTAATCCATTTTCATTATGTGTTTCATGGGTTATGCTTTTACATCATTTACATAACAGCCTATGACAATAATGATCTTGCATAAGGGTATAAATCATGTTCACAATCTTAGTAAGGATAAAAAATTCATAAAAATAAATTACCTTTACCATGGAGTCTCAGTCTAGGTAATCTCATCAAATATAACAATTATGGGCATAATGAATTCGTTTGACTCCCTATTCCATGCATTTTTTGGTAGGGTTAGAGCATCAGTTTGACCCAAACAGTGTGAGGATCCTCAGACCATTATATCACCACCAAGCCATGTGAATATGATTATTTATCCATTCACCACAAACATACTGTATCATGCCACATGCCCAAAAAAATAAATATAACCATAATAATCTATAACAAAAAACATGGTGATTAATATTATTCCACAACCCATTAACACATTTTCTATTTACATTACATATCCATTTATCCCATTCACCATTCTCATTCCAAAATCATTATGAATATTAAATAAATCCCATACATTATCCAATTTGGGATACCCATTATTTCTATATGTTAATAAATTTAACATATTAATCATTTCTCATGAAAACCCCACTTATTCATTCCATATAGAATTCATAATATTTTTGGCACATCATAGAAATCAAATTAAATCATTTATAATATTTATGAATCTCAACCCAATATACCATTAACACATACATAAAATAACTATACATGACTCATTCACCCATTCCCATTTTCATTTATTAACCCAAAAATCTCATTATTCATTCATAATTATTAAACCATTATATAATTACCGTTTACATTTCATATATTATATAAACCATTGTCAAGTGACCAAAAAACCCTTTATGCCATTATCCATTCCTAGATTATCTATTAATATTCATATTTCAAATAATATTATCATATCATTATGTTAATCATGACTACAGTTTATCACCCAATAATTCCTTATTTTACATTATTAATGTCAGTGTTTAGAAATGTCATCATACCCCATCGGTGGCCCAAAATTGATCAAATCATTATCCATGCATACCACAGAGATTATATGGGGTTCAATTCACAATTTAGACACCCATTTTACCAAATCATACTAATGGAATCAAACAACCTACAATAGATAATCAAGAATGAAACTAAATATGAACATTTAAACTCAATGGATATATGATATAAATTTTACACCACCTACCTTGGATATTATGTTAAATGAACTCTTAATCATTGGATTAGACGTAGAATCAAAAACCCCTTGAAGCCATGTACTAGATTCCACAAGAAGAAGGGGTTTTAAGGATTGGAAAGAATATGGAAGGAACTATGAACACCAATATGGAAAAAGGAAGAATGTGTGGTGTTAGACTTACCTAGAACCTCAATCCGCAACCAAAAACACTCCAAACAGACACAAATCATAGATAAACCAACCTTGGGAAGCATGGATCAATTTATTTTATCCGTAATTTTCAAAGGAGAAAATGAGGGTGAAATATAATGGGGATCTAAAAATCATGAGATGGGCATGATTTCTCTATCCATGTGAAAATTGTATGCAATCCACTATCTAAGGGATGTGAGGTCTCATGGTTACCTAGTATTTGGCACATGTTTTTAAAAATAATTCACTAACCATGTAGAATTATATTTTCCAAGACTGAACGGTTTACCTCACCCAGTTGTATGGTTTATCAAACCATGAAGCTCCTCCTACTTGTTAGTGCGGTTTGGGAACATGATTTAGACTATCCAAGAAAAAACCATGCTTTATATACCAAAATTCCATTTTTATTTTTCTTCCATGATCTGAATCCCAAAATTAACCCCAAGCACCCTCTTACACCTGATATACAATTATTTATCCAACTATAAGGAATTCAAACCATGATTCAAATAATAATTTACTTCCACAAAGTTCAGTATCATAAAGTTACAACATATGATTCTCAAATATCTTATGTTATTTTGATAATACTATATACTAACATTCATTACATTCATCATTTTATACTTTAATTATAACATTAATGGGAATTATATTCCACCGATTTCTTATGTACATCGTATGCTATCCGATGCATATTGAAAAGTTCATAGAAATTTTAGTGAATTTTACATGGTTTTAGTTTATATATTTGTTTTTATGTTTCAATTTATTGTTATATATAACAAATTGAATGATGAAACTCAACCTTACAATCATCTAGTGTTATATTAAGTGTACTTATATGTAATAAATCATGAAATTAAGTATATATAAAGTATGTGCATTCATAAATAGTCCCTTGGTAGATATTTTTATGACCTATAAAGATTTATTTAATTAAAAAACATCATATTCATCTTAAACAATGATAAAACTATTATTTAATTCATTTTTACCTCTTCCTTAAGAAATCCATTGTGTAATTATAATATAACAATGTTCTTGTATAATTTAAATACTTTTTTACATCTAGTACCATAAATAATCTTACATTCGCAAGTATAGCCATGGATTCAAAGATCTCAGCCAAATAAATCCCCACAGTATAGGAATAATATTTTCACAAAATTTATTATTTGATCCAAGTCACAATGAAATCATTACTGAGTATTTTAGAAAACTTTCAAAAATAAAATAAAAAAAATCTTTTTCCATGCAATAACTTCCAATTTTTTTCTCAGATTGGTCATTTCCATCAGGAATCATTTTATCCTAACTCCGATATCTATAAATTTCTTCATGAAATTCTTATATTTGATATAGGATATAATTTATATATAGATACCTAATTCTCCTAATCTAAAATAATTAGGTCAATAAAAATTTATTTATCATGTATTTCTTATCTAATTTCATATATATAGTTAATGTTTCTTTTATAAATTCTTCATCAGCAGAACTTTCATTTGAGTCACCTGTATCCTATTGAGATCCCCAATGATCCAATAAAAATTTCAACACATTTTTTAACAAAATAGGTTGTTTCTATGTGAAATATTCTCACTAAATATTTTAACCTTCTCATAAATATTTAGAAACATCTGACCTTAAATAACTATGAAATCATTGTTTTCAACTATTTTACAATGGCTTTTTGTAATGAACCATTATATTTTACTTTTGGTTGTATATTAATGAAAAAATCAATCATATTATTGATCATTAAACTTATTACTTTTCTATATTTTATAATAATGATATTTTCCCCAAGTAATCATAAATTATTAAGAGTGTGTTTATTTATTTAATCAATTTTATTTGTATCTTTTTCATTGTATAAATCCAAAATAGTATTTTAGATATGTAAACCATGGTGAGATCTAATTCATTCTAAACTGCATATGGGTTTTTATGATTTTATTCAATGATATAATTTTTATAATATGGTCCCTCCTTTCAATGACTCTATATTATTACGAATTCCTCACCATTGTAATCTGATATTCAATCCCATGTTTTTAATGATATAAATCCCCCGGGTTATTACTAAATTCAATTTCATATATTTTAATATTACATTTGATATCGAGTAATTCATTAAGATAATTAAGGATTATAGGTAACCTCCATTAGCAACACCATAAGATTATATCCATCAAATAATACATCATCGTAAAAATTTCCATTATACGGTCTAGAAGTCATAGTCCCACAAAAATAATCACGAATATAATTGAGAAACTTTAAGGATTTTACATTTAAAATCCTATATACCATTCAAAATAATTTTACCCTTTTACATTAATCACATTTTTGAGTGTGATCACACATGAGGTTGTTAAAATCTCTATCACCATTGTTCTTAACCATGTTTTGAAAAAAAAATCTAAAATAGAAAATATTTCTATTACACTTCCAATTTTCCTCATCATTAGAAAACATGCACCAAACATTATCACTGATATGGTTAGGATTCCCCTTGGTTCATTTCAATTATTAAAAAACTTATCAATTTAAACATTAAAATGGAATTAATTCTCACTTAATTAAACAATATATCATCAACTACACGACTAGCACACACTAAAATGATTTTGACTAATTTCATTAATCAATACCTAATTTATTCATCTGAGACCATTTCAATTCTATTTAATCTTCCGAGAGACAATAATTTAGAGTCCCTCATAGTTTCAAATTAGAAAAATACTTTATTATTTTATTTAATTGTTGTTATTATACCATTATATTAATTGATATGAGATGAACAACCAATATATAGAATCCACATTATAGACCTATATATTTAATTGAATGTTTTATCATTTCCAATGGCTTTTTCAGTACATAAATGCTTCAGGCATGACAACCTTCCCACATTTTTTGATAGTGGTTCGGCTTGCATATCTTCAATCTCTATTCAATACTTTTATATTTTTAAGGTTGAAAATATTTTATGGATTTTATAATTTTTTAAAAAGTTACAAAAACATTATTCCACTATTATTGGCCTCTTTGTACAACATAGATATATAATAAATTTTTTTCCCCAAAACCATAATAACAAAAGTAGTATTGATTAAAAGAATAAAAATTTATGAATTTAGGTTACCTATTTTAAATAAAATTTCTCTTAAAAATATAGTTTCACAAAGATACAAACATATTGTGTGTGACCAAAAATTATATGGGAGTAGCGCCTTATATTTTTTATATTCCTTTTAAATTATTCTTTTAAATAGTGACATTTTGAGAAATATTTATATCTACCTCCATTATTAGTTTTGATGCTTGAGGGTTACCATTAAATATAGCTTTTTTCTTTTCAGGATAATTATAAATCATATTCATGCAATAAATTTTTAAATATATACACTATGGTAAAGCCATAAAATATTCCTTAGAGACATTAAGAATGTTTTTATCATCCTTGGAAGATAAAAAACGTGATCTCCAATATGAAATGATGATAATAAGGATTACTTCTAGATAATTGAAAATGTACCAACACGTTATATCTTCTCATTTTAGTTACATTAATCTATCAAATATTTATTTTATAACTTTAGTTATTTATGAAATACCCTTGAATGTTCTCTATTTTTGATCCAAATATCAACCATTTTCTTTGAGATTCTATAATTTTTATATATTAGTTTAGAAATATTTACTTTTTGTTCTAATTCATCTTCCTCTTTTTTTACATATATCAAAATAACTATCAAAACACTGCATTTTATTTTATAAATTAACTACTAAATAGATTGATTTATTTTATTAATTATTTCATATCATAATTAATATCAATTAATCCCTCGATTTCAATATCTTTGTTACTCTTCAATTTATCCATTGAGTTTTATACAATAGCCAACATGGAATCTTTTTTAAGGTCTCTAGTTTTCTCATCAACCACCTAATTCATTCATTCTGAATATTATACTTTTTTTGAAATAATATTATTTCTCCCAAAGAACCTCAATAATGATATTTTCATTCCTTTCAATTCCTTTGGTGTATTCATAGATGGAACTTCATCTTCAAAATTTTATTGATATTTTTGTGGAACACCTAGATGAAATGTGAACAAATATCCGCACCAAAATGAAGTATGTTGATCGATAAATTTAAATGTCACTTAATTTATTTTTATATTATATGCAGTAAATAAAATATTATCAAACAACGATTGATGTCTTAAATCCACATTTGTTAAAATAAATTTCCAGTGCCTTGAATGTAACTTCTTGTTAGTTCCCTTTCATGTTGGAATCATTATATATATATATATCACATTTCATACTCATGAATAATTCAATGTTGAATATCACTAATTTCATTATCATTGATTCCTTATAACATCATGTAAAATCATATATATAATCATCTCAAAATTATTTGAAAAAAAATCATTAAATATTTCTCAATAGAAAAACATATCATCCACCAAGATATCTTATAGATAAAAATGCATAAAATAATTCATTACAAATTATTATAAATTCTTCATTTAAAAAAATAATAGACTACTTCACAATATTTGAAATATTCTCACATAAATTTTATGTCTTTTCACTATATAACTTGATAGGTATTTCATACTATGAATGTGCTGTGAATAGGATAAGCTAATGAACTCCCAAGCACCATAAAAAAATTTGTATCTATAAAGAATTATTTTTTTGTACACATTATTTTAGCCTCCTCTCTTCATTCTCACTAATATAACTTATATAGAAACAATTTACATATCTATTCCCATGATTTTAAAAAAATACTCCCCCAGTCCTTTCAATAAATGATATTTTTTTCTTGGATAATTGGTTTTTAATTTTGTTTGACAATAGACACATGTATTGTAACGCCTCGACCCCAGCTACCCAGAGTCGGTGCATTACTTCGTAACATTGGCATGATCACAAAAGATCAAGTCTCGAAAGACCGATTAGTTTAGTAGCCTTGGAAACACTAGATACATTCATACATGTTACATTACATCATAAAATGAAAAACTACAACAACAAAGTCTCCATAGTCCACACTCATATCCTCTTCTGACTATCCATGTAGGTCATTCATAAAATACTTCTTCACATCCTAGAAAATATTAAATCATTGAAAGGGGTGATCTCAGATGCTCAGTAAGGTTAACAATATAGCGGAAGCTTTCATAAATAAACATTAACATTTAAGGCAATGTATAACTAAACCAAAAGCCTTTTAAACATGAACTTCAACATAATATGGCAAAAGTAAAATGAGATAATGCCATTTACTTATTCACATGGATATTCTACTGGTCGAATAATCACATGCAATATCAATAACCACTATCATAATGAGGAATGCATAATGCCAGACTATCATAACCACGTAGTCAAGGCCTCATGCCAAGACCACAAATAAGATTTTGTCAAGGCCTCGTGCCAAGACACTAGTTTGTCTCATGAGACCTGCCGATGAAATTTTTTAGAAGATACTTATGTTTAAAATTGCTCAAATATACTCCAGTGTTTTTATGAAAACATTATGCAAGATTCTGAAAACAAAATAACTAATTCTGAGACTGCTCGACTAATTACAGGCCATGATGGGTCCACGCCCATTCCCTTCCTGACTACCACACTCGAGAGTCAGGTTTTCTGAAAACATTTTTAAGCTTGCGTTAAATACGTATACATTTGTACTGGATTTTCATATATTAGAGAGAAATATCTCTTTTTTTAAATCATTTAGAAATCACATAATTATAAAAGAAAACCTTTTGAATAAACGTAAAAGTCAAAGGGGTTTATACACCGTATAAAAGAAAGTTGTGTATAAAACAAAATATGCCTCAATGAATGGAGATTGAGAAGAAGTATCGTAAAAAGATAATTTTTAAATAAAATATATCTATTATGTGTATTAACTATATGTTCACATAAATAAAGTATAAATACAAGATAGGACATAATAATATCAGGACATAATTTGAAAGTAGGAGATTAACCCAAAGAATAGAAATTGGGTTACGAAGTTCCCTTACCTTGCGTCTTGTCCTGACTCGACCGTTCTTTGACATCCTGAATAATAAACTAGAGTTAATTTCTATTTACTTAAGAACCTTTTTCATATTTATATCACTTATTACCATGTTATGAACATTATTTAATTATTTAAGTTAATAACGGTCGTTTTGTCGATCTTTGGTACTTGAGTCAAAAATAAACTTCTTATAATTACAAGTTGTTCATGTGGTGAAATATCCATTATATACAGAATTATATTCATGATTTAGATATCATATATAGGATATATATCCGGTATATACATTCATTAATAATGTCACGTAACATTTAGAGGTAAGAAATGAAATGCACCGTTCATGGAGACGGTAAGCCGTACGTACGCATGAACGCTAATTTCATTTCTATTTCGTATTTAATGGAATGGAATCATAATGATATAAATTTATAATATAATTAAAGTATAATATAGTGTATAATACCATTTAATCCATCCTTTATACATCCCACAAATATCATTAACGATTCAAATCACTTTGAGGGGGCGGTAGTCCGCACTTCCTAAAATGAAATTATCGAGTTTTACCCATAATGGAAATCATAAAGTATGCCATAAATGAGAAATACAGAAGCATAAGTAAAACATAAACACATTATATATCATATATAAATATAGTGACATCTTAATGGCCATCTTTTAAGGTGTTATATGAGTGTTGAACAATCATCGTTTCATGAGGCAGAAATTCGCCATCCACAGAAACCGTATGTTCTTTAACCATTAGATGTAGGTGTGTGTAAGTGTAGCTCTAATCCTTCTTATAAAAACATCCTAGTATATTGAGGATACTATTTTTGTTACAAAAGAAATGAATAAAAAGAGTTTAGGGGGGTTGGATAAGAAAAATAAAACAAAACAACATTAGAGAAGACATTACCTCAAAATCGGTTAACTCTTTTTGATTTGAGCCAAAGGCTTCCTTGGGAAGATTTCTGCCCAAAGTGAGGATTATAAGAGTAATAGGGGGAAGTTGGGAGAGTATTTGGTCATAGGATGGCCGATCCAAATGGCTTGAAGGTGTGAATAAGGTGGGAGAGGTGGGGGCCTTTTATAAGTGGAGAGGAGGGGCACTCTTGGAAAGTAAAGAAAATTCACTTTATTATAAAATGCGTTTCGGATTTTAGAGGTCCCACACTTATATAATTCGAGGATAAGATGATAAGGGTTCGAAATATACTCATCCAATAGGTTTTTGACAAGTGTACGCTTTGTATTTTACATTATCTTTCCATTTTATTTAAATCGTTAAATAATGAGGTCTTCACTGCATCATCATGATGTCATAAATAATTTAATTTTTTAAATGTTTAAAAATTATAAAAAAACTACTATGATGTATAAAATCGTTTTATCTTTCTAATGAATATTTATAATCAACATTTGGACTTGTGTAACCCCACTTAAAAACAGTTTTAGTAAAACAACTCATGTTTGTGTCAATTTAATTTTAACATTAAATAAATATATATTAATGTCATTTTCCAACCAAAGTGGCTCCATGGGGTCCCCAAGTTGACCCATGGGTTGTCTTGGTCGGCCATGACTCATCCAATAGGAGTAGGACAAGTGTCAAGCTCATATCATATTATTAAAACATTGTTTTTACCTTAAACTACACTAATTACCTCTAATCGCGATTAAGAACTGAAAAGATACTATTCACCAAAAAATTATTTTAATCTCATTGAACAACATTTTACTTCTTAATGACTACCATGTATGTCGGATTTTTGAAAATCAAATCACAGAAGTGGTAATATTTCATTTAAACGAAAAATCAGTTATTTAACTACCACTTAGTGGTTTCACTATTCATCAAAAATTGAAGTTTTTCAGAACAATGCCAAAATTTCACCCTAAGCTATAATTGATATTCCGAATTCAAAACTAATGTCTATTTTACAAAATTCCAAACATATAAGTTGCATTAATTAATTTTATACTTAATTCCCGCTATCACAACAAATCGTGTGTTTTTAAGAAACAATTTATATCAAAAGATTGGCAATTGTTTATGTCCAATTTCAATGTTAAATTAATTCTAATGACCACCATTGGATAAAATGGTAAAAATATATTCTAATTATACTTTAAAACCACTCAATAGTATAATTTATCACAATAAATTATTTTTATTAAAAAAGTTGTTTTAAGTATTTTTCACTATTCATAAAAAAATTTGAAGTTCTCAGAAAGTTACAAAAAATTCAACTTAGGATAATTTCGATATTACGAATAAAAAAATGAAGTCCATTTTGAAATATAAAATTTCTATAATTTTAAAAATTGGTTATTACTATTCATAACGGCTACTTTGATTAGTCGCGGTGTTTTAGAACTCGAAGTTGCGTACAATGCAAGCTATTGCATTATTGAATGAGAAGCGTATCGTGGAAGCTCGGGGTGTTACATTCTCCCCTCCTTCAATAAATTGCGTCCTCGCAATTTGAAATTTTTCTTTGAAAATAAAAGGTTGAAAATAGAAAATACCTTTGAGGAAAACCCACATCGGAAATAAGGTTAATAAATATATAACATTAAAAGAAAGCAAGATAAGTACAAAGGTCACCCGATATAGCCCATTCTAGGATTCTATGAAAATATGGATATGGACGAGAAAAAAAACCATCAAGGTCTGATGGAGAGTTATAGAAAACAGGATTAGGAGAAAGTTTAACTACAAGAAAATCACAAACTTGTTATTGGTTAAACGATCATTGATTCCCCAGTAGGAAAAGTTAACCGACAACATTTTTGTTTTGAGTTAACTTTTATAAAGTTGAGGAATTTATTTATGCGATTTTATAAGAATGTAAGGGAATATACATACTTGTCATTTAGACTTTCATTCTTTAATAAATTTTTACCACAAACCCATCTTTCATGCAAAAAGGTAATACAACTCAAAAATATTATATTTATCTTAATTGTATAAGATTCCAAATATTAACACATACCATTTAGATTAGTAAAATTATATTGTAATAACCAGGGACTTCATGTAGGCTAGTGGTAGGAAATAAAGGCATGTCTCACTTTGATTGTGGGTTCGATTCCTGCAACTTTGTCCGATGCGACAGGTTATTCCCCACCCTGCTGGTTGTCCTTTTCCTAAAACTATAGTATTATAATATTCCAAAAATAATCTTCAGAAATGCTTTAACCTTAAACAATAATATCCATGGTTCAACTTAATCCATTCCAACCTTAATAGTTATCCAAAATACCTCTGTACATACTTTCTCTAAAAGGTCTCTAAATTCCAAAATCAATTGTAACATCAGATTCACCAAACAAAGAAAAGTTTCTCTTATTGTCACATACTAAAAATATGATTACCTTAATCATATTAAAACCTTACTAAAATCAAAAAGTACTGTAGTACAATCTTTTTATATATCACATTATTCTTATAACCAGAATATAATCCTTGAGTCCAAAAGCACCAATACATTAATTATTCCACTTCAACTGTAGTCACAGCATAAGATTGGCCTTGATACCTTGGCCTTTTCTGAGGTAAGTTTTCTTGACGGTTAGGACATTCATTTTCATAATGCCCCATTTCCCTACAATTGTAGCATTCAACTTTGACAGCCTCTTTTTTTCCCTTGCAATCACGAGCCTGGTGACCCTTTTCTCCACATTTATAACAAACTCCCATTCCTTTTAGGCACGTACCAGGGTGATTCTTCCCACAATTATCACATAATGGAAAATCCTTCTTTCCCTTTTTCCCTTTATCTGTCTCTTGTTCCACCATTCTCTTCTTCTCTTGCTTTACTTTGTTGTCATAAGGCTTAGAGAATTCATTTTCTGTCTTGATAGAACATGATACAATATCTTCGTATGATGAGAACGATTGTGATACTAAAGCTCGACGGAGAAATGGTTTTAACCCATCAAAGAAACGATCAATCTTACCGCTTGGGTTACGTATATAATCTGCAGCATACCTCGCTATCCTTGTAAAGTTGGCCTCATACTTTGCGACATTCTCATCCTCCTTTTGTCTCAGACTCAAAAATTGTCTTTCCATATCTGCTTGATGGTCACGAGGATATTATTTTTCTAGGAAAATCTCTTTAAACTCCCTCCATTCCATATTCTATACGTCATCATCTTCCTTTGTGTTTTGAATCAGCGACCACCACTGATCGGCATCTCCAGTGAGGTGGTAAACTGCCATGACAACCTTCTCCCTTTCACTACTCCCCAAGGCATGGAATATTTTCTCTAAGGAATTTATCCATTGCTCAGCTACTATAGGATTTGTACTTCCATTGAAGGTTGGTGGTTTTTGCCTCATGAAGCGGTCTAACATTGATCCTCCACGTTGCGGATCAGGGTACTCCATACGAGTAAGGTTATTATTCATAACCTGAGTGAGTTGTCCCAGTATGGTAATAAGTTGATCAGAACCAGTTGTATCTCCAGCTCCACAATAATTATCTTGAGAAGGAGGGCAATCCCTACACGGAGTGCGTGCATTGATACGGTTTCCATTCCTTCTACTAGGCGCCATTTCTAAACAATGGCATAAACTATATTAGTTTATAAATCAAAATACATAATTCTATACTTGTAAGATACATAACATAAATTGAACTATTTATGGATATAATACATAAAAATGTTTTCTTTGAGGAAGTATATACTCAAAACCCTTCATAGTGGTTTATAAAGAAAATGATAATTATCCAAAGCATATCCCCCGGGAGTGTCGTAACCAAGAGTGCAGCAAGGCCCGTTGTCGTGCACCAGTTACCGTTCTAGTCTAGCTCAAAGCGGTGTTTTCGGGTTTTACCACTAGGTACATCTATGCCAGAGCCGCCTCTACCTGCTCGTATCTAGACAGGGATGTATTTCTCGGAAAACTCATAACATCTCTATAATACCAAAATTCTAGGAAGTTCTTCTATACTAATCCTCAATGTCTATCTTTAGGCTATGTGCTCTAATCAGAGTTTATCTAAATCTAGCTTCCAAGGTTAGTACTAAACTACCTCTGATACCAACTGTAATGCCCTGACCCCAGCTACCCAGAGTCGGTGCATTACTTCGTAACATTGGCATGATCACAAAAGATCAAGTCTCGAAAGACCGATTAGTTTAGTAGCCTTGGAAACACTAGATACATTCATACATGTTACATTACATCATAAAATGAAAAACTACAACAACAAAGTCTCCATAGTCCACACTCATATCCTCTTCTGACTATCCCTGTAGTTCATTTATAAAATACATCTTCACATCCTGGAAAATATTAAATCATTGAAAGGGGTGAGCTCAGATGCTCCGTAAGGTTAACAATATAGCGGAAGCTTTCATAAATAAACATTAACATTTAAGGCAATGTATAACTAAACCAAAAGCCTTTTAAACATGAACTTCAACATAATATGGAAAAAGTAAAATGAGATAATGCCATTTACTTATTCACATGGATATTCTACTGGTCGAATAATCACATGCAATATCATTAACCACTTTCATAATGAGGAATGCATAATGCCAGACTATCATAACCACATAGTCAAGGCCTCGTGCCAAGACCACAAATAAGATTTTGTCAAGGCCTCGTGCCAAGACACTAGTTTGTCTCATGAGACCTGCCGATGAAATTTTTTTGAAGATACTTATGTTTAAAATTGCTCAAATATACTCCAGTGTTTTTATAAAAACATTATGCAAGATTATGAAAACAAAATAACTAATTCTGAGACTGCTCGACTAATTACAGGCCATGATGGGTCGACGCCCATTCCCTTCCTGACTACCACACTCGAGAGTCAGGTTTTCTGAAAACATTTTTAAGCTTGCGTTAAATACGTATACATTTACACTGGATTTTCATATATTAGAGAGAAATATCTCTTTTTTTAAATCAATTAAAAATCACATAATTATAAAAGAAAACCTTTTGAATAAACGTAAAAGTCAAAGGGGTTTATACACCGTATAAAAGAAAGTTGTGTATAAAACAAAATATGCCTCAATGAATGGAGATTGAGAAGAAATCTCGTAAAAAGATAATTTTTAAATAAAATATATCTATTATGTGTATTAACTATATGTACACATAAAGAAAGTATAAATACAAGAGAGTACATAATAATATCATGACAGAATTTGAAAGTAGGAGATTAACCCAAAGAATAGAAATTTGGTTACGAAGTTCCCTTACCTTGCGTCTTGTCCTCACTCGACCGTTCTTTAACATCCTGAATAATAAACTGGAGTTAATTTATATTTACATAAGAACCTTTTTCATATTTATATCACTTATTACCATGTTATGAACATTATTTAATTATTTAAGTTAATAACGGTCGTTTTGTCGATCTTTGGTACTTGAGTCAAAAATAAACTTCTTATAATTACAAGTTGTTCATGTGGTGAAATATCCATTATATCCAGAATTATATTCATGATTTAGATATCATATATATGATATATATCCAGTATATACATTCATTAATAATGTCACGTAACATTTAGAGGTAAGAAATGAAATGCACCGTTCATGGAGACGGTAAGCCGTACGTACGCATGAACGCTACTTCCATTTCTATTCCGTATTTAATGGAAAGGAATCGTAATGATATAAATTTATAATATAATTAAAGTATAATATAGTGTATAATACCATTTAATCCATCCTTTATACATACCACATATGGCATTAACGATTCAAATCACTTTGAGGGGGCGGTAGTCCGCACTTCCTAAAATGAAATTATCGAGTTTTACCCATAATGGAAATCATAAAGTATGCCATAAATGAGAAATACAGAAGCATAAGTAAAACATAAACACATTATATATCATATATAAATATAGTTACATCTTAATGGCCACCTTTTAAGGTGGTATATGAGTGTTGAACAATCATCGTTTCATGAGGCAGAAATTCGCCATCCACAGAAACCGTATGTTCTTTAACCATTAGATGTAGGTGTGTGTAAGTGTAGCTCGAATAATTTTTATAAAAACATCCTAGTATATTGAGGATACTGTTTTTGTTACAGAATAAATGAATAAAAAGAGTTTAGGGGGGTTGGAGAAGAAAAATAAAACAAAACAACATTAGAGAAGACATTACCTCAAAATCGGGTAACTCTTTTTGATTTGAGCAAAAGGCTTCCTTGGGAAGCGTTCTGCCCAAAGTGAGGATTCTAAGAGTAAGAGGGGGAAGTTGGGAGAGTATTTGGGCAGAGTTTGGCCGATCCAAATGGCTTGACGGTGTGAATAAGGTGGGAGAGGTGGGGGCCTTTTATAAGTGGAGAGGAGGGGCACTCTTGGAAAGTAAAGACAAGTCACTTTATTATAAAATGAGTTTCGGATTTTAGAGGTCCCAAACTTATATAATTCGAGGATAATATGATAAGGGTTATAAATATACTCATCCAATAGGTTTTTGACAAGTGTACGCTTTGGATTTTACATTATCTTTCCATTTTATTTAAATCGTTAAATAATGAGGTCTTCACTGCATCATCATGATGTCATAAATAATTTAATTTTTTTAATGTTTAAAAATTATAATAAAACTACAATGATGTATGAAATCTTTGTATATTTCTAATGAATATTTATAATCAACATTTGGACTTGTGTAACCCCACTTAAAAACTGTTTTAGTAAAACAACTCATGTTTGTGTCAATTTAATTTTAACATTAAATAAATATATATTAATGTCATTTTCGAACCAAAGTGGCTCCATGGGGTCCCCAAGTTGACCCATGGGTTGTCTTGGGCGGCCATGACTCATCCAATAGAAGTAGGACAAGTGTCATGCTCATATCATTTATTAAAACATTGTTTTTACCTTAAACTACACTAATTACCTCTATTCGCGATTAAGAACTGAAAAGATACTATTCACCAAAAAATTATTTTAATCTCATTGAACCACATTTTACTTCTTAATGACAACCATGTATGTCGTATTTTTGAAAATAAAATCACAGAAGTGGTAATATTTCATTTAAACGAAAAATCAGTTATTTAACTACCACTTAGTGGTTTCACTATTCATCAAAAATTGAAGTTTTTCAGAACAATGCCAAAATTTTACCCTAAGCTATAATTGATATTCCGAATTAAAAAATGTTGCCTATTTTACAAAATTCCAAACATATAAGTTTCATTAATTAATTTTATACTTAATTCCCGCTATCACAACAAATAGCGTGTTTTTAAGAAACAATTTATATCAAAAGATTGGCAATTGTTTATGTCCAATTTCAATATTAAATTAATTCTAGTGACCACCATTGGATAAAATGGTAAAAATATATTCTAATTATACATTAAAACTACACAATAGTATAATTTATCACAATAAATTATTTTTATTAAAAAAGCTGTTTTAAGTATTTTTCACTATTCATAAAAAAATTGGAAGTTCTCAGAAAGTTACAAAAAATTCAACTTAGGATAATTTCGATATTACGAATACAAAAATGAAGTCCATTTTGAAATATAAAATTTCTATAATTTTAAAAATTGGTTATTAATATTCATAATGGCTACTTTGATTAGTCGCGGTGTTTTAGAACTCGAAGTTGCGTACAATGCAAGCTATTGCATTATTGAATGAGAAGCGTATCGTTGAAGCTCGGGGTGTTACATGTATCCATGATAGTGATATTTCATCACACCTATCCTCGGTATAACACCACAAAAAAAACTAAAAATATAAACTAATGGGGGGGGGGTTAATTAGGGAAATATATATATTTACAATTATTTATTGATTTCATTTTTATTCTATATTTTATGAGGAAAACACATTCTCTTATTTTTTAATAACTCTTTAGTGATAAAAGTAGTAATTAATAAAAACATAATTTTTTATGGTTAATCCAATAATTATAATGTAAGAAGAATTTATGGGAACATTTTAATTTTGTTGATACACTAAGAGAACTATCATATTTAAGATTACCAAGAGGAGGGTCCATACTAACCCTCCAGACTCACTATAAATAAATAATTCTTGATGAATAAACCAATCTGTTTCATGTTGATGAATACACTACTCCAACTATGATAATAATTTTTAAAATAAAATATTAAACTATATTAACATAAAGAGTTGTTTATGATTTTTCGCAAACCTAAAAAATATCTAGTGAGATTGATTTCATGGACTATGATTTCCTTTGTGACACATTTCTCTAAACTTGATCCTTCATTAATTTTATTATTAATTCCTATAATGAACTATAATCATCAATATTTAAATTCTAGTAATAATTAAAACTACTTTCTCTAATGTTATTCATTATTCATTTTAATAAAAGTAACTATAATAACCTAGTTTCTTATGTCACTACCAAGTACCCACGATCTATTCCTCCATTAATATTTTATTATTTTCTTTTCCTATTTTTTATTTTGAATATATAAATTAATTCCCAAATTGAATATTGAACTTCCTTGGGATCCAAAATAATTCCTTACACTTTTAAAACATCAACTAAATAACTGAAATTTTGGGGTTGATTTCACATAAAAACAGTGACCTAATCACATAATAACAAACAAATAACTCATGATATTATGACATCCATGTTACCACCATATCACCCCTATCCCTTTTCCATAAGATTTTTTCATTCCAAATGAAGATTTAAAAAATCATTAAATGGTTTTTTAAATATAGTCATAACATTATGGAATAAAACCCCATTGAATTTAGGATTTATTGTCTCCAATAAAATCATTAAAAAATATTAATTCTATATTAAGATTAATAAAAATACTTATAGTCATTATTTTTAAATATTTTTAAAAAAATACATAGTTGGAATTACTCGTAAAAAACTCATGATAACTCATGAAGAGTTTTATTGATAACTAGTTTGTAGTTGGAAGCCACTCATACATTTAACCACTCATATACAAACCCAGATGAATTGTACACAAAATTTGATGAATCTTATAAATTCATTGATAAGTCACATGCATCCCATGATAAAGTTTACTTATAGGGTGATTAAGGGTACTCTAATTCACATTACATTTAAAAAATTATATATTCTAGATATATTTTCACATTCACATGTTCTCGATGACTTTTATTTATGTCATGCATGAGTTTTTTACAGGTTGTACTTACTCAATATTCTATATGTATCATAATCTACTAAAAATATAAATTAAACTTAAAAGGGTTTAAGTGATGAAAAAACATCATTTTGGATTGAAGTGCTGATGACCCATGGAATTCAAACTAATAATTTGGTTAAAATTATAATAGAGAGATCGAATGATAGAAAATAAAGTAAATGATAATCTTGGCTTCCCATAGATTCATTTTTGCCTATGTCTTTCTTCCCCTCTCAACAATTATGGATGATCATAATGAATCTATTATAAATCCTTCCAAATTCCATATAAAATATGAAATACAACATGGCATAGTATCATTCAATAAGAGTGACTCAGTAATAAACATTGAGTCAATTTTAGATTACATTATGATGATTGTATAAAATATATACCAAAGAATAATCCAAAATTCATGTAATAATAAAAACACTAGCAACCCATAGCCACTATATAACTTATTACAATTTCATAAGAAACAAGATATCAAATCACCTCAAATCAACTCATTTTGTAGTCATCATGAACAAGATACATACATGATTCTCATATTTCAATTGAAATAAAATATAAAATATTGTAAAATTAAATATTATTATTCCTTGAAATCATTCATAGATTCCTTATTCATATCCTGGGAATGTAATGCAAAGCAATGTTGATATGGAAAAATAAATAATGGTTACTTAAAAAAAACCTATCATTTGTAAATAATGCATAATCAATAAAAAATTAATGTGAATAAAAACACAAACAATTTAATCCATAATTTCAACATGAAATTCATCCTTGGATAATATAAATGTAATTATAACGTTGACAATAATAACCAAATTCTCAATATATGAAATACATATGTTGATTTCATGATATCCAACATCATGATATCTTACAATTAAGGTGTTTTTCCGATATATTGACAATAAAAAAGGGTTGGGGACTATTTAATTTTAAAAATAGATGAAGAATTTAGTACTGATACCTAATAATAACATGCAAATAGATATTTTTCCATTTTAAATAACATAATCTATATAAAAAATAAAATATTTTGATATAATAATGTTAGAGTGTTTTGGGGTTTAAAGGACCCATATTCCACTCCATCAAAACTCTATCCATGTTCTTGGTGATTTTCAATAGTAGATCATTTTCCAATAGATATCGATCATTTTGTGAAGTATTTGAAACTTGTTTAATATCTTCTACAAAGAATTAAAACCTAAAAAATAGTTTCCCCTGAAACACTCAATACATAACTATTCAGAATGAAAATGTATTTCCATTTTATGGAGAAATATTTGTTTGAATTAATTTTGATTCAAATGATGCAACAGATATATGATGACATCATTATAGTAATTGATGACCAAATCTAATGAACAGTTCATATGATGAATAAAAAACATTCTATATAGATTATATTCAAATAACGCAACAATAGAATGAAAAACACTTCTAATAGTAGGTTAGACCTTAAAATCATATATAAAATATATATCCTCTTATTGTAGTCATGTAAATTCTTAATGGACTATATCATGTGAATAATATATATATATATAAAATTATTTATAGCAGATAGAAAATCCTCAATAATGATAAAAACATATATAAATTAAATGTAATATATTATAATCAATAAATAACTGATAATGGAAGAGATCTAAAAATATTTGATAAAGGACAACATTATATTAGGAAATATTTGATAAGAATAAATAATAAACCCAATTTTATTCATTCCATCCATATCTAAAAAAATTCACGAGATAAATCATTATCTTTCAAATTCTAAATGTATTAGAACTGTGTAATTTACCAGCAATTAAAAATCATAATAGCGGTTACAAATAGGAACAAATTAATTTATTGATGAATAAATTCGGAAATATAATTTCTCTCATGTTATTTAGATATTTACTCCAACAAGATTTTATAATAATTAAAGTAAATTAATGAAAATTTAAATATTATAAATAACTAATACAACAAGAAAAATATTTATAGTTTCTAGTTTTTTGTTAAAACCAAACATAGAGTTCTAGAATAGTTAGTTTTTCCCCAATGTGAGGTAACTTTATTTTGTACACACCCCACATTATGTACTCAGACGCAAGTTTCCTCAACAAAATTTATCTTCACAAACAAAAAATTCTCCCCAAACATGGCTGTCAAAATACAAGGATGGATTAAAATTTTTGGTTGTAACATAAAAATTTCAATAGTGATTCCAGAAATATTTATATTTTCTAAAATACTTTAGTGAGTATACTTTCACAAAAAATAAAATTTTATTATCAAACGTAGGCTTCTATAACACCTAGAAAATTAAAATAATTTTTCAACAAAATATAAACCTAAAATAAAAACATAGTATCATTACTAAAAAAATTAGGTTTCATAATAGTATAAAAATAAATGATGAATAAATGATGAATTATCGGATCAATATCTGTATTACCTAAAATACGCTAATTTTTTTGATCATATATAACATATAATTTGAGAAATAATCATAACTACAGGGAAAATAAATTTTAATTATAAATTGATTATTTTTGTTAACCAATGTATTGATCAATGAATATTTGTAATAGAATAAGAAAAGAGAGAAATTTTAATATGGATTTTATGTATCTTCAAAAAATTTCCCCACATTGAGATCAAAAATATAGTAAAAAAATAAAATAATAAATCGAACATATAGAAAACAACTATATGTGAATTTTATATAAGAAAAAAATAAGTTTATTATGAAAATATATAGATCTAGAACATAAAAGATCATAACACAAAAAATATAATGAAAAATTGAACATATAAAAAAGAATATCAATTCCAATTTCATAAATAATTTGACATAAAAAATTGAAAATCATCTTAGGTGAAAAAATATAATGTTGTTGTATTAATCTACTATTTTTAAAAATATTGGTTTTTTAAATGAAGAAATAGATATTATATAATATCTATGTGTCTTGTAGAAATCTATCAAATCATCCATCAGATCATTGAAATTCATGTTCAATTATTTAACCCACATTCTAAAAATATTCCTTGAATCCAAACCCTCCTCCACAACATCTACAAAATTAAACATTATAAAAATTTTATTTCTCTTAAAATTATATAAATACTTATCCATTGTGTTTCCAAATAGATTTTGAATTTCAATGAATTATAGTTTAATAATCTATAAATATTCTACCATCTATTTGTAATTCTCTAATAGAGTGTTTAGTAGCACACTATCACACAAAAAATTATATCCTCTCAGCCATGGTATAAATATCCTAAAATAGTATCTCTTGTCACCTCGTGATATTTGAAAAACATTCTTCACCAAATATATAATCCATTAACTACCTTAAACTGACGCCACCTCCAATTTCAAACTATCTGGAGGCAATATTCATCTAATCAATAAAATTAGACTTATTAACCATATCCATCATTAATTTTCAAAAAATAATCCACTATATCTACTCCAAATGAACCATCAAATATCGTAGAGATTGAGATATCCTTTAAATTTTGATATTGAATCTAAATAGAGTCTTATACTATTACAAAATAGATTTTGTTTTATAGTATTTAACATAATTCTAGGAATTTTCATGTTATATTTACATCTTGATTCCTTGAACATTTAAAAAATTGTTCTTAGAAACCATATTTGCAATACATAACCAAAATATGATGATTTATTAATGGGATTTAACGATTGTTCTACATCCTAAATAACTTAATCCATTAACATTAATCATTTTAACAATATATAGATGTAAAATCTAGAAACTAAATTATAACATATTCATATTATTCAAATTTATATTCAATGAAATCCTTAACTAAATAATGTTTTGTTTCATTGATAAATTTAGTTGAAACAATAATATGAGAGATTAAATTCACAGTACATTGAACATCTGATATTCATTCCAATTCTTAAGATTGATTAACTTCCCCCAAATAGTTATTCCATAACATGAGCAACCAAATTAACATAATTATCCATAAAAATAGTTGGATGAATTACTAGTTCGGTGAGAAACACAATTATATTCTTGACACATTCTTCAAAAAATTGAACTTGATGATCAATATCACCAATATTAGAATAAAAAACCTCCTCCAATGGTGCATGTAAATTTTTTATCTATATCCATTTAATAAGGGTAGAACAACAACCATTAATATTAGAATGATATTGACAGACTATTGGAAATTGAATATCTAAAGTAATTATGATAGGAATGATCTCATTAATTACTTCTCTCCCTCTAGTATGTGAATGAACATTTTCCCTAAAAAATGGAATATTATAAATATTTATCAAATCACATCCTAATATAATTTCCATTACCATAAGATTCTCTAATTTTCTCTACACCAAAACTTTATTATCCATCATACTTCATACTTATATTATCCCCTACAACAAGATCCCTTTTTGGAAAAATCATCTTCTACACCAATAAGAATATGAATTCCCTTGGACACACTCTTAAAGAATTTGAGTTTTCTTATTGTTATAATAGAATGAAAACTACAATAGTATCATCTTAATCCGTTAAGATTATCTCCAATTTACCCCCAATTAAAAATAATAAGGAACACCATCATATAATGTGGACAAAATTACATCATTTTTTCCTTTTGGAAGCCTTGGTCCATGTATCATAACATGTAATGACATATATTTAACATGATTACTCTCATCAAGAGAAAATTTATATACGTGTATTGAAAATTAATATCATTAGACTCCACATTACATGGAAGAAAATATGTAAAAACAATTGTCCATGACATTATTTTCAAAATATAAATTACTTACCTATTTTTTTAAATGATTTTCGAAAAATTATGGACATAATGCCATGAAATTTAATACTTCCATATTTAAATTTTCAAATAATAAAATTGAAATTAACATCATGAGAAAATTGAAACAACTGATCAATGTCCATTGTTAAACCTGAAATTCCATATCATTTATCATTAATGAAAAAACATCATCACTGTCATTGAAGATGAACTCAGTATTTTAATTAAATATCATTACATAAATTATGAAAATATATCCCATATTACCTACATCAAACATGAATTCAATACATTGAAAAATTAATGATTAATATGTCATCTAATTCATCTTATACAACCCATCAAAGTATAAAACATTCCTCTAAAGCACCAAATAATCCATACTGGAAACTCTTTTCTTCTTCATACCATTGGGACCATCCTCATAATCCCGCTTAGTTTTCCCCATATCAAGAAGAATTAAAATTTATAGGGTATGAAAAAAATGGTATGAAATATAGATAGTTAGATAGAGGTACTGGAAAAGTGGTTAATGTTATGATATTGAGAAAGATATGATTAAAAAAAAATTAGGTGATGATTCAATTTCTAGAGGAAAAAAATTAATTTTATCATTATTAATTTTATAATGAGAAGATAAATTATTAAATTCAAAATAATTATAAAATAATAAAACTAATTTAAAAATGAATAAATAATAGACTAAATATACATTAAAAAATAAACACATTTAAATATTGTTAAAAATTTATTAATCTATATAGATATTTAAAAGCTATTAAGTTATTTAATTATATATATATATATAAACGAAAATCCCCATTAATTGAATAAACACATGTTGAGAAAAGTGAATTAGTAAAAATATCATGAAATTGATATTTAGTATTAGAAAAATTACAAATTAATATCACCGTTAAACATATTTTCCCTTAGAAGGTGATTTAGAATATCAATATACATATCTTTTTCAATTTTTATAACAATTTTTTTAAATAATTAATGCAGTTGTATTTTCTCATAAAATTTTAAATTGATTATAAATATCTCCAAAGTCCATACATGTGTTTTTTTGGAAAAGGTGTCCATTATTAATACTAGAAGATAAGTATTTTTTGGTTGTTGATAATGAAATTAAACTTTTCTCATTACTAAACCATCAAATGAGTGATTTACCTAAAAAGTGATAGGATCTTTAAGTATTATTTCTAACAAACATATATCCTCTAATGTTATTATTTAAATATGAATTAAACAAAAATTAGATTATTTTTTATAATGAAACCCTTATGAAATATATCTGAAATCCATTTAAATTTACATAAAGGCATATCTATTGGATTTTATTAAAATCACTCAATATGGAAAACATAATAAATTATGTCATCAATTTTCCTTGTAAGATATAATAAAATAACAAATATACCTCTGTAAAAGTTATTGTTAGATGGTTTAATAACATCATCCAAATAATGTTTTAAATTGGTACACATAGGTGATATATATGGAATACTTCTTTCAAAAAAAATTGACAAATCATTAAATTATTTACATTGATTATAAAATATTTACAAAATCCTTTTGATATATTTGGAATCCACGAAACAAGTTTAATTTTCTAATCATACTCAGTTCAAAAACCTTTTGTATAGGTTTTGAAAAATAATTATAATGAATTTGATTACAATATCAAAAATAACATCATTAAAGTAAATCTGATTAAAAATTTATTAAAAAATTATATTTTATTAAAAATATTTGAATTATTTAGTCCAATAAAAACATATATTTTTATATTAAAATATCTCTTCATGCTTTTTTAATTATATGTTGAGATTCATTATGTTTAAAAACAGAATTTAGTAGACACTGGTTTTCAAAACCTACACTTTTATCGATATAAAATTTTCCCATTAAATAACTTTTTAAAAAAGATAACTATAAAATCCATCTCGTATAATTTTAAAATCATATTTCATAAGTTTGATAAATTATTTATAATAGATTAATCTAATAGAGTAAAAACATTCCCCAAAATGTATACCCTCCTATTGATTTTATCACTTAGAAACTAGTGATGTTAAATTTATATTTAATAAAAATAATTAATACTTAATATTGAAAAAAATTAATTCTTATTATAAGATGTGATATGGGCCTTTCAACTACTTACCAAAAAATCACCAAATTTATTTTAGCAATTCTTGTATTGCTGAAAACCAAATCTAATTATTAGAGGATTATTTTTTCTATAGAATTTAGTTTGAACTCAAGTTGAAATTAATATAAAAATATAATGTTTCAAAAATTACTTATAATCAAAACATCAACATCTATTTATCTAATGAAAATCTCTAATGCATGTTTCCTCGATGTAAAATTTTCTATAGAAATTAAAAAATCTGGTTTGTTGGTTTGTTTTTCATTAGAATTGGATTTTTAATTATTAAGTTCAATTTTACAGTCAAGCATAACATTATATGTATAAAAAAAATTGATGTTTATTAAATTAAAAAATTAATGTTTATGTAGGTTATTATTATAAAATTGACCAATATCATCAAAATGCACATAAAAAAATTCTACAACGATCCTTCTAATTTTATTTTTCACACTTAAAAAATTAGAAGTATTAAAATATCAATGATTTATCCTTAATCATTACATCAATAAAATTTACTATGATTTTTCAAATTAGTCAAGATATACACCTTGCATCTGAAAAAATAAATTTTATAGATTTATCTTATGTATTATTCCATAACTCATTAAGCATCTTTCCAAGAAGAGGTCTTATTAAAATTATATTCATAATATATAAAATTGTACTAACAATTTCTACCCAAAAATAAGTAGGTAAACTAAATACATTTAACCTAGTTATTTCAATTTTATGAATTTTTGTACTTCTTATTTCAATAATATCATTCGGTTGAGGTGTTATTAGTGATTTTTTTATCAATATAGATATTTCTATAGAAATAATTAAAATCATGATTCTCAAATTTTACACTGTGATCACTTTTCTATAATAATAATTAATAATTGTTTTCTTATTTATACAATATTCATTATCTCATGAAGACTCAAAAACATCACATTTAAGAATAAAAAACACATGTAAATTTGGGAATATTATAATTTAGGACATAAAAATTGAATCTTTCATCAAATTTTTTGTAATCAATAATATCTAAAAAATCCATGTTGACAAGTTATAAAGGATTATATATGGAAACTTTATTGGATTATTTGAAGGATGAATTTTGTTTCTTGCTTATCCGGTTAAAATCACACTGAATTTTACTCAAAACTAGGATAATGAAGATCAGAAGTTCAATGAATCATAAAAAATTTTGATAATGAAAATATTTTACAATTAATAATCCATATATTCTATATATTAGAATAACATAAATAAATATTTTAATAGTTTAAATTTTTTTCCCACATGAAAGAATGGTCCAATGTATTAACATTTTCAATTCTAGGTACTCTAAAATTATATAGTTCATTCTAAAAAAAAGAATCAATAGAGAAATAAATATTAAAACCCTTAGCACAATTTCTAGAGATACTTTTCATATTATGATTTACTCCGTGATCATATATGTCCTTGTTGATGATGTTAGATATTGGATCTCCAATTATCCCACCGATAATGATTATCCAATTAGAATTATCTCCAAATATTACCAATTCCCCATCTACATTAGAGAGTTCCTGAAAGTTGAAAATGAGTCCACTCAGATCCCATTAACAACGAATATTTATATTCCATATTGATTATTTATTTAAATGACTTTTCAACTAAACATATTTATCCATAAAGAAAATATTCATTAATGATTGATTATTATTTCTTTTATTAAAAAAATAAGATATATTGGATTCGTTATATAAACTCTTCGTAGGCATCTAGGATTTCTCATATTTATGAAAATACCAATTTTTCAATTTTTTAAAATTTTTCTTCTTCGCTTTTTTGATCATTTTCTCAAACTATGAAAAATATTTTTTGATATTTCCAAATATATTATAATAATATAATCTAATTTATTTCAAACCATGACCACTTTTCTTATATTTATAATTTGTTTTCTTAAAATATATCTTCATTTTATAAACCATGTTTAATCTTCTATCTAAATGATAAATTTACTCTCTTGAATTTAGAAAATTTTAATCATAAAAAAATATAGCATCCCCTTTTTACCTCGTTTCATGTTTTCTAATAGACACTGTGAGGGCTGTCTTGTCTTTATTAATCATTTTATAATCATTATCAGTTTATTTCATATTACATTCATACATCATAGTATTATTAACCGATTACTTCATATTTAATTCATTAGTATTAGTTTAAAAACCAAATGATGTTTAATACCATCCCATATAGGATATAAATTTATAAAACGTTCAAATAGAGATCTATTTATAGAATAAATTTTATAGAAATGAAAAAAATTGAAAATGTTTGTCAATCACGCATTTATATGGGTGATACATTAATATTCATGAAATATAAATGTATCAAACTTCCAATTATATTCAGTTAATATTAGTTACCAGACATTATTTTTCCCTTTAAAATAAATTTTTTTTATTGGATATATTTCCAAAGCAGTTGGTATTTGAGAGACATGGTTGATTTATCATGAATAATTCAAATACAATATCATTCATGGATATCAAATTTAGGTCATATTTTCCATATTTGGTAGCATCCCATTTTTATAATTCTTCCTTGTGAAATTCCTAGGGCTTCGAAAAATCCAAATAAATTTGAAAACTAATATTATTCAAATAAATAACCATATGAACATTAGACAATCTATAATTCCTTATAAAAATATATATCCTCAATCCAAACCATACCTTAACTTATATAGGAAATTTTAATATTTATTCTTATAGGTGATTAAATTTTTCTCACTAGAGGTACAATAAATTTTCAATATAGAACATCTATGTTACAAATTTTCATGTTCGAATGATGTTGAAAAAATAGGAGGGGGTGTGAATAATTTTTATTAAAATGAAATAAAAATTATAGGAATTAATACATTAAAATAATACAAATGTTGAGATTAATAGAAGAATTAATAAAAGTTATTTATCTATTTTGGGAACCAAGGTCCCCTAGTCCTCTCCACCAACACGCTCTCCGAAACCATGGGGATTTTTACTAGAACATACCATTCTATAAAATATATAAATTTTAGTAAAATGTGCTAAAAACTTATAAAACACATTTACACTCCTTGAAAATAGAACTAAAAGTATACACTAAAATAATCAACACATGATTTTTCAAAAACGAAAAGAGACTTTGTTTTTTCTGATATTCTTAATATGGTCACTATTATAAAAATGATGAAACTGAAATATAAAGATATATGAAGAAAAAATGATGAATAAAAAATGAACATTATTTATAAATAATATCCAAACATTATATAGAAAATATATTTAAATAACACTACATAATGAATAGTTATGATTTTGATACTATTAAGAACTAAAAAGAAACAATTACATGAATGTATTCAATGTGTCTTCTTATAAATAGTTAATTATCTCTAGCAAGATAAAAATATATATGAATAGGATTATTTACCACGAACAATAAAATTCAATCTAAAATTAAAAAAATTATGTAATTTCGTTGTATAATATTCTGATCATCGAATATATATGAATTAGGGAGATAAAAAATATTTATAAAGTCAAAACTATCTATAGAAATATCTATTAAAAATAAATAATGATCCCCAATTTAATATTTGTTAACCATATCATGAAAAATATTTAGATATCATGATCTTCAAAATTATCAGTATATTTTAAATTTAATTTTATTATTGACTAAATCTTGTAACATCAATAGAAATAGTAACTAATTAATCCCTTGTAGAGGATCTCATAAAATGACCATCTAATTAATTTATCAATATATTTAATCCGTTTAAATCATAATAGAAATTTTTGATATAAAAAAAAGTTAAATCTTACTGAAAACCAATTCAATAAAGGGAAAAACCTACAGTAAGATGAAAAAAAATATAGATTTTCTCATTTGTTTGATTCCAAACAAACAGTTCTTTAATGAGGATTTTGATCCCAAAGGTAGTTTCCTTATCAAAATTATATTCCAAATGTTATGAAATGAATGCAAGGCTACTTAAGGAAATTAACATTCTCAAACATAACATGTATTTCAAATATGAATGTTCGAATATAGGTTTGGATACCAAAATTAGTTTGTAACATAACTTATTCAACAATGATTCTAGTATTCATTAAATTTCCTATAATAAATTTCATGATTAAATTTTACACAAAAAATACTAAATTTTTGTACAAAGGATTCCAAAATTCCCATAAAATCCGAGTAAGTATTTATTTAAATATAAACCTTGAATACACTCAATAATAAAAAACGAGTTTGTTTTATATTATCACAATCAATGATAAGTTTTTGATTAATTTTTAGATCATAATTTTTATTCCCTACAAAAATCTTTTTTTCATGATAGTTTAAGATGATGGGTAGGTACAAAATAATTAACCATTTAATACGGCTATAAAAATCAGTTGTCAGATGAGACTTTTTAATGCATTGAGTGGCTATGTAATTTCAATCCACACCCATCATGACATGTCCAATGTATTTTCATATATATAGTGATTAATTAAATTCATAAATAATATTTTTTATATACAATGACCCATATTGGTTGAATAATATTGAATATCATGATTTCCAAAGTCAATCAAATAATGTTCATAATAAAATAATCTATGTAGAAATGGTATATGGGTTTTGAAATAACCATATACATAATAAAAGATATAGATACTAAAGTTAAATATACGTTATAATAAACCAAATCACAATAAAGTGAATGTTTCATGACAAAGTAAACAAAAATAAAATTAATAAGTGATAAATGATGACCATCAATTCAATAGATACATATTTTTTTAAGTAGAATATTTTTATTTATAGAATAAAGGAAAATAAATTTAAAACAAAAAAAATAACCTTCCATTAAATACTTATCTTCCAAAAAAATAAAACTTATTCCATTATCATAAATATATTAAAATGTTTATGGAGGATGTAAAATATTTTACCATCATTTATATTAAGAAGAAATATTTATATTGTATTTTTAAAATGAAACTTTAAATTAACACTTTCATAAATATTTTACTTATCTGTTTTAGAATATTATAAAAAATAACTAATAATGGAAAATATCTTCAATAAAAAAAATTCATAAACAAAAAAAGTTTTTTTTGAATCAATTTTAAAATATATAGACATTGAAGAAAAAACCCAATCAAAAAGACAAATGAAATGAAATTTTATTTTAAAATATTATTTTCTGAAGTATGATAATAAATAGAGTAAAAGTTCTAAAAAATATTCTAATTCCATGTATATACATATATTAAGGAAATAATGGGATTTTATGAATTATATATTATATGATAGCTATGAATAATGTAATTGTAATCCCACAACATTGATGCGGTAAAATTAATTATTACCCCTTAGAAGATTTTAAATTGAAATAAATTGCTTGATGAAAGTTTAATTGAAAAATTAATTACCATGATTTTGAAGAAATTGATTTTATATACATTAGAGGGATATTATATGCATAACATAAAGGAAAATTGGTTATCAAAAACAAATATTTCCCAATGGATTGGAAATTGAGACACAATTCATTACCTCTCGCTTTAACATAATTGAACTGGCATGCAAATAGTTTACAATAAATATATATTTATTATATATATATATATACCATATAAATATATATATCCATATTATAATATATGATCTAATTATATCATATTATCCCCTGTTTTTTTAAAAATTGTACATTTTTCATTGTTTCGTTGGATAACTAATTCCATTTTCAAGTATGTTTTGATTTGGATATTGTGGTCCTTATGTACTGATCTTGGATTTATCAACTATATAATAGTAATAATTATATATAAAAATAAATTTTTTTAATTAGTTTCATATTTATAATATTACGTGATAATAATACTTGAAAAATGAATCATATCTTATTATAGAGGTGGTAGTCCACACGTACGTAGGAGTGTCGTTATAGTTTTTTAACGATTAAAAGGGAAAGAAGATACATGATATATTCAAACTATAAAATAAGTATTATTTTATAAATATCTTATATATTCATTATTTCTATCATTATAAATATCCTTGTGAGGTGGTGATTGAAAATAAATTACACAGGTTCACATGGAGGTAGTCCACCGTACACATGAGAGATGTTATTTTTCCCATTTTGTTGTGAAGTATATGTGTAAATATTATACTATTAAAAAATATAATTTTAATCTGTAATAAATATTTTCAATATAATATTTAAATTAATTGATCATAATTGAAGGTTGTAAAAGAATACGAAAAAATAAAGTGTTTGGTTTGGATTATTACAACTTCTTTAAACAAAATCACTTTTATATCTCCACATAAGGACACTAGGGATGGTATATTGGGAGGAATAAAAAATTAAATGAATTTTTAAGGGTTTTTGGTAGATAAATTTACTATGTTGTTTTAGATAAATTTCTCTATTTTTGTGAACAAGTGAGGGTAGGATGCTCACTTTTAAATATTTGGTGAGTGGAAGACATGTAATTTTTTAATGTTTTAAAATATTTTTAATCATTTCAAAAATAACTCATATTATATGGTGATAAGGTTATTGTATAAATAAAATCATCAAAATATATTTATAGGAGGGTTTATGTAAAATAACTAATTTTTTGAGTAATCCCTAGTGAAGTAGTTTTATGCTTAATGGGGGTAAAAAAATTAATGTTTTTATTATTAATAATTAATAAATGTATGTGGCCTTGTTAAAAAAATTAAAATTATTATTATAAATATGGATACTCGTTTAAAAACTTCTATCCATAAAATTACAAGGAATTATTTTAAAAATAAACAATAAAATAGGGGCATGAACTGTCTTTCAAGAAATTCATTTTTCAATAATAATATTATCTTACATTTACTTTTGAAATATAAAAAATTACTATATAAATTAATATTCATAGTGTTATATATGAAATATATATTTCATTTAAATCATTAATCACTACAAATTATTTTAATTAGTTAAAATGTGTAATCTTAATACACATATATATAGTTTTCTGAAAAATATTCCTTTTAACATCCAAATGACAACGTATTTATTTATATAAAATAGATGATTAATATAAATTAAATTATAAAAATTTTATCATTTAATAATAAATATCAAGATAAAAATCAAAATACTATATTTTTATTATTCATAAAAAAATATATTTAGGAAAAAATTTAAAAAATTAATTATATTCTTTTTTTGACAGTGTATTTTCAAATTCAATATTCATCATATCCAATTATATTTTTTGACATTAAATTTCAAAATGTTAATTTTTTTATAGTTTCATCAAAGAAAAAATGTTCACTTACTAAATTTGAAGAATGGTATTTACAAACCTCCCTCCATTATAAAATTCACCCTCAAAATTATCATTAATAATACTATATGAAAAATGATGTTTATTCATATTCATAACATTCTCATATTCCCACACTGCTTCCTATATTTTATGATTTCTATAAATTACATTTTCTAGTCACTTCTTTTGATTATGAATCACTAATTATCTCTTGTTAATAAAAGATATATTCTCTTCACCATAATTTAAATTAGGTTCATGTGATATTTCTTCAATGGTGATGTGTGTAATGACCCTAACACGAGCGACAGAGTCTCTCAGTCTTCATTATTACGCTAGCATGGATAAAAATATTCAAATACTAATGGAACGAAAATTTTAGAGGTTTGTATGACCATATAAATACATTGTACTCATTTTTACCACAAAATATAAAATATAACATAATACATAAGAAATAAAAAAATCAAAATGCATTAAAATAATTCTTTTTCATTTAATTGGGAACAGAATCATAATAAGGTGACATAAAATGCTCAATAAGGGTTGTTAATAGTGGAATATTTTTTGAATAAATAATAATAATCAAAATTTGAAGGAAATTAACAAAAAAAACACAAGTGGTTTAAATAACATGTATATCAAGATAATATGAGGTCAATCAATATGGATAGGAATATAACTAAACGAACAAGACATTTATAAATAATATATAAATTAAATACATACAATGATAATATAATTTTGAAACATAAATGGATAATAAAAATAATTGAATTATCAATTATTTAAATTCATAATTACTGGTCTTCATGATCACATTCTTCATGATACCATTATCATCGATACCATTCACAGCACAATATAAAAATAAATTTAGTAAAATGGTTAATTTGGATTACTAACTTATCTACTGAGGCCTAAAAATTAATTTACGGGCATATTGTTTTGGGCCCCACCTGAAAAAACATATGAAAATAATTACTAATATATCTAATTATATATTTAATTCATTAATAATATGTTTCTTCAAAAAAAAATTATCAATTTAATGATATTAATATATTAATATTTTCCTACTTAATAAAATAATTTTCAATGTATATGATGTATGTAAAAATGGTATAGGGTTTTAGAAATAATCATATCCATCATATGATAATATAGAAATTTATCCATAGTGGGAAGTGGCTTTATGTGACCCAGTAGGACAAACGTGGGAAGTAGCTCTATGTGACCAGAAATTCCCATGGTACCCATTAGATATGAGTACTAATACAGTACAATGTTAGTGGGAAGTGGTTATGTGTGACCCAGCAGGCCCACGGTGGGAAGCGACTCTGTGTGACCCAACATGCCCATGGTACCCATCAGGGATGAGTACCACATCAGTCCAAGGTTAGTGGAAGGTACATCTAGGTGACCTGATATGCACCCAATTCTTGTCAGAGGAGGAGTTCTCTAGTAGCCTAGGAGTCCGACGATGTGACAACCATTCTATCCATGAGTTAATGTGATTCCTGGTGTGAGATGAATTCTGTGGTGTGCTTTTTGGTTCATGCTATACTTGAAAATTTTTTGTGGTCTTTCCTTGTTCTCTTAGGGGTCCCTACAAAATTTAATGTTACTCAACCATTTCATGGGTCTTTCCCATGTGTGTGACATATCCCATGCAGATGATCGATGCTTTGATGACAGACAAGGTGACATTAGACCAGGTGGACCACAGTGAGATCCGATAGATGATATATCTCCCTTGACTTCCTGTAGCTACACTACTCCTATGATCAGGTGGGGTTTTCAATGGATTAACATTAGAGAACTCTTAAAATTTACCATTCTCAGTAATTTTTTAGGGTTTGTATTCTGTCCCACTTACATTCCGTTTTGATAGTACTTAGTTTCCTCCTAATGGTATAATATCTATTATCTTGTGAGTAAGTAATTGGTTGGGTTCATGTCTGCGTACAGGTATCTGGTAAAATTCCTCCCACTTGTTGGTTTACACCTTCGATGCTAGTCGCCACCCCCTAGCCTTCGAGAGGTGGTCTTAGGGTATTCATGGCTTGGGCCCCATGGGATGGGTCATGATAAAGTTTTATCAGAGGAGGTCGGTTCTACCTCAGAGAAAAGGAGTCTATGTTTTGTTTTAAAGCAATAGTGATAAGTGTTGCCAGTTTGACCATTAGGTTTAGGGAATCCAGGGATTTAATGGCAGTTGACGTATCCATACACTGGAACCTTCATTCCTAATTTTAGGGTCAATGCACCAAAATATTGGTTACATTTTATTATGATCTTGAATAAAAGTCATCTCACCAGGTATAATGTTCTAACTGCGGCACATCATGAATTATCTAAGGATGCCTCCACAAGGACGACCATCCAAGATCTAGATGCATGAGGACATCCCTCCTAGGGATGAGGCATCTGTCCCAGGACTAGTGTTTGAGATGGCCCCACCAAGTGGATCCCCAATGCTACCACCTCTCGATGGTAAGCCCTTATTACCAGTTTTACGATAGCGGACATTCACAGGCTCAGGGCTCTACATGAGTTTTAGAGGTAGAGACATCCCAATTTTAGGGGAGAGAAAGATCCTTGAGTCACTGAAAACTAGTTAAGGGTCGTGATGTGGGTCTTCCACTAAGTCAGGACGCCACCCGACCAGATGGAAATCTTGGCATCAAGCCTTCTGTAGGGATAAATGAGGAAATAGTAGAGTTTGACTATCTAGGTTCATTTTGAGGTGACCCTAACTTGATTTGACATCAAGTGGCTTTTTTGGGTTGAGTTTTTTCCTGTGAGGTTGCAGTCTATTTGAATTCCGGAGTTGCTTCACCTTCTTCAGGGCAGCATGATAGTGGTCGAGTACTTGGCACGGTTCACAGTGCTTTCCCGCTACTGCACAAATATGGTGTGAGACACATTATTCCGGGATTAGGCCTCTGAGCAATAGCATAGAAGGGTGATCAGGGATTCAGCAATGACCCTCAGCATCCCCACTCAGGCTGGGGTGTGGGAGAAGGCCATTCTTGCAGAGGGATTCTAGATGGAGCAGGCATCGACAGCTGGAGTAGTCAGCAGACCATAGGTAGAAGAGTCTTCGGCATCCCGCATACATCAGGCACATCAGCCCAAGTAGGAAAAAACCTATAGAGGGAGACCTTAGGACTCCGGGTCGGCAGTACAAGGCTCCCAGTCAATAGGGAGTTAGAAGGGATCTAGAGAGTGCTATCATGTGGCGGGCAGGACTACATGGATCATGATTTCCTAACCCACTGTACTGATGATCTATTGACAGTCAAGGGACCACCGAGATAGAGGAAGGGATTCAATTGGGGAGGTCTGCAGGCAGCAGGTAGATGTGGAAGGGGAGATGACCGTGTAGTAGGCGGTCGACGACGATTCAACATTCAACCTCCACAACCTCTAAGAGGTCCACCCTACACACAAGAGATAGGTGTATAGGGGTGAGCTCAGCTCTAGGCATCTGAGGCCTATGACCACGGTGCTTTGGAGATGATTATAGGTATGATATCTATGTACTCCACCTTAGCTACAGTATTTATAGACACAGGTTCTTATCACTCTTTTATTACGAGGGCCCTCGTTTGGGGTTCGGAGATTCCAGTGGAGCCGTTGGCTCGATCCATACTGCTAGAGACACCCTAAAGAGTGGATTATATGATTACAAATTGGTTCTGGCAGTGTGATGTTACATTAGGAGGCAAGATCTTCTTCTAGGATCATATAGTAGTGGCGTAGATGCCTTACAATGTCATTCTGGGTATGTTCTTGTTATCCACAGTACATGCAAAGATTTATTGTATTAGGTGAGAAATAAGGTGTTTCCACAAAGATGGGACCATGTTTTCCATCATCAGCAAGAAGGGAACCTTTAAATCACATGAAAAACTTTCCTATAGGAGGGTACAGCCCATCACACATCAGTTGGCTAGACATACCCTCCGGGCAGTTTATGTTGAGAGTCCGAGCTATCTGGTAGTGGTGGAACAGTATAAAGATGTTTTTCCTGATGATGTTCTGTGATTACCTCCCAACAGAGAGGTAGAAATTTACAATGAAATGTATCTCGAGAAGGAACTAATATCTACACCATCATTTATGATGGCTCTTGTAGAGCTTCCGGAGATATGGGTGTAGTTAGAGAACTTTCATGGGAAGAGGTTCATAAGACCCAGTGTTTCTCCATGGGTAGCCCTGATTTTCTTCACCATGAAGGAAGATGATAGTTTGAGGAACTCTTTGGACTATCAGTGCCTGAACCAGGTGAACATGAAGAAAAATCGCCCACTTACTAGGATTGATGATCTTTTTGATCTGCTAAAAAGTGATCATTGGTTTTCGATGATAGACTTTATATAAGGGTATCATCAGCTTAGAATAAGAGAAGAGGATGTGCAGAAAACGACCTTAAGAAGCTTGTATGGACACTATGAGTTCTTGGTTATTCCCCTAGAGTGTTCATGGGAATCATGACCAAGATCTTCTACCCATACCTTGATCTCTTTGTGGAAGTCTTCATCGACGATATCCTGATATACTCAGCAACGGAAGAGGAGCATTCCTATTTTCTGTATGTAGTTCTAGAAACACACCAAGATCACCAGCCCAATAGTAATCTATCAAAGTGCCAGTTCTAGAAATGAGAGGTCCAATTTCTAAGACATGTTATCTCTATGGCTACAGTTGCAAAGGATCTAGTGAAGATAGAGGTCATTCTAATTTGGGAGCCACCCAAAAGTGTGACCGAGGTGTGGATTTTCCTGAGGTTGGCTGGATACTACCAGGGATTTGTGGCTGAATGATCTATAGTTGTGGCACCCTTGTCATCATTAATGAAGAAGTGGAATCCCTTTGTATGGATGGAGAGATTCCATAAGATTTTTTAAGAGATGAGGTCGAGACTGACGAGTGCTCTCATCTTGAGTCTACTAGAAGAGGGAGTTGGGTACGTACTCTATTGCAACACCTCAGGGACCGGACAATGGTGTTTCCTAATGCAGGAGTTAGAATTGATTTATTATAGATCATGAAAACTAATATAGCATGAGCAGGATAAATCTACCCATGACCTGGAGTTAGCAGTATTGTTGTTCGTCTTGATGTTGTGGCAACATTACCTGATGGGTGAATGTTTTATAGTCTACTCTGATCACAAGAGGGACAATTATATCTTATCTCAGAAATAACTGAACCAGAGACAAATTCAATGTCTAGAGTTACTCCAGGACTATCACTTTGAGATAGTCTATACTCTTGGGAAGGGAACATGGTTTCAAATACACTTCGTAGAAGGTCTGGACTACAATTGCTGAGTGAGGCGACAAAGCAGCTAGCCGCGATGCAGATATCCATTGTGGATAGAGATGGAAGTTCTTACCTTCGGTCATTTATAGTCACTCCCCCACCCCTTTAGCGAGTCAAGGAGGCACATCTTGGGTACATTGACTGTGAGGCTCGACGTGCCAATCTAACCTTAAGATAGGAAACTGATTGATTTTATGAAGGTGGGGAGCACGTCATCCTTTTAAGAGGACATACCATGGTACTAGTGGCACTACGACAGGACATGTTGATGGAGTTCCATACATCCCCTCTAGAAGTACAACCTGGTGTGGAAAAGTAGTAACAAGACCTCCGATGTTAGCACTGGTTTACAGGGACAAATAAAGCAGTGGCAGAGATTGTTTCGTGATGCCTCCCTTGTGAGAAAGTGAAGGACGAGCACCAGATTCCAGTAGGCATAACTAAGACACTAGAGGTTCCAGAGTGGTAGTGGGATGGGATCTTTATGAACATTGTGACCAGGCTTCCACGTACGTCTAGGGGACATGATTCAATTTGGGTGATGGTTGACCGACTCACCAAGTCATCCCACTTCATATCCATTAGAGAGAAGGAAACTGTAGAGGGATTGGGATGCCGTTACATACAAGTGATTTTGCAACTCCATGGGTTGCCATCGACGATCATCTCTGACCATAAGGCATGTTTTTCATCCCTTTTGTGGGGGATCTTGCAAGAGGCGTTCAGTACTCATCTCCTTTTGAGCACCGCCTTTCATCCTCAGACGAATAGTCAGATAGATCGGATCATTCAGACACTGTTATATATCATTCAATAATGTATCTTATATTTTAGAAGAATATGGGAGGATCACTTGTCCTCGGTGGAGTTTTCTTACAACAATAGTTACCACTACACCATCGGTATGTAACCTTTCTAGGCCTTATACGATCGACCCTATAGATCACCTCTATGCTGGACAGACCCAGGGGAGTTAGTACGAATTGGTCTAGAGTTGGTATGAGCTACCAATGAGAAGGTGCAGATCATCCAGAAGTGGATGAAGACTGTGCAGAGATGGAAGAAGTCTTATACTGACAAGAGATAGAGACCTTATAAGTTTTAGGAGGGGGACACATATTCTTGTGAGTCTCCCCTCATTGTGGGCTACATAGATATGGCTGAGGTGGAAAGTTATCACCACAGGTTATCAGACCTTTTCTAATACTTCGTAGGATAAGCAAGGTTGCTTACCGCATGGCTCTTTCACCCTATTTGGGGAGAGTGCACGACGTCTTCCACGTATCCCAGTTGTGAAGATACTTGCATGATCCATCTCACATCATCGACCACAGAGAGCTAGAATTTGATGATGGGGTGACATTTACAGTGGTTCCAGTAGTGGTTGAGGATTGACAGGAGTGGGACCTTCATGGGTGGTTGATACCTATGATGCCCATTCACTGGCAGCACGGAAACCTTCATGAGAGAACATGGGAGGGGGAGGCTCAGATTCATTCTTAGAACCCCCATTTGTTTCCTATGTCTTTGTTGTGGATTTTTTGGACAAAAATCCCTATGTTGGGGTGAATGTAAAGACTCATATTTTCTAGGTAATGTTATTAATTAAATGGAATTATTATGAGTCTACAAAAATTTACAGCATGGGATTCCACGGTTCTGTGTTCTTATAATTAATTTCTGAAACTTCTTAGATACGTTCAGTAATCACGTGAGCATCATTTTCTAACTTTTGAATTGGTGATCGAATTAAAAATATAAGGGCAATGTTGAATCCATAACACCATGATTTGCCTAAAGGATACATTGATTTGACTAAACTAGGTCTGGAGATGAAGTTATGTTTTATGACTTTTAAATGAAACAGAATAAAATAATTTTATTTTTTTATTTTCTTTCTTCTCCACCAATGGACAAGCGGAGTGTAGGACCCATGATGCATCAAAAAAATAAATGTATTGACATTCCAACCATATATAATGATGTCATTGGGGAATTAAGAATGTTCATAATTAATGAACCCCATTAATTCCCCACATGGTTACATACTCTCCCCCTCTCTTATTTATACGTATCTTGGGGGAGGAGATGGAATGACTTCACCAAGAAATGAAGTGACGAAGAAGTACTGAGACAACAATCTCTTTAAAGGTGGAGCAGGTTTTGGTGAGTGGGAGCAGGTGCTACTAGTTCTATTGGTGCCCGAAAGAAGAGGCTCTCTCTAGGGGCACTTCCGGTGGCGAAGCCGCGGCACGTCGCCCGCAGCACAGAGGGACCCACGACACCACATGGCGTCGTGTTGGGTCAACCCTCATGGGTTGACCAACTGATGTGGCTCCATGCCACATCACCCCTACCCAGATGCACTGCATCTGGGTCACACTAGCAGGCCACACCGCTGGGGGGGTGGCACCGCCGGGCTAGCCCATCGGACAGACCCGCCGCCCAGCGGCCTGACCTGCTACCCAGTTGGTCAACCCACTGCCCAGCCAGTTCAGGCCAGGTTGACCCAGGTCAGGTTAGACCTGATTTCGGCCAGGTCAACCCAATTCAATCTAGGTGGGACGGATTTGGACCCCATACCAACCAGTTACACAAAACAGGTCCTAACATCTAATCGGGCGTCTGTTTAACGAACCGTCTGTTGCGTCGAGATACTTAAGATAAGGGGGTCCTTTTGAGATACTCCACATGAGTTTTGGGGAATGTTAGGGTACGGATGGGATGGATCACATATGAATCCAACCGAGCCCTTGGCACTAAAATGTTATATCTTTCAAACCGTGCATCTGGTTGATGGTCCTTTTGCAGTTTTAGGACTCTCTTGAGGAGATGGATCTTTTGAAATAAATATTAGTGACTTCCATGGATATAAAGATGCGAATAGTAGCATGAAGAGAGGTTATCCCATGAAAAACTTCTACTATACCCTATGGAAGACTCACACCTAATGACTATTGACTATGGACTCCTCACGACTCGACGAATGGCCCAGTGGGAAGTGGCTCTGTGTGACCTAGAAATCCCATGGTGGGAAGCGGCTCTATATGACCCATCATGCCCACAGTACCCATCAGGAATGCATACCATAGTCCATCTAAGGAGGGAAGCAGCTCTGTGTGACATAGCAGGCCCACAGTGGGAAGTGGCTTTGTGTGACCAGGCATGCCCACGGTACCCATCAGAGATGAGTACCACAGTAGTACACGGTTACTGGGAAGCAACTCTGTATGACCCAACAGACCCATGGTGGGAAGCAGCTCTGTTTGACCCGACATTACCATGGTACCCATCAGGGATGAGTACCGTAGTAGTCCAAGGTTAGTGGAAGAAGGATCTATGATACCCAGAAGGCCCACGATGCTTGTCAGTGGAGGATTCCTCCAGTATTCGAGGAGTTCGACAATTTGATGACCTCTTTGACCTAAAGTGACTCTTGGTGTGACCTGACTTGTGTGGTGTGACTTTTTTTCATGACATACTTCCAGTTTATTATGTGATCTTTCCTTGTTGTTATGGGGGTACCTAATAAGATTATTGTTACTCACCCCCTACTCGGGCCTTGCCAATGTGTGTGTCGTGTCCCATGTAGATGATCGATTCTTCTACAACAGACTTGGTGGCATTGAACCAGGTATCCCTGGTGATATCCAACAAATGAGACATACTACCTCAACTTCTAGTACCTACACTACTCTTATGATCATGTGGGGTTTTCTACGGATATCCATTAGATCACTCCTGTACTTTACTGTTTTCAGTACATTATTTTGGGGTTTGGATTCTGGCCCACTTACGTTCAGTTGTGACAGTACATTGTTTCCTCTCACTGGTATACTATCTCTTATCTTCTGATTTGGTACGTAGTTCGGTTCGCATGTGCGTATAGGTATATGGGAAAATTCCTCCCACATGTAGGTTTAAGCCTTCGGCGCTAGTATCCATCCCCTAGCCTTTAGGAGGCTAGCTTGGGGTAGTCCCGGCTCGGGCACCGGGTTATGAGTTGTGACAAAAAACTTTTTCCCTCAATTTTTCATTGACACTACCTTCTAAATATATTAGGGTATTTATTATTCAAAACATCTTTTATTTCCCATATTCCTTCCTCCATTTTGTGATTTCTCAAAGATCTATTACAAGTCAAGTCATCTATTTCATCAATAATTTGTATCTTGTATCAGTAATCTTTATGGTTACTCCACTATATGATACATCAATTTCAATATTTTTCATAATATGCGAGAACGTTAATTGGGTATTGAATGTACTTCCTTAATAATTATATATGGAACACATCATTAAATTTCGATAAATTTGGGGGAATTTCATAATAAAAATAAACAACTCCAATTATTTCTAAAATTTCAGTGGGTTTTATGCACTTAGGGATTATTTTCCCTTTTTCGAAATCCATCAAACAACATTCCCGAGATATAAATTTAATAAAACTCAATCTCCCAATTGGAAGGTGAAATATTTACTATGATTATTGACACAATTTTTTCCCCACTCTTAAAAAAATTAATGAGATCCAGAATAGCCTTTACCATTATTTTTTACTCTTCGACATGTTATGGGACTATGATTTTACTTTCACAAAATTCATTCCAACAAGCTGGGGAACAACATCTAATTATATATAATACATAATACACATCCATTTGAATGCATTTTGAGAAACTATTTCTTTAGAATACCTCTAAAAATGTAAATATTGATCCCTCGTAACACGAAATTCAAGTGATCATGATATAAAAAATTATTCTATTAATGCATTCATACACTTAGTTTTTCTATTAGTTTGAGGATGACAGGATATTCTCAAATGACTCTTAATATTAAGAGACTTGTAAAAACTCTTCCAAAATCTTGTTGTAAAATGGGGGTCATGATCAAACGCAGTTGAAAGAGGTGCACCATGAAGTCATAAAAATTCATTAATATAGAATCTTATTAGGAACTCAAGAAGTATATATTCTCTTTTATTGAGTAAATGTGCATATTTGTATGTGATCAATAAGAACCTATTTTTGAATCATTCAATCTAGGAGGATTTTAAATTTATATAATAAATTCCACAGTAATTTAATCACATTTACACATAGGGATATAATTTGTATTATGGAATCCTTTAGGATGTTATAATCAACATTCTTTTGTTGAAAATAAAATATATGCACACATAATTAGAAATTTTGTGACTCATGTAAAGCCAAAAAAAATTCTATCAAATCTCAAAAACATATTTCTCCTACGAGGGTGTATAGAGAAAATATAGTTATGAGCTATATCTTACAATCCTAGAATTACCTCAGGTATAGTTGAAATACATAATGTATTTCCATGTTTTAAAATACCATAGTAACATATTATATCTATTAATTTATAGTAATTTTAATGAATAATTTCATTTGAATGTTCTTATCATCAAATTGAGAAATTTGTATCATTTATAATAAATATTACTTCATAGTCATTTGAAAAAATGAGTGATGTATGACTTCATATAATAATTCACATGACTATATGTAATAGTACAATGAACATATGATCTCTCTAAATCCTTATTTTGATTAAAATTACAACATATTTTCTACTAACTTCATCTTTTTCCCTTTTTTCTTTCTTATAGGGGTGGTGTGTTGAGAAATCATAATCCTTGACTACAACAAGGAATACCTTTTTCCTCATTTTTATCTCATTAAATGAAATGAAATATTTTAGTCATTTATGGTTTATATATAATAGGAATCTCTCACTATATAGATAATGTCTCTATGTATCCAAATAAATGATTACAACTTCCATCACAACATCATGTTTTGGAGAGCTCAATTGATGAGCCATGAATATTATTAGTGAATATGCATTGACATTATCATTTTCTATTTGGAAACTAACAAGTCTATTACTTTATGTGTCACAAATTATTTCAAACCGATAATTTATAAATGATAGATTAATAATACAATAATTGAAAAATATTCAGCAGTCTTCACATTAAATTCCCACACAAAATGGTCCACTTTTCATGTAATATTTTGTATTGGGTTATCAAAATAGGATAAATTATAAAAGAATTTATATTAGTAGATAGACTTTTTAAGGAAACTACATTCCTCAGTTCTGTTTGTTGTTTCAGGATATTCTATGAATACTATTTTATTTATAATATTAATATAGATTACATCCCTAGAGATAATATATCCATGAATAAAAAATTCATATATCAAAAAATATATATCCTAATTTCCTATATAACTATTTTCCTCTAAGTGAATCAATAATGAAATGTTTGATTCTCATGTCCAATATATCATTAATGATATATAAAAATATCATCAATGAAAAAAACATAATTCAATATAACCTTGAATACACTATCTGTTATAAACATAAAAATATTGGGTACATTAGTTAATCAAAGGGGAATTAATAAAAAATCATAATATCCATACCTCATTCAAAGAGATATCTTCCAAATGGTTTGCATCACTACACGAAATTTATAATACACCGAATGAAGGTCAATATGTCAAAAATATTTGGCTCTATGAAGTTGATCAAATATTTCATTAATGCGAGGTAGATGATAATTTTTAATTTTCATTATTTTAATGAATTACCCTATAATCTGTTCACAATCTCATGGAACTATGTTAATTAATAACAAATAGAACAATTTCTAACCATGGTGAAAAAGATGATCAAACAACTACGTTATTAGATAACTCTTTTAGTTATTTATTCTACTCCATTACATAAATAGTGGAAATTATATAGGGAATCATTGATAATGATCTTTTCTCAAGTATTAGATCAATGGATGACTTGACATCCATATCTCAGGGATTTATAGATTATTACATAAGAAATATGTAAATATTTTCCAATAAAATTGTTACATACTCAATTTGTTGATTTCTTTCTCCATACTAAGATTTTGTTTCTCATCTTCTCTAATAATATCAATCTGTAAAACTACTTGGGTTGATCCAGATATAACACAGATGATGATGTATCTACTCTAATCATAAGTAATTATATACATTCCTTTCAAATCACAATTTTTATCTTCTATAAATAAATATTATGAATCATGTTTTTAATGTATGTCTTCATAGAATATTATATTACTGTAAACCATTAGTATTATAAATTGATCAAAAAATTGGGCATGTTTATATATCATAATGGGCACTACCTACCATGACCTTATTTTAGTGAGATATCCCCAGTGATATTTAAAGGAAAACTCTATTCATTAATTAAAATCGAAATTTATTATTTTAAGGGAATAATTTATAGATAAAAATGAGTACGAGGATCCAATATCATATAAATAATTATCTATATTTTTTATATAATTAATGTTCCATCCACCACATCATTGGGTACTTTCACCTTAACTATATTGATCACATCATCTTGGTTTTCTACCATTGTCATATTCCATGGTATATTCCATTATGGCTTGGGGAATTCAACTTTATAGTTTCACTTATACATATAGTTGCACCACTAAATGATATTTTTTCTTTATACGCATTGCATTGTTTTCCTCAGGTCCCATGTCATCAATATTTTAAAAAACTATTAATACCTTCAATCATTACCTAGGGATATTCTTCCCACCATTTAACCTGATGGAAATTATTATATTCTATTCTTCTTATTTTATTTATACACTTTTTCATGGAGTTTAGAGAGAATATTCTTCTCTTGGTTTCACATTAATTTTCATGGTCTATAAAATTCATTCACTATTTTGACGGTACATAAAACTATGTCATAATAAGAAGAAAAATATTGGGAGAATATCCCCCTATAAAATTTTTTCTTATGTCCTTAAATGAATAGGTCAATGTTTCACTCTATGCTTTATATGTATTATATAGCATAAATGTATATATTTTTAATGGTACCATCTAACATATAAATGCATTCTTCTTCTTTTTTCATTAAGATGAGTAAATATGGCTTCAGTAAATTTTTTTATCCTGGGAGAAATGTTTTTTTAATGAATGCCTATATAAATGAATTACATTTCATGAGTTCTATTTCCTCTTCCTCTCTAGTATAATAGAGTATTCAAACTAAATGATCTGGGTTACTGTTTTCTTTTCACTATGTCCAATGTTTTTAAATATTTTATCCAAGTAATTAATCCATTTATCAACTCTCATTGGATAGTTATTTCTAAAAAATGTAGGGGGATTCTCTTGCATAAAGAAGTCCAACAATATGGATTGTCATTTTGGTATTGTTTTTTCCATCCGGGTATGGATATTTATCATATCATAAATAATCTACCCAAATATAGCAATAATTTTATCAGTTTTAATTCAATTTTTATTATATTTTTTATCAATGAAATATCTACATTGTTCGTGGTATTTACTCGCTTCATCCTTCCCGGTAACAATTATAGAAAAATGGAACATATTGGATTCACCCACAAAATTATGAATTTAAATAATAATGTATAATTATAAATATGATGTGAAACATAACATAAATATAAAATTTAGGCATTGTAAATCATAGAAATACAACTTGGTATCTTCTGGGATTTATTTCTTTTCAAATCCATCATAGTGGTTTATAAAGAAAATGAGAATTATCATTAGAACATACCCCAAGAGTGTAACACCCAAAAAATTCAACAAAAAAATGAAATTCAATAATCTTTTTTATGTGGATAGTTATAAATATCCTTTAAAATAATTTTGCATCTTCTATGATTTAAATTTCAAAAAATAGTTATCTAGAGTTTTGATCAATAAGTAATTTGTAGTCTGATAAATACAGCATGTTTTTTAGTGAATAATTTCATACACTTATGAATTTTAATATGACCCTTAGGAATATTAAATCGTATAATTATTTTATTTTCATAAGTATATAATATAATTAGATCATTATTAATTTTTCATGGTGTTAAAACATGAGTAATATTTTTAAAATTATTATTATTGAATAAAATATGTACATTTTTCAATTAAATTAATAATATTTGAAAAATAATATAAAAATTTAGTTCAATTTTTAATTCTAAACATTAAAAATAGTTAGGCTCAATATTTTGTTATTTTTCTAAAATTATTGATTTGTTTTATAAATAGTAATATATTGTAAATTATAATAAATTCTAATACCATATTTACGACATCATAGCTGATGCATGTATGATGTAAGAACACTTTGTTTTAACATTCATGCACTTATTACTATTTGGGGTCACATGAGTATAGAATATTCATTGTCGTGTGGAAAAAAATAAACAAATGATTAAAATAATTTAAAACCCCTCCTCTCATCCACTATAAATAATACCATCATTTCCCTCTTTATCTCACACGTCTCAAAAGGTGATTATTATCTATGTTATACCCAATATCCTTTCCAAGGCTCTTCCCCACATAAAAGGCCCACTGGTCTCACCAAAAGTCCAAAAACAAATGACATAAAAAGTATCTCAAGGAGAAGAGATCCAGAGGTATGAATCCTATTTCATTTTCTTCTCTTTTCTTTTCAATTCCTTTTATTCTTATATTCTCCTCACATAACATTATCCAATAGGTATGAATGCTTATGTAAGAGATATATTCTTGATGTCTATAATTTTGATGGAAATATTTTTCATCAATATTTTTCTTCTCTTCCCTTATTCTAAAAATAAAAACATTTTCTGTGATGTGTCGATTTACCAAAATCATGCATAATGTGTTTACAATTTCCATTAATTCCAAAAAAAATTATTATAAATGAATTTCAATTATTGAAAAATAATTTAAATTTTATGATATATCATCTTTAATGATTTGGAGTAATAATATATAAATAATATTATGTGATATAATGAAACGAGTTCATGATAATAAAAGAAGCGCAAAAATGATCTAAACGGTTATCACTAAAGATTTATCTAATGATTCATTATCATAGAATATAACCAAAATGATGTATGGAATAATCTAATTTTCTAGAAACATTTAAATACCATTTCATTCTTGCAATTCCCCGACCATAGTTACCCAGAGTTAGTGTGTAACAGCCCAAGATTTTATGAAAAATATTCTTTTTAATTTCACTAATGTCTTGTGTTGTACGCTACACCAAAAGGAGCTTGCACAACACGCATCCTTGACTTGCCTTACATTACACGCAATCGCGACCTTCCTCGATAGCGTGTGTAGTACGCAATACCAAGTTTCACTAAACAACGATATGCTATTAAAATATTATTATAACTAGCCGTTATGAATAATAATAACCACTTTTTGAAATTTTATAAATTTTATTTTTCAAAATGGACTTCATTTTTGGACTCAGAATATCGAAATTAGCCTAGGGTGAAATTTTGGTATTTTTCTGAAAACTTTCAATTTTTGATGAATAGTGAAACCACTAAGTGGTAGGTTAAAAACTGAATTTTGCATAAAAAATAATTTTACCACTTCTGTGAATGGAATTTCGAAAATCCGACAGACACGGTTGATATCAGTAAGTAAAATGTGGTTCAATGAGATAAAAATAATTTTTTGGTGAATAGTAACTTTTTACTTTTTTTACCGCGGTTAATAGTAAATAGGGTAACTAAGGGTAAATATGATATTACTATTACCCTAACACATGTCCTAATTCTATTGGATAAGTTTAATTCGACCAAAAACAACCTTATGAATAAAATATGACCATTTAGGCCCACTTGGATTAGATTAGGACATTTATTATTAATTTATTTAAAGAAGGGTTAAAATAGTTAAAATCAAAGTTTAATAAGTAAATCATTTTTAATATGGGGTTATACAAAAGATAAATTCGACTATAAATATTCATTATAAATCTAAAACGATTTCCTACATAATGGTATTTTATTTGTAATTTTTAGTCATTACATAATTTAATTTATTTATGACACAATGATGATGCAGTAATTATCTTATTTATGAAATATTGACATAATTGATGTTATAAACACCAAAATAAATGTAATTTGAGACTTTTTATGAATTACACTAATTTTCATGGTTCCTATGATATATTAATGTTGATTTAATCAACTTGGTTCGAACATATAATTTTGTTATGACTTTCACAAAAATCATATATCAAATAGTGTCAAAATTGACACAAAATAGTTTTTAAATCAAATATTATATTATTAATTGTTATTTTATTCCTAAAAATCTAAGGTTCGTCCAAATGACTTAGATAAGGGTATATATATTAATAATAAACAATTTGGGGTTCTTTTGACATGTTATAGTAAGTTTATTAACCATATAGTGAAAGAAAACAAAAAGACACGGTAAAAGTTAAATTATTGAACGTAGAGTAAAATCTAATTGATAAGGTTAAAATAATACCCTAAACTTGTCTAAATCCTATTGGTTGATAGGATTTCGACCCATACCCACTTTAGCTTCGAAATAAGACCCTTTGGAACCATTATAAACCGATTTTGACTTTAATATAAAATAATATTTTGAGATATTCCTAAGGTGCCCCTCTCCTCCCTTATAAAAGGACACCTCCTCCCCCTCCTCCTCACACCAATTTGAGCACTCAAGATCGGCCAACCCCTGCCATTTTACCTTCTCCACTTCCCTAGAATAATCCTAGAGGTCCTGGTCTTCTTCAAAGACCAATCTTAGTTCCCTAAGTGAAGGATTCAAAGAGGCGTTTCAAAGAAGAGGTAATAACCATTACCGATCTTTTCAATTTCTTTTTTCTTCAACTTCTTCTTCTTTAGTTGTTTCATGATAAAGTAATAACATCAGTATTACTTACATAATGATATGTTATTATAAATATGAAAGAACTCTAATTAACCTTCTATCCATCCTGCGGAAAAAGGAAATCACCGCGCGTGCGTACGTACGGAATACCGTCTCCACGCCGTGGTGTAATCTATTTTCCGCCACCGCCTTAATTGGATGGGTATAATGGTTTAATGAGTAACTATATATGATTATTATAAAGTTATATTGATACTGAAATAGTATAAATACACTTCAACGCAATTCCACGACCATGGGAACGATATCATCGCTCGTGCGTACGTACGGACTACCGTCTCCACGACGCGATGAGATTCATTCTCAATGATTAACCATTAATGAATGATTATAAAGTATATATAATAAGTACTAATGAAATATATTACCTAATAATGACACTGTAATTATTTATATTTATATGTATGTCATCTACTTAATTCCATTCAATTCAATAAGGAAACGAAAACAACGTTCATGCGTACGTACGGACTACCGTCTCCATGAACGGTGTATTTCTTTCCATTTACTGATTTATTATATATGTATATTCTGAATATATATATATAGATCATGTTTTATATTCTGAAATTAAGTAATCATGATCTATGTAATCATATGAATAATTACAAGTTAAAAACACACACGAAAAATGAGACGATTTTACCCAAAACCCTACTTTAACATGAATTTACAAAAGAACGGGTAATATAAAGTCATAAGTGGACCATATATGATATAATAACAATGAATATGATTCTGGAATAAGTCAATACCATTATTTAAATCATTATACAGGAGGTTCGGACACTTACGAAGCAAATCGGACCTAAGGTAAGGGAAATATCACAATCTCATTTTTATCCGAGATTGTTTATTCGTAAGTATTTACTGGGGTGTATTTTATCATCCACATCCATGTTTCATCAATATGTAATATTATTTCCATCCTCCTACAATTGTTTAAATCCATTTTTACCCTTCGCTGAGTTTTTAGTAATATGTATGAAATGAATCTTTTGTCGTTTTTCGTACGAGGTACTTTTTTGACTTTTCCGACAAAAGTACGAAAAATGTTTTTTTTAACTTATACGACATGAATGGATTTTTAAAACATTATTTCCAAGAAGCTTCCTTTACAAGTTTTCAAGTTTATTTTTAATCATCTTCTTTTATTTTAAAGTCGTATGACAAGTTATGAAAGGAAAAATGTTTTTGAAGTAGAAAGGATATTTTCCTCAAGAATGGATTTCAAGTGTTTTATCAAAATTATTTTCCATCTAAGATAATAAAGGGTTCTGTTTCTATCCCTATTATTACATGGATTTGATTATGTTGTGATGGAAATATTTTTATGAATTCCTTTATCTTATATGAATGGTTTTATGATGTCATGTTGTTTAAGAATCCCATTTTTATTACATGGGTTATGCTTTGATGTATGGTTTATGATTTTGTGGCACACATAAGAATGGTATCATAATGAGATGGGTGGGACCTATATCTCCCTCCAATTCATTGGGTAAAGATTTTATATCTCATGAGATAGACAGGGCTGGAACGGTAGGTTATACCGGTTCAGTGAAACAGGACTGAAATGAGGGTTACTCGATTCAGAAAGGGACTTTGTCCACTAAGATAGTCTTGGAAATGAGTCTTGACTAACAAGAAATGATTCTCTATGATTATGTCTGAATTCCACAAAGTTTCATGTTTTAGGTTATGATTATTGTGGTTACATTTCACTGCCATGATTTACCCCATGTTATGAAATTATGATCTCTTTTGCAGGTTAAGATTTCCAAAAGTAATGTGCTTATGTATATGATGTGATTGATATTTCTTTTGTTTACCCTTACTGAGCATTTGAGCTCACCCTTTTATGTTTTCTTTTCCCCAGGATATAAAGAAAGGTTTTATGTAAAAAAAAAGAAGATCTTTATGGGAGATTTTGAAGATCTTTCACCACGATTAGAAGATTATATTCCGAGTTTCCAAAGACAGTAAACTATTACGATCCTTGTGTGTGTGTTTTTGTTATGTACTAAGTATTCCGCAAAAGTAATGTAATTTCCATGTACGATAAGCTTCGGGTCTCTACAGTTGGTATCAGAGGAAAGGTTTAGTCAACCTTTGGAAACTAGGATGCGAAAACGTTAGTGAGATCCCTAGAGATATTTCTACGGTATGTCTAGGGATGTCCCAAAGGTTAAGTATACGTATAGGTTATAGTACTAGAACTACGCTAACGATCATAGAATTAAACCTAAGATGTTAGATATTGAAGGTATTTCCCCTTTATTATGTTGTTTTCCCTAGCATGATTTTTGCCTCTCACACTATTCTTTTTGGGTTTTAGACGATGGCAGGAACCCGAAGGAACCGTGTTGATCAATGCAATGGACAATGCAATGATTGCCCTCCTGAACAAAAAAATGTTATGGGAGATGGAGTGCAAAATCTTATTGCTATACTTACACAAGCTATGAATCATTCTGGACTTCCAAATGAGCAGAGAAGGGAACAATATTATATTGAGTCCTTCATGAGGCAACGTCCACCTTCTTTCAGTGGGTCTTCTGATCCTCTTGTTGCTGAACAATGGATAAGTACCACTGAAAAGATATTTTCAGTTCTTCAATGTTCTGAACATGATAATGTCATCTTAGCAGTATATCGTTTGGAAGGTGAAGCTGATCAATGGTGGAATCTTATCAAGAATACAAGGCAAAGAGATGAAATTGAGTCCATGGAATGGGATGAGTTCAAGAACTTAATTTTCAATAAGTACTTACCTCGTATTCTTCGAATAATGATGGAGAAGGAGTTTCTTGAACTAAAGCAAAAGGATGATGAATCTGTTGGTATATACGAAGCGAATTTTACAAGACTTGCAAGGTATGCATCTGGCATTATCATCCAACCTGAAAGTAAAGTTGATCGATTTTTCAGTGGCTTAAAACCAAGTCTTCGAAGGGCATTAGCTATAAGAGACTTCAGTAGCTATGAAGAAATTGTGCGTTGTGCTATCAAGGTAGAAATAGAAGTTGGTGTAACATATCCATCTCATGGATTTGACAAAAAATGAAAGATGGAGTTCAAGGAGAAATCTCAGAATAATGGTGAAAAGAAGTTGAATGTTTCCTTATGCACAAAGTGTGGAAGGAAGCATGTTGGAGATTGTCTTAAAGGGACTAAAAAATGTTTTAAGTGTGGAAAATAAGGTCATCGAGCAGCTGAGTGTCGAAGTAATGGAAAAAGGGTTTCTAATGATGTTAATAAATCAAACACTGCAGAGAACGCACCACCAACACTTCAATGCTTCAAGTGCAAGGAAATGGGGCATTATGCTAATAAATGCCCTAATCCAAGGGTTAGTGATGATCGACATGAGCAACCGCTTATGGCAAAGGACAAAGGGAAGTCACATGCGATCACCATTGGCGATGTTGAATATGATAATGATGTGGTGGAATGATTAAGTGTTTATGTAATGGGATTCCAAAATAATGTTGTATCATAAAGTATTGGAATATTTATGTATTGGTCTATTATGGTTTTCAATAATTTTATGGTACCAGTGACCATGGAAAGTGATTGAGATATTTTTGGAAAAAGAATGATATGCGCATAATGAAGGGAAAATGAGAAAATTAAATATTGGACAGTATTCATGAGCTCATGATTGATATAAGGACTAAGTGATATCATGGTTTGAGTATATAGAATTTTGAGGATTTTGGTATGTGGAATGTGTTAACTTTAAACTGCATTCATGTTTTCACTAAGGTATTCAAGAGAATACATGATTAAGGACTTTGAATGTTTGGAATGTGACCAAAAAACATATCTTATGATATATGGGGATCAACGATGGTATTAAATCTCTGGTAATCGTTTTCACTATGTTATGAGAGTGGACTGCAGTATTATGGATAAGCCTAAAGATTGAAATGGATTATGTTGGACATAAGTGAGTATTGTTTAAGGATAGAAGTTCTTTTTAGATATTATTGATGGGATGTTATAGTAATGTAGTTTTAGAAAAAGGACAACCTGCATGATGGGCGACAGCCCATCGCTTCGGACAAGGCTGTGGGAATCGAACCCACAACCGAAGTGCGACTGGCCTTTATCGCCTACCACTGGCCTACAGGAAGTCCCTGTTTAGTAGAAACTAGTTTTATTATATTAAGAAGTATGATATATGAAGTATAAGTCCATTTTAGGAACCATATGTGATTAATCTCACTATAGATCGACTTATGTAGATAAGTTTTGCTAACATTTTGTTTGAGACAGATGGAATGACCCGTCATTTTATCACATGATCTGCTAACACTTCACGAATAACAAATTCAACTTCATTTATTTAATAGATGAAGTGGAAATTGTTCAAGGCATAAACAACAGTGAGATTGTACCAAAATAAAGAAAGTATTTATTCTAATTCAAAATTTCAACTTTAGGGAAATGATCTTGAAAACCAAAAATGTTGTCCTAGTGATCTTATACCTGATGAATCAGATGGTACCTTAGATCGTCACAAATTTATGGATTTGTGATTGTTGGCTTTTCCATAGCCATGTTCTCTACCACTCTCCATCAGAACATGATGGTTAGATTTTTCTTCCATATCCATATTTTCACCTATGTGGAAACCCAGTGATTAGTTTATTTGGGTAATCGTTACATTTCATACTTTAGTTTTTAAAGACAAGTTTTGGTATTCCTTTTTACGATGTGGGTTTCTATTAAAGAATCTTTCGAATAGTAAACTATTTATAACCCCAACGAATTTCGAGGGCGAAATTCATTTTAAGGGGGGTAGAATGTAACAGCCCAAGATTTTATGAAAAATATTCTTTTTAATTTCACTAATGTCTTTTGTTGTACGCTACACCAAAAGGAGCTTGCACAACACGCATCCTTGACTTGCCTTACATTACACGCAATCACGACCTTCCTCGATAGCGTGTGTAGTACGCAATACCAAGTTTCACTAAACAACGATATGCTATTAAAATATTATTATAACTAGCCGTTATGAATAATAATAACCACTTTTTGAAATTTTATCAATTTTATTTTTCAAAATGGACTTCATTTTTGGACCCAAAATATCGAAATTAGCCTAGGGTGAAATTTTGGTATTTTTCTGAAAACTTTCAATTTTTGATGAATAGTGAAACCACTAAGTGGTAGGTTAAAAACTGAATTTTGCATAAAACTTAATTTTACCGCTTCTGTGAATGGAATTTCAAAAATCCTACAGACACGGTTGATATCAGTAAGTAAAATGTGGTTCAATGAGATAAAAATAATTTTTTGGTGAATAGTAACTTTTTACTTTTTTTACCGCGGTTAATAGTAAATAGGGTAACTAAGGGTAAATACGATATTACTATTACCCTAACACATGTCCTAATTCTATTGGATAAGTGTAATTCGACCAAAAACAAACTTATGAATAAAATATGACCATTTAGGCCCACTTGGATTAGATTAGGACATTTATTATTAATTTATTTAAAGAAGGGTTAAAATAGTTAAAATCAAAGTTTAATAAGTAAATCATTTTTAATATGGGGTTATACATAAGATAAATTCGACTATAAATATTCATTAGAAATCTAAAAAGATTTCATACATAATGGTATTTTATTTGTAATTTTTAGTCATTAAATAATTTAATTTATTTATGACACAATGATGATGCAGTAATTATCTTATTTATGAAATATTGACATAATTGATGTTATAAACACCAAAATAAATGTAATTTCAGACTTTTTATGAATTAAACTAATATTATAGGTTACTATGATATATTAATGTTGATTTAATCAACTTGGTTTGAACATATAATTCTGTTATGACTTTAACAAAAATCATATATCAAATAGTGTCAAAATTGACACAAAATAGTTTTTAAATCAAATATTATATTATTAATTGTTATTTTATTCCTAAAAATCTAAGGTTCGGCCACATGACTTAGATAAGGATATATATATTAATTATAAACAATTTGGGGTTCGTTTGGCATGTTATAGTAGGTGTAGTTACCATATAGGGAAAGAAAACAAAAAGACACGGTAAAAGTTAAATTATTTAACTTAGAGTTAAATCTAATTGATAAGGTTAAAATAATACCCTAAACTTGTCTAAATCCTATTGGTTGATAGGATTTCGACCCATCCCCACTTTATCTTCTAAATAAGACCCTTTGGAACCATTATAAACCGCTTTTGACTTTAATATAAAATAATATTTTGAGATATTCCTAAGGTGCCCCTCTCCTCCCTTATAAAAGGACACCTCCTCCCCCTCCTCCTCACACCAATTTGAGCACTCAAGCTCGGCCAAACCCTGACATTTTCCCTTCTCCACTTCCCTAGAATAATCCTAGAGGTCCTGGTCTTCTTAAAAGTCCAATCTTAGTTCCCTAAGTGAAGGATTCAAAGAGGCGTTTCAAAGAAGAGGTAATAACCATTACCGATCTTTTCAATTTCTTTCTTCTTCAACTTCTTCTTCTTTAGTTGTTTCATGATAAAGTAATAACATCAGTATTACTTACATACTGATATGTTATTATAAATATTAAACAACTCTAATTAACCTTCTATCCATCCTGCGGAAAAAGGAAATCACTGCGCGTGCGTACATACGGAATACCGTCTCCACGCCGTGGTGTAATCTATTTTCCGCCACCACCTTAATTGGATGGGTATAATGGTTTAATGAGTAACTATATATGATTATTATAAAGTGATATTGATACTGAAATAGTATAAATACACTTCAACGCAATTCCAAGACCATGGGAACGATATCATCGCTCGTGCGTACGTACGGACTACCGTCTCCACGACGCGATGAGATTCATTCTCAATGATTAACCATTAATGAATGATTATAAAGTATATATAATAAGTACTAATGAAATATATTACCTAATAATTATACTGTAATTATTTATATTTATATGTATGTCATCTACTTAATTCCATTCAATTCAATAAGGAAACGAAAACAGCGTTCATGCGTACGTACGGACTACCGTCTCCATGAACGGTGTATTTCTTTCCATTTACTGATTTATTATATATGTATATTCTGAATATATATATATAAATCATGTTTTATATTCTGGAATTATGTAATCATGATCTAAGTAATCATATGAATAATTACAAGTTAAAAACACAAACGACAAATGAGACGATTTTACCCAAAACGCTACTTTAACATGAATTTACAAAAGAACGGGTAATATAAAGTCATAAGTGGACCATATATGATATAATAACAATGAATATGATTCTGGAATAAGTCAATAACATGATTTAAATCATTATACAGGAGTTTCGGACACTTACGAAGCAAATCGGACCTAAGGTAAGGGAAATATCACAATCTCATTTTTATCCGAGATTGTTTATTCGTAAGTATTTACTGGGGTGTATTTTATCATCAACATCCATGTTTCATCAATATGTAATATTATTTCCATCCACCTAAAATTGTTTAAATCCATTTTTACCCTTCGGTGAGTTTTTAGTAATATGTATGAAAGGAATCTTTTGTCGTTTTTCGTACGAGGTACTTTTTTGACTTTTCCGACAAAAGTACGAAGAATGTTTTTTTAACTTATACGACATGAATGGATTTTTAAAACATTATTTCCAAGAAGCTTCCTTTACAAGTTTTCAAGTTTATTTTTAATCATCTTATTTTATTTTAAAGTCGTATGACAAGTTATGAAAGGAAAAATGTTTTTGAAGTAGAAAGGATATTTTCCTCAAGAATGGATTTCAAGTGTTTTATCAAAATTATTTTCCATCTAAGATAATAAAGGGTTCTGTTTCTATCCATATTATTACATGGATTTGATTATGTTGTGATGGAAATATTTTTATGAATTCCTTTATCTTATATGAATGGTTTTATGATGTCATGTTGTTTAAGAATCCCATTTTTATTACATGGGTTATGCTTTGATGTATGGTTTATGATTTTGTGGCACACATAAGAATGGTATCATTATGAGATGGGTGGGACCTATATCTCCCTCCAATGCATTGGGTAAAGATTTTATATCTCATGAGATAGACAGGGCTGGAACGGTAGGTTATACCGGTTCAGTGAAACAGGACTGAAACGAGGGTTACTCTATTCAGAAAGGGACTTTGTCCACTAAGATAGTCTTGGCAATGAGTCTTGACTAACAAGAAATGATTCTCTATTATTATGTGTGAATTCCACAAAGTTTCATGTTTTAGGTTATGATTATTGTGATTACATTTCACTGCCATGATTTACCCCATGTTATGAAATTATGATCTCTTTTGCAGGTTAAGATTTCCAAAAGTTATGTGCTTATGTATATGATGTGATTGATATTTCTTTTGTTTACCCTTACTGAGCATTTGAGCTCACCCTTTTATGTTTTCTTTTCCCCGGGATATAAAGAAAGGTTTTAGGTAAAAAAAAGGAGAAGATCTTTATGGGAGATTTTGAAGATCTTTCACCACGATTAGAAGATTATATTCCGAGTTTCCAAAGACACTAAACTATTACGATCCTTGTGTGTGTGTTTATGTTATGTACTAAGTATTCCGAAAAAGTAATGTAATGTCCATGTACGATAAGCTTCGGGTATCTAGATAGTGCATTATTAAATAATATTGGCTTGATCACAAAAGAAGAAGTCTTGAAAAACAGATTAGTTTAGTGGCCATGGAAATACTAGATACATTCATAAGTATTACATTACATTAGAATATGAAAAACTACAACCACATAGTCTCCATAGGCCACACTCATATCACTTACACTATCCCTACAGGTCAGTCATAATATACTTTTTCGCATACTGGGAAAAATAAAACATAGAAGGGGGTGAGCTCACATGCTCAGTAAAGATAACAATATAGTGGAACCGTTCATAAATAAGCATAAACATTTAAGGAAATGTATAATACAAAAACAAAATTCTTTTAAACTAAAAATTCAACATATTATGTAAAAGCTAAAATCAACGAATTCCATTTACTTATTCACATGGATATTCTACTAGCCGAATAATCATATGCAATATCTATAGCAACTTTCATAATGATGGAATGAATAATGCGAGACTTCATAACCACATTGTCATGGACATGTTCCAAGACTAAAAATAAGATTTCGTCAAGGCCTTGTTCCTAGAAACTAGTTTGTCTCATGAGACCTACTGATGCCTCGAGGAGCTATAGCGGGCTCCACCCGTCACATACTATGTCTAATGCATCCATTGTATGAAAGGGTTTAAACATAACATAAACACTCATACTAAAAAACCATATGAGATGTCAATACATTATCCATAAACCATGAAATGTGTAAAAATAACACATCCAAATCCAAACATATCACAAAACCTTCAATACAATATGGATGTTTTTTATCATAATAAATCAACTTCAAATAATCTTAAAATCCATCAAATATTGGTGATATAGATGAATTCAAAACATTTTTTTAGAGAAATTTCTCTTTATATTTTGAAATCATTAAAAAGTCATATAATAATAAAATAAAAAATTTATTTTAAAAATATTATTATAATATTTTAATGTAAGCTTCGACGATGTTATAATGGTGGAAAATAGCCTCACCCGCCGTATAAGTTAATAAAAAATTCCTCCCATAATTTTTTCAAAGGTTCATTAAGTTCCTTTTTTGGAAAACATCATAAATATTCTATTAAAAAAATATAAGTTAAACTAAGGGTATAAATGACTATATCCAATATTCTATTAAATATTAAAAACGTTTTGAAATTCATTTTAAAGAAACACGGATGTAGATGATAAAGTGGTCCCAGTTGATACTAACGTAAAAACAGCCTCAGATAATAAAGAGATTGTGAAATTAACCCTTAACTTGTACTTTTCCATTGACTAGGGTAAGTTAAACTCTTGTATAATAGTTAAATAATTGTTATTTAATTATACAAGAACCATATATGTAAATATTATATCACATATGATCTTATAATATTACTTTGTTATTAATATTTTTGTACTATCGTTGTTTCGGGTGTTAACTCATTTGTTTTCCTTTATATGTTTTATAACGTAAGACATGTTTGTTGTAAATAGGATGTATTTAATTCATATATAGAAATTTTTTATGTTTATAATAATTATTTTTAATCATAAAATGAAAATTATTCATGAATGATTATGATGGGGAATGTTGTCACGACCTGTCCTCGGGGCACGTGCCATGACTACCCCAAGCCTACCTTCCATAGGCCAGGGGCTGGCGACTAGCACCAAAGGAATAAATCATAATAAAAAGCGAAGGAATTTCCTTTATAAAATTAAAAAAACACAACAGAGTATGAAACAGAAGAAATCACTAAGAAATAATGAATACAACAGTAAGTGTTGAATGGAAAGGGGATGGTAATAAAATCCCAACAGTAAGTATAGTACAACTGAAAATCTTGTACAACTACAGTAAAGTAAAACATCAACCACTGAGTCATCCTCTGGGATTCCCACCTGATGGGTGGGTCAGATGTCCTCCTCAACACCTTGGGTCCGGTCGTCTGTTCCATGTACGTCTTTCCATGTGGTCCACCTCTGGGTACCGTGCAGCTCCCCAAGCCTCCACCTCGATCAGTGTTGTCCGTCGTCTCCATCCGACACAATGTAGTGCAGGCATAGCCTGTGCAGGGGAGATTATATGATACTTAGTAGGGAACCCGACACCCACTAAGGTCTCCCAGAATCCATGAAGGATAAACCACAGAATAATGATACAATCACAAACTATTAACCAACTATACTTAGGTGTATTCCCATACATATACCTAATTTATCAATCTCAGTTAGGCTCCAACTCTCGAGCCCAAGAATAACCCAGTCCACATAGGAAGGAAAGTCAATAACATTGATCATAATGATTGAATGTCAAGACTCAGCTCACACAGATATACATCTCTCATATAGCAATAGAGAGGATCAGATGTAGTCACTAATTCATCTATACTGTCGGACCCACATAGATTACTAGACCAGCTAAGCTGTCAGACCAACATAGGATACTAGAACAGCTACTATGATAGAACCACTTAGGATACTAGTACATACATCAAACTGTCAGACCCACTTAGGATACAAGTACAGTAGTCATCGTTGTTGAAACCACAGAGGATTCCAGTACAGTTGTTGTCATCGTCAAATCCATGGAGTATTCTAGTGCGGTAGTCATCGCAGTCACAACCAGCTCTAGGGTTCCCGCACACTGCACGCTCTATTCTGAGAGGTTCCACTTCTCGAGACAAGGGGGTCGATACATCATCTATTAAAATGTCCATATTTTATATATCCTGAACATCAGTGTCGTCAAAAGGAACCCAACGCGACATACGGCGCGTCAATCAGATGCACAGTCTGAGAGTTATTGGCTTTTCCGTTCCAGGAGCTCATTTGGGATTATCCATGTTCCAAACTCGGGTGTTTTCCAAATTCATCCAAAACTCACTTAGAGTATCTCAAAAGGATCACTTCATTGAGAGGGTCATAGTGCTACATATGACACGTAGATTGGACACACAGTCTTGATGTTATTCACGTTTAAGTGAAACGGGCCCGGCCCGTCAATCCTAGTGGGATGGCGGGTCGGCTCGACCTGGTTCGGTAGGTCCGACCCAGCTGGGGGGTCGACACGGCCCTGTGGGGTATGCGAGGCCCAGTGGGGCATGACCCGGCCCAATGAAAGGTGGCCCGGCCAGGCGGGGCGTGGGACGGCCCGCACAAGGGTGCTTTCAAGCCCGGTGGGGCACGACGGCCCGGCCGTGTGTGGCGCGGCCCCGCCCGCTGCTGGCTGCGGCTTGGCCCAGCTCACCGAGTGGTGCGGGGGTGGGGGTGGCCACTTGGTTTCCCGAACCGGTGGCGCCACCCCTCCAGTCCGGTCGGCCGATTCTCCTTTGTCCGAGCGGGCCGCAGATTGTGCGCCTCAATTCTTCCATAGCCTGATACCCACGTGGCGCCATGGTTTCTTATGCCTAGATGGTTCTTTTTCGACCGAGCAGCTCGCGGATGCGGGCCCCGGTTCTTCTCTACACATCCGGCACATGTCCACCACTTCCTCCAGTTTCCATCGCCTCTGATTTCCGTCGCCAAAATAGTCAAGAACCTTCAGAGGGTCATTGGGCCATGTTTGTTCAGCTCGCGCCCTCGACGTTAGGTGAAATCATAAGGCTGAAGACAATCTAGAAATTCAACGAAGAACGAGGTACAAAATATTCTCTTAAAATTGTACAAACCCCTACCTTGATTTTGATGCTCATTTTTCGGTGTCACGGAAAGAGGATTCGAAGATGACGTCAATTCATTGACGTTGGGATGCGTTTGAGGAGGAAGCGTAGTCAATATTTCTCCATGGACTGCATCCCCTCCCTTGACATGGAGGAAGAAGAACAATGACTATGTTCGTTGTGAGTGTTACCTCACGTTCTTGCCTCGGTCATTGAGAGGATATCGTTCCTCGTATTCTTTTTTGGTGAGGGATGAAGCTATCCTCCAATTCTCTAAAGGCTCCACCACTAAATATTTTCCATCCAACATAATAGAAAGGCTACAACAATATAATATAATTTCAATGCAATTCAAAACAATTCAAATGAATTGTTGACACCACAAATTAATTAATGAATCATTATTTAATTGTGTTGGCATACTTTATGAGAGGGAGGTGGAGAGGCTCTACCATAATAAATAAGGGGTTTTAATGGGGAGTTTTTGGGAGTTGATGGGAGGTGAAAAGGTTTGGGTTCGTGTGGGCCCCAACACACTAAATCCTCACATGGGAGGTTATATGGGGTGTGGGCCCCACCCCTAACATCCTCTTGGAGGAAATAACCACCTCTTAAAATAAAATTGTGTATCACCACAATTTTATTAAATTTAAGATAAATCCCCAAATTATAACATTCAACCCACATAAAACGCAACTGTGGTAAAGGTCCTCTTATGATAATACTGGTGCTGCGAGTTCATCGGTGCCCTCAGATTTCAATTCTTAGCACTATTTCAAAAGATAGAAAACCTCGCACGTACGTTTACTGAACGTACCTGAAAAAAACATCATAAATTGATTTGGGGCACAACGGGCCTCAGAATCAGGTGCCGTCAGAAACTGCAGATTTGTAATATTCCAAAGTATTTAAGAAAAACATTTCCGTGAAATTTCTGGGTCTTTACATTACCCCCACCTCAGGGATTTGCACCCTCGTAAATCTACAACACACACTAGGGAAACAAATGAGGGTACTGAGCATGCATCTGAGCCTCCCGCTCCCATGTTCTGTCCTGGAGGTTACCATTTTTCCAAGGAACGTGCACCAGAGGAATTGACCATCCAAGTAGGAGAGTCTCCTGTCGATCCTCATTCTCCATGAGGACCTCCATGAATGTCGTCCCGTCATCGATGTTCATATCCCCATGTTCGATGATGTGGTTCGGGTCATGCACGTATTTCCTCAGCTGAGATATGTGGATGACTTCATGCACCCGACAAAACTGTGGTGGAAGGTCCAGGCGGTAAGCCACCTCGCCTACTCTGCTAAGGACCTGAAAAGGTCTGATGAATCGAGGAGACAACATGAAACCTTGTCCATATCTTCGTAGACCTTGTCGAGGTGAGACTCATAGGAAGGCATGGTTTCCATCCTCAAACTAAAGTGGTATATGTCACCTATCATCATATGACTTATGTATTCTTTGTGTAGTCTTTATCTGCTTCTGGATGATCTGCACCTTCTTTGTCGTAGCCTGAACCATCTCGGGTCCAACAAGTGCTGACTCCCCTCAGTCAGTCCAGCACATAGGAGATCTTCATGGTCAGCCGTACAGTGCCTCATAAGGGGCCATCCTGATGGTGGAGTGGTAACTATTGTTGTACGCAAACTCCACTAAGGGTAAGTGATCCTCCCAGCTGCAACCAAAGTCGAGGACACATGCACAGAGCATATCCTCGAGAGTCTGAATGGTCCTATCTGTCTGGTTGTCCTTATGAGGATGAAAGGTGGTGCTCAGACATAGCTGCATCCCAAAATCCTCCTATAACCCCTTCCATAGCCGAGAAGTGAATCTACCATCTCGATCGGAAATGATATACAATGGTACACCATGAAGCCGTACGGTCTTCGGAATATAGAGGCGTCCCAAACTCTCTACTGAACCATGCTCTCTGATCAGTAGGATATGGGCTGACATGGTGAGTCGGTCTACAATAACCTAGATAGAGTCATGTCCTCTGAATGTATGTATAAGCCCCATCATGAAATTCATGGATATCCCATACCACTTCCACTCTAGGATATCTAAGGGTTGTTCCAAGCCTACTGGTACCTGGGGCTCTTCATTCACTTGCTGACAAGTGAGGCATCGTGATACAGACTCTACTACAGCCTTCTTCATACCCAGCCACCAGTGCTATCATCTGAGGTCCTGATACATCTTCACCACTCCTGGATGTACCGCTATAGGGGAAGTGTGAAACTCTCTCAGCACTTCCTCCTGTAGCGCGGCTGGTACCATAGTACGTCCCCTAAATAGGATGACATGCTCCCCTCCTTCAAAAAATCCATCAGGCGCCTGCCCTATGGATATCTAAGAACGCTGCATCTCACATTCGACGTCTCCACATTGTGCCTCCCTGACACACTGAAGAAGTGGAGGAGTGACTATGATAGACTGAAGAATGGCTGCCCCATCTATATCCACAAAGGATATCTGCAACACGGTTAGCTTCTCTTTCGCCTCTCCTTACAGCTGAATTCCCGATCTCCTACTGAGAGCATCAGCTACAACGTTCTCCTTCCTAGGAGTATATACTACCTCAATGTCATAGTCCTAGAGGGACTCGAGCCATCGCCGCTATCTCATGTTCAGTTCCTTCTGTGAGATGATGTACAGAAGACTATGGTGGTCAAAATAGACTATAAAGCTCTCACCCATCAGATAGTGCCACCACATCTTTAAGGCGAAGACCACTGTTGCTAACTCCAGGTCATGGGTATCATAGTTCTTCTTGTGATTTATCAACTTCCAAAAACCATATGCGATCACCACTCGCTCAGGAATCAGGACACACCCGAGTCTGGTCCGAGATGCGTCGCAGTAAACTACATACCCAACGCCCTGCTCTGGTAGCCACAAGATGGGCGCACTGGTCAATCTCTGTCTTAGATTCTCAGAGATCTGCTGGCATCTATCTGTCCACATGAAGGGTTTCCCCTTCTTCATCGAAGATTAAATTGCTGTTGCAACTCTTGAAAAGTCTGGCACAAATCTATGATAGTACCCAGCTAGACCCAAGAAACTCCTCACCTCTGTCACGCTGTTGGGTTGCTCCCAAGAAAGTACTACTTCAATCTTCGCTGGATCCACTGCATATCCAACCTCTGAGATGACATTTCCCATGAAATGAACCTCTCGAATCCAAAACTATCACTTCAAGGGCTTACCATAAATCTGGTGCTCTCAGAGTGTATCCAGGACAACCCACAAGTGGTAGGTGTGCTCCTCCTCAGTAGTATAGTAAATCGGTATGTCATCTATGAAAACTACAACAAATAAATTGAGGTAAGGCTGGAAGATTCTGTTCATGAGACTCATGAACACCTCCGGAGCAATGGTTATGCCGAAGAGCATAAGCATGAACTCGTAGTGGCCATACTGACACCTGAAGGTTGTCTTCTACACATCCTCATCTTGAACTTTGAGCTGGTGATAGCCTGATCTAAGGTCTATCTTCGAGAACAATTGTTCTCCCTTGTTCTCATCAAATAGGTCTTCATTCCTTGGGGTTGGGTACTTGTTATTCACGGTCACCAGATTCAAGTGAAGGTATGTGACATACAGTCGCAAGCTCCCATCCGCCTTCTTGGAAAACCAAATCTGAGAAGCCCAGGGTGAAACACTTGGTCGGATAAATCCCTTTCCCTGCAAGTCCTCTAGTTTTACCCGCATCTCACAAAGTTCAGTGGGAGCCATCCGATATTCTGGAGTAGATATCAGTGTTGTCCTGGGGTACAAGTCTATATAGAACTCTGCCTCCTTGTGAGGAGGTAGTCTTAGAATGTCTTTAGGAAAAATGTTCACACACCAATCCCCCAAAAATGGAAAACATGGACTACACACATCAACTACATCGAGGATGATACTAGCCAACTAATGTGTGATCAGATTCCCTCTCCTCTGTGAAAGTCCATCTTGCGCTGCAAAGCCTCCCTTCACACCGATGAAGGTAAACCTGGTCCAATCCGTGCAGACACACTGCACTTTGCACCTAATGCAGTCGATCTGAGCATGGACTATAGACAACCAGTCTATACCCAAGATGACCTCGTAAGGCCTCGACGCCTCTACAAGAATATCCCAACCATTGCTCTTGCCTCCTAGAGTAAGCTCACAATGTCGGCACCAGTGCGTTATCGTTGGGTCTGATCTCGTCGGAGTCTCTAGCCGCAAGGATCTAGCCAACAGCTCCATTGGAATCTTCGAGCTCCAAACAAAGGCAGCAACAATAAAATAATGACTCGCAATTGTGCCTATATGTACGGAATCAAGTGTGTAGTAGACATAGATATTACCTCGAATCATCTCACGTACACTGTGGTCATTGGCCAAGACTTCCTGGAGCTGAGCCCACCTCTGTCTGCCAGATCCCAGTGGTTGGGGTGGATCTCCTAGTGGTGGTGGTGGTAGAGCCGCGAAACGCCATCCACCACCCGCTGATCGACTAGGTCCCCTACCTCGTCCAACTGCTCCCGGTGGACCACCATGGTCCAACCTCTGCCTCTTCCTGGGAGGTCCCTCTACTATCTCATGCTCGTCCGTATGGTGGGTCAGGTAGTCCTGAACCATGTGACCCTGCCCGCCACATGAATAACACTGCCTACTCAACATATTGCTGGCTCGGTTTCGTGTGCCCCGCACAGCTGAACCTGTATCCTGAGGTCTCCCACCTGATGGATTGGTCCGTTTAGACCTCTGCATCAACTTTCTACTACCCACTGTAGAATAATTCACTATGTGTCGTCATGTGGTGGGTCTCGTAGCTGGTGTTGGATCAGAAAGAAAGCTCTCCACGAGAAGGGATCGCTCCAGTACTCCCGCCTGCGTCGGAACACCAAGGGAGATCATCGAAGCTCTGATCTCATGTCTGAGTCCCTGCTAAAAGGTCTGGGCCCTGAATAATGGGTCACCTACCATGTCCGTGGAGTTTCATGGGAGGTCAATGAACCTCGCTGAGTACTGAGCTACTGTTATAATGCCCTGTTGTGGATGAAGTTAATCCTAAATCTGCACCGCACGAAGGGTGGATGAAACAAACTTTGAGCGTAAGAGACTCTTGAATTCTGTCCAAAGTAAATATGCCTCGTCATGCACCTAGAGTATCAAGCTCCCCCATCTACCTGAAGCTGCGTGCAGGATACTCATGGAAAGGATCACCATAAGGTCTGCTGGTGTCCCTACCATTCTGAAAACTCTGAAGATAGCCTCCATCCAATCCTCAGATGCCTGTGGATCCATCTCTCCCTGGAACCTAGGCGTCCTCTGGCGCTGGAAATTGTGAAATTCACTCATGCGGCATGCACTCTCTTCTATTGGGGATGGTGGTATCGGTGGCCCAGTTGGTAGTGGTACTCCTGGTGCCTCTGCTGTGATGGGGCCCTGCACCGATGCCTCGTCGCTCGGTGGGCTACCATCTTATATGTAACACAGTACCCTAGCTCGCTGCTTTTGTGGGTCCATCCTGAAAAGAAACAAGTGTGCCACAGTTAAAATAGTATACCTGGTGAGCTGACACAATGTAATCACAAATAATACATTGGAAACAAACACGCAATCAGTGTTTTCGTTCACCGAGTCAGAAATAAGAGGTCAGGGTCCTGGTGTACGGATACGTCGTCCGCCGCACCTACAATGGACTCCCTGGACTAAAAAACACACTCAATACTATTAACAATATTTCTTTATAGTAAGATAGATCAGAGTCCTATGTTCTATGTTAGAACCGACTCCTCTAATACCAATTTTTCATGACACGTCATCGGGGCCCGTGCTGGGACTACCCCAAGCCCGCCTTCCATAGGTCAGGGGCTAGCGACTAGCACTAAAGGCGTAAATCCTGATAAAAAGGGAAGGCATTGACTTTATAAAAACAAACAAACACAATAGGGTACGCAACAGAAGAAAGTTCTATGTAATATTGAATACAAAATTAAGTGTTGAAAGGAATGGGGTAATACAAGCCCAACAGTAAGTATAGTATAACTACAAAGATAGTAAAACTATAGTAAAGTAAAATAGTAACCATTGAGTCATCATCCGGGATTCCCCCCTAATGGGTGGGTACATATGGCCTCCTAAGTACCTCGGGTCCAGCCGTCCGCTCCGTGTACGTCTCACCATGTGGACCACCTCTGGGTATCATCTAGCTCCACAAGCCTCCACCTCGATCCTTTTTGTTCATCATCTGCATCAAACACAATGTATTGTGGGCATAGCCCGTGCAGGGGTGAGTATACGATACTTAGTAGGGACCCCGAGACCCCGATGGTCTCCCAGAATCCACGAAGGACAGACCAAAAAAAATGATACAATCACGATGTATCAACCAACTCTACTTAGGTATATACCCATACATATACCTAAGTTATCAATCTCAGTTTGGATCCAACCCTCAAGCCCAAGCACAACCCAGTCCACACAGGAAAGCAAGTCAATAACATCGATGATAATGATTGAAATTCAAGACTCAAGTCACACAGGTATACATCTCTCCTATAGAGATAGAGATGATCGGATGTTTTCACTGATTAATCTAAGCTGTCGTACCCACGTAGGATACTAGAAAAACTACTATATCAGACCCACTCAGGATACAAGTATATAAGTCAAACTGTTGTACCCACTTAGGATACATGTACATTAGTGATCACTGTCGAACCCACAGAGGATTTTAGTACAATTTTTGTCATCGTCGAACCCACGGAGGATTCCAGTACGGTAGTCGTCGCAGTCGCACCAAGCTCTAGGATTCCCGCAAGCAGCACACTTGATTATTGGAGGATCTGCTTCTCGAGCCAACGAGGTCGATACATCAACAATCACGAAGTCTAGAGTTGATGTATCTCAAAGTTTCGTCTCGTCAAAATGAACCCAACGGGATAGACGGAACGTCAATTAGACGCCCGGTCTGAGAGTTATTTTCTTTTCCGTTCCGGGGGCCCGGTTGGAATTACGCACGTTCCAAACCCGTCCCTTTTCCAAAGTCATGCAAAACACACTTAGAGTATTGAAAAAGGACTGATTCGTCATGAGGTTCCCAGTGGCTCATACGGCGCATCGATCGGACGCGCGATGTTAATGTTATTCAAATTTAAGTGAAACGGGCCCCACCCGTCAATCCCAGTGGGCTGGCGGGTCGGCCCGACCCGGTTCGGTGGGTCCGACCAGGATGGGAGGTCGGCATGATTAGGTGGGGCGCGGCGCGGCCCTGTGGGGCATGGCCCGGCCCGTGGCTGGCCGCGGCTCAGCCCGACGTGCAGAGTGGTGCGGGGGGGGGGGTTCCCGAACCGGTGGCACAGAGTGACGCCGCACCTCCTGTCCAGCCTGCTGAAGCCGACCAGTCTCCCCAGGTGTGAGAGGCCCGCACGGGCGGATCGTAGTTATTCCACGTAGCACCTGAGGGTGCCCAGGCCTTCAACCTGGCTGGCAGGCGGCCAACCGGTTCACCGCCAAAGCAGCCTGTAGAGCACGGGCCACAGTCCTCCACAACGCGGTGCCGGTTGTGGCATCGCGGTCTCCCTATCTGGACAGCTACGGATGGCCGGTTCTCCTTTGTCTGAGTGGCCTGCAGATTGGGGGTCGTGGTTCTTCGGCAACGCGGATCCCACGTGGCGTCGCGGTTCCTTCGGCCAGGTCGGCTTTAGCCGGCCAGTTCTTCTTTGGCCGAGGAGCCTGCAGATGTGGGCCACGGTTCTTCTCTATGCGGCTGGCACACGGCCGCCGCTTCCTCCGGTCCCCATCGCCTCCGATTTCCACTGCCAAAATAGTCAAGAACCATCGGAGGGTCGTCGGGCTGTGTTTGTTCGGCCTGTGCCTTCCGCGTTAGGCGAAATCATAAGGCCGAAGACAATCCATAAATTCAACGACGAACAGGGTACAAAATATTCACTTAAAATTGTACAAACCCCTTCCTTGATTCTGATGCTCGTTTGTCTGTGTCACGGAAAGAGTATTCAAAGATGACATCGATTCGTTGACGTCGGGATGCATCCAAGGAGGAAGTGTAGTATATTTTTCCTTACGGACGACGTCTCCTCCCTTAACCCGTAGGAAGAAGAAGAATGACGACATTCCTTGTGAGCGTCGCCTCACGTTCTTACCTCAGTCGTCGAGAGGATATCGTTCCTCACAGTCATCGTTGGTGAGGGATGAATCTCTCCTGCAATTCTCCAAAGGCTCCTCCATAAAATGTTTTCCAACCAACATAATAGAAAGGCTACCCTAATATAATATAATTTCCATGCAATTCAAAGCAATTCAAATGAATTTTTGACCCCATAAATTAATTAAAGAAGTCATTATTTAATTGTGTTGGCATACTTAATGAGAGGGAGGTGAAGAGGCTCCACCATAATAAATGAGGGGTGTTAATGGAGAGTTTAAGAGAGTTGAGGGGAGGTGAAAAGGATTGGGTTTGTGTGGGCCCCACCACACTAAAGCCTCACATGGGAGGTAATGTGGTGTGTCGACCCCACCCCTAACTTCCTCTTGGAGGAAATAACCACCTCTAAAATTAAAATTGTGCATCACCACAATTTTATCTAATTTAAGATAAATCCCCAAATTATAACGTTCAACCCTCATAAAACGCAACTGCTGTAAAGGTCCCCTTAAGCGAATACAGGTGCTGCGAGTTCATCGGTGCCCTCAGATTTCAATTCCAAGCAACAGTTAAAAAGATAGAAAATCACGCACGTACGTTTACTGAACGTACCTGAACAATACTTCAGAAATTGATTCCAGCCACATCGGGCCTCTGAATAATGTGCCATCATAAACTGAAGATTCGTAAAATCCCAAAGTATTTAAGAAAAAAAATCCTTGGAATTTCGGGGTCTTTACAAATGTATCTCATCATGTTCGTGTAGACGGTAATCCGTACGTACACACGAGGGACAATATCATTCAATTGAATGTAGAATAATATATAATTTAATGTTAAATAATATATATAGATTCATTAACATGTTATATTTATTATTTAAGTCAATTATATGTCATTATTATACCCATCCAAATAGTAATGTTTTTGAATAACAAAATACACCACGACATGGAGACGGTAAGTCGTACGTACGCACGTATGGTGACTTTGTCAATCCTATAATGGATATAAAAATGAATATGGTTGTATTAATTTTATAATAACATCACTGTACATAGAAGATACTAGATTTATTATTTTCTAATAAGAAAAACTAATAAAGAGGAAGTGGAAGAATAAAATAATATGAAAAAGGTGATGAAATATTTACCTCTTCTATGGGTTCTTCTTTTTTATTTGATCAAAAGGGCTTCAAAGGTCTTATGACAAATGGAAGGCCTGTAGGATAAAAATATGAATGTGGGAGGATATTTGGGCAGGGTTTTTCGGAGCCAAATGGCTTTGAAGGTGTGAATTTTAGAGAATGGTAAGTGCCCTTTTATAGGAGGGGTGAGGGGCACTTTAGGAAATGATTGAAATATTATTTTATAGTAAAATAATTATTGGTTTCTAATTGCTTCAAAATGATTTATTTAGATTCTATGGTTGGGATGGGTTGAAAACATCTCATCTAATAAGTATTAGACAGGTTTAGGTCACCATATTAACCTTATCTTTTAGATTTAACTATTAGTTATATAGTTTGTCATTTACGATGTCTCTTTGTATTTTTATATTATATGGTTAACAAACATAATATAAACTTCCATAGAGAACCCCAATTGGTTCATTATTAAAACATATTTCCTTATATAATTCCTTTGGCAGAACCTTATATTTTTAGGAATATTATATCCATTAATAACATAGTATTTTTTTTGAAAAACTCAAATTTGTCAATTTTGACACTATATAGTATTTAATTTTTGTGAAAATCATAACAACATGATTACTTCGAATGAAAATTATTTATTCAACCATAACATTTCATATTATCCTAAAAATTAGTGGAATTAATCAAAAGTTTCAAATTACATTTATTTGGATATTTATAATATCAATTATTTTAATCTTTCTTTAAAAAGGTAATTACTGCATCATCATTGTGTCATAAATAAATTAAATTATTTAATGTATAAAAATTATAAATAAAATACCATTATGTTGGAAATCACAAAATCTTTATAATTAATATTTAAATTCGAATTTATATTCTGTTTAACCATATATTATAAATGGATTAGTTATTAAACATTTATTTAACACTTTTAACTATTCTTTAAATAAAATGATAATAAATGTCCTAATCTGATCCAAGTGGACCAAATGGGATCATATTTTATTCCTATATTTTTTTTGTTCGAATTACACTTATCCGATATAATTAGGACATGTGTTAGGGTAATTATGATTTCATTTTTTACCCTTAATTATCATGTTTACATTTAACTGTGGTAAATAAAATTCAAAAGTTATTATTCACCAAAAATTATTTTCATCTTATTGAACAATATTTTACTTACTGATATTAACTGTTTCTCTCATATTTTTTAAATTAGACTCACAAAAATAGTAAAATTATGTTTTAGTAAAATTATCAAATGATCCTAGGATGTGGGTAAAGACAGTAAAAAGTTCAATAAAAGTTTTATATATCTAAACACAATATAAAATGACTCCAATTAATTGCATTGAAACAATATAGGTATTATGTATCTATTTTTACATAAAATAAATTTAAATAAAATAAATAATTATTTGAATAAAACGTTAGTTTAAAAAAAACTTAGTGTTTTTCACTATTCAACAAAAATATAATGGTTTCATAAAATTACCAAAAATTCACACAAAGCTAATTTCGATATACCAAATCTAGAAATGAAGAATTTTATGAAAGATAAAATTTATAAAATTTCAAAAGATGGGTATTACTATTCATAATGGCTATTTTGATTGGTTGTGGTGTGTTTGAACTCGAAGTTGCATACAACACAAGCTATTGCATTATTTAATGGGAAACGTACCATGGAAGCTTTGGGTGTTACATTCTCACCTCCCTAAAATAATTGCATCCTTGAAATTTCTATAATATTACAACATAAAATGATTCAGGAGGTTCTTCGTCATAAGTTCCTCGGGTTCCAACATTGCATCATCCATCAAATGGTTTTTTCATTGAACTTTCACCAGACGAGTCGTTCGGTTTCTCAACACTTGTTCTCTGGTGTCAAGAATTTTCATAGGCTCTTCGCAATAAGACATGTCGGGTTCCAGTTCAATTTCTTCATATGTGAATACATACATTGGGTCTGACATGTATTTTCTCAACAGTGATACATGAAACACATTCTGAAATTTGGAGAGACTTGGTGGCACTTCAAAATTGTAAGCTACATCCCTAATTTATTCAAGAATTTCGGAAGGCCCGATGTACTTGGGACTCAACATACCCTTCTTAATTTAACACCCCAAGCTTCTACGGTACGTTTCCCTTCGAATAATGCGATAGCGTGTGTTGTACGCAACCTCGAGTTCTAACACACACCACAACTAATTAAACTAGCCGTTGTGAATAGTAATACCTACTTTTTGAAATCATATATATTCTATATTTCAAAATGGACTTCATTTTTGGATTCGGAATATCAAAATTATCCTAGGGTGAAATTTTGGTACATTTCGGATAACTTTCATATTTTGATGAATAGTGAAAATTACTAAATTTTAATTAAAAACAACTTTTTTAATCAAAATAATTAATAGTGATAAATTGTGAATTTGAGTGGTTTTAAAGTATATTTAGAATATATTTTTACCATTTAATATAATCTTGGTCATTGGACATAATTTTACAATTAAACCGAACATAAACAAGTGTCAATCTTTTGATAGTTATTATCTCATAAAAACACGCTTTTTGTTTTGACAGCGGGAATTAATTTTAAATTAATTTCTGCCACTTCTGTGTTTTGAATTTAGAAAAATGGATTCCATATTTGGAATCAGGATGTTCAAATTGTGTAAATAGGTAACTTTTATTTTTAGACATTTTGAATAATTACTGCGGTAAATATTTTATTTACCATGGTTAAGGGTAAATCCGGTAAATAAGGGTTAAAAAAAATAATATTATAATAATACTAAATTACCCTAAAACGTGTCTCAACCCTATTGGTTGATACATGGTCGACCATGGGCATCTTTGGGTCTATTTTGGGACCCCATGGATCCACTTGTAAGTGATAATGACACTTTATTTTAATTAAGTCAAAATGAATACAAAAATGACACAAGCATATATCTTTTAGAACAACAATTTTTACATAGGGTTATACATGTTGGATTTTCGATTATAAATATTCATTAGAAAGATAAAAATATTTCCTACATAATGATATTTTATTTATAATTTTTAGACATTACATAATTTATTTTATTTATGACACAATGATGATGCAGTAATTACTAAAATAGTAGAAAATTAACATAATTGATATTATAAATACCCAAATAAATATAATATGAAACTTTTAATGAATTAAACTAATTTTCTAGGCTAATATGATATATTAGGATTGATTTAATGGACTTTGTTCGAAGTAATCAATCTGTTATGAGTTTCACAAAAATCAACTATTGAATAGTGTCAAAATTGACATAAAAGAGTTCTTAAAACAAATATTATATTATTAATTGATATTAAATTCCTAAAAATCTAAGGTTCGGCCAAGAGACTTATATTATGATAGGTTAATCATTAATGGACCACTTGGGGGTCTCTTGTATGTATATGGTAAGTCTATTAACCATATAATATAAAAATACAAAGAGACATTGTAAAAGTGAAACTAATTAACTTAGAGTTAATACTTAAAGATAAGGTTAATATAAGTACCCAAACCTGTCTAAATTCTATTGGATGAGTTGTTTGCGACCTATCCCCACCTCATCCTTTGAATAGTCAACTTTGGAGCCTTTGGAAACCGAATTTGAATTTATTATAAATTAATATTTCTAGCTTTTCCAAAAGTGCCCCTCACCCCTCTTATAAAAGGGCACTCCTCCTTCTCATTTCTTCACACCTTCAAAGCCTTTTGGTTCGGCCAAACTCTGCCCAAATACTCTCCCAACATCCCTCAATACAACCTAGAGGCCTTAGTTTGATCAGAAAGCCAACCTAAGGAGCCCTTTTTATCAAATCAAAAGGAAGAACCCGAAGAAGAGGTAATGATTTCACCACCCTTTTCTAAGTTCATTTCTTCTTCCACTTCTTCTTCCTTTGTTCTTACCATTCTGAAATAATAACTCCAGTATCTCACATATACTGTGATGTTATTATAAATATGGTACAATCATATTCAGTATTCTATCCATCCTTTGAATAACATGTCACCATACGTGCGTACGTACGGCTTACCGTCTCCACGTCGTGGTGTAATTGTTATTCAATATAATATTATTTGGATGGGTATAATAATGATGTGTAACTCATGTAAATAATAAATATAACATGTTAATGATTCTGTATATATGATATACCATCCATTTATATATTATTTTAATATCAAAAGAATGATATTGTCGCTCGTGTGTACGTACGGACTACCGTCTCCACGAACGCGATGAGATTCATTCTCCATCGTATCCATTCAAGTATAATTATCATTTGATGATTTAAAAATGATGTTTAAGGACTGTATATCATTCTGGATATGAATAAGATACAACAACCATGGCTTATGTAACAAAACATATAAAAGAAAATGAGTAAGTTAACTCCCGAAACGACGATAATTCTAAGATATTATTAACAAATCAATGTTAAAAGATCATATATGATATCATATTAATATATATGATTCTTGTATAATTTAATAACAACTATTTCACCATTATACAGGAGGTTAACCTACCCCAACCAAGGAAAAGTACAAGGTAAGGGTTATTTCACAATCTCTTCATTATCCGAGGTTGTTTATATGTAATAATCTACTGGGATCTCTTTATCATCCACATCCATGTTTCTTAAAAATGTATTTCAAAACATTTTTACTATTTACAAGAATATGGGTTAAAGTCATTTATACCTTTTTTTGACTTTTTATAAGAGGTTTATAAAGGAATCTTTCCGTCGTTTTCAAAACAAGGTCCTTTTTAACCTTTTCGACAGAATTGAGGTAAGAATGTTTTTTTTAACTTATACGGCGGGTGCGGTTATTTTACGCCGTTATAAAATCTTCAAAGCTTTCCTTACAAGCTTATAAGAATAATTTCAAAGAAAATGTTTTATTTTATATGGATCTTAAATGATTTCAAAATAAAAGGAGATATTTCATTAAAAAAAATTTTGATTTCATCTATGTCAACATCCTTTGATGGATTTTAAGATTATTTGAAGTTGATTTATTATGATACAAAACTTCTATATTGTATTGAAGGTTTTGTGATATGTTTGACTGTGGATGTGCTATTTTTATACCATTCATAGTTTATTGTGAAAGTATTGACATTTCGTATGCTAGTTTTAATATGAATGTTTATGTTATGTTTAAACCTTTTCATATGGGAATGCATTGGACTTAATAAGTGACGGGTGGAGCCCGCTATAGCTCCTCGATGCATCGGTAGGTCTCATGAGACAAACTAGTGTCTTGGCACAAGGCCTTGACAAAATCTTATTTGTAGTCTTGGCACGAGGCCTTGGCTATGTGGTTATGATAGTCTGGCATTATGCATTCCAACATTATGAAAGTGGTTATTGATTTTTGCATGTGATTATTCGATTAGTAGAATATCCATGTGAATAAGTAAATGGCATTATTTCATTTTACTTTTGCCATACCATGTTGAAGTTCAATTTTAAAAGGCTTTTGTTTTTAGTAATGCATTGCCTTAAATGTTTATTCTTATTTATGAAAGTTTCCGCTATATTGTTATCCTTACTGGGCATTTGAGCTCACCCCTTTTCTATGTTTTATTTTTCCCCAGGATGTGAAGAAGTAAATTATGAATGACCTACAGGGATATTATGAGGGGATAGTAGTGTGGATTATGGAGACATTATGTTGTTGTAGTAGTTTTTCATTTTATGATGTAATGTAAAACTTATGAATATATCTAGTGTTTCCAAGGCTACTAAACCAATCGGTCTTTCGAGATTTGATCTTTCTTGTGATCATGCCAATGTTATGTAATAATGCACCGACTCTGGGTAACTGGGGTCGGGGCGTTACAGTTGGTATCAGAGGAAGTTTAGTACAAACCTTGGAAACTAGATTTAGATAAACTCTGATTAGAGCACGTAGACCTAAGATGAACTTTGAGGATTAGTATAGAAGAACTTCCTAGAATTTTGGTATTGTAGAGATTTTGTGAGTTTTCCGAGCAATACATCCCTGTCTGGATACGAGCAGGTAGAGGCGGCTCTGGCACAGATGTACCTAGGGGTAAAACCCGAAAACACCGCTTTGAGCTAGACTCGAACGGGAACTGGTGCACGACAACGGGCCTTGCTGCACTCTTGGTTACGACACTCCCGGGGGATATGCTTAGGATAACTCTCACTATCTTTACAAATCATTATGAAGGGTTTATGAGTATATACTTCCTCAAAGAAAAACATTTTTATGATTATGGATTATATCCATAAATAGTTCAATTTATGTTAAGTGTTTTATAAGTATGGGATTATGTATTTTGATTCATAAACTGATCTAGTTTATGCCATTGTTTAGAAATGGCGCCTAGTGGAAGAAATGGAAACCGTATCAATGCGCGCACTCCATGTAGGGATTGCCCTCCTGCTCAAGATAATTATAGTGGGGCTGGTGATGCAACTGGTGCTGATCAACTAATCACCGTACTGGGACAACTTACTCAGGTTATGAATAATAACCTTACCCGTATGGAGCACCCTGATCCGCAGCGTGGAGGATCAATGTTAGATCGATTCATGAGACAACAACCACCAACGTTCAATGGGAGTACAAATCCCTTAGTAGCTGAGCAATGGATATTTTCCCTAGAGAAAATATTTCAGGCTTTGGGGAGTAGTGAAAGGGAAAAAGTTACCATGGCAGTTTACCGCCTCACTGGAGATGCTGATCAATGGTGGTCATTGATTCAAAACATGAAGGAAGATGATGAAGTATCAAACATGGAATGGAGGGAGTTCAAAGATCTGTTTTTAGAAAAATACTTTCCTCGCGACCATCGAGCAGATATGGAAAGGCAATTTCTGAGTCTGAGACAAAAGGAGGATGAGAATGTCACAAAGTATGAGGCTAACTTTACAAGGTTAGCGAGGTATGCTGGAGATTATATTCGCAACCCAAGAAGTAAGATTGATCGTTTCTTTGATGGGTTAAAACCATTTCTCCGTCGAGCATTAGTCTCACAATCCTTTTCATCGTACGAAGACATTGTCTCATGTGCTATCAAGACCGAAAAGGAATTCTCTAAGTCTTATGACTTTAAAGCAAAGCAAGAGAAGAAGAGACCTGCTGATCAATCTGGGAATGGAAATAAGGGGAAGAAGGGAAAGGTTGAATATCCATCTTGTGGTAAGTGCGGGAAGAAACACCCCGGTGCTTGCCTGAAGGGAATGGGAGTCTGTTACAAGTGTGGTGAAAAAGGCCACCAAGCTCATGATTGCAAGGGGAAGAAGGAAGCTACCAATGTTCAGTGCTACAATTGCAGGGAGATGGGGCATTATGCAAATGCATGTCCTAAGCGTCAGGAGAACTTACCTCAGAAAAGGCCAAGGGATCAAGGCCAGGCTTATGCTATCACTACTGCTGAGGTAGAAACTCCGAAAGACGTGGTGGAAGGTAATTTAATGGTTTCCTCAAGTTTAGCAAATGCATTATTTGATTCTGGATCATCGCATTGTTTCATATCTTCCCAGTTTGCTAAGAAAATTAGATATTTCCAATTTGATTTAATATGGGAGTTGTCAGTTAAAACTCCTAAGGGAAGTATCGTTGCAACAAAGTTTTGTGAATCAGTCCCCATTAGAGCACATAAATTTTCTTTATCTGCTGATTTCATCGTCATACCTATGATTGAGTTTGATATAATCCTCGGTATGGACTGGCTTTCGGACTATGATGCGATGATTTATTGTAAGAAGAAAGAGGTTACGATTCTTGATGATAATGATAAGGAACGCCTTATTTTTAGAGCAGAATCATCACCACCTAATTCTTATTTAGACCCACCCCCAGTAGCTCAACTTAATTCAATTATTGGGGAGGAAGAGAATGAAGTAACTATCGGTGAGGAAAGGAATGTTCAAATAGAGGGTGTACCTGTTGTGAAAGAATTTTTAGATGTATTTCCGGAAGATTTACCTGGACATCCTCCAGAACGAGAAGTTGAGTTTTCCATTGATTTGATTCCTGGATCAAGGCCTATATCGAAGACCCCTTATAGAATGGCCACTGTAGAGTTAGTCGAACTAAAGAAACAACTAGAGGAATTGAGTAATAAGGGATTTATTCGCCCTAGTGTTTCTCCATGGGGAGCCCCTGTTCTTTTTGTTAAAAAGAAAGATGGATCTATGAGGTTATGTATCGATTACAGGGAGATCAATGCTATAACGATAAAGAACAAGTATCCCCTACCTCGTATTGATGATTTATTTGACCAACTGCATGGAGCTCAATACTTTTCAAAGATTGACCTTCGATCTGGATACCATCAGTTGTGTGTAAAGAAGGAAGACATTCCAAAGACAGCATTTCGAACCAGGTACGGGCATTACGAGTTTACTGTAATGCCGTTTGGATTGACTAATGCACCCTCTGTATTCATGGATCTGATGTATAGAGTTTTCAAGGAGTATCTCGATGAATTTGTGGTGGTATTTATTGATGATATCTTGGTATACTCCAAAACCTACAAAGATCATGAAAATCACTTGCACATTATCTTGAAGACTCTGAGGAGGCATGAATTATATGGAAAGTTTAGCAAGTGTGAATTCTAGCTTCAGGAGATTTCTTTTCTTGGCCATATTGTCTCTAAAGATGGAATCTCTGTTGATCCTTCTAAGACCAAGGCAATCCAAGAATGGCCAGCACCTACGAGTATAACTGAGGTACGTAGTTTTATTGGCTTGGCAGGTTATTATCGACGTTTCGTCCAGAATTTTGCCCGATTGGCTAACCCATTAACGAAGCTCACACGTAAAGGGGTTAAATTTGTTTGGACAAAAGAGTGTGAAGAATGTTTCGAAGAACTGAAGAGAAGATTAGTCAATGCTCCTATATTGACTCTACCATCGGGGAATGATGGGTTCGTTATTTATAGTGATGCATCAAAGAAAGGACTTGGCTGTGTCCTTATGCAGAATGATAGAGTTATTGCATATGCATCACGACAGTTGAAAATTCATGAACAATACTATCCTACTCATGATCTTGAGTTAGCAGCTGTGATCTTTGCTTTGAAGATATGGAGGCACTACCTCTATGGTGAAAAATGTGAGATTTATACTGATCACAAGAGTTTGAAGTATATTTTCTCACAAAAAGAACTCAACATGAGGCAAAGGAGATGGCTTGAATTACTCACTACCACCCGGGGAAGGCAAACAAGGTGGCAGATGCTTTGAGTAGAAAAGACCATGGAGTTTTGAACAATATGAGAATTGAAAGGGATCCAATTTTCATGGATCTAGTGAAAATGGACATGGGAATAACTAGGGAAGGTGAAACATCAATGCTTTTTCAAATGGTTGCCAAACCATCTTTACTAGAAAGGATTAAGAGTTCTCAGACCGATGATGACGAATTCCAAAAGAAGATTAAAGCTGTGAATGATGGGAGATTGAGAGACTTTGTGTATGAAGATGGAATTTTGAAATTCGGGAAGAGACTTTGTGTTCCCAATATACCTGATCTAAAAAGGGAATTGCTGGATGATGCTCATAGTTCCAATTTCTCTATACACCCTGGGAGCACCAAAATGTATAGAGATTTGAAGGAACATTTTTGGTGGGACAACATGAAGAGGGAGATTGCTGATTTTGTGTCAAGATGTATGGTTTGTCAACAAGTGAAAGCTGGAAGGCAACAGCCTGGAGGAGTCATGCAACCTCTTCCCATACCGGAGTGGAAATGGGACAATATTACAATGGACTTTGTCATGGGGCTACCAAAGACTCCTAGAAGGAACGATGCAATATGGGTTATTGTTGATCGTCTTACCAAGTCAGCACATTTTCTTGCTATAAGAGAAGATCTACCCCTGGAACGTCTAGCAAGACTATATATTAATGAAGTTGTGAGACTTCATGGAGTACCCCTATCGATTGTTTCTGATCGTGATCCCCGTTTTACTTCAAGATTTTGGAAAAGTCTTCAGAAATCCCTGGATACTGAACTTCATTTGAGCACTGCTTACCACCCTCAGACAGACGGACAATCAGAACGGACTATTCAAACCTTAGAAGACATGTTGAGATCTTGCTCACTTGACTTTCAGGGTATGTGGGATCAATATTTACCACTAGTAGAATTTTCCTATAACAATAGCTTCCATTCGAGTATTCAGATGGCACCATATGAAGCGTTATACGGAAAGAGATGTCGTACACCAACCTGTTGGGATGACGTTGGTGAAAGAAAACTTGTAGGCCCAGAACTGGTGGAGGAAACGGTGGAAAAGGTGAAGGTAATCCAAAATCACATTAAAGCAGCTCAAAGTAGGCAGAAGAGCTATGCCGATAATCGAAGGAAGGATTTGGAATTTCAAGTCGGTGATCATGTTTTCCTGAAGGTATCTCCGTGGAAGGGAGTCATACGTTTTGGTAAGAAAGGTAAATTGTGTCCCAGGTACATCGGACCTTTCGAAATTCTAGAACGAATTGGGGCTGTAGCTTACCGATTGGCAATGCCGCCAAGTCTCTCCAAAGTTCAAGATGTGTTCCACGTATCTCTGTTGAGGAAATACATGCCTGACCCAACGCATGTACTCACCTATGAGGAATTAGAACTGGAACCCGATCTTTCCTATTGTGAAGAGCTCGTCAGGATTCTTGATACAAGTGAACAAGTACTGAGAAACCGGACGACGCGTCTGGTAAAAGTTTTGTGGAGAAATCATAAGATGGAAGAGGCAACGTGGGAACCCGAGGAACTTATGATGAAGAACCACCCGAGTCTTTTTATGCAGTAATACCCTAGAAATTGCGAGGACGCAATTATTTGAAGGAGGGGAGAATGTAACACCCCAAGCTTCTACGGTACGTTTCCCTTCGAATAATGCGATAGCGTGTGTTGTACGCAACCTCGAGTTCTAACACACACCACAACTAATTAAACTAGCCGTTGTGAATAGTAATACCTACTTTTTGAAATCATATATATTCTATATTTCAAAATGGACTTCATTTTTGGATTCGGAATATCAAAATTAGCCTAGGGTGAAATTTTGGTACATTTCGGATAACTTTCATATTTTGATGAATAGTGAAAATTACTAAATTTTAATTAAAAAAAACTTTTTTAATCAAAATAATTAATAGTGATAAATTGTGAATTTGAGTGGTTTTAAAGTATATTTAGAATATATTTTTACCATTTAATATAATCTTGGTCATTGGACATAATTTTACAATTAAACCGAACATAAACAAGTGTCAATCTTTTGATAGTTATTATCTCTTAAAAACACGCTTTTTGTTTTGACAGCGGGAATTAATTTTAAATTAATTTCTGCCACTTCTGTGTTTTGAATTTAGAAAAATGGATTCTATATTTGGAATCAGGATGTTCAAATTGTGTAAATAGTTAACTTTTATTTTTAGACATTTTGAATAATTACTGCGGTAAATATTTTATTTACCATGGTTAAGGGTAAATCCGGTAAATAAGGGTTAAAAAAAATAATATTATAATAATACTAAATTACCCTAAAACGTGTCTCAACCCTATTGGTTGATACATGGTCGACCATGGGAATCTTTGGGTCTATTTTGGGACCCCATGGATCCACTTGTAAGTGATAATGACACTTTATTTTAATTAAGTCAAAATGAATACAAAAATGACACAAGCATATATCTTTTAGAACAACAATTTTTACATAGGGTTATACATTTTGGATTTTTGATTATAAATATTAATTAGAAAGATAAGAATATTTCCTACATAATGATATTTTATTTATAATTTTTAGACATTAAATAATTTATTTTATTTATGACACAATGATGATGCAGTAATTACTAAAATAGTAGAAAATTAACATAATTGATATTATAAATACCCAAATAAATATAATATGAAACTTTTAATGAATTAAACTAATTTTCTAGGCTAATATGATATATTAGGATTGATTTAATGGACTTTGTTCGAAGTAATCAATCTGTTATGAGTTTCACAAAAATCAACTATTGAATAGTGTCAAAATTGACATAAAAGAGTTCTTAAAACAAATATTATATTATTAATTGATATTAAATTCCTAAAAATCTAAGGTTCGGCCAAGAGACTTATATTATGATAGGTTAATCATTAATGGACCACTTGGGGGTCGCTTGTATGTATATGGTAAGTCTATTAACCATATAATATAAAAATACAAAGAGACATTGTAAAAGTGAAACTAATTAACTTAGAGTTAATACTTAAAGATAAGGTTAATATAAGTACCCAAACCTGTCTAAATTCTATTGGATGAGTTGTTTTCGACCTATCCCCACCTCATCCTTTGAATAGTCAACTTTGGAGCCTTTGGAAACCGAATTTGAATTTATTATAAATTAATATTTCTAGCTTTTCCAAAAGTGCCCCTCACCCCTCTTATAAAAGGGCACTCCTCCTTCTCATTTCTTCACACCTTCAAAGCCTTTTGGTTCGGCCAACCTCTGCCCAAATACTCTCCCAACATCCCTCAATACAACCTAGAGGCCTTAGTTTGATCAGAAAGCCAACCTAAGGAGCCCTTTTGATCAAATCAAAAGGAAGAACCCGAAGAAGAGGTAATGATTTCACCACCCTTTTCTAAGTTCATTTCTTCTTCCACTTCTTCTTCCTTTGTTCTTACCATTCTGAAATAATAACTCCAGTATCTCACATATACTGTGATGTTATTATAAATATGGTACAATCATATTCAGTATTCTATCCACCCTTTGAATAACATGTCACCATACGTGCGTACGTACGGCTTACCGTCTCCACGTCGTGGTGTAATTGTTATTCAATATAATATTATTTGGATGGGTATAATAATGATGTGTAACTCATGTAAATAATAAATATAACATGTTAATGATTCTGTATATATGATATACCATCCATTTATATATTATTTTAATATCAAAAGAATGATATTGTCGCTCGTGCGTACGTACGGACTACCGTCTCCACGAACGCAATGAGATTCATTCTCCATCGTATCCATTCAAGTATAATTATCATTTGATGATTTAAAAATGATGTTTAAGGACTGTATATCATTCTGGATATGAATAAGATACAACAACCATGGCTTATGTAACAAAACATATAAAAGAAAATGAGTAAGTTAACTCCCGAAACGACGATAATTCTAAGATATTATTAACAAATCAATGTTAAAAGATCATATATGATATCATATTAATATATATGATTCTTGTATAATTTAATAACAACTATTTCACCATTATACAGGAGGTTAACCTACCCCAACCAAGGAAAAGTATAAGGTAAGGGTTATTTCACAATCTCTTCATTATCCGAGGTTGTTTATATGTAATAATCTACTGGGATCTCTTTATCATCCACATCCATGTTTCTTAAAAATGTATTTCAAAACATTTTTACTATTTACAAGAATATGGGTTAAAGTCATTTATACCTTTTTTTGACTTTTTATAAGAGGTTTATAAAGGAATCTTTCCGTCGTTTTCAAAACAAGGTCCTTTTTAACCTTTTCGACAGAATTGAGGTAAGAATGTTTTTTTTTAACTTATACGGCGGGTGCGGTTATTTTACGCCGTTATAAAATCTTCAAAGCTTTCCTTACAAGCTTATAAGAATATTTTCAAAGAAAATGTTTTATTTTATATGGATCTTAAATGATTTCAAAATAAAAGGAGATATTTCTTTAAAAAGAATTTTGATTTCATCTATGTCAACATCCTTTGATGGATTTTAAGATTATTTGAAGTTGATTTATTATGATACAAAACTTCTATATTGTATTTAAGGTTTTGTGATATGTTTGACTGTGGATGTGCTATTTTTATACCATTCATAGTTTATTGTGAAAGTATTGACATTTCGTATGCTAGTTTTAATACGAATGTTTATGTTATGTTTAAACCTTTTCATATGGGAATGCATTGGACTTAATAAGTGACGGGTGGAGCCCGCTATAGCTCCTCGATGCATCGGTAGGTCTCATGAGACAAACTAGTGTCTTGGCACAAGGCCTTGACAAAATCTTATTTGTAGTCTTGGCACGAGGCCTTGGCTATGTGGTTATGATAGTCTGGCATTATGCATTCCAACATTATGAAAGTGGTTATTGATTTTTGCATGTGATTATTCGATTAGTAGAATATCCATGTGAATAAGTAAATGGCATTATTTCATTTTACTTTTGCCATACCATGTTGAAGTTCAATTTTAAAAGGCTTTTGTTTTTAGTAATGCATTGCCTTAAATGTTTATTCTTATTTATGAAAGTTTCCGCTATATTGTTATCCTTACTGGGCATTTGAGCTCACCCCTTTTCTATGTTTTATTTTTCCCCAGGATGTGAAGAAGTAAATTATGAATGACCTACAGGGATATTATGAGGGGATAGTAGTGTGGATTATGGAGACATTATGTTGTTGTAGTAGTTTTTCATTTTATGATGTAATGTAAAACTTATGAATATATCTAGTGTTTCCAAGGCTACTAAACCAATCGGTCTTTCGAGATTTGATCTTTCTTGTGATCATGCCAATGTTATGTAATAATGCACCGACTCTGGGTAACTGGGGTCGGGGCGTTACATTAACGAATCATATAACTCCCTTAAATGGAGATACCTTCAATAAAACATGATCTCTTACTAGAAATTCCCAATCCTTCATTCGGTTATCAGCTTAGTTCTTCTGACTACATTGAGCTACATTGATGTGGGTTTGGATTACATTCACCTTTTCTATCATTTCCACAATATGTTTTGGGGCTACTAGTTTTCTTTCACCAACATCATCCCAACAGGATGGTGTGTGACATAACTTTCCTTATAACGCTTCATATGGTGCCATTTGAATACTTGAATGGAAGCTATTATTATAAGAAAATTATACCAGAGGTAAATTTTGATTCCACTTACCTTGAAAGAAAAGTGAGAAAGATATCAACATGTCTTATAAGGTTTGAATAGTCCATTCTGATTGTCCATCAGTTTGAGGGTGGCATGCAGTGCTCAAATGATTTTCAGTATCATGGTCCATCTTAAGACATTTCCAGATCCTTACTGTGAAATGGGGATAAAATCCGAAATAATTGATAGGGGTTCTCAATGAAGTCTTACAACTTAATTATATATAGTATTTCAATACATTCAAGTTGTAAATCTTCTATTATAGCAATAAAATTTTCTGACTTGGTAAGACGATCAACAGTGACCCGTATTGAATCATTCATTCTAGGAGTCTTTGGTATCCCCATGAAAAAGTCCATCATAATATTATCCCATTTCAACTCAGGTATGGGAAGAGGTTGTATGACTCCTCTATGTTATTGCCTTATATCTTTCACTTGTTGACTAACTATGCATCTTTGCAAAAAATTAGAAATCTCCCTCTTCATGTTGTCCCACCAAAAAATGTTCCTTCAAATCTCTATACATCTTAGTGCTACCAGGGTGTATAGATATATTAGATCTATGAGTATCATCCAGCAATTCCCTTTTTAGATCAAGTAAATTGGGAACAAAAAGTCTCTTCCCAAATTTCAAAATCCCATCTTCATTTATGAAGTCACTCAATCTCCTATCATTCATAACTTTAATCTTCTTTTGAAACTCCTCATCATCAGTCTGAGAATTAATTATCCTTTCTATTAATGATTGTTTGGAAAGAATTTTAAAAATCACTAATGATTCACCTTCCATGGATATTCTCATATCCATCTTTAATAGATCCACGAAAATAATATCCCTATCAATTCCCATCTTCTTTAAAACTCCATGATCCTTTCTACTCAAAGCATCTGCCACCTTATTTTCCTTCTCCGGGAGGTAGAGTATAATGAAATAGTAAACCTTGAGTATTTCAAGCCATATCATTTGCCTCATGTTGAGTTCTTTTTGTGGAAAAATATACATCAAACTCTTTTTATTAGTATAAATCTCCCATTTTTCACCATAGAGATAGTGTCTCTATATTATTAGAGAAAATATTATAGCTGAAAACTCAAGATCATGAGTGGGATAGTTTTGTTCATGAATTTAAAGCATCTATGATGTGTAGGCAATAACTCTATCATTCTTCATAAGGACACAACCAAGTCATTACTTTGAACCATCACTATAAATAACTAACCCATCATTCCCTGATGGTAGAGTCAAGATAAGGGAAATGACAAATCTTCTCATCAGTTATTTATAACATTCTTCACAATCTTTTTTCTAGAAAAATTTATCCCCTTTACATGTGGGCTTTTTTAATGGTTATCCAACCGGGAAATTTTTTGGAAGAAACATTGATAATGACCAGATAATCCACTAAAATTGTGTACCTTAGTTATACTCATTTGTGATGGACTTTATTGGATTTATCTTATCTTTGATGGATCAACGAAGATTCCATCCTTAGAGACAAAGTGGCTAAGAAAAGAAATCTCTTGAAGCCAAAATTCACACTTGCTAAACTTCCCGTATAATTCATTTCTTTTGCGGGTTTTCAGAATAGTACACAAGTTTTATTCATTATCTTAATTGATTTTGGAGTATACTAGTATATCATCAATAAATACCACTACAAAGTCATCAATATATTCCTTGAAAACACTGTTCATTAGATCCATAAAAATAGATGGTGAATTAGTCATCTGAAAAGGCATTAATGTAAACTCATAATGCTTGTACTTGGTTCAAAATGTTGTTTTCGGAATGTCTTCCTTCTTTACACACAATTTATGATATCAATATTGTAGGTTAATCTTTAAAAAATATTGATCTCTAAGAATTTGGTCGAATAAATCATCAATACGAGGTAGGGGATACTTGTTCTTCATTTTTATTGCATTGATCTCCCTATAGTCAATGCACAACCACATAGATCCATATTTCTTCATAACAAAAAGGAAATGGGATCCCCTTGGAGAAACAATAGGGTGAATAAATCCCTTATTACTCAATTCCTTTAGTTGTTTATTTAGTTCTACTGATTCCATATTAGAAATTCTATAAGGGGTCTTCGATATGGTCCATGAACCAGTATTTAAATCAATGGAAAACTCAATTTTTCATTCTTAAGGATGTCCAGGTAAATCTTCTGGAAACACATCAACATATTATTTCACAATAGGTACTTCCTATATTTGAACATTCCTTTCCTCACCCAATGTTATTTCATTCTCTTTCTCCCCAATAATTGAATTTATTTGAGCAACTAGGGGTGGATCTAGATAAGAATTATATGGTGATGTTTCTGCTCTATATATAAGGTACTATTTATCATCATCGAAAATTGTAACCTCATTCTTCTTAAAATAAATTTTCACATCATGGTCTGAAAGACAATCAATATTGAGGATCATATCAAATTCAATCATGGGTATGATGATGAGATCAACATATAAGGATCCTTTATATGCTCTAATGGGAATTGATTCACAAAACATGGTTGAAATGGTACTTCCCTTAGGTGTATTGACTATAAAATCCCTTGTTAAGTCAAATTGAAAATATCTAATTTTCTTAGTGAACATGAAGATATTAAACAATGAGATGATCCAGAATCAAATAAAGCATTGGATGAACTTGAAGAAACCGTTAAATTACCTACCACCACATCTTTCAGAGCTTGAACCATAGCAGTAGTTATTGCATGATCTTATCCATGATCCATTGGCCTTTTCTAAGGTATGTTCTCTTAGTACTTAAGGAATTCATTTTCATAATGCCCCTTTTCTATAAAATTGTAGCATTCAACATTGACAACCCCTTTATTCCCCTTGCAATCTCGAGCTTGGTGGCCTTTTTCACCACCCTTGTAACAGACTCTCATTACCTTCAGGAAAGTATCAAGCTGTTTCATACCACATTTACCACATGATGGATATTCAAATTGTCCCTTCTTCCCCTTATTTCCATTTCCAAAGTTTTCAGTAGATCTCCTCTTATCCTTCTTTTCTTTAACATCGTAAGACATAGAGAATTATTTTCCTAACTTGATAGCACATGACACAATATCTTCATATGATGATAAGTATTGTGGAATAATTCTAGATAGAGAAATGGTTTTAACCCATGAATTAATCAATCAATCTTACTCTTTCAGTTACGTATATAATCTGCAACATGCCTTGCTAACCTTGTAAATTTAGCCTCATATTTAGCGACATTCTCATCCTACTTTTGTCTCAGACTCAAAAATTACCTTTTTATATCCACTCGATGTTCACGAGGAAAGTATTTTTCTAAGAAAATATCTTTAAACTCCCTCTATTCCATGTTCGATACTTCTTCATCTTCCATTGTGTTTCGGATTAATGAAAACCATTGACCGACATCTCCTGTGAGGTGATAAACTGCTTTGAAAACTGTAATAACCTAGATCTTCTTTTCAGATACGTTTTTCCTTTTTCTAGAGTTTTTGAGAAAAATGATCTTTCCTGAAATTTTGGATGTACACGTCATGTACTTTCTCAGTACATGCCGTGTACTCCCTTTTCCACTCGAATCCATGTGTTGTCCGTGTTCGGGCCACACACATGGTGTGTAAGGTTGAGGTGGAGGCCGGTTAATTAAGAGTACGAAAAAATGAAGTACACGCCGCGTACTCAAGAAGTGCACGCCGTGTACATTCTTTTTTTCATTAAACAGACCGGGTTCATTCCTCATCATGATATTTTCCTTTTTCTAGGTCTGGTTCGTTCTAGAGCGACCCATATGGCCGGATCTTCCCTGAGCATCCGCCTCGCCATCTATTATCTGATTCGAGCACGGTCAGTTGCATTGGAATCACAGCGGTGAGTTCTTCCTTCTGCTTGAGTCTTGTTTCTTGATTCCTTATTGTTTCCCTGTTATTATGGGATGAATGTTTCATGTGTTTTCTCAGATATAAGTTGTTCTAAAAGGAATCTGTCATCGTGGTTCACATATATCGACCTCTTAGGATCGAATTAGGTGGTTTGTGCCTTTCCGTAGAACGTTAATAAGTATTTTGTGAAAATTCCACAAATTCCCTTTGGCGGGGAATTGTGGGTTTCATGTTTTCCCCCTGATTTTTTCTTTCTTTCTTGATTGTTGTAGTAGAGGTTTGTGCTTGTGAGTAGTGTAATTTATTTTGTGCTCAGATTGCTTTTCCATGACCTTTCGGCCTGTTTGTAATTTTTCCAGTTTCCATGCCTAGTCGTAGGATAGTGGAACTGTACTTTTTATTCTTTTGAGCTATAGTTGATAGCCAAGTAGTTCTTGAGCTTTACTTGGATGATGCACGCATGCTGAACATGTTTTACTTTTCCACACAGGACTGTGAGAGCCTAGGTAGTAGACCATAGGGAGAATTGACATAAGGGCTTCTCCAGAGTTTCTTTTAATACAATGTGAGAACACATGGTGAATTGACGTTGAGTGCTTCCCCAGAGAGTCTGTAGATCCTTGACGTGGGCCACAGGGGGAATTGACGTTGATTGCTTCCCCAGAGAGCCTTTATCACAATACAAGACTATATGGGGAATTGATGGTGAGTGCCTCCCCAGAGAGTCTATTAATTTCATAGCTGAACCAAAATGGTGAGACTGTGTGTGCCTTCTAGAGGGTTTCTAGTACTTATAGTTTGAACCATAGGGGTTAGGCTGTGAGAGCTACCTAGAGGGTTGCCTGTTTCTTCTTTTGTTGCTGGCTGCTTGCTGGTGTACTTTACTTTTTAGAACAGTGGATTGTAGCTGCTTGTGCTTTCCAGTTTACTGCTTCTTGTTTATTTACTACCATGCATTCATTGACTATTAGGCACAAATATTTGGTTGATTTCCTACTAGGATTGTATCTCACACCCTGTTTGGGCCATGATTTTTGGCCCAAGTAGACTATGTTGCTGTAGGTATAGATAAGGGCAAGATCCCTTCAACTTCAGGTTCTTGATTGCACTGGAGTTGGGTAGAATGGGATTGAGCTGTTGCTCGCGATGCTGAGGTGGTTTCTTTGTTTTATTTTTCACTTGGTTTCCATTTTTTTAGAACGTTGTTGTGTTTGATGCTTTCCTTAGATACTTGTACCTACTGCATCATTATCATTATTACTATATGTATTCATTTCTTCCGTTATTTGGTTTCAGTTGTTATGTATGTTGTTATTGCTTCCGCTCTTGACTGTTGTCTTCCTTACCTTGTATACTTTGCCGAATGAGGGAATAGTTTCCCCACCAACTCACCAAGGCCCTCACTACTAGTCGGCAGCCTCTGGCATTTGGGGAAACATGCTTGAGGTCATGTGGCACAACGGGTATGGGGAACCAGTGGAGGGGCTCTAGATTTAGGTCGTTACAAAGTGGTATCAGAGGAGTTCTTTTCTCTTGATTCACTGTTTGGACACCTTATCCAGGGATATGAAGGATTCAGTACATGGTATTAAGCTCCGTTTGGGAGTAGGTAACCCGTGTACAGGGAAAATCCATACTACCTCGTTAATTACAGTTTTCTGGTTTTCAGATTTTATAGTTGATCTGATTTCACCTAGACTGATTCACATGACTTGTGATATTACTGTTTTGATATTTCGGTTCTATTTCTATCACAATCCGATGATATGAGGGTATGTCGTCTCATGCATCATATAGGAACTTGTAGAAATCACATTCCATGCATTCATGTCATGCCATCTGGGGTGAATTAGCGGTTGCATGTTGTTGTGATAGATTTTGTGTAGATTATGCATGCTGTTGTGATAGATTTTGTTTAGATTATGCATGCTGTTGTGATAGATGTTTGATATATTCTCTACTGTCATGTTATAAAACTATTTTTTTTGTTCATTGCTTAAAGTGAACACCAAATTTTGGTTCTTGAGGTGTTATGGGCCCCCACGGATCGAAACTTGGCACATCTTTCCCTTGTTTTTAGTGTTTCTAGAATTCTATGCAATTTCTAATCTACTGCCCCGAAAAACCAAGAATACACGGTGTGTACTTTTGGGAACACACTGTGTAGTTTCCAGGCCATGTCACTAACCGTGTGGGCAGAACACGGTGTCATGAAAGTAACTTCTAGAAAACTCCATGTACTGTAGGTACACGCAGTGTATGTTTGGATCCGTGTACCTGGCTGTGTCACTAACAACACGGGCCGGGGAAGCTCGGGTAAAACACACTGTGTCTATAGGGAACACGCCGTGTAGTCCTGTCCAGGTACCCGACCATGTCACGAACAACACGGGTCGGCGTTACCTTCCTTTCCACATGCCATGTTTGTGCAGAACACGCTGTGTAGTCTTACCCTGGTACCTGGCCGTGTCGTGAACAACACGGGACAATGTCGCCTTCACCTATACACACCGTGTTTGTTTGGAACATGCCTTCTAAGGGCCAGCCATGTAGACGGCCGTGTGCTCAATAACACGAGCCTTTGAAGCCTTGTCTAGTACATGTCGTGTTTGTTTAGAACACGCCGTGTAGTCTTCGGTTATGTCGTCCCGTGTGGGTTAGCCGTGTAAAGAGACTCAGGAAGGGGATTAGTTTTCTTGTACATGTCGTGTTTTGGGGTCAACACGCCGTGTAGTTTGAGGTGTTACACGACTTGTAGGGAAGAAGTACACACCCATGTCAGTGGCATAAGAAGACATGCTATGTAGTTTTTATACACGCTGTGTAGTCATGTTTTGAAATCTTTTATGTTTTTCTTCCCCTGTTCCTATTTTGTACTCTTGGGTTCTATGTACTTTTTTTTCTGATCTACGGTGTACTTTTGATCTTTCAGAGCAATGCCTTAGAGACATCCTCTGGTCGTACGTCTGTCGTCAGGCAGTGATCAGATGCCAGATATGGATGATCAGGGACTTTGTGTTGATCCCCCAGTCGATCCATCCTTGGAACCGGATATCATACTAGTTGTGGGCTATGATGCGCAGTTCATGGAGGTATTCATGAGGATGATTCAGACCATTCAGGGAGCACCTCCTCGCACCTCATCTATGGCATACCTAACACGGGTTTTCTAGCAGCAGCATCCTCCCACGTTCTTTGGGGAGGGAGGACCTCAGGCTGTAGAGTCATGGCTGGAAGCCATGCTGACTATATTCGAGGATATGGAGACGCCTCCATAGAGACGGGTCATGCTCTCCACCTACATTCTCCAAGACTCTGCCAAGAGGTGGTTGGACGTGATCTCATAGGCGGGTCAATAGCAGGCTATGACTTGGGTGGAGTTCTAGCGCATGTTCTACGATTACCTCTACCCGGAGACCTTGAGGGCCGATCGAGCATGGGATTTCATGATCTTAGAGAAGGGTACTCTATCTGTAATGGTGTATTCCACTCGTTTGTCTGAGATGCAACGCTTAACACCCTCCAGGATGGGAGTGGGGTGTTCCAAGCAAGGATGTTTGAGGACAGTCTAAGGTGGGAGATCTGCTCGTAGGTGAACATCTTCCAGCTGACATCAAATTCTTCCACCGTCAACCAGGCACTGATTGCAGAGTGCAATCTAAGAGACTCTGGAGCTGCGAGTCAGGGCGGTTCTGCTTCCAGAACTAGTTTTCTCCTAGATGACAGTAAGAATCGCCAAAGGGAGCCTACACGCAGTGATTCGAGGAAGCGAGATGCATCGTTAGGAAGCCAAGTGACATGCTACCAGTGTGGCCAGTCCGGGAACATGAGGCCACAGTGCCAGAGAGACCCCATGGAGTACCGATCATGTAGCAAGATGAGTCACCTCTAGCGTTTCTGTTAGGTTTCCTCACCAGCAGCTGGTGACCGGGGTTCTTCCATCACTCCTCGTTCTAGAGCAGCCCCACCAGTTTCTCAACAGTCAGGAAACTGGAGTTCTTCTAGCCATTCGGGCCAATGTGGAGGTCATGGTCGTGGTGTTCAACCACCATTTCCTCATCACCATGAAGGCGGTTCAGCTCAGAGTGGTCAGCCAGGGGCACAAAGCCTTCGTACATGCCAGTATTTTTCCGTGGAGCAGACTTATCAGGAGTAGGATCCTGACCCTTCTACTCTTCGAGGTTTCATTTTAGTATCCTTAGTTTTATCTTCTTCCCTTTTCGATACTGGTTCTACGCATAGCATTATCTCTGTTTCGGTTGTGGAGTGCCTTGGACTCTACATCTTTTCTTCTACCGACTCATTGACACTAGACACCCCTTTGGAAATGGGGACATCTAGTGTACGCTAGTTTAGAGAGTTCCCTCTCGAGGTTGCAGGGTATTACTTCTTATGGGATCTCTATGTCCTAGAGATGACAGGCTATGATTTCATACTCGGTATGGACTGTTTGATTCCCTTTCAGGTAGTCATTGACTATTATCGCTGCAGAGTTAGTTTCATATCACCAGTGGGTGAACCTTTTCTTCGTAAATGTGAATGGGACATTCACGCGAGTCGAGCAAGGAATGATCATCTTGGGCTAGGAGGGTTGACAGCCCAGATTTATAGTCTTTATCTGGATGATCAGGGGACTACACAGTTGGACTTTCCTCCAGTGGTTGATCTCTTTAGGGATGTCTCTCCAGAGGACATTTCGAGTTTGCCTCTGGAGCGTGAGGTAGAATCCTCTATTGAGATCATGCCAGGAGCGGAACCTATGTCCATTCCTCCCTATAGGATGTCCACACATGAGTTGCAAGAGCTCAAGAAGCAGTTGGATCAGCTACAAGATAAGGGTTTCATCCGACCCAGTACTTCTCCTTGGGGTTCTCCAGTACTGTTTGCGAAGAAGGCAGACAGTACCCTTTGGTTTTGAGTGGATTATTGGAAGCTGATCCAGCTGATGGTCAAGAACTGATATCCATTTCTGAGGATCGATGACCATTTCTATCAGCTTCGAGGAGACCGGGTGTTCTCAAAGATTGACTTGAGGTCTGGTTATCATCAGTTGTGCGTTAGACCATCAGATATACCTCTCAAAGCCTTCAGGAGCAGGTATGGTCTTTACGAATATATAGTCATGTCGTTCGGTCTCACGAATGCACCAGTAGTTCTCATGGAACTAATGAACCGAGTGTTCCATCCTTACTTAGACTCCTTCGTCGTGGTCTTTGTGGACGATATCTTGGTGTACTCTCACACTCGACATGACCATGCCACATATCTTGAAAATGTTCTAGGTACACTGAGAGAGCATCAGCTTTATGCTAAACTCTCGAAGTGCCACTTCTGGATGGATCATATTCACTTCATGGGTCACATAATCTCAGAGGAAGGAGTGTTAGTGGACCCAGATAAATTGAGAGCTATAGTTTCCTGGGACCAGCCGAAGAACGTCTTTGAGGTACGGAGCTTCCAAGGGTTGTATGGATACTACCGACGCTTCATTCGAGACTTTTCTCGTCTAACAGCACCTTTGACAGGTCTGACCAAGAATGGGCTGATGTACTTATGGTCAGATTCTTGTGATTCAGCCTTTCAAGAGCTAAAATGGAGGTTGACTTCGACACCGATATTAGTCATTCTAGATCCAGGAAAGAACTATACAGTCTACTATGATGCTTCAGGTATCAGGCTAGGAGTTGTGCTTATGTAGGGAGATTGATTTGTTACGTACGGGTCTCGGTAGTTGAGGCCACATTAGAGGAACTACCCTACGCACGATCTAGCATTGGCAGCTGTTGTTCATGCCTTGCGCTATTGGAGATACTATCTTCTGGGAGAGCACTTTGTGTTCTTCACTTACCACCAGAGTCTCAAGTATATCTTCACTCAGCATAATCTAAATCTGAGGCAGCGTAGGTGGGTCAAGTATCTTCAGTCGTTGGATTTATAGCTTGCCTATACGTCGGGAAAGGGAAACACCGTGGAAGATGAGTTGAGAAGGAGAACTCAGATTTAGGCAGTTCAGGAGGCTAGTAGTGTGTGGTAGCTGATGGATCTTTTCTCTGAGATGCATCTGGAGGTCCATGACAGACGAGGACAGACTTTTCTATAATCTTTAGTGGTTACCTCTACACTACTTGATCGGGTACGGATGAGGCAACTGTCAGACTCAGAAGGCTTAGTCTTGAGGGAGAGTGTGTTAGGAGAGGACCCTCTTCCTGGATGGATAGTGGGAGAGGATGAGATATTGCATTTTCAGGGATGCGTATGGGTTCCAGCAGACATACGCGAGGAGCTGATACGGGATTTACATTCCTTATTTTGGGCAGTTCATCCTGGCGTCACCAAGATGTATCAGGATCTTCATCACCAGTACTGCTGGCTAGGTATAAAGAAGGATGTTGCTAGTTTTGTCATGAGATGTTCTACTTGTTAGCAGGTGAAAGCAGAGAATCAGTGACCAGCGGGGCTTTTACACTAGTTACCCATTCCGGAGGGGAAGTGGATTGATGTTGCGATGTACTTTGTGACCGAGTTTCCGAGATCGCCTCGGGGAAAAGATTCTATTTGGGTTGTCGTCGACAGGCTTACGAAGGTTTCTCACTTCTTGCTGATCAAGGAGACCTTCAGTGTTGATGATCTGGGACGACATTACATCCAAGAGATCATTTATCTACATGGAGATCCACGCTCTTTGGTTTTAGACAGAGATGTGTGATTTACATCTCAGTTCTGGCAGGCACATCAGAAGTCCTTGGCAACACAGGTACTTTTTGAGTACAACATACCATCTGCAGACTAATGGCCAGTCCGAGTGCCCGATCCTGGTGCTTAAGGATATGCTCCGAGCTTGCATTCTAGACATTGGCGGTTCTTGGGAGAATCATATTACACTGGTGGAGTTCGCCTACAAAAACAGTTTCCAGGAGACCATTTAGATGGAACCATACAAGGCTTTGTATGGTAGTCCATATCGATCACCCTTATGCATGCTGGAGGCAGGAGAGGTATCTTTGATGGGACCTCGTCTTGTAAAGGAGAATTTAGAGAAGATAGAGATGAATTGAAAGAAGATGGCTATAGCACATTCTCGGAAGAAGTCTTATGCTGATCAGTGGATACGACCTTTGGAGTTTGAGGTCGGTGATCTGGTTTTCTTGTGTGTCGCACTGAGGTTGGGACACAAGAGGATTCGTAGACAGGGTAAGATTTCACCGTGGTACGTCGTGCCATTTGAGGTTTTGGAGAGAGTGGGGTCGGTAGCCTATTCTTTGTAGCTACCTTAGAGGTATCAGGCAATGCACGACATCTTCCAACTCTCTCAGCTCTGACGTTACTTTTCAGACCGTCTCACGTCTTTCAGCCTTAGGAAGTCGAGCGTGAAGTGGGTACTTCGTTTTAGGAGCATCCTATCCGGATTTTCGATCAGAGTACGAAGGTTCTCCGCGGGCAGTATGTTCCTCTAGTATGGGTGTTATGGCAGCATGGACGAGTATAGGATGAGAACTAGGAGAGGGAGACCGATGTACGATCGCAGTGGTCGGAGCTGTTCAGGGTTTCTCCTTCTCCGCCTCGTTAAGGAAATTTGGGGATGAATTTCTTTAAGGGGGGAAGTTTGTAAGAACCCGAATCTTCTTTTCAGGTACGTTTTTCCTTTTTATTGAGTTTTTGAGAAAATTGATCTTTCTGGAAATTTTTGAAGTACACGCGACGTTCTTTCTGAGTACACTCAGTGTACTCCCATTTCCGCTCGAATCTGTGTGCTAGCCTTGTCTGGGACACACACACGAAGTGTAAGGGTGAGGTGGAGGCATGTTAATTCGGAGTATGGAAAACTGAAGTAAATGTTGTGTACACAAGAAGTACACGCCTTGTACTTTATTTCTTTTCATTAAACAGTCTGGGGATGCGCCTGATCGATATATTTTCTTTCTTCTAGGTCTGGTTCGTCCGGGAGCGACCCGTACGGCCGAATCTTCCCCGAGCTTCCGCCTCGCCATCCGTTCTCCGATTAGAGCATGGTCAGTTGCGTTGGAATCGAAGCGGTGAGTTATTCCTTCTGCTTGAGTCTTGATTCTTGATTCCTTCTTCTTTCCATGTTATCGTGGGATGAAAATTTTGTGTGTTTTCTCAGATCAACATTGTTCTAAGAGGAATCTGTCATCGTGGTTCACATATATCGATCTCCTAGGATCGAGGTAGGTGGTTTTTGCCTTTCCGTAGAAATTTGATGAGTATTTTGTGAAAATTACACAAATTACCTCGGGCGGGGAATTATGGGTTTCCTTTTTTCCCCTACTGTTTGCCTGATTTGATTGATTTTTGTAGTAGAGGTTTGTGCTTGTGAGTAGAGTAATTTTTTTTGTGCTAAGATTTCTTTTCCATGCGTGTTCTAACTATTTGGGATTTTTCTAGTTGCCATGCCTAGTCGTAGGATAGTGGAACTGCTACTTTTTATGCTGTTGAGAATTAGTTGATAGCCAAGTAGTTCTTGAGGCTTACTTGGATAATGCACGCATGCTGAGCATGTTTTACTTTTACACATAGGACTGTGAGAGCCTAGTGTAGTAGACCATAGGGATAATTGACGTAAGGGCTTCTCCAGAGTGTCTTTTAATATGATGTGAGACCACATGGGGAATTGATGTTGAGTACTTCCCCAGAGAGTCTGTAGATCCTTGACGCGGGCCACAGGGGTAATGGACGTTGACTGATTCCCCAGAGAGCCTTTAGCACGATAAGAGACTATAGGGGGAATTGACGGTGAGTGCTTCTTCCAGAGAGTCTATTAATTTCATAGCTGAACCAGAAAGGTGAGATTGTGTGTGCCTCTTAGAGGGTTTCTCGTAATTATAGGTTGAACCATATGGGTTAGGCTGTGAGAGCTACCCAGAGGGTTATGTAACGACCCAAAGTTTCATTAATGGAAAATCCCTCTTGATCCAGTTAAATGTTTCTTTATGAAAGATGTTTTTTTAAGATGTCAACTTCTTTAGTTTTATGTTAAGATTTGTGACCGTTACTTTTATAGCCATTGAACAGTGATCATCTGGGTAGTATAAATATAAGGCTTTAACGAAACCATTTCTACCCAGACAAAGGAAGCGATGGCCCCATCCAGTAGAATTTCCCCTTACGAAGCCCATTTGTCGGAGCTCGGAAAAGAGGTGGTGTTTTTGGGCTTTTCCCTTGACCAAGTCCAAGCTGAGCTTCATCAAGTCAAGCTCGAACGTGATCGTCTATGGGAAAAATGGAAGTTGATAGAGATTACCACTCGAGCGATGTTATCCGAGCAACCCCAAGAGTCTGTCACCATCGCACACCTTACCCTTAGGTCTTATGCGGTTATTTTAAGGGGTTATGTAACAAATAAGTAGCACCATGTTCCTGTACATTATTTTTTGTATATAATAATGAATATAATTTCTAGTCATTTTTGATACATTGTAATTAGTTTTTAAAGTACAAACGGTGTTTTTAGTTATTATTTAATTAAGAATTATATTTTATTAAATTAAAGGATTTTTGAATTAAATAATATTTTAATAAAATATTATTATTAATATTAAATTAATTTTTATTAAATATAAATTATCTTATAATTTTATGAATGCAATTAAAATTTTTATTAAGGTTTGAAAGCCATTTCTGTCAAAACCCGTGATTTTTTTTATAAATGTCGGTTTTTATTTTAAAAGTGAAAATTCACATATTTAGAAAATTATTTAGATAAAATAAATATTATTTTTGGAATCAGGACGTCGAAATTTTCCAACGGTGAATTTTTCATAATTTTCTGAGACAGTCAAATTTTTGGGTAAAAATTAAATACCATTTAAATATATAATGTGTTTTATGACATCATAATGACCCAATGGTGATGTAATAAAATACCATAATCCTTATGTTCGGCCAATATGTGTTTTATCATTAAAATAATGAGGTTTTGGGTTTGTTTGACTCACTTTTCAAAGCATTAATGGAGCCCTCAAGACTTATTCAACACTTTGCCTTTTTAAATTAATTTACATGGGAGTGTGACTCACCTCCACATAAGCAACACTAATTTTTTAATAAGTTAGTACCTTGGCCTTGTAAAATATTGTTTTCCTCTTTCCTTTTCTAGAAACCATGGGAAAATACCATGGGATGGTTTGTGGTTTGGATTATTTTAATATAAGGGGTCCCAAACCTAAATAATAAAGAATTCCCTCACCTTTCCTATATAAACCCACCCAAGATCCCACTTACTCCTCACCCAAAGCCCTTGAAGTTCGTCCAAACTCTTCCCTACTCTCTCTATAATCCTCTCAAGGTGCCCCAAGCTCCCAAGAATCCTCTCACAAGCCTCTCTCTAGCCTTTGGAAGCACACTTCCATGTAAGGGTTTTTCTTCCTTTCTCTTTTTTTTGTCAATTTTCTTTAAGTTGTATTGCCATTTTTATTTCAATTATGAACGTTGGGTTATGGTTTCACACCTCCCCCATACTGCCCTCTTATTGTTTGAATGATGGGAGAACCCTTTCTCTCTCATTAAATGCCTCCCATGTACACCCGTTACTATGCCGAAATTCCGAAAGGAACTTCTCTCTCTTCTTTTATATTCAAGCAATACTTTTGTATCATGAATCTAAATTCCATTTATATTGTTGGGACATGTATATATATGATCTCATTACTGTCCATTACATTTAAATATGATGAGGAACCCCTTTCTCTCTCATCAACCTTTTTATGAATTCTTATGTCACGCCGTTACGCTGCCGAAATCGCACCGATTTTCTAAGCCAATGTCTTTGTGTAGTGAATACCATGCCCATTTCTCCATCAAGGGTATTCACATTTATGCACATTTATATATTGATTATTAAGTTTCATGTATGAATTCCACATTCCTTTATCGTGGAAGGAATGATTACTTTTTATGAATCCATGTTTTATTATCCATGTGGCACACTTATGCATGAAATGAAATGTTTAAGAAGGGTGCGCCCTTTATAGCGCTCCAATGCATTGGGTAAAGTATAGTATCATGATACGTCATGTGCAATGAGTGTTTACTCATGCTAATTCAAGTGCTATGAGGGTTTACTCGTGCTTCAAGTGCAATGAGGGTTTACTCATGCTCCATGTGCAATGAGACTTGGCTCATGCTAATTCAATGTTAAGTGTTGTTGCCACATTTCCATGTTATGATTATCATGCTTTATCATGCCTTTATGTTCATGTCTCTCTTATGCTCTATTGATATGACTATTGCCTAACATGTATTATACTCCTCATGTTATTCATTGTGTACTCCCTTACTGGGCTTTATAGCTCACCCTTTTCTTATGCATGTCATCAGGTTATCCCATGCAATGCTAAGTACGAAGGAATGTAGTGGTCATGTAAAGGAAGTTTTCAATAAGGATGTTGTATTTCAAGTTTAAAGTTTTTATGTAATGATCCTAAGCCCCAAAGACACTAAACCTCTCGATCTTCTTTGTTGTATCAAGTGAAGTTTTATGTAATAAAGCATGTTTAAGTTGTAATAAAAAGAAGGGTTGTCATAGTTGGTATCAGAGGATAGGATTAGTTATTTTTGGGATTATGAAACCCTAGTAAAGCCTTAGATACAAGATTAATCATAATAAAAACATCCCTAAGTTTTGGTAAATACTAAGTAAGTGGTTTATCAAACAAATACATCCCTGTCTGGATACGAGCAGGTAGAGGCGGCTCTGGCACAGATGTATCCTAGGGGTAAAACCCGAAAACACCGCTTTGAGCTAGACTCGAACGGGAACTGGTGCACGACAACGGGCCTTGCTGCACTCTTGGTTACGACACTCCCGGGGGATATGTTTTGATAAATTCACAATCTTAGTATGAACCCTTATTAAGGGAAAAAATGCCCCTAAGAATATATGTTAGAAGGAAGATCATGAAAAGCCTGGATTGAATCCTATAGACTCATGAGTTAAAGAGATTAAAGTTTATTTATAAGTCATCAACTTTTGTCTTTGGATTACCCTTTATGTGTTACCCCTAACTTTCCTTTTATTCCAGCCAATGGCTGGTAATAGGAGAACTCGGGCTAACAACCGTTGTGAAGATCAGTGTGATGATTGTACTTATGAGATGCCTAATCCAATGGGAGCGGGAATCGCGAACTTTGTCACGCTTCTCTCTCAGCTAACTCAAGTTTTGAATAGAAACACTGGTCAAGATGAACGTTCAACCCCCCCTAAGAAAGAACAAGTCGCTATTGAAAGCTTCATGAGACAAAGGCCTCCTACTTTTAGTGGATCATTTGATCCCACAATTGCTGAACAATGGATCAACTCCATTGAAAAGATATTCTCCATCCTCCAATGCTCTGAAAAAGAGAAGGTTCTCCTGGCGGCTTATCGTATGGAGGGTGAAGCTGATCAATGGTGGACTTTGATCAAAAAATACGAAGCCTGAGGAGGAGATCGAGGATTTGGAATGGAAGGTATTCCGGAAGATGTTTTTCGATAAATATTTTCCACGCACCCTCCGTCTTAAGATGGAAAGGGACTTCCTTTCCCTCAAGCAGAAAGATGAGGAATCTGTGGGAGCGTACGAGGCAAACTTCACAAGACTTGCACGATACGCTTCCGGCTTTGTCGTTACCCTCGAATGCAAGGTTGACCACTTCTTTGGTGGGCTGAAGCCTAGCTTGCAGAAAGCATTAACGATCCGTGACTTCGACAGCTATGAGGAAATTGTCCGATGTGCCCTCAAGGTTGAAATGGAGATCGGAGAATCACAGGGGTATCATGGGGACAAGAACCAGAAGGTGGACTTCAATGCTGGTGGTCCGATGGATAAATACAACGGTGCTAAGAAATTCCAGCACCCCACTTGCCAAAAGTGTGGAAAAAAGCACCCTGGAAATTGCCTTAGGGGGACAAGAAAATGCTTCAAGTGTGGAAGAGAAGGGAACCTAGCTGTTAACTGTCAGCAAGAAGGACCCGCGGCTGCGGCGGAGGTGAGGAACGCTCCGTTCGAACCTCAACGCGTTGTTCAATGCTTCAAATGCAAATAACCGGGTCATTTTGAGAATCAGTGCCCTAATCCAAGGGTTATCGAAGGCAATCAACAACCTCCAAGACAGCAAGGAAGAGCTTTTGCCATCACTTCTGCCGAAGTGAACCCCGACAACGAAGTGGTGACAGGTACGCTAGTTATTCATTCAAGAATAGCGAACGTACTTTTTGATTCAGGTTCTACGCATTCTTTTATATCCCAAAAGTTTAGTAGAACAATCCCTGCACCACCACAAATCATGGAAGTAAAGATGTCGGTGAGTACGGAAAATGGGGCAATCATTTCATCCCATGAGTATAAGTCCCCCCCTGTTATAATCTGTGGATTGAATTTCCCAGCGAATCTCGTCATACTCCCTTTGGTGGAATTTGACGAAATTATTGGCATGGATTGGCTTTCCTTATATAGAGCCAACATAAATTGTCGGGAGAGGGAAATCACACTCCATATGGAGAATCGACCCCCAATTCTTTACAAGTGTTAGGAGGAAGATGAATTTCCTTTAGCTCCATCATCTCAAGCATGGATATTACTACCTTATGAGCACGCATATCTGGATCAGATGATTGAGTCCAAGGAAGAAACCACCCTTGAAGAAATGCCTATTGTGAGGGAATTCGCTGAAGTATTTCCCGAGGAACTTCCTGGTCTTCCTCCAAGAAGAGATTTTGAGTTCTCAATTGAACTTATACCTGGGGCGCTACCAATATCCAAGACTCCATATAGAATGGCTGTGGTTGAGCTTGAAGAACTGAAGAAACAACTACAGGAGAATCTGGATAAAGGGTTTATACGCCCAAGTGCATCACCATGGGGTGCACCAGTCCTCTTCGTCAAGAAGAAGGATGGGTCAATGCGGCTTTGCATCGATTATCGTGAACTTAACAAAATCACGATAAAGAACAAGTATCCTCTCCCAAGAATCGATGACTTGTTTGATCAGCTGCGTGGAGCACAATACTTCTCCAAGGTCGACTTGCGGTCGGGATATTATCAAGTAAGGGTGAAGAAGGAAGATATCCCCAAGACTGCTTTTCGTACAAGGTACGGGCACTATGAATTCATAGTAATGCCTTTCGGATTCACCAATGCTCCAGCAATATTCATGGACTTGATGAATAGATTCTTTAGAGATTACCTAGACAAATTTGTGGTAGTCTTTATAGATGATATTCTAATATACTCCAAAACCAAGGAGGACCATGAGGAGCATTTAAAAACTGTACTAGAGACTTTGCGCAAGGAGAAGCTCTATGCAAAGTACAACAAGTGTGAGTTTTGGTTGAAGGAAGTCTCATTCTTGGGCCATATCATCACAAGCAATGGGATATCTATGGACCCCTCCAAAACAGATGCAATTGAGGGATGGCCGAGGCCAACATCGGTAACTGATATCCGTAGCTTCTTGGGGTTAGCTGGATATTATCGACGATTTGTGAGAAACTTCTCACGATTGTCCAACCCTCTTACCAAGATTACTCGAAAGGGAGTAAAGTTTGCTTGGAGTGATGAATGCGAAGAAAGCTTCAAGGAGTTGAAAATGAGGCTTATCACTTCACCCGTGCTCACTTTACCCACAAGTGGGGAGCTTTTTGTGGTATTCAGTGATGCTTTGAAGAAGGGCATAGGATGTGTGCTGATGCAGAATGATAAAGTGATATCCTATGCCTCAAGGCAGTTGAAAATCCATGAGCGAAACTATCCAACGCATGATCTGGAGTTGGCGGCGGTGATCTTTGCCTTGAAAATCTGGCGGCATTATCTCTATGGAGAGAAATGTGAGATATATACTGACCACAAGAGTCTTAAATATATATTCACACAGAAAGAGCTTAATATGAGCCAGAGAAGATGGATAGAGCTCATCAAGGATTATGACTGTTCAATACATTACCACCCTGGGAAGGCAAACAAGGTGGTGGATGCCCTAAGTAGAAAGGATCCAGCAATTCTATCAATGATGAGAATTGAGAAGGATGCAATCTTCTTAGACTTGATGAAGATGGACGTGGGAATCATAAAGAAGGGAACATCATCAATCCTTTCACAAATTATTGCTCAACCATCTCTTTTGGAAAGGTTAAAGGATGCTCAAAAGGATGATGCGAGAATCCAAGAAAAAGTGGAAGCTATCAAAAAGGGAAAATCCTCAGAGTTTAATGTTAATGAAGAAGGAATTGTGCGGTTTGGGAAAAGACTATGTGTCCCATCAATTTCGGAGCTGAAGAAGGAACTTTTGGATGATGCACATAGTTCAAATTTCTCTATTCACCCAGGGAGCACAAAGATGTATCGAGATCTCCGAGAAAACTTTTGGTGGGATAATATGAAGAAGGAGATCGCTGAATATACATCAAAGTGCCTGGTGTTTCAGCAAGTGAAGGCAGAGAGGCAGAAGTCTAAGGGGATGATGCAACCATTGCCCATACCAGAATGGAAATGGGAGAACATCACCATGGACTTCGTCACTGGACTTCCAAGGACATCCAAAAGCAACAATGCAATCTGGGTTATTGTGGATCGTCTTACAAAGACTGCACACTTCATTGCTATTCGAGAGGATTTCTCTTTGGATCAACTGGCACGGATATATATCAGGGAAGTGGTACGGTTGCATGGAGTACCACTATCTATTGTGTCTGACCGAGATCCAAGATTTACCTCTAAGTTTTGGAAGAGTCTTCAACATGCTCTGAATACTGAACTGAACTTCAGTACGGCCTATCATCCTCAAACTGATGGCCAATCCGAGCGGACTATCCAAACACTTGAGGATATGTTGAGAGCGTGCTCAATGGACTTTAAAGGAGGATGGGATCAACATCTTCCTCTAGTTGAGTTCTCTTATAATAATAGTTTCCACTCGAGCATCCAAATGACACCATATGAAGCCCTGTATGGGAAAAGGTGTAGAAAACCAGCATATTGGGATGAGGTCGGTGAACGTAAGATTCTTGGACCCGAAATGGTCGAATAAATGGTGGAGAAGGTGAAAACCATTCAGCAGCATATCAAGGCAGCCCAGAGTCAGTAGAAGAGTTATGCAGATAATCGTCGACGAGACCTTGAGTTTAAAGTCGGAGACATGGTGTTTTTACACATATCTCCGTGGAAGAAGGTCATGAGGTTTGGAAAGAAAGGTAAGTTAAGTCCAAGGTACATCGGACCCTTCGAGATTCTTGATCGTGTTGGGGCCGTGGCCTATCGACTAGCACTTCCACCTACTATGGCCACGGTGCATGATGTCTTCCATGTATCCCTCTTAAGGAAGTACATACCAGACCCTTCACATGTACTCTCTTCTGAGGTGGTACAATTAGAAGACGATCTTTCTTATGAGGAGCAACCAGTGAAGATCTTGGATCGTAGAGAAAAATTTCTATGAAATAAGACAATTCCCCTCGTCAAGGTGTTGTGGAGAAACCACAAGTTTGAAGAAGCAACATGGGAGTCGGAGGATATGATGAAGCTAAGTTACCCACATTTGTTTTAGTGTGGGAAAAGGAAAATTTCGAGGGCGAAATTTCTTAAGGGGGGAATGTTGTAACGACCCAAAGTTTCATTAATGGAAAATCCCTCTTTATCCAGTTAAATGTTTCTTTATGAAAACTGTTTTTTTTATAAGATGTCAACTTCTTTAATTTTATGTTTAGATTTGTGACCGTTACTTTTATAGCCGTTGAACAATGATCATCTGAGTAGTATAAATATAAGGCTTTAACGAAACCATTTCTACCCAGACAAAGGAAGTGATGGACCCATCCAGTAGAATTTCCCCTTACGAATCCCATTTGTCGGAGCTCGGAAAAGAGGTGGCGTCTTTGGGCTTTGCCCTTGACCAAGCCCAAGCTGAGCTTCATCAAGTCAAGCTCGAATGTGATCGTCTACGGGAAAAATGGAAGTTGATAGAGATTACCACTCGAGCGATGTTATCCGAGCAACCCCAAGAGTCTGTCACCATCGCACACCTTTCCCTTAGGTCTTATGCGGCTATTTTAAGGGGTTATGTAACAAATAAGTAGCACCATGTTCCTATACATTATTTTTTGTATATAATAATGAATATAATTTCTAGTCAATTTTGATACATTGTAATTAGTTTTTAAAGTACAAACGGTGTTTTTAGTTATTATTTAATTAAGAATTATATTTTATTAAATTAAAGGATTTTTGAATTAAATAATATTTTAATAAAATATTATTATTAATATTAAATTAATTTTTATTAAATATAAATGATCTTATAATTTTATGAATGCAATTAAAATTTTTATTAAGGTTTGAAAGCCATTTCTGTCAAAACCCGTGAATTTTTTTATAAATGTCAGTTTTTATTTTAAAAGTGAAAATTCACATATTTAAAAAATTATTTAGATAAAATAAATATTATTTTTGGAATCAGGACATCGAAATTATCCAACGGTGAATTTTTCATAATTTTCTGAGACAGTCAAATTTTTGGGTAAAAATTAAATACCATTTAAATATATAATGTGTTTTATGACATCATAATGACCCAATGGTGATGTAATAAAATACCATAATCCTTATGTTCGGCCAATATGTGTTTTATCATTAAAATAATGAGGTTTTGGGTTTGTTTGGCTCACTTTTCAATGCATTAATGGAGCCCTCAAGACTTATTCAACACTTTGCCTTTTTAAATTAATTTCCATTGGAGTGTGACTCACCTCCACATAAGCAACCCTAATTTTTTAATAAGTTCAGACCTTGGCCTTGTAAAATATTGTTTTCCTCTTTCCTTTTCTAGAAACCATGGGCAAATACCATGGTATGGTTTGTGGTTTGGATTATTTTAATATAAGGGGTCCCAAACCTAAATAATAAAGAATTCTCTCACCTTTCCTATATAAACCCACCCAAGCTCCCACTTCCTCCTCACCCAAAGCCCTTTAAGTTCGTCCAACCTCTGCCCTACTCTCTCTAGAATCCTCTCAAGGTGCCCCAAGCTCCCAAGAAGCCTCTCAAAAGCCTCTCTCTAGCCTTTGGAAGCACACTTCCAAGTAAGGGTTTTTCTTCCTTTCTCTTTTTTTGTCAATTTTCTTTAAGTTGTATTGCCCTTTTTATTTCAATTATGAATGTTGGGGTATGGTTTCACACCTCCCCCATACTTCCCTCTTATTGTTTGAATGATGGTAGAACCCTTTATCTCTCATTAAATGCCTCCCATGTACACCCGTTACTATGCCGAAATTCCGAAAGGAACTTCTCTCTCTTCTTTTATATACAAGCAATACTTTTGTATCATGAATCTAAATTCCATTTCTATTGATGGGACATGTATATATATGATCTCCTTACTGTCCATTACATGTAAATATGATGAGGAACCCCTTTCTCTCTCATCAACCTTTTTATGAATTCTTATGTCACGCCGTTACACTGCTGAAATCGCACCGATTTTCTAAGCCAATGTCTTTGTGTAGTGAATACCATGCCCATTTCTCCATCAAGGGTATTCACCTTTATGCACATTTACATATTGATTATTAAGTTTCATGTATTAATTCCACATTCCTTTATCGTGGAAGGAATGATTATTTCTTATGAATCCATGTTTTATTATCCATGTGGCACACTTATGCATGAAATGAAATGTTTAAGAAGGGTGCGCCCTTTATAGCGCTCCAATGCATTGGGTAAAGTATAGTATCATGATACGTCATGTGCAATGAGTGTTGACTCATGCTAATTCAAGTGCAACGAGGGTTTACTCGTGCTTCAAGTGCAATGAGGGTTTACTCATGCTCCATGTGCAATGAGACTTGGCTCATGCTAATTCAATGTTAAGTGTTGTTGCCACATTTCCATGTTATGATTATCATGCTTTATCATGCCTTTATGTTCATGTCTCTCTTATGCTCTATTGATATGACTATTGCCTAACATGTATTGTACTCCTCATGTTATTCATTGTGTACTCCCTTACTGGGCTTTATAGCTCACCCTTTTCTTATGCATGTCCTCAGGTTATCCCATGCAATGCTAAGTACGAAGGAATGTAGTGGTCATGTAAAGGAAGTTTTCAATAAGGATGTTGTATTTAAAGTTTAAAGTTTTTATGTAATGATCCTAAGCCCCAAAGACACTAAACCTCTCGATCTTCTTTGTTGTATCAAGTGAAGTTTTATGTAATAAAGCATGTTTAAGTTGTAATAAAAAGCAGGGTTGTCATAGGTTACCTGTTTCTTCTTTTGTTGTTGGCCGCTTACTGGTGTACTTTACTTGTTAGAACTATGGATTGAAGTTACTTGTTCTTTCCTGTTTACTTCTACTTGTTTATTTACTGCCATGTATTCATTGACTATTAGGCACAAATCATTGGGTGATTGCCTACTGGGATTGTATCTCACTCCCTATTTGGGCCATGATTTTGGGGCTAAGCATACTATGTTGCTGCAGGTATAGATAAGGGAAAGCACCCTTCTATTTCAGGTTCTTGACAGCACTGGAGTTGGGGAGCATGGGACAGAGTCGTGGCTTACGATGGTGTGGAGTTTTAGTTATTTTCTTTTGCACTTGGTTTCATTTTTATTTCAGCACTTTGTTGTGTTTGATGCATTCCTTATATACTTGTACCTTCTGTATCATTATCATCATTAATATATGTATTCATTGCTTCCAATTTTTGGTTTCAGTTGTTATGTATGTTGTTATTGCTTCCGCTCTTGATTATTGTCTTCCTTACCTTGTATACTTTTCTGAATGAGGGCATAGTTTCCCCACCTACTCACCAAGGCCCTCGCTACTAGTTGGCAGCCTCCGGTGTTTGGGGAAATGCGCTTGAGGTCATGTGGCGCACCAGGTATGGGGCACCGGTGGAGGGGCTCCGGATTCGTGTCATTACAAAAAAGTTTTCCTTTTCGCTACTCCCCAAAGCATGAAATATTTTCTCTAAATAATTTTTCCATTTCTCATATACTAATGGATTTTTACTCCCATTGAATATCGGCGGTTTTTTCCTCATGAAGTGGTCTAACATTGATCCTCGATGTTGTGGATCAGGGTGCTCCATACAGGTAAGGTTAATATTCATAGCCTGAGAGAGTTACCCCAGTATGGTGATAAGCTGATCAACAGCAGTTTCATCACCCACTCCACTATAATTATTTTTAGTAGGAGGGAAGTCCCTACATGGTTTAAGTGCATTGATATGGTTTCCATTCCTTCGACTAGGTGCTATTTTTAAATAATGGAATACACTAGAATAGTTTATGAATCACAATAAAAAATTATGAACTTGTAAAACACATAACATAAATAGAATAGTTTATGGATATAATCCATAATCAAAAAAATATTTTCTTTGAGAGAGTATATAATCTTAAACCTTTCATAATGGTTTTTAAATAAAATGAGAATTATCCTAAGCATATCCCCTAAGAGTGTCGTAACCAAGAGTGCAGCAAGCCCCATTTTTGGCACCAGTTCCCATTCAAGTCTATCTCATGGCGGTGTTTTTCGTTTTTACCCCTAGGTACATCTGTTCCAGATTCGCCTATACCTAATCGTATCTAGAAAAGGATTTATTTCTTGGAAAACTCACAAAATCTCTACAGTACAAAAATTCTAAGAAGTTCTTCTATACTAATCTTCAAAGTCTATCTTAGGGTAGTGTTCACTAATCAAGGTTTTTCTATATCTAGTTTCAAAATATTGTACCAAACTTCCTCTAATACTACCTGTAAAGCCCCAAACCTAGTTACCCTTAATCAGTGCATTATTACATAACATTGGCATGATCACAAAAGATCAAGACTCTAAAGACCGATTAGTTTAGTAGCCTTGGAAATACTAGATACATTTATATGTTTTACATTACATTACAAAATGAAAATATACAACAACATTGTCTCTATATGACACACTCATATCCCTTAGACTATCCCTATAAGTCAGTCATAATATACTTCTTCGCATCCTGGGAAAAATAAAACACAGAAAGGGGTGAGCTCAGATTCTCAGTAAGGATAACAATATAGGGAAAATAGTAATAAATAAGCATAAATATTTAAGGCAATGTATATGTCTAAAAAATCCATTTAGACATGAAATTAATCATAATATGGCAATGATAAAATCAAATAATTCCATTTAATTATTCACAAGGATATTATACTAGTCGAATAATAACATGCAATATCAATAGCCACTTTCGTAATGATGGAATGCATAATTCTAGACTTCATAACCACATATTCAAGTCCTTGTGCTATGAATACATATAATATTTTTTCAAGGCCTTCTGACAAGATACTAGTTTGTCTCATGAGACCTACTAATGCATCTAGGAGTTACAGAGAGCTCCACCAATCACTTACTATGTCCAATGCATTCCTCATATGAAAAGGTTTAAACATAACATAAACATTCATATTAAAACTAGCATATGAAATGTCAATAATTTATCCATAAACCAAGAATGGTGTAAAAATAACACATCCACATTCAAACATATCACAAACCCTTCAATAGAATATATAATTTTTGTATCATAATAAGTCAACTTCAAATAATCTTAATATCCATCAAAGGATGTTGACATAGATGAAATAAAAACTTTTGTTAGAGAAATATCTTTTTCTATTTTGAAATCATTTAAAAGTCATATTATAATAAAAGAGAACATTTATTTTGAAAATATTATTATAATATTCTAAGGAAAGCTTCGATGATCTTATAACGGCAGATAATAGCCACACCAGCGGTATATGTTAAAAAAACATTCTTACCTTAATTTTACCGAAAAGGTCATGAAGTACCTTGTTTAGAACAGGACGGAAAGATCCCTTTCAAAAACATATAATGTCATATAAGGGTATAAAAAACTTTAACCCATTATATATATTAAATTATATAAATGTTTTGATATACATTTTAATGAAACACATATGAGGATGATAAAGAGGTCTCAGAAGATACTTACGTAAAAACAACCTCATATAATAATGTGATTGTGAAATTAACCCTTACCTTGTAGTTTTCATTTGTGTAGGGTATCTTAACCTAATGTATAATAGCTAAATAATTTTTATTAAATTTTGAAATAACCATATAATTAAATAAGATATCATATATGATCTTCTAATATTACTTTGTTAACAATATTTTAGTGTTATCACTATTTTAGGTGTTAACTAATTCATTTTACTTTATATGTTTTGTTACATTAGCCGTGTTTGTTATGGATATGATGTATTGGTTTCATATACATGATGATATTATGTTCATAGTCATTATTTTTAATCATAAAATTAAAATTATTCTTGAATGATTATGATGGGGAATGAATTTCATTGCGTTTGTGGGAACTGTAATCCGTACGTACGCACAAGCGACAATATAATTCAATTGAATGTGAAATATCATATAATTGATTGTTATATAATATATAGAGAATAATTAAATTCTTATATTTATTATTTACCTCAATTATACATCATTATTATACCCATCAAAATAATGAAGTTATTGAATAACAAACTACACCACGACGTGCAGACGGTAAGTCGTACGCACGCATGTATGGTGAATTTGTCATTCATATGATGGATAGAATAATGAATATGGTTGTGAATTTTTATAATAACATCACATTATATATAATATATTGTATTTATTATTTTATAATGGAAACAAAAAAGAAAGAGTAGGTGAAAAATAAAAGAACTTGAGAGAGGTGATGAAATTGTTACCTCTTATTCGGGTTCTTCCTATTGATTTGATCAAAAGGGCTCCATAGTTTTTTTACCAAACGAAGGCCTCTGAGATGAAGAGACGAATGTTGGGAGGATATATGGTCTAGAGTTGTCCCATGTAAATTTCTTTTATGGAGTTGATATGAGAGAATAGTATGTTCCCTTTTATAAGAGTGGTGAGGGTCACCATAGGAAAAGATTGAAATATTATTTTATAATAAAATCATTTTTGTTTTATAATGGTTCAAAAATGATTTATTTAGAGTAAAAGGAGAGGATGGGTCGAAAAACTCTCAACCAATACATTTTATATAGGTTTAGGTCTCCATATTAACCTTATCTATTAGATTTAACTCTTAGTTAAATAGTTGTTTATTTACCATGTCTCTTTGTATTTTTATATTATATAGTTAATAAACATACCATAAACATCGAAGCGAACCCCAAAAGGTTAATTATTAATATATATAACCTTATCTAAGTCCTTTGGATGACCCTTATATTTTTTTGAATATTATATCAATTAATAATATAGTGTTTTTTTAAAACTCAAATATGTAAATTTTGACAATATTTAGTATTTGATTTTTGTGAAAATCATAACATGATTACATCTAAAAAACTTATTTAATCAACCATAACATGTCCTATTAACCTATAAAAATTGTTTAATTCATCAAAAGTCTGAAATTAAATTTATTCGAATATATAAAATATAAATTATTTTAATATTTCTTTAATAAGTTAATTACTGCATCATCATTGTGTCTTAAACAATGTAATGTAATTAATGTCTAAAAATTATATACAAAATGCCATTATGTAAGAAATTGGTTTATATTTATATTGAATATTTATTTTCAAATTTATATTATGTGTAACCTTATATTGAAAATGTTTAAGTTATTTAACTTTGAATATAACTCTTTTAACTCTTCTTTAAATTAAATAATAATAAATGTCCTAATCTAATCCAAGTGGATCAAAGGGGATCATATTTTATTCTTAGATTTGTTTTTGGTCGAATGAAACTTATCCAATATAATTAGGACATGTGTTATGGTAATTATGATATCATTTTTACCCTTAATTACCCTATTTACTTTTAACCGTGGTAAATAAAAGTCAAAAGTTACTATTCACCAATCATTATTTTTCATCTTATTGAACCACATTTTACTTACTAATATTAAATGTGTCTCTCATATTTTTAAAATTCAACTCACAGAAGCGGTAATATTAATTTTTATCCAAATTTTCAAATGCTCCTAGGCGGTGGGTAAAATATGGTAAAAAGTTCAATATAGTTTTTATATATCTAAACTCATTATAAAATGACACCAATGAATTAAATTGATAAAATATAGGTATTATATATCTATTTTTACCTAAAATAAATATAAATAAAATAAATAATTATTGAACTAAAAAGTAGGTTTTCAGAATAACTCAGTGGTGTTCACTATTCATCAGAAAATGAATGTTTTCAGAAAAATACCAAAAATTCACCCAAAGCTAATTTCAATATTCTGAATCCAAAAATGAAGTCCATTTTTAAAGATAAAATTTATAAAATTTAAAAAAAATGGGTATTAGAATTCATAACGGTTAGTTTGATTGGTTGTGGTGTGTTTGAACTCGAAGTTGCGTACAACACAAGATATTGTATTATTCAAAGGAAAAAATACCATGGACACTTGGAGTGTTACAATTCCACTTTGAGTATTTCATTTCTATATGACATGAAAATAAAATACAAAAAGCGGCCATAAAAAGTATGCAGAGAACATACCTGAAACAATGGAAGGAACAAAATACTAATAATTAAATGGTAAAATGATGTTATAAAATGATCATATAATGTGATATAAACATAAATATGTCTTAGTAAGATATTAATGACACTATTTTAACCAATATATAAGAGTTTTAAACATGTTTGAAGTAAGAAAAACTTGAGGTAAGGGAATTCTTACCTTAATTTCCAATCATTAGGTTAACCTTATACATTATTCATTATATTGTATTGAGATTATTTGTGTGATGAATTTATTTATATTATTTTGTAATCTATTCATTTATAGTGCATACACATATCCATTATTTCCCCTTAATTTTTACACCAATTATAATTTTAAGGGAATTTTTTTTAAATCCTTCTAAAAGCCTCTATAAAATATTTCTAATGGTTTTTTATATAAATATATAAATGCGATGATGGGTTTCTCCCAATTTAAGGACAGTTTATTAGCATGATATGATCCTTAAACATATTTATGTTGGTTTGAGCCCATTACAGTGGAAGATATGATAGTTTGAGACAATTATAGATCAAGATATGTTGGGTTGATCCCATTATAGCTCAAAATATGATGGGTGAGCCACATTATATCTCTACAATGCATTGGGTACTATAGAATTGGAATTTGGCCAAATAGTTATTCAATGTGTAAGGTTGATTGTATGAGTGATATGGTAAATATGTCCCAAATAAACTACATCTTGTTTCCATTCATGTTAACGAGTTATTATGAAATGTGTTTTATTGGTTTTTATTTCATCACTTTACTGAAATTTATTTCTTTATATCCATTGCTGGGATTTTTGTTGATGATCCCTAGTTTTTTAAAAAAAAATTACAGGTTATATGGTTTTGTAAGATAAATAATAAATATGATTTAAATTTCATGAAGATATTTCACTGAAATTATTTTTTTAATTAAGTTTTATATTTTAAAAAAAGTGGGTACTATGTTTGTAGGATCCTTGTGTATGGTTAATGCGATGTTATGTATGTTTTATGTCATGATTTCCCTAAACCTCTAATCCTAAATTATCCAAAATTTTTAATAATGTATTCTTTTATACAAAACTAAAAATTATGATATTTTTTAAGGTTGGGACATAGAGTTAGTATCAAAGGATGGTTTATATAACTTTACGGGATTGGATAATTTTAATAGAATACCATAAATGATTTTTACTCTATGATAATTTGAAATTCTATAGAATTTAAATATCACAATTTTGCCTCATTTATGATATTTCTATTAATAATGATTTGATATAGAAGAAACATGGGAGATTAAATAGGAAATAACCAAGAGGTCGATGACTATCTGAATCTACAGCCTGGAATGGTGGGAATCAGAACTGAGAAGTTTCTGACAGAAATGGCACAGTTCACTCATGAAATAAATATTGTTGGTATACAAGATAGAAATAAATACTATCAACCATAAATAAACATTCCTTTTTAGAGTATTATATAAGGAAACATCCTATAACATTCAATGGAACTGTAGATTTAGTGATAGCCGATAGATTAAAAAATGCTCTAGAAAAGATATTTGATGTCATGGGATGTTTAGAACATAAAAACGTAATACAATACATTTATAATTTGGAAGGTAAATCTGATCAATAGTGGTGTCTAGTTATGTATACAAGAGAAATATAAGATCTCAACAATTTGGAATGGGATGATTTTAAGAGTCTTTTTCTAGAAAAATATTTTTCTAAAACTATTCGACACAAAATATAGAGAAAATTCTTGGAACTGAAGCATAATCTTGATGAATATATGAAATCATATAAAGCCATATTTAAAATATCTTCAATTTATACACAAGTTTTTACATATGTTTTTATTTAAAAATTAATAGATTTTACAGTAGTTTGAAACCATTTTTTTAAAGAGCTTTGGCATTATGAGATTTTAAAATCAATGAAAAACATGTTTGTTATGATGAAAAGGTTTAGATAATGTTTTTTTGACATGTAAGTGCCTTGTGATGACAAGAATGAGAATATGTTAGTTTGTAAGACATTGGGGAAGAATTTGTCAATGAAATCTGTAGGTAAGAAAATCATTTTTCCTTCTTGTGAAAAGTGCGGAAAACAACATCTGGGTGAATGTCTTGTAATTTTTTTGAAATAATAAAAATGTATAATGTTTGGAAATATGTCTCATGAGTGTAAGGAAAATGGTCCAAAAATTAATGCAAAGCTGATGGTGAGATGTTTTAATTGTAATGAATTGTGTAATTTTTCTAATGTTTTTCTGAAGCTAGTCACTCAGGTATGGAATCATGATGATTAAAAGCATAATATTGTGGTAAAATCCTTTGAAAACACATAAACAGATGTTGAGAAATTAAAATAGGTTTTATTAGGTACATTTCTTGTTTTTATTGATTTCTAAAATGTGTTGTTTGATTCGAGTTCTACATATTCCTTCAATTTATAGAAATGTTTGAAAAATTCGAAATTCCACATTCTGAAATGAAATGATAACTCATGGTAAAAGCACCAAGATGACTTGTTTTGGAATGAATAAATTATATGAATATACCTATCCTTTTTTGTGGAAAACGTTTACTAAAAACCCCCATTGTATTTCCTCTAGTGGATTTTGATGTTATTATGGGTTTTTATTTGATTTTTTATCATTCTATGTCATATTGGAGAGTAAAAGAAATTTTTTTTCAGAAAGAGTATCATTTTTTGAACAATAATTAACCCATAACATTAGTAACATATTTGGAAGCTAATAAATTGATAAAATATTGAAATTATTGTAATATTTCTAATATTTTTTAAGATAAGGGAACTAACCAAATTAACGATGTATTAGTGATAAATAAATTACTGGATTTTTTTCTTGATTATTTGTCTTGTGTTATTCCTGATCAAGAAGTTGAGTTTACTATTAACTTTGTTCCTGATGCTAATCCAATTTCTAAACCCCCTTATATAATTTCTCAAATGGAACCTTTGGAATTCAAAAATAAGTTGAAAGATTTATTAGATACATGTTTTATTTTACCCAACACATCCCAATGGGGGGATCCTGTCTTTTTTTTAAAAAAAGACGATTCACTAAGACATTGCAATGATTATAGAGACTTTAATAACAATACAGTTAAAAACATGTATCATTTTCCTTATATTGATTAATTTTTTGATCAGATCAATGTTGCAAAACATTTTTTAATTTTTGACCTGAGGTCGGGGTCCATCAGTTGAAAGTAAAGAATACAGAAATTCTGAAGATAGTATTCTGTATTATATATTTTCATTATGAATTTTTATTTATTCCTTTTGGGTTTACTAATTCACCTGTATTATTCATGGATATTGTGAATATAATATTTTATTATTTCATAGATAAGTTTGAGTGTTTTTTAATAACAACATTATGGTATATTCATGAGTGAAGATGAGCATGAAAAACATCTAATGGTTGTTTTGAAATACATAAAAGAAAAGAAACAATATGGAAAATCTTGGAACTGTGAATTTTGGTTGCAAAAAAAAATCATTCCAATGTTACATTTTTTTAAAGAAGGAATAATTGTGGATCCTTATATAATAAATATTGTTGAAAAATATCCATGACACAAAAATATCACTGATATTCATAGTTTTCTTCATTCATAAATCTATTAATGGAGGTTTTTTTGAAAACATTGCATATTTATTTAGTCCACTGACTTAGTTAACTTGAATATGAGTTAAATTCATCTGGATAAAACAATGTGTTTATTTTTTTCATGAAATTAAAATTAGATTGGAGAATTCTTTATTCCCGAACCAACCTTCCGGAAGTGGTGAATTTGTTATCTATAGTGATGATTCTTTGAATGTAAATTATTTTGTCCTAATGTAGAATGATATGTTAATTGATTATGCTTCAAAACAACTAAAACCTCACGAGTTAAATTATCCAACTCATGATTTGGAATTGGCATTTGTAGTTTTTTCATTGAAATATTGGTGGAATAATTTATATATAGAAAACTTTTAAATATATATCTGCCATAAAATTATAAGTATATATTCACCCATATGGAAATAAACATGATCCAGGGAACATGGCTTGAACTGATGAACGATTATGATTTCACGATCAATTACCTTTCATGAAATGAAAACATAGTGATGCAATCCTTGAGTCGAAAAAATAATGCATCATTAACCGTGTTACATTTGTATCATGACCCCTTGATTAATGATTTGATGAATTTTGTCGTGGTTGTTGTTGGTGTAAGAAATTTCCCTATTTTTATTCATGTTCCAGTGTATTCTTCTCTTTCAGACAGAATTAAGAAACCGTTGAAAGAAGACGACAAGATATATAAAAATTTAGAATTGGATAAAATTGGTTTGTTACTAGAATTTATCCTTGATAAATATTGTTTTTTGGGATTTGGGAAGAAATTACGTGTTCTCGTTGATTCTCAGTTGAAGAAATAATTTTTATGTGAATTTCATAGTTCATCGTTTTTAGTTCATCCTAGATATAAAAAATTTACAAAGATCCTTGAGTGTATTACTGGTGGGATGGAATGAAACAAAATATTGCTAATTTTAACATGAAATGTTTGAAATATCAATAGGGTTGGAGCAGTGTGGAAATTACCAAATGGGGTGCTTCAGACTTTTCTATTTCTATACTGTCAATGAGAAAATGTATCGATGGACTTCGTGGTAGGACTAATAAAGACTTATTTTCGTAACAACATATTATGGGTAATTATGTATGGATTGAAAAAATCTTATAATTTCCTTCCTATTCGTGATACCATGTATTTGGAACAAATTTCTCGACTGCAACTTGAAGAGATTATTAGGTTACATGGTGTTACTATTCCATTATATCTTACTATGATACTAATATCACTTCTAACTTTCGAAATGTTCTTTAGAAGTCATTAAGTAATGAATTAAATTTCAATATAAATTTTTATCCTCAATCCGATGGGTAGTCATAACAGATTAGTAATACATTGGAAGATATGCTTTGAGCTTGTTCAATAGACTACAATGGAAGTTGGGATCAAAATATTGTATTAGTTTATTTGTTTATAAAAATAGTTTTCGTTACAATATTCAGATGGAACCGTTTGAGGAATTATATGGGAAGTGGTGGAACACTCCCAATTTTTGGAATTAATTCAAGGAAATAATTTTGATGGGACCAAAAGTAGTAGAGGATGTGGCTATGAATGTGAAGATGATTCACCATCACATGGGGATAACTCATAGGTGAAAGTAATTTTATACAAATAACAGGAGGAAATACTTTTCTTTCAAGGTAGGAGATCATGATTTTTTATAATATCACCATGAAAATGTTTTATGCATTTTGGTAAGAAAGGAAAGGTGATTCCATGGTTTATTAGACCTTATGAAATCTTGTAAAAATTTGGACTGATTTTTTACTGATTATAATTGCCTCCAATTTTATCACATATACACAATGTTTTTCATGTTTCAATGTTGAGAAATTATGTTCCATATTCATCTCATGATCTGAACCATGAATATGTTCAACTAGTAGAGAACCTTACTTATGAAGAGATACCATGTCATATTATTTATCGTAGAGAAAAATTATTAAGGAAAAATTTAATCCACCATGTAATGGTTTTGTGGAGAACCCACATGGTAGAAGAAGCAATGTGGGAATCTAAAAATTCTATGAGGTAAATGTACCCTCACTTGTTTGATAAGTAAATAAAATTGTGTGTATGCAATTTCTGAATGGTGGGGAGAATGTAACACCCCACAATTTTAAAAATAAATTAAAATTCACGAAACATTGTTTTATGTAGATAGTGATAAAAATCCGTAATACATAATTTTTTCCACATCTATGATTTGAATTTCAAAAAACAGTCACCTACGGTTGTGATCAGTCGGTTATTTGGAGTCAGATCGAACCAACTTGTTTTTTGGTGAATAGTAACAACCCTTATGAATAAAAATATGAATACTAATATGACCCTTATGATTTTTAAATCATATCATTATTTTAGATTCTTATGTTTATAAGATAATGAGAACTTGATTAATTTTTCAAAGTGTTAAAAAAGGTTTTTTGATTTAAAATTGTTTTTTTAATAAATTATGATTTTATTTAAAAAAAATTATAATATTTAGAAAATTATTTTCCAAAAATAGAGTTTATTTTCTAGAATTCTACGAATCTAAAAATTATTAGGGTGAATAATTTTTATTTTCGGGAAATTCATGAATTTTTTATGAATAGTAAAATATGATAAATTAAGATAAATTCCTAATACTTGTTTTAGTACATCATATATGATGGAATGATAATGTAAGCACACTTGGTTCTAAGACAAATTCACTTATTACTATTTGGGTTCTTAGGAATAAATACTCTTCATAATCTTGAGAAATAATACTAAACTAATTATTAAAATAATATATAACCCCTCCTGTCATCCACTATAAATACCACCATCATTCCCCTCTTCCTATCACACTTATCAAGCCTTGAGAATTGCCTATGTTCTTCCAAATATCCTTAACAAGCCTCTTCCCCACATACATGGACAACCCTTCTCACCAAATGACCAAAACCAAATTCTTTAAAAGGGATCTCAAGGAGAAGATATCAAGATGTAAGAATCATATTTCATTTTTTGTGTTTTCATTTTAGTTAATTTCTTTTATTATACACTCTTTACCTTCTATTATATAAAGGAAATGAAAGATCTAGTATGATGTATATGATTTACTATTTTCATGTTTATGGATTTATTCATCATCATTCTTCCTCTCTTATTTCTCTTATTATATAAATAAAAACATCATATGTGATGTGCCGATTTACCAAATTCATGGATGATCTGTTTACAATTTCCATTACATCATTCAAAAATAATTATAAATAATTTATAATGGTTCAAACAATGTCTAATTTTTATGGTATATCATATTTAATGTTCTGGATTTAATATATATACAAAATATTATGTTATACGATAAAACTAGTTCGTGATTATCAAAGAACCCCAAAATGATCTAAATAGATATCTCTAATGATTTATCCAATGATTCATCCCATTAATAAATAACCAAAATGAGTTATGGAATACGTTAATAATCTATAAAAATATGAATACTGGTTCATTCCACTTATGGAATTTTATTTCTATACGACATGAAAATCAAATACAAACCATCTATTAAAATTTGGTAAAGAACGCACTCGAAACAATGGAAAGAACAAAATACGAATAATTAAACTATAAAATAATTTTATTAAATGATCATATAAGGTGATATAAATATGAATATGTTTCTATAAGATATTAAAATAACTCATTTAACCATTATAAAAAATGTTCAATCATGTTTGAATTAAGACGAACCTAGGGTAAAGGAATTCTTAATCCAATTTTCATTATTTGGGTTAACATTTTACTTTATTCATTATGTGGTATTATGATTATTTGTGTGATGAATATTTTTTAATTTATCTTATCATGTGTATTTACTATGCATACACATATCCATTCCTTTCCATTAATTATAACTCTAATTATATCTGTAAGGGACTTTCCTTTTAAAATCATTTTATAAGCATCTTTAATAAAATTCAGAAATATATAAATATATATATATATATGGAATGAGAGTTTTCCCTTGATTTTAAGATAATTTATTAAAATTATATGTTCCTTGTACATATTTATAATGGGTTGAGCCCATTTTAGCTCATGATATGTTGGGTTTAGCCCATTATATCTCATGATATGTTGGGTTGATCCCATTATAGATCAAGATATGATGGGCATGCCCCTTATAACTCTATGATTAATTATGTACATTAGAGATAGAATTTGTCCAAATTATTATTCCATTTGTAAGGTTTATTATTTGATTGATATGTTAAATATTTACCAAGGAAACAAAATATTGATTCCATGCATGATAACACATTTTTATGAAATGAGTTTTTTTTTGTTTTTATGTTATCACTTGAAAAACGATTCCTTTCTTTATATCCTTTTCTGAGTATTTTATCCTCATCCAATGTTGGTAAATGGTTCTCGTAGGTTATAATGATTTGTAAGAGGATGAAGAAAAACAATTTAATTTTTATAACGATTTTAAAGAAATTATGATTTTATTTATGTTTTATATTTTAAAAAAGTTGGATACTACTATATTGGTATCCTCATGTATGGGTTATCAGATGTTATATATGTTTTATGTAATGATTTATTTAAAACTATACACCTAAAAAGATCATTAATGTGCAAGAATGTATTTTATCGTATAAAACATAATATTATGTACTGTGGTATGGCTATGTCCTTGTAAAGTGTGTCAATTTTGGTGTGAGGTAAGGAACATTTCTTGAAACCACGTGATGATTGAATAAACCCCAATGCACCATTTCGGATTTTATACCACTAGGTTCCTCTATCCTAGAGGCATTCCCACTTTTAGTATCCATACAAATATTTATTACAAGGAAAAACTATATAATATATTCTTTAATAGAACTTTAATACGTTCTTATATATTTTTTCTGAAATCCCCTCATAGGGTTTTGTTCCCTAGTATATTTTATCCTTATTAAAGATCTCATGGTTTATACTAAACATCCTGTAATACTAACAGCAAGGACATTGAAACCATTAACACAGAGATGATTTCTACTGTATTTCATTGGGATATATATAAAGGGTATACTACCAAATGACTAATTGTTTTAGCTGGTTTGGGGAAATAGATACATACATGATACATATTTTTCATGATTATTTTAAAATAAAATAAATTACATAAAAATGAAAATTATCTTCATCATTGGAAATACATTCTACTAATTTATTATCATGTATTTAGGAATAAAAAAACAAGGGTGATCTCAAATGAATAGTAATGGTAAAGTATATGAAAATATGTCACGAATTTATAAAAATATTTAACATTTAAATGTAAATAACTGAAAACAAATTCCACTTATATAACTGAACTACCATTATAACATATGATGTTATAAATATTGAAAGGTAAATAACTAAACACACATGACATTTAATCAATAATAGGATAATGAAATGCATCTAAAGATAATATCATTATGAAAATATCATCTATAATTTAAATATATGAACCTTAAAAGAATTAAATTCTTAATTATTATAAATCATGATCTCATGCATCATGATACCTCTACCAAAAATATATTTCTCATGATTGCTTAAAATGAGATGTGGAACCCCTTTTAATGAGGACAACTGATTTGTTGAATGAGATATAATGATGCATCATAAGAATATAAAATATTATTCCCTAATAGTCAATTCATGACCAAAACATTCATCATATTTCAAATAAAAATCTTAATTAATTAATAATATACCTTATTAAGAAATATCAATATTGTGTAAAGGATAAAAATTTATGCTTATATCCCTAATTAATAAAATTAAATTTATAATGTTGTTCAAATGTATAAATGTTTTATGTTTTAGAAAATAATCATATTAATCACCTGAAAATATGTATATTTAGGAAAAAATTATTTTCTAATGAAAAATGATAATAGGAAAGTTATTGTTTCATGCAAACATTAATAATTCCAAAATAGTGTGAGAATGTACAATAACTTTTACTAAGATGTAATTATCATGTAAAACATCTGTGGATAAAATAATTAAAATTGATACTTAAAATAAAATGGATTTATAATTAATAATATTATTAAAAAACAATGTGGAATTATATAAACTTAATAAAATAATTTAGGTGCATACCATTACAAAAATTATTTATGAAGGGAAATTGACAAGACGTCCCTTACCGTGAGTCCGACTCATTATATGCATTATTTATCATATGAAATAAAATACTTCTATTAATTATTTAATTCCATAAGAAACTTAATAATATTTATTAGTCCTTTTATTTAATTTGTTTTCAGTTTTTATGAAATTAATTAATCATTTATGTTTACATTGGGTGTTTCAATGATATTTGACATATGCGACAAAAACAAATTCCATAAGTTGATTATTGGTGTAAGAGATAATTATTTCAACATATCCATAATAATAATCATGATATAATTATCATTTTTCTAACTAAGATATTTTTTTATGAGAAATCATGAATTATGGATTTTATAAATGAAGTATGTTATGATCACGGAGATGGTATGGCATAAATAAATATGAGTATCATTTTTATTTTTCAATTTTCATTATGAAGATATAAGAAATTTTTTTACATTGTAGAATGATAATAATATAATAAATACCATATGAATTATTTAAATATAATTATATATATTATCCATGTGGTTTTGTGATTAAATCATATAAATATCATATCGTTAATGTAGTAGTCCATACGTACATGGGCAACATTACCATATTTTTGGGGCTGAAAATACAAAAAAGCAAATTATATATCATAATTTATGAATGATATGTATTTCATGAATATCACAATTATTTCATTTAAATCACATATATTTATGAAAATTATTCTTTTCAACTTCCACATAATGTGTTAGTGAAATATGGCTTCCATCGCTTCACGAGGTGGTAGCTCATTGTATAAACGAGTGATATTACTGCATCCCGTACTGAATAAATGTAAAACTCTTTTGTATGATATATTTAATATAGAGTTATATTTATGTTATAAATATAATTAATATATATTATATACCACATAAAATATAATCATGAGATAACTTCATGGAAAAATTAATGCCATCAGTTTGCGTGGTGGTACTCCTCCGCACAAATAAATTAAGAATTCATAACCCATTTGAGGAAAGTGGGCATGGTATTAGGTCATGACCATAAAATTAAAAACATTATTTTATGGAAGATATATAGTATATTATATCATAATGTATTAATATGAAATAAATGTTGTGGGGGAAGAAATAAAATATAAATTCTTGTTAAAAACATTACTTCTTCATTAGGTAACCTTTTATGGTTTTCACCAAAAGACATCCCATTATGGAATAATGAAAATAAAAAGTGATATAACATGTGGTGATGATTATTATGATATTATTTGGTTAGATATATTAGGAAAAATAATGGTTTTATGGTGTGAAGAAGATAGTATTGAAGGTTTACTTTTATAAGCGAGTTTTGTGGTACACATTTATTTTTTGGAAATAAAAATGTGTACCCTTGTTTTCCACATGAAAAAGGTTCAAATAGAATATTTTAGAGAATTAGACATTGTATGGTTGGAAGATTTTATATAAAATTGATTTTAATAAATATTTTAGGTCATTGTATCCCTAATCATTTTCCATTAGCCCCCAGTAAACTCATTTTTACCTTAACCACAACAATTAATTATTATAGTTTTTACTATTCATTTTAGTGAAAATATATATTGAAATTATTAGGAAATATATTTATTTATGATTGCATATATTGAATCCATTTTTCAAATTTTTATTCACAAAATTTACAAATTCTAAATTAAGATTAATCTCGTCTTTGATATGAGAAAATATGTTTTTAAAGAGAAAATATACAAATGTTTACAAAGATTTATATAAAAATTCAATATAAATATGATAAAAATGACATAAATTGGATTAAAATATATATATGTATAACTGAACTAATATTAATTCATAATAAATTAATAATATAATTTTACTTAAAATAATATAAAATATAATTCCTTTTCAAATGTAATTCAGTATTTTTCAAGAGTCATTAAAAAATGAAATATTTTAGAAAAAATCCATAAAATTTACCCTAAGATATATTTTAAATGATAATTTCAAAATGATGTTATTTTTATCAAATAAAATTTTCATAGTGGTAAAAATTAATTTTAAATTATGTTCTCAAAGCATGAGATATACACCTTTTAAAAAAATAATTTTTTAAAGACATTTATTTTTCATTAAAAGGATTCTATTTTATATTTATAATCAATTGATAAAAAATTTATGTGTGTAAATTATATATGTTTTATAATTTATTTAGTCACAATAGTAAAAAATAAATATTTTATACCAGCTTTTTAATATTGTTAATGTGGTTTTTTAAGGCGACGTCTTTGAAGCCCACATTGTAAAAATGTGTTTTAATGATTGTTTTAAAAAATTATGTTAAACATGTAATTTTTTTAATGATTTTTCAGATCATTTCATGGAAAACCAACTTAAAAGACCATATTAAAATATGTTAAAAAAAGGACATCAAAAAACATTTCTCTACACTATGTTTTACCAAATTTACTTAAAATACCTATTTTTCATGTTTGTTTTTTAAGATGATGTTAAAAATATACTTTCCACATTAGGTTTTAAAAATCCAATTTTAAAAGAAATTTATTACGTCCATTTTTTAAAAATATTCATTAAAAATGTCTATGAACTTAATGATAGTTTCTTTATCTTTTATTAGACTGGTCGTAGATCTAAAACAGATTTTCAGATCAAAAGTTATGATAGTTAGAAGTTAGATATAAATATTTATCGAGGAAAGTTCTCATTAACTACCAAAAGATTTATCTTATAAGGAATATTAGAATCACGAAAATATTTTTAGTTTTATTATTAAATGAAGAATTATTATCCACTACAATAAAATCATAATCCTTCAACGGTATATCTTTTATGGAAACTAATTTTAAAAAACAAAAAACATCGATAAATAATTTCAAATACATTGAAATTATTGCTAAAAGAAGAAATAGTGGATTCATGATGAAGATCAAATGAGTTGAGTCAGTGGAATGATTATTGTTGAAATAATTGATCGTTAAATTAATACATGTATAGTATGAAATTATATTAATGGGATGGTAAAACAGAACATTGTTCTATAAATCTTAAGTGGAAATTAAATACATTGATGTGAAGTTATAAAAAATTAAAATTCCCCATTGGTAGGATATCCCAACATTTTTATGACAATTGTCATGAAATAATATTAAAATATTCAATTTTCAAATTGGTTATCATAAAATAAATGTTAAAAGGTAGTTTTTCTCATCGGTTTTACGATATACAACATAACAAAATAGCTTTATATGTTTATCTGTTTCATGAACTAACGTTAAACGTCATTTTATACATCAATTTTCAAAAAATATAGTAGAAAAAAGTTTAAAAATTGTATTTCATTTCAGAATATTTGATTTAACTACTTGTGGGGGTTAAACAATGTTATATATAAAATGTTACAGTTGGCCTTCTCTAAGACATTTTTTATATATGATCAATTTATAAGGACCATAAATTTTGATTTATAAGTCGTTTTTAGTTCCAATACCTTTCAAATCAATGATTTGGAAATGAATTGTTTTCAAACATATGTATTATTAGTTATTAAATAAATATCATTAAAAAGATGTGAAGATTTATTTTTCACATCATTTATTAAATAACTGACGTGAAAAAGTTGTGAAGATGGATTTTCCACCTAGTATTCTATATAACTGATGTGAAAAAGTATTCAAAATGGTTCTTCACATTAGTTATATATTAACCGATGAAAAAAATCACTTTTTGTTAATTTTCATATCGGTTCCAATAAAACCATTGTTAAAATAAGAGGTGTTACAAATAATTTTTATACTAGTGTCATATTCATACCATTCAATTTAATTTCTCTATTAATATGCTAATGGTTAGATATTATTTTTGTAGAGTATATAATTTTGATTAATCTCAGAGTTGTGTGAATAACATGCCATCAAAGAAATTATTTTATTCTAAATGTAATATAATGTAATTTATTAGAGTAATAATGTATATGCATTTGTTCCAAGTTATACTTACCTAAAAATTAGATATGGAACACATCATGTACATTATAGAGGCTTGGTTGAATATCTAAATGTTAATTCCTAGAAACAATTCTCAACAAAATTTTAGAAGGTATGATGTACATTATTATCAATTTTCCTTTCTTATAAATCATTATAACACCCATAAATAGTTATAAATTAATGAAATCGTGATCTCACACATGAAATTACAATTCATACCTTTTATTATCAATATATAAAATTTCCCTTTTCTAAGCCACGTTTATATGGGTCTGGATTTTATATACCTTTTACATTTTCCCCTCAACATGTTTTGGGTTCATAAATTTTCTTTCACTTACTACATCACAAAAATTGATGATGGGGTCAATTTCAATATAATTCTCTACATGATTCCAATTGAATATTTCAAAGAAATCTATTATTTTAGTAAAAGACAGCTCAAGTTAAATACGAATTCCAAATCCCATAAAAGTCCCATTAGCTTGACCTCAACATGTCATTTAGTTTTTGAATTGTTCTTTAAAATTATCTATCAATTTGATGATAATATACAAGACTCAAATGTAGAATAATTTCAAGATCCTTCTAATTAAATTCTTATAAATTCAATTTAATTTTTTTATTATTGATCATAAAAAATAGAAAATTTTTTAACATGAAGTATTACATAATCATTAATTTAAATTATGGATATGTACTTAAGAGGTATATATCCTCCTATTATGAGGATATTAGTGTATTTGTTAACCTAGTCAATATTATCCCATATGTCATCACTCATTATAAGAATATTTGTTAATCAAATGAAATATTCGATAGCAATTTCATCCCTTTTCCAAATATAAATAGGTAGAGGATTTAGAACACTCCAATAATTCTATAACTCAGCCAAAAATTATTGATAAACCAATAGTCTTGATAAATAATCAACAGTTCCCTACTTCATATTTTCCCATAAATAATTTTCCTTCAAATTCTTACACATCTTGGTGATACCATGGTGTATAGGGGAATTTGATCTATGTGATTTAATGAAAAATTTCCATTTTAGCTCAAGTATAGATGATACACAGATCCTGTATCGAAATGTCATAATATAATCTTCCTAAATTAATCTTTCTAGTATAAAAACATTTTAATATTTAGTTTTATATTGAGATTGTAATAATTAGGAAAATAATATTTTAAAAAATTTAATAATTAATGTTGGTAAATTACTGGATAATTTTTTTATGTTTACTATTTATTAATAATTACAATATCAATATTTACTATATCAATGAACATAATTCCCATATCATTATTCATTTTGGTTATAAATCCCTAAAATTTCTTTCTCAATGTATCTAATAACTTATTTTTTCTCCCATTGTGGTGATGTATTAATCAATCACAATTCTTTGGTATATTGAACAACGATCCTACCCTGTGTTGATCTTATTTTGGGAAATGATATCATTTATAAACTAATGGTAGATGTATATATCACATATTCTTCTAAATATTTAATGTTCACATACCATCAATGTAATTTTTATATCTACCAACTCATGGTAATGTGTTGTATATTAATACACGCGAGTATTTAGCGAGCTTGATTCATTCGAAATATCATTATCATTGTGCAAGAGAAAACATCATATTCCTTCTTAGATTCACCAATAAATTTCATAACACTATCCTTCCCTAATAGAATATTCAGTATTTTATTAATGACCAATATCTTCTTAAATTCATTAGAACATTATTCATATTCTATGTTCCATATAAACATAACACCTTTATATGTTATCATGGGAAACAAGTTAGAAAAATAAGAAAAAAATTTATAAAGCACCAATAGAAACAATACAATCCAAGGAAAATACATTCATTGGTTATTATTGTTGATTTAGTTAATTAATTTATTCCCATTTTCTTTGTAGTGTCAACTGGGATTCCATCCTTGGGTAAAATATTATTATGTAATCAAACTACTTAAAACGATAATCCAAATTTTTAAATTACCCATATCACATATTTCCTCAAAGTGTGTCCGAAATGATATGAACGTGATTCTCATGGTAATAATAGCTTTATGAGTTAAATAATTTTATAGATATTCATTCCTTACATATATAGACTATAAATCATAATAAATTAAAATTCAATACATAAAATTATGATCAACTGTAGAATTGTTTTTTCAATTAGATCTGCATACATGAAAACAAAAAACAAGTTCATAAAATATCTACATTATCTATTAAAAATTTATTCGTAGATATAACCCTATATATATATATCATACATAATAAAATTATCCATATGTTGTGGAAATTAAACAAAATAATATGGTTAGATCAAATTCCCAGTAATGCTAAATTTGGAGATATTAATCTATGGTCATATGAATTCATTTTATTAGAATACAAGTATGAGTTCATTAATATATCTTATGAAGTTCATACCCAATCTGTCGAAGATCAATAACAAGATTCAAAAAAAACATTATCATTTAAAAATACATGTATAATAACAAAGAAAAAATAAGCATAAGTCAATATTGATCCACAATCTAATGTCATCGCAGTGTGGGACAAAAAGAGGTATAAATACCATTACAAAATTTCATGGTTAACTACTAATACCATCAATATATAGTGGATAAGGGATCACCACCTACATCCCATAGTAGATCAATATCATCCATATAAATCCCAAAGTATGTGAGGAACATTAAATTGCATCCCATAGTTGTATGATTAGAGGTAAAATAGTGTGAAATGAATTATAGGGAGATATAGGTCTCAATCATTACATAATGAAATAAATTCATATGTGTTCTACATGATCATAAACCATTCATCATATCAGAACCGATTAAAATAAATAGCTTCCAAAAAATATCTTTTTCATATACGTAATCAATATAGAAAAATAATAATAATTTTATCCATGGATTATATTACCAATAAATATTAAATAAAATCAAAGGATGACATATTACATGGTTAATTATTTTAAAAAATTACTTGGAATTAATCTTCAAGAAAATAACCTGTCTATTTTGAAGTTAGTTATTAGAAAAATATATAATTATAAAAGAAATAATATTATTTATTAATATCCATATAAACATGAAAATGAAACTTAAATTTAATTATTAGTAATTGTTTTATGAAAATAAATTATTTTTTTATAAGATAAAATAAAATAATATGTTTAATTTTTTGTAAAAAACAAAAAACTTCCTCGTTTGAGAAACTAAATGAAGATTTAGTTTTAAAAATTATGTAAAAATTAACATATGGATAAAAATGAGGGCAAAAAATATTAGATAAATATTAAAAACAGATTTTATGGAATTAATTTTTTAAAATAATAATATGGAAGGAAAATATTTCACAATAGTTACTCTAACCTAAAAACTATAGGACAATGTTGACATTATAAAAAAACATACGACTTGGGTATCTATCAAATGGTGACACCCATAAAATAAATAAAATCAAATTATTATTTGAACAAAATTTATACAAATATATTCATGATATAATACATAATAATTGAATTATATAATCCCCGAAAAATAAATTAGTTCTGAATATAGAATATGTATCGTATACCAGAAAGTGAGATTAGAAACTCTAACATCGTGTTTTTCGTTATTTAATATCACAACAAAATCTTTTATAATAAATTTCAATTTATTAAAATTTTATAAAAATTAATTTTCATTCTTATAATATCATATATGATCTCTTTATAACATTTAAAAACCCCATTTTATCAATAATTTCTTATTGAAATTGTTATTTACATGTTTAAAATGTTTTATTTATCATAAGCATTTTAGTTTAGTTGGTCAAATCCTTGTAATTTTTTCTTGAATAAATAAAATATATGAATAATTATATTAATATTATATAATTAATTATATATATTTTTAATTATTTTTATACAAAAATATTAATATATGGGAAAAGTAATTATGACATTCATTGAGATGGTATATCGTATGTATGCTTAATTTGTTTTTCCCATATTCAACAGATGAAATGTAAGAAATGTAAATATTAATGATCCTTTTTAAGACCTGTATTATCACATATATGTAAAATATATTCATATAATTCATCCTCATTACCATAAAAGTAAAATATAAATAAAAAATTAATCACGTCACTTCGTTGAGGTAGTAGTCCCCACCTAAGTACGTGTGACATTATCGTTTCCTGATGGATTTAATGTTAAGATGATAGAAATGGTATTATCATTATAGAGGTAAAATTGTGTTGTAAATAATATATATATATATATATTAAACCAATCTATAAAATATAAAAATTAAAAATTGATTGTATCACTATGTCGTTATGATATGTCATACTTTTGCACAATCATTACACTCACTTATCATTTTAAGGAAAAGAATGTTTGTCATGGTGTCCTCACAATAACTATAGAATTTAGGAAACAAATTATATAAAATAATATATTATTTTATGATAAATTATAATGACTTGTAAGACGTAAAAAATAGTATAAATGTTATTTATAAAATAAAAGGATTAACTCTTATTTTAAATGAATATTTTAGATCGATGATAAGGGTTTATATGGTTGGTCTTCAAGGTAATAGTGGTACCAATAGAATTTATATAGATATATTCAAAAATAAATTGAAATACATTTTTCAGGTGAAACGGAGCATTTTTGTGTAAATATGAGAGGGAGGAGGTTCACTTTTCTAGTGACGATGAGGGTTAATTTTCTCATTTCTCAGAAAATAAAATTATAATAAATAACTATAAATTCAAATGTGTGAAAATTTATATGGATTTAAATATAATATGTAACTTGGTTTTAATTCTATCCAACAATTGAATTTAGACAATTTTAGGTTTCATTTTAGACTAACATTGATTAACCTTTAGTTAACTAATTTTAATTTTGACAATGGTAACACATTTTTCAATATTAATGTGTTTTAATTTTTTTCATTGATGCTTAATATTGGAATATAAATTGAAATTTTATTACATTTTTGAACACATTATTTCAATTTTGTCTAATTTCAATATTTTCTTATGTTTAAATAATTTAAAAAAAATATGTTTCTGATAAAATATCATTATTATCAATTTGTAGACTATTCATTTAATTTAACATAATATAAATTAATTAAATAGGGAATTTTAATATAATAATTTAACACATAAAAATATTTCCTATAGATTGTGAAAAGTTTTGGGTCATATTAAATCACTCAAATTATATCACATTTAATCTTTTTAAAATCATTTATAATTTTTTTTATTAAATGTAGAAATATTGTATTGGTACTTATTAGAAATAAAGGTAATAATATAATTAAGAAAAAAATAAATAGTTTTATAAAATGAAATTAACATTTTCTAAATCCATATATTAAAATATATTTGTTCATAAGTTTATTTTTTATCTATGTATACAGATAAGATATATTAAAAACATTGAGAGTGACATTTTGTATCATTCATTGATTTAAATAATATATTATTAATTTTCATTAAACAATATACTTTTAAAAATTGGATAATGAATATAATGTTTTAATTGGAGAATTTAAATCATCCCATAAGAATTATGATGAAAATTAATTGACTTATCATGTTTTTTTTCATGATTAACCTAAATTATCCTTAACAAATGTGATAAATATTACCAAAACAATTCTACATATTGTACAACAAAATTATCAATATATATAAAATTGAATAAGAAAATTATAAGTTGAAATCAATTTTTTCTACTTCCAATCCTATAAATATAAATAAAAATTTAAATGTATGTTTTAAAAATTTGACAAAAATGGTTATGTGGAAAAAATTTATTTTAAATCCTAAAGCAGGAATTATTCATATAATATTCTATGATAATAAATTATTATTTAAAATATTTGATCATGAGAATAATATATAAATTTCATTAAAATAATTAACCAATAGCGATTAATTTAATTTATAAGTAAATATAAATTTTGTGTTGAAAACCTATTTTTTAGAAAAACCACTCTTTTATTCTAAAATATTTTTTAAATAAAATCTAGACATTTGATAACTAATTGATTTAATTTATAAACACATAGACCATGTTTAATTCATAAATTTGATTTCTACTCTTCATACCCACCAATCCCACAACATGCTGATAATGGACACATAATGTTTTAATAATGTTACACGGTTCATCTAAACTTGGTGTTTCGTGTAAGGAAATTTATTGAATACATCAAATTATTTAAGGATAAATATTTAATAAAAATATATCTTTATTACATTATAACATACATAAAATTAATTTTGACCGAAAAATTATTAAAACTAGAATATATAGATGAGTATACTATGCCTCAACACATCCTCATATCCCCACATAGCAAACTCAAATTGTTGGTTTCACCACGAAACAATAACATGGTTATTGGAATTATTTATAGAAACATTTCCTCTATGATATATAATCTCAACATGTAATTTGTCATAACAATTTTCATTCTCTAGTGGTTGAAAAGTTATTTTGGTACTTTCAAAGGAATAGGATGGGACTTCTATATATCATATATATGGAACACATTATGAATTTGAAAGAGATTTGGTGAAGAGACCATTAATAAACTTCTTCATAATACAATCTTCAATTTCAATAAAAAAATTATATATTATTAATATATTTTCATTATTTTCTAAATACTATCACCCTCCTACACAAATATATTCATAGGAATACCTTTTCACCAACATCTAAATATATCTTTTTTTGAGGATTTTCATCATAACGTTTTTGGCATGTCTGGATGGATCATATGTTATGTTGAATGGATCTTACATTATCTACAATTTTCTAATATATAATTGGTCCCAATGTGATTATTTCTCCAAATTTATTCTTGAATATTAATGTTATTCACATATAATAATATAGGATATCATAAAAACCACCCAAATACATGACTAAGGGCTATTGTTGTTTGAAATCCCAATAAATGAATGTGTTAATCCCAACAACCATTAAAATCAATTTAGAATGTTCTCAAAAGGTATTTTAGTGTTTTAATGGAATTATTGGACAAAATATATATATATGGGTGATATGGAGTGATGATAATTAACTATGTATTTAGAACCTACTGAAGACTTTTTCAAATCAGTGAGGTAATCCACTGATTCGGATTAGATACAATTGATAGTTCTACACCATAAATTTTACCACTTACATAATGTTTAATAGTAATTTGATCATGAGATAAATCTATCATAATATATATTAATTGAGTTTAATTCTTATGTTGGTCAACTATTACCCAAATAACATTATTCCATTTAGATATTTTGTGGTTTCTAATGAATAAATTCATTGTGATGTATTCCAATTTCAATTCATGTACTGTTATGTTTTGTAAAATCACACTAAAAATATATTTATCTATCTTAACTAGTAGACATACCAAGGATCGATAAACATACTCTATAATATCAATATTTTTTATATTACATTATAAATACTCTTTCAAATCACTGTAACTATTCACACTTATATTATTAATAAAGAATAAAATATTTTGAGCTTCATCAATCAGTTACATATGAATTTTGTACTTAATGGAAACATAAATAGTTTTTGAATCTTATTATTCTATCATTATCAAGGTTGAAATAAAAAACATTTATTACCTTGTTTTGATATTATTTTTATTTATTTAATGCCTCATTAATCATTACATATATATAGATAAACTCTAATTTTAGAAAGGTAATATTTCTATTCATACATAAATATTTGATGATCCATAAATTGAATATGGAGAAATATATGATATGTTATGATCCTCATCAAATATAAGATCACATTATCCTCATAAATGAGATAATATTGAACTTTGTTTTCTTTATCAGAGTGGTAATTCATTGTGCAATCATAATCTACAATCAATACCAATCTTTTCTTGAGAAAATATTTTGGTCTTTCTATGCGAAAATATACTTTAAACTGTTATGATCTGTATATAGGTCCACTCATTTCATCCTAATAATCATTACTCAATATATTTTATGAAATAATTACCATATATAATTCCAAATATTTATTTTCATATTTTTCACATAGATCCTCAAAATACACATGTTATAAGTTATAACCATATTATTTTTCATGAGAATACATTTTAGTCCCTTCATTTGGGAATCACTATTTTTGGAAAAATGTTACCCACTATAGGGTTGTGTAATAATAGGTTTATTAATATCCTTTTATAAATTTCCTTAAAAATTTCCTCAAATTTATATCTCTAAAGATACATTTCTCTATTCTAAGTTAACTTGTTGAGTTCATTTGATAGTCCTTACAAATTATCAAAAAACATTCAGTAATATCCATGTAAACCAAAAAAACAATGCATTTGACTCACAATGGTCAGTATAAGACAATTTTCTATAAATTTTATATTTTAAGGGTTTGCTGATATTCCCCCACATGAGATTATATAACCCATATATGAATCTTTTCAATGATGAAGTTCACAATATTAAAATTTTCCCTTATTATTCTCTTTAAATATAGTCATTGAAAAAATTCTCAAATAATCTTCATGATCTTCATTTATTTATGAATAAATTTCAATATTACTTTTAAACACTACCACAAATTTATCATAATAATCATAGAAGACTCTATACATTAAAATAATAAACATAGTGGCAGAATATGTAATTCCAAAAAAAAATAAATATAAATTCATTATGCCCACAACTTGTATAAAATCATATCATGGTAATATAATCTTCTCAAATGTTAATTGTTGATATCTATAATGATGATAAATCATAGAAATGTATTGATATCCACATTGTTGAAAAAACAAGACCTCAATATAGGGTATAAGATACTTTTACATGATAATAATATTGTTTACTTATCGATAATAAGTATAAAGATGAATTTATCTAGGTTTATACTTAACAAAAATAACCATTTCACCACATGGTGATACACTAAAATGTTTAAACCCATTATCAAGATTCTACTAGAGTTGATAATTCAATTATTCCAACTCAATTTTGGGGCCCTTATATAATGATTATTTGAAATTGGTAAAACACAATCTTTGATTTTTTTGAAAAAACCAAATCAATATTTAGTGGATGACTAAAAAAAATATTAAGATAGAGCAACAAAAAACATGAAAACACTAGTAATATCCAAATTTTTCAGTTTTCCCCCCATAATTCTATGATATATAACCTATATAAATATTAATTCTTACACACAATAGAGATTTAATTCTCATTGGAAATTAAAATTCAAGATGACATAGATAAACTCAGACATGTTTATTCAGGTTATGAAATGTGACTTTCATCCCTAAATAATTGATATAATGTATATATTAGAAAATAATATCGATACCTAGAATCACATAAAATGTTAATAAACAGATAATCACATGATTATTAGTATTTAAATTTCCGAAAACTTCAATCAGAGAGAAACTATCGACTGTAGATCAATTTATCATACCATTGTGAGTTCCCACCTCTAACTTAGTATCAAAACAATGATCCAAAAATTCTATTCCCAACTCCAATGTCACGGATATAAAATAGTGGGTTCAAAAAGAATCGAATAAGAATACATCATTTCTAAAATGGATAAAAAAACATTTCGACACTCCATTATCGTAACAATCTATAGTAGTTGTATGTACAGTTATGGATATATGATATCCCCCTAGTTATTAAAATTAACTACCTATTGAAATTTATCATCAAATATCTTCTTATTCATACACTAACTAGAATATTTCACATACTCCTTGAATTTATAGCATTGCATCATATGCGGTGAATTAATGTGTAGATTATTTTCATCCATTTAATTTATTAGACTATTTTTCACCTTCCAAATATCATATTCTTTATAACAACCATTTCATCGTATAAATAACTTCTTAGTTCCATTTAAGAAATTACCATGTTTTTACAACAATTTTGTTTTTTATATTCTGAAACATTATTTCCCCCATGTGATTTATATGATCACTAATAAGTCTTGATCCTACATTTCATATCAAACTCATGGGAATGGTTGGAATATATAAATTCTATTTTTACTTTTTTTGAACATCAAATTATTTATTTGTAGCTATTAAAGTATCTTATAGAAAATTCATTTTGAACACATGGTTTTAATCTTCCATAGAATAAAAAATATATTATATAATGGATAATTATAAATAATGAAGTATACCTTGTATGATTTTTAGATTTTTACTCGTACATGTCAATTGATTCATCGTGAATTTTTCCTATGATCATGGATTTACTTATCCATTTTTAGTAAATTATGAGGAAATTACATGCTGAGAAATGTACTCTAAAACTCTTCCCTTTACATGGCGTAAATTTCTACCACTTATATTCTATCCTTAGTATGGTTCCACCATTGATCCACGTCATATTAAAATTTATAAATTTCTATGATAACCTTTTAATGTTAAATGTAAAGGATAATAGAGAGTATTTTCTAGATGGTTCTAATCCACTACTCAGCCACTCATGGATCAGAAGATCCACTAAAAGAAGGTAGAAATTTCCACATTAATAAATCAAAAAACATTGTTACCTCTATCTTTCATTTAGATTATCAACATTATTAATAACATGAGAATGTTATGTGGGAAAAGAAAAAATATTTTTCATTGAATCTATCATAAATTTGGTTTCTCAAGAGGAAATTCATTTTAATATCTATCACATTCAGGCATAACATGATTTTTTTGGGTTCCATAGAAAAACTAAAACAAAAAACATAGTTTTAGGAACAATAATCATAGTAGAAAACAACACAATCCTGAATAAATCATTTAATTAATATCTAAATCAAGAAATATAATTTTAAAACTATGACACCTTAGGTTTAACCTTGGTCATCAAAGATCATTTCTATAACATGATGATGTTATCGTATACTTAGACATATCCCTAGGATTCTCTCTAAATGTTTCCCATCATATTTTCTAAACTTTAACTAATATAATATTTGATACCAACTATAGAAATCCATACCTTTTATACATAGGTATTTCATATTAATATATTAATTTTAAATAAAGAACATTTTTATCTACATTAAAATTGATTAAGTCAAGTATATTTCTAAACATGGATACATAAAAAAATACTTTTTTAAAATATATATCATTCCCCACATAATTCATCATAAATTGATCCCAACATAGATATATCAAACTTAAAACCATTCTAAACATAATGAAGAATAAAATCATAAAAAAACTAAATCATAGAGGCTTATTATTGGAGGACATGGTAAATATAAATATATATTCATAGGAAATAAAATTATAATAATATGAGTATCTGGTCATAAAAAATATTAATAAATTATGTTTTAATCATAATCTCACGTCATAAACTGGTGACACTATTATAGGAATAAAATTTTTCACATAATGTCAAGGATAACTACCAATACCATCATACATAATACCTTTCTTCATGATTTATGGAAAATACATTCATTTCCTAAATTTAAAAAAAACCTTTAGATATGTATTAAAAAATAAACAATAAAATTGTTTTTAAAAAGACTAAAAGATTCCTTTTGAAATTTTTTTGGGAAATAAAATTCTAGGTCAAATGAATTGAATACATAATAGAAGAAGGAAAAAATATTTTTTTTATAATTATTTTATATAAAATATCAATATATAAGAGGTAAATGCTTATATAAATACATAAACATAAAAAATCCTAAAAATTGATGAGATTGTGAAATGAAACCCATACAACTTGGGTATCTGTTGAATCATAATTCCCTTGAAAAAATTTAATTAAATGACAAATTCAATACAATGAATAAAAATATATACATAAAATAATTTATCAATGGTGTAGTATATACATCTCTATAAAATAAATATGTGGTGACTATGGAATACATCTCCCAAATGTAAAAGTTAGACAATAATACCTTACCTTGAGTTTACATTACATATAATACACTGTAACATCCTTTATAATAAATTAAAATTTATTAAAATTTATTAAAAAAATTATTTGAATACTTATAATTTCATATATTATTCCTTAATTACATTTAAAAACAACTTTTTATTATATATTACATATTAAAGTTATTATTTTGGGTTGTTTGTTGATTTATATATAATGGTATTTCTTTTCAGTATTTCCAGTAGTTATAGATTTTCCAATGTTAAAACATAAAATGAATATTAATAATGTTATTAATATCATATATATTAAATTATATAAATATTTTCTGTCAAAAAACTATTTATTTATTAGAAAATTAATTACACCATTCATAGAGACGGTAGGTCATATGTACGCATGAACGATCTTTCATTTTTATACATATAGAACTAAAGAAACAAAAATATTAATTAATATTTTAAATAAAATTATTATATCATACTTATCATATATATTTATTAATTTCATCTTAATTATAATATATGTAATATATAAATGAAAAACGTATCACATCACTTGGTTGGGCTAGAAGCCCACACATACGCACTAGCGAAATTAACTATTCCCAAAGGAATGGATTATAAGAATATATATGTTATATTTTCATTAAAAAATAATAATTGTGTCATAAATATCGTATATAAATACTTAACCATTCATAATACTCATACATACTATATTGGGATGAAAAATGAATCATATCGCTATGTGGAGATGATAAGCCATACGTTTGCACGAGTGATACATTCACTTCTCATTTGATGGGAAATAGGATTTTTAATGGTGTTATGATAATAATAAAAAAATTAAAAATATTTATATTAATATATATATTATTTTATGATAGAATTCATAAATTTATAAGAGTTATAAAAAAGTAGAAAAGAAAGTGATCGGGTAAGGTGATTTCTTCTTCATCAAAAAACTCATTATATATCCTCAAAAGTGATGAGTGGTTAGTATTTTGAGAAATTCAAAAAAATAAAACTTGTATTGGGAAATTATAAGAGTTTTTATAGAGTTATTTCTATCTATAAGGTTCTATGTTGTGTAAATAAGTGATGGATGAGGTTCCCTTTCACATTTGTAGTGAGCGAAACATTTGTAATTTCTCAAAATAGAAAAAATAATAAATTTATTCTCCAAACAAATCCCTCTACACAGTGATGTATTCTATGATAAGTTATTATATGGTAATACAACCATAAAATAATATAATTTATACATATATTTGTGTCATTTTATTCCTTACTATTTTAATTAACCCCTAGTTAGCCAATTTAAATTTTTACCACTATAACACCTTTTTAACTATTAAAAGATTGTAATTGTTTACATATAAGGATAAAATAGTACTATAAATGGAAAATTTATGAAATTTTAGACCATATAATATCCATTTTTACTATTTAATTATATTTTTTATTTTAACATAATTTAATAAAATATTATTATAGAAAAAATACCACTACTATCAATCTTCACACTATTCATTTCATATAACAATAAATACATAATGTAAAATAGGGAATTATGATATAAATATTTCACACATCCATCATATTCTATATATCTATAAAAATATTTCTTAAAATTAACTCATTAAAATTATTTTAATTTTAATATTTTTAAAATCATGAAATTTATATTACTAAATGTATAAATATAACACCAGTGTTAGAGAATAAATTAATATCATTATGTAATTAAAAAAATTAAAAAAAATATATATTATGGAAATAATTTTATGTATCTCATAATATAAAATTATATTCATTCATAAGATTCAAATTTCCCCATGTGTACACATAATAGATAATAAAAACAAAGAGAGTGACATTTTGTAACATTCATTGATTTATATAAAATATAAGTCATTTTACTGGATAATTTTCCATTAAAAATAAATTGTATCCTAAGGTGATATGTTTATCGTTAAATTAATCCAATAAAATTATGATGAAATTATTTCTTTATCTCCTATTTTTATTCAATATTTAATTATTCTCCCTTTATCATGGTGATAAATTTTACCATGATTACTATTCCAATTGACCAGAAATAAAATGGACTTATTTTTCAAATTTGAACCTATAGATTATAAATATTTAACTAATATTATCTTAATACATTCCTATTAATTAATTAAAATAATTTTAATGTAATTTCACACAATGTCTAAAATTTTTATTTGTATAAAAAAAATTTACGAATAAAAAACTATTTATTCTTATCATATGCCTAGAAAAAAATTGATTGTTTAATTATTTTTATGAAGTAAATAATATATGAATTTAAACAAAATAATTCAAAAATAGTGATTAATTTAATTCATCAATTGATGTACATTGTGGGAATATAAATATATTTTTAGAAAAACGTCACTTATATTTTAAAATAGTTTTTCTTTGTTATTATAATATTTTATTAACTGATGATTTCATTTTATAAATATATAAAACATATATTTTTTATAATTTTATTATTATTATTATTAGCTTCCAATATAATGACAATGTAGTAATGTAATCATAAAACAGTAATACTGTTAAGTTGTTTTTCTACACTTGGTGTTTCATGTAATGTGGGATATAAAATAAATCAATACATTTAGAGAGAAATATTTCAAAAAATTATTGAATCCTTTCAAAGATAACACCAAAAAATAAATAAAAATTACATATGTATTCCTTCAATACTCTAAAAATTATATCAATAAATATATATGATGTTTTAGTCAATAAGTAATGAATTTCTATAAACTTTTATTTTCCACACCTCATATAACATGTTATCTTCATAATATAATTTTTCATTGTATATTATTGATGATACCTAGAATAATGGATAATCATTGAAAAATATTGACATTCTCGAATTTTTTTGAACATATAATCATAAAAAGTGATATGACTATTTTTTTTACAGTAATAGAATTTAATTTATTATAACCAATTCACATCATCATTGATTTATCTTACTTATTAACAAAAAGGACATGGGATCCCCATTGTGAAATAATATACTGTATAAATCCCTTATCATACATCTCATGTATTTTTCTTTCTTCAAATACACTATGTATTCTATAGAAATTATATATTACACCGTAAATACATGTTACAAATCATATATTCAATAAATATATAAATCAAATTGATACTCTAGTATATGTCTAGGTAATTCCATGGGAAAAACGTGAAAGTATTATGGAAAATTTCAGACATCATCAATTTTAATATTACCATTCCCCTTTTCATCACACATTATATATTATTCCCAAAAAAATATCATCGAAAATATAAAGTATATTGGGAACATGAAGTGACACAAAATATGAAGTATCACCTCTAAAAACAAGCAATTCAATATCATCACCCCTAATAATAATTTCCTTATCTTGGGAAGATATTTTTGAAGCATATTTTTATAGATAATAAATATTAGGGATTATATTAGAATACACTATAGGTATAATAATAAAATAAGAAAATAATCCTCACAAATGTGTTATGAAGTGAATTTACTAACATATAATTTTTTGGAGTTATTTTTTGTCGGATTCTTAATTGATAACTCTCTTGTTAAGGTTCTAAAGAAATGAATAATTTTAATAGAAATAATGAATGATTATAAATATTATTAATATATAGAATCTAGTAATTACTTATATAAATTTGAGAATATGATTAATATATAATCCACCATATATTTATAATATTAAAACACAATTATAGTGATCAAAGAAACATGTCCTTCTCCCCATTTCCTCTTCAGTGGAAGGTCCCCTTGATGCATGAGACATTTGTTTGAATAATAACCAATTTATATATAGTTAAAATACATGATAATAGTGGTTTTATTATTTCCCATAAATTCTTTAGTTATATGATCCTTTTCCCCTCACTTAAAATATAATCTTATTCCTCTTCAATTATTTTCTAGGTTGTATTTTATTGATTTCCAAATATGGAAATTTCATTAAACCATTATTCTTTCTTAAAAACAAGCTTTTTGTTATGGAAATGAGAATTAATTTTAAAGTAATTTTTGACACTTTTGTGTTTTGAATTTGGATTAATGGATTCCATAGTTGGAATCAGGAGGTCCAAATTGTGTGAATAGGTAACTTTTATTTTTTTACATTATGAATATTTACGTCAGTAAATATTTTATTTACCATGGTTAAACGGTAAATCTGGTAAATATTGGTAAAAAATAATATTATAATAATATTAAATTACCCTAAAATTTTTAATATTCCTATTGGATAATACGTGTACAACTATATCCATTGTTGGGTCGATTTTGGGACCCCATGGATCCACTTGGGTGTGATAATGAAACTTTATATTAATTAATTTAATGATAAGACAAAAATGACATAAACATATATCTTTTAGTAAATAAATTTTTACCTATGGTTATATAAGATTTATCTTCAGGAATAAATATTATTTTTAAATATAAAAATATTTACTACATCATGTAGTTTTTTTATAATTTTTAGGCATCTAATAAATAAAATTATTTATGACACAATAATGATGCAGTGTTTACATCATTAAGGAATGATTTAAATAAATTAGACTATAGAGATTAAAAAATTCTCCCAAACCTATCCAATTATTATTGGATGATTTTATTTTCAACAAGAGTAATCTTATCTTCTATTGTAATAAGTTTTTGAACATTATATATATATGATCATTATATATTAAAATATTATTTTCAAACATTCCTAATGAGCCCCTCCTCTTCCTTATAAAAGGCTTTCACATCTAACTCATTACTCACACCTCTCAAGCCCCTTAGATCATCCATATTATGCCCAATTTAGCTCCCTATATCCCTATATTCCTTATATAAGCCTAACATTATGTATAAGTCACTTCAAAAAAACATTTTGGTTCAAACCAAAGGGAGTTACCCAATTTAAAGGTAACGTCTTTCACTTATGTTCTTTTCTTTTGTTTTACTTCTCTAACCCCATAACTCTGTTTATTCCTTTATTTTATAACCACACTAGTATCCTCAATAGAATAGGTTATTTTTTTGAGTAGTATTCAAACTAAAATTTCACACACCACTATCTAATGGATATGGACATACTATTTTTGAGGATGACGAACTACTGCCTCACTAAAGGATGATTGTTCAAATATCTCCAACCGCCTCTCATGGTGTCCATTATGAGGGAACTGTGTTTATATAGGATATATATCATGTTTATGTTTTCTATATGCATATGTATTTTTCATTTATATAATAAATTTATGGTTTCCATAATGGGTAAATCTGATAATTTTATTCGAGTAAGTATGGACTACCACCCCCTGAAAGTGATATGACTCGTTCTTACCATACATGGAACATATAAACGTTGGGGTTAATGAACTTATGTAATGTATATAAAATATTATATTATACTGGAATAACAATATACTTATATATCATTTGGTTTTAATTCCTTTTAAAATTAAAAATTAGAAAATGGAAGTAGTGTTCATGTGTACGTACAGCTTATCATCTCCATGAATGGTTTATTTCATTTTCATATATCCAAATAATATTGAATATTATAAATATATATATACTGTATATATATATTATATTATATATAAATCATTAATATCATTTTATTGATAATGGAATTTTGACCACATGGAAAATTTATAATTATAAGAAGTTCATTTTTAACTCAATATTCGAACAACGACAAAATGTATGATATGAACTCAAATAATTAAATAATTTTTATAACAATGTAATAAGTGATAAAAAACGAATAATTGAATTTAAAAGCGTTTTTAATAAAATATAAATTATCTTTTGTTAATTATTCAGCAAGAACAAGGGACCTACAAGACAAGCTAGACATGAGGTAAGGGGTTTTCATCACACTTTTTATTCCCATGATATTCATGCTATATTTGCGACTATTTCAATTTGTGTAGTGTATTTACTGCACATGATTGTATTAATTGTGTAATATAATTTAATTTATGGGTATTTACATCTTCATTATTTGATCTTTCTTTCATGTGGTGTCTATTTCATAAGTTACCAAGTCGGTAAATAAACCTTTCACCCTCCTCTTCTGGTCACAAACTGTTTTTTATGTAATGTATTTATATTTCAATTCTAAAATGCTGGAATATGTTGTTCTATATCCTTATTTCTGTAAAAAAAATCCATTTGATTATAGACCATTTTCTCTCTCATAAATTCTTTTTAATAAATTTTATAGTGACGATGTTATGTTGTCAAATTTATGTAAGGGAACTTCTAAACCCATTTTCAGTTCTTTGGGTTAAACTTATACTTCTTAATTATGCCTTACTATAAATATTTTTGAATGACCTATGATTTTTTTACACATAATACCCACTTATATTATGTGTATTTATATTTGTGACACATAATTTTGTCATCGATTTATCCTTAATCTAATGGTGCGATCATTCAAAGGGATTTCATCTCAATTTACATTCCCTTGAGACTTATTTGTTGTTATTCAAAAATTCACTTTTATATGGTGTATATACTGCCCTTTGATATATTATATCATGAATATCCAAGTTCTCATGATATTATATATTTTTTATTTTATTCATTAATTATGTTTGGTCAAGTGTTTCTCAAGTGTTACGAGACTCTTTAACTAAAACATCATTTTAAAAGCTTAAATGATTTATCCTTCAAAAAATTTATCATTAATGTCTATGTTTTCAAAATGTTTTTTCGGATTTATTTATATGTAAATTAATGTTTTCAAATTTTAATTCTATTTAAAGCCTCAAAGTGGTATAGGACACCTTGATTGAAAAATCACTATATTAAATGTTTTAAATGGTAATGAGAATGGTTTGATGATGCATTGACTATTTCAATATCATGAAATGATATATTGTGATTGCAATGTGGAAATTGTTTCTTTTAATTATGCTTCATAAATGTGTAATGAAAATATTATGGTTATTAGTCATTGTTTATGTATACGGGTGGTTTCGGAATAAACCATGGGTGGGTGAGCTTGAGATTTCTCTCCAATGAATTGGGTAACGTGATGGAGGTAAACGTTAATGTTTATCCTAAGGGGTTTAGGGAATATACTATGATGGGAATTCCAAAAGTAACACACTATATAGCTGTGAAAGCAACAATGTAAGTATATTATGTATTCCATAATTTACCATTATAATTTATTATTTCTGCGTGTTATTCATAAATCTTATGATTTTATATGGTATGTTATGATTGAAAAGTATGGTTTCATTGATTTTTATTTATTGATGGGATAATGTTTTGATTCCTTATATTATAACCCTTACTGAGATTTTTATTCTCATCCCATTTTTGAAATGTTTTTCTTAGGACATGAAGATGAATGAGTCGAGAATGAGATCAAGTAAATGTCATGTTACCTAAAAAGTAACTAGATATGTTTTTTATGAGTTTTTATTTTATAAAAAATGGAAAATGAGTAGAAGTGTATACTTTGTAATTTTTGATATGTAATGTAATTGTAATGGCCTATTTATATAAATCACCGGACATGAAAATATCCTCAATGTGAATGCTTGATTTAACTCAAGATTAATTAATGTTCATGGTTGGTGTCTTATAGTTGGTATTAGAGGTTAGTTTAGAGGACATTAGGGATTAGTAGTTTGGTAATACACATCGTTATTCTCTATGTATATTCATTAAATTACATCCTTATTTTTTTGAACTTTTTCAGATAAAGGGTATTTTGTTACAAATGTAAGGAATAGGATCTAAAACAAAATTCCAAACTCTTCACGATGACTTGCTTATAATAATTATTTCATATTCATATTCATATGACTCTAAAACATTTTCTAACACACAAATCACTTGCAAGAAATTTTTTGAGATATCAGACACCTCTACAATACCTTGATATCCTCATGAATCATGGGTTGTATTTAATCAGATCTTATTTTCTCAATATTCTCATATTTTCAATAAAGGTAAATATTATCAACGCATTTTCAAATATTTTACATTATCATAATATTTTTAACTGTATTATGATTTTGAAAAAGGTGCTGATCAATTGGACCCTTGAGAAAGTTATTTTTATTTTCTTTTAAATAATATTCTTTCAGCATATACTTATGGTATTTTAAAAGGACAATTGGTTGAATTTTTCAACTCAAACAAGATCTGACTATTTTATAAAAAGAAATTTTTATCAAATGTTTTGAAATTATATGTCATACATGATTTAGTTTCCAAAACTGGTTTTCTATGATCACCCATATGACCCAAGTTGTACATGTTGTAATTGGATAAAGGAAGAAGATGATTTTGATGGATCTCTAAATAATTGATGCAATGCATGGATCGTCTATCTACGTGAACAAGATGACGATGAAACCATGTGGACACAATGATCAAGGAATCATGTTTTTTCTTTGGGAATATTGTTATTTTATGGAGTTAATAAATTGCAAATATATATAACTATTCATCAATTAAGATATTGAGATCATTATGATTTTGGATAAAAATGAAAGGCATAAGAAAACAATTGAGGTTAAATAATGTTATGGTTATTTTTTAGTATTTTATATTATTATTGTGAATGTTATAAAATTGTATAGTTTTTGAAAAAAGACAACACGTAGACCATGTGACAACCTGTCACGTCGAACAAAGCAATGGGAATCGAACCCGCAACCAAAGTCTGATTGAGATTTATCACCTACCACTAGGCTCTGTGAAGTCTCTGGTTAGTATGACTTATTCTTTTTAGATAAATGATTTTATAGATCAAGAATTATTTAATTTTAGATCTTATATTTTATAAAATGGATATCCTTAGTATAATAAAATTATTTCGGGATTAAGTGATAAAGGATATTTTAGAAGACATTTTCTGTTTTTGGGAAACAATATGCCTAAAGAAAAATAGAATAATTTGGTATTTCAATTAAGGATTAATGGTGGAATTTTATTTTGGAATAATCAATTTTTTTATGGATATATGGATAAAATGTTTATTTATGGAAATGATTAACCTATCATAGAGATTGTGTGATTTGGTTAAATACACATTAATATGAGACATTAAGAGTAGTCGATGGTATTTGGAGATAATTGTTAATATTTACTAACGAATACTATGTTATTAAGTCCTTCTGAGTTTTGGGATAAAATATTCATTTGGGTTACATTGATGAATTTTAAGGACATTTGTTAACTGATTGGTCTTTTTCAAACATTTGGTATTGTTTGTCAAATGATAGGGATCATGAGCAGTATTTCTTTTTATAAATTATTATCCTTTTTTGGGATTATCTGATCTTGTACTAACCGTTTTGGTTTTGGTTAATATCTAAAGACAAGGGAGATATATAGTTCATATTTTTTGGATTATTTTATTCTCTATAATTTGATTCTAGTTCATTAGGTGTGACCAACTCATTTTTAATACTCATCGTTTGGAGAAAAGTTGAGTTTTTGGTAGAAACTTACTAAAGGATGAAACCATAATTCAAAATTATGTATATTTCCTTATGTACCTAGTCAATCTCAAAAATAAATTCTCTAACATTATTAAATAAAAATTTAAACAAAACTATTGTATGATTAATTTTCCAACTGGGAATCCAAAGGTCGTTTAACCTATCACAGGTTTTTGGTGTTCTGGTGGTTAACATTCTTCAGATCATGTTTTCTATCACCCTCCATCAGAACATGACACTTAGTTTCTTCTCCATATCATGTTTTAATGGAATACTAGAATGGGTTATCTAGAGTTACCTTTATACTTATCTTTCTTTCTTTAATGTGATTTTTTTTTAATCTTTCTGATGTGGGACTTTTAATGATGTTTCATAGCCCAATTTTAAAATTCTGAGGACGTAATTCCCAAAAGAGGAGAAGGATGTAACATCCCCAGTGAATAAAGAATATGGAATTTCATATTTGTTAATATTTGTGAATTAAATATTTATTTTACATTAAAGTGTATTCCATGTTCGATAGAATACACGAAACGCAACAAGAGGTTTCTTTGAAATCTTACGTTACACAAAACGTTAAGTTATATAGAAAAATAATATATTTATATAATTATTTTAAATGGTAGTTAACGCATAGGCACTGTATTGGCAGGAATGAACAAGACTAACTATTATTTTATTATACAAGTTTTTTAAATGTTTTTAATTTTATCTAATAAATTTTAGAAGCTTAAAATGTGAATGAATCCAATTTTAAGCATAAACACTCTAATATTCATTAAAAGGTTGATTTTCCACCTTTTGATGGAGACCCCTTTTTAAATATAGTTTTTTTCACATATATATGTTATATTTGAAAAAGTAATATTATTACTTAGAATATGGTCATCAAAATTTAATTTGGATGAAATTTTGGTATTTTTCTAAAAATGTTCATCTTTTTAATGAACAGTGAAAAATACTGCATTTTGATTCAAAACTTCCTTTTAATCTAATTTTTTTATATACATAGAACATTATTTTAATAGGTTTTAATGTTTAATTGTAATATGTTTTTATCATTTAATCCAATGACGTTAATTGTAATTAATTTCACTCTTAAAATTTATTATAAACAAGAATCAATCTTTTGATAGATATTATTTCTTAAAAACAGACTATTTATTTTACCAACGGGAATTAATTTTAAATTAATTTCTTCCACTTCTGTGTTTTGAATTTAAAAATGGAACCCATATTTGGGATCAGGAGGTCCAATTTTTGTGACTATGTAACTTTTATTTTTAGACATTATGAATATTTACTTCAGTAAATATTTTATTTGCCATGGTTAAAAGGTAAATCTTGTAAATAAGGGTAAAAACTAATTTTTTAATAATATTAAATTACCGTAACATTTTTCTTTTTCCTATTGGTTGATACCTATCTGACCATGAGAATCCTTGGGTCGATTTTCGAACCCCATGAAGTCACTTCAGAGTGATAATGATAGTTTATATTAATTAATTTAAAGTAAGGACAAAAATGACAAAAACATATATCTTTTAGTAAATCAATTTTTTACATGGGGTTATATAAGTTATCTCTTATAATATAAATAGTCAATTGAAATATAAAACGATTTTCTATATCATGGTATTTATTTATAATTTTTAGACATCAAACAAATAAAATTATTTTTGACACAATAATTATGCAGTGTTTACCTCATTAATGAATGATTTAAATAAATAAGATTATATAGATTAAAACAATATCCAAAACCTATAAAAATCTTATTGGATAATTTTATTTCTAAAAATAGTAGTATTATATAAAAAATTATTAAGTTTTGGACCTTTAGAAACCAAAAATCATTATATTATATAATAATATTTTCGACCATTTCTAAAAAGCCACTCCTCCCCCTTATAAAAAGAGTCACCTCCAACCCATTACTCAGACCTCTCAAGCCCCTTGGCTCATCCAACATCTGACCAATTAATCTCCCTATATTACTCTATTCCTTTTGGACGCCATATCATAGGGAGAAGGTACATCAAGGAAGCATTTTGGTACAAACCAAAGGGAGTTACCTGATTTAAAGGTAATGTATTCCCTTAAGTTCTTTTATTTCATTTTACTTCTCTAACTCCCTAAAATCTCATTATTCCTTTATTTTATAACAACTACAGTATCCTAAATATATTAGGTTGGTTTTTAGGATATGTATTATAACTAAACAACCACACACCTCCATATAATGGATACGAACATACTGTTTCTATAGATGATGAACTATTACCTCACGAAATGATGATTGTTCAAATATCTCCAACGCCTCTCATGGTGGCCATCATGATAGAACAATGATTATACATGATATATATTATGTTTATGTTTTCTCTATGATTATGTATTTTATTATTTATATCATACCTTTTTGTTTCTATATTGGGTAAATGCAATAATATCATTTTGGAATTTGCGGACTACCGCTCCCTCAAAGTGATATGACTCATGCATACCATACATGGAACATATAAAGGATTGTGTTAATGAACATAAGTAACATATATAAAATATGATATTATATATTAATAATAATATACCTATTTATCATTTTGTTTTCTTTCCTTTTAAAATGAAAAAAAATGAAATGGAAGTAGCATTAATGCGTACGTACGACTTACCATCTCTATGAACGGTGCATTTCATTTTCATATATCCAAATTATATGACTATTATACAAACATATATTCTAGATATATATGATATATATTATATATAAATCATTAATACCATTCTATAGATCTACATGGACAATTTATAATTATAACAAGATCATTTTAACTCCAGTTTAGAACATCAAAAAATGTCTCATATGAACTAAAATAATTAACTAATTGTTATATCAAGTTAATAAGTGATATAAAATTATTAATATAATTTAAAAGGGTTCTTAGAAATGGATAAATTAACTTATGTTTATTATTTAGGAAGAACAAGGAACATACAAGAAAAGGCAAACATGAGGTCATGGGTTTTCAGCTCACTTTTTATTCTTATGAGATTCATGCTATATTTTCCACTATTTACAATTGTGTGGTGTATGTACTATCCATGATTGTATTAATTTTTTTAATATACATTTATTTATTGGTATTTAAATCTTCATTTTATGATCCTTCTTTAATGTGGTGTATGTTACATAAGTTACCAAATCTGTAAGGGAACCTTCCACCCTCCTCTTTAAGTCAAAGACTTGTTTTATGTTATGTATTTAAATATCAATTATAAAATGTTGGGATATGTTCTTATATATACTTGTTTCGGTAAATTTTATGTCCCTATAATGAGAGACCCTTTTCGCTCTCATCAACTCCTTTTCTAAAATTTTAATGTTAAATCGTTTTTATGTCAAATTTCTATAAGGGGACTTCTTAAACCAATTTCAATTCTTTGGGTTAAACTTCTACTTCTTTATTTTGTCATTCTATAAATATTTTTGAATTAACTTTGATTATTTTACACATAATATCCACTTATATTGGTTGTATTTATATTTTTCATACATAATTATGTCATTGATGTATCATTAATATAATGGTACGTTCATTGTAAGGGATTTCATCTCAATTTAAATTTCATTGAGACTTATTTGTTGTTATGATCCAATTAACCTTTATAAGGTTTATATACAACCCTTTTAATTATTATAAAATTAATATTATTATTCTCATGATGATATATGTTTTGGTTTATTATACTCTTTAATTATGTTTATTCATGTGTTTCTCAATTATTACGAGACTATTTTACTAAAACATCGTTTTAAAAGCGTCGAAGATTTATTATTATAAATATTTATCTTTAATGTCCATGTATTCAAAATGGTTTTATGGATTTATTTATATTGACATTAATGTTTTATAATTTTAATTCTATTAAAAGCTTCAATGTTTTATGGGACACATTGAACCAAAAATCACATTATTAAATGTTTTTAATGGTTTTAAAAATGGTTTGATATAGCATTGATTATGTCAACATCATGAAATCATATATTGTGATTGAAATGTGGAAATGTTATCTTTCCATTATTCTTGATTTATGTGTTATGAATATGTTTTGGTTATTGGGAATTGTTTTCATATATGGGTTTTTCTTTGATAAACCTAGGGTGGGTGAGACCGAGAATAGCTCTCCAATGCATTGGGAAATGTGATGGAGGTAAACATTAATGTTTCTCCTAATAGATTTAGGGAATATACTTTGATGGGTATTCCATATAAAACTCACTACATAGATTTGAAATACACAATGTAAGTATGTTATGTATGCCATAAGTTACCTTTATAATTTATTATTTCAATGTGTTATTCATAAATCATATTATTTTATAAGTCTTTTATGATTCATAAGTATGGTTTCATTAATTTGTATCTGTTTATGGGATAATGTTATCATTCCTTATTTTATAACCCTTACTCACCTTTTTATTCTCATCCCATGATTTGAAATATTTTTCACGGGACTTAAAGATGAATAGGGTCAAGGATGAGATCAAGTAAAATTCATGATGTCTAAAACAATGAACTAGAAATGTTATTTCAAGAGTTTTATTTAATGAAAGAAATTGAAACTGAGTGTAAGTGTATAATTTATAATTTTTGAGATGTAATTTAATTGTTATGTGAAATTTCTCTAAATCTCTAAATCTGAAAAGATCCTCAATGTGAATTCTTGATTTAACTGAAGATTAAGTAATGTTTTAGGTTGGGGCCATATACGATTACCCATAAAAGATATTTATGGGTAAATTCACTTTTATGTACAATAGGCCATGATTCATCTATATGTATTAGAGGTGCTCCATCATTTTCTGATAGTAGGAAATTTCTTATGTGCTGAAGTAAAATGACCAAGTACTTTTGGTTATTCCCTCATGTGTGGAGGCGATTTATATTTCGAGGATGTGATCGAGAGCTTATGAGGTATCCTATGTATCCTGGTCATTAATAGAATCAAAACCCACATTATTTGATTGGCATTGGGACTTCCACATTTAGGTTTCCCTGTCTATAATTCTTAATGAGGTGGTCATTTCATCCCCCGAAGCCAAACCGAGCCATGATCATAGTGAGAAATAAGAGGGATTGAATGATTAGTCTCATGGAATCGGGATATAAAATCTTCATATTGGGGTAGTTTTAGAGATATTTGATGTGAAGATCAAGGATTTATGGAGGCATCCTAAGTATCCCAGTTATGGTGGGAATCAGAGTCCTCATTGTTCTTTATGTACATGGATTACACACTGTGGTTGTACTATTTTTGTTCCCTAATGAGTTTCTTATTACACCCCCCCCCCTAAACCCACATGAACCATTCTCATTGTGATAATGAATAGGGATTTCATGACAAGCTTCATGGAATGTGGATATGGGATATTCATATTGGGAAAATCCTTGAGATATTTGATTCTTATCTCAAGCCTTTCTGTATGAATCCTACATATCCCAGTTATAGATGGAATCAAAGTTCACATAGTTTTTTATGGTTGTGGATTACACACCGAGGATTCCCTATTGAATGGGATTTCATATGTGCAAGTTGTCTCGTAATCCTATTGTCATACACTTTGAGTCATTGCGTGACCTGAAATGAAACATATGGGGGGTTTCATGAGATCCCTAGTGATGTGGTCCATGGGGTGTTTCATGTCATGGATGACACATAGGGGAGATATCACGAGTCCAGGATGATATGTATAGTGGTCTTACTCATGTCTTGGATGATATTTACTTGAGTCATCACCTATCCAGGATGGCATGTCCATAGTCTTTCAACATATCTTGGATGGCTAGTCGAGGAGACACCATGAGATTGGGAGGAATTTTGTAGAGGTGTCATGGGTCTCAGATGAAATGTTTAAGGGGGGTTCATAATGAGATCTAACATGTCATGTTCATATGTGTTGATGAGACTCAGATGATATGCATAAGAACCACTGTATGAGTTAAGAGACTTGTCTAAAAGCTGTCCCATGTCTTGGGTGAAAAAACCAAAGGGATTTGTATGATCTGGGTGGTTCTCACAGAATGTTCTAAACACCTATCTTGACATGACCAGAGTGTTCCACACACCCCAGATGACATAATGAAGGAGATTTCATGAGATTTGGGTGGCATGAACTATAATTGTTATGTTTCTTTGAATGGCCATGCAGATCCCATACTGGTCTGCGATAGTGTCATCCACTTGAGTTTTCCACATTGAATCATGTCTTTTTCATTTTTATTAAGAGTGCCTTGACTATGATTATTGTTATTTGTTTTGTGTCTCATGTGATCTAGAATACATGTGATATAGACTTCTAATGTATCCTCAAGAGTCCTCTTCTAGATCTTTGATTGATCATGCTAAAAACTTTATGCTTGGTGCATGACTACTCTGGCAGTCATTCAGTGTGTTACCTAGTGGAAATATGGGAGATCATTTGATGGGATATGCACAAAATCCAAATATCAAATTATCTATTTGTGTAGTTTCTAACATCTTGTCAATCGACCCACACATCTAGCAATTAGCCATTCAGCACTTTTTTCTAGTTGGAGAATAAAATTTATAGGTGAAACCATCCTATATACTCCCTAGTTTTTATGGGTCATTCGACATGAATCTAGGCTAGATTCTATGCTAGGTAAGTCATTATGCAGTTTCGTGAATCTCTACAGTGGGCCACATTTTGGGTGCCACCTATATTTTCATTTGTTGTAGACCCATCAATCCTTTATCTTATTATTGTCGAATATTGAAGCCTCATCCCTAAAGGGTTTCCATTTTGTAATTTTGACATTTTTAAAGGTTTGTTTGAGAAACAAGTGCATGAAATAAGGCAATCATGAGCCCTTGGATGGACTATATCAAGGTCATGAAGTCTGTGTTGAGGGTGCACTGGACACATTATGTGTCCTTCACTGAACATGACCCCTTCTCACCTACCCCTTTTTCATTTAATTCATTTATGTGATGATGGTGGGTGTTTTGCGTGATTGCATGTATGAAACTGAGGGGTTTTCCTCTATTTTTCGAAGATGAGATTCATTACCAATATGTTTTACATGGTGATGTGTGAGTATTTCATTGAAAACCCTATTTTTTATCCTAATAGCACTAATGGTTTTCCTAGATGTCCTCTAGGTCTTTCAGGTTGTGAAAAAGATAGGCCATAGGGAACTTATGAGGTGAGATGGTCGTGATAATGAGGACTAAAGGTGTCTCATGGGTTGCTCATGGTGCATTTCGGATGTATTTCAGTGACAGGGGACACTAATTTCCTCCCCCATATTGATCTCTATTGTTTAATTTGAAAAGGGTTGAGAGGAATGTTAGTTTACTCGAGTAATATCCATGATTTTGACTCAATTATTTGGTGGTGTTTGATGTGAACAATGTGGATTATATGAGAGTGGCCGTGTCTTGTGGCCGAAACAATGATTTTTCCTTAGAATTCTGCATAGTTGTCTACTAATTCCCATATTAAATGGATGATGAGATGAAGGGGCCCTGTGAGATGCACCGAATAGGTTGGGGTGTGTTGTGTGTCTTTAGGGGTGCATCTCTTATCCTCTAACAACCATGTAACCCTCCCTCTTACCCTCTTTATCTCCATCATCATTTATGGAGAAGGCTTAGAGGTCTTGCGTGATTCCATGGACAACATCTAGGGATTTTATTCATCCCAATGATTCTTTTGGCAGTTGACCATTGTGACTAATATGGTTCTTTTCTGTGGTATGTCACATCCATTGATTTCCAAGGCATTTCAGATTTTTTTAGAAGCATTCAAACTCCAAACTGCATGCCTTGGGGGATGCTCATCTGGAATTTGTTGTTTAGTCACTAGAGAGCAAGGACACTTATTGAGGAGGGTTTGACAAGGATTTTTGCAGGATAAGCACCATGTATGGACACTTTGTGTGACCTTGAGATTGCCATGCAATCGCGATCCACTTAGGGCCTCCACAAGTCTTCGACCATCTTCTTCTCCATTCCTTTAATGGGAATGATAATTCTAATGTTTAGGTATTTCTTCGAGTGTGCTTATTTTTTTGGAGATTATTTGGAGGGAATTAACAAACGTACCACCATCAGGAGGTATATCTAATGCGCCAAGGACTCTATCCTAAAGACAACTAGATGCCTTCTAGAGTCCTTGGTTGTGTAATGAACCTTTTGTTTTGTGCAATTTTTAGTTCACTGGTGGCCATTGGTATTTAGGGAGCTGCCTATATATCGGTGGTGGAGGAAACTCATTCCACCAACTTCCATATTATTGAGACCGCTCCCACTACCACCCTATCAAAAGACTTCACTGTGAACCCTAATCGCGAGCCCTACCCATGTGTCTCCATCGTGAGTCTGGACCGCAATCCATGCACTTGTGCTAGACTGCTTCTTTCTTAGACACTCATTTATCCCATATGTAGACTAAACATCGATAATTTCTCAAACATATGAGGTTATGATAAGGGATCTACATGTTCCACTAGCTTGGTCTATCGATTGGTTTTTATGAATATGTCAAAGTCACGAGATTACGAGCCTTCAAGGAGGTCATGTGATGTTGTAGGTACTTATTAGGGGTTATGCATCCCATGAGTCCTCTGAAGTTTAGGTGGTTCATGAGTTCCTCAATGCGGTTTGTGGACCCTTGGCTGAGTCATTCGATGAAGATGATTCCATTAGTACATTTTCATTCCCTTACTTATGTTAATATGTAAAATTGATTAATCATACACATGCCACTCACTTATTTTTTAGATGGATTCCAGATCCCATCATGGTTCCTCAGTTTCGGATAATCAATGTGCATGATATCCAAGAATCAAAATGTTGACCTTCACTATCGTGTGCTTTCTAATATAGATTATTTGTGAATATTCCTTTTATATAGTCTCCTAGATTATTCCATGCCTGACTACCTTTCATTAGATGACTTTTTTGTAATGGATGACTTATTTATTCCCTCCTCGGGCTTCAATATATGATCTTATTGGCTATTTAGTTCCTCATACTTCATTCGGATTTCGATTACCAAGGATGACCATCTAGAAACTACCCAACATCTGGGTTTTTCCTATCTACTTCCAAACTCCCCCCATGATCCCATATGCTCATAATCTCATTCATTATCCTATCACCAATATCTATTCAATAATATTTTCCTCTTACATTATTTTTCCTGACGTTCAGTGGTATTCTATGTGGGATCTTCGACCCCGCATCAATTTCTTCGATTAAAGGGAATGGCCATTCATGGTATTATAGAGCTGTATAGAATTTATTGATGATTTATATAGGCATTATATTCATGAATCTGTGTGGATTAATTAGTTCATCATCTACCACCAGCCTAAACTCTTCTAAGAAATTATTATTCATTGGTGCCCTAGGACCAACACATTCAATCTTCCCCATAGATAAGTGGGAATTTGTTTATGGGATATCCATCCATAGGGTGGTATTCCATCTCTATGTGGGATTTATGATGAGTTTCTCTCTACTGAAATGTTTTGGAATGATCCCCTATAGAATCAGTCTTTAAGAAAAGATAGGCTCATCATTGATTAGATCATAATATTACTATGTAAAAATAGGATGAAAGTGAGATTTATTCACCATTTTTGGTGTCTGTCTCAGCAAGTTCCTGATGATGTTGGATCATATTTGGCCATTTTGGATATTGAGGACTATACTTCATGGGGCTATCAAGTGAACCCATAGGTTTCTCCATACCTTATCATAGCCGATTTTCTCTCTTTGTTTCTAAATGTATGGATCTTACTAGCTATGGATTCATGCTCAGATATCTTAGATATCACCTTGGTGATGGAAATATGACTCTCATAGGGGATATTCTTCAATTCGGTGGTACCATTCCTTTTCAAAATTTACCATATAATGGGGCATATCTAGCAAGGAATCACTCTCTACAGAATTGGTGGTCCTATTCCATTATTATTTGGTTGGATGTGGGAACACATTCATTTATATGGGTACTAAAATATTCCTAGATTCTAGATCCCATATCCTACCTCGGGCTATTGTTCGTCATTGGAGTTGGGCCTATGTCCCTAACCCCTACTGAGTTCAAATGTTGGGATGTGTCGGTCTGACAGTTTAAACTATCATATTTCACATATATTGTCTAGTTAAATCATCAATGATTATAGAGGCTCTCTTGATGAGATAAAATATAGGGTCTCCCAACTAGATTGGGTCCTTATAGCTAGGGTGGAAAATCATGATATCTATGAACCATATTCCTAACATCGGTTTATTGACAATTTGGTTGTGTTTACATGGTTTCCCCATTCCCTATTCTACTGAATATGGGGAATTACATCCTGGAATCATCTTCTAATTTTGGAAAATACTATCTCATGAAGATACTAGGGCTATGATTATATTTCCTCCTGTCGATTCTACTACCTACCACACACGTGATTATTCTAGAGCTTGTATTATAGACTATCACAATGGTCTGGTGGTATTTCCAGTCTGTCATGTGGATAGGCCTCTCATGTTTTTGATTTCTCAATCCATAGTATCGATAATCCTGATTGAGGATGTGGGTGAGTTGTCCAGGAAGGATACCTATTTTGATGATAATGTTTCGGAAAATGTACTATATTCCATTGAGGAACTCAATTATTCCTTGTGTGTTATGGATGATTCACTTTTTGAAAGTTTGATTTTTGAAGTCTCATATCCTATTTCATCATTGATTATCCTGGTCAGTGATACTTCTACCTTACCTACTTCGTCAGCTGTTGAGGTTTGGTCATTCGTTCGGCTGGTATGGGAGCACATCTAGGACATAATTACTTAGACCCCTCTGAGAGCCTTTAATCATCAAAGGGAGTGACTTTGTCTATTATTTCATGAGTTGTGGGAAGGAATTTTTGATAAGAATCATCTATTAGAAATTATGATATAGTTCTTCCTAGCCTAAAAGGAAATGGTGGCATAGGAGTATAGCCTACATGATTTTGACAATGAGGCCTCCCTCTCTGTTTTCGACGCTTTCACCAGGGCACGACAATCTGTATGCATGAGTGTGACAAGAGCGGCTTTTGTTAACCCGCATTACAACTTTCCAAAGGTGGGCGACATTCCCCCCTTGTTCAGGGACGTCTGCTCCTTGATCAAAACGGAATGATGGGATGTCGGTTCTTCCTTACATGGATTCCTCCTCGGTACTCGTCACCTAGTTCGGGTATCCATTATAGATTTAATATGTTTTTCATGAAACTCTTCCCAATGCCATATTTTCATGAACACCTGTTAATTACACTACTTCTGTCACGACATTCCAAGGGGTCCGGTCAGGGCAGCAACCTTCAGTTGGGGGAGTAGTCACGTTGAGACATCACGGGCGTGTCTGGACACTGGGGAATTTTCATTTCTGTCTTTTGTAACTTATTATAGGGCTTCTCGAGGGTTCGGATGCCCGAGGCATCCCACATCGAGTATGGGGAATCATACTCCATAGGCATGTATCTAAGGTTTTATTCAGCTTCCCATTTTCAACACAGGGTATGCTACAAGTTTAAGATCATGTAGAGACAGATCGGGGTGATCAGAACTCCAGCTGGAGTGGGTCATATTGAAGAACCCTACTTGAGGGATCACCGTTATTAGGAGCAGCAATTGGGTAGCTTCCCGAATGCTATGGGGCGAATTAGGTGCTCTGATCTCACCGGGATGTGGCGGCCTGTGTAAGAGTCAGGATGGACGATGGTTTTGGTCATGAGCCTCAAAGAGACTTCCTACATATCCCCATAACAGGGAATCAAAGTCTGCATAGTTCAGGTAAGAATGGGGCTTGGCACGTCGGGATGGATGTGGTCAAGGCCAATGATTGTTGGGCTTGAACCTCATGAAGGCTTCCTACATACCATGCCTTGACATGGATCAAAGTCTCTATGGTTCGGCTGGCAAGATATAGTTTAACGTCACACAGGACGGGGGTGAACCGATGATAAGGAGGTTGGAATGACCGAATGGTGTGCTTGAACCTCGTCGAGGATTGCTACGTACCATTCCTAGACATGGATCAAAGACCTCGTAGTTTGGGTGGGGCGTGTCGGTGAACCGACATAAAGATGTACCTTGGTCCAATGGGTGTTTGGTTTGAACCTCGTGGAGGCTTCCTACGTACCATGACACGACATCGATCAAAGTCCTCATAGTTCAGGTGGCGATCCCTCAGTGAACCGATGTGAATGTGGACCCAAGGATCCATTGGTGGTGGGATTGAACCTCAGAGAGGCTTCCTACATACCAGGCCTTGACATAGATCAAAGTCCATGTTGTTCATGATGGTGTGGAATACATTTTATCATCATTCGGGACGGAGGTGTTTGGGGCTTATGCTCTGAGGTGGCCCAAGGTGTGTCAAGGTCGGTGATCACTCTAAGATCACGGGAGTCATGCTCAGTGTGAGAAACAAGAGGTTGTAGATACCTGACTATCACGTCGCGAAGGGTGCATCCGTGGGAAGCAAAGAGGGGATTACGCTTTGGGCGGCCCATGGTGCAAGGAATTCCTCTAGGATGGAGGCCCGAGAGCGACAAAGCATATAGGGAGAGGGATTTGGCACCCAGGAAGAGAGGAGGGGGTCAGTTCCTCATCACGTCCTCCACTGGCCATGAGGACCGAAGATGAAATGAGGGAGGAGGGGGCTCTGCATTCTGCGAGAATGGCTAGGGGCTTATTCGAAGGTGGATGCCCTTCCTCGCTGACAAATGCCACTCCCAAAAGTAGGATATCATCCCCTGTGGAGACCAAGGGGCGTGGATAATGTCCAATGTGGGGGCACCCTGCGTGAGAGGCATGGGGAAATGTCCCAGTATAACATCATGTGTTAAGTACGAAGGTTCTTGGAAGTTTAATGTCCTGCAGCTCGGACGAGGTGGGTTTACTTCGCACCCCTAGGACTTACTTAACCAGTAACCTCTGCTCCTTGTGGGATGGAAGGTACCATCAATGCCATGATTGGGAGTGTTATAGGGCGATCCATTGAATGGTCCATGTTAGCGTGGCTATGCAATGAAGTGATATCCATTAGGGTTCCTATGAGAAGAAGCATTAGGCGAAGCAATGATACGGGTGGTATCGTCCATGGGACTTTGAAGTAACATTGTGCATACCTGGAGGGTCACATGGGAAAAAGAACTACCAAGCAGAGGAGTCCATAGGTAGGGGCCTTGTGGAACTCGATTGCTCTGTGTGGGGAAGGTCACTTGCAAAGGGATGTGCTTTGCGAAGTGGGGTGCCTTAGCCTTAGCTTGGGGTGGAGGTGAAAATGATGGGTGCTTCACAAATTGCGAAGCCATTTTCGAAGCACTTTCTCACGTAGCACAGGCGCTTCACAAAACAAAGTGTCATGAAGCAAGGTGCTTTTCGAAGTACCGTGATCCTGCCTTAGCATGTGGATCACATGTACGTGAGGGGTGTTTCGCAAAGTATAAATGCTCTTCAACCACCCAGGTCCCCTTGGAAATCCCCTTCCTTTGAGAAGGCACATAGGCTTCATGAAATGCATCCCTCTCAAAAGAGGGGGTCAAAAAAAGACAATGCAGAGGCACCGCGTGAAGCAAAAATACCTCTTGTAGCTCATGATTCACAGAGCGAAGGGTGCTTCCCGATTTGGGAGCTAGGATAGAGAAATGGTGGATTTTATGTCCCATGGGATCCAGGGGAGCTTGGTATTAATAGTAAAGAGGAACCGCAAAGAAGATCTTACACGACACGAAGAGGGTTTTGGCACCCAAGAAGAGAGGAGGGGGTCAGTTCCTCATCACATTCTCAGCTGGCCTTGGGGACCGATGATGAAAGGAGGGAGCAGGGGGCTCTGCCTCCTATGAGAAGGGCTAGGGGCTTATGACAAGGTGGTTTCCCTTCCCCGTGGACCAACACCACTCCCAGAAACAGGATATCATCCCCTATGGATACCAAGGGGTGTGGAGAATGTCTATGGTGGGGGCACCCTGCATGAGAGTAACGGGGCGATGTCACAGTTTAACGTCATGTGTTGAGGTCAAAGGTGCTTGGTAGTTTAACGTCCTGCAGCTCAGACGAGGTGGGTTTACTCCGCACCCCTAGGACCTACATGATCGGTACCCCTTACTCCTTGTGGGAGGGAAGGTAGCAGCAATGCCGTGATTAGGGGGTGTTATGGAGCGATTCTTTGAAGGGTCTACATTAGTGTGGCTATGCGAGGAAACAATATCCATTAGAGTGCCTATATGCAGAAGAATTATTCGAAGCAATGCTGCGGGCAGTATCGTCCAAGGGACTTTGAAGTCACATCGTGAAAACCTGGAGGGTCGCACAGGAAAGGAATCGTCAAGCAGAGGAGTCCATAGGTAGGGGCCTAGTGGAACTCGATTTCTCTACATGGTGAAGGTCACTTGCGAAGGGGTGTGCTTTGCGAAGTGGGGTACATTAGCCATATCATGGGGAGGAGGTGAAAATGAGGGGTTCTTCGCAAAGTTGAAATTCATTCGCGGTGCACTGCCTCACGGAGTACATGCGATTCACAAAGAAAAGTGTCGTGAAGCAAGGTGCATCGTGATGTACAGTGATCCTACCTTGGCATGTGGATCACATGTACGTGGGGGGTGTTTCGCGAGGCATAAATGGTCCGTGATGACCTGGATCCCCTTGGGGATCCCCTTCCTTCACGAAGGCCCTTAGGTTTTGTGAAATGTATCCCTCTCAGAAGAGGGGATCAAAACGAGACAATACATAGACACCTCATGAAGAAAAAATACCTCACGTAGCTCATGATTTTTAGAACGAAGGGTGCTTCGTGATTTGGGAGATTTAAAGGTGAATGGGTGGATTTTCCATCCCGTGGGCTCAGAGAGAGATCAGTATTTATAGGAAAGAGGCTCCGAAAAATGGGAGATTACGCGGTGCGAAGAGGGATTGGGTTTCTTCGTGGCTGGTCGCGAACATCATGGGCGTTAGCGGAGGGTACCGCCTCTTTTGCTTCTAGGCAGGCTCGCGAATGTCAGGGGCATTCATGGAGGGTACAGCCTCCGTTGCTTTGCGGCGGGCTTGCGAACATTACGGGTGTTCACGGAGGGTACCAACTCCTTTTCTTCACGGAGGGCTCGCGAGCATTACGAGTGTACGCAGAGGGTACCTCCTCATTTGCTTCGCGGCGTTCGCGTTGCTTGGGGGGACTCTATGATGTGGCATCGCCAAGCCGACCGTGGGGCCACTCTCTTATTTATTTTCTTCCAACATTTTGGTGCCAAAAAATTCCCTCCCTCAAACTTGGATCTACAAAAGGATCAAGGGTCAAAGTTTGATGGAAATCACCAAAATCATCGGCCATTTACGGTACTCAGGCTAGAAGAGGGTGAGTGAGGCGGACAGGGGCCACGCGGGCTGGGCGCGCCGTGACACTCCGCACAGACTGAACACGCCGAGAAGATCTGAAGGCCGCTGCCTATAAATAAGGGGCCAGGCCATCTCTTTTGTCATTTCCCATCTCCACGATTTTATCCTTTTGAGCTCTCGATTCGCGAATCTCTGCATACTCCATGCATGCTCTCCGAGAATCGGGATTTGCGGCGAACCACGAGTCTCTGACTCCGCGACAGCTCCATGCGAACGTGCGCATGTAGACCGAGGTCAGGATCCATTATTCGGCTTCGCGAACGAGCTCTGAAAACAGTCTTTGCGACCTGAGCTGAAAATTTGCCCAAGTTCTGAAACACAATGGTCCATCAAGAAGATGTGCATGGGGTTTTTGCTGACACCGCCCGAAGGGATGCGATGGAAAATTGTCTAGGCCTGGGAGAGTTGGTCTGTAGCAACTCGGAAAATAATTCATTGACGGAGCTTCTATCGAAGAGTCAGAAGAAGTATCTGTCGTGCAGGAGGCTACCCTTGTATGGCTTCAGGCTGAGGGATGACGTCTTCATTCCCTAGGTGAGTAGAGATGAACAAGCTTACTGGTTCAGGATCAGGTCATGCCAACGCCAATGGTTTATGGCAGTTGATGGCCATGCACGGGAAGACTTCACACCAATCACCGTCGAATGCTTGTACAATCATCTAAACCATGTTGATGGGAATCCATTTCTTCCAGATACATTCCATCTCATGTACCACACAATATTGAAGGCAGCCTTTAGGGATTTGAATATGGGGTGGTCTGATGAGTGGGACCTGCGCTAGGGGGGCAACATCACAAATGATTGGGCATGGGCCTACTGGGTAGGCACCTCATGTGAGGAGTTTGGAGCCGAGCTGAGGAGAGTGGGATTGTATGAGGTGGAATGGGCCTCCCAATTCAACATTTATCAACCGAAACAGTTGATGCTAGAAATGTTGAGCATATGGTCGTCTAGGACCAACACTTTTCACCTGCACCATGGGGAGGTTGGCATCAGTCTGTGGGATGTCCATCAGATTTCGGGGGGTCCCGATCTTGGGGGCTATGAATGATGAATTCCTCCCCGTCATGAGTGCGTGGGAGGATCTGGAGCAGTTGTCGCAGCTGGCGCTGGCACTGATGGGATTGGTTCCCGGAGAAGATAAAGAAGCGGTGAGGGATGTCCACTTCAAGAAGTGGTTCAAGAAGTACATGAACTTTCCCGTAGGATCGATAGTTTCCCAGGAGGCCTTGATCTTTCCCTAAGGGGGATCAACGGGGCAAGGAGAATTCGTATTGGCAGCTCTTGGAGGACAACCAATGGAATACATGGGGTTTCAATGTCAATATCGAACATCAGCCAATAGTCAGACTGACGGCATTTATCACGACCCTTATCTGTGGTTGGATCCTACCAGTGAGGGATACCAACATGGGGGAGCGGCATAGCTCATTCATCATGACATTCATGCAGGCCATAGGAGGGCGGGTCAATCTGGGGATTCCGATGCTCACCAAATTGTATAAGATGATGCGGCATGTTAGCGAGGGAAAGAGGCCACAAAGGATATGTGGGCCCTTCCATCTTCTGTATGGGTGGATTGCGTCAAACATCTGGGGGGGTTTACGAATATATGAACCCCATATCTCCTCCGGGTTCAAACTTCCGCCCATCCATTATGAATATTTCGGGGAGCTTTCCAGCCAAATTAACTGTACCGTTGGTACTAAACCTGGTGTGAACGGTGGACAAGATTAATTTTCACCAATTTACATTGTCGATGAGGGTACTCACTGAAGATGGTCGGGGAGTGGAAGAGCATCAGGCCTATCTCCTGGAATTTCAAGGTGGAGTCTTGGTGTCAAGGGTGGACCGCGAGCCTCTATACGAGCTGTACACCTCTCACCGGTTTGCAAGGAAATTCTGGTGCCTGCAGTGGCTGACCTCGCAGGTCTACTGGGAGGTGCTCCATGAGGAGTACCTGTGTATAATGAAGAAATTGTGGCTCATGTTCACAGAGGAAGAAAATAAAATGCGAAATGCATTTCCTCCGCCTACTGTAGCCTTTGGACTGGTGAAGGAGTATGTCATAAGTTGGGAGGAAGCTTATCCTGGGGAAATGATGAAGCAGCCAACTATTCAAGCTAGTGATGGAGGTCATTCCCTATCCCGCGGTCAGGGTCAGAGGGTGGCAAGGGCCTCTCATGGTGGTAGGGATTCCATGGCGGTGAGACCTGCACTGGTTGAGGGTGAGGTAGTGGCGGCGGATACAGTAGTGGTTGTGGACCCATTGGTCCCAAGAGAGCAGATCCATTAGGAGGGGCGTCCACCGAGGGGATTCAGCAGGATATATACTCAGGCCCTGGGGAAGCATCTACACCATATAAACATGCCAGAGAATGTTTTTTTCCCAGAGCCCTAGGACATCTGGGATGTCAACAGGAAATTCCTCGGCCTGCCCGAGATATGGAAACACCTGGAATATCTCGAGATGGATTTACTAGGTATAGGCCATGTCTTGGCCGGTTTCACAATGTCCCCGATGGATATGGACCTATATCTTGATGAGTTGGAGGACTTTGTACATTCTAGGGGTTCCCTGCGTCCAATGACACACCGGGTGTGGGTACTGCTAAATCAGATGGTTCCCCCACAACAATTGGCTGCTGATCTAAGAGAGCGCTTCCCCTTACCAAAAGAATTAGATGAATCCTCTTGTGGGGATGAGGTCGGTGGAGGGAGCCAGTTGGAGGAAGGTGAAGTTGACGATCAAGACTCAGGTCTTGACGATTTCACGGAGTCTCTCGAGGTAACGTTCCATGTTTATTTCCTAAGATTATACTCTCAGGCCTTCATGGGCTCCTTACCAATATCTGAATCATGCAGGAGGACCTCGTGCACAGACCTCATTCTCTCCCCTCGGTGGGTACTGATGCAGGACCCTCAGAACCCTCACCTGTGGCCGCATCCAGTTTTGTGTCTGGTGGGGCTAGGACATCCAAGGTGGTTCCTCGAGAATCTCAAGACCTTCCGACCATATATGGTGGGACACTCTTTGGGGTCCCGTCAACATCAACTCAAGAGAGGCACCAGGAGTTAGATATCTGTAAGTCCTCTCTACTGAATTTGTTACTGCCACACATTGATCGTGCCAACTAACATGCGTGCCCTTCTCTATCACGTACAGTTATTTGACTAGCTTGGGCCGTTACGGCTAGGTTGGACGGGATTTCTGGTGGTGCCCCTCCCAAGGGCATGCTAGTAATTGTGGAGACAGTTACCCAACCCACCCAAGCTACATCACTCCCTATCATCGATGGGACCACCAGCAGGGTCATGCCCGAGGTCATTTAGGTGGGGTCCGATGATGAGGATCGATTGGTCGACCCAAGTCCTGCCATGCATGATTCGATGCCATATGTTGCGCCTGATCCAATTCCAGATACAGATCCTACTGATGATTTCCTGAAGGTGTACCCCTCCTATGAACATGCCAACCGCATGGACTGGCACGAGACGACCTCTGATTAAGTGGACAACGATATAGTCTATCGTCGATCATGGAAGTTGATCATGTTCTTTATCGAAAAGACCCCCCCTAGCATTATGGCAGGATGAGATGGACAAACTTCGCTCGTGGCAGTGTGAACTATGTGCTGGTGGAGTGGATTCCCAGTGCCCCCATCTGCTCATCCGAGATCTTATGGTAGAGAAGATCTGAGAGTATGATCGCGGCCTCAGCGTAGGCTGGCAGTGGTGGAAGGAGAAAAACATTAAGAATCTCTAGGAAGATTAAAATGAGGTCCATTGGCTACAGATCTGGGCAGATGAGAACTCATCCTCTCTCGATGAACAATCAGAGCTGGTCTTACGATTGAAGGCCCAGCTGGTAGAGGTTGAAGAGCATATGAGGAAAGCTTTTAAAGAAATGGACATCATTCAAGTTGACTTAAAGAGGCCCCAAACTGCGGCTAATGAACCGTGCCCCATCACTGCTGAGGAGGAGCGGGAGTTGAGCCGACGACAGTAACTCCTAGATGCCACAAGTCAACGAGTAGCAGAACTGCAAATCTCTTTTGATAGGGTGAACCCGTCCATGGGAGGGATAAACCCCCGAGTGCTGTAAGGATCACAAACTCTCAAAAGAATTTTCATGTTTTGATTTACATGATGTCATATAATGCATGAGTTTAGTTATCAAGGTTGGCTTCATATGCGTCTGTTATATTCTTGAAATGTCCATTGTTCAGTCCCAAAGCTCATGCAGGTTCAACCCAAAGTGAGAAACAAGGGGTGATAACCATGATATTCCATCTGAACATAATGCGCCAACCAAGATTCAGGTATCTGGGGTTTAGGAAACCATTCCAAATCTTTTGAGAAGACATGGGAGATGCCTGATCAGAGGATTAGGACCTCAGAACAATACACAAGTCGTTCTTCCATTGTTCACTGGTGCACGAGCGGGGTAATGCCAGGGGCATTGGTATTAGTCCAAACATAGGGAAGTGGAAGGTGTGAATCACGATACCCAAAAATTCGGAAAGGTATGGCTGGGTGGCGTGACAATGAAGGATAACTATTGACCATGTTTGAAACACAATATCCTCATTGATTTAACCTAAAATGGGGATAAAAAATGAGGGCCGACCGTTAACCATGTTTGAAACACTGGTCCTGACTCAAAATGATATCCATTAGTCTTTCAGAATGTTGGCCCTGGACAATAGGCGGGCCATAGGCTGAGCATCCATACTTTTAGAGGGTCCCTCCAGACATTAAAGAGGATGAGGATCCGTATAAGGGTCACAAAAATCATGGAACATGGAAAGAGGGTTTTCTCAAACAGAATCCAACACTCTTGAAATTATGCCACCGTGGCGGAAGCACACTGGATGGGTGCATCAGATTGATCATGAATCATTCCTTCTTTTAGACAAGGACTCTCTGCCGAGGGGGGATGTCTCTTCCCGATGTCATCTTGGGGCATCCCGAACATGTTAGGGGTACAGTTTCAGTTACATGGACCCTCACAAGGTGTAAGGCCATGAGCCAGAAATGGGGAGGAACATGATCTTATGATCCCTGGGGATGGACCCAAAGTGAAATGCCTAGGTATCCCTACGTATCCCATGAAGATGGGAATCAAGCCGTACATAGGTCTGGAAGTGCAGTGTAGTCATAGACCAACACTAATAGGTGAAATCCTCTCTTGCGGAGGCTCTGGTGCATCCCATGATCTACATGGGGCAACATGAACTTGTTCAGGGCAGAACCACAGTTTATTGTAATGCGTTGGGGACATATGGCCTCCTGCAGTTTAATGTCCTATGATACGATGTAAAAGGGATGATCCCAGGGAGGATATGGTACGGTAGCAATGAAACTAATGTGAATGAGGACATGGAGTCCAAATCACACCACGTACCCCCAAAAGAAAATCTTCAGGACGAGGGACCAAGAGTGATAATTAAGCTAGGCCCGAATCAGAGTGGTCGTGCATTCCTATGTACCCCATGAGGATGGGAATCAAGCCATACATAGTTATGGGAGAAATATTTAACATCATATGGGACAATGAGAATCCAGGCCATGTTGGTACACATCCTACCAAAACAACTAAGCCCATTTGAGTCGTGCTCAGTGTGGGAAACAAGAAGTAATGGTGGGAATTTCCTGAAAATGGAAGGGGCATGTTAGGAAAAATGGATTCTCGGTGAATACCGGCCCAATGATTCTAACTCGCCCATGAAGCACACCTAGACACATGAAGAGATAGATCTGAGTATGTCGGAATTCCACTTGAACATGAAGGGGTGGAAATTTGTGAATCATGAAGCTTGAAATATGGACCACATTGATGGTGGCGTGATGATGGAGGATAACCGTTGACCGTGGCGGAAATGCAGCATCCATATCGCGTTAGCCTAGAATGTGGACAGACAAATGAGGGTCGACCATTGACCATGTTCGAAACACTAGACTGGTCTAAAATGTCATACGAGATCCTTAGGGACGTTGGCTCGAAATGATTGGAGAGACCTTAGGCCTAGCATCCTTGGAGATCCCTTAGGCCTAGAATCCATGTCATCTGATGGTCCATTTAGACATGGAATAGGATGAGGATCCAAATAGCGAGCTCACAATGTTTGTAAATGGAATGAGGGTAATGTCCCTATGAAAATTCCACACTTCAGGCTCTCTATCAAAAGTCATATGAATACGACAAAAACATGTATTAGATAGAGGGAGTATAGTCCCTTCAAACAGAGAGATCTTAGTTTTGGGTCGTAGAATTCGGACCATAGGTGGTCAGAAACATGTGTGCCTCATGGTGAGTAATTACAACAACCTGACGTGAAAGGTAACTTATAGTTCCTACCACCACGTGTTTCTTGGAGAGGTTCTAGGTCAAGGGACCAAAAATGGGAGTTGAGTTGGGCTGAAGGCAAAGTACGAAGGTGTTCCTACGTACCCCATGATGATGGGGATCAAGCTGCACGTAGTTCATGAAAAGGGGGCACATTGAGGTACCTATTCTAGGGATAAAAGAGGCGTGTGGGCATGTCCCAAACACCAAAATAATCGGTATTTGATATGTCTTGTTTGTCCTTTAAGGTGAGTGGTTTTTTTTGCGAAGTTACAAGACTAGGGTATCAGGTCCTGGCATTGCCATAAGAATTATGCCGTAGTAGGCATTGAAAAATTGCGTGGTGTATGGACAATACCCAACATGACGTCCCCTACGATGAGGTCATCACAATGAAGTGCCATTTTTCTTTGTGCAGCAAAGATGATAATATCACAGTTTAGGGTCATGTGGTGGTACCCAACATGCATTTTAACGTCATGCAGCACAAACGTAGCAGAGACGATGCAAGGCAGGGAATGTGTATTGTGCAATGAAACATAACCGATGTGAATGGGGACATGATCCCACATCACGACGTATTCAATTCCGAGAGGAGAACCTCAGGACAAGGCGGCCCAATAGGGGTGAGAGAAAAAGGGGACAAAGAAACTAGCTCCCGACTGAGATGGACCCGAAAATGAGATGTCCGGGTGGTCCTACGTATCCCATAAGGATGGGAATCAATCCATACGTAGTTCTGGAGGATGAATTTTAATGTCGTGTGGGAAAATTAGGACAAGAAAAAGGATGGATAATTTTTAGAATGGGGTGCGTGTGGTGCGGCTATCGCAAACCTGATGTGAATGAGGAGGTACTCCCACACCACACCACGCAGTCCCGTAGTCATAGTCCAGAAGGCAGGATAGAAAAGAAAAATTATCAAAACTCAGGCTGGACCTAAAGACAAGAGGTCTGGCTGTTCCTACGTATCCCTTGAGGATGGGAATTCAGGTCCCACATAGTTATGAAGAGATCTTTGTATATGGTCTTAGAGCTCGGACCATGGAGGGATGGAAACCTTCCAAGTAAGCACAGACCTCGACCCGATCCCTAAGCACACATGATTCAACCTCAGTGTGGGAAACAATGGAGGAATATGTCTATAGAAATTCATGGAACGCACACTAAAGGGAAATCGGTGCGGAGCCCCTATCGCGGCTCTGGTCCTCCTAATGCACAGATGTGCACTAAGGAATAGTACCAAGAGTTTCGAAGTTCTACTTGGACATGATGAGATGGGGAAGGATGTGAATTATGTAACTGAAATTTTAGGTTTAATGGGGTTGGCGTGGTGATGGAGGATAGTTGTTAACTGTCACGGAAATGTAGTATCCACATCGCGTTATCCTGAAATGGGAACAGAAAATGAGTTTTTTCTGCTGACCATATTCGCAATGCGGGATTTGTTTTGATTTGTTGTCTGCGACCTTCGGGGGCGTTGTCCCGTAATGGTAGGAGATACCTTTGTCCAAGCATCCATGTCACTCGGGGGTCCCTTCGGGTGTGAAAGGTGATGGAAGACCTAATAAAGAGAAACACAAAGCCTGAAAAGAGGGAGGAGGCAAGTCTGAGCAGAGTCCGACATTCCAGCTACTAAACCAGAGTACCCTTAATCACACTTGTGAACTGCCGAAGAGGGTTGACAAAGGAGTCCAAGAAAGATAGGGTAGGCCAAGGGGCCATGGTGAAATGGAGATTTCCGAGAGATGGGGTTGGGCCCCAAGTCCAGACATTTGGGTGGTCTAACGTATCCCATAAGGATGGGAATAAAGCCATATGTATTTATTGAAGATACCCGGGGGGCAAGATACCCTGATGAGGAAGTGTACGACGTGGCGAGTAACCCGACATGAATGAGGAAATAATCCCGCACTACACTGCATAATCCCATAAGAGAGAACCTGGGCAAGGGGCCCAAAAATCCAAGGGGCCTGAGTCTGGGCCTCGGTCAGGAAGGCCTTACTGGCCCGCAGTTTAACATCTTGCACTGAGGATGAATAGGGGAGTAGGATACCCCAATAAATGTAGGTGTACGACATGGAAAATAACCCGATATAAATGAGGACACAGTCACATACCACACCGCATAATCCCATGAGAAAAAACTTTGGCTAGGGGCATGAAAAGGCGAATGGGCCTTGGTCAGGAAGGCCAGAACAGCTAGCAGTTTAACATCTTGCAGTGAGGACAAGGGTTGGGGTAAGGTATCTCATCCAGGGATGTGTATGACACGGCGATCAACCCTACGTGAATGAGGACGTAATCCCACATCATATCGTAAAATCCCATAAGAGAGAACATGGGTCGGAGACCTAAAAAGGCCAAGGGGCCTGAGGTTTGGCATCGCCAAGAGGAATTTCGTCGCTTGGAGATACAACGGGGCGGAATGAACCAATACACTCGATTCTTGGGACATCTTGGGGCCGACCTAACGATCTTCGACAGCAGTTGACCATGTTCTAAACACAGCATCAGGAGCAACAAATGAGCATCAGACACTGACCATATTCGACACATGAGATTTGTATTAATTTGTTGCTCGAAATCCTCAAGGGCGTTGGACTGAATTGGAAAGAGAGACCCCTTAGGCCTAGCATTCCTAACATTCAGGGGTCCTTACGGACAGGGAAGGTGAAATAATCCCAGTTAAGGAGTGGGTGAAACATATCTGTACCGATCTCTCAAAGAGGTGAACGTCTCCAGGGAGTGGGACATACAGCCAGATCGAGGTTATCTCAAGATGAATTGGTGAAAAAGTGCACCCTATACATATATCTTATCCCGAGGGGAATATTCTTGCATTTTGGCTGGTCCAACAGATGAAGTGTCCAAGAATTCCTACATATCCCATAAGGATGGGAATCAAGCCACCCGTAGTTCTTTAAGGCCATGCAGTTTAACGTTGTGCAGTGAAGATATGGGAGGATAGAAGAACATGATTGGGCACAAGGTGAGACCCTTATAATCCTTGCATGAGTGGGGCTAAGGAAGCCTACACCATATCATGTGAGGATGCTCCGAGGAAACTATACCCAGGGGAATAGTCCAAAAGAAGAGTTTGGGGCTGGGCTCAAAATGAAACTTCTGAGCATTCCTACATATCCCATAAGGATGGAAATAAATCCATACGTAGTTCTCAAGATGCAGTTTAACGTCATGAAGGACGATGCGCAGTTTAAAGTCATGCAGGACTGGATAGTTTAAGGTCATGTAGGGCCATTGTGTAGTTTAGGGTCATGCAGGACCATTCTGTTTAAGGACGTGCAGGACCATAGGACCAGGATAAAGTATTTCTTGTGTAATTTTTCATTGGTGGGAGGTGTTATGCACTCACCATCCAATGTAACCAAGAAATAAGTTCCATTGGAGTAAAACTTGTGAATGATGTAAGGTCCTTCCCATTTGGGCTCCAGCTTGGGAGGTTTCTTGCCGGGGATCATTGGGACTCGGAGGGCCAATACAAAGTCTCCTTGCAGGAAAGAGTGGAGGAAAACTTTAATGTTTAAGGCTCTATATATCTTATCCTGATTCCTTTATAGATTGTTTAGGGCACATAGCCAACTCTCATCGAGTGCTTCCAATTCATCTAGACGGATTTTGGCCACCTTATCTGGCGCCTGCTGGTCATAGACTGCAATGCGTAAATATGGTAGTTGTATCTCGATGGGCAGGACGGCCTTGGCCCCATACACCAGGGAATATGGGGTCAAATGGGTGGAATTTCAATTTGTCGTCCGATAAGCCTAGAGGGCATTGGGAAGCTTGTCGGGCCAACTCTTCTTGTTCTGGCCAACTATTTTCTGCAGAATTATCGAGAGGGTCTTTTTGAAAGCCTTGATCTGCCCGTTTTATAGAACGTGATCGAGAGAGGTATGGTTGGAGTGAATGTTGTACAAGGAGTACAATTTCATCACCTCAGCATCTCGGAAGTTGGTACCGTTATCGGTGAGGATAGCGTGAGGGACTCCAAATCAGTAGATGATGTTGGAGCTCACAAAATCGACAATGGATCGAGCCTTGACTTCCTTGAGTGGGACTGCTTCTGCCCATTTGGAGAAGAAATATGTAGCGGTTAGGATAAAACTGCACTGGCGAGCTGTCGTCGGTGGATAGGGACCCATGACATCGAGTCCCCATACCGCAAATGGACAAGAGAACTTGGTGGAGTGGAGGGATTCTTGCAGCTAATGCAGGGATTTTTCATGCACGTGGCACACATGACATATCTTGCCAAACTCAATACAATCATGGATCATATAGGGACAGATTTACCCCCTCCTTCGGATCTGATTGGACAGCTTCGGCCCATCCTGGTGGGCTCCACAGGAACCAACATGAACCTCTTGCATGAACAGCGGAATCTCAACTCCTTGAATGCAGTGGAGGATAACACCATCAAAACCGTGCAGGGGGAGTTGTTCCTTTTCCTACTGCCTTGGCCTAGGATTTCCATAGTCGGGTCATCGCTCTATAGCGCATTCGTCCAGGAGTTCGTTGACCAGCCTCTTCTGCTCCGTAAGTTGATGGCGCAACGCGACCTTCTCGGGGTCTTACTTCATCTTCTGCACTAAGGCGGACGGGTCGAAGTGCTTGACTGCTCGGACATTATCTTTACCCTTGACGGAATTCCGAGAGAGTACCAACCACTCAGTGGGCATAGGGAGACCTAGGAAGTTCCTATGCAGGTGAGTAATCCTACCTGATGGGTCCAACAATGGTGGAACATCCTCAAAGAGTAAGTCTCTATCAAGAAATTCTAGGTTTTCCTCCATGTCCATGACATCGGCCATATGTACCATGATCCTTCCTGAGGGAATGTCCTCAATATCGCATATCGAGTTGGGCTGCCATCGAATAGGGATGAAGTGGAGGGCAGTGTATTTTCCCCATCCACAAACATGCACATGGGGGGTATCCTCCCTGATGATTTTGAAGAGTACCCTAAAACTCTGAATGCATTTTTGTTGGAGGGTCCTCTAGCGACCTGGTGACTCAGGGCACTGGGCCACGGGGAGTGCGGCCAAATCGACTAGACGACTTTGCTCGCCGATTTCCTCAAAGTGTACATGGTTACTAGGGTACACCACCTGATGATAATGAAGATGGAAGTTCGTCTCCCATAGGGTTTGATGGAAGCAGTCGACTTCCTCTGGGGTGAGGGATCCTAGCGCATAGAAGTTCGATGTTGCCACAGGCCAGAACCTCTCCGAGAATTTGATCCACTGCAAAAATATTCCAAAAGCTCCTGGGCTCGGATTCAGGGCCTGGCCTCGTATTTCCCCACTCTTCAACCAGTGGCGGCTGAGGAACCGATAGCAGTACTGAGGTGGGCCACTGAGGTAGTAAACTGGGTGGCGAAGAATACAGCGAATGAGCCAACTGGCCGCCAAATTCCTGGCCATCCTCTGAGGAGTGCAGTGATCGGACTACAATGTCATGATATGATGGGCTGACAGCCACAGCTTCAGGTGCATGTATCTTAGTTACCGACAATGGGTCACGCTATTTCTCAACCACCATAGGCCCCCAAAATAGCTCTCCAGGTTCTCTAGTCGAGGTAGAGGGCGCTTCTAGTGATGATTGTGGTGACTGCACAGTTGGAACCTGTGGGACTCCCAAACTTTTCTCCTTCTGGATGTACCTACCAAGGGAGGTGGGAATCCGGTGGACTTCAAACTCTGGAAGGATGAGGCTGATATGCCTTGTTCTTACCCCAGTCCTTGACATAGAAGAACAGGGGGAGGTTTCCACTGCTGATTCGTGCTCTACATTAAAATTCGAGAAACAGACCGGTTTGATCATAGTATGAATTTTTTCGGTATTATTCTTGTAGCAGCGATGAACCGCCTTCCTCCCCCATGATGGATCTTCGGGGAAGGTTCAATTCCCGACATGAGAACATCCTTCCACCATACTAGTGTTGCGGTGGGGAGTACATCTGCCTGAGTGGGCTGGGGTGAGAGGAGCATGAGGGAAGATGTCAAAGGGGACACGGGGAGGACCTCCATACTAGATGCTGGTACAGGTGGGACCCTGGTAGCACTCATGAGAACACTGGTAGGATCTCCATGCCCAGTTCCTTTGGTGGCATTTTTCTGAGGAAGGTCCCCGTACTGATTAGACTAAACACGGGTAGGACCTCCGTGTTTGGTGCTGGTGAAGTGAAGTTTATCTACACCCCTCTAGTTTCTAGGATGAGTAGGACCTTCATCAGCTGCTATGAGGATGTGAGGAAGTTCCCCACATTGGAGAGTGACTGGATGTGTAACGTCCCCACCCCGGCAGTCCATGGAAGAAGGGACGGCTCTGTATCCAATGTAATGAGTGCGGGAGAGGCTCCCATATGAGGTGTTGCTACCACGGGGAAGGCCCTCATTCGGGTTGAATGTGGAAAGAGGCATACCTCTGAGTCAGGATTGGGAGCAGGAAAGGCATGCATCCTCCATGGTGGTTGCATAGGGAGGGCCCCTGTAGTGGGTGGAATTGCTGCGGGTTAGTCTGCAGTGGCCACTGCCTGTGCCTGCTACCAGGAGAATCGACCCAGCCTGCTGATGGGTGGTTGGGGCCTCGATCCGGGTGATTCATAAAGTTGCCTCTACTCATATTATGTAGGGGTTAATGATACACGTTGGTGGTGGATTGGGCCATAATAGTTGCTGACGTTGACACCCCTTGATGGGCGTACTCCTCGGCATGTGCCCGACGCTGGCATAGGGTCAGCTGGGCTGCTACTGGTGGTGCAGGTAGGTAGCCTACCTACTCTTCATCTCGGAGAACTGGGTGGCGACACTATCGCGGCCTGGTAGGGGCCCTTGCTAGGAACCCCTGGGACTGAACTCTGGTCGAGCAGGCCCAAACTTCCCCTACCTCATCGTCGTAGGTCATGGTGTCATCAAGGCATTCCGGGGATAGGCCCCTAAAACGATTGAAGGTGGGAGTGGGGAGCAGCGGCTCCCTGTGCAGCCCTCGGGGGTGGCGTTGATGGTGAGGCATAGATGCCTCTAAATCTAGGTAATCCATGTCCCTCTTAGGGATGAACCCTTCCTCCTCGTACCTACATACAAGGTCATTGATTACCCTTCATTAGGTAATCTACGATGGGGACAACAAGCGTCGGTGCCCGGTAGTCACGGCAGTCAAGGCCGTTATAGAAAAGGTAGATCCATGCTGGGTAGCCACGTTGACATTGCCCCTACCCCTGCGTTGGTGGGTTTGAGTTGATAGGGTTCCAGATGCAGCAACTGGGTTCCTAAAGGAAGGGAGATTAGCTCATTAGTACTGATAGAAAAAGAAATCGACACCTGATTCCCCAGTGCCATTCTGTCTTCCATGGCCTGTAAGAGGGATCCACGCTGACAACGTCGCCGACTAAGATGCCCAAAATTTTTACTGCCCCAACTTCTGGTGAGTTTCACGCCAGGCCTGCTATTTTCTTGGTGGGACCCAGCACCGGATATCGAGATCTGGTGACATGTCACACTACTGACGTCTCGAGCACCACTAATCTCCACATCGAGGAGAAGAACTTCACGTCGGGTTCACCATTTCTGTTTCCGATACTTTCGTTAGGGCGCGTGCGTTCGTCTAATTCAGTGAAATAGGTGAGGATTTTGTTACCCTGAATTCCCGCTTTCCAAATTAGGTTGGAATTCACTCCTTGTTCAGGGACGTCTACTCCTTGATCAAAACGGGATAATGGGATGTCATTTCTTCCTTCGGTGGATTCCTCCTCGGAACTCATCACCTAGTCCAGCTCTCCCTTATAGATTTAAAACGTTGTTCGTGAAACTCTTCCTGGTGCCATATTTTCATGGACACCAGTTAATTACACTACTTCTGTTAGGACATTCCAAGGGGTCCGACTAGGACAGTAACCTTTAGTTGGGGGAGTAGTCACGTTGAGATATCACTGGCATTTCTGGATGCTGGGGAATTTGCATGTCTGTCTTCTGTCCCTTATTATTGGGCTTTTTGAGGGCACGGAAGCCTGATGCATCCCATATTGAGCGCAGGGAATCATATTCCATAGGCATGTATATGAGGTTTTCCTCATCTTACCATGTTCAACACAAGGTATGTCGTAAGTTTAACATCTAGCAGAGACAGATCGGGCTGATCAAAACACTAGCGGGAGTAGATTAGATTGAAGAACCCCCCTTGAGGGAACACCGATATTAGGAGTAACACGTGGGTAGCTTCCTGAATTCTATGGATGGGAATGAGGTGGCATGATCTCACCGGGATGTGGTGTCCTGGGTAAGAATCAGGATGGATGATGGTATTGGTCTTGAGCCTCGAAGAGTCTTCCTACATATCCTCGTAGCAGGGAATCAAATTCGGTATAGTTTGGGTAAAAAATGGGCTTGGCATGTCGGCACGGAGGTGGTTCGGGCCAATGATTGTTGGGCTTGAACATCATGGAGTCATCCTACATACGATGGAATGAAATGGATCAAAGTCCCCATATTTCTGGTGGAAAGATAAAGTTTAACGCCATGCGGGACGAGGGTGAACCAACGTGAAGGAGGTCAGAACAATCAAATGGTGGTCTTGAACCTCATGAAGGCTTCCTACGTACCATGCCTTGACATGTATCAAAGACCCCTCAATTCGGGTGGGGCGTGTTGGTGAAATAATGTAATGATGGGACTTGGTCTAATGGGTGTTGGGCTTGAACCTCGTGGAGGCTTCCTACGTACCATGCCTTCACATGGATCAAAGCCCCTATAGTTCGGGTTGCGAGTCGTCAGCGAACTAACGTGAATATGGACCTGGGGATCCAATAGTGGTGGGCTTGAATCTCAGGGAGGCTTCCTACGTACCATCCCTAGACCTGGATCAAAGTCCTTGTAGTTCAGGATGGTGTGGAATACAGTTTAACGTCATGCGGGATTGGCGGCATTTGGGGCTTACGCTCTGAGGTGGCCCAAGGTGTGTCATGGTTGATGCTCACTCTAAGCTCACGGGAGTCGTGCTGAGTTTTAGAAACAGGAGGTTGCAGTGACCTGATGATCACGTCGTGAAGGGTGCGTCTGTGAGAAGAAAAGTGGGGCTTACACGTTGGGCAGCCCATGGTGCTGGGACTAACTCCATGATGGAGGCCCGAGAGCAACAAAGTGCATAGTCAGAGGAATTTGGCACCTAGGAAGAGATGAGGGGATTGGATCCTCATCATGTCCTCTACTGTCTTTGGGGACCAAAGACGAAAGGAGGGAGCAGGGGGCTCTGCCTCCTGCGAGAACGGTTAGGGGATTATTCCAAGGTGGCTGCCCTTCCCCATGGACAAACGCCACTCCTAGAAGGAGGATACCATCCCCTGTGAATACTAAGGGGCATGGAGAATGTCCAAGGTGGGTGTACCCCACGTGATAGGCACGTGGCGATGTCACATTTTAACGTCATGTGCTGAGGATGAGGGTGCATGGTAGTTTAATGTCATGCAGCTCGGACGAGGTGGGTTTATTCCGTAACCCTAGGACATACATAACCGGTACCCTCTACTCCTTGTGGGAGGGACGGTACCGGCAATTCCATGAATGGGGGGTGTTATGGAGCGATCCGTTGAAGGTGCCACGTTAGCGTGGCTATGAGAAGAAGCAATAGCCATTAGTGTGCCTATGCGAAGAAGCATTAGGCAATTAAATTCTACATGAGGTATCATCCAGGGTACTTTGAAGTCACATCATGGAAACCTGGAGGGTTTCATGGGAAAAAGAATTCCCAATCAGAGGAGTCCATATGCAGGGGCCTTTTGGAACTCGATTTCTCTGCGTGGAAAAGGGAACTTGCGAAGGGGTGTGCTGCGCGAAGTGAGGTGGCTTAGCCTTATCATAGGGAGGACGTGAAAATGAGGGGTGCTTCATGAAGTGTAAAGGCATTCATGGAGCACTGCCTCATGGAGAACAGACGCTTTGCGAAGAAAAGTGTCATGAAGCAAGGTGCTTCGCGATGTACAGTGATCTTGCCTTTACATGTGGATCACGTGTACATGAGGGGTGTTTCACAAAGCATAAACACTCTGCGATGACCTGGGTCCCCTCGTGGATCCCCTTCCATTGCGAAGGCCCTTAGGCTTTGCGAAAGGCATCCCTCTCGAGAGGGGGGATCAAAACGAGACAATGCAGAGGCACCTCGCAAAGCAAAAATACTTCGCATAGCTCATGATTTGCAGAGCGAAGGGTGCTTCCCGATTTGTGAGCTAGGAAGGAGAAAGGGCGGATTTTCCATCCCGAGGGCTCAGGGGGAGCTCCGTATTTACAGGCAAGAGGCACCATGAAGCAGAGCTTATGTGGCGCGAAGAGGGATTTGGCACCCAGGAAGAGGGGAGGGGGTCGGTTCCTCATCACACCCTCTATTGGCCTTGGGGTCCGAAGATGAAAGGAGGGATCAGGGGGATCTGTTTCATGCGAGAACAGCTAGGGGGTTATTCCAAGGTGGCTACCCTTCCCCGTAGACAAACGCCACTCCCAGAAGGAGGATATCATCCCCTATGGCGACCAAGTGGCGTGGAGAATGTCCAAGGTGGGGGAACCCCGCATGGGAGGCATGGGGTGATGTCACAGTTTAATGTCATGAGTTGAGGACAAAGATTCTTGGTAGTTCAACATCCTGCCTCTTGGAAGAGGTGGGTTTACTCCGCACCACTAGGACTTACATAAATGGTACCCTCTGCTCCTTATGGGAGGGAAGGTACCGACAATGATGTGACTGGGGGGTGTTATGGAGCGATATATTGAAGGGTCCACATTAGTGTGGCTATGTGAATAAGAAATATCCATTAGCGTGACTATGCGAAGAAGCATTAGGTGAATCAATTCTATGGGCGGTATCGCCCAGGGGACTTTGAAGCCACTTCGTGAAAACCTGGAGGGTCGCACGGGAAAAGGAATTTTAAAACAGAGGAGTCCATAGGCAAGGGACTTGTGAAGCTCGATTGCTCTTCATGGTGAAGGGAACATGTGAAGGGGTGTGCTTCGAAAATTGGGGTTCCATAGGCTTAGCATGGGGAGGAGGTTTAAATGAGGGGTGCTTTGCAAAGTGGAAAGGCATTCATGGCGCACTGCCTCCCGGAGCACAGGCTCTTCGTGAAGAAAAGTGTCATGAAGCAAGGTGCTTCGCGATGTACAGTGATCCTGCCTTGGCATGTGGATTACATGTACGTGAGGGGTGTTTCGCAGAGCATAAATGCTCTGCGATGACCCAGGTCCCCTCGAGGATCCTCTTCCTTCACGAAGGACCTTAGGCTTCGCTAAAGGCATCCCTCTTGGAAGAGGGGATCAAAACGAGACAATGGAGAGGCACCTCGTGAAGCAAAAATTCCTCGCGTAGCTCATGATTTGCAGAGCGAAGGGTGCTTCATGATTTTTGATCTAGGAGGTAGAAAGGGTGGATTGTCCATCCCGTGGGCTCAGGGGGAGCTTGGTATTTATAGGCAAGTGGCACTGCAAAGCAGAGATTACGCGACACGAAGAGGGATTTGGTTGCTTCGCGGCTGGTCGCAAACATCAGGGGAGTTCGTGGAGGGTACTGCATCCTTTTCTTCGCAGAGGGCTCACGAACATCAGGGGAATTCACAAAGGGTACCACCTCCTCTGCTTCGTGGTGGGATTGCAAACGTTACGGGCATTCGCGGAGGGTACCACCTCCTTTGCTTTTTGGCGGCCGCGTTTCTTCAGGGGACTCCGTGAAGTGGCTTTGCGAAACCGGTCGTGGGGACACTCTCTTCTTTCTTTTCAATGAACATTTTGGTGCCAACACTCTCCAAGTAACTAGGTCACAGAAGACCCAAAAAAGTGTCATCAATTATTACCTAAAATGAATGCGCAAATAGATGTTTGCAGTGTATATATATATAGGTACAAAGAGATGATTTCTCAGTTGAAGCCTAATATGTCGACTTTATGAACCTCATGGACCATTTCTCGAAGGATGGTTGAGGAGATGATTACTCTAGTCGAAGTTCTTCGTCCAACGGTAGAGGTGGAGGAAGCAGGTAGAGAGACACTTTGGCTATCAATTGAAAAATCTCGTCTAACCATTGTTGATATTTCTCGCACTAATGATAATATTTTCTTGTAATCCAGTTTTCTTGTATTGCATTCCACACTGTTTCCCTACACCCTATTTTTTGTTGAGGGTTTTAGAGAGGCTCAAAAATGTGTATATTCCTACTTATTTTGCCTACCATGAATGGATGTTCATGGAATTTTCTCCAATTATCTTCATTATATAAAACATTGTAGTTACATTCCTTTAATAATCATGGCATTTGACTATTTCATTAATTACGGTATACGAGAATGGTTGTTTTATGTGGATGGAAATCATCATGGTGGGAGATGTGTCCCAAATAATGGGTACATTTAATATCTATGGGGAGAATCTTGATAGTGATGGGACATATAAAATTACTCATGGAAACTATCACATACTTTAGTTTATGGTGTTTTAGCTTGGTCAATCTATTGATTTATTTTAGGGTATTTTATCCCAAACCATCTGTTGCTTTATTTTTGGGTCTATTAGCTCAGACCATTTGTTTCTTTAGAATATGGTCTTTTATCTCGGACCATCTATTTCTTTAGTTTAGTCTCTATTAGTTCAGACCATAAAATCATTTAGTTTAGGGCATTTTGTCTCGGACCGTCTGTTGGATATGGGGCCAACATTTGATAATTGACTCAAACTATTATTGGATGTTGTGATCCTCTATAATACCTATAGTGTTCATGATGATATTATATAGAAGGTATATGGAAGGTTTGTGGGGTGAACATGATTGAGGGAAAAATATTGGGGAAGCTATGCCCACCTGGATAATAGGAATGTGGTTGATGTAAGTTAAAATACAAATGTTTTGTACCGAGTGATATGGAATGGGGTAGACAAGATGGGTATGTCCCTTAACGCTATTGGGGTGTCAGGTTCCTCCATAGTGTCGTTGAGGCTCAAACATATTAGGAGGCCTTTTATAATGGGCCGAGATCTTCTTGGATTGTGGGTTTGGGATCTTGTATCAATATAATGACCAATAGGAGAGATATCTATTATTTTATAGGTTCTTTGAAATATTTATGAAGTCTCAAACATCAATATGATGAAGTTCGATAAGGAAGGAAGGATACCCTATAAGGGTCCAACGAATCCTAGGGAAACATAGATCTTATTTGAAAATCCTGAGCCCTACAACTTGTGGTTTCGAATCACGAGGTGTGAGCCATAAAAATGTTCAATAATGAAGGCCCACATTTTTCCTTTGGGAATGGCTACAAAACATGGTGTTGCAACATGCAGTAAATAAGATCCACTTGGATAGTCTAATTTTGAGACTGAAAATCATAGTCCAAAGGGATGAGGTCATGGGGAAGGTTTGCGAATGTCAATTGGGGGTAACTTATATCACAATGGGCTGTTGGGTTCCACCTTAGTGACATCATGATCAGAAGAATCAAAAATAGCTTTACACCATACCAAGAGGCCTCTTGTTGGTGGGCATACACCCTTGAATCAATAGCATGGCCATGATAACATATCTATTTTCCTATTTAAGGGAAATAAAATATTTTTAGTGGCATGAGACATTTTAGATCAGGATGTGGGATATATGGAAAATGTAATAACCAAAAGGGTTTGAGAACCCTAAATTTTTTGTCACAACTTCTCGAACATATTATCTCTATGTGAAGATCTGAATAATAATTTAATAATTTTCCCTTGAAAATGTGGTACAATGATCATAACATGGATTTTACAAGGGCTATATAGTAGAACCTATGAGGATTATGCCTTATTGATATATTCCCTAATCTTTTCCTAAATTCTATAAATGAGGAGTTTAGTAAGTAGAGACTCCAATTTTTCTTAGGTCGCCCTCTACATTTTTTCTACTTGACAAGATTTGTGACTCTTTACATATCAGTTTATGGTCATGTGATATGGAACCCTATGTAATAGAGATTAGGTTTGTACAGCTTTAACGAAGGTTTGAGAAGTGTAACGTCATACCACTTGGACTTGGTTTGGACGATGATACACAAGAGGAATGTTAGGATACCCATGTTCAAGAGTACTTCAAAATCCTTCTTATAGGGCGATGGAGACATTGTAAATAAAGGCTCAAGGTACTCAGGTCATGAGTGCAGATATGGGATGATCATTCTAGGCGTAAATTGTATCACCAAGGGGTGATGGGTTCAACCTTAATGATGTCAGGAGAATGAGAATCTGAAGGCCCTTTACACTAGAACAAGATATATCTATTTGTTGATTATGACCCCTCACATCAATAGAATGGACAAGTAGAGAAATCTATTTGCCTATTTAAGGGTAGTGAAAGGTTTGTAATAGCTCGAGATGATTGACACATGATTTTTGGGGCATGGGTTATGTTGCATTAAAAGATTATGGAAGCAATCTATTCTCTGGTTGTCCATGGTAAGGCTCTTATAGTCCTTTTATAAAGAGGATTGATGGATGATAACCCGCCTTGTTTATCGTCATGTAGTGGGATGTGCTTCAATATGTCTTGCAGCTATGAAGAAGGGTTATAACCAAGTTTATTGTCATGTGGCTAGAAAAACAGAGAGATAATGTCCCAAAGAAGGATGTGAAAGTCATGGTAGAACATACAAGACATGAATGGGGACAAAAGAGGTCCACACCACACCCTATACACTTCTATAGAGGAAACTTGTGAAGAGGAAAAAATGGAGATGGAATGATTTGTGGTGCATGGGGTTGGACCCGAAGACAAAATGTCTAGGAATTAATATGTATCCTGCAAGGGAAGGAATAAAGACACACATAGTTCTTGATATTCAATGATGTTTAACATCATGCAGGGAGAATGATGTTAGAGCCTACATCAATGAGGGACAAACAAACATGCACCATGACATGCAGTTTAACTTCATACAGTAAGGATGAAGGGTTCCAACACAATTTTTTGTCATACTGATAGGACAACAGAGACTTAATGTCCCATATAGTGATGTGTATGGCATGGTATAGCATACCTTATGTGAATGGTGATAAGATAGGTGCACACCACACCATGTTCACTTTCAGAGAGAACATGGGCTATGAGGCCAAAATGGAGATGGAATGATTTTTGGTTAAAGGGATGGACCTGAAGACAAAATGGTTGGGCATTCTACATATCCTATAAATGACTAAATCAAGACACAAAAATTTCTTTATATTTCATTTAGTTTAATTTCATGTAGGGAGGACTATTGTATAATTGACGTGAATGTGGGACCAAGAGACCCTCACCATGCCTCATAGTTTAATGTCAGGAAGTAAGGATGAAAGGTGCCAATGCAGTTTTTTATTGTACCGCAAGGACAAAGAAGGGGTATAGTGCCCCAAATGGTATGAACATGGTATGGTAAAAAACCTGGCATGAATGGGGACCAAAGAGACCCAAAGTATGTCCCACATCACTAAAGGGGACACAGACCAAGGGGCTAGAAAAGGTCAAAGGGGCATAGGGATGGAGTTCAGGAGGAATTCCAAGTTGTTTCTATATATTCCATGAGGATGGGAATAAATACACAGAATGATCATGATATTCCATTAATATTTACTTCATTTGGGAAGGATAAAGGTCACCCAACTCGAATGGGATGAATGCTATGGTTCTATATAATTTTATATCATGTGGTAAGGATATTGGATTACCTGATGTGAAATGAATATAATTCAATGGTTGGGCCTATAAACTAGAATTTTGGAGTCACTATGTATCTCATTAAGAATGAGAATCAAGACTCATGTAGTTCTTGATATGTTTGTGTGGTAGGAGACCTACACCAACTATGGTGATCCTCTCATACGAGGTCCACCGGAGCATACTATTTCATGTTGTGTAGGGGACATTGACCGTGCAGTTTAACGTCATGCGATGAGGACTCACATCATCTCCATTATAAACCTATATTTTGCATGATAATGGTCTATTAATAAACCTTCACACTCGATTTTTTGTGGTAAAACCATTGTTTAAATTCTTAAGACTGTGTGAATGATGCTCAGTGTGAGAAACAAGAAATTACAAGTACCCCTCTAATTATAAGAAGCCATGGAGAATAGGATGAAAAAAAATTTGTGTGGTGCCTAGGAAAATAAATAAGATCAAGGAATACCTATGTATTCCATAATTATGGGAATCAAGATGTATATAGTTCTAGAGAGACTATGCAGCTTAACATCTTTCAAGGATGAATTATATTCATAGTTTATTTCCATGGGAGAGACATTCCACGCAGTTTAATGTCACATGGTAAGGAGAATATGAGACTTACAAAAATTTGGATTCTATATTTCTAGTGATTATTCAATGTATTTATTAAGAAAACAATTAGTTTTTGTTGGTGTTACCTACTCCCTATCCATGGTGACCAAAAAATATGATATATTATGATGTACTTTGTGTATGACATAGGTTCCCTCCCACATGGGTTCTAACATCAGGGGATTATTCCATGGTTTCATTTGGGTTTTAAAACATTGAACAAATTATCCATGGTTTAATGAATACAGGTGATCCTTTTTATTAAATACCTATACTATTTGGTTGTAGTGCATTTGTTGGATGTACAGTCTGTGTAACCTCTTCCCATCTAGGCACTCCAACTCATCCTGACATTTTTTGGAGATAGGGAAGATGGAACTCAATGGGAAGCATCACGTTAGTCCCATACACCAATGAGTATGTGATTTATTTTATAGTAGTACACATGGTGGTATGGTAGGCCCATAAAGAATGGAAGAGTTTGTCCATCCATGACTTATTATCCTCTTTCCCAATCATACAAAGTATATTCAAAAGAGTCTTATTTAATTACTCTATCAATCTATTTTACAATGTATGATAGGGTGATGAGTGGTTCTATATGGTGTGATACTGCATGTATAAATTCTTTAACTCTTCTAAACAGAAATTGGTGTTGTTATCCATCAATATCATGTGAGTGAATTTAAACATGATAATGATGTGGGACATTAAACTATTTTATGATATTTTTCTTCCTAAATTCTTTGAGGGGTATCACCTCATCCCATTTGGAGGATAATTCTGTAGCAGAAAATATGCAATTGAACTACTTAGTTTTGGCCATGGGATATATCCCCACAATATCCATCACCCAAACTGTGAATGTCCAGAAGTATTTAGGCATGATTAATAATTCTGGGGACTGATGGATGATGTTTACATTAATCTGGAAAGCATGATTTTTTATGGTTAACTCCACATAGTCTTGTATCATGGTCGGCCAGTAATACCCCAACCTTCTGATCTGGTGGGAAATCCTAGTTCTAGATTGGTGGGAACTGCAAGAGAATGCACGGACTTCTCCCATGACAGTGACAATTTATCCTTCTACTATGAATCTGAGAATAATTCCATTGAATCCATGATTTTATAGTATTTTATAATCACTTGGACTATCCTACAAGGTGATGTTTTCCACTCGGTGATGGAACTATTCATTTCTAGAGTGACCCATTTGGAGAGTCCTGAAGCGAATATAGTTGATTATGTGATTCATCCATCCAATGTTTGTCACTGGTTCATCGTACCCTAGGGTGGAGCTAATCTGTTTTATTTATTTCATATCACATAGGATCATCTATGAGAACATTTTTGAGGTGTTATACATAAAGTTGTTTTCTCCTGATTAGGGTCTTCCAAGATAGTGGGTACATTTTCCAGTACATTGGCATGAGAATTCTGTGATTGAGGGATATAATGAAATATGGGCTCAAAAGGGAACTCTCCCAATAGTCCCTTGACATATCCATTAATAGGGTCAAATTGTTCCTTTTTTAATGGAATATTCATTGTTAATCTGCTTTATCACACACTCGGAATCCCCTTTTATGTTTAGTTAGGCTATGTTCCATTATAACACTAGTTTCAACTCAGTTATGAGGGAATCATAATCATCCTCAATGTTCATGAAACCTTCAAATAGTGAGAAAGAATAGGGCGTTACTGATTTATCTAGGGAGACAAATATCACCCCTAGGAAATCCTGGTAGATTTTGGGGTGCTTCATTCTTGTTCCAATAGGAATCTGAGAGTCTCCATCAAAATACACTTCCCTTGTCCAGGGAGTGTTGCGGGCATATAAAACATCTTCATCGGGAAGTTCAGTGTCCTATGGTTCATTATTCGAATCGGGACGTTCTACAATAAAGTCAACCAAGGATTTCCCTTTAACTAACTCACAGGATATGAATGGGATGTTGTATTGCTGTAGGATGACCACCCACCATGCTAAACACCCAGGAAACATAGTGCGGCCAAGGATATACTTGATCATGTTGATATGCGCGACCAAGTGAATCTCATTGTGCTGTTATTAATGCCTCCAATATTTCACTGTGATGATAGAGCAAGTATGTTCTTTCCGACATCATAATATCTTGTCTCGTTATGCATCCCAGTTCGAATGAGGTAGTAGAGAAAATTCTCGCACTTCATGACATTATTTTGAGCGAGGAGGGTACCTAATGAGTTTTCCATGGTGGCCAAATATAATATGAGTGGCCTCCCCGCCACCAGAGGCATCAAAATTGGTTGGTGCAACAGATAATTCATGAGATAATCTATGGAGTTTTGGAAATCATCATCCCATTGGTAGGTGACTCTTTTATACATCATCGTTAAAAAGGGAATGTCTTTTTCATCCAAGTTGGCTATGGATAACCAAATATAGGTGAGGTTCTCTTGGATACCCCTTAGTTATTTGAGGTTCCTATGGGTGAAATTGCTAAGATAGAACCGGTTTTATCTGGGTAAATGTCAATTCCATGGTGGTATACCACCAATCCTAGGAACATTCTTGATGTTACCCAAAAATATCTCATAAGCGGATTCATATTTAGAAAATGATGTTGCAATTTTCCTATGATTGATTGTATTTCCTTGAAGTTATCACATCACTATATAGATTTGATTACTAGTTCATCAATATAAAACTTAGTTGTCTTCTCCAAGAAAAGATTAAATATGTAATGCATGGATAGCTGATATGTGGTGACATATTTCTTTAATTCGATGGGCATGACCTAGTAGAAAAACATTTAATCAGGTTCTTTAATGGTGGTTTCCTCTTTATCCTCAGGGCCATTTTTATCTGATTGTGCCCCGAGTACCCATCCATGAATGAAAGAGCTTGAAATCCAACAGTTTCTTTGATCAAGAGTTCTCTGATTGGAATTAGGTAATCAGACCTTAGGTAATGCAGATTAAGTTTTATAAAATCAATGAATACCCTGATATTCAAGTTCTTTTTCATTAATAGGTATATTTTCTCACAACATTTAGAGTATTACACCTCTCAGAATAGGTTTCATGTGATCAACATGTTGACATGTTCCTCTACATTTGTGCTATAGGAGGGGTGAATTCTTTTGGATGCCTGCATTGTAGAGAAACAAATATTGAAATACATGGGAATTACATTAATTTTTCAGAATACTTAATACATAACCAAAAAAGACACCCAAGGACAGTAATAGTTTAGTGTCTTTGAAAACTCGGAACATAATCTTCTAATCATGGTGAAAGATATTCAACATCTCCCATAAATATATTACCCTTTTTTTTCATACCTAAAATAATTCTTTATATCCTAGGGAAAAGAAAACAAATAAAGGGTGAGCTCAAATTCTCAGTAATAGTATGCATGGTGAATATAAAACAAACCAAATACATTTGAACTTCGAAAAACCTGAACATAATGTTTAATCATCAAAATCTTGACTTGTAAAATAAGTCTCGGCAGTACGTATGTCATAGATCATAAAGGAACATAATTCGTGATAAATTATAATGGGAATAAAACATGTAATTGTTGCAAACCATTAATCACAAGATATGATTTCCATAGTAGCCAAGGAATTTCTGCCAAGACCATCATAGTGGAAAAAGTCCATTACTGAACCGGGTTTACTTGTCGTTCCAGCCCTGTATTAGTGAACCAGATTTACTTTCTATTCCAACCATGTATGTATCATGAGATATAAATCTTTTACCAATGAATTGTAGGGATATATAGGTCTCACCCATCTCATAATGAAATCATTATTATGTGTGCCACAAAATAATCATAAATCATTCATCATAACCCAATAGGTGAAATGGGTTTCATAAACATCATCTCATCATAACATAATCCATACAGAACAAATAGATATAATTTCACCATAAGAAATATAAAACCATGTAATAATAGAGAAAATATAATTGAAACATAAACATATTAAATAAGGTCATCTTATATGGAAAGTAGTTTTTATAAAAACACTTGAAATGAATTCTTGAGGAAAATATCCTTTCTTCGTCAAAACCATTTTCTTTTATCAAAATGCCAGTTAATTTTAGAATAAAATAATTTTTTTTGAAAATAATCATGAAATAATGTACAGGAAGCTTTATAAAAATAAAGCATTATGAAACCGTAAAAATCAGTTCATGTCGTATAAGTTAAAAAAACATTCTCCTCATACTTTTTCCAAAAAAGTCAAAAAAAAGTACCTCGTATAATAAACAAAAGAAAGATTCCTTCCATACCTTGTGGTAAAATTCATAAAAGGGTAAAAATGAATTAAAACATTAATGGATGAATATTAAACATTTTATTAAAACATTTTGAGAAAACATGGACATGGATGATAAACATAACCACAATAAATACTTACGGATAAACAATCTCGGATAAGAATGAGATTGAAATAATTATCCCGTACCTTAGGTCCAATTTCATCCGTACATGCAAAAAACTCATGTATAGTGGGATTAAAAAAATTATTAACTTGTAACAGAACCATAATAATATTTATTATATCATATATTATTCACTTATGACTTTATATTACCCGTTCTTTTGTCAATTACATGTTAAAGCAGTGTTTTGGGTAAAATCGTTTCATTTGTCGTACGTGTTTGGAATTGTTGTTCATGATATTAATACTTATATCCTGATTTAAATAATTCCAGAATGTAAAACATGATTTATATATATATATATATTTATTATATAAATATATACGATTGATCGATAAATGGAATGAAATACACTGTTCATGGAGACGGTATGTCGTACATATGCATGAACGTTGTTTTCGTTTCATTATTGAATTGAATGGAAGTAAATGGCATATATATATACATAAAACCAGTACCATTATTATTTCATATATTTCATTCTTACTTATTATATATACATTTTAATCATTCTTGAATGGTTAACATGGAGAATGAATCTCATCGCATCGTGGAGACGGTAATCCGTATGTACGCACGAGCGATGATATCGTTATCATAATTATTGAATGGAATTTGATTGGATGATATAATATCTCATTATTATAATAATGTTATAATAAGCATATATAGTTTTTATTTCCACCATTATACCCATCCATGTATGGTGTTGGTGAAAAAATATATTACACCACAGCGTGGAGACGGTATTTCGTATGTACGCACGCGCGGTGATTTCATTTTCCATATGTTGGATAAAAGATAAAATAGGGTTGTTTAATTTTTATAATATTATATCAGTGTATTAGTAATAATTCTTTTATTACTTTATAATGAAACAACTAAAGAATAGGATGTAGAATAAGAAATAAATTAGAAATAATCGGTAAAGGATATTACCTCCTATTCGATGCGCCTCTTCTAAACCTCCTCTTAGGGAGCTAAAGATGGTCATTATTGAAAACCATGGCCTCTAGAATGTTTCTAGGGAAGTTTAGAAGATAAATGGACATGGTTTGGCCGAGCATGAAGGCTCAAAACGTTGTAATGAGGAGAAGGAGGAGGCGGCCTTTTATAAGAGAGGAGAGGGGCACTTATGGAAACCTCTAAATTATTAATTTATAATAAACTCAAACCCCACATAAAACCAAAACATTGAGTCCAATTCAAATATGATATTATATATGGTTGTAATATCATCATCCAATAAAATTTAGACATTTTGGTAATTTATTTTAAACCTTATCAACTTGATTTATCCATGTTTAACGTATTAAAGTTTATTTGTTGTAATAATATTCTAAATTTTAAATTGTTATAAATAATTACTTATGTGTATTAAATTGTCCATAATTGGATAATTTATGAAATATTTGACCATATAAATATCAATTTATAATTTTTAAATATTTTTGTGATTTTTAAACTATTTAATAATATGTTATTTTTATAAAATAACAATAGTGTCAATTTTGACACTATTCATTTATTTAAATTTAACTAAAATCCACAGAGTATATATTCGAAGAAAATATTTAATAGAACACTAAAATGTAATATTTATCTTGAAAATTAGTGGTTCACATTAAATAGTTCATTTAATATTTATTTTAATATTTTAAATACCATTTATTAGATATTTCAATCAATAAAATAATTTCTACATCACTATTGTGTTACCATTAATGATAATTATTTTATCCCTAAAAATTATAAATAAATTCAAATTATGTATATAATTTGATTAGCTTTATATTGACTATTTATTTTCGATATTTTATGAAGTTCATCACTAAATTAAAATTATAACACTTATAAGATATAAGAAAACGACATGTGGTCACTTTCTTTGGTTTTAATAACAATTACCTCCTTTTTATTGTCAAAATACCATGAAATGAATCTATTCCAACCTTTTGGTGATATGGGTAGACATTTATTCATCCAATATAATTTTTACAGGTGTTTGTGTAATTTTATAATATTATCTTTACCCTTAATTACCTGATTTCCCATTAACTGTACTAAATAAAATTTACACTACTGGAAAAACGACCTATACCCACGGTTCAAAACCGTGGGTATAGCGCCCAAAACCGTGGGTATAGCCTATACCCACGGTTTCGGGAACCGTGGGCTGGAATGGCGTCGGTATAGGGGTCTCAGCCTATACCCACGGTTTGGAGAACCGTGGGTATAGGGGAGTCCAATTTGGCACAACGCTGTTCCAGCGTGGCACATAGCAGACCCCACGGTTTTTCAAACCGTGGGTAATTTTTTTTTCAAAAATATAGGGTGCAGCGGGTTTTGAACCCGTGCTGCGCATCTAGCAGCGCCGCCGTCCCGCTCTAACAGACCAACCCAGCCACTATTTTTATTTTATTAATATACATATATCTTTGTATATATATTAATATAAAGTATTTAAATTCAAAAAACCAATCCTGGCGGGTTTCGAAACCGCGTCGCGCGCAAGACCTTGCGTCCGCCGAAACTAATAGACCAACTCTGCTGGAATTTTTATTTGCTTAATGTATATATATTTGCCTATATATATTAATATACGGTATTTAAATTCAAAAAAGGTACCCAGCGGGTTTCGAACCCAGGCTGCGCGCTGAGACACCGGGCCTCTCTACACAACCAGACCAACTCAGCTATGCAACTTTGGATTATTTAGATTTATATGTATATAAATATATTCATCTAAACCGTGAAAAAATGTATCCCCGCCAAGTTTTTCCGTGTCCCGCCTAATTTTATTTACCCGCCATAACGCGGGAAAGCTATACCCACGGTTCTAGAGAACCGTGGGTATAGGTCTTCAAAAAAAACCCGCAATACCTACGGTTTTCAAGAACCGTCGGTGTACATCTTCGTAAAATACCCTATACCCACGGTTTTCTTGAAAACCGTGGGTATAGGTCTTAAAAGAAAAATATACCCACGGTTTTTGGCACAACCATGGGTATAGGTGGCCTATACCCACGGTTTTTGAAAACCGTGGGTATAGGTTCACATGCTATCCCTATACCCACGGTTGTGAAAAACCGTGGGTATAGACCTATTTTCCAGTAGTGTTACCGTGGTTACTATTCATAATATCTAAAAATAAAAATTATCATATTAACATAATTTGGACCTTCTGATTCCAAATATGGAATCCATTTCTACAAATTCAAAACACAGAATTTATAGTATTTAATTAAAAATTAATCCCGCTATTGATAAAAAATGTTTTAAAAGATAAAACACTGCAAAATATTGAAATGTTTTTACCTATGAATTCAATGTAAAATTAATGATAATTACTTGCATTATATTAAATGGTAAAAATATATTCTATTTATACTTCAAACCCATTCAATATTATAATTTAACCATATATATTATCTTGATGAAAAAGTTGTTTTTAATTAAATGATTGCATATTTTTACTATTCAACAAAATATGAAAGTTAACCGAAAAATATTTAAAAATTATCCAAAGTAATTTTTTATATAATTATTGCAATGAATAACTTTATTTTGTCAAATTGAACTCATAAACGTTTCAAAAACTATATTTAATATGGGTTCACCATCAAAAGGTGGCAAAACTGCATTTTTTTAAAAATACATATTTTTCCCAAAATTTTTATTTTGTACTCATACTAAGTTTTAAATAATGTGTAGGATGAATTATAATGTTATAAAATTCCAAATATTGTTAATACTATTCATACAGGCTAGTTCATAATAATATTATAACAATATTTCGTTGTTTAGTAAAACTCGGTATTGCGTACAACACACGTTATTGAGGAAGGTCACTCTTGCATGTAACAGAAGCCAAGAATAGTGTTTGCATATACTACAAGCTAATACGGTGTTGCATAATCTGGAAGCTAATCTTAGTGTAGCGTAAAACAAAAGACATGAAATAAATTAAAAATAATATTTCTAATAAAATCTCGGGGTGTTACATGCATTACTCCATGATGATCGTCGTGTAGTCTAAGATGGTGAATAGGGATATTAAGATTCAATCTGGGAATTTCTATATAGTTTTATGAAAACACATATCTATGCTACTTTAAGAATTTGATGTACATATCATACTCCTCAGAAGACATGGAGGTGCTAATCAATGTATGTTGTGGATCTTACTATATCCCCATGTATATGTACCAGAGCTCATCTATGGAGGTGGAAAAACATTCTTTGAATATTGGAGAGGATTTTCTAAGATCATCCCCATCCTCTTCTATTCTCGAATCCATGGGGACAACTGTAGGTGAGGATAGATGTTTAAGTTACTCTCCATCATTATCATGGTGAGGGTGATTAGATGGAAAAATTACATCATATCCCATCATATGGGTTGCGGTAGAAAGATGATGACGGTGACTGTTTGTGGGTACCTGAAATTGTTGGACATATCAGAATGGTCTTTCTATTTCATCCATGTTTATGGGGATCATGTATTCCCCATCAAGCATTCTCCAAGGATTTACAGGGGTGGCTCCCAATCCATTGGGGTCCGAAACCTATATAACATCGTCTGTTATTGGCTGTTTTCCTACCTTCATGTATAAGTTCACTTCAACATATACACCTCCACATATTTCGAAGGGGGTATTGTTTTCATAGTGTATTCTAACATTGACATTTATGGGGTAAGTCAAATATTGATGGAATGTTGATGGGACTTCCGAGTTGCTATGGAGCCAATGCCTTCCAAGAAAGACGTTGTATGTGGTGTCATGTTGGATAACCATGAAGTCAACATCAAAAATGATATCCCCAAATTAGTTCTCTAGCTTAACAATTATGAGGGTCCATTGATCACAATTATCATACCCCTAGATGGTTGGATTTGTAGGGTACATGTCATCTTCTCTATACCCCAAAGATCAGAGGGTTTATGCTGGGATGAAATTTATCCCAGATTCATTATATATCAACACCCATTGGAAAATGATATTATTAATCCTACATGAGATGTACAATGGATTGATATGTCCCTAAAAATCCTCTTTTTGGTCATGGTCGGTGAATAAAATAGAGACTTTAAATCCTAAGGACTAGGTTTCCACTCGATAGACCTCAGCTATAGAAACTTCTTTCTCAAATTACCATGGGATTCATATGGTTCAAGAAGTGCCTCAATGTATTCAATTGAATGGTGAAGCACATAAAGGATTGATATCTTGGCTTGGACCACAACCATCTATTTTAGAACATCATACTCTTATGCTAGAGCTTGACGCCTACTTGTATAGTGATTCTCATGTACATGCGGCTAAGGAGATAGAGTGGATGAGATAGATGTACATGGGGAATAAACAGAGGATGAGGGAATATACAATTTTAGTGGAATAATATGTATTGGAATTTATAGTGGCCTGTGTTGATTAGGTTTAACCTTTGGAAAACATTCACGCAAAACAATCAGGTGTGGGAAGCTACTGGTGGTCTCTAGGTACCTCCTTTCCTTCTTTGATTCAGATGGATCACTTACCCATGACTCTCAGCTACATATGAGTCGTATTGTGGATATGGCCAGGTTACTAACTCTGTTCATATCCGCACTTTCCTTCATATCCTTGGCTTTGGTGCATGCGTCCTCCCATTCTAATATTTTTTGTATAAAAACCATATTCATGGTTGTACTAATCATCAGATAAAGGGTTCGTCAAGTGTATCTTGTTGATAGAACATAATATGATTTATTCTCATGATGGGGATTCAATTTGGAGGGGTAGTTCTTGTACTTCATATATTCTAGGGAATAAACATTTGGGACTTAGAGCATGTTTTGGAGGAGAATCTTACTCTCCATCCTCTATTTCTTCCTTCAATATCGGGTGGACATGGTTTCATTGTTAGTGCGTCCAAGGGTTATATTGAGGTTTTCTTCAATCAGAAGGGTGTGTGGGATGTTTGGATCTTTCTTGGGTTCTTGGACCATTGTGGGCTTGAGGTTTATAGTTTCAACATCTGATTTTATTGTTTTTTTCTATATGATATTGGCATGTATTAAGACATGGATCAACATTAATAGATATATTATTCATGACACTAAAATTTCAGCGAATTTATGGAACCCACCTAGATATTTCATTGGGAATATGGGTTTATGGATCACATACCTAATATTTTTACCAAATAGCTCAAGCATTCCCCAGTCCTATGACTTCACGGGAAGCTATAAAATTGCACGATGTCAAGTTCAAGGGACTCTAGTATTCTAGGGGATCAACGTAGTGTAATGCTCCATGTTTTCCCCATACTCATATTTAGATTCCAAGCATGGAATTTCATTCAACTTATTATGCTTCATGATGTAATGTCGGCACTCATGTTACAAATTTTCAATGTGTTTTTCCTTTTTTGGATCATTGTCCATTGATATAGTAGATAGGTCGAGCTATAAATAGATTATCCTAATGATCTGGATGTGACACTTTTATCCGAGAAAAGTGAGATATCAATCCTTCAGTCTCAGATTAGTGGGTCAATTATTCTAGCATAGATAAGGAATTCACTCCTTGTATAGCTCATCAAGGATATCATAACTGGATGTAGCAAGGGGTCAGAACAAGATGAGGAGGATGTTTCTTGATAACTCCCACCATATGTCAATGTTTTCCTATTCTTTGTCATACTAACATGACTGCATCGTGTCATACCATAAAATATGACTTTGATGGATGCCTACCGATGTGGGTGTAGTGATATTGGACACTAATAGTGAACTATATATAGTTTTTCCTGACAATTCAGGCACCTATCTCTAAAAAGGTTTTGATGTTTGGTTCACCTCTCAATACAATGGTTTCTGTATAAAGGGACAATTTCCATTCCCATGGTAGATATCATCATGGGGAGGTTGACCATGGTGGATGTAAGAAGAAGATTCCCTATGGCCCATATCCAAAATACCACAAGGAGGACATTCATGGTAATGAAGGTCTCTTTCTTCTGCATCAATATAAGAGCTGACAGACCCTTGTGGTGATTAGAGTGATTAACAAAAAACATCAAGGACACTAGCACTACAGAGATTAGAAATATGAGTCATGTTCTGCATCGTGGCTAGAATATGATCCTATATCTTTCGTGGTTGTGTGGGGATATGGGCCTACTGTATAGAGATTGCCATAATTTTCGTATAACCACCAGTGGATGTAGGGATATGATCCCATTGCTAAGGAGATATTGGAATATTTCATTTTGCTACCTCATTTTTATATGTATATGAGTCTGTCATGAGGCATGTACCACTCTCACTTGGTTTCCTCATATGGATCAAGAATATATTCATGGTCCGAATATGCATTTTCCACCATAATATGCTGATGGACCTCTAAAATGGGAGAAGTAATATGATCCTTCTTCTATATTTCCATAGGATGTTGCTGGTGGAGTCGTCTGTTATTAGAAGAAGCAATATGTTCCTTGCTTCTGTGCCTTACTAGATTATACCAGTACAGTTCAATGACATGAATATATACATTTCCTAAGGCTTGTTCCACACTCACCAAGTTTTCCTCAGTCAGAACGAGGATATTGGCCTAATCCTGGGCCTTCGTATCATGCCATATGAGATCTTCAACATGAATTTTCCCCTGTCTTGAAGCGTGTTATTCTCTCACATGGTTGGACCTAGTCGGAATGAAATTATGATCCTAGTACGATGCCTCCCCCTTCATTTTGATATACCAACAATCCTTCTAGGAAAGAGAAAGAATGTTTTCTTTCTTCCAGTACAACCACATCATCATGATGATCATAGTGTTGAGTCATCATGGCTTTAGAGATATAAGTAGTAGCCTCTCCCTTAATATGAAACTATTCCAAAATATTATGCTGGAGATATTTAGTTTTTTCTATAATGTATTGGTACTTTAACAATGTTTGGGAAGGAATTAAAGCCTGATCATCCTCTATTACCATGATGTATTAACATATTTTCTCTATTGAAGTGGGGATATGTGCCCACATTTAAGCTCCATGTCCCATCAGGATATGCCCATGGGATTCATGCATGGGAGTAGGAGTATGAGCCACCCCCATGTTTTCTACAAGAATATTCCCACTGGCTTTCTCATGTTGAGCAAGGATATGAGACTATTGGCTAGTCCCTGCTAAAGTATGATGGTGACCATTGTTTGTAGGAGTAGGGACATTTATCCCTTTCTAGTTATCCGACATCTTATTCCTTTGATGTGACTTTCTTGGAAGAGCCCATTCATGGGTGTATGAGATGTTTTTCATTCAAAAGGATCCCTTAGTAAAAGGATGATAGGTACCAGTATGATGATGTTGGTGATGATAGTTAGCAGAAAACCTCCTCAGTGGTACTTGGATCATAGGAGATCCAAATATAGCCTCCTTATGAACCATCATGATTTAGGTAAGTCAGTAGTTTTCAGGCTCCAATTATAGTATCCCTAAGATATTTTTCATGAAAATGGGGGCGACATCCATTGTGGTGACATTTTATGAGTGATGTGGAATTGTCAGCTACTGTGCCTGTATAATCTCACATGTAGAATCCTTGGTCACGATCGTGTCATATTGGTGGTACTCCGAAATCATCATGTTTTCTACATGTTTATTGATCCGTTCGGAATGTGAGATAGTTTTATGACCCACAGGGGTAACAGAAGCGGATGATGTGTTGGAAAATGTGTTTTATAATGAAGAAATTTTCTCATATTGGAAATATAAAAGCATGAAGACAACAAGGAATAAGGTCACTAGTTAGTCCTAGGTCATATTCCAAATTAGATATTCATGGTTAACATAATTATCCTGCATTCCATTTTTTGGACATTTTACTCATGTGGACTCATCAACACAATGCTGGAGTTAAAAGAATCCCATTTTATGGTGGTATTAATTCTTTTATTTTATAGAAATTATTGAAATATTTGGAACAAGAAGTTACATCGAGTTTATCAATGTTGGTTTCATGGGAGGTGCAAACAAAATGGATTAACCTATTATAACCTAGTCATTTTTTTATTTTAAAGATTCACATTGGGTTCACCATTTTTGTTTCATCAGAATATCATGAAAAGGAATGGGTTTTTCTCGCCACATTACCATTTCTCTTTTTCCTAAAACTCTCAATTGTCTCCCCTTCCATAGATGAGTATAGACCTACTTTACAAAGTCTGGTTTTCATCTACGTTTTGAGGCCCAATGGCTTTTAAAGAATCATATTTGTCGATAGGATGTGAGTTCATTCTCATTACACCCTTTTGAGGAGAATTTTTTTTCAACTCTGGTAAACACCTATAGATTTTAGTCATGTTCGTGAATCTCTCTATAATCTCGATATGGGACCAGTTACCCAGACAAAAAAATATGGTTCAATTATATTTTATGTAAAATAATTTGAGATTCATCTGTATGTATATAGGGTTCTCCATCATTTTCCAATAGCGGGAAATCACTTATGTGTTAAAGTCACATGAACATGTTCTTCAGGCTATATTTATATGTGTAGAGGTGGTTGATATTTCAAGGATGGAATTGATCCATTATGAGGCATCATAAATATCCTAGTTATTTTAGGAATCAAAACCCATGGATTTTGATTGCTTTTGGGATTTACACAATGAGGATTCTCTATTTATGATTCCAAATGTGGTGTTCGTTGTATAACCTTAATCTCACGTGATCCATGCTCATTTTGAGAAACAAGTGGGAGTTTATGATTAGACTCATGGATTGTGGATATATGATATTCATATTGGGGCAGTCCACAACATATATGATGTTGAGATTGAAATTTTAACGAGGCATCCTACGTATCCCTATTATGGTGGAAATCAAAGTCCTTATAGGTCTTTAAGGCTGGGTATTACACAATAAGTCTTCCCTATTTATGGATCCTATTGAGGGGCTCGCTGAATCCCCCAAAGCCCACATGAGCTATTATTGTTGTGGTAAATATGAGGGATTGCATGATCAGCCTCATGGAATGTTGGTATGGGATTTACATATTGGGACAGTCCTTGATATATTTGATATTGAGATTGATCTTTTATGGAGGTATCTTATATATCCCAGTTAGGGTAGGAAACAGATTACTAATAGTTCTATAAGGCCGAGGATTACAAATTGAGGATTCTTGGATGAATGGGCCTTCATATCGTTAAGGTGTCTTCTGATCCTATCAGCATACCCTGGGAGTCATTATCTGTCCTGGATTTCCACATATGGGGTGTGTCGCGAGATCCATGGTGACATGGTCTGGTGGGTGTCGTATGTCTTGGTCAACACCATAGGGAGACATCACGAGTCCATTCCATCATTTCTTATGGTGTGCCTCATGTCATAGTAAACACATCAGGGATACATAACGAGTTGAGACCGACATTTCTAGAGGTGTGCTGCATGTCTTGGTTGACATTTCCAGGAGACATTGTGAGATCGGGACGAAATGTCCAGAGGCGTTATGGGTCTCCGTTGACTCATTTTGGGAAGCGCACTGTGAGGGCTAGATCATCATGACTAGAGTTTTCGATGAGGATCAACTAACAAGAGTAAACACCATTATTTGAGTCTAGTGATGTGTTTATAGGATGTCACATGTCCAGGGTGACAACCCCATAGTGGTTTTGGTATTGGGGTGGTGCTCACAGAAGGTTTTCAAGACGAATGGATGTATCATGATATGACGAATAGATTTATCATGATATGGGTTACACAAAATTCCATTTACCCATGTCTTCAAATGTCACATGTGAAGACCACAGAGGTCTGTGGTCATGTCCTTCACTTGATTTTTTCACTTAGATTCCCAGCTTCATCAATTGTATTGCGAGTACCTCAGCTTGGTTCAGTGTTATTTTGTCTTGGGTGATGCATGATCTGGAAGACATGTGATGTGGACTACACATGTCTCACTAGGATACCTTTTTGTGATATTTGATTGATCACATGAAGGACTTCATTATCAGTGCATGAAGGCTCTGGCGGTCCGCCCATGTATTACATAGTAGAAAGTTTGTCAATCATGTGATCAGATGTGCATAGAATCCTGAGATCTAATCATCTACATGGGTAACCTCTAGCATCTAGTCAATCGACTAACACACCAACCCACTATCCAACCAACCCTTTTTCGAGTTGTACTTGAGTATTTATAGGCACAACCATCACACATACTCACCGGTTTGTGTGTGGAATATGACATGAGTCTTTTATGGAGTCTATGTGGGGTCTAGTGTTATGTGGTTTGGCAAGTCTCCATGGTGGAACACATCTGGGGTGCCTATGGTTTTTTAGTGGTTATCATCCCATCAATCCTTTCAATGATTATTATCGATTATTGAAGACTCACACCTTTAAGGGATTAAAAGTTCTCATGTAGACATATTAAAGGGTCTTCGTGAGATCCAAGTGCCTATTAGAGGGAACTCATGGGTCATTGTATATCCTATCATAGGGTCTCGTGGTCTAGGTAGATGGTGTGCTAGACACGTCACATGTTCTTCAGTGACTGAAAAACCTGCTCGCCTCCCCCTATTCTATATTTTTAGTTTTATTTTACCAACATCAAGAATTAGGAGCAATTTAATGTATAGAACTAACGGAATTTCCATTATTTTTCGTAGATTAGTAACGTGATCAATATTTATGACATGTAGATGTATAATTATATCATTGTAAAACATGTCTTCTCATCCTTAGAGAGTCATAGGGTACCAGGACATGCACTAGTTATTTTGTGTTGTGAAACGTACAAGCCATAGGGACCTCTCTAGGTGAGGCAGTCATGACACTGAGTTATCACAATTTATTATGGGTCACTCAGGGCACACATCACATATCTTTCCGTGAAAATGAACACCACTAACCTTCTCCCTCTTGATCCCCTTTGTTTTCATTGACAAAGGTTTGTAGGTATGCATGTTTTCTTTGGTAATATCCACAATTTTTACTCGAATTTCTGTTGGTGTCTCTCTTTAACAATTTTGATTATATGAGAGTGCACATGTATTGTGTAAATAACAAGGCATTTGTCCTTACAAGGTTGCGGGGTTGTCTGTTGGTTCCCATGAGACATTGTTGATGAGTCGAAGGAGCTATGAGAGACGCATCGGACATGTCAGGATGAGTCATATGTGTTCAATGGTGCACTATATGTCTTCCATCGTCTGTAGACACCTCTCAACCCTCCAATTTATCTCCTTCGTTCATTATGGAGAAGTCTCATAGGTCTCACAAGATTGATTGGACATCATTTATTGATATTTTTCATCCCAATGATTCTTTGGAACATGATATTTGTTACTATTGTTGGTCTCTTCCTTGTTATGTTACTTCCCTTGATTTTATTTTGGGGATTTAAAATGGGTTTTTAGGCATATTCTGATGAAAAACTGTGCAGCCTTAGGGGACGCTCATCCGACCTTCACTGTTCGGTTGTTGGTGAGAAAGGGTGGTTGTTGGGGAGGGTTTTGGATTTTTGCAGGCTTGGTGCCATGTAACGAGACATCACATGACCCTGAAGTGGTTCTGTGACCTTGATCCTTTTAGGGGCTCACATGTTGTCATACATCCTCATCTCCATTTCATTATTGGGAAAGATAATGCCCATTTTTATATATTTATTCCTTTGTAAATTTTTATGGTGCTTATTTGGACAGCGTCAACATTCACATAACTGGGATGTTAAAAAAATTTGGCCCCCGAAGTTCTCTTAGAGAGTGTTGTTTGGTCATGTGGATAGAATATGTATTGGATTATAATGAAAATTGTCCACACAACATTCTTAGGACACCATGTTTGGAATTTATACATCGTGTAAGGTGATTACACTTCGTGTAAAAGAATTTAATTCAATACAATGAAACCAAATCACCTAATATTTATTTTATAAAAATCATCAAACAATTATATGATGTGTAATCCCACTACACAATAAGTAGAACTTATGAAGTTGATTTTTCACCCTATTTTCCTTTTTTGTTATCCGAAACTCTTTTAATCTTACTCAACTCACCATGAACCCATGAAAAACTTAAACTATTTTTTACCCATACTCCATTATTTTTAAAAATAATAAATCCCAAAACATTAGGTCAATTTCTCTAAAAAGTCTCTCCATCTATGAATATGACTAGGCCACCAATGATGAAATGAAAAACTCAGAGTGAGACATACATGAAATTAGATGGGATCTTACACAATTTAATTATATTTTCGTATACACAATTAAGATATTATATTAATATTGTAATTAATGTATAAATAATATAACTATTTAATAATTTGTTTTCTATGAATGATAGAACCATTAACTATTTTCCCATTATCAACCCATATATGTTATTTTAAATATTTTAAATCAAACGACCCCAAATTGTCTAAAATGAACTTGATAAATGAGGTGACTATATAATATATGGTAATAAATAAAACAAAATCTACTATGATAGGGGAATAAAAATAAAAAAAACTATCTTAAGAATGTAAATTGTTAATATATGTTTATTATATATGCGTTAAAGAAAGAACGTAGTGATTTGGACATAAGTTAAGTGATTTCACATCTCAATTTACTTACATTGAGGCTCATACAATGTTCACTAGATGTATTCGTTCATGTGGTGAATGTAATGATATATAGAATTATTGTATAATTAATTTATTAAAATTTATTTTTTTAAATATCCATTTCAGTTTCTCTGCATCAATGTTATTTTCATTCAACGTCTCTAAAGTGTTAAGGTTTTATTCTTTATTCCCATTTTTATTAGGAATTATTCATTTTTTAATATCAATTTTGCGGGTTATATGTTATTTATCATATAAACCCAATATATATGATTATCATATGATTATTTCTATGGTTTCCATGAAATTATTCTATAATTTGTTCTCTATGATATATCAAATGGTCCTAGATATTTTTTTTTATGAATTTTTGTATTATTACATCATTAGTCGATGAATATTTTCTTCCACGACCATGTTTATTTATTTGTTTTCAATAATAATATTTTATATGATTGAAATATTATTCAGAAACTTTTAAAATATATTTTTCCCACTTATCAATGATTTTAAATGTAATATTACTATTTACTAAATATGAAACCTTTTACTTTTTACCAAAATTGTTAAAGGAATCATTATTTTTATATTTACTAAATGAACATTTTTTTCCTACAATAGTGAATGTTTTTTACATCGTAAGTTCCTTATAAATTAACTATGGTTCATTTTTAATTAATCTATTTTCTTAATATTCAATAAATTCATATTTAAAATTTTATCAAAATAAATATAGTTGTGTATTTTTTAGATAATGTTTTGAATTTTATTTTAAAAATATTTTCATCCATTTTACCATCCTTAGATAATTTTTATGATTTTCAACGGATATAATATAATGAAAAAATATTCTTATTTATTTGATTGTATTATGTTCTTTTTTTCCTATATATTTATAATTTAAAACACCAAAATATCGTATATTGGAATTTCAGTATGAATATTTATATTGATTATGTATTCAATTGTTATCAATTTCCTTAAAATGATGAATTAATTGGACTTTTTAAATGATTTTAGGGGCCCATTATATCCACATAATGAGTTAGAATGTCTCTTGAGATAAACTATATTATCTATTAGGCATATTCCTAACCCAATTATGTATGATTCTTTGTGAGAAAGCCATGATGGTATGATTATGATGTCAGGAATTAGGAATTTCATCATTAGAGAACTAGATTTAATTATCCATGTGATTATTTAATATGTTATCATCAGATATATTTAATTTTCATGTTTTTATGGTTTTTTTGTGGAACTCTTTTGATATCATAATATTTGAAAATTAAACAATAACATTCAATAAATTTTATTTTTTAAATGGTGAATTGTTTTTTAAAAAAATTAATCCTTTACAAAAAACCCATGTGTACAATGTTTTGTAATTTAATGTTTTTTATAAAAAATCATTATGAAGAACATTGGGGAAATATTTTCATTTCATGTGTAAGTATGGTTTTTTAGATCAATTAATATTATAGAAAAAGGAAAACTTTTATATGGGTATTCATGTTTTTCAAATGACTAATGACCTTCCTTTATTTTTATATCCCTTATAGAAATATTTGTTCTCATATTACATTTTAAATTTTTTTACAAAGGGATTAAGGATGGGTAGTAATTATATAAAATAGTGTCTATCTATTTTTGGGTCTATTTTAATTGATTTAAACATGGTATCAATGAAACAATGGTTTTCATTTATTAAACCTATGACTATGGAAACATTTGTTACTCAGTGGAACTATATAACTCTTATTATTATGTATGATATATAAGCTTTATTTAGGATTCTATAAAACTATAAACATAAAATATACTTGGAAAATAATAATTTGATTCCCATGTTATAAATTATGTGATTATTGGTTTTTTTGTTATGGATAATTATAGTTAGAATAAAAGAAACTGTTTTGATAATTTTAGAGGTTATGATGTTATTTGATCATATGATATAGTTCATCTATATCCATAGATGTTAACATTATATATAGGAATTTTTTATTGAATAGAATATGACATGGTGATTTATATCTTAGTATTTATCAAAATTATTTGATTTTTTATTATGAATATATATATTATTGTAAGACTAATTGTTTTTATTTCGGTAAAATTGTAAAACCAATAAGAATCATGTAAATAATGGATGTGAATCACAATTCAATAGTCGTATAAATGAGAAAAAAACCAAGATGTGAGTTGGAGTGAACACTATGATGGTTATGTTTCACATACTATCACATGTTATGGTTATTAACCTGAACGTAGGTAAGTTTATTAATGATCCAAATAATTGAGAAATAGATTTCCATTCATGTTCAAGTGATCTAAATCATGAAGGGTAAATTATATAAATACCTGTATATAGAGAATGTGGGATGAAGAAACAATGAAATTGTTTTATTGAAAATTGAAATTTTATTTAATGGTGGTGGTATATTCATTATAAAAATCATTTTAATATAAAGAATGATCGTGAATTTCATTTGAATAAATATAATAATAATGGTTTAGGATGGTCATATACTGAAGATGAAGAAATTGTGAATGGTATATAAAATGTATGAATTATTTTAATATTTTTTATTATATATAATGGAGGAAATATTCTTAGTTTTATAATTATAAATATTAAGGAATTATTTAAATATTTTTATTATAATATGGAAGTTATTAAAGAATAAAATTACAATGAATGGTTATAGGTTTATAAGTGATGTGTAATGACTGATGTGTCCAAATATATGGGTCCAACGATTATCATGGAGTTGAATTTTATTTAATGGTTTTTAAATTTACGGCTGATGATATGTTTAAATGAAATTATAATATTTTGGTGTTTTCTATGATGGGAATATTTTAAGGGACATTTATTTATTTTTAATAGATATTTATGGAGTTAGAAACTATTATCCTTAATATTTCTTTTATTAAAAACATATTTTTAAATTATTGATTTTGTATTGTTTGGGAAAAATGAAAGATATTGATAACCTTTAGGGTTAATATGATCTCTATATCTAATGAAATTATTGATGATTTAGACAATATATTAATTAAACTTTGGAAACATATCTTTTATTATATAGATGACCACTTTTTTCAATGTGTTTTTGTTACTACATAATTAGTTGTATATATAAATTTTTTTTCTAAATAGGTAAAATTTTATAATTAAGGTGAGTGGAAATGTTTTTGACTAATATGGGATTTTATTTGATTAATTCTGGTTGACTTATATTTGAAAATATATATTAATTCAGTTTTGATTAATGGGGATTCAATTTATTTATTTGAAATATTTTCATATTTTTTAGATTATATGATTTGACTGTGTACATTTTTATTATTTGACATTATGAGAGATTAATGTTGTATCATGAGAAATGTGAAAATGTATTTATATTAAAATGTGATAAAATATATCTAGTGTTTTTTTCATTTTGTTCTAGAATAATTTGAAATTTTTTATATTTAGTTAGTTATGAAATGGTTTAAGATCAAAATTGGGTGTTATAATTATGTATTTTGAGATTAATGTATGTTTCCAAAAAAATAACTATTTTAGTCAAGAATTAATCATTTTGGAAAATTTCTAATAGATTTATTTATGGAACTAAAAACACCCAAATGTTCAATATCCAAAGGGACATGTTTTCCAAATCTAGGCACTAATTTGGTATTTTTAACCACAATACTTAAGAACCCACATTGGTAGAGAGGATGGTAAGTCGGGATCATCACACCATTTTTTTGGGGGAATTACCCGGTAATATGGGAATCTCTTATATATTTATGATATGTTCATGAATCCATATTAATTAACCATGTATAACGTAGGTTTCCCTAGAAATTTGCTGTCAATTATTAGCATGTGTGGGATTCAGAATCATCCATATGTATTGGATGTTCTCCATCAATGGAGATATCTAAACTTATTTGACGTTATACATGAAAGGTGTACTTTTATATACTATATACAGATTCTTTGGTCATTATTATGACAATTCTGGTTTTTAGTCCAGTCGTTGTGGTACTCAAGGATTTATCAAATTTCAGGGTGATAGAGGTTACTATATATTTTGTTTCAATGTGGGAGATGAATGTTGTTTATTTGTTGGGATTGTACCTGTAGATGGGATACTTATGTATCCCTTTTAAAGGAATCAGAACCCTTATAGTTTTGTTCCGCTTAATGGGAAACATCATTTAATTTATGCTAATGTGATAAGGACTTAAATGTAATGTTTGTTTTTATGTGGTAAGGACATCTAGGCGGATGTTTCCAAGTCAAATCATGGTGTAGGACTTATGCCTATGTAGCCTAAGGAATATAGAAAGGATACGAGTTTAAATGTTGTATTACAACCTTCTGGGAATATTTCCCAAAGAGAATTGGGTTGATTTGGAGTTTTGGATTGGATATTTAGTGAGGATTCCAATGCATCTCGCATGGAGGGGAATCAAATCCAAAATGGTTTGACGTGTATCACAGGGGAGTAGGATTATTTTAGAGAAATAGGATTGGGATTACTCATAAATAGGATTTCCTTGTAGCATAGTCCTTAAGAGATGACGTAACTAGTGGATATTTAAGGGAGACTTAATTCACGACCTATTCTTAAGTTGGATGACTAAACTAAGGGAGTAAGGGTTCGAATCATAAGGGTGATGTCCATCGAGCATGGGCCATGGGTGAAGGATTCCTACATATCCCAATTATTGATGGAATCAGAGTTCTTGTCATTCAATATATGAGGAGGATTATGTGGGCTTTGTGATCATAAAAAACGTATAAGCCCACGTGAATCATTGTTGGGGTGAGAAACAAGAGGATTAAAAAGATTCAACAAACCACACACATTATCATCTACTAATGGAAAAGGTCGGGCCTATGATGAAAGATTCCGGGGTGATGGTTGATGAGGTCATGGAGTAATGAGCCCTTTAAAGTCAAAGGAAAGTGAAGGTCATTTTTTAGGCCCGAAAGACAATGGGCTTACTCTGGGAGGGATTCACATTTATATTTTTTGGGGGATTATTCTTGTGGAGGGTGCCCATTTGATGATTGGTTGGGGGTTAATACAGTGAATAATGCCTATTTGACTATTACTTGCGGATTAATTATAAGAATGACGACCATTTAATATTTGGTTAGGGCATACACCTAATGAGAACTCCCATTAAAGGTTTGTTTGGGGTGTACTACTATATAGGATTCCAATTTTAGGATTAGTTATGGCTTACTCCTATTGTGGATGCCCATTAGAGGTTTAGTTGGGGATTGATCATAAATAGGATGCTTATCGGAGGATTATTTTATTTTTTCTCCTAAGTAGGATGTCCATTAGAGGTTTGGTTGGGGATTCCTCATATGAATGATTACCATTAAGCTTTGGTTGGGGCTTACTCCTAAAGAGGAAGCCCATTTTAGGATTAGTTGGGGAATAATCTTAAGGAGGATGCCCATTAGAGGTTTTTCGGGGCTTACTCATATGGAAGATTCCTATTGAGCCTTAGTAGGGGCTTACTTCTAAGGAAGAATCCTATAAGAGGCTTGTTTGGGGCTTACTCCAAATGAGGATTCCCATTTTTGGATTAGTTGGGGCTTACTCCTAAGGAGGATGGCCATAGAGCATTGGTTGGGGTTTATTCATATGGAGGATGCCTATTTTTCTTTGGGTGGTTTTTTACTCCTAAGGAGGATTCCGATTTGAGGATTAGCTGGGGATTAATCCTAATGAGGATTCTCACTGAGATTTGGTTGTGGCCTACCCCTAATGAGGATGACCATAGAGCATTGGTTTGGGATTACTCCTATGAAGGACTCCCATTGAGTTTGGTTGGGTATTACTCCTAAGGAGGATTCTCATTATTAAATTAGGAGGTGCTTAGCTTAGATCCATGGCATAGGTACACAACAGAGGTTTGCATCGTAGTTCCACTACACAGGTCTGAAATACATGTTTGCAGTGCAGTTTCGCTGCACTAGTCGACTATGAAGGTACTTGGATCAATTCCTTGGCTTAGTAGTGTTGTTATTTACCCTAACAAGACCATGATTTATCATGTCCCATTAAATTATGTCTTCACACTTGTTTAATATATCTACATGAGAGTTTTGGTTGGCCTAGCCGAAAGGGGAATCACAATGAGAACTTTGGGGCTTCTTCTGAATTTCAAACCTCTAAAATGGGGATCCCTAGGGTCATATTTACATGAAAATACATAACCCTTGGTGTAAGAGTTACTCTGCACAGGTCCTCCACATAGGTCTTCCATGAAGGTCCTATGTGTAGGTCTTATGGCATAGGTCCTCCCCATAGTTACTTCATGTAGGTCCTATATGCAACTGAGGAAAATGACTTTATAAAATTTCTATTTCATTCGAGTTCCATAACTTTTGTTCTGTAAGTCCATTTGGGATCTGTGTCCAATCAAATTGATGATCTTGAAGAGTTATACACTTATTGAAGTAGTGAATACAGAAGCCTTATTTTAAGTATATTAGAATTTTTTTTGGGTGCGTTGACACCGTTTTATCATCGATTATGAAATTCCATGGCCTACTCCTTGAGATAATGGGTCTTCTCAATTATCCCTCATTGTGGATAAATCTCTCCAAAAATAAAAACCCAACCATTAATTCAACATTGAATATCATGGAACACAATTATTTGTTTTAACAACCCCCACCCCCCATAGAACTAGATTTGCATGAAATGAGAATAATCTTATTCTAATGTAACATTATGGCTCTTTGAAAAATTCAAAAATCATTTAGATTAAATTATAGCTACACTATGTTTTTAATTATTATCTAATGTTTTCTATTATATGAGGCCTAGTGAGTATAGTTTGACTATTACATGGGTTGTATAGACAAGCCTATTTCTTTGTATCTTTTTTTGTCAACCTAATTCTTTCCGAAGCTAGATATGGAGGATACATAGTGGGAGAAGATTGTATTTTTCCTAGTCCGTCCCTTTTTCTTTTTGAGTTTTCAGCCTACAAATATTTTCTTCTTTTAAAAAAATTTATGGCTCAATGTTTTCTAAAACATAAAAAAATGTATGTTTAGGGAGATGAGACTTGAATTTTTTCTAGGGTGACCTTTTTGGGTTTTAAACATAGTTAGTGATATCTCTATTTTGGTGGGTAGTTTAAAGACATGCATGTCATACTAGTAAAGATAGTGGTGTAGTTTTAATATCTTGGACCCTGAATTTTTGAGATTAAATACCCTAATAAGGATAGATGTCTAGAAACGACCTGATATTCTTTAGATACTCTCATGGGGACACTTGAGTCTTGATTTTTTTGTCACCAAATATAAAATTAGGATTATAATAATAGAGGATTTCTCTTCTAAGAAAGAAGTTACCTCCAATTGGAATCCCTATTATGGGGGATGTATTATGCCAAGCCAAATAGGGCACGACTGCATAACCAAATGGTTGAATCCTTATACCGACAGGCCCATTATGAAGGAAAATTTTATGCAAGGACAACTAGGGAAAATACGATACATTCTAGTAAAGGAGTTGCTATATATTTTGAAATATTATTGGGATTAGAAAAAGGGGTTTATGATTTGGATGTCTCAAGACCACCATGGGTGGATCTTCCAAGTAAACATATCTAAGAATAAAGAGGCCATTTTTACTTACATATGAAATGAATTGGTAAACAACTTGTACATGAATTTGGTTTATGAATGAGGGTATATTTTTCATAAAGGAGTTCTCTAATTTTTTTCTGTGATGTTTAATGTCATGCAACACAGATATTATGTTGTGCAGTTTCACGTCAGGTAGTATGAAAATTATGGAATTTTTATAATATGATATGTAGTTTAAAGTCATGTAGCAAGGTCATTGGGGGCTGTGTAGTTTAAAGTCATGCACTAAGAAAATTATGTTGTTCAGTTTCATGTTGTGCAACAAGGACATTGTCGGGATTTGATTTAAGGTCTTTATCATTGAATGAAGATTTTATAGTTCTTAAATTTATGGAAATTCATCAATAAATGTGCTACCATTTTCTTGTATGGAAAGGAATAATTGTAATCATTGATTTGGGGATTTCAGAATATGACAAATGAAATGGGAAAAGGGTCTAATAGGATTTCTGGGGGGGTCTCTTCTAATAATGTCGTTACCACAATATTAAAACCTGTTATGGGAGATTCATTATGTAGGGCCGACAAGGGCATGTTCTGAAAAGAAAAACAATGAAATCCTTTGGATGACTGTGCAGTTTTGTGAGAAACTGATGCAAAGCCACCTAAGGGAACATACTTCATAGTCAAGAATAATATCTCACAATAATTTTGATATTCTATTTCTAAAAGTTGATGAATGTATATGGATATTCATATTTTCCCATGAATAGAGTTTGGATTATGGAGAAAAGTACATAAATATAGGAAGATTATTTCCAGTCATGATTTCATAACAATCAGAGTAATTTAATATCTATGAAGGTCTGACCAAAATATAGGAAGTATGTTTTCTGATTTTTTAGGTCATATGAATAGGAAAAAAAATATTATGGAAATGATGGATGACTTGTGGTAAAATGATCCAATGTTATTTATGTATTCTTTGAAAATGTGAATGAAAAATAAGTAAACCGTAGTCATAAATACTTTAAATTTATGAGAAAGGATATGGGTAATGTATGAATGGGATAACCACTATTAAATACAGGTTTCTATATATCGTCATCCTGGGTTAATGTTAACAAATGAAGATTCTCTTAAGAATGACGTTACTACTTGTTGAAAAACACATTATGGGGGCTATATGATATAGGTCCAACTATGTAATATGTTGCATAGCCATGTAGTGGAATTTATAAGATTACATTCCTTTTATGTACATGGATTTTATAAAAGGCCAAATAAGGAGCATGCTTCATTGTTATCCAAAATAGATCTCTGGTATCTTACATTCTATCATCATAAACTAACAAAATATTATGGTGATCTGAATTTATATCATGATTAGCAGTATTACATGTGAAACGAGAATTTTCCAATGAATAAAAATACTTTTCAGACAGATGTTGTCCATGAATTGGTAATCCCTTACATAGATTTGACTCATATTTATAAGAAAGGGCAATATCTTGATTTCTATTATGGGTTCGCTGAGGAGAGGACACAAAATAAGTTCTCTTTCATTGATTTTAAATTTTATGGAGTAGAATGGGAATTTTCTTTTATCCTATGGATTAGAGTAAGATCTATATCCTTGTTTTTACTGTGTATCTCATTAGGATGAGAAATAAGACACATTTATGTACCATGTCGTTTAAATTCATGCGGTATGAACTCTATGTTTTGTAGTTTAGTGTCCTACAATAATGAAATTTGGTGTCTCCATGTGAATATAGATAAGGCAATATGGTTGAACCAAGTAATAGAGCCCAATAATCAATACATTCCTTTTCATAGAAAGAATCAAACCACACATAGCTCTTAATATTGTTTCCCATAAAGTTCTGATCCATACATAGGGAGTGTGTGATTTTTCATAATTTTGGATAGTCCCAAGATAGGAGTTTCAAGTGTCCCTACATATCTAAATAGAATGTGAATCAAGAAATACATAGTTCTTTGAACTTATTTGTAGTTTAATGTCATTCGGTAAGGAAGAAGATGAACAAAAGTGAATAGATGAAGATGTTACCTCTGGAACTAGGTTAAAACCTAGGCATCAATATATATCATGTTGTAAAAATAATCAAACCACATGTAGTTTATGAAACATTCACTATGTACATTTTATTCATACTCATAGGGAACAAATGAGCCTTTTCATGTTTTGTCCTAGAATTAGAGATATAGACATCTCAATGCATCCCATTGGAATAATAATTAAGCCATACGTAGTTCATGATATGGTTCCTCACACCAACTAGGTATTAATGATAGAAAGGGGGGTTTTCAGGTAATATTGGACCCTATCTTGAATATATGGCTATCACAACGTTTCTCATTGGAATGTGAATTAAGCAAAAAATATTTTCTGTGACGATAGTTTCCCATAACAAATGAGTTTTATGTGAGAGATGGAGGATTTTAATACATTCCAGAATAATGGTTATGCTTAATAAACTGGATGGTATGAAAATCAAACCAAATATTATATAATAGTACATTGTATATGTTTAGATCATATGTAGGAAAAAATGTGAAATAAATTTCTTTACTGTTGAGGATGGGTCCATGATTGGAGATCTGGGCATTACAACATATCACATTAGAAGGAGAATCACGAAATACGTAGTTCTGGAAGAACGACATAATTTAATGTCATGTTTCAGGGATGTAATTCAACTTATGCAATATAAAAATTGTGGATGGATTAGGGAATAAGACCCACGTTTCACTATGTATATTTCTAGGGGATTAATCAAGTCACACATAGTTTTTAAAAAGGGGTCCCTATGAAGATCTGACTCAAACCTAGGGACAAAGGGTCTCAAGTGCCACTAAGGAGTAGAAATTATATGAGTAATACTTGTGCATGGAAGATACTCATATTTTAAATAACCACAATGAACTTCAATTTATAGTATATTTTGGTATTTGTTAATGTAAAATAAAGGGGAATTCAATCATATAGTTTAATGTCATGTAGTGAGTACAAAATATGTTGTGCAGTTTAAATTCATGTGATTAGGAGAAAGATTCTAGTCATTATTATGTCGTACAACATCTATGAATTTGGTTGCTATGAATTTTAATTCCTTGCAATTAGGACATAACTCAATGTGATTACACAAAGTAATTCTTCAAGAATCTTGTATCGGTACTAGTTTTAATAAGTTCTCCATCCATTGAGATTATGCAATAAGCCTCAATAGAGTGGACCTTTTGTATCAAATAAGGCCCTTTCAAATTTGGCTCATGCATTGGAGGCTTCTTTCATAGTATCATCAGAGTCCTAAGGACTAATACAAATCCCCCTTGAATAAATGATAACAGATAATGTTTCTTATTAAAAAAATTCAATATATTGTCCTAATAGATCTCCATGTGATTCATGGTATGAAATCTTTTTTTCCCAAATAATTATAGCTCATCCAATCTCTTCTGAGACTATTCATCTCTATATAACTGGTCACAAATGGAAACTCAGATTGAATGAAATTGAAATTAAATAGGAAAAATTACTTCTACCCTTTACACCAATGAATACGGGGATGACCATGTTGTAGTATGGGTGGTAGACTAATAATCCCCCAAAATGTGGAAGATATTATTAGGACAAGGCTTTTAATATTTATCCACCATCTTTTGGTCTATATTCAATAGGGTTTTGATGAATGCCTTTATCTTCAATTGGAAATTGCGTGGTCACGATATGCATGGTAGGATATGATAATATGCTACTGATATAGATTATTTATCTCAGTAGTAAAAAAATTGGTGTATTTTTCCATCAAAATTGTATGACGGACACCAGATCTGGTAATGATATTAGCATTTAAAAATATAACAATTCTTTTGGTCCCATCTTCCTTAAGAGTTATTTCCTCATCCCATTTGGATAATAAACTAGTATTAGTAAGAATAAAACTAAATTTCATAGGCAAGGCTGTAGGACAGGGTCCTACTACATCCATTCCCAATGTAGAATACGTCAAATAGTATTTAGATTTATAAATAAATATCGAGGGTAGATGAAGGATGTTGTCCTTCATCTGGAAGGGATAACACTTCACAGTAAAATCTATCCAATCTTGCATCATGAAAGGCCAAAAATAATGAAACCATTAGTTTTGATCAGAAATCTTATACCCAGACTAGTGCGCACCACAGTATCTTACATGTACTTCTTTCATGATAGTCACAATTTCATCCCCATCAATACATCTGAGAATAATTTCATCGAAGCCCCATTTATAAGAGATCTTTTCGTGATCTGGTCCATCATAAAGGGTGAAATTAACTAATCGATTCTAAATTTTATTCCTTTTTAATTCTATCCATGTGAAGTACAAAATTTTTAAGATATTACATGATGGGTGTCATCTGTATCATGGTATGACCATATGGCTCAGAAATGGGACTAGATTCATTTATTTCCACTATTCTAATTTTGATAAATGGTGAAACCAATCGATGATGAGAAATGAAAATTATTATTTCATCCTTATTTGGATCTTCCAACGTTTTGGATACATTTTCCAATGCATCATCTTTGGCATTTTGTGACCATGGGATGTAAAAAATGTTGTCTCTTAGGTAAATTATTTCACTAAACCTTGAACATAATCATTAAGGGTAATTAGTTCTTCTTTACTAATGGTGTAATCCAAATTGATTTTTTTAATTTGTAATTCTAAATCACCTTTCACCTCAAGGTAATCAACTGGTACATTGAGTAATAATTATAGGTCTAAAATGAGAGCATGATATTCTAACTCATTATTGGTATCAACATCAGATAATAAAACTAAATATGGAAACATTGCCTTCTATGGGAAGATTAGAACAATTACTACCCCAACTTTTTTTGAGATTAAGGTCTTCTATTCTCATCCATGTTGGACTTCTAGAAGCACCATCAAAGTGAATTTCACATAGTTAAGGAAAGTATTTAATATAAAAAATTTATTCATCATGAAATTCATTATTCAATGATATATCTTTTGCTAATGGGTGTTCAACAAGGAAGTATGATAAAGCTCAGTCTTTTACTACCTTCTAAGGCACAAACTTTACATCAAACAATTTTAGAATAATCACCCATCATGAAAGACATCCTGTAAGCATAAGATGATTACGGATAAATGTGATCCAATTATTGAGAGATACCTAGTGGACCTCATGGTGCTTCATGTAGTGCCTAAATTTCTAAACTAAAAGGGTTAAATATAGGAATATTTTCTCAGTATCTGAATATCATGTCTTTGCATCGAGCATGATTCAACTGAGATAGTAAAGGATATTTTCATTCCTAGTATCATTCTTTTGAGTATGGAAGGTGACCAGTTATCTCTCCAAGGCTATCACATAATTAATGAGCAGCTTTCCTTCAACATGTGGAATCGGTTTTAGTGGTCTCAAGAAGTATTTATTGAGGATATCAAATTCTTCTTGGAAGTCATAGGTCCATTGATAAGTGACCTTTTTCTTCATCAATTAGGTGAATGTAAAACATTTACCTTCATAATTAGCTATGAATCACTGGATATAGTCCAAATGTCCTTGAATTCCTCAAAATTCATTCAATTTTTGAGTAGGTTACATTCCAAGGATAGAATTAGTCTTCTCAGGATTGACTTCAATATCCTAATGCCTTACAAAAAAGTTGAAATTTTCCTAAGGTTACCTCAAAAGAACATTTCAAGGGGTTCATCTTCAAATTATGATAATAAACCTCACAGAATATATTCTCTAGATCATTTAAGTGATCAAAACATTGTTTGGACTTAATGGATAGATCATTAAAAAAGAAATTAATGAATTTACCAAAGAAAGGTTTGAAATTGTGGTGTATTAGACATTGATATGTCATAATAGAGTTATTCAAGCTAAAATGCATTACCTGATAGAAAATTATGCCTTCTGGGGATATGAAATCTACATATTACTCATATTATATGGCCATTCAGATTTAGTTATACCCAATGTAGCCATCCATGAAGAATAGTGATTTGTATCCAACTGGTGAATCAATCAATAGTTCTGTTATTGGAACGGGAAAGTCATCTTTAGGTTAATTCTGGTTGAGATATATGATATAATTGAAAATTATGATTTTACCATTCTTCCTTTTAACTTGGAAAATATTGGATAGTCATTTGGGACATTTCAGCTCCCTGATAAATCAATATTTGAGGAACTCTTTGACATCAGACTCAATTTTAGAGGCATGATTTTGTGGGGTTCTTCTAGTTGTCTGTCTAAATCCCTAATTGTAATGGCCCAGACCTCTCCGGACCATTCTGTTGTTGAAGAGAGGGTAATGAAGTGTTCTAGAGGGTATAATGGACTTTTCCCACACTTTTCAGAATTTTGTAACTACACGTCGTGTAGGGTGAGTAAACGCCGTGTGACACCTTGTTGGGTATACCCCATGTTGAAGTCGTGCCCTTGCCATGTGTAATAAATGAGTACACTCCATGTATCACATACTACACACCATGTAGTTCCTCCCCGCGTGTGCATTACCGTGAAATCGTGTGTTGACCAGTCAACAGCTCTGTGCTGTGTTGAGGCTGTGTCCTTGCCGCGTGAAATAAATGAGTACACGCCATGTATCCCATACTACACACCACGTAGTTTGTCCCCGCATGCGTGTTACCCTCAAAACATGTGTTTACCAGTCAACGGCCGTGTCCTTGCCGCGTGAAATAAATGAGTACACATCGTGTATCCCATACTACACGCCGTGTAGTTCCTCCCCGCGTGCGCGTTACCCTCAAACTATGTGGTGACCAGTCAACGACCGTGTGCTACGTTGAATGCCATGTTGGGAGCCACGTAGAGACCCTGTAAAATGGCTATGTACACTCCGTGTAATTTAGTTTTTTACATCTATAAAAGGAGGGGGCCTCTACTCCTTTTAAAATCACTCCTCTCCTCCCCTCTCCTTCGAGCAAAGCTCTCCCGAGAGACTCCAAAGCTCCTTTCCTCCACAACTTCTTCATCTGAGCTCCGATTTATCATCTGTCAGGGTCCATGAGATTGTAACGACGAGGCGTAACTTCTGATCTTAGATATGTTGCATTCCCTTTGGCCTTTCCTTCCCAGCTTCCACCTGAGGAGGGTTTTTCGGGTTTTGACAGAAGCGACTGACGCCGATGGATGTCTTCTAAAGGTGGTCAGGGGGAGCATTTTGATCAGAACCTATTGAGGTAGGGATCTTACCTTCATCTCTCTCTATTTAGTGTATCATGCGGGGTGGGTGTCCTATTGTTTTCTTGATATACGGTTTAACCAGTAAATAAAGATAATAACCGGTTAAATAATGGGTTTGGGGAAACTCTATTGATATTGTTGTTTTATTTTCCATCAATGATTATTCATCGATTATGTTATTAATTGAATAGGCTTATGCCTACTGAAAATCACTGTCGTTGGGGGACTTTGCTTGCACAATTAAATATTGCCCAGTTTTTCTGGATTGTTTTTTGGATGGAATTTCATAGAATGTGGAAATTTGGTTAATCACGTAAAGTTGCATGATTAAAATCTGGGACCCTAGTGTGATCACCCTGGTTGAACAAAATGAAATAATTAACATGTGGTTGTGGTTTTAGTTTTGTGGTGTGTGAAAGGGGGGGTGAATCCAGAGTTGTTACGAACAGTATGGGCAGCGGGACTGCGATAAATGATGTTAGAGGGGTGATGATGTGGAACGAGCCTTGTTTTTTGATATAGTGGTAGAGATGTGGATATAGTGGAATTAGGGTTGTAGTAATGGGTTGGGTTGTTAAAAGGAAGTGGAATTTTTATAAATGAACTATGGGGAAAGATAATGAATTAAATGTGGGAACAATCAATGGGGTTTGATTGATGATAAAAGGTTGGGTTGTGTTGCTTGTGTTTTATCTAACTTGATTTGTGGTTGGCATGGATTTTGTTCTACGAAATGCTTGATCCGGTTGATAGATTATCTGTAGTTAAGGAACAAATAAACTATTACTGATGAATCATGAAAACCTAAATGGTGTTGGTACTGTTTGTTGTGTGCATGTTTCATAGAAGCAGTGCCGAGGCACGTGCTCAGTTTCTCTGTTTAGAAGCCATAGGTTGGGTTGCGTGTTTGGTATAAATATATATATATCTATATTTTTGTGTTTTGTCGCACCTCGCCCATGTTGAGAACTTAGTGCCAAACACTCACATTTCATGGGAGAGGGTGTTTTCCCCTTAGTCACTGGCTTCTTTCTACTCCTTCTCCCATAGGCTTTGATGGCTTGAGGCGACCTTACACCCAAGACTCTTCGGGTAGGTTTCGATTAGGGTTCCTTCATCCCAAGACACTTCGGGCAGGTATACTATTCCCAATAATCTTCGGGATGAGGCCCAGGTGTGTGCGGGTGGGATATGTGGTTTGTGAGTCCCAGGTGTGTGCGGGCGGGATATGTGGTTTTTGAGTCCCAGGTGTGCGCGGGCTGAATATGTGGTTTGAGAGGCCCAGGTGTGTGCAGGCGACATATGTGGTTCTTGAGGCCCAGGTGCATGCAGGAAGGAAGAGTGTGGTAGCATCAGGACGTTCACCATTAGGAAGAGCATCTATCTAGTGAGAAATGGTGTGGGGGTAAACAATACTTGTTCTTATATACTATTACCTGTTGTTTTGTGTTTTTGGTGAGCGTAGTTGGTGAGGTTAAGTAGATAGAATTCCTTTCTAGGTTTTGGGTTCTTTTGTTGTTCTCACGGGACATTTGGATGTCTCCCCACCTCTGCCCGAGAGCTATAGGTTTCCCTACTGAGTATACTTGTATTTTCACCCTACGTTTACTTTCAGGTTTCTAGGAGGACTACCAGGGTCGTGCGGGACCCTACAAGTTAGGGACAGTTGGAGTTGTTGCAGTTGCTGTTTCATTTGGTATTGTACTTTTGAGCTTTCTTTTACTTGTACTTTGTTTCAGAATTGTTTAAACATGCATGTGGGATTGGTTTGGGTTTATTTCTATACACTTGTTCTTTTCCCTTTTGGTGGTTGACTTTTCATATTTCCCAATATTAAATAATAAACAGGGTAATGCCTCCCATATTTGTTAAAACTCATACCCTTGGTGTTAGTCACCACTCTGGGGCCTACTGGAGGCGTGACTCGGGGGGTCATTATCTCCCTTTCACCGTTGCCAGCTCAGGAGGGGCATCTTTGGTGGGAGGGGGTCATGACATAATGGTATCAAAGGCAGAGTTTGAGAGATAGGATGGAGTCTCGAGTTAGGCACAATGAGGATTGCATGGGATGGTAGGGCGATAGTGTTGGCTGATCTTGGTGTGTGACATAGGCCAGGGAAGACCAGCTAGGACACAGGATTTTAGGGCCTCCCGTGATTCGATGCAAGGACTCCGAGCCTACCGAACAACCAAGTGAGACTACGTTTATTGCAGGGTAGATACCCTAGGGAATTTACAAGCATCATCATGATTGTGTTTTACTTGATTTGGGTGCTCTAAGAAATAAATAAAGTGATAAAATGAAACCTTTAGAAATTTCCTTGATACTTGGGCTTAGGCGATCTTTGTTTACTGTACAGATATGGCACCTGTATGTCATCCCCGGGTGGCTCAGACAGCCGAGGCCCAGCAGATTCAGGCGGTTGATCAGTTGAGGATTGACCGAGAGGAGAAAGATAGCCAGTGACCGAAGGCTCTCCGTTCTTTCCAGCGACAAACCCTCCAGAAGTACGAGGGTAATACTTCAGATATGGAGACAGAGGGGTGGATTGAGGAGCTAGGGATCACATTTACTTTGATCTGTGCTCTGGGGGAGTACTAGGTTCCCCTAGTAGTTAGTCAAATGAGAGGTGCGACATGTCAGGGGTGGACTCTCTTCCTCGGTGGGAGGACAGAGACAGAGGTTCTGTGGGATGACTTTGAGAAGGAATTCCGCGAGGAATTCCTTTCTTCCATGATCAAGGCGGATAAGTAGCAGGAGATACTCTCCCTTCAGAAGAGCAGTATGTTAGTATGAGATTAGGGGATCAAGTTCAAGGATCTCCAACACATTGCTACTGATCTATTTTCAGATGAGGAGTCACAGGCGAGACGTTTTGAGGAGGCTCTTCGTCCTTCACTCCAGTATGTTGTCACCCCCTTCACCCTTCCAACGTACATGGCCATATAGAAGAAGGAAGAGGTTGTAGAGAGGATGCACTCGTAGGGAGGTGCACCACAAGAGGGGATCCATCCGGGTTCTTTTAAGGGGAATGCAGTCAGCAGCAGGTCTCCTGCGACTGGACCTTCTAGATTCAGGATAGTAGGGAGCATACCCCAACAGTTCCAGTTTATATCTTCAGGTCCTCGTCCCTTTTTCGCGATCACAGGACCGAAATGTTTCTCTTTTGGATGTTTGGGGCACGTTCAGAGTCGGTTCCCGACCGGAGATCAGTATGGTGGAGGTGGGAAGGTTCAGCGCCCGCCTCAGCTGCACCAGTTGCCGGCGAGGCCCTTCCAGCAGCAGCAGGACCCTGATCCTTTGAGGGTAGACTATGCAGGAGAAGGCCGACCTCAGGGTGCTCCTCAAGGACCTCCACCAGGGTGTGGTCTGGGAGGTGGTTGACATCAGAGAGGTAGAGGAGCTGGGCGTGGATAGTTGCACCCAGCAGAGTTGGAAACTTCAGCAGAACCACATGTGGTGTGAGGTACGATTTTTTTGTTCAGCACTCTCGTTTCTGCATTGTTCGATTCGGGATCTTGGAACTCATTTTATTCACCCATTATAGCCCATTCTTTGGGTCTATACGTATAGAGACTTTCCATACCCCTGGTGCTGAGTACACTAGTTGGAGGTCATACCAGCATATCTTGTGTTTTCTAGGGATGTGGGATGATGTTGGGACCACATAGATCTAGTGGGGATCTTCTTTTTCTACAGATGCAGCCCTAAGATGTCATCCTAGGCATCGACTCACTATTTTCTGTTAATGCCATTATCGACTGCTTCTGAAGTAGAGTCGTGTTCTCTGACGTGGATGGGAAGCGTGTAGCATTCGTTGGCAAGAGGATATATCAGGTGGGAAGCCGGCATGTAGAGCCTGTCCTTTCCTGGTTAGGCGGGTTATCAGTGGTTCCAGCTGATACAGAGATGATGGATGTTCCAGAGTTTTCTAGGGAGTTCCTCGATGTTTTTTCCGAGGAGGTTGTGACTCTACCCCCCCGACGCGACGTTGAGTTTGGGATAGACTTATAGCCTGGTGCCCATCCGATTTCGATGGCCCCTTATCGGATGGCACCTTCGAAGTTATGGGAGTTGAGGATTCAGATTTACAATATGATGGAGAAGGGTTTTGTTCGTCCCAGCGTGTATCCATGTGGTGCTCCAGTTTTGTTCATAAAGAAGGCAGATGGTGGTCTCAGGCTATGCATAGACTACCGAAGGTTGAATCAGGTAACGATCAAGAATCGTTACCCCCTTCCAAGGATAGATGATCTCTTCGACCAGCTATGGGGAGCATGTTGGTTTTCTAAGATTGATCTATGATCTGGATATCATCAGTTGAGGGTAAAGTATAGTGATATCTCTATGACAGCTTTCAGGTGCTAGTATGGGCACTTTGAGTTTGTAGTGATGCCGTTTGGAGTTAAGAATGCACCAGCTTTGTTCATCGGACTTATGAACTTTGTCTTCCGAGAGTTTCCAGACCGGTTCGTCAATGTGTTTATTGAGGACACCCTGATCTACTCAAGGTCAGAGGAGGAGCACGTTGAGAACCTCAGGGCAGTCTTGGGAGTCCTTCGACACCACCAGCTTTATGGGAAATTGTCGAAGTGTAAGTTCTTGACGCAACAAGTAAAATTCCTTGGGAATGTGGTGTCTCAGCATGGAGTGTCAGTGGACCAGTCGAAGGTGGAGACAGTAGTTTTCTGGGTGGCACCCAAGAGCGTGGCAGAAGTTCGTAGTTTCTTGGGGTTGGCAGCTTATTATCGGAGGTTTGTTTCGGACTTCTCTCGAGTTACTGCTCTATTGACAGCTTTGACTAGGAAGAACTAGGTCTTCCTGTGAAGTGAGAAATGTCATGATGATTCGATTACCTGAAGGAGAAGTTGGTCATTTCTCCATTACTCAAGATTCTAGAGGAAGGGTTGTTGTATGAGGTTTTTTGTGATTCTTATGGCCTTGTTTTGGGGTGTGTACTGATGTAGAAGAAGGGTGTGATCTATTATGGGTTGAGGCAGTTGTGCCCTCACGAGTGTAACTATGCCACCCATGAACTAGAACTTACAGCAGTAGAGTTCTCACTGAAGTTATGGGGAAATTACCTCTTTGGAGAGTGCTTTGTGGCCTTCTCAAATCACAAGATCTTACGTTATATCTTCTCCCAGCGTGACCTGAACATACTGCTGTGGAGATGGGTCGAGTTTCTCCTAGACTATGACTTCGATATCTCTTAAACTAAAGGTAAGGGAAACATTGTGGCTGATTCCCTGAGCAGGAAGTCAGATAAGGAAGTGGTTCGGGAATCTGCTGATGCTCGGAAAGAAATGGGAGAGTTGGCTGCCTTGCACTTGGATGCAAGGGTATAAGGTATTAGAGGATGTTTGTTTCAGATGACGGTTCAGTACTCCTTGTTGCAGCAGGTGGAAGAGTCTCAATGGGAATACTCCAAGGAGGAAGTAATGCGGGATCGTATCGATCAGGGGAATGCTCCAGAAGGATGGTCAGAGGACAGCCGACATCCGATGCTCTTTCATGGAAGGTTGTTTGTTCCGGAGGTGATGCATGAGGGAGTTCTCCATGAGTTCCATAGCTCAGCCTTGTCGGTGCATCCAAGAGTTTCAAAAATGTATCAAGGCCTGAGGGAACAGTTTTTGTGGGCCGGGGTGAAACGGGCAGTGGAAAAGTTTGTGGCTAAGTTCCTAGTGTGTCATCATGTAAAAGATGAACACCGTGTTCCTAGTGGTTTGTTGCATTTTTTAGATTTCCCCAAGTTGAAATGGGATGACATATCAATGGACTTCGTCATAGGACTACCCAGAGCCCAGGGTGGTTATGATGCTATCTGTGTAGTGGTGGATCGGCTGACTAAATCAGCTCACTTTTTAGAAATTAAGGAGTCTGGCTCAGTGAGTACCTTAGCAGAGAGGTAAGTAGACGAGGTGGTGCATTTTCATGGAGTTCCGAAGACTATCATATCAGATCGGTATGCTTGGTTCACCTCACGAGTCTGGAAGGGGTTACAGAATGCTTTTGGCACCCAGCTACGCCTTAGCACTGCTTTCCACCCCCAGACCGATGGGCATATAGAGAGGACTATCCAGACATTGGAGGACATGTTGCGAGCGTGCATTCTAGATTTCAGAGGATCAAGGGAGTGACAGTTTCCTTTAGTCGATTTTTCCTACAACAACATCTTCCACTCTACTATTGGCATGGTGTCGTTTGAGGCTTTTTATAGAAGACCATGTCGTTCACCCATTTGTTGGGTAGAGGTTGGAGAGACAGGTTCTCTTGGGCCAAAGGTAGTACAGAGCACCACATAGAAAATCCAACTTGTGCGTGAGAGGATGAAAGTGGCTCAGCACCGACAGAAGTCATATGATGATCGTCGGAGGAGGCCCTTGGAGTTAGAGGTGGGAGATCATGTGTTCTTAATGGTTTCCCCGCGATGGGGGCAGCAGAGGTTTGGGAAGGGGAGTATGCTCTCCCCTAGGTTCATCGGACCTTTCGAGGTGCTGAGACGAGTTGGCGAGGTGGCATATCAGCTAGCCCTGCCACCTCAATTGGAGATGGTTCATGACGTCTTCCTTGGTTCGTGTGTTGTGGAGGCATGGAGGCCTCGAGGAGAGCACTTGGGAGCAGTAGGCCCAGATTCATGCTCAGTACCCGGAGTCGTTTTGACTTGTGTTTTTCTTGTTCCTATGAACATTTTTATGATGTTATACTCTCTACCTTTGATAGATGGAATGTTTGGATTGTCAGTTGTGAGACATTTTGTTTCCTTATTCTCTGGAAGTATGTAACATGTCCGGATGTGTGGGGAAAGGGAAAAACCTGATCCTTAATCGAGACACATTAATGTGGATGCGATTGACCCCGTGCAGGTGAGTCAGTGCCGCCTAAAACGGATAATAACTCGACAAGGGAGAAGTAATTTCCCCAAGCCATGTGTTTGGATAGTGTGTTGGTTGTACGCTGTTGGGGGTAGTGTAAGTTGAAAACTCATAATATATGGAAGTAGAAAAACCCAATTCTTAACCGAGATGCATTAATGCAGATGTGATTAAACCCGTAAAGGTGAGTCAGTGCCACCTAAAGCGGATAATATCTCCACATAGAAGAAGCAATTCCTAACAAATATGATTACAATTGTTGGTTGGGTTCTTGTTATAACGAGAGCCCTAAGAGGTATCTTATTGGGTTCCTCTAGGTTGGTTTCTGAATTCTCCGGGATGAGAATGTTTTAAGAGGTATCTGATGTAATGGTCCGGACCACTGCGTCCCGTTCCATTGTCGAAAAGATGGTCATGAATTGTTCTGGAGGGTAGAATGGACTTTTCCCACACTTTTCATAATTTTTTAACTACACTCTGTGTAGTGTGAGTAAACGTCGTGTACCACCTTGACGGGTATACCTCGTGTTGATGTCATGTCCTTGCCCTGTGAAATAAATGAGTACACGCCATGTATCCCATAATACACGCCGTGTAGTTCTAGCCTGCATGCACGTTACCCTCAAACCATGTGTTGACCAGTCAACAAACGTGTTCCTTGTTGATGTCGTGTCCTTATCGTGTGAAATAAATGAGTACACGCCGTGAATCACATACTACAGGCCATGTAGTTCCTCCCCGCGTGCGGATTACCCTCAAACCGTGTGCTGAATAGTCAACAGTCGTGTTCCATGTTGAGGTCGTGTCCTTTCTGTGTGAAATAAATGAGTACACGCCATGTATCCCATACTACACGCCGTGTAGTTCCTCCCAGCATGCGCCTTACCCTCAAACCGTGTGTTGACCAGTAAACGACCGTGTGTCGCGTTGAATGCCTTGTTGGGAGCCACGTAGAGACCGTGTTAAATGGCCAAGTACATGCCGTGTACTTTAGTTTTTCTCACCTCTAAAAGTAGGGGTCCTATCCTACTTTTCAAATCACTCCTCTCCTCCCCTCTCCTTCGAGCAGAGCTCTCCCGAGAGACTCCAAATCTCCTTTCCTCCAAAACTTCTTCGTTCGAGCTCCAATTTATGATATGTCAGTGGCCACGGGATTGTAACAAAGAGGAAGAACTTCTGAGATTGGATATTTTTCTTTCCCTTTGGCCTTTCCTTCCCATATTCCACCCAAGAAGGTTTTTCAAGGTTTTGATAGAAGTGACGGACGCCGACGAATGTCTTCTAAAGCTGATCTAGGGGAGCGTTGTGATCAGAACCTCTTGAGGTAGGGATCTTACCTTCATCTCTCTATCATTAGTGCATCATGTGGGGTGGGTATCCTCTTATTTCTGTGATATATGGTTGAACCAGTAAATATGGATAATAACCGGTTAAATAACGGGTTTGGGAAGACTCTATTGATATTGTTGCATTATTTTTTATTAACTCTTATTCTTTGATTATGTTATTAATTGAATAGGCTTATGCCTACTAAAAATCACGGATGTTGGGGGCCTTTTCTTTCACAATTAAGTGTTGCCCTATTTTTTGGAATGTTTTGTGGATGGAATTTCATAGAATGTGGAAATTTGGTTAATCACGTAAAGAAGGCCGATTAAAATCTGGGACCCTTGTGTGATCACCCCGGTTCAACAAAATGAAATAATGAACATGTGGGTGTGGTTTTGGATACGTGGTGTGTGAGGGGGGGGGGGTGAATCAAGAGTTTTTATGAATGGGATGGGCAGCGGGGATGTGGTAATTGATGTTAAAGGGGTGATGATGTGGTACAAGCCTTGTTTTGTGATACAGTGGTGGAGATGTGGCTATATTGGCAGCAGGGTTGCTGTAATGGGTTGAGTTGTTAAATGAAAGTGGAAAGTTGATAAATGAACTGTGGGGAAAGATAATTAATTAAATACAGGAACAGTCAATGGGGTTTGATTGATGATAAAAGGTTGGGTTGTGCTGCTTGTGTTTTTTCTAACTTGATTTGTGGTTGGCAGGGATATTGTTCTATGAAATGCTTGAACTAGTTGATAGTTTCCCAGTAGTTAAGGAACTAATAAACTATTACTGATGAAAATTGAAAACCTAAATGGGTTTGGGGTTGTTTGTTGTATGCATTCTTCATTGTATTAGTGCTGAGGCACATGCTCAGTTTCTCTGTTTAGAATCCATAGGTTGGGCTGTGTGTTTGGTATATATCTATATATATATCTTTATTTTTGTGTTTTGTCACGCCCCACCCATGTTGAGAAATTAGTGCCAAACACTCCCATTTCATGGGAGAGGGTGTTTTTCCCTTATTTACTAGCTCCTTTCTGCTCCTTATTTCATAGGCTTTGATGGCTTGAGGCGACCATACACCCAAGACTCTTCGGGTAGGTTTCGATTGGGGTGGTTTCATCCCAATACTCTTCGGGAAGGTGTACTGCTCCCAAGAATCTTCGAGATGAGGCCCAGGTGTGTGCGGGCGGGATATGTGGTTTGTGAGGGACAGGTGTGTGCGGGTGGGATATGTGGTTTGTGAGGCCCAGGTGTGTGCGGGAGGGATATGTGGTTTGAGAGGCCCAGGTGTGTGCGGACAGGATATGTGGTTCTTGGGGCCCAGGTGCGTGTGGGCGGGAAGAGTGTGGTAGCATCAGGACGATTGCCATTAGGAGGAGAAGCTAGCTAGTGTAAAATGGTTCAGGGTACCCAATACATGTTCTTATATACTATTACATGTTGTCTTGTGTTTTTGGTGAGCATGGATGGTAAGGTTGGGTGGATAGAATTCTTTTCTAGGTTTTGGTTTCTTCTGTTGTTCTCACGGGACATTAGGATGTCTCCCCACCTATGCACGAGAGCATTAGGTTTCCTTACTGAGTATACTTGTATTCTCACCCAATGTTTACTTTCAGGTTTCCAGGAGGACTACCAGGGCCGTGCGGGAACCTACTAGTTAGGGGTAGTTGGAGTTGTTGCAGTTGATGTTTCTTTTGGTATTGTACTTTTGAGATTTCTTGTACTATTACTTTGTTTCAGAATTGTTTAAACATGCATGTGGGATTGGTTTGGGTTTATTTCTGTACACATTTTCTTTTCCCTTTTGGTGGTTGACTTTTCCTATTTGCATATCTTAAAAAATAAAAAGGGTAATGCTTCCCATATTTGTGAAAACTCATACCCTTGGTGCTAGTCGCCACTCCGGGGCCTTCTGGAGGCGAGACTCAGGGGGGGTCATTATCTCCCTTTCACCGTTTCCAGCTCAGGAGGGGCATCATTGGTGGGAGGGGGTCATGCCACTAATGTTCATATAGAAAATTAAAATGTTGTGTGCCCATGTCAGGGTCAAGGCCAGGAATTTCTATATCCTTATAAGAAATTAAAAATAATTGATTCTTGAAAATTAAGAATAGACCTCATGTTCTTTGGAAGTCATGTCCACACTAATTATAGTAGGGTGTGGTTCTTCCATTGTACCCAAATTTAATTTCTTGAGCTCATAAAAAATGGTTGAGTAGCCTTCCTCAAATGTTGGAGGTGTGTCCGTGAGGTCTTCCCCTTCGTACTCTTCCTCATGCATCACTTCTTGTGTCTCTACATGAAGGGTAGGTGATGAAGCATGAAATTCAAATCTAGTGGAGTAGTTACCATTTGGACATCATAAAGAAGAGGTAACCATTTCATACCCTACTAATAATGAAGGGTCTTGCTGGGGAATTTAAAGGAAAATTAAGTGTTGGGAATAAACATCCTTGTCTTTCTCTATTTATTAAACAACCTCTTATAATATGGCTGATGAAAGGAAATACTTGGCAATGTTCGATAGATGGAATTATGAAATCTACATTTCAACTACCATCACTATTTAGTAAAACCATAATTTCTCCTGTGTTGTAAGGACCAATTTCCTCAACTGAAATTATAGAAACCACTAATATAGTGATTGTATTGGGTCTTCCCTTTCAATTTGATTGATAGGAAGAATGTAATATACATATAGATTATTGAATGGGTTAGCTAGGATCTTTTTCATACAATTTAGAGCATTGATTCTTATTATATATTTTTGACATGGACTATTTTCACACTGTGTGATAGAAAAATTCCTCAATATACTGAGATTCACATGTTTTGAATGGTTCCTTGCCACTGTTAAATGTCCAAATTTGACCATTGAGGCAATACATGAGAAATTGGTGGTATGAAGAAGGAATGACCACATGTTGATGTAGCCATGGCCTTCCAAGAATAAGGTTAAAAGTTTTGTCTTGCTGGAAAGCCATCAAATATGAATTAGATACAAGATCCCCAATCTCTGTTTTGAGTGTAATCTCACCTAGAGGTTATTGTCATTTCTTGCAATAACCTTGAAATATCATAGTGGTGGGAGATAAGTCAGATTTAATGAGACCCACCTGACAAAGTGTACAGATAGGAATGAGGTTGACTCTTCATCCATTATCAATAATGTCTGGTAAGATGTAGGTATCATTAAACATTGTAGATAAATACAAGGGCATTAAGTTTCCATTTACAACATCATCCTCATCTTGTTCTATAAATGATATAATTGCAAGGAATTTATTAGGATCATTCTATATATGGTATACCTCAATAAGAGAAACCTCAATTTGAAACTCTTGGGTATACGAAAAATCCTCAATTAGTGCTTCTAGAAGATCCATTAATAGATTCAGTACATCTAGGATTGATAAAATGGATGGTAATATGGGATGTTTCTTCAAAACATCATACTTCTTGAACAATGGTCTACAATTTCCATCATAGAGATAAAAATTTTTAGGTGCCTTTGAAGTTGAAGCTCTTGGTGAATAGATACCATTTTTCGGGGTCGAAAATGGAAATAATTCTTCTCTAGGTTGATTAGGCGGAATATTTATGTCCACCTATTGAGAAAGTTGATGTGTAACCTCTAATTGGTATTCTAATATTACTATAATGGGGACAAACATGTCATAGGTCACATGATTCTATTATTATTTTTGAGCCTACTGATGGGATCTCCCATCAGTTTCAGCTCCATAAACGATTTGACCAAGGGTGTAATTAAAATACCGTCTTCTAGAATTCCCATATATTCCCCTCTATCCTCGGCCATGAAGACTTATTCCCCCATTTCCCAAATCATGTACAAGGAATTAAGGTTCATAGTCAGAATCTTCATTTTCATAGGTGTCCATTAAGTGGATAAAATTAACAGAACTAATGATTAACTCCTCATCTGATGATGATTATACCTAGTTGCCGATTCTTGCTGTGAAATTTTAGTGGGGAAGTGCCTAGAAGTTTAAGACATATTACATGAAATATTCTAAAATCAACGACAACATTTTCCTTAACACTATCCCATCTTGTTCTTAATTCCCTTTATCCTTATAACCCTGTCGTTTTTGGGATGATTGGCCTTTAGAGGACTGATATTTTGATGAAAATGGCTTGCTTGGAATGAAATTTATTGGACACATAGTCAGTTGTTTAAACTATGTTTTTATAATAGAATGATTTATATTGATCATTTTTCTAAACATCTAATCATCAAACTTCTATATATTTTTTCATTTGAATTCATTCCATTTTCCTTCTTTCTCTGGAATGAAAACAGTAACACATGCTATATGGTTTGATGAACATTTTAGTTTCACGTGTCCATATTCCACCATATATTATAGGATATATTGGAAAATAAAACACTCTTGTATGGGGTTCCACAAAAATTTATTGAAGGGTAGTAGTTTGAGAAGTACTTATCACAATCTTTGTTTTGTTTCTTGTGAATTTTCAACTAAACTATGTAGTTTTAAAATTTTGATTTGAATTTTCCGAGGACTCGGTCACTTGAAAAATATTAGACCTTGTTTTTTAGCTCCTTGAACAATCTCAGCCATTAATATTTTTGATCATCTGGGTGAGTCAGTCATTGATATTGATGCTCGGGAGGTGGATCCCTACGGTATGATACAAATTTTTAAGTTGAAGAAGGTACCTATACATTCTTGAGTGTAATTGAAGAAACCTATAATTTTGTTGTTCTTGTTTATATAACTGATAAGATTACTCCAGATTTGGGTCTCATCTATATTATGGATTTTTCAACCAGTATAGAAATCGAATATAGATCCCTAAACCCTCCTATGTATTTTACAGGGATTAATGGTGTGTTTAACTCATCATGGATATTTTAAAAATATACTAGAAGCATTTCTTCTATAGAGAGTGGTATATTTATAGAGTATATTTATCTTTTCCACCGAGCAATGAAATATGAATATCTTTCATTCTTTCTTTGTTTTAAGTACATAAGATTAAACAATGTAATATTTTTCTACATTGAGCTGAATTAGAAAAGGAATCTTTATAGAGTTCTTCCCATCCAGTAATCGATCGAGAATAAAAACTTGTATACAAACTTCAGTCTTTCCCCTTTAGTGATTACAAAAAAATGTGTGATCATTAATTTTTGTTGCTGTTGAGGGGTCTCGATCATGGGACGAAAGCACGAAATGAAATGATCAAGTACTGCTTCAGATCTTCCAAATAGTTAAATATTTGAAATTTGGTATTCACAAAGTGTGATGGGGGATGAATCAGATCTACCCAATCTTGGTAATCCATATTTCTTGGTTGTAACAATGTGTTCCATCCTTACATATCAACTAATTGATTTTTTAATTATTCAATGATATTCATAAGAATTCTGGGAATATCTGGTCGAACTAGGACATGTACAGGTACATCAGTTGGAGCCTGAACTCGTACGATAACTAATAGGACCACCGATGGGGGTGCTACTAGTATTTATCCTGGATAACCCATGGGGATAGACGTATAATTATGTTATTGAACATGTTATGTTTTTGTTCCCAATGGGGAGAATTAATTAATTACATCATTAGTTGCAAAAAACCCTTTTTTCTAAGGGTCTTATACAAGAACCGTAATCTGAATATCATCTTGTGGAGCATGGATGACATGAATCCTTATTTAGAGTAACATTTCATTGAGTCCTATTAATTCCTTCATCTCCACTTCTATAAGGGAAAATATTTTACTCAAGTTAAAGGGATTGACCGTATCCTACAGGAGGTCGAGACATGGTTTTACATTTACCTTTCGCCGGGTTAGGTGCCTTTTAAAAATGTGGAAGTGGATTATTTGATGGAATGCTATGATTCCAAGAAATCCTTTGATTATTGGTATGCACACCTCATCCATTTTCATCAGTGTGGACCATATCCAGAATAATAACTTCATCATCAAACTCCCCCAAACTAGACTGATTTTATAAAGTATCTTCCATGATGATATTAATGAAATTCCCCAACACATAATTCATTAAAGACATTATATTAGTATCTTGTGGATATTTCCTTATTTTTTATCCCCCATGAGATGGTGTTCTCCTATTTTCTAGTTCCCCATGACTTTTTTCAATTCAATAATCTAAAGGAAGATCCTTGGATAGTTCAATTGTGTTTTCACATTGTGGCTTCTACCCTAATCAGGAGAAAATTGACTTCTACTGGGGAGGGGAATGTGGAAGTGAAAAATCCCCCAGCCCTAAAGGCTGGAGATATTCTGGATCATCTTCCTCAACCGTTCATTATCTATTTGTTGACTCTAATGGTTGGGTTAAAAAATACCCTTTCCATGTGGGATGGGATAGCTCATGAACTACAATTGATTATATTAATACAAATTCTCTTCTAATTTTAGAAATTCTTGTCCGAACATTGGTTGGGTTCAATATCTAACACCCAATTAAATTTCCTATTTCAGAAGGATGTTATGCTATTTTAGAAATCTCTATTATCTGATGGATGAAATCCTTTAAGCAGGAACCATGCTTGAGGATTTCAGATTCTGGATGTAGACTCATTTCTCTCTTTGAGACTGACATTGGTTGAAACCAATCAAGTCTTATTATTCCAGAGTATCTCTTTAGTCCTGAACAAATTTCTTTTGTTATAGCTGGCCTAGGGAAATAACATCGCATGAGACAACTATTGACTGGCTTTTCAGATTTTGGAGCATAGTAATATTAAATCATGTGCACTCAATCATATGATATGAAAACGAGATAAGGTTTCCATGATCAATTTTTTAAACATCTTTAATGTATTGAGGCATGAACATTAAAGGGCCTCCGATTTCATCTCGATCTTTGAATATTGGAAAATCATGGGAGATTCCAAGTCAATTTGGCACTAAAACCCATATATTAGAATGACATGACTTTTATATTCATCATATGGTAATAATTTTGCATTTAAATAACAAATAGTCTTCAATATGATGCAGAGGATATGAAAAATACAATATTCCACAAACATCTCTTGAATGTTGTATTCAAAGATCTGATATGACAAAAAACTATGTAATTCATGGGTGAAAACATGAAGGAATCCATTTGGAATGAAGGGACATCCTATAAATAGATTCCATGTATATATGACAAATAAAAACAATGAACTCCAACAAAGAATAATTTTTTAGATGAACACATGCATGATTTATTCCCTTGTCTATCCCTCTTGTATTAATTGATCTGGGCCTAATAAATGGGTATCACTATCACCTTGGATAATAATTCATGTTTGAATCCTACAATTTTTATTTTCATATGGGTGAAATCAAAATGAACCAAATAATAATAATAACAATCTATTTTATGGGGTGTTTTTTTATTGGGTAACCTACCACCTTAGTTAAGGATTCATGTCAGGTTCACTATTTGTTTTGTTCCTCCTGGAACATATGTTCAGGTTAGGAATCACTATATCTATATTATTTCTAATAGATTTTTTATGGAATAGGAAACACCCAATGGTTTTTTATCCAAAAGAAACTTCTTTCCAAAGGTAGGATCTAATTAGTTATTTTGATCAACAATGCATAATAAATCACATTAGTCTAGAGGATGGGAGTTCAAGATTATCGCATCCTTTTAGGGGGAACTATTGCATACTCTTAGACTCTCTTATCGATTTAAGATATGTTCATGAATTCTTATTAATTTAGCTATAGTAATGTGGGTTTCCTTGGAAATTTACAATCAATTATTATCATGTGTGGGATTTTCAATCATCCATATGTATTCGAGGTTCTTCATCAATGAAGATAACTGTATGTATTCAAAGTTCTCCTTCAAAGTATTAACTCTTATATAATACGTATATATTATTTGGTCTTTATTATGAGAATTCTAATTTCTAAGACTCCTGGTGGGGAACTCGGGAATTGATTGTCATCAAGGGAGACAAATGTTACTCTAGATTTTATCGTCATCCAGGGAGACGAAAATTTTTTCAATGCTAGGATCATGCCCATAGATGGGATACCTACATATACTTTTGAAAGGAATCAAAACCCCTATAGGTCAGTGAATCTTAATGAGACACATCATACCTATTATAGTAATGTGTGAATGGCCAAACTGTACAGTTTAATGTATGGTAGTAAAGACATCTACGTGGAGAGAGCCTAGTCAATGCTTGGTGTGGGACTTATAGCTAAGAATCCCAAGGAAGATGGAAATGATATGAGTTTACAAGTTGGATTAGACCCCACTAGGAATGTCAACCAGAGAGAATAGGGTTCATATGGAGTGTTGGGATTGAACCTTAGGGAGGCTTCCAAATATCCTTCTTGGATGGGAATCAAAGTCCACATAGTTTGGTATGTCTCGCAGGTGAGTAAGGGCCTTTTAAAAAAAATAGGTTAGGTATTACTCCAAAAAATGATTCCCTTGCAACATGGTCCACAATATATGTGTTAACTCATGGAGATTTATGGGGGAATTAATTCATGTCTTATTCTTAAGGTGTATTCCCAAACAAAGTAATATAGGTTTGGACTCTTGATGAGGATATCCATTAAGCTCGAGGTGAAGGATTCCTTTATATCCCAATTATGGTGGGAATTATATTTATATAAGTTCAAAAATTGAGGTGTATTTTGTGGATGTTTGGATCATCAAAAATATCTATTACCACATTAATATAGCTCATAAAATGAAACAGGGGGATGTGAAAGATTCAACAAACCACACACTTTCTCCTCCACTAGTGGAAGTGGTTGGGGATAAAGTGAAATAATATAGGGTGAGAGTAGATGAGGGTTTAGTGTAATGAACCCTTCACTGCGAAATGAATGTGATGGTCATTTGGTACATACTAAATGGTTATGGGCATACTCTAAGAGGGGTGTACTTTGATATTTGATAGGGGCTTTCTCCAATGTAGGATCCCCATTTTAGGTTTGGTTGGGGGTTAATCTTAAAGAGGATTCCAATTTGAGTATTAGTTGGGGATTACTCGTAAGGAGGATTCCCATTTGAGATTTGGATAGGATTTAACCATAAGGATGATTCCCATTAGAGGTTTGGTTGGGGCTTACGCCTAAGGAGGATACCAATTTGAGGATTAGATGTGGCATACTCCTAAGGATGATTCCAGTTAGCGTAATGGATTGAGCATACTTCTAAAAATGATTCCCATTTGAAGATTTAGTGGGGCTTACTCCTATAAAGGATGCCGAATAAAGGTTTGGTCTGGGATTACTCCTAAAGAGGATGCCCAAGGATATTGGATTTGGGATTACTCCTAATAAGGATTCTCGTTGGATATTTTGGTGGGGATTACTCTTATGGAGGATGCCCATTGGAGGATTAGTTACTTCTTACACCTAAGGAGGATGCCCACTAGAGGTTTGGTTGGGGATTACTCATAAGGAGTATTAACATTGAGTTTTGGTTGAGGATTACTTCTAATGTTGATTCCCATTGAGATTTTGTTGGGGATTATTTCTAAGAAGGATGCCCATTATGGTTGGATAGGTCTTACTCATAAATAGGATTACCATTCTTATATAAGTAGGCCTATAGCTCATGTACATGGCTTATATCCACAACATAGGTCTGCTGCACAAGTCACCTATGAAATTCCTTCAATAATTTCCTTCACTAAGGTGTCATGATATAGAACCTCCGGAGACTATGATCCAACTTTTCTCCTTTAATTATCTCTTTAATAATGTTTAAGAGTGCTCTATGATATTTTTTGTGGTCATGGGAGAAGGGGGATATGAAATGAATGCTTTGTGGTTTCAAAAAAAAAATCAACCTATAAAATCGGGAACCCAAGGGTCCTATTTATAGAAAATTAGGGAACCCTATGTGGTGGAGATAATCCACATAATTCCTCCATGTAGTCCTCGACGCAGGTCCTCTGCATAGGTCTTGTGGCGTAGGTCCTCCACATAGGTCCTCTGCCCAGGTCCTCCCCATAGGTGTGGTAAATCCCTTAATAAAATTTCTTTGCATTCTGATTACCATAACTATTGATCCATAAGTCCATTTGGGTTATGTGACTAGTCAAATCAAAGATCTCAAAGAGAGATAAACTTCATGAGATGTTTAACACATAAAGTATTCTCAGAATAATCCAGGAAATTTAATTTTGATGTGTGGAAACCATTTTCCGAACCATCCTGAAAATTCATGGCCTACTATTGAATAAAGGCTGACTTTTCTCCTATCCCTCACTGTAGATAAATCTAGAATAAAATGGAAATCATGCAATGAATTATATGGTAAATTCCATGAAACATAATCTTTTTTGTCATAAATGTATAATTTTATAATTTTTTATTGTATCATAATTCCTACAAACCAATTTCGGTTTTATTTTTGGATAATTTATAGAACGATAAGGATTATAATTTCATCCTTTTGTTGTTCTTATTATCCAATGATAGAAATTTTTTTCTTTATGAATTATAAATTCATCATGGAAAATTATTAATAGAGGTGATGTGGAAATGTAAGAAAGCTTCATTAAAAAAAAGGTTATATTATATTTAGAAATAATTATCATACATATATATTACATAATTTTTATGAATATTTATCACATTACACAAAAAAATGCCTATGGACTGTAATAGTTCAGTGTCTTTGGAAATGAAGACTCATAAACAACTTGTCCATATGTAAACTACATCATCTCCCAGTATGATATTTATAATTAGTACCCATCCAAGAAATATCATATATAAAAACTTCTTCATAACCAATGGAATGGAATTATAAGAAAGGGTGACATTGGATGCTCAGTAATTGTAAAAAATGGTGGTATATAAGAATAACATGAACATATGGGTATGAAAACATGGTTATAACGATTGAAAACCATATCCTATATATAAAATATAAAAATATTTTGTAATGGATTAAATATGGGATTTTTATAAGACATGAATCATTAAGTAATCAATGATCATGGGCCATGCTAGAATAACATTGGTATAAGACATTAATTTTTTTTTATAAAAATTATAATAAAATATCATTTCCATATTTTTTATGAACCATTTCCAAGGAAATTATAGTGGAATGGGTTCACTTCGAATATCATCTTAATAGTAAAGGATCACTCCCAGGTTCATCATAGTGGGAATAGTCCATTTATAAACTGAGTGCACACCCCATTCAAGTATTATATATCTCATGAGATATAAATATTTAACTAATGAATTATAGGGATATATAGGTCCCACCCTTTACATAATGAAAACCATATTTATGTGTTCCAAAAGTTAAAAAATCATATAATATAACTAGAAATGAAATGGTTTTAATAAAAATTTCATCAAATCATAACCTATCGAAATAATATAGTTTTCAAAATTATTTAATAATTTTCTTCAGATCACAACCCATGTAAAAAAGTGGGTTTAATTAAGATTTTAGCATAGTATCAGCAGTGGAAAATAAAAACATTTCAGAAACATCATGGAATCATAAATATAATCTATTTAGTGGAATAATAATAATTTTATACATGGATCACATACGTAGTAATGAATATGTAACATTAATTAATGCCATAACAGATGTAGAATGATTTTTATTAATCAATTAAATAATTTAATTAGGAATATATCATTTCAAAATTAAAAAAAATTAAAATAGAAATCATTTTGAAAATATTTTTCATTAAAAAAAACCATGGAAAAATATAAATGGCACCTCAAAGAAAGTAATTGTCAAGATGATGTGAATTTTGATCCATGCCACACTTGTTAAAACAATGAATTCTTTAAGATTTAAATTAAAATACAAATGATAATTGTTTATTAAATGATAATAAGATCCCCAAAAAAAATTTAAAATTTAAAAAATGGGTATAAAATTCTATTAAAATTCCAATAAGAATAGAGAATAATCTTTAATCTATTTTAAGAAATCATTTTTTGGGAATAAAATAGATTTCTAAACTAATATAAAAATAAAGTGACATTTTTTTGAAAATATTTTGTAATTTTTTTGAGTACCAATAGTGGAAAATGGTGTTATTAATAACATGAATAAAAATAGGAAAAAAGTCAAGATTTTATTGAGATATGAATTAAAATATTTCAACATGGGAAACAATATCCTAAAAAAATCCTGATAAAAACTGAGATTGTTACATAAAATCATTACTGCATTTGTCACATTGAATCATAAGACCCATTAATTATTACAATAAAATGTCACATAAAATGTCACGAGGATAAATAAATTAATGATATTTAATTTTAAAGGTTCTTTAAATACACCTTATGAGAGTATATTGGTCCATAACACAAACTACGTCTCAAAGAAGTTAAATTGAGACAAAAAGCACCTACCTTAAACCATGACTTCCATAATACACATTCAAACATCCTATATATAATATATAATTTTATTATATTCCAATTAAATAAATAAATTTATATATATCACACCATAGATGATTTTATTATAACCCTTAAGTAACATTTTATTTACAATTCGATGTTAATGTGACATTCAGAGTAATAATTTTTTTTCTTATGTTTTGGATTTTATATTTTTGGTCCTCTAACATAGATAATGGTTTCATCATATAAATAATTTTTACTAGGATATAAATATTATATATATTCATTATATGTATATATTTATATAATTTCATAATATTTATTAGTAGAGAATGAAATAATCTATTTATAGAGATGGTGGGTAATATGTACACATGAATGCTAGTTCTTTTTTAATGTCAGATTAAAAGAAATAAAATTAAGTGATATGTCATCATTAGGTAATAATTTTATTTTAATTTATATAACATATTTATATAAATTACATATTTATTACCTTCCATGTAATGGGTGAGATAATGAAAGAACTTTGCATGGCGGTAGTCCATCGCCTACACCACTGAAGTTATTGCATTCCCACTAAATGGAGAGTATGAAAGTATATGAGATATAAAAATTATATAAGTATATTATTTTCATATATGACATATATAAATAATAAATATATTATTATTTCCACCTTTTATATATGTTCATTGAAAACTAATGACATCGGTTTGTGAGGTAGTAGTTCATTGTAAACATGAGAGATTAATTTGTAATCCATTGGATGGAAGTGTATATTGATTTAGGTCATTAAATTATTATAAAAACATCAATATATGTAATGTATTGATAATATTATATCATCATGGTAAAATAATAATTTATTGATGTGGAGGATGAAATAACAAAAAAATTCTCAATGATGAATGTTACCTCTTCCTTGGATATCCTCATTATGTTTTCAAAAAAAATCATTAATTGTTTGGATTTATATGTTATATTAGGCATCTAGGATGATAGGAGAATTTTTGGGATGTTATTTTGGTAGGTTTGGACAAATAATTGTTTTATGGTGTGAATTTATAACGACCCAGTGTTAACATGTAAGAAAATTATATTACATTTGTAGAATACATAAAACATTATACAAACAGACACCCAAAGAATATATTAATTTGGTGCATTTGGAATCCCGGAATCAAAAACAATGTCACATAATCAAGCTAAATTATATCCTGCTTGGTTCTTCAATATAATAACCCTTGTTTGAAACATACTACATAACACATATTCTCGTAACATAGGGAAGGAAACATAAAAAAGGTGTGAGATCATATGCTTGTTATGGGAAAAAAAGTGAAATTTAACCATAAACATGATTATAGAGATTTGATCATGTTATCATATCATTAGAATATTATACCATTAATATAAGTGATCTTAAATATAAATCCTGGAATAATGGTTAGTAGTTCATTAGACATGAATCATAAGGAAATACAAAACTTAATCCCTGAAATCATAACATAGTAATAAGATATGGTATTTGTGGAATACAAATAAAACTAGAGAATAATATTTCATGGAGACATAACATGACTTCAAAAACATGTTAGGATAAGGTTGTGACTAGTGTGCATTCATGTTTTTTTGGGATTTGTCTATAGCCTGTGCACCCTCTTACTTTTAGGCTTGGGATTAATCCCATATACCTTCTCATTTTTTGGTATGGGATACAACCTGTGTACCCTCTTACATTTGAGACTGTGATACAACCCATGTACAATCTTTCTATTTTTCCATGGTCTAAAACCTTTACACCCTCTTACATTATGAAATAGGATACAACCCATGTACCATATTTTTTTTGGATTAGGATAGAATATATTTACCCTTTGAGATAATATAAAACCAATAATTAAACAATTAATTTAATGGAGATACAGGTTCCACACACATCATAATAAAATCATACATACCTATTTCACAAGATTTAAAGCACTAATCATATCATGACCCCTGAAAAAGAGACCATATACAACCTATGAAATGAAATTGATATCATAATATTTAAAAAATATCATAACCTAAGGATAATATATAAGTTTCATAATAATCTCATTTTATAATAAACCATGAAATGAAATAGGTTTCATAAGAATTTATCATTGAATAACCCATTTAATATAAAACGATTTTGTAAGAATATAACCTATGGATGATGAACGTTTTTCCGAAACATATAACCCGATAAAGAAAAATATGATTTCATAAACATCATGCCATCAAACTAGAAACCCTTAATAGAAATAATATGAATGGAACCATTGTATAATTTGAAATAAAGGAATTATAAACATCAACATATGTTTTCTTATTTGTAAAATAATTTTTAGATATATTTTAAATATATATCTTGATAAAAATAACATTTCATATTTGAAAAAAGATTTTTAAAACATAAAACACATTGGAAACCATATTATTTGAGAACTGATTAATGAAACCTGAAATCATTTTGAAAACATATTCATTGAAAATAACTTAAAAATATATAAATAAATCATGAAATTGTTTTTATAAAACATGGTTTGAACAAACACATATTTCTTCCTGAAGAGAGGGTAAAGTTGGTTTTTATTAAATGCACTTAATTAATAATTTTATGTACCAAAGTGTAGAAACAATGTATCATTACATGAATATTTCATGAATAATACGATTAAAAAACATTAATGAGTTTTCTCGAGATATGGATCACAAGATTTCATCAAAGGAAGAATATTAATAAATAATCTCAAAAAGTGATCAGATTATTTCAATAATATATTACAAAGTGGGAACATTGAACCATACTATAAATTTAATAAAATAAAATAAAATTAATATTTAAATTTCATTACTATAATAATATTCATGATATAACATTTAAAAATAAGTATATAAACCTAATAGAAAAATATAGGTGCATAACATGGCATGTGTCTTAAATAAATTAAATTGAGACAAAATTACATTACCAATTTGGTAACTTTTGAAACATCAAACCCATGAATGAAATATCATAAAATTGATATTTAAATAGGCATATATCTATATATATTAATCATATAATTCTTCCATATTTAGTATACACACCACTCAAAATTAATGGGTGGTGAATAAAGCATGTGACACACGTGAAATAAAATGTGTGTTGAAATTCACATACCTTGTGTATTGACTCTCATCATACTAATACAGACTGTCATTTATATTAACCATAAATCTATTATAAATATATCAAAGAACTAAATTATTATATCTAATATCATACATTGTTTTATTGTGACTTTACATTACCCATGTGTTAACAATTCTTTGTTAAGATTTCAATTCGGGTAATATTCACTTAGTTTGTCCCGTGTGTCATAATTTATTATATCCTTTGTTCTTATATATATATATAATTATTTATATAATTTAAACTATGATATAAATATATATTATATTTACTATATTAGTATTATAATAATCTATATAATATGGAAGCATGAATTGATTTTCACCATTCACGGAGATGGTAGGTCGTATGTACGCATGAAAGTTGATTCAATTTTTTTATAATATTTAAATAAAGAAGGTACCTTAAATATGTGTATATAATATCATTTAATTAGAATTAATTTTTCATATATATCCTATAATTTCACTAAAAAATCTTTAATACATTCCACGTAGTGAGTGAACGAATCACCTCGCATTGACGGTCACGTAGTCCACACATCCTATAACTAAATTATCCAATTCAGACAAAATAGAAACCATATTGAAAAGTGTTATAAACAAATTAAATAAGTATAAATACATTATAATTATCATTTTTATTATATTTAGAAATATCTTTCCATCATAATTCCCCCCATGATAGGTGGTAATGGAAAAATGAACAATCATCATTTTGTGAAGTAGTTGTTCACTATACACATAAATAGTATGTTCATTACCCATTAGATAAATTTTTGTGTACGTGTAGGAAGGATAAATATGATAAAGACATATCAATATATTTATGATACTAGTGGTTTTCTTTATTCATAAAATGAAGGGAGTTGAGTGGTAGAGAATTAAAATAATATAATGGAGCTAAAGGGAGGATATTACCTCTTCTTTGTGTAACTCCCTTCAATTTTTATCAAATGGATTAATTGCACTGATTATTTAAAATATAGGTATTCCAAGGTGTATGTTATTGATTTTGGATAGTGTGATGGGAATATATTGGCTGATCCTATGTTGTTTTAGTGTTTTTAGGAAGGGGGGGGGGAGTGTAATACTATTATAGTCGAGGAGTAGTGGAAGTCTTGTAAATTTTTGGAAAAGGAATTTAACCAACGTTTTTATAATGTAAATTGGATACAATTATGTAAAAACATCGATAAAAGTGATGAGTGGGTCAAAATATTTCCATAAAATGGCTATTGGACATTTTTTAAGTAATTTGGTCCCTAATGATTATGGTCCAGTCCTTAGTTAAGGTGGACTTTACCTTAGTATCTATAATTAATTTTAATTACATTTATTTAAAATTTTGGAAAAAAATTTACATTATTAAAAATTATAAAATATTTTTGTTAAAAATATGGAAACAATTTTTTAAAATTACAGTAATAGAAGTGGAATAGATTAATTTAAATTTAATCATATAGATGGGACAACAATGCTGTGTTTTAATGTAAAATCATTCAAATATTTTACATGTTTTTATATTCAATGTCAATGTAAACGTGATTATAATGACCTATATTTAATTATTTGAAAACAATTTAATCTAATTTAAATTTAAAACCAATTTAAAATATATTTTATCCATATAAAGAAATTATACAAAAAAGCACGTTTGAATTAAAATTCAATATTTTTCATTACTCATCAAAATATGAAACATCCCTGAAAAATACCAAAATAACACCATGAAATAATTTTTGTGTTCTTTTTTAAATTATTATTTCTATTTTTAAATATGATATTTATTAATTATCAACAAATTTATTTAAAATATGTTCTTCATTAAAAAGTTGTAAAATCTCCATACTAAAAATATAGTCTTTCTATGTGTGAAATTAGGTATATTCTAATACTAGGTTAATCAAATATATTGGATGAATATAAACATATTTATTGGATATATAAAATATATTTATTACATTAATAATACTCATTAATAGTATTTATTTTAATATATTAGGATTAAATATATTTTTTATCATAAATTTTTTTTTATAAAAACATTCCCTTTAAATTCAATTGGATATTATATTCATTTTTAAATAATTTCAGACTAATTAAGTCAACTATGTATTTTCATAAGTTCTTTAAAACTATTAAAAACAATCAACATAACATCTAGGTTATATATTATTATGTTATATTGTAATATTATTGTTTGGTAGCAGCTAGTATTGTGTGTTATGAAAGCCATCGTGAAAAGATCTGTCTTGCATGTAACATAAGCTAACCATAGTGTTCTATGTAAATAATGATAAACATTATTTTCAATTTAGTGAATTATTGACATGGAATTATGTATAGTGTAATCTGAAGATTTTTAGTTAATATAAAGCTAACTATTTTCACTATTACATGAAATGAAAAACAACAAAATTATTAAATTATTTCCAAAAAAATCACAAAATCACATGGGGTTACATTGTAACCTCTTTAAAATGATGTTTCCCCTGTAAATTATTTTGGGTTTAAATGGTTTAATACATTTATGTTCCTTTAATATAAACTCCCATCATTAAAAATTAACACTAAATATTATTTAAAAATATTGTTAGAACCATGATAGTTACCCTTATTATGACAAAGTTGGGTTCCCATTTAGGAGAACATTGGTTTAAAGTGAAAACATAGAAAAGTAATATAAATATTACAATAATGTTCTGGAGGATAGTGATAGATAATTCTATCATGATAATGATAAAACAAATACATAAATATGTGATTATCTAAAGAACTATTTGATTCCTTGAAAAAGAATGAACTTGGATAACCTTTTTGATTTCAAGATATTTCACTGTGGTTGAATAATTTTTAGGAATTGTTATAATCATTCTATTTCATTCCCCTTCATAACTAAAATCTCACCATTTGATTATGCCTTTAGATATTTCCACTACATCTCTTACCATATAAAATGAGGGTTAATTTTTCATTCTTGAAGTACTAACAGATCCATAGATATATGATAAGTCATCCTACCTTTCATTAGATACCACTAACATCATGTGGTTATAACTCGTTATCCAATATTCATAAATACTCATTTAGGGAGATAATAAATTAATGTCAAATTTTAATTTTAATTTTATCTTGAACATTCCATAAAATGGTAAACCTATAACCCTTTAAAAATATAATTCACTGTTTGTTCCTTAAATATGATCTTATCTTATAAAAAAATTTCATATTTGATATTTGGGTTCATCCTTCTAGTTATAGAACATTTAATGTGATATTATTGTTAAAAATCCATGAAGTGGGATATAATCACATTAAACTTCAATAACATATGAGTAATAAGATTTTCATAGGACTTATTTTTACCAAATAACATAGGAAATTCCCCACTAAGGAGTCCCCCCATTATCAGTATTCAAATCATCCATTGTGACTATTTTTTCTTTCCCTTTTTCATTTTCTTAAAAGGTTGTAGTTTATAATCACCATTATTAACCCTTAGATTTGGATATTTTTTCTCATGAAATTCCTAAACTATATGAATTCGAATCACTGATGTGTGGAAGATATATTCTATAGATTTTTGATTTTATTCCCCTCATTAAATATCTTTTTCCAATTACATTGGCATTCATCCCAATTATTTATTTTCATTATACACATAAAAAATTTACTATTCCCATTGTGAGATTTTCCTACATGCTTCTTTCAACATATAGTGAATAAAGGAAGGCTCATATTCTTGTTCCAAGGGTTTTAAGATTATCCTTCAAACACCATATTGATATTCTTATAAAAATCATGAGACTAATACATAACTCCAACCTCCAATTCACCTTTTATTTCACAATTCACAATATCATCGTAGCTACTAATGTATATTATAGACAAAAAATATTTTAAGACTTGTATTTAAGCCACTACAAAACCTATCAACCTTACATTCTAGTTGTGAAATAATTCTAGAAGCATACCATGAAATTCTTGTGAAATTATCCCCGTAGGTACTAATGAATTCATAATACTTTTTCTTCAAATAATTGTACTACTCTTCCATTTTCATATGAAGGAAACAAGGAATGTAATTATTGAAGAATTTTCTCCTAAAATCTTTCCAAATCCATGGATTCAATTCCATCTTCCTTACACGTATCCTTGATTAATGTACACCACCGGTCTACTTCACCTTCTAGATGATATATTTCTAGAATGGAATTCTCTTGATTCAAACACTAGAGAATTGAGAATATGTTTTCAAGGTAACTAATCAAGTTTTCTAAAACAAGTAGATCCAAAAACCCATTGAGAGAATGTGTACATTACCTCATGATGGACAAAACACAACATTGTTACCTCATTTTTTCATTTGGAGTATTAGAATGATAGATAGCTTGAGAAATATGTGTGAGAATAATAATGAGGTTTTCCATTCCATATCCCATAACATTTGGATGCTCCAGCGAACAATCATTTCATTCTCATTCACAGTTACTATTAATATAGTTTCATTGGGTTCCATCCATTAAAAAATCAAAAAGAATATTGTATGAATCATTTTCTATAGTCAGGAACCAAATAATCCTGAAAACTCATTTACATGATATCTGAATTATGACCCATAATTAATATATGAGACCCTAAGTTAGACCTAGATTATTAATATAAAACATATTTTTTTAATTCCATCATTATTTTCTATGAAGAGTTTAATAATTCCCAAATCATATTCCCTGGGAGTGTCAAACCAGGTGTGAAGTAAGGCTCATTGTCGTGCACCAGGTTACACCGAGTCACTCTGAAAACACTTTGTTGGAGTTGTTACACCTAGGAAGATATATTCCAGATATGAATACACATGCAGTATCTAAATGGAGACATATTTCAATCAAATCTATTTCTACAAACATTACAAAACATCTATGACATTTTACAATACATTTCTTAATCCTTAGACTTATCTTTAGACATGTCCTTAAGGTTATCAATAAAGTTTTCTCATCGTTATTTCCAAAGATTATCTATGCCATTACTCTGATACATACTATAATGACCCAGGCCTAACATAAATAGACATGACATATCTTTTGTGGAATACATAAAATATTATACAAATAGATACACAATGACTATATTATATTATTTCCTTTAGAAATAGAGGGAATACAAAAACTAGTACGTAAGAGGGATATGTTATCTCCCACTAGGTTCTTCATGAATATCACCCTTTATAGACACATAATACATTATAAAATTAATCATATAATGGGGAGAGAAACATAATCAAGGGTGATATTAAATGCTAAGAAAGTCTAAAAAAGGGATATATGTAAGCATAAACATGAGCATAGAGGTATGAGAATGTGATCATAACATTTAAGGATCATACCATCGTATCAATGATCATAATCATCACTCATCAAATAAGTTGTGTAAATTAATTATATATAAATCATTAGTCTATAAATAACATAATAAATCAATTCATAATATTTGAATAAGATATGGTATTTCTGACCGCACAATGATTCGTTATTTTATTCCACCCTTATACCAATGAATTTAAATGACTCTATATAATAAATTAATATTATTATCAAAAATTTCAATCAAAAATTGATAATTTTTGTTATTTTCACTGTTAAAAATAATTGTTTCACTTGTTTTGATGATTTCATTGAAGTTAAAGGTGATTGAGAGAGCCCACGATGATTTCAAATGAAAATGGGCCAAACCGCATGGAATCCCATGAACTCATGTCCACTTTATTTCATCATTAATAATATAGATCCATCCTAATTGTATGATATTCTATTATTCGATCCATTTCTTCATATTATAGCACATTCATGAAGGAAACCAAGCTCAATTGTTCCAATAAAAGGCCCAAAGGAACTGTTACGTCCAATATAATTAATATTTAAGGATTCAAAAGTGTTCTTACGTATTTTATTAATAAATCATATTATATAGATTATCTGTCCACCACATTTTACATGGAGATAGAAACTATGTATTAATACAACTTTATATTTTTTGTAAATAGTTAATTAATAATTTATGTATGCCCCAATCCATGGAATAATTTGATTCTCAAAATCAGGGTGCCAAAAAACATCTCTTACTTTTCCCATAAATTGGCACATTGGAAACCCCATTGATATGTTTGACCACAAGGAAAGGTGATACCATTTTGGAGTTCAAAATGTGTTTTATCACCATACCGATAAGCTCTAAAGTATATGAGATGTACTAAATCAGCATCTCTTTCTACCTCCCATCAAATGGATTTCTAAACTCCTTGTGATCACCTGGGGAAGAATGTAATGTAATACCAAGCTTCATGTTTGAATTATTTTGAATGAAAATTTTAATTCTAGGTTTTATGTTCTTTTCACAATCCTATCATTTTATTTCATTGAGTTATATACTAGTGCATTATAATAAAACTCAAATTATAATTTTTGTGGTACCATTTCATGTGATGTCTAACACACCATTCATCTCTTTTTATTCCCCTTTCAATTGTGGTGTTTGTGTGGTTTATATTAGTGAATTTAACTCACATACACTCCTAAATAGACATTTAATTTCATATCATTGTAAAAAAATACAAACTTTTATAGTGCATCATTTTCTTCATGTTTTCCTTTGTGAGTTTTGGTAATGAAGGTGAACATAATTTATCCAATCATTGGCAGTATCTGGTAAATAATATTGTGTTTCCAATTAATGCCAAGGAGGTATCCTGGCATAATCATAGTTACATCCTAGTTGTATGTGTTACAAACCAAGGATTAAAATATCAAAACTTTATATCTTGAAGTGATTAATGATAAGTATCATGAGATTTCCCAGGGTTGATCATGATTAATTAATTCATTTCATTTATTATTTGTCTTATAATTTTCCATTTTCTATAATATTAATGAAACATTATATCCCATGTTTTTCAAATTACATTTCCCATTTGTTTTTATAATAGTAAAAGTTTTCTTAAATTAATGATCTAAGGTTCCGTAGAGAGATGACCTATGGTTCCAACTATAATGAAGAAATTCTTGTCAAACAAAACAAGTAATTTGATGAACTTGAAAAGGAATTCAATTTATAAAATAAAAAAACATTTAAAATCATACTTCAATTTTACCTAATAAGAACATAACAACATGTTAGTCTTAGGATATGACCTTTGTACCTGTTTGTTTTTAGGCCTAGCCTACAACATGTGTACCAAATTACGTTCAGGATTGGGATACAATATAATAACCCATCCTTTTCGTAAATTACTGTTGCATCATTAGAATGATAAAAACCATAATATTATTACACTATGAGGATCTAGTTTTTCATTTTCTTGGGAAAACTAGGACCAAACATTACATTTAAACAATCAAGAATAAATTTTTTTTTTATTTCTTTCTTCTCTTGCTTCTTATTGTAAATTGACCTCTCCTTAGTATATGTAGTAACATGTGGATATACAAAAAAGGTTGGAGATCTAAAATCATAATAAGTGGATATATAAGAACAATATATCATGGGGTGATCATAATTATAACATCATCATCAAAATCATGAGTGGAATCTTTATTAAAAGACTTGAAATATGGCAATGCATAAAAAATGAAAACATTGTGTCTCAGTGGTTAACTACCACACATATTTGTGAAATAATATAGCATAATGTACAAACATAATTTCTCATTAACACATGGGTTTCATCACTTTACCCAATGCCTTGGAGCACTATATTATGTTGTACGCACCCATCACATTCAAACATTCATATTACGCTATAAAATTCTGTGCACACCCATCACATCATAACATTTCCATTTTAATGACTGACACATATAAAATATATCAATCATAACAATGGAGTGGAATTGTTTTCAAATCATAAGAACACATTTATAAAATTTTGTTTTCCAAAATAAAGAGGGAATAACATACATTTTACAAGAACCATTAACCTTGAGTGAGAAGTAAAAGGTGTGTTCTTGAAAGAAGAGCTCTATTTGAAAACATTGTGTTTGACATAAAATCTAGTAGAGAACATTTATATACCATAATAATTAATATATCTACAAAATAATTATTTTTAATGAGTAACATACCTAAAATTGAGTGAAATGGGGAGAACCCGATGAAAGAATGTTGGGTTCGATAATTTCCCATTACCTTGTATCTAAACGCTTCTTTCACATTACTGTCCTATATAATCACATTAGATTAATTAATTATAAAATAAATAACCTTTTCTACATAAATACAGTTAATTATGGTTTCATTAACTTATTTAATTGTCTTTTGGATGAGTTATAGGGTTTAAATCCATTGTTTCGGAATGTTCGTTTGTATGGTTTTCTTGAACGGTTAACTTGTATTCATAAATGGAAGTTCGTGTAGAACATTGATAAACAACCAGAAGTTATATTACATTCTATTAATTATATTCCAGGATATAAAATTTTCTTATAATTAATTAGTTTATGAACCATGTTGATGAGTCATTAGTTAATATTTAATAATTATCATTTTAGGTAAATTTTGGTTGTTTTTTGATCACAACAAACATGTTTTGATTTATCAATAAGTAATATGTATATAAGTTAGTTCTAGAACATTAAATATTATATAATACATATAAAAAAATCTTTTTCAACCATAAAAATTGTTTCATGACCAGATCTAAACACGGTAATTTAAATTGAAAACATGTCGTTCATGAAGGTTATTAGTTAACACCTCACAAACAACATTTTCCTTTCTAAAATAAAAAGAATAGAAGAAGGGGGTTAGATGATATAATATCAAATTAATATCATAACATTACAGTATATTTATTATACTAGTGTTAATATATCATGTGGATGTAGATAAGTGGGGATAGAATAAGAAAATAACATGAAATTGAAAGGAAATTAAAGGAAAATAGAGAGAGAAGAATTACCTCTTGAGTTATCCTCTTGAGATCCTCTATAATGAACCTTGGATTGGTCTTTCGATGAGAACATAGGATATTGGACATGCGGAAGGGGATATGTAATTGTTGATTTCATCTTTTAGACATTCCATTAAACATGATAGGTGTGGGGAAAACAGGGTGTGAAGGGTGGTCTTTGAAGTGGAGGGAGGATGGTTTTCCTTAATATGTAATTCCTTAGCTTATAAATTTTTCCTAATACAAGAACTACTGATTATTCCATGACCAATAATAGTAATATGTGCATGTGAGTTTGAGATATTCATGCTTACATCACTTGTGATGTCCAGAATAGTGTATTTAAATTATAATGTATAAAAATGGTAAATTAATGAATGTAACTATTCCACATAAATTCAAGTATTTCAGAAAAATACCAAATAATAACAGTTACTATTTTTATATGTCTAGAATCAAAAAATTATTTCCCTTATTCAAAAATAATTTTTAAAATATTATTAATTTTATATTTAATTAAAATCATAATTAACTTGAAAAATATAGTTTTTAAAATTAAAACAAATTTTATAGTGCTTTCAAAAATTACATATGGTCTTATAAAATTATCTTGAATCCATTAGATAATGAATTTTTAATTTATGAAATTATTTTTGGAAAATAAATTTTCTTTTAAATTAATTAATTAATTATAATTATTTATTTCTGACCTACAAATTACCAATATTTTTAATAATGTCTAACTGTCATTTTAAATGTGCCTAATGATTATTCAGTTTTTCAAGGGTAGGGTTACTATATTTTTGGATGATTTGATATTCATAAGGGTTATACTGCTTTTCATAAGGGTATTTTACTATTCAAAAGTGTAGTTTACTATACACCAAAAATATTTTTTTTCTATCGAACTCTAAACATCTTAATGATCACAACCGTGTATGTCATATTTTCGAAATTCAAAACATAGAAGTGAAAATATTATGTTTAATGATAACATATTATTTTGTATCATGACATGTCATTGTGATTCGTAATGGTATTATACTATAAGGCATAACTAAAAGAATGGAATACCATTGATAAAACATTGGTTCATTACATACAACCCATGTACCTTCTTGCTATTGGGCTTCACCTAAAACTTGTGTACACTTTTACATTCAGGATTGGGCTACAACCCATATAACTTTTTGTTTTTGGGCATAGGAGACAACCCATGTACCCCATTACATTCTGGAATTGGCTACAACCCATGTATGTTCATGATTTTGGGCTTGGTGTAGAATTCATGTACTATTTGAGATCATCTACAACCTATCATTACCCAATGCATTGAATGGAGATACAAGTCACACCCATCTCATAATTAAATAATTCATAATGTGCCATAATATAACAATACATTCATCATATCATTACCTAAGAAAATAGACTATTTCATTACCCCTGAAATGAAATATGTATCCTGAAAATTTAATCATATAATTAAAAATGGAAAATATAAAGGTTTCATAATCATTTCAACCTATAATAAATCAGGAAAATAAATAGATTTACTAAGATTATTTTGGAATAACCAATTGAAATAAAATGGGTGTTATAATCATATAACCCATTGAAAATGAATGAGTTTCATAAACAAAAAACTCGTGAATGAAAAATGGGATTTCATAAACATCATTCCTCATAAACAAGAACCACTTATAGAACAAGTATATATGGAACCTTTAGATCATTTTCTAATAATTCATGAGTAGCATCAACATATGTTTTTTGAGATACGAAATAATCTTGATATTTCTTTCAAAAACATATCATGTGGGGTAAATTTTTTATTCTTTGAAAAATAAATTTTGACACATAAATAAAATTTAAAACCATTTTTATTTAATAATATATAATAAAAATTATTTTTTTTTAAAAAAATTTTTAAATAATAGAATAAAATAATTAAATTTTTAATTTTTTTTAAAACATTTTTTGAGAGAACACAAAAATCCTATCGAATAGAGGGTAAAATCAAGATTTCTTAAAAACACATTCTTAACTATCTTATATACCAAAGACTAGAAAATTGTACCAATACATGAATATATCATTAATAAACATAGAAGGATAATCTTTCATATTTTTGTTGAGATATGGATCATAATATTTTATGAAAGGAAGAATAATCATAAATAATCATTAAAAATAGTGAAATTGTTTCAATAAACTCTTACCACTTGGTAACATTGAACAATACTCCCGATTTAATAAAATGATATTACATAAATTTTAAAAATCATGAAAATAATGAGATTTGGGATATATAATTTCAAATTATTATAAACATTTCACGGTAAAATGGTATTTCATAACATGGAATGTGTCTCAAAGAAGTAAAATTGAGACAAAATTACTTTACAGCTTTAATAACATTTCAAACATAAACCCCATGGAAGAAATATCATAGAATTGATATGTAAATACCATTAAATGTTTTTTTATATGTATCAAATAATTCATCCATGTAAAGTGTACATGCCATTCAAAAGAAATGGTTTGTTAATAAATAATATTTTTCATGGAAATAAAAAAGTGAGAAAAAAAACTATTACCTTGTGTCATGACTCTCATCGCAATCACAAAAACATCATATATAATAAATATAAAGTTATTATAAATATTTAAAAGAACCATTATTTATAGAAAATATCATAAATGGTTTTATTATTACTTTAGATTATCCACTTTTTAACAATTCTATGTTATGGTCTCATTTCAGTTAATATTCACTTTATCTGTCGCATGTGTCTTAATATGTTGTATCTTTGGTACATATATATATATATATATATATCAGGGTATATAGAATGTTAAAAATGATATAAATATATTTTATATTCACTATATTTCAATGATAATAATATATATAATATAATTATTAAATGGAATACATCGTACATATGAACATTGTTCCTGTTTTTCATGAAATATTAAAAGATGGAATGAAAAATAAATATATGAATATATTTGTATAATATCATTATAGTATAATTATTATGTTATATATGTCATAAAATTTCACTCAATTCATCATTAATACATTCCATTTAGTGTGTGAATGAATCACATCGCTTTGAGGGGATGTAGTTCACACTTCCTCAAAAGAAATTATCATATTTATATAAAATGAAAATTATATAGATACATGTTTTAATATAATTAAATATGGTTAAATACATTATAAATATAAATTATGTTATATTTAAATTTATTATCCATCATAATTCCCTTTGTGTGTGGCGGTAAAGAAAAAATGAACATTCATCGTTCTGTGAGGTGATAGTTAACTGTACACTTAAAAAATATGTATGTTACGAATTAGATAGATGTGTGTGTAAGTGTAGGAAAACAAATATCCTAAAAATATAATTATATTGAGTATATGTTTTTTGAATAATCATAGAATAATTATAGTGGAGGGGTGGATAGTGAAATTAATATAGAGCGTTTGAGGGAGGATGTTACGTCTTCTTTGAGTAACTCCTTTTGGTTTTCACTAAATGGATTCCTTTAGTTGATTTAATCAAGTGGGATAATAAAGTATTAATATAGGTACTTTTCTATTTATTTTGCTAAGATCTTGGTATAACCTATGTTGTTTTATATGTGTGTAAATGTGGGAGGAGTGGATACCTTTTTATAGGGGAGGAGGAGTGGCATTATTGTTTATTTTGGGAAAAAGAATTCCACCCATGTATTTCCCTTGTTTTGTAGATCCAATAAAATAAAATATTATATCCAAGGGATTATATGGTCAAAATATTTCTTGAATATTTAACTCATAAATGTTTCATGGTCATTTGAACCCTTAATATTAAGGTATATTCCTTAGTTAAGCTTAATTTTGAATTAATCGCTGTAATTAATTTTAGTTACATTCACTAGTAATTTTGGAAAAAAACCAAGTTTTATTCTTTATAACTTATAAATTATTATAAATAAAAATATGGAATACATTTTTCAAATTAAAAACATATAATAGGAAGAAATTAATTTAAATTTAATTCTACAGGAAGGACGACAATGCATATTTTTAATGAAAACCATTCAAAAGTTTTCTATGTTTGTATATTAAATATAAATGAGATATTGATTCCAATGACCTAAATTTTATTATTTTATAAAAAATAAGATAATTAATATTTAAAACCATATAAAAATATAATTTAACTATAGAAAAAAATTATATGAAAATGTAGTTTTCAATTAAAATTCAGTATCTGTCATTACTTATCAAAGTTTGAAACTTCATAGAAAAATACCAAAAAATCACCCTTACCAATTTTTTTTTATAAAATCAAATATAATGTTTTTAATATATAATATTTATAAAAGGGAAAAATATTTTAAAAATAGGTTCTTCATTAAAAGCTGGTAAAATCCCCTTAATAAAAATATACATTTTTATGAATCAAATTAGGTTTGTTCATATTTTATGATTATCAAATATATTGGGTGAAAATAAAAAATATTTTATCAAGATATATAATATATATTAAATTAAAATTAATCCATAATTATAATTAATTAAATTTATTCTTATAAAATATCATTGTGAGCAAAAGAAAATAGTTTTCTATAAAATCATTCTCCTTCTATTAAAATGGTACTTATATTCATTTTAAAATCATTTGTAACTAATGAATTCAACCATGTAGTTTTATAAGTTTGTTAATCCAATTAAAAATCATAAACATAATGTTTATTTTATATATTATTAAATTAAATAGTAATATTATTGTTTGGTAACACTAATTCATTCATGTTACGCAATCCATTAAGGAAAGTCAGTCTTCTGTGTAATGTATGTTAACATCACTGTTCCGTGTGAAATAAGATAATTTTTATGTTCAATACAGTGCAAAGTTAACTTTTTATTTTTTATAATTTAAGACAAACATGGCGGTTAAATAAAAAAAAATATTTTCATTGTTTTATAAATTTAAAATACTAAAAAGAATAAACTTATTCGAAATAATACATTTCACAAAATATTGTGGTGTTACAGAATTGGACAATAGAAGGTTTGGGCTTTTATAAGTGAGGTGAGTATTAGAGTTCTAATTTCTTGAATGAAATATTTCCACCAATGTTTTTTAATGAGACACAACATCAATAGTAGAAAATTATCAAGCCTAGAAGAGATAAGTATGAAATATTACCAAATTATGGGTGTTGGAAATTTTTTGGTTATTTCTTACCCTTATCATTTTACTTTAAGCCTCGATAAAACCATTTTCCCCTTAAACATGGAAAATAATTTTTATGGTTTTTTATAATAATTTTAATATAAAATTATGTTTCCCATACTATATAATATATATTATTTGGATTCCAAATATAGAATCCATTTTCAAATTTCCATTCACACAGCTGTAAAAAACTGATGTTAAAATTAATCCTTTATATGTGATGAAAAAGTGGCATATTAACAAAAAAATGTTAAAAAGATTGCAAACTTTTTATATCAAAATTAAATATAATATTAATTCTAATGAACTAAATTGGATTATTAGATATATAATTTAATATATGATAATATTTAAAAAATGAAAATATAACATAACCTTATAAATAAATTAAATAAAAATGTAGGTTTCATTTAGATTTCATTATTATTATATATTCAAAAAAACATGAAACATTTTATATAAATACAAAAAATAATTATAACATAATTTTGACATGATAATTCCAAAAATTATGGTTGTTTTATCAAAATATGTTTCTAAAAGTTGAAAATTTAATTTTACTAATTTTCAAAAAAATGAAAATAATTCCTTTTACAAAATACAATTTTCAATACATGTACTGGATTTAAAAAATTAGGCACTATACTTTATCAATATTATTCATTTATATTATTATATCATAATTAATAATATAAAAGTAATTATTACTCTTAATATATTTGAGTTTAATGACTAGGTTATAATTTTTTTTAATAAATAAGTACATTATTAATATTTCATAGTTTTTTCCAAAACAATGAGTCGTTTTTAATGAAATATGACATAGTGTTGCATGTTGTGAAATAATAACATAGTGTTTCATGTAACATATTCTATCAAATAAAGTTATCTTTTTTGAGAAAAATAATTAATACATACTCTAGTAGAAAAATTCTATAACCTATAAAAAAATCATCGACTAAATTCATCACTATGTTAAAAAATGAGGATACTTCAACCTCATAATTTTTCCAAGGTCCCATGTAGTTCCTTAAAACAAATGGTTTCACCAAAAAAAATTAAACTAGTAATTGGCCATGTTGAAAAGAAAATTTTCAATATAGTCCTGAATCTACAACTACTATTCCTGTAACTCACTGACCCCAGTTACCCGGAGTCGGTGCATTATTACATAACATTGTCATGATCACAAAAGATCAAATCTCGAATGACCGATTAATTTAGTATCCTTGTAAACACTAGATACATTCATAAATTTTCCATTCCATCATAAAGTGAAAAACTACAACAACATCTTGTCTTCATATCCCCTCATACTCTCCCTATATGTCATTCAGAAAATACTTCTTCACATCCTGGAAAAAATAAAACATTGAAAGGGGTGATCTCAGATGCTCAGTAAGGATAATAATATAGTGAGAACTTTCATAAATAAGAATAAACATTTAAGGAAATTTATAACTAAAACAAAATCCTTTTAAACTTGATCTTCAGCATAATATGGAAAAGGTAAAATGAAATAATTCCATTTACATATTCACATGGATATTCTACTAGTAGAATAATCACATGAAATATCAATAACCACTTTCATAATGATGAAATTAATAATGCCAGACTACCCTAACCACATAGTCAAGGCCTTGTGCCAAGATCTCAAAAAATATTTTTTCAAGGAATTTTCCCAAGACTACAAAAAATATTTTGTCAAGGACTTGTGCCAAGACACTAGTTTCTCTCATGATCCCTACCGATGCATCGAGGAGCTATATCAGGCTCCACCCATCACTTATTAAGTCTAAATCATTCCTCATATGAACAGGTTTAAACATAACATAAAAATTCATATTAAAACTAGCATATGAAATGTCAATACTTTCTCCATAAACCATGAATGGTTTAAAAATAACACATCCATAGTCAAACATATCAAAAAAACTTCAATACAATATGGAAGTTTTGAATCATAATAAATCAACTTCAAATAATATTAAAATCCATCAAAGGATGTTGACATAGATGATATCAAAACTATTTGAGAGAAATATCTCTTTTTTTGAAATCATTTAAAAGTCATGTAATTATAAAAGAAAAAATTTACATTGAAAATAATCGTATAAGATTGTAAGGGAAGCTTAGATGATTTTATAATGGCAGAAAATAGCCGCACCCGTCGTATAAGTTAAAAAAAGACATTCATACCTTAATTCTGTCGAAAAGGTTAAAAAGGACATTGTTTGAAAAATGGCAGAAAGATTACCTTATAAACATCTTATAAAAAGTCAAACAAGGGTAAAAATGACTTTAACCCATATTATTTAAAATATTAATAATGATTTTAAATTCATTTTTATGAAACATGGATGTGGATGATAAAGAGGTCCTAGTAGATAATTACTTATAAACAACCTTAGATAATGAAGAGATTGTGAAATAAACCATTACCTTGTGTTTTCTGCTTGTTAGAAGGTAGTTTAACCTCCTTTATAATGGTGAAATAATTGTTATTAAATTATAGAAAAATCATATTAATTTATATGATATCATATATGATCTTTTAACATTGCTTTGTTAATAATATCTTAGTATTATCATCGTTTCAGATGTTAACTTACTCATTTTCTTTTATATTTTTTGTCAAATAAGCCTTGTTTGTTATGGATAGTTTGTATCTTATTCGTATACAGAATGATATCAAGACCTTAAACATTATTTTTAGTCATCAAATGAGAATTATTCTAGAATTGATACGATGGGGAATGAATCTCATCACGTTCATGGAGACGGTAGTCCGTACGTATGCACGCACGTCAATATCATTATTTTGATATTAAAATATTATATAATTGGATAATATATCATATATAAATTATAATTTTCATGTTATACTCATTATTTACATCAATTACACATCATTATTATACCCATCCAAATAATAATTTATTGAATAACAATTACACCACGACAGGGAGATGGTAAACTGTGCATACGCACGTATGGTGAAATGTCATTCAAAGGATGGATAGAAAAATGAATAGGGTTGTACCATATTTATAACAACATCATATTATATTTAATATACTGGAGTTATTTTTTTAGAATGGAAATAAAAAAGAAAGAAGAAGTGGAAGACGAAAGGAACTTGAAAGAGGGTGGTGAAAACATTACCTCTTCTTCAGGTTCTTCCTTTTGATTTGATCAAAAGGGCTCCTTAGGTTGGATTTATGACTAAAGTATGGAATCTATATGTGAGGGAATTTTAGAGGATAATTGGTCTGGGGTTGGCCGAATGAAAAGGCTTTGAAGGTATGAATAATTGGTTAGAAGTGGTGTCCTTTTACAAGGGGGACGAGGGGATATTTAGGAAAAAATTATTGTATTAATTTATAATAAATTCATATTCGGTTTCTAATGGATCCAAAGTGTATTATTAAAATTATAAGGTAATTATGGGTTGAAATACTTTCATCAAAAAATATTTTAGATAGGTTTGGGTCACTATATTAACATTATCATTTAGTTTTAACTCTTAGTTAATTAGTTTGACACTTACAATGTAACTTTGTATTTTTATATTATTTAGTCAATAAACTTACTATAAACATCCAAGAGACCGCCAAGTGATCCATTAATAATACACATATTATTATATAAGTTTTTATCTGAACCATAGATTTTTAGAAATAGAATATCAATTTATAATATAATATTTGTTTTAAAAACTAATTTATGACAATTTTGACAATATCTAATAATTTATTTCTTCATAACTATTAAAAACATTATTAATTCGGAAAAAATTCATTTAATCAATCCTAATATGTCATATTAACCAATAAAATTCGTGGATTTCATCAAAACATTCAATTTATATTTATTTTAACATTTATAATACTAATTATTTTATTCTTTCATTAATAAAAAAATACATCATCATTATTGTGTCATAAAGAAATTTAATTATTAAATTTCTAAGAACTATAAATAAAATACCATTATTTAGGATATATTTTTATCGTTTGAATGAATATTTTAAGTCAAAAATATAAAATATATAACCCTATGTAAATTTGTTTTCTAAAAGATACATGCTTATGTCATTTTTGTATTCACTTTAACTTAATTAATATAAAGTGTCAGTATCACTTACAAGTTGATCCATGGGGTCCCATAATCGACCCAATGATACCCATGGTTGTAAATTTATCATCCAATAGGGTTAGGATACGTTTTAGGGTAATTTATTAATTTTATAATATTATTTTTTTACTCTTATTTACTGGATTTAGCCTTTAACCATGGTAAATAAAATATTTAGTGAAGTAATTATTCAAAATGTCTAAAAATAAAAGATACCTATTTAAAAAATTGTGACCTCTTGATTCTAAATATGGAATCTATTTTTCTAAATTCAAAACAAAAGAATTTTCAAAAATTAATTTAAAATTAATTCTCGTTGTTAAAACAAAAATCATGTTTTTAAGAGATAATAACTATCAAAAGATTGGCACTTGCTTATATCCAGTTTAAATGTGAAATTATATCAAATGAAAAAAATTGGATTAAAAGGTAAAAATATAATCTAATTATACTCTAAAATCACCCAAATTAATTACTTATCACTATTAATTATTTCGATTAAAAAGTTGTTTTTAATTAAAATTTAATAATTTTCACTATTTATCAAAATATGAATGTTATCTGAAAAGTACCAAAAATTCACCCTAAGATAATTTCAATAATCTGAATCCAAAAATGAAGTCCTTTTTTAAAGATAAAATGTATAAAATTTTAAAAAGTGGGTATTACTATTCATAATGACTAGTTTGATTGGTTGTGGTGTGTTAGAACTTGAAGTTGCATACAACACACACTACTTTATTATTCAAAGAGAAGTGTACCATGGAAGATTGGGGTGTTACATTCTCCCGTCCTTCAAATAATTTCATCCTCGAAATTTCCAGAATACTAATACAAGAAAACACTCGGCTGTTTCTTTATCATATGTTTCTCGGGTTCCCACGTTGCCACTTCCATCTTATGGTTTCTCCATAGAACTTTTACCAGATGAGTCGTCTGGTTTCTCACCACTTTTTCTCTCGTATCAAGAATCTTGACAGGCTCTTCGTAATAAGACAGATCATGTTCCAGTTCCAATTCCTCATAGGTGAGTACATACATTGGGAGAGACATGTATTTTCTCCATAGTGATACATAGAACACATCGGGTACTTTGGAGAGTCTTGGATGCATTGCCCAACAGTAAGCTACAACCCCAATTCATTCTATAATTACGAAAGGTACTATGTACCTGGGACTTAATTTACCCTTCTTACCGAAATGTATAACTCCCTTCCATGGAGATACCTTTAACAAAACATAATCTCCGTCCTGAAATTCCAAATCCTTCCTTTTGTTATCGGCATAGACCTTCTACCTACTATGAGCTTCTTTGATGTGGATTTGGATTACCTTCACCTTTTCCATCATTTCCTCCACCACTTATGGGCCTACTAGTTTTCATTCACAAAAATCATCCAAACAGGTTGGTGTGCGACATCTCTTTCTATATAACGCTTCATAGGGTGCCATGTGAATACTTGAATGGAGGCTATTTTTATAGGAAAATTATACTAGAGGTAAATATTGATCCCACATACCCGGAAAGTCAAGTGAGCAAGATCCCAACATTTCTTCTAAGGTTTGAATAGTCCGTTCTGATTGTCAATCTGTTTGGGGTTGGTAGGCAGTGCTCAAACAAAGTACAATATCTAGGAATTTCTGAATAATTTTCCAAAATCTTGAAGTAAAATTGGGATCACGATTAGAAACAAACGATAGGGGTAGTCTATGAAGTCTCACAAATTCATTAATATACAGTCTTGATTGAGGTTAAAGTAGTAGATCTTCTCTTATATCAAGAAAATGTGTTGACTGGGTAAGATGATCAACAATGACTCATATTGCATCATTCCATCTAGGTGTCTTTGGTAGTCCCATGAAAAAGTCCATCATGATATTATCCCATTTTCAATCAGGTATGGGAAGAGGTTGAAGTACTCCTCCAGGCTATTTCCTTCCAACTTACACTTGTTGAAAAACCATACATCTTTACACAAAATCAGAAATCTCCCTCTTCATTTTGTCCCACCAAAAATGTTCCTTCAAATCCTTATACATTTTGGTGCTTCCAGGATGTATAGAGAAATTGGAACTATGATAATCTTCTAACAATTACCTTTTTAGATCAGGTATATCGGGAACACCAGGTCTCTTCCCAAATTTAAAAATTTCTTCTTCACACACAAATTCTCTCAATCTCCCATCATTAACAGCTATAATCTTATTTTGAAATTCTTCATCATCAGTCTAATAAATCTTAATCCTTTCTAGTAAATATGTTTTGGAAACCATTTAGAAAAATTATTGATGTTTCACCTTCCATGGTTATTACCATATCCATCTTTACTAAATCCATGAAAATATGATCTCTTTCAACTCTCATAATGTTCAAAACTCCATGATCCTTTGTACTCAAAGCTTTAACTACTTTATTTGTCTTCCCCAGGTGGTAGTGTATCGTGCAATCATAATCCTTCAGTAGTTCAAGACATCTCCTTTGCCTCATGTTGAGTTCTTTCTGTGAGAAAATTTACTTCAAACTCTTGTGATCAGTATAAATCACACATTTTTCACCATAGAGATAATGTCTTGATATCCTCAAAAAAATTACATAAGCTAACTCAAGATCATGAGAATGATAGTTTTTCTCATGAAATTTTAGTTGTCGTGATGCATAGGCAATAACCCTATCATTCTGCATAAGGACACAACCAAGTCCTATCTTTGAAGCATCAATATAAATAACAAACCCATCATTCCGAGATGGTAGAGTAAATATAGGAGCATTGAATAATCTTCTCTTAACTTCTTCAAAAGATTATTCACAATCTTTTCTCCAAACAAATTTAACCCCTTTACGTGTGAGCTTTGTTAATGGGTTAGCCAATTGGGCAATGTTCTGGACGTAACACCGATAATAGCCTACTAAGCCAATAAAACTGCATACCTCATTTATACTCATTGGTGCTGGCCATTCATGGATTGCTCTTGACATAGAAGGATCAACAAACATTCCATCCTTAGAGACAATATGACCTTGAAAAGAGATCTCCTGAATCCAAAATTCACACTTGCTAAACATCCCATATAATTCATGTCTTCTAAGAGTCTTCAGGATAATGAGCAAGTGATTTTCATGATCTTAGTACCTTTTGGAGTATACAAAGATATCATCAATAAATAACACCACAAAATCAATGAGATATTCCTTGAAATCTCTATTTATTAGATCCATGAATACAGAGGGTGAATTAGTCAATCAAAAAGGCATTATTGTAAACTCGTAATGCCCATACCTAGTTCGAAATGTTGTCTCTGTAATTTCTTTCTTATTCACACACAACTGATGGTATCCCGATCGAAGGTAAATATTTGAAAAGTATTGACCTCCATGCAGTTGGTATAATAAATCATCAATGTGAGGTAGTGGATACTTGTTCTTTATTGTTATAGCATTGATCACCCTGCAGTCGGTACATAACCTCATAGATTCATCTTCCTTTTTAACAAAAAGGATAGGGGGTCCCCATGAAGAAACACTAGGGAAAATAAATACCTTATTACTCAATTCCTCTAGTTGTTTCTTTAGTTCATCTAATTCCATAGTGTCCATTATATAAGGGGTCTTCGATATATGCCATGAACTCGGAATTAAATCGATGGAATACACAATTTCTCATTCTGGAGGATGTCCAGGTAAATCTTCTGGAAACACATCAACATATTCTCTCACAATAGGTACATCCTCTATTTGAAAATTCCTTTCCTCATCCACAATCATTTCATTGTCTTCCTCCCCAATAATTGAATTTAGTTGAGCTACTGGGGGGTGGATCTAGGTAAGAATTAGGTGGTGAAGATTCTGCTCTAAAGATTAGGTGTTCCATATCATCATCATAAAAAAATAGTAACCTCTTTCTTCTTATAATAAATTTTTGCATTATGGTGCGAAAGACAATCCATACCAACGATTATATCAAAATCAATCATAGGTATGACGATGAGATCAGCAGATAAAGAAAATTTATATGCTCTAATGGGAATTGATTCACATAGCTTTGTAGCAATTATACTTCCATTAAGAGTTTTAACTGACAACCCCCTTGTTAAATCAAATTGGAAATTTATAATTTTCTTAGGAAAATGGGAAGATATGAAACAATGTGATGATCCAGAATCAAATAATGCATTTCTAAACTTGAGGAAACCATAAAATTACCAGCCACCACGTCTTTCAGAGCTTCTACCTCAGCAGTAGTGATATCATAAGCTTGTCCTTGATCCCTTGGCCTTTTATGAGGTAAGTTACCCTAACACATAGGCAATTCATTTTCATAATTCTCTATTATTATACAATTATATCATTCCATGTTGACAGAAACTTTATTTTCCTTGCAATCATGAGCTTGTTGGCCTGTTTCACCACACTTGTGACAGACTCCCATTCCCTTCAAGAAAGTACCGGGGTGTTTCTTCCCATATCTCCTATAGGATGGATAATCAACTTTTCCATTATTCCCCTTATTTACATTCATAGAGTGGTAAGAAGATCTATTCTTCTCTTTCTTTTCTTTAAAGTCATAAGACTTAGAGAATTTCTTTTCTACCTTGATAGCACATGAGACAATATCTTCGTATGAAGAGAAGGATTGTGAGACCAATACTCAACAGAGAAATGATTTTCACACATCAAAGAAATGATCAATATTAATCCTTGGTCTTCTTATATAATTTTCTGAATGCCTTGATTACATTGTAATGTTAGCCTCATACTTTGCGACATTCTCATCCTCCTTTTTCTCAGACTCAGAAATTGCCTTTCCATTTCTGCTCGATTGTAACGAGGAAAGTATTTTTCTAAGAAAATCACTTTGAAATCCATCCATTTCATATTTTATACTTCATCATCTTCCTTCATGTTTTGAATCAATGACCACCATTGATCAACATCTCTAGTGAGGCGATAAACTTCCATGATAACGTTTTCATTTTAACTACTCCCCAAGGCATGAAATATTTTCACTAAGGAATTTATCAATTTCTCAGCTACTAGTGGATTTGTACCCCCATTTAATGTTGGTGGTTGTTTCCTCATGAAGCAATCTAACATTGAACCTCCACGCTGTGGATCATTGTGATCCATATGGGTATGGTTATTATTCATAACTTGAGTGAGTTGTCCCAGTATGGTGATAAGATAATCAGCACCAGTTGCATCACCATCTCCACTATAATTATCTTGAGCAGGAGGGATATCCCTACATAGAGTTTTTGCATTGATACAGTTTTCATTCCTTCCACTAGGTGCCATTTCTAAACAATGGAATAAACTAGATTAGTTTATGAATCGAAATACATAATTCCAATCTTTTAAAACACTTAACATAAATTGAATAGTTTATGGATATAATCCATAATCATAAAAAATGTTTTCTTTGAGGATTATATATTCATAAACCCTTCATAATTGTTTGTAAATAAAATGATAATTATCCAATTCATATCCCCCGGAAGTGTCATAACTAAGAGTGCAGCAAGGCCCGTTGTCGTGCACCAGTTCCCGTTCAAGTATAGCTCAAAGTGGTGTTTTTGGGTTTTACCCCTAGGTACATTTGTTCTAGAGCCACCTCTACCTACTCATATCCAGATAGGGATATATTTCTTGGAAAACTCAGAAAATCTCTACAATACCAAAATTCTAGGATGTTATTCTATACTAATCCTCAATGTCCATCCTAGGTCTATGTGCTCTAATCAAAGTTTATCTAAATATAGCTTCCAAGGATTGTACTAAACTTCCTCTGATACCAACTGCAATACCCTAAACCAAGTTTCCCAGAGTTGGTTCATTATTACATAACATTGGAATGATCACAAAAGATCAAATCTTGAAAGACTGATTAGTTTAGTAGCCTTGGAAACACTAGATACATTAATAAAGTTCACAATACATCATAAAGTGAAAAACTATAATAACATATTGTATTCATATCCCCTCATACTATCCCTGCATTTTATTCATAAAATACTTCTTCACATCCTAGGAAAAATAAAACATTGAATGTGGTGAGATCAGATGCTCAGTAAGGATAAAAATATAGCAGAAACTTTCTTAAATAAGCATAAACATTTAAGGCAATGTATAACTAAAACAAAATCCTTTTAAACTTCATCTTCAGCATAATATGGAAAATATAAAATGGAATAAATCCATTTACTTGTTCATATAGATATTATACAAGTGGAATAATCACATGAAATATTAATAACCACTTTCATAATGATGGAAGGCATAATGTCATGCTATCATAACCACATAGTCAAGGCCTTATGCCAAGGCTACAAATAAGATTTTGTCAAGGCCTTATTCCAAGTCACTAGTTGATCTCATGAGACCTACTGATGCATGTAGGAGCTATAGCGGGCTCCACCCATCACTAATTAAGTCCAATGCATTCCTTATATGAACAGGTTTTAACATAACATAAACATTCATATTAAAACTAGCATACAAAATGTCAATTCTTTTCCATAAACCATGAATGGTATAAAAGAAACACATACATAGTCAAACATATCACAAAACCTTCAATACAATATGTAAGTTTTGTATCACAATAAATCAACATCAAATAAACTTAAAATCCATCAAAGGATGTTGACATAGATGAAATCAAAACATTTTGAGAGAAATATATCTTTTTTTGAAATCATTTAAAAGTCACATAATTATAAAAGAAAATGGTTACATTGAATATATTCTTATAATCTTGTACGGGAAGCTTTGACAATTTTATAATGGTGGAAAATAGCCTCACCCTCCATATAAGTTAAAAAAAGACATTCATACCTTAATTCTGTCGAAAAGGTTAAAAATGACCTTGACTGAAAAACGACAGAATGATTACTTTATAAAAATCTAATAAAAAGTCAAACAAGGGTATAAATGAATATAACCCATAGTCTATAAAATATTAATATTTATTTGAAATACATTTTTAAGAAACATGGATGTGGATTATAAAGAGGTCCCAGTAGATAATTACGTATAAACAACCACGGATAATGAAGAGATTGTCAAATAAACCCTTACCTTGTTTTCTTCCTTGTTCTAGGGTAGTTTATTCTATTTTATAATGATTAAATAATTGTTATTAAATTATAAAATAATCATATACATTAATATGATATCATATATGATCTTTTAACATCGCTTTGTTTATTATATATTAGTATTATCATTGTTTCGGGTGTTAACTTATTCATTTTATTTTATATGTTTTGTAAAATAAGACTTGTTTTCTATGGATAGTTTTTATATTATTCATATACATAATTATATCAAGTCCTTAAACATTATTTTTAATCCTCAAATGAGAATTATACTTGAATGGATACGATGGGGAATGAATCTCATCGCGTTCGTCAAGACGGTAGCCCGTACATACGCACGAGCGACAATATCATTCTTTTGATATTAAAATAATATATAAATGGATGGTATATCATATATAAAGAATCATTATCATGTTATACTCATTATTTACATCAATTACACATCATTATTATACCCATCCAAATAATAATGTATTGAATAATAATTACACCACGACGTGGAAACGGTAAGCCGTACATACGCACGTATGGTGACATGTCAATAAAAGGATGGATAGAACAATGAATAGGGTTTTACCATGTCTATAATAACATCATAGTATATATAAGATACTAGATTTATTATTTTATAATGGAAATAACAAAGATTGAAGAAGTGAAAGAAGAAAGTAACTTGAAAGAGGGTGGTGAAAACATTACCTCTTCTTCGGTTTCTTCCTTTTGATTTGATCAAAAGGGCACCTTAGGTTGGCTTTATGAATAAATGAAGGCCTCTAGGTTGAATTAAGGGATTTTTAGAGAACAATTTGGCATGGGGTTTCCGAACAAAAAGGCATTGAAGGTATGAATAATTGGTTATAAGTGGTGTCCTTTTATAAGGGGGAGGGGGGTCTCTTTAGAAAAAACTTGAAGTATTAATTTATAATAAATTCATATTAAGTTTCCAATGGCTCCAAAGTGTATTATTCAAATTATAAGGCGGGGATGGGTCTCAATCCTTTCATCCAATAGATATTTGATGGGTTTGGGTCACTATATTAACCTTATCTTTTATTTTTAACTGTTAGTTAATTAGTTTGAAAATTACCATGTCACTTAGTATTGTTATATTATATAGTCAATAGAAATAATATAAACTTTAGAGAGACCCAAAAGTGGTACTTAAATAATACACATATCATTATATATGTTTTTTGGCCAATCCTGAGATTTTTAAGAATAGAATATGAATTAATAATATAATATTCGTTTTAAAAACTCATTTATGTCAAATTCGACAATATCTAATAATTGATTTTTGATAAAGTCATAAAAACATTATTAGTTCGAACCGAATTCATCTATGCAGTACTAAAATTTCATAATAACCAATAAAATTAGTGGATGGCTCAAAACTTTCAAATTATATTTATTTTAACATCTTTAATACTAATTATTTGATTCATTCATTAATAAAGAAAATAATGCATCATTATTGTGTCATAAATAAATCTAATTATTCAATGTCTAAAATTTATAAATAAAATACCATTTTTTAGGAAATTCTTTTTAGATATCTAATTAATATTTATAGTCAAAAATATAACACATATAACCCTATGTAAAAATTGTGTTTCTAAAAGATATATGATTATGTCATTTTTGTATTTATTTTAACTTAATTAATATAAAGTGTCATTATCACTTTAAAGTGGATCCATGGGGTCCGAAAATCTACCCAAATATGACCATTGTCGGAAACTTATCAACCAATTGGGTTAGGACACATTTTAGGGTAATTTAGTATTATTATAATAGTATTTGTGTACCCTTATTTACCAGATTTACCCATTAACCATGATAAAACAAATATTTACCGAAGTAATTATTCAAAATGTCTAAAAATAAAAGTTACCTATTTACACAATTTGGACCTCCTGATTCTAAATATGGAATCCATTTTTTTTAAATTCAAAACACTAAAGTGGAAGAAATTAATTTAAAATTAATTCCCATTGTTAAAACAAAAAAATGTGTTTTTAAGTGATAATAACTATCAGAAGATTGACACTTGTTTATGTCCAGTTTAAATGTGAAATTATGTCCAATGACCAACAAGGGATTATATGGTAAAAATATAATCTAATTATACTATAAAATCTCTCAAATTCATAATTTATCACAACTAATTATTTCGATTAAAAATTTAGTTTTTAATTAATATTCAGTAATTTTCACTATTCATCAAAATATGAAAGTTATCCAAAAAGTTCCAAAAAATCACCCTAAGATAATTTCGATATTACATATCCAAAAATGAAGTAAATTTTGAATGATAAAATATATAAAATTTAAAAAATTGGGTATTATTATTCATAACGTCTAGTTTTATTGGTTTTGGTGTGTTAGAACTTGAGGTTGCGTACAACACACGCTACTGTATTATTCAAAGATAAGTGTATCATGGATGATTGGGGTGTTATAATTCCTCATAATAATGATTTTCACTAATTTTATAACATCTGAGTTAATAAAATTTCTAAGTTAAGTTATGTAGTGCTGTTTGAGAGATATATGGAACACATCATGGAATTGAGAGAGGTTAGGTGGAATCATAAGTCGATAGGGTACCATCCCGATATGGCCTAGAATTTTAAAGTGACCAATATAACTATTCCATAGTTTCTCTCTATTAAAAAATTTTATAAACTTATTCTATAGAAAAATCCATGGAAACAAATTATCACCAACATCATATTCGAGATCACAGTGGCAATTATTTGTATAAATTAGCTACCAAATCTGGGATTCATGGATATAATACTAAAAGGATCACACATTCCCTTACATTTAATCATCTACCTAATGTACCAATATATTCATCTATCCAACATGATTAATTAAATTTGGATATCTAACATTCATTCCAAAGAGAGATTCATATTGATTCATCTGAATGAAAGTGTGAAATACACTATTGTATAAAGACTGTACTAGAGGATGATGCTGATCCCAATAAAATTTTAAATCTAAATAAAAATATCTCAACATATCCCATATGGTTTCAATTGTTCTCTATGACTGTCCATCTATCAGAAGATGATACACATCACTAAACTTGAACTCCATGTCAAGATCTTCTTGAAGTAATCATTGAAACACTAAATTAAACCTAAGATCCTAACTGGAATCAATGGAATATGGTATTCGATGAGGAATTACTAATTTCTTAATGTTTATCATTTAAATTTGATCTAATGTGAATTATTCTCTGATCACAATAATCTGTGTTGTCTTTGTAAGGATATTTTCTTCAATCCATATATAATTGGTCCTTTTATATGCTTCAGGTAGAACATTACCAAATTCTATGGTGATGTTTTACCATTTCAAATTTAATATTTGTAAAATATGTATCATCCCTAGAGACATTTGTCTCTCAAACTTAAAATTCTAACATACTAATCAATGATACAAAAAACACTATTATATCTTTAATCATTCAACCCCACTATAATTACTTCTTCAAATAAATATTCACATTCAAACTTTTTATATGGATATAGAAAGAATAACTATTATTTTTAACTATAAAATCTTTAAAATATAGTATTGATGGATTACATACACGCTTCCTAAACCTTATTATTCCATCATGATCAAGGTTACTCTTTGAAACATTTTTCCCAATTTTGCAGCTCTAAATATTTTTTCTATTCCTATTTAATATTCAGTTGGTTAAATATGTGATCATTCAAATGAGAAATATAATATTTTTACCCATTAATAAGGATTATAAGATCAATCCTTTACAAATAAAAAAATATTTTATTTTTTTAATCCTTATCATAGAAATTCTATCTTGATCTTGTTGACTATAATAATAGGTCACCATGTTCTTTTTCCTTAGGTGGTAATGTATAGAGAAACCATAATCATTAATAATCTCCAAACATTTTCATTGTGGCATATTCAACTCATTCAATGTGAATATATACATTATACATTTATGATAATTATATATATCACAATATACTCCATAAATATAATTCATGAATATCATTAATGTAAAAATTACATTACCTAACTGCAAATAATGAGTTGGGTAAATTTTCTAATGAAACAATTTTTTTAAAGGATTGTCTATAACCATCGGTAGTATATTTATAAAACAATAAAACTATAGATCTCAGTCACCATAGTTTGTCTGGGACAATAGTCAATTTCCTTCTTCTTTTATGGATCTACCAATGTACCCATTCCTAAGGTATTACAACCCAAAAATGAATCCTCGACTTCCAAAATCCAGACATTTTAAATTTTGAAAATAATTTATCCTTACTTTGGGTAATGTAACATCCCAAAACTAGAATCTTGTAGTTGTTACATAATTTTATAGATCTACCAATGTACCCATGCCATATAAAATATATTTATTGAATAAAGAATCCAAATTTTCCAATATTTTATCAATCTAGGATAATTAAAGAAAACTCATGTTGAGGTTGATGAATGTAAATACTATAGAATTAAGATTAATAATTTATAGTGGAATATAATATATAATCATTCCAAAGTATAAAATACCACAATGAAACATTTGACTCATAATACCCATAATGTAATAACATTAAATTAAACCTAAAATATCAATAGTTTAAGGAGAATAATCATATAAATAGTAGAAGTGTAGTACATACTCTATATAATGTGAATGGGTGTATAACAACAAAGAAGTCTCTATAGAATTTAATTTGAGACTAAATACCATACCTTGAGTCTGAATTCTAATGTGTGACTTTATATTATAGAATAATAGTCTTATGTTAATTATTTAATTGATTCAGAATATTATTCAGGTTTATTATCACTTTAAATTCACTTATTAAATTTTTTTGTACAACTACACAAACAATTATGCTTACATCGTGTGTTTTCCCCAAATTTGGTTCATGTGTCAAAAATGACATTGGTAGGTCATATTTGGTCAAATGTGCAACTATATAAACATCCCTAGAAATTTAATCATGAAGTAATTATAATATTTACAAATAAACTATACTTTGAAAACCAATTATTAAATATGGTTACAAAAAATCAACCAATATTACAATCATGGAGACTGTAGCTCATACGTCCTCATGGGTAACATTCCAATTTTTTAATAATTGTCATAGAAAGATGGTAAGTAACATTACATCATTCCATAATTATAATTATATCACAAATACCAAGTAATTTTATCACATATACTTATATATATTATTATTATAATGTAAAAGGAATCACATCTTGTCTAAAAGGTGACAGTGCACCCATTCATGACCGACGTTGTCACATTTTAATGTGTGAAAGGGATAATAAGGAAAATGATATATTATACTTAATAAAATTAAATTATGTCATTACTATCATATATATGAAATTTATGTTGTATATGTTTATTAAAATTATCATTTATACAATCCATGTATAGTGTGCACGAATCACATGTCTATGAGGATGTGATAGTCCACACTTCCACAAACAATGTAATCGTAATTACACAAAATGGAAAGCAATATGGAATATGTTATATAAAAAATCCATATGAATAAAGAGAAAATAAATATCAAATATATCATATTTAAATTGGGTGTTCATCATAATACAAATCCATGGGATGTGGTAATGAAAAAATGAACAAAATCATTTTATGAGGGGGTAATTTCCCGTACAGAGAAATGGTAAGTTCGTTACCAATTTTATGGAAGTGTGTGTAGGTATAGGTAAAACCCTTAACATAAATCACTCTAAGTATATTTAGGATATAGGGTTTCTTATAAAATAATTTAATAATAAGAAATGGACGGGTGTAGAAAAAAAACATAAATTCACAATGAATAATGTTACCTCATTTTTGGGTAACTCTTTTTGGGTTGTAAGAAAGGGAATACATTTCATTATTTATACCAAAGGTGAGGATTCCATTTTCTAGGTACGGGTTATGGGAACTATTTTTATAGATCTTGGATGATCCAATTTATCCTGAGATGTGTGAAGAAGGGGAGAGTGAATTCCTTTTTGGTGTAATATTAGTGGTATTCTTGTAAATACCAAAAGGTATACAATCATGGGAGGTATGCCTTACCCCATGTGCCTAAAAAATAGATACATAATATATTGAAGGGGATTTATCGTCATGTAAAACCTCCACCACACAAATATTAGTGCTTTTTTATTATTTTGGTCATTAAAATCTATAATTCCCCCAATTTTAACATATTGGAATTTTTAAAGTAATTAGTTTTTGCACCTAATAAATTAATACATTATGACTAAATTAATGTGGTATTTATCAAAAAATATAGAACCACTAAGTATTAAATATGATATATTTTTTACAGAATAAGTATTCCATGTGTGTCAGAGATTAATTTTATACCAAGTTCATGTAACATGCAAAAACGGTTCTTTAACATAGACTATGAAAACATTGTTTTTACAATATATTGGTACATATTTTAATTATTAAATGAAAATTGTTAAATTTATAGATCATATTTAATATTTATTAACACATAAAAATCACATTTAATATGATATTTTCTTATTAATTTTAAATCATTTGAAAAAATATAATTTATTATAAAACAACATTAATATAAATTGTGATATTAATTATTTAATTTTAATATAAAAAATATAAAAAATTGGTTGAATTAAAATATTTTAATTTCAAAGTTGTTTAACATGATATTTTTATCTAAAAAGATTATAGAACATAATAATTCATTAATCATGCATTACATTTAATGTTTTTAGCATCATTTTATCTTATTTAATTTTTAACTAAATAATCCATGTGTTATAATTTTATAAGCATTTAATCTAATTACATCATCCATAAATATGATATTTAAATTACCATGATAATAAAATATTTACCTTTAAAAATAGTGTTTATTATATAAACTATATTGCATTCTCCATACTCTAAAGCTTTATAAATTTTAAAGCTAGGGAATGTTCATTATTTTCTTTTTCCTTACTTAACATTTTATATGGGTCACTATGATAAAATTGTATCCCAATAAGTCATATAATTATAATGAATATGTTATATGATCGAAAACGTTATAAAATATTCCTTTCAATAATTTTCTGGCTTACTTTGGGCCTTTTTTATATTTTAGTCCCTTATTAAGTTTAATTTTAACATAAATGTTGTAATTACATTTAATCGCTTTCAGTAATTTTTTTGTTGAAAATTTAGTTGATTTATTTTTAAAATAAATTGCATAATTTTTAAAATATTTTATTTCCCCTTTTCCAAATTTAGTTCACATAAATTTTAATATTATTTTTAAAGGTAATCTCGTATATGTGGAATGAAAGTGGGGTTCTAAGGTGAAAATAATCAAATTTTCATCATGTATTTATATCTAAATAAAATATTAGAATGATTAAAATGAAATATATTGGGTTAATAGATTTTATATTGGTATTTTTTACTTTCCAACAAATTTGAAATATAATTTAACAATAATATTAATTAAAATTAAAAGGTTGTTTTCAACTAAAATGTATTATTTTTCACTCTTAATTGAAAATTGAAACTTGTCAGAAAAATTCCAACATTTCACCATAAGATAATTTTGACATTCCAAACTGATAAATGATACTTATTTTCAAAAATATTATTTAGAAAATTTGAAATTTTATTTTTTAAATAGGAGTTACATTAAGAGGTTGTAAAAAATTGGTCTTTTATGAAACACAAGCTAACTCAATTTTTATCTAGAATAATCTTTAATTGGAATTGGGTATAGAAAATATGGAAGAAAATTAATATTAATTTAAATTTGAAATATTTTAATGTTTTGGGATGTTTCCTTCTCCTGAATTAATTTAATTTTATCCTTGGAATTTAATATTGATCATATTAATCAAGGGTTTGGTATTTCAAAATATCATTTTCAATAAACCCACATCATGATTAGGGTTAATAACACATTCTAATAATAATAGATAAAGATTTGTAAAATGGTCACATAATTTTGTTCCCTATTAAGAGAACATAAGTTGGAAATGGAAACATGGATAAGAAAAAAAAATATAACAATCATGTTCTAATTGATAGTGTTAGAGAATTAATTCATCAGAAAGTTGATGACCACGGTTCCCTAACCCACTATTATGAAAAAGTTCATTAATTAATTTAAAAATTGTGATAGTTGGATAAAATCATTATTTCAAGACCATTTTTTCTATAGTTGAGGTTTCCTTTAATTCTAAATGAATATGAGTAAATATATGTTTCTATTTTCTAAAAAACATATCCTTTTTTTCTAGGATCTATTTTAACTTCATTTATTAGGATATGTTTAATATTATGGGGATGTATTAAATTATCTAATATAACCACATCCAAAGATCAAAATAAACAATTTCATAATTGAATTTTTTCCAAATGATCATAATCCATAAATTTTAATGTTAGGTCACCGAATTTCCAAAATGAACTTATCAAATTGCATCAACTAGATTTTAATCATAACATACCAAACATAAGAATATTATTATAACATGAATTAAAAGAAAAAATTATTGGAAACATGAATGTTCATCCATTTTCCTTAAAATGAATATATATTGTTGGTTATGCTAATTAAATTCAAAAAATGATGTAACATCAATCAATGATAGAATAAACCACTTTTTCAATAAATCATTACATGGTTCCAATATAGATAGAACTTATCTATTTTAAATTATCCTAGGAAGTCATTTCTTTATAAAAAAAATAATTTTCGTAACATTAGGTAGATATTAACTGTTATGTTTCCCTCAACCATGTGGTTTCTATAAAAAATTAAAGTTTATTGAATAACATTTTTTGGCACCATTAAACATGAGATCTAAATCCTAAACAAAAAACTATAATAAAATCACTATATATTTAAAAAATCCTATGATGAGAAAAAATTAAATAAAATATTTTTACAGCATATTTGTTAGATCCATGTTCAAATTTACATTAATAATTACACTTAGTCTATGTGAATAGAATATCCTTTCCCTTGAACACATAGTTTATTGTGAGGTATATTCTCTTAATGGTTTTGTTTTGTGTAGTTCCAGATCTTCTCTCAGTTGTAACACTATATATATGAATTTTCCGAATTTCAATTACAATCTTTTTTGGGTGTCCCTTTTTTCCACACTTATAATAAACTTTGAATCCTTTCATGAATTTACCAGGGGTTATTCTTCCAATGGTTATGGCATGTGGGGAAATAATTCTTTCCACTCTACCATTTATCTATCATTTTATCTTCCATTGTCATTTTATCTTACTTACCTTTAAATCCATTTGAATGGAGGAATTTGATTCTTTATTGATAACACATAAATCCATTTCATCATATGAAAAAAATAATTGAAACACAAGTTCCCTTCAGAGACATGGATTATTTCCATTATATAAAGGATTAATATTTCATTATGTGTTTCATATTAAATCAATAGAATACATTTCTAACATTGTAACTATAACTTCGTAATTTGTAAAAATTTCATCAACCTTTTTAATTATACTATGAAATGTTTACATCATCTAATTTTTTTATCACATGTATTTATCAAATAACATATCATTAAGAGTTCTTCATTCCCTATAGTATATTTATTCTTTAACACTAGTATTCCAATTCAAATACCTCTATTGATCTCTATCAAATTTTAGAAAATATATATCAGGTATAACATTTTCTTTTTTACCACATCCTAGTGAAATTAATTTCGTATTCATAGACATAATCCATTTCTTACCATACATTGGGTCTGTAGTCCCACTAAATGAAGGGGGCCTCTAGCACATAATGGGATCCAGCATATAAGACTATCACTTGGGAATAGGATTCACTATTTTGAGAAGGGTAATTTATCATAACATGATTAATTTACCCCTATAAATCAATAATTTTCTTCATTCTAATACAAGATGTATTAGTTTCTTCAGTATAAAAGTCACTAAATTCTCCATGATAAGTGACATCATTATTCCTTATAGGTTCAAGTTCAATAAAATTACAAATACTGGGTTTGAACATAACATTATGTAACATAATTTATAATCCAATAACAGGTGTAACACTAACCATAAATTGGAAATTTTTTCCATAACTAATCTCAAAATATTAATCATGGTTTATTTGGTGATATTGTTTATTTCCAATCCTTCATAAAGGCTTGTAACGAAAATGTGAATTATCTCAATTGTATCTCCCATGAGTCTCAAACTATGTGATATGTAAGTCCTATTTTCATGTAACAAGTTATGCAGATTCAGGACCAATACACATTGTCAGAGTTATTACCCCTTTGTAATTCTTCTCCGAAAAAATATCAACATTTATTATCAAGACATTGATGTAAATCTATTAATATCATCATAATATATACCATACCAAAATTCTTAGGTTCTCATTATACTTATCCTCAAATCCATTCTTAGTGAAATGTTCCATAATATATTTTTTCAAAATATATCTTGCAAGGATTATTCTAAACGTCCATTAAAACAAATTATAATGCAGTGAACCTAAAAAACCAATATACAATTCATGATTTTATTACATTTTCATGATTAAAATAAATCCAATACCTAAGGTCCAATTAGATTTGTAGTTTTAGAAATTATTATTTCATACATGATACCAATAATAAATTTGTAAAATAAAATAAATCATAACATAAGTAAAATATCATCATACTTAAAACTCATTTAAATGATTCCTCTTTAAAATATATTGAATGGAAAGACAATAAGGGTGAGATCAACTGCTCTATAAGGGTATGAAAATAGAAATATATATTAAATTAATGATAATAAATTAACGTTTAAAGGTAAATATAGAGTAACACATGCCATTCAAATAACTGTATAAGGCATTATAAATATGAGATGTTATGAAATAGAAAACTCATCCCATTTATTCAATAAACTAAGAATGAAAGTAAAATTAATATCTTATCACATGACAACCTCATGCATAAATACATTAATAACTAAAATATATTTATATCAAATGATTAATTATTTAATTTCATGTCTAAAGCACATAAAATACATATACCATCAAGACCTTTCCAAAGAAGTTTAAAACTATAGGTTTAAACCCATTTAGTTTTTCCAAATTATTTGTATCATGAGAGCCACTTGATGAATCGATGGGATATATAAATTCTGAGGCAAACCTATCACATCACGTACAAATAATTCCTCTTAATAAATATTCAGTTAAATAATTAAATAATATTCCTAAAAAATGTCAATATTGACTAAAGAATATTGATTTATCAATATTTTCTCAGTGGATGATAAGGAACAATAATGGGTATTTATGTTCATGAATGGAAATACCTTGAATGATCATGAAAACATTATTTAAGAAAATAATATTTTATCACTAAAAGTGTACCAAACAAATTTGGAAATTTTGAATCAAAATACCCATAAAGGAATAACATTAAATTATAATATCACAGTTATATGGATACTCATGATATAACATGTCATGTGGTAGTATATGAACCATATGAAATTTAATTAGTGCATAAAAACTAATAAGTCTCAATGGAATGTAAACTGAGACAAAATCCCTTACATTGAGTCTGATATGTCATGTGTGTATATATCTTCCTGAATATTAAAATTATTTTAGTTATTTTAATCATTTATAACAATTTCCAATTTATTATTACACTAACATCAATTATCATAATTTATTATTCAACTACTTCAGAATTTATGTTTACATCGTGTGTTTTTGAACTAATTCGTTTCAATTGTTAAAAATTGAATTTAGTGGGTCAACTATGACCCTTGTGGACACTATATAAACATAATAAAAATAATAACCCTTAAATAATTTTCATATATATTCATCAATTATACTTTCAAAAACAATTATGAATGATGATTATGAAAATTGAACCAACGTTACAATCACGGAGACAGGAGGCCTTACATACGCACAGGTAACATTCCCATTTTTCAACGATCATTATGGAAAGAAGATATATAACAACATATCTAACCTAAATAATCATTATATGATAAATACCATGTTTTTATAATCATATATAGTTTTAGATATAATTATTTTCATGTAAAATTAATCATATCCTATCGATGAGTCGGTATTCCACACGTCCATGACCGATGATATCACGTTTTAGTGATTGAAAAGTGAAATAAAAAAAATAATATAATATATATTAAGAAATGATATTATGTTAAATATTTTCTGAAACTATATTTTATATGTTTCATGTATTGTGTGAGATATTCACATCACATATAGGAAGCGGTAGTCCATACTTACATAAACAATGTTACCATATATACCGAAAATAAAACTAAATAATTTATGTATTATGTCACAATTATTAAAGTATTAAGAAAACATAAATATCAAATATATATTATATAAACATGTTTTAATTCATAATTCTCAACCATGAGATGTGGGGAATTAAAAAAAATAACATCATTTCATGAGATGACAATTCACCATGCACAGAGATGGAATTTTTGTTACCCATTTGATGGAAGTGTGTGTATGCTTAGGATGAAAAAGTAACATAAAAAATAGAAGTATAATGATGATAAATATTTTATTATATAATCATGAAATAATAATAAATTTAGTTGTGGATAAATAAATAAAATATTGATTCTCATTGGATAATGTTACCTCTTCTTTAGGTAGCACCTTCTGGATTGAACCAAAGGGATTCCATAGTTTTCATTATACCCAAAGTGACGATTCTATGTTGAGGGGAGGGATATAAAAAGACAATTTGGGTAGGTTATTTATGAGCCAATTGTATTATATCAGAAATTCTGTGTAATTTTTTAAATTATATAAAATTATTTGAAGACCACACTCTTTGACGGCACGTGACTTCGAGGCCCGGTGAGCCTGGAATAGAAATTTGAAATTTTGTTAAGTACGCTTATGTAAACATGAATGTAGGTTTTTCTTACTATGGAACCAGTGATCAGATCAAAAATACAAGAAAACATTCAATTTTAGAATGCCGAGATTCTCCTAGAAAGGACATAACTTTGACCATCAAGGGCTGAATAGAAAAGTTAATTTTTAGAATTTTTGAAAAATAACAAAATAACATTAAAAAGTTATTATGTTTTTTTTCTCATAAATTGAGTAGTAGACTGTGATGTTTTAGTTTAGAGAAGAAGCACATTGATGAGGCTCACTAATGGCTCATTAACTTGCATTGTAACAATGCTTAAATGATGCATAACTACAACAATATTCCATAAATAAAACAGTGTAATGACAGGACGTCTCAGCATAATAGAAACATTGCGACATGTTTTCTTTCAATTTTGGTTAACGTGTTTTGGGAATGAGTAATTAAACTATGAGGATTATCAAACAAACCTTCGATAATCTTATTCTCGAATGAATAATTTAAAATGTCAATGAACGTAAAAAAATCTTCGAGGAGCCTCAAAGAACATAGCCAAAAGAGAGGAATGATGTCGACATTTTGAAACCACGTGGATGTAATGCTGTGGAAATGATGGTCAAATAGGTAGGTGTTTAATTTTTCCGTGTTCTTCCTTATTCTTATTCTAGAAATAATGAACGTGGATCAACCCAAAAATATGTTGATTCGTTAATCGTAAGTTTATGTGTGAGGGTAACTTTTTTTTGGTATTTTCATTATCAAGGGTTGAAATTATCATATTTTGATTGGACTAATATCGCCTGACCTCCCATGATTATAAATTTCTAACACAAAGGGAGAGTCATGATACAAAAAGGCCCAAGTCCCCCTGTTGTGTGTATTATTTCTGGCCAAACATCATAATCAAAGGAAGGTTGGGTTTGAAACCTTCGTGGTAAGGAGAACATTCCCCAGAGACTGTAGGCACAAACAGAACATAAAACAAACCACGAGAGAAACTCTGGTGGCCCACAGTGGTGGGAGAGGGAAGAGGACATCAGCATACCTATCTGCGCATCGCGGCCATCTGTTTGTGGCATCACCGGGGTGACGCGGTGTTAGGAGGGCATCGTGCGGAGGGTGGACCCTGTCTGGGATACCAATAAGAGATAACAATCATGACCATTTGACCATGATAGGAGGAAGGCCACGAATCCATGGAGAGAACATGGAGAGGATGTGGCTGGCTATCATGTCCCTGGTGCACACCACCAGCCGCCCGTGTGGTTGGTCTTTCGGATGGCCGGCCATGCCCCAGCCAGCGAGCCGCACCAGCATCCTTTGGGCTGAGCTGAACGATTCTTGGTCGCTAGGAGACCTAGTGGGATGGACCCTCGACCAAACTGAGCTAGACATAATGAATCCCTTTGGGCAGGGCTCACTATCGAGGCCTATCCCGACCTAAACCAAGTCGGGTCAAGTTATTCTGAACTAAACCAGGGTATGTGGGACTCTCAGGCTAGGTTGGTTGATTCGGTCCAACTGGGTCAGTCTGGACCCAGACGTAACTTTTGACTGTTTACAAAAACCCTAATGACATGAAAACAGGGAATCCAATTGACGAGTCGTCTACAGAATTTGGACCCTCTCGATAAGAAGATATTTTTACATGCCCTGATGAGGCAATCATTGATTTTTAGTTTCGAATAATGGATTGAGGAGAGGTTCTCCTAGGTGTGCAATGTAATGAATCTTATGGTTGGCTGAGACCTGAAGACTACTGACTATGGACTCTGTGTGACTTGACTATGGCTCAGTGGGAAGCACTTCTGTTTGAATTTAAATTCCTACAGTGGGAGTCACTTCTGTTTGACATTGCAAGCCCATGGTACGAGGCGAGGAGGAGTACCTCAGTTGGCTATGATTAGTGGGAAGTAATTATTTGTGAATTTGCAGGCCCATAGTAGCAGTCCAATTTTAGTGGGAAGCATTGTTGTGTGACATGGAAATCCCATTTTACTCGAGAGGGGAGGAGTTCTCTAGCAGCTGAGGTGTTAGATGATGTGACTGATGATTATTCAATCACTACCCTAAATGCATATATTGGGTGTGATTTCATATGATTAGTTATTTATTTTTAGGATTGTTGTGTGGTCTTATATTTTTTTTAGGGTTCCTAATAAGAATCTTGTTACTCACCCTAGCACGGGCTCTACCCACTTGTGTCATGTCACATGTAGGATATCAGAGTTTTGATAGAGACTTTGGTATACTAGGACCCATGGGCGCTTAGGGGGATGGGATCATCGAATGCTATGATGGTGTACATGGTGTCCTAGGACCAGGAAGGGACCAGTAGTATCAGGGTGGACATGATGTTCTAATTCGTCTTCGAGTAGCTAAACTACTCTCAGGATAAGTTGGGTTTTTCATGGACGACCATCAAAGTTTCATTTTTGTACCTTTTGTTTTTAGTTTAATTGTTTCTTTGTATTCTGGCCCACTTGTATTAGTTTTACTTGCACTCAGATTTGTTTTAGTTATACATGTTTCCTTTTTAGTGTGTGGAAACTTGTTGGGAATGTGTGTGCATAAAAATACTCTAAAAATGGCTCTCATATGTAGTTTGATGCCTTCAGTGCTAGTCTCCATCCTCTGGGCTTCGAAAGTCCGGATTGGGGTAGTCATGGCATGGGCCTCAGGGGATAGGTCCTGGCACCAATGTCACTAGAGAGGTGTGATGAATGAGAAGATTTAATTTCATTTTATAGTTGAGGAAGAGGGAAATTATTGTAAATAGCTAATAATATAAATTATTGGGATGACTCCCATATATCATGTGCCTCCAAAATTTACAAATAATGGATTAATGGGTAGTTATGGTAGAAATATACCTCCACCACCTGAAAATAGGTGCACTATTATAACCTTTTTCTCAATTTATATGTTTCTCCGATTTTTTTTTGTTTTCTATTAATGTTAATAGTTTTCTAACCTAAGTCATTTAACCATTAGGAATAAATTAAGTTTATTTCTATTTAAAAGCACTGACACAATAAATTATAAATATGATATATATTTTAAAAAAATTGATTCATGTTGGAAATAAAATATAAACAAGTGCATGCAGCATGAAAAAATACTATTTTAACCTAGATTGTGAGAACAATGTTTTAACTACATAAGGGTGAATATGTTAGTTACAGAAGCTAAATTGGTACATTAATGGAGTGTATGATGTATTTATTAACATATAAAAATCACATGGAATAATATTTTTTATAATTTTAAATCATTTAATAATATATAATTTCTTTTAAAATACCATTAATGTTAATTTTGACATTATTTATTTTATTTTAATTTAAAAACCATAAATAAATATTTAAATAAATATATATTAATTACACAATTCTGTAACATGATATATTCATCTATAAAAATAATTTAACATAATAATTCATTAACCTTTCTATCGATATGCTATTTTTAGCGCTATTTATCTAATTTTATTATTAACTAAACAATATAATTGTTAATGTTCGTTGAGCATTAAATATAATTTTATCCTCCATAGAAATTTAAGTTAAATTCCCAGAATATTTAAAAATAATTTACCTTTAAAAATAATTTTAATTACCAAAACTATGTTGGTTCCTCTATATTCTAAATCTTTATAAGTGATAAAGTTACGGAAGGTTTATTTTTTGTCTTTTTCCTTACATTTCTTATTATATGGGACACTCTCATGAAAAATTATAACAATAAATAATAATATTAGAATAAAAATGCGATTTTGTCTACCTTTTAGAATCTAATGGATTTTTGATAGGGTCCTATGTAGTTTTGGCCATTAATATTAAGGTTTCGTCAGATGGTAAGCTTAATTTTACCTTAATCGATGTAATTAATTTTAATCACCTTCACTAATAATTTTGTTCAAAAATAAAGTTGATATAATTAGAATATAAATATATTACTTATAAAAACAATGTTTTTTAAATTTTCCAAATAAAATTATCAAAGGTGGAAAAATTAATATTAATGTTAAACCCACAGACATGGCTTAAAGGAGGGATTGTAAATTGAAAATGATCAAAATTTGTTCAACTTGTTATATCTAAATTAAATATAAAACTTATTCCAATGACCTACATTGAATAAATATATATGTAATTGATCTATTATCACTTTAAAACAAAATTAATATTTCATTTTACAGTAATATCTATTTAGATGAAAAGGTATTTTTCAACTAAATTATTGTATTCTCAATATTAATCAAAAAAGAAACCTCCCATTAAATACCAAAAACAAACCCGAAGATAACATTTAAAATTTGAAATCCAAAATTATTTTTAATTTCAAAAATAAAATTTATAATTTTTTTAAAATTATGTTTATAAATTGTTCTTCCATTAAAAGGCTGTAAAACTCTGTCTTACATGTAATGAAAGATAACATAGTGTTGGGTCTCGAGTAAACATAACATGGTGTTCCATATGATGAAATCAAAAACAAAATAAATTTTATTTTAAAATGAAAATATTTTAATTTCTTATAGTTTTATAGTCATTAGTATAATACTCATTTGAACATCACGCTCTTCCATTATCTTTATGTATGTATGAATATCGTCAATAAAGACTACCCAGATATAATCGATGAAATATATAAAGAATCTATTTAATAAATCCAATATGATTTCAAGGGGATTAGTAGGAATAAATGGAATCACTATACATTTATAGTTTCCATACCTTGTACAAAATAATTTCTTGGTTATATCTTACTTTATTAGACCTCAGTTGATTATATCCAAAGGGAGGGTTAGTCATTGAAAAGTGTTGAGCTCCACGAATTTGATCAAAAAAAAGTCATCAATATGGGTAATATGATATATGTTATTAATTTTGATATTTTTTGGTTCTGATAATCAATATTGATTTACATTGATACACTAATCATTTTATCAATATGAAATGGTGCACCCCTAGGTGACATAGTAATCCGAATAAATCCCTTATAAGGGTTCTCGTAGAGTTTCTTCCTAAATTATTAGAACTATATTTGGGCCACTCAATTGGGACTCATTAAAAATTGTGTGGTACTATGTATGATTTCAATTTCAAATTAGACATCACATTTTCGTGGATGTATAGGAAATTATTTTAGAAATAAATAAAATAATTACTTCACAATAGGAACTTCATTGATATTGAGTTTCTCCCTAGCCATCTAAGATAAAAACCCCTTAGAAACGGGAATTAATACCAATTGAATTTAGGTTTTCTCCATTATAGGTTTATACATATTTTGACAATGATATAAAAGCATTGGTTTAAATGAAATAAAAAACTTGTTTTCCTTTACATGATAATTTATTTGGTATTTATATAGATATAGTGAATACATTCCCATGATAACATCAAATTAAACTACACATTCTTTTTTCTCAATCCATTACTGAAATTCTATTACCTTTTCTTGTACATTGACTCATCATTATACTTATCCTCTAACATGTCCTTAGATATCTCACTATGGTTTTATCATCATTGTCTCCAAATAATAAATAAAAATATTTTTTAATACCAGCATTAGAGATCTAGCTTATCATACATGGATATTACTTCATTTTTAATGATTATTAATTAAATTACATAAATGTATGCCCGGGGACTGAAATATATTTCTGTATTTTGAAATGCAGAATCACAAAAAACTAGTCCATATGTAATCTAATTAATCAAGAAATATGATCAATATAACTATAACCCTTACAAGATATATCATATATGAAACATTTCTTAATAACCTGGGGAAAGGAAACATAATAATGATGAGGTCAGATGCTTAGTAAGAGTATATAAAGAAGATATGAATGCCTAACATGAACATATGGGGTTGAGAACATGAGAATAACATTTGATAACCATACTATAAATATAAATGATCTTAATTATGAGTCATGGAATAATTATTAGAGGTTCTTTAGTGAATAATCATAATTGAATCAAAATACATGATTCATGATATCAAAAAATTCACATAAAACAATGATTTGTGGAATACATATAAGAATATAAATTCATTTAAATATTAGTCATGAGTCAGTTCCAAGTAGGTCATAGTGGAATGGGTTATTTCACACAATCATAATTGTAGTCAAGGTTCACTCTCAATACAATCATAACAGACAATGTTCCTTACTGAACTGGGTACATTCCACATTCATGTCATGTTTATCTAATGAGATATAAATCTATACCTAATTCATCAGAGAAACATATAGTTAACAACTATCACATAATGAGAAAAATATTTATGTTTCCCATAATATTTAAATGCAGTCGTCATATCATAAACTATGAAATGAAATGGGTATCATAAACACTTCATCATATCATAACTGTTGTAAAAGAGTCTTGTTTTATAAAAATTTCATCATTTCATAACCCTTTAAAAAATAAGTATGTTTCATAATAATTTTATCATGATATACCAATGTAAAAGAAATAAATTTCATAAAAATCATCCCATCATAAACAGAATCTATTCATAAAACTAATAATATTTTTATCAATGTACAATATCCCATGTAGGTTTTATTAAAATAAATGGGTGTCATCTTATATTGAGAATTTTGATGATCGATCATTTAAAACATTTTCTAAAAAAATATCATTTCTTCATTGAATTTTTTTAAAAAAAAATTAAAATAGTTTGAATATATTTTTCATTGAAAAGAACATTAAATCTTTTAATCTAATCTGCAATGAAAATATTAGTGAGGACATTATGATGTTTTTTATGGTGTTCATGTTAAAACAACGATTCCTTTTACATTTGAGGTAAAAACTCAAAAGGCTTAGATTGAAAATTTACATAAATATTCCATTAAAATTATTTTTTGATAAATTAAAGCAAAAATAAAAATATATTTTAAAATTAATTAGATATTATAAAAAATATTTATTTAGAAAATACTATTTTTAATGAAAAAATATTTTTGAATGAAGAGACAAATAATGTCATATTTAATTGGGGACAATTAATCAATTTTAATGTTGATTTTTTTTAATTATGGTTCTGTAAAAAATAAGAATAACTATAGGATAAAAAACATCACGAGTTTTCTGATATATTTAATTTCATATTTTACCATCGGAAACATAACCATAAAAAACATCGATAAACAATGATATTGTAACATATAAACATTAAAACATTGGTAATATTGAATAGTAATCCCCATTAAGAAAAAAGTTATATGGAATAAAAAATATCATTAGGATAAATATATTAATGATATTACATTTGAATGTTTTTGTACATACACCTCGTGAATGAGAATAAAAGAATAATATAACATACATCTCAAATAAGTAAAATTGAGAAAACAAATCCATTACATTAATTCTTAAATCCTATCATACACATTCAACCCTCTTATATAATAAATATAATTTACTATATTATATTAAATAAAATTATTTCTATATAAAATAAAATATAATATTTTTATGAACTTTTATTACCAGTTCATTAACAATTATGTGTCAATGTTAGGTTTCAGTGGATAACTGCCTTTTCATAAATTTCTTTATTTTTTATTATTAGTCCTCTTATAGTGACCATAAATTCATCATCTATAGTATTTTAACGTTGATATAAATATCAAATATATTATTAATATATTTATTTTTAGTGATCCATTAAATTTAGTGACACAAAATGAAATAAATTGTTCTTGGAGATAGTAGTTCATATGTATACGTGAACACAATTCCAATTTTCTTGTCGGATTGATAAAAATAATAGTAAATTATATTTTATAAATAATTTTTGTTCAATATATATCACACATGTTAATAAAACCGATAATTATTACACTCCATGAATTTCATGAATGAATCACATCAGTTCGTGTGGAAGTAGTTGGCAGTATACACAATAAATGACTTTGTAACACATTTGACTGAAGAAGAGATGGTTCTAGGTATTTCCATTATCTTTAAAATATATATTTATATTTTATGATAATTATATTATTTTTTAATAATGATATAATATTAATTCAAGTAGTTTTAGAAAAAAATGAAACAAAAATTCTTGTTGATGAATGTTACCTCTTCTTCAAGTATCTTCCTTATGTTTGCACCAAAATCTATTCATGATTTTCTTTATGTTTAAACCACATCTTTTTGGATGACATGATATAATATTAGATAAAATTCTATGCATAATTTATGAATTAAAGGGGTTCTGTTGTGTGAATAGTATTGGAGAAGGAGTGGCCTTTATATGTGAGGTGAGTTACACAATTGTATTTTTTTGAAGGAAAGAATTCAAGCCATGGTTTTTACATGTCACAATCTCTCTAATAACCGAAAATTATTTATATTAGAAGAGGTAATTGATAAATATTTCCATAAATGTAAAAGCAAATTGTATTGTGTTCTTTTTAAACTTACTATTTTAGTTTAACCCCTAGCATATCTATTCTTACATTAACTGCAGAAAATAATGATTACTTTTTTTACTATTCATTTCTGTAAAAACATTTGTTGATAAAATTAAATAATATAAATAATGTTGATTGAAAATATGGAATAACTTTTTCCAAATTCCATTTACAGAACAGATACAATCTATATTAAAATTAATCTCATTGAAGTGATGAGAATGTGGGGTTATATTGATTAAATGTTTAATAGTTAACAATATATTTATATCAAAAATAAATAAGAAATTGATTAAAATGACCTAAATTTGATTACATTATGTATAATTGTAACAAATTTTGTCCAAAAATAATTTAAAATGTAATTTAACTATATATATAAATAAAATTAAATAATAGTTTTAAATTAAAATTCAAAACAATTCACTATTCATCAATATATTAAACATTTCAGAAATATCTGAAAAATTCAGATGAAGCTAATTTTGAAATAACGATTCAAAAAATTATTATTATTTTATAAATATAATATATTGAAATATTTAAAATTTATTTTATTATTATTCACAAAAACATATAAAGATAATTTTTGAAAAAAATATTATTTTTATAAACATATAATGACATTACAGAAAATTAAGTTCCACTATTTATCAAAATGAAAAATTTATATAAAAATGTAATAACAAATATATAAAAATTATTCATTACTATTTATATCAATATTTTTAACATCAAGGTTATAGTGATCACATTTTATTAACTATGTTAACAATATTTTGTGGTTTTTTAAATACTAAGTGCCAGTATAACACAAGATAACCTAGTGTTGTGTATAGAACAAGTATATTTTTTTAAAATAAATCAAGATATAAAAGAAATTATATTTATTTTAAAATAATAATTCATAAAAAATTAGGGTGTGACATAGATTTTTCTTATATAGTGGAATGATATAAAGTAATAATATTTCTAAAAAATCGATATCTCAATGGTAAAATAATTTCTAAAATATAATGGGTCTTACACATAATGGAAGAATAAACTATAAATGGACACACTTAGAAACATATTGAAATTTATCAATATTTTATAGGCAAATGAAGTAATTAAATAACAATATTAATGTTCATCACCTAGAATTTCAAGGTCCTGAAAAAATCAGTATATTACCTTATTGTTATTTATTAATTTGTTCATTATTAGAGAATAAAATAATTTTTTAGGAAATAATTTATATTGGGGGGATGTAAAAACTATATATTTTATTATAGAAATTATATTATGTCTGGTTTTGTGTTCCACATTAAACACCAAGCTTAAATTTACTACAATATACTATATAAATATTATTATTTAAATATAACTATTATAACCTAGAATTTGGATTATAATTTTTGAATATATGTAATTGAATTATTTAATATACATATAAATTATTCTTTCATAAAAATATATGGATTTATTCAATGTAAATAAGAACACAATTATAAATAAATTCATATAATATTATAAGAGATATTTTTCATGAAGCTGTTTTATATTTGAAAATTATTTTTTAGAAAAATAAAACATGTTAATCTCTATATATTAATTTTTATAATGAAATATAAATATGATATTAATTTATATTAAAACAAATTCCTCTAAAATAGGTTAATATATTAGAAATGAGTAAAAATTCATTATATTACTCAAAAATAAATATTCTTTGAATATATATTATTTTGGAATTTTATGTCAGGATATTGTTATTAAGTTTTCTAAATTTTATAAATTTTAATTTATGAAATGGATTTAATTTTTAAAAATATATTATAAAAAATCATATGATACATTTTTTTGGTTTTTTCTAAACAAGATTATTTTTTCATGAATAGTGGGAACTGTTGATTTAGAAAATAAATTCATTTTCTACATTTGATCAAGTTAATTTTAATTTAATATTTTTTTATTTATTTTATTTTATGTCATATGGGTTTCATTATATATTAAAAAATACAATCAAATCCATGTTCATCAAAATTATACATGATTTTGGTATAAAATTAGTTTTTTATTTAAACATATTTTTTTCTACAAAGTGTATTTTATTGTGAATCATGAAATAATATTAAAACTAATTTTCACCCCTTATAAAAAATAAATAATTTATCATTGATTACATATCATAATCATAATTAATAAAAGTTATGATGGCCCATTTCATTTTTAGTCCTAAAAAAGAATTGTAACCATGATTCATGTATACCCTCATAGCAAAAGGTAAAATGGGTTAATCTATATTAAAATTATTGTAAAAGGATTAAAAATCAATAAAGAACATTAAATAATCCCATTTAGTTCCTTTATTTCTTCCATTAGAATCATAAATTTGGAAATATTGAAATATGATACCATATTTTAGTGATTAAAAAAAATTTATTATTATAATTACCTCTCTCATTTTTTTTGATTTCAGGAAGTGGGAAGAGAGAAATATGATATGAGAATGATAAATTTGATAAAATACTTGAATAAAGAATTATTTTTATGAAATTTATTTATTAATAAATTTTTATGGTACAATTACCATGAACAATTATATTACACTGACGTAGTGCTTGTGAAAACAGTATGAAAATCGTGTAACTAATTTCTGGGAACATTAAAAGTAATAAGTAATTGATTAATTCTGATTTAATAGGATTATTATGTGTAATTACAACAGTTATGTGTTGTTTAAAGTGTCTATATTCAAATTATAATTTTATGTTGATGCCTTTAACGTCAAAATTCATGCATATTCTTGAAAATGAAAATAAATGTTATTAAATTTCAAAAAAATATTATTGAATAATTTAAATGCATAAAAATAAAATATTTACTCAAAGGGGTGTAAAATTTTATATCACATTATTCATGTTTCATATCTGAATACGAGATAATTTTCAAAAAGTCACTTCATAGTATCTAATTTTCTTTGATGAATTTATATTGAACTAATTTTCATTATACCAAAATATATCCCTCTTTGGATATATTTTATAGGAATAACACATATATTATATATTAAAATTTTATATACTAAAATAATTTCCACTCACCACACATATAAAACGGTATATACAAAAATATCTTCCTCAAACATATTGATCCATTAAGATAAACATAAATAACATTCCAAACTTATTCCCCATGTCCAAGAATTTTCGGGCTCCCCGTATGACCAAACTATAAGTCTTATGGTGTATGCTTATGGATGTTTCCCAAAGAAGTGGTACGACACTGAATGGAGTTCTTTCTTTTCTATTTTCCATAAAAATAATTTAAATATTCTTCAAAATTTTAAAATTTATTCATATTAATTTTATATATAAATAATTTTTTATATTTTTTGAAAAAACATCTTATTCATGTCCTTTTGCAGTCTAATGGAAATAAAAACATCACTTACACGTATGTTTGGAATAACACCTTTATGAAATGATGTTTATTTTCATAACCCCTAACAATTATGGTTAATAGAATTGATTTAATGAATATATATTATTAATTAAATAATTATAATTATTGAAATATATGATATCACTTACCTTCTCTAACACCATGAAATTATAATGTACAACATTGTAATTTATAGAATGCATGACATGCATCACCAAGCATGTAAATGAATTTAATAGTTAGGTACTCCAATATATATTTACTATTAAAATAAATTAAATATATTTTATATATTTTAATAAATGCATCATCGAGTTAGAGTGTGTTTCACAAAAAAGTGACCTTCCTTGATAGCTTATGTTACACACAAGGCCGAGTTTCACAAAATCTCTATGTATTATTAAAATATTATTATTTAATATAATATTATAAATTTAAGGCATTATAATAGTGGTTATGAATATTATTAAATATCTTCTAAAAATTTATGGTTTGTATAAATATAAAATTAATTCATTGGTTACCAACTAATGAGAAACGAAAATAATAAAAAATTTGATATAAAAAAGAAATATTATTATTTAAAGGCTTCAAATTTTTTTTTCTAAATAAACATAGTTTATCAAAAATTAGTGAAGGAATTAAATGAAATATATATATAATATATTCAATGATATTTTTTTTATTAATCAGTTATGTTGGATATTCATAAGATAAGAACAAACCCTATTTCATATATAAAAACGTTTTTTAATAAAGGTGATTTACATCCATTTAATGGTGAACCCATTTTGAATCTCATTTTTGACACATTGATTAATATATTAGGTAAAAATAAAATTCATATTTAAAATAGATACATATTAATTAGTTTATGGTGAATTTTTGATATTTTTTTTAAACGTTTCATTTTTGATGAATAGTTAAAAATACATAATTTTTTATCAAAACTAATTTTCATCTCGTTTATATTTAAAGATAAATTAAAATTTTTAAAATTTTATTATTTAATTATATAATATATTTATAATTAATAATTTCTATATCATTGTAATCATTTTATATTTGAAATTAATTATTAAAACATAACAAAAATTCAGGGGTGTTTACATTAGAAATCTACATTTGTGTCCCGCCTATGAGATAAATTTTAAATTAATTTCAGAAACTTCTATGATTTTAATGTAGATAAATGGATTACATTACTGGAATAATAATAATTTAAAAATTAAAATAATATCAATTCGGGTTTGGACGAAAATGATTAGAGAAAGTAATTATAATTATTAAGTTAAAATATAGCTTAATAAAGAACTAAACCATTAATTTAACGACACAAATAACCTCGCCACTTTCTCAAAACTAATTTAATAAAAATAATAATTCCAAGGACCATCCATTATGTAATTAGGATGGGTTTTTATGACTTTTTGTAGGTAAAAATGTTGGTACACCTAAATTCTTTTCAAAAATACCAAGTGAGTCATTTTCCCCTTTATAAAGGGCCACCACCTCTCCCCCTTCCACACACCTCTCAAACCATATAGGTTAGGCAAAAAAATTCTTATATATATTACCAATATCCATAAAATCATCATTTAAACCTCTATTTTTTATAATTCCTTCCATGGAATCCTTTTGGTACAATCCAAAAGTAGTTACCTCATTAAGAGGTAACATCTTCTCTAAAGCATATTAATTTTGATTCCACTATACACAAACTCAAATATCACTATTATATGATAATATAACAAACATTTTATCCTCAATATAATATGAGGTTATTTTTAAAATGGATACATAGACACTTACAAAAACCTCCATGTAATGTGTAAAAACATATTGTTTTTAGGTGAGACGATCTACAGCCTCATGAAATAATGATTGTTTATTTTTAGCCACCTATCATGTTGGTACTTATGAGGTAAAACATGCCTTTATTTTTTACATATTATATTTATTTTTATCTTATTATTCCATACATTTTATTTATAAAATTACCTTATTCTTTATATCTTTTGTAAATGCAATAATTTCGTTTGAGGAATTCTGGACTACCTCCCACTGAGAGCCGCAGGACTTGTTCATTCCAAACATATAATGAATAAAGGATATAATTAATAAAACTATGTAACATATATAACATATATATGATATAATAATGTTTATATACATATTATTATTTATTTTTAATTATTTTTAATCAACATCGAAATGAATGTGGCGTTCTTGCATACGTACAACTTAACATCTCCTTGAAAAGTGCACTTCATTTCACATATACTATTATAATAGATTATTATAAATATGTATATAATGATCATATATGATAAATAATTCATGTTTTAAATTCTGGAGATGATTAATACATGATCTTATTAATGATAACAATGAACAACATGTTAAAAGTTTCTCGAAAACATTTGGCAGTTAACACCTGAAATAGTGAAAGTAATTAATGTTTGTTAAACAAATGGGCAATGAGATATTATGATAAGATAATATATTTCATTATAAACAATATTATAATTATTTTATATGTTATTAACATATTTTAAACCACTATATACGAGTAACAATACTACACAACAAAAAATATGGAAAAGTTAAGGTAATTTTATCTCAAGTTGCATTTCATTGAGACTTATTTGTTATCATGTGAAAATTCAAATTAATTTTGTGTATATAATTCATTTTTCTTGTTATGTAATGAATCAATTTATTTTTAAGATATTAAAATTATCACAACCCGTCCCCTGGGGCCCGTGTCGTAACTACCCCAAGCCCGCCTTCCTTAGGCCAAGGGCTGGCGAATAGCACCAAAGGCTTAAATCCCTATAACTGGGAAGGCATTGCCTTAACTAGAGTATAAAAGGAAGAAAACACTAAGTAAAAACTATATAAGAAAAAGATGTGCTAGAATGTAAAAGGGGCCTGAAATACAAGCCCAATAATAAATTATAAGGAAAAGACAAAACATGTACAACTAAAAGACAAACTGCTGGAAGATGTCTAGAAGCTCCTGGATTGTCCACCACAAATACTACTTAAAGGGTAGGTACAGATAGCCTCCTCTGTGCTCCATGTACGTCTGTCTCCTTCGGGTACCATCTCATCGTGAGGTCCACCTCCGGGTACCGTCCAGTCCTCACACACTCCGCCTCAGTCAGATTTGTTTATCATCTGCATCCAACACAACAAGGTGCGGGCATAGCCAGTGCTAGGGTGAGTATAAAGATAGTCATTAGGGACCCCGAGACCCTCACAGTCTCACAAAAATCAACAAGGATAAACCACAAAGTATGAAATCGACAGACAACCATTACATAGAAATATTCCCATACATATACCTATGTTATCAGATAACCCATCTCAATCATGAGGAAAACAAAATGGTCATTGACTCAGATCAAACCAAGATTTTTATTATCGAAACCATGGCTACAGGAGAACTCCTCCTTTGTTGAGAACAGTGTGCATGTCTTGATACCAAGGCACTTATGACAAACATTAGACTGCTAAGGTAATCTTCTTTTCGAGTACAGCGAGTCTGCTGCCAACTACAAGGCTCTCCGTCCTCTATGGGTATACCACCAAATACCGGGCGCTCCCCCTAATAGCTTGTAGAGGTACTCCTCTAGTCGAGTACCGTGGGTCTACTTCCAACTACTAGGAGTTCCGTACTCCATGGGTCTACCACCAACTACCAGGTGCTCTCCACTGGGCTAGTCGAATCACTCCGAGTCGAATCGGTCAAGCAGTCGTCAGGTCTGTTAGCTACTAGGTCTCTGCACTCTGTACGCTCCTCTCCGAGCAGATCTGCTCCATGAGCTACTGGTCGATACTCCATGTGTCACGAAGATTCAAGTAAAAGTATCTCAATGTACCGCCACATCATAGGGGTCTTAACGCAATAAACGGCGTGTCAATCAGACCCCCCGGTCTGTGAGTTATTGGCATTTCCATCCAAGGGGCCCGGTTGTATTTTTAGGTTCAAAACAACTCGACCATACCCGAACTATGTCCAAACCTCAAGTGGGGTATCTCAAAGGAACCTTCTCGCTCTAAGCTTTCCGTCGCCATAGACAGTTTGTCGGGTAGGACACCTGTAGCCCATGATACGAACAAAAAAGGTGTAATCAGGCCATACCGGGTTCACGTTCAGTCCTACCCAGTCGGACCGACCTAGCCCGAACCGGGGTCTGACCCGGTCCACAGGACTGACCCAATCCAAGGGGGAAGCTTGAACCGAAGGGGCGGCCTGACCCAAAGGCACGTTCCCGCCTGAGGGCGGCCCAACCCGAGGCATCCTGGCTGAGGGCGGCCTGGCCTGACCCGAGGCGTTCCGGCCTGAAGTCAGCCCGGTGTCCCGGTTGGCCCGGCAGCCCGATCGGCCTGGCGACCAGGTGGCCCGATAGGGGTCTTCTTTACCCGCGTCCAGGGGGAAACAGAGTGCCCCCTGGCACCCGAACGGCTTATCCGTTCAGGTAGAATCGAACAGGCACCGAGTGGCACTGGTCCCACTCACGCGGGACCCGAGGGCGTCCCGCACCTCCCGCTTGGCTCGAGTAGCCAGCTGCTCCACACCATGGCGCGGCACGACGGTGCTCCACCCCTCCGCCACGGCCCGACCTTGTCGCTTCCTCCTGCTGGTCTTCGCGTAGCGCGATGGCGCCACGCTCCTCATCCGGCCGCCGCGACCCTCCCTTCTAGCGCGGTGCGACGACACCGCGCCCCTCTGGCACCACCACGGCCTGCCATGCCACGGCTCTGCTCTTTGCGTGGCACGACGGTGCTCCACCCCTCCGCCACGGCCCGACCTTGTCGCTGCCTCCTGCTGGCCTTCGCGTAGCGCGATGGCGCCACGCTCCTCATCCGGCCGCCGCGACCCTCCATTCCAGCGCGGTGCGACGACACCGCGCCCCTCTGGCACCACCACGGCCTGCCATGCCACGGCTCTGCTCTTTGCGTGGCACGACGTTGTCACTCCCTTGTGGCGACTCGGTTGCCTTGCACCCTCGGCTTCTTCGCGGTCAGCTCGTTGTTGGTTACTGCGTGTACCGCCTCCATCATCAATGAAGAAGAACAAACAAAAAGGGGATTGTCGATCCATGTTTGTGCGGTCTGAATCCTCCTCGTCATGGTGATATCGTTTGGTTCTCATAAAAGAAATTTGTAAGATGAATAATGAGTATAAAACAATTCAAACCCCCTACCTCAAGTTTGGTGATCATTGACAGAGTTTCGGAAAATCGTCATCGTTTCGTCAACGTTGGAGGAGAAGATAAAGAAGTCAAGGAGGAAGGATTCGGGGAAGACGATTTGGGATGACATCATCGGCATTCTTCATGGATGGCAGTGTTTCCTCTACATGCCCCGGTTAAATATGGAGAAGACAATTCTCATCGTTCTTCAGTGGTGTCGGGTGTTATTCGCATTCTTCGTTGAGAGGATGAAGTCCTCTCAATTATCCCAAATGCTCTTCCTCTCCTTAATTCTCCCAAAAATTATTATGCTAACCCCCCCCCCCCCCACCATAATAATAAATCACATATTATAATGTTGTCATAATGAATTCAAATATTTCAAAATGAATCCAAATTAAATAATTTACATTACCTAATTAAATTGTATGAGTCGTCTCATTAAATGAAGGGGGATAGTGAAGAGTTTCAATAAATTAATTGGGGGGGTTTAGAGGAGGTTTAAAGCTCATGTGGGACCAACCTAAAAATCCTCTAAAGGGAGGTTATGTGCTGTTGGGACCCACCACCATAACATCCTCCCAATGGAGGTTATGTGCAGGTGGGCCCCACCACCATAACCTCTCATGGGAGGTTATGGTGTGGTGGCCCCCACCACTAACCTCCACTTGGAGATTTTATCCACCATAAAATAAAAATATCTTAAGTCTTATTTTTATTTAATTTTATTTAAAAACCCCAAAAAATATCTTCTATTATCGTCAGAATGCAACTGCGGTGAAGGTCTCACTAAGAAATCACCGACACTACATGTTCAACGGTGCCCTCAGATTTCAATTCTGAGCACCGGTTCAAAAGTTATAAAATTCCTAACATACGTTTGCTGAATGTACCCAAACAAAACTTTGGAAATTGATTCCAGGCACACCGGGCCTCAGAATCAAGGGCCGTCAGAAACTGCAAACTCGTAAAATTCCCATTTATTAAAAAAAATCCATAGGAAATACATCTCTTTACCTTCTCCCCACCTCAGGGCTTTAGGTCCCCATAAGTTTCAACTCAAACTAAGAGAATATATGGGGGTACTTAGCATGCATCTGAGCCTCCTGCTTCCATGTGCTCTCCTGGAGGTTCTTGTGCTGCCAACGAATGCACACCAGAGGTATCGACCATCCATGTAGGACCTGCTCCTAATGATCCTCAAACTCTACCAAAACCTCCATGAAAGTCGCACCATCATCGATGTCCAACTCCCCATGGTCGATGATGTGGGATGAGACGTGCACGTATCTCCTCAGTTGAGATACGTGGAAGACGTCGATCACCCGGTGAAACTGGGGTGGAAGAGCCAAGTGTTAACCTACCTCGCCTACTCTTGTAAGGACCTGGAAAGGTCCGATGAACCTCGGAGAAAACTTTCCACCTCAGCCAAATCATGGTAGACCTTGTCGAGGTGAGACCCGTAGAATGACGTGGTCTCCATCCTCGAACTCCAAAGGTCTCTGTCTCCTCTCAGCATACAAATTTTGTCTGCTCCAAGCAATCTTCATCTGCTCCTCGATGATCTGCACATTTTCTGTTGTATCTAGTACCATCTCTAGTCCCACTAGTGCTGACTCCCTAAAGTCTGTCCAGTACAGTGGCAATCTGCAAGGACGACCATACAATGCCTCAAAAGCTTCCATACCGATGGTGGAGTGATAACGGTTATTTTAGGAAAACTCCACCAAAGGTAAGTGTTTCTCCCAGCTGTGACCAAAGTCGAGGACACAGGTATGGAGCATGTCCTCGAGGGTCTGGATGGTCCGCTCTGGCTTGCTATCCATCTGAGGATGGAAGGCGGTGCTTAGAAGAAGATGCATCCCAAAAGCTTTACGAAACCCCTTCCATAGTTGGGAAGTAAACTGTGCGTCTCATTCGGAGACAATTGAGGAAGGTACTCCATTCAAACACACTATCTCCTACACATAGAGGCATTTCAAGCTGTCTACTGAACCCTGCTCCTTGATTAGTAGGAAGTGGTCCTGACTCGCTGAAGTAGTGGAGGAGTGACTATGAGAGACTATAGATAGCATGCTCCATCCCTATCCACAAAGGATATCTGTAACGTAGCTAGCTGATCTGTCACCTCTCCTAAAAGATGAATACCATTCATCCTGGTGAGAGAATCCGCAACAACATTCCCCTTCCCAGGAGTATAGACTATCTTGAAATCATAGTATTGGTGGAACTCTAGCCATCACCTTTGTCTCTGGTTCAGGTTCTTCTGAAAGAAGATATACCTGAGACTCTTATGATCAGAGTACACAGTGAAACGTTCTCCCATCTGATAGTGCCGCCACATCTTCATGGTGAAGACCACTACTGCTAACTCTAGGTCATGGGTAGCATGGTGCTGCTCATGTTGTCTCGGATGCTGAGAACCATATGCGATCACTGCTCACTCCTGCATTAGAACACACCCATGACTGGTCCCTAATGTATCCTAGTAGACTGTGTACCCTACGCCTTCTTCTGGAATCATCAAGATGGGGGAACTATTCAGCCTCTGCCTTAGCTTCTGAAAGATCTGCTGGAATCTCTCTGACAACAAAAAGGGTTTCCCCTTCTCCGTCAAGGCTGATAGCAATGTTGCAACTCAAGAGAAATCTGGAACGAATCTCTGGTAGTAGCCATCCAAGCCCAGGAATCTTCATACCTTTGTCACACTCCTGGGTGTCTCCCATTCATGTACCACCTTGATATTTGGTGGCTCCACTGGAACTTCATCCTCTAAGATGACGTGTCCCAAAAAATGAACCTCTCGAATCCAAAACTAGAACTCCGAGAGCTTACGATAAATTTGGTGCTCTCGGAGTGTGTCTAGTACTACATAAAAATGGTGGGAATACTCTTCCTCAGTAGTCCAGTAGATCAGTATGTCATCGATGAAGACTACAACAAAGCGATTGGGGTATGGCTGGAAGATCATGTTCATGACACTCATGAACACTGCTAGAGCATTGGTTATGCCGAAGGGAATAACCAAGAACTCGTAATGGCCGTAACGACACCTGAAGGTCGTCTTCTACACATCCTCGTCTCGAACTCTAAACTGGTGATATCCTAATCAGAGGTCTATCTTTGAGAACCATCGTGCTCCCTTGATCTGATCAAAGATGTCGTCAATCCTCGGGAGTGGGTACTTGTTCTTCACTATCACTTGGATCAGTAAATGGTAGCAGAAACAGAGCCTCAAGCTCTCGTCTTCCTTCTTGGCGAACAGAATCGGGGCTGCCGAGGGAGAAACACTGGGCCGGATGAATCCCTTCCCCTGAAAGTCCTCAAGATGTACCCTCAGCTCACGAAGCTCAGCGAGAGCCATCCGATATGATGGAGTTGATATCGGTGTCTTCCCTGCGTACATGTCAATCTATATGTCCACCTATCTATGAGGAGGTAGTCCTGGAACATCTTCAGGGAAAACATCTTCGTACTGGTCCAACACTATTGGATAAGTCGGAGTCTCCACATCTAAAGCTCCGTGGGTAAGGCAAGACAACTAGTGAGTGATCATCTGCACCCTCCTCTATGTAAGTCCATCTTCCGCTGCAAAGGTTCCCTTCTCACCGGTGAAGGTGAACCTGGTCCCATCCATGAAGACACACAGCACTTTGCGCCTAATACAGTCGATCTGATCATAGACTGTAGATAACCATTCCATTCCCAAGATGTCATCGTAAGGCCTTGATGCTACTACGAGGAGATCCCAGTCAAATATCTCACCTCTTAGAGTAATCTCACACTTCCGACACCAGTGTGTAATCATCAATTATACTCTCGTAGGAGTCTCTAGCCATAAGGATCAAGCCAATGGATCTATCGGAATCTCCAAGCTCTGAAAGATGGCAGTGGCAATGAAAGAGTGACTAGAACCTGTGTCTATAAGAACTGCAGCTATGGTGGAGTAGACACATATTATTCCTCGTATCATCTTTGGAGTGCCATGGTTGTATGCCTTAGCTGCCTGAAGCTGATCTCTCCCATGTCCACCTGCTCTCTGCTGTCGGGGTGGACCTCCTAATGGTGGTGGCAGTAGAACCTTGTATCGTCGTCCACTACCAATTGTACGTCCAGCTCCTCTGCCACATCCGCCTCTGCCCAGCGGACCACCTCAATAGAACCTTGGCCTCTTCTTGGGAGGTCCTTCAACTATCTGTTGATCATCAGTATGGTAGGTGGGATAGTCACGAGCCATGTGACCAAGCCCGTTGTAGGTGTAACACTGTCCACTCCTACCATGACTGGCTTTGTCTCCACTCGGGGTGCCCCACACAACCGATACTGAGTCGTGCAGTTGACCACCTGTGGGTATGGTCCTCTTGGACCTCGGAATCATCTGTCTACTACCAGCTATAGAAGACTCTAGTGCAAGTCGACTAGTGGTGGGTCTCACTGCTGGAGACTACTCAGCAAAGAAACTCTCCACTGGTAGGGCTCGCTCCAACACCCTCATTTGCATCTGGATGCTGTGGGAGATAACTGAAGCTCTGATATCTCACGTGAGTCCGTGCTCAAAGGTCCAGGTCCTGAAGAATGGGTCTCATACCATATCAGTAGAGTATTTAGAGGGGTCAGTGATCCTCATTGAGTACTGTGCTACTATCATAGTTCCCTTCAGTAGATGAAGAATCTCTTGTATCTGCACCGCTTGATGGGTGGATGGTACAAGCTCTGCTAGGAATAGGCTCTCGAAGTCTGCCCATACAAGTGTCACCTCGTCATGCATCTGGAGAATCAGGCTCCACCATCTGACTACTGCTGCCTGATGGAGGATGGAAGAAAGGATCACCGTGATGTCTGTTGGTGTCCCTACTAGCCTGAAGACTCTCTCCACAGCCTCCAGCCATTCCTCAGCTGCCTGTGGATCCATCTCTCCCCGGAACCTGGGTGGCCTCTGGCACTGGAACTCGTGCAACATGCTCAAGCGTCATGCATCGTCTTCTGCTGGGGATGGTGGCATCAATGGTCCAACGAGTGGTGGTACCGCTGGTGCCTCAACTGGAAAGGGGCCCTGCACCGAAGCCTCATCGCTCGGCGGGCTATCAGTACGTACGAATCTTGGGGCTCTAGCCGTGCATCTGCGGGGAGGCATCCTGGAAGAAACAAATGCAAGGCAGTCAAAAGTGTAACACCCCAAGGTTTTGAAAATAAATATAAAATGCAATTTTATAATCTATCCATTAAACACAACTTTTCCTCTTCTATGTTTTGAATTTCAAGAAATGGTCATCTAGAGTTGTGTTTAGTAACTCATTTGGAGTTTGATAGAACAAACTTGATTTTTGATGAATAGTAACATACACTTAGGAATAGTAATATGAATAGTAATATGAATTGTAATATGACCCTTGGATAGTAAATAATGATATTATTTTGTTTTCTTAAGGTAATAATATAGTGGGATCGTAATTAATTTTTCAATGTCACATAAAACTAATTATACCTCTAAGATTGTTGTTATACAAATTAACTATGACATTATTTAAAAATTAAATTAATAATATGTAGAAAATTATTTCGAAAAAATGTTGTTCACTTTTTAATTCTACACGTCAAAAAATGGTAGGGGTGAATTTTTTGGACTTTTCTGAAATTCTTGAATTTTTATGAATAGTGAAATATTGTAAAATACTGTATATTCAATTTATTAGTTAAATACAATATTTATGACACGATAAGCGATGTAATGATACTTTATTTGAACTCACATGATCTTATTACTATTATGGGTCACATGAAACAATAATATTGGTTTTCATGATGGAAATAATAAAATAATGAAATTAAATATTCAAAATTTACCCCTCTCCTCCATTATAAAAACCCCCACCACTACCTCTTCTCTTAACTTATCTATGACATGAAAATCCTCAATGTTCAGTCCAATTACCCTTTCCTAGTCACTCCCCAAGACCATGAAGCTCTTATTCTTTCTAAAATACTAAAACTCTTTCCCCTAAGGAGTTTCTCAAGGAAGATATTCCCAGAGGTAAAGCACCTTTGTTTCTCATTTGGTTTTATTTCAATTTATCTACTTTTGTTATAATTTCCTCACCTCCACTATCAAAATGACCATGATAACTCTAGTGAAATATATATACGATATTTATATCATTTTAATGGATGAACCATGATAAATATTCTTACTCCCTCCCTTTTATTTTTATAAATGAAATCGACGTCCATGAGGTACCGATTTATAACCTTCGTGGATGACAAAGTTTCGTTCTTAAATTTCATCTTCATTACTGATCATGAAACCATATTCATGGTTTAAAACTACTAAAATATATTTATTATAACCTAAATAATATTCAGGATCCATAATATGTACATATAAATACGTTATATCACAAAACTAGTTCATAATAATCCAAATACCGCCAAATAATCGAAGTGGTTGTCATATAATGATTCACCCTCGTTCCATGTAACCAAATGAAATAAATAAACATTATCAATTATTTATGTTCATAAATAATGTCTAATTTTAATACTTGAGATTTATAACCATTCCACATTAACTCCACATACATAAAAACAAGTGATCAGATTATGAAAATAAAGAAAATGAACACCCTGGAACAACGAAATTCAATATAATAAATTATCAATAAAGATATAAATGAACTAATAAGAATTATGATAAACTAAATACATGTGTAATAGGTTATGAAATAAGTTATTAATATGTATAATTTCATATTTCCGGAGCTTATGTATAAGAGCAGAACATGTTCAGAGTTAATGTAAGGGTTTTTCCACCCGAACTTCCACTTTCCTTCGGGGTACATTAATTGTCTAAATAACTCAATAAAATTCTTATGTATGGTTATTTACACCTCATATATTATGTGTGAGTATCATATATATGTTTAAAAACCATAATCCTTCATTATTTTATGTATAGTTACACGTTTTAAAAGTAACATTCAAAATTGTTTCAAAAATACAAACCAGATTCAAGGGAATTTCTCAAATTCGTTCCTATTTTCAAGGGCACACTATAATATTTTTTTGTAACCATTTTATTTATAAAATAAATCATTTTATTATGAAAATACTATCTAACATAAATTTTGTTTTTATACAATGAGTTTTCTAAAAGAACTCTTCTTTCCAAAATAAAAAAGTATTTATCTCCAGAATTGCTTAATGATTTTATAAGAGTGTTTTCATCTAATTCAACACTCATGTTGATTCCATGGTATTATTGGGGTTAATAATTTATGAATTCATCTACCATATTTGATTTAATTGTTTATGAATAACTCTATTTTGGATGATCTATCCTAATAACCATTCACCGTATCGTTCTGAATGGTTAGTGTTTTTTGTTTAATGATTGGGGAAAGATAGTTACATTTCATATGATAGTTTCAATATGAATATATTTGTTGTTTATGTTTATCCCCACTCATATGAGGAATGTATTTTACTTCTAAGGTGACAGGTGGGGCCCGCTATATCCCCTCGATGCATCGGTAGGCCTCATAAGACATCTAGATGAGGAATTTTCCGAGGCCTTTCCAAATGTGATATGGATTTTGGCCGAGGCCTTAATCATTAGACATCTTGGCTGAGGCTTTGAAAAAATGTTTTAGAATGTCTGGAATTATGCATTCCATCATTATGAGTTCATCTATTGATATTTCATGTATTTATTCATTTAGTAGAATACCCATAATGATGTTTTATTACGGCATTATTTACTCAGCTCATATTCCTGCAATATTGTGTTTAACTTTATTATTAATGGCATGTGTTTTCATTTATTCATCATGTCTAATGTTTATATTATCTTCCACTATATTTCTTAACCTTACTGAGCATTTGAGCTCACCCTTTTATTATGATTCATTTTCTCAGGGCCAGAATAATTCTATTATGAATCACATGCTGAAATAACCTAGGAGTTATGAGAGTTTTCTAAGGAGTTTCTATGTTGTTTTTAATTTCATGTTGAAATGATGAACTTATGAATGTATCTTGAATCCAATAATACTAAACTACTCAGTACTTCAGGATTCATATTCCTTGTTTTTATGCCAATAAAATCAAATAAGGCACCAGCTTCGGGCAACTGGGGTTAGTTCCTTACAGTTTGTATCAAATGAAGTTTGGTAGAATACTTGAAAACTAGAAAACGTAGAATTAGGGAAGAGTCCCTATGTTATTATTTGAGTATATCCATACAATAAAATTATTGTATTTTGGTAAGGAATAGATTATGTGGATCTTTGAATAAATACATCCATGTTTGGATACGAGCAGGAAGAGGCGGCACGGCCACAGATGTATCTTAGGGTAAATCCTGAAAACAACGCTTTGAGCTAGACCCAAACGGGAACTGGTGCACAACAATGGGCCTTGCTTCACTCTTGGTAACGACACTCATGGGGGATATTCTAAGGAAAATTCACATTTTATTTACAAGCCATTATGAATAAATGAAATTTAAAATATTCCTCAAGGAAACCAATTTTGTGAATATGGAATTTGCCATGCCTAGGATCTCCATTTTCTGAGTATTTTTAAGTTAAGATTATACATTATGATTCATAAACTAATATATTGTATTCCATTATCTATATATGGATCTGAGTGGATGGAATGGAAATCACACGAATGCACGTGTCCCCTGTAGGTATTTTCCTCCGACGTAAGATAATGATGTTGGATCTAGTGCAGTGACTGATGCTAAGCAACTCATAACTATACTAGCACAACTTAATCAGGTTATGAATAATAACCTTACCTGTATGGAGAATCTAGATCCACCACAAGGAGGAGCCATGCTAGATCGCTTTATGTGACAACAACCTCCATCATTCAACAGGACTACAAACCCATTTGTAGCAGAGCAGTTGATATGTTCCCTTGATAAGATACTTCTCTCTTTGAGATGTAATGAAAGAGAGAAGTTTGTCATGGAAGTATATCGTCTATCAAGAGATGAAGATAATTGTTGGTCATTAATCTAAAACACAAAGGTGGAGGAAGAGATAGAAGATATGGAATGGATGGATTTTATGAAAATATTCTTAGAAAAATATTTCCCTCATGAGAAGCGAGAAGATATGGAGAGGAAATTCATGAATCTGAGGCAAAAGGAAGATGAGAATGTTTCAAGGTACAAAGATAACTTCACAAGATTAGAAAGACATGATGTAAACTATATAAAAAATCCAAGGAGAAAAATTGGCTGATTCATTGAAGGCCTAAAACCATTCCTCCAGTGGGCACTGGTCTCCCAAAGTTTTTCATCATATGAGGAAATAGTTTCATGTGATATCAAGATAGAAAAATAATTCTCTACGTCTTATGAATTTAAGGGAATGAAAGAAAAGAAGAGGGATACTGAAAACCCTGGGAATGGAAATAAGGAAATAGGGAAGAAGGGAAGAGTTGAACTTCCACCATGTGACAATTGTGGAAGGAAACACCCCAGTGCATGCTTAAAAAGAAAATAAGTATGCTAAAAATGTAGTCATAAAGGCAATCTTGTTGGTGATTTCAAATGAAATAAGGAACCCAAGGATGTTCTATCATATAATTGTCAGGAGATGGGGCACTATGCTAATGATTGTCCAAAATTTCAAGGAAATATGCAATAGAAGAGGCCAAGGGAGCAAGGACAAGCATATGTCATCAAAATTGCAGAGGTTGAAGTTCCACTTGACATGGTGGAAGGTACATTGATCATTTCATCAAACTTAGACAATAATTTATTTGATTTTGAATCATCGCATTGTTTCATATCTTCCTTATTTGCTAAGAAAATTAGATATTTTAAATTTTATTTAACTATGGAGTGGTCCGTCAACACACCTGAGGGATGTATCGTTACTATAAATTTTTATAAATCATTTCCCATTAGGGCATATAAATGTTCTTTATCTGTTGATCTCATCGTCATACCCATGATTGAATTTGATATAATCCTCGTTATAGATTGGCTTTCAGACCATTATGCAAAAATTTATTGTAAGAAGAAGGATTTTACAATATTCTATTATTATATGGAGTACCTTATCTATAGAGCTAAAACTTCACCACCTGATTCTTATCTAGAGACACCCTCAATAGCTCAAATAAATTCAATTATAGGGGAGGAACATAATGAAATGACTATGGGTGAGGAAAAATGTTCAAATAGAATATGTACCTATTGTGTAAGATTATATTGATGTCTTTACATAGGATTTATCTGGACATCCTCCAGAGTGGGAAATTGATTTTTCCATTGACTTAATTTATGGTTCAAGACCTATACCAATGACCCCTTATAGAATGGCCATGGTGGAGTTAGTAGAACTAAAGAAGAAACTAGATGAATTTAGTGATAAAGGATTTATTCGACCTAGTGTTTCTCTATGGGGTGCCCCTATACTCTTTGTTAAGAAGAAAGATAGATCCATGAGGTTGTGCATTGATTACAGAGAAATCAATGCTATTACAATAAAGAATATGTATCCTCTTCCAAGAATTTATGATTTATTCGATCAACTTCATAGAGCCCAATATTTTTCAAAGATTGATCTTCGATCTAGATTCCATCAGTTACCTGTGAGGAAGGAAGACATTTAGAAAAAATCATTTCAAAACAGGTATAGGAATTATGAATTTACATTGATGCCTTTTGGATTGACTAATGCACCCTCTATCCTCATGGATCTAAAGAATAGAGTTTTCATGGAATATCTCAATGCATTTGTAGTGTTATTTATTGATGATATCTTGGTATACTCCAAAATCTACGAATATAATGAAAATCACTTGCTCATTGTCCTAAAGACTCTTAGAAGACATGAATTATATGGGATTTTTAGAAAATGTGAATTTTGGCTTCAGAATATTTCTTTTCTTGGCCATATTTCCTCTAAGGATGGAATCCTAGTTGATCCTGTGAAGAAAAAAGAAATCCAAAATTGGACCACGCCAACAAACATAACTGAGGTACGTAGTTTTATTGGCGTAACAGGTTATTATCATCGTTTCATGCTGAATTTTTCCCGAGTAGCTAGCCCGCTAACAAAGCTCACATGTAAAGGGTTTAAATTTCTTTGGACAAAGGATTGTGAAGAATGTTTCAAAGAACAAAAGAGAATATTACTCAATGATCTTATATTAACTCTACTATCTGGGAATGACATTTTTTTTTTATAGTGATGCTTCAAAGAAAGGACTTGGTTGTGTCCTTATGAAAAAATATATGGTTATTGCTTATTCATCATGACAACTAAAAATTCATGAGGAAAACTATCCTTCTCATGATCTTGAGTTAGCTGTGGTAATCTTTTCTTTGAAGATATGGAGACATTATCTCTATGGTGAAAAATGTGAGATTTATACTGATCACAGGATTTGAAGTATATCTTCTCAAAGAAGTAGCTCAACATGATGCAAAGAATATGGCTTGAACTACTCAAGGATTATGATTTCACGACACACTACCGCCCAAGGAAGGAATATAAGGTGGCAGATGCCTTGATTATAAAATATCATGTAGTTTTGAACGAGATGTGAGTTGAAAGGGATCATATTTTCATGGATCTAGTATCTATGGATATGGGAATAACCATGGAAGGTGAAACATCAATGCTTTTTCAAATGGTTGCCAAACCATATTTACTATAATGGATAAAAAGTTCTCAGGCTGATGATGAGGAGTTTCAAAAGAATATTAAAAATGTTAATGAAGGGAGAGTGAGTGACTTCGTATATGAAGATGAAATTTTGAAATTTGGTAAGAGACTTTGTGTTCCTGATATACCTGATCTAAAAATGGAATTGATGGATGATTCTCATAGTTCCAATTTCTCTATACACCCGAGTATCACTAAGATGTATAGAGATTTGAAGGAATGTTTTTGGTGGGACAAAATGAAGAGGGAGAATGCTGATTTTGTGCCAAGATGTATGGTTTTTCAACATGTGAAATCTGGAAGGCAACATCGTGGAGGAGTATTGCAACCTATTCCTATACCTGAGTGGAAATGGGATTATATCACGATGGACATTGTCATGGGACTACCAAATAATCCTAGAAGGAATGATGAAATATGGGTCACTGTTGATCATCATACCAAGTCAACACATTTTCATGCTATGAAAGAAGATCTACCACTTGAACGTCTGGAATGACTATATATTAATGAGGTTGTGAAAATTCATGGAGTACCCCTATCGATTATTTCAGATCGTGATCCATGTTTTACATCAAGATTTTGGAAAAGTCTTCAGAAGACCCTAGACACTGATCTTCGTTTGAGAACTGCCTACCACCCACAAACTGATAGACAATCAGAACAGACTATTCAAACATTGGAAGTCATGTTGAGGTCTTGTTCACTTGATTTTCAAGGCATGTGGGATCAGTATTTACCACTCATGTAATTTTATTGAAAAATTAGATTCCATTAAAGTATACAGATGTCACCCTATGAAGAATTATATGGGAGGAGATGTCGTACACCAACTTGCTAGGATGATGTTGGTGAATGAAAGATCATGGGCCCAGAACATGTTGATGAAACAATGGAAAAGGTGAGGATTATCCAGAACCATATCAAAACAGCTCAAAGTAGGAAACAAAGCTTTGAAGATAACTGAAGGAAGGATTTTGAATTTCACGAAGGTGATCATGTTTTCTTAAATGTATCTTCGTGGAAGGGTATAACACGATTCGGTAAGAAGGGAAAATTATTTCCCAGGTACATCGGACCTTTTGGAATTCTGGACCGAGTTGGAGTCGTAGCATACCGTTTGAAAATTCCTCCAAGTCTCTCCAAGGTTCACAATGTGTTCTATGTGTCAATGTTAAGAAAGTACATGTCAGACCCAACACATGTACTCACTTATGAAGAAGTGGAACTTGAGGCCAATATATCTTACTGTGAAGATCCTATAAAGATTCTTGATACTAGAGAACACGTATTGAGAAATCAGACGATTCATCTGGTAAAGGTTCTATAGAGGAACCATAAGTTGGAGGAATCAACATGGGAGCCTGAGGAGATTTGATTGAAGACATACCCAAATATTTTTAGGTAATATTTTGTGAATTTTGAGGATGAAATTTTTTTATGGAGGGGAGAATGTAACACCCCAATGTTTTGAAAATAAATATAGAATGAAGTTTAATAATCTATCCATTAAACACAACATTGCCTCTTCTATGTTTTGAATTTCATGAAATGGTCTTCTAGATTTGTGTTCAGTAAGTCATTTGGTGTCTGATAGAACAAACATGATTTTTGGTGAATAGTAACATACCCTTATGAATAGTAATATGAATAGTACTATTTTTATTAATATGACTCTTGAATAGTAAATAATGTTATTATTTTATTTTCTTAAGGTAATAAGATAATGGGATCGTAATTAATTTTTCAATGTCACATAAAACTAATTATACCTCTAAGATTGTTATTTTCTGAATTAACTATGACTTTATTTAAAAATTAAATAAATAAAATTTAGAAAATTATTTTTGAAAAATGGATTTTACTTTTGAATTCTACATGTCGAAAAATGGTAGGGGTGATTTTTTGTGACTTTCTTCAAATTCATGAATTTTTGATGAATAGTGAAATACTGTAAAATACCGTATATTAAATTTATCAGTTAAATACACTATTTATGAGATCATAAGTTATGTAAGACCACTTTATTCGAACATAAATGATATTATTACTATTAGGGGTCACATGAAACAATACTGTTGGTTGTCTTGATGGACATAACAAAATAATGAAATTAAATATTCAAAATTTACCCCTCTCCTCCACTATAAAACCCCCCCACCACTACCTCTTCTCTTCACATCTGTAAGCCTTGAAGCTCCTCAAAGTTATGAACAATTACCCATCCCTAGTCACTCCACACTACCAGGAAGCTCTTAGTCGTTCCAAAAGACCAAAACCCCTTCCCTTAATGAGTTTCTCAATGAGGATATTTCAAGAGGTAAAGCACCCTTCTTTCTCATTTGGTTTTATTTCAATTTATCTACTTTTTTTATCCTCCCCTAACCTCCTCTATAAAAATGAACTTGATAACTCCATTGAAATATATATACTAGATTTATATCATGTGAATGGAAGAACCATCATAAATATTCATACTCCCTCCCTTTTATTTTTATAAACGAAATCGACGTCCATGAGGTACCGATTTATAACCTTCGTGGATGACGATGTTTCGTTCTTCAATTTCTTCTCCATTACTGGACATGAAACCATATTCATGGTTTAACAATCCTATAATATATTTATTATAACCAAATCAATATTCTGGAACCATAATATGTACATTTAAATAAGTTATATCACAAAACTAGTTCATAATAATCCAAATACCGCCAAATAATCAAAGTGGTTGTCATCTAATGATTCACCCTCATTCTATGTAACCAAATGAAATAAATAACCATTATCAATTCTTTATGTTTATAAATAATTTGTAATTTTAATCCTGGAGATTTATAACCATTCCAATTGAACTCCACATACATAAAAACAAGTGAACTGATTATGAAAATAATGAAAATAAACACCCTGGAACAACGAAATTCAATACAACAACTTATCAATAAAGAAATAAATGAACTAAACAGAATTATGATAAACTAAATACATGTCTAATAGGTTCTAAAATAATTTATTAATAAGTATAGTTTCATATTCTAGGATCTTATGTACAAGAGTGAAATATGTTCGGAATTAAGGTATGTGTTTTTCCAATCGAACTTCCACTTTTATTCGAAATACTTTCATTGTCTAAATACCTCAATTAAATTTTTATGTATTTTTATTTACTCCTAATATATTCTGTGTGAGTATAATATATATGTTTACAAACCATAATCCTTCCTTATTTTATGGATATTTACATGTTTTAAAAGGAACTTCCAAAATTGTTTCAAAAATACAAACCTGATTCTAGGGAATTTCTCAAATTCTTACCTATTTTCAAGGGCGCACTATAATCTGTTTTTGGAAACCATTATATTTAAAAAATAAATAATTTTATTATTAAAATACTATCTTACTTAACTTTAGGTTTTATACAATTATTTTTCCCAAAGAACTCTTCCTTTCAAAATAAAAGGGTATTTATCTCCAGAATTGCTTAATGATTTTATAAGAGTGTTTTCATCTAATTCAACACTATTGTTGTTTCCATGGTATTGTTGAGGTTTAATCATTTATTAATTCAACTACCATATTATTTTTAATATTTTATTACTTTCTCTATTATGGATTATCTATCCTAAAACCATACACCATATTATTCTGAATGGTTAGTGTTTTATGTTTAATGATTTAGGAATGATAGTTACATTTCATATGATAGTTTCAATATGAATGTATTTGTTGTTTTTTCTTATCCCCACTCATATGAGGAATGCATTGGACTTGTAATGTGATGGGTGGGGCCTGCTATAGCCCCTCGATGCATCGATAGGTCTCATGAGACTACTAGATGAGGAATTGGCGGAGGCCTTTAATAATGTGATATGGATTTTGGTCGAGGCCTTAATCATTAGAAATCTTGGCCGAGGACTTGAAAAAATGTTTTAGAATGTCTGGAATTATGCATTCCATCATTATGAGTTTAGAAATTGATATTTCATTTGGTTAATCGATTAGTAGAATACCAATGATTATGTTTTATTATGGAATTATTTACTCAGCTCATATTCCTTCCTTAATGTGTTCATGTTTATTATTAAACGCATGTGTTTTCAATTATTCACTATGTAAAATGTTTATATTATCATACGATGTATTTCTTACCCTTACTGAGAGTTTGAGATCACCCCTTTATTATGTTTCATTTTCTCAGGGCAAGAATAATTATATTATGAATGACATGTTGAAATAACCTAGGAGTTATGATAGATTTCTAAGGAGTTTCTATGTTGTTTTTCATATCAAGTTGTAATGATGAACTTATGTATGTATCTTGTTTCCAATAATACGTAACTACTCGGCCCTTCAGGATTCGTATTCCTTGTTTATTTGCCAATAAAATCAAATAAGGCACCGGCTCCGGGCAACTGGGGTCGGGTCCTTACAAAAAGACTATACCTGGTGAGTTGAAACGGTTTGAGATGACTTAAAGAAAACTTTTGAAAACACACACACAATCAGTGTTTTCATGTACTGAGTCTGAAATCATTATTTAGGGTCCTTTTGTATGGATACGTCGGCCACCGGACCATCACTGGACTCCCTAAACTAAAAACCACACTTAGTACCCTTAACACTATTGATTCACAGAAAAGAAAATATCAGAGTCCTAATTTCTGTGGTAGAACCTACTCCTCTGACACCAATTTGTCACAAACCCGTCCCCCGTGGCCCGTGTCGTAACTACCCCAAGCCTGCCATCCTTAGGCCAAGGACTAGCGACTAGCACCAAAGACATAAATCACTATAATTGGGAAGGCTTTTCCTTTATAAAACATAAACACACACAACCAGAGTACAAGAGGAATCAAACAATAAGTAAAAACTCTATAACAAAAGATGTGATGGAAAGTTAAAGGGGTCGTAAATAAAAGCCCAGCAGTAAAGTAAAAGGAAAAGGAAAAATAGGTACAACTAAAAGAAAAATAGCTGGAATTTTTTTAGAAACTCCCGGGACGTCCACCACAGATCCTACCTGAATGGTAGGTACAGATAGCCTCCTCAGTTCACCACATCGGTCTGTATACTTTGTGTATTGTCTCATCGTGAGGTCCATCTTTGGGTACCGTCCAGTCCTCAAAAAATTCATCTCGGTCATTGTTGTCCGTCGTCTACATCCAACACAAAGTGATTTGGGCCTAGCCCATGCAGGGATAAGTATAACGATACTCAGTATGGACCCCGAGACCCTCATGGTCTCACAAAAATCCAACAAGGATACACCAAAAAGTATGAAATCAATGAACAAACATTACTTAGGTATATACCCATACATATACTTATGTTATCAGGTAACCCATCTCAATCATGAGGAAAACACAAAGGTCATTGACTCAGCTCAAACCAGTATTTTTATTATCGAAAACATGGCTGCTGGAGAACTCTTTTTCTGTTGAGAATAATGGGCCTGTCACAACACCATGTTGCTTCTCACAAACCTTAGACAGTTGAGGTAATCCTACTATCGAGTACCGTTAGTCTGCTGCCAACTATCAGGTGCTCCGTCCGCTATGGGTCTGCCGCCAAATACAGGGTGCTCCCCCAAATAGCCTGTAGAGGTACTCCTCCTATCGTGTATCGCGGGTCTGCTGCCAACTACTAGGTGCTTCGTCTGCCATGGGTCTGCCACCAACTACCAGTCCCTCCCCACTAGGCTAGTCGAATCACTCTGAGTCGAATTGGTCAAGCAGTTGTCAGGTCTGTTAGCTACTAGGTCTCTGAAATCTGTATGCTCGTCTTAAGGAGGATCTGCTCCATGAGCTAATGGTTGATACTTCAAGTGTCACTAAGTCTCTCGTGGAAGTATCTCAAATGACCATAATGTCATAGGGGTCTCAAATCAACAGACGGCACATCAATCAGACACCCGGTCTGTTTGTTATTGGTGTTTCCATGCTAGGGGCCTGGTTGGTTTTTTAGGTTCAAACCAACTCCACTATACCCCAACTGTGTCCAACCCTCAAGTGGGGTATGCCAAAGGAACCATCTCGCTCTAATATTTCCCTCTCCACAGATGTTTTATCGGTAGGACACTCGTATCCCATGATACTAGCGAAAAAGGTGTAATTAGGCCATAGCGGGTCCGATTCCGGTCCGACCCCGTCGGACCGACCCCACCCGACCCGGTCCGAACCGGGGTCTCAGCCGGTCCGCGGGTCTGACCCGGTCCGTGGGTTTGACCCGGTCAGCGGGTCTGACCCGGTCCAAGGGGCGGCCCGAACCGAAGGGGCGGCCCGACCCGAAGGCACGGTCTGGCCCGAGGGTGGCCCGGCCTGGCCCGAGGGGGCCCGGCGGCCCGGTTGTCCTGGCGACCCGGCAGCCTGGTGGGGGTTCACCTTAACCGAGGCTTGGGGGAAACCATGTGCCCCCCGGCACCCGAACGGCTTAGGCGTTCGGGTAGAACCGAACCAGCGCTGAGTGACGCCAGTCCCGCTCACGCGGGACCCGAAGGGGTCCCTCACCTTTCAGCTGGCCCGAGCGGCCGTCCTCTCCGTACCACAGCGTGGCGCAATAGCACCGCACCCATCTGCCACGGCCCGTCCTGGCTATGGCCTCCTGCTGGTCTCCGTGCAGCACAACGACATCGTGCTCCCCATCCGACCGTCGCGGCCCTCCAGGCCGCAGCCCTCCCTTTCGGCGCGGTGTGACGGCACCACACCCCTCCGGCACCGCCACGGCCCACCTGGCCGCGGCTCAGCTCTTTGGGCGGCACGTCGGTGCCGCTAATTTATGGAGACCTTGTGGCCTTGTGCTGACGGCTTCTTCACGGTCGTCTTGTTTCCAGTCGCCGCGTGTACCCCCTACGTCATCAATGAAGAAGAACAAACAAAAAGTGGAGGGTTGGACTGTGTTCGTGCGGTCCAAACCCTCCTCATCACAGTTATATCATTTGGTTCTCATACCTGATTTTTTTACGGCAAAGAACGAGTACAAAACAATTCAAACCACCTACCTCATGTTTAGTGATTGTTGATACAGTCGCGGAAAAGCTCTTTCGTTTCATCAACGTTTAAGGAGAAGATAGAGAAGTCGAGGAGGAAGGATTTGGGAAGACGAGTCAGGATGATGTCGTCAGTGTTCTTTGTCGATGGTGATGTTTCCTCTACTTTCCTCGGTTGAAGAGAGAGAATTCGATGCTCGTCATTATTCGGTGTTGATAGGCGTTCTTCCCATTCTTCATTGGGAGGATGAAGTCCTCTCAATTCTCCCAAAGGCTCTTCCCCTCCTTAATTCTCCCAAAAAGGATTATGCCAACCCCCCACCATAAAAATACATCACATATTATAATTTTAGCATAATGAATTCAATGAATTCAAAATGATTCCAAATTAATTAAGTTACATTACTTAATTTAATTGAAGGAATTGGCTCATTAAATGAAGGGGGAAGGTGAAGAGTTTCACCTAATTAATTGGGGGTTTTGAGGAGGTTTAAAGATCATATAGGCCCCACCTAATAATCCTCCCAAGGGAGATTATGTGCAGGTGGGCCCCACCACCATAACATCCTCCAAAGGGAGGTTATGTGCGGGTGGGCCCTACCACCATATCATCTAATGGGAGGTTATGGTGTGGTGGACCCACCACTAACCTCCACTTTCATTTTTTAACCACCATAAAATAAAAATAAGTTAAGTCTAATTTTTATTTAATTTTATTTTAAAAATCCAAAAACCATATTCTATTCTCATCCGAACGCAACTACGGTGAAGGTATCATTAAGCAACCACTGACGATGCGAGTTCAATGGTGCCCTCGGATTTCAATTCTGAGCACCGGATTAAAAGTTATAAAATTATGGACGTACGTTTAATAAACGTAGCAGAAAAAAACTTCAGAAATTGATTTCGGGCACATGAGGCCTCAGAATCAAGTGCCGTCAGAAACTGCGTACTCGTAAAATTCCCATGTATTAAAAACATTCCATGGGAAATGTGGGTATTTACAAAAAATTTCATTTAATTTCATACCATTCTGAATATTATGATTTAAATTTTTCAATGTTGTATGGGACACTTTGAAATGTTTAATGATTATTCTCCTGAAGATTGTTCTCCATGATAATCTTTGAAATCTCACTTCCTTTTGTGATTGTTAACCATATCATAAAATATTAAATTTATTATAATAATTTTAAATTATAATTTTACATAAATATCCATATTTTCATTCAATGGATATTAGTATCACATAACCCATATACAATTTTATATATGGTGTATGTTGTGATAGTTATTTGATTAAATTGGGGGAATATTGATAATTTCATATTCTTTATTCAATACAGATATTTGATAAGGAATATTACTTATTTATGATATTCATTGCGAGAAATTATTTTTATGGGTAATTACTGGAGGATCATGGACTTTATATATCTCCTTGATGAATCAATAGGTTCTCATAAGACAGATAGGTTGGCTAAATTAAACAGGGTTATATCTATAGTTTTAATCAATATTATGAGTGGTCTTGAAGGTATAATCATTCATGTTCCATAGACATGAAGTCAATTAAGAAAAACAATTCTTCATTTAGATCCAGTTATTATTCATCCATGAGATTTTTTGATGACATATCTATGGATATATTTTATTTTCAGTTCATTGGTTAAATGGAATTTGTTTCAATTTATTACCTCACTATATTGATTTTGTAGTATGTGGTTATTGAATAACCATTATTTATATTCAATATTCTTTCCATATTAATTTATTATAACTGATTCATTATTTATTATTCATTACTTACCCTTACAGAGCATTCTATCTCACCCTTATTATTTTTCCTTTCTACTGGTTTTGAAGAAGAAATCATTGAATATGTTTTTTTAGGACATGGTTTATTTCATTTTATTATGTATCATGATTTTATATCATTTTTTCCAATTTATTATGACTATCATATATTTAATTAGGAATTCCAATTCTGTTAAACTCATCATTCCTTTGAGATTTGATTTCATGTAATAATGCTAATGTAATAAGGTAATTGATAGCCTCTAGGCTTCATGGGTCGGGGGTGCTAGATTTTTTATCAGAGTAAGTATATCATCATCCATGATAATCTGATTTTAAAAAAAAATTATTATAAAGAAAAAAACTATTATATACATTGATGATAAGTATACAATAACATCCTAAAATTTATTTAAGTTTATGATTTTGTGGGTATTCCTAAAAATACATTTATGTATAGATACTACAAGTGGATGTGGTTCTACAACAAATATACCTAGGATTAATAAATCTAACAATGTTTTTTGGGCCTGGATAATGGAAACCTCATACACAACAATTAAACTTATTTCACACCTATTTTGATACTCTCAGAGGATATTTTTATTATAATACACATTTAATTTATATACCATTATGAAGAATTTAAAAGTAATGATTTCCCTAATGTAACAAATGTTTTTGTTTCATAGATTTACCATAAATAAATTTATGTGCTATATATTATTTGGAAATGTAAATTATTTTTTTATTTAATTTAGTATATTACATTGTTTATAAATGGAACCTAGAAGAAGGAATTAGAACTCCACCAATAAACAATATCCAAATATTAAGAATGATCAAATCATTCATTTTCTTAACATAGTATTTCAATGGAAAATATTCACCTAAATATTATCATCATATGATGACATGGAATCTTGTGAAAAAGATATGGGTAAAAAACATTATCCAAGTCCTATTTATTAGATGGAAACCAAGAAAATAAAATTAAATATAAGAACAATTAAATGGGAACTGTGTCAAAGAATATGAAGGGAAATAATGATTTCCCAACATGTGATAATTATGGTATGAAAACCCATAGTGCATACAGGAATGGAATGGGAGTATGTTATAAGAGTGAAGAAAAAGAAAACCATGTTTTTATTTCAAGGGTATGAATTTTTTTTCCAATGTGTTATAATATAACTACAAGTATATGGAATACTATGTGAATCAATGTCCCAAGAGTTAACGAAAAATGACCTAGATGATGCTACTAGATAATGATCATGTTATGCTACTACTATTGATGAAGAGGGTTGACTGATATTCTGATTCAAGTATTATTTAATTTTAATATTTTATCATCAATGTAGAAGTTATATGATTTATGTAATATATATAAGGATTGAATTATAATACACTTTAATTAAGTATTTGATATTATATTCTGAATCATTCCATGAAATGTTATTTAGTATAAAGATAAAAATTTATGTAAAACAAATGGTTTAAGTAAATACAACCATCAATATGTTCTTGATTTTTATATAATGATGATGAAATAATTGAATTGCATAAGTGTGGACATCCATGGAACTGTTTAAAAACTTGTCAACTGGTTTTATATTCTATCATTGTTGTGGTTTACAACTCTTTTGGATTAAAGAAATATATCCAATAACCTATTTATTACTTATGGAATAAGGAATAATTAAAATTTTCAATTAGTTTTTATGGTGATTTGATTTATTAGTATATTTAAAGAGGATACATGATTAAGTTATTCACATGTTTGGAAAGTGAAAATTTAGAGAAACTTAATGCTGACTAAAGGATAATCCTAAGTTCATTTTGGAAATTAATTTACTTTCCTTCAGTAGTGATTGGATCAAAATCTGTTGAAAATATAACAATTTATAAAATGGATTATGATGATCATTGGATGATATTTTGACGGTAAAAGTACTACTTAATCATATAATTATTTATATTATAAGATATGAAGTAGAAATAGTTTAATGTATAATTAATGGAAAATATTTTGTTTATATAAATGCTTATTTTCTTTTATTATCATATAGTAAAATAACTCCATAACTATAAAAAATGGTTTTGAAACAAAAATGTTCACTTATTTTCATAATTTTTTAAAATGTTCATGTTTTTAACTCACACCTATGGTTAATGGTTTTGTGGTAAAGAACATTCATCTGAACTTGTTTTCTAGTAATCTCATTTAAAATTTCATTTTTTTACTTTTTCTTCCATATCCATTATTCTATTTCTTACTTATGTTCTTCTATTATGGAACCTGCATACAAGAACATTATAATTTTAATTATCTCTTATTAAAAAATATGATATTAACTCTTTTATTATTTGGGATTTTTAAAAAAAGTTCATTTTCGATAACTATATTTTTGAGGTCATGTTTAAAATGAAATTATGAAATTTAATTAAGGTGGAGATAATTTAACACCCCAAAATTAATGAATTAATTTTTATTTGGTAGCGTGTAAGACATGAATCACCAAGAAAATAAGGGAATATAATATTCTGAAACTCTACTTCATATTTAATATTTAAAATAAAGCAAATACATGAAATTTATTTTATTAAAATCACCATCAAGATAGCTTGTAATTCACGCAAGAGCGACATTCCTTGTTAGCATGCGTTACACACAAGATTTAGTTTCACAAAATTACAATGCATTATTAATATATTATTATTTAATATAATTAGATATATCCTAGACATTATATCAGAAATTATGAATATTATTAACTAGCACATGAATATTTATGTTTTATATAAATATAATACTAATTCATTGTTTACCAAGTAATTTGAAATGAAAATAGGAAACAATTTGATAAAAAAAAGAATTTTTATTATTTATAGACATGTAAATGAGTTTTGTCTTAATATACATAATTAATTGAACGTAGTGACTAATTTTAATGTAATATATTTTTTATATATTCGAAAAAAAAATTATATTCATCCATTAGGTTGGATATGAATAAGATATGAAAAAACACTATTTTATACATAAAAAACTATATTTTTATAAAGGCATTTTTTTTGTCATTTAATGGATAACCCATTGAAAATATGAATTTTGAAACATTAATTTATTTAATATGTAAAAATAAACTTCATAGTTTATATATAAATGTAATAATTAGGTTGGGGTTAATTTTTGATATTTTTTTAAAACATTTCATTTTTAATGAATAGTTAAAAATACTTAATTTTAGTTCAAAACTAATTTTTCATCTAAATTATTTATAAGGAAATGTTATAATTTTAATTGGTTTTAAATATTAATTATAAAATAATTTTATTAATTAATTCAATTTGTTTCGTTGGAATCATTTTCGCTTCTAAATTAATTAGGAAAACATAGCAAACATTCGAATGTTTTTACATTAAAATCCACATTGTCGTCCCTCCTACGGAATGAATTTAAAATTAAATTATTACTCTTCTATGATTGGAATTTGAAAAAATAGATTCCATTTTTGGAATAAGAATAATTTATATTGTCTAATAATAAGAACTTTTTTTGACCAAAATGATTAGGCAAAGTAATTAAAATTAATTACAATTATTAAGTTAAAATTAAGCTTTATAATAGAATACACCATTATTTTAACACCACAAAGTCATATTAACATATCCAAAACCCATTATCTAGATATAATTCGTCCATGAACATTTCTTTCTGATTTTGATATGTTTTTCAAGAATTGTTTTAGTTATAAAATTGGGCACAACTCACTTCTTGCAAAAATACCAAACAAGTCATTTTCATCCCTTATAAAAGGCCACCACCTCTCCCCATTCTTGATACCACTCAAAACACATTGGTTTGGCCAATATATGACCATATAGCTTCCATAAATCACTAACCACAACCTTGAATCCGGCAATTGGGCATTAATCCTTCCTGTGAATCCGTTTGGGTGAAACCAAAAGTAGTTACCCAATTAAGAGGTAATGTCTTCTATCACACTTTAATTTTATCTCCATTATCCTCCCCATAAAATATATTTATTACATTCTGATATATATAAAAAAATAAAAAAAATATAATATAATGTTTTTATTTAAATGTTTATACCTACACATACACACACCTCCATCTAATGGGTAACAAACTAGTTGTTCTTGTGTACGGTGAACTACTGACTCAAAGAATGATGATTATTCATTATTCCCTCAACACCTATAAAGGTGGACATTATGATGGAACATATCTTTATATATGATATATATTATATTTATAATGTCTTTATTATTATGTTATTTTTATTTAGAACAGTAATTTTTTCTTTATGTCTTGTGTTAATTCGATATTTTTGTTTGAGGAAGTGTGGACTACCGCCCCCTCAAAGTGATATGACTCATTCATTCAGTCCATGGAACATATAAAGTAAAGTTTTAATAAACCTAAATAATAAAATGTGTATATATATATATATATGATATTTTAATTATAATATACATATGTATCACTTACCTTTCATTCTTTTAATACATCAATGAAATGAAGGTAGTTTTCTTGTGTATGTATGACCTACCATCTCCATGAATGGTGCACATAATTTATAATATAAAATTATTCTGGATTATTATAAATACATATATAATTAATATAGAAGATAATAAATTCATTTCTACATTCTTTAAATTAATATATCATGATCTAAATAATGATACCAAAAAATAATGAGTTAAAACTTACTCGAGAAAACAAGGCAATTAACCACAGAAATATTGAAATGAATTCAAGTTTATTAACAAACCATTAATAAGATATTATAAGAGGATAATATATTAAATTATAATTATAATTATTATATTTATTACATAACGTATTAAAATATTTTAAAAACTATAGAAGAGGATATAAACCACACATCAAAAATGAATAATAAGGTAATGTAGTTTTGTCTCAATTTAAATTTCATTGAGTCTTATTTGTTATTATTTAAAAACTCACTTTTATTTGGTGTGTATTTCACATTTTTCATGGTATATATTGAATCCCATTATTTTCATGATATTATATGATTCATTTAATTTCATTCCTTTCTGGTGACTGTGATTCAAAATTTTTAATGTGTTTTGGGACAGTTTGGAATGTTTAAAGATTATTCTCCTCAAGATTTTTCTTACTGATTATCTTTTCAATGTCACGTACTTTGGTGATTTTTAACCTTCTCTTAAAAGATTAAAAAATTAATCATTTTTCATTGGATATTTACGTGAATATCCATATTCACGTGCAATGGATTTTAGTATTGCCCAAACCGTATACCATTTTACATAAAATATCTACTATGACATTTATTTAATTATTTTGGTGAAATATTTATAATTTAATATGATTTATTAAATATAGATATTTGATCAGTCATATTATTTATTTTGACTATTCATTATGGGTAGTTATTTGGACATGAAATAGTGTTTGGGGTATATACTTTATATAGCTCCTTGATGCATCGACATGTTCTCATGAGAAAAATAATTTGGCCAAATTAATAGTGTTTCTATCTATAGTTTTAAACCATGTTATGAAATGTCAGGAAGGTGTTGGTTATCACGTTCCATAGACATGAAATCTATTGAGAAAAAAATTCTATCATTTTCTTCCAATTATTATTCATCCTTGATATTTTTCATCAACATATATATGGATATATTTCATTTTCTATTCATTGATTTAATAGAACTTCTTTTCATTTATTACATTGCAATATAAAATTTACCTTATTTAGTAGTTGAATAGCATGTCTTTTTAGTTAATCACTTTTCCTTGTTATTTTATTATCATTAATTCATTTTTTTCTTCCTCTATACTTACCATTATTTATCATTTTATCTCACCCTAATTATGTATCCTTTCAAGAGGTTATGAAGAAGAAATATTTGAATAAGCCTTCATGGACGTGGTTTGTTTCATATTATTACGTATCATGTTTGTATTTCTTATTTCCCCTTGTATTATGGGTATCATGTTTGTAATCTAGCCTTCCAAGACTACTAAACTAATTATTCCCTATGGATTTTATTACTTGTAATCATGTCAATGCAATAAAGTAATTCAATGGCTCTATGGTTTTTGGGTCGGGGCATTACACCTTCTAACTATTCCATCCATTGGAAAATAATTATATTGATCATTCGTAAATTTGGAATACCACCACTAGGAAGTGATGTGACTAATTTTCCATGTCCACCATTCATTATTGGTTTAAAATTTTTATTTAATTTATGAAAATGATAGTTATATAATTATTACTATTGTATAGATATTTCAACAATTTACCCTATAACCATGTTCATCCTACCGATGTTAATTTTGATATTATGAATAAAATTCGCAGAAAATGTCCAACATGAACTTAATTGATTAAGATACTACATAAGAAACGGTAACAAATGAAATTAAAGGTATTATTATAGGGTATTGAGAATTAAAAACTTATAATAAAGGTTAATAATTAATATCATTTTATCATAATGGTTTTAAATAATGTAGATGGAGAGTCATACTAGTGGTAATAGATTTCGCATCTCAAATTATTTTAATTGAGACCCACTACTTTTGTACCATAGTTTACCATTTTTGATGTGTATGAACTATTATATAAATATTATTTATCAATTATTTAATTTAATTAAGTACTTTTGAAAATTATTTTCATGTTCTCACATTCAATGATCTTTTTTTTGAAAAGATACCTATGTTGTAAGATTATATACAACAATCACAGTTTTTTTGGGTATTGTTTATATTTAACATTTTATTAGGGGTATTTATATGGTAAATATCTCATAAAAGATCTAGTATATTATAATAATATTATTTCTATGGTTAATTTTTCCTCAATTATTTCCTCTATTTGGTTCTAAAAATGACCAAGTAAATTTTTTTATGAAAAGTTGACCTTACATCATCATTGACTGACAATATTTTTTATAAATTACTGTGTTCACTAACATGTTTCCAAAATAGTAATTTCCATTGTCAAATTATTATTTAAATTAATTTATAATAATATATTGTCTTTTTATCAGAGTTTTAAAATGAATATTCTTATCATTTTTGGAATGTGTTATTTTTTAAATTTTTAGAAGTGTGTAACAAATTACTATTTTGTATGTCTACAAAATGAATTGATATTCCCAAATTCATACTTATTTTACCTTTGATGGTTTTTTCATTTTTCTATAGTTAATTTATAACTATCGTTATCTATCCCAATTCTAGAAAAAAAAATTAAAATATTTGGAACGAAATTGATATTTTTCATGATTTAAATGAAATTTTCAAATTCTATATTAATAGTGTATTCATCTATATCAATATATTTTAATTGTTATTATATATTTTATTTGTTTTTTTGTAATTATATTATCAATGATATTTCTATATATATAAATTATTCATGTTTTCCTAGTAATTTAGTGACAAAAATATTGATATCTGTTTTTCTCATTTTCAATAAAAATGACATCATAGATTTGATATTGTGTTTTTATTCATTTCATTCTACTTTTTATCATGGAAAACTCAATATAGGTGAGTTTAGTTTCTTATTAACATTCCCAATCAAAAATATTTAAAATGAAATCAATTATTTCATATAATGGCCTACTTAATTAAAACAATAGATTTATATACCATATTGTTTTCAATGTATTTCATAAAATATAAATGAAATCAATGTTAATAAAAAAATATTAAATTAACGGTTAAATATATCTAATTGACATTAACACAGAATACGAAACACTTATTAAATGTAAATATCATTTTAATGTTTTAATTTATTGTTTTTGAAAACTAGAATTGGTTTCTTTGTAAAATATATTAAAAATAAGAAAACATAAATTATAATTATACAAGAGGTTTAGTATCAAATATAGACCATGTACAGTACACTTATCTATCACCCTCTAAGAAGAAGATTAAAAAACAAAAAAAAATTACATTCTATAGTGAGTTTTTTATAAAATGACTTCACACAAGTAGTTCATGATACACATAGACTCCTCCTCCATTATTTAAGGAAAAATATATGTAAAATAAATAATCAAATAGTATAGAGTAAAATTCAATAAAAATTAGGATCCTATGGTAAAGAATATATAGTGTAAATCAAACATAGTTAAATTGTAGACATAAATAGAGAGAAAAATAGTTGTATTGAGTATGTAATTGATTCATGTCAGTCAAATCATATTTGGTTGATCAATCACCTTTAAATATAACCTTGAAAATAATTAATGAATTATTGGGTTGAGAGGTCATAAAAATAGTGTTGTGGACTTGTTTAGTGATGTATTTTTTTAAAAGAAATTTCATGTATGTGAGTTATCTATTATATCTATACACTTGGATCAGGTAATGAAACGTGTGGCTGATTGTCCCCTATCGACCGGTCAAAGTTCTGGTTCTCTGCTACTGTGTATAGTAGCACTCGGGTCGAATCCTCGACGATGATACTTTGTAATAGTTGTTTGTTTTTAGTTGATTGTATTTTGATTAGGGGGGTTTGTTTGCAGAGGTTAATTGAAATGATTGATTGACTATAATTGATTTAACAAATTGATAATGATTGGGGTGAGTTCATTATTAGGGAGTTAAGCTTGTGATATCCTTGAGCTTTGCTTTATATTGCATTTAAATTAACACCCACTTCACAAGTTGACGTCGATTATAATTCCTAAGTGTTAAAGCATTAATCAAAGCCTTAACATAACTAGTATTCTAAAATCAATTAGTAATTGTTTATGGTAGTGTATTTATGGTTCCAATAATCCATGGAAACCACATTCTAAACAAAATATGTCATTAATCCATGACATATTAAGTCCAACATACACAATGTTAAATTAACGAATACTCATAGAGCAAATACTCTAACTCACTTAACATACCAAAATTTTGACTCACCCCAATGAGATATTTACTCATCCATTTGGGTGTTTAATATTATGGTTATAATAATTATGATGATAAATTAAGAATAGAAGAAAAAGAAAGGAATTAGAAAAGAGTGGTACGTCGAACACACACACACGAACGATGATGATAATTAAAAACGGATTTTCGATTTAATGAGGAAGCAAAATAAGGGAATGGGATTAAACGGAATTTAAACTATTTTAAGAACATTAAAATGAAACTACAGAAGGTGCATTAGAATAAGAGATATTGAAGAAGAAACTTTCATTAAAACAAAATTACAAAAGAAAGGACTTACAAAATTACAAAAACGAAGTACACAAAATTAAGTGAAAACAAAGAGAGAAGGAAAGGTATCTCAAGTGAAAACTGGAGTATTTTAGGTCCTCCCAAGCCTTTGGTAGGGATTTGGTCGTGAAAATATGTTCTCCTCTCTTCTGAAATTCCAACCCCTCTCAAGGAGAGAAGGGGAGAGTATTTATAGCCCAAGGAGTGGACTGTTTACATTCCAGCAATACCCCTCCACTTGGCTGGTAGATATGGACATAATGACAGCCGAATCTTGAGAAATTTCCTTCTTCAAAGTTGAAGATAAGAGAGTTGGTCAACTAATCTAAAAAGTTTGAGTCATTTGGACATAAGGAGAAAAAGGTTTGGCCCGTTGATTAATCAAAGTAAAACTGTCCATTTCAATCCAGTCTTTTTGAAGTCCAGAATGTGAAAGGGTTTTTGAATATAAAGATCCCTTCAACTCCGAATTGGTTCTTCAACAAAGTCTTCCACCTATATCCCCTCTTTCACACTGAAATGTCTCAGCTCTATTTGATTCTTACATCATGAGATATGTCATGTATACTATACTGATTTTAATTATCGGCCAGAATGGTGGGCTGGACTTCAAAGCTTCATTTGGGACCCTTTTACTTGGATTTGGGCCTTGAAATTTTTATCCAAGATGACATGTAGTTTCCCAAGAATTATGGTGGAGAGGTAATGTTTTTGAACTTCTGTATGGATCCCAGTAAATCAATCTTGAAGGCTGGTCCAGTTTGTTCACAGATTCTTTGGCCTTTTTTGTGAGGACCATATGACTATTCAAATGGCATAATTGGATCATGGTACCTTCTAATGAAATGTTCTATATTGAAAGGAGAATCCCAAAAAACAAGAACCACACAATTTGGATCAGTATAGTTACAGGTATTATTAAAACATTAAACTGGCTCAATTGGACTACTTCTAAAAATGCTCAAAAGTTATACTTAATATTAAAACATTAATATTTCACACAAATTATGAACATTTCATATAAAATCAGTAAAGGGAGTATGTAAAAAGATATGAAAATATTAATTACATCAACTCCACCACACTTAGTTTTGTGCATGTCCTCATGTGCAACAAACTGAAAAATATGACAAAATCATTTTCACTCACCAACAAATATTAAAATTTTATTTTCTCCAACCAGGAGAGGTTTTGACTATTTCACTCATCCATTTTGAATTCCACCACAAGTTGTTACAGAAACAAATTTCCAAAACTAATTCATTTTTTCATTCTCAAATTTAGAAATGTAAAATGTGGACACTCAAAACTCACACCACTCAAGATGATAAAATTTATTTTTGGAGGTTCACTCTTTCACCAACCAAAAGTAAAAATCTTAGAGTTTGAAAAGATCTCTCAGCTTATAATCCCTATCCAAAGTGAACAATAATGAAGATGTATTTTTAAGTGGTTTTTTCTATGGCTATGGGATGGTAGGAATATAATGTCCAAGAGAGAGAAGAAGAGGGTTAAAATACCAAAATAGAAAAAGCAATGCACATTTTTTTGAAATGAAACATGGAAAGAAATGAAAACACATATTTACAAGGGAATGATTGTGAGAATAAAGACACAATAGAGGAATAAAATATGAAGGTAATGAGAATATGGTATATTTACAAAATAAAAAAACTTCTCCCAATAAGAATATAATGCAAGTGTTCCTTTTTTCTTTTCCTTTTTTATTCTTTGTTTTTTTGAAAGTTGACCTTGAAACAGATCTCAAACTCATATCCAAACCCATGTTTAATCTCCTCATGACACTAATTGTAATAGTTATATCACGGTCAATGGTTGAGGAAGAGTGATTTTTGACCTACCCAATACACAACCCAATTTTATTTCAATCTGTTTTGATTTTTTTATTTTGAATTTTTTTTTGAATTTTTTTATTGAACACTTTTCAATATCATTTGTACAATACATTCCCAAATCCCACTGAATGATAACCTCCCCCCACACTAAAATTGATTCTTTCCCTCAAGCATATTATAACACACCAAAAAGTAAGGAAATGATACCCAAAAATGAAATCCATCCCCCCCCCCACACTTAAATTTCAAAAACTTATGCAATGAAAATCCATGTTGATACTGGGTGGGATAAGGTATTGGGTGGGATATGGTATTGGGCTTGTAATGTGGCTATAGAAGAAAAGGTTATCATAGGCTCTAAGGGGATTTCAAAAGGAGGATTAATGTAAGGGAAATGGGAGGCTATTTGGCTATTGTGATTTTCATGTGGTTCAGAAAATGCCTATATCATATTAATACACACTAAGGTAGGAAATTCAGCTCCAAGGTCCACAAACTCAAGACTTGAAAATGGGGTTGAAAACCCAAATTTTGAAAAGATGGTCATATGTGGCCTTGGCATGAAAGAAAATGTTTGTTCTCATGGTTGGGGAAAATAATTTTCCAAATCAAAAATTGAGCATTCAAAATTTGTTGGTTTTGACACAAAATTATTTATCCAAAGTCATAATTAAAAAAAATTCTGAGATGAAAACCTGTCTGTTAACTCCCCAAAATGGTTGTACAAAATTTCAAAACTTGATGGTGAGTAAGCATGACTTATAATTTTTTTTGTATTTTTTTAAGTGATATTTTTTTGGTTTTTTTTTTTGTTTCTTATGTTTTTAGTTTTGTAAAGATACACCCACACAAAAGAGAAAGTGAAAAATTAAGGTATTGATAAAGAAAATGGTTAAAAAAATGAAAGAGAGAGGAAGAATAAGAAAAAGGTAGAGAGAGGAAAATATAGAGAGAGTTAAAGGGAAAGAGGTGCCCCCTGGTTTGGATTTTGCGGGTCGCCTTCTCCATCTAGTGGTAGGTCAAATAGAGAAGTTGGGAAGCCAGTGGAAGTTGATGTTGTTCGAGGATTGCACTTCCTCTCATGGTGATGATTTAACCGATGTCCATTAACCGTGAATGTCCTTCTGGAAGAGGGGTCTGGGACTTGCATTGCACCAAATGGGTAAACGTTACTAATAACAAAAGGACATTCCCAACGAGAATTAAGCTTACTTGGATGAAGATGAAATCGAGAATTGAAGAGCATTAACTTTTCAACATCATGAAATACCTTTCTCAGGATGTGTCTGTCATGGAGTACCTTAGCCTTCTCTTTGTACAGATTGGAATTCTCATAGGATTCATGTTGAAGCTCCTCCAGTTCAGCCAATTGCAACAATCGTTCTTCACCAGATTTTTCACATTCAAAATTACAGGTCTTCATAGCCCAAAAAGACTTATGTTGGATTTCAACTGGTATGTGACACGCTTTACCAAAAACTTTCCTAAAAGGAGACATCCCAATGGGTGTTTTATAGGCAGTTTGATAAGCCCAAAGGGCTTTACCAAGTCTCTCAGGACAATCATTTCTAGTGGGTTTTACAATTCTCTCAAGTACCCTTTTCACTTCTCTATTAGAGAGTTCAGCCATGCCATTTGTTTGGGGGTGATATGCAGTTGAAGTTTTATGTACAACCCCATTCTTATTCAAAATAGCTTCCACGGTTCTATTAAAAAAATTGGTTCCTAAGTCACTGATCAAGGCACATAATGTGCCAAATATTTGGAATATGTGGGTCTTTAGGAACTCACTAACAGTATGAGCATCATCCTTCCTAGTGGGTTTGGCCTCAACCCACCTTGAAACATAATCGGCCACAAGAATAATGTATGAGAATACATTGGAAGGGGGAAATGGTCCCATGAAATCGATGCCCCAAACATCGAAGATTTTACAAAATATTAAAGGCTTTTAGGGAATTTCATTTCTCTTTGAAATTGTGCCAAACTTTTGGAAAGTGGGACATGATCGAAAAAACTCATCTGAGCCCTTGAAGAGTAAGGGCCAGAAGAATCTAGAGTCTAGGACCATTCAGGAGGTCCTTTGTGGTCCAAAGTGGCCACCTCCGGGAAGTGAGTGACAGAATTCTAAGATGGAAGAATGCTCATTTTGATCAACACATCTCCTAATTACCATGTCTGACCCAGTTTTCCAAAGTTTGTTTTCTTCCTAAAAATAGTATTTTGAATCACATTTCAACATCATTTTTTGTTCTTTTGAAAAAATTTCAGGAAAAACACCAGAAACCAAGTAATTTACAATTGGGGCATACCATGGTATTTTTGGAGTGATAGATGAAAGGTACTCAGTAGGTAATTCAGGATCGATGATTTATGAATGAGAAGAATTAGAAATTCTACTCAAGTGATCAGCCACAGAGTTTTCTTTTCCAGGTCTATCTTTTATTTCAAGGTCAAACTCTTGGAGCATTAGGATCCATCTTAATAGCCTCGGTTTGGAATCAATTTTCTTGAGTAAGAACTTAATAGTAGAATGGTCTGTGAAGATTATGATTTTGGCACCTAAGAGATAGGACCAGAATTTATCTAAGGAAAAAACCATTGTTAGAAGTTCCTTTTCAATCCCAGTGTAGTGAGACTGAGTTTCATCCAATGTTTTTGAGGCATAATATATGACATGAGGGATTTTTTCTCTTCGTGGACCAAGAACATCCCCAACGGCTCTATCAGAAGAATCACACATCAACTCAAATGGTAATGACCAATTTAGGGGTTGGATTGTCAGGGCAGATGTAAGATCAGTTTTGAGATCAATGAAGTCTCTCTTGCAAACCTCATCGAAATGGAAAGTGACATCATTTTGGAACAAATGAGTGAGTGGGAGGGAAATTTTACTAAATTTATGGATGAATCGCCGATAGAAACTAGCATGACCGAGAAATGAATGGATGTCTCGAACAGAGTTGGGTTCAGGAAGTGATTGGATTACTTCAATTTTGGCAGGATCGACATCAATACCATATTTTGAAACAATGTTCCCTAGAACAATCCATTTTAAACCATGAAGTGACATTTTTCAAAAATTAATACAAGGTTGCACTTGACACACTTTTGGAGGACAAGAGAGAGTGAATTCAAACAAGATTCAAATTACTCACCATAAATGGTGAAGTCATCCATGAAGACTACCATGAAGTGTTCTATGAATTCTGAAAAGATACTCATCATACACCTCTGGAATGTTGCAGGAGCATTACAAAGGCCAAAAAGCATTCTTTCATATGCATATGTTCCAAAGGGGCATGTGAAAGTAGTTTTTTCTTGGACCTGAGGTGAGATTGGGATTTGAAAATAGCTGGTGTATCCATCAAAAAGCAATAGTGTGACTTTCCGGCTAATCTTTCTAGAATTTGATCATGGAATGGAAGAGGGTAGTGATATTTTTGTGTTTCAGCATTCAATTTTCGATAATCGAAGCATACACGCCATTTGATCTTCACTTGAGTTGTGAATACCTCCCCATGTTCATTTGTGACAACAGTTATCACACCTTCTTAGGTACAACTTGAGTTGGACTTACCCATTCACTATCAAAAATTTGGTAAATAATACCAGCTTGAAGAAGCTTGGTGATATCTTCCCTAACTACCTCAAGTATGATTGGATTGAGTCCTCTTTGGGGTTGCTAACTGGTTTGGATGTCTCCTCTAGATGGATGTGATGCATGCAAAGGGTAGGTTTGATTCCTGGCATGTCATCTAGGGTCCAACCTAAGGCTTTTTGTTTTCCTCGAACACTTGAACATGTTTGGACTCCTCGGTTTCAGTAAGTGTGGAAGATATAATGACAGGATATGAGTGATCATGGAAGAGGAATGCATATTTCAGGTGTGTAGTAAGAGGTTTCAAATCAGTCTCATCTTTAACTTTTGGGATAGACAACTCAGGAATAGAAGAAGGGACTTCAGTTGATTCAGATTCATTTTCCTTAATACTGTCCAACATGGAGCAGTAGAGATCGGAAATGATGTGGAATTCAAGAGAGTTTTCAAGTTCCTCTAGATTGATGGAGTCTATGAATGAAAGGTCCACATCAACATCACCATTTATGACTTGGTTAATCCTAGTGCAGATTTCACAACATCCAATCTCTTCAGAACAGGATGAACATGATGTAATGGGGTTCAATTGACTCATTGAAGTGTCCTCGGAAGCATGGATTGAGAATGTAGAGTGGTCCTCTGATGGGTATTTCATGGCTTGGAAAATATTGAATTTGACCAGTTTGTCACTGAATTTCATGGATAAGATGCCAGAATGGGCATCAATCTTGGTTCTTGCAGTCATGACGAATGGTCTTCCAAGAATTAGGGGAGATCGAGAATAGTTCTTTTCACTTTCCATGTCAAGGACATAGAAATCAGCAGGCAAGATAAGATCATTGACTCGGACAAGGAAATCCTCAATTATTCCCTCAAGACTGGTTGTGCTTCGATTGGCTAACTGAATGAAAACACTTGTTGGTTGCAAGGGACCTAGACCAAGGTTGGAGAAGATGGATTTGGGCATGACATTAATTGAGGCTCCTAGGTCTATGAGTGCATCATAAAAGTTGGAACTTCTAATTTGGCATGGGACTGTAATGGTCCCTAGATCTTTTCACTTTATGGGAATAGACTGCTGGGTTGAAACATTTTCAAAGGTCCTAAGTTGCCTCTTGTGGGTGCAAAATTCCTTAAGAATCTTGGCATACTTAGGAATTTGTTTTATGGCATCTAAGAGGGGAATGTTGACTTCAACACATCTAAACATGTCGAGCATTTCAGGATCAGGTTCAAAGGACTTCATTGGTTTAGAAACGGCTTGAGGAAAAGGAATTGGATTCCTATGTGGAATGGAAGGAGGTGAGGGAATGGATTTATATTCCTTTTCATTTTTCTTTTTCTTTTCATTTTCTAGGTCAACATTCAAAGGAGGGCTAGAGGACTTATCCTGAGGCATAGCAATGTGCTTTCCGAATATAAGTGAAATTTCACTTACATTACCCTTGGGGTTGGGTAATGGATGAGCTGGGAGTTGGGAAGAATTTTATTGTTGTTTCTGGCTCAGGTTGGATTCAATTTGACCTATTTGAGTTTCAATGTTTTTAAGGCTAGAACGGGTGAAGTAGGCTAGTTCTTCCACTGCACTTTCCCATTGTTTCTTGGAGGAAGAGGATCCTAGATTGGGATTGCCTTGATTTTGGTTCTTGGGAAATTGATTGTATTGGTTTTGGAATTGGGAAGGCTCAATAGTATGATGGAATCCAGGAGGAGGATTGTTCCATTGAGGTTGAGGAACAAAAGGATAAGGTTGATGGAAGTTACCAATACCTTGACCATATTGAAACTGGTTTGGGTTTGGAGGAGGTAATTGAGGGCGATGAGATATGGGATTACCATACCTAAGGCCTTGGTTATAGGAAGAAGAGAGGGGCTCAGAGTGAGGTTGGTTGATGTTTCTAACAAACTGACCTGATAGTTGAGGATTGGTGTTCTGCTGAGCATATGCTGCATTGAGCTCCATTGGTACACATGAATCGGATTGATCCTCTTGATGTTGTGGACATGTGTCAGTTGGATGAGATTAAGAGTTTCAGATTCCACAGTTTTTGATTGGTCCAGGAAACATTGATTGCGGAGAAGACGAGGTTGGGGATTTGGTGGCCACAGCTAGCTGTCGCACAATACCTGTAAGTTCACTCATCCACTCGGTAATTTTGTTTGGCTAAATTGATTTATTATATTGGGATTGTTTGACATGATCATGTGCTCGAGTATGGAATTGTTGTGTGTTTACAGCCATGTTACTTATGAGATCTCTTGCAGCTTCTGGAGTTTTTTCAACAAGAGCAACGCCACTTGCGGCATCAATGAGGGTTAACTCCATAGCCAATAACCCCTGATAGAAGTATTGGATCAAGAGTTGGTCAGGGATTTGATGATGTGGGAAGGTTGCAACAAGATTTTTGAACCTCTCCCAGTACTCATGGAGTGATTCACTTGGGAACTGATGAATACCACTTATTTCCTTTCGGATAGAAGTAGTACGAGAAGTAGGAAAGAATTTATCTAAGAAAAGATACTTCATGTCATTCCATGTGGTTATGGAACCATGAGGTAGGTAGTAGATCCATGACTTAGCAGTGTCATCTAGGGAAAAAGGGAATGCTCGAAGTTAGATTTTTTCTTCAGAAACCCCTTGAGGCTTCATGGTAGAGCATACTACTTGGAACTCTTTAAGGTGAAGATGTGGATCCTCACCAACTAGCCCGTGTAAATGAGGGAGAAGATGAATCAAACCCGATTTGAGTTTGAAGTCAGCATCAATGTTTGGATATTGAATACCAAGAGGTTGGTAATTCATATCAGGGGCAGTGAGTTATTTTAGGGTTTGTTCCCTAGGATTGGCCATTTCAATTTGAATTGCTTGGATGAGGACAGGTTCTTGAATTATTTGAGTATCTCTTATGTTCCTCCTAAGTTGGCGAAGTGTTCATACAATTTCAGGGTCAAAAAAATTTGAGGGATTGTTTGGAAGGCTTCGGGGAATTCATAGAGATTTTGGAAGAAAGATGAAGATGGGTTTTTCTTTGTATTTTTTCAGTTTATGATTTTTATGAGAAGACGGGTTTTTCTTTGTGATTTTTTTTCAATTTTTTTTTAAATTTTGTTTTATTTTTGTTTTTTTGACAATAACCAGAAACGAATGACTATTTAAAGCACCATCCCCAGCAACAGCACCATTTGAAATTTGCGGCCGATTGTCGCCTATTGACTGGTCAAAGTTCCGGTGCTCTGCTAATATGTATAGCAGCACTCGGGTCGAATCCTCGGTGATGATACTTTTTAATAGTCGTTTGTTTTTAGTTGATTTCATTTTGATTAGGAGGGTTTGTTTGAAGAGCTTAATTGAAATTATTGATTGACTATAATTGATTTAACAAATTGATAATGATTGGGGTGAGTTCATTATTAGGGAGTTATAATTGTGATATCCTTGAGCTTTTCTTTATATTGCATTTAAATTAACACCCACTTCACAAGTTTACGTCGATTAGAATTCCTAAGTTTTAAAATCATTAATCTATGACTTAACATAACAATGATTCTAAACTCAATCAGTACATGTTTATGTTACTGTGTTTTATGGTTCCAATAATCCATGGAAACCACAAGCTAAATAAAATATGTCATTAATCCATGTCATATTAAGTCCAACATACACAATGTTAAATTAACGAATACTCATCGAGAAAATACTCTCAATCACTTAACATCACTAAATTTTGACTCAACCGAATGAGATATTTACTCACCCATTTGGGTGTTTAATAGTATGGTTATAATAATTATGATGATAAATTAATAATAGAAGAAAAATAAAGGGACTAGAAAAGAGTGGTACGTCGAACACACACCCACGAACGATGATGATAATTAAAAACGGATTTTCGATTGAATGAGGAAAAAAATAAGGGAAGGGGATTAAACTGAATTTAAACTATTTTAAGAACATTAAAATGAAACTACAGAAGGTGTATGAGAATAAGATATATTGAAGAAGAAACTTTCATTAAAACAGAATTACAAAAGAAAGGACTTACAAAATTACAAAAACAAAGAACACAAAAGCAAGTGAAAATAAAGAGAGGAGGAAAGGTCTCTCAAGTGAAAACATGAGTATGGAAGGTCCTCCCAAGCCTTTGGAAAGGATTTGTTCGTGCCAATATGTTCTCCTCTCTTCTGATTTGCCAACCCCTTTCATGGAGAGAAGGGGATATTATTTATAGCCCAAGGAGTGGACTGTTTACATTCCAGCAATACCCCTCCAATTGGCTCGCAGATATGGACATCATGACAGCCGAATCTCGAGAAATATCCTTCTTGAAAGTTGTAGAAAATAGAGTTTTCTGACGAATGTCAAAATGTGGAGTCAGTTGGACTTAATGATCAAAATTTATGGTCGGTTGATTAAACAAAGTAAAACTGCCGATTTCAATCCAGTCTTTTTGAAGTCCAGAATGTGAAAGGGGTTTTCAATATGAAGATTCCTTCAAATCCGAATGGGTTATTCAACAAAGTCGGCCGACTATATCTCCGATTTCACACTGAAAAATCTCAACTAGATTGGATGCTTACATCATGAGATATGTCATGCATACTATACTGATTTTAACTATCGGCCAGAATGGTGGGCTGGAATTCAAAGCTTCATTTGGGCCTGCATGTACTTGGATTTGGGCCTTGAAATTTTTATCAAAGATGACATGTATTGTCCCCCGAATTATGGTGGAGAGTTAAGGATTTTTGACTTCTGTATTGAGCCCATTAAATCAATCTTCATGGCTGGTCCAGTTTGTTCACAGATTCTTTGGTCTTGTTTGTGAGGACCATATGACCCTTCAAATGGTAGAATTGGATCATGGTACCTTCTAATAAAATGGTTTATATTGAAAGGAGAATCCTAAAAAACAATAACCACACAATTTGTATCAGTATAGTGACAGTTAATATTAAAACATTAAACTAACTCAATTGGACTACTTCTAAAAATGCTAAAAAATTATACTTAATATTAAAACATTAATATTTCACACAAATTATGCACATTTCATATAAAATCAGTAATGGGAGTATGTAAAAAGATATGAAAATATTAATAACATCAGGGATCTACATACATTTCTATGATAAGATCATATTATCAATAAGATAACCTTCTATAATAATCCATTAAAGGAAATTCATAATTTAATCCTTGTACTCAATGTATACATAAATGAAATCAATTTGCAATAAATGATTCAAAATAAAGGCATTTGAGATTATCTATTTATCTCACAACATTATATATACATGTTCAACTAGTAATCACTTAGGCATGATTATTTTTGGTTGTTATTACATGTCCACGGTACTTTTAATGGTTTCTTTACATAGTCACATGACATGATTACGTTCCATGGTCCCATTTCATGGTCATAAGGAACAATAACTTATCATAGTAACATGGAATAGTTACATCATCCCTTTATGTGGTGAATTCTATTCTTCATGTGTTTGGTTTTTTTTAATTATGTGGTATAGTCATTTTTTATTGTGGTCACTTTACTTATTTATACATTCACATCAATTCTTCAAATAGTAAATTATATCCCTCTTATATTCACTTGAACATTTATGGTTTCTAGCTCAAGACATAGACAAAATTATACCTCATGAAACATGGTCACATGATTCAAAATTTTATCACATGTTTTTAAAGATGTAGTCACCTCCACATAGTTAGTTGACCTTAATGGTTAGTTTATCTTTTTCAAGTGATAGAATTTCATGGTCACTTCAAGAAATGGAGTTTTTTATAAATTTGGTCTATAAAATAGTTTTTTATCACAAACAATAATCTTCATCATTATCATAAGAAACATGATTTATGATCATTAAAATATGGAGGTACTAGAACATGATAAAAACAAAACAAATTTTGATGATCACTAATAATGACAGATATATACAGTGAATTGAATATATCATTTTTCTACATTAATATTATTATAATATATTTCTTATCCTTTGGGAGAATAAAATTTTCATTTTATGGTAATATATAACATGGAATAAGAATTAGATATTGAATACAATTATAAAATATACTATAATTATGATAATATTATTTCATTAATATAAGAAGGATTGGAATAGAAAATACAAAATAACCATATCAGGACGTCTAATGATAATTGGAATCAGAAACATCAATTATTTTATAAATTATTAAATAAACGATTACTTTGGATATATAGGATCAAATGGGATAGTTCAACATTGGTGTAGAGGTAGAACTAGGTTCTTGGATGAGAAAAAACATATAAACTGGATGAAGGTTCTGATATTCTGATATAGGAGACAAGAGGAAAGTGTTAATAATTAATATTGTAAATGAAAGAGGGGTTAAATTATTTAGGAAGGTTGAATATTTAAAATGGTTGTTTTTATAGTGTAAAGGCGGTTCTTTAAAATTAAATTTAAATTCATTACATTCTTTGATCTAAGTTATATTGATGTAATTTATTCCTATTTGTTCTCTATAAAATCATCTAAAATATGAGAAAGATATTTCATCTTCTTAACATGATCCCTAAAGGATTGAGGTAATGGATTTATTATATTATCATTATATAAGGATTAAAAAATGATCTTTCTGTTTTATTCAGATAAGATCCTTCTAAGATAGAAAACAAAATCTCATCTAATAGTAAATTTTTCACTTAATATTACATGATATATCTTTTGAAAAACTATATTTCCCTAGAAGAGAGGGTCCAAAAAATGTGAAAACCCATTTATTAGGCCTTCTAAAAGTAATAAAAAAACATCATCCAGCTCTTCTATTATGATCTATTTGATTCCATATTCAAGAAAGGAATTCTCATTGGAGTAAAAGGGGGTATTGAATAAGACTATTGATTCCTTATAAATGATTGTTAATAATTATAAGATTTGGGAAATACCTGAAGCATGAATATTATTTTCTATGAAAAAGGATCAAAATGGACTCATATATTCAATAAAATTAGACACATACTTCATATAAATCACATAAAAATAGGAAAATCACATGAAGTGGTTATGATCTTGGTGTCATCTATTCAAAAACATTTAAATCCTCTTAGACAATCACTTATGATATCATGAATGCATTCAGATATATCTTATAGATCTTGGGAATCCACATAAAATAGCTTACATAATCATGTGTGGAACCTCGACCATGTATTTTGGATCATATGGGATGATAGATGAACAACCGATAGAAATTTCCTAAATCCCATTTATAATAAATACTGAAAAAGATGGGTGATTCACAAAAATGGATTTGTGTTTATTTTTGTTTAATGGTAAAGTGATGTTCGCATGATCAGCATATTGGTCTTGAGAACTCCACAGGGACATTCTTTCCTCATCATAATAAGTTCGAAAAAAATTTAAAATTTGTCATTAAAAAGATTTTAGAAATATCTTTTGACCATGTGATTACCTGATTTACAATTGGTGGGTGAACATCATAGTATTTGTATAATTAATGTTAAAAAATATGAGACCCTTTTGAAAAGAATAGTTAGGTATCTTTCTCGCGATGATGTTTCGAGATTATTTTAATAAATATTCCGATCACATGATAGACCACATAAATGTCATCATCATATTTTAGATCACCCTTGACAAGTCAAATCAAAAATTTGATGGATGTATGACTTGTCCTTTTGATCAAGTGAATCCTGGATGAAAAAGAAATGGGAAATTATCAATGGATTTATAATATAAATGCTGAAAAGTAATATGATTAATGAAATGGTATTTATGGTGATTTTTATACTAATTAATTATATTTTTTTTTGATATGTTAGTAATTAGGAAAATCATAATAGAGAATCCTCCCTCAGTCGTATGAATGTCACTCTGATGGGAAATATGATCTCTCAAATACTCCAACACATTTTGGCATTTTTATTCTGATGATTGTTCAACATGTCGATTTGAATATGTAAAATCCCATTTGAGATACATGGATTTAATAAATATGGTAATTAAGGATTATTGTGTGTTCACTTTTTATCACAAGACAAAAAAATAATCTCATGGATGACACACGACTCGATCAAGAGAAGAATGTGATGTGATGCTCCCTCCAATGACTCAAACCTGTATATTCAATTTAAGAATATTCTAAAGTGGAATAGATCTAGGGTAAAAATTAGTATAAATCCATCTTGGAAAAGAGAAAAACACACTAATTGGGGAAAAATAAATATTAAATTCCAGTTCAGATAATATTACAATTGCAGGATCCAAGCACTATGTTTAACTAAGGAGTGAGATAACGTATTACACGATATGCTTATATGATTCAAATGATCACCCCACTAATCATGTGAAATACATTAAACATGTCGATTGGATAATGCGAAAGAGTTTCCAAATGTCAACATGATCACACGAGGCCTCAAAATTAATTATCCAGAGGAACATTTCGGAATTTAAGAAATAAAGGCGGAAAATCATGGATGGATGATGTGATGATGGATATGATGATTATCCAGTTATAGGTTCATGTGGATCATAAAAATATTTAAAATATCATGTGAATAACTCTAGATATTTTATCTCGGTCATGTGATGTCCTCTATAAATACAATCACGATTATGTAATAACCTATGAATATGTCATTAGGATAATGTGAAGTCCTTTGTACATGTCATCTAGATCATGCGATGACCAAGGACTTTTCGACTTTGGTGACATGAAATCCCATATATATTTCAATGATATATTTCCATCAATAATTGGTATGATAGATTTTTCATGAAATAGTCCTTATGTATGTTAGGTAGACACTCAAGACATGTCAGGAAGACACCCCTTACATATCTAGAAGACATCCATAGACTTGACTACCTCATCTAGAAAGAATATTTGGGAATGTTCTATCCAATTATGTGAACCAAAAACTAGCGGTATTTTGGTGATAATCAATTAATTATATGGTAAATATACATAATGTACTAGTTATAGGAACTCATTCAACCTTATTATTGTTATAGGATCCTTGGGCCATCAAAACATTCTCAAATGACCACTAGTGGTCCTTACCATCTATCCATCAGATAATGTGAGTAGAATATATCTAATAAGACTTTTATTATTTATTATTCACTTAATATTCCATAGGACCCACCCCTTGTTATAATATAATTCCTTACACTATATTAGTGGATTTTGAATGTTAATTGGACTATGGAGACTCTGATTCCCTTAAAAGAAGGATATGTATAGCACCTTCCTATGCCCGAAGCTATATATCAAAAAATTTATGAGGTCAAACCTAGTGGACACATACCACATCCATTAAAAGGGTATCTAAACAATTGATATCCATTATTTCTCACATTGACCATGGATTATGAGTGCTTAAGGTCTTGTCATTGTTGTATTAGTTGCATCATAAAAATCCACCAATAAGGGAAACCTCACTGTGTAAGACTTATTCAATGAAAATGATCAAATGCCGTAATATATGGGAATTAACCATTCTATGGGTCCCTAAGAAACTCCCATGTTGATAAAATATATGGAAATAAAAATCATTAGTATTAATTATTTGTCCCACCCATCAATGAGTTGGGGGAAACACAAACTATGAGGACTGAGATTTCTATTATAGACGATATTTACAGGACTCCTCCCAAAGGACTGAGATCCAAACCATGTTCTACTGATTCCTCAAGTATGCCCTTATCGTATAATGTTTGAATTTATGGTATGTTCCATTCATATGACCAAAAACTATGTCAAAAACTATGATGGTTTGATTCTTGCTTCCAAAGTACACGTAGGACTCCTCATAATGGTTCAGTCCTGGTTTCCAAACACCAATCACCTTCTTGGATGGTAGAAAAATCCATATTTATCTTTCATATATATTTAAAACACATGTAGTCATTCATATCTTTGTGATGATGAGATCCAGGTGGAGAACCATTGATATAAATAGATATAATACTAAATATATCCCTTTTTTATATAGAGAGATACAAAATTAGAATTTTTTATTTGGGTTTCTAAATCTATATCATGATTTGGGAGATATATTGAAACTTATTTTAAAAATAAACTAGAGTCCTAAAATAAAAAAAAACCAATATTCATGATATGATCCAGACCCCATTTTATCACGAAAAATTTCAGTTCCACAGACTCATTTGGTTTGAAACCCTAAAATTATACCTTCTTAGAAAGAAGGCCCTGGTTCTTCAAGGATGTTGGAATTATTGGGGTTTTATATAGATAAAATTATTTAATTTTATTGATATTAAAATTATACAGGGCCCCTCATAATAAATTGTTGGAAACAATGTTATGGATGAGAATACGGAAAACATGAAAAGAAATCATGTGATAATTGAATAAAAAAATTATCAGTGTCATTGTGAATCTTTTTTCCATATCCTAAAGAATATTTAAATAAAAAAAATGGGGAACCCATTTTGAATCTTTCCAATAATAAAAATGATTGTATGGCCACCCATCGAGCCATTTTGTTTAGTGTCTCCTATAAAAACAAAAAAATGGTCGACTCAACATAAAACCATTAAATAATAAAATTAAACAAAAGTTCCCTTGAGGAAATCCATTTTACTATTAATATTCTATGAAATAAAAATGATCAAATTAATAAAAAGTGATCAATTGGGTCACCCATTCATACATAATTGATCATTATTCAAACATCAAAAAAGTCTAATTAGGGACTACATTATGGGATTGATTTTTTACTATAGAAGATACTATTACAGAAACCACCAATAGTGGACATCGTTTTCCAAATTGAGTGAATGTTCTGTAACCTCATCTTCTATTGAAAAAATGTGGGTCACAAAACTGGATCACCCACCTAACACTATCTGAATCAGGTTGTGAATGTGATGTTTCAAGAACACCATTGACTTGGAACCCTAGAAACCCTCAATTATTCATATAGATATCTCCTCACATTAAATTTTGAATTTATATCTCATTCAAGGGAATATGAAATAAAACCATTGTTACTTATATTCACAATCGATTTCATTAGAAGCATATCCCTGAGGCATGATAATTACTATATTTCATACATTATGAAGGCGGACTAGGAAGTCAAGTAAATCTCCATATTGATTTTTTAGTTTCTCAAGAGTGAACCAATCAACCACATCACCACCAACATCCAACCAGTGCCCCTCTATCTCTTACTCAAGGGACCACCTGACATGTCACTACCTTAGACACTCACAATAGGGAAGTAAGGAGATCAAACATGCAGTGGAAAGATATAAGTAAAAGGGAGTGGTCTCGTATTCCTTATTCTACTAATGAAGACCATACACATAATATGGTCATAGAATGCGATAATGATAATATCCCAAAAAACCATATATGTTGTACCTACATATTTTGGAATCATGCAATGTAGATGTTCATATCATTACCCACATGCATGTATTCTATCAGTATATCCTAATGGAATAATGAGGAAAAAAAGTGGTATTATATATCCTCTTTAGTTAAATAAATCTCCAAGTATATCTTAGATACTAAGAATACATATGCTTAAATTCCTTCACATACTATACTAAAGTGTCATTATATTCTAGCATGACTTGGGAAACTCTGCCATCATATTTTGGAAATGGTACACATACATGGGCAGTCACATATTCATTTCTTAATAGTTCGAGCATCATATCACCATAATCAAAACTAATAGACTTATATGCTTGAGAATGTAAACATACATTATTCCATCAAAGAGGGTTATCATAATATTTAGGTAATGGATGAGGAATAATATCAAGATTTTAATTTCATTCAAATTGGGATTACAAAATAGTTCTGAAAAATGAATTTTAACATGAGAAAGTTGTTATCCAAGAAGTACAATTGAATACACCAATGGAAAATTATTAGGATCATATTCTTCCTCCAAATATGGTTCATCAGTATAATGTAGTAATAAACTCACGGTAGTATTGTACCCTAACTAATGATGCTAACATGCATATTACAAATTTTTTTGGGATCGAAGATCATATCCCAAGATCCTATAATGAAATACTACACAAATATCCTTAAAAGTATGTATAAGAGTAGGGTTATATCCTTTATCCTATTCTGGAGGACATTTGGCATATTCCAATAAATAATATATATATGAATTTTGATCATACTATCACTAAAATTAGGAAGGATCATCATATTATGGGAAACCCATTGAAAGGAAAATTTGCATATCAATATTATATAATATCAACAACATACTCATAAAACGTCGCAACAATAGGTGCATATACACATTCTAATAGAAGGTAATCTACATATTCTAGTAGAACACATTTATAAGGCTCACATCCCTACTCAACCCAACAATTCTAGTCGGTCTATTCTAGCTAGGGAAAGAATGAGGAACATATCCATAATCGGATCAATTCATGTGTCCTCGATGTTGTAAAATGAATATATGAAACACCACAATGCTTAGTCGAATATTCAACAAAAGAATAAGTTTATAAATACCTCTATATTCAACCTTGTGGTATTATAGATATATATTAATCGGACTATACTATTGATATTCATAGTTTAAAACCTCCCCACCATAGTATCTCACCTAGATATGGAAATACATCCATTTCCCAAACACCTTCATAAAAATATCTATTAAAAATATTGGGATTTAACGAATATAGGTCCCAATAAACTATCTATAACACCTCACCATAGTTAGGAAGATACCCATAGAATAGAATGGTCTTCTCTAACTAGTTTTAGGAGTATAATTACAATGAAGAAGATTCCAGTATTAACATACTATTGGAGTTATCTAGAGATAACCTCCCACCTATGATTTTTCCTAGTTCCACTTCTATTTATAAAGACCTATGTCAACTAAAAAATTAGTGTGTTCCCAATTTACGTTAGAATAGAAGGGAAACCATTTAGAAGTTAAAATCTAGGAACCTCCCTTATATTTTATAGGAGGGAAACCATCAGGTTATAAAAATTCTCTATTATCGGCTAAATATAGTCCCTATATCTATTTATTAGGAACAAATACTATAAATATATAGTGAAATCTAAAATCACTATTTCCATCATAACATGTCTACTCTCCAAAAACTAGTTGTTAATCCCAATTGGAAATCCATATCCAATAAGGGGGTGAGTTTGTGTTGTTCCAGTTTATCTCATTCCTGAAATTGAGAACCTACCTAGAAACAAAATCTTCTAATTTCATTATCAATCGGGAGATTAGTGGACCATTTAATGTGAAGTTTATATTGTCAATAAGATGATGAAACTCTATTTTTAGGATTAAAATTATCCACAAACAGATAGCAAGGGCCTCTAGAAGTCTGTTATGTTTTTCTTCACAATAAAATGGGAACTCACCTCAAACATAGTGTTGGGTCTTGAAATAATTGAAAATGGTATTGAAATTATCCCATGAATTGGGAAAATAATAGTCCTAATCCTATGGAAGAATTTTGGGAAATTTTTTTGAAGGATTTAATTTGGAAAAGGTAAAAGGTTGACTGTGAGGAGGGAAACCCTTCATGGATTTCCACATCATATGGAAATATGTTTTATGAAGAAACCAATGAATAAAACCATTTATGGGAGGAAAAAACAAATGTCAACTCTAATAATTCTTTAGTTTGCGGAATTGGGGTAGAGAAATTATCCCCACACAATGCATCCATCACAGAATCAAATGGTTTGTGGGAAAGAAAAATACAATACATTTCCAGGAATAAAACGAAGTCATTCACCAGACCGTGGTGGTGATTTTGGCTTCCAAACACTGTAACCACATAAGCTTCACTAACTATGACTGTTAAGGACACGATAATGGTCATGGTATTCTAAAAAAGGGGGATTGCATCTTCATTACAAAGAACCATCTACACCAGTGCCCAGTTCCATGCTTCCCTATAAATAGAGTTCAAGGGGAGCCGAATGGGGGATCAATATTTTGGAGGATCAAAAATTGATGGAATAAATTGAAATTTCCACAGAATCTAGAATGATTTGACAATTCCCCGCTAGTAGAAACATGACAACATATAGTTAATAAGGATAATAAATTAATAAATTATCTTTGTGAAGAGTAATGATCTCTCATGGGAATAATCCCTAAGATGTGCATAACTAATATACTTTTCACATCTATGTTCCCAGCATAGAAAAAATCTATCCAGATAGAACCATACACTACATTGTAATTCACTACACTTGAGAAATTTAGACATGTGCAGTCGAATTCTATACAGACCTCACCGAAGTCCATGTACCACAATGGTATGCCGACATCCCCCTTGATCGTGTGGAAACATGATACATAAAAGAACCCATATACCATATCACAACCTTTCATGTGAAGGGGGTAACTAATGCCTTTCCACTCTCCGTCCCAGATCATTCCTCTCTATTGCATCATGAGTCTCCATGTCTACTCCTCCATGAACCAACCAAATGACGTGAAGTCAAGGCATTTCTAAAACTTTTATACTTGAATGATAAAACCATTAGGTCCACCAAAGTTTCATTTTGAGTTTAAATACCCATGGTAATTGGAGACATGTTGGTTATCCTAGTAGTAAGGCATTCCCCCAAAATGACCATATGTTTATATTCCCATGGTAACGGAGGGTCCAGCCTTGGGATACTCACATGGTCCTCCCCTATTCTGAAACGATTAAAGGATATAACACTTGATTTTTCAATTCATAAGAAATATGATCCCCCCATAGGAATATTCATGGAACTCCCACTAAGGAAATCACCTAACTTTTCTTGTTGGAGGTTGCACCTAAATTCCTCTCTACCCTCACTAGGGACATATCTAGATAGGTCTCCAATGATGAATATCTAGGATATGAGAAAAGAGGACTAGAAACACCCAAAGCCTTTTGTCTCTCCACTTGGACTCCAATACAATCTATCAACAGATGAATTGGTACATGAAATCATAAAATCCAATGCCTCCTTTTCTTTATCACACTAGGCATGACTCATGTGGTCTTATAAGTAAATGGAAATCATTACATCCACATGGTCTCAAATCACGATCCTTCCCCATAGATGTAATCCCCAACTTCAACCCAAATGGGCCTCCCAAAAGGTGTAATCCCTAGCCAAATCCCCTCGTCAGGAAACCCCCATGTGTAATCCATAATAATGATCCCTTAAATAGAAACCTCGAATGTGTATACCCTATCTCAAATGGAACTACAAGGTCCTTGATTACCAACTAACTATGATACATAGAAATCATTTCATAGGTCCAAACCCAACAACCAAATCACCCTAATTTTTTCTGGGTTAAATCCTTGGTATGGTCACATCCACCCATAATACCATATCCCTTTTGCCTACCTCAGTCTGCTTTGGCATAAATCCAACACAACCCGTGACAAGGATTCCTTTTAGGTGTGTTTCCTTGTTGAATGATGTTAAACTTTATGGTTGGTCCCTTATCAGATGACTGTACAAGGTGATGTTTCTAGAAAAGAAGAAATAGACTATGTCGGTTCTTATTCCTCTCACAATGATATGTTTGAATCCAATATTATGGGTTTGATAGTGACATAAAAATATCTCTCATCCCCCTAAATGATTATAAAATCTTGTTTGACATCCCAAATATCTTGATACCGTCATAGACCAAGATAATGACCAAATAATCCATAATTTATCCATCAAATGGTAACATTGATTGATAACCTGGATTATATACATATCCTTTGATCTATATAGAACCTTAGATACATCCATATATTTCCAAAAAAGTGTGTAATGTGATTAACTACTACCCTAGGGATATACTGCATACACTTTCATAGGAATGACCAAAGGATTAATGAACATATGAATCTAGATTAAATCTAGAAGAGTGTCTTTTAGTATGAAATAGTTCCCCCCAAAGGGGTGTGATGATACCAATTTCCCTTACCCTCAACAAATGTTAGTTATTATGTTTCAATGGGAAAATCACCTAATGAACACCTTCCATTGGAATATAGGTCATTGAACCAATGATGTGATATCTTTTGGTTTTTTCTGGATCTCCAAATAAACCCTTTGGATATAATAAAAGATTTTACAACCAACACCAGTGAAAACACACCATCTATCCCCTACAATTGAACCAATATGCCCCATTCCCCATCATGAAGAAACCATAATGTTTTGGTGTCAAAACAAAAATATTAATCCAAATTGATTCTCTAACCAATGTTTTGGTATTATCACATCGAATCCTCCTTAATATCAAACAAGAAAGAGGTGATAAAATGATCATCAATTATACATGTGGTCATAATAAGCTACTTTGAAGGGGTTTGGTTGTCTGTACATTCCAAATATATTACATCTCCTCAGTTCTACCATTAATTCAATGGAAACCTCAATATTCTTGTAGAAATGCATGTTGATCAATGTACTATCTAAGTCTACCACAATACGGAGGACTCCATCACCCGAACTACATCTCCAAAATGGGGTTCAATCTAGATGATTTGAGAATAACACTAGAATGGTACTCTCCCCATAGTGGATTCATCGAGATTGGTCCTCCTATCAGTTAAATCTCACTAACCTCATATTAAACAATATCAAACATTCCAGAATAGGGATTCCCCACAAGCCGTCTCTAATCGTTATGAGAGCCTATCCCCAAAATGCGACAATGAGTACCTCCCTTAGCTTAGGTAAGAATATGATTTCTTCATCAATTAATTCATCCCTACTAGAAAGGAGCCCCGCTCAAGGACCCCTATTAGAAGACTTTTCTATCAATGCCACGTGGCTCAGCATCCTAGGTCTGAGGGGAAGACCACTCTGCAATTCACCGATGTAGGAGGACATATGCATGACCCTCAGGCTACCCACTGTGGGGTGAAGACTATATTACCATGAATAGGTCGTCACCCTGATTCTCAAGGAAGAGATTCTCCATAGAAATATGACAATGAAATTTGAGAGGACATATATTCATACTCCCCCTTATGATGCTCTCCATGAAAATATGGTGTCACATTACGAGCAAACATAGATTCCTACATATTATCATGAAACCTGTCATATATGTAGGGCCAAAAATTATAGGTAGACGAAAATCCCTATTGATGCACAAGAAGCCTATCATCGAAATAGGACAAAAACCAGATATAATAATTCCCACATTCCTACAAACACACATCAATCCCATCATAAAAATAGGGTGGAAAATTATGGAAAGTCACTCAACCCTCCCAATGAATATGAAGAACCACAGTCAAATATGGAGGTGATAAACAATAAGATATAAGTTCTTGTTTACGAAAATGAATTCCCCCAGTCAAATGTGGAGGAAAAAAATACACGCAGAGTTTAAATTTGATGGATTTATATAATATCCATCAGACAAATATGACAGGTAAATAGAGGATTCAAATTTCTTCTCACAAATATGAATACCAACAGTAAAATACATTGTCAATTGAAGAAAATAACAAGCATATCCCAACCATGAATTAGGGGAAAACTCATTCCTCTATGCCAGCATGAAAGAACCACTAGTATCCACTAAAATAACAAGGAGGATTAGAGCATGAACATATTCTTCCTCTAACATCAGAGTGGGAAAACATACATGTTCAATCCAACGATGTTTCTAAACACATAATGGATATTATGGAGGATAATATGTCAATTCCAACCCATATCCTATAAACCATTCAAGACATAATCATGACCATGTAAATGTCATGGAGTCATGGTCACAACCCGACCTCCCTAAGTAGGGTGGCTCACCCACAAAATAGAATGGTCATCCCAGAGCTGACATACATCCTTTCTCTTTCCTAGAAAGGTCTTCAGCCATATTATATGATAAATGGACAACCTGATCATGAAAAAAATATTTTTTCTAAATGGGGTACACCAGTCCACCATGGTGTCAACTTCAGGGGAGGCATGTAACTCTTTCAGAACACAAGATGCACATCAGTTTATCCCGGAGGCATCATGGGAACCCCTCATATAGGAAACCATATATGAAGGTTGTTACCAACAACATGAGTCCTGATATACTCCCGAGAGAGAACCCAAAAATTAAATGTTCCTATGGTAACAAGAAAATTAAGAGCATATTCAAGACCCTGCTCTATAGAAATCTGGAGTTGTTCAATCCATCAAACATTTATCAATAGAGGCTCAATATCATGTATATCTATTTATGAATTACTGAAGTTGTAGTGGCTGTTTAAAAGGTTCTCCACAAATCATTATTACCAGCAACATTGAGGGTCCTCCCTAGAGCACTGACAATGGTGGAATACTTCATTGGAAATAATGAATGATAATTATATATAATTTCTTGATGTGTGTCACTATAGTCATCTGGATGACCATAAGATCGAATGACAAGAAGGTCCTCCACTTGATATTGTCCACCATGATGGTCCTCCTGAGGGTATAATCTGCATAAATTCTCCCAACAGAACAATATCATGCCATGATTGTAGTCCTTGTCATGGTGGCAGTCACTGTGAATGTCCTCCCCCCAATGAAATCATGTAGAAAAATCCGATTCCCCTAATTTCAATCTATACGAAAGGTCATCCCATGATGTACACTACAAATATTCTCCATGAGAGAAAATACCAAGCCGTGGGGTTAGCACTCCCTATCGTGATATCAGCTACAAAGGTCCATCGTGCATTAGAATTTCAAACTGGAAAGAAGGTCCTCCCATTTCAAATGAACCACATGGAATCCCTCATATTCTGAGGCACTTGGAAGGATAGGGTCGGATATGTTGTATACCATGTCAATGAAAATTTAAATCATTTTTCAACAAGAAGACAGCCTAGGTCCACACTCAACTTCATTGCCACCCCCACTACATTCACATATCAATGAGATCATAACAAGTTCAACTGCATGGGATGAAATTGTCAATATGTACCCAAATGGGAAGGATCAAGAAAATTATTCTCTAGATGGAGAAGAAATGGACATGTTACTCATGAGAATAAAATTATACAAGGATGACATACTAATTATGTTTTGGCCCATAATTGTGAAAATAATGTGGAATAGAAGGAGAAGATCCGTCAAGGTACCCAAGAAGCTCCACTACCATTAAACAAATATCATGGAACATTCAATGTTATACACATCAGTAAACATCATGTAAATAATTCCAAAAACCCACACTAAAGATGATGCAAGTGTAATGGAGTTAGGAGAGGGTGGTTCCACCCAAACTCTATTCCATACAGAACCAGATAATGTGATTACATGGAATTAGATGTCTACCTAAAGTATGGGTGGTCCCTCAACCAATCCATTATTAAATCCATTGTGAATAAACAATAAGAAGAATCATAAAATCATGGTCACATAAAAACCACATCCTCTTCTATATGAGAATGTGTCCCTTATGCTTGAAGATAGATTCGATCAGAAAGAGGAAGTGATGAAAGAGTTAAGGTGAATAATATCCAAGCTACTCCATTAAAGCCTTTATATGTATATTCTCCATGATCACATATATTAGAACCACAACATATGATCCAAGAAGGTGTATCTCAACCACAATGGTTTATCCCGGTGAATAAATCCATGCTAAGAGGATCATCTAGAATAGTAATAAGACCATCATTCTACCTGAATCTATTGTCATAAGGATATAAATATTTTCCTCCATTGAGAAATCAAATGGAACAGGTTTAGTCAAATCAGCAAAGGATTCCCCTGACTGGGTATCCCCCTCAAGTACTAGTATCATCAGCGTGATCTAATTTTCCACCAACTACACCAGGCCATTATTATGTCCAAAAAAACACATATCAAGGGTTAATAAATTCCATCAAGTCATTATAAAATCTATAAAAATCCATGGAAATATGGAATGATCAGATACAGAAATAACATAAACCTTACACTAATTGGGTGAGTAACGTTCTACTTCCTCCAGAAATCGGGAACCCTATATTCATAGTATTCAACGGTTCAGGTAACTGGGAATAAAATATGATGCGTTAAGAATCCTATTTTTATCCCACGATGGGAAACCTTGATAAATAAGAACACGTTAAATGAATATGCTTCATGAAAACCTTACAAGGCTCGACCATTGTATGGTACAATAGTTTTCATGCTCAGTCAATAAAAGTATGGGAGGATCTCCGATGGTAGTTCCTTTTTCAATTTCGTTCCACACTTCCAAAAAGGACTATCATCAATCTCATAAAATATAGATATTAATATTTTTTGATTTTCTAATACTTAATTTCCAGGGATAAGGGGTTGACATACTTCTTGAATCGGTAACTCCCCGCAGACAAAATTGTCAAAATATGCATCAATAATCTCCATGATGAACTAAAAACACTGCTCATAATAGTGAAATATAAAAGTGGGTTCTATAATTTCTCGTTCATTTCATAGAGAATAGAATATTCCTTACAATAGACTAATATCATGACCTGGGAAGCCCCATTGTCTCTCAAAAAGTGGATACGGATAGTTGAAACTAATATTGTTATTCTCAGAACACCCTTAAAAGCCTCTCTAGCTCTGAAGCCTTTACTAAATCATACAGGAACCCCAAGATTTCAACAACAACCCCCAATTTCAAAATATGAGAAAAGGGGACCCACATGAAATCAGATCAAGGAATTAAGGAATAATGATTACTCATTCTGATATGGCCATGTTCATGGCTATTTTTTAACAACTATGAATGGATACCCACTCAGGCTTCTAGACCCAAAAAGTGCCAATGAATTTTTTTTATCAATGACTGGCTAGAATATTGTTCTTTCAACTGGATACTTGGACACACTATCTATGATATTTTCATCCTTAAGTACCTCTTATAGATAATTTTAGATATTGAGAAAGTGATTTTGGGACCAGTTCCAACACATGGTCGGTAGGTATCCACCACAACTGTGATGAGTAAGATGAGTGGAATGAATTTGTCAGAAAATGATCAAAATAGTTTGATAGTTTTATGAATCGAAAGACAATCAACTAAAATCATGGAATTCTACAAGAAATGTTCATGAAAACAATTATATCTCTCCTTGATCCTATTGAAAAATAGTCGACATTCTCATCCCAACAATCCACCAAAAGCTGAATATCTAGAAGAAATTATGATGAGGGAATCAAGGAGAAAGAACAAATTGATGAATTTTTGTCAACAAAAAAATTAACCTTGACCCTCTTAGATTTCATGCCATAAAATCTAAATGAATGGAAACCACCCCACTAAATGGAACCACCAGAATAAATTTCTATGGTAGAGTCATCATCTGAGGAAAAGATAATTTTTTTCTCTGTCAATGTCATTAATTTAATGGGACCCCTCTCCGAAGATTATTATGTCTACAAATTTGAGAACCCTACACCTAATTAGGGAACTGAAGGAAGAGGTTGTAGAATCCTGGGATACCAAAGAATATGTGGCCCTAAAAACCAAACATACAACAATACCTCTGCTCAATCAAACAATGTTGCAAAAATTAGGGAAGATAATTCTAGCAGACCAAATAGGAAGATAGAAATTATCGCGCACCTTCCAGAAGTCACTATATTCCAATCATTCTAGAGTATCAATCAAAAGAATAACATCTATATCACATCCCTCATCATATGGGAAGACATGGCTAGTCTAACCCACAACGTGTGAAAGCTCCTATAACTCTGATCCCGATGGAAAATCTATAATCATCAACTAATGTGACTTTGAAAAAACATCTTGATGTTGTGAAGTGCTGACCTTTAGACCAAGGTATGTTATCCTAAAGAAACATTCTCATTACTAGCCAATATTTCAATACAATAATTTTTGAGTTTGTTTAGTGACCTCATAGATTCACTCATAGAGGATTTACTAATCCCCTAAGAGATTGAATATTAAATGTCTTCCTCTAATGCCTATTAGATAGAGACTGACCGTATATAATTTCACATAGTGATCTTCTTCACAAGTCAATATAAAGACACCATTATCCAGGTACACAGTAAGACCTTTTATTGTGTATGTCATGATAAATAGTGTTGATTTCTAAAACAGTATTCATTGATAATGGCTCTAGAGTTAATATCATCCTAATGTAAACATATTTTCCACTAGGATACGTTGAGGACAATCTAACCCCTTCCTCCATAACAATACAAGCATGTGACTAAAATTTGAAAAATCCATTGGTCCAAATCAATCTCAAGATACAATTTAGAGATCCATTCATTACCTTATATTTTGTTTTCTTACAATAAAACACGACATTACATGTCTTACTGGGAAGGCCCTGGTTGCACTGACATGCAGGAGTCCCCTCGATGTATCATAAATGAATCAAATATTGCATAAATGGATAAATCTGTACGTTGGGAGCGGATAAAGACCCTTTATAATCCTATAAATCACACTACATTAATGAAGGACTCTATCAATGGAAAGGAAAGAAACCCCCAGTCAATGGTATTGATTTGTTCAGTGCCTCAAATGTTCTGGAATTGATCTAAGAAGATCCCCTCAAACAGCTTGGTGAGGATAACGCAATACCAACCAATGAGGTCGAGTGTAGAATTTCATTTTCAAAGGCTTTCTCAACAGTCCTCATTATTTCAATCATATACCCTATGTCCATTCGCATTGATGAATGTGTTGAATCCCAATGTACTGGTTAATTTCCAGATGAAAATTCCCTTAAACCATCCTTATATCTCCATAATATCTCTACCTCACCGACTAAGGTAGAAGAGGAATAAATCACCCTTAAATCCCTTGTTCCATCGTCATTAGAACATCTCCTACCACCAGAAGGTCTACGAGAAGTCACTTCACCCCTGAGGGACATGGTATTGACTCTCCTCCAAACTAATTAGAGCATAACCTAAAATTTCTTGTCACTATCGGAAGAATTAGAGGACTAATAATATGGGGAAAAATAAGAGTAAGAAAATATCAGGGATTCCCCTCCAGCATTTGATTAAGGAATCTCTACATCCATTGGTGAACTCAAAAAAATCAATCGGGGTATGGAAGATGATCCACGACCTACCCTAATCAGCGTATCCATTCCATTTGAATAGAAATAGGTGTACACATCCTTCCTAAAAAGGTATCAAGTTTTTTTTCTAGAACTACATAGAATTGATATGAATCAATCCCGAAGTTGGCACTCACTACATAGGACTAGCAGAAGGTCATCGGGGTTATAAATAGGATGCCAAAAGAACTAACCTAACACATTCTGCCAAAATAGAGGCTGAATTTGACAATATATTCATATAAAAATTCATTCTAGAAGAAAAATATCCCATTTGGGTGTCCAATATATTCCCCATTAAAAAGAAGAATAGAAAAATTAGAGTCTTCATTGATTTTTTAGATCTCAACCAACACTGTCCAGATGATGATTTCCCAGTCCCAATCCCAATATTTCTAATTGATAAAACTTCTAGATAATAAGACCTCTCTTTCATGGAAAACTATTAAAGATACAACCATATCTGAATAGACCATGGAGATGTAGAAGCAACTGGTAGTATGGAACCCCATGGAATATTTTGTTATAGTGTAATTCACTTTGGGCTGAGAAATGTTGGCCCCCCATATCAATGTTTCAAACACCACATCTTCTATCCCTTCTTGAGAAATCTTGTGGAATGAAATTTTGATGACCAGGTGGTTGAATAATTTCAATTTCCACATCACATAATAGATCTTGAAACTGTTTTTGAAAAACTGCGACATCAAATCTTGAAAAAGAATCCCTTGGAGTGTGCTTTCAGTGATACATCATGGAAATTACACATATTTTACATACACTGCATTGGTATTGATGATGAACCCAAGATGAAAAAGTCAATACATGACATTTCACCACCTCATAACCTCACTGAGTCAAGAGGAATTCAAGGATATGTGTCCAACATTCATCACTTCGTAGAAAACATTTCTAGAAATTGCATGCCCTTTAACTAGTTAATGTAGAAAGGGGTATCATATCAATGGACTGATTATTGTCAGGAATAATTAAACATCCTCAAGAAATATCTCTTAAGTATTCCAATGCCAATGCTTCCCATTTAAAGAACACCACTCATAGTATAACTGACCTCATTATAATGATCACTATGTGCCTTCCTTGCAAAAAATAATGAAATCATCAGCCGAAACATCATTTACTGTCTATGTAAAAAATATATTGATTCTTAGACTCATTACTCAATTATCAAGAAAGGATATATGGATCTAATATCTTTTTTTAACTAATTGAGTCATTTACTACTTCATCGTGAGATCCACTTGGTCTCCTATAGAAACCTTGTGAAGTTCATTCTCAACTATCCAATGCTGACTAGACGTTTGTCAGGGTGGTAATCATTCTAAAGCAGTTCGAAATCTAGTTTATATCTCATAAATCCGTCAAAGTATAGGAACAATAAAATTTCATTGTCGATCATCATTCAAAAAAAATAACATCATCAAAAGCTGAATTTATAGAAGAATATGTTTTCACTATAAAAGAAGTTCCGAAAACATTAGAGATGCATTTTGATGGTGCATCAGAAAGTATAGTGTGGAAAGGATGGAGGACCTCAAGTTTATCAATGTATGGTTGGGAATTTTAATCATATATCTAACTAAGGAGGTCATTCATTACCCCTTCATGTTTTAATCAGGGTGTACAAAAAATGTATAAGAATATCAGGCTCTCATTATAGGGATAGATCTATAACAATAAGTATAAGTAAAACACTTGACGATAATAGGCGATTCATAAGTAGTCATCAAGCACATAAACGGTGATTACACTATCAAAAAAAGATTTGATCCCTTTATTTTATAACATCTAATAATAGATGGATGAATTTCATTCTGATCTGACATTAACCTATATCTTGTGTCCACAAAATACCTAGGATGATGCATTGTAAAATGTATTCACATCTCTTTATGGCCTAAATCGGGAAGAAACAGTCATCAACATTGTGCATCGCTAGATGGTCTTTCCATATGTTAATGTTTATACAGACGAAATCAATGAAATCATCCCCATCCTCAAGTCATACATTCCTACCACTAGTTGGATGACTCTTATTATGAACTATCTAAAAAATAGAGAACTCCCCAATATAAATCTAAGATGGATAAAATATGGAGAAGAACAATTAATTTTGTTTTATACGATGACCCAAATCAATAAAAGGTCCCCTAAAAATGGAACCATAATGTGGTCCTTCTCCGGTGCAATAATGGAGAAGATATGGTCACCTTCATGAAAGATGTACACATTGGAGCATGTGGTTCATATCAATAAGGATGCAATCATTCCCATTAAATTTCAAGTCTTAGATACTACTAGCCCATTGTGACTAATGACTTCACGACCTTTACCAAGAAGTGGAATTCCATCCATGTTCAGGAAAATTTAATCCACCAGACCCTAGAGATACATCACATAGCCAAGTGCTCTTAGAAATTTCCATATAGGGAAGGGATATTATTGGAAAATACCCACCCACCACGGCTATGTAATTCAAATAAATCCTCATAGCAACCAAATTATTTTCCAAATAGGAAAAAGTTATACCCCTTAGAGATGTTGGGGAAATAAACATTGTTAAATTTCTGAAGACTAACATAATTACTCGATATAGTGTCCCTCACACCATACTAATGGTTAATGAAACAATCTTCTATTCATTAGAGTTTGAAAACTTATATCAGGAATATGGTATCAAGACAATATATTCATCCTACTATCATGCAGTGGCTAAAATATAGATATAGGCCTTCAACAAGACCATATTCAATATAATCCAAAAGATTGGGTATATGGATAAGAAATCATGACTAGAAATTCTCCTCCATTCCTTGTGGATTTACCAGACCACTACCATACTACTAATTAAGAAACCCTGTATTCATTGGTATATGGGAAGAAAGTGGTCCTGCATATTGAAATTCTACTTGTCGTACTATGTTTTTTCCACTTGTGCCCAGTTTTCCATAGATGAGGAATACCAAAAGTGACTGGATGGATTTGAACAGCTTGAGGGAAATATATTTCATACCATTAAACATTTTTGAATTTACCAAAATAGGATTGTGTGAGCCTTCAAAAAAAAAGGTGTCCATTTGGTATTTCCTCTTAGGGGAAATGGTGTCAGCTCTTATAACTCTGATTTTACACATCAATAAACCTCCAAAGATAGAACAAAAATGGGAGGGATCTTATGTAATAAATAAGGTCTAGTCAAATGGAGAATATTCATTAATTTCATTGGATGCCCATTATATTACTACGCCAAAAAATGCATGGTTGTGTAATAAATATTTCATTTAGTGAAACCATTGTCATCTTAGAAACATGGTGTTAAATTTTGCCAACTCACCATAGTGACATGATGTTAAACTGTACAAACATGTCATGGAAGTAAGATGTTACACTATATAGAATCTATCATCCTAATCGCATGATGTTAAACTGCATGATGAACGTCCTAAATGTGTGACAGTAAACAATAGGATAAAATTTCCTTATTGTATGACATTAATCTGCATAATGTCTATGTACTTTCTACATGATGCTAAAATGTATAGAAATCATCCCTACAACATGACATTAATCTTTTTTGGTGACGTCCTTTGAACATGATGTTAATCTTCATGGCCAACATGTCATTGTTTCATGACATTAAACTGCAAAACACCATTCTATTTTCACCCAAGAGGAAATCCCCACTAGAATTGGTCACCTACTGTGCTTCATTACAGAACTATGTTTAGCATGATTTCATCCATCACGAGATATCTAATGACACATAGAACTAGTTTCCTATGCCCAAAAAATCATAAAATAACACCCACATCCTTTCCTATATACTGAACTAATGGAAGGATGTTTCTTCATAGAACTATGTGTGTTCTAATTCTCATTTTCAATGTGATTCATATAGAATACTCGATCCTATATCTTGGTTTAACCATCGCAATATACAAATTTTCCTTTTTGTACCCTCATGTGTCTTGACATTATGAGGAACCCATGCCACTCTTTTTTTCTCACACCATGTATAACTCATGTGAGCCTAGGAATTATGGTAATGTCTTAGCCTCGCATGGTATAATGGAATGAAATAGTCCCATTAAAGTCCTGAATTTAAGACTATAAAAGGATTATAATGAGTCCTCGCCACTTGAAAATAAACTACATGGTATTTCAATAATTAATCAAGGTTTGATTCTCATTATCATGGGATATGTAATGATGTCCAAACCATCATTTTTTTCCCAAATAGAACAATTAATTTTTTTTAAATAATTGTAACACCCCAAGCTTCCATGGTACGCTCCTCTTTGAATAATAGAGCAGCGTGTGTTGTACGCAACCTCGAGTTCTAAAACATCGCGACCATTAGAAGTAACAGTTATGAATAGTAATACCCACTTTTTTAAATTATATAAATTTTATATTTCAAAATGAATTTCATTTTTGGATTCAGAATATCGAAATTAGCCTACGTTGAATTATTGGTATTTTTATGAGAACTTCCAATTTTTGATGAATAGTGAAAAATACTTAAAAACAAATGTTTTAATAAAAATAATTTATATTAATAAATTATAAAATTGAGTAGTTCTAAAGTGTAATTAGAATATATTTTTACCATTTTATCTAATGGTGGTCATTATAATTAATTTCACTTTGAAATTGGACATAAACAATTTTCAATCTTTTGATTGATATTCTTTCTTAAAAACACGTTATTTGTTGTGACAGCAGTGATATAATTATTAAATTAATTAATTAAACTTATATGTTTTTAATTTTTTAAAATATAAATCATTTTGGAATTAGTAATATTAGATATAGCTTAGGGTTAATTTTTGGTGTTATTTTAAAAAACATCAATTTTTGATGAATAGTGAAACCACTAAGTGGTAGTTAAAAAAAAATTTCGTTTAAATGAACTTTTATCACCTCTGCTATTTGAATTACAAAAATACAACGTACGTCATTGTCATTAGGAAGTAAAATGTGGTTCAATGGGATTAAAATAATTTTTGGTGAATATTAACTTTTAAGTTCTATTAATCGAGATTAAAGGTAATTAGTGTAACTTAAGGTAAATAAAATGTAATAATAATATGAAATTACCTTTACACTTTTCCTACCCTTATTTTGTGAGTCATGTCCGACCAATACAATCCATTGTTCATCTTGGGGACCCCATGGATCCTCTTGGGTAAGAAAATGACATTAATAACTTTTTATTTAACGAAAAAATAAAATCGACACAAACATGTGTTGTTTTACGAAACAAATTATTACATGGGGTTATATAAGCTAACATTTAGACTATAAATATTCATTGGAAAGATAAAAAGATTTAATACATCATGGTAATTTTTTTATAATTTTTTGAAATTAAATAAATAAATTTATTTATCACAACATGATGATGCAATGATTACCTCATTAATAAACTTTTTAAATAAAATGAAAAGATAATGAAAAATATAAGAAATACAGTGGTAAAAAACCTATTGTATGTGTCTATTTCGAACCCTTATCACCTTATCCTATAAATATATAATTGTGCGACCTTTGAAATCCGAAAATTACTTCATAATAATGTAACATTTCATTACTTTCCAAGAGTGCCCCTCCTCTCCTCTTATAAAAGGCACCCACCACTACCACCTTATTCACACCTTCAAAGACATTTGGCTCGGCCAAAATCTCCCCAAATACTCTCTCAACATCCTTCTATTACTCATATAAGCCTCACATTGGTAATAATTCTTCCCAAGGAAGCCTTTGGCTCAAATGAAAAAGAGTTACCCGATTTTAAGGTAATGTCTTCTCTTATGTTATTTTGTTTTATTTTGCTTCTCCAACACGTTAAACACTTTTTATTCCTTTCTTTTGTAAAAAAACCAGTATATTAAATATACTAGTAAGTTTTTATGAGAAGGATTTTATTTTCACTTACACACACCATCGTCTAATGTTTAAAGAACATACTGTTTCTGTGGTTGGCAAATTTCTGCCTCATGAAACGATGATTGTTCAATCTTCTTTTAACACCTATCATGGTGGCCATTAAGATTTCACTATATTTATATATGATATATATTATTTTTATGTTTTCCTTATGCTTATGTATTTTTAATTTATGGCATACCATTATGATTTCCATTATGGGTAAACGTGATAATTTCATTTTAGGAAGTGCGGACTACCGCCCCCTCAAAGTGATTTGAATCGTTAATGCCATATGTGGGATGTATAAATGATGGAGTAAATGATATTATATATTATATTATAATTTAATTATAATATACCTTCATATCATTATTATTTCATTACTTTAAATATGAAATAGAAATTAAAATAGTGTTCATGCGTACATACGGCTTACCGTCTCCATGAACGGTGCATTTCATTTCTTGCCTCTAAATGTTACGTAATACTATGAATGAATGTATATACTGGATATATATGATATATATGATATCTAAATCATGAATATAATTCTAGAGATAATGGATATTCTACCACATAAACAACTTGTAATTTTAAGAAGTTTATTGTTGACTCAATTACCAAATATCGACAAAACGACCGTTATTAACTTAAATGACTACAAAATTTTTGTAACATTGTAATAAGTGACATAAAAGGGATAATGAACATGAAAAAGGTTCTTAATAAAGTAGAGATTAACTCTAGTTTATTATTCATGAGATTAAAGAACGGTCGAGTGAAGTCGGACACGAGGTAAGGGAACTTCTTAACCCAATTTCTATTCTTTGGGTTAATCTTCTACTTTCAAGTTCTGTAATGATATTATTATGTCCTATCTTGTATTTTTACTTTCATTATTTGTACATATAGTTTATACAACTAATTGATCTATTTTAATTAAAAATAATGATCTTTGTAAAGGAACTTCTTAACCAAATTTATATTCTTTGGGTTAATCTCATACTTTCAAATTATGTCATGATATTATTATGTCATATCTTGTATTTATACTTTCTTTATGTGTACTTATAGTGAATACACATAATAGATTTATTTTATTTAAAAAAATGATCTTTTTACGGGACTTCGTCTCAATCTCCTTTAATTGAGGAATATTTTATTTTATACAAAACTTTCTTTATACGGTGTATAAACCCCACTGACTTTTACTTTTATTCAAAAAGAATCATTTTATACGAAGAATTTTACTAAATAACAAAAGGGAATGTTTTTTTTTTCATACGTATGCAGAAACAACGACTTCTCCACTGTCGTGACCATTATTTGAGTTTCAGCTTCCTCTACCAGCCATACCTTTTTTAAATGAAAAATAAATTTCAAGTTTTAATTTTCTTTTATTTTGGTATTGAAAATGGTTTTGATAATTTTTTTATAATATCAATGTGTTGTATTGATATCTTATGGGTGAAATGTGGAAATATTATGTTTTCTTTATGCATGTTATATGTGATACGATTATTTTATGGTTTATTATATGTTTAAACCTGTTCATATGAAGAATGCATTGGACATAATAAGTGGCGGGTGGAGCCCGCTATAACTCCTCGATGCATCGGTAGGTCTCATGAGACAAACTAGTGACTTGGCACGAGGCCTTGACAAAATCTTATTTTTAGTCTTGGCATGAGGCCTTGGATACGTGGTTATGATAGTCTGCCATTATGTATTCCATCATTATGAAAGTGGTTATTGATATTGCATGTGATTATTCGACGACTAGAATATCCATGTGAATAAGTAAATGGAATTATTTCATTTTATTTTTTCCATATTATGTTGATGTTCAAGTTCAAAATGATTTTGTTTTAGTTATACATTGCCTTAAATGTTTATGTTTATATATGAAATTTTCCACTGTATTTTTATCTTTACTGAGCATCTGAGCTCACCCCTTTCAATGTTTCAATTTTTCTAGGATGTGATGAAGTATATTATGAATGACCTGCAGGGATAGTATGAGGGGATATGAAGACATGGTATTTTTTAGTTTTGTTTTACTTTATGATGTAATGTAAGACTTATGAATGTATATAGTGTTTCCAAGGCTACAAAACTAATCGGTCTTTTGAGACTTGATGATTTGTGATCATGCCAATGTTATGTAATAATGCACTGAGTCTGGGTAACTGGGGTCGGGGTGTTACAGTTGGTATCAGAGGAAGTTTAGTACTAACCTTGGAAGCTAGATGTAGATAAACTCTGATTAGAGAACATAGAACTATGATAAAATTTGGGGATTAGTATAGAAGAACTTCATTGAATTTTGGTATTATAGATATTTTGTGAGTTTTCCGAGCAATACATCCTTGTCTGGATACGAGCAGGTAGAGGCGGCTTTGGCAAAGATGTACCTAGGGGTAAAACCCGAAAACACTGCTTTGAGCTAGACTCGAACGGGAACTGGTGCATGAAAACGGGCCTTACTGCACTCTTGGTTACGACACTCCCGGGGGATATGCCTAGGATAATTCCCATTTTCTATACAAACCCCTATAAAGGGTTTATGAGTATATACTTCCTCAAAGAAAACATTTTTATGATTATAGTTCAATTTATGTTAACTGTTTTACAAGTATGGAATTATGTATTTTGATTCATAAACCAAACTAGTTTATGCCATTGTTTAAAAATGCCACCTAGTGGGAGGAATGGAAACCGTATCAATGCATGCACTCCATGTAGGGATTTCCCTCCTGCTCAAGATAATTATAATGGAGATGGTTATACAACTGGTGATGATCATCTTGTTACCATACTGGGACAAATCACTCAGGTTATGAATAATAACCTTACTCGTATGGAGCACCCTGATCCGCAACGTGGAGGATCAATGTTAGACCGCTTCATGAGGCAACAACCACCAACATTTAATGGGGGTACAAATCCATTAGAATGTGAGAAAAGGATAAACTCCTTAGATAAAATATTCCACACCTTGGGAGTAGCGAAAGGGATAAGGTTGTCATGGCAGTTTACCGCCTCACTAGTGATGTAGATCAACGGTGGTCGCTAATTCAAAACAAAAAGGAAGATGAAGAAGTATCAATTATGGAATGGAGAGATTTCAAAGATATTTTCTTAGAAAAATACATTCCACATGACCATCGAGCAGATATGGAAAGGCAATTTCTGAGTCTAAGGCAGAAGGAGGATGAGAATGTCGCAATGTATGAGGCTAACTTTACAAGGTTAGGAAGACATGCTGCAGATTATATATGTAACCCAAGAAGTAATATTGATCATTTCGTTGATGGGTTAAAACCATTTCTCCATCGAGCATTAGTATCACAATCTTTCTCAACATGCGAAGATATAGTCTCGTGTGGTATCAAGAGAGAAAAAGAATTCTCTAAGTCTTATGAAAACAAAATAAAGAAAGAGAAGAAGAGAATGGTGGTACAAGAGACAGATAAAGGGAAAAGGGGAAAGAAGGATTTTACATTATGCGATAATTGTGGTAATAATCACCTCGGTACTTGCCTAAAATGAATGGGAGTATGTTATAAATGTGGAGAAAAAGGTCACCAGGCTCGTGATTGCAAGGGAAAGAAAGATGCAATCAATAATGAATGTTATAATTGTAGGGAAATATGGCATTATGAAAATTAATGTCCTAATCGTCAGGGAAACATACCTCAGAAAAGGCCAAGGGATCAAGGACAATCATATAATGTTACTACAGTTGAAGTGGAATAATTAATGTATTGGTGCTTTTGGACTCATGGATTATATTTTGGTTATAAGAATAATGTGATATATATAAGGATTATACTGAAGTACTTGTTGTTATCATTAAGGTTTTAATATGATTAAGGTAATCATATTTTTATATGTGACAATAAGAGAAACATTACTTTGTTTGAGGAATCTTATGATACAATTGATTTTTGAATTTAGATACCTTTTAGAGAAAGTCTGGATTGAGGTATTTCGGATAATAATAAAGGTTGGAATTGATTAAGTTGAACTTTGGATAGTATTGTTTAAGGTTAAAACATTTATGATTTTTTTTTTGGAATATTATAATACTATAGTTTTAGGAAAAGGACAACTTGTAGGTTGGGGGATAACCTGTCGCGTCGGAAAAAGCTGTAGGAATCAAACCCACAACCATAGTGCGACAGGCCTTTATTACCTACCACTAGCCTATAGGAAGTCCCTTGTTGTCACAAAAAAATTTTCCTAATCTAAATGGTATGTGTTAATATTTGCAACCTTATACAATTATGATAAATAGAATATTTTTTATTTCTATTACCTTTTGGAGTGAAATATGGGTTTGTGGTAAAAATATATTAAAGAATGAAAGTCTACATGACAAGTAAGTATATATCCTTACGTTCATAGTAAATCTCTTAAATACATTCCTCAACATTATGAAAGGTATCTTAAAACAATAATGTTGTCGGTTAACTTTTCCAATTGGGGAATCAATGACCGTTTAACCAATCACAAGTTTGTGATTTTCTTGTAGTTAACTTTCTCCTAATCCTGTTTTCTACAACTCTCCATCAGACCTTGATGGCTTTTTTCTCCTCTATATCCATATTTTTATATAATCCTAGTATGGGCTATCTCGGGTGACCTTTATACTTCTCTTTCTTTCTTTTAAAGTTATATTTTTATTAACCTTATTTCCAATGTGGGTTTTCCACAAAGGTATTTTCGATTTTTAACCTTTTATTTCCAAAGAAAAATTTTAAATTGCGAGGATGCAATTTATTGAAGGAGGGGAGAATGTAACACCCAAAGCTTCAAGGGGATGCCCCTCTTTGAATAATAGAGTAGCGTGTGTTGTATGCAACCTCAAGTTCTAACACACCACGACCAATAAAAGTAGCAGTTATGAATAGTTATACCCACATTTTGAAATTATATAAATTTTATATTTCAAAATGGACTTCATTTTTGAATTCTGAATATCTAAATTAGCCTATGTTGAATTTTTGGTATTTTTCTGAGAACTTCCAATTTTTGATGAATAGTGAAAAATACTTAAAAAAAACTTTTTTAATGAAAATAATTAATAGTGAAAAAATATACAATTGAGTGGTTATAAATTTTAATTAGAATATATTTTTACCATTTTATCCAATGGTGGTCATTAGAATTAATTTCACTTTGAAATTGGACTTAAACAATTGTCAATCTTTTGATTGATTTTCTTTCTTAAAAACACGATATTTGTTGTGACAGCAGGAATTAATTATTAAATTAATTAATTCAACTTATATGTTTTGAATTTTGTAAAATATACATAATTTTTGAATTACGAATATCAGATATAGCTTATGGTTAATTTTTGGTGTTGTTCTGAAAAACATCGATTTTTGATGAATAGTGAAACCACTATGTGGTAGTTAAAAAAACTGATTTTTCGTTTAAATGAAATTTTACCACCTCTGTGATTTGAATTTCCAAAATCCAACATACATCATTAACATTAGGAAGTAAAATGTGGTTCAATGAGGTTAAAATAATTTTTGGTGAATAGTATCTTTTAAATTCTATTAATCACGATTAATGGTAATTAGTGTAACTTAAGGTAAATATAATGTTATAATAATATGAAATTACCTTTACACATGTCCTTCCCTTATTGGGTGAGTCATGGCTGACTGAGACAATCCATGGGTCAACTTGGGAACCCCATGGAGCCACATGGGTACAAAAATGTCGTTAATAACTTTTTATTTAAGGTAAAAATAAAATCGACACAAACATGTGTTGTTTTACTAAAATAATTATTAAATTGGTTTATATAAGCTAAAATTTATACTATAAATATTCATTGGAAAGATAAAAATATTTCCTACATCATGGTAATTTTTCAATAAATTTTTGGATTTAAATATATAAATTTATTTATCACGCCATGATGATGCATCGATTACCTCATTAATGAACTTTTTAAATAAAATGAAAAGATAATGTAAAATATAAGACTTACACTTGTCAAAAAAATATTGGATGGGTAGATTTCAAACCCTTATCACCTTATCCTCTAAAAATATAGTTTTGGGACCTTTTAAATCCAAAAAGTACTTCATAATAATGTAACATTTCATTACTTTCCAAGAGTGCCCCTCTTCTCCTCTTATAAAAGGTCCCCACCACTACCACCTTATTCACACCATCAAAGCCATTTGGCTCGGACAAACTCTGCCCAAATACTCTCTCATCTTCCCTATATTACTCCTAGAAGCCTCAATTTGGGAAAAATTCTTCCCAAGTAAGCCTTTTGCTCAAATCAAAAATAGTGACCCGATTTTAAGGTCATGTCTTCTCTTATGTTATTTTGTTTTATTTTGCTTCTCCAACCCCTTAATCTCTTTTTATTCCATTATTTTTTTAAAAAAAGTATATTCAATATACTAAGATGTTTTTATGAAAATTATTTTATTTACACTTACACACACCTTCATCTAATGGTTAAAGAACATACTGTTTTTGTGGTTGGAAAATTTCTACCTCATGAAATGATGATTGTTCAATCTTATTTTAACACCTCTCATGGTGGCCATTAATATGTCACTATATTTATATATGATATATATTATGGTTATGTTTTCCTTATGCTTCTGTATTTCTAATTTATGGCATACCTTTATGATTTACATTATGGGTAAACGCGATAATTTATTTTAGGAAGTGCGGACTACTGCCCCCTCAAAGTGATTTGAATCATTAATGCCATATCTGGGATGTATAAAGGATGGATTAAATGATATTATATATGATATATACTGGAATTATAATATACCTTTATATCATTATGATTTCATTCCATTAAATATGAAATAGAAATGAAAGTACCATTCATGCGTACTTACGGCTTACCGTCTCCATGAACAGTGAATTTCAATTCTTACCTCTAAATGTTACGTAATATTATGAATGAATGTAAATACTGTATATATATGATATATATGATATGTAAATCATGAATATAATTTTGGAGATAATGGATATTCTACCACGTAAACAACTAGTAATTATAAGAAGTTTATTGTTGACTCAAGTACCAAAGATCGACAAAACGACCGTTATTAACGCAAATGACTACATAATTTTCGTAACAGTGTAATAAGTGATATAAAAGGGATAATGAACTTGAAAAGGTTTCTTAAGAAAGTAGATATTAACTCTAGTTTATTATTCCATAAATTAAAGAATGGTCGAGTGAAGTCAGACACGAGGTAAGGGAACTTCTTAACCCAATTTCTATTCTTTGGGTTAATCTCCTACTTTCAAATTATGTCATGATATTATTTTGTCCTATATTGTATTTGTACTTTAATTATGTGTACTTATAGTTAATATGCATAATAGATCTGTTTTATTTAAAAATAATGATCTTTTTAAGGTAACTTATTAACCCAATTTCTATTCATTGGGTTATTCTTCTACTTTCAAACTATGTCATGAAATTATTACATCATATCTTGTATTTGTAATTTCTTATTGTGTACTTATAGTGAATACGCAAAATAGCTTTATTTTATTTAAAAAAATGATCTTTGTAAGGGACTTCGTCTCAATCTCTTTTCATTGAGGCATATTTTGTTTTATACACAACTTTCTTTATATGGTGTATAAACCCCTTTGACTTTTACTTTTATTCAAATGGAATCATTTTATACGAAGCATTTTACTAAATGACAAAAGGGATTATTTTTTTGGCGTACGTATGCGGCGACAATGAATTCTCCACTGTTGTGACTATTATTTGAGTTTCAAATTCCTCTACAAGCCATAACTTTTTGGAATGAAAAATAAATACAAAGTTTTAATTTTATTTTATTTTGGTATTGAAAATGGTTTTGATAATGTTTTTATTATATCTATGTGTTGTATTGATATCTTGTAATTTAAATGTGGAAATGTTATGTTTCCTTTATGCGTGTTTTATGTGATATGATTATTTTATGGTTTATGATATGTTTAAACCTGTTCATATGAGGAATTCATTGGACTTAAAAAGTGGCGGGTGGAGCCCGTTATAGCTCCTCGATGCATCGGTAGGTCTTATGAGACAAACTAGTGTCTTGGCACGAGGCCTTGACAAAATCTTATTTGTAGTTTTGGAACGAGGCCTTGGCTACATGGTTATGATAGTATGGCATTATGCATTCCATCATTATTAAAAGTGGTTATTGATATTGCATGTGATTATTCAAGTAGTAGAATATCAATGTGAATAAGTGAATGGCATTATTTCATTTTATTTTTTCCATATTATGTTGAAGTTGAAGTTTAAAAAGATTTTGTTTTAGTTATACATTGCCTTAAATGTTTATTTTTATTTATGAATGTTTCTGCTGTATTTTTATCCTTACTGAGCATCTGAGCTCACCCCTTTTAATGTTTTAATTTTTCTAGGATGTGATGAAGTATATTATGAATGCCCTGCAAGGATAGTTTGAGGGGATATAAGGAAGTGATTTTTTTTATTTTTGTTTTACTTTATGATGTAATTTAAGACTTATGAATATATCTAGTGTTTCCAAGGAAACTAAACTAATCGGTCTTTCGAGACTTGATCATTTGTGATCATGCCAATGTTACGTAATAATGCACCAACTCTGGGTAACTGGGGTCGGGGCGTTACAATCATTCCACCTTCATCCTCACCCCATGATGTTCAACTGTATGGAGACCCATGATCTATATGTGGATTCATTCCTATCCATATGGGATAAATAGTGATGCCCAGATTCTTATGTCCTGGTTTAGTCATCCTAAAAAACAAATTCCCTCTCTTGCATTTGGGTTAGACATGCATGGATAATCCTCATAAATGAACTATGAATGACTTGACTCTCATTATAAGTGGATACATAGTGATGCCCATTTATCCATAATTTGTCCTAGCTATAGCATTCCCTCAAATTCATGTCAGATCACCTATGTCTTTACTGCATAATGATAAACTTAATGGTATTTCATGAACTATGTAAGGATTTATTTTTCCTTTTACAGATTACATAGCAGTTCTTGGATATCCCATTGTGTCCTAGACACCCCTATAAGCATAAATTGCCTCGTCCGCTTCTAATAATCCATGTACATACATGGGAAATCTAAATAGGTCTTATTTGTAGGACCACCAAAAATGAGTTCCCCATATTCATGAATCATATATACATAGGAATGTCTCCATGAACTACTTATGGCTTGATCCTTGTATCAATGTGGTATGTAGAAATAATCAGAACCACCATCCTTAGCTCAATGACTGCAAACATAAAATATTCAATCTTTATTTAATGAATAAATATCCATGTAGAGGGTGTAAAATATGGATTACAAAATATGGGATTAGAGAGTAAATCAAAATACCTCTACATATGAGTCAGCTCCATGTAGGGATATCCATATATTATTGATTTTTTTGTTTGTATGTTTCTTCGGTGTACAAGCATATACATTCCATTCACCAAACTCTGCACCCATAGAATCCCAGGTCTTTATAAATCTCCATGGACATCAGAAATTAATGGTTGGTGTCATCAAAAACCCTCTTCTCGACTATGAAAAATATACCTCGATGGCTCTTTGTATTTTTCCCACAAAAAAATAATGTCATATAAGAACAAGTTCATCCCTAGGAGAGGCTTTTCCTACCTCCACACATCCTAACAAATCCCATTACCCTTATAATTCATCATTATCCTAGAGTCCCTAAGATCAAAGTTTACATCTTCATCCCCCTTGATGTCCAGATCATTCCAGAATCTCTTGGACAAATTCTTAATCAAGATACTCATCATCTCCATGACCACGAGTCCCCAGAACATGACACTAAATTGTGTTGTTGATGTCCTATCTAAAATTCATTAATGTTCATGGGAAAAGTATTAAAATAATGACATTAAACTACATGATATCATAAAAAAGGGTGGTTTGATTATCCAGTGATACTAAGATTCTTAAATCAGGGTCCAACCAACCCAAAATTAAAAATTCCCCCTCTATGTGTGGGTTATATTCATATAGGGAGTATTAATGTCAATATTTTTTTTATTTATTGACTCATATCCTCATCGGATACATGGTGACACCAAAACATCATATTTTTGTTCTATCCATAATACATAAATGTCCCCAGTATCACTTAGTATGAGACTGGTCTACATTTGTAAATTTTAGACATGAACAAGAAAGTGGTCCCCCATACTCCCTTGTATTAATTAAATCCATAGGGTTGAGTACAATACGAGATTTTCTCCACCAGTATGCTCATATTCAAGCAATTCCCCACTCCCATGCTTGAGCTAGATCTGAATGGGATGATGCAATATTGGTATGTCCTAACAGTAAGACATTAAAATACATGGAAAATACTCCATCTTATGAATGAGTAATCCTTATAACATGGAACATCCTCACCCCATAATGGGAAAAACATATTCATCATTTTCATTGGGAAATCGTGACTTGAAATTCCCATATCACGTTTAGGTACCTTTTTTCATTAAACCAAACACTTTTCATGGAATGTTATGAGTCCCCATATCCTTCCATGACCCTCAGAAATGGATGGTCACTATTTTGAGGACACCTTTTCATGACTATGCACAATATTCCCTAGTGTCACTACATGCATCGCCTACAAAAGGCATGTATTCCAAAGACAAGTTTATCCTCAAGAGGAGATTTTCAATCCCCCAAATTTCACAATGTGTCCAATACCACATATTATTCATTGGATTCCAAATAGACCTAAGATATAATTTATATCCTTTACCCCCCATTAATTCCTAAACATTGTTGAATAGTTTCTGTTAGACTATCATGAAAAGGGTGAGTCATTTCACCTCATTCGGTCAAAAAAAGTTGTAAACCAGAAATGTATTTGTTTGCACGATGCTAAACAACACCATAATTTAACTCTACATTAAAAATCCAAATTCATATGGAAGTTATATCCATTAAATGAATAAATTCACATGAATATATTCATACATTTCAAAAAAACACTCCTTTGACAAGACACCCCTCATGGTATTGAGAAATCCAATGTCCCATAAAATCACCATGGCAATCCTTAATGGGCTGTCAGTGTCATGAGGATATCTTTTCCTAAAAATTCTCAATATGACCTGATGGAAATAAATATGTTTTTCACCAAAAAGTTCTATGAACCCTAGGAAATATAAATTTTTGATGCCCAAGTAGTTATATATTCCACCTCCACAAATGGTTCACCACTTAAATCTTAGTATGGGGTGTTTGTTGTGGATTCGACAATGCTCAGTGATGTTCCACTGCACTAGCCTCATTAAGACCACCAATAAGGTTATCCATATACAAAGGATCTAAATAACTCTATACAGATATGGGTCATATGGATGAAGTCCCCTCAAAACTCTTGTTATAGTAGACAGAACACCTAATTACAAAAGTAACAAGGGGTTATGCTACAATATGTACAGTATCAGAGGCATCCAAGAGCCTTTTAACCTATCAAAATCATCTTTCCAATATTCTATGTATGTGACATGTATCCCACATTTGATAATACTCCAATAAAAATTATGTTATGGAGGATGTGGGGGGGGGGATAAAGACTCATGTACTAAGATCCTCTTACACCATCATCAATCACAACTGGAAAAGGATTACCATATGGGATCCCCTCATAACCTCAGTAACTTGGAGAGGCCCCACATGCTATAGGTATTTGAAATTCCTAGAAATCCTATATGAGGTATACGACTCATAGATAGTTATTATTTCAATACGAGTGGCTACGATATCAATCTAAAGTGTAATAATATAAGATTTTTCATCTGATGAACCACTCTAGTCAACCACTGTTTCTCCCTAAGGCATGATGTGAGGTGAAAAGGTGATCCAAAAAATTCACTCAGAAATTCAATTATACTTATTATATCCAAAAGGGTCCTAGATACCCTGGGAGGGGGGTTGAATCTGGGTATGGATGTTGTTTTCTAAATCCTTATTTCCCCAATAGACCTTGAACTCCTTATTATAAGGTTCACTTTGTTTTTAATTTAATATTAATGTTGATATTATTCTTCACATTTTTATCTAATGATTATTATTAGAATGTAATGAAGGAAAAAAATAAAATAGCCACAACTGTTTTTACTTAGTTAACCCTCACTGGGCTACAACCAACGAGTATACAATAGAGATATGCCAATTGTACCAAATTCACTAAGTCTTGCTGCTAATATTGATAGTTTGGGATAGATCAAAAATATTCCTATTATCACTTGCATTATGAGGTTTACGGTTTTCTCACAGCATTCCCAGGGGTCACTCTATATGTCTCTTTCTCTAGCTTACTACTGGTGGAAAGGATCACCTTCTTCCTCTTCCTTCACTCACTACTATTATAAAGGATTCACCCATAGTTTATGTACATTTTGGTCCCTTAATTATCACTAATGAATAAATTGTTAGTTTTATATAGATGCTATGTTGATGTTCCACATTCATCGAATAGATGAATACCACTTTACCACATATGTATCGGGAAATGCCTTCTGATAAACTTTCATGATGCTCACTACCTTCCCAAAGCTCCTCATTCAGAAATCCCAAACCGGCCATCGGGAAGAACATTCTTTCATGAATATCATCTAGCCTTTGTGAAGATCCTTCCTTTTGTGAAAATTATATATCCTTCATGAATTCCCTTTCTTTCGTGATGCTTGGAACATTTTTTTGCATTTACAACCTTCCCAAAATTCATCACATATCACCATCACAAAAAAACATTCATGAACCACCCATTGTAAACCACATTAATGATTCTATAGCCATATGATTTTCTTTAAGTCTAACATTTTTTAATGGGGGTATATTCCAATTTATTGGTATTTCCATCGATTCAAGAACCATTCGGGCCAGTTCAACACATTTTCATAGAGCTCCCATATCTCATCAATGATGCTCCCTTTTTTCACAAATCTAGATAGATATTTCTCATTTTCAATGATTTTAATAATCTTGGAGGCTTCTATTAAATCTTTGTGGCAATTTACTGCTCCACTAGCAGTTCTCCTCACCTTCACCATTCACGATGCTCGTCGCTGTTCATGGGGATCACTGTTATAATTCTTGGATCCATCATGAAACACGCTTCATGAAGCCCATATTCATGAAATTCATAATTATACCAAATTTTAATATAGAAATAAATAAAATACAATTTTTTTATGAAATAAAAAACTCCGAATTTTAGATCCAAAACATTTGGAAAACACTAGGAAACATAATCACCTTCAATATAGAATATCCAGTACTTTTTCTAGGGAATCCAATCGTTCATGTTGGGTATTTTTCAATAGACTATGTCATTTATCTCTTTGGACTCCACAAATTACTTTGGAAACCCAATTTTTCAACAAATAAAAATAAACAAAAAATAATGCAATGTTCCATGGTTAGATTTTCTCCCAATATTACATTCAATATTATGGGTTTTTTGGTGGACCACGACAGTACTGAGTAATGCTTGGTGGAAGTTAGGATGAGGAATTATTGTGGTATTTTGATACTTGTAATCGGAGAAACGATCTACAATAAATCCATATATTAATTGAAATGGACTAATAATATGATGTGGTGGTCTTCATTCTGATAACTTCCTTAAAGACACATAAATTTATTGGATGGTATGAATGACTAGATTAAAAGGTTGTCCTTCGACCAATGTGACAACCATTATCAAAGAACCAAATATATCACTAGTATGAACAACACGAGAAAGTAAAATCCATCCACTTAAGTAAATTAGAAAGAAATCTACTAATATGATCTCAAAAGATATGTATTTCCAGATTTCAGAACCCCAGGTGGAATATCGACATGCCTCAAGGCTATCACCATAAGAGCTAGAAATATGTCAGGACTACTAGGTTGGATGTGTTTTTCTATGTAAAACTATCAACATAGGTTCGTTTACATTACATTAAAATCACATCCATTCCCCAAAAGAAATGAGTGGGTGAGCATGAAGAGGCTGAAAAAGTAATCCCTCTTCCAAGATCAATAATTCTCATTCTAGTGGAGATTCTTTCTCAAAAATTTCCTCAGGTGTTCGGAACCGATAATAATTCATCGAGCAAATTATCAAGGATAGTAAGTACCCCTATCTAATAGATATCTCAAAATGTGATCCCCACATCACAATCGGAAAAGTGGAAGGTGTTATTTCTTTAACACTATATATAGAGAAACTCAAAATGTATCCCATGTAGTGAATAATTGGAAAATTTGGAAACACACACTTCATAGTATAAGTTGATATCTACTAATGGCTGAGGTTATTCCAAAAAGTTTTGATTTTCCCTGAATGCCCATAATAATTAATCATAGAAACATTCTTCATATCATAGATCTCACTTGGATCTCTACTCTCTATAGGGGTTACCTCATGAAAGGTGAAAATAAGAAGAATAGATATGAATGACTGACTCCAAAAATGTGTCTTTTCCCTGATGATTACTCTAATTCCACGTGGAGGCATAAAAACTTGTTTTTTAGGCATGATCTAGAAAATATTTCCCCTGTATGATACATGTTTTCTAAATCATTCCCCTAAGACATATCTCACTGGATAATATGGATATTTGGTTCAATTGGCAGCAGCAAGGCATCATCTTGAAGTCCAATGTTTTAAAACAGATGTTTTATAGAAAATGGATATAACATAATAATTTGTGAAAGTATGTATTTCAAATTAACCTTAGGATAAACAATGTAATAACATAGATCATCTTTAACATTCTCAAACATGGCCTCATCCCAACCTCATTCATTGAAACAGGAGTAAGAGATGTATCATTTATCCATAAAAATATCATTAAAAAAAGTGAGAAAGAGTTTCCCTAAAAAATGTAAAAGGCTGGAATTTTTTCCTCATATTGGAAGTCATGTTAATGGATGGTTTGTGGAAGACACTATCTTTGAACTGAATGTTTGTTAAAGCTTGTGATACAGAAGACGGTGAAACATTGGTCACAGAACTATCAGTTATGAAATAAATTAAGCAACACACTGAACCTCATTATGTAGGAATCTAAATGAACTGATCATGGGTTAAGAGTTTTAGTTCTTGGATTCAATGATTTTTTATGGATGAAGGTTTCCATGAAAGGTGAAGTTTGTAGGAGCAGTCGATCGAGAGTGATTCATGGGATTCCTCTGTCCATCGAGAAATATGGTAGTTTAAAAATGAAATGGGACCTCATTTATTAGTGTGGTCCCCCTCTTATGGGTACATCCTCCAACAAAAATCTGACTCAAATCATGTCCAGTTTCTACATTAGAATAGAATCCTCTTCATCCCAATCATACCCCAATGTGATGGGGGCCATTTTTCTGATTCTAAAAACATTAAAAAGGGAATTCAAATTATCCCATGAAATTGTAAAAGGAAGAAAACTAAACTGAAGTAAAAAATGAGGAAAAGTGATTAGAGGATAGAATTATAAAAATGAAAAAATAGAAGGATTTTGAAGAGTGAAACCCTTTTGGGATTTCTGCTCCACAAAAATATCCTCTTCATGAAGACACCTAGGAATAAAACCATTCACCGGACTCAAAAAACAATGATATCTCTATGAACATGGTCGTTTGTGGAATAAGGGATGGAAAATTTTACCCATGCACTACCTCTCATGCAAACTCAAATATTCTATAAGAACAACAAATACAACATAATCCCATAAATGAAATGATGTTTTTCATGCGACTGAGGTGGTGATTTTTACCTCCATAGATTGTAACCCCATGACCTTCAGTGACTAAGTCATCATCGATCTCGGTAATGGCTATGGGCTTCCAGAAAAGGGGGATCAGAACCTCGTTCCAAATAATAGGCTACACTGGTTCCCAGTTCCCCAATTACTTATAAATAGAGTTCAGGGGGTAACTAAAGGGGAGATTGTCATTATGGAAGAGAAATGATGAAATTAGGAAATCAACCCATTCACAAAATATAGTTTCATTCAATAATTACCCATAGTTAAAAACACTGGTGCATTGTATCAAGAAGGAGAATAAAATAAAGATTAGTAATTTTTTGACTAAGTATCCCTCACGAAAATACTCCCTGATAGGCCCAGAACCAATTCCCCCATCACAACTATGATCCCTGCATTGGAAAATTCAATGTATATGGAACCCTACCCCACATAGAAATTCACTAAGTGGGAAGAAGTTGGCCTTTGGTAGAAATATGCTATGTGGGTGGAACATGGCCCCGCATAGCCAAGCACTACGTGGACTCCACCTAGGTCTGGATACCATAATGGTATACAAAAACACTTCGTGCCCACATAGTAACATTCTCTGTATAAGAACCCCTACCACATGTGAGAACCTTCCACATTAAATGGTAAACCATATGGGTTACCACTCTATAACCCTAATTATTTCTCTTTCATTGTATCAATAGTCTCCATGTCAACTCCTCCATGAACAAGCCTAATGGAGTGAAGCCAAAGACTTTTCCAAATCTTCCGGAACCATATGAAAAAATAATTGGGCTCACCAGTGTGTCCTTTGAGTTTACATAACTATTGTAAGTGGAGACATGTTTTTTATCCCAATAGTAAGGTGGAACCTCATAATGACCAAAAGTTTACATTCCCATGGTAACACGGGGTCTGACCTTGGGATAATTACATGTAAATCCACATTATAGGTTGGAATAAAGGGGATCACACATGAATTTCCTTTTGGAATGGAACATGGTCCTTCCCCCTGGAACCAAACTTATTGCACTCACATTGATATATGACCATATTTTATCATACAGGATGTTTCAACTGTGCTCCACTTTTCCATCACCCAAGATGTATCCAGATAGGTCACCAATGATGAATATACCAGATATGAAAACAAATTTAGAGATTGGAAGACACCAATCCCATTCACTCCCCCATTCGACTCTGGTACCATCTATCAATAGATAAATTTTGATGTGCGATCTTCAAATCAACTTCTTCCTCTTTATTATCACACCAATAATGACTCATGTGGTCTTTGAGTTTGGTGGAGATCATGCCATCTGTAGTGTTCCAAAGAACAAGCATTCTTTGTAGATGTAATCCCAAAATTCAACCCAAATGGGCCACTCCTAATTTTTATGCCTTAACCAAATCCCCTTGACTGAGCAGCTCCCATGCATAAGACCTAATCATGATCCCTTAACGAGCCTCCTATATAGTGCAAGTCACAACTCAATCCAAACTATGAAGTCTTTGATTCCCAACTAATTTGATATGTATAAAGGCTCCCTAAGGTCCAACCCCAACATAAAAATCACTATAATGTTTCATGGGTTACATCACCAATAACATAACATCCACCATGGAGACCATATCCCTTCGTGGTACCATGGGACACTTTGACATAATTCACACACAAACCATTACCAAGAAACCTTTCACCTGTGTGTCAATGCCACATGATGTTAAGCTGTATGTTTGGGTCCTTTTCACATACCTTTAGAAGTCTATGTGTCTAGAAAAGCGGAACTAATCTATGTGAGTTCTGATACATCTCACGACGATATATAGTAATATTTTCTCATGGGTTTGATAGCAGCATCAAAATATCTCATGTCCCCTTTCATTGATATTGAACTCCAGACCACTATCCTATTTGTCTTGAAACCATCATTATATTAGATAATGACAAAATCATCCTGATTTATCCATAAAATGATAATGTTGGTGGGGAACCTATAATGAAAAAAGATCATTCTATCAATGAAGAGCCTCATACACATCCAGACGATTCCAAACTCATGCATAATCATGATTAACTACATTCCTAGAGATATACTATGAACAAATTCATATGAAAGAACCAGGGATTTGCAAACATCTGAAGATAGATTAACTCTATAAGATAGTCCTAGAATAGGCTATTTTCCCCCAAAAGGATGAGATGATCCTTCGTTCTATTCCTCTAAACAAATGTGTGTTATTATGTGTCATTGGGGAAGTCACCCAATGAATACCTACCTTTGGAATATAGGTCCATGAATCATGGATTTGAGAGCCATTAGGTGTTTTTGGATCTGCAAACAAACCAATCAGAGACCATCAAATATCTTATAACTCACACCATTGATTTCACACCAATTATCCCATTGCAATCGAACCAAAGGTCCACATTCCCCTTTAGGAAAAAACCATTACATTTTCCAATCAAAATATCTAGAAGTAAAATATGTAGATTACATAACAAAATCTCATGGAATGTGACTCCAAACACAAACATACATTGACAGAAACCCATGAGAGAATGAAATAGTACCAAATTTTAAAAATTGTAATGAAATCCCCCATTAGTGTTGTTTAGAAGCATACATATCCCATAGTTCTAGGGAAATTATTACATCAATTTCTACCACATGGTTTGTCACACCCCCTAAAATATCAAGGATAAATAAATGGTAGTTTAAGAACAAATTCATCCTTTTGGTATAGCTGAATTTATATCTAAATTTATACCCTATGATACATCATATCAACAACATGATTCATCAGATCCTCGAAAATAAGTCCCATATGTTCCAATAGGTTACCTGATTCTTCCCTATCCCACAAAGCTAGGGTAAATTTTATCATCATAATCACACTGATTGGAACTTATCTTCAACATTTTGGGAGTCAAATAATGATGTTTAGTACACCAGTTGTTCATCCCCAAATAAGACTCGCATATATCTATTATGGTCTTCTTGGTATATATGAGAGAGCAATCACTTAATGTAACTATTAACAAATTAAGATAGGGAAAGATACTGAAAATGTTGTAAAACCTCATATTTCTTGTAGTCAAAGATACAATAAAATGACAAGGGGTTTGAGAAATAAACAAAAAAATCCCTCTAAAGAGGATATTGTAGAATATATTATCCCTATTAAAAAGATAGTGATTGTAGAACTATTATTTTTGGTACACCGTTGTGAACACCATTAGGATCAATTCCAACAAAAATTGATAAAGACATAAGTACAAAGGGATAAAACTCATAAACTATATCTTGAGAGATTGGTCATATAGATGCACAAACTAAGGTTGTACGTATATAGAATCTAAGAATAAATAGCAACCTGACAACTTCGAATTATGAGGTGAATCATCCTCAATGAGGCAATATGAAGGATAATGGGAAAGGTGTGGATATATCTCACTCACTATCCAAGGAAGAATAAATCCCCTATGAAAATTATTACTTTAAAAAATTTGATAATGGCATATAGAATCTAATAAAACACATTTAAGAACTAATCAAGGATAACATTCATACAAGGTATTTCATTCAAAGTGAAATGTATATCCCTCTAGATAAAAAGATATGAGGGAAAATTCACTAACATTAAAGATATTTTAACTTCGTAAGGATTATTTATTTGTGTTACTGGTCTATATAAATGAGTATTTTTAGGATCATTATGAATTGACCCCAATATAGTGATAGGTTATCCCTCATTAGGATGACCATTTAGTACTAGTGAAAAACTAGAATCAATGGGATATGAATGTGGGGACCCATTATCAACATGCACCCACTTCTAGTAGATATGTATTAATACATATAGTGAAACCACTAAAACTCTTAAATAAAATCAAATATATAGATTCTTTTATGTAATCCATAGAGGGATGATGTGCCTCTATGAAGCCTAGATGGGTGAAATATCCTAAATGAATGGGTGACACTTTTCCTCCACCCAATTTAGAAAATACTATATTCCTAAAATTCAATGGCAGGAAGATCTCAAAAAACAACTAATGTACTTCATTCCATGATGATGTTTGATGATGGTCCATACATAAATGTAGGAGGTTATCAAACTGATATGTTTTTAAATAACCTTGCTAGGTAGAGCCTTTGTTTAGTATGATAGCCTTCCAACAGTGTCTGTTGGGGATTGAGAAGACTATTTTCTTGAATTCCATTATCATTTCAGTTACATGATATACAAAATAATTATTGTTGATTTAAAAAATTTCATGAATCATGAAAATGAGAGGGTTTTTATATTTATTTTCATATGTAATTATTTGTTATATTAATTAAGTCTTATTCTCTCACATGAGAAACTAGTAGAACATTTTGCAAATAATCCTTAATAGGAGATGAAAATACCATTGATATCAATAATTTACCATGGAAATTTCTATTAGTTCATGGATATATCACAAATACTAGAAGTTTAATTTTTGAGAACTCGGGACAAATCTAATCTCATGGTTGTGGCACATGGGAAAATTCTTGGTATCTAATATAATGATATTGTTACCCTGAAACTAGAAAGTGTGTTGGTTGAAAAATCCTTGAATATCATGAGCTATCATGTGCCTCCCACCAAGAAATAGAATCTTCAAAAACACTTGGGATGAAAATTAATTATAGATTAAGGACATCAATAATTCGAGGAATGAATGAACAAATATTATTCCTTATGAAATAAATATCTCACTTGATATTTCCTTGGACCTATAGAAAATATCATCTTTAATATAATAGAGTCCAGGAAACAAAATGAGATAAAATTCACTATCCAATTTGAAAATTACACATTTCATTGGGAACTAACCAATACCATCCATGAATTACTTTTCTTTAAATACTTCTTCCATATCATTACTGATTTTGGGAAGGTAATATTTAGAAAGGCCCTATAACCGGTTACCTCTATAACCATCACCGTACCAAAATAAAATGTTGAATAGAAAGAATATAGGGATAAAAATTATAGAAATTAAATATTTGGATGACTCAACATACATTTGGATTAACTCATGAAACCCAAATAGAAAATCATTGCAAACTAGTAATGATCCCTATTCCAATGAAGGTTCTAATGAGAATAGCTCCCATAAAAAGATGTAATCATAAAAAAAGAAAATCCACTAGAGAAAGTACATATCATTCTCCCAGATAATAAGTAACTCTAATAAAATTATGTACTTGAATATTTGGAGAATGTGAACCCCCACAAATCAGATCCTGTATTGGAAACTGAGATCATTTTCTGTTATATTAACAAAGTAATATTAATAATTCCCTTCTTTGATAACGAATATTATCCTGATTATGAGTTTCACATACCTATTAGTGCATTCAAAATATAAGGATGTAGAAGCTAAGGGTATGATGGATGATGCTATTGTGGCCAACCATAGTATTCATTTCAAAACCCCCAAAAATCCATATACATGTTAGAAACCCATGAGTGCGTTCTTTTACAAGACCAATAAAACAATGGAGATGACTCAAAGCTCTTATGTAGTACTTTAAACATAATTATTTTAAGAGACTATCTTTTAGAGTCGTGATTATCTTATCAGACCAAATACTTTTATGGGCCAACATGACCTTCACCAAATCTAACTGATTCTCTCATGACATATGCCCAATAATTGGTCCCATATACCTAAAACACTTAATCTCTTAATCCACATGGTATAGGGTACCCAAACATTACGATGTATGGACCTCTATAAAAATATTGGACTTCAAAATACAATAGGATGTTATCCTAGAAAATATCTGAATCCTAGATGATATCCATACATAAAAATAACCCTTGAAATCACACATAAATACCCTTTTATGTCCACATGATTTAGATATATAATTCACTAAATCATAGGTTTAATGCGTAGAGACTGAACCATTAAATTCCCACACCACCATCACGTTCACATAAAAAGATAGGAAGATCTTTTCAAGAGACATATTATAACCTTTTTTGTTTGATAAAAAATGATAATTTCAACATCTAATGATAATTGGTTGATCATGTTCCCAAGATCAACCTCAACCATATCCATACACTCATATATTTGGGATGTAGTGAGTGTGACTTATCTCTAATGAAGCCAACTATTTAGGGGTATGAAAAGTGAAAGATAATTACTATATAAAACACTAATATCAAGAATTAGTTCATGGATATAACATCTAATGTTGAGCTCATGGTTATACAGAAAGGCAAAATATACAATTCCTTGCTCAGAAGACATTGGCTTCAAAAAACACATGGTGGTACATTCAACATTTCCTAAAGTCTATAAATACCCCATAAATTGTTAGGGCTTCATACTATATTGTGAAAACACGCCAATAGAGTGTTTTGAATCAATATATACTAAAAATAGTCTTTAATATAAGTTAGTAAAATAAAAAATTATGGATGTTGATATTTATTCGGATGCTTTCATCATAGAAGCCACCTATGTGGGAATGTGTGTTGATCTACTTGTTTCCCTGCATTCCAAGATTCCAATGGTGGGAATATTTCAACACCTTAATTGGTAAAATATTATCCCATATTGAAACATGATAATTTTATTTCATTTCCGTAATATGTGGATTCTTACTTGGAAAATTTCATATAGTGTGGGTCACCCACATTGAATTAATTCTTGTTCATGGAACTCATTCTTGATGCCATATTTTTTTGGATGCCTATTTATTACTCTACTTCTTCTTGGACATTCTAGAGGGTCTCAATAGGGAAGAAACCTTCATTCAAGAGGGTATTCAAATTGGGAATCACTGAAATGTTTGGAATCTAGGAACATTAGACACCAATATTCTTCCTCATTGGAGAGCATCACATTGAGGCATTATAGGTATAGAATGCAAGGCCTCCCATGTTGATAATATGGTATCTATGGTGAAAGCCTTATATCATTGAAGAATATAACATAATGAATTCCCATGATATTCATGAGGAATATGAAACTATGGGAATATATATTCCAAGGATTTCTACTAATGCATACCATGTGTATCATAACATAGTATCATGGGGTTATCAAATGATCTAGGTATAGTGGAGATGTGTCGAAACCTCTAGTTGAGTTGGATCAAGGCATGATTTTATCATATTTTGTATATTGATGGTGTATCCCAAAGAAGGATGATTTTACACCATAAAGGTGGATCCGTATCTGTGATCAACATGATATTTAACCATATGGATAGATCTTAATGTCCCGTGGAGGTAGATCTAGAAGCTATGTTCCATAATGGGAAGTTTTGACACTATGATGGTTTATCAAACACCTGTGGAGGTAAATCAATGACATAACACCCTAGGAGTCATCACCTTGGTTTACTAATGGTTGATGTTGAATCTTGGATTGGTGTCCTATATACAATGTTTTAATGATAGGGATCAAACCCCATGTTTTTATATTCTCTAATTTATGATCATGTGATGTGATTGGCCCACGTAGTTTAACGTCTTTTGGAAAAGATTCAGGAATCATAAAGTTTTCATCAATGATGGATGTTTTGGGTATTACATATGTATGCTTCTCTTCTCAAATGATCACTCTTGGTTTGAGTTGATATGGGTATTAAGCATTGTGATACCCAAGGGATGTATGATATGTGAACTCCCATGTGAGAAGCCTGATCTTTCAATGGATGTGGCCCATAGAAAATCGGGATGGATATATATTTTGGGTTTATACCATAGGGAGTCACCATATGTATCCCAATTAGTTGATAATCAAAGCCAACATAGTTTAGAATGACTTGGGGATTGTATATAGGAAGGAGGCCCATGTAGCATATTGGTGGGGCTTATGCCTAGAGGTATACCATTTGAATGGAGGTTGAGGATTACATCTGTGGAGAAGGCCCATAGAGTGTGTATGTATGTATGAGCTTATGCATAGGGGAGGCCAATTTTATTATATTGGTTGGGGGGTTTCATGAATTCTACTAACCTTGAATCCCACCTGTTCTATTTAGGGTGTGAGAAACAAGTTGAAATAGTAAACTATACTCTTATGTGATGAATGGAATGTCAAGGACAGATGGTGTGAGGATTTAACATGGATTTTTTCCCTGGAAGATGTCATTTCATATGAGAAGAATATCATTCCATGTGAGGAGGAACTCATTACCTATTATTCAAACATGGAGCATCATGTTCTTGTGCTGTAGGGTATGTGAAACATATGATAAGGAAGCCCTAAGTTAAATGGTGAGGGGATTATGCGTGGACGTTTCACTATGTGGGTAGGTGTGGAGCCACCACATGACAATTATACATAGCGGATCCACTGTTTTCTTCAAAGGGAAACACTATTTTATTTATTTCATGTTATGATGATATATTCAAGTAGTTTATCATCACATTACTAGGGAATGGTGATGTGTAGTTTTATGTCTTACAACACAGACATAAGGGAGTCACTACATATCACTTATTCATAAATAACCATATCTCATGACCCATTAATATGGGAATGGATTTAGAAAGGTCAAATTTTAAATATGGAGAGGATTTTTAAATCACAAGGTTCACATTAGAGCTCCTATTTTTAGAAGAAATCAAGATTAGATTACCCAAATTTTTAAGAAAGTTTTTTGGAAGCATTGTGGAAAAAAGGTTGGGGACACTAATGTTTTTGCATGTAAATTTGGAGGTTTTCATCCAAGAATTTTTTGAGTCGTAGGCTATAAAATAGGGTAATATCATTGAGGAAAATCAGGAATGTGGGAGAAGGATTGGATGTTGTGTGCAAAGCTATTGTTATAGGAAATTTGGATCCTTGTGCGCACACAACAAGGGATGAAAGTGTTGTGAAATGATTACTCAACTTTGGGACCAGTTAGTTTTGGGCCCATAGGGAACCTTTTGCATAGGATTATATACCATGAGTTATACATTACTTTCCTTTCATGATGGAATAGAAGGTTGTTCTTACATGTAGAAGATCAATTTTTATTCTTCTATAGGATCACCCCGAATGAGGGTGTGAGAAAATATATATATCTGAAATATTCAGAGATGGGTGTGAAATATTCCCATCATGGAATAGGTCTCCCACACAGGTTCATCATTTTCTGTGGTGTCCATCGGTAGAAGGTATTTATTTGACTCCACCATTGGTATGCAAGTGTATTGTTCATATGTAGGGATTCATTTTCTCAAAACCTGATATCTTTTGTTCAGTTTACATAGACATTTGATTGGTCATTTTATGAGGAAAGATAAATGTTTCCAAAATTGGCATAAAAATATATTTCATCAGAATTTTGATCTTTTGTGAAAATTTGAAACTTTTTATGGGCTACCCTTGTTCTTTATGGAGTGGTCTGTTGAGTATGATGATGGCTTTGGTTCACCAAAACTTGAATATATGTGGATCTCGTTAGAATATGGTTCCAAAAAATAACCCCAACGTCCCTCATCATCTGAACTGGAAGGGGATCAAATGTTTTCATTCTGAGGGAAACTCCAAAGAGATAGATTCCCTATCATGGTTTCTCACAAAATTCATGATTTGTCATAGAATAAACTTACATGCGCATGTAAATTCTTGTTACATGACTATAAATAGGTAGAGGGGGCCCATTATGGTACTTTTTCCTTTCTAAATGATAATCTCCTTCTCTCTATTGCACATTAGTCCACCTTTTTCATTAAAAATATGATCTTTAACCACATATTTCATGCATAACTTCACTTTCATGAACTTGAATTTATGACTGGATGCTGATCATGCAAACTATTTTCCATTATTGAATGCACAATACATTCTTGAGTGTAGAACTCCCTTTCTTATTCAAATTTTTTTTATAATCATAAAACCTATCAGAAATGGATGATCAAGGGAACCCTGATTATATTGAATCCATTTTTTGTATCCTAGAGAGGTAGAATGATCGGAAATCCTTATATCAATTGATCAAGGATGGTATTGTTTGATAATGAGATTCTTGTTTCCATGTTGAAGGAAGAACAAAAAAGATATCAACTAAGAGGCTATCCCCCTCAATGGAATTTTGGGCAGTATGATGAGGCAATAATCTAAGCCTTTGGGTTGGAACCCCATGATCATTTCTCACACTTGAAGATGATCTCCTCTTGTAGAACATCACTATTCATGGTCATCCTTCTAAGGATCATGAGTTTATTTGTATTTTTTGCTTAATGGTTGAAACTTGATGGTAATTAGGGAGAAACCAGAGGTAAATGAATTACCCACCCATTAATCCATCGTCTTCCACAACTACATGAGGTACAACAGCCTGGGATGGAACAAAGAATGGGACCTATGGTTAGGTAGAAACATTACTAGTGAATGGGTGTGTGCATACTGATTATGATTCAAATTACTATATTATTGGGTGGATCTGTTCCACATATGTGTATATTAGGTTATATGGACATCTTAATTCAACTTTTACCATCAAAAAAATATTTTTCCTGATCTCATCAGCTAATTTTCCGCAATGAAAACATATTTCATATTCATTATGGATAAGTTAGCATTAGTTTTTATGAAATCCGTTTCATCTATGGAATTACACTTGAAGGGTTCCAGTACGAAGAGTTCCTTCCATTATAAAATATCAGAAATTATAAATAGAGGGCTCATTTTATGGTGAAACATCATCTTGATGTGATAAAGAAGAAGCTAAATCTTGACCCATATTTAACATAGATAAATTCATCATGAAATGGTTCAACATATTTCTTAAAAAAACCCAAAAGATATGATTCTGAACCAAGGAAAACAATTTCCTAACATATTGTAGTGGAGGAATCAAGGATCATACTAGTTTATCCTGGAAGAAGGACAATTTTATAAACTGGGGTACAATTTGGTGGTAGGTTGGGATCCACTGGTCTGCTACACCGCTTTTCTCACCATATTCATGAGCGGTTGGACCCTTCCAAACAAAGACACATAAAAGGGAATATGACAAGGGATGCTGAGGATGGGATAAATCATAGCATACATCAATGGATTCAATTTGGGGGAACATGTTCCAGATTGACACTAAATCCTATTGGACCACATTGCGAGGGGAATATTAACGAGGAAAATATGTGGTCAATTCCATTTATTACATGGACGGATCCTAGAAAACCTTAGGGGTTATAAATTCTTTAATTATATCACCACTCTATGTAATGGTATGTGGTTGTCTCTACTAAATATTGTTGGGTTACGACCTGTGATTCTTGAGACATCAAAGTCAATGATCGGATCTCCAACCATGAAATCCTAAACTTCCATCCCTTTTTAACTTTTCTTGGTCCAATAGTGGACAACATGAAATGAAAATGGGGATAGAAAAAGTATGTACAATGTTTTAGAGGTGGAGTGATTGTGTCCCAGAAGATAAAAATGTTTTAAATGAGCCATACAAAACATCCCTAATTGCCATGATATTTGGGTTACTTCAACTAGCAATGAAGAGTGTCTACTTGGGGATTTAATTTGGTCTGAAACCAAAAACGTTTTTATCAGTTGTGGTGTAAACTGGTGAATTTGGGCTTTGTTGAAACAACTGTGCCAATTGAAACCAATGTAAATGATATCATGTTAACAAATTATGATATAATATGGGTGGAATCATATCTAGAGTCCATTATGTAGAAGTTTATTCCAGTATTTAAACAGAAAAGCGATAATACAGAGTTGTGTGGAATAAGGAGGGATTCCCACCTTGGGGTGAGCTAGGTATTTAAGGAATATAGAACTAGAACTGCGGTGGAAACATCGCAACATGCACCTATAACCCTGCTTCCTAGAGATTAATTGTCTCAGAATAGATCACAAGTAAAATAAAGGGAGGATCCTAGGAATAAGATGATGTTATCACTATAGCTATCTATGGATTTTATTTTCCTCTCTCTCTGAACATCAGGGATGGCAATAAAAACACCACTATCGATAGAATACCTTTGGCAGTAACTGATGTAATATGGGATAGAAATACTATAATTTGGGCCCATTCAGATTGTATATAGATTGTGATTCCACCTGAAAAGTGTATATATTATTGTTTTGGATACCTATGGATTTTAACAAAGGAATGTATGGACCCCCTTCCACGCTAGTAAGATTGATGTTTGGTGATGAGTCAGTTTTAGAGAAGACACAAACTATTAATTCTTCATTGTCTATGGAGGAACCGACCAATATAAAGGCATATGAATCAAGTATCAGATATTTTTAGGGGTTGGATTATCATAATGGGATTCCATGAAATTGTTTCCTCATAAGTATAATTGGTTGTTTTTATCAAGGTATGATGTTACTTACAATCCACGGTTGATACTTTCCCTTCAATAATCCATATTCTCTAACTCAAGCATGTCATACATAGGATAATCATGATAATGGTTAAGTTACCATATTAGAGGGTATGAACATGCACCAATGAGTGCCGAAGATAATTCTTCATGTAATTTTTCTAAGGCCGAAAAATCTAGAAGGTTAGACAAGGCGGTCAGGGTGACAACCTCAATTCCTCAGGTTTTCCATTTCATATATAGGGCACACTCTAGCATCCCAATGCCAGTGGCTACAACATTATAGGTGGTTCTCCTAAGATGGATCATAATTGAGATTCATCTACCTTAAGGTAATATAATATCTCAAATCATTCTTCCATAGTCATATTTTTTGGAGCCTTTTCATAAATGTTATTGTATTTTTCATGAAACTCGTACACAAATAATGAAAGATAATGATGTTTATATTGTTGAAATACTAACCAGTATCAAAGGTTATCCTATAGTGGAAGTCCCTTCCATGACTCATCTTGTCAACACCTTGATACTAATCTCATGTAAGTCCTTCACTTTAAAGAATCCATGATTTTCATTTACTCGTTGGGTTGACTGACACGTTTCCATATAAATATTTTCTTGAATGGTGGTGAGATCAGTGAGGGGAAAATATTGGGACATCATAGGGCTCTTAAATTAAAATTGTACTATTCTTTTTTGAACTGTTCATTTAGGCAGACTCAGCAATTATTTTGAGTAAAAAGTTAGATGCGGTTGTGAGTGATTTCACTTATGGTACATAACTTGAGGATGGAGGATATGGTTTTTTCAAGATAGGATCACATGATGATGAACTTCCACATGATATAGATCCCATCCCACCTGAAATGAGACCATAAGAGGACCCTACCATTGATCTTCCGTCATCTCTTCATATGTATAATCCTACACCACCTAAGGAGTTTGAGTAATTAAACCCTACTGCAGTAGAAGGTAATCACATATTTTTGTACAGAACATGGAAGTGAATGAGTCATTTTATCATTAAGACTCCATAAATTCAACGGGTGGATCATATGGGGTCTCAATGTCATTGGATTTCTAATATATGTGAAAAGTGGTTGATTCTCATAGTGTTCATGCACTAGTCTGTGACATTCATACTAAATGAGTATGTGAACGAATTCATCACCCGGATTCCTCCTTGCGTAGAGATAATTATGAAAAAAAATCATAATCTCAATGAATTTGAACAAGACATTCTATTTCTAGAATAGTTAAAAAAATGAGTGTAGCCTTACTCAACTCTAAATTAGATGTTTTCAAGAATCTTAAGACTCATCTGATGGTGGATGATATTATTATGTGAAATGTGATATCTCAGATTGTTGATCTCTATGCCAAGATTAACAGTTCACAAATCTGAGCCACTGATATTAATTTGGTTTCAAATGGGGAGGAAACAATGTTTAGGAGGAGGTAGCTTAGAATGGATTCCACACAATAGAGGTTTGTGAGGCTAAATCCTTAAATTTCTAGATCACAACCACATGGAATTTTTTTCCAACACTAAAGAGAGGCCTCAACATGTGGATGAACCATTCCAATGCCACAATTTTCTTATTGTCTATTTAAACATTCATGCATATATGAACACATATAATTTTATTATTTCATTATCACACTTTAATCATATTTGTGAGAGAACCATTGATCAACCCCTAAGCTCATGCGATTCATGATAAGTGTGAGAAACTAGGGATGGCCATACAATTTTTTTTGAAATGTAATTCCATATAATGATCAAGAACTTAGGGTCTGCTATGCTTGAATGACCACTGAAAGTGTCTGGTTTGTGAGTGTTTGTTGCTGGATAACATGTATCTTGGAACAACTGACATTATTTTCTAACATGCAGTAGTTCATGAATGGGGTAACACCAAGGGAATTTGAATCAATTGGAAAAATTTGGAATGGGTAGGGAGAATCACATTTCATAGAATCTGAAACACTGGGATAGTGTCATGAAGATATAGCATAATTGCTGATGGTGTTTGAAATAATTCACTCATACCATTATTCAGGTATAGTGACAAAAAATGAGTGTTGATTGTTGGTCTATTTAAAACATGGAACCTACCTCATAATGGTTTCAAATTTCTTCTGATATATTGGCTCAAGATGGTAGGTGAGACATAATTTCATGACACCGTGACATTATGGGGTCAATTCATACATGGGAGAGGATGTAAATAAAAATAATGGGTACAAAAAGAATGTAAATGTGGTAGTGGAATGTTTAGATGGATTCCAACAGTATTGGAATTACACCACAATGTTATAGAGAACATTATATTAAGGTTTTAGGTATTAACAAATATTAAACCTATCCCCCAGTGGAATGTTACTTCAGATGCCGAGTCACAACTAGAAAAGTCAAATATATTATATATGACTAGAACAATCGAAGGGAGAATCTATGGTTAGGGACTATGAATATTTTTAGTTATACATCATGTAGTGAGGGTGATAAGAACATAGTTTAAAATCATGTGGTAGGGAATTTGGGAACATAGTTTAACATCATATGGTGAGGATGGAATATGGTACAGTTTGTTGTCGTGTGATCATGACACATCCCATAGTTTAACATCACGTGACTTGAATGCTACCAAAAATTGATGGTCTTTTGACCAATACCACAAAAATATTTTCTACAAATTCACTTGTGTGTCTCAGAAGAAATAACCTGGACATGAGTGATATATATGATGATTTCAAAGAAAACATGTATCAAAGAGAAAATAAGGAATATTTTAAGGTCACTTATATATGACTAATTAGAATAGTTTGATGTAATTTTTCATGGAGTGTAGTATTTGAAAATAGATTTTTGTCATAATGCATGGACATAGGCATATAATTTAAGTTCATAGATATTGGACCAACTTCCTAGTTTAACAACTTGTACCTCTGATGTGGATTTATAGTCTATGGTTGAAAAACCCAAACCATGATATACTCCATATGTATATGTGTAGCTCTACAAGTTGAAAAACATGATGTAAATAAGGGCCAAAGAGGCCTAGATTCACACCACAAATTCCTAGGAAGACTCAAAAACAGTTAGTTAAAAATCATAATACATAGACATGGACTCATAGTTTATGGTTGTAATTTTTGGGCCATTGTATCATTGGTAATGCTTATCCACAATGGTACAGATAAAACAAGAACTGTAAATACCATGTTAGTCGTGCTCATTGTGAGACACAAGGAATGGTATGGGGTTATTCTTGAAATGTAGAAGAAGACATTAGGGGTGAGGACATACAAGGTTTAGAAATTACAAATAACATCGTCCTTCTTACTCAAAGTGAATAAATTAATGAAAAGGTGAAACCAAATGTATTGGGACTACAGAAACATAATGAGTGGTGTAAAAGAGTTAAATTATGAATTCGAAGTCTTAAAAAATTCAGTGACTGGTTTTCAGTGATCCACTATTATACATGCTTGAAACATAGTGACCATAACTATACTAGTAAAGAATTGGTGAACAAAGGTTTGATGAACCGGTGACCATGTTCAGAACATAGGATCTATTTTTTCCTCTATAAATCCATTTGGATGTTGGACTAGGGTATTAAGTGAGAAAAAAATATAATGAAACCATAACCATTAGGGGCCCTCTTATATTTGATGGATGATGGAAATCCAAATTAAGAAAAACTCGATGTGTGTAATGGGGTGAATAAATGGGATTCAAATCTGGATTTTAAAAATATTTTAAGGTAATATGAATTGACTACGAATACTAGTTTTAGGTTCTAGATCTTGGACCATGATGGGTATATAGGTATGAATGATTCATTGGATTTATGGTTGGGCCTGAATATGTGATTTATGTGAGTTGTTTTTTATCCCATGGGGATAATAATAAAAGAACACATAGTTTTGGAAGGTAAAACATATAGTTTAAGGTCGTATAGTATATACATGACATGCAAGATGTAAAACCCAATGTGAATGAGTCTAATAAGGCTCACATTCCACATACACACCTTAATATGATATTCATAGAGTTTATGGTCATAACACCAAGACTATAACTGAGGTAAAGGGGGAAAATGGTTAATGAATTTACAGCTTTTCTTAAAGATGAGATTTTTATGCATCCTAAAATATCCATTAAGGATGGGAATCAAGAAAAACATAGTTCTATAATATTATATAGTAAAAGACCAATACCAAGAGGGGTGATCATCTCTAATGAGGGATTTAGATAAATCCCATAATTATCATGGGGCATCCCATGTTCATAATATGGGGTAACATTTTGGACCATGATATATTTATTGTATGAGGAATCATTTGTTTCAAATTTTTTAATCATTATATATTATTATTATTTAAGAGGAATACCATTTTTATAATGTGTATGATTTCAATTTAATGTCATGTGTTGTGGTCATCAACTCCATGGTTAAGGTCTTAGTGTTTTTACAAATGAGGTTAGGTTCCCAAAAGGGACATGTGCCATGAGGGGAATGAATATCATAATATGAGGGAGCTCCATGGAGGCCTACCACCACAAAATAATGTCTGGATATTAATTGTAATGTATTCTTATGTCATAATGCTTCAACATGCTGCGAACAATTTCAAGATGGGTTTTCTAGACAATAAAATAGATATTAGTTAAAGGTAATAAATATCATATCATGGTGGGTGGAATATCTTTAATGGATTTTTTTAGTGAGGTTTTCTAGAAACCCAAATGTGCGTGGATAAAAAGGATTCCCAACACAACATGACACATCCGCGAGAAAACCTTCATATAGGTAAATGTCATGATTCTTGGACTAGAATTCCTAGAATATGGTAATGAATCTTAGAGAATTTTTAAACAGATTATGTTCATATTTCATGGACTATAAGATCTTAATTTAGGGCCTTAAATATTGGACCAAGGGAAGGAGGATCCCCATAACAAGAATATGTGGCAGGAAGGACTGACAAATCAAATGAGAATCAGGTTATATGAGTCCTAGTTCCACACAACACATTCCAAATACAACTTGCACATAGTTTAAATTCATGATTAATGGAATGGAGGATATTAGTTTATGGGCATAAATCTCAGAATAGTGACGCTCATAGTAAAACTTCATAGATTTTGGAGAATTATCGAAATTTGACTTCATGTTCTAGGGATGTGGAAACATAGTTTAACATAATATAGTAAGGATGATAAGATTTATGTTGTTCAAAATCATGAAAATTGAATAATGGATATATTTATTTTATTATCATGTCACTAAGATGTGGCTATGTTTTGGTCATGTGGAGAGGACCAGTAATTCTATGTAGTTTAGCATCATGCAGCATAGGCATAGGCTCATAGATTAAGGTAATAGAATTTAGACCAATGAGTGAATCATCTCAATGAAAAGGGACATGTGGGGCCTAGTAGGGATAACCCGACATGAATAACTACCATAGAGGCCCAAACTACATGACACGTTACTAGGGTGACTATCACATAGCTTATATTCATGATTCTAGAACTTTGAATCTTAGTGCAAGGTTATGGATTTCATACCTCGTCACCCCATCATGAAAAGTATTGCCTAAGTACTTTTTTTTTTGGTTGGATGAATAATGTGCTCTCTATAACTGGAGATAAAATAGCATGTTTCACTTGAATAGACCTTGTGAATGACCTTAGGTAATTCCCAATTTGGCTCCAACATTGGTTGCTTCGTACCTGGTATCATTGTCATTTTGAGAGAAAGTTCTATGTCAACCTAGGAAAAAGAGAATATGTGAATATTCCTGTTTAATCGACTCACTATTTTATTCTGGTTCCTATCAATATTTTTCAAGTCAAGGAGTATGTTCTCATTAAATTAATATGGGTAAATAATATGGAAATGTTCCATTTTATCTGGTGTTTGTTGGTAATAGAAATAAATACAGGGCTGTTTTCGCTGAATCACAATGGGAAAGACTACTAATTTTTTGTAGACTAGGGTATATAGATTCACCTAGATATAATTTCAAGTCATACTCTGATTATCACAAATGGATTTGGGGATATTTTCATGCCAAACCTTCTTGTTATATACCAACACCATCTGCAAATTTTAGGGAGATTCTTATTTAACACCTCAATGATTCCATTATCTTGGACATGATAGCAGGAAGTATGGTCATCCATGTTAATATACATGGAGTACAACCTTTTTATATTCGCATACTAAAATTTTGTACCATTTTTGAGACAATTATATTAGGAACACAAAATTGGTGGATGATATGGGAGATCACGAATTCGATCAGGAACATATCTTTAACTTCCTTGATTGGGATTTCATCTGACCAGTTAGTGATGTAATATCTCTAGGTGAAAATGAACCTGCATTGATGGGCTGTAGCTGGAGGACATGACCCCACAACATTGAGTCCCCCTAAATTAAGGGGGAAAGAGTACATAGTTCTGTGGATGTGTTTCATTAGTCGATTCTTGAAGTTATAATGATCTGACATGTGTTACACCACATGGAAAACTCAATGCAATCATGGATCATTTCGTGCCAGAAGTAGACCAACCTCCAAATTTGATGTGATATTCCAACAATTCCTTGTGATTACAACAAAAGCCATTAAAAAATTATTCAATAACATAATAAATATCATATTTATGAATTCAAACCATGATAATTCCAAACAATCAACCCATTTATAGATTCTTATCAAGGTTAAGACCACTATAGAAGATGAACTATGTTGTCTGTTGAGGAATTCGATCGTGGTCCACTCGATCTGGGTGGAGAGAGACATCCCTGATATACATTATGTAATTATTTTAATAAACATAGGGTTATTCTACTGTGGGGGATATATAGGGATTTTCTTATGGTAGAATCCCTGATGGGCAACAGATTAACATGTTGTCATTCATAATCATCTAGGTTGATGAGAGTGACGACTCTTCGATAAGCTATGTGAATGAAAACATCATCTCGATCAGGCTCTGCAAGAGATGTTAACAGACTATATAATTCTTCATATAAAATATTTTGTGACCAAGGAACATGATTCATCCCTTGCTGAGTGGGGAACATGTCCATCAACTGGTGAGTGAACTCTAGTAAAACCAAAAGCTCTGGATTCCTAATAGTTTATTCACTATTTATCTATTTTATGACTAAATCAGAATCTCCCTTCACAAGAAATAATGGGAAATAAACCTTGAGGACCATATCAAAACCTATAATCAAATCTTGATAATCTTACTCATTGTTTGTGCAGCACACTGATTGGATGAAATATTATTGGTGATGATTTTGTGACGATGTGACAAAGTTGATCCCCTTTCATACTCTATTAATATTGGGATATTTATGCCTTTTACCATTTGGATAATAGGATGACTATCAATATTATTATTCTAGAATTTAATTTCCAATCTCCATGATAGGATATCATAATCTATGAAATCATAATCTATAGGAAATTCATTAGTATCCAGATGGGTGGCATGAATGTCATCCAAGGCCTGTCCTTTGTGATAATTCTATTAGACTAGCATAATATCGAAATAATGAAGGATAACTACCAAGTTCACTAGTCATCTCATCAAAATGTTTATATTTTAGATAATAATTAGAGGATCCACATGGGGTATGATATGTACCTCATTATAATTCAGATAATTCCTCAAATTTTACAATATGTAAACTTGCATGAGGAAGATCTTCTCAATATGAGATGATATTTCCTCCAAGTCAGGGAGAATGTTTATCAGATAGTAAACACTTTTATCTCTCACCCTATTTTTTGTCTTTATGAGAAGGGTGTTTCATTATTGTAAAAGGGTGGTCACATATCCGAAAAGAGGTTTTCCCGGAGACAGGTTCCATCAGAACTAGAAGATTATCTAGATACTCCTTGATTTCCTTGATGGTGGTCTAACACTCTTCATCCCATTTATAAATGATAAATTTCGTCATGATTATGTATAAGTGATTACACTTTATATGATGATGAAACTGAGAAACAACCTATAGTTAACCCATAATAGACACATAAAGGTTGTAATAATTTGATAATGGTAGTATAGGAATACCAAGATTTTCCCTAGATCTATGATATGGTCCTAACACTGGTGTAATTTGGCTACAAATCATTCATATAGAATTCCACAAGAGACCAGAGAAGTGGATTAAAGATGTGGTTCAATGATATATGATATGTGGATCCTTAATTCATCAGACTGAAAGGAATCACCATATAGAATTTCATTAGTTGGGGTTCTCTAAATGCTATATAATACTCATCTTTGGGTTATATCTAAATATTATGGTTCCTAGAATATACATCCATGAAGAAGAGTGCATGGAACAAAAAAATGGAATCGATGAACAACTATGACACTGGATAGGGAAAATCATCCTTTAGAAAGTGGTTGTTGAGATACAAAAAGTAAAAAATGGCAATGGTATTCCCATTGACTGTTCATAATGAAACAATGCTGGCCATCTACTTTACGTACTTCACTTCCCTAATGAATATGTCCATGATATTATTATCAACTTCATTCTCGACCATGGAACCATGAGAGTAGAGAATGTTTCTTAGAGGCTTCTTTAACCAGCTATGGCTCACTAGGAAGCCTAGATAGTTGTGTATACTAGAGGGTATTGTACTATAATCTTGTCATAGCTCTAGGTGAGTAATGTTTTTCACTTCAACACAAAAGCTGCATATTGATACTATTCTTCTAGGGAATAGTTACACTGATCAGTGTTGGAAATAGAGTTGGCTTGGAACCATGCATTACCTTAATCCACTCATCAATGGTGGTGTTCATTCCCTATTCATATGTGTGATTATTGTCTCCCAAATTTGGTTCATCATCTAATGAATAGAAATCAGTGGGAGTTGATGGTTCATCCTGGATGACTAATTTTGTGAGAACCCAGGTGCCTGCCTGGGTGGATATAGAATTCTAGTTAGGGGCTCCTCCTCTAAAAAAACTCTAATGATAGAGGCTTTCAATGAAATTCAGTCATTCCATTGACTAAGGGGTCCATTCTTTATGTAAAGGTAATGGTGGTGGGTTTTCTTTGATAGATTCAACCCCGCAATGCAGAATATGCGATAATTTATTGTGGAAATATCAATGGGAAATATTCCGTTTACTTAATAAGTTTATTATCTTCTTGTGTCACATAGTATTGGATGATGTAATAGTATAAGGTAATATTATTATGTTAATTATTCTTAGAAAGATGAATCCATTTCCTCTAAAGAAACAACTTCTCATGTCCAATTTCATGAATTTTAAATTATCAATAGGTTGGATGAAAGCATCATCTAGATCATCCCATGGGATAGTAGAAATGGTGTTGTGATAAACCTTAGTGGTTAATATCTATTTTTTCTCTACTCTTATAAGAACCATAATTTAGATACGTGGTTTCAAATTAGTTGATGTTGGATGCATCAACTTAAATCATTTGAACTACACCATTGAGGGTGTAAATGAGGCAATGGTGATATGATGAGATGACAGATATATAAAGATGAAGATAAGGAATCCCCATAAATTCAATGAAGGGGGTACCATTTGAGAAAAAAAGGAATTCATCACTTTTTAGCAAGAATCCAAATTGGATATTCAATTGGGTTTATCCACATTTTCTATTCTTTATCCTACAATAGACCTAAATATTAGGGTAAGACTGACTAAAATATGATATATTTGGTCCTAGCATACGGAGCATATGGGGAATGATGAGATTATTCTTGGAACTACATTAAACTAGATAAGAATAGATATATTCTACATTTAGCTATACATTTGTATACAGTGTTTGTATGTGTCCATATATATCGAAGTCCTCATCATCTCCATTGAAAAATATGACGGATTAAAATTCCTATTTCTTAACCTTCTTGGAATTATAGTCTTCTACAAAACCTACTAATTATTTATACTATATGGGGTTTTCAAGACCAATATAAGGTATTTAAACTTTTAGATAGATTATTGGATGGAATTTTTAATTGATATCCTTGTAGGTATGCTAGAATAGTTCTTTATAAAATCTTGCTCTCATGGTAGATGAAAATTTCTTCCCAAAGGGGTAGTTCATGGGCTCAAGGCATGATGAGTGATACTAAATATACCAATGGATTCTTTATGTTTCTAATAATATCCCTATGATCATCACCTTGCTCAAAAAAAATCACTAATGGATGATAATTGGCCAGTTGAGGCTTCGTGTTAGCTAGACATGTCTGATCATGATGGGGTTATGGTTGTTCATCCAGGTCAGTTAACACGGACAGCTATGGTTGCATTTATGATAGAGAAGGCTCAGAGAAAAATGTCTATGGAGATCTACATAGATATTTTCTGGTCTTGGTGGCATACACATCTTAGCCTAAGGTGATGTCCTATGTATTCTGATAGTTAGTATTTCCTCAAATATTTCTTCATCAACACCGACTAGAGGCACTCAAAAAACATATTGGACATTCCTCATCATTGGGTATTCATAAAGGGATCCACTAACATGACTATGATCATAGAGGAATACTCTTGGTCATCAAAAGAATAATCTTTCTATGATGGGTGGATCCTGGGGGTTATTCAAAAATCTTGGATCATGAAATCACAGAGGGTACAAGATATTAATTATCACACTTGGGTGACTTTTCATTCCCTTTTCCTATCCTAACATACTCATCTGATAATTGGAAGTCTATGATGTAGATGTGAAATTAATAATTTATAAGGTTCAACAACATCAAGAGATTCAGCCTTCCAAAATAGGTGTGGATGACACTATGGTATTGATCAACTGCTCTTTGAACCATCTAATCATCTTACTTCTAGGTCTTTCAATTGGATATCTGTTTCCATTGACCATCATTGTCACTAGCAGGATCACATGAGACGTGTTCCACTTGATACAAGAAATTTCCCAAAATGACGACACTAATTCCCACTTTGTCTAGAAGCCAATCCATGAATAGATATAATTGATTAATGGTATTTCTAATGATTTTTTATAATGTAAATGGCCAATGATATAATTACACTCTTCTTCACGGTGCTTCTTTCTCTATGAAAACAAAAAAATCCATTGTTCTATGTTACTGAAGAAATAACAAGGAACACATACATTTTTTAGTTAATAATTATTTTTCCTCCTTTCTAGGTATAGAACACTATGATTTTTACCCTGATAAGGGCCTGGATCCCATGGAGGGTCTATATCCACATTCACTCATCTTTGATGTTGTACTTGCCGGATCTGTGCCTATAGATTCTATACTGGGAGTGCTTAATGTTGAAGAGGATGTTGCACTCATTAAGGATGTGATGGATAAGGGGTAACAACTCTTGAGAATCTGGTTCCTCTACCTATATGGAACTCATAGTTTATTCTATGGTGTACCTTCTAGTGGGATATGGGAGAAGAGATTCTTGTTACTAGAAAACCTAAATCAAAAATTTCTCTCAACATAAGGCCTTATTATAAAAATATAAAAACCCACTTGGGATGTTCAAAATGATTAGGGTAGATATTATACATGTCTTGATGTTCCCCATACACATTTTCAAGATCTATTCTTGGGTTATTGTTATATCGACTTAATACATAAGTCCCTACCAGCATATGAAGAAGTATGTGACATTCCCATCAAGAAGATACCTACACTTGAAGAGTTCGTCAATACTTGTGTTGTGCTTGGTTGAACTAAAATGAGAGAGGAACTAGATGTGACTATATTCCCAACCTTTGATATAACCAATCAGAAACACATTGCACCTGAAAAAGGAAGGTTATTCAAATGTTTGTATAAAAGATCAGATCTTGGTATCCTCAGGTTGCATTGGGGTTCCCAATATAGACTAGCACCTCAATATGATTTTCGAATAATGCAACATGAGGTCATCAATATTTTTTAAATGGTAAAATATAGGGTCCCCAAAATCTAGGGTTTCTCTCATGACATCCACAAATGCTAGGTATGGCTTACTGTCAAGTGGGACTTACAACTATTGCATCTCAAGGACTTCAATGTGAGCAGTGTGAGTGACTATCAAATCATGTTAGTGGTGGTTTCTATCTTGAATATGATCATAACCACCAATACTTTGACAGGCCCATTAACATGGAAAGAAGGCTCAACGGCTCATGGAGTGTCTCAATATTTTTCTGGAAATAGGTTATCACACTATTTAGCTATATTTGGATGCTCATATGACAATCTCTTTCCATGGGCTCCCACCACCACTCTATCTATACTTTAAGGATCACTAGGCTCAATAAGGGGAAACTGACTATGTATGAATTGTGGATTCCCATGAAGAGAATTAGGATTCTATTGAGGAGTTACATAATCCTTGTGCATCTCAGCAATGAGCTCATCAATGGTTATTTTCTTATTAGTGACCTACTAGATAGGGGTGATAGTCATACGATCAACTTATTTCTTTGGTTCTTATCAGATTGATATTATGTTTTATAGGTCTTAATGAGATATATTTCATTCCTGATGATTCAATTCGAAGAAAATTATTTAGATGGATTCCCAAGGATAACAAAATACCTTTGATGGTGGGTATGAACACATGTATGAGGGTCTACAGGGTATTTTTATTCCATAGGGGTGGGTTTTCCTAGTTAAAACATGAAATTTATATGTTTTCTTGTAACTAACTAATGGTCATGTTCATCTTAACTATACTAAGAGGAAAATATTAAATATCTATGGGTAGGTCTGGTTTTTGATGGATAGGGATAAAATGGAGAGCCACATACTATCCCCATCACCAAATATGAACATGTGAAGATTCATCTCCCATAATGATTCATATAATTATGAGGCTCATTATGCATCTATGTTAGAGGTTCTAGTGGTAGCCGAGCAATATAGGGTAATGATCCAGTAGTATTATTGCAAAATCATCCATTCAACATTACAGATCAGAGTTGTTGAAGTGCACCATGATTCCCGGGCAGACCAACTAATGGTCATAGAAATGATCAACCATCATATAAATAGTTTGTTGGAAGCATGAAACCTTACCCTTAATGAGTGAATCTTGGATTTAAAATTAGGATGGTTCATTCTTCTAGAATACAACAGTCAACTGATCAGCATCCAGAGTATCCATAACTTTTCTTTCTTAGAAGAGGGGGTATGATCTTAGTTGGTCCAAGATTCATTTGGTCCTCGTTGGGAGATTATAAGCTTCATTGGTGTAGATTGGTAAGGTAGTTTGTTATCCCGGTGGAGGAGGATTCACTACATGAGTTATCTATTGGCTGCACTCTATGAAGTCTCTCAAAAGAGGTGTCGACCATATCATCATGTCTTATTTTGAATAGGTTCTCACAACATCCTCATGTGTCAGGGAAGTGATGCTCATTGATATTTGAAATTGATGATCATCATCTATACTATTATAGAATAATTTTATGTGACCCTGGAAAGGGTGTATAATGAAACATGTGATGGTAGAGATGTATGTGTCATGATTCCCTTGGAAGGAGCTAGGAATTCATCCACCTTCATGTACATGTATAGGGATTTGGGGAAACTATGAATATCACCTTATGGAATGAAAAAAATTGCCTTTCAAACTCCTTCCTCAGACTATTATTTCAATCAACGGTGTGAAGGTTCCGTCATTGAATCGTATTTGTCCTGGCAATGTGAAATCTAAACGAGATTGATGATGACTTGAGCACTTACCAATATTTTTCCTCAATCAATAGTGGTTATCTCTTCCACCCTGGGACCATTCTTCAGGGAAATGTGACTATTAGACACATGGAATACCGCCATTATAGTGGGTGATATCATGGAGAGGAAATCCTCTTTGAGTAGTCTAGATATGGGGAAGGCATATGTATTGACTATTTTCTAAGAAGTGAGGACCTCTATGGTGACTGAAGTGGGATTGGGGAGGACCTCTGATTTTGTTGTGGTAAATCGTGGAGGACCACTTCTTTAGTAATTTGATACATTGGGAGGACCTCCAAACCAGTTGTGATAGCTGGTAGGATACGTTCATTTTTCAGCAGAATCCTAAGGAGGACCTTCTCAACGATCTTTATGTATATAGGGATGACCTATATGTTGAGGAACGGAAATATAGAGAAATCCATTATACTTGATGCTTAATATAATGGGAGAACAATATCCTTGAATGGTGGGCACATGGTAAGGGACTCCTTGTTGAATGTTGGATGATTGGGGAGGACCACCACTCTGGTTTGATGTTTCATGGGGAGGACCTCTATGCTGGATGATGAATATAGTGCAATGAATAACATCGTACTGAACATTATTGAGGTGTGTATGTCCTTTTCATTGATCAATGCTGCAGTAGAGAAGACCGTTGATTTATCTATGAATGGTGTGAGGAGGACCTTCACACTGATTGGATTTGATAAGGGGAGGACCTTTGTGTTAAATAGTGGTAGTGGTATGAGGAGGAACTCCATACTGATGGAGGAAGTGGAGAGTACCTCTACATGAACTTGGAATAGAATGAGGAGAACCTTCACATATAAATTTAGAGTATGGATGACCTCTATTTCGGTTGTTGATGGAGAGGATGTGACATCTGTACAAAAATTAGTCATCAGTGTTTGGAGAGTAACATATTTTGGTGGTACTAACGACTGATAAATTCATCACAGCCATCATGGTGGGAGGCTAAGGTCTCGATCCATGTGGGTAATCAATGGATCCATATTCTTATGTCATAAGAATTTAGAGGAATGTGACGTAAGTCATAGGAAGCATGGGGGGTGTGGAAGATGATGCCCGCTATCAATAATTCTTCAATTCCTTTTCCCAATAATGATGTTGAGTGGTCTAGACCAATGATAGAAGGGGTTGTATAGTCTGCCATTTATTTGGACAGAAAGTCCTATCATTATTGGTGCTGATGGGGCCGGATCGGATACATTTGTGGTGGGTCCCTCGTGGGATTCATTGTCATGGTGACTTATTCATCCCCAACCGCCTCATAATTTTGGATAGAGTGATACTATTTCTCTATTGATAGGACCTTGAATCCTCTTTTTAGTTGATCGTGGATGGGTTACTTCCTATGAGGCCGTTTAGCACTATTGTTTTAGTGAGGAGCTAAAACCTCCATGTCTTGGCAGTCCATAACTCTTGTGGGAATGATCCCTTCTAGCTCATACCAAAAATTGAGGGTCTCCATCACACTCCACTAGATTATGTATGTGGGTGAAATGGGTAATGGGAGCTCAGTAGCTTTGGTCATTGCATAAGTCATAGATGTGGTAGATTTTTAAGGGATTTCTAGACTAACATTTATCCTTCCCCCGCATCTGTAGGTGTCAGATGGTTGATTCATTATGGATGGGGTACTCCAAAGCTGGTGTATTCAGCCCTAAATTTATCTATAAGGAAACAATTTCTATTGACCTTGAATGATTTATGATTCTAAAGGTGTAGTAGAAACTTCACTAACAATGCCATAGACTGTAATGCAAAATGTTTTACTGACCTATTTTCTATTGAGTTTCGTGACTTTCACATAATTTTTATGGTATGTCCTTTAATTAGAAAGTTTTATCCAGTGACATTCCAATATTATTATTTTTAAAATAAAACTAGTAACCATGTTGTGGATTATAGGTTCATTTCGAGTTCTACATTTTTGATTCATGCACACTCTATGAGGCCAACTCATGTGTATGATTGTGAAACAATGTGATTTTTCCCTGAATCCTCACTTTCCAATGGGGTGAATATTTTATCACCATCATTGGTGTCTTATTCTACATGTTCTAAAAAGAATGTTGGTATTGTTGTTCCTAAATCCATGGATTCCTCCTTGGAACATGTATCCTAGTACGGTTATCCAACATCGAGACATGTCATGTTCATGGAACTCATTCATGGTGTCATCTCTTGGTGAACACTATATAATTATGCTACATCTCTTTGAAAATTGAAATAGGTCATGAAAGGGTAGAAAAATTATTTTAGAAGGTTGGTCATATTAGGTATCATTGGCACATATGTATGTTGGTGTCATTGGTCACCTATATTCTTCCCCATAATATGGAATCTCATGGAGTAATCTTTGTCATAGAACCCAAGGAATCCCATGTCAATCACAAGGTATCTAAAGCCAAAGACATATATTGTTCGTGGATTTCATTAATGGGATCCCATTTCTTACGTGAGGTACAGGACTATAGGTGAAAATATCTTCCATGGTTTTCACCTCAGTAATCCCATGTGTATCATGAGGTAGCTATTTGGGGTTATCACAGGTATGCATCATGTGGATATAGATCTGAATGTTTGGTTGTGTTCGATTTGGAAATGATTTTAATGTCATATGGATACATAATGTTTGTCCCTAAGAGGTAATATGTAATACCACGAATTCAAATCCCTAGTATGGAGAACCATGAAGGATTACCATTTTGATGGATTAGAACACCTCATAGAGGGGGATCCATGAGGTGTTCCATATAAAGGCCATTTTTCTCACTATGATGGTTGATCAGAATACCATTTATGTGGATCCATGGGGTAAATCTCTAGGAAAGAGTACCAAGTTATACCATTGGCCATGATTAAACCTTAAATATTCATCCTATATACCCTACATTGAGGAAAGGGATCAAAATCCATGTAGTTCGATACCATGATTTAATGTTGTGGGATATGAGAATCCCATTCAATTTAACATCACAAGGTAATGATTCTTCTATTACGAGGGAGAATAAATGAGGGATGGTGTTGGTATTATTAATGGAAGATATCATCCATAACTGGATCTCTCTTGTTTGGAGTTTTATGGTGAATATGAATTGATCTTCCCTAGGGAACCAGATGGTATGTGGTCTCTCAGGGGATATGCATGATATCATAGGGGATGTGACATGGATAAAATCAAGATGGAAGTAGATGTTGGGTTTGGACATTAGGGAAGAATCCTACGTATCACATTTAGTATGGAATCAATGACCACAATGTTTTGAATTATTAGGGGATCATACCTAAAGATGACACCCAAGAAGAATATGGATAGGGCTTACGTATGGAGTTTTTCTATTTGACTGGAGGTTGGGGAATATCAGTGGATAAGGACAATAGAGTGAGTATGGAGGTTATAGATTATGAATTTTGGAGGTCCATTTTTTTAGATTGGATTATATATTTCATGAGTTCTATTAACCTCTATTAACACATGAGTCAGTCTTGGTGTGAGAAATAAAAATAAGTAGTAGACCTAGCACTTGTGTCATAAAAAGAATATCAACAAGGGATGTTGTGGGGATTGCATGTGGATAAATACAATAGAGGATGTCATTCAATTTAAGGAGGATATCATTCCATGTGAGGAGGAAATAATTCACTAATATTCATACATGTATTATTATGTTCTTTTGGCACTTGGTATGTGGGGAATACAATGAGGAAGTATAGAGTGAAAATGGGTGGGGATTATGCATGAAATATTCCATGAGTGGGTAGGTGTGGGGTTTTCCCATTCTAATTAAACATGGGGAATCATGTTCTTTCAATATAGAATAAAAATATTGTTTTATGTAATGTGATTATAAAATTTTTATGATGTTTAATTTCATATAACTCAGATATGGTTCTAGTTTGTTTTACATTTTGAAACTCAGTGGTTGGGGACTCACTCATTACATTTTGGGATTACCTAAAAATAAATCCTGAACTATTAGGTGTAAATTGGATTTAATATGGACTTGTTTAAATAATGGGTATGAGAGGTTGGTCATAAGGTTCAGATTAGAGTCCTAGTTTATAGAAACAATTTGGTTTTGAGTACCCATTTTTAGAATTAGGTGTTGTGGAGGTGTAGGGGACATTAGGTTGGGGAAACAAAAGTTGTTGCATACTTGTATAGTGGGTTATGTAGAAGAATTTTCCGGTCCATGGGCACTTTAATTGGTGTGGTCTATTGAGGAAAATTGATAAGGTGTGCACAAGATTTATTTTTTCACTCAAGGATGAATTTTCACACTAGATGGAGCTCTGTATGTAGCCGACATGGAGTTAAAAAGTATGGGAATGGATTACTGAAATGTGCACCTAGTTAGTTTTGGACATGTAGGTAACCTATCATGAATGGTTTTAAAATTTTATTGCTCCATGATTTCATGATGGAATAGAAGATTGGTATTACATACAACAAATCAACATTTTTTTATTCGGGAGGATAACACTAAATAATAAGGTGGGATTCTATTTACAGACATAATCTTGAATTATGGGCATGAAATATTATAGTCATTGAATATGTCTTCCACATAGCTTAATTATTTTCCACGAAGACCATATGTGGATTGAATCAGTGTGATATCACATTTGGTGCATAAGCATCCTGACCACAGATGAGGGTTCTTTTAGAAAAATCTTGAAATATTTCATGCAGTTTCTTATGTAATTAAAATTTTCATTAGTGGTGGAAAAATAAATATTATCTCCTTTGGAATGAAAGGGTCTTCTATGAAATGTTAAATATTTATCATATGCATGGAAACAGGATTGTTCAACCCTTGTTTCCCCTAGAGTGGCCCCTTGAGTCAGTTGATGTATTTCATTTTCCCAAAGTTAGGAGTGTATGGATTTCAATAGAATTTTGTGCCAATAGATATACATGGTTTCTCTGCTAATTTATTAGGACCTCCCCTATAATTCCCTAGAGGATTATTTATATTGACCATTTGATTAGATAAACCTTCTTGAGGAAGTATCATCAATCCCATTATGAAATCTTGAATCACTAAATTTAATGTCCCGTGACTATATGATGTAAATCATACCATCTGAAGTAGATTAATCAATAATAAGTAATATCAATACTGTTGTAGGATCCATAAATTTGTTTATTCCATTAGAAAATTTGAAAATTTACCTATGACATTCTATGAAACTTTTGATGTCTGAAAGGTGTGTTCCTATCATATCACCTTTTGATATGTCAAACGAACTACATTTGTTTTCATTCCAATTATCACAATATATATAAGATTCATTTCATAGGTTTATTCATTATATAAAAACAAAAAACACCATCTTGTATAGAAGTAAACACCAAAATTCATATTCATACAGATTTATAACATAATAATCCCCCCATTACATTGTGATTATAGATCCATTTGGAAACAAATTGATATATACACTGGGAATTATTAATATACCCCCTTTTTATATAGGGAGATTCAATAATTGATTTTTTTTGGGTATCGTACCCTATATAATAATTTTAGAGATATTAAATATCATATAATAAATCAATAATAAAGTACCAGAGTAGGAGATATTTTATCCCAAAATAATTTAATAAGTTTGATCTCCCATACTCTCAAAAAATGGTATTTTTTAAGAATAATTCAGTATGAAAACCAAAATAATTTCCCCCCCTTTGAAAAGAAGACCCATATACATCAATTATGTGAGAACTATTGTGTGTTTCTAAGGATTAGACCTATAGATTTTATTGATTGTCAAAATATTCTAATCAACTCACAATCAAACGTTATAATATAATATAAAAAGGAAATATAAATTGTAAAACTGACCTGAAAGCATGTGAAAATAGAGAAACTAAATCATCATGGAAATTAGGAATATTGTTTCCCAGATTAGGAGAATATCTTGATGTAACCAAATTTATGGGTGATTTGTAGATATAGATGTGTGAAAGAACCACAATTATAAATCTCATATGTTTCTTACACATCATATCTTGAAGATCAACTTGAAAAGAATCCACTTAAGCTATGAAATCCAAAATATATTTTATTTTAAGATCATTTTTATACGTAATATTGGCTTATAATGACAAATCACTATACTGAGTTTATAAGATATAACACCATATCTAATTGGTTACTCTATGGCTATGTAACCAATTAATATTTCTTTCAAAACACCCATTATATATGATTTTAATTCATTTAAATACACTTTTTCAAATATAACATGGAAGGGGTACAAAAAGATAACGCTGAAGATGGTTAAAAATATATTTGTATAAAATCATACTCACATTATGGATCCATTGACTTAGGTCCCAAAGACTAAAACTCATATTTTATATCAGCTTCTTCTTCATCCTCAAAAACATTGTAATGGAGAGATCCATAATGAAATTTATTATTTCTGTCCTTAGGTCACATAACATTATTTCATATAGTTTGACCAAAAAATCAAACAAAACATTTTAAACTGATGTTCTTAGAGGGGATACCTCAACTCTTCCTTCAGAATCAATATGATAAATCTAATATCATTCCATCACTCATGGAATTTATGGGATTGAAGGTCTACCATGATTTGGCGGGATTCACCCATTATCATCATCATCTGATTAAAATTGATAAATTCCTAGTACTAATAAACATAGAAACATTTCCCCATTATATTCTTCATCTTCTATATAAGGTATTTGATCAGTTTAAATTATCGTTCATATAGTGGAATACATCTCTAAACATTTTCATTTTTAGATAGACATGATTCATCCCAATTAGTATCATCATAAAAAACAACTCACAAAATTATAATACATCAATAAGATCATAATATTGTAATTCAGCTTCATGAGAAGGTAGTAAAGAAGTTTTATGAGGTTAGAAGAAACTGTAGGAGAGGATTCCCTAACATCCTCAAACATTTTCCTGACTTCCTCACTATAGTCTTCCACCTCATTTTAATTTAATTTCACTTCCATAACATGGTCATACTGATCATCTAAGGAATATAAAAATATTTCAATTGGATTTATACAAGGATCTAACAGGTCCCATGTTCTGTCTAAATTCATTATAAGTTTTAATTTCCCATAAATATATTCACCATTTTCCAAATATTTATTCATCTGGGGTTAAAATTTACCTTCATGTTTACACATATCTTTTAATTTAAGCGCAAACCATCATCAGAAACCAATTTTTTTCCCCCTCAGAAACTAATCCCATAAAATCCAACATGGACGTTAAAAACATGGGATAAAGAATTGTATTGAAAATCTAATAATAATTATTAAACATCTCATATATGTGTCTCATCACATATATTTGTAAACATATTTGAATCACATTATTATTTAATAATAGAAAGAAAAAGTCTCACTGCATTTGGATTCTAATGTCCCCTTTCTAAAGACTAATGATATATTGTATAATCATTACCAAAATATTACATTCTCTAGTAATCTCCACTTCATTCAGCCTTCTAAATGCCCTATTCTCATTTAATTCATCAAGAGTACACTAAAGCAAGAAATATTCATGATTTAGAGGATATGATATCTTATAACAATCATTCTATCCATATTTATGAAAACCCAATCTCATAGACTATATCATTGAATTGTGAAAAGAATTCACCATTTACTATTGGAAGATTAGTATCACTTTTATCTCTAAGAAAGGTTTTTCTTCCAATGTAAAACTATTTACAAAATAATGGATAAAATGGATTATGAACATTATTATGAAATTCCTATTAGCATTACTTATGAATCTATTTTGATAATTATTAATTTTTATAATGAATAAATTATGAATCAAAATCATTTTCAACATATATATATTCTAGTTTAATAAATTAATATTATTCATGATGACTATATTGATCGAGTTACCATGGTATTTCTTAAAAATCATTGAAGGAGGTGATGCAGATAAAATGTGCAATTTTGAAATTTTCTTACTCTTACCATCTTTTCATTGCTATTCAAATCATGAAAGGATTAGTATTGTGTTCGAAATATATTTTTAAGAAATAAAGATTCAGGAGAGGTAGAGATCAAAACTATGGACTTAAAAATGGAACAATATTTTTATGGGAAGGATGTGAAATGATTCATATTATTATTTTTAATGTTATTCAATCTGTTATAGATTAAAATAATAATATATTTAACGAAAATACTTCCTAAATAACTAAATAATGATTTCATATATAATCATTGAAGGTAGGTATACTAACCAAATTATCAATATCTCATAGTAAGTGTATTGAGAATAAATTCATGATATATTAGTTATGTAGTGGTAGGTATACTTACCGCATGACAATATGGTTATAGTAACATTATAAACTACATGAAAAAACCCCTTGCCAATTAATATAATATATAGAAAACGCATTAGTATATCATAACATACCATGTGAATAAAATGTCATGGTCACTTAACTAAATTTTTGAATTTAACATCATGGTTAGTCAATTACGAAACTAGTTAATATAATATATATAATCAATTATCAAATAGATTAATAAATACCAATGTAATGATTTATAAAAATTATTTGGACAAATAAAAGTGTTAGAAATGATTTGAATGATTCAAAAATAATTCAATTTCCTTAATCATGTCTAATACATCTCATTATATCGATATTCAATGGATTAGTAAAAATATCAGAAAACCAATGTTATGTGATAATGAAATCAATAGTTATAACAACCTTTTCAAAATATTCTCCCAAAAATTGAAGTCTTAAATTAGTATGTTTGTTATTTAATTAAAAATAGGATTCATATAAATGTCAATAGAACATGTTTTATCATTGTTTATAGTTAAATGTCTAAATATATATCAATAATCTTGTAATGTGTGTTTCAACAACAAATTGTTTTCATAAACGCTTCTAGTAACTATGTACTCAACATCCATAGAAGATTGTAAAACATGGTATTTATCTTTACAACACCATGACACTAGAGAAACTCTAAAAAAGAGTCATGTTCTAGAGGATATTTTTTTTCTAACATACAATCACCAAATCCTTTATCTAAATAACTATAAATTTTTCTAACACCCAAATTTTCATATACCTAACCCTTTTATTTTGTGTTTTGAATCAATACTAATAATGTGTGGAGATTTAAATCATCCAGGATGGTCATGAAATGTTTTTTATGTTTTCAAGGAGTTTAACATTTTTTTATTTTTATTTGAAATCATGAACCATCTTATGGAAACATATCAATGTGTTTTGGGGTCACTGGGTAGGATCACAGTTGGTGAATGATTTTCACAAACCATTTGAGTGACTAGGGGAAACCATGAAATGTAAAATAGTGGGAAAACATGGATGGTTCATGGGTTATCTAACTATATTATTTGATAGTGCAAGATTTGGACTTGAGATAGTAGAACCACAAGACAAATCCAGGATTTTTTAAGCGATGAAATCCAAGAAGTGTGTATTCATGGCTTATATTGTAGCACATGAATGGTTGGTACACAGTTTGAAAAAAACATACGATGTATAGTTGGAACCAACTAGAGTTTTTGTTTTAATTTGAATTAATACCTGGATTCAACATTATTTCTCTAATCTCCAAGGATCTTGATCCTCTTAACCTGCATAGGTTTGAGACACAATTCACTTTGATCGGAATATGTTCTGTATGAAAATAAAAGTGTATTAGAGATATGTAATCACTAGTAACTCGTTGTTCACTCTCTTTATTACATATTCTTATTTGATCCATCCTTATTAATTCCAAATGGATCATATATATACATATATATATTAAGATGGATGGATCTATTTTTTGTGACATGAATCTTGAGAAGAACATGTTGAATCTAGTGAAGGTAAGGTAGTGTGATCTGATATATTTATTCTCTAAGTGTCATTATTAATTTTTTCAATCCATTGAGAGTGAGTTGGATTAGCTCTAACATCCATTATTATAGAACATTAATGGGTTTTTAATTAATGTTATTCTTGAAGTTATTGTGAAAAGCTTATGTTATTATTCATGAAAACCTTTGTTATTAAAATTTCATAATGAAATATATACAATTAACCTCACAATATATATTTTTGTATTTTACAATGAAACTATTATGGGGTAACTATGAACCATTACAAAATCCCACTAGATATAACCCATCATGAAAATAAAACATCACCACCCACATCATAATTCGATAACCACACCTAGATTGTTTTCAAATTCAAATTCCAAAAAACATAAAACAGATACGGATCGCATGTCATTTTTCCTCCTGTGAAACCATTCCTCTATCACCTCACTACCACAAGCACGTAAAATAGATATGAACCATGTGTGTGTTGGTGTGTGTGTGGAATCTTGGGAATGATTATGAAAAATTATGATAAATTGATTAGAATGTTCATTTGTTGATTTACATAGAAATAATTTTAATTTTGATATAAATTGTATTAGTTTTTATCTTGAAATTGGTTTATATAATTTTTCTAACTAGTTATTTTCCATATATTTTGATTTGGGATTTCATTTGAGAAATGATTCTGAGTTTATAGTCACCCCAAAATGAGAACTATGGTGCAAATGAAAATTCCATCTATTAGGAAAAAAATAATTTTAAGTGTATTGTACTTTGCTAGTGATGCACTATGATACCGTGGGTAGGGAAGTTGGAGTCGGATCATGAAGCATGTTCATGGTTTACATTAAGTAATTCCACATTCATGTCTTTTTGTATTGTCATATTTCTTTAAAAATCATTTATTTAAATTTTTTCCATTATCACTCTTGTATTTTTTTTACTATGTATTGTATTAACATTACACGTGCATCATATAGGTGAATATGGTGATTATTTTTCAACGTTAATATCTATTTTTATCTTTATAAATAGAATATCATTCCTCAATTTTTTCCTAATACGATAACATTTATTTTCATCCTTTAATTCCATGGGGATTTCACATAAGGCCAGTAACACCTTCTTCACTCATCAAGCCAATAAAAGGGTAAGATATTTTAAATGGTATCTATATTATTCAATATTAAATTTGGGTTTTTATTAAAGAGATATGATTGTTAGCACATTTTGTTTATATAGTAAAAAGTAATAGATAACCATTTTATATTGAACATCAATTTACTATATTGGTTTTTATATAAAAGTGTTATATGTATCATCTAGGTTTATTGTCAACCAATCATCATTTGATTAGCCAATTAGTGTATCATATCATGCAATTATTAATAAGGAATCCCACTAGGAGTGCATTACTATATATGTTATTGATTATTTATGAGAATAGGTAAACATAATTTCAAATGGATATATTTTTAAAAGAACAGTTGTTGTATATGTTCATTTAGTATTTTGGTATTTTGAATCCATCTGTTAGAAGGGAGTGAGTCTAAATGAATGTTTTTTCCATTATAGAGAATATATATGGTTAGACATTTTAGGATTCATCTGGAAGAAGTAATAGAAAATTTGGTTTCCCCTGAGCCACATGTGAAGAAATAGTTAGTTGAACTAATCATTCAGGATTTATAAGATGATGATAGAGGGAACAATAATTATGATCCCTAAAAATAGGATCACTAAGTCCAGTTTTGGAAGAATAATCCACCCACGGTATAGGGTGATATTGTGCATGACAAAGAAGTGTTGAAGATAAATTATATAGATCAAATCATTGATTTTCATGGACATCAGGTGATATAAATTTAATGTTTTTGACCAAAATTCTTGAGGATCTAGAAAACCAATGGTGGAATTAAGTTGACAAGGAAAATATTGACCTTGTAATTAATTTGGTTTATTTTGGGGAATTTTTCAGCAAGTACTATTTTCCTCCCACTTTTAAAATGTGTAGAACAATTGATTTCTTATATTTAAAGATAGAAAATTTCCTGGAGATAGAGTATGTATCCATGATAATGGACATAGTTTAATTTGAAAAAGATATATATTTTATTTTATCTTTGAAGGAATGTGTATTTCAGTTGAATATATGATCAGAAATTCACTCAATTATTTTCTCACTTCATATTACATATTATACATAGATGGTCAACATTGTGATTGTAGTTGAAATTGATATCATGGGAAATATAGTTGGAGGGAGAATTTTTATTATAACATCAATTAGTGGGAAAACTAATTCTTGGATTAAGTGGAAGAAGGGATCATAATTAAAAAATATGGTATATCTTTTAGTTAGAGATCGAGATAAAAAAACTACCCTCATTGATCAAAATGATAGAAGGGATGTTTGTAATGTTGTTTCTTTGAGCATATCTTGAGAAATTAAATGACAGAAAATAGAGTATGTCACATCTATAACAATACTGGACATAACGAAAAAATCTCATATAAATCCAACATTTGGAAATGGAAGTGCATCACATCATTCTAAAACATCCTACACATTAACCAAGTGACCTGTTTAGAAAAAATCATGCCACATACTAATGTGAGTCAAGAAGATTCTATGATAGACATGACTCTTTAGTAAAATAAATATCAATTTGGAATCAAGGAATATATGGGATTATATATGAAATTATACGATGTTGATAAAATGATCATAGGTGATTAATATGGTCCATAGATGATGAAACATACAATTCTTTTCAATTAAACCCTTATACAGTCCTTGTTTGATACTGGGGCATCCCAATCATTAATTTCATAATGTTTTGTTCGTCATATGGGTTTAAATGTTGAAAATATGAACTCTTTCATGAAACATTAAACACCTCTTGAAAACTTGTTGATTATTGGAAAGTCCCCATACATATCATGCATAGATATTACATAATTATAGATGACTGTTCATTAAATTACATAAAAACTTGTTTAAGGATTTTAAATTTATACAACATTTATAAAAATTGAAATATAAAAAACTAGTTCATAATAGTTCAAAATCATCTCCAACATAGTTTAAAATAACTGGGCCCATTCTTGTACATATCACACGTAATACAAATCATCATGACATAGGGAAATGAAAGACAATAAAGAGTGAGCTTAGATACTTGGTTAGGATAAATTAAGGGAATATGTAAAAAAACTGGGTTCATAAGGGTATAGAAACATGATGATAAAATCTGAACACCCAAACCAAAAAATCATAGATCAAACCCAAGAGTCATAAAAAAAATATTTATCATTAATAAGACATGAATAGTAAGGAATTAAATGGAAATGATCCATGGAATCCAATTATTATCATAAGACCTAAAAAAATCATACATATAATCATAGAAAATTTTTACTATGGTATCCAAGGATAACAAACAAGTATTTAATAGTTTAGTGGGATCACTCCCCCAAAACATCAATGTTATGAAGGTTCACTCCCAAGATTATAATTGTGGACAATTTAACTTATTAAATTGGGTTCACTCCACATTCCAGTTTTGTTTATCTCTTGAGATTTCATTATTTACACAATATATTAGAGGGATATATAGGTCCCACCTATCACATAATTAAAAATATAGATAATTTTTTTACAAGATCATAAAAAATTCAACGTATGCAAATAAATTAAAATTAATGAGTTTCAATGTCATTAAATCATAGGATAGACTACAGAAATGAAATAGGTTTCGTAATCATTTAATAATTTCTTCATAGCATATCCAATGGAAAAAAAGTAGGTCTCATAATAATCTTATAATGGTATTACACATGAATGAGAAATAGGTTTCATAAACATATTTCCATTATAAATATAGACCATTTAAAGAAATAATAAAAATATTATCCTTAGATCTTATCCTTTTTAAAGCATAAGTAACATCAATGGATGGCATCAACAATGAAAAATTATTTTGAATGATCATTCAGAACATTTCATTTCTAAAATATCCTTTATTATTTGAAGAAAAAGGTTTTATAACGAAATATTTTTCAAAATTATTTTCATTGAAAATAACAATGGAAAATTATAATTGAATATTTAATAACCATTTAAAATATTTCATTAGAAAAATATTCCTTCAATAAAACATAAAACATATTTTAAAAAATTTCTTTTTAAAAAAATATTTTTTATTTATAAAAGATTATAAAATCATCGGGTGTTTTTGATGATGTCAAATTGTATTCATGTATTACTTTTTTAAACAAATATTCCTTAAAAAATTAAGAAAATGGGAAACAATCCTAGTTATTTTAAAAAAAATGATGATTCATTTTAAATAGTTTTTTTTAGAAAAGTAAAACATCTGAAAAAATTCCTTTAACATATCACTCTGAGAATGGTAAATCAATTATTAAAATATTTTTTGAAAACAAGGATATAGAATAAAAATGGGTTTTTACTGAAGTGGTAAATAAATATGATTTTTCATAAAAACAATATTTTAAAATATTTTATCATTCAAGAGAGAAAAATGAATACAAAACATATATTATCAAATAAAATAGGAATTTAAAATACATGATTTTTTTAGAGAGATTTTATAATATATCATCATTGGTAGCACAATCCTAAACATTCCAAATAAACAATGTGATTGTAACATTAATAACATACCACTATCATTATTTGGAATAATATACACAACAAAAGAATAAAATTAAATGAAACATATAATATCCTAAGAATAACTAATTTATGAAATTACATGTCAAATGGTTTTTATATAAAAATTATAATATAAGATATGTGCATGACATAAATTATGTCCCAAGGATTATATTTTGAGACAAAACCCCCTTATCGTGTTAGTAATAATCTAAACTATAAATTGATAAAAAATAAAATTAATCATTAAATTTATTTAAAATAATAATATTATGAATATATAATGACAATAGTGTGTTATATACACCAAAAAAGATATAAATGGTGAATATGGCATATGTATCCCAAAAAAAAAAGAGATCCAGTAAATCCATTACAATAATTATTTACTTCCATTTTACATGTTCAATCCCCCTATATTTTAAATATATATTTTTTTATTACAAATATATTATATAACCATAATAATTTTTTTCATACCATATATGATTTTTCCCTACTTTTTATTATCAATTTATAAAAATTCCTTGTTAAAATTATGTTTGGGGTAATAACTACTTTGATTACCTTGTGTGTTTTGGTTTTTTATTTTTGGTCCTTTTTTGTTAATCGTACTTTCATCCATACCAAATATTAACCCCGATATAAATATTACATATATTTATTATATACATATTTATAGTAATATATTAATTTTATATATATAGAAATTGAGTTACACCATTCTTAGAGATGGTATGTCATATGTATATATAAACATTTATTCCATTCTATCAAAGAATCGTAATGAATGAGGGAAAATAATATATAACCATTATAGAGTAATTATTATTTCAATATGTCACATATATTAACTAAATTTATACATTTTACATTTTATGTCAAGTGTTAGTGAGAAAATAATCACGTCACTTTGTGAGGTGACAGTCCTCCATGTACCAAAAAGACATTATTGTTTCTCCATTATTTATATATTAAGAAATAATATATGAAATCATGATTTAATAAGATTAATAAAATCATTTATATTATATACAAATTATAAACACAGAAGTATATCAATCCATGAGAGGTGGTTAGGGAAAAAAATAACATCATTTTTGGAGTTGGTAGTCAAATATACACAACATAGACAACTCTTTCTCATTTGATGGATTTGCAATATGATATAGTAAAATAAATTAATTTAATAACATATAATTATATTTAAGATTCAGATGTTATATTATTATTATTTTTATATAATATTTTGAGGAGAATGTTGACGAAATTAAAAAGAAACAATTTAATAATTTTATATCTTTTTCGAAGAGCCTCATCAGGTTTATATATAAAGCTATCATATTAGGGTTCCCTAATGAAACTACGATCCCTAGGATGATAGTATTTCTTTTAGTAATGTAATTATGTTGGTATTTGATGATCCAAATATATTTAGATCTGTGAAGGGGAAAGGAGATTTGGTGGTTGTAACAACTGAATGTTTTCAATAGAAAGTTACATCATATGATTATTCTATATAATCACATGAAATCACAAAAAATAATTACTAAGTACTATGTGACCTTTAAACATAATTTTGACACTTCTGTGTTTGGAATTTCAATAATCTGACATACAAGATTGTGATCAGTAAGATGTTTGGAGTCTGATAAGACAAAAATAATTGTTGATGAATAGTAACATACCCTTATGAATAGTTATGTTACTATTATTAATAGTGATATACCCTTATTTATAGTAACATTACCAATGATAGTATATAAATATGATTCAAGTGGAAGTATGATTTACCTATATTTATGCATAAGTTAATAAATGTTTTAAAACTATTTTTTGGAATAAATTATGATTTAAATTATATATTAAATTATTCATATTTATAAAATTATTTTTGTAAACTTGAATTAATTTCTGGATTATACAAATCCAAAAATGGTTAGGGTGATATTTTTGGTTTTGTCTAAAATACATGAATTTTTTATGAATATTAAAATACAATATTTTACGATAAATGATATACAATGGATTTATTGAGTCATTGATGATGATATTCTTATGTAATATTAATGGGTGCAAACTATCATGAACTAATTACTATTTTTTGTCCTGGAATAATCACTATTTATGATCTTGAGGGATAATTATAAACTGAGGAATTAAATATTATGAAAACCATCTTCTCCTTCACTATAAATACCTCCCCTCCATATCATTTCTATCCACTCCTCTCAAAAAAGTTTACATTCAAATATTCTAACCAAACCTCTCATAAAGATCCTCCCCCAGGTTGAAAATACCTTATTATCTTCAAAATACAAAATCCTCCCCCTTAAAAGTCTCTCAAGGAAGGTTGATTCAAGAGTTAAAATTACTCTTTTCTTTTCTTTCTTTTTTATGTTCATTTGTTCTATTTTCATTCCTAGTCTATACTAATAAAAATGGTATAAAAATCCCAGTAACATACATATACTTGTATTTTTTTCTAATAATGGGACAATTCATTTCCATCTCCCCTTTCCCCACCTTTTATTCAAAAGAAATGAAAAAACCATTTGAGATGTGTTAATTTAGTACATTCCAGGATGACGAGATATCAATTTATATTAATATCATAAATCGTGGTCATGAAACCATTTATATGGTTGAACTGGAATATTATATGTTCATTTTATCTTATTTAAATTTCTATATTCCTTATGAACTAATGATGTAACATAATAATACAAAACAAGTTAATTGTGAGAAAATTTTCTAAAATTAATTCAAGCATTTATCATTATTGATTTATATAGTGATTCACCTTAAATCTATATAAAAAATTAATTTTACCACCATGTAATATTATGTATGTTAGATAACAACATATTTATTCAATTATGGATAAAATTATCTTTTCACATGATTCTCTCTTCATGATCATACGTAAACTGATCATAAAAAAAGAAAACAAATGGACCTAAACAATGAAATTGCACCACTTGAACAATTAAAAACACAATGAATAAACATAAAATGGGTATAAAAAATAAATTAATTATATAATTGGTTTAGGGATTGTTATTTAATACACCATTTTTTTTATTCAGGTCATTAATAACAAATGGAGAACACGGTCAGACTTAAGGTAATGGATCCTCTCCATTTCACTTTTATTCAAGAATGTCCTCAATGACATGCCATTTTATTATTAATAAATAATTATGGGGTATGATTTTTAACTTCCCCCATAATTTCCTCATGATTTATAAGTGATGAGAATCCCATTTCTCTTTAATGAATCCCTCTTATGTGCACTGGATACCATGCTGATAATCTGTAAGGAATTCTTCCAGAATCTCCCTTCTTCCTTCAGGTTGACTTATATTTTTTCTAAAAAAATAATGTTATATTTTCTATTTATGTGAAAATTATAAATGGTTGTTACATGTATAAAATTAATTTATCAAGACCCTTCAATAATTATTGTTTTGGGATATACATGTTTTTATGTGATTCTCTCCCCAATACTTCCAACTAAGAAAACCCATTTTAAGGGACCTTGTTGATTTTTTACCCAATATAAAGTGTAATCTATCTTCTATTTTAACCAATAATTGATTTTATAAAATCATTCCTTTTCTATGAAACCTTATGGGTTAACCTATAGTTTTTTATAATGCATTGTTTCCTTTTCTATTTTAAAGGATCTATAATATTTTTCATAAAACCTCTCAAAAATGTTTTTATTCTTAATTTCTTAAATACCTTTCTTAAATGTTTTCAATTATACTTGGAATAACATCCCATGATACATTACTATTTTACCTTATAAATTCCAACATATATTTTATTCCCTTTCTCTTGAGGACAATTATGATACGCCCATTTGTTATACTTTATGTCAAGATTATGGTAGCCAATATTTTCCATGGGTAACACTTATGTTTATATATGATTTATTATATATAAATAATTAGGTGGAAAAAAAATATTCAAGGAATCTTAATATGGTTGTGCCCAGATAGCACTATAATTTATTAGGTAATGTTGTGTCTCGTGAGCCATTATGTGAGATGGTCTTTTTGGTTATCCTTGGCTTGTGCTACTATGTGCATCGGTCTTAGCGGTTAGCCTGGTCTTGAACTAATATGGGAAACAGTCTTGGAGGTTATCCTCGACTCATACTAAATTCATGGTTTTTATTTCCTCCACATTTTATGATTATATTTTTTTATGGTCCCATGTTTATATGTTCTGATTCTTTATGTTACATGTATTTTTATATCATTATATCATGTATTATAACCCATGTGCTAAATATTTATTCTAATTATTATTCCATTATAGGGATTTTTAGATCACCCTTTTTCATGTTATACCAGATAATCCTATGTAGATGTATGAGAAGAATGGAAGTTAGGAGCCTGCTATTAAGAATAAATAAAGAAATATTTTTTGGCCCATGTTTTTAGTTTTATATATCTAATCTTACAAGACACTAGACATAATGATCCTTTGCTTGTAATCTGAGGTATAATTTTTCTTAAAATCATGTAATTTTATATGTAAAATAATAGGGTTACTATAGTTTTATCATAGGATGGTCTAATTATATTTGGATATTAGGAAAAGATAACTTTAGTAGGAAGCTTAAGGATGAGATTACATATAACAAAAAATCTCTAAATTTTGGTAAGTATAGAGTAATTGGTTTATCATGAAAATACATCCCTATCTAGAAACCAATAGGTAGAGGTGGCTCTGGAAAAGATGTACCTAGGAGTGAGAAATCTGAAAAGATGTTTCGAGCATGACCCAGGGTATCCTGGTACCCAACAACAAGCCTCTTTTCACTACTGATTTGACACTCTCAGGGTATATGCTTTGGAAAATTCATGAGTTTAGTAAAAACCATTATTAAGGGAATAAAAAATCACAAAATAATATAAGTTAAGAAATAGACCGAGGATAACCGAGATTTAAACATAAGGAATCAGAAGTTAGGATATACTTCTCCTTTGAAAGTCTATAATTTACGTTCAAATGTTTCCTTTTTATGTTCAACAACTATGTATTCAAGAATTAGAATTGAATGTTCTTTTTCTTAGTTAATGGAGGAAAACAGGAGAACACATTCTAACAACCAATGTGATAGGAAATGGGAAGATTTCCCAAATGATATGAATGATATGACAGGAAAAGGTGATAAAAAAATCATGGCAGTACTTTCTTAGCTATATCACGTTACGAATAATAACTTGAAACATGTAGAACACCCTCCTCCTTTAAATAAATAGCAAGTTTTCCTTGAATCCTTCACGCGGTAAAGGCATCCCATGTTTAGTGGATCATCTGATCCCCTCATCAGTGAATATTGGATTATCTCTATTTAAAATATATTATCCATCCTATAGTGCATGTAAGAAGAGAAAGGTGTACTATAGGTCTATCATTATGATGGGTAAGCTGATCAGAGGTGGAAATTGATCAAGATTACAAAGTCCCAAGAAGAAATTGATTCCATGGATTGGGAGGAATTCAAAAGGATGTTCTTCAAGGAATATTTTCCTAAAATCCTTTATTCCAAGATGGAAAAATAGTTCCTTAGTCCTAAGTAGAATGAACATGAGTCCATTAGGGCGCGTGAAGAGAACATTAAAAGTCTTGCAGGGTATGCCTCTAGATTTTTCATGAACATCGAATGTAAGGAAGATCACTTCTTTAGCGGGCTAAATCTGAGTCTATAGAAGGTGTTAGAGATTCTAGACATTGATTGTTAGAGGAGAATTTTCATTGTTCCCTCATGTTTGAATTAGTGATTACATGATCTCAGTTGTCTCATGGGCCCGGTGACAAGAAGTGAAAAATGGAGAACAACATGGGTTTTTTAGCAAACAAATCCTATAATGGAATGAAGCCCGAGTATCCCACATATAAATTCTGTGGGAAAAATAATCTTGGGAACTATCTAAAGGGAATCAGGAATGGATTAAAATGTGGAAAGTTGGGACATCAGTCCAAGAAATACTGAAGGGATATATAAAATCCTACTAATGTCGAATAATAATGAATGTTTCTGATCAACGCTCAGCCAGTGGTTTAGTGTTACAACTTCAAGGAGCATGGGAGTTATGAAAAAAAATCTCTAATCCGAGGTTTGTTGGAGGAAATCCACAACAACCTCTAAGGAAAAAAGGAAGTGCTTATGCTATCACTTCTAATGATGTGGAGCTAAAAAACGATGGGGTGACTGGTAAACTAGTTATTCATTCATGAATAGTGAATGTACTATTTGATTCTGGTTCTATGAATTCTTTCATATCATTCAATTTTAGTAGAACTATTCAAACACAACCTCAAAATTTGGAGAACAACATATCTATGGGAATAATGAAGGGGTAAATTATTGCTTCCAGGGATTATAACTCCTCTCCGGATGTTTGTGGACTAAACCTCCCAGTAAATATTTTCATACTTACTTTACTGGAGTTCGATGCAATCCTGGGCATGGATTGGCTATCATTATACAAAGGCAACATCAACTGTTAGGAAAGGGATATCACTCTTCACATCATAAAGCATCCCCTAATTCTATCAACGTTTAAGGAGGAATATGAATTTACTTTAGAAACATCATCTCAAATGTGGATATTTCTTCCTTATGAGAAAGAAAATCTATCTTAAATGATGGTTAAAACGGAGAGAATCGTGCATGAAAACATTCCCATTGTAAGTGATTACACTGATGCATTCCATTAAGAGTTTTCTAGTCTTCCTACTAATAAAGAGGTTTAATTCTCAATTGAACATATTTCTAAATATCGGCCTATATCGAAGACACATTATAGAATGACCACTATAGAGTAGGAGATCTAAAGAAGCAGTTATAGGGGAATCTGGATACTTGTTTTATATGCCCAACTTCTTTACCATGGGGTGTTCCAGTCATATTCCACAATAAGAAGAATGGATCAATGCACCTACACATTGATTATCGTGATATGAATAAAATTATGACAAAGAAAAAGTATCCCCTTCCTCAGATCGATGAATTGTTTGGTCAGCTTCGAGGGGCCTGTTATTTATTTATGGTGGACCTTCAGTTACGATATCAACAATTAAATGTGAGGAAGTAAGATATTACCAAGAATTCCTTTAGAACGAGGTATAGACATTGAGTTCATAGTGGTTCCCATCACACTCACTAATGCTCAAGAAATTTTAATAGATTTAAATAATATTGTCTTTAGATATTAGCTTGAAATATTTTTTGTAGTCTTTATTGATGACATTCTGATCTACTCCAAGAGAAAGGAGGAACCTGAGGAGAATTTAAATACCTTACTAAATTCTTTTCAGAGGGGGAGGTTGTATAAAATGTATAGTAAGTGTGAGTTCTAGATGGAGGAAGTGTCATTCTTGGGGCATGTTATCACCAGAAAATGGGTATATGTGAACCCTTCTAAGACAAAATAAATTGAAATGTGGTCCAAGACAACATCTATAATGAATATCTGCTACATTCTGTGTCTAGTTAGGTATTATCAATGATTTTTCAATATATTTTCATGATTTTACAACCCAATGACAAAGATGACATGAAATGGAGTAATGTTTGTCTATACTTAGGAATGTGAAGACTGTTTCAAGGAGATGAATAGGAGGCTTATCCCTACGCCAGTACTCACACTCCGAACAAGTGGAGAACTCTTTGTGGTGTGTAGTGATTCTTCGAAGATAGTATTAGGTTTTGTGGTATTTCAAAATGAAAATGTGATAGAATATTCCTCAAGGCATCTAAAAATCTATGAACAAAACTATCCCATTCATGATCTGGAGTTTGTGGTTGTGATCTTTTCATTAAAAATCTAGTGGCATTAACTCTATAGAGGTATTTTTTATATATATACCGAACACTACAGTATAAAATATATATTCACACAAAATGAGCATAATATGTGCTAGAGAATATGGATATATATCATTAATGATTATTACCCCTCAATCTACTACCATCTCGATATAGCAAACAAGGTAGCATATACTCAAAGTAAAAAGGATCCTACATCTTTATCAATGATGATAATTAAAAAGGATTCAATCTACTTATATTTTCAGAGTATATACATCGGAATAATTAAGGTTGAAAAATAATAAATCCTTTGTCAAATGATTTCTCTACCATCCCTTGTGAATAAAATAAAATATTATCATAGAAAATATGTAGAAATTCTGAAAAGGGTGGAATCCATTAAAAATGTGGAATATTTTGATTTCATGATTGATGAAAAATGAGTTGCAAGATTTGGGTCAAGAATTATTGTACCACCCATTCCAGAGATAAAGAAGGATCTTCTAAATGATTCACATAGCTCTACCTTCTCTATCCACTGAGGGGGCATAAGGATGTATCAAGATATCTGAGATAACTTTTTGTGGGAAAATTTGAAGAAGGATATTGCTGAATATACCTCAATGTGCCTGGTATGTCAAAAAGTGAAGGATGAAATATAGAAGTCTAAGGGGATGATGAAACCACTACCCACACCAACATGGAAGTGGGAGAAAATCACCATGGTCTTTGTCAGAGGACATCCATAGAAATCCAAAGGATACAATGTTATATGAGTCATTGTGGATCTTTATGCAAAGATAGATCACATTATCTTGATCTGGGAGGACATCACATTAGAACAACTTAAATGGATACATATTAAAGAATTGGTAAGGATGCTTTGAGTACCAATATCTATTATTTCTGATAGATATTTAAGATTCCCCTCAATGTTCTGGAATAGTCTCCAACATGGTCTAATCCCTGAATTGAACTTATGTACGACCTATGATCCTCAAAATGATGTCCAATATGAGATAACTATTCAGAAAATTAAAGATACGTAGAGGGAATATTATTGGGACATCAAAGGAGGATGAGACCAACATCTTCCACCGGTTGAATTATCCTACAAGAAAATTTTCCACTCAAGCTTCCAAACGGCACCATACAAATCCCTTTATGGGAAAAGGTGCAGCACACCAGTGTGTTCGTATGTGGTCGGTGTGCGTAAGATGCTAGGATATGAAATGGTTGAAGAAATGTGGGAGAAGGTAAAAACAATTCAACAACACATCAAGGTATACCAAAGTCAACAAAATAGTTATGAATAAAACTGTCAACGAGACATTGATTTCAATGTTGCAGACATGGTATTTCTATGCATATCTTCAGGGAAAAAGGTCACAAGGTTTGTGAAGAAAGAAAAGTAATGTCCCATGTAAATCGGCCCCTTAGAGATTCCTGATCATGTCAGGGATACAGCCTATCGACTGGATCTTCCACCTACCATGTCAAAAGTATAGGATGTCATTCATTATCCCTCTTAAATAATTACATACCAAACCCTTCACATTTACTCTCTTCACAGGAGGTATAGTTGGAGAATGATATTTATTACAAGGAGCATCCAATGATGATCATAGATTATAGAGATAAAGATAAACGTAACAAGACTAATCACCTAGTCAAAGTACTATGGCAGAACCATAAGAATGAAAAGTAAACATGTGAACTATATGAGACAATGATGTAAAAGTACCAACACCAATTTATGGCTTAGAATATAAACTAAAATTTCAATGGAGAAATTTCTTAAGGGGGAAGGATGTAACGAAAAGATGTTTTTCTATTGAAATTTTCTTCTTATGGTTATGGAATATAATCACATGAAATCACAATGAAATTAACTACTAATTATTATGTGACCTTTAAACATAATTTTGACACTTATGTGATTGGAATTTTTAAAATCTGACATTTACGGTTGCGATCAGTAAGATGTTTGGAGTCCTATAAGGGAAAGATGATTTTCGGTGAATAGAAACATACCCTTATGAATTGATATGTTACCTTTATGAAAAGTGATATTACCTAATTAATACTAACCTTACCAATGATTGTATATAAATAATATTCAAGTGAAAGTATGATGTACCTATATTTTGGAAGAAGTAAATAAATGTTTTAAAACTATTATTTAGAATAAATAATGATTTTAATTAAATATTAAATTTTTAATATTTATAAAATTATTTATTTAAAAATTAATTAAATTTCTATATTCTACACATCAAAAAAAATTAAGGTGAATTTTTGGGTTTTTTCTCAAATACATGAATTTTTATGAATAGTAAAATTCGATAATTTACGATAAATGCTATATAATGGATTTATTGAGTCATTAATGATGATCTAATGATGTAATCATTGTTGGTTTGAACTCACATTCACTTATTACTATTTTTGGTCATTGAATCATCACTATAGTTGGCCTTTATAGAAAATAATAATCTAAGAAATTAAATATTTTGAAAACCGTCCTCTCCTCCACTAAATATACCACCCCTCCACACCTCTTCTCTTCACTCCACTCAAGAATTGTTTCTTGAAAATATTATTCCATAATCTATCCTTAAGCTCTTCCCCCATGTACAAGCAGCCTTAGTCTCTTCAAAAAATGAAATCATCTCCTGTTAAGAGGCTCTCATGGAAGGCTGATTCAAGCGGTAAAATTCTACTTTTAATTTCTTTCGTTTTTATGTTCCTTTCTTCTTTATTATTTCCTATAAACTACTCATCCAAATGGTATGAAAACTATTTTAACATACATATACAGGAATTATTTTATTCTAATGTGATTTTTCATTATCATCTCACCTTTTCCAACCTTTTATTTGAAAGAGATGAAAACACCATTTGAGATGTGTTAATTTAGAACATTCAAGGACGACATGTTATCAATTTCATTTACTATCTTAAATTGTGGTCATGAAACCATTTTTATGGTTAAAAATAATATCATATGTTTATTTGAAGTTATTTAATATTTTGTAATATTATTCACTCATGATGTTAAATAATAATACAAAAAAAGTTAATCGTTTGAAAAATCACTATAATTAATTAAAGTGTTTATCATTAATGTTTTATATAATGATTCACCTTTAATAAAAATAAACAATTGTATTTTACAAAAAATAAATATAATATATGTTCAGTAACAACATTTTACTTCAATTCTGTTCAGACAATACATTTTCACATGATTCTTCGTTCATGAACATAAGTAAAACAATTGTAAAAACCAAGAAAACGAACAGAAGAAACCAATGAAATTGAACCACATAACCCATTAAAAAGATAATGAATGAACTTTAAAAGAGTATAATAAATCAATTAAATATTTAATTGGTTCTGGAATTATTAATTAATAAACCTAATTTGTTTATTCATGTCATTAATAACAAGGGGAAAACACCATCAGACTTCAGGTAAGGGGTCCTCCCCATTTCACTTTTATTCAATAATTTCCTATATGATATTCCATTTTATGAGTAATCCCTAATGATGGGGTATGATTTCACAGCTAAAAAAATCCCATCATGATTCATATGTGATTAGAACCCCCTTTATCTCTCATTAATCCCTCTTAAGTACACCTGATACCATGCCGCTAATCCGTACGGAATTCTACCAGAATCTCCTTTATTCCATCGAGTTGCCCAATTTTTTTTACCAACATAAAGTAATCTTATCTATATTTGTGAATATTTTAATTCTGCGTAAATTTAAAAAAAATTATTTATCAAGACCCTTCCATCATTCTCTTTTTGAGAAATACATTTTTTTAAGTGATTCCCTCCTTAATACTTTCCAATAAGCAAACCTGTTTTAAGGGAACCTCTTAAACATTTACCCAATTTCAAGTGCCCTCTATCATTTTTAAGCAAAAAATTTCATTATAAGTTATTTCCTTTTTATTATTATAACCTTATGGGCTTAATTATGATTTTTTATAAATTATTGTTCCCTTTTCAATTTTAAAGGCTCTATAGTCTTTTCTTTAAAAGCTCTCAAAAAAATTTTAATTTTAAAATTTATTAAATACATTTCATACATGTTGTCACTTCTACTAGAGATCACATCCCATGATACATGAATATTTTACCTTATTAATTCCCATATATATATTTTAGTCCCTTTCTATCATGGGAACTTTTATGATTTGACAATTTGTTATTCTTTATGTCATGATTATGGTACCCAATCCTTTCTATGGGTAACACTTCTGTTTATATAAGATTGATTATATATTATTCATTGTGTGGAAAACAAATTCATGTATTATTAATATAGGTTCAACTAGATAGTAATCTAATGAATTTTGTAAATTTGAGTCTTAGTATACGTTATGTGTGATGGTCTTAGAGGATAGCCTTTGTTTGTGCTACTATGTGCAATGGACTTTGCGGGTACCCATAGATTGTGGTAATATGGGAAATGGTCATGGAGGTTATCCTTGACTCATACTAAATTCATGTTTTATGTTACTACCACATTTATATGATTCCATGTTTATATCATCCCATGTTTATATATACATACTCTTTATGTTACATGCCTTTTTATAACTTTATTTTATGTCTTCTAACCCATGTTCTAAGGATTTATTCTTATTCTTATCCCCTTACTAAGAATTTTTTCTCACCCATTTTTTATTTTATACCCTAGTTATCCTATAAAGATGTATGAGCACAATGGAATTCAGGTTCCCAATATGAATAATAAATAAAGAAACGTTTTCCCCCATGTTTCTAGTTTTATGGACCTAGTCTTCCAAGAAACTGGACGTACCGATCCTTGGCTTGTACTATAATGAATAATTATGCTTAAAATCTTGTGATGTTATGTGTAATAGACATGGGTCACTATATTTGGTATCATAGGATGGTCTTTTTTTTTGAATATTAGTAGTAGTGAACTTTAGTAAGACCATTAAGGATGAGAATAAGTATAAGAAAACATCCCTAAATTTTTGTAAGTATAGAGTAAGTGGTTTATCAGGAAAATACATCACTGTAACAGTACTATATCAGTTACTATAGTAGTTACTATTCAGTACTATAGCATCCAGAACTATTCACCTGATTTGGGCCTTCGGGCCACCGGTTTGGGCCTACGGGTCTCCAGGGCCTTCGGGTCATCAAAGGCCTTTAGGCCACAGGGCCTTCGGGTCACATAGACAATGGAGTAGCCCAGTTCACACAGAACAGGCCCCAGAAGAGGATCAGAGAAACATGAGTATCAGCCAACAGATGCAAAGCTAACCGGATTGGATTAATGTGAGGGTATGGAAGCTACCATCGGGACCAGGCACCGTGTAGATATGTACAGGGCCATGCAAGATGATCAGCAATGCAAGCAGGGGATAAATAGATCAATGATTTAAGACGGTGGGGAGGGGCGGTTCTAGTGGGATGGGCCTACGGGTCATGTAATGGGCATGATATGCCTATGGGCCTTCGGGTCTTGTATTGAGGTCATGTCAGGCCTTGTGCCTTTGTCCTAAGGGTCATGTACGGGTTCCCCTTCAACCCTTAAAAAAAGGGGGATTGTCTATAATAAAATAAGAAAAGGCCTTCGGGCCATTCGAGGAGTTTTGAGCCTTACCCGGGGTAACCTAGTACATGACAATGGGCTTTCCTCCACTCTTGGTTTGAAATTTCCAAGGGACACGCTTTGGTAAATTCATGAGCTTAGTATAACACATTATTAAGGGAATAAAAGTCCAATAAGAATATAAGTTATGAAATAAATCGAGGGTAACCAAGATTTAAACCTATGGATTCACAAGTTAGGATATACTTCTCCTTTGTATTTTAATTCAATCTATTCAAAAGTTCTATTTTTTATGTTCAATAACGAAGTATTTAATACCTCTGATTTAATGTTCTTTTTCTTAGTTAATGGATGGAAATAGAAGAACATGTTCAAACATCCAATGTGATACGAAATGTGAACATTTCATTAATGATATGCCTAATATGATTGGAATGTGCAATCCCAAAATCATGATATTACATGCTTAGCTGGCTCAAGTTATGAATAATAACATGAATCATGTATAACACCATCCTCATCCAAGGAAAAAGAATGTTTTCATTAAATCCTTCATGGGGCAATGGCCTCCCATGTTTAGTGGATCTTTTGATCCCCTCATCATAGAACATTAGATTAACTCCATTAATATGATATTCTATATCCTCGAGTTCTCAGAATAATATAATGTTTTACTGTCAGTTTATCATTTTGATGGGGAAGCTGATCAGTGGTGGAAACTGTTCAAGAATACAACGTCCCAAGAGGAAATTTTTTCTTTGGATTGAGAGTAATTCAAGAGGATGTTTTAAAATAAATATTTCCCTCGAACCCTCCGTCTCATGAAGTAATGAGTGTTCCTTGGACTCAAGTAAAAAGAAGACGAGTCCATCGGAGACTATAAAGAATACTTTACAATGCTAGAAAGGCACTCCTATAGAATTTTCATGAACACTAAAATCAAGGTGGATCACTTATTTAGAAGGATAAATCCGAGTATATGGAAGGTGTTGGTGATTCGAGACTCAAAAATTATGAGTAGATTGTCCATTTTACCCTCAAGTATGAAATGGTGATTGGAGACTCTCAGTGGTCTCATGGGCCTAGTGACAAGCAGCTAAAAATGGAGAACAACAAGGGTGGTTCAACAAACAAATACCTTAATGGAAAGAATCCCAAATATCCCACTTGTAATTATTGTGGGATGTATCATCCTGGGAACAATCTAAATGGAACAACAATGGGTACCAGTGTGGAATGCTAGGACATATAGATAAGAACATCCAAAGGGATATTAAAAATCTCACTAATGTGGAAGTAGAAAGGAAGTTTTAGATTAACACTCATCTAGTGGTGCAGTGTTACAACTATTGTGAGCATGATAATTATGCATACATTTCCCTAATCTAAGGGTTGTTAGAATAAATAAAAAACAATCTCCAATGAAACAAGGAATGGATTATGTTATCAATACAGCTGAGGTGGAGCCAAGAAATGATGTCGGGATAGGTACACTAGTTATTCATTCAATAATAGTGAACATTATATTTAATTTTGGGGTTTCGCATTCATTAATATCTTTCATGTTTAGTATAACTATTCAAGCACCATCTCAAAATTTAGAGGATAAGTTATATGTGAAAATATTTAATGGGGAAATTATTGCATCCATGGTTTATAACTCCTCCATGGTTAATGTTTGTGGACTGAACCTCCCAAATAATATTTTTATACTTCATTTAGTAGTGTTTGATGCTATCCTAGGCATGGATTAGTTATCTTTATACAAATCAAATATCAACTTTTAGGAAAGGGAGGTCACCTTTCACTTCCCGAAGCATCCTCTAATTTTTAAAACTTTTAAGGAGGAAGATGAATATCGTTTAGAATCATCATCTCAAGTGTGGATGTTGGGACCATGTTGGATGGGGAATGAAGTAATAAGAGTTTTTTTATAGATTTTATTCATTTATTGTCAATAAAGATAAATCAAATCACATTGTAAAGGACTTGAAAATCAGACGATGCTTTGCTTATTTTTATTTCAAAAATTTCATAAGTTAAGAGAACATGTGAAGCAATAATTACGAAGGAAATGAGGAGAAAATATGATGTTATTAATATTTAGTTTTTATTGGAAAGAATGATGTTGTTGGATGATATAAAAGTTCCAGTACTTCCTGTTGAAAATATGATGAAGCGAAATCAGTTCGATCCAAAAAAACATGACACAATAGTGGATTTGTTTATGAAAGATGAAGAATGGTTATGGGATGCAGTGAGTAGAGTAATGAACAGGGAATTAATTATTTTGAGGCGGTACAAAAGAATGTTTTAAGGATGAATTGTTTTCGAGTGTTTGAACAATTTTTGGGCTTCAAAATTAAGAGATGAAGAAATGTGTTTTTGGAAAAGGATGTTGTGTGTAGGTTTTAAGATGGATTGGTAAGTTGCGCACAACTGGAGTTCCACATTCCAAACATCAAAATCTGAAAAAGGAGAGGCGTGCACAAATGATTAGTTTTTTCATGCATGATTGATGTGATTTTGGAATGTTGTGCGCAAGGCATGATTCATGAACAAAACTTTTAAAAATGGAAATGGAAGGAAGTGTGCAAAAGATTCATGAAGTGAGTGAAAGATAATGTTGTCGCGAAAGATTCTTATTATCCCAATTCGATGTCAAATGGGATTTTTTGTGACACATTAGGATATTGGGCAACACATCAGGGTTATTTCACACAGGGGTCGAAGAGGACTATAAATAAGAGGTGACCCCATCACATATGTATGTCTTGACACATAAAGAATACAAGAGCTATGAGTCGTGGAAAATATTAAGAAATGGAGAGTGTGCGAAATAAATTGAGTTTTATGAAAGAAGGATAAGTTATTCATGATAATAGAGTTTCACTCAAAATTGAAGTTTCATGAATGATGTGTTTCACAAAAAAAGTAAAATCTTGCATGTGTTCACAAAAGTTTCACACAAGACACCTACAATGGCATGCAAAATATTTGGGTTCTTCACATGTATTCAGTTGTGAAAACAATATTTTATGCTGGATTTTATGTAGAAATGTTAAGATTTGTATTTCAGAGAATACACATGTTCAATTTTAAAGAAGTACTAAAATACTGTAATTCCCTTTTTGTGATAAGAGGGTGAACGCACACTTGTGCATTGTTTTCCAAGTGTGACACGAGTGTAAGGTAATATCCTACTCATACTAGACTTTTTTCTAGTGGATTGTGACATACTAGATTATTTTTGTACCATACCAAGGAATTAGATACTCTTGTTGACTAGTGAACCTTGTAAATCTTTTGTTCTTGTGGTTGTGTGTGTTCTATAAGGAAATCATTCTTTAACAGGTGGAAACGGTTTCTTCAGAAAGAAAGGAAACATAAAAAAAAAGATATCACTTATTCACCCACTCCCCCTCTTAGTGATACTTGGATCATGATTGGGGATCTTTAGTGGATATTTATTCGATATGTGAATTAATATCTAGCCCAAATGAATGATACAATGGAGAAAATCATGATTAAAGACATTCCCATCATGAGAGGTTACACTAATGTATTCGTGAAAGAGTTTCCTGGTCTTCCACTTAACCGATAGGTTGAGTTCTCTATTGAACTTATTCTGGGTTCTCTTTCTGTATCAAAGAAACCTTATAGAATAGCCACTGTAGAGCTGGAAGTGATAAAAAAGAAGTTACAAGAGAATATAGAAAAGGGTTTTATATGCGTGAGTGATTCACCATAGGGTTAATCGGTCCTCTCCATCAAGGATAAGGTTGGATCAATGAGCCTTTTCATTGATTATCATGAACTCAATAAAATTGTGGTAAAGAACAAGTACCCCCTTCTTCAAATAGATGAATTGTTTTATCAACATCAGGAGGACTGTTATTTCTCTATGGCTGACATTTATTTGGGATGTATCCAGTTAAATGTGATGAAATAAGATACTCCCAAAACTTCCTTTCGAACGAGATATGGACACTATGGGTTCATATTTATTTGCTTCAGAATCACTAATGCTTTAGCAATTTTCATTGATTTAATGAATAGTGTCTTTAAATATTACCTTGAAAAACTTGAGGTAGTCGATATTGACGATATTCATATGTACTCCATGAGTAAGGAGGAAAATGATGTTAATTTGAATACTATGTTAAAGACATTGAGAATGTGGATGTTTTATGCATATTATAGTAAATTTGAGTTCTAGATATAGGAAGTATCATTGTTAGGGAATTTTATCACCATCAATGGGATATCTATGGACCCTTCCTAGACAATGTAAATGGATGAGTGGTCTAAAACAACATATGTAATGGATATCCACTAGTTTTTAGGTCAAGCTAGGTATTGTCAACAATTTGTGAAGAACTTTTCACAATTATCAAACCTATTGACCATGTTGACATGGAAGGGGGTAAAGTCTGTATGGACTCAGGAATGTGGAAACTATTTCAAGGAGTTGAAAAAGAGGCTTATCACTGTGCCAGTACTCACACTCCCAATAAGTGGAGAACAGATTGTGGTGTAAAATGATGCTTTAAAGAAGGGATTTGGCAATGTTCTGAGGAAAAATGACAAATTCATAGCTTACACCTCAAGGCAGCTAAAAATCCATGAGAAAAACTATCCCATGACTGATCTGGAGTCGGAGATATTGATATTTTCGTTAAAAATACAATGGAATTATCTATATGGGAAGAAGTGTGAGATATATATTTATAAAAAGATTCTAAAATATATATTCACACAAAAAGAGCTTAATATCCACCAGTGAGGATGGATAGAGCTCATAAAGGATTATGACTACTCTATCCACAACCATCCCGGTAATGAAAAAAAAGTAACAAATGCTCTAAGTAGAAAGGATCCTTCATTTTTATCATTCATGAGAATTGAAAAAGATCCCATCTACTTAGATTTGTAGAGTATGTACATGGGAATCATTAAATAAGGAATACAATAAATCATTTCTCCAATGATTTATCAACCGTCCCTCATAGAGAAAATAATGAATGCTCAATGAAAATATTTAAAAATTCAAAATGGTTAGAAGCCATTACAAATGGGAAATCATTTTAATTAATGATTTATGAGGAAGGTTTTGCATGATTTGGTTCATGATTATGTGTTACATCCGATCTAGAGACAAATAAGTTTCTTCTGAATGATGTACCTAACTCGATCATCTCTATTCACTGAGGGAGAACAAAGATGTATCAAGATATCTGATAGAACTTTTAGTGGGACAATATAAAGAAATATATTTCTGAATATACATCAAAGTTCTTGGTATATAAACCAGTGAAGGATGAAATATAAAAGTCTAAGGGGATGATAAAGATACTACCAATACTGACATTGAAGTATGAAAACATCACTATGGACATTGTCAAAGAATTCCAAGGACATCCAAAGAAAACAATTCTATATGGGTCATTGTGTATCGTCTTAAAAATAAAAACTCACTTTATCACGATTCGATAGGACTTCACATTGGATCAACCTACATAGATATATATCATATAAGTAGTAAGGTTTCATGCATTACCACTATTTATTATATCCGATAAAGACCCTACATTCATCTTGATTTTTTTGGAAAAGACTCCAACATGCTCTAAGAACTGTATTAAACATTATTATAGCCTATCATCCCCAAAATTATGGAAAATCTGGGAAAACTATTCAGACACTAGAAGATATGTTGAGAGCCTGTTCTATAGATGTCAAAGGAGGATGATACCAACATCTTCAACTAGTTGAATTATACTACAATAATAGTTTCTACTCGATCATCTAAATGGAACCATTTGAAGCCCTTTATAGGAAAATGTACATAACACTAGTGTGTTGGGATAAAGTCAGGGAGTATATGCTGTAAGGATCTAAAATGGTCAAATAAATGGTGGAGATTATGAAAACCAATCCACAACACATCAAGGTAGCCCAAAGTCAAAAAAGAGTTATGCAGACAATCAGTGATGATACCTTGAGTTCATAGATAGAGATATGGAATTTCTATGCATATCTCTATAGAATACGGTCATGAGGTTTTCGAAGAAAGTAAGGTTATGTCCCAGGTCCATAGGCCCCATCGATATTATTGATTATGTCAGGGTTGTGGCCTATCGACCTAAACTTCCACCTACCATTTCCAAAGTACACAATGTCTTTAATGTATCCCTCTTATGGAATTATATACCAAACCCTTCACATATACTACCTTCAGAGGTGGTACAATTCTAGAATGATATTTCTAACAAGGAGCATCTAGTGAAAATCATAGATCATAGAGATAATGTTCTATATAACAAGAATAATCACCTAGTAAAATTACTACATAGGAACCATAAGTACAAAGAAGAAACATGGTAAATGGAGGAGACAATGAAGTAAATGTACCAGCACCTATTTGTGGATTAGAATGTAAAATGATATTTTGAGGGAAAAATTTCTTAATGGGAGAAGAATGTAACGACACTATGTTTTTGAATTTAAATTTACTTCTTATGATTATGAAAAAAGATTACATGAAATCAAAACACAATGAACTACTAAGTATTATGCGACCTTTAAAAATAGTATTTACACTTTTGTGTTTGAATTTTGAAAATCATACATTCGTGGTTGCGATCAGTAAGATGTCTGGAGTCCGATATGAAAATCTTAATTTTTTTTGGGTAGTAACATATCATTATGAATATTAATGTGACACATATGAATAGTTATATACACAAATGAATAGTTACCTTACCAATGATAGTATATAAATAATATTCAGGTGAAAGTATGATTGACCTATATTTTGGTATAAGTAAATAACTGTCAGAAATTTATTTTTAGAATAAATTTTTATTTTAATTAAATATTTAATTATTAATATTTATAAAATTATTTTTGAAAAATATATTTCCTTTTTCGATTCTACATGCCAAAAACTGATTTGTGTGATTTTTTAGGGTTTTTCTAAAACACTTAAATTTTTTATGAATAGTAAAATATGGTAATTTATGATAAATGCTATATAATGGATTTATTCAGTCATTGATGATGATATGATGGCATAATACCAATTGGTTGGAACTCACATGCAGTTTTCACTCTTTTTGGTCATGTAATAATCACTATTTATGGTCTTTAGGGGAAATAATGAATGAAGGAATTAAATATTATGAAAACTCTCCTATCCTCCACTATAAATACCAACCCTCCTTACCTCTTCTCTTGACTCCTCAAAATCATTGTGCCTTTACAATATTCTGACCAAATCTCTCCTCAATCTCCTCCCTAATTTTCTATAGCCCTTAGTATTTTAAAAATACCAAATTATCTCCCCTTAAGAGTCTCTCAAAGATGGTTGATTCAAGTGGTAAAATTCATCTTTTCTTTTCTTTCATTTTTAAGTTCCATTGGTCTATTTTATTTTCTAACCTATACTAATCCAAATTCTATGAAAACCCTCATAAAATAAAAATACTATAATTATTTTTTGATAATTAGATAATTAATTATAATCTCTTTTTTCCTAAACTTGTATTTTAAATAAATTAAAACGCATTTTGAGATGTGTTAATTTATCACATTCAAGGACGATTGGTTAACAATTTCTATTATTATAATCATGTCTGGTCATGAAACAATTTTTATGGTTGAACCAGACTATTATATGATTATTTTTTCTTATTTAATTTTCAGTAATCATTAATCACTCATGATGTAAAATAATAATACAAAACAAGTAAATTGTCAGAAAATCGCTAAAATTAATTCTAGTGTTTATCATTAGTGTTTTATTTCATGATTCAAATTCATCCTAAATAATCATATGAATTTAATAAATATGTAATATCATTCATGTTTCCTAACAACATATAACTTCAATTCGAGAAAAATATTCCCTTTTCACATGATTCTTCGTTCATGAACATATGTAAACTGATCGTAAAAACCAAGAAAACAAACGGACCCAACCAATGAAATTGAACCACTTAACCCATTAAAAAGACCATGAATGAACTTAAAAATTGTATAATAAATAAATTAAATATTTAATAGGTTGTGAAATTATTAACTAATAAACCTAATTTTTTTATTTTGGCCATTAATAACAAGTGGAAAACACCATCAGACTTATGGTAAGGCATCCTCTCCATTTCACTTTTATTCAATAATATCATTTATGTTATGAAATTTTATGTGTAATACCTATTGATGGGGTAAAATTTAGAATCTACACCATACTTCCTTCATGATTTATATGTGATGAGAAATATCTTTCTCTATCATGAATCCCTTGTATATATACCTGATACCATGCTGATAATTTGTAAGAAATTGTACCGGAATCTCATTTAGCCCATCATGTTCCCTTTTATTTTTTTCCCAAAATTATGTTATATAATATTTTTATGAGAATCTTGTAAAGGTTGTGTACATGTACAAAATTAATTTATTAATACCATTCCATTGTTCTCTTTTTAGGATATACATTTTTTTAAGTGATTCCCTCCTCAATGCATCCCGCTGAGAAGACCTGTTTTAAGGGTAGTTCCCAAATTTTTACCTGATTTCAAGTGCACAATATCTTCTATTTTACGAAAAAAATTTCTATATAAAATCAGTTATTTTTTATTATGAGAGAATTCTGGGATTACATCGTGTTTTTTATAAAGTATTTAACCATTTTCTATTATAAAAAATCAATAGTACTTTCCATAAAACCCCTCAAAAATGTTTTAATGAAAAAATTTGGTAAATACATTTCTTAAATGTTTTAACTTCTAATTGAAATCACTTCCCATGATACATTCTTATTTTCATTATGAATTTACATGTATATTATAGTCCCTTTCTTTCAGGAACACTTTTATGATATCCCCATTTATTATTCTTTGTCTCTTTAATGTGGTCCCTAATCCATTCCATGGGTAACCCTTATATTTATGTATGATTTATTATGTATGATTCATTATGTGGGAAAAAATTAATGGAAATTTAATATGGGTGTTTCCATATAGGAATCCAACACATTGGGTAAAGTTGAGTCTCATGAGATGTTATCTTCGACGGTCTTGGCAGTTAGGCTTGGCTTGTCTTACTATATGCAACAGTCTTGGTGGTTAGTCCTGTCTTATGATACTATGGGAAACCATCTTGGAATTTGGCCTTTAATTGAAGGAAATTCATATTTAATATTTTTGACACATTCCTATGATTCCATTTTTATATGATCCCTTGTTTATATGTTCTAATTATTTTTGTTAGATGACTTTTTATATCTTTATGTCATGTCTTCTAACCCATGACATAATGATTTATTCTTATTTTTATTCCCTTACTGGTATTTTTTGCTCCCCCCCCCCCTTTTAATTTTATCCCTAGGTTATCCTATGAAGATGTATGAACACAATGTAATTATGAGCTCAATATGAATAATAAATAATGAAATTTTTGTTTTCCCCTTGTTTTAAGTTTTATGTACCTAGTATTCCAAGTCAGTAGACATAAAAATCGGTGGATTGTACTATGATATGTAATTGTGCATAGAATCATTTAATGTTTTGCGTAAAAGTCTAGGGTCACTTAGTTGGTATCAGAGGATGGTCTAGTTATTTTTGGATATTAGGATTAGATCACTTTAGTAAGAACACTAAGGATTAGACTACGTATAAGAAAACATCGAATATTTTTTTAATTATAGAGTAAGTGGTTTATCAAGAAAATACATCCCAATCTAGATACAAATAGGTTGAGGTGGCTCTAGAATAGATTTATGTAGGAGTGAAAACTCTTATATAGGAGTTTCAGGCCTGACTCGGGGTATCCTAGTACAAAACAACAGGCCTTATTTCCCTCTTGGTTTGACACTCCCGAGGGATATGCTTTAGTAAATTTCGGATCGTAATACAAATGATTATTATGGGACTTAAAAAATCACGTATAATATATGTTAAGAAATAAATTGAATATAACCTATATTTAAACCTAAGGAACCACATGTTAGGATATACTTCTCTTTACAAGTTTATCCTTTATGTTCAAAATTTTCCTTTTTATGTTCAATGACTAAGTATTCAAGCCATCTAATTTTACTTTTCTTTCTTAGTTAATGGAATAAAATAGATGGAAACGTTCCAACAACTAATGTAATTGGCTTTGTGAAGATTTCCCTAATTATATGCCCGAAATGATTGGAATTAGTGGTCAAAAATTCCTGACAGTTCATGCCCATCTCGATCAAGTTATGAATAATAACATGAATCATGTGTAACAACCTCCTCCTCAAAGGAATGATCAAGTTGTTGTTGAATCCTTACTATAGAATAGGCCTCCCAAATTTAGTGGATATTCTGATCCCCTCCTCCTAGAATCGTGGATTAACAACATTAAAAAGATATTTTACATCCTTAAAAGCATAGAAGAAGAGAAACTTGTATTGGAGAACAATCATTTCTATGGGGAAGCCAATCAGTGGTGGAAACTGATCAATAATACAAAGTCTCAAGTGGCAATTGATTCCATGGATTGCGAGGAATTCCCAAGGATGTTTTTTAATAAATATTTTCCTCGAACACTTTATTTCATGATGGAAAAAAGAGTTCCTCATTCTCAGGAAAAGGAATTTGAGTCCATCAGAGAGTATGAAGCAAACATTACAAGGATTTCAATGTATGCCTCTAGATTTTTCATAAAAACCAGAATAAATGTCAATCGCTTCTTTAGTTGGATAAATCCAATTCTATGGAAGGTGTTGGAGATTCGAGCTTTAATAGTTATTAGAATATTGTTCATTATGACCTCAAATATGAAATGGGCATCGAAGATGCTTAGTGGTCTTATGGGATTAGTGACAAGAAGTAAACAATGGAGAAAAACATGGGTTGTTAAACAAACAAATACCATGATGGAAAAAAGCTTGAATATCCCACTTATAAAATTTACATGAAGATGTATCATGGGAATTGTCTAAAAGGAACATGAAATTTCATCAAATGTAGAATTATATGAGATCTTGCCATGAAATTCTGAAGGGATATAAAAAATTACTAGAATTTAGAAGAATAAATGATGTTTCAGATTAATTTCCAGCCATTGGTGCAGTGTTACAACTACATGGAGCATGGGAATTATGAAAACAATTTCCCAAAGCCAAGGGTTTTCAGAGGAAATCAACAAACACCTCCAAGGAAATGAGGAAGATATTATTTTATCAGTACTACTAAGATGGAGTGAGATAATTACATGGGACTAGTATTCTAGTTTTTCATTCAAGAATAGAGAATGTAATATATGACTCTGGTTAAACACATTCTTTCATATCTTTCATGATTTGTATAACTATTCAAGAACCACCTCATAATTTGGAGAAATGTTATCTCTGAGAACTATGAATGGGGAAATTATTGCATCCATTGTTTATAACTCCTCCCGATTAATGTTTTTGGACTGAACCTCCCATAAAAACTTTTCATACTTATTTTAGTGGAGTTATATTCTATCCTAGGCATGGATTGACTATCTTTATACAAAGCCAACATCAAATTTTTGGAAAGGGAGATCAATCTTCACATCCCGAAGCCTCCTCCAATTCTTTACATGTTTAAGGAGGAAGATGAATATCCTTTATAAGCATCATCTCAAGTGTGGATATTGGTTTCTTATGAGAAATAATATCTAACCCAAATGATTGAGAAATATGATATAATCATGCTTGAAGATGTGCCCATCATGAGGGATTACACTGATGTATTCCCTGAATAGTTATCTGGTCTTCCTCCTGACCAAGAGGTTGAGTTCATAATTGAACATATTCTTGTATCTCTGCCTATATCAAATACACCTTATAGAATGGACATTTTATATCTAGAAAAGATTAAGAAGCATTTAAAGAAGAATCTAGAAAAAGGTTTTATATGCCTGAGTGCTTCACCATGGGGTGCGCCAGTCCTCTTCATCAAGAGGAAGGATTGATCAATGCGCATATACATTGATTATTGCGAGCTCAATAAAATCACAATGAAGAACATGTATCCCGTTCCTCAGATAGATGACTTGATCGATCATCTTTGTGTGGCCTGTTATTTCTCTAAGGTGGACCTTCGGTCGAGATATCAACAATTAAAGGTGAAAAGTGAATATATTCCCAAGAATTCCTTTCAAATGAGGTATGGAAACTAAGATTTCATAATGATACCCTTCGGTCTCAGCAATGCTCCAAACCTTTTCATGGATTCAATGAATAGAGTCTTTAGAGATTACCTCAACATGTTTTTGGTATTCTTTATTGAAGATATTGTTATATACTCTTAGATCAAGGAGGTAAATGAGAAGAATTTGAATACTATGTTAACGACATTGTGTCAGGAGAAACTGTATGAAATGTATAGTAAATTTGAGATTTGGTTGGATGAAGTTTCATTTATGGGGCATTTTATCACCAGAAAAGGGATATCTATTGGCCCTTCCAAGATAATGGAAATTGAAGAGTGCCCCAGGACAACATCTATAACTGAGATGTGTGGTTTTTTGAGTCTAGATAAATATAATCCTTGAATTCTGAAGAAATTTTCACGATCTGAAAATCCAATGAAAAGATTAAATTGAAGGGATTAATGTTTTTATAGACTCGAAAATGTGAATAATGTTTCAAGGAGTTCAAAAAGAGGCATATCACTGTGTGAGTACTCACACTCCCAACAAGTGGAGGACTCATTGCGGTGCACAATGAAGATGAAAATAAGGGTTTAGGATAGGTGATGATGAAAAATCATAAATTGATAGCCTATTATTATAGGAAGCTAAAATTCCATGAGAAAATCGTCTCATGCATGATCTGGAGTTAGCGGTTGTGATCTTTGTGTTAAAAATATAACATCATTATATCTATGGGTAGAATTGTGAGATAAACTAATCACAAGATTCTCATAAATATATTCGCACCAAAAGTGCTTAATATTCACCAGATAAGATAGATAAATCTCATTGAGGAATATAAATTCTCAATCCACTACCATCCCAGTAAAGAAAAAATGGTAGGAGATGCTCTAAGTAGAAAGGATCGTTCATCTTTATCAATGATGAGAATTCAAAAGGATCCAATATACATTTATTTGAAAAGGATATACATGGGAATCATTGAGAGAGTAACATCATCAATACTTTCTGAAATGATTTCTCAACCATACCTCATAGGTAAAATAAATGATTCTCAAAGAAAAGATGTGGAAATATAGAGAAGTGATGAAGCCATTAAAAATGATAAATCATATAATTTCATGATCTATGACGAAGGAGTTGAAATATTTGGGTAACAATTATGTTTACCATTAAATCCAGAGATAATAAAGGATCTTTATAATGAAGCCCATAGTTAGACCCTCTCTATCAACTAAGGGACCACAAAGATGTATCGAGATATCCAAGAGCGCTTTTTGTGGGACAATATGAAGATAGATATTTCTGAATATACATAAAATTGCCTTGTATGTCAATAAGTGAGGGCTGAATGATAGAATTCTAAGGGGATAATGCATCCAATACCCCTACCCACATGGAAGTGAGATAACATCACCATGGACTTTTTCAACGGACTTCCAAGGACACCTAGTGGAAACAATGCTATATTGATCATTATGGACCATCTTACAAAGACAACACACTTTATCGTGACTTGAGATGACATCGCATTGGATCAAATTGTGTGCATATATATACAATAAGTGTTAAGGATGCATATAGTACCACTATATATTGTATCTGATAGAGATCCAAGATTCTTCTTGAAATTCTGGAAAATTATTCATCATGCTCTAAGCAGTAAACTAAACATCAGTATGACCTATCATCCTCAAACTTATGGCCAATCACAACTAACTATAAATACATTGGAACATATGTTGAGAGTATGTTTTATGGACTTCAAAGGAGTATGATACCAACATCTTCCAATGGTTCAATTCTCTTACAATAACAGTTACCACTCGAGCATCCAAATGGAACCATACGAATCAATTTTTGGGAAAATATGTCGAACATTGGAGTGTTGGGATGAAGTCATTGAGCGTATGTTGCTAGGACCTGAAATGGTCGAAGAAATGGGGGAGAATGGGAAAACTATTAAATATAAAATCAAGGTATCCCAAAGTCGAGAAAAGAATTATTCATACAATCATTGATGAGACATTGAGTTCCAAGTTAGAGACATGGTATTTCTACGAATATTTAAATGGAAGAAGGTTATGAGGTTTGGGAAGAAAGGAAATTTATGTCCCAGGTACATCATCCTCTTTGAGATTCCTGATCATGTTAGGGATGTGTCCTATCGATTGGAACGTCAACCTACCTAGTCCAAAGTAGACAATGTATTTCATGTATCCCTATTAAGGAGGTTACATACTATACCCTTCATATGTACTCTCTTCATAGGTGGTATAATTGGAGAATGATCTTTCTTATGGGGAGTAGCCAGTGAAGATATTGTATTGTAGAGATAATGTTCTACATAAAAAGACATCCCACCGAGTCAAGGTACTATGGTGGAACCATAGGTATAAAGAGGCTACATGGGAACTGTAGGAGACAATGAAGTAAAAGTTCTCACACATATTTATGGCTTAGAATATAAAACGAAATTTTGAGGGAGAAATTTCTTAAGGGGGGAAGAATGTAACGACCCAATGTTTTTCAATGGAAATATCATTTTTATTATTCCATATATTTATATGAAATCCCAAAAAAATGAACTACTATGTACTATGTGACCATTAAACATAATTTTGACACTTATGTTTTTGGAATTTCGAAAATCTGACATTCATGGTTGCGATTAGTAAGATGTTTGGTGTCCGATAAGACATGAATAATATTTTTTAAATAGTAATATACCCTTATGAATAGTAATGTTACCGTTATGAATAGTTACAAAACCTAATTAATAATAACCACACCAATGATAGTATATAAATAAATTCAAGTAAAAGTATGATGTACCCATATTTTGGAAGAAGTAAATAAATGTTTTAAAACATTTTTTTTGGAATAAATTATGATTATAATTAAATATTAAATAATTCATATTTTGAAAATTATTTTTTAAAATTGGATTCCATTTTGGGACTATACATATGAAAAAATGGTATGGTTAATTTTGGTTTTTTTCTAAAATAGTTTAATTTTAGATGATTAGTGAAATACTTTAATTTACGATAAATGCCAAATAATGTAATTATTGAGTCATTTATAATGATCTAAAGATGTGAGACAATTTGGATCGAACTCAAATTTACTTATTACTATTTTTTGTCATGGAATCATCACTATTTTCCTATCTTGAGAGAAAATAATATACTAATGTATTAAATATTATGAAAACCCTCCTCTCCTCCACTATAAATACCACCCCCTCCATACCTCTTCTCTTCACTCCTCTCAAGAATTGTTCCATGAAAATATTCTACCAAAATATCTTACCAAGATCCTCCCATATAGTCAACATCCATTAGTCTCTTAAAAATACCAAATAATCTCCCCTTAAGAGGCTCTCAATGAAGGTTGAGTCCAATCGTAAATTTCCTCTTTTTTTTTCTCTCATTTTTTAGTTCCATTATTCTATTTTTTCCCTATCTGATACTCATATAAATGGTATGAAATCTTAAGTAACATTCATATAATGGAATTTTTTTATCCTAATGGGATAATTCATTTTCATTTCTCCTTTCCCCACCTATTTGTTGAAAAAAATGAAAACATTGTTTGAGGTGTGTTAATTTAGCACATTCAAGGACGATAAGTAATCGACTTATATGACTATCATAAATATTGGTCATGAAACCATTTTTATGGTTGAAATAGATTATTATATGTATATTTTATCATATTTAATGATATTTAATCTTTATTCACTTTGAATGTAATATAATAATATAAAACAATTTAATTGTCATAAAAGTCACAGAAATTAATTCAAGCATTTATTATTAATGTTTTATATAATGATTCCACTTAAATACAAATAAACAAAAGAATTTAATAACCATGTAATATTATGGATGTTCAATAGAAACATATAACTTAAATTTGGGACAAAAATTATCTTTTTACATGATTCTCTGTTCATGAACATAAGTAAACTGATCATTAAAATAAAGAAAACGAACAGACACGAACAATGAAATTGTTCCACTTAACCCGTTAAAAAGACCATAAATGAAAATTAAATGGTTATAATAAATCAATGGAAAATATAATAGGTTCTAGTATTATATATTAATAAACCTAATTTGTTTATTTAGTTAATTAATAGTATGTGAGAACACCATAGAACTTAAGGTAAGGGATCCTGTCCATTTCACTTTTATTCAAGAATGTCCTCCATGGTATGCCATTTTATGTGTAATACCTAATGATGGGGTTTGATTTCACACCTCACAATACTTACCTAATGATTTATAAGTGATGATAAACCCATTTCTCTCTCATGAATAACTCTTTACTACACCAGATACCATGTCGATAATCTGTAAGGAATTCTACCCGAATCACCGTTATTCATTCAGGTATTGTTATCTTTTTTTCTACAAAAATATTTTTATATTATATATTTAGATGAATATAATAATTTTTTTTTGTACAAAATTAATTTACCAAGACACTTCTATCATTCTATTTTTGGGATATAAATGTTCTTAAGTGATTCCCTCCTCAATACATCCGGATAAGCAAACCTATTTTAAAGGAACTGCCGAAATTTTTACCAGATTTCAACTTCACTCTATATTATATTTTAAGCCAGAATTTCGTTTTTTAAATCAGTCATTATTATTATTTAAACACTATGTATTCACTTCTTGTTTTTTATAAGTAATTGTTACCTTTTACATTTTAAAGGCTCTATAGTATTTTCTTTAAAATATACCATAAATATTTTTATACTAACATTTATTAAAATAATTTTCATATATGTTGTCACCTTTAATTGAAATCACTTTCCATGATACCTTCCTATTTGACCTTATTAATATCCATGTATATTTTAGTCCCTTTATTTCATGGACACTTTTTTAAACACCCATTTGTAATGCTTTATGTCATGATTATGGTACCCAATCCTTTCCATGGGTAAACATTATTTTTATATAAGTTTGACTATATATGATTGGATATGGGGAAAACATATTCATGAACTATTAAGACGGTTTCACCTAGATAGATCTTCAATGCATTGGGTAATGTTGAGTATCAGGAGACGTTATGTGTGGTGGTCTTGGTGGTTAGCATTTCCTTGTGATACTATGGTCAATGGTCTTTTCGATTAGCCATGGCTTCTGATACAATGGGAAATGGTCTTGGAGGTTAGCCTTGACTCATACTAAATTCATGTTTTATTTTTCTACCACATTTATATGATTTAATTTTTATATGATCCCATGATTATATGTTCTGATTCTTTATGTTACATGCATTTTTATATCTTTATGACATGTCTTTTAACCCATGTGCTAAGGATTTATTCTTATTATTATTACCTTACATGGATTTTTAGCTCACCCCATTTTCATGTTATCCCCAATTTATCCTATGTAGATGTATGAGCACAGTGGTAGTTGAGAGCCTAAAAGGAGGAATAAATAAAGATACGTTTTTGCCCCATTTTTTTTAGTTTTATGTACCCAGTCTTCCAGGACACTATACTAATCAATCATTGGCTTCTACTATGTTGTATTTTTTTTACAAATCATGTAATGTTATGTGTAAAAGGATAGGGTCCCTATAATGGCCTTTTATAAATGGGTGACAGGTAAAATATGGAATTTTTTAAAAGGAAAAAGTTTACAAAATTATTTGACATTACAAACGGCTCAAAAAAAATTCATTATAAACACTTATAGGAAATAAGGTCAAAATATGTATAGAAAATTTGTGTAGGAATAGTTTCTTGGGAATTAAACCATGGTCATTTTAGTTTAATCATATTTTTAACATTCTTTAACCTTAACCATGAGAATGAATGTTTAATGTTTTTACTATTAATTTATTCTATTTTTTACCATATTATATAATATTTATTATTATGATTCAAAATATGGAATCCATATTTCAAAATTATGTTTAGTTCATTAGAAAATCCTATTTTAAAATTAAACCCACATACGTAATGAGAATGTGGGTTTTCAAATAGAAATTATTCCAAATATTTAAAATTTGTATCTATATTTCACATGAAATTAATTTAAATGATCGAAAATTTATTAATAAATATATAATTTAACTAATTTTATATTTAATAATACATATAATGAAAAATTATCTTGTATATATTTGAATCAAATACCAATTTTTAATAGAAACCATTATTCTCACATTTGAATGAGAATTAGGCTTTTATAAAATTCTCATCAATTCACCTAAGGATAGTTTGGACATTATTTTTTAAGAAATATATTTTATTTTCAAAATTAAATATAATAAAAAATTTAAAAACTAAATCTAAAATTAGTGTTCATTATGTGATAAATTCACATTTTATTAAATAAAGTTTAAATAGTAAAATTGAGTATATTTTTATTTAATACCTTGAAAACACACAAGATGAACGTAACACATTTTATGGAATATGTAATATATAAATTAAATTTAAATCATTCCACGCAATTTATTTATTTAATTTATTGAGATAAAACATGTTTGTGAACATAAAAATTGTTTTTAGAACAATATTTCATTTATTTTTAAATGTTTTCATTAATTTTCATTAATAATTAAAGTTTACAAAGAATTAATATTATATATGTTTATAAACAACATATTTTAACAACTTATTAAAATCTATTCATACCATCCATTATAATGTCTAAGGGATAAATATCATGTTAAATAATAAAATTTTAATATTTTTTCTTATTTAAATATAAATCAGTGCTATATGTAACACAAGATATCGATGATATTAAATTTATTTTAAAAAATATTTCCTAAAATCTCTGGGAAATAAATTCTTCCCACATGAAAATGAATTTCTCTATTAAATATAGTCACTCATATTAAAAAATTATAATTCTACCTCATTACATTCTGATGTTACCACATAGCTTCCCCAAGATGGTTGTTTTACCATATTGAAGTTTTAAGGGTTCAATATTCCTAAAGCGTATAATTAATCTATATAATAACCAAAATTTCATTCTCTAGTTGTAATTTGGTCAATCCCCACTTCATATCTTACTACTATAAATTAATATGTATTTCTTATTCCAAATTAAATAATAGATTACAATATCCATAATAAAATAATAATTCAATCCATGAATATCTAGTAAACATTATGAAAATGGATAGTATTGGTCATCCAATACACATAACTAATGATATACTGAATAAATACATTAATTTATATAAGCTATTACAAATTTCAAGTTAAACAATTCCATAATTGGTTACCAATATGAACCAAAAAAAATTAAAATTTATTAACATGGTCACTTATTTTACCAAAATCAATATAATATTAATCACCCAATATTATCATGTTTCCATTAACGATAACCTGAAATATACATGAATACATTGAACATGTATTCTCATAAATCATGTAAAAATTAGAATAACCATAAAACGTAAATGAACACGTACATTCTTCCACATTTCTTTAAAAACATATTATTTCTATATTCCACAAATATAAAAATTCAATAAACATTATCAATTATAAAATATTACATTTTGTAAATAAATCATTACTCAGTTATCAGTTTATCAATACTACAAATTTTTTTATCCATATTAATCATCTATTTATCTCAACATAATTATCTCAACATAAGGATCATATTAAGGGTTTCAACCCCCAAATAATGGGTTTTCCTTAAAATATATCCCTTATGCTAAATCACATTTCTTTTACATTAGAACCATTCAAGATATTATTTCCCATAGTTAATGAAAAACCTCTTCATAAAGTTTCTCATATATATATATCATACTTCTTGACTACCATTACATATACACTTTAATCATTTTAATTCAATATTATACCATTTAGTAGGAATAACTATTTTATTCCTTAATATGTCCTTCCATTAAAATTTCTATAAAAATGTCTGCATCACAAAAAAAGTTACTTGTACCACCTTGCTGGTCTTTTTTCAAGATTTTATCCAATCAAATATATAGTTACAATTCCTGTTATTTCCATATTTATATCATTCAGATATTGATAATAATATAGGGAAATCCTTATTCACATCGATTGTGTTAACTGAAATTTTCACTTTTCATCAGTAATTACTAGCTCTATTTTCTTTATCTCAACACATTAAACATCTTCTAATTCATTTGATACATGCTCTATAGTTATTCTTCTCATATTTTTGACATATAAGAAAATAAATCATCTTTATTATTTGGTCTCAACCACATTAACTCTCTTAAAACACTATCCTTATATTTATTTGAGAGTCCTAGAGTTGGTTAATGTGCATGGTGTTAATAATATAACATAATTACTAATTAGAAATAATTGTAATATAATTCACTCTAGTGATATTCTCATTCTGATAGTCATAAAAACATTTCTGATAAATTTTAACATTAAATATATTCATTCTGGTTCCTACCATAGACTAAAACAAAAAAAACTATATTATGTGAATATATATTCATATTCAAGAACAACATAGTCATGAAAAAGCACTTATATGATGTAAAAATAATTACACCTTATTTTCAATCTATGGAACCTTTTCTGTAGAAAAAGTCATTTAGTGTAATTATTTAAATCAATCTTGATGGTTAATTTATATTTTTCTAATTAGAAAAGAATATCCCTTTGGATTTTCAAACCATGTGTTAAATAAGGCCTATTTTTGGGCAAAATTTAATACTCATGTCCTACTAGGAGAGCCTTTATTGGAGTTATTACCCCTAAGTACATATAATATAGAACCATGTACACATGTTTCATGCATACATGGATGTATTTCATGGATATAACATGCTCTATCCATCACCAATATTCTAGGATATTTTCCAATATATAGAATTATCCTTAGAAATAACCTTAAACCTATCCCCATTGATATCATAAAGGATTTATCATCCTAGTTTCTAATGGAATATTAAAAATATCCTCTAATACCATACTAAAAGACCCCAAACTTCTCATACATATAAATTATATCTTTTTATGTGAATATTCATTAAATTACACAAAAATAATAAAAATGACCGTAATGGAATTGGTCATTTAGAAACATAGAAACATAAATTGCTGGTTCATAAGATTTTAAATCCTCTCTCATATAATTTTTAAAAACCAGAAAATATAATAGACATACCACACATAATTCATATAATCCTAATCTAAGGAAAAGAAACATTATAAATGGTGGTCTTAGATTCTCAGTAACGGTAAACATGGGAAATACATAAAAAAAACATGACCAGAAAGATATGATAACATGAGAATAATATATTAAAACCATACCCAATATATGAAGGATCAAAATCATTATTCATAGAATTAATATTTTAATTTTATGAGACATGAATCATTATGAAATCAATGAACATGACCTATATGATAATAACATTGAAATAAGACATAAAATTTTGTAATATAATAAGAATATAAAAAATCTCCCATATTAATGGATGTTTATTTTCAGGTCTATAATAGGGGAATGAGATCACTCACCAAACCATTGTAGTATTCAAGGTTAACTCCCAAGACTATAATAGTGAACAAAGTCCCTTATTGAACTGAGTTCACTCCCCATTCTATTCATATTCATATCATGGGATTTAAATATTTACCAAATTAATTTGGTAGAGATATACATCCCACCAATCACATAAGGAAAAAAATGTGTATGTGTCCCACAAGATCATAAAACATTTATCATATCAGAACCCATAAAAAATGTGTTTCATGAAAATTTCATTATAGCATAAATTATGGAAAAGGAATTTGTTTCATAATCATTGCATCATTTCATAATAACGTAACCCATGTAAAATGAAGTGGATTCCTTAATAGTTTCATCATATTATATGTAGTTTAAGAGATTGGGTTTCATAAACATATTTTTATCATAAAAATAAACCATTCATACAATTAATAAAAATGGTATCCTTGGATCATATCCCGATATAATCTGCAGTTATATCAATGGATATCATATTGGATGGAAAATGATTTTTAATGATCACATAGAACTTTAATTGAGAAATATATCACTTCTTTTTGAATTTTTTTTTAAATATATTTTTGGAAGTCCATTTCATTGAAAATAACCTTAAAAACTTATAATGGAAGAATTGAAGATAATTCAATGCACTTCATGAAGTAAACATCTTTTCAGCATTGAATTTTTTAAAAAAATGGAAAAACAATTTTCATTAAAAATAACCATTGATAATGATAAATTAATTTTTAAAATATTGGTTGTTAATTATGGCTAGAAATTATATTCAATATATATAATTTTAAATAATGATTCATTTCTATTTTATAGTAAAATCCAAAAAACACTTTTTTAACAAAATATTTAGTTTTATCTAATAACTAAGTGAGAAAAATTAATGGAAAACATGTATTTATGATAAAATACCCAAGTATAATAATATCTAAGAGTTTATTTAAATATAGAACCTATCATTTCAACATTGTAATCATTAACATGAATAATCATGACAAACGATAATAATGTAACATATAAACCGTACAACATTGGTTTCAATGAATCATAAAACCTATGAAATAATAACTTTAAATAAATCATATAATATTAGGAGAAAAAATAATTGTTGGATATTTTACGTAAAATTGACTTTATGTAAACTTCATAAAAGAAGATAGGGGCATAATATAACAAATCTCCCAAAGAAGACATATTGTGACAAAACCATTACCAATTCTGTAATACTTTTAGTCACAACACCCGATAAATTATAATATAAAATGAAACAGTTAATATAATTAAAGGAAAAATATTAATTAAATAACATATAAATAAGTAGTATATAAACCAACCAAAAAACAAATGGGGAATATGTATTATGTCTTCTGAAAATAAAAGAGAGACTGTGAATCCCTTTCCATATGTCTTGAATTCCTACATAGATGTTCAAAACACTATATAATATATAATATTCAATTATACATATATTATTAAACCATTATGATATTTATCATACCATATATGATTTACTTATTAATTTATATTCCCATTTATCAATAATTCATTGTAAAAAACATTTTTCAGGTAATAACTACATCATTTTTCATGTATATATGGGTTTGTAAATTTTTGTGATTTTACTTTTATCTTGTTTGCATCATATAATGAATTTTAACAATTATATAAATATAATATTTATTCATTACTTATTTATTTTGGGTTATCAGCAAATATTACATATAGAAAATGAGTTACACAGGTCATGGAGATGGTATGACATACATACGCAAGAATAATGATTCAATTTTCTCAATTGATCATAATAAATCAAGTTAGATGATATATCACCTTTAAATAATCTTATTTAGATCTTATATATCACATATTTTATTTAAATTCATATTTATTATCTCCAATATAAATAATTTTTTAATAAAAAATCACATTGCATTGTAGAGTTGTAGACTACTATACACTTGAGAAATATTATCATATGCCCAAGGAATGGAATGACAGAAGTAAAATTTTATATCATAATTATATTTGAATAATAATATTATAAAAAATATATATAAATTATAAATTCATAACTACATTGAACCATGATATCTTGTGATGGAAAATGAATAAAACTAGTTCAAAAGGTGGTAGTACGCCGCACAAACGATCAACGGTTTCATTTGCCATTTGAGGGTAGAGGATAAAGAGGATATTTATTGGATTAAATTAATAACAAATAATTTAATATAATGTAATTATGATACCATATAATAATGTATTAACACTATTTTAATGAGGTGAAGGATGAAATTAATCAATATATATTTAAGAATTTTATTGATTCATCATATATCATTTTCCTGTTTTATAACAAAATCCTTCATAAGATAGTTTAATAATAAAAATAATGAATATAGGATGAGATTATAGATTTTTTGATTTTTTTTATTGGACGTATCCAAACAAAATGGTTCTTGATAAGTAAAGAGGATAGGATAGTGCTTGTCCTTTTATAAGTTGGGAAGAGGACATATATGTTTTTTAAAAAGTATAAAATATACCAACGTTTTTTAAAAGAAAATTTCTGATATTTTTTTTATTTTCTATAATTATTGGTTTTATGTTAAAAATATGTGCAGAAAATATATTTTCAAAATGTTTCAAGTTCATTTTACATATTCTCATTTAGTTTCAACTCTTGTAATGACGTTTTACCCTTAACTGTGGTAATTAATTTTTATTATTTTTTCTATTTATTTTCAAAAAAATTATGTTAATATATTTGTATAATATAAATTGTTATTATTTGAAAAATGAAATCCAATACTTTAAATTTCCCCAAAATATTTGGAAAAATTATTCTAAAATTAATCCCACTTTCATGATGATAAATTTATTTTCAATAGAGAAACTGTTCAAATGTTTAAAAAGTTTTTATATCCATGTTCAATGTAAAATTAATTAAAATAACATAAATTGGATTAATAAATTTATTATTTTAATATTTAAACTGTTTAAACTGTATCAAAATAAAATGGATCTGATAAATTATATGAATTAAAAGATGTGTTTTAATAAAAAAAATTACTTTTCATTATCCAATGAGATTGTTTCCAAAAAGAAATCTCATAAACATAATAAGAAAATAGTTTTAAATTAATTTTTTTATAATTATTTCTATTTATTGAAATATATTCTGTAAAATTCTTGAAAACTAATTATAAAATTAGTGCATTATATGTAATAAAACTGTTTTTTAGAAAAACATTATTTTTAGGAATAAATCTATCTTTATTCGAATCACATGCCTATAAACACATAAGATGAATGTTAATATTTTATTAAATATATAATCTATAAATTTAAGTAAAATAATAATAAAATTTTTATTTATTTAATTTATTGAGGTAAAAAAATTTGTATGCAGAAAAAAAAATTTCTTAAAAATGTTTTCTTTATTTTAAAATATTTTATTTTATTTTAAATTTAATTTAAATAGTCACCAAGGAATTCATTGTATATACATGTGTAAACCATATATTTCAATATTATAGTTAATATTATTTATATATTCCATTCTAATGAATAGGTGATAATTATCATATTAAATTATAATATTTATACATTATGACATTATTATTTAAAACATGGTGTTGCATGTAATTGAACATATCAAAATATTTAGATTATTTAGAAAAAAACAAAAAATATTAGGTTGTTACACGACATGCCTTTAAATATGCATTGTATTAGACAAATATAAATGAGGTTTAATGGGGAAGGTATTTCTCACTTCTGTAGATATATGTCCTGGATTTCAGCATGGTAATGGATTAATTGATATCATTCAATGAATATATTAATTTTTATACAATAAAGTAATTTTATTATATTTTTATGATGATAAGAATAAAATTAATGGAGATTAAGGTGTGGATACATGAATATTATGATATTTATTACTAGTCGTTGGAACTTTCTATTATTTGTTGGATGTGGATATATTGTAAATTTTTATTGTGATCTGAAATAGAAATTTTTAAACCATCATTCACTAGTTTACTAATGTTTTCTCAATATATATCTCTAGATTACCACACTATAAGAAGTGGATTTTATGATTTATCTCATAGTAATAACCAGTCCAATTTAAAATCAGTCTTAAAGTGTAGAATCGATGGAATTGAGAGAATTTAATGTATTTTTGGTAGAGTTTTAATAAAAAGCATTCATTTGATCAATAACATCCCCTTAGGATGCACTATTTTTTTAAATATGGTTGAAAGGAATCCTAAATATTGTATATATTTTTGGAATATTAATCAGGTAACGATAATGAATCAGTATCCTCTTTAATGAATTTGTGATATTTGTAAAATATTTTAGGATCTCTATGGTTCTATAAAATATAATTATGATTAGGTTATCACCATATGAGAGTATAAAAGGGGGATATTCTGATGATAACATATAGAAGAAGATATGGACATTATGAATATGCACATATTCTCTTTTGTTTATATGAATTTACTAACCACATTCACATAATTGATGAACATGATCTCTCATATGTAGGTTTATTTCATTATGTTGGTGTTTCATAATGATATTATCATATATTCTAGGGATAATGAGAATCATGAGGAATAATATGCTATAATTTTGGAAATTCTATAGGATAATCACATTTATTTTATGCTATTTAAATCTGATTTTAGGATAAAATATGTATGTTTACATGGTCATTTCATCTTTGAAAAAAGTGTTTTTGTTGATCTTGAAATTATAGATGGAATTATCTCAGGTAATCCTATGATGAAAGTCATTGAGATACATAGTTCAGTTAGATTAGTGGTATACTGCAAACACTTTGTACATTATTTTTCATATCTTTCCTCACAGAAGAAAATGATGAAAAGGAATGGTGTTACCTTATAATGAAATGATGAATGTCACAAATCATAATTATAAAATTATTTTCTCCACACGTCAACCAATATACTCAAATTTACATAGTATGATGAGGGCCTTATTTTCTATTATAATGAAACAAGATTAAGAGTTGGTTGTGTTCTTAGGGGGAGTTTATATTGTAGTTTATAGATCATAGTAGTTAATGGTACATAAAGAGAACTACAAAATACCTGAATTAGATCTTGTAAGTATATTTAATTCTTAAATAATTTACATCACATTATTTTTTAAGATAAATTTAAAGGGTTTATGATTCATAATATTATGAAATACATTTTATCATAAGGAGATTTCAACATAAGGAAATTAAGATAGATTATATGTTATAACATGTTTATCATAAAATTGATGTAAATATTTGGGAATGAAATTAAAGAATAGATTCCATGATGATGAATTCATATAATTAAATAGATAAAGTGTGTTTAAATCAAGGAATACTTATGATACTTATATCTAATATGCATATGTACTTGTCATTCCTAAATTTTTAATAAAAATTAAGAGATTCTAATATATTCAATAATAAATATTTGACCATGAAATAACAATTGAATTATGTGGATACCATTGAGGGGTGTAAGATATATACAAGATATGTGATATGGTTTAAATATCAATATATTTTTTCACCAACCGGTTAGGAAGAAATCCTTTCATACTACAATCATTATAGATGGTATGGTCATCCTGGTATTTTGAAATTATATTATGTGATGAAGTAATATACGTTCTATGAAATAATGATTATAAAAGTGGTGGAGTATGTCTCAATATATATCACTTTTTAGTAGATAATGGTGGAGATCCAATGTCCCACATGTATGTTTTACATTTTACCAATTCCCATCTTGAAATGGGAATACATATCGATAAATTTTTTTACATTCCCATCAAGAATGATTAAAAAAATTACACCATATTTGTTATTATATATGGACTCATTAATATATCTTAAGTAAAACCAATTCATGTATCCAATACATTGGATGATTTTACAAAGAAACATGTTTGTTAAGTGGTAAAGAATCATGCGGTTTCAATTTCTATTATGTCTAACTGAGACCCTGGTTGTACCTATTGATTCAGAAAAACTTTACAGCACACACTTAGAATAGAATTTCCCAATAGAATATATTTTCATACTAAAATTGATATAAAATCCAAAAGGATGATTCAAACATTGGAATACATTCTTAAATCGTGATTAATGGATTTTGGGGGCACATGTGATGAGAACATATCATTAATGGAGTAAATATATAATAAAAATTATTAGTCCTTTGTAAAAATGGATCCTTTATAATCATTATATCATCATCCACGTCATTATCTACATTTTAGGGTGTAAACTAGTGAGACCTCACTTATCATACCTAGTAATTTTTAATAATCAATTATGAATATTTATTTCCTCAGAAAGTTAAAAGTGATTGATAAAATTAATTAGGAATCATAAATGGACCATCTCTATGACCATTATCATATGAAGTTCCTGATCATATTTTTATTATAATATATCCAATGATTAGGAATCTTCATTTTTGTAAAAATTGTATGTTGTATTAATGATATATTGGACCTTTTGTGATACATGGAAATGTTGGTGATGTGGATTATCAGTGGGATATACAAATTTTTTTTATTTCAACTCACATGTGTTTCATGTATCTTAATTGAAGAAGTACAAACTTAATCTAGACCATATTATTCAATAGGTATATGTTGACCTCTAACAAGATTCTAAATAGATTCTTGTGTAGATATATATTTTAGAAAGGAAATAGATTGTCCTTCATGATAGAATCATTGGTTTGTTCTTGGGTATTGAGTAGTATGGAAAATTAATGATAAAACATGTGAGCATGAAAATTAAATATAGGTGGAATGACTTGAGATGCTTTATAATAACCCATGTTTTCAGCTTTCTAATGATAAAAAGACCAATGATGGGGGGAATGTGAAACCATAGTTTTAGGTACATGAACCCTTTTTTATTGGTTTTAATCATAGTTTATTTTTTTCATTTTTCTAAGTGTCATGATGGTTTATGGATATCTTGAAGGTGGTCTTATATGTTCAACATTAGTATAAACCATTCAACACCTCTAAGAAATCATGGAAAAAAATTATGTGTCATTGGGAAAGCAAATGGTTTAAAAACCCATATGACATCCTAAGGAAAATAATTAAATAGTAAATAGAGGAAATAACATAGTTTAGACATGGTATATATGACTATGTGATCCAACCAAGTGGGGTATGGGCCTGAGATAGTATCATTATATTTCTAGTGCATAGTTTTCCAAATTTTGTGGTAACTTGAATTTTTTGATATCATGTGCACTGTTGATATGTGGTTTGACAAACCATGTGACCTATGCTTGCATCATATATTTGGCTCATAAAAAATTGTTCTTTTAATATAAATTATGTCCAAAACAAATCATTATTCTCCTATTATCCTAGTATCTAAAACATCTTCCCCTCCATATGCATTAGATTCAATAACATTCAATCAAGAATTGACATTTTGGAGAATCGATGTTTGTTGGAGATATTATGTCATAATTAAATAATTTTCTATATATTACATACTTTTTATTATTATAGAACCTTTATTCTCTCCCTATATTTAATTGATCGATTCTTTTTTGGATAAATAGCTACATTTCAACATGAATCCCAATGATATCATATAGGATATAATAAAGTATATGAGTAATGATATTAGATCTCTAATTTCTATGTTTCATTCTTTATTTTCACCAACCTTTGTGAGGTAGGTAGATTTTATCTCACATCAACCATTCTTGATCCTGAATGAGTAATTTGTATTTAAAGTTTCTTCTCAAATTATTGTTCAAAACATTTGTGATTACAAAAGTAAATCCTAATTTCTATAATTTTAAAAGGAAATTTTTAAATTTATGTTATTTTTATTATATAAAAAAGTTATTTGATGGAATTTTTCATGAAATAATATTTTTTATATGAATTTTAAAAGAGAATATAAGTTGGAATACAGGTTTTATGTGATATTAATTTTAGACATGACCCTAAGGAAGTAGTGTGTTTTATAGGGGAAGCTCGATATTGGTCACCTTATGAAAACAATGTGGATCAATGAGAGACCGCTCATGAGTATGGAACTATCACATTTCATAAATGGGTGTGTGGGTGTGTTTGATGAATCACATGATTTGGAATTCCAATTTATAAAAAATGGATTAAATACATGATTTATTGTAATGACCAGAACACTGTTAATTAAATTCCTTTTTTAGATGAGTAAATTCTTTATTCATAAATGAAATTATATAAACACATGGTGTAATTTGGTTATTTTATTCTATTTTATGTTATATAATATCAAATTTAAGATATAATTATGTGTTTTAACTATATACATTATATACTTTAAATCGTGACCGTATGATTAACATATATAAATAGGGTTATGATAAATCCAATTTCATAAAAAAAAAGGAAGCTATGGCCTCATCCCACAGGATCATACCCTATGAAGCATGTTTATAAAATCTTAAGAGGGTTATAACATAGCTTTTTTTTCTCTAGATCATGTACAATCCCAGATTTTATTACTAAATCACAACCGTAACCTTTTATGAGAGATTTTTAGTCTAACATAGATGATAGACCAAACAATTCTTTCCAAACCACCCTTTGAAAATCTTGATATCTCACAACATACCCTTAGAACATTCCCTGATGTAATAAAATTATATGTCTTAATACCCTAACATTATGAATTATTATATATTCTTATAAATTAAATATACAGATTACCAATTATTATTAACTATTTATTAATAAATAATATGTGTTATTAAAATGGAATTTTGAAATAATAATACAAAATTTGTATTTTAGGGATGTGTATATATTCAATGAGGACACACTTTTTGATGAATTTATTAAAATTTTGAATTAATTATATTTTAATAAAATAATAATATTAAATAACATATATTTAATATATATTGTAATATAAATTTACATAGGTATATTTTATTTTTATATGCATCAAAAACCCATTATTGTGAAAAAATAATTTTTTTTCAATTAATGTGTATTATTGATTTAAAATATTCAGTTCATATATTTTTACAATTATATTGAGAAAATAATTTTTTACAAATATTGACTTGTTGAAATTATAAAATGATATATTTTTCATAGTTTTCATAGGTAGTTTAATTTTTTTCTAAAAGTTAAATTCTGTATAATTTAATGATATGAATCATGACATCATAAAGCCCAACAAGTTATATAAAAAATAAAATAAATAGTATCGATAAGAAAATTATTTCCCCCATAAAAATATTCATTTTTTCAGTATTTTAATAATTTTATAAACCCTTATTGAATCATCTAAAAAATATATAATATTTGATGGTTTTAAGTTCAATTCATTTCAAACCTAAATTGCATCTATATTACCAAGTGTATTATTTTAATGATTTTAGGTCGTAGACTTTTAAAATAATAAAAACAAATGTTATTTGGAAGAACACATTGGATAAACTATGGATGGTTTTGTTTTTGATTACTTTATCATATAGAGTTCAAAACCTATGTTTGTAATTAATGAATAATTCCCCTCAATTTTTCGATAAAACCCCACTAACCCTCTTATTACTCTTATTAAAAAAAACCATTGGGGTATTAATATACTCTACCCTTACCAATCTATTTCCCTCCCAAGGATTCCAATGATATTAGGAACCTCATCCCAATCATTTCGATGTTCCCTATTAGTATGAGGGATCCCCTCCTTTACCTCTTTAATCAAGAACTTTCTTTATATTATGACATTAATTTTACTAGTAAATCATGTTGACATATATTGATACTCATCCCTATAATTATCCTTGTAAAATCCATGTATAGAGATTACCATTTAAAACCATATACCCCATTCTATGAATCATCATGTACCCATGTTATTATACCAGAATTGTCCCACAAAATTTCCTTGAGAAATATTTGGAAATAAATCCCTATCCACGTTTTGACTAAAATGTATTAACCTAAATATATATACCCTTAATTGATTTAGAAATTCCTTGTTTGCAATGCATATTCCAATACCATAGGATTAAATTTCATGAAAATTTATCATATGTTTAGTGATCTTCTGCCATAATTATTCATGTACATGATAATAATGTAATAGAAGGGCTCGAAAATATATTGTGACCAAATGAATTAGGTGATGTTTCAATCTCAAGATATTCCTTGTTAGGTTGAAAACTGTTAATCATAAACACAATATTTCATGATTTAATATAATCTATACAATAATAAGGATTATGATGTCATGTTTTATGTTTTTTTTCACATTTCTAGGTTACTCTTATATTACCATTTTATATCATGCTTTGATGTTCATGTTTATAATTATTAAAACTATTATGTTTTTTTGATAGTTTTGTTGGATCACATGTAGAACATTATATTTTTCCATTATTTTATTATTCCCTTATTAGGATTTATATCTCACCACATTTTATGTTTGTCTTTAGGTTATCCCATTTTTTTTATAAGATTATTGGATTTTTTTGAAGATCATGTTAAAGGTGATTTAAATAATGCTACAATTTTTTGATACAAGATATAATTTTATTTACCAAATTATAATAAGACACTAGGGCCCATTATCTTCTGGGGTTATGTGAAGTGTATAATTACAGAATATTTCATGGATTATGGAGTATTAAAATATGTTTATCTATATATTTTATTAGATAAAGGTCCAATTATTTTTTGGGATTAGGATTAGAAAAACTAATTAATTGACATGATAATAAGACTAACAATTGGTAAACTTCTCTAATTTTTGGTAAATTATAGAGTATTTTTTTTATAAGAAAATACATCCATGTATGAATAGTAAATGTGTATATGGACATGGAACAATTATAGAACAGGGTGATAAACTACAATAGGGTGTATTGAGCTTGACTAGATCGCCACCTAGTTCTTCAAAAAGAGGCCTTGCAACAAACATGGCTTGAAAGACATGGGGAATATGCATTTGTAAAATCATAATCTCCATATTAAAAATAATTATGGGAAAATAATATAAATATGACTTTATTTTAGTTAATATAACATATATGAATTTGACTGAAATTAAGAAATTCATAGATTAAGGAATATAGGTCAGTTATGGGTTATCCCTTTAATGTCCATTATTTCACATTATGCATTAAATAGTTTTAAATTTATCATCCTTATATTTATTTGGTATGTAAAAAAGATTGGTATATGGATTAAATTGTGAAATCACATAATATCATTATTGGATCTATGCATTCATTGTTATGACCCTTGTGTAGTAGAAAATTCAAACACCACTATAACATGTAGAAATTATGTTACCGATGAAGGTGAAAATTGGTCAATTGTTTCATCAGTATTATAAAAGTCAAAATTTTTAATTTTTTTATTTTATATATAAATTTTTGATACTCAATTTAGTGGAATTAAATTCCATTATATGCATTTATTTTATTTCGTTATTCTGAGACAACATAAATTACTAAGAAAATGAAATCACCTTATCCATTAATTCTTAATGTGTAAGGAAGAACTAAAATATTATTTGGTATCATCATCTCAATCACGGATATTTTTTTCTGTGATAAATCATATATATCTGCAACTATTGATATTTTATAAAAGATTATTCTTTATGACATTCCCTTTATAAGGTAATTTGATGATTTTTTCATACAGAATTGCCTAGTATTTCTTCGATCCAGGAGGTTGAGTTCTCAAAGAAGTATATACTTGAAGGATTTTCAATATAGATTTCTCTATATATAATGGACATTGTTTAACTTGAGTATAGGAAGTGTAAAAAATTGGATAATATGGATTACGGGTTAATGCACAAATGTTATTCACCCAAGGGTTAATCATTCCACTTTGTTATGATTAATGGTGGCTCAATGTGCTTATGCATTGATTATCATGAGATAAAAAGGAACATGACAATGAACAAGTATCCAAATTTATGTATTTATGACAACTCTGATCAGCTTTGTTCAGTACAATTCTTCTCTATAGTGAATATTTGTTCGAGATATTACTATGTGACAGTGAATAAGGATAATATCCAAAGGACTACATTATATAAAATGTATATGAAATATGAGTTCAATTACATTACATGAGTATCACAAATTTATAATAAAATTCATTGAATCAATGAATTGTGTCTTTAGAATTACCACATCAATTTTTTGGTAGTATTTACTGATGATATTCTTATCCAGTCTAAAATAAAGGGGGAGGATGAGTATAATTTGAATGATTTATTGAAGACCATGTAGAAAGAAAATATGAATGAAAAGTTTATAAAATATGAATTTTGGATGGATCTAATGACATTTCATGGGAATGTTATCACCAGAAAAAAGATATATTTGGATCCTTCAAAAAAGATGAAATTGATGGTTGGACCATACCAAAATCATTGATGGGGATCTGTAGTCTACCAGGATTAGGTGAAAAATATCATTGATTTTTTTATAAAATTATAAAAAAATGTGAAGCTCAATAACTAATCTAATTAAAAAGATGATGAAGGATTTATAGAATGATCAATGCCATGAATTCTTTGGTTATATGAAGAAGAGTCTATTCAAAAATCATGTGATATCATTACCCACTAGTGGGTAAGGATTTATAATCCATAGGTATACACCCTAAAAGTCATTTATTGCCAAAAAATTTATGAAAAATTAGTCACCTTTACCTCTAAAAAATTAATTATTGATGAGAAAAACTACCCTACATAAGATATATATATGGATGTATTGATCATCCCACGGATGATTGGGAAACATTTTCTATAGTTGGAGATGTGTGACATGTATATGTATCATAAAATCCTCAATTTAATATTGAAAAAAAGGATCTCAAAATAGCCCAAAGAAGGTGGTCATATATAATCCAATATTATGTTTTTTTAATCCACTTCCATCATGGGATTGCATTTAAAGAGGTATATTCCCTCATTTTAATGGATTCTGGATCCTTATTTATGATGAGGATTTCATGGGATTCGATATTATTGTAAATAAAGCAAATGGAAATGGAAATAATAAAATGATCTCCATATTCCCTTTATCATGTAACTTCCCAACAATCCTTTTCATAGAGGATCAAGGAGTCCCAAAAAGAAGATGAGGTGTAAAAAAATTGGTATTAAATTTTTTTGAGTACCACTTTTCTAAATATGGAGTTATTTTTTCTACTCTAATATGCATACCATTAAATATAGACCTGAATAGTTTTATTTTTGATGAGGTACATGTATCATTATTACCTATTCTTCCATGAATACCTATGATTTTAAGATATTTGAAGAAAAACACATGTTGGGATAACATATAGAGGGCAATTATAATATTTATTACTTGATTTTTTGTATTCCATAATGTAATAAAAGAATGATATAATTCTTATGGTCTGATATAACTATATCCCATTATAATATAGATGTGGAAAAACATAACCTTGTGTTTCATCATTGGACTACCCAGTACCCCTAAAGGTAATAAAACCATCTACGTGGTAGTCAATCACATTACCAAAAGAGTGCATTTCTATAAAATTAAGGAATATTTCCCTCTTGATCAACTTTAAAATATATATATATATATATATATATATATAATGGAAGTGGTAAGACTTCATGAACATACACTCTATGTGGAATCTAGTCATGATCTGAGTATTACATTGATGTTATTAATAATCCTTAATTATTCCTTGGATATATAAATATGTGTTATCACTACCTATCACCCTCATATTTATGGTATTTCTTAATGAACCATTCACATGATATAGGATATATTTATATAGTTTTCAATTAATTTAAAATGATGTTCGGATCATCACATTCACCTTGAGGTGTTATCATATGATAATAGTATCCATTCTATACTTCAAATGGAATGTTATGATTCGTTTTTTGGGAAGATTATTCATACTCAACAATTATATGATAAATTTATAGATATGAATAATATCACAGATGATCTTGTCTAAGAGATGATAAATAAGGTTCAAATTGTTTAATTTCATATTATAACTACAAAATGATCACAAAAATCTATGCATATAATCGTCGATGAGACATGTAGTTCATGGTCAGAGATAATGTATTATTTTGTATATTTCTATGAAAAAAATAGTGACGGTTCATAGGAAGGGAACACAATTCTAGGGTACATTGTCCCATTCTAGGTCATTGATTAAATCATAAGAGGGTCTTAACTAATACCACAACCACCTATCCTATCTCAAGTACTTGATGTGGTCCATGTATCTCTCTATAGAATATACATACCAACATGTAACAAGTAATAAATATATTGGTGGTTCCATTGTATAATTATCATTCATAGGAAGATAAACAAGTGAATATATTATATTGTATTTAAAAGGTTCTAAGTGACAAGAAAAATAACATAACCAATTTGTTGTAGTGGAATCACAATTTTAAATAAGGGACATCGAAACTAGATGATGTGAGGACAAAAAATGTTCCTCATCAACATTTTGTATGAAGAAATATTAAAGAAAACCATATAAATGATAGAATAAGGAAATTACTCGAACATATATAAAATCAATTCCATTTTAAAATGAGTAAATTACATTTTAATAAATTATATTATTGAAAACACGGACACTAAATGTTTTTTGGATGATTATATATAATATCATGTTTTATTTTAAATATCATTATAAATCATAACCATTTATAGTATAGTCACAATACGATCATTATATGATTAATATATATATGTGTGTGTGGTTATGGGAAATACAATTGAAATAGAAAATGGATGATATGGCATTGACTACTAGGATCATAACCATTCAAACCCATTTATCTAATAATGAAATGAAGATAAAAGCTCTTGGATTTTCTATTGACCAGCAACATCTAGAAATTCAAAAAATAAAGCATGACTGATACCAGTTATGTAAAAGTTTATGCTTGATGAGATCACATGTTAGATCATGTTCCCTAAACCACCCCTTTAAAATATCACAATCACATTTCATAACCTTAGAGAATCCACTAGTGTAATAAAATTATTTTTATCACAACCATTACATTATTTATTTAGAAATATTTCAAAATAAATTAATTCATTTATTAAATATTTTATCATTACAAAAATTTGACTAAATAAAATTATGATAAATAATACATTTTGATACAATGAATTTTTTTTTTTTGATATCCATAGTTTTAATCAAGTCACCCATTTTGATAATAAAATTTTAATTGAATGATATTTCAATAAAATATATTAATAAAAATTTTATAAAATCCTCTTGCTATTACTAAATAAATACTATAGAGAGTACATAATAACAAAATTATGTTCTTTCTTTTAATTGATTTATTTTCATTTTAAATGAATAATTTAATAAATCTGTATTGAATCCTCAAACAATTTATATATTATAGTTAAAAAATAAATTCATTATGAACATGACTCAGTTCTACAAAACCATGAGTATTAATTAAATTATTTTGGTTCTTAACCATAAACAATAATGATAAGAACTCCACATTACTAAAAAATGGAAAAAACTATGGGAAGGTTTCTGATTTTTAATACATTATCAAATATTTACCAAAATATATATTTCATAATTAATATATAATTCTCCTCTATTTTAATATAACCCCCACCAAACCACCAGTTAATCTTTAATAAAAAGTTTTTTGGTGCGATTTTTCTCATCAATTGCCTCTATATATTCCTCTCAAGGCTTCCCAAATTTCACTGGAAGAAACACCAATGATCTTTTGAAGCATCCTATCAAGATAAGGTATAATCTCCTTCTATATTTTATTCAAGACCATTTCAAAAAATATACCTTCTATTTCCTAATAATTAATTAGGTATATGTATCTACACATCCCCCTTAAATCAATTATGTTTTCAAAGTGATTATAATCCCTCTTCCTTTTAATTCAACATGTCCTAGAATCTTTTTATATGCATATCTTACTGCTATCATTATCCAGTTATTTATTCATGCCAAATATTTTTGTAGTGAATACTATTGGCACAAAAATATGTGCCTTGAAATCGTTCTATGGAAGCATAAAAAATCACCAAAGGTCCTGCCTGGGAAAGCTACACCGTGAAGAATATTTCTAGTGGGAATGGTGTAAAGGCCGCATAATGTACTCCTATGACACCTCCATAGAGAACCATTATGGAGGAATATATAATCTGATTGACACATTTGTGGCAACCATAGTGAACTGTTAAGGTAACCTTCATGATTATGATAAATAAACCTTTGATTATTGATAGTTATTTCCTTTGCATCATGCCTTCAAAGCATCACGATCCTAGGTGCCTATAAATAGATGTCTCCCCTCTTTAATATAATTAAAACCTTGACCGTTTTTCTTTTGAGATATCAATTTATGAATGATAATTTTCTCTATGATATATCATGAAGATTGCATCACCCATGATTCTTGTTCATCATGAACTATCTTTCCCCTTACTCCTTTTTTCTCCACATTATGTGGGGATTCCCTATGTGAATCCCTACAACCATCGTGGAGGTTGGAGTCCCTTTTGGGTACTCAAGTCTTCTCAAGGACTTCATCCTTCACGAAACACCCTAAAAGTACATAGTGGAACCATGCCTCAATTGTGTCATCATGCTTCATAAAGGTACCCTATTTGAAAGGATACTCTTCTACATTGTTGTGAAGAACTTTCCTCTGTGATCCCCTTCTCTTCTCAAAGCACCTGAGCTTCACAAACCCCTTTCTCGTGCACCCCTCTAGGATTGTACCAAATGAATTTATGGTTACCGAGTGGTACCTCATGTTGGGTTTCCCTGCCTTATTCTTCTTCTCATAGGCATGTTAACACGTATTTATTCTTTTCATATTCATACTAATGTGGGCCCTTAAATTGAGAACTCCTCCAACCCAACTCGTAATATGCTTTCTTGTGCCTTCCCATCCCCATGTGTGCTTTGATATTGGTTATGTATGTCAAGGGGGAGAAGAAAGTCTCCGTCATCCGAGCTACATGATGTTAAACTACCAAGCAACCCTCTTCCTCAACACACAATGTTAAACTATGTTTTCTTCATGTGTGTCAAGCATGATAAGATCATATAAGGGATGGGATTATGAGCCTATTTCTTCCTCCCTTCCCAATATTCCTTCTCTCTTCCTCTATGATTTTTCACCATATGTTTCTGCAGTTATCACGTAAGCCCTAACCCACATTGATAGGGTGCTCTCTTCCCATCGAGTTGTATCCTCCACATACATTTGTACATCCTCATCAGGCTTCCCTACTTGAGTAATTCCTAATCTCCATCTTCATGGGTCACAAGCCCTGTATAAGCCTTACATCACCTCTCATTCTTGCATATCTCATGACACGGTCGGAAGGTCCATTGCTTCTTCTTTTTTCTCATACCGAGCAGAGATCACATGATCATAGAGTGGGCATCAACCATTATATCCTCCTGGGTCGGTAACCCTGGGTAGTCCCCATTCCCCTTTTTTGAACTACATTGACTTTGATTCTTTCCATTTTCAATCAAGGTACATAGGATGCCTCGTAGAGGATCAATCCCATCACCCATCGGTCCCAACCACTTCACGTTGATTCACCCTTCTCTCACATGACATTCAACTATATGACCCCCCTTTCATTCCACATTCTGTTAAATGATATGATTTCGAAATATGTGGGTTTTGATCCCTGCCTCCTAGATCTGTAACTTAGGAAGTCTCCATAAGGTTCAACCCCAAACACTAGTAAACTTCAGCATCCATTTGTTGGGACACACATCTTCAATCCTCCCCATATTGGGGTCAGAAAAGTTCGGGGGAAGATAAACATGCATAGTAATCCCCATAAATCTATAATCCTCCAACCAAGAGTGTCCCTGTTATGTTGGTATTCTAAGCATGGGTAAGCCCCAACATGTCTCTAGGTCTCTATCCTTTGTGTACACCCTGATTCTATTCCCTATCCTAAACTGCTTGGACATTGATTCCTTGCCATAGGGATATGTAGGAAGACTCGCATAGGTTCATTACCATCACTCATGTCTTATCCTAGTCTCTCCCTTGATTCTTTGTGTTTTGAGAATATCTTGACCTAGCATGGTGGTTATACTTCCTTTGGGTCCCCATCAATGCACTCTATTCCTCCAGTTCGTCTTCTCATGTGTCCCATCACCCCACCAAACTACATAGATATTGATTCCCATCCACGAGAATTCTCCCTAGAGTTTAAGCCCAACATAAAAATCATCTTGACATTGGTTTCGTCCCATTAATCTCATCCACATCATTAAATCATCCATAATCCATCTTTATTCTTACCGAGGCTACCACATTTTGGTGGGATCATGACATTTTTTCATGAATCTAAACACGCTTAATCCCCAAACACAATCCATAACAATCCATCCTAAAGTGTCCCTATTGTCATGGGATACTACCCATGCCCAATCCCCAGCATGTCATTGGGTTGTTTTTCTTTTGTGTACTCCCCAATTCATCACCCCCTTCTACTATGTGGGTTTTGATCTATGTCTTATAAGAAGGGTATATAGGAAGCATCCACGAGGTTCAATCCTAGCCAATGGAAAACCATGGTGTCCCCTTCATGTGAACCCATCATTGATTCTTATCCGCCTTTGTGAAAGATCAACCTTTGTAGTGTCATATCATCCCGTTATGGGATACACAACCTTATGTCCTCTCTATTTGGGAATTATAATATTTCCATCAGGTAAACCTTCTATGTTCTCCCTCATTGAGATATATCAATCTGATCCACTCTTATCAGTGATCCAATCAGTCTGATCTATCTTTATAAGTCGTTAAACTCATGGCATTCTATGTGAAAAAAATGAAAAGTAGAGGAAAACCTAACAGACATGTCTCCAGAATAAGATTCTTTGTATTCTATGTGGGATGCCTTGGGCTTCCGCACACTTGAGAATCCATATCAATAGAGGAAATAATTGTTTTATAGTGTTCCTATAACAAGACATGCCAAAAATTCCTTAACGTGACTACTCTATGAACTGAAAGTTGTAACCCTAGAAATACCCTTAGGAATTTACCAACAGATGAAGATTAATTAACTGGAATCCCCAATGATTTGGCACCCATAAGAGTTTCAAGAACAATGTCTTAATCATTAAGGGATATTCAAACTAGGAGAATAGTTCTGAGGAAGAATCCATGTATTGATGAACCGACATCTCATCGTCCTATTTTGATCAAGGAGAAAAAAACCCTCTAGAGGTGAAATATGTTTCACTCCTTGGGAAATCGGGAATAAGGGGTACAATGCAACCATCAGTAAGTTCCAAAAGATGGTACAACAAGGAATGACCTGCTAGAAAATCATCATAAATGGAAATGGTGAAGCCATCATGAATCTATTCTCCCCAACATGATGATTTGTAGTAGTTGGGACATCAGTTGATGGGCATGTCATGAGATTCAAATATTTGGAAAAGTGTCTCGCTAAGAAAATAGTGTGCCTAGCATGGAAGTCACTAGAACTAGGGGTAGTTAGCCATTGGGAATTTTGGTCTTTGGTATAGTCAGAGGAGATCTTTCTCTCCAACCATGGAAGATTGAAAAACACCAAGGAACTGAGCATTGATTTCCACATATTTTTACTGATGGATGAATCTCCCTACTTTGTAGGACCCAAGAAGTAGTTATAGTGAACCAATCACTATCTGCCCATAGACATAGGTGAATTAGGAATGATGTTGTAGCACTCCTGCATAGCTCCACCTCTACCATGATATATTCTAGGACTACAAAAATAGGATTCCCACACTCCATCCCACCCTTTAGGCTTATTCAGAGAAAAGTTATCAACACTCTTGTTATGTGATATGAGAAGGAGGGGATCATCCAGACTAGGGAAATGGCCTTCCAGGATCTAGAGGATTCTATGACTTGATGTCACTGCCACCCCAAGGGCCCTGCAATGAGCCACTACTTCCCACTCCCACATTCAACTGTTTTGAGAGTCACTCCTCAGAATGCTCTTATTTTATTGTCCCTCACCAAAATGAGTTGAGGGATGTTGAGGACATATTGGATTTGATTTCAGCTAGAGATATTCCAAGGATGGATCCCACTAGGCCCCTTCAACACCACCACCCAGCCACACAGATCATATAGTAGGACTTAACCCTTCCCATCTTGGTCAGTTGACCTGGTTCCAACGTTGGGAACAGGCTGAAGATGATGCATGTCAGGGGGTTTCATCTTCCATAGTTTTAGTGTCTCGTGCTGCCTCACATGAACACTATATATCCCTAATTGCTACAAAGAAGGGGAACTTATATGCCTGATCGGGATTGTGGCCCCATCCACACCTTGGCAAGTTTGGGCTGACTCTTCTGAGAATTGGAATGAGTAATAGTCATCATGAGTTGACCAACAACAATTGTGTTCAGTATGGATTCCCTCCTCACACTAGTACCCGCCAGAGTAGAGGTCATCCCCGCTCTCACGCTTAGCATGGAGGCCCTCTACAAGCTCTAATCACTGAATAAAGTGGAGGGCCTCCCCACCTCATCGTCACCTAGTGTGAAGGTCCTCCCAGTTCTCATAATCCATGTTATGTAAGTTTTTTCATATTTCAGGTCATCAATATGAAGGTCTTCTTCACCCAACCTTTCACCAACATGGAGGTGTACCCCATGTTTCCACCAGTTTGAATGCAGGTCCTCCCTACTCCAACACACCCTACCGCAAAGGTCCTCTATGAATATCAGGAAATTAGAATAAAGGTCCTCCCTGTGTCCCATTCGCCATATTCCTAAGTCCTCCTCGCACCTCAACCCACAAGAACGGAGGCATTTCTCTCTCAATCGACAATTGATATAAAGGATCTTGTCATAACCCATATATCTCAGGAAGAGGTCTTCCCTACCCTATCAACAAACCTTATGGAGGTCCTCCCCATGTCAAATATTTACCTTACCTTGAAGAACCAGCATAGGGAAGGAGGGAGAATCGTAAATACTTAAGGAAGGTCTTTGAGAATCTCCAAGTCGCAGCCAACCTAGTCCTCTTTCCAGATTCTAATGTGCAGTTTGACACGATGATTGAACCTTTACCCCAATCCTCTATTTCATGGTATGGGGTAGGAACCCGACATGTCATATTAATCTTATCTGAACGTGAGATACAACCGATCCAAGAATCTCTCTGATGGTATATAAATTAAGAGGAATATATGGCTCCTTTCCAGGGTCTTTCTAGGCAGTGTCCCCTGCCATCACTAGACTATCTCTCTACCTCGACAAGATATCATAGAGAGTCATTTTAGGGTTTGAAAAATGATGAAATAAAGCCTGACCTGACACCAATGATATCCACCCCTTGTATATGAGGATTTGGTTATCACCCCACGCTATAGGGATGCAATGATAAAGTCAATACAGTTCATAATAGAAAGCCCGATATTTAGTGGTTTGTCAACTCTCACACTATACTCCCCACTGACTAGTACACCACAGGAATGATCAGTGTTAGTGATATTATCGGTTCCCCAGCCACCTATAGTTGATGAGTGGAAAAATAAGCCACCAAATACCACTTCCAAGAGAAAGATAATGTGGTAAATTCATGCCATGGATCAATTCCTTGAAATTTTCTAGCCAACTGTGTCTCCATACATTAGCATTTCTGAGTCCCTCACTGAGGAAGATATCACATGCTTATTCTAGATGCTATGGGAAACTTGTTTCCATCTCTTCCACCATCAGTTGGTTTATTTATATATCTAAGAGTAGCATGACAGCCTCGACCAACAATGATTTTCGGTCGAGTTGGTTGTGCTCCCCACAGATCAACATCCTACATCATCTAATTATCATCATATCCCACAAAAATGATGCATCAGGAGCTTCATGATTCTCTATATATTTATTATTGATGCATCTCTAAATGTGAAAGACTATGGACTGGGGTAGTATATAACCCTCCATTTCTATTCAATCATGCTTTAGCCTAATTTACATGGTGATATTGAGGACATGTCTCAAGGTGCAATTGATTGGAATATGGATATACTCACCAAGATTGAAGTCGAGGTAGAACTCATATAATAGTTACTACCCAATGTGCATTTCCACATTTGCTGGTTCCCGAAAGAATTTTCACTCATCATTTGAAGCATTTTCAAATCCTCTCTAGTCCCACCAATTCATTAACATTTGATTGAGACCCCAACAAGGGTACATGCCCCTGGAAATAGTAAAACCTTAGATCAGTCTGGTTCAATGTAGAAGATGTATGATGATCCCGAAAAGGCCGTGTTAAATAAACAACTCATGGAGGAAAGGATGATTGTCGATGAGATTATTGTCAAACATTCGGCATACAAAAATCTAGATTACGATGATCCTTTATTGGGGCAGTAAGGGCAGGTACAAATCATTCCTAGTGAGATACCTCCTAGTGACCACGACAACCCCTCCCATCTAGACAAGGTAGATTTTGGAGTATATGTCATGTGGTAATGGTACATGTCACCTAATCCTCATGGGTTACCCAATAATGTTCCTCCAGCAGCCCCCCTAGTGGCTCTATACGTGCTTCCTCCTACTACATCATAGGTCATCCCTCCGATAGCTCCACAGGTTGTTCAAAAAGCTTCTCCCCAAGTCGTTGGGCCCGCATAAAGAATTTAATATATTACAAATGAACTGGTTATTAGGAACCCTCCTCTGGTCAATCTACTAGATTATCTTCTTTCTCATATTTAGAATCTAGAGACCCAGTAAGTGGAAATCCCACCTAATGGTAAACTATATCTAGCATGGGTTGGTGACATGTCGACACCCTTAGATTTTGGGAACCCTATATTTTCCCCTTAAATGGGATGTGTGATTATTTTCAACACCTGAGCCACTTCATTTGAACGTGTGGACATATTCTAGTGACTCCAGCATAATGGGACTCCACTATGATCCGATGATTTTTACCGACACTGGAAGGGCCCACATTTTTCTGGTACACCTAGTTTTTCATTGGGTCTATAGCTATGTAAAAAGATCTCCACATAAAACTTGTATATCAGTTCAACTCCACTACCTATAAGACACGTATTGATTACCTCTTCAAGTGCAAGAAGAGACCAGATTATCTCGTCGCAGACATGATCTCTAGATTGAAGGGCCTCAGGTATTCACTCAACATGTCATTGAATCAGAAGAATTTTTTAATGATGTGCATGAGAAATGTGAAGAGTTAATTGTATAGTTCCCCCTTCACTTGAAAAATCTCATGAATATTTTGGGATTTCACTAACAAGGTTAACGTAAAGAGGAAGCTTTAAAATAGGACTTGTAGGCATGTCTCTTGCCTCTTTTATCTCATTCTATAATGGTATTTAAAGCTTAAATAACTGTTGTTGTGTAGGTAGAGGCCCATAAAAAAATAAAATTATTGTTAGTAGATCCACCTGCACAACCTCACCAAGTACCACCACCTCAACCTCAGTCTTAGGGTCAGGAGGCACCACCCCATCAATCATCATCGTCTAGGTGAGACAACCGGGTTCTACCTCCTCACCAGGCCCTAGCCCCACATCCAGTTCAGAATCCAAGATTCCCTTTTCCAGATTGGAGGAACCAGACCTAATAATTTGATAAGGCTCAAGCCCCTGACTACTGTTGAAGTGCCATGGATCAGGGAATCCAGGGATTTCCAGAGTGCAGGAGGCTCAAAAAGGCTGATCTTACTGATCACCCAAACTATTTCCCCTATCAATGGTTCCTTGGACATACTCTGAAGTAGTATTATGTAACGAAGGACTAGCTATATTAATATGTCAACAAAAATATAGTCTAGTTGGGTCGGGCCCCAGAATATGTAGCGTGGCTTTCTGTAAAGCCTGATAGTAATAGAGAAGGTGAATGACAACAGGTCTCTAGTCATGGATCTTATAAGTACGATGACTGGATAGTTCACAATGTGATCTATCATGCTCATGGTATAATATGTTTTTTAAACTATACATATCATTCTAATGTCGCCACACCTTCCCTAGTTTCCATTGATGCATCCACATCTTAGCCCTCATCTACCCGGAAGTGACAGTGCCTATAGTGCAAGGGAAAGAAAAATCCCCCATATGTGCCCACAACATCCCATACTCTTGGCGATTTTATGCCTATTGAGAAATGATTTAGCCCTATTTTATACCTAGTAATCTAGGATTCTTCATGTGATGATCAGGAGTATGTCTCATACAACGCCATCTTGTCGATGGAACCTTGTATGGTTCTTGACAATGAGGAACACCATGTGGACCCTCCTAGTGTCCCTGGTCAACAATAACGTTGATAAATTCATGGATTTGTAAATAGATTGAATGTATCTTCTAGTTCTTCTGAATGTGTTAGGCATGCCTCTGAGACCATCTAGTAGGATTAGCAGAAAGCTCAACATGCACAACCCACTCCTTCACAATCAGACTCGCTCCCACCAATGTTCACACAGATTGACCAAGAAGAGCTAACACAAACACATTATTATCTATCATATACCATAGTGACTAACTAAATTTGTTTTTATTATTATGAAACCACTTTTAAGGAAAAAGTGAAAAACCATACATGACCTCACCACATCACAAAATCACCACTTCACAACTAAAAATCACAAAACCACAATGGATGAAATCGATTCAAGCCTTCAAACTGATAAACCATCATAGTTGGAGCCGAAAACACCAAGAAATGGCTGAGGTACCACGAAATAGGGGGAAAACATTAGGAGAGCTGGAAAAACCTCAGAGACAGTCTCTTAAAACGCCCACCGATGCGACCGTTGACACCAGCCCAAATCTACAAACCTACGGCGGACTCTAGTCGGATTCTGCCCAACCCTCCAGCGAAGTGAGATGGGACCTCAAAAGAGCACATCCAAAAAGGGTGATGAACAAGATAGAGCGAGGAATACCAATAAATCCGGATGTTGCACCCTACTCCACAGGAAACTGCAGCGCAACCTCGGACCAATAAAACATGAAAACTCCTCTCCAAATCCAAATTTGTAGCACCTCCAGAAGACCAACATTTTAACAACCTGAGATTTTATGAGAATTATTAATTTCAATTTCATTGATGTCTTGTGTTGTACACTACACCAAAATTTGCTTGTACTATACGCAACAGCATATTAGCTTGCAGTATGCACAACACTATTCTTGGCTGGTGTTACACACAATTTCATGTTCGTTTTGTGGAAATTATTCTATGCAACATTAAGTATAGATTTTGTTTAATGTATAAATGAAATAAGTTTTGATTATGTTATACGCAACACCAAACGGATATGTCACTACACACAGCCCTGACATGCTTGCATTACAGGCAATCAAGACCTTCCTTGATAGCGTGTGTAGTACGCAATACCGAGTTTCACTAAACGATATATTCTTATAATATTATTATGAACTAGCCTTAATGAATAGTAATAACCACTTTTTGAAATTTTATAAATTTTATCATTCAAAAATGACTTCATTTTTGGATTTGGAATATCGAAATTATCGTAGGGTGAAGTTTTGGTATTTTTCTGAAAACTTTCAATTTTTGATGAATAGTGAAAACACTGGGTTACTATTTAAAAACCGACTTTTTATTAAAATAATTATTTATTTTATTTAAATTTATTTTAGGTCAAAATTGATACATAATACCTATATATGTTCAATGTAATTCATTGGAGCCATTTTATAATAATTTTAGATATATAAAAATTGTATTGAACTTTTCACCGTCTTTTACCCACCTCCAATGATAATTTGAAAATTTACACAAAACATAATTTTACCGCTTCTGTGAGTGGAATTTTTAAAATATGAGAGACATGGTTAAAATAAAGGAGTAAAATGTTGTTCAATAAGATAAAAATAATATTTTGTGAATAGTAACTTTTTACTTTTATTTACCACGGTTCAAAGTAAATAGGGTAATTAAGGGTAAAAATGATATTATTATTACCCTAACACATGTCCTAATTCTATTGGATATGTATAATTCGACCAAAAAAAACTTAGGAATATAATATTATCGTTTAGGTCCACTTGGATTAGATTAGGACATTTATTATTATTTAATTCAAAGAAGAGTTAAAAGAGTTTAAATCAGTGTTTAATAACTAAAACATTTTTAATATAGGGTTATACATAAGATAAATTCGACTATAAATATTAATTATAAATAAAAAAATATTTCCTACATAATGGTATTTTATTTGTAATTTTTAGACATTAAATAATTTATTTTATTTTTCACACAAAGGTGGTGCAGTAATTACCTAAATAATGAAATATTATAATAATTGTATTATAAGTATCCAAATAACTGTAATTTTAGACTTTTTATGAATTAAACTAATTTTATAGGTTAATATGACATGTTAGTATTTATGTAATTAACTTTTTTATAACTAATAACTCTGTTATGATTTTCAAAAAAATCAATTACCAAATAGTTTCAAAATTGACATAAAATAGTTTTTTAAAACAATTTATATTATTAATTGTTATTATATTCCTAAAAATATAAGGTTCGGCCAAATGACTTAGATACGGTTATATATGTTAATAACTAACCATTTGGGGTTCATTTGGCTTGTTATAGTAAGTTTATTAACCATGTAGTGTAAGAAAACAAGAAGACATGGTAAAAGTTAAATTATTTAACTTAGTGTTCAACTTAAATGATAGGGGTAAAATAGTAACCTAAACTTGTCTAAAACCTATTTTTTGAGATTATTTCAACCCATACCCACTTTATATTCGAAATAAATCATTTTGGAGCTATTATAAACCGAATATGACTTTATTATAAAATAATATTTTGAGTTCTTCCAACGGTGCCCCTCTCCTCCCTTATAAAAAGGGCACCCCTTCCCTCGTCTGTTCACACCCTTTTGAGCCTTGAAGCTCAGCCAAACCCTGAAAATTACTCTTCCCAACCTCTCTTGTTATATAATAGAGGTTCTTTTCTTCTCAAAAGACCGACTCTAGTTCCCTAAGAAGAAGTTTAATGAAGGTGCGTCGAAGAAGAGGTAATCTCTTCTACCGATTCATTCAAGTTTTCTCCCTTCTTCATCTTATTCTTATTTAGTTGTTTCATTATAAAGTAATAAAATCAGAGTCTTTAATATACTGATATTTTATTATAAATATGAAACAACCTTACACCTTCTATACATCCTATGGAAAATGAAATCACAGCGTGTGCGTACGTACGGAATACCGTCTCCACGCCGTGGTGTAATCTTTTTTTCCACCACCATATTACTTGGATTGGTAAAATAGTGTAAAGAATAACTATATATGATTATTATAATGTAATACTGATTCTAAGATATTATATCATCCCCTCCAATTCCATTCAATAAATATGGGAACGATATCATCGCTCGTGTGTACGTACGGATTACCATCTCCAAGACGCGATGAGATTCATTTTCCATGTTAACAATTCAAGAATGATTATAAAGTATATATAATACGTAATCCTGAAATATATGGGATAATAGTGCTACTAGAATTATTTTTATATATATGTATGTCATCTACTTAATTCCATTCAATTCAATAAGGAAACGAAAAATAGTTTTCATGCGTACGTACGGCCTACCATCTCCATGAACGGTGTATTTCATTTCATTTATCTATCTATTATATATATATAAATGTACTGAATATATATATATGATATATAAATCATGATTTACATTCTGGAAGTATGTAAATCAAGATATAATTAATAATAATAACAAGAACAACAAGTCCAAACACGTACGTTAAATAAAACGATTTTACCCAAAACACTGCTTTAACATGGAACTTACCAAAGAACAGGTAATATAAAGTCATAAGTGAACCATATATGATATCATAACAATTAATATGATTCTTTAATAAGTCAATGACATTATTTAAATCATTATACAGGAGGTTCGGATATGTACAAAGCATATCGGACCTAAGGTAAGGGATAAATTTTCCAATCTCGCTCTTATACGAGATTGTTTATTCGTAAGTATTTACTGGGGTTTTTGTTATCATCCACGTCCCTATTTTCTAAAAATGTTTTGATGTATGTTTAATGTAATTTTTACCCATTTTTGAATTTTACCACATGTTATGAAAGGAATCTTACTTTTTTTTACCCCACAAGGAACTTTTTGACTTTTCCGAAAAAAGTATGAGAAGAATGTTATTTTTAACTTATACAGCATGAATGGATTTTTACAGTTTCATAACACCACATTTTCATGAAGCTTAGTCTACATGATTTTATGACTATTTTCAAAAAAATACTTTTCTTTTAAAATTTCCTGGAATTTTGTGAAAGGAAAATGATTTTGAAGAAGAAAGAATATTTTTCTGAATAATTCATTTCAAGTGTTTTATCACAACCATTTTCCATTTAAGATGAAATTATTTCATATGTGAATGTTTCAAGTATAATGTATCTATGATTTAAATGGTTTCACTTTTATTATGATGAAATATCCATTTGTTTTATATGGATTATGTGATGATTGGATGATGTTTATGAAACCCATTTTATTCTTTGGTTTATGATGAATGTTTTTAGTTAATTTTGCGGCACAAGTAAGAATGATTTCATTATGAGATGGTTGTGACCTATATCTCCCTCCAATGCATTGGGTAATGATTTATATATCATGCGATAGACATGGATAGAATGGTACGTTAATCTGGTTCAGTGTTACATGACTGGAACGAGGAGTGAACTTGATTCAGAAATGGACTTTGTCCACTAAGATGGTCTTGGCAGCAATGCCTTGGCTACTATGGAAATAATAACAAGTGCTTAATGGTTTCCAAAATTACATGTTTTATTCCCAAGATGTTTTTATCATGATTGATGTTCAATTATGATCTATTCCTTATGTAATGCAATGTTTTATGTCATTGCGCAAGATTTTGATTTTTAGATTTTATGCTCATGTTTTTACATTCAAATGCTTATGGATTGTTGTATGTTCTCCATGTTTACCCTTACTGAGAATTTAATCTCACCCTTTATATGTTTTCTTTTCCCCAGGATATAATTAAAGGTTTTAGGTAATTAAACAAAAGGCGAAGTTCTTTATGGGTGATGTTGAAGATCTTTCACCATGATTAGAGGATTATGTTCCGAGTTTCCAAAGACACTAAACTATTACGATCCTTGAGTGTCTGTTTTTATTATGTATTATGTATTCCGAAAAATTAATGTAATGTCCATGTATGTCAAGATTTGGGTCTCTACAATTGGTATCAGAATAAAGGTTTAGTTAACCTTTGGAAAATAGGATGCGAAAACTTTAGTGAGATCCCTAGAGGTGTTTCTAAGGTATGTCTAGAGATGTCCCTATGGTTCAGTATAAGTATAGGTTATTGTCCTAGAATTATGGTAACAATATTAGAATTAACCCTAAGATGTTATATATTAAAGGTACTCCCCCTTTATTATGTTGTTTTCCCTACAATTATTTTTTCCTCTCACACCATTCTTTTTGGGTTTTAGACGATGGATGGAACCCAGAGGAACCATGTTGATCAATGTAATGGAAAATGCATTGATTGTTCTCCTGAACAACCCAATGTTATGGGATATGGAGTAAAAAATATTATTGTTATACTTACACAAGCTATGAATCATTCTGGACTTCCAAATGTGCAGAGAAGGGAACAATATTCTATTGAGTCCTTCATGAGGAAACGTCCACCTTCATTCAGTGGGTCTTCTGATCTACATGTTGTTGAACAATAGATCGGTACCATTGGAATATATTTTCCATACTTTGTTGTTCGGAACATGAAAAAGCCATTCTTTCTATTTACCGTTTAGAAGGTGAAGTAGATCAATGGCGGACTATAATTAAGAATACGAGGCCTCGAGATGAAATTGAATCCATGGAATTGGATGAGTTCAAGAACATATTTTCCGATAAGTAATTACCTCGTATTCTTCGAAAAATGATGGAAAAGGATTTCCATGAGCTTAAGCAGAAGGATGATGAATCTGTTGTTATATACAAAGTGAATTTTACAAGACTTTCAAGGTGTAAATATGGCATTATCATCCAACCTGAATGTAAAGTTGATCGATTCTTCAGTGGCTTAAAACTATGTCTTTGAAGGGAATTAGCTATAAGAGACCTCAGTAGATATGAATAAATTGTGTGTTGTGCTATCAAGGTATAATTGGAAATTGGTGTTACAAATCCATCTCATGGTTTTGACAAGAAACAAAATATGGAGTTCAAGGAGAAATATAAGAATAATGGTGAAAATAAGATGAATGTTTCTTTATCCTCAATGTGTGGAAAGAAGCATGGTGTAGATTGTATTAAAGGTACTAGAAAATGTTATAAGTATAGAAAAGAAGGTCATCGAGCAGCTGAGTGTCAAAGTAATGTAAAAAGGGTTTCTAATTATGTGAATAAAGAAAATACTGCAAGGAACCCACCACCAACACTTCAATGCTTCAAGTGTATGGAAATGGGGAATTATGCTAATCAATGCCCTAATCCAAGGGTTAATGATGATCAACATGAGAAACCAGTTAAGGAAAAGGAAATACAGAAGTCACATGTGATCACTATTTGTGATGTTGAGAATGACAATGATGTTGTGTAATGATTAAGTGTTTATGTAATGGGATTTCAAAATAGTATCATGGATTCTCATTTATGGCATCCTGGAATTTTGTAATGTCTATGTTTTGGTTTTCATTAATTATATGGTACCAGTAACCATGAAAATCGATTCAAATATTTTTGTAAAGAATATGATAGGCGCATAATGAAGGGATAAAGAAATAAATTAAATGATCTCATGACTAATATAAGGACAAAGTTATATTATGGTTTGAGTATATAGAAATTTTGGGATTTTGGTATGTGGAAAGTGTTAAATTCTGACAGCATTCATGTTTTCACTAAGGTTCAATGGGTATTCATTTTTCAATAGAATACATGATTAAGGTATTCACATGTTTAGAGTGTGACCAACAAGATATTTCGTATGATAAATGATGGTATTCACATTCTCGGTAGATGACATTTCTAGTAATTGTTTTATTTATACTATGATCTTAGACAAAAGTATTTTAGATAAGCCTAAAGATTATAATGGATTATGTTATACATAAGTCAGCATTGTTTAAGGCTATAAATTTTTTTTTGATATTATTTATGGAATGTTATAATAATGTAGTTTTTGAAAAAGGAAAACCTGCAGGACGGGCGACAACCCATCACGTCGGACAAGGTTGCGGGAATGAAACCCATAACCGAAGTATGACAAGCCTTTATCGCTTTCCACTGGCCTAAATGAAGGCCCTGGTTAGTATAAACTAGCTTTATTTTATTATGTGGTATGATAGATGATGTATAAGTCCATTTTTGGAATCATATACGATTAACCTACCATAGATGGACTTATGTATATTTAATAACTTTTTCTAACCTTATGTTTGAGACAGATGGAATGACCTAGCATTCTATTAGATGATATTCTCACACTTCACGAATAACAAATTCAAATTCATTTTTTTAAGAGATGAAGTGGAAATTCTTCCAGGCATGAACAACAGTGATATTGTACCAAAATCATGTAAGTATTTCTTTTAATTCATCAACTCTAGGAAAATGATCTTCAAAACCAAAAATGTAATCCTAGTGCCCTCATATCCGATGAATCAAATGGTACCTTAGATCATCACAAATTTATGGCTTTTTGATTGTTGTCTTTTTTAAAACCATGTCCTCTACCACTCTTCATCAGAACATGATGGTTAGATGTTTCTTCCACATCCATATTTTCACCTATGTTCTCATATGTGGAAACCCAGTGATGAGTTAATTTGGGAAACCATTATTTTTCATACTTTACTTTTTAAAATTAAGTATTAGATTTCCTTTTTACGATGTGGGTTTCAATGAAAGAAACTTTCAAGTAGTAAACCATTTATAACCCCGACGAATTTTGAGGGAGAAATTCCTTTTGAAGGGGTAGAATTTAACAACTCGAGATTATATGAGAATTATTAATTTTAAGTTCATTGATGTCTAGTGTTATACACTACACCAAAATTAGATTGTACTATACGCAACATTGTATTAGCTTGAAGTATGTGCAACACTATTCTTGGCTCGTGTTACACACAATTTCAAGTTCATTTTGTAGAAATTATTCTACGCAACATTAAGTATAGATTTTGTTTAATGTATAAATGAAATAAGTTTTGATTATGTCATACGCAAGACCAAACAGAGGTTTCACTACACACAGCCTTGACTTGGCTTGCATTACATCCAATTAAGACCTTCCTCGATAGCATGTGTAGTACGCAATACCGAGTTTTACTAAACGAGATATTATTATAATATTATTATGAACTAGCCGTTATGAATACTAATACGCACTTTTTGAAATTTTATAAATTTTATCTTTCAAAATGGACTTCATTTTTGGATTCGGAATATCAATATTTTCCCAGGGTGAATTTTTGGTATTTTTCTAAAAACATTCAATTTTGATGAATAGTGAAAACACTAGGTTACTATTTAAAAACCGACTTTCTATTGAAAAAATTATTTATTTTATTTAAATTTATTTTAGGTAAAAATTGATACATAATACCTATATTTTTTCAATGTAATTCATTGTAGTCATTTTATAATAATTTTAGATATATATAAATTTTATTGAACTTCTCACCGTCTTTTACCCACCTCCTAGGAGAATTTGAAAATTTACACAAAACATAATTTTATCGCTTTTCTGAGTGGAATTTAGAAAATCCGAGAGACACAGTTAACATCAAAAAGTAAAATGTGGCTCAATAAGATAAAAACAATTTTTTTTGAATAGTAACTTTTTACATTTATTTACCACGGTTAACAGTAAATAAGGTAATTAAGGGTAAAAATAATAATATTATTACCCTAAAACATGTCCTAATTCTATTGGTTAAGTATAATTCGACCAAAAACAACCTTATGAATATAATATTATCATTTAGGTCCACTTGTATTAGATTAGGACATTTATTATTATTTAATTCAAAGAAGAGTTAAAATAGTTAAAATCAAATTTTAATAAATAAAACATTTTTAATATAGGGTTATAAATACGATAAATTCAACTATAAATATTCATTAGAAAGATAATCAAATTTCCTACATAATTTTATTTTACTTATAATTTTTAGACATTAAATAACCTAATATATTTATGACACAATGGTGATGCAGTGATTACCTAAATAATGAAATATTAAAATAAGTTTATTATAAATACCGAAATAAATGTAATTTGAGCCTTTTTATGCATTCCACTGATTTTATAGGTTAACATGACATGTTATTATTGATTTCATTAACTTTTTTCGAACTAATCATTCTGTTATGATTTTCACAAAAATCAATTACCAAATAGTGTCAAAATTGACATAATGTAGTTTTTAAAACAAATTTTATATTATTAATTGTTATTATATTCCTAAAAATCTACGGTTCGGACAAATGACTCAGATAAGGTTATATATATTAATAATGAACCACTTGGGGTTCTTTTGGCTTGTTATAGTATGTTTATTAACCATGTAGTGTAAGAAAACAAGAAGACATGGTAAAAGTTAAATTATTTAACTTAATGTTAAATGTAAATGATAAGGTTAAAATGGTACCCTAAACTTGTCTAAAACCTATTGGTTGAGAGTATGTCGACCCATCCATACTTTAGGTTCCAAATAAATCATTTTTTAGCTATTATAAACCTAATATGACATTATCATAAAATAATATTTTGAGTTCTTCCAAAGGTGCCCCACTCCTCCCATATAAAAAGAGAACCCCTTCCCTCTTCTCTTCACACCCTTTTGAGCCTTCATGCTCGGACAAACCATTCCAATTCCTCTTCCAAAACTCTCTTGTAATATCATAGAGGTTCTGGTCTACTAAAAATACCAACTCTACTACCCTATGAAGATGTTTAAAGGAGGTGCGTCGAAGAAGAGGTAATCTCTTCTACCAATTCATTCAAGTTTTCTTTCTTCTTCATCTTCTTCTTATTTGGTTGTTTAATTATAAAGTAATAAAATAAGAGTCTATGATATACTGATATTTTATTATAAATATGTAACAACCCTATTTCACCTTCTATACATCCTACAGAAAATGAAATCACCACACGTGCGTACGTACGGAATACCATCTCCACGCCGTGGTGTAATCTGTTTTCCACCACCACCTTACATGGATGGGTATAATGGTGTAAAGAATTACTATATATTATTATTATAACATCATAATTATTCTAAGATATTATATCATCCCCTCCAGTTCCATTCAATAAATATGGGATCGATGTCATCGCTCGTGCGTACGTACGGATTATCGTCTCCACGACGCGATGAGATTCATTTTCCATGTTAACAATTCAAGAATGATTATAAAGTATATATAATAAGTAATAATGAAATATATGACATAATAATTCTACTGGATTTATGTATATATATGTATTTCATCTACTTAATTCCATTCAATTCAATAAGGAAATGAAAAACAGCATTCAAGCATACGTACGGCCTACCGTCTCCATGAACAGTGTATTTCATATCATTTATCTATCTATTATATATATTTATATATATATATACTGATTATATATATGATATATAAATAATGATTTAAATTCTGGAAGTAAAATCAATATATAAGTAATAATAATATCAAGAAAAACAAGTCTAAACACGTACGATAAATAAGACGATTTTACCCAAAATGCTGCTTTAATGTGGAACATACAAAATAACGGGTAATAAAAAGTCATAAGTGAACCATATATGATATCATAACAATGAATATGATTCTTTAATAAGTCAATAACATTATTTAAATCATTACATAGGAGTTTTGGATACGTATGAAGCATAGCAGACCTAAGGTAAGGGATAACTTTTCCAATCTCGCTCTTATCCAATATTCTATATTCGTAAGTATTTACTAGGGTTTTTGTTATCATCCATGTCCCTATTTTTTTTATAAAAAAAATTCATGTTTGTTTAGTGGCCTTTTTACCCATTTTTTAATTTTACCACATATTATTAAAGGAATCTTAATTTTGTTAACCACACGAGGAACTTTTTGACTTTTTCGACAAAAGTACAAGAAGAAGGTTATTTTTAACTTATACGGCGTGAATGGATTTTTACGGTTTACTAACGCCTCATTTTCATGAATATTACTCTAAATGATTTTATGAATATTTTCAACAAAATATTTTTCTTTTAAAAATACATGGAATTTTGTGAAAAGAAATTGATTTTGAAGAAGAAAGGATATTTTCCTCAAGAATTCATTTCAAGTGTTTTATCAAAATCGTTTTCCATCTAAGATGACATTATTTCATATGTGTATGTTTCAAGTATAATGTCTCTATTATTTACATGGATTCATATTTCTTATGATGAAATATCGATTTTTTATATGGATTATATGATGATGGGATGATGTTTATGAAACCCATTTTATTCTTTAGGTTATGATGAATGTTCTATGTTAATTTTATGGCACAAGTAAGAATGATTTCATTATGAGATGGGTGGGACCTATATCTCTCTCCAATGAATTGGTTAAAGATTTATATCTCATTAGATAGACATGGATGGAATGGTAAGTTAATCTGGTTCATTGTTACAGGACTGGAATGAGGAGTGAACTCGATTCAGAAAGGGACTTTGTCCACTAAGATGGTCTTGGTAGCAATGCCTTGGCTACTATAAAAATCATAACATGTGATTAATGCTTTCCACAATTACAAGTTTTATGTCCAATCTATTTTTATTATGATTTATATTCCATTATGATCTATGCCTTATGTACTGCAATGTTTCATGTCATTGCTCAAGATTTTGATGTTTACATTGTATGCTCATGTTTTTACATTCAAATACTTATGGATTGTTTTATGTTCTCTATGTTTACCCTTACTGAGCAATTGAGCTCACCCTTTATATGTTTTCTTTTTCACAGGATATAAAGAATGGTTTTAGGTAAGAAAACAAAAGAGTAATATCTTTATGGGTGATATTGAAGATCTTTCACCATGATTAGAGGATTATGTTCCGAGTTTCCAAAGACACTAAACTATTACGATCCTTGAGTGTCTGTTTTTTTATGTATTAAATATTCCGAAAAAGTAATGTAATGTCCATGTACGTCAAGATTTGGGTCTCTACAAACCTTGTCCAATTTCTATCCAAAATCAGAAAAACCACCAAAAAAAGTCAGAAAACAACATCAAACAGTGCAGAAATCTCAGTTGCAGCAATCCACCATTGACATTCAGTGAAACTAGATCACACCAGTAACATGCACAAACTAGTTGCAGGTCAGCATCCTCACATAACCGATCATCACACACCACCATTTTCAAAGTCACCACAAAAATCCTCAAAACCATCGCGGATACCACATCGTAGTAGCACCGCCAAAGAAGACCAACCACAAAATGGATCCAGATCCAACCTCGAACCAACATCACAACAAAAACGCACATCCAAGAATGAAAAACACAAACTAGGGAAAGAAGAAAACCCGTACCAAAGCAGGACCGTAAACCCTCTGCCTCCTTCAATCCAACAAACGGTGAAGAGATCCACCAAATGCATCCAAAAAATGCAGAAACGTGACGGGAACCTCATCACAGTAGCAAGAAACAGACTAACCATGCCGCCAGAAAAGCCCGGTCAAAAACTGAAGGTAGAAAACAATGAGAAGTGGAATGTCCATAGCGACATCCAGAATATGCTCGTTTGAACAGCAGTTCCCATCATACTTCCTACCACAAAAAAATCTCTTGTAAGGAGAAATGTGTGCCTGGTATGGATGTTTGATGTAATCAATCATATTTCTATCATTTTTTCTTGGATCTCAATACTTGATTCCATATTCATATCCATAGACATGCTTGAAGCCTTTGTAGAGGATTTTAGAAGCCCCTCCATTTTGAGACAGTGGTAGCGGCTGCAGAGGCCTTCCATGCTGATGATGTTGAGCATGTATAATTTAAGGACATCATTTCATTATCTAGTGAAGATGAAGGTTCTCCAATATAGGGGAACATCTTCCCTCTATAAATCACTGGTCAGATTAATAGGGTAGATTTCTGTCATTGTCTTATCGATATAGGTTTTGAACGATCCACAAACTGGGAATCTCTGAAGCAGATATGGATCCCTATAACATGAATACTTTAGGTTATGATAGGATAGAGAAAAAATTGGATGAAAAAATACATATGAAGCCTAATTTGGTGTCTTGGTCTCCATCACCGAATTTATGATAGTATTGACGGACACTGTCTACAACATGTTGGCGGGTAGACCCTAGTTGCTACTTTATGAGACAATTCCTTCCTTATATAACTAGTTCCTCAAATACACCCTTAATGTTGGTGTAAGAGTACTCTACAGTGGTGAATCTCCCTTTTATTATTGTGAATCCTTCTACATAGATGTCAACTATTACTAGAGAATGGAAAAACAATTACATGCCAAAGAGTTTGAGCACACTTTCATTGTGGCTGATCTGCAGATATACTTGGATGATGCCTTCATCCTCCTAATGCATCGATTGGAATCCACGACCCAAACATGAGACAATTTTTTTTCTCTAGTTTAATAGGAATATATGTTCCCAATTATTAATAATGCTATAAGATCACTTTTCACTCATATAAGAAAAAGGATCGACTGATTTTAGAGCCACATAACCCTATAAGGTATTGGTATCTTCTCTCCATAGAAACATGAATACTCTATACTAGTTTTTTTTCAATCTGGGTGGAACAAACTCAAAAGGACACACCACTATTTCTTTGATATATTCAACCATGGACCATTGGGTCAAAGAGCTAATGGAATCGGGTTGAAAGATTTCATCTCCATGGGTTTAGAAGCGCACGAGTCTCCTAGTGGAGATTCCATTTCCACTTAGGCTGGAAGTAGTGTTCCTTCAGGAATATCACATTTAAAAGAACACCCTCTTATCGATGATCCTATCCTATTGGATGATGTATAATAATTATAATATTCTCCTCCCAAATTTTAAGAGGTCATCTCCACCACGGTCGATGAGTTGTTACAGGCGAACCTCAACACTAAGGTAGATTCAAGACATACACTAATCAGTATGGATATGTCTATAGAAGAGGGGCATCATTATTTTGATTTCATGATGTAGTATCAGGATGTATTTATCTAGAGTTATGATGATATGCCTATCCTAGATCCTCATGTCACATCCCACAACCCTGGTTTCTCGATAATCCATTGTGGGTTCAAACTACCTCCATGGAAAATACACACTCATCACAGTGCCATGGTCAATGACAAAGTTGGTAAACTCATTAATCTCAACTTATTTAAGGAAGTCCAGTACCCCATAAGTTTAGGCAACATTGTACCATTCAGAAAGAGGAATGGATTGATCAGATTCATGCATTGTCTTCCAAGATCTCAATTGTTACTCTCCGAAGGATGACTTTACTTTTCCCATGATTGAATTGTTGAATTCCACCACTACTAGATACCGAGCTCTCCCCTTCATGGATCGGTATTCCAGATTCTACCAGATCTGAATAGACTTTAAGGATGAAGAGGATACCACATTCGGAGTGCCAAAATGTACTTTTTGTTAATAGGTAATTCTTTTTGGCTTAAAAATTGTTAGAGCCACCTATCAGTGTTCCTTGGAGACCATATTCAAGAAAATACTCAAGAAATATTTGGAATTATATATAGAGGATGTGGTGGTTAAATCCCACTAGAGTCAAGAATATATCAATGATCTTTAGAAATTTTTTGACATAGTCTTATACCTTTATCTAAAGATGAGGCCCTTGAAGTGTTCTTTAAGAGTTACCTCTAGATAGTTTCATAGATTTTTCATTAGATATAGAGGCATCAAGATTGATCTAGAGAAGATCAAGGCCATTAGTCAAATGCCTCCTCAGAGAAACATCTGGGATCTGTATGGAATTCAAGGCCAATTGGACTATATACGTTGATTCATTATGAATTTGTCCAGCGATTGTATGCCCTTTTCCTGACTCATGATGAAAGGTGGTGTTTACCAGTGGGATGAAGTGTGTTAGGCCGCATTTGAGGAGATCATGCAGTACCTCCTACAACAATGATTTTTGATTCCACCGGTCTCCGGAAAGCTACAGGTCCTTTATGTGACTTCACTAGAATAGTTCATCAATGCCCTTCTCACCCAAAAGAATAACAAGGGGAAAGAGAACCATTTCTACTACCTCATTTTCATGCTCCTCGATGTGGGGACCAAATATTCGTATATCGAGAAGATATTCCTTGCATTGGTATTCACTGTGAAGAAGCTGTGACATTATCTGTAGCACCAAAGATACCATTAGTGTCATGTGTGGACCCACTAAAGTATATTTTGAACCAACCTATGTTAATAGCCTATCTAGCTTGGGGGGGAGTGATCCTTTAGTAGTTCAACATTATGTTTGTTCCATAGAAAGCTGTGAACGTTCAGGCACTAGAAGACTTCCTTACCACCCGTCTAACCCCTATAGTGAAATCTCATGATCTTGACATCCCAGATAAGGCCATCCACTTAGTACATCAACCCATGTCGTTTTCGCTTATGCACTTTGATGGTTATTCCCGATGTCTGACTACTAGAATGCCAAATAATAATAGACTAAATAGTGTAGTCTTGGGTACTGTTTTCATCACGCAAACACACGCAGTATTTCCCTAATAATTCTTATTGTCAAGAGGACTACACCAATAATCAGGTTGAGTATCAGGTACTCATCACCAGTATTGATCTGTCCCTTGAGATTTATTCCCTTAAACTACATGTGTACTGGGTATCTGATTTAGTCATCAATAAGATCAATGGTGACTACATAATCATGATATAGAGCTTTTTCCTTTTTACAATGCACCTGCCAACTAATGGCCCGGTTTCCTTCCCTACTAAAAGTTATGCATGTCCCTTTGTCACAGAATAATCAAAGTGATATATTTTCTATCCTTACAGATTCTCTTGCAGAACCTAACTAGGATGATCTAATTATATAGGTGGCGCATCGAATCTTCATCTCTCTTACAACTTTGGATGGTGATAATATCAGACTAGTAAGCCATCTTATTACCATTGCATCCATATTGGGACCTTTAGGTCCCCCTGCCGCATCAATAGAGACTTACGATTAGGAAAATCACTTTGTTGAGTACCTCTAGCATGGAAATATCCTGAAAAGGAAAGTTGAGCGTAAGGGAAACCATCAGCACGAAATACAATTCACTCTCTAGAGTGGCCCTAGTCTTGATTAGATCCTCTAAAGCTGTCGGTTTGGTGGAGTTCTCCTCTATTTCATTCATGGAGTCGATATTCCCCAGGTTATCTATGAAGTTAATGCTGGTTCCTATAGGGCCCATCAGGCGGGGTCAATGCTCTCCAATAAGATCTGAGGACTAGCATACTTATAGCCATCCATAGTTTATGACTGTATCATGTTTTTCAACAAGTTTCACGCATTCCTGGTCCATGCCAAATGTGTGCATTGACTGGAAGATCCACCCCATACTACCATGCACTATTGGACCTTTGCAGTCTATGGACACATTGTCATGAGACCATATCCACCAGCATTAACTCTCCAATGTTGGTTCATCATCACCACCCAAGAATTATTTTCTGAAAGGGTTGTGTAAATCCTACTTAAGGTATTCAGGGCCCATTACATTGTTGATTTCTTGGGCTCCAACATCATCCACTAGTTTGCAATAATCATACCATCCTCACCGATGATGACACCAACTTTCGGGTAGCTAGGCCGAGGAAATTTTATGCCTAGAATAGTATCTAGTCGAACCATACATCCCACTATCATGTGAAAAAAATGGAAAGATAGAGGAATTTAACAAGACCATATATAAAATTTTTCTAAATATTATTGATTAAAACAAGAAACATTTTCTAGAAAATCTCACCAATGATCTTTGGGCTTACCGAATGACAACTCCCAATTCCACCTAAGTGACCACATACTTCCTGGTCTACGGAATAGAGGCAGTCTCACCTATCGAGATTTAATTTTCATCACTCCTAACATACGTATATGATTAGAAGATGTCATAAATGGTAGGAGAAGTCCATATGTCTAAACTGGAACCTCTCGATGGAAAAAGGCTTCATGCCTTGCAAAACCTAGAGACACGACAGAAAAAGATAGCCAGAGATTTCAATAAGAATGTTCTCCTCTTCTACTTCCTTCAAGGTGACACAATATTGGCTTTGAGGACGCCAATGATACTCTGTGGGGAGCCCCCAAAGATGGAGCTGAAATATGAGAGAACTTATATAATCCAACAGAATTTCCCCAACGATGTATATTCTCTTGTTACCATGCATAGTGAGTGTATCACTCCTCCCACCAATGCTAAATTCCTTGATCAAAACATTTCATTAGTAAGTATCATCATCATTAAATACAATGTACTAAAAATGGTGAATACACTGATGGTCCAAGATCTATGACCATAATCTATGATCTCCTTCATCCTCATCACATGAAGTTAAACTACACTATCCAATTTGGGATGTAAGACATGAAACTACCAACCATCAACATCCTGCACGGTGAAAAACTGAAAGCCCCATTTCTGACTGTTTCATCCTTACCTCGTGACTTTAAACTAAACTGAATCTCAAGATCTATGTATGTATTGATTCCCATTCTCATGAGGTACATAATAGTGCCGGAGTATTTCACCTCGGGTCTAGCCCTAGGTCCCTTGACCTTTTACAGCCCCCAAGACCATGTCCCTACCAATAGGTGTGTGGTCTGGTGTCAACTCCTCTTGTCCTTATTAAAATCTGGTTTAAATCTACTGCATCATGTATTCCCTTCTAGGATTTATGATATCTTCATCCTTACTTTTTTAGGTTAAACTGTACGGAATTTGAAGAAGAATGTATGGCTTGATTCACATCCTCATGGGACATGTAGGAACACCTGATCATTTTGGCCTCAGTCTATCCTTTTACATCCTTACCACATGATGTTAACCTACATGGAAACCTTAAGAACTATGTATGTCTTGATTCCTGATCTCATGGTATACATAAGAATGCACCAGAATTTTTCTTCGGGTCTAGCCCTAGGTTCCTCTAACTTTCCTGGCCCCTTAGCCTAAATCCCCTATTAGAAGTTCATGGTGTGGTATGAATCCTTTTAGGCCCTCATAAACATTGGTGGTTATTTCACCATTCAGTGCAAATCCATTTTACGAACATTACCCTTCCCCATTTTCAAAGCCGCACGGCGGTAAATTGTGTTAACACCATTTTTTCCCTACCACATGACGTTAAACTGTACGAGGTTTCACAAAAAAATGTATAGCTTTATTCTCATACTTATAGGAGATATAGCAACACCCAAGTATTCAGTCCTCATGTTCATCCATGGGTTCAACAAACCATTTACCCCTTTCTTTAGTTTATCTTCTCTAGCCTCCCCTCCCAAAGTTGTTCCCATCAACCTCTATCCAACTGTACCAATACACATTAAACTAATTGTAGTTTATGAAATATAGTGTTAGATACTACATGGACATGATTTCACTTCTAATATATGATTCATTTGTCCATTCATTTGGGCCCCATAATCCTTTACACCTGAAAGGACCCCCTAATGGTGTGGATGCTCAGCATTAGTTCTCACCTACCATCTTGGATCAATATCCTAGAGGATTTCAAATAACAATTTAATATAAGTACATCATTGAAAAAAAATTCAGTGGTCAATCCTCAGTTTAATATTCACATTCCAGATAATATAATATGGATATTGTGTTCCAATAATGGTCAAAAACTACCCTTCATAATTATTACCAACCCCATTGTCCCCCATGTATGTGTCTTATGATTCACATCTTTTACATCTCCTTATATATAGACTGAACATCAACACACACTGTGTAAACTATCCATTCACTTTTTTTCATTGAGAAAGAGTTTTCTAATTATCCTTGCCTTCACATCTCTGTTCCCCTGTCACATGCTTCCCTTTGTTTTGGGATCTTATCAACCCATTGTTTCCCACATTGAGCATGGATCACATGGGCTTAGGTGTTTTGATAGGATTTTTTCCATCATGGATAATTTGTGTATCTTTATGGTCCGAACTCTTGGAGATTCATTCCCAAAGTCCATGAATAGTGTCTTTAAACCCTATGTTTTCCCTTGGAAACATATGATGTGGTGTGGAACTCTCTTTTCATGATTCATGTTGGGTTTATTTATGGAATTGTGTCACATATTATCACTATGGGTATTTTTGTCTTTTGGTCTGAGCTATAGAACTATAAACAATGATATTGTTTCCTTGCCAAATTACAATAAAACATTGTATTTTTCATCTAAGTTTTATGATAACAAACTATATACACATGTGATGTCTTCATTTGAGAAGACATTTCCCCCTTTGGAACTAACCACCTATCATTACCCCCTGAAGAACAATGTGTCTCTTGATTCTCATCCTTGTGGGATATGTAGGGAAACCCTGAAGGATTTGTTCTCAGGTCCATCGACATCATCATGAACCCCTTATCATTATCTTGTTCTCATCTCTCCTAGGAGTATGGGGTGTGGTGCAGGATTCTATGGTCTTCATTTATGTTGGGTTTATACTAACTGCCCCGCATACCTCCTTTAAAATCACTCAACTCCCTTTTCATGACCATATGATGATTAACTAGATGGGCATGTCCCACACACATGACATTAAATTAGGAACCTTACGGTCTAAGCTCCATGAACATAAACTTAGATTCTTAATATCTAAGTTCTCATAACATTAAATTGTTTAAAAAAGTCAATATTTCTTAACTAAGAGAATATAACCAATTTTTTTTATTTTCCATCTTCTATTATATCTTCAAAACTATGTATGGCTTGATTCCCATCCTTTTGGGAGAACTAGGAACACCCAATATTTTATTCAATAGGTCCTACTCCAGGTTTATCAACTTCCTAGGATCGCGTACTATAAATACAGTAAAACTCTATGATCTAAAACTATGAGTCCTCAGGCCATGTATCATGACATTAAACTATTGGACAATAAATAGGTGTGATATCAATTTATGAAAATTTTCTCACCTAGTGCACTATGGTCGTAACATCATAATTTCAAGAGTGTTGGACTTCATTCAAACTTCCCATCATTCCGAAACCATGCTTTGCATTCCCTATGTTTCATTCCTCATTTCTTATCCCATATGAATGAACCCCCTAATGGTATGGATGTTTGGAATTAGTTCTCACCTACGTCCTTGAGTCAATGTTTCAGAGGACATCAAATTGCACTTCATGTTTGGCCTTGTGTTTTCATATATTGTCAATGTTTGGCCATCGTTTTTTTCCCATTTTAGGCTAACACAATACAAATATTGTATTATGAAAATGGTCATAATTTTTCATCCATCCTCATGCCACCATCATTTAGTTTAGAATATTAGGTGTCGTGATTCAACTTTCTCATGTACCTTTGTTTGAATTGATTCCAATGCCCCTAGTGTTATCCCACTCATTCACTAAACATGTTGGGAATTATAAATTTGGTTCTTCAGAGAACCATATTCTCTAGTAAAAACCCATCTCATATGAAAAATTTGTGTGATCATTCAGAACCCATGTGTTCGATGATTGGATGACTCTCTCATATCCATGTCAAAGAAAGTAGTAATATTTCAATGAATGAAAACTAAATAAGAATGATGGAAAAGTGTTTGTGATTATGGCAGAGTACATCCCCTATAGAATATCACCCTCGATAGATCGTCTCAGCTCTGACACCATTTGTCTTGGGGCATCTGGGATTTTTTATTGTCACCTAATCTCCCTTCTTTATTGGATGTGTGAATTGTTCTTCAGTTCTAATCCTCACACAACCCATCACGACCCGTATATCAATCACTTCATGATATTTTGAAATCATATACTCTTCATCATTATCTAGTTGTGTCTATAATCATTATATTATTTTTTTTATTGGGTGGTTGTGAAAGAAGAGTGCTCATTCAGCAATGTTTACAAGTGTTGGATCTATTGTTCAGCCTCCTAATGTTTATCGGTGTTGATAGACTTCCTTCACTACAAGCCAACACTAAGGCCACAATCATACTCCTATATTTTCTACTCCGTGTAATCCTGGATGAGAATGTGATGATTTCATGCATCCACCCCTCTGATGTGTAGGTCATGCAATCGAGGGTACATTTTTTCAATTAAACTTATCTATATTAATTTTGGGGTATCATTTATGAAGTGATTGATCAATTTAAATGGTCGGAGATAGAAAAACATTCTATCCTCTTCATAGGAGGTAGTTTCATCCAACTCTTCTGGGTTAGAAGGTTCATATTTTGGGAATGCCTCTAGAATATCATTAGCTGGGTATAACATTGATTTTCTACTTGATATCTTGGGTTCCATATCATTCTGTTAGTCTTCATCGCTAAATTCCACCTAAAAAATATTAGGTTTTTCCCTGATAGATGTCTTACCCCTATTCATGGTCACTGTGGTCGGCTCAACATCAATAGATGATTCCACAACAGTCAGTGTTCCCCTCGGGAAAGGAGCATTGGGATCCCTAGCTATCCTCACAAGCATATAACATTCCATTTGAAAAAGTTTTCATAAAAAAATTCACAATGTCAGTTGGCTAGGATTGATAAAAAAAATTTGTTATTTTCTGAGAGAGATGACTTAAAAAAGACAAATATATAATCCCAACCTTTGGTTATCGCCTTTGGAATCCTAGGATATGACATGCTATATTTGTTTTGGAACTTCGAGGTTTCCACAATAGTCACCCTAGGTGTCACAACCTTGCTGGATTCGGTAATTACTATTATCCCAGATGAAAGACACAAAGATACACTTCTATTATGTGGGAAGGATCCTTCCATGTGAGGCTATCCTACATGGGACTAATGTTTTTTGATAAGCATGTATGATCTATGCATGTGCCAAGGTGGAATGGTCTAGAGTTTACCCCGGGAGTTTTGGAGGAATATTCCACCTTCGAGGAAGCAACTTTACCTTCCTCCAAAGGGACCACCCTATAAGCCTCTTCTCCCCCAGAAGAACACATATGATTCTTCATGTAAAGGAAAGATCCCCCTCATCTCAATAATGGATAGTTGTGGTGGGGATGGTTGATTGAGTAGTACTCTCAGCGAATCCTTCATTTGACGCAGGGTGCCTTGAGAATGGACAAAGACTTTCAGCATAGTGACATATTATTCCCCTTCTTCCTAGGACATAAGAAATACAGAATCGACATAGAAAATGTCTAACAAATTCATCTCGATATTCTTAAGGTGATACCACATCTCTAACGGACTAAGTAACTATCTATTTATGTCTTATGTATCCCAATCCATGGGATAAACATCATCCTCATGTATGTCTATGTGGTGAAACTACTTCTCAGGAGCCTGAAGGTGTATCCTGCAGAACACCTTGGGTGTACTCCCTCCTTCATGGATATTCCTAATTAGAGTTTCTAGATCCTATTTCATTCCTCTTCCACTACTTCTTAGAGGTGGCCTTGGAATCACTTGCCTTACTAGTGCTTCACCACTGTGTGTTTTTTCAATTGTTCAACCCCAACCTTGGGATTAAGGGGAACACAGTCATTAGCACAGATAGTCTATTGCTTCATCATTTCTCCTCGGCAGGATATCTCTTACATCTTTTCATACCCCACAACCATCGGATTGATGGCGTTTTGTGGAGGTAGCTCATTTTTCCTTTTCTCATATTCATGTGTGAACATGATCCACATATTCCACCTCACACATGGGTGGGACTCATAGGGAACTCCCAATTAAACTTGTCGAGTAAATATTTTCCTACACTAGAACTTCCTTAAAACAATTTAGGGTGTATGACTTGCAGATAGGATCAACGTATACCCATGCCACCTAACCCAACATTATAAGGCCAATAGGTATGATTGATGCTCCTCAATTACTTAGAAATCATTAGTAAATAGTTCTGTTAGTAAAAGGAATGGATGAAAAATGAATTTATCTGCCCTATGGACACTGATCCACAGTGCTGGTGAAGTCAAATTTTCCAGGAAACTACCAATTTCATTCAGAATAGATGTTCAAAAATATGATCCATGAGGGGAAATAGGGTTTGGATACACATAAACCCTTATGTGCACCATTATCTTTCCTTATAGGAAGTGGAGTGGTCTTCATTCCTGATGTGTCTTTGTTCCCACCCATATAATTCACAACAACTTTTATAGCATCACCAGTACTGGGATCCCGAGGTTGATACACCGCCACATCGCTAACATGGATTCCATAATTAATATGCTCATTCACACCCCCATGTTTGTATCCCTGATTGGAAACAACTGTCCCCAAATTACTGTAGAGATATACCAAGACAGCCTAACCACCTATTGTTTCATGGTGTTAACACTATACCCCTAGAGATTTCATTGGATATCCTCAAGGATTTTCAAGTAGAAATTTTCTTTGCTACATTGGGTTATCATTTGGAAAAGTGGGAGGCATGACTTATAGCTTCATATTAACCTCCTCCCCTCAGAAGCGTGTGTTTGTGGGGATTTTGGAAGCGTCCAAACCACAGTTTTAATGGAAAACTCTCACCAACTATTTTTCATCACCTGAAACCACGTTCATCAGTGCCTTTTCCATCAATGGCATATACAATGAGTCTTCCACCCCGGTGTAGGTCTCAATTATTGGTCCACCCCATCTCTAAGTTACCTGATCCCACCTTCATAATGGTGTGGTACTGTATAGGGGACACCTATAGATGTAGTGCTTTCCCAAAAATGTTATTGACATGCATGTACAGAGAGTCAGTGACAACAGGCATGTGGTCCTTCTAGGTATAGTCGTCGGTAGTCGTGAACTTCTAGTATTGGTAAGGCATGACCCTGAACCAGTAGACTGATTCATCTCTACTTAGATCAAGAATCATAATTTCATCCCTCATTCCTCAACCGTACAGTGGAAGTTTCTTATAGAGGGTATAGTTATTTTTCCCTTCTGATAGTAGCACCACCAAGGACTCATGGTCATAATGAATCTTCATGAATTCTCTGATTTCATGATTTTTTAATACCTCTTCCCTCTAAGCGGCATCCACAAGGACCTCTTGAGAAACATCTTGGATGGCCAGTCGATTTTGGGACTTTGCCAAAACAATTCCTCTATTTTAAATTCTCATTCGTAAATCACATTCATAGAGATCCTTCAACAATAATAGTTTGCAGAGCACACCCTCACAGGTCCTTGAGGGACTCTTTGTGCTTCGCAGTGCATCAAAGGATCGCAATGTAATGGTTATCTTAGAACTGTTCATGGAGAACTGATATATGGAACCCAGTTCCCAAAGTGAATTCATAGGGGTGCTGAATATCCTCAACCTGATAGCTCAATCATATGTTCCCAAAGATATATGCATACAAAATAGGGGTCCTCTCCCTCTATTTTTAGGTGATGACATCCCGAGAATCGCAGCACCATTGGCCGTAGTGGGCTTCGTAGTGATCTCAACCCAAGATCTGCTTATTGACATTGTGATTCAGCATTATGACCAACACGTTTATGGTACTTTCCCCTCAGAATCCAACACTCATCTTTTTCTTATATCCCACTATTATGTGGCAATTTTTTTCACCAAAATTCATGCCTTAAAATAGGTCCATAGAAGCATAATAATAACCAAAATGAATTCTTTATAAAGATGCATCGTGAATCCCTTTGCAATCACAAATGACACAAAGACACAGAATGGACTCCTCTACCATGTCCATAAAGAACCATGATGGAAGCATCTGTAATTCGATATATACATTTGTTACTTCTATAGATAACTGTTATGGAAGCCTTAACGATTATGATAAAGCTACATCTGGTCATCGACCAACATTTCCTTCATGGACCACCTTTGGATAATCACCATCCCAGGTTCGTATAATTTGACAGATCCCCCCTCTTCAAAATAATCAAAACCCTGAACATTCACCCTTCAAGATCTTGATTTGGTAAACACCATTTTCTATATGATTTTTCATGAAAAATGAATCAAACAGGGTACTTGATCAACATAAAACAACTTTCCCTTTTATTCATTTTACCTTATGTAGGGATTCCCTTCACGAAGCCCTATAGATAAAATGAATATAGGTGTCCCTTTTGGGTACTAAGATCTTTGTGAGGCATTCTTCATTCACAAAGCTCCCACCAAGTTCCTGGTGGATCCATGCCTTGATAGGGTCACCAAGTTTCTCAAATATCCCCCCTTTGTGGGGGTCCTCTTTATCGTGATTAATGAATCACTTTCCTTTGCGAAGCCCCTACTCATCATGAAGCACCCGAGCTTCGCGGAGTCCTTCTATATACGACATTATCATTTGTGAACCCCTTTCACGTGCAGCCCCCTAGGCTCATATCAAGTGACTTTAAGGTTTCCTAAGTGATGCCAAATGTTGTGTTTCCCTACCTCATGCTTCTTCACATAAGAAGATTAATTTTTATAACTTCATAGAATAGCTATACTAACATGGACCCCCCAATTGACCACTCCTCCACCCCAACTATTGATGGTCTTTCTTATTCCTTCCCTTCCCTATGTGTAGGTTGGTAAAAGTTATATATGTCCAAGGGGTGAAGAGAGACTCTCTATTATTTGAGATTTAGGATATTAAACTAAAAAGAAACCATTTTCATCCACACATGATGTTAAACTATGATTACTACATGTTTTGAGATCCTGGGAATATAAGAGAAAGGATGGGACTGAGAGCCTTCTACTTCCCCTTTCTAATCCACCTTCTCTCTCCCTCGGTGCATTTTCTCCTTGTGTATCTCAAGTAGTCTTTACATAATCCCTGAACCACATTGATAGGGTGTCATATGTATTTGAATCCATATCCTCATCATTCATCCGGACATCCTCCCTAGGATTCCTTCTTAGAGTAAGTCCCAATCTCCATCTTCTTAGGCCTCTATCCATGAGAAAGCCCCACACCTTCCATATTTTGAATAAAAATATTCAAAATATGCAATAAGGTCAATTTTTATTCACATAACTGATCCACAGGTTTTAAATATAGCCGCCATTTTAAAACTTAAACAGAATTAAAATGGGATTAAAACTGTGGTTTAATTCTCAAGAACCCCCAACAACTGTAACTATCATTTCATCGGATGAGATTATTTTTACATATCATGATTTTTATTTCTAAAGGATGATATTTTGTTCCATATTCATTGGAAAATGAATTACATTACATTAAATATTCAAAAATATACAATATTTCCACTCACCTCACCTAAAAATGGATCCCAATACCCACCACACTTATCCAAACACACTGAGTTCCTTATATTGAAAAAACTCTTCTAAAATAGACCTCAACAAAATTACCCATTTACTAGAGGTTATATAATTCCAAACATAACAATCTATGTATGCTTATGGTTTGATCATAAAGAAGATATTCTGAGAAGAGGTAATTGTATTTATTGAATTCTTTTATTTTTCATTATTCCACAATATCCTCAAAGTATTATTTAACCATTATAATATTATTAAATTTGTGTCATTATTATATTTAAAATTTATAATATTGATTTTATAACCAGTATCTCTATCCCTTACATCCATTTAAAAAGTAAATATGTAGTCATGTTGCATGTGGACTACCACCTCTGTGATCAATTTATTTCATTTTCTATCACCACATTACCAGGATTCATATAAAATAGATTAAATTAATAATTATCATATTTTCAAAATTAGGTTTTAAAAGATAAATTTTCCATTATATTAATCATATTAATTTTAATTGGACATCATGAAATTTAATCTTTCAAAAATCACAATGCTACACTTTTTGAGTAATAACTTTTAACTGTTCACTTACAATTATATTCTTAATATACCTCTTACAAAAACATAGTTTATCATTTTAAAAATATTTTTATACAAATTTTTTTCTATAATATTTATATTAATATTATATAATAACATTTTTATTATTATTCATTTATTATAACATGTTCTTTTTTGGGTCAGTTTTATCTCCAACAAGAACAATACTATCATTTTATATATTGAATGACTATGAAAACATAAATATTAAAAATAAGATATTATAATTATGAAATTATTATTTTTAGTCATAATATAGTGGTAATAATCAAAATTATATTTATATATTAATTTGATTATATTTTTAATTAAATAATTACAAACGTAATCGAATTTTCATGCATTTCATTAAAACCGTGAATAAAAGTTCCACTAAATAAATGTGAGACTCTGTACCTATATCAATAAATTACCATCAAATGATGATTTTAGATATTTTGAAACCATCGCTAGGGTTCTGGGAAAAGAATACAAAAACCAAAACATCTATGGAATGCTAAAAGGTAAGCAAAAAAATATTTATTTTAATATAGAGTTATTTGTACATGATTAATAAAAACTATATTTGAATATAATCTTCTGACAAAAAAATAAATATATTTCCTATGTAGATTTATAATAAGAATAAATATATTATAAATTATTTTGGAATTTCTTTTTCAAAAAATAATCTTGAGGTATGAGGAATCATAACACAATTTATATTCCTTGGATTATATATGTGTTTTTTGGACATTGGTTTTCTTTATATCATATTCATACTAGTCTTATGTGTATTTATTATTTTCAAGTAATCACAAAATTTATTGAATCTTACTTAAAACATTATTTTCATTTTAAGATATTATGTTTCATTATTACTATAAATAATGGTTATTTATTTATAAATCACATTTAGATGGAAATTATTATCTTAATCTCTTAATAGATATATATTTTTTTCTCATTAATTTATTCATGGTATTTACATGTCTTTTCATCCTTTCCTTACCATTTTAAAACACCCTCATAATTCTTTTACATTATGTTTTTTTATTTTCATTGTAAAATATCATTTTTTTAATAGGGAGATAATGGTTTAAATTTTGTAATTGATGGAGTTATTTACCTATGAATTGTTTTCATTCAAAGACACTACAATGTTTTCAGACAATGACGTTGAATCTTATATGATCTTTATGATGCATGTGGATTATTTTGTGAAAATTTTAAGGGTATCCTTATGTAGGGGGATTATATATAATTGTTTATGTGCATGTTCTGAGAGAACAAGTAGTGCACTTTTTGATGTAATACATTATAGTATCAACAATTGTTTTTTTGTAAACCCTTACCAAAAGGTTTCTTAGTGCACATGTTGTGTATGATTAGTCTAATTGTGATTCCGAACTATGTTTTATGCTACCATACCTCTAGTGAATATTTAATGGTTGGTGTGTAGGTTTTCTATCAATTCATCCAAACCACTTTATGTATAAGGTAAATTATATATGATTATATTAAAAATTTTCTATTATTAAATTTAAATGTATTTTTGGGTGTTTGATTCCCAATTCTATCAAATAACTCAAAAAAAAAATAGAGATCCTCAACTTGCCTGACTCACAATCTATCCCCTTTGATTCTTGGATCATCTCTATTAACATTATTATGGGATCTTATATAGTTATATTTTCTTCCCCTATATTGCCATCTTCTGGTATTTATTTATGATTTACTTACTCCCACAATCTATACCATTTTCTTCAAATCTTAGTGTGTTTGTATTGAATAGTTCTTTCAATGTTTTTTAAATTAGGTTGTGATATACTTTCAAGGTCCCCTTTATCATGTATTAGATGATCTGATCCATCTATTATCTATTTCAGGTAGGATTCCCTAGTCACGTGACTTTAAAATAAATAAAATCAACTGATGATTGTATTATTATTCCACTGAATTAAAATCTATCTTATTTTAAAAATATATAATATAAATATATTCTATTAACTATTGCTACAATGTTTATGGTAAAATTTAAAAAAAATAAAAAAATTATTCACTATTTGTTATTAATAAATATTTAATGGTTGAGAATGTATTTTGATTTATTTATCATTTATAATACGTGGGTGTGTATATATATATATATATTAAAAATTCAGATGATAATATATGTATTTTCATAATAAGATACATATATGTGTGTGTAAACTCATACGAGCATAAAAATAGAGGGAAACATTGAAAATTAAAATTTGATACCATAACATATTTCAAAAAAATTCTGTGTATTTAAAAATTCAATTATAAGATAGGGTTTCCTCTTCATAATATGTCATTAAACCATTAGTTTACATTGGATTTCTGTTTTTTAGGGCTTCCATTAAATTTAACTCTTAATATATTTGGATGTTTTGTTTCAACTTTTTCATGTTTTTTAATTGATTTCATTTGTTAGAGATGTTTGTATAATTTATTAATGATTATATGCACTATTTGTTGTGTTATTGTTACTAACAACTACTCGGTAGTCTAGGTGCAAGGATATGAAATCCAAGAGAAGGAAAACGGTTCCCCACTACTAGTTTTACATGTGAGATAGATATGAAAAAACCACAATCCAATTATGGGATACTAGATTCATTCAAGTGATTTTGAATCTCCCTAATTAGTAGCAGATATTTCATAGGATCACCTAGGTTTGGTTACTATAGATTGTTCTTCCAATGATGCATACATTTTATTTTTTAATGTATGTATTCTACATACACTTTCCTTAACTCATATTTCCCATGATTTATATCATTTTAATTCATTCATGAATTATAATTCACTTTAGTAAAAAACATTCTTTAGTTCATTTGAAAGCATTATTTATAATATGTTTAAAGGTAGTTCCCAATTGGGTATTTTTATAAAGGTTACATTGGATTGAAAATTCTTTCATATTTATTGTTTTTAATTATTCAAAATTAAAATTATAGTATTTTTATGAAAATAGAATTGGTATTTTGGTGTTTATACATTAAAATACTATTTTTAATAATTAATTCCAACCTACCATGTAGAGGATAATTTTATTAATTACATTTCATGGGGTGTTATTTTTCTTGTAATTCCGACTAAGACATTCTTCTTATGCCTAATAAGATTTTAGGTTTTGGTACATCTTTTGATTCCTCTTAGATATTGTTTGGTTTATGGTTGGAGGAAGACTACTAATGTTAGATTGAGGTATGTTGGTTAATTTTTTATTTTTCAAATGATATATCACATGGAAAATGAGAAATAACTACATTCAATTTTCTTAATTATTGTTTATATAGAGACTGGGTCTTTTATCCCTAAGTTTTTTTCTATTATTTTAGTTAGAGTTGAGTAAAGGTATGGATATGGTTTATATTTTTCAAATTAATTTTATAATGCTTCATTAATTATAGAACATGTATATCAGAAATACAGAGTGTTCATTAACATTTATTCTCTTAGTTTAATTTATTTTATTGAAAAAATCATCCCCAATTTTTTTTAATGCGAATTGTTCTTTACACCATCTTAAATGAATCAAAGACTCCGTTATGGTATTTCATTGGTTACCTCATGTGTTTGATGGATGGATAGATTAGGTTGGTTATTGAGAAAATAGAATCAGATTCTAGGCACTTAAAAAGCCTTGGTTTTCATAAGGACATTATTTATTTTGAAATTAATGGTAGATTGGAGGTTGGATTATCTAGGATTGGGAGGTATATATGGGAAGATACAACCTAGATCCATCATATTTGGAGTCTCGTGTTTTCCTGGAATATTGAGAATTTCTTCTTGGTTTTGTTTCTATATTTTACTTCTAAAATGTGATAATTTGGTTTCTTTTGTTTTTATGGGAAGAAAAGGGGAGTGAACTAGTGGTGCCCAATAAGCTAGTTGGGCATGAAAATAGATTTTGGACCCAATTTAGATAGTTTTTTATGATTTTTATTGGTAGTTGTTTACTTGGAACATATGACACCAAACCATTTTCCAAGGATTAAAATAGATACTAGTCCCCCATGATTTTTTTTATTTCATTATATTAATTGATTTTTGATTTTGTCATATTTTTATGTTTCAGTAAATATTGTGTTTTAATTATTAATATCAACATTAAAAATTTATATTTTTTTGATTTTAATGTAAATATAGATAATATGTAATATTAATTATAATTGAGGGTCCATTTTATATTGTATATATATAAAATTTTATTACTAGAAAGTTTATATTCCAATATATTTAAGTATTTCTACTACAAAAAACGTTTCCTTATAGTCTATATCATTCTATTAATTATATCACTGTTAAACCAATCTACTTTTTTCTTATTATTGCCCCAAAATCCTCATCCCTTTTCGTAAACACCAATATAGTGACAATTTATAGTAATTGTTATGGTAATTCCACTAGATTATAGACTTCATTTCATTCAATTTGATTCAATTTTTCTGGTGTAATTGTTACCCATAATTCATCATCTACAAATTGTATTATTTCATTAGGTTATTGTTAAGAAAATAAGGAATAATGTTTATACTAGTTTCTATTAGAATTAATAGTTTGAGTACATCTGTATTTTTCTCATAGAGTACCGTCTAAATTATGATCTCTTTGCGTTCAAATGGATCAAGGGATAGATGTATATGATATATAATTTTATTCTCCAGGTTATGGATCAAATTTTCCACCAACACTATGTAATTTTTGTAGATCATTTTTATATAAAAATAAAAATGATTTTATAAGTTATTGTTTTTTATGGTAAAGAGATCATACATAAGGTTTTCTTACCAAAAATTAGGCTCATGTTGTTCTGTCTCATCAAATATGACCTGTATATATTCTTAAACAATGTTTTTGTTATAATTAATAAAATATATAATGTTCTATATTTTGGTTAATAGATGATTATTCCCTTAACTTTTAGATGAAAATTTCTATAGACATAAATTTTTTATGAGAATAAATAAATTTTACCCAAAAACCCTAAATTAACTAAGCTTCGGTATTCTTCCATTCCACATCACATATGGAGCCTTCATTAAAATTTGTCTAATAAGAAAACCATTGACAATATATAAAGGTTTATTAATAACCTCTACACAAAAATAAATTGGTAGGTCATGGTCATTGCTCAAGATCTAGAAAATATCATAATCATTCATATTATTTGTATCTACAAGAAAATTTTATAGTGAGTCCTAATAGAATAATTTTGTTATTTTAGAAATGTTTTAATATAACTTTTGAAATTTTTGTTTTCATACTCATGTATATGATCACTCATTAAGGTACTACTATTTTTTAACTATTTTTTTCTATATATTTTTCATACTTCTAAAAAGAGTGACAATCTTAACTTTTTAGATATATAAAAATTTTCATGTATATCTAGAATAGTCACCTATAAAAACGTAGGCAAAATACATCTGTTTTAAGCTACAAACTATATAAGTTCCAAAAAATTCCATGTGTACTAACACTATGGTGATGAAATTGAAATTTTCATTCTTCAGTATGAAATATATCTTATTCTCTTTCAATTTTTAATAGATGATATAGTCTATGAACTGTGAATTATTGTTTAGGATGGTTCATAACTAATATGGTACTAGTTAAAATTATTTTTGAGTGAATGTTGAAGTGTACTAGTCTCCCATTTCATATCCAAGTTTTATTTTTAATGACACTTACGAAATATATGGTATGATAAAATATTAAACCTAAATAAACTATATAATCATTATCATTACATAAAGCATTAAAAAGATAATCATATTTAGAAACCTAAATTATAAACTCATCATATAAAATCATTACATGTTAACTATAATAACAGGAATACTAAATTCTAATAACATTATACTTTAATACATTAATAAATAATACATTATAAATAAAAAATGTAACATGAGTTACCTTTTTGATCAATTCCTCTTATTTTTCCATTTTAAATATCACCAAAAGTGATAGATTCAACATCCACTATTATAATTATTTTAAGGCTTCAATAGTATCTTTTCATGTGTCTAGATCATAAATTATCCAAATACCATAAATTCATACTGGCACACTTAAATATAATTTCTTACGAAAACATAATTATGATATCATTTTAGGAAAAATACTTTCTACATTCTACAGAAGTCAGTAATAGTAGATTTTATACTTCAACATTTTTTATAGTTTTAACATAATTATACATAATACTTTTTGATATAAAATCATTCTTGTTTCATTATGAATACGAATAGATTATAGAAATTGATGATATTGAATTAAAGTTAAATTTATTCTTTTAAATTATCCTTTGGCCATGCTAGTATACAATCACAATTGCAAACTTATGTGTTTTTCATTTACCAATAATAATTGAAAATGTTTCTCTATAATTTATAGTGATTAAATATCCTTTTAAATTTTCTCCTTTTACATTTTATTCCAAGAGATTCATTTTAATAATTGAGAATTATTTTATTTTGACTAAAAATATTATATTCAATATAAAAAGATAAAACATGTTGTTTAATTAAATTTTAATCAAATTTTTATATTCCTTAACTGTTCCTCCCAATATATATTAATATTAAAAAAATTATATACATGTCATATATTAATTATTAAATTCATTTTCATTGATATTATAAATATGAGTCATATATATAGATATAGATTTTATTACCTCAAATGTGTTTCCAATAAAACCAATGTTCCCTCTATCAGACTGATCATAATTTCATGAATCGGACTCACAGTAATCATCCTTAATGGAGCTCTAGGTTTCATTCATATCATTAATCTCTTAATTTTTTTCCTCACATGTTCCATTATCATTTATGTTTGTGAATTCCACATTGATATTCTCTTTTCTATTTTATTCATAAAAATTGACTTCACCTAGGTTTTTTTCTATTTTATATTTTCTATTTATGTAATAATGTCAATCATAATTTTATTTCTTAAATAGTTTATTTTTCTAATTAAAATCTTTAAATCTTGTAGATATTGGATATTCTCCTCACCATTATTAGAGGGTGACTTTTCCTCACGTGAAATATCTTCTTGGATTTTATCTTTCAGCTATAAGATATATTTTTTCAAAGAAAATTATTTTTAAAATGATTTTCCATTTTCTATTATAACTTTATAATCTTCCTCATAAATTATGAGTTCATAAATCAGATCCTTTAAAGTAGTTTTCTTATATCACAAAATTTTCAAATGGAGATATTGTTTTCTATTAATTAATTTTTTATTCATCACAAGACTATCATAAATTAATATTTTTCATTAATTTCCTTCCCCGGAGTATTAATTATATGGAAAAGTATCATTCAACCTAAGAATGTTGTCAAAAATTGATTCATTATGTTTCATTTTAATGTATTGTATTTAATAGTATAGGTATTGAGTCACATCCCTTTCACATTTTTTGTCCGTTCATGTAACCTAATAAATGTATAAAAATTTTCCTAAGTAAAAAATGAATAAATTATAGTAACTTCATCATTTCATAATATACGTTATATTTAGTTCATATAAATTTAATTATACTCTTATGAATAATTAGTGCGATCAATCTAATATTCTCTAGATTCTTTAGGTATTTAATATTTCCCCACAATTGTAGTCTGATTGTCAAATATCATACTCTATAGGTGTATATTCATTGTAGTCTATTCGTGGTAGTATTTTGTGACATTATACTGGGGAATCCTATTATTATAATCCACCTCAAGTCTATTATTATCCATAATGATAAAACTGTGTAATTCAAAAAAAATTATATTTAAAATAACATTATCACAAATGAATGGAAATAAAAAATAAATTTGCTACCAAATGATTATCGGAGTGGAAAGCTCAGAAAGAGAGGGAATTGAGTGTTCAATAAAAATTTCAATTTCAAATTATATAATAATAAATATACTTGTTTTTAAATGGATTATATAAATAAAATATTAGATGTACATAATACTAATTTTTGGGAAATATTTAATAATTTATAGATCACTGGTTAGTTAAGATAATTTTAAATATAATTAATCTTTTTTAATATCTATAATTACATTAAATGTAGTTTATAAAAGATTTATTATTACAGATAATATATGTAACGGTTTTTGTGTATTTTTTGAAAAATAAATTGTTTTATTTGTAAAATAGAGTAAAAACACCTAAAAAAATAAAATAATATGTTCAATATTATGCTGAGACCAAGTCCACTCCATATGAAAATAATACACTAGAAAATTATTTGTTAAAAACTAATGTTATATGCAAAAAAATATTGCATTTTATATATAAAATTCATCACAGATAAATTCCATGTTATATGCAGCCTCTTACATAGTTATACATAAGATAACATATGAAAAAAATGAAATAAAGGGTAACTAGTGATATTCAATAAAATATTGAAGCCTATTAAAAATAATATAAATATTAAATCAATAATATATCAAATTTATGATATGATTAAGAGACAAATAGATTAGAACATTAATTTTTTATGTAGATCAAAATAATCAATTTTAATTGACCAATAATATTTTAATCATTTATTGTAAATAATCAAATGAGTGCTTTACTAATATGATAGAAAAATAAAATGTCTTGGTGTTTTCAGATGAAGTATAATGTTAGAATATATCTTATGAATTAAAATTGTATATTATTACCACATACATGGGTCAAAGATTTACATGAATTTCAATGGGTGGATCTTCTTCTTTATGAGAGAACCTCTTCCAATTCACCATTGGAGGATATTCATAATCTAATCCCCATGTGCATTGTAACATTAAATGACTAGACTATACAATAAATTATTCCAAATTTTGTAGTTGATGATTTTAAATATACATCTATTTTTTAGTTAGACACTATCACATAGTTTTTATATCGGTATAGTTACATGATTTGAATTTACATTCTACCATTTCTTGGAACAATTACATTCTTTGGTAACTTGGAATAGTTAAAATTCAAGATTACATGGATTGGTCACATCCCAATATCACTTGGTATAGTTACATAGTTCCTTCATTTAGTCACATATTTTCTTCTTGTGGTAGTTTATTTTTTTATACAATAGATTCATTTTTTATTAGGATAACTCCACTTTTCTTTTTGATAAAATAAAGTCATCAAATGATTCTTTTAATCCTTAATGTGTCCACTTGAACTATTTTTGTAGTCAATTCCAGACATAAAAAATATTAGATCAATTAACAAAAGGATTATTGATCCAACAAGCACACACATGAATTTAAATGTGTGGTCAATGTTACACTGTAACATGACCTTCATGGTTTGTTAAATGTCTTCATACTATAGGTTTTCATATTCACATCAGGACTTAGTCATTTTTATAATTTTACAACTAAAATAGATAACTTATGTAAAACATGAAATTAATTTTTTCATATGAAACATAATTTGGTATAATTAAAATATTAAATATTTGGGCTAAGACCACACATTCATAATATAAATTAATTGGGCTTAGTATGTGAGGTGATGATTCTATTATATCCCTATGTTGCAATGGTAGTTGTCATGGAAAAATTACATTTTGAATTTTGTTAATTAATTTCCATTTTATGTATGATGATTCTTTATGAGGATTTTATGATATGATAATTATTTCCGAAATCATTTTTTCTATTGTAATGAATTATTTATTTTTATCCCTTTGATTAATTATAACTTTTTAAACGGTTTTCCCTATCAGTTAACGATATGTAAGAATTATAACATGGTCTATCATTCAACTACTATGACCTGTTAAGATAGTATAAAAAATGTTTTGAATTAAAAAATATTTAAATGTTAATAATCTTATTATTTTTTAGAAATTGATCATTTTTAGAGATTTCTACTTTGTATTATATGGGTTTAATATTTAAGTTGTTAGCCTAAATTTATATAATAATAAACTCAAATATACTCCAAATATATTAAATCTCATCCCTTGTTACAAATTATGTAAATATGAATTGTATTTGTTTCAAGGTATCTATGACTTAGGAGTTTAGGTTTGGGTCATGACAATAACTAATTCAATTTTTTTTAATTCAATAATCACTAAGTAATTGAATGTTTATGCATTCAATGTTATCTAATAACACTAACTCCATGAAATGTCTCTTGAACCGTTAAACTATATCAATAAATTTATTTATCATATAAAAAACATTATAATATTGGGAAAGAACAACCATAGTGAATGGAATGGATCATCTGAATGTAAACAAGAATTCAAAAAAGAAATAATTAATGTAGAAATAATGATTTTTATAATGAGTTTTTGATACATGGGTAATAATGAATTATATGTTGATTTATCTAGTAATATAAATTTAAAAATTATTATTATATAGATTTATAATATGTATATATTTATTATATTGGAGAAAAAAATTTCTTCATCCAAGTAGAATTAAGATGTTATTAAAGTTTGAAAATAATTTACATTCATCTGTTTATGTCCCATATTCATTGAAAATGAAATTCCATGATCATGTGTATTTTGAAATTTTATTTTTTTTTGTTTTATTTCCCAATATTTGATGTTGATTTATATTTTTATACATTATTACCAAAATCATTGGTTCTTACATAAAATGATATGATATTTTTAAAGGTATATGTTTTAATTTCTTCATTAATAGATATTATTTATTTATATATACATGTTGGGGTGATTATACGATATTTTTATATTAAATACCATCTATTTTTTTCACCTCAATTAAATAATGGGGTCTATATATATTTTTATCATTTATATATCCTTTATATAAATAATGAACCCAAAATAAATGTTATTATAGAATTAATACTTATCGCTTATTTTAAGATGTTAATCATCATCCTCCATGTCATTGTTGATCATATTTCTTAAAAATGATATTATTTATACATCATCAATTGTTAAAGTTAATTTTAACATATTATAGAAAATTATAAAATTATTTTAAAATGAATTTTTTTAATTTATTATTTACCAGAAATTTTTGAATTTGTTTAAAAATGTGTGAAAAGAATATTATTTTCACACATACTTACTTACTTAATTCTCTCGCCACTATAACCATTATTCATTATTAATTCTATTTAACTTGATTCTGTATTTTATAAATGAAAATAATTTACTTCTTTATCTATTATTTTATTCAAAGGTACCATAATGAAAAGGATACTTGTTCTTATTTATCTCATTATACTTTTAATTCTTTTAAGAATGAATTTTTTACCTATTACAACATACATTAATGATTATTACAATTAATTGTGGATATAATATAATTATACCATCTAACATCATTATATATTAAGATTATGATGAGGTTTTAGGAAAATCCTCTTACAGTTGATTCCTTTTTTAGTGGGTCAATTTATCTATAAAATAATTATAGATTCTCTTTTGATATTATAGAATACATGTGTATTGTTTAACAGTAGATGATTGTTGGGTCCATTATAGCTATCCAATTAATTTGGTAAATATTTTAATCTCCTTTTATAGTGAATGAATATTATTTTTGATGATCAATCAACTATGAGAAATATTTATTAAGGATTTTCCAACTATGATAATTTTAGATAGTTAATTATTTATAATCCACTATGTTATAAAGTTATTAGTAGTTAAACATCATATATTATTTTATTTATATACTCATGTATGTTACAAACTATTATTCCACATTTTGATGAAATATTATGTTCTCATGGATCAAGATATTTAACTTATAGATCATGTATTATCCCAACAACATTATACCATGATTTTATGATTTATTATTCATGTATTGATGAGAATTATTTCCTTATTTCATGGTCATTTTCTTTGATTATGTTCATATTCCCAATATTTCATATTATGATCATATATGATCTTTTATTTTTTATGCAAATTTTTACAATTAAAATGAATTTGATCTCGCCAAATATTATATATCAATTTCCCAAATTAATTTATATTGTTTTTATAGATGATATGCCTTGAATATTACACTTTGTGGATATTTTTATGAGAGATATTGATGATTTATTATGGAATAATTCATTCTTCATATGTTAGAAAAATTTCCATTAGATAGAAGATATTTGTTTCACATAAATATTATCATCATTTATCATAAACTCAATACATAAAATGAATTGGTTATATAATTGTTTTATTATTTGTTTATTGATATCTTAAATATGTATGGTGATATTTGGGTTGCATCACTTGGTATTAGAGCCTATATGAATTAAATATTTTTTTTATAATTGGATCTTGGTGTGTGGATATAAGGAATCTCAAATGGTTTCTCGGAAGTGTTTAAATATTTTTTGAGGTTATGATGATATGACAGAATTATAATTTAAAAGTTTATTTATATCATAAAGTGATATTAATTGTCTTCTTGATCAAAACATTAATATTGTGGATACATTTTAGAGGTTTTATGTGATAATAAAATTAGATGATTGATTATATTTTCATATTGGGTTATTTGGTTTTATTAATAACACATAATTGAGTCATAAAATTTTTTAGTATGTGATTTTACAATAATTAATTGGGAAAGTGAAATAATATATTTTGTAAATAAATGTTATGTAGTAAGTGTATCCTTTGGGATTAAAGAGTATTTTTTGTCAAGATGATTTTGGTTATTTTGGGGTATATTTATATATTTTTTGGAATACATATTTCCTTGTTTTTTGGTTTCATGATATACTATGGATAATTTTTCATAACTAATGAAGATGAATTATATTTTTGATAAACAATAATGTTGATTGTGGAGGAATATAGTCTAATAATTCTATTTTTTTGATTCTGAATTTGTTCTAGAATGTTTTTAGTTGGATTATTTTTTCTTTATTTGTGGAATAATTAAATAATAACATTGTGTATTTTGTCAAGGTTTTGGATATTAATAATAAATAATATTATATGATGGTTAATTCACATTGGGTATTTTCTTAACCCGTGATAATAATTTTTGGATATAAATTGGTGAAATAAAATGCCATTTTTGGGTATTATGATCAATTAAAAGATTATATTTCTTATTTAAGCATGTAGAACTCATTACTATAATTTATGTTCTAGAATAAGTGATATTATAGAAGATGAAATAAGATAAAAAAACAACCACATTATAAAATTAAAAAATCAAGTACGTATATTTTTTATATTCAATTTCTTGATGAAAAAGTCATTCCACCAACTAAATCAAAAATATGATAAATCGATTGAGTGTTATATCACTATGTTATTTCAATGAATGTTTTTTGAAACTCATAAAAAATTATTTTTTATATGTTGATAAATATATTATTTTACTAAACATTTAATTAAAAAACACAATATTTTACATTATGAACTTAAAAAATTAACTATCATGAAAGAATCTATATCTAAATTAATATAAATTTATTTTTGTAGTAAATAACTAAAATTTTTAGGATTAAATCTAGTCACTGGGTGTGAGAATGTAACATGACATATTTTTGTTATGTATTTTCCTATAATAAATATCTTATTTAATGGACAACACGAAATAACATCAGAAAACAAATATTAAAATTATAGGAAGAATAATGCTTTGGTATATAAAATGATATTGATCCATTATAATAATTACATATTATTATTTTGTTTTCATCAATAAATATTATGTATTTAATAATATATATTTTATGTTATATATTTAACATCCTAAACTGTTTAAATCCGTTAAATTTTTTATAGAACAATTTTTTATATGTTTCATATGTTAATAAGTTAAATTAACCACATTAAAATTAAATGATATATAACTTTTCAAGATATAACCAAATAGATTAACGCTCAATTGATTACAAATTGATATGAAAAAAATATTAAGAATAACATAAATTTAAAAGGGTCATTTTTTATATAAATAAACATTTTTTATATATTTTTTATTTTAATTTAGTAGATATATATATTATCATTTATGTTTTTAAAAAATAATAAAAATGTAAATTTAATAGGGAAAAATTACTTATTGTGAATTTTTTTATTTTCTTAAAATGGTTGATTTGAATGATAGTATTGAAAAAAATAGTCTATAAAATTGAAATCACCTTAAAGACAACATCATGATATAAGAATGAGTTGAATGTTTAAGGAAAAAAATTTCAGGACATGACATGTATTTATGTATTGAAAACATTATTTTTTTATTTATAAATACATTATACATTTTTTGTACGTAGAGTGGTATTTTATTTTCAAAAATAATCTTTTCAGTTATTTCACTTAAATTAATTGTGAATAAGGTTCCCTTCAGTTTTGTTGTAGTTTTACTGCATAAAAAAATATATTTTTAGTTATAAAACATTAAATTTTAAAATGATAAACACATCACATGAAATTATTAGGAAATCATTTTCATTATTAAAATTCATTTTCCAAAAAAAAACATTATTTCATTGAATCTTTCATTACTATAATAAAATAAAATTTAAGAAATTGAATAATACATATTTTAAAATAGATTCAACATTTGAAATAAACATATTCAAAATATGTTATAAGTGCAGTTTCATTTTTTCCATAAAAATGAGTCACCTTGGTCAAAGATAGTCTCCATTTTAAAATTTAAACTGAGTAAGAAGAGATTAAAACTACGGGATAAGGCTCAAGAACCAAAAAACATACCAATCATTTAATTGGATTAGATTATTTACTCCTACCATGAATTTTATTTCTAATGGATATTAATTTTTCTGATATTGTTTTTCAAATTAGCTTATTTTACATTAAAAATTAGAATATTATAAGAGTTCAAATCACAGAGCCTATAAATGCGTCTTTACCCCAACTCACTTCTCCACACACATTGATATCCATTAATTAAAAAAACTCCCCAAAAAAATCCTCCAACTAGATTACCCATGTACTAGAGGTTATATTCTTTCCAACATTCCAATCTATAAAGGTTTCTAGTTTGATCCTTAGGTAGATATCCATGGAAGTGGTAATTGAATTTATCTAGTTATTTAATAATTAATTATTCTATAAAATCCTTCAAATATTATTTAACTATTATAGTATTATGAAATCAATATCATTAGATAATAGAAATTTTATTATATTGATTTTATAATTGTTGTTGTTCTCCCTTCCATCGATTTGTAAAGATAATATGTAGTCATGTTACGTGTGGACTACCACCTCCATAATCAATGTACTTAATTTTTTCATAACCACCACACCAGGAATCATATAAAAATAGATTTAATAAATAAATATGATGTAACTCCCTGACCCCAGTGACCCAGAGTCGGTGCATTATTTTAATACATTGGAATTATTACAAAGAATCAAGTCACAAAGGACCGATCAATTTAGGAGTCTTGAAAAATAGATTACATACATGAATATTACATTACACTTCATAACATACAAAACAACATAAATAATCCTTTTTGAATTACATTATTCCCTTGTCTTAACCCTGCATATCAATCACAATATACTTCTTGGAATCCTGGGAAAAATAAAACATAGAACAGGGTGAGCTCAAACACTCCGTAAGGGTAAGCAGTACAGCAGAAATTTTCATAAATAAGCATAAACATTTAAGGCAATGTATAACTAAAACAAAAGCCTTTTAAACTTGAACATCAGCATATCATGATAAAAATAAAATGAAATAATTTCTATTTACTTATTCACATGGATATTCTACTAATCGAATAATCACATGCAATATTAATAACCACTTTCATAATGATGGAATGCATAATGCCAGACTATGATAACCACACAGCCAAGGCCTCGTGCCAAGACTACAAATAAGACTTTGTCAAGGCCTCGTCCCAAGGCCTAGGGGATAACTATAACCGGAACCCAACCCAAAGTGCCTCTAATAACCGGACACCAACCCGGAGTGCCTCTAATAACCAGACACCAACCCGGAGGGCCCCTAATAACCGGACACCAACTCGGAGTGCCTCTAATAACCGGAAACCAACCCGGAGGGCTTACTTTTACCGGTCCCCAACCAGGAACATACTAGTCTAACACATTCATCTTAAGAAGAGGATGAAATATAACATAATTTTTTTATTAAAACTAGCATGATAAATGCCAATACTTTACCCCGAAACCAAGAATGGTATAAAAATAACACCTCCACAATAAAAAATATCAAAAAACCATCAACACAATACAAAAGTTTTTTATCATAATAAATCAACTTCAAATAAGCTTAAAATCAATAAAAGGATGTTGACACAGATGAAACGAAAACTATATGAGAGAAATATCTCTTTTCTCGAAATCATTGAAAAGTCACACATTTATAAAGGAAGTAATTTCAAAGAGATTTTTGAATCAAAATGTCCCATACCGCATTGAAACTTTTTAAAAGAAATATCATTTCAAAACATTCATGTCCATATAAACAAATCCTTAAAATCATTTTGAAAACATGGACATTAATTAAAAAAATTTAGAAACATAAATCTTTAAAACATTTAAAATTGTGATCTTGATAAAGAGTACCTTTCACAAATTCTTAAAATATTAATATACTTTGAAAATATTCTTATAATCTTGTAATAGAAGCTTGGAAAATTTTATAACGACGGTAAATAGCCGCACCCACCGCATAAGTTAAAAAACATTCTTACCATAATCATGTCGAAAAGGTTAAAAAGCACCTTGTTTGGAAAATGACGGAAAGATTCCTTTATAAAACTATTATAAAAAGTCAAAAAAGGGTATAAATTTCTTTAACTCATATTCTTGTAAATCGTGAAAATGTTTTTAAATACATTTTGAAGGAGCATGGATGTGGATGATAAAGAAATCCGAGTAGATTATTACTTATAAACAACCTCAAATAATGGAGATATTGCAAAATAAACCCTTACATTGTACTTTTCCTTGGTTGGGGTAGGTTAAACTCCTGTATAATGGTGAAGTAATTGTTATTAAATTATACAATAATCATATACATTAATAAGATATCATATATGATCTTTTAACATTGATTTGTAAATAATATCTTAGTATTATTACTGTTTCGGGTGTTAACTTACTCATTTTCTTTTATATGTTTTGATACATAAGTCGTGTTTGTCATGGATAGGTTGTATCTTAATCATATTGAAAATTATATCAAGTCCTTAGATACTATTATTAATTGTAAAATGATAATTATACTTGAATGGATATGATGGAGAATGAATCTCATCCCGTTCGTGGAGACGGTAGTCCGTACGTACGCATGAGAGACAATATCATTCTTTTGATATTAAAATAATATATAATTGGGTGGTATATGATATATACAGAATCATTATCATGTTACATTTATTATTTACACGAATTACACATCATTATTATACCCATCCAAATAATAATTTATTGAATAACAATTACACCATGACGTGGAGACGGTAAGCCGTACGTACGCACGTATGGTGACATGTTATTCAAAGGATGGATAGAATACTGAATATGGTTGTACCATATTTATAATAACATAATAGTATATATATGATACTGGAGTTATTATTTTAGAATGGTAATAACAAAGGAAGAAGAAGTGGAAGAAGAAAGGAACTTGGAAAAGGGTGGTGAAATAATTACCTCTTCCTCGGGTTCTTCCTTTTGATTTGATCAAAAGGGCTCCTTATCATGGCGTTCTGATCAAACTAAGGCCTCTAGTTTGTAGTGAGGGAAGTTGGGAGAGTATTTCGGCAGATTTTGGCCGAACCAAACTGCTTTGAAGGTGTGAAGAAATGTGAAGGGGGAGTGCCCTTTTTAAGAGGGGTGAGGGGAACCTTTGGAAAAGCTGGAAATATTAATTTATAATAAATTCATATTCAGTTTATAATGGCTCAAAAGGTGATTATATGACATTTAAGGTGGGTATGGGTCGCAAAACACTTAACCAATAGAATTTAGGCAGGTTTGGGTTACTATATGAACATTATCTTTAAGTATTAACTCAAAGTTAATTAGTTTCACTTTTACAAAGTCTCTTTGTATTTTTATATTATATGGTTAATAAACATACCATATACATCCAAGAGACCCCCAAGTGGTCCATTAATGACACACCTATCATGATATAAGTCTTTTGGTCGAACCTTAGATTTTTAAGAATTTAATATCAATTAATAATATATTACTTGTTTTAAAAACTCTTTTATGTCAATTTTGACACTATTCAATAATTGATATTTGTGAAACTCATAACAGAATGATTACTTCGAAAATAGTTAATTAAATAATTCCTAATATGTCATATTAACCTATAAAATTATTGTAATTCAATAAAAGTCTCAAATTATATTTATTTGGGTATTTATAATATCAATTATTTTAATTTTTCACTATTATGGTTATTACTACATCATCATTGTGTCATATATATATTAAATTATGTAATGTCTAAAAATAATAAATAAAATATAATTATGTATGAAATCGTATTAGATTTCTAATAAATATTTACAATCTAATTTATCTTATATATAACCCTATATTAAAAATGTTTTAGTTAATAAAGGTTGATTTTAACTCTTTTAACTCTTCTTTGAATTAAGTAATAATAAATGTCCTAATCTAATCCCAGTGGACCAAAATGATAATATTTTATTCCTAAGGTTATTTTTGGTCGAGATAAACTTGTCCAATAGAATTAGGACATGTGTTAGGGTAATATTAATATCATTTTTACCCTTAATTACCCTATTTACTTTTAACTGTGGTAAATAAAAGTAAAAAGTTACTATTCACCAAAAAAATTTCATCTCATTGAACCACATTTTACTTCTTGATATTAACCGAGTCTCTCAGTTTTTCTAAATTCCATTCACATAAGCGGTATAATTATGTTTTATAAAAAAAATCAGTCTTTTAACTACCACTTAGTAGTTTCACTATTCATCAAAAATTGAAGTTTTTCAGAACAATGCCAAAATTTCACCCTAAGCTATAATTGATATTCCAAATTCAAAAATGATGTATATTTTAAAAAAATCCAAAAATATAAGTTGCATTAATTAATTTTAAAATTAATTCATGTTGTCAAAACAAATAGTGTGTTTTTAAGAAATAATATATATCAAAATATTGACAATTGTTTAGGTCGAATTTCATAGTGAAATTAATTCTAATGAACACCATTGGATAAAATGGTAAAAATATATTCTAATTATACGTTAAAACCACTCAATAATATAATTTATCACTATAAATTATTTTGATTAAAAAAAAATTTAAGTATTTTTCACTATTCATAAAAATTAGAAGTTCTCAGAAAAATACCAAAAATTCATCTTAGGATAACATCGATATTCCAAATCCCAAAATGAAGTCCATTTTGAAATATAAAATATATATAATTCCAAAAAGTAGTTATTACTATTCATAATGGCTAGTTTGATTAGTTGTGGTGTATTAGAACTCGATGTTGCATACAATACACGCTATCACATTATTCAAAGAGACACGTACCGTAGAAGCTTGGGGTGTTACATCGTAAATTTATATATGTCCCCATTCTAGAGAATAAATTTATTTAGTCAAATTGAATATATAAAATTTTAAAATATTGGATTTAAAAAAGGTTAAAGATGGTAAAAGTGCATTTTTGAAAAATACTTCTTTAATCTGAAAAAAGGAATTTGTTCTTACATTATATATAAGAAACTCATAATATGGATTCTAAAATTATAAGGATTATATAAATTCTAAAATTTTGTTAATACTATTCATAACCTCTTTTGAACAGCTTGTTTGGTAAGTCATGGTGCGCATGAACTCGGTGTTGTGTGCAGTGCAAGTTATTGAATTATTTTGAAGAAATAACATACTATGAAATCTTGGGGTGTTACATTATCCCCTTCTTCAATAAATTGCATCCTCGCAATTTGAAATTTTTCTTCAAAAATAAAAGGATGAAAATAGAAAATATCTTTGTGGGAAAACCCACATCAGAAATTGTGTTACTATAATTTAGTCTTAATATGAGGAAAAGTGAAATGAAAGGGTCACCACCAAATTATGATCTTGATTAAGAGAACATTAATGGAAATTAGAGACATATAATTAGAGGAAAAACATAAATATTTATAAGTAGTGATTGAGGTCATCAATCACAAACAATTGTAAAATTGAGGTCCTTATATTCATCAATCTATAATGATTTGAAATACCATCAGTTCAACAAAACATAGGGTATTAGGATAACACATTTTTGGTTTTAGGATTCCTTAAATAAAGTATAAGAATTAATTTATTCATAGAATAAGAGAAGAAGAAAAATATATTCTTAACAAATAGAGTTCCATCCTTTAACTAATTTCTACCAGAAACTCATCTTTCACTCTAAAAGAAAATAGAACGTAAAAAAAATCTATTTATACTATTCATATAGGGTTCAAAAAAACGAATTTATAATTAATCTACCAGATCTTTTAAAAAATATACATTATTTAATCGAGTACATCTCGTGGGCCAGTGGTAGGTGATACACCCTTGTCTCCCTTCGATTGCGGGTTCAAGTCTCGCGGCCTTGATGTTCGCGACGGGTTGCCGCCCGACCACCGGGTTGTCCTTTTATGGCAATAAAAAATTAATCTCAAACTAGAATTATCCAAAATACTTCTGTCCAAACTCACAGTCCAACATTTATAAGGATGTTAAACATAATGCAGATCCTTTTTACCCCTTAATAGCATATGAATACCTTCATCATGTATTTTTTTTAAAACACTGAAACATCTTGAATTACCATAATCCTTATTGATTATATTCATGCTCCCTTATTCCATATAGAATGATGGATATACTTCATCCATCCAAAAATGTTGTAAACTCCAACAATTATGGAAAATAAAAATTTTAATCGGTTTCAAGGAAGTCAATAATATCCAATATAATTTACCCAAATCAACCATATCTTATTCCAAAATAAGTACCTCAATATTAGGACCATATTAAGGTTTATCATTCCTTCAACCATGTAATTTCCAAAAAGGTTAACTTGTTGTAGAGTCACTTTTCTTAGTACCATAAAATCTCAAATCCTTAATGAAATAGTACTACAGTACAATCCTTATATACTCCATAATTATTATAACATGTACATTGCTGATACAACACTCAAATGACATAATCAACATAAGAACTCTAATCATTCCTCTTCATCTATGGTAGTATATTAACTTGATTGTTATCCAATAGCATCATTTATGGAATAGTCTGATGATAGGTTCGTGTAGTGTCTACACTCCTTGAAAATGAAACATTGTACATTTGAAACCATTTTCATACCCTTACAGTCACGTACTTGGTTCCCTTTTTCCTACACACATATAAAAAACTCCCATTCCTTTCAGGCAAGTTCCAGGGTGTTTCTTCCCACAGTTATCACATATGGGGAAATTCTTAATTTCCCTCTTCCCTTAATCCATCTTTCTCTCTTCCATCCTCTTCTTTTTTTTTCTTCCCTTCAAAGCCACAGGTATCAGTAAACTCTTTAGTTATCTTATACACACATGATACTATTTCTTCATATGATGATAATACGTGGGAGACTATTTCCCTTCTAAATGATGGCTTTATACCATGAAATATACGATCCTTCTTACTCTTTGGATCATACGTATTACTGGAGTTCACATTCCTTCTACTGGGAACCATTTCTATATAATAGAATTTACTAGGTCAGTTTATGAATTGCAATGAATAATTCTAAACTTGTAAAATACCTAATGAAAATTGAACAGTTTATGGATATGATCCATAATCATAAAAATGTTTTCTTTGAGTAAGTATATGCTCATGAGCCCTTCATAATGGTTTGTAAAGAAAATGAGAATTATCCTAAGCATATCCCCCGGGAGTGTCATAACCAAGAGTGCATCCCGTTGTCATGAACCAGTTCCCGTTCGAGTCTAGCTAAAAGCGGTTTTTTTGGGTTTTACCCCAAGGTACATATGTGCCAGAGCCGCCTCTACCTGCTCGTATCCAGACAGGGATTTATTGCTTGGAAAACTCACCAAATCTCTACAATACCAAAAATCTAAAAAGTTCTTCTATATTAATCCTCAAAGTCTATCTTAGGGATATGTGCTCTAATCAGAGTTTATCTAAATCTTGTTTCCAATGTTATTTCTAAACTTCCTCTGATAACAATTGTAAAGCCCCGACCCCAGTGACCCAGAGTCGGTGCATAATTTTAATACATTGGCATGATTACATAGAATCAAGTCACAAAGGACCGATCAATTTAGCAGTCTTGGAAAAACGATTACATACATGAATGTTACATTACACTTCATAACATACCAAAAAAAAATAATCCTTTTTGAATTCCATTATTCCCTTGTCTTAACCCTGCATATCAATCACAATATAGTTCTTGGAATCCTGGGAAAAATAAAACATAGAAAAGGGTGAGCTCAAACGCTCCATAAGGGTAAGAAATATAGCAGAAATTTTCATAAATAAGCATAAACATTTAAGGTAATGTATAACTAAAACAAAATCCTTTTAAACTTGAACATCAACATAGCATGATAAAAATAAAATGAAATAATTTCCATTTACTTATTCACATTGATATTCTAATAATCGAATAATCACATGAAATATCAATAACCACTTTCAAAATGATGGAATGCATAATGCCAGACTATCATAACCACATAGCCAAGGCCTCATGCCAAGACTACAAATTAGATTTTTTCAAGGCCTCGTGCCAAGGCCTAGGGGCTAACTATAACCGGAACCCAACCCGGAGTGCCTCTAATAACCGGACACCAACCCGAAGTGCCTCTAATAACCGGACACCAACCCAGAAGGCTTACTTTTACCTGTCCCCAACCCGAAACATACTAGTCCAACAGATTAATCTTAAGAAGAGGATGAAATATAACATAAAAATTTGTATTAAAACTAGCATGATAAATGCCAATACTTTACCCCTAAACCATGAATGGTATAAAAATAACACATCCACAGTCAAATATATCACAAAACCTTCAACACAATACAAAAGTTTTGTATCATAATAAATCAACATCAAATAAGCTTAAAATCCATCAAAGGATGTTGACATTGATGAAACGAAAACTATTTGAGAGAAATATCTCTTTTCTCGAAATCATTGAAAAGTCTCACATTTATAAAGGAAGTAATTTAAAAGAGATTTTTGAGTCAAAATGTCCCATACCACATTGAAACTTTTGAAAAGAAATATCATTTTAAAACAGTCATGTCCATATAAATAAATCCTTAAAATCATTTTGAAAACATGGACATTAATTAAAAATATTTAGAAACATAAATCTTTAAAACATTTAAAATTATGATATTGATAAAGAGTACCTTTCGAAAGCTCTTAAAATATTCATTTACATTGAAAATATTCTTATAATATTGTAATGGAAGCTTCGACGATTTTATAACGGCGGTAAATAGCCGCACCCACCGTATAAGTTAAAAAAACATTCTTACCTTAATCCTGTCGAAAAGGTTAAAAAGAACCTTGTTTAGAAAACGACGGAAATATTCCTTTCTAAACCTCTTATAAAAAGTCAAACAAGGGTATAAATGACTTAAAACCATATTCTTGTAAATGGTGAAAATGTTTTGAAATAAATTTTGAAGAAACATGGATGTGTATGATAAAGAAATCCCAGTAGATTATTACGTATAAACAACCTCGGATAATGGAGAGATTGCGAAATAAACCCTTACCTTGAACTTTTCCTTGGTTGGGGTAGGTTAACCTCCTATATAATGGTGAAATAATTGTTAATAAATTATACAACAATCATATACATTAATATGATATCATATATGATCTTTTAACATTGATTTGTTAATAATATCTTAGTATTATTATTGTTTCGGGTGTTAACTTACTCATTTTCTTTTATATGTTTTGTTATGTAAGCCGTGTTTTTTAGGGATAGGTTGTATCTTAATCATATCCAGAATGATATCAAGTCCTTATATACTATTATTAATCATCAATTGAGAATTATATTTGAATGGATATGATGGATAATGAATCTCATCACGTTCGTGGAGACGGTAGTCCGTACGTACGCACGAGCGACAATATCATTCTTTTGATATTAAAATAATATATAATTTGATGGTATATCATATCTACAGAATCATTATCATGTTAAATTTACTATTTACATGAATTACACATCATTATTTTACCCATCCAAATAATAATTTATTGAATAACAATTACACCACGACGTGGAGACGGTAAGTCGTACGTACACACGTATGGTGACATGTTATTCAAAGGATGGATAGAATACTGAATATTGTTGTACCATATTTATAATAAAATCATATTATATATATGATACTGGAGTTATTATTTTAGAATGGTAATAACAAAGGAAGAAGTAGTGGTAGAAGAAAGGAACTTGGAAAATGGTGGTGAAATCATTACCTCTTCTTCGGGTTCTTCCTTTTGATTTGATCAAAAGGGATCCTTAGGATGGCTTTATGATCAAACTAAGGCCTCTATTTTGTAGTGAGGGAAGTTGGGAGAGTATTTGGGCAGAGTTTGGGCGAACTAAAAGGCTTTGAAGGTGTGAAAAAATGAGAAGGTGGAGTTCCCTTTTATAAGAGGGGTGAGGGGCACCTTTGGAAAAGCTGGAAATATTAATTTATAATAAATTCATATTAGGTTTCTAATGTCTTCAAAGGTGATTATATAAAGTTTAAGGTTGGGATGGGTCTAAAACCACTTAACCAATAGAATTTGGACAGGTTTGGGTTACTATATTAACCTTATCTTTAAGTATTAACACTAAGTTAATTAGTTTCACTTTTACAAAGTCTCTTTGTATTTTTATATTATATGGTTAATAAACATACCATATACATCAAAGAGACCCCCAAGTGATCCAATAATGATACACCTATCATGATATATGTCTCTAGGCCGAACCGTAGATTTTTAGGAATTTAATATCAATTAATAATATAATACTTGTTTTAAAAATACTTTTATGTCAATTTTGACACTATTCAATAATTGATTTTTTTGAAACTCATAACAGAATGATTACTTCGAAAATAGTTAATTACATAATTTCTAATATGTCATATTAACCTATAAAATTAGTTTAATTCAATAAAAGTATCATATTGTATTTATTTGGGTATTTATAATATCAATTATTTTAATTTTTCACTGTTATGGTAATTACTGTATCATCATTGTGTCATAAATAAATTAAATTATTTAATGTCTAAAAATAATAAATAAAATATAATTATGTAGGAAATCGTATTATATTTCTAATGAATATTTACAATATAATTTATCTTATATATAACCCTATATTAAAAATGTTTTAGTAAATAAACTTTGATTTTAACTCTTTTAACTCTTCTTTGAATTAAATAATAATAAATATCCTAATCTAATACAAGTGGACCTAAATGATAATATTTTATTCCTAAGGTTGTTTTTGGTCGATATACAATTGTAAAATATAATTAGGACACGTCTTAGGGTAATATTAATATCATTTTTACCCTTAATTACCCTATATACTTTTAACAGTGGTAAATAAAAGTAAAAAAGTTACTATTCACCAAAAATTATTTTCATCTCATTGAACCACAATTTACTTCTTGATATTAACCACGTCTCTAGGATTTTCGAAATTCCATTCACAGAAGTGGTATAATTAAGTTTTATAAAAAAAATTCAGTTTTTTAACTACCACTTAGTAGTTTCACTATTCATCAAAAATTGATGTTTTTCAGAACAATGCCAACATTTCACCCTAAGCTATAATTGATATTCTGAATTCAAAAATGATGTCTATTGTATAAAATTCCAAAAATATAAGTTGAATTAATTAATTTTATAATTAATTCCCGCCGTCACAACAAATAGCGTGTTTTTATGAAACAATATATTTCAAAAGATTGACAATTGTTAGGTCCAATTTCAAAGTGAAATTAATTCTAATGAACACCATTGGATAAAATGGTAAAAATATATTCTAATTATACTTTAAAACCACTCAATAATATAATTTATCACTATAAATTATTTTTATTAAAAAAGTTTTTTTTAAGTATTTTTCACTATTCATAAAAATTGGAAGTTCTCAGAAAAATACCAAAAATTCATCTTAGGATAACTTCGATATTCCGAATCCAAAAATGAAGTCCATTTTGAAATATAAAATATATATAATTCCAAAAAGTAGGTATTACTATTCATAACGGCTAGTTTGATTGGTTGTGGTGTGTTAGAACTCGATGTTATGTACAACACACGCTATCACATTATTCAAAGAGAAACGTACCGTAGAAGCTTGGAGTGTTACATAGTAAATTTATTTATGTCCCCATTCTAGAGAATAAATTTATTTAGTCAAATTTTATATATAAGAGTTTAAAATATTGGATTTAAAAAGGGTTAATGTTGGTAAAAGTGCATTTTTGAAAAATACTTTATTAATCTGAAAAATGGAATTTGTTCTTACATTATGTCTAAGAAACTCATAATATAGATTCTAAAATTATAAGGATTATATAATGTTTAAAATTTAGTTAATACTATTCATAACCACTTTTGAAGGACTTGGTTGGTAAGTCATGGTGCGCATGAACTCAGTGTTGTGTGTAGTGCAAGTTATTGAATTATTTTGAAGAAATAACACACTATGAAATCTTGGTGTGTTACATATGATATTTTCAGATTTAATATTTTTTTTAAAATATTTTTTTTATCATATTCATAGTAATTGGTCATCATGTAATTTAATCTCTTGAAATAAGAATAAATATACTCTTTTGAGTAATAAATTTTAACCATTCTATAACACTTATATTATTCATATACCTCTTATAAATTTTAGTTAATAAATTTTAAAATATATTTTCAAACAATAATATTCTGTAAAGATTATATTAATATTATATAATAACATGTTCATACCAATTCAATTATTATTAGATGTTCTTTTTTGGGTTGGTTTTATCGACTATAAGAAAAATATTATGATTCTATATGTTAAATGAATATAAAAACATAAATAATATTAATAATATGAAATTAAGAAGTTTTAGTCATGATGACACGTAATAATAAATATTATATTTACCTGTTAAATAAATTATTTTGTTAATTCAAAAATTACTTAAAATGAGAATTTTTATGCATTCTGTGCAAACTGTGAACATAAGTTCCACAAAAAATATGAGACTCAATACCAGTATAAAAAAATACCATAGGATACAGATTATAGAGATACTAAAACCATGATTATAGTTTCGGGACTAGAATATGTGAACCAATACATGTGTGAATTTCTAAATAATAAACATATAAATATTGATTCTAACATAGAATTATTTTTACATGAGTAATAAGAAACTCTATATGAAATTTAAATTTTCAGAAAAATATAAGTATGTTTCATATATATATGTATAATAAGTCTAAATATATTATAGATTATTTTATAATGTGCTTTACCAAATATAATTTGGAGGTATGGAGACTCAAAAAAACATTCCATTCATTGGGTTTTTTTGTGGTCTTTGGTTTTCTTTATATCATATTCCCTCTGGATTTATGTGTATTTAATTATTTTTCATTTAATCATAGAATTTATTGACTCTTACAAAAATATTTATTATATTTTTAAGCTCTTAAGTTCAATTATGACTATAAATAAGGGTTATTTATGTTTAAATCACCTTTAGGGGTAATGTACTATCTTTCCCTCTTAATACACATTTATTTTATTCTCATTTAGTTATTCTTGGGGTTTACGAGTCTTTTTATTATTTTCTTCCACTTTGGTCACACTGTAACCATTATTTTCCACAATGTTTAATTTATTTGTTCTCATTCAAACATATAATTGTGTTTTAGGGAATTTATGGTTCAAATACTTTGATTTTTAATGTCTTTCACCATTGAATGGTTCTCATTCATGGTCACTACAATTTTTTTTCAAATTTTTAAGATGGCCCCTACATGATGTTTATGAGGCATGTGGTTTATTTTCTATAATTGCAAGGTTACCTTTATGTAGGGGGATTTTATTGGATTTTTTATTTTATAATTTTGAGATCACATGTAGTGCACTATTTGATCTAATACATTATAATAGCAACAATATGTTTGTGGAAAACCCTTACAAAAGAGATTCATAGTGTATATGTTGTGAATGATTAATCTAACTATAATACATGATTATATGCTATACTCTAAGCCCTATAGTGAATATTATGTGGTTGGTGTATAGTTGTTTGAACCACAAATATAAATAATTTTATATAACAATTACATTAGTTGGGGGAATATTACAATTTTCCATTATTAAATTTAAATGTATTTTTTTGTGTTTATTTACCCATTCTATTGAATCCCCTGAGAAAAACAATTTATATAGCCTAATTATATGACTCATACTCAATCCCATTTGATTTTTGGATCATCTTCGTCTCGTTTCTTTTGGGATCTCATCTTGTCATATTTTCCTCCCCTATATTTCCTTATTCCTATATTTATTTATTGATTTCCTTCCCCGCAAAATTTATCTCATTTTCATCAAATCCTATTGTGTTGGTATTGAATAGTTCTAGGGAATTTCATTTTAATTGGGAGTCTGATATACTTCTAGGACACCTTTATCATGTATTTGGTTTAATTATTCATCCATTCTATTTTTCATCAAGGATTCCACATATGTTGGATTTTAAATTAAAAATAAAAAACTAATGATGATATTAAATTAATATTTTAGATATATAAGGATAGTATTCATCATGTATATAGATTATTTCAAGGTAAAAAAATCCCATAGATTACATTGAATGAAAATACATCAAATTTTTAAAATATATAATTTAAATCTATTTTGGTCAACTATGTACACTATCTCTATGATAAAATTTTTCAATATAGGTTTTTAATAGATATTTAATTTTTGGGAATATATTTATAGGTATTTTTAATTTTTAAAAGTATTCATGGTAATACACATAAATATAAATATTAAATTCACATGTGAATTTGTGGACTTTCACAAGAAGTGAAATATATTTGTATAAGTGTGTGCTAATGAATAAGATCAAAACAAAAGGGGGAAATATTGGAAATATAAAATTTGATACCAAAACACTATTTTCAAACTAGTTTTAATATGTACTTCTAATTTAAATTATAAGGTTGGTATGCCTCCTAAAAATATGTGACTGAAACATTAGTTCATATTTGATGCATTTTTAAAGGGTTTCCATAAAATTGAATTCAAAAAATATTTTAAATATTTGTTTGATATTTTTCCAGGTTGTGTGGTGATTTTATATATTAGAGAATTTTTTCTAATTTCATAATGATTATATACAAAATTTCTTATGTTTATTATTATTAAAAACTTTAAAATCTAAGTTCTTGGGTAGTAAATCCTATAGCAGGATTATGGTTCCCCATTTCTAGTTTTACATGAGATATAGATGTGATAAAACAACAGTCCAATTATGTGATACTAGTTTTATTCGACTATTTTTTCATCTCCCTAATTAGTAACAAATATTTCATTGGCTCCCCTAGCCTTAGTGACTATTGATTGGGTTTCCAATAATGCATATTTTTTTAACATTGAATGTATGTATTCCTAATACACTTGCCTTTCCTCTAATTTCCCATGATTTACATCCTTTTAATTCATTCATGAATATTAATTAACTATAGAAAAAAAAAATTTATGTATTCGAAATAAGGCATTAAAATTTGTTTAATGGTAGTTTCAGAATATGTGTTTTAGTAAAGGTGTCTTTGAACATAATATTCTTTCATGTTGACGTTTTTCAATTTTTCAAAATAAAACATAAATATTATAATAATTTTATACAAATTTTATTTTATTTTATGTGTTTATACATTACTAACATTTTTTTAATAATTAATTTCTAACATAAATGAAAATAATAATTTAATTTATGTCTATGAATAAGGTGTGGTTTTTCTTAGAATTCCAGCTATGCTCCTCTTCTCATTCCTACTAACATTTTAGGTTCTAGTTCATATCATGGTTCCTCTTATACATTTTTTGATTTATTTTTTTATGATGACTAATGGATTCAAATTGAGGTATGTTAGATAAGTTTTTATTTTTCTTATTATATCTCACTATACAAAGGAGAAACTTCAAAATTATATTTCACTAATTGGGGTTTATGTGGAGATTGAGAGATGGATCCAGGAGTATGTTTCTATTATTGTAGTTTGAGGTGAGTAGAGTTATGGATATAGTTTATATTTTTAAAATTATTAGTGTAATTTTTTATTCATTCTAGAACATAGATATCAAAAAATAGAGTGTGCATGCCCAATTTTTATTCTAGTTTATTTTATCTCATTGAATAAGTCAACCCCATATTGTAACATCCCAAGTAAGTAATGAATAATATATATTTTTATCTATGTCTATTTAAGAATTAGATAGTGTTTTAGAGGCTTAAAATGAGAATAAATCCAATCTTAAGCATGGATACATTGATATTCTTAAAAGATTGTTTTACTACTTATTGATGGAGAAACATTTTTAAATCAAACTTTTGACAGTTTTATAAGACATATTTGTCAAAATAAACTTATTATTTAAGATTGGGACATTTAAAATTACAATGGATAATTTTTTGGTATTTTTCTAACAATGTTCATTTTTTTAATGAATAGTGAAAAATACTGCATTTTACATCAAAACTGCTTTTTCATCTAATTTATTTATATGGTTATATTATATTTTTAATAGATATTAAAGTGTAATTTTAATATATTTTTACCATTTAATCCAATGGTGGTCATTAGGATTAGTTTAACTTTGGAATTGGGCATAAACTAATGCCAAACGTTTCATAGATATTGTTTCAAAAAAACCTGCTATTTGTTTTGACAAAGGGAATTATTTTTAAATCAATTATTGCAATTTATATGTTTGGAATTTGGTAAAATGGATTTCATATTTGGAATCAGATGGTCCCAATTCTTTAATCAAGACTCTTTTGTTTTTGGACATTATGAATAGTAACGACGGTAAATATCATTAATTATCTTGATTAATGAGTAATCGGGTAGTTAAGGATAATAAAACCATATCATAATAATACAAAATGACACCAAAATGTGTCATAATGATAATTTTTGTCTCATGACCGATCATGGGATGCCTTGTGCCAAACTTGGGGACCCCATGTAATCACTTTTGTGTAAAAGTGACTTTTTATCTTTTTATTTTTAAAAAAAGTTAAATATAAAAAAGTATATATCACCTGAGTAAAAAAAATTTAATTTTGTCTACATAAATGATATTTTGGACTATAAGTATTCATTGGAAAGATAAAAAGTTTAAATACATCATAGTATTGTTTTATAATTTTTATACATTAAATAAATTAAATTATTTATGACATCATGATGATGCAGCGATTACCTCATTAATAAAGGATTTAAATAAAATGAAAAGAGAATGTTAAAACTATAACTTTCACTTGTCAAAGACCTATTTGATGAGTATATTTCGAACCCTTATCACCTTATCCTCATAATACATAAATTTGGGACCTTTAAAATCCTAAACCCATTTGAAAATAAAGTAACATATTGTAACTATCCAAGAGTGCCCCTCCTCTCCTATTATAAAAGGCCCCCACCTCTACTACCTAAACCACACTTCCAAAGACTTTGGATTGGCCAAACCCTGCCCATTTTGTCTCTCCACATACCTCTATTACTCTTATAATCCACACATTGGGCAGAAGTCTTCCCAAGGAAGCCTTGGAGCTCAAATCAAAAAGAGTTACCCGATTTAAAGGTAGTGTCTTCTCTTGTGTTCTTATGTTTTATTTTGCTTCTCTAACCCTCTAAACTCTTTTTATTCTTTTCATTTGTAACATCACCAGTCTCCTCCATATACTAGGATGTATTTATAGGAAGGATTAGAGATACACTTACACACACCTACATCTAATGGTTAAAGAACATACTGTTTCGGTGGATGGCGAATTTATGCCTCACGAAAAGATGATTGTTCAACACTCATATAATACATTCAAAGGTGGCCATTAAGATGTCACTATATTTATATATGATATATAATATGTTTATGTTTTTCTTTAGCTTCTGTATTTTTAATTTTGGGAATACCTTTATAGTTTCCATTATGGGTAAACGTGATATCTTCATTTTAGGAAGTGTGGACTACCGCCCCGTCAAAGTGATTTGATTCATTAATGACATATGTGGGACATATAAAGGAAGGATTTAAAGTTAATATATATGATTTATGTTACATATAAATTATTAATATAATTCTGTAATTAAAATATACATACCTGTCATTTAGTTTTAATTCCATTAATATGACATTGAAATGAAAGTAGCGTTCATGCGTACGTACGACTTACCGTCTCCATGAACGGTTCATTTCATTTCTTACCTCTAAATGATTATGTAATATTATAAATACATGTATATTATGGATATATATGATATATATGATATCCAAATCATGAATATCATTCTGGATATAATGAACCTTTGACCACACGAACAACATGTAATTGTAAGAAGTCCACTTTCGACATAAGAACCAAATATCGACAAAACAAGCATTATTAACTTAAATGATTACATAATGTTTATAACAAGGTAATAAGTGATATAAAAGTAATAATTAACTCGAAAAAGGTTCTTAATCAAGTATAAATTAACTCAATTTTATTATTCAGGAGGTTAAAGAACAATCGAGTCAAGTCAGACCCGAGGTATGGGACTTCGTCTCAATCTCCTTTCATTGAGGCATATTATGTTATATACACAACTTTCTTTTATACGGTGTATAAACTCCTTTTAATTTTCTGTTTATCCGAAAGGAATCTTTTTATACAAAGCTTTTTACTAAATGACAAAACGGAATGTTTTTGTCGTACGTATGCGGCGACAACGACTTCTCCACCGCTGTGACCATTATTTGAGTTTCGGCTTCCTCTACAAGCCATCCTTTTTTTTAAAAGAAAAATAAATACCATGTTTTACTTTTCTTTTATTTTGGTATTGAAAATGGTTTTTATTATGTTTTTATATCAATGTGTTTTATTTATATCTTGTGATTGAAATGTGGAAATGTTTTGTTTCCATTATGCATGTATTTTGTGGTACAATTATGTTATGGTTCTTGGGCATTATTATAAAGACCAGTGGTTATATGATAAACTAAGGGTGGGTGAGCCTGATATAGCTCTCCAATGCATTGGGTAACGCCGAGGGGTTAAACGTTGAGGTTTCTCTGAAGAGATTTAGGTGATATACTATGATGGGTATTCCAAAACATAACCAAGAGGGTTACTCTCTATGTAAGAATGTTATGAATGCCTCGATTTACCTTTATGTCTTATGATTTCTATGATTTATTCATGATTTGATGAGGTATGTTAAAGTGCTTATGTTTTATGAGTGGAGAATGATTTCATTGATTCTCATGTATACATGTACTCATGTTTCCTTTCCATATTTTTATATCCCTTACTGAGCTTTTTATGCCCATCCCATGTTTTTGAAATGTTTTTCACAGGTCAATGGAAAGGTACATGATATGATGATAGTGTCAAGGAAGTGTCAAGAAGGAATCCATGTTTTATTTTAAATATATTTCCATTGATGGAAAAAATGAATACTATCTTTTATGTAACCACTTGGTTTGAATGTGCAATGAAATGCATGTTTTATGATCTAATTCTCTAAAACTATAAACCCAAAAGATCCTCATTGTGTAATCTGGTAATGACTCAAGATTAAGTATGGTTTAAGGGTGGGACCTTATAGTTGGTATCAGAGGTCGGTTTAGATAACATTAGGAGTTAGAATTTTATAAAATGATTATCCAAAAAATATTTTTTTATGATCAAATTGAAATGGTATAGCATTTGAAGATTACCATGTTGCTTCATCTAAGACATGTTTGTTCAGAATGGTTTTTCGCAGAGAAAACAAGGAAGCAGGGCTAGGAAGGCATACATAAGTACATAACCTTCTGAATCAGCATCCTGAGATGGTCGGAGTTGGAACTAAACAGTTTGTTGCAGTAATGGCACAGTCGACTCAAGCGATAAATGGTGGCGGTATCCATGCACAAGATCAGCCAGATCAACCACAGAGGAACATGTCAGTGGTAGAACATTTCATGTGGAAACATCCCCTATCAATTAGAGTATCATCTGACCCTGTGATAGCTGAAGGGTGGATTAAAGCACTGGAGAATATTTTCAATGTCATGGGGTGTTCAGACAATCAAAATGTTAGTCTTTCTATTTACCGTTTGGAGGGTTAAGCAGATCAGTGGTGGTCGATGGATAAAAATATCAGGGACGCTGATGAGATTGATGCTCTCAACTAGGATGAATTCAAAGGTATGTTTCTTGAGAAGTATTTTCCTAAGGCTGTTCGACTTAGGATGGAAAATCATTTCTTTGAATTGAGGCAATAGGAAGACTCAGTGGCTGCCTATGAAAAGAGGTTCACCCTATTGGAAAGGTATGCTCCAAATTTTATCCGAGAACTTGATAGTAAAATCAATCATTTTTACTCAGGATTTAAGCCAAAATATCGAAGGGCATTGGCTTCTCGTGAGATTAAAAGTTATGAAAAACTTTTTCGATGTGATGAGAAGGTGGAAATGGAGTTTGCCGATGATCAAGTGTTCTATAAAAACCTACAGAAGAAGAGACTGAGGTGGTAGGAGAAAAAAAAGAATTCTTCAAAAAGGTCTGATGGTAAGAAAACTAAGTTTCCAGTTTGTGATAAATGTGGTAAAAGGCATGATAGGGAATGTCTTCTGAATTCTGGAAAGTACTACCGATGTGGTAAGATGGGACATAAGGCTCGTGATTGCACTGAAAAAGATCAAGGTGATGGTAAGTCCAAATTTTATTTACAGTTAGTGAAATTTTTTAAGTGCAATGAGATGGGTCACTATGAAAATGAGTGTCCGAAAAAGAGATTGAGTGATGGGAAGCAGTTAGACTACATGTATAAATGTGTGGTGAAATCATTTTCAACTACTTCAGCAGATGTCAGGCCATCAAATGAAGTTTTATCAGTTACTTTGTTCGTTTTTTCAGATTATGCCAGTGTGTTGTTTGATTCGGGGTCTACACATTCTATCATCTCTGAAACCTTTTCTAGTAAAATGGGAATACCATCTCAAGAAATGACTCATGAACTTGTGGTAAAAACACCTGTGGGAAATGTTGAGGCAAAAAGAATTTATAAGAATCTTCATATCCTTATCCGTGGAAAGAACCTATTGAAAACCTTATTGTTTTACCTCTAGTAGAGTTTGATGTTATCCTGGGTATGGATTTGCTCTCTATTTACCATGATAAGATTGAATGTAGAGATAAAGAAGTTTCTTTTTAGAAAGACTTTCTGTTTGTGTACAAGAATGAACCCTTACTGTTGATAACATATCAAGAGGTTGAGAAACTTGTAAAGGATGGAAATGAATGTTAACTTTCACATATTGTTGAAAACAAGGGAACTGTTCATATTAATGATGTGCCAGTGGTAATTGAGTATCCTGATGTTTTTCCTGATGAGTTACCTTGAATAATTCTAGATCGGGAAGTTGAGTTTATTGTTGACTTAGTTCCTGATGCTAAGCCAATTTCAAAACCCCCTTATCAAATGGATCAAATTGAACTTTTAGAGTTGAAGGAGAAATTGCAAGATTTGTTAAAGAAAGGTTTCATTTGACCTAGCACATCACCATGGGGTGCTCCTGTTTTATTTGTTAAAAAGAAAGATGGTTCTATGAGACTTTGCATTGATTATAGAGCCTCAAATAACATCACTGTTAAGAACAAATATCCTTTCCCTCATATCGATGATTTCTTTGATCAGCTTCAAGGAGCTCAGTATTTTTCAAAGATTGACCTGAGTTCGGGGTACCATCATCTAAAGGTAAAGGAAGCATATGTTATGAAGACTATGTTTCATACAAGATATGGCCATTATGAATTTGTAGTAATACCTTTTGGGATAACCAATTCACCTGCTGTATTCATGGACTTAATGAATAGAATTTTCCATGAGTTCTTGGATAAGTTTGTAGTGGTTTTCATTGATGATATTTTGGTGTTTTCTAAAATTAAAGAGGAACATGAAATACATTTAAGCGTTATTTTTTAAACCTTATAAGAAAATAAATTGTATGGGAAATTTAGAAAGTGTGAGTTTTGGTTTCAACAAATATCTTTCCTTGGTCACATTGTTTCTAAAGATGGGAAAACTGTTGATCCTGTAAAAACAAAGGTTGTTGAAGAATAGACAAGACCCACAAATGTAACTGATATTCGCGGTTTCCATGGTTTGGCAGGCTATTACCAAAGGTTTGTTAGAAATTTTTCACATTTATCTAGTCCAATGACTAAGCTAACTCAGAATGGTGTTAAGTTTATCTGGACAAAAGAATGTGATGATTGTTTTCAGGAATTGAAAAGAAGATTGGTGAATGATCCAGTTTTGGCACTACCTTCCAGGAATGGTGAGTTTCTTATCTACAATGACCCTTCATTGAAAGGACTTGTTTGTGTCCTAATACAGAATGATTAGGTAATTTCTTATGCTTCATGATAGTTGAAAACCCATGAGGTAAATTACCCTACACATGATTTGGAATTTGGTGTTGTTGTTTTCTCTTTAAAAATTTAGAGACATCATTTGTATAGAAGAATGTGTGAAATATATACCGATCACAAAAGATAAAAGTATATATTCAATCACAAAGAATTGAACATGAGACAGAGGAGATGGCTATAATTAATCTAGGATTATGATTGTACAATTCATTACCATCCGGGAAAAGCAAATAAAGTGGTTGATGCTTTGAGTCGAAAAATTAATGCTTCATTAACAATGTTGCATTTGGAACATGATCCTTTGGTTTAGGATTTGAAGAAATTTGGAATACAAGTTGTTGGTGTAGGATTTCCTTCTGTTTTGTTTCAGTTATCAGTGAAATCTTCTCTATCAGACAGAATTAATCAAGCACAGAAGCAAGACAGCGAGTTGCAGTAAAAGGTAGAGCTGGTTCAGAAGGGTAAGTTTCCTGAATTCAATATTAATAATGATTGTGTTTTGAGATTTGGGAAGAGATTGTGTGTTCCTTGTGATTCACAGTTGAAGAGAGAGTTTTTATGTGAATCTCATAGTTCTCTGTTTTCAGTTCATCCTGGCAGTACTAAGATGTATAGAGATCTTCGGGAGTATTATTGGTGGGAAAAAATGAAAAAGGATATTGCTGATTTTACTATGAAGTGTTTGACTTGTCAACATGTTAATGCAGAGAGGCAATTACAGAAAGGGATGCTTCAGACTTTACCAGTATCAGAGTGGAAATGGGAAAATATATCCATGGACTTCGTTGTGAGATTACTGAAGACATCCCGAGGTAATAATTCAATCTGGGTTATTGTTGATCTCTTGACTAAATCTGCTCATTTCCTTCCTATTCGAGATACTTTTTCCAAAGATCAACTTTCCCATTTGTATCTTAAATAAATAGTCAGGTTAAATGGAGTTCATCTCTCCATTGTAGATGATCGTGATCCAAGGTTCACTTCTAACTTTTGGAAAGGCCTTCAGAAGTCTTTGGGAACTGAATTAAATTTTAGTACAGCTTTTCATCCTCAATCAGATGGACAGTCAGAACGAACAATTCAGAGTTTGGAAGATATGCTACGTTCTTGTTCGATGGATTATCAGGGAAGTTGGGACCAACATCTTTCTTTGGTTTAGTTTTCTTATAATAAAAGTTTTCATTCTAGTATACAGATGGCACCATTTGAGGCGTTATATGGAAAGCGTTGTCGAACTCTAGATTTTTGGGATGAAGTAGGTGAAAGGAAGCTGATGGGACCAAAATTGGTAGAAGATTTGGCAGAAAACGTTCAGCTGATACAAAAACACATGAGAACAGCTCAGAGCAGGCAGAAGAGTTATGCGGATAACCAGAGGAAGGATCTATCTTTTGAGGTAGGTGATCATGTTTTTCTCAAAGTCTCGTCAGTGAAAAGTGTGATGTGATTTGGTAAGAAAGGAAAGATGAGTCCAAGGTTAATTGGACAATATTAAATTCAAGAGAGAGTTGGATCAGTAGCATACCGGGTGGCTTTACCTCTGAGTTTATCTCAGGTATACAATGTTCTTCATGTTTTGATGTTGAGAAAGTATATGCCAGATCAATCTCAAGTTTTTGAGTCCATAGGTAGTTCAGCTCGAAGAGAACCTATCTTATGTGGAAAAACCGGTACAGATTCTTGACCATAGAGAGCATGTTTTATGGAATAAGTTGATTCATCAAGTAACGGTTTTTTGGAAAAAGCACATGATTGAAGAGGCAACATGGGAATCTAAAAACGCAATGAGGGCTAAATACCCCCACTTATTCAATAAGTAAATAAATTGCGAGGATGCAATTTTCTAAAGGGGGGAACGATGTAACATCCCAAGTAATTAATGAATAACATATATTTTTATATATGTCTATTTATGAATTAGATAGTTTTTTAGAGGTTAAAATGAAAATAAATCCAATCTTAAGCATGGAATACACTTATATTCTTAAAAGATTGTTTTACTACCTATTGATGGAAACCATTTTTAAATCAATCTTTTGACAATTTTATAAGCTATATTTTTCAAAATAAACTTATTATTTATGATTGGGACATTGAAATTTACAATGGATAATTTTTTGGTATTTTTCTGACAATGTTCATTTTTTAATGAATAGTGAAAAATACTGCATTTTACATCAAAACTGATTTTTCATCTAATTTGATTATATGGATAGATTATCTTTTTAGTTTTTCTTAAAGTGTAATTTGAATATATTTTTACCATTTAATCCAATGGTGGTCATTATTATTAATTTCACTTTGGAATTGGGCATAAACTAATGCCAATCTTTTCATAGATATTGTTTCAAAAAAACCCGCTATTTGTTTTGACAACGGGAATTATTTTTAAATCAATTATTGCAATTTCTGTGTTTGTAATTTTTTAAAATGGATTACATGTTTGGAATCAGAAGGTCCAAATTATATAATCAAGTCTCTTTGGTTTTTGGACATTATGAATAGTAACGACGGTAATTATCATTAATTATCTTGATTAATGAGTAATCGGGTAGTTAAGGATAATAAAATAATATCATATTAATAAAAAATGACACCAACATGTGTCATAATTCTACATTATGTCTAATGGAAGACCATGGGAAGCCTTGTTCCAATCATGGGGACACCATGGAATCACTTTGGTGTAAAAGTGACTTTTTATCTTTTTATTTTTAAAGAAAGTTAAATATAACAAAGTATGTATCACCTGAGTAAAAAAAGTTTAATGTTGTCTACATAAATTATCATTTGGACTATAAATATTCATTGGAAATCTAAAAACAGTTCTTACATCATAACATTTTTTAATAATTTTTAGACATTAAATAAATTAAATTATTTATGACATCATGATGATGCAGCGATTACCTCATTAATAAAGGATTTAAATAAAATGAAAACATAATGTTAAAACTATAACTTACACTTTTCAAAGACCTATTGGATGAGTATATTTCGAACCCTTATCACCTTATCCTCATAGTACATCAATGTGGGACCTTTAAAATTCGAAACCCATTTGGAAAAAAGTAACATTTTGTAACTTTCCAAGAGTGCCCCTCCTCTCCTATTATAAAAGGCCCCCACCTCTATTATCTTACCCACACTTCCAAAGCCTTTGGCTCGCCCAACCCCTACCCTTTTTGTCTCTCCACATCCATCTATTACTCCTAGAATCCTCAATTTGGGCATAAGTCTTCCCAAGGAATCCTTTGAGCTCAAATCAATAAGAGTTACCCGATTTAAAGGCAGTATCTTCTCTTGTGTTCTTATGTTTTATTTTTCTTCTCCAACCCTCTAAAATCTTTTTATTCATTTCTTTTGTAACAAAAATAGTATCCTCCATATACTAGGATGTATTTATAAGAAGTAATCGAGCCACACATACACATGCCTATATCTAATGGTTAATGAACATACTGTTTCTGTGGATGGCGAATTTCTACCTCACGAAACGATGATTGTTCAACACACATATAATACCTTCAAAGGTGGCCATTAATATGTCACTATATTTATATATGATATATAATATGTTTATGTTTTACTTAAGCTTCTGTATTTTTCATTTATGGCATACCTTTATGGTTTCCATTATGGGTAAACGTGATATCTTCATTTTAGGAAGTGCGGACTACCGCCCCCTCAAAGTGATTTGATTCGTTAATGCCATATGTGGGACATATAAAGGAAGGATTTAAAGTTATTATGTATAATTTATGTTACATATAAATGATTAATATAATTCTGGAATTAAAATATACATATATATCATTTAGTTTTCATTCCATTAATATGACATAGAAATGAAAGTAGCGTTCATGCGTACGTACGGCTTACCGTCTCCATGAACGGTGCATTTAATTTCTTACCTCTAAATGATTATGTAATATTATAAATACATGTATATTCTAGATATATATGATATATATGATATCCAAATCATGAATATCATTCTGGATATAATGAACCTTTGACCACACGAACAACATGTAATTGTAAGAAGTCCACTTTCGACTTAAGAACCAAATATCGACAAAACAAACATTATTAACTTAAATGATTACATAATGTTTAAAACATGGTAATAATTGATATAAAAGTAATAATTAACATAAAAAAGGTTCTTAAGAAAGTATAAATTAACTCAAATTTATTATTCAGGAGTTTAAAGAACGATCGAGTCAAGTCGGACTCGAGGTATGGGACTTCGTCTCAATCTCCATTCATTGAGGCATATTATGTTTTATACACAACTTTCTTCTATACGGTGTATAAACCCATTTGACATTAATGTTTATCCGAAATGAATCTTTTTTATACAAAGCATCTTACTAAACGACAAAAGGGAATGTTTTTGTCGTACGTATGCGGCGACAACGACTTCTCCGTCGCTGTGACCATTATTTGAGTTTCGGCTTCCTCTACAAGCCATACTTTTTTTTAAAGAAAAATAATTACCATGTTTTAATTTTCTTTTATATTGGTATTGAAAATGGGTTTCATAATGTTTTTATATCAATGTGTTTTATTGATATCTTGTGATTGAAATGTGGAAATGTTATGTTTCCTTTATGCATGTATTATGTGGTACGATTATGTTATGGTTCCTGGGCATTATTATGAAGACGGGTGGTTTCGTGATAAACTAATGGCGGGTGAGCCCGATATAGCTCTCCAATGCATTAGGTAATGCGAGGGGGTTAAATGTTGAGGTTTTTCTGAATATATTTAGGGAATATATTGTGATGGGTATTCCAAACGTAACCAAGAAGGTCACTCCCTATGTAAGAATGTTATGAATGTCTCAAGTTACCTTTATGTCTTATTATTTCTAGGATTTATTCATGATTTTATGATCTATGTTAAAGTGATTATGTTTTATGAGTATAGTATGATTCCATTGATTCTTATGTATACAATTACTCATGTTTCCTTTCCATATTTTTATATCCCTTACTGAGCTTTTTATGCTCATCCCATGTTTTAGAAATGTTTTTCATAGGCCAAGGGAAAGGTACATGATATGATGAGAGTGTCAAGGAAGTGTCAAAATGAATCCATGTTTTATTTTAAATATATTTCCATTGATGTTAAAAATGAATACTATCTTCTATGTAACCACTTTTTTTAAATGTGAAATTAAATTCATGTTTTAAGATCGAATTCTCTAAAACCCTAAACCTGAAAAGATCCTCAAAGTGTAATCTTGTAATGACTCATGATTATTTAAGGTTTAAGGCTTGGTCCATATACATATATTTATAACAACTAAAATTATTCTGTACACCATCCCAAAGTGGTTGGGATTCTCTTATGTTATGTCTTGGGACAACTTAGGAGTCTGATAGATGGATGAATCGATTTGGTTCTTCATAATATGGTATATTATCATAGGTTCTTAAGAAGCCCATGGTTTTATGATGACATTATTTATTTTATAATTAATGATATATTGGAGTTAGGAATATTTGGTTTTTGGAGATACATACATGAAAAATAAACATAGCAACCTCACGTTTGGACTCTAATGATTTCATGGAATATTGATCTTTGATTCATGGGTATTTTAATATCATTTATATCTAATATGTGATATTTTTTGTTTTTTTAGTTTTATGGAATGAAAGGGAGAGTAAACCGATTGTACCTTATGAGCTTGTAGAGATTAAAAATCTATCTGGACATAATGTATAGGGTTTTTTACAACTTTATATTTTTTTCATGCCACATAGTCAAACAAGCCATTTTTCTGGGCTCCACATAGACACGATCCCCCCCCAATAGAATTTACTTTTAATTTTTTTTATGTTGATTAATTTTTTATTATGTGTTATTTTAATGTTTGGGTAAAATTTGGGTTTTATTTTTTATATTCAACATTTAAAATGTGGACGTTTTTAGTTTTTAATATAATTAATTATTTTATATAAAATTGAATAAAAAAATATTTTAGGTCGAACATGTTTCAAATATTTATATTTTTAAGTGTTTTCTATGTGAATTGTTTTCTTTCATGACAACCACATGGTTTGAAAAATAATGTTGATGACCCTTACATGTGGTTTTGATTTGAACATTTTAAAACAATGGGATTAACCATAAAAATAAATTCTTATAGTTTCTTTTGATTCTAGAAAAATTAAGAGAATAGGTAGAGGATTGTTTAATGTAAACCATATGAGTCCTAGAAAGAACAAGGATATTTACCATTATATAAGGGATTAATGGTTTAGGGTGTTCACGTGATTATTTTGACAATTATTCTTACCCATTGTCCATACATCAGACCCTTTTTTGAGGAACGTATGTTTAGTGTTGGGATTGAAAAATGATTTTTCCAACCCATGGGATTATCCAATTAAATTAAAAATTTAAAGAATCTAATTTTCCTCTTATAAAATGAAACCCATTTATTATGATCCATTCCCCATTCAGATGAAGTAATTGATCCATATAAGGGAAAAACCTAGCTCACATGACCCTGATTCTCCTTCACCTTGGATTCATGGATCTTATCCCTTTGGTTTTTGTGGTATCTTATTATGTTATAGTATACTCCCATCAATATCATTGATCCTCTAATTCTTTTTTATTTTCTTATTACCTTGATGCTACTAATAGTTTTTAAACCCTATGGTGTTTGGTTTGATTTTTAGTTGTGTCTTTCATGATTATATGTTGCGTGATCACCTTTATTGGTCTAATGCATCCCAAATTCAATGTTTTTCACCATCTACGCACAATTTGGGGAAGATTTCCCCATGCGTACAAAAATTAAATGAAAGAACAATAATTTGTTGAATTTTTTTAATTTAGTTATTCGATATAAAAGAATATATTATGTGTTCCTACGAAACATTCATATAGAAACCAACAATCAATTGGTTCCCACTAAATGAAAATTCATTTTCCTATCAAAAGGTGTTGTTTATATATATATATCTGTAATATACACACACTTATTGTTTGATAAAATTTAAATAAAAATTATAAAATATTTTAGGAATGAGTACCAATAACACCTTGATGGTTTAAAATTTCCTTTTCATTATTTTTTGGATATACACATATACATGGGTATGCACACAGACATATATTTTTATGTATAAATTTATATGAGAATATTTAAATTTTCACAGAAGGATATTTATATATGTAAATTTATATGAGAATAACCATATATGAAAGATTTAAGAAATTCAATTTACTTCTCAAACATGGTTTTTAAAACAATTGTTTATGTTTATTTATATAGTAAATTATAAATTCACATTGAAATTTTCAAAATAGGTGTCTAAATAATTAATTTATCATCATGGTAGTTCAATAGGGTATCCTTAGAATTTAATTCATAATAGATTTCGATGTATGGATCGAAACTTGTCATGATTTATTACTGATTTAATATATTCATGACATTTGTTTACTTTATTATTGTAGTGTTATGAAATTTCATAGAGTAATTTTTATTCAAACCTCATAAGATAATTGGGTACATGAGTAAGAAAGGATAGTTTTGACAAGGCTCCCCCCAATGGTAGTTATACTAGGAATGTGGAAGTGACTTGCCCCATTTTCTTGAGATATATTTATAGTTTCATTCCACCATTTAAGGGTCCATCTAATTAGTCATGTACATGTTCCAAGTTAGAATAACATTACTGATCATATGGTTTTTTCCATAATAAATATTTTTGAATTTTGAATTTATGGATTCCACATTCTCATTCCATGACTCATATTTCTCATGATTTATATAATTTTTATTCGTTTTGGACCATTAATTCTCCTTAGTAAAAAATTGTTGTTTTAAGGGTATTGAATTGATTGTTTTAAAGTCCATTTAAACATAATATTCCAATTTTTGTGTTAATAATGGAATATTAAACCTAAAAATTCATTCAAAGTGATTTTTTTCATTTAATGAAAATAAAAAAATGAATGTTTGTATAGTTTTTATAAAAAATATATTTGCAGTTCTGTGTTCATACATGAAAAACTTTTTTTAATAGTGTATTTAATGAATTAATTAAGTGGATATATTATTTAATATCAATGAATGGTGTTTAATTTCTATTGGAATTAATACTAGGTTACCATGTTCATTAATACTAACATTTCGTGTAATGATTCATATTTTTGTTACTCAAATATCATGTTTACGTGGAGTTTATATAGTAACTCAAACTGACACATGGATGCACGTTGCTTGTTTTGAATTGATTTGGATTAAATTATTGCATCAATAAGGTTGTTGTAATGGCCTGGACCTCTCCGATCCATTCCATTGTAAAAATGTGGTGCTGGAGGTGTTTTGGGAGGACAATGCGACTTGCTATATGTTTGGGTGGACTTTTAAGGCAAGTTAAAGGGTTATGGTACTTGAACGGTTGGTGCACGGTTTTCCTAAACCATGTAAGGTTGGTGTTGCAGGCAGTGGCTAACCCACGGTTAGCACATGGTTTTTCTAACCGTGCAGACTAACTGTGCGAGGAGTGTTGGGCGAGGTAGAAGGTAATGCACGGTTAGCGCACAGTTTGTCAAACTGTGTGAACTAACCGTGTGGGCACTTAAAGTTAGATCCAAAAATTGTGGGTCTGAACTCTTTTGCATCAAAATGGTTCATTTAAGCCCCTATGATTCCATATCTCGGGATTAAACTTCCTTGGAGGTATAAGAACCTCTCCAAAGCATTTTGGATGTGATCCAGAGGCTTCTCTTCGCGAATAGAAGCTGGTTTCTTGAGGTATGTGATCCTTTTGTTTGGTTTCTTTGATCTACCATGATATGCTCCCCCTCTTCTCTCGGGATCTTAGATATATGCATGTTATGGGTAGATCTAAGTGTGTGGATGTCGATTATGATCAGCTTTGGTCTTGGTTGTGTTAGGAGAAGATTTCTAGGGAGGATCCTTGGTGAATCGTCCCAGTCTTCTTGGGTGTTCTTCGACCGTTGTGGTTTCCGTAAAAACCATTGAGGTAGGGGATTCATGGCTTCTCTAATTGGTTATGTGAAATTGTAGAGTTAGCATGATTAAGACCTTTGGATCACGATGGAATTCACCTAATTAAATACTTGAACCGGATTAAAATAATTGGTTTGATCGCATTTTGTTACTTTGTACTGTGATAACAGTTCGCCTCTTGATTTTCAAGATAGTGTGATATATATGCCTTGATTGTTAGCATGTTGCTCTTGATGAAATTGATAATGAACGTAAAATTGGAAATAATTGATAATTAATTGGTTAATGATAAAGAGGCATGTAATTGAATATAGTTTTTATTGTTGTGGATGTTGTTCCAACTTGGTGTTAATCAATTTGGGGTCCATGATGTGTTTAATTCAGTTGGTTGGTAAACCTAAAATCTGTTGGTGCTTGTTGTTTGGAGGCCGGATGCCTTGCTAAATGGCCAAGATCCCAAATTGTTGTTATGATTGTTTTCCTACTGCTTGTGTGGTGATGTGACCCTGGGAGTGTGTTCTGATATGTGGGGTCATGGAGGCCTTGTGGTTGTTGCAGCGGATGGCACCTAGAGAGGCGAGATGCATCGGTTTATGAATGTGGGTGTTGGGGAGGACACCAGGGATGATTGAATGGGATGGATGTGGTTTTTGGATGATTGTGGATTCATTGTTGTTTATGTAATTTTCTTTTCCCCACTACTCTAGGCAGCTGGTCTTGCTTACCCTTCTTCCTAAAAGGGAAAAGACACACGGGGTCTGCCACGTGCTTTCCGTGTTTATCCTCTCTAGGGAAAATGGGTCTACGCTCTTACTATAGGTGGTACGGACATGACGGGTAGGACATCGACTCACCTGGATGAGCCCCTTTTATTTAGTAGCATAGGATTCTTCTCTATAATGCCTAGGAATATGGGAATGTAATTCGATAATGAATGATTGATGAATTGATGTTAACCCATGGAGATGGAGATGCTGGAATATAATGATGAGGTTGTAACTTCGAAGGATCATTTGACATTGTCTGTGATGTTGATGAATTTAATGTGGTTTTGTTCATAGTTAATTAATGTGTAAAGAATTAATTAACATAAAGTGGAATTGATGAAAAAGTGGATGAGGTAATCAAATGAGGTTCTTTAATTGGTTGTGTGTTTATAGGATATGTAGTCTTAGAAATAGAATCCTAGAGTCTGAGAGACGTTAGCTGTAGATGAAACTAAGACTAGGTTATGCACATAGTGTGGTGGTGAGTTATAATATATTCTATACTTTTTGAGTTTCAATACTCTACTCCACCCTGTTAGTAAGGGAAACTGACACCTCGGGGATTCTGACCCCTGGAGGGTGTTATCCCCAACATTCTTGTGGGAGGATGAATGGCTGACTACCCCCTTTGACCCTGCTCTCTTCTCTTGGTAGATACTAGTTCCATGAGACACAACGGTTAGTTTTCTCCATATATATGTGTAGAGGGATATAATGGTTGGTGGTTATTCATAGACATATATTCTGGATATAGTATCCTATCGACTACTATAGGTGTAATGTGCATAGGCTGTTATGGCTTGAGGATCCTTACTCGGTTTAGGGGCTGTAATGGCTTGAGGTATAATACCCGACGTATGATACACATTATGCGAGCTGGGGTGGATCCCAGAAACTACCTAGTAACTTTTGGTTGTGAGGATGGTGTGGTTCTTAGCCTAGGTGTCTGCGGGGAAGTCTTTGTGGTGCACGTGGTGTAGATTGTGGAACTTAGCCCAGGTGTATACGGGCAAGCCTTTGGAGAGAGATGCATAGGACGTCTGTCGTTGGGAAAAAGAGACAAACCAGTGGGGAAGTAGTAGCAGAGTACCCTTAATATTCTTTACTATATGATATACTCTTGTATGAGTTACTTGGTGAGAGTAGCCATGGTGAGGTTAGAATCATAATATACCTGTTTAGGTGAAGAGTTGGTTTCACTTTTTGTTCATTGTGCTTTAGCATGCTTTCTTTACCTTTTCACGAGAGGCTTCGGGGAGGATCCTATTGAGTATACTATTATACTCACCATACGTTTATATAAACTATTTTTTAGGTCACCTGGAGCAGGTTGGAGATCAAGCTGGTTACTACTACCTTGTGGTTGGAGGAGCTGTTCGGGCTTCTGGTCGTTTCCATTTTACTTTCTTTTGGGTACCTGTAGTTTTCCCATTCAGTTGTAGTAATTTTTCATGGAATTTCATGATGTTCTTGGGTTTATTTTAGATTTCAATTCTGAGTTGGAGTTTGTTGGGGTCTATTTTATCTATCTCTTCTGCATGTGTTCTATTAGAGGGTAATGCCTCCCATTTGAGTGTTTATTGTACCCTCGATGCTAGTCACCAACCCGGGGCCTACTGGAGGCAGGAATCAGTGGTCATTATCTCCCTTTTCACATTGCCGGCCCGGGAGGGGTACACTTGGTGGGGAGGGAGTCATGACATAGTGGTATCAGAGCCAGGTTGAGAGATAGGATGGAGTTTGGAGTTAGGCACATGTGAGGATGCATGGATTGGTAGGGCAACGTTGTCATTCATTTTTAGAAAGTGAGGTAAACACTAGAGACCGGTTGAGACATAGGTTCTTAATGCCCCCTATGATCTGATGTATGGACCTTTATGTTTACAATGGCTACAAACAGGGTGATACGGAATACAGGGTATAGACCTGGGGAAGGATCATGGATCATTCTTCTTTGTGCCTGTGTTTGAATGGGTAGACCTTGGGATAGGTTAACCTAAAATGAAGAAAATAACACAATTAATTAATAAATGTTGAGTCTTCCATATTCCATGATTATGAGATCTAAGGGTTTGTTATTTTGCAGGTATGGCTCCAGGTCGACGTCCTCGTCAGGTTTTCATAGAAGTTGTCCAGCAGGATGTTCAAGCAGGACGCTGCGGGGTAGGGGTTGACAACAATGACACTTGGAGGAAGACACTCCGATAGTTTCAATGCCAGAGTCTGTAGAAGTACGAGGGCTCCGTTTCAGATGCAGTCATGGAAGACTGGTTAGAGGAGGTCGAGATAGGCTTCAGTTCGATCCATGTTCGGAAGGAGGACTGGGTGTCCTTAGCTGTGACGATGATGCATGAAGCAGCAAGGAAGTGGTGTTTCTTGTACCTCAGGAATCATGAGGAGTCAAAAATATCATGGGAGGAGTTCCAAGATAAGTTTAGAGTCGAGTTCCTTTCCTCGACTACAAAGGCGTCCAGTCGCCAGGAGCTTCTTACCCTTCGATAGGGGAGCTCCACTGTTCAATAGTTTCAAATCCATTTCTGAAACCTTTTCCGGTATTCTTCGGACTTGTTACCAAATGAGGAGGCCAGGGCAAGGCATTTCGAAGAGGCTATGTGTCCAGAGATCCAGCGCCAGGTCACCCCATTTTTGCTGAAGACATATCTCGAGGTACTAGAGAGGGTGGAGGTTGTCAAGAGAAATTTGGCCAGGACCGGATCATCACGAGAGGGGAATCAGCAGGATTCCTTATGAAGAAAGGTTGTGGTCTGAGGTTCCCGGTTTTCAGGGAAGAAGAGTTTTCGTTCGGATGAGGGTAGGTCCCAACCCTTCACACCTCGTTTCTCTGGAGTCAACAACTCTCAGGCCTATGCCAAGGGATCAGGCGCTTGTTTCTCTTGTGGTGGTCGTGGTCATCAGCAGCAGTAGTTCCCAACCTTTCAGAGTAGTCATCACGCACCAGGTGTTATGCTCGAGGTTCCTCCGTTGAGGCAGTTTCTGCCAAGGCATCAGTAACCAGTGGCACCAGATTTAGATCAGCAGAGGCTAGATTGGGCAGGCATAGGATAGCCACATGATGCTCCCCGTCCTTAGAGAGCAGAGTGCGGCCGTGGTGGTGGTCACCATATGCGTCAGAGAGGCCATGGAGGAGTTCATGGTCAGCTTCATCCTATAGGGTTGCCATCACCAGACGAGCCATATGTCGTTCGAGGTACCCTTTTCTTGATTTCTACCTTGATTTATGCCATGTTTGATTCAGGAGCGACACACACCTTCATATCACCTACCCTTGTCCATGCTTTTGGACTTGAGGTGGAGAGGCTTTCAGTGCCCTTGGCATTGAATACGCCAGTTGGAGGTCGATCTAGCTTGTTTGAAGTTTGTAGAGACTGTGAGCTAGTGTTGGAGAAACACCTCTCTTAGGGAGATTTCCTATGTTTATAGATACAACCATTTGATTTCATCCTTGGCATGGATTGGTTGTATTCGGTGCAGGCTATCGTAGGTTACTTCAGGAATAAGTTTGCTTTCTTTGGTGCGGATGGAGAGCGAGTGGTGTTTGTTGGTGAGCGAGACCCTCAGATGGGTCATAGGGGCGTTTCATCCTTATCATCGATGGCGGCTGAGATGATGCTGAGTCCTTCAGAGTTTCAGCGGTTGGCGTTTTCTAGGGTCGTAGAGGACTACCCTGATCTCTTTCCATAAGAGGTTGTATCCTTACACCCTTAATGAGGGATCGAGTTCGAGATTGAGCTACTGCCAGAAGCATATCCTATCTCTATGTCTCCATATAGGATGGCCCCTTCTGAGTTACGAGAGATGCGTATACAGCTTAATGGTATGTTGCAGTGCGGTTTTGTTCGGCCAAGTGTGTCACCATGGGGTGCACCAGTTTTGTTCATGAAGAAGGACGACGATAGTTTGTGATTGTGTGTGGATTATCATCGCTTAAACAAAGTGACAATAAAGAAACGCTATCCTATTCCATGGATTTATGACTTGTTCGATCAACTGAAGGGTGCAAGTGGGTTCTCAAAGATCGACTTACGGTCATGATAACATCAGATGCGTGTGAAAGACAAGGATATCCCGAAGATTACGTTACGTTGTCATCAGGGGCATTATGAGTTCGTTGTAATGTCGTTTAGTTTGAAAAATTCTCCAGCTGTGTTCATGGGTTTGATGAATTTTTTGTTCCTTGAGTTCCTGGACAAGTTCGTGGTAGTTTTCATCAACAAAATCCTTGTGTACTCCACATCTGAAGAGGAGACTGCAGACCATCTACGAGCCATTTTGGGAGTTCTTAGTCGACATCAGCTTTTCGGGAAGCTGTCGAAGTGTGAGTTTTGGGCTCGAGAAGTACGTTTCTTGGGGAATGTTGTGTCATAATAGGGAGTATCAGTAGATCCATCAAATAATGAATTAGTTGTGTCTTGGGAAGCCCCCAATACAGTGTCAGAGGTGCGAAGTTTCCTTGGTCTCGTAGGCTACTACAGAAGGTTTGTAGCCGATTTATCATAGGTTGAGAATCGTCAGAAATCTTTGACCAGGAATGATCAGGCTTTTATATGGACTGATCAGTGTCAAGAAACTTTTTAGTATCTAATGAAGAAGTTATTAAGTGCTCCAGTCCTTTATCTTCCAACTGAAGGAGTTCAGTTTGATGTCTTCTGTGATGCTTTGCATCTGGGGTTAGGCGGTGTTCTTATGGAACAGGGGTCATTCGTTTCATACGAGTCTCAGCAGTTGCATCCCAATGAATGCAACTATGCCACCCATGATCTTGAGTTGGCAGCCATGGTGTTTTCTCTGATGTTATGGAGACATTACCTCATTGGTGAATGCTTTGTGGTTTTCACTGATCATAAGAGTTCAAGGTATTGTTTTCTCCCAGCGTGACTTGAAATTACGACAATGTCTATGGATGGAGTTCTTACAGGAATACAAATTTGAAATATTGTATACCCCTGGAAAAGGGAATGTTGTAGCTAATGCGTTGAGCTGAAATTCATGCAGTGATGTTGTGTGTGAATCTGGTGATTCATGGAGAGTAATGGAAGAACTGTCAGCATTGCATCTTGATATGGGAGAAGTTGGGGGTAGAGGTTGTCTTTTTCAGATGACAGTACAGTCATCCCTGGTGTAGAAGGTGGAAGAGTCCCAATTGGAGGATCATTAGGCGGAGGTCTTGAGAGACCGAGTTGTTTGTGGTGAGGCCACTGATGGTTGGTATAAGGATAAACAACCCATAGTGTTGTATCATGGGAGGATTTTTATTCCCATGGCAATGCGCGAGACGGTCCTTAGAGAGTTCCATGGATCACCTTTAGCGGTGCATCCTGGTGTGACAATGATGTACCGATCATTGAGGAGTCAATTTTGGTGGCCTGGGTTGAAGCGTGCGGTTGCGGAGTTTGTGTCTCGATGTTTAGTCTCCTAGAAGGTGATGTCTGAACACCGTGTTACTGATGGTATTCTCCAACCATTAGAGATTCCTTAGTGGAGGTGGGAGGACATATCAATGGGATTTTTTACAGGTTTACCTCAAGCTCTAGGAGGACATGATTATATTTGGGTGGTACTGTATCGCTTAACAAAATCATCCCACTTCATAACAATCAAGGAGTCAAGCTCAGTGGAGGTTTTGTCGAGGAAGTATCTAGAGGAGGTGGTGAGACTTCATGGAGTCCCAAGGAAGATCATTTCTGATCGAGATCCTCATTTTACCTCTAGGGTATAGAGAGGTCTCCAACAAGCTTTTTGTTCCCAACTATGACTTAGCACTGCTTTTCATCCTCAAATAGATGATCAGACAAAGCAAACTATCTAGACTCTTGAAGAAATGTTGTGCTCTTGTGTTCGTGATTTTAGAGGTTCATGGATGAGGAACTAACCCTCGGTGGAGTTCTCTTATAGTAATATTTTTCACTCCACCATCGGTATGGCACCGTTCAAAGCCTTGTATGGTCGGCCTTGCCTTTCTCCATTGTGCTGGACTAGGGTCGGAGAGTCAGAAATTCTCGGACCGGAACTATTGAAGAATACAACAGAGATGGTTTAGGTGATTCTTGAGAGTATGAAGACAGCGCAAGATCATTAGAAATCATATTTCGATCAAAGAAAGAGGCTCCTAGAGTTTAATTTTGGGGATCCTGTGTTTCTGAAGGTGACTCCATGTCATGGGAAACAAAGGTTTGGTCATGGGAATAAGCTTTCTCCCTATTTTGTTATGCCTTTCGAGGTGTTAGCTCATGTTGTAGATGTTGCGTATCAAGTATTGTGTCCCCCTCAGATGAGTCGGATACATGATGTTTTCCATGTATCAAAGCTACACCATTGTCTTCATGATGACTCCCACATCATCTATTGGGGAGAGATTGATTTTGATGATGATGCCACCATTGATGAGAAACCTGTGGAGATCCAAGAACGCAAGGATATGGTGTTGTGCGGGCGTTCCATCCCCTTAGTTCGTGTCTTGTGGCGACACAGTGGCATGGAGGAGAGTACCTGGGAACGTGAATCACAGATACGTGCTCAGTACCCAGAGTTGTTTGATGTTTAACTCTTTCCATGTATCGTTGTAACTGATGTGGTTGTGGAACATTCATGTTTATGAGATGCCACCCTTTGTTTCTTTGGTGGCTTTCTCTCTTTTGAGAGTTATCTCGGTGGGTGGTTGTTCATACCCTGTTACATTTTCTCTTTAGGTGGGTTTTATATTCTAGAGGATGAGAATGTTTTGAGAGGTATATGATGTAATGGCCAAGAACACTCTGGTCCATTCCTTTGTGAAAATTTGGTGCTAGAATTGTTCTGCGAGGACCAGGTGACTTGGTGTACATTTGGGTGTAATTTTAAGGAAAGTTAAAGGGTTCTATTCTTCGCACGGTTGGAGCAAGGTTTGCCTAAACTGTGCGGCCAAACCGTCCAAGGTTGGTGTTGGAGGTAGTGGCTAACGCACGGTTAGAGCACAGTTTGTCTAACAGTGTGGACAAACCATGCGAGGAGTGTTGGGCAAGGCATAAGGTAACGCACGGTTAGCGCACTATTTGTTAAACCGTACAGACTAACCGTGCAGGCACTTAAAGTTGGATCCTAAAATTGTGGATCGAACTCTTTTGCCTCTAAATGGTTCATTTAAGCCCCTAAGTGGCCATAATTCAGGATTACCCTTCCTTGGAGGTAGAATAACCTCTCCCAAGTGTTTTGGAGGCGATCTGGAGGGTTCTCTTCCTGAATTGAAGCTAGTTTCTCGAGGTATGTGATCCTTTTGTTTAGTTTCATATATCTACCTAGATCTGATCCCCCTCTTCTCTCGGGATCTTAGATCTACTCCTGTTATGGATAGATCTACGTGTGTGTATGTCGATTATGATGAGATTTGGTCTTGGTTATGCTACAAGAAGAGGTCTAGGGAGTATCCTTGGTGAATCGGCCCAGAATTCTTGGGCGTTCTTCGACCGTTATGGTTTTCATCAAAACCGTTGAGGTAGGGGATTCATGGATTCTCTAGTTGTTTATGTGCAATCATATATTTAGCATGATTTATCCCTTTGTATCACGATGGAATTGACCTAATTAAATACTTGAACCGGATTAAAAGAATTGGTTTGATCGCATGTTGTTTTTTTGTACCGTGATAACGGTTCGCCTCATGATTTGCAAGATAGTGTGATATATATGCCTTATTTGTTAGAATGTTTCTCTTGATGAAATTGATAAAGAACATAAAGCTAGAATTAATTTATAATTAATTTGATAAAGATAAAGAGGCATGTAAATGAATTCGATTGTTGTTGTTGTGGATGTTGTTCCAACTTGGTGTTAATCAAATTGGGGCAGATGATGTGTTTAATTCAGTTGGTTGGTAAACCTGAAATCTATTGGTGCTTGTTATTTGAAGGTCGTATGCCTTGTTAAAGGGCCAAGATCCCAAATTGTTGTGATGTTTTTTTCCTGTTGCTTGTGCTGGGATCTGACCCTGTGAAGGTGTTGTGATATGTGTGGGCATGGAGGCCTTGTGGTTGTGGCAGTGGATGATGCCTAGAGTGGCAAGATGCATCAGTTTACGCATGTGGGTGTCGTGGATGACACCAGGGATGATGGAATGGGATGGATGTGGTTTTTTTATTCTTGTGGATTCTTTGGCTGTTTATCTTCTTTGTTTTTCCCCACTTCTCTAGACAGCTGGTCTTGCATAACATTCTTCCAAAAGGGGTGAAGACATGCGGGGTATGCCACGTGCTTTCTGTGTTTAGCCTCTCCAGGTAGAATGGGTCTATGCTCTTGCTATAGGTGGCGCAGACTCTACCGGTAGTTCATCTACTCACTGTGTTGATCCCCTTGTGTTTAGTAGCATAAGATGCTTTTCTAGAATGCCTGGGAATATGGGAATGTAATTCGGTAATGAATGCTTGAAGAATTTATGTAAACCCATTGGGATGGAGATGCTAGAATATGATGATGAGGTTGTAACATTGAAAGAACATTTGACATTGTGTGTGGTGTTGATGAATTTATATGTGGTTATGTTGTTTATTAATTAATTTGTAAAGAATTAATTAACTTAAAGTGGAATTTTTGAAAAAGGGGATGAAGTAATCAAATGAAGTTATTTAATTGGTTGTGAGCTTATAGGATACCTAGTCTTAGAAATAGCAGCCTGGAGATTGAGAGACGTTAGTTACAGTTGAAACTAATACTAGGTTATGCCCATAGTGTGGTTGTGAGTAATAATATATTCTATAATTTTTGTGTTTCTATACGCTACTCCACCCTGTCAGTGAGAGAAACTGACACCCCGGGGATTCTGAGCCCTGGGGGTGTTTTCCCCAACATTATGGTGGGAGGATGAATGGCGGACTACCCCCTTTGACCACACGGTCTTCTCTTGGTAGATACTAGTGCCATGAGGCACAGTGGATAGTTTTCCCCATATATGTGTGTAGATGGATGTAATGTCTTGTGTTTATTCACACAAATATATTCTGGATATAGTATCCTATGGACTACTATAGGTGTAATGTGTATAGGTTGTGATGGCTTGAGGATCCTTACTCGGTGTATGGGCTGTAATGGATTGAGGTATAATACCCGACGTATGATACACGTTATGCGAGCTGTGGTGGCTCCTGGAAACTACCTGATTACTTTTGGTTGTGAGGATGGTGTGGTGCTTAGCCCAGGTGTCTGCAGGAAAGCCTTTGTGGTGCTCATGGTGCATATTGTGGAGCTTAGCCCAGGTGTATACGGGAAAGCCTTTAGAGAGAGATACACATGACGTATGTCATTGGAGAAAAGCCGAAAACCAGTGGGGATGTAGTAGAGGTGTACCCTTGATATTCATTACTAAATTCTATACTCATATATGCGTTACTTGGTTAGAGTAGCCATGGTGTGGTTGGGAACGTAGTATACCTGTTTAGGTGACGATTTAGTTTCACTTGTTGTTCACTGTGCTTTAGCATGATTTATTTACCTTTGTACGAGAGGCTTAAGGGAGGATCCTACTGAGTATACTATTATACCCCCCCTACGTTTATATAAACTGTTTTTAGGTCACTTAGAGTAGGTTGGAGATCAAGCTGGTTACTACAAGCTTGTGGTTGGAGGAGTTGTTCGGGCTTTTGGTCGTTGCCATTTTACTTTCTTTTGGGTACCTATATTTTTCCCTTTCAGTTGTACTACTTTTTCATGTCATTTCATATATATTCTTGGGTTTCTTTTAGATTTCACATCTGAGTAGGAGTTGGTTGGTGTTTATCTTATCTCTCTCTTCTGCATGTGTTCTCTTGGAGGGTAATGCCTCTCATTTGAGTGTTTATTATACCCTGGGTGCTAGTCGCCAGCCCGAGGCCTACTGGAGGTGAGACTCGGGGGTCATTTTCTCCATTTTCACATTGTCGGCCTAGGAGGGGTACACTTTTTGCGGAGGGGGTCATGATAGTTGGATACTTTATCATTCTTTTTCTATAGTAGGTTGTGCATTATATTTGGGGATACCTGGTAATGGATCTAAGGTTCTGCATCAATTTTGGTATTTGTTGCTAATATGAGGTTTTTATTTCATTTCAATTATATATATTTTATGTATATTGTTTTTTTACGGGTGCATGGACCTACATGGTATGTAGTATTCATTCTCATATTTTTTTTAATTACGTTTTATTATGGAATAAATCATCTTTAGTATTTTTCAATCGATTCTAATGATTCTTGTTGTCATTTTTGAGGGATTTGGGATTCCCTTTAGGAATGTCTCACACCATCATAGGAATCTGACAGATGGATAATGCGGTATTTTTTGTGAAACATTTAGTTAAAAATTAATATTAAACAAATATTATAGTGGGAAAAAATTCATTTTTTCCATGAATCATTCTCCTCTATGTACATGTTTTTTATATTTCTCTAATACTGTTCTTCTATGTAGTTCAATGAATTTTTATAGCCATTTTCAAATATCCTTTTATTCAATAACAAATGTTTAAAATATAATATTTTTAACATTTTCAGTATAGTTTAAATTTTTACATCTTACATTCATAGTGGATTGGTTTCCAACATGATTTATATCCATAACTCAAAACACACAAGGGTTCCCTTATAGACAATATTCATCGAACTACTTTCTAAAGGCATGTGGTTATTATTAAATGGTTCCAAAAACACATAGGGACATACATTGATCGATATTTTGGAAGGAAGGGATCATAAACCCCTTAGAAGGATCATTTCATACTGTGGGACTCTCTTATAGATTTAATATATATTCATGAAACATTTACTAAATAAAACGTATACACCCAGTCACCATTATGTTAAAAGTCAATTATAATAATATATTTGGTTTAGAATCATATTTATATATATGATGTTATTTATTCTGGGATATATATATTTATGTTTATAAAGATCTCCATAAATAGTGACAGTTATTATATATATTAGATATTCTTATACAATTCATTCATATATGTTTTAAGCCAAATATATGGGGAATCAAGAAATTTATCAACATCCAGAAAGGAATGATTTTTTCTAATGTTAGGATCTAATCCATGGGATGGGATTTGAATGTATCATTATGAATGGAATCATAACCCATGTATTTCAGTTCACTTAAAAAGACACATTATCCCTTTAAAGGTCATATTATGAAACCCAAACCATGTAATTTAATGTCTTATAACATGAATGTCAAGGAATATGGTGGAAAAATAATGGATGTATGGGGATTATTATAAAGGGTCACTATTGTTTAATCAAATAAGTAATATGGATATGTATTGAGATGAACTATATCTGGAATTTAGGCTAATAATTATGAAATATGGAGGATCAAGATGTAATATAGCATTCCATGTTGGGGTCCTGATAAAACATGTAATGTGACCCAATAGGAATGCTGGTTATTTGAATGATTGGGACCTGGACCTCTAGTAGGATTCCTATGTATCCCATTAATACATGAATCGAATCCCACATAGTTATGATGGTTTTTGGATTACACCTAGTAGGATTCCCAAAGGTAGCATCATAGGGAGTATGACCCTTTGATGGTCTGCCATGTGGTGAATATCACTATTTAATAGGATTTTATTTTTTTGGGGATTTCAACTAGTATTAGTCCAAATTTTGTGTGTCATGTGATTAATTATCATTATGAGAAAACAAGATAAAGAGGAAGATCATGAAATATGGACAATCTCTTTAATATGATGGTGGACAAGGGAGATGATATGGACTGTGGGAGAATTATCCATAAGAAAACTAAAGGCGTACTCTGTGATGGATTTCCTATGTGGGAAATCACTCAATGTCTACTAGTGGATGAGGTGGGAGTCTTAGTAGGATATTCAATAATTGAGATAGGGATTATTTGTGCTAGTATCCTCTATTTTTTTCAATTCATAGGGACCATTCATTATCCCTAAGGTTAGGATAATCATTAACATGTGAATTTATAATTTAGAAAACTCTAAGGATCCAAATAATTAGGTTGGATTAATTAAGGACTCCAATTACCATGGGAATGTATAAATGGGATGAAACAATGGTGTGTTCTATGTTTAGATAAAACAAATCTATATGTTATGGTTCAGGTCATGATTTGGTCACCCATGAATGGTGTCCCATAATAATAGAATACCTTCGCTTAGTTATATGAAAGGGGGGTTAGTGGGTATATCTCCCATAGAGTACCTCAGATAGTTGGAGGGTTAATCATCATGTTACTTCCTAGGAGACAATATTTTTCCACACCCAGGTGCTACTTGGGCAGCAAAATAGAACCATGCCCAGGTGACACCTGGCTGGTAGCATTTGGAATTACCCAATTCGAAATTGGGAGGATTAACATGTCCTCACCTATGTGTTACCTAGAACAAATACATGGCCTATCCCAAGTGGCACTTAGGATTCCTAAGACCACACACATGTGGTACTTAGGATGATGTATTGTTCCTCTCTAAGGTGGTTCATGGTTTGTATAATCGGACCTCTACCAAGTGGTAATTGTGTGGTAATAATTTACCTTCCCTGGTTAGTAATTTAGAATCCTTATCAAAACTCTCCCAAGTAATTATAGGGAATCTAAAATTTTCATTTCCTTTATGGTACATATATAGCTTACTAGGACCCCACCCTTGTGATATCTGGGGGGGGTGGATTTCACCTCACACAATATGTACATGGACTGCTCAGGACCTCCTCCATGTGTTCTCTAAGGAACATCAATGTTAATAAACCTAAAACATTTATCATGGTCTGAACCGTGCTTGGACCTCCATGGGTTTAATGTGGAATATCCATACAAGTATAGAATGATAATGTTCTCAAGAAGTATAATTTTTGGTAGTCCTTTAGGACTAAGTGGAATTTTATCCTTATGAAAGTCTTTTTAGGCCTTGAATAATACTATCCCTTTTCCTCCCAATGGTTATTTCATATAATAATTCTTATATAGCCACCTAGGTGGTTTTAAATATTTTTAAATTTTTACAACACAGCGTGAGCATCAAGTGATTTTCTTCCCTTCCATTTGTATCAAATGAGGATCCCAATATTCCTATTTATAGGTGACTTTTGGACCCTGGGTGAAGTATTTAGGTCATACAAGTATCCCATGCTAGTAATTCATGACATTTATTTTCACAAGGTACATTTATGTGGTTCAATGTTTAAGGATAGTATTGCATTATGTGAAAATATATGAAGAATGAACCTACATGATAACGCTTGGTGCCTAGGATTCACTTCACATGAGACCACCTAGATGAACATATAAGATACTTAATTAAATTTATTTTTTAAAATAATATTATTCATTTTCCATTGAGAAATGTAATCCTAAGGTGAAATAATGAGTGTCAAAAAATCCACCCATAGGATTGGATCTGATCTAAATATTATGGTATGATCTTGTGGTTGATGAATTCATATATTGATAGATCCTTCATTCAATTACCCCCACAAGTTTCTGTAAATTAAAACCTAATAATTATGGACTTTAATTCTTATATATCTATTTAGGTAATACTGAAAATATGATCTATATAGGTTGATTTATTAGGGTGATCTTACATGTCTATTGTTCTCACGTATCAAGTTATTTCATCGCACTGGCTTTTCATGTAGGTACTCACATATTTATAAATAGTGTTGTCTAGCTGTGGTACTTCTTATTTCCCTCATTCAAATATCTTCTATATTCAATTCCTACTATAGTCATCTTCACAAGCCTTCCATTAAATCTCTGCTCACATACACTTGGTATGGCTTCAAATGTGTCAGCCATCCACCCGGGCTAATGACCCACATGAGGCCATTTGGGAAAGCATCTAGCATAATGCCACTCAATGAGTGTATTAAAAAAGTCCCCTAGGAAGACTGAAATGTATAAGGACACTTGAAAGAGTGGCCTATGCATGGAAACACACGCGACCAGATTACATATGGTCACTCTATTTCCAACATTTTAATCTTCCAAACTAAAACATTAACAACAATGAAAATCCTGGTATTTCTTTTAAGGATTTAAATTTCTTCTCAAAGGGTTATAAAATCTAATTAATAATCTAGATCATGCCTCAATTAAATTTTGGATGTAATAATTCCTCATTATTATGATGTACATGATACTACTCTCTCGGTCTTCTGGAATCATTTGATGAAATATCATCATGAATACCCTGAGAGTGAATAGATTCCACTTTATGGGAACAAAGTCCTGAACAATGTTCTCATACAAATGAAAAATATTTTTTTCTTTGTTGGATTCAAGGGTATATAAATTTTACCAATGGTAATTACTCAGTTAGGGTCATATATATCTTGGAGGGAACAATACCCCATGCCCATGTAAAGGATCATAGTAACTACGGTATGAATGTAAATCCTCACACTTCTAAGTAAAAGATGCACTAACACTCATCTATCATTAGTGAATCCATGATAGAAAATTAAAAATGATGGAATTAATATTAGGAACTATTCTATGGTGGATTTGTGTTAATAAAAATAGGAATTAGCCATAATGGGTTTGCTAAACATGTATTAATTTTTTGGTCGTGATTAAGGTGTTTGACTTTTATGATGTCGTTTGGGTTACATAGACTTATGTATATAAAAATCCATATATTATCAGTAAGTTATTAAGCTTATAGAGTCTATATTCCCCAAACATTGATATGATAGACTGGTATGTTGGTATTATATTATGGGATTTTTAATATATCTATGAAGAACCCATCCTCGAATATATGTATGATGAGTTGATCCTTCCAAAAGAAACATGTTATGATGTTGAATGTAATCATGTTTTATATCATTAGATATCAGATATTTCATGTGATATTAAGAATGAAAAATCTATCCTTAAGGTATGTTTATACTCTGAGGGTTTGTTAAACATTCCCTTGGAGTACAAATGGGGAATTCTCCACATGAAAGTGTCTAAAGGTAAGTCCTATAATGGAAAATAGATGCATTCTAGATATATTATGGTCTTTAATAAAATAATCCTAGTATATACAATGGGGGTCTGCAGTTATTTTGAACATTACCACTAGTATATGTCTCTCTATCTTCATAACAATGTGTTTAAGAACATACATTCTATCAATTCATGAATCTAATAAAATCATAAGGCTAGGGAAATTTTTCAAAGTGACCTAGTTGGTAGAGGTGAAGCACATAGGGTTCGAATCTCCAATATTGAAATGGTTTCATCAGTTTTTATTTCATTTTTATATGTGGAAGGCCCCTATTATAATTTCAATCCCATTTCATGAGTTTTGGGGTTGTATCATGACTCACATCATTTCATATATTGTATTGAGAAAAATCAAGGTTATTTGAGGTTGATTTTGACCATTCAGTTAAGAAGTTTCTAGAATTCATCCCATCATTTTAATATGGTGATCGTTAAAAGAAACTGAATATATTTATAGAATTAAATTTCTTTACTTATGGGGATCCTCCAATCAGGACATTCACTAGTGATTAAAATCCAATGAGGAATTGAGGATATGTATGACTGAATTCATAGTTTTAACACCCCAATATTTTTATGAAATCAGTTTCTAAATAATTTTATTTCTTTAATATCTTACATTACATGATGAACCATGTTATTCTTTCACTATACGCAACACCGACTTTGCTTGCATTACATAGAGCACTGAGTTTATTAGAAAAAGAATTTTATTATTTTAATTATTTAAACCTTAAGAAACTAAAATATCAATTATAATCTTAGTTATGAATAGTTTAAAATAAATTTAAAAATAATAGTTTAAACATGTGAATAAATTTTGTGGTAAAAAAACTATTTCTAAATAAAAATGTAAATGTGGAAAAGTGTTTTTATAAAACTAAAATAAAATTACCTCTCTTTGTAGATTATATTAATGAAATATATTAATATATATATATATATATTTTCAATAGAATTTTTAAAATTCATCATATTTTCCTCTATACATGACATAAAAAGAAGTCTTATTTTATTCTTAAAAACTATATTTTTTTTTCTAAAAACATTTTCACATATTTTTTATGGTGAACATGTTTTTATCTATTTTTTAAAATTTTATAAATTATATTTGAAAAAATATACTTCTTCTATGAAATAGAGATATCAAAATTTACTTTGTTTTTTTTTTGATAAGTTTAATGTTTTCATGAAAATAAAAAATAATGAATTTTAATTGAAAACAAATTTCATCAAAATTATTTATAGAGATAAGTAATTATTATATTTATTTTAAATTTTAATAGAATCAATTTTGTATCATTTAATATAATTTAGGTTAGTGTGATCAATTTCACATTAATTTGGATAAAAAACATTGCAAACATGTGAACATTTTTTACTTTAAAATCATTTCTTTCATACCATCTCTTGGATTAATTTATAGTTAATTTTTGAATAATATTAGAAATGAATTTAAAAATATTGATTAAATATTTGGAATCCTAATTTCTAAATTCATTAAATAGGTTCACGTTATTTTTGGACAATATGAAGAGTAACTTTAGTATATTTTTTATTACCATGGTTTTGGGTAGATCTAGTAATTAAGAGAAAAAAATAATATTTTAAATGTTATAAAACTACCCTAAAATTTTTTTAAATTTTATTAGATGAAGTTAATTCTACCATTAACATTTATTTTTCTTAATTTAAAAAAATAATGGACATTTTTCTATGAATAGAACATGGATGTTATTAAAATCAAAGAGAGTGCCAATATGACACTATCTTACTTTTAGTAAGTATAATATTTTCAATTTTTGGTCAAAGAGATGATATGCTCAAATATGTATATTATTATGAAATAACAAATTCTGGTCTAAATCATAAAAGTTAATTTAAAATTTTTAGGGAAAAAATAATTCTCATAAATAATTATACAATGATGATGTAGTAATTATTCAATTAATTAAAACCTCTTGTAAGTGGTATTAGAAATATAAAAATCAATACAATCTGAATTACATTAGGTGATAAGAAATATTTATAGGTCAATATAAATTATTATATGTGAATTAGATTTACTGGTTTGAAAATATATTTTTTATTGATTTTCTTAAAGTCAATGTAATGAATAGTGTTGAAAATGACACTAATAAAATTTTAAGAAAATAATATTTTATTAAATTAGTTAAGATTAATAAAAATACTAATGAAGAAGGATATAATTTATGGTCATAAATATCATAATATGAATTTTTATTTTAATTTAAACCTTATAAGTAAAAAAATTTCATCCTTTTAATATTGAACATGTTTTCACCGTAGTTAATCTTATATCAGGTTATCTATGTTATAATAAAAAGATATGGTTTCAAATTAGACAAATATGCCAAAAAGTGATTGGTTTAGGTGATTACTATCCTAGTAAAAAGTATCATTGAATTTAATGCCATTTCAATTATTTTTTGTTATGATTTAATTAATTGTAAATTAATATTTTGAGAAATTTAAAACATGCCCTTCTCCATAATTATAATAGGATACCTCCTCCCTTATCTCATTTCACCTCAATGAGTCTTTAATATCATAGAAACTTTATCATGTTCTATTATGAAATTTTGTATACACATTATAGAGGTTATCGTCTACCTAAAGGACCAACTCTAGATTCCTTTTTAGTGGAGATCTAATAGAGACGTTTCAAAGAAGATGTAATCAATATAACTAATCACTCCCTTTTTCTACTCTTCAATACCTCCAGGAAATGTATGATATATATATTGTGATGCCAAAAAATATGTTTCATGAACATTTCCATAGAATTCAGGGATTTATTTCCATTTTCTATGAGACTACTTCATAATGAGTGATAAAAGGAAAGACCCCTCCCCCGTCTCCCCTCTAAGAGTTGGCTATGGATTTCCAATAATAATGATAAAAAGGTTTATATGGATAAAAATTAAATTTCTGAGTTTCATCAAAGAATACCAGAAGTATTCACCATATCAAGAAGTGTTGATCTCTTAGAGAGCTTCAATTTGACTCATCATGGATCCCAAATGGACATACGGATCAAAACGTTATGGCACTCAAAAGATGGAAAAATTTATAAAGGGATTCGAAAGACCTACGTAGGGACATATGTGGAGGACCTATACGAAGGACCTGTATAGAGGACTTACATGAAGGAGATACACTGAAGACATATGCATAGGACCTATGTGGAGGACCTATATGGACATCCTTCCATTAACCAGGTCCCCTCCTTGACTATTAATAGAACCCTTTGGCTCCCCATTTGATAGGTTGAGAATTCAGAAGAAGCCCAGGTGCTCTCATTGTGTAGCCCCTATCACCTAGGTCTTCCAAAACTGTCATGTAGCTCTCTTAAATATGAGTGAATAGAGATTTAAAGGGGAAAAGATTGACTACATTCCCATCAGGGTCTAGGAAATGACACCTAATCTTAGTACATGATTCAAGGACCTGTGCCATGAACCAACGCCACAGACCTATGAAGTGGACCTTTACTACAGACCCGTGTAATGTACTTGCACAATGGACCTACCCTGTAGACGTGCACTACATAACTACATTGTGGACCTATACTATAGACCTACACTGTGGACCTGTATAGGGGATCTACTCTTCAGACCAGCTCAACAGACCTGTGTTGCGGACCTATGCTGCAGACCTGCGCTAAGTGTCTCCTAAGCTAAGAACATTTGGTACAGTGGGAATCCTCCTTAGTAATAAACCCCAAAAACCCTCAAATGGGAATCCTCATTATATATGAGCTCCAAAAAACTAAAATAGGAATCCTCCATTGAATTAATCGCTAAAATGCCTACAAATGGGCATCCTCTTTAGGTGTATGCCTCGAAACAAACTCAATTGGGCATCCTCCATAGGATTTATCCCCAACCAAAGTTCAATGGGCACCCTCCTTAGGATTATTCCCCAACCAAAGATCAATGGGAATCCTTTTTACGAGTAAGACTCAACTTAATATCAATTGGGATCATCCATAGGATTGAGAATAGACTAACTTTAATTGGCATTTTCCTTAGGAGTAATCCCCAAAAAAGATCAATGAGAATTCTCATTAGGTTTAAGCTACAACCAATGCTCAATGGGAATACTCTTTACGAGTAAGACCCAAAAAAATCTCAAATGTGCATTATCATATGAAGTAATCCTCAACCAAACCACAACTATGAATCCTCTTTAGGATTAATCCAAAACCAAAACTCAATGGGTATCCCTCATGGAGTAAGACCCTATCCTTTCAGACTAAACCTAATGATTGTAACCTTCATTTTATATTGAAGGGTTCATTTCTCAATGACCTCATCCTTTGTCTATAATTCCACAACCCCAGTTACCCATATTTGGGGCATTATTTTAATACATTGGATTGATTACAAGGAATCAATTCCTAAAGGACAAATCAGTCTTGCAGTCTTAGAAAATAGATTACATATATGAACATTACATTAAAATTTCTATGATAAAACACAATATAAGTAATCAATTGAGAATTCCATTATTCCCCTAGCCTAACCCAGCATATCCATAATTATAATCTTCTTCACATACTTGGAAAAATAATACATAAAAAAGGGGTGATCATAGATGCTCATTAAAGATAACAATATATAAGAAACTATCATAAATAAGAATAAACATTTAATGAATGTATAAGACTAAAACAAAAGCCTTTTATACTTAAAATTCAACATAATATGGAAAATATAAATCAAATAATTCTATTTACTTATTAACATGGATATTCTACTAGCCGAATAATCACATGTAATATCAATACCTAATTTCATAATGATGGAATGCATAATGCATGACATCATAACAACATAGTCAAGGCCTCGTTCCAAGAATACAAATAAGATTTTTTTCAAGGCCTTTTTCCAAGACACGAGTTTGTCTCATGAGACCTACCAATTCATCAAGGTGCTATAGCGGGCTCCACCCATCCCTTACGATGTCCAATGCATTCTTTATATGAAAATGTTGAAACATAACATAAAAATCCGTATTAATACAAGCATACAAAATGTTAATACATTAACCATAAACCATGAATGGTATAAAAATTCCACATCAACAGTCAAACATATCATAACTCATTAAATACAACATGAAATTTTGAATTATAGTAAATCAACCTCAATCAAGAATAATATCTAGTAAGGGATGTTCACATAGTTAAAATGATCAGTAAAAACAATTTGAGAGAAATATCCCTTTTTCAAGAAATCATTTATAAGTTACATAATTTATAAAGGAATTAATTTAAAAGATATTTTTGAACCAATGTTTCCCAGACTAATTTGAAACTTTTTAAATGAGTTAAAATTTTAAAATAAACATGGGAATATAAATAAATCCTTAAAATCTTTTTGAAAACATGGACATTAATTTAATAGATTTAGAAAAATAAATCATTCAAACATTTAAAATGATAATATTGTTAAAGGTTACCTTCAAAAAACCATAAAATATTCCATTGAAAAACATTGTTTTGAAAAATTGACATGGATCATATATATACCCCAGTAGATACTTCCAAATAAACAATCTCGGATAATAATGAGATAGTGGAAATAACTGTTTCCTTGTACTTTCCTTTGGTCGAGGGTATGTTTAACCTCTTGTATAATGACCATAGTATGTTATTAAATTATACCAGAACCATATTCATATTTATTATATCATAATATATTCATTTATGGCTTTATAATACCCATTTAATAATAATTTCTATTTTAAAATAATATATCAGGTAATAATCGCTTTCTCTATCGTACATGTTTTAACATGTTATTCTTGATTGTATCAGTTATATCAGGATATAATTTCCTCCAGAATATAAAAAATTATTTATGTATCAAATATATTCAGAATATAAATATGTATAAAATATAGATACATGAAATGAAAAACACCAGTTATGGAGATGGTTGGTCGTACGTGTGCATAAACGTTGTTTTCATTTTCATATCGTATTGAACAGAAGTAAGTGAATGAGATATATGTAAATAAACACACACAAACACAGACACACCCATATATATTTATATATATCCAGTAGAATTATTATTTCATATATTACATTCTTATTAATAATATATATTTTTATAATCATCATTGAATAGTGAACATGGAAATGAATCTCATCACGTCGTAGAGATGGTAAGTCGTACCTACGCACGAGCGACAATAAAATTCTATTGATGGTGAAATAGTATGTAATTGGATGGTATATTATATATACATAATATTTAACATGTAATATTTATTATTTACATCAATTATACTCATTATTATACCCATACAAATAATGAAGTGTTGAATAACAAACTACACCACAGCGTGGAGGAGGTAAGCCGTATGCACACACGTATGGTGACATTTTCATTCATAGGATGAATAGAATAATGAATATGGTTGTAAAATTTTTATAATAACATCTAATTATGTATAAGGTACTGGATTTATTTTTTAGTACGGAGAAAAAAATATTGAGGAAGTGGAAGAAGGAAAGAACTTTGGAAGACGTGATGAAATAATTATCTCTTCTTGGGGTTCCCTATTTGGATTTGATCAAAAGGGCTCATTATTTTGGATTATGATCAATGTAAGGAATATAGGTTTAATTGATGGTAGTTGGGAGGATATTTATGTAGGGTTTGGCTGAGCCAAATGGATTTGGAGATGTGATTTTGAGAGAAGGGGAAGTACCCTTTTATAAGAGAGGTGGGGGTAACTTTAGGAAATGTTTGAAATAATATTTTATTACAAAATAATTTTTGGTTTATAATGGCTCCAAATGGATTTATTTCCAGGATAAAGTGAGGATGGGTCTAAATTCTCTCAACCAATAGGTTTTAGACAAGTTTAGGTCACCATATTAACCTCATCTTTTAGATTTAACTCTTAGTTAAATAGTTTAACTTTTACTATGTTTTCTTGTATTTTTATATTACATGGTTAATAAAGATTATATAAACGTCCAAGTGAACCCCAAGTGAATCCTTATCTATTTTCATTGTCTGAAACATTGATTTTTAGCAATATTATATCAATTAATAATAAAGTATTTGTTTTAAAAACACATTTATGTCAATTTTGACCATATTTATATGTTGTTGTTTTTTGAAAGTTATAAAAAATTTATCACTTCAAAAAAAATTATTCATTCAACCCTAACCTATATTATTAATATAGAACATTATTGGAATTATTAAAAAATCTCAATTTACATTTATTATTATATATGTAATATCAATTGTTTTAATCTTTCATTAATACGGTAATTGATGCATCATCATTGAGTCATAAATAAATTTAATTATATAATATCAAAAAACTATAAATAAAACACCATTATGTAAGAAAAAAATTTATTTTCTAATGAATATTTACAGTAGAATTTATCTTATGTATAACCTAATATTAAAAATTGTTTAGTTATTAAACATTGAATATAACACTTTTAACTCTTCTTTAAATAAAATAATAATAAATGTACTAATGTAATCCAAGTGTACAAAAAGGATCATATATTAAGCTTAAAGATGATTTTGGTAAAAAAACACTTATCTAATAGAATTAGGACATGATTTAGAGTAATTATAATATCATTTTTACCTTTAATTACCCTATTTACTTTTAACCGTGGCAAATAAAATTCCAACTTTACTATTTTCCAAAAATTATTTTCATTGTATTGATCCAAATTTTACTTACTAATGTCAACCGTGTCTATCGGATTTTGGATATTCAATTAACAAAAATGGTAAAATTATGTTTTATAAAAATTTGCAAATGTGTATAGAAGGTGGGAAAAAGACGTTAAAAGTTCAATAAAATATTATATATCCAGTCTTATTAAAAAATTACTCCAATGAATTAAATTGAACCTATATAAATATTATGTAACTATCTTGACCGAAAATAAAATAAAATAAAATATATAATTTTTTAAATAAAAAGTTTATTTTAAAAAATGACATAGTGTTTTCACTTGCATCAAAAAATGAATGTTTTCAGAAAAATACTAAAATTTCTCTATAATTTTTTTTAATATTCTGAGTTGAAAAATGATGTCCATTTTGAAAAATGAAATTTTAAAAAGTGTGTATTACTATTCATAACAGCTAGTTTGATTGGTCGTTGTGTGCTAAAACTCCATGTTGCATAAAACGCAAGATATTTCATTATTCTAAGAGAAACATATAGTGGATGCTTTGGGTGTTACATTCTTCCCTCCATCAGATAATTTCTTCCTTGAAATTTTGAGAATACTACTGCATAAAAAGATTCGGGTGGTTCTTCATCATAAGTTCCCCGAGTTCCCAAATTACCTCTTCTATCATAGGGTTTATCCATATATCTTTTACATTACAATTTTTCCAGTTTCCCAATACTTGTTCTCTCGTATCAAGAATCTTGATAGGCTCTTCACAATAATATAGATTAGGATTCAATTCTATTTCTTTATAGGTGAGTACATGTGTTGGGTCAGGCATGTATTTTCTCAACATTGATACGTGGAACACATCATGATCTTTGAAGAGCCTTTGTGGTATTTACAAATGGTAAGCTACAATTCCAATTTGCTCTAGAATTTTGAATAGTACGATATACCTGGGACTCAATTTACCCTTCTTACCTAATTGTAAAACACCCTTCCATGGAGATAACTTTATGAAAACATGATCTCCTACTTGAAATTCCAAATCCTTCATTTGGTTATCAGCATATCTCTTTTCCCTTCTTTGAGTTGGTTTGATGTGGGTTTGGATAATCTTAAGCTTTTCTATTATTTCCTCAACAGGTTCTGGACCTACGATTTTTCTTTAACCAAAATCATTAAGACAAGTTGGTGTGCGATATCTCTTTCAATATAATGCTTCATATGGTGCCATCTGAATACTTGAATGAAAGCTATTGTTATAGAAATATTCTAAAATAGGTAAATACTTATCCCACATACCTTGAAAGTCATGTGAGAAAGATCTCAACATTTCTTCTATTGTGTGAATATTCTTTTCTTATTTTCCATTAGTTTGAGGGTGGTAGGTAGTGCTTAAACAAAGTTCATTATCTAGGGCTTTATTAAGACTTTTTCAGATTCTTGCTATAAAATGGGGATCACGATTAGAAACAATCAATAGGGGTACTCCATGAAGACTTAAAACTTCATTAATATATAGTCTTGATAAATTTTCAAGTGGTAAATCTTCTCTTATAGAAAGAAAATGCACCGACTTGGGTAGACGATCTACAATGACCCATATTGCATCATTCCTTCTAGGAGTCATTGGTAGCCCCATGAAAAATTTCATCATCTTATCATCCCATTTTCACTAAGGTATGGGAAGAGGTTTCATTACTCCTCTAGGATGTTGTATTCTAGCATTAACCTATTGAAAACCCATACATCATGACACATAATCAGCAATATCCCTCTTCAGATTATCCCACCAAAAATGTTTCTATAAATATATATACATATTAGTGCTAATAGGGTGTATAGAGAAATTGGATCTATGTGCATCATCCAACAATTCCCTTTTTAGTTCTGGTATATTAAGAACACAAAGTCTCTTCCCAGATTTTAAATTTCAATCTTCATATACAATTTTAATCAATCTCCCATCATTAAAAGATTTAATTTTCTTTTTAAACATCTCATCATTAGTCTAAGAACATTTTATCCTTTCTAGTAAATATGGTTTGGAAACCATTTGAAAAAGTATTGATGTTTCACCACCCATGAATATTCTCATATCCTTATTTTACAGAACCATTAACATAGGAAACCTTTCAACTCTCATCTTTTTCAAAACTCCCTCATCATTTCTGCTTAAAGCATCTTCCACCTTATTTTGCTTCCCCAGGTGGATGTGTATAGTGCAATCATAATCATTGAGTAGTTCAAGCCATTTTATTTTCCTAATGTTGTGTTCTTTCAATGATAAATTATAATTCAAACTCATGTGATTGGTATATGTCTCACATTTATCCCCATAGATATAGTGCCTCCTTATCTTCAAAGAAAATATTACGGTTGCTAACTCAAAATCATGAGTGGGATAGTTTTGGTCATGAATTTTTTTCTTTTGTGATGCGTTGGAAATAACTCTATAATTTTTCATAAGGACACAACCATGTCCTTTCATTGAAGCATCACTATAAACAACAATTCCATCATTCTACGATGGTAGAGTCAAGATAAGAACATTGACTAATCTTATCTTCAGTTCTTAAAAAAATTCTTCACACTCTTTTGTCCAAACAAATTTAACCCCTTTACATGTAATCTTGGTTAATGGGTTAGACATTCGGGCAAAATAATGGATGAAGCACCGATAATAACCTGCTAAACCAATAAAACTGCATACCTCATTTATACATGTCAGTGTTTCCCATTCATGGATTTCCTTAGTCTTTGAAGGATCGATATAGACTCCATCCTTGGATACATTTTGGATAAGAAAAGAAGTTTCATGAAGCCATAATTCACACTTTCTAAACATCCCATATAATTCATTTCTTATGAGGGTTTGCAAAATAGTGCACAAGTGGTTTTAATGATCTTCATAGCATTTGAATTAAACCAAGATATCATCAATAAATACCACTACAAAGTCATCAATATATTCCTTGAAAACTCTATTCATTAGATCAATGAAAATAGAGGGTGCATTGGTCAGTCAAAAGGTCATTACTGTAAACTCGTAATTCCCATAACTGGTATGAAATGATGTCTTTGGAATGTCTTACTTCTTCACACACAACTGATGATATCCAAATCAAAGGTAAATCTTTGATAAATATTTAGATATATAAATTTGTTCGAATAAATCATCAATATAAGGTAGGGGATACTTGTTAATTATTATTATAGCATCGATATCCCTGTATTCAATGCACAACAACATAGATCCATCTTTCTTCTTAACAAAAAGAAAGGGAGATCCCTGTGGAGAAACACTGGGGAGAATAAATCCATTATTACCCAAATCCTCTAGTGGTTTCTTTGTTCCACTAATTCCACATTGTCCATTCTATAAGGAGTCTTCAATATGAGCCTTGAATCAGGAATTAAGTCAATGGAAAAATCAATTTCTTGTTATGGAGGATTTTCAGGTAAATTCTCTAGAAACACATCAACATATTCTTACACAATCGGTAAGTATTCTATTTGAAAACTATATTTCTCATCCATAGTTATTTCATTCTCTTCCTCCTCAATAATTGATTTTAGTAGAGCTAATGGGGTTGGATCTAGATAAGACTCAGGTGGTGAGATTTTTTATCTAAATATAAGTTAATCTTTATCATCATCGAAAATTGTATCCTCCTTTTTCTTACAATAAATTCTTCCACCATGGTAAGAAATACAATCAATAATGGGGATTATATCAAATCCAATCATGGGTATGATGACGAGATCAGTAGATAAAGAACATTTTTATGCCATAATGGGGACTGATTCACAAAACTTTTTTACAATGATACTTCCCTTTAGAGTTTTGACTGACAACTTCCTTGTAAAATAAAATTAGAAATATATAATTTTATTATAAAACTGTGAATATATGAAATAATGCGATAATCCAGAATGAAATAATAAATAGGCTAAATTTGAGGAAACCATTAAATTTCCTGCCACCACGTCATTCGGAGCTTCTGCCATAGTAGTAGTGACAGCATAAGCTTGGCCTTGCTCCCTTGTCATTTTCTGAGGTATGTTTTTGTGGTGATTAGGACATTCATTTGTATAATGCACCATTTCTCTACAATTATTGCATTCAACGTTGACATCCCCTTTATTTCCCCTCAAATAACGATCTTAGTGGCCTTTTTCACTACACTTGTAACAGAATCCCATTCCCTGGAAAGTACCGGGGTGTTTTGTCCCACATTTACTATAGGATGGAAATTCAACATTCCCTTCTTATCATTATTTCCATTTCCAGAGTGTTTAGTAGAACTGATCTTCTATTTATTTTCTTTAAGGCCATAAGACTTTGAGAATTTCTTTTCTGTCTTGATAGCACATGAGATAATATCCTCGTATAATGAGAATGATTGTAAGACTAATGCTAAAAGGAGAAAGGTTTTTAACCCATAGAATAATTGATCATTCTTACTCCTTGGGTTATATATATAATATGCTTCATGCCTTTATACCTTGTAATGCTAGCCTCATACTTTGTAACATTCTCATCATACTTTTGCATCAGACTCAGATATTGTCCTTCCATATCCGCTCGATGGCCATGAAGAAAGTATTTTTCTATGAAAATATCTTTAAACTCCCTCCCTTCCATATTTGATACTTCTTCATCCTCCTTTTTGTTTTGAATTAATGACCACCATTGATCTGCATCTTTCGTGAGGAGATAAACTTATATGATATTTTTTCCCTTTCTCTACTCCTCAAAGCATAAAATATTTTCTTTGAGGAACTTATCCTTTTCTTAGCTACAATTGGATTTGTAGTCCCATTGAATATTGGAGGTTTTTTCCTCGTGAATTTGTCTAACATTGATCATCCATGTTGTGGATGAGGGTGCTCCATATGGGTAAGGCTTTTATTCATAACTTGAGTGAGGTTTCTCAGTATCGTTATAAGTTGTTCAGCACCGGTTGCATCACTATATCCACTATAATTATCTTGATTAATAAGGAAATCCCTACATAGATTACGTGCATTGATACAGTTTCCATTCCTTCCACTAGGCTCCATTTCTAAACAATGGCATACACTGGATTAGTTTATGAATCATAATAGATAATTCCAAACTAGTAAAATACATAACATAAATTAAACCATTTATGAATATAATCCATAATCATAAAAAAATGCTTTATTTGAGAATGTATTTACTCATAAATCCTTCATAATGGTTTTTAAATAAAATGTGAATTATCCTAACAATATCCCCTAGGATTTTCATAAAAAAGAGTGCAGTAAGGCCTGTTGTTGTGTACCAGGATACCTCGGGACAAGCCTGAAACTCCTTGTCCGAGTTTTCACTCCTAGGTACATCTGTTCTAGAGCTTCCTCTACCTGCTCATATCCAAACATGGAATTATTTCATAGAAAATTCACAAAAACTCTAAATTACCAAAATTCTAGGAAGTTCTTATATACTAATCCTCAAAGTCTATCTTAGGGTAATGTTCTCTAAAAAGAGTTCTTTTAAATCTAGTTTATAAGGATTGCACTAATCATCCATTGATACCATCTATAATTCTCCGACCCTAGTTACCCAGAGTCAGTGCATTATTTTAATACATTGGAATGATTACAAGGAATCAAGTCTCGAAGGACCGATCAGTCTTGCAGTCTTGAAAAATAGATAACATATATGGCCATTACATTACAATTTATAAAATAAAACACAACATAAATATTTTTTTTAGAATCCCATTATTCCCCTATCTTAACCCAATATATCCATCATAATACAGTTCTTCACATCCTGGAAAAAATAAATCATAATAAATGGGTGAGCTCATATGGTTAGTAAGGATAACAATATAGCGAAAACTATTATAAATAAGAAGAAACATTTATGGTAATGTATAAAAATAAAAAAATCCTTTTAAACTTAAACATCAACATAATATGGAAAAGATAAATGAAATAATTCCATTTTCATATTCACATGGATATTCTACTAGTAAAATAATCACATGTAATATCAATAGCTAATTTCATAATGATATAATTCATAATACAAGACATCATAACCACATATTCAATACCTCGTGCCAAGAATACAAATTAGATTTTGTCAAGGCCTTGTGCCAAGACACTAGTTTGTCTCATGAGACCTACAGATGCATCGCGGAGATATAGCAGACTCCACCTGTTATGTACCAAGTCCAATTCATTCCTCATATGAAAATGTTGAAATATAACATAATCATTTGTATTAAAACTATCATACAAAATGTTAATACTTTGACCATAAAACATGAATGGTATAAAAATATAACATCCACAATCAAACATATCATAAATCATTCAATAAAATATATAATATTTTATTATAGTAAATCAACCTCAATCAATAATAATATCTAATAATGGATGTTGAAATAGTTGAAAAGGATCAGTAAAACCCCTTTGAGGGAAATATCCCTTCTTCATGAAATGATCTTAAAGTTACATAATTTATAAAGGAAGTAATTTAAATGGGATTTCAGAATCAAAGTGTCCCATAACACTTTGAAACATTTTAAAGGAATTAACTTTTTAAAACCATCTTGTATATATAAATAAATCCTCAAAATCATTTTGAATAAATGGACACTAATTAAATAGATTTAGAAAAATAAATCGTTAAAACATTTAAAATGATGATCTAGTTAATGGGTACCTTCCATAAAACCATAAAATATTCCTTTTGAAAACATTTTTATGAAACATGGACGTGGATGATAAATATTCCACTATATATACATACAGATAAACAATCTCGGATAATAATGAGATTGAGGAAATAACCCATACCTTATACTTTCCTTTGGTCGAGGGTACCTTTATCCTCCTGTATAATGACCATAGTTTATTATTAAATTATTACAGAACCATATTCATATTTATTATATCATACATTATTCATTTATGAATTTATAATACCCATTTAATAATAATTTCAATGTTAAAATAATATTTCAGGGGATAATCACTTTCTCTATCGTACATGTTTTAACTTGTTATTCTTGATCGTATCACTTATTTAATGATTTAATTGCATACAAAATATAAAAAATTATTTATGTATCATATATATTTAGAATATAAATATGTATAATAGATAGATATATGAAATGGAAAACAACGTTTATGGAGACGTTATGCAGTAGGCACACATAAATGTTGTTTCCGTTTTCACATCGTATTGAACGGAAGTAAGTGAATAAGATATATGTAAATACATACTTATATATATATATATATATATTTATAGTAGAATTATTATTTCATATATTACATACATATTAATAATATATTTTTTTAATCGTTATTGAATGGTGAACGTGGAAATGAATCTCATCCCGTCGTGGAGATGGTAAGTCGTACGTACGCACGAGCAGAGATATCATTATATTAATGATGAAATAGAATGTAATTGGATGGTATATTATGTATACAGAATAATTTACATGCTATATTTTTTATTTACATCAATTATACTCATTATTATACCCATTCCAATAATGAAGTATTATATAAAAAATTACACTATAACGTGGAGAGGGTAAGTCGTACGTACGAATGTATGGTGACTTTGTCATTCATAGGATGGATAGAATAATTAATATGCATGTACCATATTTATAATAACATCTCATTATGTAGAAGTTACTGGATTTATTATTTTAGTATGAAAAAAAACATAGAAAGTGGAAGTGGAAGAAGAAAAGAACTTTGGAAGAGGTGATGAAATAATTACCTCTTCTTTGGGTTCCTCATTTTTATTTGATCAAAAGAGATCCTTAGTTAATATTATGTTCAAATTAAGGCCTATAGGTTTATGTGAGGGTAGTTAGGAGGAAATTTGAGCTGGTTTTGGCTGATCCAAATGGATTTGGAGGTGTGATTTTGAGATAAGGGGAAGTACCAATTTATAAGAGAGGTGAGGGTCACTTTAGGAAAAGCATGAAATATTATTTTATTACAAAATCATTATCAGTTTATAAAGGCTCAAAATGGATTTATTTTAAGGAACAATTTGTAGATGGTTCTAAATCCTCTCAACCAATAGTTTTTAGGCATGTTTAGGTCACCATATTAATCTTATCTTTTAGATTTAACTCTTAGTTAAATAGTTTAACTTTTACAGTGTCTTCTTGTATTTTTATATTACATGGTTAATAAACATAATATAAAATTTCCAGAAAACCCCATGTGGTTCCTTATCTGAGTTATTTGCCTATACCTTATATCTTTAGGAATTATATATCAATTAATAATATATTATTTTTCTGAAAAACTCATTTAGGTAAATATTGACACAATTTGGTATTTGGTATTTTGTGAAAGTCATAACAACTTTATCACTTCGAACAAAATTTATTTAATCATCCCTAAAATTTCATATTAACATAAAAAATTAATTTAATTCATTAAAAGTCTCAATTTACATTTTTTGGATATTTATAATATAAATTATTATAATCCTTCATTAATAAGGTAATTACTGCATCATCTTTGTGTCATAAATAAATTTAATTATTTAATGTATAAATTTTATTAATAAAATAACATTATGTAGGAAATATTTTTATATTTATAATGAATATTTATAGTAGAATTTATCTTATGTGTAACCCTATAATAAAAATGGTTTAGTTATCAAAATTTGAATTTACCACTTTTAGCTCTTCTTTAAATAAAATAATAATAAATGTACTAATCAAATAAAAGTGGACCAAAGGATAATATTTTATCACTATGGTTTATTTTGGTTTAAATAAATTATCAACTATAATTAGGACGTGTTTTAGGGTAATTATAATGTCATTTTTACCTTTAATTGCACTGTTTACTTTTAACTATGGTAAATAAAATTCAAAAGTTACTATTATCCAAAAACTATTTTCATCATATTGAACCAAATTTTACTTATAGATGTCAACCATGCCTCCCAAATTCTTGAAATTAAATTCACATAAGTGTTAAAATTACGTTTTATGAAAAATTGTAAATGTGCCTAGGAAGTGGGTAAAAGACGTTAAAAGTTCAATAAAATTTAATATATCTATTATTATTATAAAATGAATCCAATGAATTACATTGAAAATATATAGGTATTATATATCTATTTTGAGCTAAAATAAAATAAATTAAAATAACTAATTATTTAAATAAAAAGTCAGTTTTAAATAATAACCTAGTGTTTTTAACTATTAATCAAAAAAATTGAAAGTTTTCAAAAAAATACCAAAAAATCAACCTAAGGTAATTTTGATATTTTGAATCCAAAAATGAATTCAATTTTGAAAAACAAAATTTATTAAATTTAAGAAAGATGGTATTACTATTCATAATGGCTAGTTTGATTGATAGCGGTGTGCTAAAACTCCAAGTTGTGTACAGCGCAATCTATTGCATTATTCAAAGAGAAACGTACCATGGAAGCTTGGGGTATTACATCGTCGGCCGGAATTCTTTTTCTGAAAGCTCGAACTCTTACATATGTATGGGATTATTTATGTGGTTTGTTGAATCTTTCACATCCTCCTTTTTCTCACACCGTACATGATTCAGATGGGCTTAAAGATTTGTGATTATCACAACATCCACACAATATACCTAATATCTTGAACTATGAGAAATATGATTCCCACCATAATTGGGATACATAGTAAGTATTTTCCCAAGGTCTGAGCTCAATGGAAATCCTCCTCAGTAATCCAATTCTAATTCAATTAATTTGGGCATTCCTCCTTCGGAATAATCCCCAAATTAATTCCTCTTGGAATCTCCATGAATTAAGACATTTCATGTGGACCTTGTTATAAGATAAAATTTAGAAGTATTCAACAACCTATATATGTCAGAGCCTCATACCCACGCAAGACATTCCAAACAACTTGGGATTTGATTCCCATCCAAGTGGAATACATAGGAAGCCTCCCCAAGGTTCAAATCCAACACTCCAAAATCATCCCTATTCATTATGGGAAACATTTCCAATAGGGTATAATCTAACATATAAACATATATCATTTACAAGATCCATTGTCTTCTTTGGGATAAGTCCCATATCAAGATTTCACTAGGCACATTCCGCTAAGATATCCATACCACATGACATTAAACTCTATGGTTCAATCCATATCAAACCTCCTTAAAAGGCGTGATGTGTCCAATTATGCGGAAAGAAACTATGAGGGTTGTGATTATTTTCATGAGGATACATAGGTATCCTATTTCTAGGTATTATCCTAATATAAATACAACTTTTTTCTACTTGGATGACCATAAATTTCAGAGTGCCCCACTGATTGTCTTAAAAATCGTCATCATTGTAAGAATGGATAAAGAATATATAAGTTGTATATGAAAGGATATCATTGATGAAGAACATAAAATACATATGGACATCTCCATTAATAAGTAACCTCAAATATATATAGATGATTCTGAAATCAATGTATTTAAATAAATGATTTCAAATTTCAATGAAAATTTACATTATGCTTGGTAAATTAATAAGGAGTTATGAACATAAGTTAAATCTATAAGAGAGTCTCAGAGTATGCAATAATTTCATTCAAACAAGATTTAATGATCCCAAACACCCATCCCCTCAACTAATGTGGGTTTTTAATTATTGTAGGTCAACAAACCTAATGAACACCTACCTTTGGAAATTTGGTCCCTTTGGATATAGAACCATTGGTTGTTTCCAGTTCCATAAATAAATATGATGGAAACCATCTAGAAGTAGTGATTCTTAACCAAAACACACATTCGGGGGAAACAAAAATATCATTGAATAATAACATCAGAATCCAAAATATAATGAAATTTTATTATATTTATGAAAAACCATTGCATATCCCATTTTTCATTGAACATTAAGTGAATGTATTGCTCATGAATATGTACGTCTATCGTCTCCACGTAGAGATGCAATTACTTTTCCATCACCATATATTATAAGTGATAATTAAAATGTTTTTAATGTTTATAAACGAAATTTAGGAAATTTATGAAATAATTATTCCTCATTACTGATAATAAAATATTTACCATTTTTACCATCTAATCTTTTGGAAAACGATAACATCGCTTGTGTGTATGTATGGATTTCCATCTCAACGATGTGATCTGATTCATTTTGAATCAAAATTTCACATGGATGTAAATAAGGTTATGTTTTATGAATATATATGATATTTATAACATAAAAAATTATTCTTCAATTATAATACATCATATACTTTTATTTCATTTAAATTAAAAATAAAATTAATACAGTATTCATTTGTACGTGTCCTCAATGGTCTCTATGAATAGTGTATTTTATTTTATACCTCTAACTTTTATGAATCATCATGAGTAAATAAATAATGGATATATATATATATATATCAAATTTATATCATGGTTTTCATTTTGAATTTTATGGAAGCATGATATATGTATGAGTACTAAGGATAAAAATTCAAACATATATGAAAATGAAAGTTATAATTACCCAAATCAAATCATTATCTTCGAATTGGTGATGAGAGAGTAATATAATGTCATGAGAAAATCATATATGGTTCTATATATAAGAATATGGTTTTTTGGTATATTTATACGAAATTATTTTTATTATATAGAGTTTTTAGTGTATATGAATGATGTCAAGATGTAATGTAAGATATTTTTGTCTCACTTTTATTTTTTTGGGACACATGTTTTATACACTAATTGTTTCGTTTGTGTGGTGTATATACTTTCCATTGATTCCTTTTATGAGTATTATACTGAATATTATGGTATTTTAAATTCAATATAATTTTATTTATTTCATGTTTCATATGATTCTCCTAATTTTAATGTGGTAAGTGTTAACTTAACAATCTCATTATTATTCATGATTGTTTATACAAAAGAATCTTCTAGGTAATATTTTTCCTCCAGGCACATGTTTCATAAAAATGTTTTCAGAAAAAAAAACTATTATTCTAAATAAAATTTAATGTTCTTTTTTCCCATGTGATGATTTTTACTATACATTTTGAAATGATTCTACTATTCATTTTCCAATGTAGGTACTTTGTGTATTTTTTAAAAAATGTAGGAAATGCTTTTTTTAACATGTATGATAGGAACACATTTTTATTATTTTATGATGCCTTAATTCCTTTAAAGTTATTTTATATTCATAAATGTTTATATTCAAAAAATCATTTCTTTTTAAATTTCATTTAATTTTAATAAAAGAAATTTTTTTCAATGAAAAACTATTATTTTCCAAATGAATTATATTCAAGTAATCTATCAATACTATTTTCAATTTACTATTGCATTATTTAATGTCTCTTATAATTTATTTTTGATATTTTTTTCATATATACTATAACTATTCTTTTTATGGTTTATAATTTATTATTAAATGATATTTATGAAACTGATTTCTTTTCTATTGTTTATGTTATGATTGAATGATGTTTATGAAACCCCTTTTATTCCATGGGTTCTAATATGGCGAATAATTTATGTTCATATTTCACATATTTTTATGTATTTTATTATGTGATATCTGTGACCTATATATTCCTCCAATTAATTTGGTAAATATTAATATCTCATGAGATAGACATGTTTGGAATGAAGAGTGAACTCGGTTCAGTAAATGTCATTATCTGCCATGATAGTCTTGTGAGTGAAACATGACTCCTACAATGGTCTAGAGAGTGAACCCATTAAACTATGATAGCATTGGAAAATGTCTTGACTTCTAATTAAATAATTTTTTATTCTTATGTGTATTCCATAATTCAATGTTTTATGGAAAATATCTTCTTTTATGATTAATGTCATGTGAATTTTATGATTTATTCTATGGATCTAGAATATGATATTTGTTATGAATGTTATAATTTTAAAATGTTGTGCTCATAATTTTATACCCTTATCTTTATGTTATCATTAATATCTCCCTTGTATTCCCATACTGAGCATCTGAGATCATCCTTTTTCATATGTTTCTTTTTCCAAGGTTTTAAAGGAAGGTTTTAGGTTGGAATTATAAATGGGAATATCATTCTAGGATTTGTTTAAGATATTCAACAAAATTAGAAGAATGTTTTCCATGGTTCCTAAGGCACTAATATAACACATTCTTTGTGAATTTGTTTTATGAATGCATGAATGTTTCGACAAAAATGATATAATGTCAATTTATGTGAGGCTTGGGTCATTATAGTTGGTATTATTGAAATGGTATAGTCAGCATATAGAAAATAGGATGATAAAACCATAGAAATATTCCTATAGATTGGTTTATGTAAGGGATACAATCCTATAGTTTTTGTATTGATCATGGATAACCTATTATTAAACCTAAGATTTTTTAAATTGAATGTAATTTCCATTTATTGTGTGGGTTTCCCACTAAGATTATTGTTGCTGATACTATGATTTTGGTTTTAGTCAATGGATGGAACCTAAAAGAACCACATTAATGCTGAATGAAATGTGCATTACAATGATTGTCCTCCTAAAAACCCAAATATTATGGGAGATGAAATGGAAAATATTTTTGTTGTTATCATAGAAATTTCTCAATATATGAAACTTACTGGGATTCAAAATGAACAAAGGAGGGTAGAACATTCCATTATGTCTATCATGAGGAAACATATATCTTATAATAGTGGGTCTTCTGATCCGCTTGTTGTTGAACAATATATCATTACCATTGAAAATAAATTTTCTATGATACATTTTTTAGAACCTTAGAATGTCATTTTTTCAGTCTATCATTTGAAAGGTGAAGAAAATAAATGGTGGAATTTTATCAAAAATTTAAGGAAATGATATAAAATTTAATCAATATAATTGGTAAATACCAAAAACTTATATTTCAATAACTTCACTCCACATATTATTTGTACTAATATGGTGAAGGTGTTTCTTGGCCATAAGAAAATGGATAATGAATTTGTTGGTACCTATGAGTAAAATTTTACAATACATGCGAGGTACGCTTCTGGAATTATCATCAAACCTGAAATCATTGTTGATCAATTACTCAGGGAAAAATACCATGTATTCAAAGGGTGTTATCCATAAGGGAAATTAGTAGCTATGAAAAAACCATTCTTTATTCCATCAACGTGGAAATGGAGGTTGTTGTTATATATCAATCTCATGGTTTTGATAAGAAATATAAGATATATGTTAAATGAAAAATATAAAAGATAGAGTGAAAAATATGTTTTATTGTTATTCTCAAAGCTTTAAAAGAAATATAGTTGATATTTTCTTAATGGGGGTGGAAAAATGATTCAATAGTTTAAAGTTACATCATATGAAAAATAATGCCAATGTAATGGGATGAATTTATATAATGATTCAAATATAAGGAAGGATGAAAAAAATGACCCCCCCCCACTTCAATTCTTAAATTGCATGGAAAATGGGAATTATGCCAATCAGTGGCCAAATATAATGGTTAATGACGATGATCGACATCTGAAACCTATTAAATCCAAATAAAAATGGGAATCTCCTAAGATCACTATTGGTGATCAAGAGTATGACAATGAAGTGGTGGAATGGTTGGGTTTTTATGTAGTGGAATTCATGAATAATGTTATAGAATTACATTCATTATATTATATAATAATTAAACAAAAAAATAGTGGTCCACTATAGTTTTACATAAGTATTTAAGGGCATATGATGAATAGTACTGGAAACCATGATAAGTGATTTTGGTTGTAAAGTGGTATTTTTTGGAAAAATAGAATTATGTGAAGGATAACCCATAAAATGTGCATTATTTTTTAGATAGTAAAATACTTAGATTTTTTAGTATGATAAAATAACAGTGATAATATTGATGAACATGAGAAATATATGATGAAAATGTAGAATAACATATCATAGATTGAGATTATATATTTTTTTTATTTATGGTATAAGAAAATAGTTAAATTTTGAAAGAATACATGTTTTCACAGAGGTTTTATGACAATTCAGTTTGATACATTATTTGAAAAGAATATAAGATAATGGTATTCTTAATAATGGTGTGTGAAAATTAAGATATACATCATGTTTTTTAGGGAAAATTATATTTTTAGTGACATTGTTTATAAATTCATGGAAGGATCATAAGGTTAACCATTTATGAATTTTATTATGAGAAAATTAAAATGTGGTTGTTGATATTAATGTATTACATATCCATATGAAGATTTGGGAATATTGGATAACTTGTACTAATTTTTTAAGATAACTAAAGATGTAAAAATTTTCTTATCATTCCATTATGGATCTTATGACCCACTATTTCTTCAAGAATTAAAGATTCAACTTTATCTTTTCATGGAGTAAGATATGCAGCAGTAATTGATCAAGAAACAATTATGGGGTGAGATAGTACATAAGAGATAACATCATATACATTTATCTTCTAAATTTATTTTTAAATAAAATTCTTTCCTACTATCCTCATTTTTTATTATATCAATGACCTTTTACAGAACTATTTTATCTATGGATTTTTCATTAACATTATCTTGAACATGTTATCTACTACACTTCATAAGAAATTGTAAGTTAGTTTTCACTTATATATAAATTTTTTACTTTTCCCAAATTTTATTCTATGTGAATAACAATTTATGAGTTAATTTTTGTATCCTTTATGTTCCCAACAATCATTTTTAAATGACATTTTTATATTCATTTTTATGATGTGGGTTTCTATGAATATAATTTTGAAATATTAGAACATTGATAACCAAAATGAATTTTTAGGGATAAATTTCTTTTATGGGGGTTAGAATGTAACACAATTATATTTTTAAAAATATATTTTTAAATTAATTTATTTTATTAATTGCTTTCCTTTCATTCTATATCATGTTATGCTTTCACTACGCACAACACTAACTTAGCATGTATTACATGAAATGTTGTCTTTCTATGAATCATAATGTTGTTCTCATGATAATTTAAATAAGAAAATTATATTTTATATTTTATACTAGAGGTTATGAATAGGATTAACTAAATTATGGAATTATGGTTTACACATGTAAAATCATTTTAATGGAAAAAGAAAATCTGTTTTGTTAAAAACTACATAAATGCATAGAATTGTGTTTTATACCAATAAAATAATAAAAAATTAGTATTTTTGGATTATAGTAATGATATATATGTATATATATTTATAATGATCAATATAATTTTTAACATTAATCCTATATATTTGGTAGACAAGATATAAAATTAAATCATTTTTAGCCATAAAAACATTATTTTTTATTAAAATGGTTGTACATACTTGTAAGGGTGAAATTATTATAAATCTATTTTTATGACTCTTTTATAAATTATATTTGATAAAATATAATTTTCCCTGAAAGGATGATATCAAAATTTTCTTTGGTTGATTTTTTTTGTTTTTATGATAAGTTTCATGTTTTAAAGAATAGTAAAAAAATAATTAATTTTAATTGAAAACATATTTTTCACAAAAATAATTTTAATTGATATATTATAAAATGTTGATTGGTTATAATGTATATATATAAATAATTTATATCATTTAATCCAAATTACATCGTTTTAATCAATTTCCCATTGACATTGGATATAAAAACATTCTAATCATTTTAACATTTTTAATTTAATAATATTTTCTTTCATCTTATTTGTGGGATTAATTATTACATAATTTATAAAAATTCCATGAATTGAATTTAGAAAAATGGATAACTTATTCAGAATCAGAATTTATAAATTTACTAAATACTTCCCTTTTATTTTTGGACAATATGAATATTAACTTCAGTAATTTTGTTTATCAGAGTTCTGGGTAGATCTGGTAATTATGAGTGAAAATGGAATTATAAATATTTTAAGACACATATAACACATGATAAAATGTTTTTGTATGAGGTTAACTCAACAATTAACACATTATATTATAAATTTAATGATTTAATAGACACGTAAATAGGAAAATTACTTGGATATAAATAAAATCAATAAGATTGAAACAAATGTCACAGTTTTACTTAAAATAAGTATAATATATTTAATATGGGTATAAATAAATGATATTCAAGAATATATATATTATTATGAAATTTAAATGTTCTATTCACATTATAGATATTTATGTTTAATTTTTAGTTAATAAATAATTAACATAAATTATTATACCATAATGATTTAGTAATTTTAAAATTAATTAAACTCTAATTTTAGTTTTATTATAAATATTATAATAAATTTAATTTTAATTATATTAGGTGATACAAGATTTTTATTAGTCAATATGACATGTTATCTTTGTATTAAATGTATTGGTTCAAATTTATCTTATTTTATTGATTTTCATAATGTTAATGTAATGAATATTTTAAAAATTGATAGTAATGATGTTCTATGAAAATAATATTTTATTAAATTAGTTAAAAATCATAAAAATCATATGTATGGATAAATAAGATAAATTATGGTCAAAATAATTATTAATTGACCATTTATGTTTCCATTTAATCCTTATAAGATTATATATCAAACTTTTAATATTGAAAATGTTGTAATCGTTGTTAAAATTGTATTAGGCTAACTAAGGCTTAATAAAAATATAAAGTTTAAAATTACAAAAAAATCATCTCTAAAATAAATTTGTTGGTTTTATTACCAATATATCTCAAATTATAATATTATTACATTCCATTTGGATGTATTTGAATTGATAATTAATTTATTATAAATTAATCTTTGGGAAAATTTCCAAAGTTTATATCACCATTATTTTAAAGGGAGACCTCCTCTCTCATATCATTTCACCAATTTCAATATTATATCTCAACCAACATCATCCAAATTCTCATATAAAATTTTCATAAACATTATTGAGGTTCTGGTCTTCAAAAAGGTCAAACTCTAGAGTATTTATAATAAATCTAAAGGATCTGTTTTTAAGAAGAGTCCATCACTCTAACTGATCCCTCTCTTTTTCTAATCTTCTATAAATCCAATAAATAAATGATATATATCATAATTTAATAACTAAAAAATACCCAAAATTATTAAATGTGTAAATAATTTTTTTTAAAACTCTATACAACCCGTTTCCCATTGAAGAAAAAGTGAATGAATCGCTCATGCATATGTACGGCTTACCATCTCCACATAGTGATACAATTAAATTTAAATAACTAATATTTGTAAGTGCGAATTATAATGAGATTAATTTTTATATAAGATATTTATGAAATAATTTTACCTATTTAATGATAATATCATATTTATGTTCTTTTCATTCATTATTTTGTGAAATGATAGTGTCGCTCATGTACACATTGGTTATACTGTCTTTATGATGCGATAGGATTTTTAAGACTATATTTAATATTGATGGTAATTAGAATGAATTTTATGAATATATATGATATATATAACATAAAAAATATTCTATAATTAAAATATATGATATTATTTTATTTCATTTAATATGAAAAGAAAATGAAAATAACATCCATCTGTTTGTACGACCTACAATCTCCATGATTAGGGAATTTTATGTTCTACATTTCCCTTTTATGAATCACCATGTATAAATAATATATATATATATATATGATATTTATATACTGGTTATCATTATATAGATGAATAAGTCCTGATCTATGTGTGTAGACCCAGGATAATAAGCCAAAACATGTACAAAAAATAAAGTGAGTATTACGTGAAACCTAAATTTAACTTCGAATTGTTAATTATAGAGTAAAATAAAGTCCTAAGTACATCATATATGGTACTATATATTTGATTATGGTTATTTGGTATATGTATAATGAACATTTACTTGTTATAAATGTGTTTTGAATGCATATCATGGAATTCAAGACTTAAAGTAAGGGATTATTGTCTCATGTTTATTTTTGTGGGACACGTGTCAGATATAATAGGTGTTTCTTCTCAATGGTATATATAATACCCATGAATTAATTATATGAATATTATACTTAATATTATGGTATTTTTATACCCATATAAATTTATCTCTTTCATTGGACATACAATTCTCTAGATTATAATGTGGTAAAGGTTAGTATTACAATCTCTTTATTACTCTTTATTTTTTATAGATAAGTATATTTTAGAAAATATCTATCTTCCAATTCTATAATTATAAAATATTATTCAAAAAATCTTTCTAAATTTTTATAAATGTTTTTAAATTCATTTTTACCCATTTGATATTTTAACACCACGATATTTTGTATTTTTTTTGAATTAATTTAACTGTTTTTGACATTTTTTTCTTCCCACAACTATATATATTTATTTTTTGTTATTATGTAAAAGAAAAATGTTTGGGTTACATTATATTCAACTCTAACTTATTCTTGAGCTATACGCAATGTCTACTTCTCTTGTATAACATGAAACACTAGGTTTTTGTGAAACAAAACATTATTAATATAATTATTTAAAAATAGATTCTTATTACCTTTCCATTAAACATTGTAATATTAATATTAATTAATAGTTTTAAAATAATATTTATAAAATTTTAATATTAATAAAACATATCCAAAATGAAATTTTTATTTTTTCACAACTTTTTTATATGTTTAGAAATACTATTTTCTAAAAGGAGATTCATTTTGTGCCCTTCTATAAGCAATAATAATATTTATTTTAGAAAATAATTTAAATTAAATTTTTTGAAATAAAAATAATCTTTTAACTCGTAATTTCATAATTAACATTGGATGATTTTTTGTTATATTTCTAAGAATTTGTTTTTTTACGAATATTGAAAAACACTTTATTGTAGTAAAAATTATCTTTTTGATTAAATAATTTTTATACGTTAAATTAATTTGTAATGTCACAATAGATATATTATACATATATTAATTAAATTTATTTTGTTTGAATCATTTTTTATATTGGAATTAGGTTTAAAAAAAATTTACACTTTTAAATGTCTGTTTTACCTGTCTTCTAACCACCTCTTCTGCATTAGTATTAAAATTTATTTTCTAGTTTCGGTCAATTGAATTTCAAAAAACAGACATACATGGAGGAAATCTTTATTATTTTTAGAGTCTTATAAGATCAACATAATTTTTTGATATTATGAATATAAATGTAGTATTTTTTTAATCTATCACGATTATGTGTAAATTTGGTAATTAATTGTAAAAATAATATTATGATATTATAAAATTATTCTAAATCTTTTCCCAATTTCATTGGATGAGTGGTATTAAATAAAATTAAACCATAAATATGATTATATCATTTTTAATCCACTTGGGTTAGAATATGAAATTTATTATTTTTTATTTCAAGATAAGTTTAAAATGTCAAATTAAATTCTTAATAAGTAAATTATTTTTAATCTAGGGTAATAAATAATATTAATTAGACTATAAATATTCAATTGAAATATAATAAATTTATCTTCATAATGAAATATTATTTTTAATTTTTACAGATGAAATAATTTAATTGAATTCTTTCATAGTGATGATGATGTAAATGATTAATTAATGGAAATATAAAATAAATTATATTAAAAGTATTAAAATATATATACTTTAACATAATTAATGACATACATGAATTTTATATTCATCTAAGATATACTACAGATATATTAGATGTGTTATTTAGAAGTTATCAAGGTTTTTGGATATTTTTAAAAATACAAATAATGAATATTATCAAAATTGAAATAAATGATAGATTAAAATAAACAATATTTTACTAAATGATTTAAAATTAATAAAAATATAAAATTCATCCAAATAAAAATAACACGGTTAAACATATATTAAATGTTTCATTTGGGATTCTTTTTTCATGTTATAATAATTATAATAACCCTTTATGTAAAAATTACATGATATAAAGGTAAGAGATAAAGGGGTTAAATAAAGAATAAAAAACAGTCAATGATTATATACATAAAAATACATGTCCAAGAATTATTATATGAATTATATTAGACCATTATCACCTTAATATATAATTATATTTATTTAATGGACACATTTCCATTAAAATAACTTATATGTTATTTAAAGTCAATGATAGTTACAGAATATCTCCTTCTTGTATTTAATATCTTTTAGGTCTCCACATAGAGAAAAAATCAAGTTATTAACGAATCTAAATATCTATTTGATAGTATGAAAATTATTTTAATTATATAATTTTAATTTTAATTTTATATATTATATAATTACCTTAAAGCATTATTTAGAGTTAAAACAATATATATTGAATTAACGAAACATAAAATAATTTTTTTATGATATTAATTTTATTATATTTTGGATTAATTGAAGTTTAAAAATAATTTTATAGATATATAGTATATATTTAATATCTTTGAATATATTATATTCTAATTTACACTTTGTATTGATCTATTTAAAGGAAAATTAACTGAATATGGTCCAATTTGACAATAATTATATTTTATTGAATTAAAATCATATTAAAGTATTTAAAAATATATAAAATGAAAAATATTCACAATGGGTGTAATGTATGGTCTAAAATGTCTTCCCACATTAATTTATATCTTATTTGGATCTACAATATCCATTTTATATTTTAATTTTTTATGGATTTCTAAAAGTACCCCCACCTCAATTATAAAAGGGAACCTCTTCATCACTTCCTTACACCACATTGAGCCTTAGAGGTAAACCAACCCCAAATTTTTTTTTCCTAAAACATATTTATCCAGTATTTTTATGTCCTTTTATTCAAAAAAGAACATCTCTATGTTCATTGAGAAGAGATCTAAAGGAAGTGCACTAAAGAAGAGGTAATTGTTTTAACCACTCATTCGAGTTCATTATTTCTACTTCCTCATATTCATATTTTTTTACCATTATAAAGTATTTAACCAGTATCATAAATATATATTAATATTTTATTATGATAATGGAATAACTATATTTCACATTTTATCTATTCTTTAAAAAATGAAATCATCATGCATTCGTACGTATGACCTATCATCTCCATACTAAGGTGTAACTTTTTTTTCATAACCCTATTTTATGAGTGATATTAATGGTGTTTTTAATGATTATGTATTATATTTATAATATAATTATTCTTATTTAATAAAAATATCATGTATACCTTATTACCATCTAGTATTTTGGGAAAATTATAGTGTCGCCCATGTGTATGTGTGGCTTACCATCCCCACGATACGATATGATTTTTTATTTAAAAATATTTCAGATGGATGGTAATAATGATGAATTTTATTAATATTTATGATATATATTGAATAAAAATTATTCTTTAATTACAATATATTATATACTTTTCTTTCTTTTAACCAAAAAAATGAAAACAGTGTTCATGCATATGTACACCATACCGTATCCATGAACAGCGTATTTCATTTATATTTAAATATTATTATATGTACATATATATTGAATATATCATATATTCATATCATTTATTACATTCTGGAAATTACTAAATCATTATATATGTAATAATACCAAGAATAACAATTCAAAAAATGTATGTTAAATAAAGAAATTATTACCTGAAATGTAACTTTAACATGGAACGGTTAGTAATTAGGTAGTAAAAAACATAATATAATGATATATTGTATCAAATAATTTAATATTACTTTATGGTTTATTTTTAATAAACATATTTTTATTACACAGAAAGTTTTAACAAATAATAAGGATGTCAAGACTTAAGGTATGTGATTTTCATCTCACCTGTTATTTCTGTGAGATACATGCCATATTCACCATTCATTTGTTTTGTGTGATATAAATACATCCCATGAATTTATTATATTATTTTTATTCATTTATTTAATGTTATTTACATAAAAATGTTATGATCTCTATTTCATGGGGGTTTATAACTCAAAATTTACCAAATGATTAAGGTAGTTTTGTCTTAATTATCCTTCTTTGAGACACATGTTTTGTTATTCACATATATTTTATTATGAGTTGTATATACTACAATTTTCCATGATATATCATTAATATCACTCTTTTAATGATATTTTAGGTTTTTTGTATTGTTATTATTTCATGGGAATTGTTATTAAAATGTATCATTGTGGTATGGGACACTTCGAAATGTTTAGTGATTATTTTCCTTAAGAAATGTTTTTAAAATATTTCCAAATTACATTGTCAAGGAAAATTATTTTAATGAAATTTTTTATGTTTTAAATTGTTTTTAAAGGATTCCATTATATTTTTTGAAAAATTATGTTTTTTGGAAGAAGATTTTTGTTCAAGATACCTCTATATGTTTTAAAGTTCCAAGGTTATTAAAATTTTTAAACCATTATTTACATGTTTTTATGTCTATTATCAATGAAAAGGGTTTTGAGAATGTTTTATATTTTAAAATGGGTTTTTAAGGAAATTTAATGTTCCACGTGATCTTTCAAATTCACTACACATTTAATAGGAATTAATTTTTTATAGTTAAATAATAAATTTCATATTATTTACCTGAATGGATTATGTTTTGATGGAATGACGGTTAAAAAACTACTTATTTTTTCAAGTGATTCTTTAGATGAAATGATTATGAAATATGTATCTTTTACAAAGGTTATTATATGATTAAATATGTTTGGCACCCATTCCATTCCATTACTTATGATGTGACTGATTACGATCTTTTGGCAACTTTATTTATGATTTCATTATGATATTGGTGGCACCTATATCTCCCTCCAATGCATTGGGTAAATTTGGATTTCTCATGGGATATACATCTATTGTAATGGGAGTGAAGCTTAAATACTATGATGTCCATGAGAGTAAACCAAGACTTCAAAGATGGTATGTTGGGTGAAATCATACTACTAAAATGGATATTGTTGTGAACCATGACTACCAAGATAGTATGGGGAGTGATCCCATGCGACTAATTTTGTTTTTAAAGTGATGTGTTGACTACTATGGAAATAATATTATATTCTTATGTGTTTACCACAAATTCCATATCTTATTACTATGTTTTACTTTCATGTGTTATGTTAATTATCTTCTTTTGATTCATGTCTTTTGAGATTCTAATATCTTTTTCCATGTATCATGATTATGATCTTCGATATATATTGTTTGATCTGATATTGTAATTATCATATTCTAATACACTTATAATAATGTTATTCTTATGTTTATAATTTTTTTACACTTAAATATAAATCATGATACCCATTTATTATTTTGTATTACCCCTTGTTATGAAGAATATTATTAACTAGATAATCTAAAGGGAGAGATCGTTATTGGAAACCTTGAAGATATTTCACCGACATATAATATATTGTTCCATGATTCTATAGACACTAAACTATAAGGTACTCAGGCATGTTTTTTTCATATTTTTAATATTAATAATTAACAATGTACTATCAATGTATGTCAATCCTCGGTTTCTATAGTTGGTATCAAAGTAAAGGTGTAGTCAACATTTGGAATCCTATATGAGAAAAAAATATTGATAACCTTAATGATATATCTAAGGATATACCTATAGATTTATATAAGGATAAGACTAAGGTGTAATATATTTAATATAGGGTGTCATTATTCAAGAATCATATAAGTAATTTTTCCTGAGTATGTGTTTTTCTTCGTTGGTAAGTGTTTCTCACAATATGATTTTTGGTCTTAATAAATAGAGGGAACAAAAAGGAATAATGTTATCATTGAATATTTATAATGTGGAAAGTATATAAATTATGATAATTTATGTGATAAGTTTAAATATTATAAGGATAATTGTGAAGGTGCTACGATTATTCGTTGTACCGGTGATGATGAGGAGAGTGTGAATGATATGTTAAAGGAATGATATTTTCTTCCAGTATTATTTTGATTAAACATAATAACGTTTATTGGGTTGAGGTTTATAAATTTTAAGACATGAATCATATTTCATATTATTGGAAAAGGGGTATTAAATAATATGATGATGATGCCTGAGTAATGGTTTAAGAATAATGATGGATTATTTAAGGTGTCTTTTTTTAATTCAATGATTATAAATCATGAAATATAAATGTATTTTAGGTATAATTTTTTCATTAAGGATTTGAAATGGTATTGTTAATGGTGATGGTGTGGTAGAAAAGTGATTTCATGTAGAGGTATTATTTTGATTAATGAAATGAAATAATTAATTTATATTTATGTAGAAATAATGTTTTTGGATAATGATATATTGGGTGTGAATAATTAAATTGGATAATATTTATTACCACAAAACTAACAGAGAATTTATTCGCTATGTATTCTATGTTATCATGGATGAATACTTCAATATCTTGGATTTAATGAATATATCAACACTTCAATGGAATAATGTAATATGCATGTTTTCCAAAAGTATAAATGGTGATTTAGGTGATTACCATTTATCAAAATAATATACGAAGAGGTTATTAATATGTTTAGACTATAACAACCAAGAGATACTTTTTTATATATGGGGGATCAATGTCAAGCTACTTTTGTGAATTTATTTATTATGTCTTGTTTTTTCATCATTTAGAAGGGTTATAAGGTTAACCAAGTATGGAAATATAAATAAAAAAATTAGGTTAAGTCTATGAGAAAAATGAATTATCTCACTACATTGAAATTTCTACATATTGGATAACCCTTTCTATCAGTATTGTGTAACTAATGGAAAATAGGAGGCCATATCATGGATCTCAAGATCTGTAAGTGCTTAAAGAAATAAAAAATCACCTTCATTTGTTGGAATAATAATTTAAGTATATATTTATCATAGAATAAAAAATGGTGATATTTTAATGAATCAATCATGTATATATTCTCATGAAAACTCTCACACTCCTAGAAGAGGATATTGAATTAGAAAAGGGTATCATAGTGCGTTATTTTCTGATAAATGGAATGGCCCCTTTTTTCATAAGAGATTTATGGATTTGTGATTGTTACCATTATCCTATCGATTTTCTCTATCAATCTTCATCAGAACATGATGGTTAGATTTTTCATCCATGTCCATTTATTCACTTCCCACTAATGATCTTTTAGGTCCGATATTAGTTATGAGTAACGTTTGATAACTACTAAGATTCAAACTTCTTCTTCTAAAAGGTTTTTTTAGTATTTTATTATTTTGTAGGATTGTTTGAAATTAAATATCAAGTATTAATTAATTTATAAACATGAATAATTTCATGGGTGAAATTAATTTTAAAGGGGGTAAAATACAAAACCCTGAGATTTTTTGAATTATTGTTTTCAAATTAATTTAATATGTTTTTTATATTTTTCACATCAATAAACACTGAATATTTATTTTTTAAATAAAATAACTATTTTTTAATTACATTATACTCAATACTAATTTATGTTTCCACTACATGCTACAATTACTTCACTTTATTCACATGAAACTATGATTTTTAATGAAGTAAACATGTATTGTTATAATTTTTTAAAACTAGATAGTTATAACTTACCCATTGAACATTGTAATATGTAAAGTAATTAGTAATTTTTAGTCGATATTTATAATATTTTCACATAAATAAAGAATATTTAAATGAAATATATAATATTTTTTAATTTTATTATATTTTTATAAATACTACAAGGAATATTGGGGGCAATCCCCTTTATTAAAATTTAGAAAAATCACACAACCCCATTTTGAGGAAAAAAGGACAACCCAATACAAATACAATGGATCAAAAGCCATGTGGAACAAATCCATTACAAAGAACTTGTCCTAATGTTCCATATACCCATGAACAAGTCATAACAGAGGCCCAATGCTCAGTATCTGACCCAACTTTCACCTATAACAACACACATCGCATGACCCCGCCACCACCAGATCTGTGCCATGTCTTTCGGTTGCCGAATATAGATTTGGCCAGAACATGACCGATGTTCCGGCCAGATATTTTCTCTAGATCTGAACACATCACAATGATGATCACCTTATATATCACCACTAAAACATAGTTCTACATCCTATCCATCCTGAATACTGTTGAATTCCCCCATTGCATAAACCTCGTCGTGACCCAAACACATTCCCTAATCGACAGTCGTTGTCTCCGACAAGAACAAACCTTGTCATCGCCCGTACTGGTTCCAATAGTTACCTCCTCCATCATTTCTCTGACCGAACACCATAATTACATGAGGACTTTACTACAACCATGCTTCCTGAACCACCACCTACACCGTCATCTTCTCATACTGCGGCTAGATCCACTACATTAAGATATATAGAAACCACTGATGCCCGATGATCGAACCATCGAAGATCCATCCCCACTTAAACACACTAAACTGTCAATAAGTAATGATGAAATCCATGGTCGGATTCCCTAGATCCCGAGAGCTCTATGCTAAAGCGGAGTGCCCCCTCCTTTCAATCAATTTCCTCTTTTGTTTTCATTAGAAATACTATTTTTTAAAAGGAATTACTTTTTATGTCCTTTTGTAAAAAACCATAAAATTTAATTTATACCCTCATATAAATTAAATTTTTTAAAATAAATGTCATTTTTTGAATTCAGAGTTTAAAAATTAACTTAGGGGGAAATTGTAGTATTTTTCTGATAAGTTTCATTTTTTTATAAACAGTGAAAAATACTAAATTATAATTAAAAACTGTATTTTAATTTAATTAATTATTTTAATTTGACTTGAATTTAAAGTCAGAAGGGATAAATTTTACATGTATTTATCAAATTTAGGTCATTTGAAACATTTTTATATTGAAATTAGATATAAAATTTTATTAACTTATGAACGTTTTTTTACCTGCCTTCTTGCCACATCTATGCGATTATAATTAAATTTTATTTTCCCATTTCAAAAAATTTATTTTAAAAAAAGACAACAATATTTTCAATTAGTATGATATTTATAATTTTTTAGGATCTAATTAATTTTTGGATATTAATAATAGTAACTTTAGTAATTTTTTATTTCCCAGAATTAAGGGTAAATCAAGTAATTAAAGGTAATAATATTATAATATTATTATAAAATTACCCTAAGACTTGTTCTAATTCTATTGGATCAGTGGTTTTCGACCAAAAACATACTTATGGTTTAATTATAACCATTTTATGCCACTTGGGTAACAATACGACATGTGATATTTTTTATATAAATATAAACCTAAAATACCATCCTCATATTTTGGATAAGTAAATCATTTTTCATGCAGGTTTATACTGAAGATAAATTTGACTATTAAAAATCATTTCAAATATAATAAATTTATACTCATTATGATATATATTTTATTTTTAGAGAAGAAGTAATTTAATTAAATTCATCAATAATGATGTTTCATATATTGTTTAATTAATGGAAATATCAAATAAATGGAATTAAAAATATTAAAGTAAATGTAATTTAATATAATTATTGAAAAACATGAGTTTTATAGATAATTTAATATGTTATTTATATATTAGACATGTTATTTAGAAGTTATAATGTTCATTGGATATTTGTAAAAAGAAAAATAAAGAATAGTATCAAATTTGACATAAATGATACATTAAAATAAAAAATATTTATTAAATAGTATGCAATTCATTAAAATCTAAACATATTCCAAATAACTATAGTAATGTTTCACATTTAATCAATGACTTGTTTGGGTTTATTTGAACATTTTATAGTAATTACATTTACCCTTAATGTATAAATTACATGATATCACTATAAGTGTTAAATAGTCTAAAAAAGGTTTATAAAAAGTTAAGGATTAAAAAATAAAACAAAAACTTGTCCATAAATTACCCGATGAAGATTATTAGTCCCTTATAACATTAATATATAATTTTAGTTTTTTAATGGACACTTTTACATTAAAATAACTTTTATCTTATTTTATGTTAGAGATAGCTACAGAATGTCAGACTCTTGTATTTAATATCTTTTATGTCTCCACATAAAAGAAAAAATCAATATATAAATGAATATAAAAGTCTATTTTGGTACAAATTTAATTAATTTCATTATAATATTTTATTTTATTTTTTAAAAAGTTATATAATTACCTTAAATTATTCTTCAAAGATAAAATAGTTTTTATTTAATTAACAGAAAAAATAAAATAAATGATTTTAATAATATTAATTTTCTGATATTTTGGATGAATTAAAGTGTAAAATGACCTTTATAGATATATAATATATTTTAGATATTTTTAATATCATTATGTTCTAATTCACTCTTTTTTTGATGTATTTAAAGTCAAATTAAATGAATAGCATCAAATTTGAGAGTAATGATATTTTATTAAGTTAATATATTATTAAATTATTTAAAAGTCAAAAAAATTATAAAATAATCCTAAATGGATTAATATATGGTCGAAAATGTATTCACCATTCATATGTAAATCATTTAGATATTTTTTGGCTGCATAATAGTCTATATATTCTAATATTTTGTGGATTTCAAAAAGTTCACCACACCTCAATTGTAAAATGGAACCACCTCCCTCAGTTAATCACAACACATTGATCCTTATATATCAACACTAACCTTACCATTTTATCTTCAACAAAACGTTTCCATGTGGTGGATGTCTTGGTCTTCCAAATATACCGTAAGTAGATCCCTTGAGTGGATATCTTAAGAAAGTACAACGAAGAAGATGTAATTGTTTTACCATCTCATTCAAGTTCTTTTATTCGTATACTTCCAGTTCATGATTATTTATATAATGATTATTAAACAACCATATTCCACCTTTTATCCAAACTATGAAAAACAAAATCATTATGTGTGTGTACGTACACACTACCATCTCCACACTGTACTGTAATCTATTTTTCAACCCCATATTTTATGAGTGAGAATTATAATGGGTTTAATGTTTATATATGAAATTTAAACTATTATTATACCTGTAAAAACAATATAATTTCTACCTTTTTACCATCTAATATTGTTGTAAAATGATAATGTCACTTGTGCGCACATATATCTTACCATCTCCACGATGCGATGTGGTTTTTTATTCACCTATCTTTAACATGTATGGTAGTAGGGATGAATTTTAGGAATATATATGATATATATGACATAAATATGATTATTAAATTATAATATATCATATAATGTTTTCCTTTTAATGTGAAAAATAAAATTAAATCAACTTTAATTCGTATGAATATCCTATCTTCCCCATGAATGGTGTATTTTGATCATGATTAGTGATTATAATAACTATGTATATATCAAATATATAATATATTTATATGATGTTTTACATGATATAAATTAGTATTTCATTATCTAAGAAATAATTTCATGAAAAACAAGTTGAAGAACATATGGTAAATAATGTTATTATTACCAGAAACGTAAGTCTAACATAGAAAAGTTAAAAATAAGGTACTAAAATAACATAATAGAAACATAAATTGTATGATATGATTGAATATTATTCTCTATTAGATTTATAAAATATATATATTTACTATACATGTGGTTTTAACGTGTTCAAAATAATTCAATACTTGTGTTAAGGGAATTTAATCTGACTTGTTATTTGTGTGAGATACATGCCATATACACCACTGATTTGGTTTTTCTAATGTACATTCGTTCCATGAATTTATTCAATAATTTTTATAATTTAATTTATGATCATTTAAATATCTAATTTATGATATCTATTGAATTATATTTTATGTTTTAAAATTTACTGTAAGAGTAACATAGTATTTTCTCAAATTTCCATATTTGAGTCAAATGTTTTTTTATGAAACTATATACTTTTATGAGGTTTATATTCTACAATTTTCACTAATACATCAATAATATCCTTATTTTAATGATATTTTGTAATTTGTGTAATGTCATTTTTTTCATGGGAATTATGATTCAAATGTTTCAATGTGGTATGCGATAATTTTAAATGTTCAGTGATTATTTTACTCAAGATAATATTTTAAAATATTTTAATCTCATTTTTGAGGTAAAATATTTTAATGTTATTTTTTAGGTTTTATAGTTTTTCTAATATAATCCTTTATAATTTTTAAATACATTTTTTCATGGAAATATGTTATAAATATTTTTTCAATCATCCTGCATATTTTTAGGGGAATAAGTATTTAAAAATTATTTCATTAATTCTTTACATGTTTGAATGTTTATTTTCTACGAAAATGGTTTTGGAAATGTTTTATATTCTAAAAACTATTTTTAGGGAAAATTCATGTACCATGTGATATTTAAATATCCATCCCCATATAATATGTCATAAATTTTTATAGTTCAATAATAACATTCATATTATTTCTATAAATGTTTTGTGTTTTGATGGAATGATTCTTACGAAACCCTCTTCTTTTCCCATATTTTTATTTTAATGAAATTATTATGAAACCTATATCTTTTCACAAAGTTATGGTATGATTAAATATTTATGACACACATTCTATTTCACTGGTTATGATAGTATTTTTTTTTGATCTTTTCGATCATGCATGTATGATTTTGTTACGAGATGGGGGACATATATATCCTTCCAATGCATTAGGTAAAACTTTATATCTCATGGGATAGAATGAGATGGGCCTGGGAGTGAACATTAACTACTAAGATATCCATGGGAGTAAACTGGGACTACCAATATGGTTTGTGGATTTAAATCACAGTACTAAGTTGGCTATGGATGTAAATTGTTACTACCAAGATGGTTTGGGGAGTAACCCCATACTACTAAGATGGTTGTGGAAGTGATGAAATTACTACAATAGAAATCATATTATATGATTATGTTTCTACAAAAAAGTCTATTTGATAATTAGATTTTGGGATTCTATGGATTCTATTATTTATTTACTTATGATTTGTGTCTTATGAACCACCTAAATCTTTATTCCATGTATCAGGATTATGATCTTTGATATTCTGTGTGTGATCTTCTTTTTTTTATCATCTTTTCATATCTTTATGATCATGTTGTTCTTATTTATCTCTTTTGTTTAACCTTATCGAGAATTTGATCTCATCCCTTTCTTATGTTTCTGTTCCCTATGTAAAGAATAATGAGTTTATATAGAAATACGAAAGGGGGAAATCATTGTGAAAACATTGATAATTATTCACCAAGTTATAATATAATTTTCTACGATTCTAATAAAAATAAAGTATTATGGTCTATAGAAATTTATTTTTGTAATATGCTTAATATTAATATAAAAATATTTAATATCAATTTATTTCAATCATGTATTGATCAAATATTTTTTTCCCTAAATGGAATGAAAGGAATATGATTTTTTTTTTCCAAATAAGGTAATTTGTGCCTTTTTCGGAAAAATAAAAAAACATTTTTTTACCATATATGGCATTAAAATATTTTCACACTATTAGGACGAAATAATTCCTTTAATATTATCTTAAAATCTTACGAGGTTACTTTCCATAGATATTTTTTATTTTAAAATGTCACAAAATTTTAAGAAAATAAATCATTTTCAAAGTAGAAAGGATATTTTTTCATAAATTATTTTCATGAGATCTCACTAAATTACTCTCTATTTACAAAAATGTTATTTTTTGTTACTTATTCATTATTGGCAATATTTTTTCATGTATATTATTAATATTATATTTATTGTTGGTTTTTTTATGATGGAATTATATTTATGAAACCCAATTCTTTTCTAGGTGGTAAGTTATGATTGAAGGATGTTTACCAAACTGATTTCATTTTATAGTATCAAATATGATGAATGATTTATATTATTCTGGCATAGATTTATATGGTTTTCAAAATGTTATAAGTGGGACCTATATCTTTATCCAATGCATTGGGTAAATATGTATATCTATTTATATATACATTTATGAGACTGGGAATGAACTTAGTTTAGAAAATGAATTTTTCTTCCATGATAGTCATTGGAGTCAACCTTGAATAATATGATTGTTTTGGATGTGAAACTATTACACTATTATTTTATTGGAAAATATACATGGTAAATAATGAAATAATTTTCTATGCTTATTTTTATTCCACATTTCCATGTTTCATAATAATGTAATTCATTTATGATTCATGTATTATAACTTTTTATAGTTTCTTATGGGGATCTAGATTATTATCATTGATATTTCAGGAATAATAAATTTTCATATTCATATTAATTTAACATTATTTTTATGTTATGATTAATATCTCCCTTTTTACCCTTACTAAGCATCTAAGTTCAATATTTACACATGTTTATTTTCAACAGGTAATAAATAAATGTCAAAGGTTGGAATGGAAATGGGGACGATCTTGAGAAGATATGTTGAAGAAACTCAACTAAATAAGAATAATGTGTTCCACGATTCCAAAGGCACTTATCTAATACGTTATTTTTTCTTGTTTATGTGTAATTTATGAAATATTGAACAAAAATTATGAAATTTATTAGTACATCAATATAGGTTCATTATATTAGAATCCATAATTATCTGTGAGGTAACATGTGATGAAAATAATCCTTAAAAAATTCATGTCAATTTATGTTCAAGAGGAAATAAATCGCATCCCCTATCATGCATGTTTTCTTAAATAAGAACACTGTGGAAGATCGATAACTCTGGACCCTCATGGATTTTGAGGTGACTAAAGTCTTAATTATACTTATCCTATAGATTCCATCCATTTAGAGGGACTATTGGAGTAATGAATCATGTGTTTTAATCATTTTATTAAATGGCGTTGGTAGGTATAATCCCTTGAGTTGTATCCATGACAAAACCTAGGTAGGAGGACCTAGAAGGAAGGATCAATCTTGGGAAGACAACATTGAAACTTATAAAACATCTAATTGAGCTCATAAGTTGGTTATATAACGGGATATTACTAAATGGATAAAACTATTTAGCTTTAATGATCTATATTCCACTAAAATGGGTAGAATGATGTGTCATATATACAATCATAAACCAATATAGATATTCTTGTAGGACTAGTGAGAACGAGAAGCATCACGTATGTCCAATAACAAGATAGATTGACCCCACATTACGTTCTTGGGGTTGTTTTTTAATTTTGGATGAACCATCAATATAAAACCAATGATTTTTTTCCATTTCTCTATGTTTTCATGAATATTTGATATATGTATAATGTTTGAGAACACCATAATAGTTACATTGATTATAACTCTATAGAGATGGAGATGCATCAATAAGAGATATAGTTTCTCAGTTATGCAAATGATAATCAGATCCTCTCTATAGGGTGAGTCGATTATTTGATGGATCAGGGTTCCTATGAGGGGTGAATTATCAATTCACAAACTAAAGAGATGAATTAATCGATCTATGTAATTTATGGATTTGTCTCCCTCTCTCACTCTTTTTCTCCTATACTTATATATTTTTCTGTTTAGGGGTTGAGGATGAAGTATGGCATAAATTTTACTTATCAAAGGGATATATAGAGGTCTCTGAGATAGAATCACCTAAGTATGTCCTAAAGGGAACACTTATAATGGTGGAGGGATAATATTTAGTCCCTATAGCTTTCCAAATTCTAGATAGTGATGGTGGAGGATATCATGGGAGCATCTTCTTGAATTACACTTCTAGTACCTATATTTTGGATAGAATGTGATAGGATTCCTCCATCAAAAGCTATATAATGATAGAGAGTGAAGTACATTTCAAAGAAAATATTTCATCATGTTGAGTTTTCACGAAATTATTTATTCTTGATTTCCCAAGAATATGTTTCTTGTCAGGATTGTGTGAAACAAGATCCACTCCCCTTTCCTCTCTCAATGAACAAATAGATAACCCTTCATGAACAAAGGAAAATATTACAGATTAATAACATAATACTATTTTAATGTCAATAATTTTTACATGGTGAATCTCAAAAAATGAGAGAACATTTTTTCTTATTAATTTAGATAGGAAGGAGGGTCCTAATAATTTCATTGGAACATTATAAGGATTCATGTACTGACCACCAACATCCCATCATTAAGATATTTTAGATCATTAAAATACATTAGAGGACCCTATGACCACTTGAAATGGTATTTTCACTATTCTAGAAGGGGATGAAAATGACCAAAACAATTCGATTAAGGCATTGTTACTAATATTGATTTAGTGATACCTAAAATGATTGTACCAGTCCATAATAAGGTAGAAAATCCAATGGAGGAGAAAATTTGGGGTCTGAATGATGTATATATGAGATCCCTACTGGGGAGTATTCTATGGGAAGTGAAGTATCATATAATGATATACTGATAATGGATGAAACTTTTGATGATATTTATTTCCATGGACCATTAAAGATGTATTAAGATTTTAGAATGGAATTGGATAGATGTGAGTTTTTTCTATTTTAGGTTTTCAAACAAAAAATTAACTCCATCCATTTAATGTTTTTAATATAATATATTGACTTTTGGATATTTTCCATTACAAAACATCAATAGGGAGATCATTTACAAGGGTGTGGAGGTCTATGACACTCCTACAGCGAATGGAGTATTGGATAAAGTTCCCAATGTGGGTGGTTCTCATAAACCATCCAAAGTGGGTCATTTGACAAATCAAGGGGATGTTCACTATCATGAGGTTCTGGTCAACAATATTGTGGTCTGGTATGAATGGTAAGAGTCAATTCATGTGGATAATTTATAAATTGGTGAGTTTCATCAACTACATTGATCAACTTTTTCCTGTAATCTGATGATTGATACTAATTCATTTATCTTTCAGTGTCATCAGCTCTAATCAATGAACATATAGGGGAAACCTCCATCTAATATCAACTCATAGTGAAATTTGAGTTATACACAAATCCTGGGGGGAAACACAAGTTTCCTTGATATGAAAGTTTATTTCATGGGTATGTCACCTCCTATAACAGTGGACCTGAGATAGACATAAACTCTCAGGATGCATTTTGGATTTCATATATCATTTTATGGAACTAAATTTTAATGTCAATTTCAAATATTCCTCTTGAATATTTTCCCTTGTGACTTATCTAGCTCCAAACTATGTTCACCACTATAGGATATGGAATAATTAATTATCAAGAACTCCATCACACCTTGATGGAGATTTTCTGGTGTCACGATCCATAGAAAATGTTATGATAGACCAAGACATAGTTTTTCACCAATTTGATAGCCTCGGGATGGTATTATCCTTGATAGAACTCAAAAATTTGAGAGGTGGAAGATAAGTAGCATTAAATTTAAGATAAATCAATTTATATGATATGACATTGGGAATAGATAGATGATTTCAAGAGAGATATTTTCCAACTCAAACAATCCTTAAAGATACTCCAAGTCAAATGAATATAATCATTACTATGTAAAGAGGATAACCCCCATCGTGTTGAGGTTTCCATCATCACATAGTTTAATAGGTTTTGAATAATCATAGACAATAATCACAATACCCTTAAATAATTTATGGATAATGTTATTGAACATTTGAAATAGTTTACATAAATACTCTGACTTGTGGATGCACATATAAATTTTGATCCATGAATGAAAAGTATTTATTCATAATTATTCACTTATATATTCATGTTCTCCCTACAATTATAACATAACGTTGAATCCTTAATTAATTACTTAAGTCTTTTTATTCAATGTGTTTTAATTAAAATATTAAAGACATGAAGATACTATTATTTCTTCCATGGATTTTGTACCCTAGGCATGCATTATGACTTTTTCAAGTTCACATTATAGACCCTAGTAATATTGGGTTTTTTGTTATTGGGAATATATTTTACTCTATTTGTAATGAAGAAGAATTTGTGGCTGAGTCATGTATATTTCTAATTTAATCTTTTGTGGGTTTTCGAAAAAAATATTTTTATGAATTTTAACATTGAGTATATTATCAAGAAGTGTAAATAGCTCTTGGGTACCAACATTGAGATTACTGACACTAGGCAGGAGGGGAACATGGTAGCGGACCTTTGGGCATCCTGGGCTCAATCCAAAGTATTTCCTACTTCCTCAACATGGGTTCATTTCCCAGTTAGTGAGTCGATTTTTTGGTTAATGATGATTTGGGACTCCATTATTTTAGGTCCTCGTGATGTATCTCTTGTAGTTCCAATTTGAAAAAATCAATAAAAATGATAATGTTCAGTCAGTCACAATCACTAGATTTTTAATAGACCATACGATTCTCAAATAATGTGAGGTGAAGCTCTAATTTTTTTGTGGAAACAATTTGAATGAATTTTACATAGATATTACTACGTATATTATCATTATATATTTAGATTCTTGAAGGAAGGACTAATGAAAGTACTATTGTATGTCAAATTACATTGACCATGAGTTATGGGAGTAAAAAATCCAATGTGGTTTTCTGGTCGATAATGTTATAACATTAATTATATATGAATAGGGAGGTTTAAATCACAAAAATGTTATTTAAATATAAGAATAAATAATAATGGAAAATTATTAAGGGAATGACCATTGATCATGTTTTAAAAGTGGATTCTAGAATGAGGTTTTTAGGGAATTTGGAGATTAACAGTTCCTTTACAAAGTACAACGGTTCCCTTGTAATACATTTTATACTATGAGAGGCTTACAAAAAGCTACGTTGGGTCGTAAAATTAATAGTAATAAGAAAGGTATCCTTCAGCTTTGATAATCTCTATAACAGATGGAAGGGGTTATAAGGATATTGGATTTTCATGACCAACAAGGGTGGTTTGTGAAAGGAATTTAAGTGATAATTATGTAACTACTTATTTTGGAACTATCCATGGATGATAACCCCTTTTAAAAAAATTATTTTTATATAAAGAAGGAGGGATTTGTGTTCGAACATGAGCATGAAAAATAGTGGTCCTTGAAGAAATTTAGAACATATTTCCCTGAGGGGGTTTTGACCGTGAATGGGGGAACACACACTTTGTTACTAATGTAGTGCATAGGCCTATAATTGATGATATGGGACCTACTACATATCACATTATGATGAGAATCAATCCATATGTGGTTCTCATAATGTAGGTATTCATATTGATCTGACTGGAATATAGAGAGAGTCATTTTTATTGATATATAAATAGGACTAGGATGAGTGATCCATGTGTCACTAGGTGTCTTGGTGTAATAAGAATCATGAAATACATTATTCCTTGGGGTTGTGAGGTGGATGATAGACCATGGAATGAAATGATACTCCTAAAAGTTTTTTTAATCCCCATTTGGTTTAATGTTGTGTGACCAGTACATAGACTATGTCATTCAATATATTATAGAAAATATACTGTGGGATGGAATTGAAGGTCATTTATCATTGAATGAAATAATAGTGATTTTCTATCTCATGGTGATCTGAACAAAAAATTTCCATCATTATTCATAAATGAAAGGGGGAATGTTGAAATCCTAAAATATAAGACTTTTATATCTGAAAAGTGATAAGATACATGTATGAAGGGTATGACCACAGTGCATGTTTGTAAAATAGTTTCCAACATGATGTTGTTACAGTGTACAAGATTGTAGGGTTTTCTTCAGACGACTTAAGTACCACTAGTTTATATACCCTAATAGGGGTGAAATATGAAATTCCAGACTAGGGTGCATTATTAATTTTCAGACAAAGGATTCCTATAATATCAGAAATTCTATTATGTATAGATGCCAAATGATTATTGAGATATTGATTTCCCTAGTCATAGATATTGATTTATCTGTGGAGGTTGCATGAGTATAGAAGTATTGTTATATTTAAAAATAAGTCAATAATGGTAAAAATCTTCCATGCATAGGTCTAACCAAAACATAGTGAGGGGAAACATTGTTTCTAATAAAGTATGGTTGGGCCATTGCATAGGTTCAATGAATTTATATGTATCTTATTAATGTGATAATCAGTCCAACATAGTTCTGTGATAGATTACACACACCAATCAAATTCTAAGGTATGGAGGGGAAATAATTTTTTTATACTGAGGATGGCCCAAGGATTTTAGATATGGGCATCACTATATATCCATTGATGGTAGGAAAAATCAACATAAATTTCTTATATAATAATTTCATTAAATAACAAGGATTATAATAATGAATTAGTACATCATGTAATAAGGACAATGGTTACCCAATTTTTTAAAAAAAGGAATGATATTTCATTAATTTTTTCTTGATGTTAGGGAAATCATGTCAGGTGTCGCATGACATATTTTAGACCTGAGGAATCTAGATCTAGTTTCCCAATGCATCCTATACACGGTACATAGGGTAAGACTACATTTTATCATAATGCGTGGAAGATGTTTTTCTAATGTTTTAATATCCTATGACTTTGATGATAGGGTTCATACCATTTTGGGTCACACGACAAGGACATATCCATTAATTTCAGCATTTTTTATTACGGATGAATAGTGTCTTCAAATTTTAGGTCATATGACTTGGATCATGGGGTTTCAATTGTTCATGTTCATAATGAAATGGCTGATATAGGGTGTGATAATATTTCATTTTCAGTAAAATAGTGACAAAACAAGATGTAAACAGAGGCATCAGGGGATAAGGTTAGTCAAAATGATCTTTTTAAGGGGTGATTCTGGGTTGTGCTAAAGGATGAGTTCTTAAAACTCACTAAATATCTCATAAAATACATAATGAAGCCACACATAGTTCTAAAAATTATACCTTTCCAAAATCCAACTCATGTGTTGATAGAAGGAATTTTACTATAGACAGGACCACAAATGAACGGTGATTTATTTAAGTCACATGTATTAATTTTTTTAAGGATAGAGTTAATTTTCAATTTTTCATGGATGGTCCTATGATATAGGGTACAGGAATCACTACATATCTCAGTGAAGTTAGGATCAATTGACATGTTGTTATTTTGAAGGATGTGTTGGTGGTGTTTTAGGATACCATTACTGAGTATTTTGGTCCACTCAATAACATACCATAGTATTAAATAGTTTTATTTCATTCAATAAGGATATGATCCATGAATTTTTACATCATGCGAAATTGATATTATCCAACAGTTTACATATTGAGGCTATGATATTAATCTATGTGGTTTATATTATTATAACTCAGACAATGGTTTCTTTTAGATTAATTTCATATGACTAGTCCCATGATGTCTTTTAGTTTAGTTTCTTACATCTAGTAACATAGGTTATTATTTTAAGGATCATGTAATTAAGACCATTAGTCAGGATTACATTATGTATTTCATGAGAAAATTATTTTCAGAAAGGATCGTAACAAGCTATCCATCTATCGAGATTAAATAATATGCACTATTAGAGTAGAAATTATGTATGACATAAGATCCTTTTAACATCGGTTCATAATTTTAAGGATTTATAATTGGTATCATTATATTTATGATAACTGGTATTATTTCTCCTTAGAGGAACGGGGGGAGGATAAATTTCTAGATAAAATCTTTTTCTATATAATTTTGGTGGACTTAAATTTGTTGAATTGTATAAAGTCATTTATTTTCATGTATCTATAATTCATCTAGCCATTATCTGGATTCCACTTCTTTGAATAACTCATAAGAGATAGAAATGTAGTGCCTGGGAAATTGGACACCAATGGGAAGGATGAAATTTATCACATATTACAAGGGATATAGGGTCACCAGTGTAGTGGTGAAAAATGTTGTGTAGTAATCCAACTAGGTATAAAAATTATCGTGGTCAAATAATTTTTATCTTTATACACAATATTATAAATGTCATCTTAAAGTCCTCAATTTGAACAGAATCTGTAACGACCCAAAGATTCATTAATTGAAATCCTTCTTGATCTAATTAAGTGTATCTTTATGTTTATATAAAATGTCTACTTCTTTGGTTTTATGATAAGAATTTTGACCATTGCTAATATAGTCGTTGAACAGTGATCACATGATTAGTATAAATATATGGCATTAATAAATCCAAATTTACTCAGACAAAGGAAGTGATGGCCTCATCCAGTAGAATTTCCCCATACGAAGCCCATTTGTCGGAGCTTGGAAAAGAGGTGTCGTCATTGGGCATTGCCCTTGACCAAGCCCAAGCTGATCTTCGTCTTGTCAAGCTTGAATGTGACCGTCTACGGGAACAGTTAAAGTGGATTGAAATTACTACTCGAGAAATGCTATACGAGCCACCCCAAGAGTCTGTCACCATCGTACACCTTACCCTTAGGTCTTATGCAACTGTTTTAAGGGGTTATGTAACAAATAAGTAGTACTATGTTCATGTACATTATTTTTTGTATATAATAATTAATATAATTTCTAGTCATTTTTGATACATAGTAAATAGTTTTCAAAGTAAAAATGGTGTTTTAGTAATTATTTAATTGAGAAATCTATTTTATTAAATTATGGGACTTTTTAATTAAATAATATTTTAATAAAATAATAATATTATTATTAAATTAATTTTTATTAAATATAAATGATCTTATAATTTTATGAATGCAATTATAATTTTTATTAAGGTTTGAAAGCCAATTTTGTCCAAACCTGTGAATTTTCGATAAATGTCGGTTTTTATTTTAAAAGTGAAAATTAACATATTTAGAAAATTATTTAGATAAAATAAATGTTATTTTTGGAATTAGGACGTTTAAATTATCCAATGGTGAATTTTTCATAATTTTCTGAGACAGTCAAATTTTTTAGTAAAAAATTAAATACCGTTTAAATATATAATGTGTGTTATGACAACATAATGACCCAATAGTGATGTAATAAAATACTATAATCTTTATGTTCGGCCAATATATGTTTTAACATTAAAATAATTTTATTTTGGTTTTGTTTGACTTACTTTTCAAAGCATTAATGGACCCCTAAAGACTTATCTAACACCTTGCATTTTTAAATTAATTTTCATTGGAGTGTGACTCAGCTCCACATAAGCAACCCTAATATTTTAAGAAGTTTGGACTTTGGACTTATAAAATATTTTTTTCCTCATCCCCTTTCCGAAAACCATGGGAAAAACCATGGGATGGTTTGTGGTTTGGATTAATTTAATATAAGGTGTCCCAAACCTAAATAATAAAGAATTCCCTCACCTTTCCTATAAAAACCCACCCAAGCTGCCACTTCCTTCTCACTCAATGCCTTTTCAGTTCGTCCAACCACTGCCCAACTCTCTATATAATCCTCCCAAGGTGCCCCAAGCTCCCAATAAGCCTCTCACAAGCCTCTCTCTAGCATTTGGAAGCACACTTCCACGTAAGGGTTTATTTAATACTTTCTCATTTTTGTCAATTATCTTTAAGTTGAATTGCCCTTTTAATTTCAATTATTAATGTTGTGGTATGGTTTCACACCTCCCCCATACTGCCCTCTTATTTTTTAAATGATGGGATACCCCTTTATCTCTCATTATATGCCTCTCATATACACCCGTTACTATGCCGAAATTCAGAAAGGAACTTCTCTCTCATCTTTTACATTCAAGCAATAATTTTGTATCATGAATCTAAATTCCATTAAAATTGTTGGGACATGTATCTATATGACCTCCTTACTTTCCATTACATGTAAATATTATGAGGAACCCCTTTCTCTCTCATCAACCATTTTTATGAATTCTTATGTCACGTCGTTACGCTGCCGAAATCGCACCGATTTTCTAAGACAATGCCATTGTGTAGTGGATACCATGGCCATTTCTCCATCAAGGGTATCCACCTTTATGAACCTTTAATTATTTATTACAGAGTTTCATGTATTAATTCCACATTCCTTTATCGTGGAATAAATTATTATGTTTTATAAATCCATGTTTTATGATCCATGTGGCACACTTATGCATGAAATGAAATGTTTAAGAAGGGTGTTCCCTTATAGCGCTCCAATGCATTGGGTAAAGTATAGTATCATGATATATCATGTTCAATGAGTGTTAACCCATGCTAATTCAAGTGAAACGAGGGTTTACTCGTGCTTCATGTGCAATGAGGATTTACTCTTGCTCCATGTGAAATAAGCCTTGGATCATTCTAATTCCATGTTAAGTGTTGTTGCCACATTTCCATGTTATGATTATCATGCTTTATCATGCCTTTATGTTCATGTTTCTTTTATGCTCTATTTATATGCCTATTGTCTAACATGTATTGTACTCTTCATGTTATTCCATGTGTACTCCCTTACTGGGCTTTATAGCTCACCCTTTTCTTATGCATGTCCTTAGGTTATCCCATGCAATGCTAAGTACGAGGGAATGTAGTGGTCATGTAAAGGAAGTTTTCAATAAAGATATTGTATTTCATGTTTCAAGTTTTTATGTAATGATCCTAAGCCCCAAATCCACTAAACCTCTCGATCTTGTTGTTGTATCAAGCGAAGTTTTATGTAATAAATCATGTTTAAGTTTGTAATAAAAGCAGGGTTTTCATAGTTGGTATCAGAGGATATGTTTAGTTATTTTAGGGATTAGGAAACCCTAGTAAAGCCTTAGATACAAGACTAAGTATAATAAAAACATACCTAAGTTTTGGTAATTACTGAGTAAGTGGTTTGTCAAACACATACATCCATGTCTGGATAAGAGCAGGTAGAGGCGGCTCTGGAACAGATGTATCCTAGGGGTAAAACCTGAAAACACCGCATTGATCTAGACTCGAATGGGAACTGGTGCATGACAACGGGCCTTGCTACACTCTTGGTTACGACACTCCCAGGGGATATGTTTTGATAAATTCAAAATCTTAGTATGAACCCTTATTAAGGGAAATAAAAAAATTCCCCTACGAATATATGATAGAAAGTAGATCATGAAAATCCTAGATTGAAGCCTATAGACTCATGAGTTAAGGAAATTAAAGTTTATTTATAAGTTTTCAACTTTTGTCTTTGGATTACCCTTTATGTGTTACCCCTAAATTTCCTTTTATTTCAGCCAATGGCCGGTAATAGGAGAACTCAGGCTAACAACCGTTGTGAAGATTAGTGTGATGACTGTACTAATGAGATGCCCAATCCAATGGGAGCGGGAATCACGAACTTCGTCACACTTCTCTCTCAGCTAACTCAAGTTTTGAAAAGAAACACAGGTCAAGAGGAATGTACAACCCCCACTAATAAAGAACAAGTCTCTATCGAGAGCTTCATGAGACAAAGGCCACCTACTTTTAGTGTATCATCCGATCCCACGATCGCTGAACAATGGATCGACTCCATTGAAAAGATATTCTACATCCTTCAATGTTCTGAACAAGAGGAGGTCCTCCTGGAGGCTTATCATATGGAGGGTGAATCTGATCAATGGTGGACGTTGATCAAAAATACGAAGCCTGAGGAGGAGATCGAGGCGTTGGAATGGAAGGATTTCTGAAATATTTTTTTCGATAAATATTTTCCACGCACCCTCCGGCTTAAGATGGAAAGGGACTTCCTTTCCCTCAAGAAAAAAGATGAATAATCTATTTTATCATACGAGGAAAACTTCACAAGGCTTGCACAACACACTTACGGCTTTGTCGTTACCCCCGAATATAAGGTTGACTGCTTCTTTGGTGGGATGAAGCCTAGCTTGCGGAAAGCATTAGCGATCCTAGACTTCGACAACTATGAGGAAATTGTCTGATGTGCCCTCAAGGTCGAAATGGAGATCGAGAAATCACAGGGGTATCATGGGGACAAGAAGCATAAGGTGGACTTAAATTCTGGTGGTCCGATGGATAAATCCAATGGTGCTAAGAAGATCTAGCACCCCAATTTCCAAAAGTGCGGAAAGAAGCACCCTAGAAATTGCCTTAAGGGGACGAGGAAATGCTTCAGGTGTGGAAGAGAAGGGAACCTAGCTGTTAATTGTCGGCAAGAAAGACCTGAGGTTGCGATAGAGGAGATGAATGCTTCGTTCGAACCTCAATGAGTTGTTCAATGCTACAAATGCAAAGAACCAGATCATTTTGCAAATCAGTGCCCTAATCCAAGGGTTTTCAGAGGAAACCAACAACCTCCAAGGAATCAAGGAATAGCTTTTTCCATCACTTCTACCGAAGTGAACCCTGAAAAAAAAGTGGTGACAGGTATGCTAGTTATTCATTCAATAATAGTGAACATACTTTTTGATTCAGGTTCTACGCATTCTTTTATATCTCGAAATTTTATTAGAACAACCCAGCACCACCACAAATCATGGAAGTGAAGATGTCAGTGAGTATGGAAAATGGGGAAATCCTTGCATCCCATGAATATAATTCCTCCCCTGTTATAATCTGTGGATTGAATTTCCTGGCAAACCTTGTCATACTCCCTCTGGTAGAATTTGATGAAATTCTTGGCATGGATTGGCTTTCCTTATATAGAGCCAACATAAATTTTCGGGAGAGGGAAACCACACTCCTTATAGAGAATCGACCCCTGATTCTTTACAAGTGTAAGGAGGAAGATGAATCTCCTTTAGCTCCATCATCTCAAGCATGGGTATTAATGCCTTATGAGCATGCGTATCTGGCTCAGATGATTGAGTTCATGAAAGAAACCACCCTTGAAGAAATTCCTATTGTGAGGGAATTTGCTGAAGTGTTTCCCGAGGAACTGTCTGGTCTTCCTCCAAGAAGAGATGTTGATTTCTCAATTCAACTTATAACTGGGGCACTAACAATAGCCAAGACTCCATATAGAATGGCTGTTATAGAGCTTGATGTGCTAAAGAAACTACTACAGGAGAATCTGGATAAAGGGTTTATACGCCCAAGTGCTTCACCATGGGGTGCACCATTCCTCTTCGTCAAGGAGAAGGATGGGTCAATGCGGCTTTGCATCGATTATTGTGAACATAACAAAATCACGATAAAGAACAAGAATACTCTCCCAAGAATTTATGACTTGTTCGATCAGCTGCGTGGAGCACAATACTTATCCAAGGTGGACTTGCGGTCAGGATATTATCAAGTAAGGGTGAAGAAGGAAGTTGTCCCCAAGACTGCTTTTCATATAATATATGGGCACTATGAATTCATAGTAATGCCTTTCGGACTCACCAATGCTCCAGAAATCTTCATGGACTTAATTAATAGAGTTTTTAGAGATTACCTCAACAAATTTGTGGTAGTCTTTATAGATGATATTCTAGTATACTCCAAAACCAAGGAGGATTATGAGGAGCAATTAGGAACTGTACTAGAGACTTTGCGCAAGGAGAATATCTATGAAAAGTACAGAAATTTTGAGTTCTGGTTGAAGGAGGTCTCATTCTTGGGCCATATCATCACAAGCAATGGGATATCTGTGGACCTCTCCAAAACAGATGCAATTGATGGATGGCTGAGGCCAACATCGGTAATGGATATCCGTAGCTTCTTGGGGTTAGCAGGATATTATCAATGATTTGTGAGAAATTTTTCATGATTTTCCAACCCTCTTACCAAGATATCTTGAAAGGGAGTAAAGTTTTCTTGGAGTGATGAATGCAAAGAAAGCTTCAAGGAGTTGAAAAGGAGTCTTATCACTGCGCTTGTGCTCACTTTACCCACAAGCGGGGAACTTTTTGTTGTTTTCAGTGATGCTTCAAAGAAGGTCTTAGGCTGTGTGCTAATGCATAATGATAAAGTCATATCCTATGCATCTATGCAGTTGAAAATCCATGAGTGAAACTATCCAACACATGATCTGGAGTTGGCGGTTGTGATCTTTGCCTTGAAAATCTGGCAGCATTATCTCTATCGAGAGAAATACGAGATATATACTAACCACAAGAGTCTTAAATATATATTCACACAGAAAGAGCTTAATATGCACCAGAGAATATGGATAGAGCTCATCAAGGATTATGACTATTCAATACATTACCACCCTGGGAAAGCGAACAAGGTGGTAGATGCCCTAAGTATAAAGGATCCAGCGATTCTATCAATGATGAGAATTAAGAAGGATCCAATCTTCTTAGACTTGATGAATATGGACATGAGAATCATAGAGAAGGGAACATCATCAATCCTTTCAAAAATGATTGCTCAACTATCTCTTTTGGAAAGGTTAAAGGATGATCAAAAGGATGATGTGGGAATTCAAGAAAAAGTGGAAGCTATCAAAAAGGAGAAATCCTCAGAGTTTAATGTTAATGAAGAATGAATTGTGTGGTTTTGGAAAAGACAATGTGTTCCATCAAGTCCAGTTCTAAAGAAGGAACTTTTTGATGATGCACATAGTTCAAATTTGTCTATTCACCCAGGGAGCACAAAGATGTATCGATATCTTCAAGAAAACTTATGGTGGGATAATATGAAGAAAGATATCGATGAATATACGTCAAAGTGCCTGGTGTGTCAGCAAGTGAAGGCAGAGAGGCAGAAGACTAAAGGGATGATGCAAACATTGCCCATACCATAATGGAAATGGGATAACATCTCTATGGACTTTGTCACCGGACTTATGAGGACATTCAAAGGAAAAAATACAATCTAGGTTGTTTTGGATCGTCTTACAAAGACTGCACAATTCATTGCTTTTCGGGAGGATTTCTCTTTAGATAAACTGGAACGGATATATATCAGGGAAGTGGTATGGTTTCATGGTGTACCACTATCTATTGTGTGTGACTGAGATCCAAGATTCACCTCTATGTTTTAGAAGAGTCTTAAACATGCTCTTAATACTTAACTGAACTTCAGTATGGCCTATCATCCTCAAACTCATGGCCAATCTGAGCGGACTATCCAAACACTTGAGGATATGTTGAGAGTGTGCTCAATGGACATTAAAGGAGGATGGGGTCAACATCTTCCTCTGGTTGAGTTCTCTTATAATAACAGTTTCCACTCGAGTATCCAAATGGAACCATACTAATTCATGTATGGGAAAATGTGTAGAACATCGGTATGTTGGGATGAGGTCGGTGAACGTAAGCTGCTTGGACCAGAAATGGTTGAGGAAATGGTGGGGAAGGTGAAAACCATTTAGCAGCATATCAAGGCAGCTCAGAGTCGACAGAAGAGTTATGCAGATAATCATCGACGAGACCTTGAGGTTAAAGTTCGAGACATGGTGTTTCTACGCATATCTCCGAGGAAGAAGTTCATGAGGTTTGGAAGGAAATGGAAGTTAAGTCCAAGGTACATCAGCCCCTTTGATGTTCTTGATCGTGTCGGGGTTGTGGCCTATCAACTATCACTTCCACCTATAATGGCCAAAGTACATGATGACTTTCATGTATCCCTCTTAAGAAAGTATATACCGGACCCTTCACATGTACTCTCTTCTGAGGTGGTACAATTAGAAGATAATATTTCTTATGAGGAACAACCTGTGAAGATCATAGATCATAGATAAAAAGTTCTACGAAATAAGACAATGCCCCTCGTCAAGGTGTTGTGGAGAAACCCCAAGTTTGAAGAAGCGACTTGGGAATCGAAGGATATGATGAAGTTGAGTTACCCACATTTGTTTTAGTGTGGGAAAAGGAAAATTTCGAGGGCGAAATTTCTTAAGGGGGAATATTGTAACGACCCAATGTTTCATTAATTGAAATCCTCCTTGATCTAATTAAATGTCTCTTTATGTTTATATAAAATGTAAAATTATTTGGTTTTATGATAAGAATTTTGACCATTGCAAATATAGTCGTTGAACAGTGATCACATGATTAGTATAAATATAGGGATTTAATTAATCCAAATTTACTCAGACAAAGGAAGTGATGGCCTCATCTAGTAGAACTGCCCCATACAAAGCCCATTTGTCGGAGCTAGGAAAAGAGGTGGTGTCTTTGGGCTTGGCCCTTGACCAAGCCCAAGATGAGCTTCTTCTTGTCAAGATCGAACGTGACCGTCTATGGGAAAAGTGGAAGTTGATTGAAATTACCACTCGAGCGATGCTATCTGAGCCACCCCAGGAGTCTGTCACCATTGCACACCTTACCCTTAGGACTTATGCAGCTGTTTTAAGGGGTTATGTAACAAACAAGTAGTACTATTTTCATGTACATTAGTTTTGTATATAATAATTAATATAGTTTCTAGTCATCTTTGATACATTGTAAATAGTTTTTAAAGTACAAATGGTGTTTTTTGTTATTATTTAATTAAGAAATATATTTTATTAAATTAAGGGATTTTTGAATTAAATAATATTTTAATAAAATATTAATATTAATATTAAATTAATTTTTATTATACATAAATGATCTTATAATATTATGAATGCAATTATAATTTTTATTAAGGTTTGAAATCCATTTCTTTCCAAACCTGTGAATTTTCGATAAATGTCGGTTATTATTTTAAAAGTGAAAATTAACATATTTAGAAAATTATATAGATAAAATAAATGTTATTTTTGGAATCAGGATGTCGAAATTATACAACGGTGAATTTTTCATTATTTTCTGAGGCAGTCAAATTTTTGAGTAAAAAATTAAATGTCGTTTAAATATAGTGTGTTTTTTGACATCATAATAACCCAATAGTGATGTAATAAAATAATTTAATCTTTATTTTTGTCCAATATGTGTTTTAACATTAAAATAATGTGATTTTGGGTTTTCTTGACTTACTTGTCAAAGCATTAATGGACCCCTCAGGACTTATTCAACACCTTGCCTTTTTAAATTAATTTCCATGGGAGTGTGACTCACCTCCACATAAGAAACCCTAATATTTTAAGAATTTCGGACTTTGGCCATATAAAATATTTTTTTCCTCTTACCTTTGCCAAAAACAATGGGCAAAAACCATGGGATGGTTTGTGGTTTGGATTAATTTAATATAAGGGGTCCCAAACCTAAATAATAAAGAATTCCCTCACCTTTCCTATATAAACCCACACAAGATCCAACTTCCTCCTCCCTCAAAGCCTTTGGAGTTCGTCCAACCTCTTCCCAACTTTCTCTAGAATCCTCCCAAGGTGCCCCAAGCTCCCAATAAGCCTCTCACAATCCTCTCTCTATCCTTTGGAAGCACACATCCAAGTAAGAGTTTTTTCTTCCTTTCTCATTTTTGTAAATTTTCATTAAGTTGTATTGCCCTTTTAATTTCAATTATCAATGTTGGGGTATGTTTTCGCCCCTCCCCCATACTGACCTCTTATTGTTTGAATGATTTTATACCCCTTTCTCTCTCATTATATGCCTCCCATATACACCCGTTACTATGCCGAAATTCCGAAAGGAACTTCTCTCTCTTCTTTTACATTCAAGCAATAATTTTGTATCATGAATCTAAATTCCATTAAAATTGTTGGGACATGTGTCTATATGACATCCTTACTTTCCATTACATGTAAATATTATGAGGAACCCCTTTCTTTCTCATCAACCATTTTTATGAATTCTTATGTCACACCGTTACACTGCCGAAATTGCACCGATTTTCTAAGCCAATGCCATTGTGTAGTGGATACCATGGCCATTTCTCCATCAAGTGTATCCACCTTTATGCTCCTTTACTTAATGATTACAAAGTTTCATGTATTAATTCCACATTCCTTTATCATGGAATAAATTATTATGTTTTATGAATCCATGTTTTATGATCCATGTGGCACACTTATGCAGGAAATGAAATGTTTAAGAAGGGTGGGCCCTTATAGTGCTACAATGCATTGGGTAAAGTATAGTATCATGATACGTCCTTAGAAATGAGTTTTAACTCATGCTAATTCAAGTGCAACGAGGGTTTACTCATTCTTTATGTGTAATGAGGATTTACTCATGCTCCATGTGCAATGATCCTTGGCTTATGATAATTCCATGTTAAGTGTTGTTTCCACATTTCCATGTTATGATTATCATGATTTATCATGCCTTTATGTTCATGTTTCTTTTATGATCTAATGATATTCCTATTTTCTAACATGTATTGTACTCCTCATGTTATTCCATGTGTACTCCCTTACTGTGCTTTATAGCTCTACCCTTTTCTTATGCATGTCCTCAGGTTATCCCATGCAATGCTAAGTACCAGGGAATGTAGTGGTCATGTAAAGGATGTTTTCAATAAAGATTTTGTATTTAATGTTTCGAGTTTTTATGTAATTATACTAATCCCCAAATACACTAAACCTCTCAATCTTCTTGTTGTATCAAGTGAAGATTTATGTAATAAATCATGTTTAAGTTTTTAATAAAAGAAAGGTTGTCATAGAATCCATTACATGATACTGATATGTATTATATGATTTTGTATTATACTCCTAATACAGTCTTTATAACTCATAAGAATAGAAATTGGTTCCATTTTCTATTTGTATTTTATAATGGTGGAAAAATAACGTAATGAAATTTTATTTCATAAATATTAAAATATTTATTCTACAGAATTCTTTAAGGTCTATAGCCTCGATTCACTTGGAGAAAAATTAAATGAAAGGGAGAATATTCCTAAAATTCATGTATATAATGTGAGTATATAGCCCGAAAATATCCATTTCCACATATGAAAAATGGAATAAAGTATTTTTAATTGTTTAGAAACTCTATGTTTTGATCGAAGAAGTAGACATTCACTTCAAATGAGTGATATTTTTTTGAAGTTTATGAAATATTGTGTTATTGAAGGAAAAAAGTATCCAAGACTTCATATTTTATGGGAAAGATTAAACCCTAACTGGTAGAAACCACATGCATCTATATTAATATATTTTTTTATAGATATAATATCTTCTCTTATAATTTAGATGAGAATGTATCCATAAATTCCCCATTTATATATAACATTTATTTTCATTTTGGGATGTCATATTTAGTAGTCTAAATTTCTCGTCGTTAAGTTCACTTTATTATTGAATTTTATAATATTATTATTCCATTTTTAATGTATTCAACAATTTAAATCATCCAATTGGATACAACTCCATCTATATATTGTATGGAATTAAAATCTTTGATCTCTTACATGTAAATATGTTTTAGAAGTGACACCATTCAACACCGCCCAATGTTGATGACCATTTCATCTTGGTTTGGATCAACCACTTCTATAGGTGCATTTTATTATGCATCTGTTTGGGAATTTTGTAAACATGGAACATGACTAAATATCTACACTAATAGGAATTCTTCCATTATTCCATGTACATTGTAAATATATTTGGTTAGATGTTTTATCAAATAAAATAATCACAGTTACATTTCTAGAATTCCAATTTTAAATCTTCTTTTACATTTAACTGGTCCACATTTTTTTTATATTCCGGTTTTATCCCTATTATGAAGGCCTGTTACTCTGCCTTGATTTTTTTTTGAAGTTTTCTAAAAACATCAAAGAGTAATATAACAATACCATTATAGGGTAAATGATCATGACTCCCAACCTAGCATTATTATGCTTGGGGTTTTCCTTGTTTTTTCATGTTGGGCTTACTGATGTGCCGACCGAATGCGTCTCTAATATCAAGGGTCCGTATTTAATAATGATTATATCCTCATTTGTAAATACAGTATTCAATGACAATGCTTCTATAAAGGTTCGTTTTGCAATCAATTCTATGAATATCTATCATTGCACCACATTCAAATGTATGTACTGAATACCAAACTACAACATGATGAATTCCCATCATTCAATTATTCTGATTAACTTATGATGACTATGTGCATATTTGGGTAGGTTTTTATGATATACCAAGTGTAATTTGTGTTGTTTCAAGTATTGAATCTTCTTTTAACCCGAAATGAGTAGATGCCAACATATCTTCTTTATATCTGAAAAGGGATTCATGGTATTGTTCATGGTTGTAATGAGATAATAGAGGTCGTTTTCATTTTCTATGTTATTTTTTTCATTGAAATCACCCAATCTTATTTCTAATGATTTCACATACAAAATGTTTGAACATAATTCAATAAGAAGCATCATCCCTAGTAGAATAAAAATAAATTTTTGAGAATCAGAAATCTTATTTATAGTAATAATTCCATAAATATGTGACCTAGTTTTTCATTAACATAGTGAGGGGTGAAACAATCCTATGAGGTTTGATTTAATGTGTTGAATAAAAGTATATACTACTTATAATACCCACAACTCATTGAGGTTTCAAGGAGTTTACATATCAAGTATTTCCTTTATATTCTCATGATCGACTTCAATGTTATGATAACATACTACAATGATGAGAAACATTCCTAATGTAATATTGAAGGAACATTTCAAGGGTTTTATTTTTGGGTATGATTTATCATTTTATTGAAGATGATATCGAGATCAACAAGGTTGTTAGAATTATTAAAAGATTTATTCGCCAAATAGTCTCCATAGAACTCGATAAACTACCCCAAAATGGTTTGAATATTTGATTCATGGAAAGGTGTTATGTAGATACAACATTCATAAAATGAATGGGAATTACCTAATAAAAATAAACACCTTGGGGAGATATAAATGTGGTTCGTTCCACATATTTTCTGGCCATATAGAATTCTGTGAAACCTAATTAGTAATCCATGAAGGAAAGTCCATGATATCCTACCATATAACTAATTAGTTGTTTTGTTATCAAAAAAAGAAATCATATTTTGGACTATACCTTTTTATATATTTCATATTGAAAAAAAAATTATTTGAACATTATTAGTCTATAATGAGGCTATATTGTCTATCCATTTTTTACACTAGACTTCAAGAATAAAAATGGACTTGATAATATTTTCAACTTTAGACTCAACTTTTGGGTAGTTATTTGGGAGCATCCTTATAGATTATTTTTTGTAACACTGGTTGTTTTCTTGTATGCCTGGGTGGTGTGTGTCAACATCGACATTGAGGCCCAATATATATGTGTAATTATATGAAAAAACATCCTAATTTTACTTTATAAAGATTGTATATACCTCTTGTTTTTAAAAAAATAGGACTGTTCTAGTCAAATTGGATTTTAGGTCCTCCTCTAAACCTATGAGTATTTGTATAAGTTCTTCAATAATGATAGATAAACCTTCTTCAACTTTTGGGAGGGACTACAAAATGTCATCCTCATCCTCATCTTCCATTCCCTCTTCATCTTCATCCTCCCCTTATTACTCACTCTTATGGGAAATAGGTTATGAATGTATTTTTTCAAAGTGAGGAGAGGATTAAACATTTTGATATCTAGAAGATGATTTAGCTTAATCCAAACTAACTAATGATACAGAATCTCTTCATAACATCTATAGTGGAGAAGTGGGATGAAGGATATGTATCTTCATTCTCTAATAGTGACACAAAATATATAATGGTTCAGGTAAGGAGTTAATATTCTATTGAAGCTTAGGTGATTGAATGTTGTAATTTTCAACTGAAAATTTTACAACTATTTTAAGGGTTTATGACCTTTTGAGCACATCTAGCATTATTCATCCAGAATGATAGAATTAATTTTTATGAAATTGTACTCGAATTTAGACTAATATATTCGATATCATTCATTGGAATCATATATTCTTAATTCATCTATTTGAAGGGATTGGATGAGGTAATTTCTAGACTATTAGGGGGAGTGACATGAGAAAAAACATCAGTCATGGGTTATTTTCCATCCATCATGTATAATCCTTTATCAGTTTATTTCAATTCAAAATAATCAAATGGGATTTATTTCCATGAAACATCCTTATTTTCCAATTAATATAGTACATGAGTAATTAGTGTTATGATGAGGGTACTTCCTCATATTGATGAAAAAAGTCCTTTACAGAAGATTATTTAAGTGTGTCTATTTCTAAACTACCAAAAAACAAAGTTAGATATGAGGTCCACATTCTGACCCCTTATCATGATTCTTCCCATAGGGTTTTTTTTACATTATTCATAACTTTGAAGTTTATGATTGGAAGTGGACATATTGGCCTAAATATTGCATAATAGATGTAGAGTTAATATAGTAAGAAGGTTGAATCCTAATCCATTATCATTGAAATCTTCTATGATATCAATATCAATTATCCAACTAGACACATACAAGGGTTTGATGTATCCTTGTATAATTGAATATTTTTTTTACTCTTTGAAAGGGAAATCATGTGGGATTATATAATATAAATATGTAAATTATATACTTTAGGAGTGGGGACCTCAACATATAGCTCTTGAGGGCACAAAAATGCCTTTATGAGTACTTCTTTGGGATCTCTAGATAAATGTAGAGCATCAAGGATGGACAACCTGGTTGGAACCATGGAAATTTTCGTTAAAATGTAAAAAAATCAATGCTAATGTTTTATTCTTACAAAACAGAAGGTGATAATTCATACATGATTTAGGAGATAAATTACATTATATAGGTATATCATCCATTAGAATGGGATTATAAGGAACTCTTATCATTGGTGGATTAGGCCAAATAGGTATGCCTATTCTCAAAAGTAGATTGAGCAATTTCACCTCCTCTAGTTGGTTATATTTAATAATCAGGCCAGGTTGAATCTTTCTGTATGTGGGGAAACATTAATATTTTTTAGTCCCCATTAATATCTCTCAATTATATTTTAGTAGAATAGACAGTTCTAGTTGGGACATATCCAAAATATTGAGTACCTATGTGGATGTTTCTTCCCTTTGTACCCTCAACTGTTATGAACTCCTCCTTAAATTACCCAATTGGATGATGGGAACTCAGTTTCATGGACATACTTGTCATCAAATAAGGTATCCATTAATTAAATGGAATTAATGAAACTGAAGATTAATTATTTGTCTAATGAGAATTCTATCTAGTGTGCCTACTCTTGTTGTACTATTTGGTGGAATAGTTCTTATATCCTCTATGCAATAGGCACAATGTCTACGAGAGCTAGTGATGGTTCTAGTATCCATACAAGAATTTATCCCTATAATATATTTTTGTTTCTATGATTTTCGATTCTTCGAAGAGGATTTTGGTTTTGATAAGGTTGGTCATTCAATAGAAGGAAAAATAGTGGAATAATTTTTTGATTCAACCTTTCCTTGAAGACATCATCAGTTCGATTGATTATCTTCTTACTTATACAATCATTGAACTTCTCCCCGCTATTTCTAAAAACTTATTGTGACTCACCTTATATTTATGTAGAATCAATAAAAATCCATTTCACTTATGTTGGTAGTTTTATAAATGTCACATTTCTAGTGTCCACCATTTTTTCACGGTTTTATTTTGAAGAAAATGATTTATAGAGTGGTGCTCCCATATGTATGGTGAAAGGGGAATTAGTTTGAGATACCATTATGACTAACCTAATAGGGCATATTGGTATTTTTAAGTATTATTGAATTTCACTTTAATGACTACATGAAGTCTCTATTGACATCCTCATCTTAGATTGAGTAAGATTTACTTCACTATTTATTGAACAGATTTTTACTCAATCAATTTTACATTTCATGGTGATGATGGTGTTATTCTTGATTCTCAAGTAGTTTTTTTCATGAAATGGTGATGTTATTAAAGAATGATATATTATATAGTCTAGGATGAGTGTGATAGTCAAAAACTAGTCTTTTCCTCATCTCTTCCCTTGAGTTGAAAGAATTAGATAAGAGATTATCCTAGTTCAAGAGATGTAATTATCCAATCTATGGGAAATTCTGGAAGGATCCTAATATTCAACTTTATAATTAATATGTTTTATCATTTTTCGTATCATTTTCTGAAGATTATCTATATATAGGGACAAAAAAATATTCTAATAGAAGATGTTAGTTTAAATTGAAATTCAACCCCTTCCACATACAAATAAAAGATGATACACTCTCATTGTCTAACTATTTACAGTATGAGAGTTTTAGGGATATTGTATTATTGGTCATTTGGAGGAATTGAGAATGAAATTATTGATGGTAGTGTTCCCATCCCATGATATACAGACCTATATAACTAGTATACTATATAATTCCTGGACCTTTTATTGTATATATGTAGAACCTAAGTTTCACCAGCCCTTTTTTACATAGGGATTTCCCTCATGGGATCTCCACAAGAAATGAAATGCATTATATTCTACTTTAGGTCCCAATAAAAAATAAAATTAAAACATATGGATCCCAAATATTGGTGAAGGTAGGATCTCGTCCACCCATTCAGGGTAAGGATTCTATTCTTGATGTACTGGTGTACATCATTCCTCTGTAGCTTTCAACCTGGATACCAATGACCCAACAATATTTATAAGTCACTTGGAGCTGTTTGGATGAACATGATCATGAAAAAGACGTAGAAAAATGTAGGAAAAAATGTGATGGCTCCTCCAATACCTATTCTCGACTCCAGACATGGGTTAATCATTAATGGTTTTCCAACATTAGTTCACTTAGTTTCCCTAATAGAGTGATTTATTAACCCCTACATTGTGTGGGTATAAATAAATGGTTTCTCTAGAAATATATTTGAGCGCGTTCTATATATATTTCCAATTTGATTTTTAGATCCCTTATAATTGAGGGTATTAGTTAACAGGTTGATATGGGGATCCACTTAAAGTACATACCTAACATGAATATTTCTTATGAGAAGTATTTCATTTAATTCCATTATATTTTTCATATGAATCTCATATATCAAAAAAATCTATTCAATCATGAGGGATTCAACTCTTTCCAAATCATAATGGGGAATATTCATTCCCTTAAACTTTTCCTTAGTGAGAGATCATCGAGTGTGTGCTGGTTGGACATTCATAGAAGCCCCCATGTTTTGGGATAGATTTTGAATCATGGTATAAAAAAATTATTCATTTATATCAATTTTAAATATTTTTCCAATATAATCATTCATATATCACCCCGATGTGTTGGCATCATCTTCTATGGTGTCCACAGTAGTTGTGCCAATATTCTTCACTGATGCACAATGTGTTGTAGGATCTCTAGGAGATGTTTTACCCCTAATGAATCATATTCATTTTAAATTATTATCAATCCTCTCCCCTCCAATTCAATATTCCATTGGAGTTTTTTGGAATTTGTTTAATTGAATGGAACCACCACACAACATTGTAAGATGCTCTCTGAATGTGAGAAATGGTTCATGAGACAGGATGAACAAGGTGGATTCATTTTTTGGTGTTCTTATTAAGAGGATAAGTACAAATTTCTATTGGAAAAGAGGTTGATAAAAAAAATTCATCTTTCCTATGGGATTGGGTTTCTCTCATTCCACTATTGTTATTCCTTGAGATTATTTTCTCCCTTTAAGTGAATGATCGTGTTAAAAATCATTATTCCTTATGGGTCAGGGTTTTTCTTGAAGGCCATTCCATGGGAGTGTGTTTATTTCTGCTCCTTTTTCATTTCACCAGTTTCAGCTTTGTGCTTTTCTGCCTCTTTTAGGAATGATTTAGTTTTTTGAGTGTTGCTGATTCAATTTCTTCAGTCAGCACTGCACTGGATATGTCCATCTGAGTTTTTCTATTTTTGTTTGTCACTGGAATTCCCTATTTGTCACTTGGAAATCTCTGTTTGGGATTCAGACTTCCTGGACTCACTTTTCATTCCCTCCGAGGCTTGGATGATTCTGTTTTTTTCCTTTTTTTTGTGCTCTTGTTGTTTTCATAATGGATGGTGATTTTGCACTGTCTGGCACAATGTGACCTCCTTCTATTTAAATTCTGGAATGAGATGTTTCATTGCTGAAATCTTATAATACATGATATCCTTCTGGTAGGTGATGTTGTTTTTCTAGTATTCTACTGGTATGACATTGTTTTCCCTATGCTAGAATCTCCTGTGATTATATTGGAAGTGCTCTAAGGACTTTCTCAGATAGTGTTTGCTGGATTCCCCATGGACAATAAAGAATTTAGAGATTATAGAAGAGTTGACAACAGTGGGAGATAAGTTTTTCATGTGGATAAAGAAGCAACGTCGAGCAGCTCTTCGAATGATCAGTTCAAACAGACTTGATTTGGCGGAGTCCCTTCTGGATAGTGCATCACCTGAATTTAATGGATCTTTATTGGTATATCTTTTTTTTGTAATTCTCAAAATTTTGGCTGGTATAAATTCATTGCACCTCATGTTTGTAACTCAACTTTTGTTTTTAATAAATTTCCTTAGGGCATGAATTGGGTGACCATTTCATGTCACCACTTTTTAAAAAAAATTGAGTGTGAGATGGTTAATATATATAGCATTCACATGAGTCTCTGGACTCCTAGGCCATGTGTAGAATCTAATTATGGGATACCCATTAGATATATTATTGCTCTATATTATTGGATTTGTAGTGAATGATTATTTTGATAAACCACTCTCATCCTTATTGATTCCTATGAGACTTTTTCAATCATGACAATTGTTATATAAACCATTATTCTTAAACTGGGTGCACATCAGAGAGATAAAATGCATAAATTACATTATATAATTTAACTTTTGGTTGATTTTGATGATCATAGAGTTTTCAAAAAATAAAATATCATTATTCTTATGATCCATTGATGTGTACACTAAGCATGGAATTTATGATCAGAGAATATAATTCCTTATATTCATTAAGGAATGTGATTTGATGATCATTTTGTTATTTTTTTAGTTGTGGTCATTGTTTAGGTAGAAGGTCTACCATATTAATTTTGAGAATAATTTATTCTATTACCTTAATATGGTATACCTACCATTCATATAGAAAATCCTATTTTTTAGGTGAAGAAGATTGTTCCAAATGTTTAGATGGATGTAATGCTTTCATTATTCTTAAAATTCCTATGTAATTATAAAATTATAAATGGTCATGGAAAAAAACATGATGTGTATATTATATTTAGCTTCCTACCTTCATATTGGTAACTTGTTTACCTCTAATTTTGTGGGAGATTAATCTACATGATCATCAAAAATTGGATGCTGCATGGATACTTTTTTTTATAAATTTGGGTCAATAGAGATATTATTTACCATGCTAGAATGAAAATGATCCCTAGTTGGATCAGAGGATGACAGATGCCTTAGAATGTCCTCTGGTTGATAATTAATTTGTCCTATGAGTGATAGGGAATCAGGAATGACAAACCCTATCAAAATAATCACCATAGAATCTACATGATTAATCATAATTGATTTTTTATGTGGAGAAACTCCTTTTCCAAAAGAAAAATTACTCAAGGTATGGACCTAAGGGTGGACAATATTATAGGGGTGGATCTTTTTACTATTTGATTTTATAGCCATAGCGAGGTCTGCAATAACCTTTACCATGAGAATATATCTCAAGATAACTAAATATTGAGCACAAATATATATTTCATGGGAAATGATCTAGGGAGGACCTCTAGAGTTGCTGTTAGTGACGTTTGGAGGAGGGCCTTCTAAATTTTGATCGCTAAAAAAATAATTTCATAACATTTAATCAATACTATTTTTTTTCATTGATAGATGTTCTATAGCCTTAATAATATATACATTTATCATATGAGTATTGTGATCCTACTCTAGAATTTCAAAATTTCCAAGGTGGGATTCCATCTCTGATGTTATCCCTCAGGTAGATGCAATTGTGTGTTGTGGAAATAAATTTCCATTTTGGGAGAAAGTTTCAGAGACTCAATTTTTTTTGTCGTTTCATAAAAGTAATAATATATGATTTCAAAAGGGATATATTCCCTCTCTAGAGTGGCCACCAAAATTTATTTATCAATCCTAATTGGAACGGGGATTTGTACTAAATCCAATTGTCCCTTAATAGTTTTGTTATTTCACACGACCCTCCATGATGATGGTAGTAATACATTCATTCTCTTAGGTGACTATCAAATAATTTTTACATAATGATCTAATTATAGAGGTTAGTTAATATTCCCAACTCCTAGCCATGAATGTTTTAATCATTATCTCATGGAATGTATGAATAATTTGAATAAGGATAAAATCTTTCCCTTCCATCAATAAAATGTAATTTATAAAGACGTTAATAGAATAAATTGGAATGTATCCCCATTCTGTTTTTGGAGCATGCATGTTCCCTTACACATTTCCTCCATTAATTTCCCAAATATACAGGTAATAATCTAGTTTTGGGGAAAGACATGTGTGTACCCCTTGTTTTCTTCTAGGTCATACTAGTATGATTCTTTTGTTATAGAAAATTTGTATTGGTAGACTTCATTTGAGCGAGAAGGTATATGTGATATATCATAGGTTTCCTCCACATCATGGGGGAGGGGTTCTCATAAAGTAGAATAAATGTTATTTAATTCTCAGTTTCGTGATCCATACATGTAGTATGTTGTCCAATATGATCAAGTCTGTTTTACCTGAGCAAAGATGGTAGGGAGGCATTATCATAATAATGAGTACTAGGTGCAACATGAAACTAGTGGTGGAGGATTATAGTATGATCCATTTTCTAAGAATCCAATGTTGTTGATATAATCCCATTGATAAACATATTATTTGTTTCACATTTCTAATAGAAGAACGTGTCACTCTGTTCTAGGGAAATTCTTCAAAACACTTAGAGATGGTGATGTGATATATTGACTTTTAGGCCACTATCCATTGCTGAGTGGATTGCTGGTGGGGATTTATGTGTTTGGGGGATTTTTGAGTGGTCTCTAAGGATAGTACTATACCATTAAATTGGTACTCTTGAACTAATTAAATTAATACTTTATTTAGTGGAATTTGGTATGGTGATAGTGTCCTTATGTCAAATAAAGACCCTTCTTCTATATAAACAACCGTTTACATTCATGTAAGTTAAAAAGAATCCATTGGATTTGAGGGGAGTCCTTGTTGACTGTCAATGGGTTTTACATGAAAAATAGGAAAATATTTTTAAGTATGATTCTTGAAAAATGAAAACATTCATAATCATTTATTTTAGATCAATTTTTGGACCACATTAATATTGAAAGAGAGTGAAATGGGACTTGAATGTGACTGACATACTCATATTATTTAATGATTCACATCAATTTCACCATTTTTGTTTCATTCTTGTACTTCTTGATGGGTCAGTTTCTAATGGGGTTTATTCCTTGAATCAAAAACACCATATGGTTGGTATATTCACAGTGTTCATGAACATTCATTATAATGGAAATTGGTCATTTGGAAATAGTTCCACCAACACTTAGGGACTCACATTGGTCGATTGTATTGGAGGTTAGGCTCATCTTAACTTTTTGGAGGGAATTATTTACGACCCATGTACTATCATAAAATCTTTAGACATATTCTTGAAACCATTATTCAATTGAAAATATATATCGAGTCACCCATAAATTAACAATCATTTTTACATGAATTGGATTTAGAATCATTTTTATGTATCTGATATTATTCATTTGTGAAGAAAATAGTATATATCTAAGCTTCCTTGTCAATGTTACCATGTTGTATAAGTATTATAGATTCTCATTTCATTCATCGATACTAGTTTTAATACTTATAATGGGGTTCTATATTTTTTTTCTTCATCCAGGAAGGAAATAACTATTTTTATGTGAGGACCATACACATTATAAATGATTCTTATGTATCCTTGTGAAATGAATTATAAACCACCTATTTCAGTTCCACTTATTGAGAAATATCATCCCTTTTATGATATTGAGATAAAGATGAAACCAGGATGTTTAACATTATGGGACCAGGAAGTCTAGGAGATGGTTTCCTACCCAAGGGTGGTATTATTCTTATAAAAAAGTAGACTATACACTTATTCTAATAGGGAATATGAACAATTATCATGGTGACCGGCATCCAGAGTTTGGGTTGATAAGGAAGAAATATGCAGTTCCCAGAGGACTATGGACTTCTAGGATAGGGAATTATCCTATTGAGAATGTGATAAAACAACCTAATGGTGATTTGAACCTATTAGGTCTATAACTCTTGGCGTACTCTTACATATCATATGAATTAAGATATAAAATTCCATGTTGTTTGGATGGTTTGGGGATTACAAGTAGATGGTGGACCAATAGTACAGTTATCGGGCATGTGACCATATAATGGTTTTTATGGTGGGGAATATAGGCCTTTGAGAGGATGGTTACATGTTTTTGGTGATTACACCTAGTAGGATGCCCACTATGGTGTTGGATCGTGCTGATTACATACTCATATTTAACCACTTAGACCATGTGATCTAGTATTAGTGTCAAGAACAAGAGGAATTATAAGATCTAGAAATCCACATAGTCTCATTTAACCACAAGTGATAAGGATACGGATATGGATAGTGGAAAAATTCCCCACAACAAATAATAGGGGCTTAATATAGGATATATTCTATGAGGAGGAATTTTCTCCTATCCTACTAGTAGATTAGGATAGATTAAATGTAAGGAAATAAAGAATACTTATGGGGATTAAATGTGATTTCCTCAACCCTTTTTTCAAGACATCGTGGATCAATTATAAGTCCTATTATTGAGATTCATTACATTGGTAATTTATAAAAGAGAAAACTCTAAGGATCCAAACTATTATCTGGGATAATTTTGGTACTTCTATTATCATGGGAGTCTATAATTGAGGTGACACACCAATGTTCCCCATGATTTAATCATAAATGTTATGAGGATTTGATCTATGTATTTAATTACTCCCCCTTAGATTAATGTATGGAAGGGCATTTATGAGTACCTCACCCAGTGGGTATTGGTGAAAGATGGAGGGTTTTTCCTACATTTTTTAATTGGGATATTGGATTTGGCCTCACATATGTAGTACATGGGAAGCTTTATAGGTCATCTAACATTTTTTACATGGGTGGATGGATTTGTCCTTGACTAGGTGGTACTTTGGTGGCATAATATGACCTCACTCATGTGCTTCGTGGGTGGTTGGTTTTTTACTTGAACAGGGTGTACTAGGGAGTCTTAGTACCTCACTAAGGTGGTAAATGGGTGGAAATATTTTTCCTCATCCAAGCGAATCATTGGTGAATTAATAGGACATCACCATGTTGGAACGTGGATGGATGGAGTAAGACTCACCCATGTGGTACTTGGGAATCATAATTGTACCTTTACCATGCACTTCTTGTGTAGATATATTCTACCTCACATAGATGGTACATGAGAGGATTATTTGGAACGCTTCTAGGAACTACCTTAGAAGATAAATTTGGCCTCTCCCAGGTGGTACTTGGGTAGATTAAGACCTCTAAAATGTGTTTTATTGTTCAATTTGATGTTGATAAACCTACACAACTGATCGTTGGTGAGACCATGGTAAGACCACCAAGGGTTTCCATTGGTACTTTAGGAAGGGTCTCTCATAGGCATAACCTTAAAAATGGGACTTCACCCTAGTGATTTTAGACAACAGGGAATCGATCCTCATGAAAGTATTATTAGGCCTTGAAGACCCCTATCACCTATAAATTAATTCCGTTTATTTTTAGTGAGAAACATATTGGGTTTTGAATAATTGGTTCAAGGACTATCATGGAGGGAAATTCTTATGTTTTTTTAATTCTGGTAATCTAAAATGAGGATCCCAAGTGTCCTATATATAATAAATTTGAGGACTCTGGCTAAATGGATATGTTCATGTAGGTCTCTCTCAATAGTTTCTCAAGAAAATGTCTTTGTGTAGGTTTGAGTATTGTGGTTGAAGTGCATAGGATACAATTTCATGATTTGAATTGTCATAAAGATCAGTCATGCATGATGGAACCTGGTTTAATGTTTGGACTTCATGAGAGATCACTTATGTGAACACATGGGATCCTTAATTCCATTTACTTTTTCTATTTTCTGAGGTATTTTTCTTTGAAACTCCTCATTCTATTTTGAAAAAATAATTCCAAGATCCACATTTTACTTAGACAACAGAATTGTGAAATGAATATTTCGTTATCATTTAACTCAATACCACATTTTCAAGACATTATTTCATTTCTTCATTAGTACAATTACTTCCAAGTATTTCACTAGATTTCATTGAAAATATTATTCACAATGATGTATGAATTAATTTTTTTCTAAAGATAATAAATTAAATGGAAAATATTTTTTTTAATAGTATATATTTAATTTTCTAATAAAAATGTTTTAAAAAAATCCATTATATGATAATGGTTGTTATCCTTCACTAGTGATATTCAATATTGATACCATCCACCATATATCTTTGTGTAGATAATGAGGATATTTTTTAGACATTTTCATGGAACCAATTTTTCACCTGTTTATTTACCTATGAGTGAATTAGGAATTATATTATGTATGAATATATATATGTGTGTGTGTGTGTGTGTGTGTCATTATTTTGTGGTTTGGTTTATTATATCCCTCCAATTAATTCTAAAATTATTTATATATCATGTGATAACTATTATAAATTCACTATGGTTATTTATAAACATTGAGACACTAGTAGTGACACCTGATCCCCTTGGATAATTGGATGCTTTAAGTGATTCTTGATACACTATGATATGGTGGTCATAGTAGTGAACCATTATATATGTTTTTATTTATATGCCCATATGTGTTCATCACCCATATTCCACACCATGGTTCCAATATTATATTCTCATAACAATATATTATTGACTAAAGACTCTTATTTTATGCCCAAATCATTATGACTTGATTTCTTATTTTTGATTCATTTATTTATGATTATGGTTTTCTTATGTTACACAAGTGTAGATTTATTATGTTCGCATACCAATGTGATCATCTAATGCATATTTATGATATTTTATTGTTAATATCTACGTTTACCCTTGATAACCATTTAAGCTCACCATTTCTTATGTTTTTAATTCCCCAGGTTATGCATAATAGTATTATATATTATATTTTAATATGGGTATTATGCATGGATACATTTGTCAAATATTTTTACAATTTATCACCATGTAAAATATTCTATTTATAATGAGAAAAATGTCCAATGGGTATTAACGATATGGTTTTGGTTACTTAATTTTTCATCCAAATTATATAAAACTATATAACTAAAAGGTATTGAGTATGTAAGATATTCAATTTTGATGTATTGATATTGTATTAATAGATGTTTATGTTTTGGTAGCTTCCATTGGTATCATAACCAATATATAATGAATATATTATTATTAGTAGATCTGGGTGTTTAGGTTTAGGGTGCCTCATCCTTATTATATGTTAAAGGATAAAATGAAGTGTCTATATGGAGATGTTTAGGGATGAAAATTAGATTTATTTTAAATATAATAAAATGATAAAAAAATTGAGGCTCAAATGCCTTTTTAATATAATTAGAAAAGGAAAAGAAAGCAACGTCAGAGGAACAATCCAGTATACATACCCATGACAGGATCTCAACCCGTTTTTGAATGGGTACTCATACTATGGAAAGGGAGTCTTCAACCCCTGCCATGGGGATGTCATCCCCTCTTCGAGGTTATGACTTGAATCCATGGACCATCACCGTGATCTTCTCCAGGTTGCTCGACACCAACATCAGTCTTTGTGTTTTCATCGTTGGCCACTCCATCACTTTCCTTCCCATCATCATCACTGCGAACCGGAGTAATAATATAAAAAAGATTATAAGTATGTACATATCTTTTTTTTCATGTCTTAAAATATTGAGAAGGGTTTCTATTAGCAATTATCCTCCCAGGATCATCCAGAAGTTGAGTATGAACACTTGGAGAAGTATGATTCTTGCTGGGAGGATCCAAAATCTACAATCCTAATTCATAATCCTTTATAGTAGTATGTTTCTCTCTTGCAATAAGATCATAAGGAGGTAGTACTGGTGGCACCATCCCATTATGACCGTGTCCAAGTGACTTAGAAGCATCCAAAGCAGAACAGGATACTGGCAGGGGGCTAACTAACTTGGAAGCACCCAAACCAGAACTTGAGGCTGGCAGGGGTCTATGTGACTTGGAGACACCCCATCCAGAACCAGAAAATGTAGGCTTGTAGGGTTCCGAGTGATATGGAAGCATACAGACCAGAATTGGAGGATGGCAGGGGGCTGAGGAACTTGGAGGCATCCAAATCAGAACCAGAACTGGAGGCAGACAGGGGTCCAAGTGACTTGGAGGCCCCCATACCTGAACTGCAGGCTGGTAAGGAATAGACCAGAGGATATTCCTTCAAATAAGCAGAAGGATTGTTCTTAATTCTAGTAGAATTAACTCCTTCTCTGCAATAGTTTCAAAACTTGGAAGTGATTCAAAAAGAGCCTAGTCTATAGATCATGTTCCTTAATTTTCTTTCGGAAAAACAAGTTTAGACATATGGGAGGATTTAGAATCCAATATGGGTTTTTCCTTCTTTTATATCACCACATATCTCTTTTCTTTACCTTTCTTACTTTTTTTATACACCAAAATCTGCTCCTGTCTCATATTGTAATCAACTTTCAGTTGAGCAGAGTGTTTTTTCCCCTGGCTATCATCTAAATAAACATCTTCTTCACCTGATATTCCTCTAGATAATATATCTTTAAAAGAAAATCCATTTAGAATTTTGTTACATTTTCATACAACAATGTTAAATTGGTTTTCATCTGCAAGATTCTCCCAATTTAGCAGAGTCTTACCTCACATATTAACAGGGGGAATAGGTGTATCAGCCTCAACAGCAATAAGACCACTTTTTTAGGAGTGGTCATCTTCAGGCTCTAGCTTAATAGAAACCTCATCATGGTTCACTTCTGTTTCATGAACCTTATTGATCGGAGCTTTCACTATTTTAAGGTATTTGTTACTTTAACAGCATGATTCATTAAGCTCCTACAACGTTGCTGATCATTCCCTTTTATCTGACACTGAGAACAAACTATATCTCTCTTATAGGTTTCATTTGAATATCCTACAATTTGAAAATGCGTACAAAAAGGGGGGGTTTTCTCATACTCAATCCTGAGGTAGATTTCATCCTATGGAGTGGATAGAACCACCTTCTCAATTTTTAAGGAACTATGATCGATTTCAACTAAGACACAAGCATAATGACCATAAGTAACTGACTCTGTAGCATTGTACATTCTTATAAGAATTCCGACTTCGGAAGCTATATCATATAGAATTTCATCATGACATAACACCTGTTTAAGTCTATTTATTCTAATCCATACCTGTGTGTAGGTATCCATGAAATCATGTAGATTGAAATTGAGATTCCAATCGTGGATCTGGAGAGTTCTTGTCCTGAGATTAATAGAACCAATACCCCATGCTCAAATTTTTAACTCCACATAGGGGAAAATTTGTGGAAGAAGCCGCATCCTTGGGAGATGCATTTGAAGTCATTAAAACCTCATATTTTCACAAGAAGAGAAACAAAATCAGTAAGCTTCTAAGGTTTCGTACCTTTCATTAAAGAATTTCGAGTGATGATGGAGTGTTTTCATAGATCTATCTGGGCCGATATTGCATCATTTTTGGTTGCAACATGCACATTCGACCCCTTTTGTATGATGTGATGCGAAGCTCGATTTGCAAGAGGGACGAACGAACCCCTGGAGAATCCAGAGAAAGAGTAAAACTACTCACTCTTTTTTTGTTCTTTATTTCTCTCTAGGTTAGACGAATCTGACGGATTAACATAATGATAAGAGACGAAGGAGTGTAGATTCGCACTTCTCGAATGAAGAAGGGAAAAGTCATTGTCATCGTCAGGAGGCATAAAATGCCACCTCTCCTTTTCCTCCATCATCATAATAATGTCTCATCATAAAATTATAAATGAAACAAAAAAATTTATGAAAAATATGGTTATTCGGGTTCAATGGAATATTTTAAGGAGATGTTTGAAAAACTAATTCCACCCATTTATATATTTGTATGAATTAGAAAATGAATATATAAGGTGAATATTATATTAAATTTTTTCATGTTTGGAACCATTATGGAATTCAAAATAAAATTTCTAATGTTTAATGTAGAATAATCCAACGATGAAGGAGATGAGAGACCAGTGAGGCCCTCTATGAAAAAAACATAATTTTATAAAATAATGTTTTATTCCAAAGTAATAGTTAATAATTTCTCTAAACATAGGAAGATAAACTTATTATCAAATTCACATTAATATGATAGTGGTGATGATGGAAATATTGTTGATACTTTTAGTGAGGATTTTTTTTATAAACTACAATTTACCATAGACATCATGGAAGAAATCAAAGGTGAATAAAATAGTGATGTTGAAAATGATATGTAATCTATGATGGTGTTTATGTTAATTAAATAACTCAATGAATGTATTTAATAGAATAATATATTGGACAATTATGTCCAAAATTTTATGAATTTCTAACATTCTTCAACCAACAATGTTTCTTTTTCATGTAGAATAAATTTTAAAGTTGTTAAAGGAGGTTAATGAGTTATTGAATTGTTCTTCTAAATAAAGGAAACCCATTATTGATATACACATAAACATAGAACCATAGGAGTAGTATATTGTGAAAATACATTTTAATATGAATATTAATGGTAATTAATTTGATATGTATAGGTAAAATATACATAATTCAAGAAAATAGATAAATCTTAAAGAAGATGGTTGGAAAATGTGTTTAAAATTAAAATAAAGATGATACACTTGACGACCAAATAAAATCATACATAGAGTATGATAATTTTTGTTAAATGTGTTGATAGAAATATTGAGTTAGTTAAATAAGTGAGGAAGATATTTTTTTGACTAAACAAAGTGGCTCTCATATATATATATATTAAAAACATTTAACTGAGAAAAAACATGATATAAATTTTTATTCAAAAAAATTAAGGAATGACTTATAATTTAAGTTGGATGATATTTTCAGTCAAAAATAATTTTTTATAATAATTTGGATCCATTATTATTGGTTAAATTATGGGATTTTTACAGTTTCTTACTTCTATATAGTAATATATTTCTATAGCTAAATATGTTATTCATGGATATTTTTGAAATTTTAGAGTCACTGAGAAAATGAAAAAAAAAATTGACTAATATTTTTCTTGTGAGCCTAGGATATATGGGAGATATGAGTGAGGGTTTTTCATCCATCTCCAAGTAAAAAGTTCTATAGAAACTTGAAAAAACTTTATAGAAGTATGATAATAATTTTGAACCATTGGAAAAAGTTTGTAGAAAGTTGGACCCACCAAGTCATGTTACTAAATGATATCTCACAATTATACTATCTGAATTGACTATTACGTGTAATGATAGAAAATAATCAAATAATATGTATAAATAAAATAAAAGGGCTTTTGTTATTAAAGTTGGACTTAATAAATAAAAATGGAAATGTCTATGGATTCTAAATAGTGTACATTATTCACACATTAAGGTTGATATAAATATCATGAAAAATATTTAAAATATTAAATAATGGTTAATAAAATATAGATATAATGGATCACATAAATTCAAATGTTTTGGTGTAACAGTTATGAGAAAGGAGGTGTTAATGTCAATTATCACCTAATATCTTGATTGGAGAAAACACAATTTTTTATTTTTTTTCATAGGTATGAGATTATGTTAATAATGTTTTTTCTATATATATAGGCTCTTAATTAATATTTTAAATAATTCAGGTGTCATAAAATTGTAATGGTGAAAGGGGTGTCTTTCTTTAGGTTTCTGATACGAAAAAATCATGTTACCTAATAGTGAAATAAGAAAACATATTTTAGCATAAAAGGATTAGTCATCTTACAAAAAAGAACTTGAGAATGATTACCCTACAATATAGTGTTCATGAAGTTCCTCTATTTAAAAATTGTGAAAATAAATGTGCTCTATATGTAAAAAGGGAAATATTATTTATTATTTTTTAAGATGGTATCCATTAAATCAACTCAATAATTATATATTGTCCTTTTATAAATTTTTTATCATCTAGGAAATGAATAAAAAAATATAGATAGGTAATTTATTTTAATTATTAATAAATTTACTATAATCACTTCTAATATATTTATAAATTATTAATTAAAGGATATATAAATGATAAAAAATCAAAATAGTTGTTTGAATAGAGTGTGGTTTCTACTTTAATAATATCTAGATAGGCCATCATAAATAACATGAAAATCAAATAATTGAAGTATTTCTTGAGACTCATGGAATTCAACCTGAAAATAATGAATCATAAACACCAAATAAATTTTTTTCTATAATTTATGTATAAACTATTATAGGATATAGATCATACCGTTTTAATAGAGAAAGAAACATCTCGATATTTTAGAAAAACAAATTTTGGTGAAGAATTTTACAATAAAGAAAACCAATTATATAGATAACATTATCATATTACACCGTATAATATATAATATAACAAGTCCTTATGTATAAAATACATAAGTTTATTCGTTTATCCATATATTATTAATGTTAAAGGAGAAACTCATTGGATGTTTGAAAGTATAGGATTTGAAGGAATGTTCCTTGGTTCTCATATAAATAGTTGTGGTTTACACAATTGAGAAAAGGGGATAAATATGATTATTTTAGATTTATTGTAAATTTTCTTGATTTTTCATGAAAATAAACAATACTTGAAGAATAAATTTCTATTAGTTTGGATTTACTTCTTTTTGTCAATAACATGATAATATTTTTGAAAATGATAAACATTGAAATAGATGATTATGTTCATTAAATTGAAATGGTCAAACATTTATCATCATATCCATCAAGGATAAATGAACACTATTTTTACTATATAGTTAGTGAATGAGGAAAATATGTTCACATTAAAAGAAATTTTAGGACAATAATAGATACATAATTATTTTTAGATGCTGATATATGAGATGTGAATGAGGAATTAACAAATCAAAAGTATAATGATTATTTGAATAAATAATAGAATCATATTGAGAATAATGAAACTTTTGAGTTAGTAATCATGACTAAATATAATAATGTTATTATGACAATATGGTGTTTTGAAACATGTTCAATGAAAAGGGTTAGTCTGTTTGATACAAATAAATTCTTGTGTTGTAAGGGTAATTTATGGTATAAGTAGTTGATTTTGATGAGGCCATTACACTAGTTTTATGTGTATAAATTGTAACATCCAATTCTATATGCCACATGACTAGTGCCTTAGTCTATTTCTCGACAAGACCTCAGCCCCAACTCCCTATATTCTAATGGATTATGACTACATTTGGGGTTATAGGTTGGTTCATGGGAAGAATATACCACTACATCAGAATTTAATGTAATAAATAAATATATAATATATATTTATACAATAAACATATTATTTCGTAGAATAAATAAAAATACCCTATATATAATATAATTAAATGAAGAAGGTATAAATTCTTACAAGACAGTCACCAATAGGTCCAATAAAATATACAAATAAATGAATATTAAAAGAATATAATAAAACTATTAAAGGCTAAATTACATCTCTTATCCTCACCTCATCCAAATATATAAACCCCTCCCATCTTTTTAGCTATCTGATCAAACCAAGGGCAATATCCCACATTTAACAGCATTAAATGAAAGGTCTTCTTAGGTACCCAGGTTCCATGACTATATGAGTATGTTGTGAGTATGTAACTCAGTACGACTCCCCCAATGTGGTCCCATACATTATTTTTATATGTATTGTAAGTGACTGTGACATGATAAATATAAAGAGTTACATATAATAAGGAAAAATAAATATCCACCAATCTACCTACGTCATCTAGTTTTAGGGTGTCTTTGATCACTTCCTGATGATTATTCAAACCATAAACACTTCGTGGGGGATTAAATTCCACCCTATATATAGTAATTATTTTCAATTATCAAGAATTTAAAGTTGATCTATCATACATGCTTCGACTATTATATGGATGTCTATGAGAAAATCATTATATCATTCTGACTAAATATATATTGAATCTTTTTGTGACATAGGAACTCATCAAATTCATGATCAAACAAAGAAATACTAATGAAGAATGTCTCTATGGATAAATCTCTGGAATCTTGAGAATCAATTAAAAAACTTAGTAAAAATAATGGATTTAGGCAGTTTCCCCCAACCTATGAAATCATTGAATATGAATGTCCCCCATTCCATCGTTCTAAATGGCCAAATACAATGAATCATGAACATATTGAACAAAAAAAATGTTTCATCAATATGATCAACTATCACAATCATACTATTGACCTATGCATCATGTCATGATAAAAGAGATCATAATAAATGTAATGCCCCTACCCCAGAATCCAAAAGCCAGTGAATTATTTTAATACATTGGCATGATTACAAGGAATAAAGTCTTGAAAGAACGATTAGTTTATTTTCTTGGAAAATAAATTACATACATGAAAGTTACATTAATGTTTATAACATACAACACAACATAATAATCTTTTGTGAACTCCATTGTTCAATTAGCTTAACCCTAAATATCAATCATAATACACTTCTTGGGATCCTGGGAAAAATAAAACATGAGAAAGTGGTGGGCTCAAATGCTCAATAAGAGTAAGAAATATAGAAGAAGATATCATAAACATTAGGCATGGTGAATAATTGAAAACACATGCCTTTACAAATAATAAACATGAACACTTTGTGGCAGGAATATGAGATGAGTAAATAATTCCATAATAAAACATAGTCATGGGTATTATACTAGTCGAATAACCACATGAAATATCAGTACCTAATCTCATAATGATGGAATTCTTAATTCCAGATATCATAACCACATATTCAAGGCCTCGTGCCAAGACAACAAATAAGATTTTGTCAAGGCCTTGTGTCAAGACACTAGTTTGTCTCATGATACCTACCGATGCATCGAGAAGCTATAACGGGCTCCACCTGTCACTTATTAAGTCCAATTCATCCCTCATATGAAAAATTTGAAACATAACGTAAACATTCGTATTAAAACTAGAATACAAAATTTTAATACGTTATCCACAAACAATGAATGGTATAAAAATAGCACATCCCCAGTCAAACATAACTCATTCAATACAATATGAATGATTGTATTGTAACATATTAACCTCAATCGAGAATAATGAAGGATATTGACATAGATTAAAATATTCATCAAATCTGTTTGAGATAAATATCCCCCTTTTTCTTGAAAACAATTAAAAGTCATACTATTTGTCAAGAAGTCATTTAAAAATATAATTTTGAATCAAAGTGTCCCATACCACTTTGAAACATTTAAAAGTAATTTTAATTTTAAAACATTAATTTCCATATAAATAAATCCTTAGAACCATTTTTAAAACATGGACATTAATTAGAACGGTTTAGAATAATAAATCTTTAAAACATTTAAAATGATATTTTAGTTAGAGTTCCTAACCAAAAGAGAGGCACTTGAATAAAAATAATTGAGGAAATAAAAACATTATAATATCATGAGAATAATATGATTCATGATATACTATGTCAAAGTACATTATATACACCATATAAAAGTGATTTGGTGTATAACAACAAAGAAGTCTCAGTGGAATGTAAATTGAGATGAAATCTCTTATAAAGACCGTATCCTTAGATTAAGGAAAAATCAAAGACATAATTATGTGTGAAAATATAAACACAATCAATACGATTGGATATTCAGTGTAAGACAATCAGTGGACATTCGCACATATTCTTGTAAAAACAACACCAATGAATTGGATATTTAACTCAACAAATGGAGATTGAATTAAAATTACTCTTATCAAGTTCATATCGATGACTTGAGAATTTATAAATGGAGTGATTATGTGTATAAAAAGTATATCCACATAAATGGGAATGGGAATTATGACATAAATAAATTAATAGTGATTCGACACATCATCTTGGAGTAAAATAATCAATGAAGTATGTGTAAAGTCGAATGAGTGGAAATTGAAATTTGTAATTCCCTTACCAATTTGGTAACATACAAAACATACGTACCATGAAATATGGATAATACAATGATGATGTAAATATCCATAAATTAAATTATATTACACAATGAATAAAATCATTGGAAGTACACACACAACATGCAATAAATAAGTGGTGAACAATGGAAATCTCGCGGAATTAAAAGTGAGATAAGAAAATCCCTTAACTCGTGTCCGACATGACCCGTTCGTTCTTTAATATCCTGAATAATAAACTAAAGTTAATTTAAAATTTATTAAGAACCTTTTTCAATTTTATTATTCCTTTTATATAACTTATTACCATGTTATAAACATTATGTAATCATTCAAGTTAATAATGGTCGTTTTGTCGATATTTGGTACCTGAATAAAAAATAAACACCTTATATTTACGAGTTGTCCATGTGGTAAATAGTCCATTTTATACAAAAGTATATTTATTATTTAAATATAATATATATAATATATATCCACTATATATATATATATATATAACATTGCATATCATTTGGAGGTAAGAAATGAAATGCATCGTTCGTGGATTCGGCAAGCTGTGCGTATGCATGAACGCTGCTTTCATTTCTATTTATTATTTTAATGGATTTGAAACATAATGATATATAGGTATATTATAGTTATAGTATAATATCATATATATAATATCATTAACACTATACTTTATACATCCCACATAAGGCATTAACAAGTCATGTCACTTTGAGGGCGCGATAGTCCGTATTTCCTCAAATGAAATTATTGTGTTTACCCATAATGGAAACCATAAAGGTGTGATATTAATGGAAAATAAATGAGTATTAAGAATAACTAAACATAATAAATATCATATATAAATATAGTGCCATCATAATGGCCACCATTAGAGGCGGTAGGAGGTAATTGAACAATCATCGTTTCGTGAGGCGTTAGTTCGTCATCCAGAAAACATTATGTTCATCACCCGTTAGATGGAGGTTTGTGTTAGTGTAGTTATAATACTTCTCATAAAAACATAATAGTATACTGAGGATACTGTTGTTGTTTTAAAATAAATGAATAAAAATATTTTACTGGTTGGATAAGTAAAACAAAATAAAACAAATGAATTTAAGAGAAACGGTTACCTTTAATTTGGGTAACTCACTTTGGTTTGAACCAACATGGTTTGTTGAAGTGCCTTATGCATAAGGTAAGGATTATAGGAGGAGGATATGGATGTAGGGAGATTAATTGGGCAGAGTTTGGATGAGCCAAAAGTCTTGAGAGGTGTGAGGAATTGGATTGAAATGGTTTCCTTTTATAAGGGGGAGGAGGGGCTCTTTAGGAAAGTGTGAAAATATTATTTTATTATATAATGATATTCGGTTAATAAAGGTACAAAAATCATTAAATTTTAATATAAGATGAATCATGGTCAAAATAAATTCATCCAACAATAATTGGATAGGTTTTGGTTGTTATTTCAATATTTACAATCTTATTTAATTAAATCATACATTAATGAGGTAAATACTGCACCATTATTCTGTCATTATTAATTTAATTTATTTGATGTCTAAAAATTATAGAAAAATACCATGATGTAGGAAATAATTTTATATTTCCAATGAATATTTATAGTCTAAAATATAACTTATATAACCCCATGTAAAAAATTAGTTTACTAAAAGATATTTGTTTGTGTCATTTTTGTCTTTACTTTAAATTAATTAATCTTAAGAGTCATTATCACTCTCAAGTGGCTCCATGCTGTCCCAAAATTGACCCAAGTATGCCCATGGTCGTCCATGACTCATCCAATAAGTTTAGGACAAGTGTTAAGGTAATTTTGTATTATTATAATATATGTTTTACCTTGAATTACCCTATTTACCTTTAACTGCGGTAAATAAAAGTCAAAAGTCACTATTCACCAAAAACTATTTTCATCTTATTGAACCAAATTTTATTTAGGATTTTTTTTATTTAATTCACAGAAGTGGTAAAATATCATTTTAATGAAAATGTCAGTTTTTTAACAACTTAGTGGTTTCAATATTCATCAAAAATTGATGTTTTGAGGAAAATACAAAAAATTCAGCCTAAGATATATTTGATATTCCAAATTCAAAAATTATGTATATTTTACAAAATTCAAAATGTATAATTTTCATTAATTAATTTAAAATTAATTCCCGTTGTCAAAACAAATAGCGGGTTTTAAGAAACAATATCTGTTAGAAGATTGACACTTATTTATGCCCAATTTCAAAGTGAAATTTCTTCCAATGACCAGCATTGGATTAAATGGAAAAAATATAATCTAATTACACCTTGAAAACCATTTAAAAATATAATCTAACAATATAAATATATTAGATTAAAAGGGAGTTTTGAATTAAAATATAGTATTTTTCACTATTCATCAAAAAAAGGAATTTTATCAGAAAAATACCAATATTTTACCCAAAAGTAAATTTTTATGTCCTAATTCTAAAGAATAATTTTATTTTGTCAAATATAACATATTAAAATAACCAAAACTATATTTAAATAGGGTTCACTATCAAAAGGCGGTAAATCGTCCCTTTAATGAATATTACAGTATTTATGCTTAAAATCGAATTCCATTATTATTTCAAGCCTCTAAATTTTATTGGATAAATGTATAAACATATAAAAAAAATATATAATAATATTTTAGTTAGTTATATTAGTTTCCTCCAATACAATGGCTCAACGTTAAGTACCATTTAAAATAATAATATTATATTATTAGTGTGCAACACAATATTTTAATGAAACCTGTTGTTGTGTATCAGGTAAGCCATCAAACATAGCATCCCCTTTAAAGTAAAATTAACATTTAATTCACAAATATTAATAAATATGAAAATTTATTATTCTTTATTTACCCATGATGTTACATCCTTCTCCCCTTTTGGGAATTGTGTCCTCACAATTTCAAAATTGGGCTCGGAAACTTCATTGAAAGCCCCACATCAAAAAAAAATATCCAATAAAACTATCACTTTGAAATAAAGTAAGAGAAGTAAAAAATGTTGCCCAAGACATAAGATACTAGGATTCCATGAAAACATGGATATGGAGGAGAAAACAAAGTGTGAAGTTCTGATGGAGAGTAATAAAAAATATGATTAGGAGAAAGTTAACCACCAAATAATCACAAACTTGTTATGGGATAAATGTTCATTAATTCATCATTAAAAAAATAACGGAATTTTTTTTTGTTTTAAGTTACCTTTCATAAAATTTATGAATTTATTTAAGAGTTTAACTAAAAACATTAAGAAACATACTTAATTTTCATATAGACTTTCATCCTTTACTAAATTTCTTCCATAAACTCATCTTTTCTCCAAAAGATGAGTATTCAAGAAGGTTTGGTCACACCTAAAGCGCCAGAATCAACTTCAATAGAATCACATAATCCACAAAGTATGAACTATATATTTCTCTTGTCTTTATAGATTTAACCAAAAAATGGTTATTACAAGGTCAAATGATCCCCAAAATAAATACTAATCATAATTTCTTAAATTAAACCAACAATACCCAAAGTTCAATAAATACCACTCAATAAACCATTGTCCTTAAAATCCTTCAATATAATCCAAACTAAGATTGAAACCCAAAACATAGAAAAATTTGATTACATAGTCTTCCATGTTAAATTGTATCTCCAAATAAGATCGACTACTCTTAAAGTCACATAATTATGATTAATTAAACTAATCACATATTCTCTATGATAGGTTAATCATTTCCATAAATAACCAAAATCACTATAAATTCACAATAAAAACATAGATAAAAATCCATCATTACTCTTCAAATGAAATCCCATTGTATTTTATTTTCCTTAAGCATATAGTGTTCCCAATAGAGAGAACGTCTTCCAAAATAATAGTTATCACTTAATCACCAAATAATTTTCCTTCACTAAGGATATCCATTTGATAAAACATAAGATCCCAAATAAACTAATTATTGATCAGTAAAATCATTTAACTATAAATAATTTGTCACACTAACCAGGGACTTCATGTAGTCCAGTTGTAGGTGATAAATCCCAGTCACACTTTGGTTGTGGGTTCGATTCTCACAGCTTTGTCCGACGCGACGGGTTGTCACATGGTATGCGTGTTGTCCTTCTTCAAAAACTATATTTTATAACATTCCAAAAATAAAATAAATTTCTCAAAATAACCATAACATAATTTAACCACAAATGTTATCTCATACCTCACATTTTCATCCCAAATATTAATAACCTTCAATTTACTCAAATTCAAGGATCATATAAACCCAAAATGTTCTTTATAATTATATCCAAAAAATAAAATATAATTATTCCATTCCTTCCCTTCAAATCCATAAGACACATAGAATCATTTACTTATCTTATTAACACATGGTATTATTTCTTCATATGATGAGAATAAATGGGAGACTATTTCCCTTTTAAATGTTGGATTAATACCATGAAATATATGTCCCTTCTTACTCTTTGGATCATACGTATTGTTGGAGTTCTCATTAATTTTAATGGGATCCATTTCTAAAAAATTTCATACACTATGTTAGTTTATGAATCACAATTCATAATTCCGACCTTGTAAAATACCTAACGTAAATGGAAAATTTTATGGATATAATCCATAATCATAATATTTTTTTCATTGAGTAAGTATATAATCATAATCCCTTAATAATGGTTTGTATGAAAATGAGAATTATCCTAAGAATATCCCCCAGGAGTGTCGTAACCAAGAGTGCAGCAAAGGCCATTGTCGTGCACCTATTCTCGTTCGATTCAAGCTCAAGGAGGTGTTTTTGGGTTTTACCCCTAGGTACATCTGTGCCAGAGCTGCCTCTACCTGCTCGTATCCAGATAGGGATGTATTGCTCAGAAAACTCACAAAATATCAACATTACCCAAATTCAATGAAGTTCTTCTATATTAATCCTAAAAGTCTATATTAGGGTAATGTGCTATAATCAGAGTTTATATAAATCTAGTTTCCATGGTTTGTACTAAACATCCTCTGATACGAACTATAATGCCCCGACCCTAGAATCTAGGAGTCGGTGCATTATTTAAATAAATTTTTATGATTACAAGAAATCAATTCCTGAATGACCGATTAGTTTAGTAGTCTTAGAAAATTGATTACATATATGAACGTTACATTACACTTTATAACACAAAACACAACATAATAATCTTTTGAGAACACCATTTTTACCTTAGCTTAACCCTGCATCTCAATCATAAAACACCTCTTGGGATCCTGGAAAAAAAACATGACAAAGCGGTGAGCTCAAATGCTCAGTAAGAGTAAGCAATACAGCAAAAGATAACATAAACATTAGACACGGTGAATAATTGAAAACACATTCCTTTACAAATAATAAACATGAACACTTTGTGACTATAATATGAGTTGAGTAAATAATTCCATAATAAAACATAGTCATTTTTATTATACTAGTTGAATAACCCCATGAAATATCCATAGATAATATCATAATGATGGAATGTATAATGTCGTACATCATAACTACATAATCAAGGACTCTTTCCAGGACTACAAATAAGATTTGGTCAAGGCCTTGTGCCAAGACACTAGTTTGTCCCATGAGACCTACCGATGCATCGAGAAGCTATAGCGGGCTCCACCCGTCACTAATTAAGTCCAATGCATCCCTCATATGAAAATTTGAAACATAACATAAACATTCGTATTAAAACTAGCATACTAAATGTCAATACTTTATCCACAAACCATGAATGGTATAAAAATAGCACATCCACAGTCAAACATAACTCATTCAACACAATATGGAAGATTTTATTGTAACATATTAACCTCAATCGATAATAATTAAGGATATTGACATAGATGAAAATATTCATCAAAACTATTTGAGAGAAATATCCCTCTTTTTCTCGAAAACATTTAAAAGTCACACTATTTGTCAAGAAGCCATTTAAAAATATATTTTTGAATCAAAGTGTCCCATACCAATTTGAAACATTTAAAAGGAATTTTAATTTTAAAACATTAATTTCCATATAAATAAATCCTTCAAATCATTTTTAAAACATTTACATTAATTAGAAAGATTTAGAATAATAAATCTTTCAAACATTTAAAATGATAGTTAAGTTAGAGTTCCTAACCAAAAAAAGACACTTGAATACAAATAATTGAGGTAATAAAAAAATTATAATATCATGATAATAAAGGTAATTATGATATTCTATGTAAAATTACATTATATACACCATAAAGAGTGATTCGGTGTATAACAACAAAGAAGTTTCAATGGAATGTAAATTGAGAAGAAATATTTTATAAAGACTGTATCCTTTGGTTGAGGATAAATCAAAGACATAATTATGTGTCAAAAATATAAATACACTCAATTTGATTTGATATTCAGTGTAAGTCAATCGGAAGTCATTTACACATATTCTAGTGAAAACAACACCAATGAATTGGATATTTAACTCAACAAATGGAGATTGAGTTAAAATTACTCTTATCAAGTTCATATCGATGACGTGAGAATTTATCAATGGAGTTATTATGTGTATAAAAAATATATCCAAATAAAGGGGATTGGGAATTATGACATAAGAAAATTAATAGTGATTCCACACGTAATCTTGGAGTAAAATAATCAATAAAGTATGTGTAAAGCCGAATAAGTGGAAATACAAATTTTTAATTCCCTTGCCAATTTGGTAACTTTCGAAACGTACATCCCATGAAAGATGGATCGTACAATGATGATGTAATTATCCATAAATTAAATTATATTACACAATAAATAGAATCATAGTCATTACACACACCACATGCAATAAATAAGTGGTGAACAATGGAAATCTCACGGAATCAAAATTGAGATAAGAAAATCCCTTACCTCGTGTCCAACTTGACCCGTTCATTATTTAATATCCTGAATAATAAAGTAATGTTAATTTATACTTGATTAAAAACATTTTTCAAGTTTATTATTCCTTTTATGTCTCTTATTAACATGTTATAAACATTATGTAATTATTCAAGTTAATAATGGTCGTTTTTTCGATATTTGGTACTTGAGTAAAAAAAATGAACACCTTATATTTACAAGTTGTCCATGTGGTCAATAGTCCATAATATACAGAATGATATTAATTATTTAGATATCATATATATCATATATATCCAGTATATATATATTTATAACAGTGCATATCATTTGGAGGTAAGAAATGAAATGCATCGTTCATGGAGACGGTAAGTCGTGCCTACACATGAACGCTACTTTCATTTCTATCTCTTATTTTAATGGATTTACAACATAATAATACATAAGTATATAATACGTCCAGTATAATATCATATATATATATATATATTATAAATAACTCCATCCTTTATATATCCCATATAAGGCATTAACGAGTTATATTACTTTGAGGGGGCGGTAGTCCGCACTTCCTCAAATGAAATTATCACGTTTACCCATAATGGAAACCATAAAGGTATGATATAAATGAAAAATACCTAAGAGTAAAGAAACAATAAAGTTAATATATATCATATATAAATACAGTGCCATCATAATGGCTACCATGAGATGCGGTAAGAGGTAATTGATCAATCATCGTTTTGTTAGGCGTTAGTTTTCCATCCACAGAAACATTATGTTCTTCACCCATTAGATGGAGGTGTATGTTTGTGTAGTTAGAATCCTTCTCATAAAAATATCCTCGTATATTGAGGATTCTGGTTTTGTTATAAAATAATTTAATAAAAATATTTTAGGGGTTGGAGAAGTAAAACAACATAAAACAAAAGAATTTAAGAGAAATTGTTACCTTTAATTTGGGTAACTCACTTTGGTTTTAACCAAAATGGTTTTTTGAAGTTCCTTATGCCTAAGGTAAGGCTTCTAGGAGAAGGAGAGGGATGTAGGGATATTAATTGGGTATATTTTTGATGATCCAAAAGTCTTGAGAGGTGTGAAGAATTGGATAGAAATGGTCTCCTTTAATAAGGGGGAGGAGGGGCGCTTTTGGAAAGTGTGAAAATATTAGTTTATTATATAATGTTATTCGGTTTATAAAGGTCAAAAAATCATTAAAGATGATGATATGATGATTCATGGTCCAATTAAATTCATCCAATAATAATTGGACAGTTTTCTGTTGTTATTTCAATATTTATAACCTTATTTAATTAAATCATTTATTAATGATGTAAATACTGCACCATTATTGTGTCATAAATAATTTTATTTATTAGTTATCTAAAAATTATAGAACAAATACCATGATGTAGGAAATATTTTTATCTTTCCAATGAATATTTATAGTTGAAAATATAACTTATATAACCCAATGTAAAAATTAATTTACTAAAAGATATTTGATTGTGTCATTTTTGTCTTTACATTAAATTAATTATTCTAAAGGGTCATTATCACTCTCAAGTGGCTCGATGGGGTCCCAAAATTGACCCAAATATTACCATGGTTGGACATGACTCAGAAAATAAGTTTAAGACAAGTGTTAAAGTAATTTTGTATTATTATAATATACATTTTACCATGAATTACCCTATTTACCTTTAACCGGGGTAAATAAAAGTCAACCGTTACTATTCCCCAAATATTATTTTCATCTCATTGAACCAAATTTTATTTAATAATAACAAAAATTTATTTAGTATTTTTGAAATTTAATTAACATAATTGGTAAAATTTCATTTTAATGAAAAAGTCAGTTTTTTAACTACTACTTAGTGGATTCACTATTTATCAAAATTCGACGTTTTTCAAAAAAATACCAAAAATTCAGCCTAAGATATATTTGATATTCCAAATTCAAAAATGATATCTATTTTAAAAAATTCAAAAAACAGAAGTTGAATTAATTAATTTAAAATTAATTTCTATTGTCAAAACAAATAGCGGGTTTTTAAGAAACAATATCTGTCAAAAGATTAACACTTGTTTATGCCCAATTTCAAAGTGAAATTTCTTACAATGACCAGAATTAGATTAAATTGTAAAAATATAATCTAATTAAAATTTTAAACCATTTAAAAAGATAACCTAACCACATAAATAAATACAGTATTTTTCACTATTCATCAAAAAATGAATTTTATCAAAAAAATACCAAAATTTTACCCAAAGTAAATTTTAATGTCCCGATTCTTAAGAAGAATTTTATTTTGTCAATTATAACATATAAAAAGGACCAAAACTATATTTAAATATGGTTATCCATCAAAAGGCTCTAAATCAGCTTTTTAACGAATATTAGAGTATTTATGCTTCAAATCGAATTCCTTTCTTATTTTAAGCCTCTAACTTTTATTGGATAAATGTAAAAACATTTAAAACACATATATAATAATATTTTAGTTTGTTCTATTAATTTATCCGAATACAATGGCTCGGCGTTAAGTACCATTTAAAATAATAATATTATATTATTTGTGTGCAATGCAAGATTTTAAAGAAACCGGTTGTTGTGTATCTGGTAAGCCATCGAACATAGCATCCCATTTAAAGTAAAATTAACATTTAATTCACAAATATTAATAAATATGAAAATATATTTTTCTTTATTTACCCAGAATGTTACAATAAACCCTCATTCTTGAATTTATGGATCACAAATCTAGAAGGAATCTTATGTATTTGGGGTGTTCTTTAGGAGGCTCAACTTCTATATCCTAGATGGAATCAGGTAGCCACATTGACATAATTATACAATAGGTCTCAAAATTATCTGAAATAAATACCATTTTTGAATTTAATGAATAATGTAAGTAAATCCAATGTAATTTTGTTACTCATGTGGTTTGTAAGATGAAACACATGGAGCATCATTAGGTATTTACACCACACCATTGTATCATGGCATTCCTATAGGATGATCCCAAGGGATAATGTATGGGAATCCATAGATGCATCAAGAGTAAATAAGTGAATGTATTAATATAAGGTAGGTTTAAAAAAAATACATAAACCCTTAATCTGAATCCATAGGTAATTGGGATCACATCATTCATATGAGTCATGAGGTAACACCTAGTACTACCACTACCAGTTCCAATGTCTTCCCTCATACTAACATCAAAATCATCAATGGAACATTCATAGGCCCCACTATGTCTCACTAGGGCCTTATTGTCCCCTTAGGAAAGTTAGACTAGGATATATTCTTAAGCACAATCCCTTTAATAGGATTCCTTGATCATCCCGACCACATGGCTAATTTGATTATTTTTGTAAGGTGTCTCTCATGGACAACCCCTAAGACATCCATCTGGAGTCATCACAATTCTATACATAGAAGTTACAATGTCACATATCACTAAGATTCGACCCCATATTAAATTTAATTTAATTAGATCTTACCGTCATGGGGTGACTATATTCTGAGGTATAGGTATATCTTATATGCTTGACCACCCGAATCTGAGATGTCAATTTGGTACATAAAGGTCCATCAAGGACCTATGAACCTTATGTAATTCATTCTTATTTATTTTTTTCAAGACCTATTAAAAATTTTCAAAAAACTATCACCACCTTATGTTTTGGGACAAACATGCCACATTTAGATTAAAAACATATGTAGTGTCAAAGGATATATGTATGTGGACCATCAACCATAAACTGAATATAAATCAATTTTTAAATACAAAACATCAACTCATGTCAAATCTCACCTAAAGAAATAAGATATAATCCAAAAACCATAGGAAATGTCTCATAACCAAACATAGAAATAAATAAATTATATTCAATTTATAATTTATTAAATAAAAAAAAATTAAAAAAAAATTAACATTTACAATTTAAAAAGGAATAAATTCCCAAAAGTACATTAGTTGACCATATCACACTAGAACTTCAAAAAAACATTATTCAATTAAATTTATCATACTATTAACCCAAAAATTGTAAAAATTTCTAAAATGAAGTCACTAAAAAATTATTATTTCAATTTACCTTAATATTAAATTCATTTTAAATTCATCATGATAGAAAAAATCAATGAAACTAAAATATTAAATGTGTAGAATTCATCTCGAGACATCATATGTGCAATAATCGTATAATTAACATCATACATGGACAATTACAACATACTCCAACGGAATATAAATCAAATCCCTAAAACATAAAAAACTATATGGAAGTTAAATTAATTAAAAATAGAGAAATATAGGGAATGACATAACATGAATCACTAGAGGAAACCTAATGAAATCCCCAAGATGAAATAATAAAATAATTAGGGGAGAGCTTATCCATCTTGGGTGTGCACGCATAAATGGGAAGGAAGATGGTGGGTTTCCCATAAAAAATCACAGAGGAAATGTGGTATTCCAAATCTCATAGAGTCACATGGTTTACCATGTTATGCCAATACTATGAATATATTAGTACCTCATGACCTACACCTTGTAAATTTTTTTCTCATGGATTACCACATAATGATCCAACCATTTGGGTTACTCTGAAACCCATTAAATCATTGTGTTATGTTTTTCTTTAACCATGTATCGACTGTAAACCTAGACTCCAACCTAAACTAAGCAACATGGGTTCCTTTTCATAGTTCAATGGATTCCTAAAAAACATGATAACCATGAATACAACTATGTGAAAAAATAATTGACATAATACTCTTCCAGTGTAACGGTACCTGGGGATTTGATGAAAACCATGGAGAATAATCATTGCACCCCTGTCAGAGTTCCCCAAAATAACTATAACATACTTGAAGATACTACGGCTTATAAAATTTAATAATAAAATTTATGATAATGGATTAATATCTAAAAACATCACATTATGAAATTGAAACACTTAAAATTCATTTCCTAGTATCTGATAAAAATTCAACCCCTCCTATAATTAAAGAATCCAAAAAGAAAATTTTCTTATGGAATTTTAACACTCGTTTGAACACACTATCATACAATCTTACAACCATAATACTTCACATCATTGTGATGTATCAGTTAACATGAAAAAATAAAATATGGTTTATCCTAACAAGAAACTCATCCCTATATAGTCATTTTTCTTTCTCGAGCACCCAAATCATAGCCAAGGAACCAAATCCTCATTAATGTTCTCAAAAAACCAAAACCCCTTACAATTGCATATCAATTAGAAGTAAAAAGATAACAAACCATATATCTCGTATAAAAAAGGGAACCTAAATTCCCTAATTCAGTTAGACACTATACATATAGAACAATACATAATACAACATAACTTATAATAGCTCATTCCTAGTTGAATCACATTACGCCGTCAAAACCGCCAAAAATCTCACCCATATCACATTTTTATAAATTTATAGGTGAGGATTCAAATGCACTACATCCAAACTCATCTAAAAATATTATATTGATTTCCTCTATAACACCCATCTCAAAAACACATCACCAAAAATTTTAGAATTCTATCCAGACAATCGATCAAAATACCTTAACCCCCATAACAATTCATTGAACATTTGAACGTTCTCAAGGGATATCATACTGATATCTGATGAATTTCCTACGGTTGTTCCTCAACGAACCAAGATAGGAAATTTATTCCATTCCCAAGGACAAGAGAAACTCCAATCTAAAAAAATACCTAGTCCCATTGACGGAATATCAATCCATGTGTATTAACATTATGCTCATCCAAGATAACATCAAAAATTCAATAAAAAAATTATCATAGGAATAGATAACTTGTTCATACATCTCATTGGTGTCCAAACACCACCACAATAATCTAATAGAAAGTCCAATCATGTTCACTACTACTCCTAGAAATGGTTTGTACTCCAACAGCCTTGGATAGTCTCCCCATTATGTTGTTTTCAATATATTGTTCATAAATAGCTACCTAAAAAGGTTACACCATTATGCATGTGTCACTCCTATAGAGCCATGCTCACCTCATCCTAATTAATTCAAGATTGGGGATTTACCTAGACAATCCATGCCAGCACACTAAATCCATTCTTTAATTATCCTTCACCATTGAGCTAAATTTTTTATTTCCTAAAATCCCATGTTTCCATGAATTTACATGTTTAATAAACCCTATTAAAGCTAGGATCACACATGGGAGCCCACCAATTCAGAACTTAATATTGTTAAAATTTGAAAATAGTAAGTAATACTACTTTATCATTATACTATGTGGGTTCAATATCCTATAGCAACTAATCCCATCACCCAAATCAAACCAACATGATTCGCATTTCCAATAACTAGGCTATAACACCATGGAAATAGACCACACACCATAGAATATATGTTCCTTATTCCTACCACTTGTATAGCTACCACAAGGTTTCATTCTAGTTATAGTAATCTACAGGTGATCTCACCACATAGAAACAGTTCATCCTAAGAAAATTAGGTTTGGACATTTAATGATATTTCCCTCAAAACCAACCTTAAACAAAAAAACAACAAAATTCGTTAGAAACTCAATGAATAAACCCATGAAAATCCATTATAAATCTTCTCTTTGACCAAGTCTAACGCCTCATCTGGGTTTTCATGAGACATGACACTTGTCACACACATACTAAAACATTTAGTTATGTATAATGGTCTCTAGTTATTACCAATTATCCTAATAGTAATTTCTTGTAAGGTTCAATACCCATGGGGTGTCATCCATATACCCAAAATATAAGAAAATTAAATCAATATGGAAACACCCATACTAGGGTCTAACATACATATATGTTAGGAAGATATGGTAAAGTTAATATCCTTCAAGGTAATTGCTTCTCACTGAGAATATTTACTCAAGACTTCCCCCTCAATAATGGTAAACTCAACACATAATTCCTATATAGTGAAATCGTCTAAGATTTTTTATAAAAAAGGAAACAAGAGTAAAATATTGGTTAAATATAATATCATTGAATATTATAGAGGAAAAAATATAGGATTTCAAGGGAACATTAAATAACCATGGTGAATGAAAACAACCCATATGTGGATTAATTCATAGGAACTATGAGCCTCTCATGATAAACATTAGTCTTTACAAGCCATCCACTAGATTGATCATCGCACATTTATTATCATGGAATCTATAATACTTAACACTATAAGAAAATACATATTCAAGTAGCTCCATACAAATAGAATTAAACAAATTAATTATATGATAAAATATCATTGTATTAGTTTTTGACACATTAAATAACTAAGAAACAATCATCAAGGAAATCACACACTAAATGGTCTACAGGTTAATGAAATCATATGTTTCTGATATGACACAACAGATACCTCCTAACTACAAATTGTAAGAGTCTAATACAATAATTGGAGTCATTCCAATGATTCATGATCTTAAAATACATAACAATCAGAATCCTCAATCGTTAAGTTGAGTCACTAATGGTGAAAATAATATGATGTTATGAAATTATAAAACTAAATAATAGTCAAATTCTTGATAATATAGAAATATTAATCGAATAGGTGTTACCGATGCACCAGCATCATATGCATCAAAGGCTCTAACAAATTCTTATGTGATATGAGGTTTTTTTCATGAAAACCCATGTCATGATATTTATCATAACTATAATTTCAATATATTGATCCCTAGATTGTTTTTGAAGAGGTTCCAATTTTAGTAAAAAGTTTCCATCTTTTGTTTTCTTTTCTTTTAATGTATAAATATTTTGAGGGTTTGATTAAAATTTCATAGGATATTAAAAGTTTTTATATTATAAATCACGGAGTTTTTGATGAAAATATTATACCACTTGATCACTCCCCTCTTAAATGATTATAATGATTTATATATTTAATTCCTTAATTCCCAACCAAATAAATCTAGGTGAACACCATAGTTTGAAAAGTTATCATATAAAAAAGAAAAAACAATTTTCTACCCTCCAACGAAGGGGATTCAATTATTTAAAGACCTCTAAGAAAAAACCCTATTTGAAATCACTATGATAAATGGAAAGTCCTCACCGAATAAATTTAAATATTAAAATCATTTATTTTACTCTGTGTTTATGAAACTGATCCTAACAAACTACTTCCAAATTTTTTAATGAAATATAATGAATTACTCATTTCAAAAAAAATTCAAGGGACTTGAAAGAGATTACAGATGATTATTAAAACATGGGAGAGAGTTTATATCAGTTTCCACCATCCGCAACAACTTGGTGATTATCCTCATATCATTTCTATAGCTCAAATATTACTTATTCTAGAGTGAATGAATTGAAATTTCATTAAACTCTCTATTTAAACCTTACACATTCTTTCTCAATCCAATATTAACACTTGAAAATAGTTTTAAATTGACATATAAAAGGAAGAGAAGGGGTGGAAATCTGGTGTCCTATTTCATTCCATCCAATGATGGATCGATTTTCTCCTCCTATCTAGTAGAATAACCACTAGGGTAATTCTAGGATATTAATTAACAATTAATTATCTATATAAAAACAAAATTCAATATCCTTTTAACACATGAATGAAATGTTACAACAAATATATTTAATTCCAATATTTTCTATCCAAACAATCCATTCAACTTCTTCTACATTGACACTTTCATTGAATAAATTAATGATAGAATTGTTCTTAAAATTAAATATGCATGCAATCCATTGAGTTTTATTTCCTCTCCAATTGAAAAACCTAATTTGGAGGCATTTATTATGATTTATGGCTCGTTTAATAAAGGTGTGTTAATTCTATTTCCCAAAAATTATTTCCACATTGGCATATTTATTTTTTCCAATATATGTTTTTATTATCACATTTCACAATTTAATATGATTTATAACAATAACATAGATAGAATATGAAAAGAAATTACTCAATTTTAATCAATAAGCATAATGTTATTCTCAAACTATATAATTATTTAAAAATATGTAAATTTCTATGGTTAAGAAATTTACACTTTTAATCTCTAAAAATTCATAAAATCCAAAAAAATGCTACTAAACTGAAAATAGTAAATTGTAATTCTTAAAATAATTGTAATAAAAATGATAAATAATTTAAATTTTAGCTATATCAAAATTCCCACATTTATCAGTTGGACTCCTAAGAAAGTAATCATCAAAATTAGATCTAGACAAATTAAAAACACATGCCCATGATATCAACCAAATTATCACTAAAATTTTGAAAATTTTATGACCCAAAAAAATATTTCATGATATTTATTCTGATCATTCAATCCAATTTAACTTATTTTCTACTCCCATTCATAGAGCACACTTACCTCACATTAATTTTCTCTCAACACACAAATATGGACTTTACACAAGGATTTTCTCATCCGAACCCATGAAATAATATGTATGGGATTGATAAATGTCTACATATCCACTAGATGTGAGCCATGAAAATATTTTTAGCACAAGAACATTGTGGAGATATTCTTTGGATTTAGGTTGGTCAGTTTTAAATGTCATAATTTTATAGTCCAAATTAGGAGGGTTTGGATCTTTTTGAAGAAAAAATGACTGATTCAAATTTTTTACTAATGTATTGTCTCCCCCTCACTCCTATCATAAGAATATAAGCCATAAAAAATTTTAAATTTATTTTCCTTTCTACACCATAAATATCTCAAAATTAAAAATGACATTTCTTATCAGTATTTTATATTTAATTCTTCAGATAATAATTGATTTTATTCTTTGGGAGCTTTAAAATGTATAAAACATTTTCAATTATTTATACAGAAGTATATAGTTTCCATTAAATTATTATTTCACTATAAAAAACATCTCTTCTTAATTTTAATTTCTATCCAATGTGTAATAAAATAATGTATAACCCAACAATTCAGCTCCCCCCAAAATATAATTTTAAATAGATCTTGAATTTTCATTTCCAATTTGGATAATAAAGGGAAAATTTGTTTATAATGTTTCTATCCTAATAGGATGTACATGCATAAAAAGTGATCAAAAAGATTAGATATAAAATCAATTCCAAATTAAAAAGGATTCACATAAGGTGGCTCAAAATTCTAAAAAAAATATATCAATATTTTAAATCACAAGTACCATAACCCTCAATTTTTAACTGAAATAAAAAAATTTATTCTTAAATGAGACATGGATTTGTTCCCTAAAAAATGAGGTCAATTTGGAGAATATATTAAAAATGGTTCAAAAAACTCATATGAATTTGATCTAAAATATAAATACAATGTCATGTTGTATTTGATTCAAAAATAATTCCTCATTCCATAACATTTTCAATGTTTTGAAAATAAAACAAATTAATTTTATATTTTTCATTTTTTTCCTTTTAAATGGATAATTTATTTCACTCACTAATATGGGTTTCAAACATTAAAAACATATTCATTGGAAATCAGAAATCTATAAAAAATTTAAAGAAAAAAACATAAGATTGATTATAAAAAATGAAAATAAAAAACATAAACAAACAAAATTTGAAAGAGAAACTGAAGAAAAAATGAAAATAAAGAACACAAAAAAACTAGTATAACAATAATTATTCTCCCCCTCACTTATTTTTTTTAATTTCCTCATTATAAAGTATTCATATGTGAGAAACTGAAATGACACAAATTAAATACATATCAAAAAAAATTGAGAAGGAAAGATCAAACCTGACATTAATTATATTTATCTTCATGGGGATGTGCACCCTCCCATATAGGCTCTAGAAAATTCTCTCTAAATGGATTCAAACTATACGCATTTAATTTGATTGTTGTTACATTTTCTATTTCCTTTATGTAGAATGCACCAAAATGGAAAACATGTGTTAAAATTAAGGGGAAATAACTTTTGAAATGACATTTACTAGGGAATAGATTGAATTTGGAATAAAACTATAATATTTTATATGCTTACTTGATGTTTTTTTATAATAAACCCATCATTAAATGCTTTGGTTAATTCATTTTACAAGATACAATTTTAACATGGGGTTTTTATTATCTCTACTAGATGCTAAAAATATATTTATTTCTTTTCCCATTGAAAATATATTCATTTTACATTTTTTAGCATCCCAGAAATAACTATTTTATAAATCATCCCAAGGGTGAACATTCATTCCATAGACTAATCTAAATGTTGACATTACATCAAAAAATTTAAATGATTCCTTATAATCACAGAGTTCATTATCTAGTCTCAAACTCCAATCGATTTTATTTGGGTCTATAGTTTTTTCTGAATTTTTTACTAATCTATTTGAGATATAAATAATTCTATTTTTTAGGGGTTTTAGGGAATATAGAAAATAATATGAACTCTATATTTGATCAAAAAAATTACCAATTTTCTGTTGAGTATTTTCTTTCCTTGTTCAATGATTAGAAAGTATATAACTCATAATTGTAAAAAAAATTCCTTTCCAAAACATGGATAATTTTTTCTCATTATCAGCTCTCATGGGAATATACACAACATAAATATATACATAATAAATATAAAGAAATATTTAAATACATCCAAATGAAATAGGAAATGTTCCCTATAAATCTTTACCCCATACAAAAAATACACGATCAATCAAAAGTGGTTATTGATGTATATCATTCCTTTTGTAAATATATTCCTAAAATAACAAATTTTCGCATGTTCTACCAAATTAAAATGAATATACCAAAGTTGTTGAATCATTAAAACTAGAATCAATAAATTTTCATATAGTTCATTATTTTATAAAGTGTCTTATATAGCTCAATGTGTGACAAATGTATAAGATGGATTGAAATTTTCAATTCAAAATTAATCACCTAATAATTTGATCAATAAAAATATGTCATTGCTATGTATCATCCAAAATGTAAATATTGTAATCACTCACATGTTTAGTAATTTTTCGGTATAAACACATTGGATAACATAAATAGAAGTTAAATAATTCACAAGATCAGAAAACCATGTTCTTTCACTCATATAGGCTCACAAATCCTCATATGGAAAATGATTATTTATTTAGTGTACAAGTCTAATGTTTTCCATTAAAAATGGTATCCTAAAAATAGGATTAGAAAAAAGGTTCCCAATTCAATTAATATTTCTATTTAATCTTAGAACTCTAATATGAATATGAAAAATATAAAAAATTTAAGGTTTTCATCATGTTTATTCATTAAAAATATTATTTTAGAATGGTCTAGGGAAATAATCACTTTGTCCAACAATAAATAATACTTACAGTTTTCTTAATTAAATAATATATCAATTAGTTCTTTCTCAGTTATTATGTAGTTTTATTGGTACTTATCTGATATATTAGAGGTATTGGAAATCATGAGAAATTTCATTTCTAGACGTTCAATAAAAACATACTTGATTGAGAAATTAGTTTCATCAGTCGGGATTTCAAAGGGAAATACCCATTTGGATAGTTAGAAGTTGGAGGAGTTTTTAATTTTTTATCACCCTAAATTCCTAGTAAAATCACTCATTAAAGACCAATGGTGTTTAATTATGAAGAAATCCAGATAATGTAAGTTCAAAATTAAGAATATAATTATGAATACCCTAAAAACCCATAATGAACATGGTAGGATATCACTTATCTCATTGTTTTTGTGTATTGTAATTAAGAAATGACCTTCAATTTGTTTTGATCAAATTGAATTCCATTTACATACATGACATGGCTATGCTTGATCCACTTATCTGCCATGAAATTATATTTTTAATAATTTGGGTTAAACTATATATCAAGGAATACTTTAAGAATATGAAATAAAATTCAATAAATATTAAAAATTTTATCCATAAAAACTAAATTCAACAATAAACATATCCATTCATATTTTTATAAATTAAGATAAAATTGTCAACATACTCCTTTTTAAATGTCCATGATCATTTCATAATTTAATGGTAATTATACTATAATAAAATTTTCTAAAGTATAACTTGAAAGTTGTTTTATGTTGATCCAATGGGATAATAAGAATTTTTAAATAAACCAATAATCCATTAAGAAATAAATATTGAGTTTCAAAACTATTCTTACAAGTTCATGAACATGAAATGGAATTAGAAAATGTTATTTCATTGTCACAAATATTGAGTATCATATAATCAATGCACATTCTCTATATATTTGGATTTATAACATGGACAATCTCCCCAATTGTATTCTTTGAAATTATAAAGGCATATTTTTTTGTGAAAAACATGGACGTGTCTCACCCATTGATGAATATAGATATGAAAAATTATTCTAATATCCATCATGGTTGTGAGTACATTATTAATAACCTCTCAAAAAATTAAATAAATCTCTTTATAAATTTTTTCATGAGTTTTATATTTTACACCAAAAAATTATATACATGAACCCTAAGGGACTGGTTCTAGGTAAATAATATTTTGATCATCCTATGAATTTATTGTAGGGTTTGAGGACTCATAATAGTTGGTTCTCTTTTTCACTTTGAGAAAATTTTGAAATTATTATTTGGGAATTTTATATTCTAAAATAAAAATGCATATTAGAGGATATTAGGTAGTGGTTTTATTTATAAATATCATGGGGTAATATCATTGAGAAAAAACATCTCACCTGTGTATTTATTCAATGAATTCCCATGTTTTAAATATAATTAAAGTTATAAAACATTTTGATCACATAATTATTTCTCAATATTTGTTTTATGTAAGAAATTTAAATATTCTATAAGATAACTACATGAAGGATTAATGTTTTCTATTAAAACATCATCATTAATTATGAGATAAAAATACTCTTGTAAATCTATTTCCACATTCCAACACCCATTACAGGATTCCTTTTCACTCAATTTTTTTTAAATTCAACAACAACAAAAAGTCATCTTCTAAATTAGTATTTATTAATTAATTATTTGAAAAATTATGAAACATATCAGGGAAAAACAATCATTCATGTCTTCTTGAAGGAATTAATGATACTCAAATTGGTGTTTCATGGAGTAAAAATATTTAATTAAACCACAAATACTCCAAATTCAATTGGAATGCCTCTATTATAGAAATTGATGATTGATTTTTGAGTTTTCATTAATGGTATACCAATTATGATATGTTCATGTAATCTAAATTAGTTAATCATACATATTCATTTCATTCAAATCCAAAGGAAAAAATCATTTCTCTCAGCAAAACTATAACATTCTTTATAACTTCAGTGGGATTGGTAGTACTTCGGTTGGAAAGTTGAATGATTATTCAAAATGGATTTTTTCTCTCCAACCTAAATAGATAATTGAACATAATATAAAATAAAATTGATTCATGATTATAAATAATTCATGAAATCATTGAATTCATATTTCATAATCATTTAGTGAATATAATAGTTCTTCAGTCTTAACATTTGATAGAAAAAAGCACGATAAATCATGGATAAAACATTACTTCATATATTTGATTTTAACCTCTTATTAACTTACTCTTATGGGTAAATATATCTTTCAAAAACATCTCATATATTGTAATTTGTTTCAAAAAATCATGAAAAGTTATGTAAAAATTAACATTCCTAAATGTTTCTAAAACTCCTTATCCAAATAATTTTCATCACTTCAATTCCTTTGTGGTTCGCTCATATGATAAATAAGTAGTGATTTGAATATTTTTTGGATATTTTAATCACTTTTTTGAGAAATATATGGACCATACATTCTATTCATATCCTTCTTTGTTCATTCAAAAAAAAATCTTCCTTATAATTTTTTTTCAGTCAATAGGAATTTATAATTTCTCACATTTCCATTCATAGTGGTATTTATTTTAATAGAGTAAAACAGAGGTATGAGACTCTTAGTTTGAGGGTTATTCAATCTTGGTCCATTATTAATGTTAGTATCACTCCCATTTTCTTTACCTATATCTCTCATATAAACTTGGGATTATAAATGTATTCTTATACTCATTTTACTTATCATGCTAATGTGATCAATGGAATATCGACCCAATTGAGTAATTAATGTATTCAATATGTTATGTTATTTATTTGAGGAATATTTTTGTTTTCTCAAATATTATAGTGATTTTATCATTAATTATTATTGTTTTCTAAATGCTTATTCATTATAACTATCTGAATTTTGTGTGGTTCGGTTAGGATTAATGTTTCTTCCAGAATTATCATTGGATTTATCATTGAAATATTTTGGTTGATAATTACATTCCAAATCGTAAAAAATGTTACCTTATTATTTATCATGTCTAAATATTTCATGAGAGTGGTTTATTCATCAATTATTGATATTTATATTGGTTTAAAAGGTTACTTGTTGGTTAATTGAATGGTATTTCCCTAAAAATATAGTGTTTTCAACTGAGGATACTCCTATAGTAGTATAAATCATACTCATTTCAGTTAGTCACAATCCTTAAAAAAATATTTCATGAAGATTTGGTCACAAATTTTATTGTGGGGGGAACTAAAATAGAGTATTTAGAATCATTCAAATTATCCATGGAATGTTTCCCCTTTAGTTTTTCTGATCCCACAAATATCTTTTTGAATATAAGAATATGTAGAAGTATGGAAAATGTTTCAAGGAAATTCTTGTCTAATTCATTGAAATCTATGATAAATATTTAATCTGAATAGAGAAACCATTTGTTAGAATATTTTTATAAATAAAAAAATAAATAGACTCAGTTTAGTTTGATTTTCATGAACTCTTCAAGATTTTATCTTGAAAAAAAATTTAAATATATTATTCACGTTTTTTATGTGGATATTCACCATGAAAAAAATTAAATTTTCGTAGTTAATGAATAAAACATGATTTAATTTCAAACTTAATAGGTTAATTGGGATATTTCAAGTGGTTTTAATTTTTTTATCATAAGATGAATCCAATTAATTCAAACTTATTTTTTTATCCACTTGAATAAATTTTTAAACAATATTCTCATAAGATATGTTAGTGAAAGAACCACATATATGGATAAATATAGTTCTAACACCTCTTTCCAAAGGTTTACAAGTTCAAGAAATTTTAGAATAAAATGGTTACATCATAATTTCACATGATGAAAGAAAACTATAAAAATTAAATCAAAAAACATCCTTGGAAATGGTTCTATATAATGCGTGTTTTTTCACATAAATATAAAAAACTATAAATTTATCCCCAAAATGAATTAAAAATACTAATCATTTTATTGTTTCTAGAAGAGTTTTCAATTTTAGTTACAAAACGTATAATGTTTTTTCTGCATGATCAAACATTTTGGGGATTTTATTAAAATTTATAATATAGTGAATTAATATAAACTAATGTGAAATACAATTAAGGAGAAATAAATAGAATGTAATTTTATATTAAAAGGGTTTCAAGTTATAGTTGGAACATTTTTTATTGACCATTGTAAAACCTCTTATAAAATCACACTTCCATGATTATAATGATTTATCAAATGAATTTCTCAATTCAAAACCAAAGAACACTATATAAATGAATTATTTTGATAGTATATCATAAAAATAATCCAATATGATTATTTCACCTAAAATGGAATTGATTCGATTACATAAAGACCTCAAATAAATCAATCCAAATTGATATCAATATTCTCAACAAGAAGACCATGACGGTGAAATTTAAATTTTTAAGTCAATTTTTTTACTCCATATAATGAAAAAAATAGAAACTTACTATTAAAAATGTTATCGGTAAATAAAATGACCAAATTGATAAAAACAAATTATGTTCAAGAGAGATTAAAAATTTATTACACATAAAGATAAAAACTCAAAAGAGACTGTACATCGGTTTCCTCCACCCACAACCACTTGGTGAGTATCATCAAATCAAATGAGAGATATCATTATTCACCATTCTAGTTGGAATAAACCCAATATTAATACACCTATATTTTTAATATGTCCCCTTACTCTCTTAATTGAAAAAAAACCCCTTCAAAAATGTGGATATGGAAATATAAATAAGATGAGGTGTGAAAATATGATGTCTAGATTATATCCCTCTAACACTGTATTTATTTTTCTTCACCTTACCATATAAATTTACAGAGGAGTTATTAATGAAAATTATTCTCTTATAAATTATATTGAGGCCCTAAAATTAAAAATTCATTTCTAATTGTGTAATAAATATTAAAGTTCATTTATTAATGAGGTCATTTTTTTACAAGGACACCCTTTAACTAACTCTACTCTGACTAGTGAATATACTAAATTATTGTGAGAATATTACCTAGAAATTTAACATTTTTTCACTCTATTAATTAATATTCCCTCTAAATATATAATCACCTGAATTATAGTAATGTATCTAGATTTATGGATCATTTAATTTAAGTGTGTTAATTATTTTGGACAAAAATCATTTTTCAATTAATTATTTATTTATTCTTACAGAGGATATAATTATAACTTGGCATAGATTAAAAAATTATAGATCATAAACATTCTAATCATATAAAAAAATTACTCCATTTGAATCAATATGATAAAATTTCATAATAACATACATAGGGGATTTAATGTATATAAATTTCCAAAGTATTTAAATTTTCACATTAATGCTCAAAAAAATCGTTAAATATAAATATTATTTAATAAGATCGAATTGGTATAATGGTAGGGAAAATAATGGAAATACACATGATAAATAATGAAATATTATCTCTATAAATATAGATCCTTTCAAATAATTTAGAAATACTATGATAAAAAAATATCTAATGCCACTTTGAAACATTCTAATCCGTAGGTCACTTGATTATTTCCCCAACTTAGTTCTACAAAATTCCAAATGTTCACGTACCTATAAAATATATGATTACAATAAGAATAGGGGTTATATATTTGTTTCATAGGGAGATTATACCCTTTATTATAGTGTACAGTAAAGGAAAAATTTCCATATAACATACATCACAAATAAATTCCACAGTGTATATAATAAATTCAAAAACCAATTAGTAATGTCTTAATGTGTGGAAGGATTACATATATGCAAGATGATCACCCAATAGTATAATTACATATACATATAAACATAAAATCAATGAATAAATATAATATACCGGTGGATCAACTACATCTCAATGTATCATCTCAAACCTGGTCTTCAAACTCATCACTTCTATTAAGCTACATGATCCATCCTAGGGACGCAATCCCCCAGTGTCTATAATAAGTGAATATTATATTTGGGTACCCATGTCTCATGGACACCCTCCATTCAGTGAGTATATAACTCAATAGGATACAACCAAATTAATTCTATAAATAACCAGCATATTCAACTTATGTGTATGTGTTCTGATTTGATGAAATAGATAACTAAACCATGGAAAAATAAACAGAAACCATACAGTCATCTCTAACTAGAGTTGGGGTGTCTCTGACCAATCTGTGGTGACATCACCAACTATAAACACTCAATAGGATTATTTTCTACCATAGTATTAGTTATTGATGTTGATCATCAATATCTTCACCCTGATTGATTATACCTACATCAAATAGTTTTGGGGTGTCTTTAAGAACAACATGATATCATAAAAAACATATTAATACTATATATAAGTTTAAGCCATGAATCCCTTGTATTTTGGATAAATTTTCTAAAAACACATCATGAATGGATCCATGGATAGATCCCAAGTATCATGGTAATCTATCAAAAAAATGATGGTGTGTGTAATGGCTTGGGGCTGATTCCTAAAATCCCATGAATTAATAAATTAGAATATACACCATATCACCATTCCAAATGGATGGATCATATGAATATTGGGTATCTGTATCAGTAACATAAAGTATTAATAGGATCAACTATCCAAATCCTTGGGAATACCTACGCATCACATCCTAATAAAATAGATCATAATTAACCACCAATATTGAATGGATAGATCCTATATATACTTAGAATATAAGGGAGCAAATAATTCCAAACGATCTCATATAAACATGATGTTGAATTCCTAAATCCAACATATTCTTCACATGGAACAGAATCCATATCCTAGATGTAATCAGGCATCTATAGTGACATAAAAATCCATGTTTTCTCAACACCGTATCAATTAGGGGAAAAATACATATGTCAAGAAGATCCTCTATCCATCCAATATACTTTATTCCCTCTGAATTATCATCCGTCAGAACCCATGAAGCATATTTTTTGATCCACTTCATACAATTTCATCCCTTTGTACCCATAGTCTGAGTCCTAGGAACCACATCTAGTATTCATTAGTCGTATCAAGAGTATACAAGTAAATGTATAAATATGAGGTAGGGGTTAGTTGAAGTCCAAAACCAATAACCAATATCTACATTTTGTAAGTCTCAAATCATTTATATGGGTACTAAGGTGGCTCCTAGTACCATCACATCTAGTTCCCATGTCCACCCCCTCACTATGACCATAAGTCATAATAGAACCTACCAGATCCCCATTAGGTCTTGTTGTGTCCCTCTTGGTTTCTCGAGAAACACGTACTCAGGATATGGGTTAAGAACAATCCATTTCTAAGACGTTCTAGGATATATTTAACAGATGACCTATATGTTTGTTTGTTCGGGATTTCTCTTGTGGACCACCCCTTGTCCACATGTCCTAAGTTATCTCCATCACTACAAAGTGGTCACTATGTCACATCTCACTATTCCAATAATGATAATTTATTTTAATTAATTATATAATACCAATTATGATTATCCTATATTATTGGGCTTTATGTTCAATTTATATACTTAGACATTATCATACAAGATGTCTTGAATGTACCCAAGGGCCCCATAGGGCCCTCAGCACCTTGAGAAATTCCATATCATTATTTACCTTTTATAAAGAAATATAAATAACTATAAAAATGTTCCCAACACTATATATTGTGGGAATTCATACCACATGAAAATAAATATTAATAAAATAAAAATTTGTAGATTCATAAGGAGAACCAACCAGTAACCAAGGAGAAATACCCTTTTAAAACAACCTAGAATATCCTCCCAATTCTCTCCAAGAACAGCCGACCATCTTCCAATATACCTAAGTCAATCATTCACAACCATACCCAAAAAATAATTTTGTTTATTAAAAAATTATAAATTATCCAATTAATTATAATTTTAAAGAGAATATAAATTTTAATTTAGATAAAAAAAATTTCATGAAGAACAATGGTTGACCTTGTCACACCGAAACTACAACCAACAACCAGCCAATGTGCTATGGTGTACTCTCATCCATAAAACATCAATATTACCTATAACATGATCTCATAAAATATGTTAATTATATTTAATTTATTCTCCAAAGGTCTAAAAACCATTTCAAATACATACACCATTTGAACGACACACAATAATGTATTAGTGTAATCATGGGAATCCCTCTATGAAAGAAGCACAAAACATCTTGATACTCATCCAATTCCACTATACCCTTGAAAAAAGGCATCAACTACCTAAACTTGGAAACAAAAAATTTATAACTAAAATAAGTAAATGGGGGCTAATTAAAGTAAGGAATTATAATAAATCAATGAAAAACACCTAAATAACTTATATTTATTGAATGATAAGAGGTTAAGGGAGGGATCCTGGATTGTTATGGACTTTTTTTAAGTGTAAGGAGTAAGGGGTGTCTAATTGCAAATTCATAAGTTAAAAGTGGTATTTCATGATATAAAATTTGTGACATATTTTGGCCACATAGTTCTCCAAAATATTTTGATGAAACTACCTCAAACCCTTCAACCCATATAGTTTCAACATATGGACTGGAAAACCATGTTCCTAGAGAAATGGTGGGTCTAAAATACTCTACACGATTGTTCATGGTTTTCCATAAACCATGAACAAACTAGACATTAAGCCACTAATATAAATTCATTCACCAAGATTCCTATACAACATTGTATAGTTCAATCAAACTTTTGTAGTGAATATTCCAAAAAAACTATTCTATATAATAATGGAATTGTTACTACCCATGTCTAAGGGTAACCACATGATGTTACCTAAATAGTGTGTGGAAAATGGTTTACCATTTAAAGAGTTAACTAAAACCTTTTAAATTTTCTTGAAGCACTTGAGGCACACATGAAAACCTAAGATGCATTCTATGTTTCATTCAATAAATAAAACAATAACCTAAAGTCATTTCACAACCTAATATTTGACTTCTAAATTTATTATCAATAATTTGTCCCTTCCTGAAATTTAAAATTCAAAAAAAAATAATTATGGGAGGAATTTTCTCACTAGTAAATACATGGGGTCTTACAATTAATATGAGGGTATTTATTAATATTAAAAATAATGGAAATATAGAATTTTCTAAATGCATTTCATGTCTTTATCCCCCAATGGTAAACATAAAGAGGATGTGTCGAGAGTGAATCCTAGTGGTTTCATTCTTATTTAATATAAAATTTATGTGTTTAGTTTAAATAAGATATTATTCATGTTAAAACATGTCCAGGGATTGTGAAATTCAATGATAGAAACAAGAATAAAGATGATGATGTTCACGAAATGAATTGTGGAAAACAATCTCAACATTAAATTTGACAAAATGTATCCATCTATGTTTTTTCTTATATCGATGATATAATTATTCCTAAAAATAATTATTTTTCAAAAATTACTTTTAAAATACGATGTTATTTAAAATATTTATTACTTTTTAAATGAGATACATTAGGCTTATAAATTTCTAAAGTGGAAGATCATGTTTTTTACTATTAAGAGAACTATAAATGAGATGTTTTTATAAAACATAGAATTGAAAATTCAATTCCAATTTATAAATTATTTTCATTAGGATCCAAATTTTAAATGGTTTAGAAAGGGAAATATGTTGACACAATAGAGTTATAGAATCAAATTGGATTTTTTTATACATGAATATTTCAATGATGGATATTTTATATTTTAATACATTATATGATATTTATCCAAGTGAACCAAGGGAGTATCATTTGAAGTTTAGAAATATAAATCATAGATATATTAATGTAAAAAATACAATGGAATGAAATATTAATATACTAGAAGGATTTATATATTTGGATTCAAATTTTTAGGTTTTAATTGTGATGGTGGTTTAAGTTCTACAACTTGTGGATTATTCTATTTAAGAGATTGGCATGTATGTTAGAACAAAATGAAGAAAATAATTTGTGATGTTTAGGACTGAAAATGAGGAATTGGTGGCATTAAATCATTTCATTATCCAATTTATGTGGATAATCAATAAATTAAGATGTATAAATTTTTATGTGAAGGTTCCACTACTTTTGGGTTCTAATAATAAAATCACACTAAATTTACCGTGGAATGTTGTTAATAATTAATTATCAAAGAATTTTGATTAAAATTGTTAATATATTTATGATATTGTGGTGAGAATGAGTTAAATCTAGAATTGGTTCTAAAAAAAGGAAAATTTTCACTTATTTCCAATATCCCTTATCATGGTATTCTTTTCAAATATGTATGTTGATATTAACATCTCAACCTTATTTCTCTCATCACTAAGGTATAGTGAATCTATATCTTGTATTATCTTGTTATTTATATTATTGGTGAATAATGAGAATAAAAAAAGGAAACATTATTCTCATTATGATTATTCCATTATAAATGTACAAGTTGTATTTACATTGTGGGGGTGAACTATTTTTGAGAGGGTCTATTGATATTTTTCTTACCAAATAGAGGATATATATCTTATTTAAGATGATAATGTATTTATAAAGAGTTATTGAAATTCTGATTCTATGAAGTTAGTATATATGTTTGGTTACTCTATGGTTTATGATAAGTTCTAATTATCTTTCAATACATAGACACCATAACTTGTTTTTTAATGTTCTATGAATAGTATTGAAAAGTGGAAGAAGAGTTATCCTCAATTGGTATCCATGAAATTGATGAGTTTGGAGTAAATGAATGTTTTCTGTAACATGGTATTATTTTCAACTTTCTTTATCATGTTCAATCCCATAGTATTAGAATAATTGAATAATGATTAAATTCTATATTGGTTGATTTTGGATGTTATTTATGTTCCATGGTTTCTAACCAAAATAATGAGAGATATTATTAAATACCATAAAATTTAATGGAACAAATTGAGACCATGATTAATATTTTAGACTATTGGAGTTTATTGAGACCCATATTTGTTGTGTTGTAATCAGAAACGTAATTATTTTCCACTTAAATATTTTATTTTTTAGAAGAATTGAAAGAAATGAAGAATTGTATGTGATTAATGTGTTGGATTTTATCTTCAATATATAAATTTAATTAAATATAAAATTATACGTGGTATTTTAATTGATGTGAAGTAATTTCATTTCTCATGAATGTTTTAAATTTATTAGATTGTCTTTTGTGGAGTTTAGTAATATTTGGATTTGTTTCTGAATCCAATTTATTTTAGTTGGAAGTCTTACCAAGAATTAAAAATATTTTAGGGGTTATTTGGATTTTATATGGGTTACCTAAGAAAAATATTAAATATGGATATTTCATTTTTTGGAAGGTTATTTTCTCTATGAGAGTGAAATTTTGAGAAGGGAAATGACTTTTCAAATATGTGTATTGAATTTTTGAATGGTGGTACATAATTGATAAGCTTAAACTAATTTTTTCATCAGTATAACATTACATAGAATGAGAGATCTCTCACTTTATAAGAGTAAAGTGGGGAAATATAAGAGTAAAATATAATTTCAAAATAGAAAACTAGTACTAATTATGTTTAATTAGTACTTTAGAATGGTAATACTTAATTAGTAGGGTATAGAAACTAACAAAAATCAGACAAAATATTGATTTATAATAGTATATTTTTATTTAAAATTATTTAATATATAAATAATATGATTCAGTATGATTATGAAATTAGGATTCCATTTATTTTTTTTAATATTAAAATTTGATTTCATATGAGTTAGTACATTATTGAAATTAGGAATTTTTTTGATTAATAAAAAAACAAAGAAATAAAATAGATGAATTATTGAAATGAAATGTCTAAATTATTTTATTTCAAAGATATCGATGAATTGATTAAACTGTACAAATGATGTTTGTGATTAAGTCTTCAATGAATAATATTGGTTCATCATAAGGAGAAACCAATTGAACCAAAAAAGGGGGGGAAATTATAAAAACATCATGGTCACAATATGAAAAGGGGAGTTGTGCCATTAAGAACTAGAACAAATATTTCATTATAAAGGAAAAAAGGGAATACTATGTATAATTTGTGATATTTTTATATAGTTATTTTGATGAATTCTTAATTAGAAATTGTTTTGGAAAAAAAATTTGTGCTTTATGATAAGAATGGTCCGATGGGGATGGGGAAGTATATCCATTATATCTTATAAATGAGTTCTACAGTTAATCTATTTATATATGGGTTTCCATTATATATTTTTTGACTATGGTTTTATGTTTTAGTTGTTTGATTGAAAGGGTTTATCTGGTGTTTAATTAATGATGTCATTTTTAACATCTTTTAATGGTCTCCGAGGGGTTTGTTCATAGAGCCAAAAACTCCCAATGACTCTCACATCCATGATTCATTGACTTTCTTTCCAAAGGCATACATTCAATGGATGATTTTTCCAATGAAGCATAAGAACTCCAATTGGTCTATGGAATAGGAATTTGGTCCCATCACACCCTTTGGGGGGAATTATTTCTTATTCTAGGACTCACTTATAGATTTAATCAATGTTCATATGGTCATGAGTCCTTGGTTCAAATCCTAATAATGTCTCTATGAATTACCCCAATAATGGTAGTTGATCATGATTAGACATGGGTATGAAATCATCTATATGTATCAAAGTTTCTCTATCAAGGGAAGGATTTATATATATCTCAGGTTCTCTATAAATGATTCCCTTTTATGGAATGATCAAGGATTATGTAGTCATTCACTAAGAAAATGATTGTTTAAGTCATATGGGATGACACTCTAGAATTTATCATCATCCAAGGGGGATGAGAGCTATTTTGATGTCACTATCAAACCCATATGTTTGGATTCATATGTATTTATGTGAGATGAATACTAACCCATGTAGTTTGGTGTCGCTTTACTGGACTCGTCACCATTTATGGTCATGTGACAAGGAACCAACTGTGCAGTTTAATGTCATTCTGAAAGGAAATCTAGGTGAATGGTTACTTGGTAAAGATAGTTTGGGACATACTTTGAGATAGACCAAGATTCCCAAAAGATATATAGTCTATTGGGTAGATATGAATCTACTGGGAATACTGCTCGGATAATAATGTGGTGATTTTGCAGTTTTTTTGGAAATCATAGAGGCTTCCTACGTGTCCCAATTAGTTGGGATTAAAAGACCTTATAGTTCGGTATGAGTTTAAAATTACACATTAGAGGAGGCCAATTAGGGGAGAATTATTGGGGCTTACTCATGGATGATTCCCATTTTAGGGGACTTGATCAGTGATTACACCTTCTAGGAGGCCCACATGAATTGAAATTGGAGTATATATCTATGGAGAGGGCACATTCATTGGTTCCGAGAAGATTTCATGATAACTACCATCCCTTAAGCCCATGTGTGTCATGCTAGGTGTGAGAAATAATAGGAGGCATTGGATCTCAAGATCACACATCCTAGATCATCTGTTGAAATATGGTACTGGAGACCAAAGGGATAGAGAGAGGGGACTTTGATTGTGCTCATATCATGTCTTTTTTCATATTCTGGATAGTGATATCTGGTGATATATCTGAATACGTCCTATTCTGAGGTAAAAAAAAGGAAGGTGTTTCACCTTATACATGAAAGGATATTGGCTTACCGCAGTGGGAGTGTCATACAATATGTTTTATGGGTAAAGGGAATAATCATCAACATTGGACCTCATCAAAGGGAAAGGTCAGTAGTTATCATTAATACCAATAAGGGGGAGGTTCGTGTTAGTATCTCAAGTTTGGAGGCCTTATTACAATGGGAATGAAAATCCAAGGTCATTTTGGGGGTCCTATTCACTATAGGATTAACCAACATGATTCAACTTAACGTGGGTATTTAAACTCAAAAGGGAACATTGGTGTCCCATTTGATTTTATCATATAATTCTTGTTGATTTCAAAGAGTTCATGCACTGATGTTGTTAGATTGGTTCTCTAAGAGGATAATATGGGTATAATGATGTGAAGAAATGGAATGATCAGAGCCAAAGAGTGGAATTCCATAGGGTACCCTGTTCCATGTAGTGTTTTCTCACATGGGATGGCGCTTCTTCAGTATAGGGGGTTGCTACATGAGGAATGGGGTGTCTATGTACCATGGTGGTATGCCGACCTGGGTTCAATATACGTATCATATTTCTATGCTAGGCCAGGTTCTATCTTCATAGCATGGTGTTACATAGACTCAATTTAAACCCATGTAGTATTTTTAGATGTGGGGAAGGGTTCCTCCCCAGTAGGGTTTTTCAACACATGAGGCCAGGTTATAAAGGGGGCATCGGTTGTATGCCTCACGGGGGATATTACCACAGAGAATTTTTAGTCCATGAATAACCAATTTTAATTGTTTCCCGTTATTAACATTATACATCATGATTTTACCTATAGGGAATCATCGAAAAAGTTTTATTTTTTGGAGCTATTGATCTCCTTATATTCCATCCTCATATCCTTTGATTTTTCGATTCTCAATTGCCCATTCTATTCTATTTACTCCCCTTGACCTCTATTTATAGTTAATCAAGGAACTGGGAACCAGTATTGAAAGTCTTCTATGATGAATCGATGATCCCTCTTTGACAGAATACCATAAAGGAAATGTATCATGTGGATGACTTAGTCTGTGGGAGAATGAGTTCATCATTTGCGTAGGTGAGAATCACTACCTCTATCCCAAGAATGACTTAAATTTTCTTGAGGGTATCCATAGGTTTTGTATTTTATGCGAAACATTTTAATTTTCTTAGGATTTCATTTGCAGGGAAGATTTTTTTTCCTCTATCCCACATATGATTTCGTTTGCGATGAACTAGGGCCACCATCATTATCCCTCAAATTTTTTACTTCTTGGGTGTCTCACAAAGTGAAGGATTATATGGAGCGGCATTCTGAAAAGGGTTTCAAACATCATGGTTTGGCTATTACATTTTTTAATTTTCACTCTTTTAAAAATGTTTCCTTTAATTCTTCTTTCAATTCTCTTTCCTTCTTTTTCCAATTAATAGGAAAATATTTATTTCCCATCTAGTGTTTGTAGGACCCAACAAATAATCCCCATTAGAATAGGTCTTGATCGGAATGAATAGGAGGGTATTATGTCATATAATGTAGTCCTATGTTGATCTAGATTGTGATATAATGGTGGGACAATATAAGGGGACCATTCATATTTATATAGGGGGCCTAGGTCATTTAACTTTTACTATGTTTCTCAGTGTATTCGATGCTCCCGTAGATCTCTCTTGGCATCCTTACCTTGTGGAAATGCATCCGTTGTAGATGCCTTTGCTCACAGAATAATATTTTTTATATGTGAACTTAACAAATTCATATGTGAATAGTGAGTATTGCCTTTTTCATAGTGCGGATTGGTATGTGGCTCACTCATTCATTGAACTAATGACTTGCTATCTAATGATTCATAAGCCAGCGCCTTGTGAGCTTCCACGAATTGTGAGTTTGAATGTGGTATCTTCACGAACTGTTAGTCCGTGAGATGCATCCCTTTGTCATTTTTTGTTAGGATAACCATTTTCATGGTTTTTGATGCAAACACACAAAATTTATCTATTTCCTACTTTAATGAATGAGACCATAAGGAGAGTGTCTACGGATGAGAAATTTGAGGATAATCATTGGTATCATGTTATCTCTTATGAGATAATTATTGAATATATTCTTGTTCCAGAACTTATATCCTACCCACTATCTAGTATACTATCATTTTATAACCTCTAGCTTTGAGATTATTTTCCTATTACACCAATTTACTAGAACATTCTTACAATTAATCTTGAGATGTCTCAAGAGTGTGATCGAGAAAATGTATTTACTATTGGGGAGATCAAATCTGACATAGGCCAAAAAAATGTGTTTGTCTTGAGTTGCTCCATGTTTATGATGAGTAATAATCATATCCATGATACATCATTGGAATTAGTTATCCATGACTATCCATCTATTTTCAACCTTTTTTTGGGTGATCCCAATTGAGGGTGGATATCTAAAGGGAATCTTCAGTCTGGAGGGTTCTTCTTTGATGAGTGGTCTTGGGTGTTTTGGGTTCATCAAAACTATATGGAATTTCTAATAAATTGGAAGTTGTAAATTTTTACCAAGTAGTATAGGTTTCTTAGTTTTCAATTTATTGGTCGGGTGGGATGCTTCTTGAATTACTCAATCAATGGTGTTCATGAACCTATACCTTCCACTTTTCTTATTATTATGTGGGAATTTTTTTGGGGATATATATCTGATAGGGGGACTTCCTATGCTTAGTAATATGTTTTAAGAATTCATACTAGAAGACAATACCTAGGAGAACATTAAGCATGTGCCTCCAATGGCGAGAGATTTATTGACCATGGCATAGAGGTTTCATGGTCATTTCCTCCATTCTCACTCCCTTGTTTCATATAATGATTGGATAGTGATGTTCATATAGGTTAATTTTTTGAAACGATAATGTCTATTAAATCCAAACACATCAAACTCAAGAATCACAACATATTCCAGGTTCATACTTTGATACCCTAGAGGTTGGTCGATATACCACCTGGGGTTATGAGATTCAATCATACATATCATCTAATCTTCAATTAGAGGTTTTCTTTGCGTTTTTAGTAGATGGATTTTCCCTACACATGACATCTAGAATAGTGTAAATTTTTTCAAATTAATGATTAAATATACACTGTAATTACAAGATATTATCAATTTATCCATCCTTATACATTCCCATATTTATGAATTTTGGGGTAGATATAGGAAAGTAGGCCTCAATATCATCTTAGTGGAAAATTTTGATTTTGTTATGACTGGATGAAATAGAATTTCTCTTGTTATGAGTATCGATATAGTGATTAAATTACTCATTTTGAGATCCACCCATCTCTATTAAATATTTCTACCATTCATCCCAACCCTTTTATTTTCGACAACATGATCGAATTGTGGTGTGATTTCTCATTCTTTACCTATATGCCTCACCCTCTACCTCAAAGGGAAGTAATTGATGATGGGATAGGTTCTTATAAAAAATTATCCAACATCATTCAACTAAGAGATGTAATATTAATCACTCATATAGATAGAGTAACAATTTTTTAACTGAATACAGCTTTTAGGTTGTGTAAAACCCAAGGATTTTGTTAATTTATTTCAAATTAATTTAATTTTTGATATTTCTTATTTCATGTAACACTTAATATAGTTTATTTTATATTAATTCACTATGTTTTTCATAAATGAACTATACAAAACATAAATTTTATCTTTCACTACATCGAGAACTAAGGTTATCTTATGTTTCATGCAACAAATACATTCCTTGATGGCTTGCGTAACACGCATCATCGAGGCATAGTGAACAATCATATATCAAAATATGATGTAACCTAACTGTTAAATTATATTTTATTAATATTATTAACTAAGAAATGTAAAAATATTGTTTTAAAAAATATAAAATGAATTAATTGGTAAATATTTATTAAAAATGAATATAAAGGCAGTATATTTATATAAAACCATTATTATGCTTACAAGTTGTTTTAATCCTAATAAATTAAATTAATTAAAACTAGTAAGTAATATTAATTTAATATATTTGTTATCTATACAAGTAAATATTTTTTATATTCATCCAATAGTTTTGATTGTAAAAATATAAAAATAATCTCAATTTAACCCATAAAACCCAATATTTCTATTAAGGTAGTTTTATCGAATTTTAATGGAGAACCTTTTTATATCAAATTTTGAAACCTAAATAGATTTAATATGTCAAAATAAACATCATATATTAATGAAAAACATAGTTATTTTTTAGGATAAATTTTTTGGTATTTTTCTATAAGGTTTCATTTTTAATCAATAATTAAAAATCCTGGATTTTAATTCATAACTACTTTTTCATATAATTTACATGTATGGTTAAATTATATTTTTAATTGGTTTAAATTTTTTATTAGATAATATTTATTTAAATAAATCAAATTAATATTATTTGATTAAATTTTACACTAAAATTAGATATAAAAACATTTCAAACTTTTGACCATTTCACTTTCAAAAAATCTAGTGTTTTTGTTTTTGTCTGTGGAATTAATTTTAAATATAAATTTACCAATTATATGAATTCTATTAAGTAAAATTTATTCCTTATTTGGAATAAAAATATCTAAATTGTTTTTTAATGTCAACTTTATTTTTATATATAAAAAATATACCATGGTAAATAAATTATTTACCCTAGCAAAAGTAATGTTTTGACAAGGGTTAAAATTAAAAGTTAAAAGCATAATATACATAAAAAACTACAACATTTAAAGAGTGTGTGAGGTTTTAATAGAACAAAAATAGATTATAAAAAATTAAATAATATCCAAATTCATGTGATTTAATTCTACCACTATATGTTTAGCTTTAAATATAAAATAATCAATAAATTAATCACTTAAACCCACCTCTCCCTGAGTATAAATAACAACCCTCAACTCTGCATTTCGACCAACAATGATTTTTAGATCATAAAATATCTAACCAAAACTCTCCTAATCACTCTCCCAATTTCATTGTTATTTTGGTCTCACCACAATACAAATTAATGGTCTTAATGTGTCTTTTAAAGAGGGGATATTTAGGAGGTAATTTTCTCAAAGTACCTCTCTAACTTCTTCTCTTTTTCTAATTTCTCCTAAACTAATTCATCAATCAATGCATGATTAAAATTGAAGAAGTTATATACTATATTTTCATATTTATAATGGAATATATCATATACATTTCATTTCTCACACCATCTTATTAAAATAAAGGAAATGTTTCTCCACATTATGTCGCTTAATCGCCTACTTGAATAATGTAGTTTTTCTTTTATTCATTACCTACATCATAGATGGACATAAAACTATTTTTATGGTAAAATAATTTATAATAAGTATATTATAACCCTTTTAAAATTCTTTAAATTTTATATTAAACATACCTTCATGCTTTCTATATTGTGGTTATTTGATCACATCATTTGCGAAATTCAGGAATACCTCCCCCTCAATGGGATGTGATTCCCTCACAATATACATGGAACATATTAAGGATAATTATAATAAAAATATGTAACATATATTCCATATATATGATAATTTAATAATAATATAAATATTTATCATACACTTTTTAATATTCTAATACAATAAAGAATAACAGAAATAGTGTTTATACATAGGTATGGTCTAACGTCTCCATGAACGGTATGTTCCATTTTATTGATCTATATTATATATATATATATATACTAATAATATATGATATTTATGTAATTAATTAAATTTTTTCAGTTATTAAATCAGGATATAAGTAATATGATCAATAATAACAAGAAAAAACTAATACGATAAAGAAATAGATTATTACCTAAAACATTTCTTTAACGCGAAATTATTAATAAACGATTAATATAACATCATAAACTAATCATATATGATATAATAAATATTATTATGATTATTTTATAATTTATTAATATGTTAAAAAATATTATAATGTATTTTAGTAAGTGGACGGATAGTATCAGACCTAAGGTAACAGAATTCTGTGTCACTTTTAATTTTTGTGATATATAAGCCACTTTCACCACAAACTTGTTTGTGAGGTGTGTGTATTTCCACTATTATATTTTATATCATGAATAAAATGATCATGATGGTATTTAAATATTAAAGTGATGATACTGGGATTATGATTTAAATGTTCAAAGTTATATGGTATGCTTTTAATGTTTAATGAATTAATCATTTCTCAATTTTAATATTCTTGATATTATTTTATTTAACAACTAATATGGATAAAAATTGATTATAAAGTAAATTTTATGACCATTTTAGTTTCCTTAATATGTTTTCAAAAAAATATTTTTAATGTTTTATGTAAGGGAAAATTTCACAATCTCATTAATATCCGAGATTGTTTATATGCAAGTATTTATTGGGTTTTATTAATCATCCCTAACCATGAATTCTAAAAACAATTTTATAAAATGTTTTACTATTGTTATATGTATTTTTAAATTCATTTTAACCCATTTTTTAATTTTTACTACACGGATTGAATATAATATTTATTTTGTTTTCCAAATGAGGTACTTTTTTACTTTTCTAACAAAAGTATGAGAAAAATGTTTTGTCTTATACGACATCAATAGATTTTTATGATTTTATGATGCCTTATTTCCATGAAGTATCCTTTAATTGTTTTCATAGTTATCTTCAATGAAATTATTCTCTTTTTAAATAGAACAGTGTTATAAGACAAGAAAACATTTTCAAAGAAGAAAGGATACATTCCTCATGAATCAATTTCAAGTGTTATTTCAAAGTTATTTTCCATCTACGATGACATTATATAGTGTTATCCCTATTATTAATGTGTTTTTATTATGTTTATGCTATTTATGAAATCTATATGTTGACCCTAAATTATGTTATGATGGAGTGATGTTTGAAAAGCCTATTTTATCTATTGGGTTATGCAATGATGAAATGATTATGAACTTGTATCTTTCTCTATAAAATATGATTTGAGTACATATTTAGGATACCCAGTTAATATCATCGGTTATGATATGATTGTTCATGATATTTTGTCACATGAATGTATGATTTAATTATGAGATAAGTGGTACCTATATCTCCCTCCAATTCATTGGTTAAATATTTATATTTTATTATATACACTAAGAAGGTCTTGAGAGTAAACCAAGACTTCCAAGATGGTATGTGGAGTGAAATCGTGCTACTAAGATGGCCATGGGAGAGAAATATGACTTCCAAGATTGTATGGGGAGTGAACTCATACTACTAGGAATATCTTTGATGTATTTTCTTCGCTACCATGGAAATAATATTATTTGCCTATGTTTTTTCCACATTTTCCTATTTTATTCCTACGTTATGATTGCATGGATAATGTTATTTATTTCTTTATGATTCATTTCTAATGTTATGTCATGATTTTTTCCAAGATATATTTTTATGATCTTTGATATACAGGTTATGATATTTTATTATTATGATCATGTTCTCATACACCCATGCTTACATTTTTATTTAAATATTACCATTTTTAACCTTTACTGATCATTTTAGATCACCCCTTTTTATGTTTCCTTTTCTACCAAGTTATAAATATACATATTAAATTTGATGTGTCTAAGAATGTTTCATGTCTACAAGAGCCTAATGGAAGATAATATAGCTAAATTATATATTAGGTTTTATGTTTCTAAGTTTCTAAAGGAACTAAACTAATACGGTCTTTGGGAATCTATTTTTTTAATTTATTAATTATTATGTAAAATTAATGTAATTTATATATATGCAAGGTTTGGGGTCTTTAAAATTGGAATTAGAGTGAAGGTTTAGTTAACCATTGGAACCTAATATGAGAAAACATAGTGATATTCTTAATGAAATTTTTAGGATATTTCTAGGGATTTATAAAAGTATGAGCCTTAGTTGTCAATGATTTAAAAGTAGTTGTCATGATTTAGGTGTCCTATATGTAGTTTCTCCAGATTATTTGGTCCCTCTTTATGATAAATGTTTCTTACTCTATTTTTTTTGTTTTATTCAGTGGTTAGAACCCAATATAATCACATTAATGGTAATTGTGATAGAAAATGCAATAAATATCTTTTGGAGAAACCGAATGATATGGTAGTTGGAATAAAAAATCTCATTACTATGCCCACACATATTTATCTGGAAATTAATTAAGATAGACTTCAAAATGAGAAATGGAGGGAACAATATTCTATTGAGTCCTTCATGAGGCAACATCCACCATTTTTAGTGGGTCTTCTAGTCCACTTGTTTTCGAACAATGGATCAGTACCGCTGATAATATATTCTCTATTCTCAAGTGTTCAGAACATGAGAAATTAATTCTGGATATTTATCTGTTAGAAGACGACGTGGTGTAGTGGTGGACTAAAATCAAGAATATGATGAGATAAGATTAAATTGAATCCATCTATAGGGATGAGTTCAAGAATTTATTATTTGATAATTACTCTCCTCGTATTCTACATTTGAAAATGGAGAAAGAGTTTCATGATATAAATTAATGGGATGATGAATTTGTTGGTACTTATGATGTTAACTTCATATGAATTTTGAGGCACTCTCCTAAAAATATCATCTATTAAAAAATTAAAGTTGATTGATTATTCAGTGGCTTAATGTCAAGTCCCATAAGATAACTTGTTAGCTATAAAGAGATTTTGATTTGTGTAATCAAGGTTTAAATGGAGGTTGGAGTCAAAACCAATCGTATGGGTTTGATAAAAATATGAAGATGGAGTTTAAAGGTAAATCTAAAAACCATGAAGGGAAAAATATTACAATTAATTTATGACCTAAATGCTGGAAAAATAATGGAGAATTTTTTTAAGGGGTATAATATATGTTTTATGTGAATAAAATAAGGTCGTTGAGAAATTGATTGCCAATGTGATGGGAAGAAGTTAGCTAAAAATGTGAATGGAGAGAAAGTCACATAGAATACACCTCACCCATTTTAGTTCTAAGTGTATAAGGAGATTGGTAATTTGATAACCAATGCACTAATCCAATGGTTATCAATGATGATCGATGTTAGAAAAATCTTAGGTATAAAAGAAAATGTAAAATCTCATGCGATCACTATCAGCGATGTGGAGTACAACAACTAAGATGTGGAATGATTGAGTATTTTTTGGAATTAAAAAATAATATTTTAGAAGTAGATTTATGATATTTTGGAATAATTAAACATTGATGTATTGGTCCACTATAGTTTTCACTTAATATTCAAGATAATATGATAATGGTACTAAAAACCATGAAAAGTTATTGAGTTAATAAGTTTTTTTTAAAACACATAATTAGGGGAAGGATAACCATTAATTTGAGAATTATATTAAGATAATGATATTTATATAAAAATATTATTGATATGAATATGTAAATTGGATGATACCAGTTTCCTTGGAACTAATTAAAGAATTATTGATATGTGGTTTTTTCAATCACGGATGGTGTTTAAACCTTTTTTGACTCAAGGATATGTAAACAATATTGTATTAAGAAAATATATATTTTAATTCAGGTTATTACCATGAATCAAGAGAATACAAGATGACTATGTTCACATGACTAGATTGTGAACAATAAGAAGTGATTAAGGATTGATGTTCCCAGTCAGGATCCAAGTATCACTGAAAGGGGGAAGGGTGAATCACTGATATCCTTTTCTTTTTATGTTTCCTATTTTTTGAAACAACTTTCACCTCCTGTTAAATAGTTTCCTCCCTGCTGAACACACACACCCACAAGAACACAATATTTACAAGGTTCACTACTGAACAATAGTAGCTACGTCCTTGGTATGGTATAGAAACAATCCAGTACCACATAATCCACTAGAAAACAATCCTTTAATGTGGATACAATGAGCAGGATATACCCTTACACTTGTGTAGCACTTTGAAAACAGTCCAATAGTGTGTGTGCTCCCTCTTAGCACAAATAGGGTAATGTAATGATTTTGTGCATCTTAATGAACTTTAACAAATCAATTCTTTCAAAAAAATTCTTCACTTTCCTACCCAGAAGCTGGTAAGAACCTCCTAGTGTATACATCTTGTGTGCCAATCCCTGCTTGCACGCCTCCCTACTTGCGCGCCACCTTCTTGCACGCCTCACTAATTCCGTGCCACCTACTTGAGAGCCTACTCAATACTTGCACGCCACCATTGAGCACAGCTCACAACTTGTGCACCACCTTTGGCTTATAAACAGGCCACTTCATGAAAGAACCTCCCTTCTTAACAACTTATGTGGAAAAAGTTGCGTGGAAAAACTTGCGTGGCACCCTACTGACACGCCATATAAATAACCCTCAGCTTGTGCGCCACTTCAGCTTGTGTGCCGCCCTCTGCTACTTGCGTGATCAGAGAACCCTCTACTACTTGCACTCTCAGAGCTCAAATTTTCTCTTAAGTGTTGAGCATCAATAAATAATGAGGTTAGTCTTCTATTTATAGGAATTTTGGTGACTTTCAAGTCACATAAACTTGTGCGTCATTCCTAATTACGCACTGCTTCATCACTTGCGCTTCACTCCATCACTAGCACAGCACTTTATTTCCTTTGTCAAATTTTGATATGATGATGTTGGAATATTACTTGCACACAAAATACACTTGTGCACCACTTATAATTGCGAGCCACACTTGCGCACCACTTTTTGACTTGCGCACCAATTTTTAACATGTGCGCCATTTTATTTCCTTTATCAAATTTTGATGTGATGATCCTGAAATATTACTTGTGCTCCAATAATTGCACTCCAATACTTGCGTGCCACTTTTGACTTGCGCACCACTTTATTTCCATTGCCAAAATCACATCTTTACTCTCTCTACTCTTCATAAGGTTTGTGTCACAAGTTCCCAAAACTTATAATATTTGTGAAATAAAAAACTACAAAGCATCGTCATAGTTTCTTGTCCTTTTACAAAGTGAATTGGTTTTACTTCTTTGAAAACAAAATACAACACTCTGCAAAGGATAACTCTTCAAACTGCATTCTCCATCCAACTTGGTCCCAAAAATCTCCCCCTTGGGATTTTGTTTTCATCCAAGATTCATAAATCACTAAACATTTTAACCTTATTCAATGGACTACTTATCAACAATTCTAAGGCTATGTGAGATAACTCATTGTAGGAAACAAGAATTATTGACAACAAAAACCATGTGGTCCAAAGGTAGTGACTATGAAATCTCATGATCATATCTCCTCATCCTTCTTCATAACATCTTTCAAAACATCTTTCAATCTTCTACTTCATCATTCTTCCCTTCTTAAACATTCTTGGAATAAAAAAAAAATTGTTTCCTAAAACCACTCCAACAATCAATTACAATAGTTCACATACATACATGATGGATTCTAAGCATACCCACAACTCCACCTTTATGCATGAATCTATAAGGATAGATTTATGAAACAATTCTCAACCTTGACAACATTATCCAAAGTCAAGATGAGAGTGGGGACAGAAACATGTACCTTAACCTTGATGAGAAGGAGGTTAGACACCCATGTTCAACATCAATTTTGCAAATGGTTCTTTCAGTAAATGTTTGGTGAATATATCAGCAACTTGGTTAGATGTAGGAACATACACTGGCCTTAATTCATTCTTCTACACTTTCTCTTTCATGAAGTGGTACTTTATATCAATGTGTTTTGAACGAAAATTTTGTACCATATTTCTTGTAAGATTGATTGCACTCTGATTATCACAACCCATGAGAAATGGTAGCCTTACTTCACAAGTAGATCTTCTAACTGAGTCTTCATTAACATTAGTTGAGTTACATCTTGAGTAGCAGCAACATACTTGGCTTCATCTGTACTAAGTGTTACAGAATTATATTTCTTGGTATTCTAACTAACACAAATTTTCCCCAGAAAGAAAACTCCACCAGATGCGGATCATCGATCATCAACATTTCCTTCCCAATCAGCATCAAAATACCAGAATAGTTCAATATTTCTTGAGCCATCATACCTAATTCAAAAATTTGTTGTGCCTTTGATATATCAGAGAATTATTTTTCCTGCAAAAAAATTTCATTCTTTAGGAGCACTCTAAAATCATTCACATAAAGTGACAGCATAAACGATGTCGGGTCTTGAGGCAGTCAAATACAACAGACTTCCAATCAGCTTTTGAAACTCATTCTGATCAACTTCCTTGCCTTCTCCATCTTTACAAAACTTGGTTCCCACTGAAATTGGTGTGGAAAAAAGTTTCGAATTTTCCGTGTCAAAGTTCTTCAAAAGATCCTTAGAATACTTTTCTTGAGACTGAAAAACATGATTCTTCATTTGTGAAATTTGTAGCCCAAGAAAGTACTTCATTTCTCCCAGCATGGACATCTCAAATAACTTCTTCATCTCCTTAGGAAATTTTCCACATGATCATTCATCATTTCCAGCAAATATAATATCATCAATATAAAAAATAAAGATCAGTGAAAACTCTTGACATTCCTTGATGTAAATATTTTTGTCAACTCTCCATTTCTCAAATTTCAACTTCTTTAAGCATGTACCTAATTTAGAATACCATGATCTCAGAGACTGTTTTAGCCCATAAAAATCCTTCTTCAATCTGCACACATAACTTTCATCTTTTCTAATAACAAATCCATAAGTTTTATCAATATAAACTTCCTCGTCAAGGTCACCATTCAAGAATGTATATTTTAAATCCATTTGAATGATTTTGTAACCTCGTTGTGCAACAACAGCAAGAAAGATTCTTATTTTTTCTATTCTTGACACCGGAGAAAAGGTTTCATCAAAATCAATGTATTCAATTTGTGAATACCCTTTTCAAACAAATCTTTCTTTGTTTCTTATTACTTTACCATCTTCATTTAGCTTGTTCCGGAAAACCCACATTATACCAATAATGTTATTGTTTTCCAGCTTGGGTACAAGTTCCCAAGTATCATTCTTCTCTATATGATCAAGCTCTTCATTAATTGCATGATCCCATTCTGGATGCTCAAATGCTTCATTTACATCATTCAGTTCAACTTTAGAATAAATATAAGTATGTGATATAGAATTCGGTGTTCTTCTTGTTTGAACCCTGTGATGTTTATCTCCAATAATATTTTGAGCCTCCACTTTTTTATTCAAACTAGTATGAGTTGTTCGAACTTTATCCTCATAAATAGAGATTTCTGAGTCAAATTCCTCTTTACTAGTAGGATTAACACAGTCTGAAGCATTATCTGAATCATCAAAAAATGCTTCTATATCCTTCAAAACTTCCACATCAACATATGACTTCTTTTCATTCTCAACATTTTCAAAAACTTTTACATATAAAGAATCAATAATTCTTCATGTTTCTCTATTGAGAAATCAATATCCTCTTCCTTCTAGAGCATAGCTAATAAAAATTCCATCATCTATTCTTTGCTCAAACTTTCCAAGGATTCCACCTTTCTTCTTTATAATTCATGGACTCCCAAATACTCTTAAATGTTTTAGACTTTGTGTTTTTCCATAGAACATTTCATATGAATTCATATCTGAGTTTGGAATATAGAAGCATCAGTTCTAAATATAAATAGTAGTACTCATGGCTTGCCTCCAATAATAATGAGAAAGACTATGTTCAAGTAACATAGTTCTCCCCATTTCCACCAAACTTCGATTCATTATTTCAGCAACCCCATTTTGTTGAGGTGTGTATGGTGAACTAAACTCATGCCAAATTCCATTTTTCTCAAGGTAACATTCAAAATTTTCATTCTTATACTCCCCACCATTATCAGTTCTTTACTTCTTCAATGAATACTCACATTCCTTTTCTTCTTTCCTCCTGAAACTCTTAAACATTTTCAGAGCATCTGACTTATGTTTCATGTACATAACACAAGTAATGCGAGTAAAGTCATCAATGAAAGTAATGAAGTACTTATCCCCATTTATTGATTGCTTGCTCAAATTTCCACATATATCAGAAGGTATAAGTTCCAAGGGTTGTTTTGAACGAATTTCAACTCTATTATGAAAATATTTTTTAATCGTCCCTTTTTCACATATAGTGCAGCACCAATATCTTTTTCTTGATAAATATTGCATATCTCGGACACTGTCTCGCGTTGATAACTTACACATGTTTCTCTGACACATATTTCCCAGCCTTTTATGCCATAACTGAATTTCATCCACCATGCCCATGTAACGCGAATTTTTTACATCACCAACTTCGAACAAGTTTCCTTTTGTATGTTGCCCTCTTGTAACTATATTTCCATGACTTTCACATTTCACAACGAACCCATATTTTCTAAATATAACTTTTTTTCCCTCATCACAGAGATGTGAAACACTATGAAGATTATTTTTCAAACCATCAACATATAACGTTTTCTTATATTTCATTTTTTCTTTTCTGGTGATGGCTGATCCAACACCTTTTATTCTCAGAGATTCATCATTTACAAATTTAACAGTTTCTTCTTTGAAGTCTTTTACATTCTTTATCAACTTTAAGTCACCTATCATATGATAAGAACACCCACTATCAAGAATCCTTGGACTTTTTCCTTCTGTATCTTTCAAATCAGTTTCGACAATAAGAGCTTTTTGTTCTTCTTTTTCCTTCACTTTCTGTTGTGCTTCCTCCAATTTCCTAGCCGAGTCAATGTGTTCTGGCTAGACAACCATGCACTCTTTCTTTTCAGACTTATCAGACCTATCCCTTTTAGATTTTAAAAACTCTATCTTTTGAGAATTATTAAGAATATTTTGTTGCTTTGGTACCACACTAAGATAGCCTTTGGAAAGATGTCCAGTTTGATTACATCCTTCACAAATAGTTTCCAGTAGTTGGAACATATTCTAAACTTTCACACCAGTCTTCTCATATATCTTCTGAAATTTATTTGGAGACTTTATATTTGGAAAGGATTTAATCCCCCTCAATCATTGTCTTTCAAAACGTGTGGAATAGTTTTAATGTTGTTGGTTGAACCGACACATATTTTCTATGTGTCTGAATCCACCACAATACCAGTTATAACCATAGAAAGAATATTTTCCTCTAAAACTTCTATACTGACCAAATTTTTGAACATGTTTCTCAACAACCTTATTAATATAACTATGTTAACCATTAACCTTCATGTTTTCATTTGTAACTCCCTTTCTAATTTCATCTTTACCAGCACCATATGTATTAGAAGTCTTTCTTGACTCGTGATTTTTATTCACTTCTGATTTTTCATCTTTTTTTACTTTGACCACATATATGGTCTTTCTAGCCTAGTTCTTATCAGAACTAGTTCTGTATTTCATTTCTACCTTTGAAGGTAACTTTTGTGGATCCTTGTTTGGTTCATTCATACTGTAACACTCACAAACTTCTTGATATAGAATTTTTTAAACTGATATTCATTTCTTTAGCCTTATAATGTTTCTGTTAGACAAGTTCCAACTCTTCTTATTTTTCCTTAAACATTACTTCAAGATGATCATTAAGATTCTTTGTATTTTCAAGAGAATTTTTCAGATCATCAATCTCTTTTTCCATCTTGATTTTCTCATCATTCAAACCTTCTTGATTGTTTAATGTGGAATTTTCATTTATCAGCTTGTTTTTTTTTCATCTCAAGCCTTCTGATCTTCCTTAAGCATTCTTTCAACTCTTCTTTTAGATGATATTCAAGTTGAGTTTCTTCTTCTTCTAAACTATTTCTCTCGTACTCTTCATTATTTACTGCAGCAATAAAGGTATTCTCTTTATATTTGTCAGAAAATAATTTCTTGGATTCGTATTTGATATCTTCTTCATCTTCATCTTTAGAATAAAAGAATCTTCTTTTTTATTTGAAGAACTTTTTATCCGTCCCCTTTGAAAAATATTTATCTTTGTAAGATTTTTTCTTCCACAACCTTCTTGGCCTTCTGTTATCATCATCATTGTCTTATTATTTATTCTTTTGAGGAAATTTAGCCACAAAGTGACCAATGGCTCTACACTCAAAATATTTCAAAGGAAGTTTACCCTTGTATTTTCATGTACCTATTTTCACATTCATAGAAAACAAGGATAAACTTTCATCAAAATTTTTACGTACCTCATATTCAGAATCAGATTCACCAACATCATCTTCAATAAGAGTCATCTTTGAAATCTCTCTCTTTGTATCCCTGAATGACATCTCTCAATCAGATTTTGTTTTTCCCTTCATAGTCTTCTCTCTTCTCATATCATAATTAATGAGAGTGTTATGCAAATCATCCAAAGATAATGTTTTAGTGTCTCTATCTTCTAATGAAGACACTTTAGCATAAAACTTGTCAGGTAGAATTCTCAATATCTTTTCAACAAATGTATAATCATCCAATGTTTCACTAAGACATCAAATTGTACTGACAATATCATTTATCCTGGTAATGAAATCCCCAATATATTCAGATTCTCTCATTTTCAAATCTTCAAACTTCAGTCTCTAGATTTTTTGTTTAGCCTTATTCACTTTTGTTTTTCCTTTATAGATGTTATTCAGTTTTTCCAAGATTCCATTGGCTATAGAAACACCTTTCACTCATAAAAATTCACTCTCAGAAAGAGATGAGAGTAATGCATTTTTAGCTCTTCCATCATTCTCAAGGTTCTTCTTATCGACAGGAGTAAGAGGAACCTTGTCATCAATAATAGGAAATCCATCCGTTGTAGTTTCAATAACTTCATATCCAAGAGACATAAGATAAGGAATCATTCTGTCCTTCTTGGAGTGGTAGTTCTTTCTATCAAAAATCAGAATCCCCTTACTGTTCACGCAATTTAGATTCACTATCACAACTTCTCTTCAACCACTTCAGCAAAGAATAAACAAAGGGAACATGTCCCTCTGATACCAATTGAAGTTCCCAGTCAGGATACAAGTATCACTGAGAGGGGAGGGTGAATCAGTGATGTCTTTTTCTTTTTATGTTTCCTATTTTTTGAAACAACCTTCGGCTCCTGTTAAAGATTTTCTTCCCTGCTAAACACACAAAACCACAAGAACATAAGATTTACAAGGTTCACTACTCAACAAGAGTAGCTACGTACTTGGTATGGTATAGAAACAATCCAGTACCACACAATCCACTATAAAAATCCTTTTATGTGGAATACAATGAGTAGGATATAACCTTACACTCATATAGCACTTTGAAAACAATCCAATAGTGTGTGTGCTCCCTCTTATCACAAATAGGGTAATGTAATGATTTTGTGCTTCTTAATGAACTTTTACAAATCAAATAATTCAAAAAAAATCTCCACTTTCCTACCCAGAAGCTGGTAATAACCTCTTGGTGCAGACAGATTGTGTGCCACTCCCTGCTTGCGTGCCTCCCTACTTGTGCTCCACCTGCTTGTGCGCCTCACTGCATGCGCGCCTACTCAATACTTGTGTTCCACCATTGAGCACAACTTACAACTTTTGCACCACCTTTGTCTTATACACAGACCACATCTTGAAATCACATCTCTGCTTTCACGCCACTAACGACTTGCGAGGCAAAACCTGCACGACAAAACATGCATGTCACCCTACTTTTGCGCCTTATAAATAACCCTTAGCTTGCGCGCCACTTCCTCTTGCATGCCTCCCTCTTATACATGCGCGATCAGAGCACGCTCTACTACTTATGCACATAGAGCTTAAAATTTATCTTTAAGTGTTGAGCTTCAATAAATGAAGAGGATAGTCATCTATTTATAGTCATATTTTGACTTGCGCACCACATACACTTGTGTGTTATTCCTACTTGTGTGCTACTTCATCACTTGCGCACCACTCCATCACTAGCACGACACTTTCTTTCCTTTGTCATATTTTGATATGATGATGTTGGAATATTACTTGCACGCAATATACACATGCACACCATATACACTTGTGCGCCACACTTGCATGCCGATTATACTTGCATGCCACTTTTTGACTTGCGCGCCAATGTTTAACTTGTGTGCCATTTTATTTCCATTGTCAAATTTTGATGTGATGATCCTGAAATATGATTTGTGCGCCATATATACTTCCACGCCAATAATTTCACGCCAATACTTGTGTTCCAATACTTGTGTGCCACTCTTGACTTGAACACCACTTTCTTTCCTTTTTCAAAATCACTTCATTACTCTCTCTACTCTTCATAAGGCTTGCATCAGAAGTTCTCCAAACTTATGATATTTGCGAAATAAAAATCAACAATGCATCTTCGTAGTTTCTGTTCCTTTTACAAAGTGAATTGATTTAACTTATTTGACAACAAAATACAACACTCTACAATGGCTAACTCTTAAAACTGCCTTCTCTATCCAACTTGGTCCCAACAGGGATTTATGAGAGATAAATGTTAAGTAAATTTGGTACACCTCTTTCTAAAAGGTTATATTTTTAGTTTTCTTTTTATGGATAGTATATTTTAAACTCTAGATGATGTATGTTAAATTAATATATTATATCACTATAGGTAGAATTTTTCATATTTTTCAACTTGATATAACCTTTTTTAGTGATAAATATAGTAGGAATGAACTATCGTTCTAATTGTGGATCGTAGGATCTGATAACACTTCAGGAATGACAAATTCAACCTCATTACAATGAATAAGAAAATAATGGGAAATTTTTCAAGGAATAAACAATGGTGATGTTATAATTAAAAAATTCAATTATATCTTCTCATGAAAATTCTTGAACATGAGGAAAATGTATCGTGATGTAAAAGGGTGTCTTATTATCATCATTTTTTATGATACAAATGACCTCTTTCACACATACATATTTTACGGTTTTGTGATTGTTAACATTCATTGGATCACCCAATTTCTTGTGATAAGTGATCTTTATCAATCTCTAGGATTATTTATGTGTTTCCCTTATTCCCAAGTAATTACTTATATTTTATTACATAGAGACATAGTCATGATTTATGTTTGAAAATATCTATTTTCCATATATTTCTTTTTAAAAGGATGTTTTAGTGATCATTTTTATTTTGTGGGTTTCTATAAATTAAACTTTCATGTAGTGACCCCTTGACATCTCTGATGAATTTTTGGGGTGAAATTCATTTTAAGGGGGTAGAATATAACACCTCGATATTTTGTGAATTTTTTTTCTAATTAATTTAATATTAGTTATAATTTTTATTTTCATGTAACATTGAAAATTGTTTATTTTATTTTAAATCACGTTGTTTGGATTACATGCACGATAATAAATATTAATTTTAGCTTTCTCTAAATAGAACACCAATGTTTTCTTGTGTTATTACCAACAAAAACATTCCTCGATGGCTTACATAACACGCATGATCGTGGATTATCAAACAATGATATATAATTAAAATATGATACAACCTAACAGTTAAATTAGTTTTTATGAATATTATTAACTAAAATATATTAAAATATGATTTTAAAAAAAAATATATAATTAATTAATTAGTTAAAAATTATTAAAAATTAATATAATAACCAAATGAATATAAATAGATTATTTTCATAGAAAAATATTATTATTCTCACAAGTTTTTTTAATCATAATAAATTAAATTAATTAAAATTAGTAATTAATATTAATTTAATATATATTTTATATATACAAGTATATATTTTTTATATTCATCAAATTGTTTTTGTAGTCATAACATAATATTAAAACCAATTTAACACACAAAACTCAATCTTTCTATATAGATAGTTTTATCGCCTTATAATAGTGCACCCTTTGTAAACACAATTGTAGACACATTTATAGATTTAATATCTAAAAATAAACTAAATATATTAAACTTAAACAAAATAATTATTTTAGGATAATGTTTTGTTATTTTTCTATAAGTTTTTATCTTTAATTAACAGTGAAAAATCTGAGATTTTAATTCAAAACTACTTTTTCATATATTTTTCTATATGGTAAAATTATATTTTTAATTTTATGAAAAGTTTAAATAGATGATATTTTTTCCATTAATCTAATTAAGTTAATTGGAATAAATTTCACATTGATATTAGATATATAAACATATCAAACTTTTGAATATTTCACATAAAAAATCGTGTTTCATTTTGTCTGCTGAATAAATATAAAATTTATATTTCCCAAATATATGAATTGAATTTGGTAAAATTGTTAACACCCCAAGCTTCCACGGTACGTTTCCTTTCGAATAATGTAATGGCGTGCATTGTACGCAACTTTGAGATTTTAACACACCATAACCAATCAAACTAGCCGTTATGAATAGTAATACCTACTTTTTGAAATTTTATAAATTATCTCTCTCAAAATGGACTACATTTTTGGATTCGGAATATCAAAATTATCCTAGGGTGAAATTTTGGTACTTTTCGGATAACTTTCATATTTTGATGAATAGTGAAAATTACTAAATTTTAATTAAAAACAAATTTTTTAATCAAAATAATTAATAGTGATAAATTATGAATTTGAGTGGTTTTAAAGTAAATTTTGAATATATTTTTACCATTTAATACAATGTGTGTCATTGAACATAATTTCACATTTAAACCAGACATAAACAAGTGTCAATCTTTTGATAGTTATTATCTCTTAAAAACACGCTTTTTGTTTTAACAACGGGAATTAATTTTAAATTAATTTCTTCCACTTATGTGTTTTGAATTTGGAAAAATGGATTCTGTATTTGGAATCAGGATGTTGAAATTGTGTAAATTGGTAACTTCTATTTTTAGACATTTTGGATAATTACTTCGGTAAATATTTTATTTACCATGGTTAAAGGGTAAATCAGGTAAACAAGGGTTAAAAAATAATATTATAATAATCTTAAATTACCCTAAAACGTGTCTTAACCCTATTGGTTGATACATGGTCGACCATGGGAATCTTTGGGTCGATTTTGGAACCCCATGGATCCACTTGTAAGTGATAATGACACTTTATTTTAATTAAGTTAAAATAAATACAAAAATGACACAAGCATATATCTTTTAGAAAAACAATTGTTACATAGGGTTATATATATTGGATTTTATACTATAAATATTCATTAGAAAGATAAAAGGATTTCTTACATATTTATAGTTTATTTATAATTTTCAGACATTAAATAAGTTACTTTAATTATGACACAATGGTGGTGCAGAAATTACCATAATAGTGAAAAATTAGAATAATTGATATTATAAATACCCAAATAAATATAATTTGATACTTTTATTGAACTAAACTAATTTTATATGATAACATGACATATGTGTATTGATTTAAGTAACTTTTTTCAAAGTAATAAGTCTGTTATTTGTTTCACAAAAATCAACTATTGAATAGTGTCACAATTGACATAAAAGAGTTTTTAAAATAAATATTATATTATTAATTGATATTAAATTCATAAAAATATAAGGTTCGGCCAAGAGACTTATATCATGATTGGTATATCATTAATGGACAACTTGGGGGTCTCTTGGATGTATATAGTAAGTTTATTAACTATATAATATAAAAATACAAAGTGACATGGTAAATGTCAAACTAATTAACTAAGAGTTAAAAATAAAATATAAGGTTAATATAGGGACCCAAACCTGTATAAATTCTATTATCTGAATGGTTTTAGACCTATCCCCACCTTAACCTTTGAATAATCAACTTTGGAGCCATTAGAAGCCGAATATAAATTTATTATAAATTAATATTTCTAGATTTTCCAAAGGTTCCCCTCACCCCACTTATAAAAGGGCACTCCTTCTTCTCATTTCTTCACACCTTAAAATCCTTTTCGTTTGTCCAACCCCTGCCCAAATACTATTTGAACTTCCCTAAATACAACCTATAGGCCTTAGTGCGATCATAAATCAAACCTAATGAGCCCTTTTGATCAAATCAAAAGGAAGAACCCGAAGAAGAGATAATGTTTTCACCACCCCTTTTCAAGTTCCTTTCTTATTCCACTTCTTCTTTCTTTGTTATTACCATTATAAAATAATAACTCCAGTAACATATATATACTGTGATGTTATTATAAATATGGTACAACCATATTCAGTATTCTATCCATCCTTTGAATAACATGTCACCATACGTGTGTACATACGGCTTACCGTCTCCATGTCGTGGTGTAATTGTTATTCAATATATTATTATTTGGATGGGTATAATAATGATGTGTAACTCATGTAAATAATAAATATAACATGATAATGATTCTTTATATATGATATAACATCCCATTATATATTATTTTAATATCAAAAGAATGATATTGTCGCTCGTGCGTACGTACGGACTACCGTCTCCACGAACGCGATGAGATTCATTCTCCATCATATCCATTCAAGTATAATTATAATTTGATGATTTAAAAATATAATCTAAGGACTTGACATAATTATGGATATGAATAATATACATCCCATTAATAACGAATATGGCTCATATAACAAATAATATAAAGTAAAATGAACCCGTTAACACCCGAAATGACGATAATTCTATGATATTATTAACAAATCAATGTTAAAAGATCAAATATGATATTATATTAAAGTAAATGATTCTTTGTATAATTCAATAACAATTATTTCACCATTATACATGAGGTTAACCTACCTTTGACCAAGGAAAAAGTACAAAGTATGTGGTTTCTTAACTCAATCTTAATTTCGTGAGAATTCCATTGTTCACCACTTAATTATTTCATGTGGTGTATGTGTACTGCCCATGATTGTATTAATTGTGTAATATACTTTAATTTATTTGTATTTACATAATCATGGTATGATACTTCTTTCATGGTTGTATGTTTCGTAAGTTACCTAATCGATAAGGGAATTTGAGATTTCAATTTCCACTCATTTGGATTTGCGCATATTTCATTGATTATATTACCCCAAGATTATGTGTAGAATCACTATTCATTTGATTATGTCATAATTTCCACTCCCCTTCCTATGGATATACTTTTGATACACATAATCACTCCATTGATAATTCTCAAGTCATTGATATGAATTTGATAAGAGTAATTTCAACTCATTCACCATTTGTTGAGTTAAACATCCAATTCATTGGTGTTGTTTTTACAAGATTATGTGTGAATATCCATTGATTGTTTTACACTGAATATCCAATCATATTTAGTGTATTTATATTTGTCACACATAACTATGTCGTTGATTTATCCTTAACCTAATGATACAGCCTTTATGAGAGATTGCATCTCAACTTAAATTCCATTGAGATTTCTTTGTTGTTATACACAAAATCACTTTTATGTGGTGTATATAATGTACTTTGACATAGTATATCATGAATCCCTTTATTCTCATGATATTAAAATGTTTTGATTACCTCAATTATTTGTATTCAAGTGTCTCTCTTTTGGTTAGAATCTCTAACTAAAATACAATTTTTAAATGTTTTAAAGACTTATTCATCTAAATCTTTCTCATTAATGTCCATGTTTTAAAAATGGTTTTAACGATTTATTTATATGGACATTAAAGTTTAGAAATTAAAACTCATTTTAAAAAGTTTCAAAGTGTTATGGGACACTTTGATTCAAAAATCTATTTTTAAATGGATTCTTGACAAATAGTGTGACTTTTAAATGATTTCAAGAAAAAGGGGGATATTTCTCTCAAATAGTTTTGATGATTATTTTCATCTCTGTCAAAATCCTTCATTATTCTTGATTGAGTTTAATGTGATATAATAAAATCTTACATATTGTATCGAATGAGTTATGTTTGACTGTGGATGTGCTATTTTTATACCATTCATGGTTTGTGGTTGAAGTATTGACATTTCGTATGCTAGTTTTAATATGAATGTTTTTGTTATGTTTAAACATGTTCATATCAGGAATGCATTGGACTTAATAAGTGATGGGTGGAGCCCGCTATAGCTCCTCGATGCATCGGTAGGTCTCATGAGACAAACTAGTGTCTTGGCACAAGGCCTTGGCAAAATCTTATTTGTAGTCTTGGCATGAGGCCTTGGCTATGTGGTTATGATAGTTTGGCATTATGCGTTCCATCATTATGAAAGTGGTTATTGATATTGCATGGGATTGTTCTACTAGTAGAATATCCATGTGAGTAAGTAAATGGAATTATTTTATTTTATCTTTGCCATTTTATGCTGAAGTTCAAGTTTAAAAGGCTTTTGTTTTAGTTATAAACTGCCTTAAGTGTTTATTATTATCTATGAAAGCTTCGGCTATAATGTTATCCTTACTGAGCATATGAGCTCACCCCTTTCAATGTTTTATTTTTACCAAGATTATGAAGAAGTAATTTATGAATGACCAGCAGGGATAGTATGAGGGGATATGAAGACAAGATGTTTTTTTATGATGTAATGTAAAACTTTATGGATGTATCTAGTTATTCCAAGTCTAGTAAACTAATCGGTCTTTAGAGACTAGATCTTTCTTGTGATCATGCCAATGTTATGTAATAATGCACCGACTCTGGGTAACTGGGGTCGGGGTGTTACAGTTGGTATCATAGGAAGTTTAGTACAAACCTTGGAAGCTATATTTAGATAAACTCTGATTAGAACATGTAGACCTAAGATGAACTTTGAGGATTAGTATAGAAGAACTTCCTAGAATTTTGGTATTGCAGAGATATTGTGAGTTTTCTGAGCAATACATCCTTGTCTAGATATGAGCAGGTAGAGGCGGCTCTAGCATAGATGTACCTAGGGGTAAAACCCGAAAACACCGCTTTAAGCTAGACTCGAACGGGAACTGGTGCACGACAATGGGCCTTGCTGCACTCTTGGTTACGACACTCCCGGGGGATATGCTTAGGATAATTTATATTTTCTTTACAAACCTATTTAAGTAATATATATATATAAGATGAGAGTAAATGACCTTGGTTAATCCTAATATGTTTCAAATTGAGAATATGGTGACATTTTAATCTCTAAATGATTTTTCAAATACTATTACTCACACAATGCTTTCTGGTTTTAGTCAATGGATGGATTCCAAGGAAGTCATAGTGACTTTGAGAATGATGTACAAGGTGGGAACGGTGGTGGAAATGAGCAACAAAATGGAATGTTGATATGCGTAAAGGATATCGTCTTTATGCCAAATCGGTTTTCCAAAAATATGATCAACAACATATATATTAACCAACTCCCAGACACAACAAGGAAGAGAAAGGTGATGAATGATAAGAGCTCCAGCAATGGAGACCATGGAGAGAAGAACCCTCAATTTTCATCATGTGGGAAATGTGGAAGGAGACACCCAGGAAAGTGTCTCAATAGGACAACGAAATGCTTTACGTGCGGGAAGGAAGGATATAAAGTGAAGAATTGCCGACGAAAAATGAAGAGTACTATGGAAGAATATAAAAATTGTCCCAAGAGTCCATTTACAGTCATTTTCCGTAAATGTAGGGGACCTGGCCATTACCCGAGTGAATGTCCTATTCTATAGGATATTTTCTTGGTCAAAGAAGAAGCCATGTGGAAATAAATGGTTGGAGAAATGTTTAAAAAGTATTAGTGCTCCTTGTTTATGGGTTTACTTTGGAATAATTTTCTCTTGTATTTGTAACCCTGCAGTTTGCCATGTGAGAATGATATTTGAGGAAGAATTATCTCTTCTCTTGTGGAAATAGGTATAAATGGCCATTTGGTTTTATTTGATCATTGGGGTTTGAGAGAATTATAAGTTATTATAATTTGGGATGAAAATTCAAGGTATGATATAACATTTGTGGTTAAATTATGTTATTTTGAGGAATTTATCTCATTTTGGTAATATTATAAAATATAGTTTTTGAAAAAGGACAACACGTAGACCGTGTGACAACCCGTTGCGTCGGACAAAGCTGGGGGAATCGAACCCACAACAAAAGTGCGATTGGGATTTATCACCTACCACTGGAATAAGTGAAGTCCCTGGTTAGTGTGACTATTTTCTTTAGTTAAATGATTTTATTGATCAATAATATGTTGATTTGGGTTTTTATGTCTTGTCAAATGAATACCCTTAGTATAGGAAAATGATTTGGTGATTAAGTGATAAATGCTATTTTGGAAGATGTTCACTTTGTTGGGAACACTATATGTCCAAGGAAAATAGAATACTATGGGATGTCATTAGAGTAGTAATGGTGTATTTTTATCTATGTTTTTATTGTGGATCTATAGTGATTTGGGTTATTTATCGAAATGATTAACCTATAATAAAGAATATGTGCTTAGGTTAATTACTTTTAATTATGTGACTTTAAGAGTAGATGATGTTATTTGGAGATACAATTTAACCTGGAAGACTACATTCTTATAAGTTTTGGGTTTCAATATTAGTTTGGATTATATTGAAGGATTTTAAGGAAAATTTATTATTGAATGGTATTTATTTAACTTTTGGGTATTGTTGGTTTAATTTTAGAAATTAAGATTAGTATTTTTTTCTCTAATGGAATATACATTTGGGGGATCATCAGATCTTATACTAACCATTTTGGTTTTGATTAATCTCTAAAGACAATTTAAATATATATTTTATCCTACATGGATCATGTATTTCTATAGAAGTTTATTCTGGCTCTTTTATTGTGACCAACTCTTCTTGAATACTCGTTATTCAAAAAAATAAGTTAGTGGTAAAAAGTTATTAAATAATGAAACTCTACTTAAAATGTAAGTATATCTCTTTATGTTCTTAGTCAATATCATAAATTAATTCCTCATCCTTATGTAATGTAACTTAAAACAAAACAAAAAATGTTGTCCGTTTACTTTCCTACTAGGAGACTAATGGCCGTTTGTCCCAACACAAGTTTGTGGTTTTATTATTGTTAAATTTATCCTGATCATGATTTCTATCCCTCTCCATCAGAACTTGAGACTTAGTTTATCATCCATATCCATGTTTTCCTACATAGAATCCGAGTATGGGTTATCTTGGTTGACCTTTATACCTCTCTTTATTTCTTTTAAAGTGACGGTTTTATTGACTCTTTTTCTGATGTGGGACTTTCCATTATATTCCCAAGCACAATTTTAAAAATTGTGAGGACGCAATTTATTGAAGGATGGTAGAATGTAACACCCCAAGCTTCCACGGTACGTTTCCTTTCAAATAATGCAATGGCGTGCATTGTACGCAACTTCGAGATTTTAACACACCATAACCAATCAAACTAGCCGTTATGAATAGTAATACCTACTTTTTAAAATTTTATAAATTCTATCTCTCAAAATGGACTTCCTTTTTGGATTCAGAATATCAAAATTAGCCTAGGGAGAAATTTTGGTACTTTTCGGATAACTTTCATATTTTGATAAATAGTGAAAATTACTAAATTTTAATTAAAAACAAATTTTTTAATCAAAAAAATTAATAGTGATAAATTATGAATTTGAGTGGTTTTAAAGTATATTTAGAATATATTTTTCCCATGTAATACAATTTTGGTCATTGAACATAATTTCACATTTAAACCAGACATAAACAAGTGCCAATCTTTTGATAGTTATTATCTCTTAAAAACACGCTTTTTGTTTTAACAACGGGAATTAATTTTAAATTAATTTCTGCCACTTCTGTGTTTTGAATTTGGAAAAATGGATTCCATATTTGGAATCAGGATGTTCAAATTGTGTAAATAGGTAACTTTTATTTTAGACATTTTGGATAATTACTTCGGTAAATATTTTATTTACCATGGTTAAAGGGTAAATCCGGTAAACAAGGGGTAAAAAATAATATTATAATAATAATAAATTATGCTAAAATGTGTCTTAACCCTATTGGTTGATACATGGTCGACCATGGGCATATTTGGGTCGATTTTGGGACCCCATGGATCCACTTGTAAGTGATAATGACACTTTATTTTAATTAGGTTAAAATAAATACAAAAATGACACAAGCATATATCTTTTAGAAAAACAATTATTACATAGGGTTATATATGTTCGATTTTAGACTATAAATATTCATTAGAAATATAAAAAGATTTCCTACATAATGATATTTTATTTATAATTTTTATACATTAAATAAGTTAATTTATTTATGACACAATGGTGATGCAGTAATTACCGTAATAGTGAAAAATTAGAATAATTGATATTATAAATACCCAAATAAATATAATTCGATACTTTTATTGAATTAAACTAATTTTCTACGATAACATGACAGATTAGGATTTATTTAATTAACTTTTTTTGAAGTATTCATTTTGTTATGTGTTTCACAAAAATCAACTATTGAATAGTGTCAAAATTGACATAAAGGAGTTTTTAAAACAAATATTATATTATTAATTGATATTAAATTCCTAAAAATCTACGTTTCGTCAAAGAGACTTATATCATGATATTTATATCATTAATGGACCACTTCGGGGTATCTTGGATGTATATATTAAGTTTATTAACTATATAATATAAAAATACAAAGTGACATGGTAAATGTCAAACTAATTAACTAAGAGTTAAAACTAACATATAAGGTTAATATAGTGACCCAAACCTATCTAAATTCTATTTTCTAAATGGTTTGCTACCTATACCCACCTTAACCTTTTAATAATCAACTTTGGAGCCATTAGAAACCGAATATGAATTTATTATAAATTAATATTTCTAGCTTTTCCAAAGGTGCCCCTCACCCCTCTTATAAAAGGGAACTCCTCCTTATCATCTATTCACACCTTCAAAGCCTTTCGGTTCGGCCAAACCCTGCCCCAATACTCTCTCAACTTCCATCACTACATCCTAGAGGCCTTAGTTTGATCAGAAAGCCAACCTAAGGAGCCGTTTTGATCAAATCAAAAGGAAGAACCTGAAGAAGATGTAATGTTTTCACCACCCCTTTTCAAGTTCCTTTCTTCTTCCACTTCTTCTTTCTTTGTTATTACCATTATAAAATAATAACTCCAGTATAATATATATACTGTGATGTTACTATAAATATTGTACAACCATATTCAGTATTCTATTCATCCTTTGAATAACATGTCACCATACGTGCGTACGTACGGCTTACCGTCTCCACGTCATGGTGTAATTTGTTATTCAATATATTATTATTTGGATGGGTATAATAATGATGTGTAACTCATGTAAATAATAAATATAACATGATAATTATTCTGTATATATGATATACCATCCAATTATATATTATGTTAATATCAAAAGAATGATATTTTCGCTCGTGCATACGTACAGACTACAGTCTCCACGAACGCGATGAGATTCATTCTCCATCATATCCATTCAAGTATAATTATAATTTTATGATTTAAAAATAGTATCTAAGGACTTGATATCATTGTGGATATGAATAATATACATCCCATCAATAACGAATACGGATAACATAATAAAGAATATAAAGTAAAATGAACCCGTTAACACCCGAAATGGCGATAATTCTAAGATATTATTAACAAATCATTGTTAAAAGATCATATATGATATCATATTAAAGTAAATGATTCTTGTATAATTCAATAACAATTATTTCACCATTATACAGGAGCTTAACCTACCGTCAACCAAGAAAAAGTACAAAGTAAGGGGTTTCTTAACTCACTCTTAATTTCATGAGAATTCCATTGTTCACCACTTAATTATTGCATGTGGTGTATGTGTACTGCCCATGATTGTATTCATTGTGTAATATACTTTAAACTATGTGTATTTACATCATCATGTTATGATACTTCTTTCATGGGTGTATGTTTCGTAAGTTACCTAATCGATAAGGGAATTTGAGATTTCAATTTCCACTCATTTGGCTTTACGCATATTTCATTGATTATATTACCCCAAGATTATGTGTAGAATCACTATTCATTTGATTATGTCATAATTTTCACTCCCCTTCCTGTGGATATACTTTTGATACACATAATCACTCCATTGATAATTCTCAAGTCATTGATATGAATTTGATAAGAGTAATTTTAACTCATTCACCATTTTTTGAGTTAAACATCCAATTCATTGGTGTTGTTTTTACAAGATTATTTGTGAATATACTTTGATTGTTTTACACTGAATATACAATCATATTTAGTGTATTTATATTTTTCACACATAACTATTTCATTGATTTATCCTTAACCTAAGGATACGGCCTTTATGAGAGATTTCATCTCAACTTAAATTCCATTGAGACTTCTTTGTTGTTATACACCAAATCACTTTTATGTGGTGTATATAAAGTACTTTGACATAGTATATCATGAATCCCTTTATTCTCATGATATTACAACGTTTTGATTACCTCAATTATTTGTATTCAAGTGTCTCTCTTTTGGTTAGAATCTATAACTAAAATACAATTTTTAAATGTTTTAAATGCTTATTCATCTAAATATTTCTCATTAATGTCCATGTTATAAAAATGGTTTTAAGGATTTATTTATATGGAAATTAAAGTTTAGAAATTAAAAATCCTTTTAAAAAGTTTCAAAGTGGTATGGGACACTTTGATTCAAAAATATATTTTTAAATGGCTTCTTGACAAATAGTGTGACTTTTAAATGATTTCAAGAAAAAGGGGGATATTTCTCTCAAATAGTTTTGATGATTATTTTCATCTATGTCAACATCCTTCATTATTCTTGATTGAGGTTAATGTGATACAATATAACCTTCCATATTGTATCGAATGAGTTATGTTTGACTGTGGATGTGCTATTTTTATACCATTCATGGTTTGTGGTTAAAGTGTTGACATTCCGTATGCTAGTTTTAATACGAATGTTTATGTTATGTTTAAACCTGTTCATATAAGGAATGTATTGGACCTAATAAGTGACGGGTGGAGCCCGCTATAGCTCCTCGATGCATCAGTAGGTCTCATGAGACAAACTAGTGTCTTGGCACAAGGCCTTGGAAAAATCTTATTTGTAGTCTTGGCACGAGGCCTTGGCTATGTGGTTATGATAGTCTGGCATTATGCATTCCATCATTATGAAAGTGGTTATTGATATTGCATGGGATTGTTCGACTAGTAGAATATCCATGTGAGTAAGTAAATGGCATTATTTTATTTTATCATTCCCATTTTACGCTGAATTTCAAGTTTAAAAGGCTTTTGTTTTAGTTATAAACTGCCTTAAGTGTTTATGCTTATCTATGAAAGATTCTGCTATAATGTTATCCTTACTGAGCATCTGAGCTCACCCCTTTCAATGTTTTATTTTTCCCAAGATTATGAAGAAGTAATTTATGAATGACCTGCAGGGATAGTATGAGGGGATATGAAGACAATATGTTTTTTATGATGTAATGTAAAACTTTATGGATGTATCTAGTTATTCCAAAGTTACTGAACTAATCGGTCTTTTGAGACTTGATCTTTCTTGTGATCATGCCAATGTTATGTAATAATGCACCAACTCTGGGTAACTGGGGTCGGGGCGTTACAAAATTGATTCTATATATTGAATAAGAAGGTAAAAAATAGGTTGAATGGTCGATTTTATTTAGATATAAATATGTTACCATTGTAACAAAATTATCCACCATAGTAAATGTAAAATTTTGACAATAGTTAAAATTAAAATGTAAAAGCTTAACATATCTAAAAAATACAAAATTTAAAGGGTGTTTAATGTGTGGATCGACCCTAACTAGTCTATAAAACATTAATTAAAAGTACAATTCTTTTAATTTACTTTAACCTCTATATAATTATATTTTATTATAAAATAATCAATGAATTAATCACTTGAACTCACCTCTCCTCAAGTATAAAAAACAACCCTCGCATGACTATCTCGACCCATAAGGATTTTTAGATCTTAAAATATCTTCCCAAAATACTCCTCCTCACTCTCCCCACGTTCATGTGCTAATGTATCACCAAAATACAAAATCCTAGGCCCTTATATGTCTTTCAAGGAGGGGATATTCAATAGATAATTTTCTCCAAGTACACCTCTTAATTTCATTTCTTTTTATAATTTGTTCTAAACTCCTTCACACATCAATTAATGATAACACCATAATAATTTACATAATTTATTGTTATTTTTATAATGTAATATATTATATCCATTTTATTTATCACCTCCTCTTATTCAAAGAAGTGAAATTGTTGTCCATGTTATGATGATTAATCACCTCTGTGAATAATGTTTTTGTTCTTTTTCCATTACCACCATCATGGATTGTCATGAAAGTATTTTTAGGGTAAAATAATATTTATATATGTTTTTTTAACCTATTTAATTTTTTTTAAATGTTATATTAAATATAACTTCATGCTTTCCATACTGTGGTTATACAATAACATTATTTGTGGAAGTGTAGACTACCACCCCCTCAAGGCTCTCCGATTCTTTCACGCTATGCATGGAATGTATTAAGAATAATTTTAAAAAATATGTAAATTATATGACATATATATTATAATTAAATTATAATATACATATGTATCATAAACTTTTAAATATTTTAATACAAAAAGAAAAAATAGAAATAGTGTTCATGCGTATGTATGGCCTACCTTCTCCATGAACGGTGTGTTCCATTTAATTTTTATATCTATTATATATATTAATATATTGAATTTATATTATATATAAATAATGCATTACATTATTTAATTATCTAAATCATGATCCATGTAATATGATAATGAATATCAAATCAAAACACATACGATAATGAAATTGATTATTACCCAAAATGTTCCATTAAATTAGAATTGTTAATAAATGGGAAATAAAAAATCATAAAAGAGTAAGATATGATATGATAAATATTATTATAATTTTTGGAATAAGTTAATTTTTTTTTTAAATCGTTATAAAAGTTTTTTAGATGTGTACAGGGAGTATCAACCCTAAGGTATTGGAATTATGTCTCAAATTTAATTTTTGTGATATATAAGCCATGATCACCACCTATTTTCTATATGAGGTGTATGTACTACCACTATTATATTTTATATCAGGAATAAATTTATCTTCATGGTATTTAAATATTCATTTTACGATATGGGGTTTATGATTTCATTATTCAAAGTGGTATGGGATGCTTTGAATGTTTAAAGAATTAATCCTCTCCCCATTTCAATATTCATGATATCGTTTTACATAACTATTTATAGGAATATTAAAGGTATTAAAAAACTATGTTCATTTTTAATTTATTTAAAATGTTTTAAAAAATTATTATTTTTCTGGTTTTATGTAATGGATAATTAATCAATGTAATTATTAACTGAGATTGTTTATACATAATTATTTACTGGGGTCTATTTATCATCCATGTCAAAGTTTTCTAAAAAAAATTTCATAAAAATATTTACAATTATACTATGGATGTTTAATGTATTTTTTACCCATTTTATATCTTTGATTACATGTTTTGAAAGGAATCTATATTTCTTTTTCAAAATGAGGTACTTTTTTACTTTTCTGACAAAACTATGAGAAAAATGTTTTAATATATATGGAATGAATGGATTTTTAGGATTTCATAAATCTTTATTTACCTGAATATTGCTTTAAAAATTTTCATGTTTGTCTTAAAATAAATTCATTTCATTTAAAATTTCATGGTGTTTTAATACAGGAAAATGTTTTTGACGAAGAAATGATATTTTCCTCAATAATCAATTTCAAGTGTTATGCCAAAATTATTTTCCATCTTGGATACAATTCCTTAGTAATATCACTATTATTCCTATTTTTTATTCTGATTATGATATTTAAAAAAATACATTAGATTACCCTAGATTATTTAATAATGGAATGATATTATCGTAACCCATTTAATACATTGGGTTATTCTATGATGAAATCGTGAAACTAAAATGACAATGGTTGTGAATCCTAACATCCATGATAGTACGTGGAGTTAACCCATACAAATAGTATAGTCTTGGCAGCAATTTTTTGACATAATGGAAACACCAAATGTCCCTAAGTACTTCTTTTTTATTGGTATGGTTAGTTCGATGAGTGTGCACACTGTAGGTTGCTTCTTGGTATGGGCCACATTCTCCACATCCCTCTATTCATACAATAAAAAGGTTTTTTGTTCATTGTCACATGAATTCAGAGGGTACATCAACCACACATCCTATATATATGTAGAGCTATCCTAGACCATTATCTTTAATTGAAATTGTAGATAGTCCTACTGAGGTTAGTCCTAGAGGAACATCACTAAGTGTTCTTGATATCGGACCCAACCCCATATTCTTAGCTTTAGAGGGTGCACCATCTATAGTAGTGGAGGATCCCCCTACATGGGAAACTAAACGTAGATAAACTAAATATTTTATTATTTCACATCCAACTTATATACCTATATTGGTAGATAAGAAGAGTTGAATTCCTTATGCTTCTAGGGAACACTATGCTGTGAAAAGATGGGCATGGAATCAAATATACACTATCATCACAAAAACCCCACTAGAAACATTTTTAAATGAGGAGGAAACCCTTTGGTTGTTGTTCCTTGACTTGAGATAAGTTGGTTTTAAATAATAGGGCTTTCAGCTTCTTGAGTATCAAGTTATTATAGATTTTTCGGACCTAGCTGAGTGCCAAAAGGACCGGTCTTAGTTTAACCCCTCTCACCATCATACATAAACCATATTGGATATTAAAACTAATTTTCACCACCTCATAGCTGGAGAATCCATTTATTATGACCAAGTGGTTTCTCAGACCGAAGATATAAGGGAGTGCAAGGCTCATTTTCCCAGGTTAAAGGCACAACTATCAACTGCAAGTTCCAATTTTGAGGTCATTAAATATAATTGAGGAGATATTAGGTCAATTGTTAAACTTATGCATCAATCAGTTGAATATGAAGCTAAAAATATGAATTATTCAAAGAAACCCCTTAATGGCCCACATCATGTGGTCACTGGTCTGTTGGTACGATCTAGTCAGGCTGCATTGTAATTATCTGGATTTTCCTGTGCCCCTCCCTTTTTGGTTTTCACATCAGTGATAAACTCCATATTATGGATGTTCCCTGATTCTTACATAATGGAAAAATCTTTTCCACTTCCTATTATTTTAATTTATCTTCTCCTAAGATGATTATATCCACTAGATATTTATTTCTGTCATGATATGGGGTAATTAAATTGAAATTATCCAAACAATATCTAATTTCTTCTTGATCCAAGTGACTTAGTGAGTATAATTTGATTATTTCTAAGGTTAATTGAAGGAACCTACAATATTTGTGTGTTTTTTATGATACATTCCTAATATTTTCATAATACTATCATTTTATTAGTAGGAATAATATGAACTTTTCTTAGGATTCCCATTACGGTTTTTGTCCTAACAAGAATTGTATCTTTTAAATTTTTGGATACTTGATAATTTGACTAAACCACACAAAGTGTAGGTTTAGTGAGATAACTGTAGACTTTTAACCAGAGTAAACACTACTGGTTTTCATTACGGATAGTTTCAAATCCCTTTCCATAGGTAGTTTAAAGTCTTACACATATGGGATATCATTACTAATGTTTTACATCAAATATCTTTAACCATAAATTATGTGGTAAGGGCCCCCAGGTAGTTTATTGGTTTAGAATTAACTAATTTTTTCTATACATGAGTGATGTATTTTTATTGAAAATGGTTTTATTTTTTCTAAATATGATATAGGATATGGGGAAAGTATATGAGGAGTAAGAGTAAGAATGGTTTCTAACACAATGTTACTGAAGAGGGAATATAGTGGTAAGAAATCCACTCATGATAATGAATCGGTATCTGGTTGACTGGCCTTTTTTATAGGTGACATATATAGATACAATGAAGTTATGTTATGCATAGTTAAGTAGAGTTTCCCTCAAATCACTGACTATCCATTTCTGATATCTAGGTGGTTTTATGGGACTTTGGATTATGCAAGACCATAAGGATTATATTTTTAAAGAAGAGGTTTTTTTAGACATTTGGTGGAATCCAGGTCAATTTAAAATAATTAATTTGATATAATACCAATATAAATATGGCTTCTGTAAAAGAGGATTAAATAATTTCATACTTTTAATGTCGTTCAACAAGGACATCGGTAGTGTAGTTTAGTGTCTTACTGTGAGGACATTCGTGATCTAACAACCTATTTTAAAGAAATGGGTATACAATTCACAATTTTCATGGAAATATGACCATAAATGTTCTACTATATTCATACATGAAGGTAGAAAGGTGTTTAAATTGTAATCCAAGGGGATTTTTAATCTAATTATTGGTATCGGACGTAAACTTCATATGCTGTACAGAGGTAGGAAAATCCTCTCATAAGGAAAAAATTTTCTTTAGTTGATAGGCCATTTTGTAGGAAAAATATGAAGATCTATTAGGGAATATTGTGCATACTCAATCAGAGGTCTACTCAAGACACTAACCTTCCATCTCTGATAGCTAGAGAAGGTTATGGGGATTCAGACCTTTCTAGACATAGAGTGTGGTACATCAAAGGGGGTTAACTGAACATAAAAAAGGGTGAATTTAGAGTCATAATTTCTTATTGTAAATTATAGAGATGTTTCCCACTATGTAGGTGTGAGGAGGTTACCAATGCAGTACCAACCCATGCACATGGTGAAAACATTGGTAGTAGAGTTTAATATCATGCGGTAAAGAAATTGTGCTTGTTACATTCTCCCATGAAATAATATCTAATGCAAGAGAGTGTAGATTTTTTATTTTTAGGGTAAAAATTCACCATTGGGGAAAATAGCACATTGGAGTCCTCTAGGTAGATCCACATAATGCGTTGGAACATTGGGGAAAATATTATTTTTTGTGTCTGAATTTCCTTATATAGGTATGACCCACACACAATAAAAGTGGGGACATTTATATCTCATAGAGAGACCTGAAATATAATGCTTCGGTGTCACCATCTATCATATGAGGGAAAAAGTCAATCACTACATATTTATTTTAATTTTTCCCATATAGGTCTGACCCATGAATTTGGATGGGAAAATTTTAATATCGAGGGTGATTGAAATAGTATATAAATATGCATATGTCGTTATATATCATGTATGAGTAGGGATCATGCTACACATAGTTATTGGTATCATATAGTTCAATGTAATTTGATTTGGAATTTATCCATGTAGTTTAATGTCATGCGATTAGGATGACAGCTGAAATGTTTAGTTTCATGTTGAGATGATAAATTTCTACAGAAACCATGAATGATTAGAGTAAAATCAGTCCAAGATATTCAAAAAATCTCTGGTAATGAGGGTGAAACAATGTGTAAAACATGATTAAGAGGTTCCTCTGATTAGGAGGAATGATATAGGGTATGAGATCCATTGGGGTGTATAGATGTAGGAAAATCCTACCTTGAGGAAAAATATGTATCTAGTTGATAAGACTATTTTGTGGGAAATATTTATAGAGTCACTGAGTCATATTATTCATAGTCAAATTGAGTTGTCCTCAGAACACTGACCATCCATTTATAAGGACATGTATATTTATAAATATTCAAAATTTCCCAGTGAAAAGACATTGAAGAATGGAAGGTGGATTCTGGGAATGTAAGAAATATCTCATCCATGATTTTTCATGAACTATGAAATCCCCTATATAGATCTAACTCATACCTATGAGTGTTTCTATTTAATTTATGGATCCCTAAATAGGGGAACTAAATTATTGACCTCTTGCATAAATTTAGATACAAGAACATTTTTCTATTCTTTGTTTTGTGGATTGGACTAGGATAATGGGCATAGACCCCTCTATGTTTCTCATTAGAAGGATAATAAATCCATACATAGTTCTTGAGGGATCATGGTGGGGATCTTGTTAATATAAAATGAAGGGGGGGGGGTTAAACATGATATACTATATGACCAATTCCAGAGGTGAACTCCTTTCCTGTGAGGTCATCGTAATAGTGTTTCATAGTTTATCTCCATACAATCAGAAGATTAGTGACATGATTTAACGACATGTTCCTATTACAGATCTAAAATAAATGTTCCTATGAGAGTTTCATAGTGAGGATACTATAAACTATCATCAATCAGGATCCAAGGGGTCTTATACCTCACTACACACTCCGAATGGGAACTCAGGCCATTGGGAAGAAAGGTTAAATGGATCTGAAGTTGGGCCCAAGATATGACCTTCGGGTGTCGAAACGTATCCCATGTTAATGGGAATCAAGCCACATATAGTTCATAGATATAAACCTCCATATATTGGTTTGTCCTATATACAAGGAGTGGGGGTGTTTTCACTTTTTTACTGATGGGGGGGGGGGGGGATGGGCATGAGATATGACATATGGGAATCACTAAATATCTTAGGAGGGCATGAATCAATCCATGCATTGTTCTGATAGAGATTCACCACGCTGGACTAACCCATACATAGAGTTGGACACTTTTCCCATTACTCATGGCTAGGCCCCGGACATAGAGTCTGGGAATCAAAACGTATCTCATTGGAATGAGAATCAAGAAACACATAGTTACTTTGAAATAGATTTCCTATGAGGAGCTGATTCTCAGGTAAAATAGGTAAATTTCAACCTTCACTTGTAGAGATCTACCACATGTGTGATATATCATTGATGAGAATGAGGATCTCAATATAGTTTCACGTCATGTAGTTAGGATGATAGATGAAATGAAGTTTAACATCTTGCAGTAAGGACCTTGGTCACCCAACGTAAATGGACATGAATATTGTATCATGTAGTTTAATTTCAAGTGATTAGGATGATAACTCTTAGTTTACTATCATAGAGTTTGGACCATGTTCATAGTCTATTGGCATGCATCTAGGACAATGTCAGCACAGTTTAACGTCGTTTTGCATGACATTTGTGTTATGCATTTTAATCTCGTACATCAATGACTTATCACCCTATAGTTTAATGTCTAGTGGTAAAGATCTTGTTCACATTGCATGAAGAGATGTTCATATTGTATCCTACAGTATAACATGTTTCAATTAATGAAATGACTCTCATTTTACAATCTTATATTTTGTAAAATATACACTGATTATTTTCATATGCCTAAGATAAGGGAAATATAGTTTCATATCATATTGTGGGAAATTTGTACTATGTGGTTTAATTTCATACAATAAGGACTTCTCACCCTATAGTTTAATGTATTTGGATTATGAAAGTTTAACTTTATTACATGAAATATTTCTTTAGGATTATTTCATTTTTAGTGGATGAAATGAGTTGGTTATCGATTTCAATTAATGAATAAGTTCTATTAGAGTAGACCTTGTGTATTACATATCGTCCTTCACATATTGGTTCCAATTTTGTAGGTTTATTTCCAAGTATCATTGGAGTTTTGAGAACCAAGACCATTTACCCATTGAGGAATGACCAAAAGAGAACCTTATCTTGAACCCTCGTGCAATCTAGTTTTGGTAAACATCGAAATGGTTCATAGTATGAAATATATTTTAATTATGTCATTCCAATTCATCCATTCACTTTTAGGATTTCTCATCTATGGATAATTTTTCATAGATGGAAACATGAATTGAGGTAAGTTGATATTTAATATGCTCAACTTCCTTGGTCTCTTACACTAATGAATGTGGGGTTTCATGGGTAGTGGTATAGGTCATGGATTGGTAGGCCCATAGAGCATGGTGGATCTGGTCCATCCAAGATGTATTATCCTTATCCTCCATCTTTTAGAGTATGTTGTATAGTGTCTTGTGGAAGTCTTATATCTATCTGTTATCCATTGCATGATAGTGGAATGAATGGTTGGTCTTGATACAATAATCTTGATATAATCTCTCTAACTCAAGATAATAAAAGTTGGTGATGTTTTCCATCCGTATTTTGTGAGGGACAGCAAATATCGTAATTCTACTGGATTTCACAAAGATGGAAATGTTTCTTTCCCTGACTTCATTGTGGGGTAAAACTTCTACCAATTTTTAAAAGAAGTCTATTATTGTGAGTAAATACTTGAATTTATTAGTGGTAGTGGGAGGATATTCTCCCACAACATCCATTCCTCATAAATAAAATCGCCTGATGTACGTAGTTTCATGAAAAAACACTAGGGATGATGGATGATATTAGTATGAACATGGAAAGAATAACACTTATTGGTTACATCGGTATAGTATTGTGTAAAATTGGTCTAGTACTATCCAATCCTTATAATTTTATTTTAAATCTTGGATCCTGATATATTTTTACCAAATTCTCTGGCATGTACATCTTTCATGATGGAATCAGCCTCTTCTCCATCAATGCAACTGAGAAGTACCAGATCAATTACATTGTTGTAGTGGACCTTTTATTGGTTTCATTAATCGTAAAAAAAGAATAATTATTTGATAATATTTGGGTTTGATCCATTTCTTCTCTTTCTCAAGGTAGTTCTCCTTTTTGGAGATAGTTTACAATGGGAGTCATCCAGCCAGTGGTTGGACCATATGGTTTTAGTAATGGGTTGATCTCACTGATTTCTTCAGTGTAGACCTCAAAAAAATTGTCAAACCACCCTACGATGCACATTTATAAGGAACATTTCATAATTATTGGGTTCATCCAGAGCATTGGATGCATTTTCCAATGAATCATATTTTACATTTTTTAACCAGGGGACATAGGATAGTGTCATCTCTTTGGGGAATTACACCATCAGTCCTCAAATAAGACCAAACAACGGGATTATTTCATCATTTATTATTGAATAATCAGAATTAAATTTCTTGATGACCAATTCATAATCACCTTTTACCATCATGTGTTTCACTTGTACTTAAAGTTCCATCTATAGCCTTGCAATGAGATATTCATATTCTACTTCATTATTCGTGAACCCCTCAGAAAAAATTATGGTGTATGTAAGGACCATTGTTTTTGGAGATATGAGTACAACTCCCATATAGAGGAATGATCTATTTTTCAAATTGCTATAATATTACCACACACCATGAAAAAATTATGGTGTAAGTAAGGACCATTGTTTTTGGATCTTCCATTATAGCACAAAACTCTTCATCTGGTAGTTCATCTTAACATGAAGCAATTCCTACATAGGGGTGCTCTACCCAAAAATCTAATAATGCTTGACCACTGAAGGATTTATGAGGAATGATCTATTTTTCAAATTGCTATAATATGACCACACACCATGAAAAATTCTCATTCTGCATTGGACTATTGAGAATTTACATGGGTGGGTTTCTATGAGAAACCATGTGGACCTCGAGATACTGCTTGTATTACCTCAATTTACATATAGAAAATATTTGTTCCAAATAGCTTCTCTTGATATTTGGGTAAATATTCTCATTATCGATCAGGGTTCGGCTGAGATAATAAAAACTATTTTTATGCCCGATGTCATTCTTTTTTGTAAGGAATTCACCAAGGGATCTCTTGAAGGAGGTCGCATACAAGAATGATGTACTTCCTTGGATGGGTGAAATTATCACTATAGGTATTAAGATAAATTTATTGATATTTTCAAATGATTCTTGAAAATTTTCATTCTATTGATATTTTTCCCCTTTATTCATCAACTTGGTAAATGAAAAAAAAATCCAGCAATATGGGAAATGAAATTCTAGATGTAGTTTTAGGGTCTTTTTAGTCCTATTATCTTAATAAGGTCACATGATGGTGAAATTTCAAGGATATCCTTTGTCTTCTTGATGTCGAATTCAATTCCAGTATTGAGTTCAATGATTCCAAGGAACTTCTCTATGGTGACACTAAAGTCACATTTCAAGGGGTTCATTTTTAGACTATGTTGACGCTATTTGTTGAAGATGATTTCATGATATGACTGTTGGTCTAACGGTTTCTTGTTTTTACCATTTTTTCATCAAAATATATTCTGATAAAAATTCTTAGGAAGGGATTAAATATGTGATACATGTCATGTTGATATGTGGCATCGTCATACATCAAACTAAAGGGTGTTACCCTTTATAAAAAACTACTCCCTTGGGGACCAAGAGGAACTGGATTCTTCCTCTTCTTAAGACATTTATATTTGGTTTTATACCGAATATTCATATATGAAAGATATTTCCTGGTATTTGATAGTTGTTTCGATCAAAAATTCTATGATTGGGAATTTTAAATCACCTTTTGGATAGTGCTGATTGAGATATCTGAAATTGATGTAGACTATGATTTGTTCATTTTCCTTTTTTATGGGTACAATTTTTTCCTGCCATATGGGATATTGAACTTCCTGAATTATTTTGGCTCTGATGATCTTGTTATTTTTAGCCTCTATTTTGGTTACATGTGTTATGTGAGTCCTTTTAGACACTAATTCCTAACCTCAATGATATTCTTCTAGGCCCAGTTGATGAGTGGATACTCTCAGATTGAGGTCTGGAATCGTTTTCATAGTTATAAGATAAAAAGTCATGATTCTTTTTTAGAAAGGAGGTTCACACCTCTTTCTCCTAGAAAGACACGACTTCACTGATCATAGTGGGTTGGGGTTCTTCTATTGTGCCCAGATTGATTTATTTGAGTTCATCAATGGTGGTAAGAACACCCTCCTCAAATTCTATAGGGTAATCCCAAATACCCGCACCCCATTCCTGGTCCTCATTTTCTACTTCTCCTTCATCTTAAGATGGAGAATTTTTTTGAGATGAGATCTCCAGAATTAGTTGAATAGTCAAGATCTTCACATTTAGAGGATAAAGAGACTTCTTATGACCTGAATAATGGTGGGGTGTTCTAAAGAGTATGGAATGAGGGATGAAAGAGTTCATTCTTTCTCTTCTTCCTCAAAGGGTGAGGAATGGATTATCATGAGATATAAGGATGGTTTGAGGGCATTTTCATTCAATAATTCACCCTCATCTTTTGTTTTAGAAGATTTTTTCATGTTTCTAGTGTAAAGGGCCATGAACGAAATCAAGAAAACTATTTAACATATCTATGAACTCAGAATCATACACCCAACTTTATGGATTGGAAGTATATATTCTTCACCGAACTATTTTAAGCGGTATATTTGGATTATTTGTAGACCATTTGGGTTGATGACCCAATCAATACCATCAATAAAGGTATTCATCCCTTCCCATTGATATAATATCACATCGATATAATGTGACTCGTAGGATTTGAACGGGGCTATATTTATGCATAACGTACTGATTTTTCCATTATGGAAAAATTTGATGCACTAATAGTATGCTGAGGGAACCGATACTTGTTGGTGAAACCATGTCCCTCATAGTAATACATTGAGGGTTGTGTTTTTTAATACAACCAGAAATTCTATGTTAACCACAATGTATCTGAAGTAGTTTTTGAGCTTAAATTTACCTAATTTAATCCTCTAAGTTTTGTAAAATCTTTGGAGAGTTATGGAGGAAGGTAATATATTATCCTCATTGTAGCACAAACAGTGATGTGTTTGAACTTAAATAATATTAACACCAGTGACATTTTCAACAAATACTTTTCATAAATCATCACTATTTATCATGTCAGACACATATAATGGCATGGTGTGTCCCTGAATAATGGTATCTTCATCTGTATTCATGAAGGTGATAATTGGGTGACATTTTTCATGACCATTTTCAATCTGATAGTCTTCAATGGTGTCCACTTCAACTTCAAACGTCTAGGGTCATAGTAGAGCCTCTATGAGTGGTTCTATGAGGTCACTTGATGAACTAAGAGCTTTTATGATTGATATGTTGGATGGTACAGAGGAAAATTGCTTCATAATATCATACTTATAGTCTAAAGGTCAGCACTTGCCAACATGGGGATACCCTTTCATAGGATCATTAGGGGATTGAGCATTAGATGAATATGGATAAGCTCTTGGGATATGAGATGGAGTGGTTGATGTTCATTGCGGGTTGGTCGGGAAGGTCTTCCCATGCGTCGAGGGAAATTAGAAACCAGTTATTCTTTTGATAGGTAATCCTTAGTGATCGGGACAAAGTGTCTTTTGGTTGATTCTTGGGAATTTTTGTTATCTTCTTGGGTTCTATAAAGTGCTCTTCCTTGAAATTATGTAATGGTGACGATCTTAGTGGGGGTGCGAGCATACGTTTGGTTTCTTCCATGGCTATTTCTTCCTTGGTATACCTAGATTCTACAGACTCTTACTCCGATTCACTAAATGGGTGATGGTTACTTGGTTTCATAGCCATATCTGTCATTGGACAAGTGATCCATTAATTGAATGAAAATAATGGTAAAAAAGGTAAACTCATCTTTTGATGATGACTCCACCTGATCTACTACTTCTGGTGGTTCCATTTTGAAGGTAGGATCCTATTATTTAAGATCTAATGGAATAAAAATGAGAGTGTAAAGGCTAATTTTGGCCTTAATAGATTTTAATCTTCCTTCACTTGCTCCATGACTTTCTTTTCAATATTATTTTTTTGGGTGGTCGGCTAATAGAGGGTTGTGGTGATGAGGATGATGGAGGTATTATAGTTGAAGTATAGTTAATTTCATTAGTTTTTCACGAAGTATTCTATGATTTTAGATAACTGTATTTTTAGTCATTCAATGATCAAACATTCTTTCTATATTTTTGACAAATTCATTCCACTCATCTACCTCATATAGGGAAGTAGTGGACATGTATTCCAATTCTTCTAGTGTTGGTCATAATTTTCCTTAACTAGAATCTACCATCATCTTCAATAGGTATTTGAAGAAGAAGAATTTATAGACGGTGGGTCCCAATATCCATTGGAAGGGACAACAAATCGAGACCTACTTCATCAGCTATTTTTGGATCTTGTAGACAAAGTAGATTGTATTTCATAGTGGCGATAAAATAGACATGGGTGTGATCATCTCTAAAGAAATAAACTTTATTTATTCGTTCCTCAAATTGATTTTTCCCAGGTCCCCTCCACTCATCTTATTAAGGGGGAGGTTGATATTTTTTCCATGGGGTGCTGTATAATTTTGGGAAGGCATCGAATTTTGAGCTAGTGTTGGGGTGGCGAAAGAATAATATAAGATGATTCAATACGTACCACCATTTTTATTGGGGCTACTATAGATACTCAAGATAAGAGTTTAATATATTGTAATGAGTCTTCTATTATTTGGGTAATGGGAGAGAAATCATGGAACCCACTTCTATATTTCATTGGGATGAGTGGTTTTTATACCTTTATATGTCGTTTATCGATGCATATAGTGAGCATCTTATATTAGTGGAGCATCATGTTCATGAATTTTTTCACCCCTATACATCAATATATTAAGTCTGACACTCCATCATTTTCCCTCTATTTTCAATTTATAAGGTCGCTGACTATTGTCTTCGGTAGTGTTGAACTGAACCGAAAAATGAATGGTCACTGTAGATGCACCCACCCTATTATTGACTGAGTTAGAAAATTGGTGCACCATTCAAGGACTGAAATTTATTGATTTCAAAAAAATAATTATAGTTTCACTACATCTCGTTTCTCTTGGATTCCCATCATGGGATGATAATAGGATGCATAATGCATCGGATTTTTTTTGTGTCATATGAGCCATTGAATCTTGGGAACACAGGGTTCCTGGAATTTGGTGGTGGTAGAATGTTACTCACCCAATCATGTCAAGGCTTTCATTCTAGTTTTATCGGAGCATTCCATCCTTCCATGTATTCCAATCAAGCTTCCAATGATTCTATGGTATAATTCAGCCCTTGATGTAGTTCATATTGAACCTGATTATGGGTTGGTGTAATAAGGATAAAATTGTTCATTCTAGTGCTTTTGGTATATTAGGTGGTCACAGGACTAGGACTATCCTTCTTTGGATTGGACTAATACTATTCCAATTGTTTCCACAATGGGTGGAAATATTGATATCCTCCTAGGATTATATATAGGTTGATTGATGGTCCTAGTGTTGTAGGGGATGAACATAATGGCCTTAATTCATTTTATATGATAAACACTTGTGCATGATCTACACCTACTATAAGTTTACATTGAGGATATTTCATAGTAACCTAAGGAGCATATTCCATAGTATAGTTTCCTTTGATAGACATATTGTTGATTCTCCTCAACTCTTTCATTTCTTCCACTTGACGAGAAAAACTTTTCACAAGCGTGAAAGACTCATTCACATTGTGAGAAGGTGGTGGGTCATTTGGACCTTGGTTTTTTTTGAATCTATTTATTAGTGATTCGAATAGGAGGTAATGAGGGATTAGCCGAGGGAGTTACCAAATTCAGGGTAGCCATCTGGTACTAATTATGCACACATTTTAGTTCTATGTGGACTAGATTCAGGGCGGAACCACCCTCTCCATGCTCTTATATATTGTCATATTTAGTATTGTGATACAAGTGATTGAAATCCATGTTGTTCACTAATGCGTAATGCATTGCGGGTGGCATAGAGGTTGTTGAATGGTAGGAGAGATTTTTGTGAATATTGTTGGATCTTCTCCTTCCATTTTGGGGTTCTTTTTTAGCTTCTTTTAAAAGAGTAACTTATTAGGAAACATTATGTAATCTTGATTTATGCCTCACTTATGGGGGGAATGAATCCTAATACAGGACTATTAGGGTGACCTATCTACATTCTTTCTTCCCTAAGTGGGAAAATAATAACGTTCATTGGGCAAGTGATTGAGGTAATAGTGGCCCCATCCATATGGGATGGGATTACAATTGTTCATTTATTATGATTCCCCAGCTTGGATTTGGTTGTATTATGGGGCTATTTTTTGTAAAAAATACCCCATTCCTTTGGGATTTGGCTCATCCCATATTTCAAAAAGTGCTACTACAAATGATACTTTTTTGATCTCATTCATTCCCATTCTGGTGTGAGTCAATTATGGTGTCATGTATGCACATGAATTATTTTTTTTTGAGGAAATTAAGAGTGAATTTTGATTGGATTCCCTTATATGATAATATGGATAAATATTCTTGGTCTCTTTATTCAAGAGTTTTTAATGTATTTCTTTTGTCAGGCCTAATGCTTTTGAGACGTACTGATGGTCGATTCTTATTGAGAATATCCCCTTTTCTGAATAGGGATTTAATTTTATAACCTCCTTGGGAAGATGAAATTATAATATTTCATTTCTGATGGGTTATTCTTGATGGGATGTGGGGTGATGTTTAATGATCTATGCTCCCCCATCCATATATATGAGAAAAAAAACTAGGCAACGTCGATTAGATGACGCGACTTATACTACGCATTGAGGAAGGTCTGTTGAAGATATTTTTTTGACCTCTCTTATTTTTTTCCCGCATAGACGGAAGGTATTCCATGCCCATTTGATGGATGAGATCCTCCAATATTTTGAAACGGTTTATTTACTCATCATTGGGTATGAATATTGTTTTTAGTTAGCAGACAGGTGTCCATTGATTAAGACACGTTCTATTTAGGCATTCCTCTAACATATCCCTTAGTATGTCGAATTGAAAAGTGGTTATTGACCAAAACATAATTAGTATTTCATCCTTGACTAACATAATTATAATGAGGTATATATCCATTTTTCTTTCCTCGAAAGAATCATTTACTTGTTCTATAAAATTTTGACACTTCTCGATGACCTCATCATAAGTAGTGGGTCTTGTAGAGATATCATTTATATGTTAATGGAATGGTGGTGGATCAGAGGATGAGAATGGCCACGAGACTTATTTTGGTTAAAAAGGGTATATCTTGTTATTGATAGGGTATCTAAAATATTTGACCCCATTTTTCCAAGTTCCTCATAATATGAGGTATTAATTGTGATTGAATTTGAATGGGGAGGATGATCTTACCTGTGTGAAATAGGAATATATGGAGGATCATCGTGGTTTTTTCCATCATAGTGAGGACTACCATCATGAAATGATGTTTGTCTGTTGGGATAGTATCTCTGGTGTGTATCCTGGGGAGGACCCTCATGAGAGACGGAAAAAAGGTGGGATATTCTTATTGCATGTTTCATTGTGTGGAGGGCCTTCATTGTGGTTGCCATCATGGAAAGAACTACCATCATATCTTGATGTCTGTGTATAGGGAGATTTTCTACTACATATAACCTGGGTAGGTTCATCAGGGCGGATGATGGAATGGAGAGGACCCTCTTTCTGTTCGATATTCTGGCCATGAATTAACCCCCCATGGAACATGCTCCCGGGAGGACCTTTAGAGCTACTAGTAATAATATAGTTGGGAGGACCTTCACAACATCTAAAAATATATTAGAAAGATCTTAATCCTCTATTGAAATGTGTTTGATTGAATTCAGAGTTCCATCTTCCATAATAGTAGGGTAATGAATGTGATCTTCCTTTTTTGGTTGCCTTTGGCATATTTCATTTTTGTTCCCTCTCTTGTAGGTGACTGGGGAATCACGTTATTGGTTACAACCTTCATATATGGGTTCTAGTTTGAGTGGACCTCATGATGCTACCAGGATATGTCAAAGGGAATCTTGATCTATGGAAGGGATATATACATGCCCTAGAGTAGCCACAAAGGGGGACTATTATCCCCCAATTGGAATGGGTATTTGTTATAGATCTAGTTACCCATTAATCATGAAATATGGCCGACAACCCTCATGGACTAGAGTAGGGAAGTGTGTCATCTTTAGAGTGACCATCATATCTTGTGGATGAGTCACCCCCTTAGGGAGATTATGTTTTGGTTCTGACTCCTTGGTATTTCCATGTATGTTATTACGTCATGATAGTTCTAGAGTATATGCTCATTAATTCATGTCTAATCCCCCATCATTACAGGATATGTTGAGAGAAATCATTTTATGGAATAGGTATGTATGCTCGTTCCCTTTTCAGAGTTGAAATGTGTGCCTGCTCTAGTCCTCCATGTTATATCATTGGGTACTGGTGGTTCCCCTCTGTACTGGTAGAGGAATGAGTCTTCCCCGATATTTATGGTTGGGATATGAAATCGTTTTCACTGATTTTTATCTTATTTTATTTATGGGATTCATATTTGTGAGCATGAATTTTCATCTACTCATTGACTACTGAATTTTTTGGATGATCATGATATGAATCCATTAGAATTTGAATCTACTTATATTTAATGGCCACCATATTGGTCTGATGGGATTAATTTTAATAAGGAAAGACATATTCTATCACATATTTTTTCACCTTATTTTTATGGCTGGGTTCATGCACATTAGCATGTATTTTCATCTGCCTATAATTTTCTTCCCTACATGGGCAGAGGGTCTGGGGAGTAGTGGTGGGAATTTTTTCTTTCTCGTTATCATCCACCTAATTTTCATGGTTGAATTCAGAATAGGTAGAAGGTACACACATCTTTTGAAAATGTCCTGATGTATTTTCACGGTAGATATCTTCCACAATAAATAATTGGATGACATGTTTTTTATTATTTTTTCATTTCCCTTGGAGGGAGGCCCTAGGGACATGTGCTCATCTTCCTTCAATAGGGACCTTTGGAGTTATATTCTTCCCATATTGAGGATAATATGCAGAATGGATTTTGAAGAGATGTTTTCAAGAAGTTAATCGTGAGTGGGACCCCTACGTAGTAGGTTTGAGGTCATTGGAGGAAAATTCATCTACATACCTATGATAAAAATGATAATCATTATCACATTCCAAGGAAATGCTTCAAAAATGATTGAATATGTCCATTGGAGCCTCCTAGCTTGAGATAACTGGCTACTACTGGGTGGTTTTCTAATGATCTTTCACTGATTGGATGGCATATCTTGTTGACTCTAGTTTATGGAGTGTACCATTCAAGTAATACTCCCAAATCAGTGCATTTGAGACCTAGCGATGGAGATGCTGGGTGGGCGACAGAGTCCTTTACATCATGCATGACTCGTCTGGTGCAATGGTTGACATGTGAGTCTGTGGGAACTTCTGAGATTCCATTATATTGAAGGAATACTTGAATAATTCCTACTATATATGTGAAAATTACAGAATCAAACCCCATAAATGTAGCATCTCATGCCCACATATGTAATTGATGATCTTTCTTTTCCATCTTCCTTTTATTGTAAGTGAATGGATCTCACAATAGGAAATGAACGCCACCTTGTTTAAGGATTCACGTCAGGTTCACCATTTTTATTTCCGATGAAAATATTTTTCTTAATGGTATGAATAATTTGATGGGGACAACAAAGTATATCCATTTATCTTGTGATAGAGGATCCATAGTTATTCATTTTACATTAGTGTTAACATTATGTTTATGAAGACTATGTGATTATGTCTAAGTGGATCAATTACAAGGGGTTATCTGGTGTGTAAGTACTGATGTCAATCATAACATATCTGAATGTTATCCAACAAGTTTGTTCGTGGTGCTAGAATCAAACAACAACTCTCACATACATGACTCATGGATAGTATTTCCAAAGGTAGGTGTTCATTAGATGATTCGGCTGGAAACAATTATGATATCACATTGGCTGATAGGATGGTAACTTTTTCTTGTATCACCCATTGGGTGGAACTATTTCTTATTTTGGTACTCTATTATATATTAAAGCCATGTTATTATGTTATTAAATCCTTAGTTCATTCCCATGAATGTGTTTGTGTATTACCCCTATAGTGAATGATGATCATGATTACACATGAGTTCAGAATCATTCGTATATATCTGAGGTCCCCCATCAAGGGAATTATCTATATAAATTAGAGGTCCTCCATCAATGTCACAATTTTTTCAATAGATTAAAGATTATTTATTCATTCACTCAGACAATGCTGGTTTTAATACATATGGGATGGAGCTCTAGTGTTTATCATCATCTAGGGGGAGATGATCTATTTTAATGTGAGGATCAAACCCATAAGATGGGCTTCCTACCTATCCTCTAGAGAAGATTCATAACCCATAGAGTTAGGTGTCCCTTTACTGCAAACATCACCTTTTAAGGTTATATGACAAGACACAACCATATATTTTAACATCATGAGTCAAGGACATCAAGATTATTGGTTACCTAGTAAAGATAGTGTGGGTCATAAACTGGGACAACCCGAGATACCCATATGTGATATGGTCTCCAAGGTAGATATGATTCTATCGTGAATGTGGCCTGAATAAAATTATGGTGATCTGGGGTTTGGTTTTGGACCTCATAGAGGCTTTTGACATATTTAAGTTATATGGGAATCAAATACCTCATAGTTCAGTAGGAGTTTGGACATACACATTTTTGGAGGCCCATTAATGGAGAATTATTGGGGCTTACGCATGTGAGCTACCCCTTTGAGGGGATTTCATTGGGTCTTAAACCTTCTAGGAGGACCAATTTAATTGAAATTAGGTATTAAATCTATGAATAAAGCCCATTATTTGGGAACATTCTGATGTCATGATCGCTGCCAACCTATAAGCATGTATGAGTCATGCTTGGTGTGAGAAACATGTGGAGGCAGCAGATCTAGAGATCGAACATCCCACTTCATTTTTTGATAGATTGTTACTGGATCCCAAATAGAGAGAGAGGGGATTTTGAATATGTAAATTTCCTATATTGTTTTCATATCTTGGATAGTAATATTTTTTAACTATCTAAATATGTCCAAGGAAAAGGTCAAGAGGAACATGTGTGCCACTTATAGTAATAAAGTCTTGGGGCTTACCTCAATTGGAGTGCCCTTCAATAAGTTTTACGAGAAAGAGAAGAATGTTCATCATTGGCTCTCATATAAGGGAATTTCTAGCGGTTCCTCTTAATCCCTAGAATGGGGAGGCTCCCAGTAGTATCCTAGGGTCATAACTCTCATTACCAAGGGAATGTAAGCTCAATGATGTTTTGGGGGTTCACTTTACCTCTAGACAAACCAACATGGATCCGGTTAACATGGGAATGTATTCATAAAAGGGAACACTAGTGTTCCCCATGATTTTATCATAGAAATCTGGTGGATTTGAATGAGGCCTTAATCTGATGTAGTTAGACTATTTCTGAGTGAGGACTTCATGTGTCTACTTATGAGTTAGAGGGAATGATCCAAGTAGGGGTGTGGAATTCCCAAGGGTACCTCATTCCATGTATCATTTTCTCATGTGGGGTGGGGCTTCTTTTGTGTAGAGGGTTGCTACGTGGGGAAGGGGGTTGTCTGTATACCATGGTGGTATGAAGACCTAAGCACAGTCATCGTAACCTTTTTATATGTGTGGCTTGATTCCATCCACATAGTGTGGTGCTGTGTGCACTCAACATCCACCCATTTAGTGATTTTCTACATGGGGAAAGGTTCCTCCCATGAAGGGGTTTTCTCCATAGGATGATAGGTCATAATGGGGAAATTGGTTTTCACATTATAGTGGATATTCCTATAGGTAATTTAATGTTTTAAAATTTCATAGTTTAATATTTTTCCCTTCTTAATGTTGTGCAGAGGGCTTTTCCTATCATGAATAATCAAAGGAGTCTATCTTTGGCAGATCTATCAATCACCCAATCTTCCATCCTCTGATCCATTAATTTTTCAAATCTTGATCACGCATCATCTTCCTTATTCTCCCCTAAATCTATATTTATATTTATTTTAGGAACTGGGTACCGAAATAGCCATTCATTTGGGATGAGTCAGTGATACACTACTACAAAATGAGGCTACTATCATGGACCTATAGCCACAATTTTAAAACCGTGGCTATAGTCTAGTTTTCCATAGCCTATTTCCATGGTTTTGAAAACCCTAGCTATATATCGTGGCAATATCCATGGTTTTGTGTTTTATAGCCACGGTTTTCCAAAACCGTGGCAATAGGGTTCTCGCACTTCCCTAGGAAAAACGTTTCCCACCAAAAAAAATGGCGGGAAGACCAACAGCCCTGGTTTGGAGGCTATTTCAATGGTTTATATTAATATATATATATATACATCATAATATATATATATATATATCCAATGTGTTGTGTAGTGTAGTGGTATATATTTTGGTTCGTAAAGAAGAGGTACAAGGATCGAAACTCACTGGGGAAATTTTGTATTTTGGCTATTTCCACATTTTACTAAGGTTTTATCTATGGTTAAAACTCCAGAAATATCTTCCTATAGCCACAGTTTAAACCGTGGATATAGGTCCACTACCACGGTGGTGGTTCTTGAGGCCTATTGCCACGATTTTCAAAAATATTTCAATAGGCAGCTATTTCCATGGTTGAAACTGTGGCAGTAGGTAGGGACCTACTATGATGAAAATAGTGGCCACAGTTGGCCAAAATAGTGGTCGTAGGCTATGGACACATTTTTTGGACCTATTTCCATGGTTTTGAACCATGGAAAGAAGCTTTTTTCTTGTTGTTATTCCTACTCCGCATATTCCCATGAAATAAACCCATCCAATGGATGAATTAGTCAATGGGGTCTTGTGGTCAGCATCTGTAAAGGAAAGAATCACCACCTCATTCCTACAAATGAAATAATTCCATTCATGGAGAGATGTCTTTGTTGCCTTACCCATGAACCATTTGAGTTCTAGGGGGTGTCCTATGTGGTGTGGATTTCTATACCTCCTTCCCACTGATAATTTTGTTTTTCGAGAACTAGCACTATCATCTTTATCCCATGAACTATTTAATATGTGGGTAACTCACGAAGAGGATCACTCTACAATGTGATGATCCCAAAAGGGCTTCACACTTTACAGTCTTTCTATTACCATTTCCATTTTCTATCCTTTAAAAAATTTTCCTTCAATTCTGCATTCGATTTTTTCCCTTTACCAATTCATGGGATAATTTTTATGTCCCTTGAAAAAAATTTAGGACCCAATAGAATTTAAAATTGATACCACAAATCAGTTATAGTAGAAAGATATATTAATTCAATTTTATTGTAAATATTTTGATGGAATGTATATTAAACATTTACTACAAAGATAGATTCATAGATTACCAAAGGTAAAGAGGGATAAAAATAATTATATACATCCGACCATGAAAATATAAGATAAAGAAGAAGAATAAATAATATAGTGACAATATGATGAATGTTCCATTTAGGATAAGACTATGTTCATGTTAGAAACATTTTTATATAACTATATCACTATGAGAAGAAAATTATACGTAGTTGTGAGACATTGGTGTGACATGAGTTATATGATAAACCTAAATCATTATAATATGCATGTTGATAATAGTGGGTCATATGATCCTGGATGAATCTAAATCATTTTGGATTGTCCATTACATTTTGGTAGTTGTTTCATTTAGAAATTTTATTCTTCCTATTTATAAATATTAGGGGAATTTATAATAACATATAATTTATTTAGTTAATTATTTGATGAGGTTTTTTAATAAGCAACATAAAAAGGTATTGTATTCACTAATTAACTGACCCATGTGATTTTACCCAGATACTGATGGAATTCTTATCCCACTCAATGGTGATAGAGTAATTTCTATTTGACAAATAATTAAATAATAGATAATAATAAAAAAATATCAGTTCACCATAAAAGACAAATAGGTGTAAACCATAGATCATGTGTTATTGTTATGTAAATATGTGATATATTCAAAACCTGTGTTCCATGGCCAACAAGTAGTGAAATTTAATAGAGTAACAAAGTAATAAAATCAAAAATCAATATCCCAATGATTAATTCAAATGTTTGTGTCTATTTTGTATTAGATATAATATTTTGGGTTGTCCTAGAACCATAATAATTCATAATAATATGCCTTCGGAGATTAAAAAAATTAATTCATACAAATTCATGAAATGAAAATGTGGAATGATAACAAGAAAATTAATTTCAACCATTTTTTGATGAAGTTGGTTCATAAAATTTATAAAATAATCAAACATATCAATAAGCATTGTGTTTTCTACTTTTTCCTAGGGATGTGTTCACCTCTTTTGTTATTTTTAACTAGAGTCACTTGCTTCCCCACATTCCCACTTTCAAAAGGCAGGAAACATTAATCACATTCTGTAAAATTCTTTCTCCTTGATTAAAATAGGATGATGGTATGTCATTTCCTCCTTCCATGGATTCCGCCTTGTACCTTTTACCCTATTTCAGGTCTCCCTCAATGATTAAGACATGTTCATGAAACACATTCTTTATGACATCTCTTTGTGGATTCCAATTAATTACACTACCTTTGTATGGACATTTCAAGGGGTCATGATAGGGGAAAAACCTCATATCAGGGGAGTAGTCACGTTGGGAAATTTTTACATGTCTATAAAAAGAAGCATTGGTCACGTTTTTTCTTCCTCATACGAGGGTTTATCAAGGGCATAGAACACGAGGCAAAACATGTCGATCATGAGGTATCTTATTCCATAGGCATGTATTCTGAGGTTTTCCTCAGGAAGCCCTTGTTTAACATAATGTAAGATTCATGTCTAATTTCTTTTGGATACTAGAAAAGTGTGATCGGGACACTGCATGGAGATGGATGATAGAGGAGGATCCCAAGGAGGGAATACTAGGAAGCTTTACCAGATGGACAGGTTACAATGTCTACGGATATAGAAACTTGATATTGTTCCTCATAAAGAGAAGGTGCAACGCCATGAAGTCTTATCCAAACACCACTAGAGGAGGATCAGAGAGGCTTCTGGACAATGGGGGTGGAACCATGGTATACCAATGGTAGAGATTAATCCTCATCGAGGCATCCTACACACCATGTTTAGAAGACAAGGATCAAAACCTATGTAGCTCGAGAGGGTAAGGTGTGGGGATTATGCCCTAATACATCCCAGGTGGTGCTATGATAAATGATGATGTGGATGGCGATTATGTATAATAATGATCCATAACTATGGCATGATTTTAAATGGATGTGGCAACCCATGTAAAATTAATATGGATATGGATGATGGGTTGAGATAGGAGGGATGGAGTGGATGGAAAGTTATGTGTGTTATGCTAGAACATCAGGGATGTTTCATACATATCCAATTTTTTTGGGAATAAATGTCCATGTAGATCTTGTTGGGGTTTATAGATTTAAGGGGGTAGCCTAGATTAAATCAAGGAAATTGATTGGGTCTTACAAGCTAAACATACCTATTCGAAATGTTAAGGATTAAAGATGATAGAAGACCATATAGATGGAGAATGTGGCTTACACTAGGAGGGATGATCATTAGGATGGATATGGGTTTCACTATCACCACCAACCACTAAGACCATGTGAGTCATGATCATTATGAGGAATAAGAGGGAAGAGCATACTATATAGTTGTGTCACAAAACATGCATCGGTGAGAGATGGGGTGGGTCTTACACGTAGAAGATGCCTATGGAGAACACCATTCAGTACTACGAGGATCTCACTCCATAAGATCGTGATTTTTTTCATGTTATTCATACACATGGAGTCCTATAAAAGGAATGTTGGGGATTATGTGAAGAATACCCAAGGTGAAAATGGTGGAAAACCCCAAATTGAAAATTTCTTGAAGATGTGGGATGAAGTATACTCTTAATGACCATTAGTTATCTATTCATGTACTGAGGATTTTATTTAGTGTCACACCTACATGGTGACTTGTCTAGCTTCCCAAGCATTTAGAGATCATAGTTTAACATCATTTGAATATGATTTGGGTGCTTGATATTTTAACATGCTACATCTTGGATGTGTAGAACTCAATCTTTATCCCATGGGATTAAATAACTGATGCATCTTAAACCTTGGAAAAGTGAAGGCATTAGGAATGTTGGATGATAAAGGTGAAAAGGAGTGATTAGTAGTGGGGTCTATTTTTTCTTGTCTATACTGAAAATTAATATCCATTAATGTGCCTATGCGGAAAAGAATGAGGTAGGGCACAGCAATATGGGACACCACATGAGGGACCATGAAATCACTATGCACAATCCAAGAGGGCTACACATAGGAGGTGCACACAAGACATGGGAGTCATACCCAATAGGTTTTCAAAGATGGTGCATTATAGTAAAGTTAACTCATGGAGTCATAAATAGAGTATTCATACAATATTAGAGGGATAGATGCAAAAGGATGGGTTTAGCGCAAGATTGGGTGGCGCTCTATACTCGTGTTTTATGCAAAATGATACTTTTTCATGCACCCAACATAGGCCAAATTAAAGAGGGTGAGGGTCAAATCCTTGTGGGCCCACATGATTTCAGAACCATAGGGGATCTGTCATGCACGATGTAGTACCTTAAGGGCTCCAAGGTCATTCATGAGGTCACAGAAGATTCATAAATGTTGTAGATAGATGTTTTGAATTCAAAATGATCGCCTTGATGAGGGGGGTGCAGTATTAATAAGATTAAAATATCAAGTGGTAGCATGTAAGATTTTAGGTATGGAAGATGACTACCACACAGATAAGATTTATAGCATATAAATGACCATTTGAAACTACATTGAGAATGGAAAATACATGAAAATTGAACTACATCTTGTTCATAGTATCCAATTATTACACAAAACATCCTTTACCGATTCTCTTAGCCAACACAAAAGAGGAGAAAGAGACGTCACATTGAGCACACAAGGGCCTTGAGTGTAGATTTCATTCTTGAATGTGCACCTTGGATCACTTATAGACCGGACTCACAATTCATATCAATATTTCTTGAATCGAATGATGCTTTCTTTTTTCCCAGTGATGACCTTGGTGGTCCTGTGTGGAATTCAACACCAAAAGATGCCCCCTCATAATCTGAGCTAAAATTGTACTATAAGGTTGTTGTGGAATCGCCGGGAGAAACAAAGATCGAAACGAAGAAAAAACGAAAAGAAAGAAAGCACCGGACACGAAAATTTACATGGTTCGGGAAAAATCCCTACGTCCATGGGAGAGGCAGAATTTCACTACTGGTTCAGGAGAATAAAATTACAGAGGATTTCAAGACATGAAACCCTAGCCCAAAATGGGCTACAAATGAAGAAGACGGTCCACTGTTCTGAATAGTAGTTCGCGTTGCAACAGTGATCGGTGGCTCACTTTGTCAAAAGTGCTACAGTGTATGCCGGCTGGAAGTCAAAAGCGCTACACTGAAGTTGACCCTGAAGTCTGCACCACTACATTGCCTATCGGTGTCAGTCGGTCAGCTCCGCTACAATGGCGGGCCACAAGCATTCGGTCCAACCGGATCGGGCAACACCAATCCAACAAAGGTTGAGTTCTGAGTAAAATGAAAAATAAAGAAATAATTTTCAGGGGTTCATGAAACATTAACCCCAAGCATGGAAGATATTTTTCACATGTGAGTAACACCTAGTCTATTCCTATATGTACGTGAGGGTGTGTACAAAATATTGAATTTTCCATGCGATAAGCAAAGTGCTCTCAGGTGTGTAACATATGAACTTATACATGTAAAACAAAATTTATATTATATCTTATGTGTCATTTGGTCATTCTTGCACACAATAGCCTATATTTCATGCAAAATTTCCAATCATTTGTTCTTCAAACTTTAGTCTTTCAGCCTATTTGAAAAACTTTCAAAATTGTATGAAATGGGTGATAAGAGGACCAATGATGATATCGAAGCTTATATTTGTGTCATGAAGGGTAGAAATGGTTGGGAACACTCAAATAATATATTCCAGTTGAGTTGAATTACATAATAACATTATCTTGGGAATGTAGATGTTGATGTTGGAATATTTCTTTCTTAGGGACAGCCTTCCATCTTAGAATTTTGGAATACCTGATGAGGTTTCCATCCCTAGATTTGAAACCGATTCACCACAATCATGGTTCATGTTGGAAAAATTGTTCCATTGATTAAACATGAGTTTAACTATCTATACTATAATGGAATTTCAGGATATAGTTGTCAATTTGATGAATGTGAAGACCATTATGATCATGGGGGTGAACCGGAGGAGGATGAGTTCCATGCCCACTACGCCAACAACTTCCAGAGAAGCATGGGGAATGACTGTGTGGGCTGGAAGGACTGGGACATGGGGTCCTGGGTAAACATTACCAGTGAATGTTCATGGGTTTATTGGGTACGCCAAACATGCAAGGATTTTTTATATGATCTGTGCCACATCACGTCACATGAGGCTATGTGTACATCACAATTTCATTTTTATCATCTATAAGAGTTTTTTCTAGAGATCTTCAGAATATGTTCCCTAGATATGACCACATTTCACCATCACCATAGGGAGGATGTCATATGCCTCTCAGAAATTCACTATATTAGAGGCATTCCGTTGGAGGAACTTATGTATGAAGATTTCATGAATCCAAAGAACACCTAAGAGAATTGGCCACTGACTCCCATTATGATATAGAATATCTTACATGTGGTGAATGATAATATTTATATCAAATATATCTTAGAAAAAAATCATGTTCTATGCATGGTTAGATCTGTTTATGAAAAAGGACAAGAATGTTAGGCTATCAGGTCGAGTGAAGCAGTGCATAGTGGCATCACAAAAGGTGAATTTGGGATCATATTGGGTGATCTTGATGGTATGAGAATTTCAATCATAGTGGTAAAGAGTGACCGAAGAGTGGAAACCATTACTAAATTACACTATCTTTATTTCCAAATTCCTGAGAGGTTGGATGCCCTTATAAGAGACCCCATAGTGAAAATATATCCTAGGATTCTAGTGATGGACTAGATCATGGCTGGTCATAACATGGTGAACTTAGGAGTGCCTCTACTGGACATGATCTAAAACATTTGGGGATGAATTTCAATTGGAGGAATTCATAGTTGTATATTTGGGAATATCAGATCCTTTATGGTTGGATTGTATCACATCTCAAAGGATGTTAATTTCCAAATTTTATTCACCCTCCTGATAATGGTATGTGGTCATCCCTTCTGAACATATTTTGGTTTTGTCCATTGACACTCAGTGATGAAGTAGTAAAAATTCAGATTTGTAACCATGTGATTTTCAACATCCATACCATCCCCAATCTAGTTAGTCTAATGGTGGATGATATCTTAGGTTCACTAGAGTAGATAGAATACCTTAAGAGCACCATTGGTTTCATTCTATTAGATCATATTGACGACAAGATTCTTTGGGATCCATATACCTCATCACACTTTTCTAGATAGTTTTTATGCTTTCAGAATGTTTTTATGAAGTTATATATAGTGGTTATTGATGAGCATCACTCATGAATCCTTCACCAGCAATGGTGCATGCTAAAGATTGTGGGAAATGGTGAGACCATAATGCTATTTCTTACCAATGTCGATGTCATCCTATCAATTGAATATTCCAAAAAAATGGGTGGTGGGATATCTAGACGAAATATTGTGGAAGTGCATATGAGTAATCAATCTAGTGGTTGTAGCACCAATGAAGAGGGGAGGTAGGGGAGCTCTAACTTGAGGGTCCTTCCAGACATCCAGGGCAGCACAATCTTGAGTAAATGTGGCTAGGAAACCACAAGGTATTGGCGTATCTCTACCACATGAAGTGGGGTGGTCTCAATAGTGACCTCTAGGTCTGAAAAAACAGGGACCTAGTATTTAAATGATATATTTTATTTAACCAAATAACAATTTTATCATCTTAGAACTTCTATCGACCAGAAAACACTAAAAACTTGTTGACTCTAGTAGACCTGTGGTAGAAATATATTCCATAAGGGGTTCAACTGCATAAAATTGAGCTCATATGTGTGGAAGCATGGGTAAACATTGAATTGGGGTAAGAATATGTGACAAACATGGAAATATATGCATGCTAATGTGGGAAATATGAAGAACCACATGTCCTGTTGAAAGTGATGCTTGATCAATAACATGGTCTTAAAGAGCTAATGTCTAAGGATGATAGCGTAGAAGAAGATAAATAATGATAAGGAATATAAGGAGAGGAAATGGAGAAATAAGAATAATATGAATATGAATAATAAGAGTCTAAAGTATAAGGGACTATTGGTGGGTAAAACCAATGGACAATGACTCAGTAGGGGAGTCCACTAGAGAGCATTGAGATTGTAGGCACTAACATGGGGCTTGCCAAGTATTTTTTGTTATATCTTACTTACATCATCCTACTCCCTTACCTATTCAAAATCCATATCCAATAACAAAAGTTTTTCCTGTATAAGAGAACATAATCAATGATAGATGATTTTTTCTACAGGGGGTGAGAATGTGATAATTTATATAGAGGGGCACACCCATGATCCAATACTTCAAGTTGTTCCAAACAATGATCCACTCGTGTTTGGGGGTAAAAAAGGTGGGTCAGATGAGGGGGTCAGAGTGAAAACATGCCAGGAGGAGAAATTTCGAATCATTGATGTAATAATTTCTGAAGGGTACCCAACAGTGTGCATTCCTATGATGACTCATAAACATGATCAAGAAACACTCAACTCTCATAAGTCTCCACCTTTAAAGATTCACACCAAACACTTGAGGATTAGGTTTACTGATGTTATAATCCCATACAGTTCTCAAACTTCAACATGACCACAACCAGATGAGTTTAGGAAATCTATGAGAGAACCTATGATAACTTCTCCCATTTAGAAGGGGATTTATTTCCAAGTTGACCCAGCCTTGGAACTAAATGAAAAGGAAGTTGTGGCTATGGTTGATGCCTCTAACATGGTAGAGCTTGATGTTGGCATATGTGGGGGTTTTGAGTTAGAAACAACTGAAGATGGTTTTCCTCATTTAATCTAACCTAGTTCCTCAGAAAGGATCCCAAAGGAAGACCCTACTACTAGACCTCTAGCCATCTTCTCATAATATGAACCTATGGATCCCGAAAAGCTAGATGACTATGATCCTTACATGGATGAGGAAAGCCTCATGACACATTTTAGATCATGGAAGTGCATAATGATTTTTACTTTAAGCCTCATAGGCATAATGGTTGTGCATAATTGGGTAACCCCACCACATGATGCATTGTCTGTGTGCTGAAGGGGCTAACGCTCATGATCTTCATGTGTTCAACAATTAATATCTTTATGAGAATATAAGGGAAATAATTGAACACATAGATAAGACATAGTTATAGGAGAAATCCAATATAACCTAGAATCTCCAGGAGGATGAATGAGAGATACAATACCTCAATGAATTAATGAATGACTGTTTCTCTTTTAGCACCAATCAATCAGAGCATGTTGTGTGATTGAGGTTCCAAATGGGGGAAGTCTAAGAGTATCTAAAAATGTGAGTTTTCAATTGTTTGATATCTTAGATGAGTGGTACTAGATGTATATTAGGGATAATGAGATCGGTCTTGAGTCCATTGACAGAGATAGGGATATTAAAAGGTGACAGAAAACCCTATAGAACACACGCAAGAAGGTGGTCGAGCTGAAGACTTCCATTGAATGGGTGGATCCATAAGGGCTATGTATTCACAAATTAATTAAATTTATTATTTTATTACTTTGAATTTAATGCATGGACACATTATTACTTCCTTAAATGTTTATCACATTAACCATATATGTGAAATAACTAATGAAAATTCCCAAAGATCATGTGGGTCATTCCTGGTGTGAGAAACATGATATGATCACATAATTGTACACTTTTTTAAATAGTTTCTTGTAATAGTCGAATGTTCGGTGTCTTTTATTTTTGACTGAAAACTTAGAGTATTTGGGATGAAGGAGGCTAGGATTGGCGAATAGTTCACTTGAATCGTCCATTTAGGTTCTCTTGATGTGATTTAGTGGATGAACAAGATAACACTAGGAGCATTGGAATTTATTCGAACAAAGGGGGATTGTAGGTGTGAATCATCATACCCATAAATCTAGAACACAATGGGAGTGGTATCATAATATAGGAAAACTGTTGAATGTATCAATATCTCCTAGCCTGATATGGGGATAAGAAAACATGGTTTGACAACTAACCTTGTTTTAAACATGATACCTATCCTAAAATGTCGTCTGAAGTCCTTTGGAACATTGTCCTAGGATGGTAGACATGCATTGGCCAGACACTATTCCGATATGGGGTCCTTTCAAACATGGAAAATGATGAGTATCTGAGTAAAGGGGAACAAACTTAGATGCAAGGATATATATGAACATGTAATCAATTTGGAAGATGAACAATATCAAGGGAGAAGACATCTTGGGTGGGACCTGAGATGCTTTGAAATTTTACATCATCCATGGAGGACTAAGAATACATAGTTTAACATAATACGGTAAAGAAGATGCATGGTATAGTTTAACATCACTTGATCCGGACATGCCCAATAGTTTACTATAATGTGAATAAGATGTTGGACATAGTTTAGAGTAACACCACTTGGAACCTTTCCAATAGTTTAAATTCTAAAAACATGTACTATGGATATTCCTAGATTATTTGTGTGAAAAAAGAAAGAGACCCAAAATGAATGAGCCCAAAGAGGAGTGTGTACTACACAACTATCATGGTGTATATGGAAAAAGGAATATGTAATAACGAGATAGGGAAACTCGATCTAAAATGAAACCATATGGGGACTCAACACCACTCCATATATCCTAGAGAGTCTCTTAGTTTGTGGTCATGGAGTTTGGACTGAGGATCTCATGTATAGATCGACCAAATAGGTTCCCATCCGATCGGAACTCTGAATACCACCTGATCAATGCTCTGTGTGGGAAACAAGGAATGGTACATGAGTCTATCTGACATGTGGGAGTGCACACTAGGTGTGAAAACAAGGATGAAATCCCACTATGATTCAAGTATTTAAACAATACTTAAGTCGATAATTACAAGGCTTGTATTAAAAGGGGGAATTGGTAAGGAATTGAAAACTATTGACTATGTTTTAAAGACAATGATTGTAACCATACCAGTTGAGATTGGGGGGAACAAATGTGGAATCAACCGATATCTAGTTTCAAAACAAAATATTTTTCATTTTTTGCAGAACATCAATAAGGCTATTGGCCTAGGGTGGGAGGTGAGCTAAAGAAGTATGATACCATCACTATTAGGGGGTCCCTATGTATGTTAATGTTGGAATAAAATCTAGACCAAGGAGGGCTCGTACTATAGAATGAATATATCATATAGTGATATTCAAAAACAAGAGTAAAATAGTTTTTTCATATAGAAAAGACCATGGAAATCATTTTTATTCCATGTTTCTTGAAATAATGGAAAATGTTCAGTATTTTGGTATACACATAACTAATAAGAGGTAAAACCCCTATGATAGTGACGCCAATTCGGATCACATGTTGCATACACATCCTAAGACAGATGACCCAAAGTTTAACGCTATAATACATGGACAACAAATCAGTCCAAATGGCCTAAAAATCTTAATAAATCAATGAATGTGCCAAAAGTTACCACATATGGGAGTTCCTGGGAATCAATCCACATGTAGTTATGAAGACATAAAATTAAGGAATACCAACACCGATGGGGGAAAAATTATCTAGTGAGGAAGCTGATGAATCCAATAATTATCATTCAGAATCCTAAACTTGTTCAAGGTAGGATCATAGTTTAATGTTTTTTATCAAAGATGGTAAGTAATATATAATGGTCATTTATTTTTTTAAACAATAGAGACTCTCCCAAATTAATATAAGTAATGTGTTTTCATAAAAAATCCAACATGAATGAGGAAAAAGGACGCCCACACACACCACGTGTTCCTTTATGATGAATCTCAAAAATAGTTTAAATTCATGTTTCATTCAATATGATATGTCCAGTGGGTCTATAGATCTGATAGCCTAGCATAATAGCCCAAAGATAGTGTATGTGAATCGCTACATATCCCATGAGGATGAGAATACAGTCACACATACTTATGGAGTTCTCTAAAGCTTAATTCCATGAAGTAACAAAGAAGATGAACCAATGTGAAAGGGGAAGAATATTGTGGTTGGAAATGAGATTTAGGATATGGTTGTCACTACATTTCCCATGAAGATGGTAATAAAGTCACATAATGTTTTTGATGGTAATCTCCCAGTGTAGGTTTGGTTCGTACATAGAGAGGGAGCAAATTATTCCTTTCTGTTGTTTTTTTCATCTTTTTTTAGTGGTTGGAGTAGGATGGAAAACCTGACCATTACTACATTACATGTGAGGAAAGGAATCAAGAAATTTTTAGTAATTAATAGGTATATGACCAGTTCCAATGGTGATGTCCTCTCGGGATATAACACAATAATTTTTTTCGGTTTCTTCATCAGGAATCTAGGAAGATTATTCAACAGTTTAAGGTCATGTGGTAGTACTGATTTTTTAATTTTAACATCATGTGGTAAGTATAATGGTAGGACTTTTTGAGAAAGGTATCCTAGAAGGGATGTTTGTGGAAATATTTCCTAATGTGAATGAGGCCAAGGAAGCCCAAACCACACCACAAAATCCTAATAGTTTCACTTGACAAGGGACTGAAAGGATGAAATTAAGGCTGGACCCAAAGAAAAAATTTATGGGTGTTCTTATGTACACTATAAGGATGGGAATCAATCCATTCATATTTTTTGATCACATAAGGTTAGAAGACCAATTTGGGATGTTATTTCATCTAATACAAAAACATTATTGGGTGTTGTTCATTTTATATTCATACAACTTAGACTATATGGTTTTTAGTTTAGGTTTATAGAATTCAGACCTTACAAAATGCTTCTTAAGAGGATATACATAGTATAGAATGTATAAGATACCCATGTGAATGAGGGACAAAGAGGTATGTCGCCACATCCTATATTCCAAAGGAGACATTCAGACTACTTAGAGTCATGGTGAAATGAATATAAGGGATTCAAATAGTTTGAGGTTATAATTATTGGACCTATTCTAAATAGTTTAAGGTCATGTTTCCTAAACCATAGGCTCTAAGTTTTAGGTCATATATTTTAGAACAACAGAAAAGGAGTTGAATATGATATTTTTAGTGAGGTTTTATGATAAACTTCCTATGAATGATGACCTAGGAGGACTCAACAACATATGACGTGAACCAAAGAGAATCCTAAAAATAGTTGGAAGTTATAATGATTGGACACAAGTACAAAGTTTAACATCTTGTTCCTGAGATGGAAAATTTTACACATCTTATCATCATGTAACAGGTATGAAGAGGAATAGAGTGTTCTCAAGCGAGGTATATGGCATAGTCATTATAACCCAATGTGAAAGAAAATAGAGGAGTCATCATACCACGCCACGTAATCGTGACAGAAAATCATGCTAGGAGGCCAAAATTTTGAAATTATAGATGGTTCCTAAATTAAAATTACTAGGAATTCCTACGTATCCCATAAGGTTGGGGATCAGTCCATACATCATTCTTGATCATGGAAGTGTAGAATCCCAATGCTCAAAAAAATTTCCTTTCAGATGAGGACATCATGGTGGTTCTGAAAATTTTAGAATCATATATCTCGGACTGTAATGGAGGGGTATTGGAATTAAGGGACATGTTTAGGGAAGTAGGAACAACCTGACATGAATTATGGCCAAAGAGGCCCATGACATAGGAAACTTCTACAAGAAAAACATGCATATCATTTAAATTCGTAAGGCATGGAATTTCATTTTCAATTTAACATTTTGTGCCTAGTATGAATGAGTAATTTCATTTTATGGTTGTTCATAAAGAATAATAAATGTTGTGTAGTTTTACATTGTGAAACTAGGATGATCATGCTTTGCAGTTTAATATTACACAGCTCAGACCTCAGACCACCGGGAATGTGTAGCATGGAGAGGTGAAAACTGACTTGAATGAGGACCAAATGCCATTAACCAAAACACGTATTCATGTGGGTGTTGTGAAACTCCATAAAATGGGTACACAACCTTCCAAGACAACCAATAAAACATGATTCATGATCAGTGTGGGAAGTGTGTAGTGGTTTCTGAATTTTCATATCACATGGAAGAACACAACTTGGTTGAGAAAATGACATATGGGAAAGTACCAATGATATTGACCTTCTTACTCAATGTTCTTAGATTCACAAAGTCATAACACCATAGGTGTCAAGGTTCCACCAAGACATATGGATGTGGAAGAAGAAGTAAATAAATACTTCTAAGATCTATACCATGAAGGGGTAACTGATGGGTTGGGAAAATTGTTGAAAAAATATGAAACACATGATCAAAAAATTACACCAGTTGGGGACGAGGCATGAAAATGTTGAATCGACTACTGATCATGTTCAAAATGTAGGATTCAGTATTAATTTATATAGATCTATTAGGGAGTTGGCCTAGGAAAGTAGGTGAGCCAAAGAGGCATGAGACCATCACCGTTAAGTGTTTAATATGAATATGAAAGATAATGGGGATCCAAATATGGAAGGAATAAAATTATGGTAATTGATCGGGAAAATGTTAGTGTGGAACCTGACACATTAGGTTTAATTCCTGAGTGCATTAGATGTTAGGACCAAGATAAAGGAAGAGTTGATTTGCATGGATTGTATTTTTTGATATTGAGGAAGTTTTCATAAAGGAAAGACACCTTGTATTTCTAAGAATTTCAAAGTTGGAAGTTTGAAGATTTAGAACTGAGTATATTGAACATTCAGAACCTGGTGTTAGAAGAATTCGGAGTCTTGAAATTCGGAGTCTGGAAATTGAGTAGTTCAGAACTGGGAAATTGCAAATTCTCGAAAGCTGGCTGGTAGGAGATGTGAATGCATTAATTGTGACGATGATTTGCTATTTTGTAACTCTAATTTGTGAGTATATGGAAGTACTCAAGATGCAAGAAAAAGTTTTATGGTGAAGTCATACCGAGATCTGGAGGAGTCATTCCGAGAATTCAAAATCTCTTGTATCAATGATTAAAGAAGTCGTATCGTGAACCAATAGTCGTTCTGAGAATCTGGAAGATCCGTTTTGAGAACCTGAAGTAGTACCCAGAATTGAAGAAGTTCGTAGATAGATGTTCGGAGTTGACTTGCTGAAGAATAAGTTCATAGAAAGAAGTTTAGAGTCGACTAGCAGAAGATGAAGTACATAGCGAGAAGTTTGGAGTCGACTTCCTGAACCTAATGTTCGTAGCCCAAAGTGTGGAGTCATGCCAAGAATTGGTGTAGTCGTAACGAGACGTCATACTGAGAATTGAAATGGTGTAATGCCAAAGTAGGGGTGAAGAGTCATACTGAGAATTGAAGTGATGTCGAAGACTCAATAAGGATGGATCCGAGAATACGATGCTGAGAAGACATATGAGTGAATACGAGAATGTGATACTGAGAAATCAGAAGAGTGGATCTGAGAATGTGACTCTAAGAAACCTGTGTAATAAGGTCAGATCCAGAGAAGGCCAAAGCTCTAAATCAAGAAGCGGAAGAAGATTTGAGAAGATTCTAGAAGTGTTGAAAACGTCTTAATTGCTCTGAGATTTCAGGAAAAATAAAGATTTGGGTGAATTTAGGTGAGTAGGAAAATATTTTGGTTTCCCACCTAAGCACACTTTGGAGAACCAATAAAAGGAGATTAGAGTGTAAAGTAATTGGATTGATGATTCTATAGTGAGAGAAGCTATGATAATCTAGAGAGAGAAAGAAGTGTGTGGCCGACTGAGTTTTCATTGCAGTCTCAATTGAAACAAGAATTTGATACTGGTTGACACCGTATTGAGTTTCTCAAACTGAGAAAATTTGAAGTGAAGAATTCGAAGTGGAGATTTGGAATGGGGAATCAGTACTTTCCATCACAATATTGAGTTTCTCAGACTGAGGAAGACTCGTATTGAAGAATCGGAGTGATGAAGAAAATTCGGAGTGAAGAATTAGAAGTGGATATTCAGAATGGGGAATCAGTACTGCATATCACTGTATTGAGTTTCTCAGACTGAGGAAGACTCTGATTGAAGATTCGGAGTGAAGAAGAAAATTCAGAGTGGAGATTTGGAATGTGAAGTTCAGACTGTAATTGATCTATCTCAATTCCAGGGAGTCCTTGCCTTTCTTTTGGGTAAGGAAGTAAATATTTGTGCTGAACTTTCTTACACTTGTGTATTTGAAAGGAAGTGTAGGTAACATAAGTTGTTACAAGAAAATAGACTTTTCCCTATTGTGATAAGAGGATGCACATGCACTGGAGTGATTGTTTCATAGTGCTTCACGAGTATAAGGGTATATCCTACTCATTTTAATCCAAGTATTGTTTACTTAGTAGACTGTATGGTGTTGGATTGTTTCCAACCATACCAAGGACGTAGCTATTCTTATTGAATAGTGAACCTTGTAAATTGTTTTTTTCCTTTGGATGTATGCTTTTTTGTTTCTCAGTAGGGAAGTATATCATTAACAGGAGACAAAGGTTGTTCTCTTTTTAAGGGAACTTAAAAGAATAAAAAGGGGTACCACTAATTTACCCCCCCCCCTCTTAGTGGTTCATTACTCCAACTGGGTCCTTACAAGTTGTTTTAGAGGGATGTTGACATTGTTTTCCTTGCTGATAGAGAATCTGAATTGTGTGAACAGTAAAGGTATTCCGGTATTCGATTGGAATAATTATCACATCTGGAAGGATAGAATGCTACTGTATCTCATGTCTATTAGTTATGAAGTTCTTGAAGCTGAAACAGTTGGGTTTCCCCCCATTGAAGACAATGTTCCACTTACACCTTTTGGAAAGATGTTTCTTGAGAATGATGGAAGATCCAAGAATGCTATATTGTCTTCACTTTCTGAAAGTGAATTCTTGAGAGTAAAAGGAGTGTCCACAACCAAAGGTATATGGGAGAAACTGAAAAACATATACAAAGGAAATACAAAATTCAAGAGGAAAAAACTTCAAATCTAGAGATTGAAGTATGAAGACTTAAAGATGGGAGAGCATGAATCGATTGGGGATTTCTTCACCAGGGTAAATGATATTGTTAGTACTATCAAATTTCTTGGTGAAGAGCTAAAAGACTCTACTGTGGTGGAAAAGATCTTGGGGATTCTTCCCGATAAATTCGATGCAAATGTATCTTCATTAGAAAACAAAGAATCAGAGACCCTATCTCTTGATGATTTTCATAGCACACTCATTACCTATGAGATGAGAAGGGAAAAGGATAGGAAGACCAAGACAAAGGTTGACAGAGAATTATCTTTCAAATCCATACAGAAGGAAAAGTTTAAGAAGATCTTGATTGAAGAATATGGTGGGGAATCTGACTCTGAAAGAAAGGTATGTAAAAATCTTAACGATATTTTGTCCTTGTTTTCAAAAAATGTTAAAAGATGCACAGGGAAATACAAGGGAAAACTTCCCTTGAAGTGTTTTGAATGTGGAGGCATTGGACACTTTGCGGCTAACTGTCCTCGAAGGGAGAATGAAGAATACAGTGATGAAGAAGAAAGAAAGCCGAGAAAGTTATGGAAGAAGCAGGGTGGTAAAGAAAAGTCAGGGAAAGACAAGAAGTTCTTCAAATCCAAGAGAAAAAGTATTCTATCTATAATTGAAGAAAATTAAGAAAGTGATGATGAATCCGAAAAATCAGTTGAGCATGGTGTTGAAAATACTTTCATTGCAACAGTGAATTATGAAGATTTCGGAAGCAGTAGCTCTGAAGAAGAAGAAACTCAGCTTGACATGCATCTGAAAGAGGAATTGAAGGAATGTTTAAGGAATATCAGAAGGATTGAGAAACTTAACAAAAAATTTAAAGATGAATGTTCCTCATCATAAAATCAAGCTAATGTTAAAGAATAACTTGAGAAAGAACTTGAAAATTTTAAGAACTCTCTTGAAGATGATAAAAACCAAAATGAGAACATGATAGTTAAGCTGAAAGCAAAAGAGGAAGAATTAGAGCTCGTTCAATAGAAGCCCTCAGTAGTTGAGTTAAGAAACATATGTTTTCAAAACTCAACTACTTTTTGTAGGTTAAAGCTCCCAACAAGATAATAATGAGAAAATTCAACATATGAATAAAGTGGTTACTGTGAAGAATAAATATGATAAATCTATTTATATGTCCAAGACCATTGTTGCTGGGAACTCTGAAGTTTCAAGGAAACCTAATTCTAACACTTCTGAAAAATAAGAAAGATCAGAATTCGAGCAGAGAAATCTTGCAAACAAAAGAATGGTTTGTGGGGCTGAAGAAAGAGAAACAAATAAGTCTCAGAACAAAAGCTTTAGAGGAAGGTACTCCTTTTCTGGGTACTATTGGTATTGTGGTGGATTTGGGCATACAGCGAATATGTGTTGGTTCAATAAACATTATTACCACCACCACACAAGTTATGAAAGGTATAAATTGAGGGGGAGTCAATCTCCTCAAAGGTAGAAGAATGAAAAGGTTTTATTGAAGAAAGTTGAGAAGAATGATGTCAAGACAGAAAATAGGTTCCAGCCTCTGGAGACTATTTACGAAAGGTGTGAACAACCTGGATATCTTGCAAAAGTATTTCTTGTGTTGTTACCATCTCAACAAAAAGTTCTTAATTCTCAGAAGCTGAAGGAGAAGAAAGAAGTGAAAGAAGAAAAATCTCTTGTTGTTGAAACTACTCTAAAAATCACCAAGGAAGAACGACCTTGGATACTTGATAGTGGGTGTTCTTCACATATGACAGGAGACTTGAAGTTGATAAAAATTTGAAAAAGTTTAAAGAAAGCATTGTGACATTTGGCAATGTTGAATCTTTAAAAATCAAAGGTGTTGGATCAGCCATCATTGGGAAAGAAAAATTAAAGTCCATTAAAACTCTGTATGTTGATGGGCTGAAGCACAACTTGCTAAGTGTATCAAAATTGTGTGATGAGGGTAAAAAAGATATCTTCAAGAAAGATGTATTTTTTTTGAAAAGTGAAGAAGATGGGGAGATTGTTACAAGAGGACAATAAACCAAAGGAAATCTATTTCGAGTTGAAAATTCACAGAACTCTTGTTATATGATCATAGTGGAAGAAAATCAGTTGTGGCACAGAAGACTTGGACACATGTGTCAGAGAAATATGGGAAAGTTATATCAAAGGTATAGTGTTCAAGATATTACAGATTTTCCAAGAAGAAGAGATTGGTGTAGCACTGCCTGTTAGAAAGCAAAGATTAAAAGTGTTGTGCATTAGAAGGATGACATTTGTTCTAAACAACCCCTTGAACTAATACATTCTGATATATGTGGGACTATGAGAAAACAATAAAAAAATGGAGACAAGTACTTCATCACTTTCATTGATGATTTTACTCAGATTACGTGTGTTATGTTTAAGAATCACAAGTCAGATGCCCTGAAAATGTTTAAAAGCTTCAGAAGGAAAGCTTAGAAATATTATGAGTACTCTGTGAAGAAGTCGATAATAGATAATGGTGGTGAGTATATAAGTGAATAATTTTAAGACTATATTGAGAAGCATGGGATTCATCATGAATATATTACTCCATATACACCTCAAAAGAAATGGGGTTTCTAAAAGAAAGAACATAAGTTTTGAGGAAATGGGAAGAACCATGTTGCCTGAACATGTCCTTACCCATTACTTTTGAAGGAAAGCTACAAGCACAACTGTTTATATTCAAAATTGATGTTTCTATAGGCCTTAATCAAACAATACTCTATATGAACTTTTCTATGGAATTACTCCAAGTATGAAACATGCTAATGTTTTTGGGAGCCCATGCATTATAAAGAAGAAAGGTGGAAGTAGTGGAAAATTCGATCAGAGAGGAGAAGATGGAATGTTTCTTAGATATTCACCAGAAGGAAGAGGTTATAGATGATTTAACAAAGAAACTGGAAGAATTGTGGATGTAGTTGATGTAAAAGTCATTGAATCTCCAGGAAAAGATAAGCATGTCCAGACTGACAGGGAAGATGAGGAAGATGAAGTTAACAATTCTGAAAAGGATGCAATGAATTCTAATCCTAATCAAGATGAAGAATCGGATTCAGCAATATCAAGTGATGAGGAAGGAACACGAAAAACTTATCCAAGGCTGATAGAAATAAGTGCAATCTCAGAATATTATCGGTGATCAACGTCACACAGTTCAAACAAGAAGAAAAATTAATTCTATATCACCTACTTCCATGTATTGCAAAGTGGAACCAAGTGATGTTAATGAAGCCTTTGATCATCCAGAATGGGTTCATGCCATGAATGAAGAATTGGATCAGATTGAAAATAATGACACATGGGATCTCGTACCCAAGCCTGAAAGTAAGAACATTATTGGCACCAAATGGGTCTTTCGTAACAAGTTGAATGAAGAAGGTGAAGTTATTAGAAATATAGAAACATTGGTTTGTAAAGGCTACTCTCAGATTGAAGGAATTGACTTCAAAGAAACTTTTTCTCTGGTGGCCAGATTAGAAACTATCTGAATCTTTCTTCATATTGCTGCACAACGAGGCTAAAAAATCTTTCAAATGGATTTTAAATTCGCATTTCTTAATGGTGATCTCAATGAAGAAGGTTATATTGAGGAACCATGTGGATTTATTTTTGGGAAGAATTAAAGTTATCAGAGCAGGTTGAAGAAAGCCTTGTATGGGATAAAGCAAGCTCCAAGAGCATGGTATTCCAAACCGGATAGATGCTTAAAGGAGATTAACTTCACGAAAGGGAGGGTTGATAGCAATATGTACATCAATGAAATCCATGATCTTTCTCTCACTGTGATTGTCTATGTTGATGACATTATTTTTGTTGTGAATGATGAAAGAAGCTGTGAAAGGTTTTTTGAATAAGTGAAGAATGTCTTTGAGATGTCCATGTTGGGTGAAATGACATACTTTCTTGAGTTACAAATTTTGCAACAGAAAGAATTCATTTTTCTCTCCCAAGAAATGTATGCTAAGGAACTTCTTAAGATGTTTGGGAAGGAAAACTCAAAACCTGTATCAACTCTTATCTCAGTGGGAACGATGCTAAGCAAAGATGATGAAGGAAAAGAAGATGATCAGAAAGAATATCGAAAGTTGATTGGAAGTTTGTTATACCTAACTGCATCAAGACCAGATATTGTTTTTTCTATTACCTTATGTGAAAGATTTCAGAGTGCTCCTAAATAATCACATCTTGTTTCTAGAAAAAGAATTCTCAGATATATAAAAGGCATAGCAGAATTCGGAATCAAGTAAAGTGGTTCAAATAACATTAATTTGTTTGGCTATTCGAATGCAGATTGTGCAAGAAGTGTTGCTGATAGAAATCCACATCCGGTGGAGTGTTCTTTATGGGAAAAATCTGTGTTGGCTGGCACTCGAAGAAGCATAATTCTGTGACACTCAGTACAGCTAAAGCTGAATATGTTTCTGCAACTCAACTTATCTGGATGAAAACACAGTTGGATGATTTGTTAGTTGAAGTGAAGTTTCCCTTGCTCTTGGGCTGTGGTAATCAAAGCACAATTACTCTTACCAAAAATCCAGTCCAACATTATCGATCGAAGCATATTGACATCTAATATAATTTCATCAAAGACCGTTTGGAAAAGAATGAACTGAAACTTGAATATGTTTCATCTGTTGAACAAGTTGTTGATATTTTCACGAAACCCTTGTTGAAGGAATCATTCTCAAGATTGAGGTTGAACATGGGTTTACAACCTCTTTCTCTTCAATTTTATGGCATTTTGATCTGTCCCCTCTCCCTTCTTACCTATGGATTGTTTTTTCAAGGGGGAGAAGTTGTTTATATCATAAATCTATTTTTTACTGAGAGATTTGTGGGTAAGCTATGAACTCAGCACTGCTTGTGTACGTGAACTATTCTAATTGTTTGTTGGAGTGGTTGTAGGAAAGATCTTGAAGTTGTTTATAGAATGTATGAAGCCGAAGATGTATGAAGTTGAAGATGTCTTTTTCACTACCTATGGACAACATGGTTTTACTGTCAATTATTCTTGTTTCCTACAACGAGTTAGCTCACGTAGGCTTAGAATTATTGATAAGTGATCCATTGCTTATGGTTACAAAGTTTGGTGATTTATGAAAACATGGTTGACAACAAAATACAAAGGGGGAGATTGTTAGGACCAAGCTGAAGGAAGAGTTGGTTTGCATGGATTGTCTTTTGTTGATCTTCAGGATGTTTTCATAAAAAAAAATAAACCTTCCATTTTTAAGAATTCGGAAGCTGGAAGATTGAAGATTAGGAACCGAGTATATTGAAAATTTGGAACTTGGTGTTCGAAGAATTTTGATTTTGGAAATTCAGAGTCTGGAAATTCAGAGTCTGGAAATTCGGAGTCTGAAAATTGAGTAGTTTGGAACCAGGAAATTGCAAATTCTTGAAAGCAGGATGGTATGAGATGTGAAGGCCTTAATTGTGACAATTCTTTTCTATTTTTTAACTATAATTTGTGAGTATATACAAGTACTCATGATGCAAGAAAAAGTTAGGTGGTGAATTCATACCAAGATATGGAGGAGTCATTCGGAGAATTAAAAATCTCCAGTATCGATGATTGAAGAAGTCGTATCAAGAACCAAGAGTCATTCTGAGAATCTGTAAGATCCGTTTCGATAACCTTAAGTCGTACTGAGAATCGAAGAAGTTCTTAGGGAGAAGTTCGAATTCAACTTTCTAAAGAAGAAGTTCGTAGCGAGAAGTTCGGAGTCGACTTCATGAACCTAAATTTTGTAGCCAGAAGTGTGGAGTCTTGCCGAGAATCGGTGAAGTCATAACGAGAAGTCATACCGAGAATTGAAATGGTGTCATGCCGAAGAAGCGGTGAAGATTCATGCCGAGAATTGAAGTGATTCCAAAGACTCGTGAAGGATGGATATGAGAATATGATGCTGAGAAGATAGATGAGTGAATCCTATAATGTGATACCGAGAAATCAGAAGACTGGATCCGAGAATGTGACTCCGAGAAACCAGCATAACAAGGTCGGATCCAGAAAAGGCCAAAGCTCTAAATCAAGAAGGGGAAGAAGATTATAGAAGATTCTAGAAGTATAGATAAAGTCATAATTTATCTAAGATTTCAGGAGAAATTAAGATTTGGGTGAATATAAGTGAGCGGGAAAATACATTGGTTTCCCACCTAAGCACACTTTGGAGAACCTATAAAAGGAGAGCATAGTGTAAAGTAATTGGATTGATGATGCTGTAGTGAGAGAAGCTCTGATAATATATAGAGATAAAGAAGTGTGTGGCTGACTGAGTTTTCATTGCAGTCTCAATTGAAACAAGACTTTGATACTGGTTGACACCGTATTGAGTTCTCATATTGAGAAAATTCGGAGTGCAGAATTCGGAGTGAATAATTCTTAGTGGAGATTCGGAATGGGTAATCAATACTGGTTGTCACTAAATTGCATTTATCAGACTGAGGAAGACTCGGATTGACGAATCAGAGTGACGGAGAAAATTCGTAGTGGAGATTCGGAATGGGGAATCAGTACTGGTTGTCACCGTATTAAGTTTCTCATACTGAGGAAGACTCGGATTGAAGATTCGGAGTGAAGAAAAAAAATTCATAGTGGAGATTCTGAATGGGAATTTCAGACTGTAATTTATCTATCTCAAGTCCAATGAGTCCTTGCCTTTCTTCTGTGTAAGAAAGTGAAGATTTGTGCTGAACTTGCTTACACTTGTGTATTTGAAAGGAAGTGCAGGTAACATTAGTTTTTACAGGAAAAGAGACGTTTCCCTATTGTGCTAAGAGGGTGCACACACACTGGAGTGATTCTTTCACAGTGCTTCACAAATGTAAGGGTATATCCTACTCTTTGTAATCCAAGTATGGTTTTCTTAGTGGATTGTATGGTGCTGGATTGTTTCCAACCATACCAAGGACGTAGTTATTCTTATTTAATAGTGAACATTGCAAATTTTTGTGTTTCTTTGGATGTGAGCTTTTTTGTTTCTCAGTAGGGAAGTATATCTTTAATAGGAGACAAAGGTTCTTCTCTTTTTAAGGGAACTTAAAAGGAGAAAAAGGTGTACCACTGATTCACCCCCCCCCCTCTCAGTGGTTCATTACTCCAAATGGGTCCTAACATTAGAGAATGTTAGGTGTAGAATTTTGTTGGACTCAAGTTGACTGGTGTTACAAATAGTTGAAGGTTATATTTCTTGGACCAATGTAGCTGAGATTATTTTCATATATTTTGGAACATTGGTTCCCAGTTTAACATTTTGTTCTTGGGACGTATTTGTGTAGTTTAATGTCATTCGGTAAGGATGATGCAATAAAGTTTTAACATCATGTTGCAAGGAAAGATGGAAAAAATTCATTCTAAGAGGAATGTGTATTATGTGGTAGTTCTGACCCAATGTAAATGAGGACCCAAGTGTTCCATGACACACACACAAACAACCTAGGAGAGACTATATAAAGTTTAATGTCATTATGTTTGGACTTGTGTGCTTTTTTTAATGTCATGATACTGGGAAGTAAAGTGTTATCTCGTTTTTCATGGTTAAACTAATATGATGTATCATTGTTTAATGTGTTGTTGCAGGGATGTGGGGAACATTACTTTTAAGGTCATGTAGAAAGGAACAAAAATGTTAGGTAGTTTTATCATCATGTATAAATGATGCTGGCGGTATGTAGTTTAAAGTCAACCTTCGACTATAAAGTTACCAGTTTAAGGGAATATAATTTGGACCTTATGGGGTGAGTATTCTATAAAGGATATGTATGACATTAAAAAAATCCAGAATGAATAAAGATCATAGAGGTTCATTCCATACAATAAACTCCTAGAGAAAACCCATAAAAAGTTTAATGTCCTGATGTTTGTAATTGAACTCCTAGTCTAAGGTCATGGATTTTAGACCTTTGGAATTGTGTAGCTCATTCATATGGGGGAAAACCAAAACCAAACACCTAATCCCACATTATTATTTCTTAATGTGGGAAAAAAGGATTAGTGATGGTATTTACGAACATATGGAAGAAAACAAAAGGGGTATATAGATGTCATGTTGAGAATATATCAGTGACACAGGCCCGATTACAAAGTGTGAATAGGATGCATGGAGTAACACCACGGGTGTTGGGGTTCCAAATTACATAATGACATGAAAAATGTGAATAATGATTAATCATAGATGGATCATAATGATGGTGGTATTAAAATTAAGGATAACTACTGACACTATTTGAAACATAGCATCCATATCTTGTTACTTGGGAAGCGGAAAAACAAATGTGGGTCGATCGTTAACCATGTTCAAAATGCAGCACCTGTCTCAAAATGTATTCCAAAATCATTATGGGATTTGGCCAAAGATGTTATGTGGTCCATTATGTCTAGGTATCGTACCTTTATGGGGTCCCTTCATATGTGTAGGAATATGGGGATCTAAATAAAGTGACATTATGAGGCATGGATGTGGATTAAGAGGATGACCAAGTGGAATTCAATAGTATATGTTCTACACCACAGTGCATTTGATCATTTTAATGGGGAGTACTAGAAATAGGGAGTTGATACCCTTCTCGATGACATGGGTCTTGAGGTAGATCTTGAATGTGGGATGGCAGTGGACAAGTTTTTAATGTTGAGTTCTCTATCATATATGAGCTCATAAAAATATGTATTTTTATATCATGTGATGGGGATGTGATGTTGTATCATACTTAGTGTATGACGCATCTTATGATATCCCCACAAGGCAAGGCCATGGTCTATCATTGTGTTTTGGGGATGATAGACACATATTTTATCATCGTATAGTAAGGACATTGTATATTATAGTATAACATCATGTGATTAGGTCTAGTGGTGGCTATTATTTAAGGTCACTTAGATCTTATCACACTTTATATAGTTTTAGGATCATACCATCAATCATATTTTCATAAATTTTAATATCATGTGACCAAGATGTTGTCCTTTGGTTTAATATCATGTGACTAATATGATGTTTTTTGGAATATTACTGTCATGCAACTGGGAAATTGGTTGTGATTTGCTGTTTAATTTCATGTAGCTAGGAAATGGAATTACATGCATTTTTAAATCATTCATTAAGGAATTTAGACCCCATTAAAGTGAATTAATGTTTGGGGAACATAAACTTGGTGGGAGGGGTGATGTTGTCCCCATACATAATGAAAAAATAGTATCCCCAATTTTGATAGACCATGGGATTGATCTATGGTCCTTCCCCCTTAGTCGCCAACTTTGGTTGATTCCAACCATGTATTATTAGTGTCTAGAGAGAGAAAAATGTATCACCTTGGATAAAGGATCAGAGAAGAACCTTCTTGTTGAAATATCTAGCTATCATATTTTGGATCCTATCTAGATTTTTCAAGGCCCAAATCCTACTCTCGTCAAGGGCTTACAGCTTAGAGAAATAGGCTTCCAATGTTCTATATAATGGCTTTTGGTCATAAACATCTATTTGTAGTGACAATATATGAATCTCATTGGGTATAATACATATTGTTTTGTACACTAGGGAATATGGTGTTACCTGGGTGGAATTGAGATTCATCATCTGATAAGACAAGAGGTCATTGGGAGCATGTCCAGCCAACATGTCTTTTTTTGAACATCCATTTTCTGTATAATTTTTTAGATGTTTTTTATGTATGCCAAGGTCTGTCCATTTCCTAATGATTGATAGTGCAAAGTATGATTGTACCATAAGATATAACTGGCATAAAACTTCTTCGGCACAGCTTCTCGGATGTTATGTTTTTTTCGATTAGAACAATATAATGGAATCCAAATATATAGATAATGTTGGAGCTCAGAAATTCAACAATAGATAAAGAGTTGACTTCCTTGAGTAGATTCACCTCATCTAACTTGAAAAAGAAATTGATCTTGATCGGAATGAACCTGCATTAGTGATATGTCACTGGTGGATATTGTTTTGTGACATTGTGTCCATTGACCAAAAAGGTCCAATAATAAATTATAATATGGAAGGGATCTATTGGTTGATGCATGAAGTTGGCATGAATATGTCCATATTGGATCAATGCATCACAACCTTTGAATCTGATGGGAGAGTTTCAACCCTTCCTGATGACATCTATAGTACCATACATGGAATTCCTACATAACATATGGAATATTGTCTCCTTTAATGAAATAGAGGATCATTATATCAAACCAACTTTTTTAGAGAGTCTTCTCATGGATGGGACCGCACTAGAGGGTGAACTCTACACTATACCGATGGATTCGCGAACATTCGGCTCGATCTAAAGGTACAGTGGCATGATGGAGATACATGATGAAAGGAGTATTCCAAATAAAGTTTCCTTAAGTAGTGAATGTATCCAGAGGTCTAGATGTGAAGACATCAGTGGTATGATGGTTTACCTACTGGATGAAATCATCATCTGTAGTGATGGGATAGATGACCCTTAGATGCACCACATGGATGAACAAGTGGTCCTAGTTGTTCTCTTCAAGAGAGGTAGCTGGATTGGCCAAAGAAGCAGATCAAATATTCTATAACCAAGGAATATGGGTGACCTCTGGATGAGAATGGAATTGTTCCATCAACTTGTGAGTGGACTCCAGCAAGGAAGGAGACCTAGTTTCCAAACAATATAGTCACCTATGATCTTCGGGATGGAAAAATCAGAGTCCCTATTGATGTAAATGTGGGGAAAATCATTCCTGAGAGCCAGATCGTGATTAGTTATGAGATCCTGATACTCTACCTCATTGTTAGTGAATCCTTAAGATAATAAAATGAATAATATATAACAACCTATATAGGTTTAATGAAGACCATTCACATGCCTACTCTATTGATTTAGGGATCATTGATCCCCCTACCAGTTGGACTCCATGAGGAACCATACAAATTAAACTTCCAAAATAAAGTATCCTAGTCAATTGAGAGGATAAACTCATCTGGGAAATTAATATCAAGTTATTTCTCTGTGTGGGATAGACGGGCAGCCATAAAGTCTTCTAGAGCCTTACACTTGATTGGATTTTGTGTAATGAATATGATTTCAAATGATTGAGGTATCACTTCCCATCATGACATATGCCCTTTCAATATAGGTAGTTTTAGGATACATATTAGCATGTATCAATGGGATACCAGCTATATCTCTTGATGTTGCAGATAGTTCCATAACTTTAGGACAGTGAAAACCACTGTAGGATAGATCTTATCAATATGAGAGTATCTGGACTCTGTGTCAAGTATATAGCAAAAGAGATTGTATAAATTTTTATTTTCCCTTTATGTTTCATATTAGTGAATTGGGAGATGAGGGAACATTCCAAGGCAGTCACATAGAGGATGAACGGCTTCTTGGGGATGGGTGACATCAGAACTGGAGACTGTAATAGGTATTGCTTGATCTATTTGAATGTGGTCCTGCACTCTTCATCCCATTGGTATAAAGAAACCTTATTCATGATTTGTTAAAAGGTATGTCACCATCTATCCAGATTCATGTTGAATTGGACAATGTATTCTAAGTGGCATTGAAGGCCTTAGAGCTACTAGAGGTTGATCGGATGGGAATCTGGATATTGGAAAAGAACTTCTCCAGGTCAATCTCAATGCCTCTGTATCTAAAAATGAAGAATATAAAATTATCAAAGTTAAAGTCGAAGGTTCACTTCAAGTAGTTCATTTTTTGATGGTGGGAGTGGTCGAATCTGAACACCTTCTCAATATCTCTGATATGATCATGATGCTGGTAAGATTCTCCCACCAATTCATTCACATAGTGTTCCACTAACCTCCCAAACATCAGTTTCAAGATAAAGTGAGTGGATTCATTGATAATAATTTCCCTTAGATCAACCCCAATACTAGCAGTCACCAAAACTAACTCATAGTTGGTGGTGGATACTCCCTCTTGGAATGCGGTAGGCGCATCATACAAATCCTCTTCATCATTTGACATAGGAGAATTGGTGGGAGGACAAGGTTCAACCAAGACAAGTGATTCTAGAGGAACACTAGTGATCTCTTGAGAATATGGGTAGTCCCCATTGGAGAAATCATACTCTATCGAAATCATAGTGATGATATTTTTTTACCATATTTCATCTGGCCTCTATCCTAGGGGTTCATGCGTGATGATGTCAATTTAGTGGTGACATGTCACCAAGTGTCAGATGGAACCATATCAATATAATAGTAAATTATGGAACACTATTTTATACATGGGGTGAAAATTTTGTACCTTATAGGAGCAGGGTGATTTGGGAATCACTCGAGCATGTCCTATGTAAGAGTAAGGGGTAATCTTTTGATATTCATTGTTCCTGGGAATGTGTCTCCCCCTCTTCATTGAAATGATGAAGTAGTGTCCCAATTCTGGTGTTGTGGCCTCTAACTGGTGAATTGAGATGATGAAATCATCATCCAAATCCATATATGGGTTATCCACAGTGATATAGTGCTCATCCTCATTAGAAGAACCCATTTTCCATGCTCTTCTAGTAGTCAGCATACATATAGTAGGCTTCACAAGATTTGAATGGAGCTGAATCACCTTGGAACACACCCACTCAACCATTGAGGGATTACATGAGGTACTGGTGATATGAGGATGGAACTTCTTCTTGTAGATGAACTCAGGTTCTACCCATTAATGCCTTGAAGGATGTATCTTGTGAGACATACATGAATTCATTAATCACAAAATGGCCAAAAAACTGGGTCTTCAAGCGGATTCTTCCACATGGGATCTACCTGGTCTATCAAAATCATGTATCTTCAAGATAGATAGACTTAGATCTGCATTAGTCAGTACGAGATTGTGAAGAATCTAGGTTGGGATACGGTTGATCCTAAAACCTTTGTCAACTAGATAGTTGTTTCCTCTGGAATTGGGGAGGACCTCGTTGATTGAAGGTTTAAACATTCCAATCGGTTTCTAACCGGTTTGTTCGTAGAAGCGGAAACATCCATTGATTCCATAACCATTTTGACCTACTTTCCAAAGGTAGGTGCTCATTAGTTGTGGACTGATGAGGCTTAGGAATTTTAATTGGTCGAGAGGATGGGAGGTCGGACTTATCACACCATTTTTTAGGGGAATTATTGTCTACTATGGGACTCTCTTTATAGATTTAAGTTACTTTCGTGAATCTTTATTACATTACCAAGTATAAAATGAGCCTTCCTTTATATCTGACAATCAATAATTGATATTTAGTAAATTTAGATAATCTTTTATATGTATTTGAAGTAATTCATTGATAGAGAATCATCTGTATTCATTAGAGATTCATAGTCAATGTTTTCCTTCAATACATAAAAGTATCTTGGTCATTATAATGACCATACTGGTTTTAAAGCCACTCAGTGGGGCACTTGAAGTTTATTGTCATTAATAAGGACATGGATTATTTCAGAGTTGGGACCGTACTCGTAGATGGGCTACCTATATATCCTTTATTTAGAAAGGGAATCAGAACCCACGTAGTTCGAGTAAGGGAGTATGATGTTTATGCATGATTAATGGCTCAAAGAAAGATGTCATGATTACTTTTACACTATAAGCTCACGTGAGTCATGATCGGTGTGAGAAACAAGAAGTATTAGTGAAACCAAAAAATTGTGCCATGAAAGATGCAATGATGTGGAGCTTATGTATGTATGACTGCCCAAAATAGATGAATATTGTGTTTTACTTCATGAAAGAACCCTAGGAACAAGGTCCATAAAGGCATATGTACTTCATAGAGATTTGGGCACTCTAACATGGGGCTAACTCCTGAGGAAGATTCCCAAATTAAGAGGGGACTTATGATTGGGTTTTACTTTTGAGAAGGAAGACCAGATCAAAACGTAGATTAATACTGGTTTAGAGAAATTAAGACTGGGGCTTATTCCTAAGGAGGAGTCTAGGGTTAAAGGGATTTGAAAATTAAGAGACTTGGGGCTTACTCCTAAGGAGGATGCCCAGATTTTTGGGAACTTTGAGACTGGGGCTTACTCTTGAAAAGGAAGCCCAGGTTAAGGGAATTATGATTGGGGATTACTCCTAAGGAGGATGCCCATATTAGAGGACTTGGGTCTTACTCTTAAAAAGGAGGCCCAAATTAATGAGGACTTGGGGCTTTGTAACAGCCCGAGATTTTATGAAAAATATTCCATTTAATTTTATTAATATCTTGTGTTGCACGCTACACCAAAAGGAGCTTTCACAACACACATCCTTGACTTGCCTTGCATTACACGCAATCACGACCTTCCTTGATAGCGTGTGTAGTACGCAATACCGAGTTTCACTAAACAACGATATGCTATTAAAATATTATTATAACTATGCGTTATAAATAGTAATAACAACCTTTTAAAATTTTAGAAATTTTAGCTCTCAAAATGGACTTCATTTTTGGATTCGGAGTATTGAATTTAGCCTAAGGTGAAATTTTGGTACTTTTCGGATAACTTTCATATTCTGATGAATAGTGAAAATTACTAAATTATAATTAAAAACAACTTTTTTAATCGAAATAATTAATAGTGATAAATCATTAATTTGAGTAGTTTTAAAGTATATTTAGAATATATTTTTACAATTTAATACAACGTTGGTCATTGGATGTAATTTCACATTTAAACCAGACATAATCAAGTGTCAATCTTTTGATAGATATTGTTTCTTAAAAACACGCTATTTGTTTTAATAGCGGGATTTAATTATAAAATTAATTAATGCAACTTCTATGGTATGAATTTTGTAAAATAGACTTCATTTTTGAATTCGGAATATGAAATATAGCTTAGGATGAAATTTTGGCATTGTTCTGAAAAACATCAATTTTTGATGAATAGTGAAACTACTAAGTGGTAGTTGAAAAACTGAATTTTTCATAAAACTTAATTTTACCGCTTCTGTGAATGGAATTTCAAAAATCCGAGAGACACGGTTGATGTCAGTAACTAAAATGTGGTTCAATGAGATGAAAATAATTTTTGGTGAATAGTAACTTTTTACTTTTATTTACCACGGTTAAAAGTAAATAGGGTAATTAAGGGTAAGAATGATATTAATATTACCCTAACACATGTCCTAATTCTATTGGACAAGTGTATCTCGACCAAAAACAACCTTAAGTGTAAAATATTATCATTTAGGCCCACTTGGATTAGATTAGGACATTTATTATTATTTAATTCAAAGAAGAGTTAAAAGAGTTAAAATAAAAGTTTATTTACTAAAACATTTTTAATATAGGGTTATACATAAGATAAATTCTATTTTAAATATTAATTAGAAAGCTAAAAAGATTGCCTACCTAATTTTATTTTAATTTTAATTTTTAGACATCAAATAAGTTAATTTATTTATAACACAAAGATGATGCAGTAATTATCTTATTAAGGAAATATTGACATAATTGATATTATAAATACCAAAATAAATGTAATTTAAGACTTTTTATGAATTCCACTAATTTTATAGGTTACTATGATATATTATTGTTGATTTAATCAACTTGTTTCGAACATATAATTCTGTTATGACTTTCACAAAAATTATATATCAAATAGTGTCAAAATTGACACAAAATAGTTTTTAAATCAAATATTATATTATTAATTGTTATTTTATTCCTAAAAATCTAAGGTTCGGCCAAATGACTTAGATAAGGATATATATAATAAACAATTTGGGGTTCTTTTGGCATGTTATAGTAAGTGTATTAACCATATGGTGTAAGAAAACAAAAAGACACGGTAAAAGTTAAATTATTTAACTTAAAGTTAAATCTAATTGATAAGGTTAAAATAATAACCTAAACTTGTTTAAATCCTATTGGTTGATAGGATTTCGACCCATCCCCACTTTAGCTTCGAAATAAGAACCTTTGGAACCATTATAAACCGATTTTGACTTTAATATAAAATAATATTTTGAGATATTCCTAAGGTGCCCCTCTCCTCCCTTATAAAAGGGCACCTCCTCCCTCTCTTCCTCACACAACTTTGAGCCTTCAAGCTCGGAAAACCCCTGCCAAAATCCCTTCTCCACTTCCCTAGAATAATCCTAGAGGTCCTGGTCTTCTTCAAAGACCATCCTTAGTTCTTTAAGTGGAGGCTAAGAAAAGGCGCGTCAAAAAGAGGTAATATCCATTACCGATCTTTTTCAATTTCTTTCTTCTTCAATTTCTTCTTCTTTAGTTTTTTCATGATAAAGTAATAACATCAGTATTACTTACATACTGATATTTTATTATAAATATGAAACAACCCTAATTCACCTTCTATCCATCCTACGGAAAAATGAAATCACCGCGCGTGCGTACGTACGGAATACCGTCTCCACGACGTTATGAGATTCATTCTCAATGATTAACCATTCATGAATGATTATAAAGTATATACAATAATTACTAATGAAATATATGACCTGATAATGATACTGGAATTATTTATATTTATATGTATGTCATCTACTTAATTCCATTCAATTCAATAAGGAAACGAAAACAACGTTCATGCGTACGTACGGACTACCGTCTCCATGAACGGTTTATTTCTTTCCATTTACTGATTTATTATATATGTATATTCTGAATATATATATATATAAATCATGTTTTATATTCTGGAATTAATTAATCATGATCTAAGTAGTCATATGAATAATTACAAGTTAAAAACACGAACGACAAATGAGACGATTTTACCCAAAACGCTACTTTAACATTAATTTACAAAAGAACGGTTAATATAAAGTCATAAGTGGACCGTATATGATATAATAAAAATGAATATGATTCTGTAGTAAGTCAATAACCTGATTTAAATCATTATACAGGAGTTTTGGACACTTACAAAGCAAGTCGGACCTAAGGTAAGGGAAAATATCACAATTTCATTTTTATCCGAGATTGCTTTTACTTTGGCATTTACTGGGGTGTATTTTATCATCCACATCCATGTTCCATCAATATGTAATATTGTTTCCATCCACTTACAATAGTTTAAATCCAATTTCACCCATCGGTGAGTTTTTAGTAAATAATATGAAAGGAATCTTTTGTCGTTTTTCGTGCGAGGTACTTTTTGACTTTTTCGACAAAAGTACGAAGAATGTTTTTTCAACTTATACGACATGAATGGATTTTTAAAACTTTATTTCCATGAAGCATCCTTTACAAGTTTTCAAGTGTATTTTTAATCAACTTCTTTTAGTTTATAATTGTATGACATGTTAAGAAAAGAAAAGTGTTTTTTTTTTGAAGTAGAAATGATATTTTCCTCAAGAATGGAGTTCAAATGTTTTATCAAAATTATTTTCCATCTAAGATAATATAGGGTTATGTTTTTATCCCTATTATTACATTGATTTGATTATGTTTTGAGGGAATTATTTTTATGAAGTCATTTACCTTATATGATTTGTTTTATGATGTCATGATGTTTCAAGAATCCCATTTTTTGTTATATGTGTTATGCGATGATGTATGATTTGTGATTATGTGGAACACATAATAAAGGATTCATTATAAGATGGGTGGGACCTATATCTCCCTCCAATGCATTGGGTAAAGATTTTATATCTCATGAGATAGACATGGCTGGAACGGTAGGTTATACCGGTTCAGTGAAACAAGACTGGAACGAGGGTGACTCGATTCAGAAAGGGACTTTGTCCACTAAGATAGTCTTGGAAATGAGTCATGACTAACAAGAAATGATTTTCCATGATTATGTGTACATGCCACAAAGTTTCAAGTTTCATGTTATGATTATGGGGATCTCATTTTCACTTCTATGATTTGTTCCATGTTAAGATATTATGATCTCTTTTGCAGGTTATGATTTTCAAAAAGATATGATATGATTTTTATTTCATTTATTTTCCCTTGCTGAGCATTTGAGCTCACCCTTTTATGTTTTCTTTTCCCCAGGATATAAAGAAAGGTTTTAGGTAAAAAAAAGGGAATATCTTTATGGGAGATATTGAAGATCTTTCACCACGATTAGAAGATTACGTTCTGAGTTTTCAAAGACACTAAACTATTACGATCCTTGTGTGTGTGTTTTTGTTATTTACCAAGTATTCCGCAAAAGTAATGTAATGTCCATGTACGTCAATCTTCGGGTCTCTATAGTTGGTATCAGAGGAAAGGTTTAGTCAACCTTTGGAAACTAGGATGCGAAAACGTTAGTGATATCCCTAGAGATATTTCTAAGTTATGTCTAGGGATGTCCCTAAGGTTAAGTATACGTATAGGTTATAGTACCAGAATTACGCTAACGATCATAAAATTAAACCTAAGATGTTAGATATTGAAGGTACTCCCCCTTTATTATGTTGTTTTACCTAGCATGATTTTTTCCTCTCACACTATTCTTTTTGGGTTTTAGACGATGGTTGGAACCCGAAGGAACCGTGTTGATCAATGCAACGGACAATGCAATGATTTTCCTCCTGAACAAACAAATGTTATGGGAGATGGAGTGAAAAATCTTATTGCTATACTTACACAAGATATGAATCATTCTGGGCATCCAAATGAGCAGAGAAGGGAACAATATTCTATTGAGTCCTTCATGAGGCAACGTCCACCTTCTTTCAGTGGGTCTTCTGATCCACTTTTTGCTGAATAATGGATGAGTACCACTGAAAAGATATTTTCAGTTCTTCAATGTTCTGAGCACGATAAAGTTATCTTAGCAGTATATCGTTTGGAATGTGAAGCTGATCAATGGTGTAATCTTATCAAGAATACGAGGCAAAGAGATGAAATTGAGTCCATGGAATGGGACGAGTTCAAGAACTTGTTTTTCAGTAAGAACTTCCCTCGTATTCTTCGAACAAAGATGGAAAAGGAGTTTCTTGAGCTGAAGCAGAAGGATGATGAATCTGTTTGTATATACGAAGCAAATTTTACAAGACTTGCAAGGTACGCTTCTGGTATTATCATCCAACCTGAAAGTAAAGTTGATCGATTTTTCAGTGGCTTAAAACCAAGTCTTCGAAGGGCATTAGCTATAAGAGACTTCAGTTGCTATGAAGAAATTGTGTGTTGTGATATCAAGGTAGAAATGGAAGTTGGTGTTACATATCCATCTCATGGTTTTGACAAGAAACGAAAGAGGGAGTTCAAGGAGAAATCTCAGAATAATGGTGAAAAGAAGATGAATGTTTCCTTATGCACAATGTGTGGAAAGAAGCATGGTGGAGATTGTCTTAAAGGGACTAGAAAATGTTTTAAGTGTGGAAAAGAAGGTCATCGAGCAGCTGAGTGACGAAGTAATGGAAAAAGGGTTTCTAATGATGTGAATAAAGCAAACACTGCAGAGAACGCACCACCAACACTTCAATGCTTCAAGTGTAAGGAAATGGGGCATTATGCTAATAAATGCCCTAATCCAAGGGTTAGTGATGATCAACATGAGCAACCACTGAAGGCAAAGGACAAAGGGAAGTCACATGCGATCACTATTGGCGATGTTGAATATGACAACGATGTGGTGGAATGCTTAAGTGTTTATGTAATGGGATTCCAAAATAATATTGTATCATGGAGTATTGAAATATTTATGTATTGGTCTAATGTGGTATTCAAAGTGATTGAGATATTTTTGGAAATAAGATGATATGCGCATAATGAAGGGAAAATGAGAAAATGAAATGTTTAACAGTATTCATGAGCTCATGATTGATATAAGGACTAAGTGATATCATGGTTTGAGTATATAGAATTTTGAGGATTTTGGTATGTGGAAAGTGTTAACTTTTAACTGCATTCATGTTTTCACTAAGGTATTCAATAGAATAAACGATTAAGGACTTTGAATGTTTGGAATGTGACCAACAAAACATATCTTATGATATATGGGGATCGACGATGGTGTTAAATCTCTGGTAATTGTTTTCACTATGTTATGTGAGTGGACTGCAGTATTATGGATAAGCCTAAAGATTGGAATGGATTATGTTGGACATAAGTTAGTATTGTTTAAGGATAAAAGTTTTTTCGATATTATTGATTGGATGTTATAGTAATATAGTTTTAGAAAAACGATAACCTGCAGAACAGGAGACAACTCATCGCGTCGGACAAGGCTGTGGAAATCAAACCCACAACCGAAGTGCGACTGGCCTTTATCGCCTACCACTGGCCTACAGGAAGTCCCTGTTTATTGGAAACTAGTTTTATTATATTAAGCAGTATGATATATGAAGTATAAAGTACATTTTAGGAACCATATATGATTAATCTCACTATAGATCGACTTATGTATATAATTTTTGCTAACCTTTTGTTTGAGATAGATGGAATGACCCGTCATTCGATCACATGATCTGCTAACACTTCACGAATAAAAAATTCAACTTCATTTATTTAAGAGATGAAGTGGAAATTGTTCAAGGCACAAACAACAGTGAGATTGTACCAAAATAAAGTAAGTATTTATTTTAATGCAAATTTTTAACTTTAGGGAAATGATCTTGAAAACCAAAAATGTTGTCCTAGTGATCTTATACCTGATGAATCAGATGGTACCTAGTATCATCACAAACCTATGGATTTGTGATTATCGGCTTTTCCATAGCCATGTTCTCTACCACTCTCCATTAGAACATGATGGTTAGATTTCTATTCCATATCCATATTTTCACCTATGTGGAAACCCAGTGATTAATTTATTGGGTAATCGTTACATTTCATACTTTAGTTTTTAAAGCCAATTTTTGGTATTCTTTTTTACGATGTGGGTTTCTATTAAAGAAACTTTCAAATATAAACCATTTATAACCCCGACGAATTTCGAGGGTGAAATTCATTTTAAGGGGGGTAGAATGTAACAGCCCGAGATTTTATGAAAAATATTCTTTTTAATTTTATTAATGTCTTGTGTTGTACGCTACACCAAAAGGATCTTTCACAACACACATCCTTGACTTGCCTTGCATTACACGCAATTGCGACCTTCCTCGATAGCGTGTGTAGTACGCAATACCGAGTTTCACTAAACAACAATATTTTATTAAAATATTATTATAACTAGGCGTTATGAATAGTAATAACCACCTTTTAAAATTTTAGAAATTTTATCTCTCAAAATGGACTTCATTTTTGGATTCGGAGTATTGAATTTAGCCTAAGGTGAAATTTTGGTACTTTTCGGATAACTTTCATATTCTGATGAATAGTGAAAATTACTAAATTATAATTAAAAACAACTTTTTTAATCAAAATAATTAATAGTGATAAATCATTAATTTGAGTGATTTTAAAGTATATTTATAATATATTTTTACAATTTAATACAATGTTGTTCATTGGATTTAATTTCACATTTAAACCAGACATAATCAAGTGTCAATCTTTTGATAGATATTGTTTCTTAAAAACACGCTATTTGTTTTAACAGCGGGATTTAATTATAAAATTAATTAATGCAACTTCTATGTTATGAATTTGGTAAAATAGACTTCATTTTTGAATACAGAAAATGAAATATAGCTTAGGATGAAATTTTGGCATTGTTCTGAAAAACATCAATTTTTGATGAATAGTGAAACTACTAAGTGGTAGTTAAAAAACTAAATTTTTCATAAAACTTAATTTTACCGCTTCTGTAAATGGAATTTCAAAATTCCGAGAGACACGGTTGATTTCAGTAAGTAAAATGTGGTTCAATGAGATGAAAATAATTTTTGGTGAATAGTAACTTTTTACTTTTATTTACCACGGTTAAAAGTAAATAGGGTAATTAAGGGTAAGAATGATATTAATATTACCCTAACACATGTCCTAATTCTATTGGACAAGTGTATCTCGACCAAAAACAACCTTAAGTGTAAACTATTATCATTTAGGCCCACTTGGATTAGATTAGGACATTTATTATTATTTAATTCAAAGAAGAGTTAAAAGAGTTAAAATCAAAGTTTATTTACTAAAACATTTTTAATATAGGGTTATACATAAGATAAATTCTATTGTAAATATTCATTAGAAAGTTAAAAAGATTTCCTACATAATTTTATTTTATTTTTAATTTGTAGACATCAAATAAGTTAATTTATTTATAACACAAAGATGATGCAGTAATTATCTTATTAATGAAATATTGACATAATTGATATTATAAATACCAAAATAAATGTAATTTAAGACTTTTTATGAATTCCACTAATTTTATAGGTTACTATGATATATTAGTGTTGATTTAATCAACTTGGTTCGAACATATAATTCTGTTATGACTTTCACAAAAATCATATACCAAATAGTGTCAAAATTGACACAAAATAGTTTTTAAATAAAATATTATTTTATTAATTGTTATTTTATTCCTAAAAATCTAAGGTTCGGCCAAATGACTTAGATAAGGATATATATAATAAACAATTTGGGGTTCGTTTGGCATGTTATAGTAAGTGTATTAACCATATGGTGTAAGAAAACAAAAAGACACGGTAAATGTTAAATTATTTAACTTAAAGTTAAATCTAATTGATAAGGTTAAAATAATAACCTAAACTTGTCTAAATCCTATTGGTTGATAGGATTTCGACCCATCCCCACTTTAGCTTCGAAATAAGTCCCTTTGAAACCATTATAAACCAATTTTGACTTTAATATAAAATAATATTTTGAGATATTCCTAAGGTGCCCCTCTCCTCCCTTATAAAAGGGCACCTCCTCCCTCTCTTCCTCACACAACTTTGAGCCTTCAAGCTCGGCCAACCCCTGCCACAATCCCTTCTCCACTTCCCTAGAATAATCCTAGAGGTCCAGGTATTCTTCAAATACCATCCTTAGTTCTTTAAGTGGAGGCTAAGAAAAGGCGCGTCAAAAAGAGGTAATATCCATTACCGATCTTTTTCAATTTCTTTCTTCTTCAACTTCTTCTTCTTTGGTTGTTTCATGATAAAGTAATGACATCAGTATTAATTACACACTTATATGTTATCATAAATATGAAACAAACCTAATTAACCTTCTATCCATCCTACGGAAAAATGAAATCACCGCGCGTGCGTACGTAAGGAATACCGTCTCCACGACGTGATGAGATTCATTCTCAATGATTAACCATTCATGAATGATTATAAAGTATATATAATAATTACTAATGAAATATATGACCTGATAATGATACTGGAATTATTTATATTTATATGTATGTCATCTACTTAATTACATTCAATTCAATAAGGAAACGAAAACAGTGTTCATGCGTACGTACGGACTACCGTCTCCATGAACAGTTTATTTCTTTCCATTTACTGATTTATTATATATGTATATTCTTAATATATATATATAAATCATGTTTTATATTCTGGAATTAATTAATCATGATCTATGTAGTCATATGAATAATTATAAGTTAAAAACACGAACGACAAATGAGACGATTTTACCCAAAACGCTACTTTAACATTAATTTACAAAAGAACGGTTAATATAAAGTCATAAGTGGAACATATATGGTATAATAACAATGAATATTATTCTGGAATAAGTCAATAACATGATTTAAATCATTATACAGGAGGTTCGGACACTTACATAGAAAGTCGGACCTAAGGTAAGGGAAAATATCACAATCTCGTTTTTATCCGAGATTGCTTTTACTTTGGCATTTACTGGGGTGTATTTTATCATCCACATACATGTTCCAACAATATGTAATAATGTTTCCATCCACTTACAATAGTTTAAATCCAATATTACCCTTCGGTGAGTTTTTAGTAAAGAATATGAAAGGAATCTTTTGTCGTTTTTCGTACGAGGTACTTTTTAACTTTTCCGACAAAAGTACGAAGAATGTTTTTTTAACTTATACGGCATGAATGGATTTTTAAAACTTTATTTCCAAGAAGCATCCTTTACAAGTTTTCAAGTTTATTTTTAATCAACTTCTTTTAGTTTATAATTGTATGACATCTTAAGAAAAGAAAAGTGTTTTTTTAAGTAGAAAGGATATTTTCCTCAAGAATGGAGTTCAAATGTTTTATCAAAATTATTTTCCATCTAAGATAATATAGGGTTATGTTTTTATCCCTATTATTACATTGATTTGATTATGTTTTGAGGGAATTATTTTTATGAATTCATTTACCTTATATGATTTGTTTTATGATGTCATGATGTTTCAAGAATCCCATTTTTTGTTATATGTGTTATGCGATGATGTATGATTTATGATTATGTGGCACACATAAGAAAGGATTCATTATAAGATGGGTGGGACCTATATCTCCCTCCAATGCATTGGGTAAATATTTTATATCTCATGAGATAGACATGGCTGGAACGGTAGGTTATACCGGTTCAGTGAAAAAAGACTGGAACGAGGGTGACTCGGTTCAGAAAGGGACTTTGTCCACTAAGATAGTCTTGGAAATGAGTCATGACTAATAAGAAATGATTTTCCATGATTATGTGTGCATGCCACAAAGTTTGAAGTTTCATGTTATGATTATGGGGATCTCATTTTCACTTCTATGATTTGTTCCATGTTAAGATATTATGATCTCTTTTGCAGGTTATGATTTTCAAAAAGATATGATATGATTTTTATTTCCTTTATTTTCCCTTGCTGAGCATTTGAGCTCACCCTTTAATGTTTTCTTTTCCCCAGGATATAAAGAATGGTTTTAGGTAAAAAAAGGGAAGATCTTTATGGTAGATATTGAAGATCTTTCACCACGATTAGAAGATTACGTTCCGAGTTTCCAAAGACACTAAACTATTATGATCCTTATGTGTGTGTTTTTGTTATGTACCAAGTATTCCGCAAAAGTAATATAATGTCCATGTACGTCAAGATTCGGGTCTCTACAGGCTTACTCCTAATGAGGATGCCCATATTTGAGACTTGGTCTTACTCCTGAAATGGAGACCCAGGTTAAGGGAATTAACGTTGGGCTTACTCCTGAGGAGGATGCCCAGATTTTTGGGAACTTCGAGACTGGGGCTTACTCATGAAAAGGAAGCCCAGGTTAAGGGAATTATGACTAGGGCTTACTCCTGAGGAGGATGACCAGAATAGAGGACATGGGGCTTACTTCTGAAAAGGAGGCTCAAATTAATGAGGACATAGGGCTTACTCCTAAGTAGGATGCCCAAATTAATGAGGACTTGGGGCTAACTCCTATGTAAGATGCCCAAATTAATGAGGACATGGGGCTTACTCCTAAGAAGGATACCCAGATTAGAGGACTTGGGTCTTAATCCTGAAAAGGAGTCCCAGTTTAAGGATTCTCTCATCTTAAAGGATGAGGTTGAATGAATGAACTCTCTAACTTTAGTGATGTAAAGATGTGTAAATCACTAGGTTTTGAGATATGTTCCATAGAATTCCTTTTAGATAAGGAAGCCAATAAAGAAATCATTCCATAAATGGATTTGGAGAGAGTTATGAAGGCTTAATACTGAATAGGAGAGGAGGATAGGTGTAAGAGGGGTGAAATGGGCAGGAAGGGCACCCAAAAAAAGAGGGGCACGCAAGTACTGGTGGGTGCGCAAGTACTGGCCGCGCAGGTATACCTGCGCGGCATATAGGTACTTGTGTGACTTTTGACCCTTGGGGTAATACTTGGGCGAGAGCTGGCTCAAGCCCTTAGAATTACCCTTATGGGTTTCCAGAAGGGTGGCGTGCAAGTTCTGGTAAGGGAGCAAGGCAGTGTGCAAGTGTGGTCGTTTCCCTTAAGGGTTGGCCACTCAGGCGCGCAAGTAATGATGAGTTTCAACACATAGGTCTTCTACTCCCTCTTTAGATCATCCGTTCAAGGTAATAAATTACCTTATAAGTTTTCGGAAGCTTTGATAAGATACTAGGGCGCCGGGAGCTCAAATTTGAGGTTATGTAATTTTTCATCCTCGAAATGGGGGGACCCAAAGGGGTATCTATAGGCTTGAGAGACCCTGGGGTAAATTTCAAAGAGGGCACGCAAGTCACCTGCGTGACCCATGGGTGGTGCGCAGGTGTACTTGCACGACATTGATGGAACCTGTGTGACCCATGTGTAAATGACTCCTTGTTCATACCTTTTTCGATTTTTGATGTTTTCTTCAAATGATGAATCACTTTATGCTAAGGAATTTCCCATTCCATTCATTTAGACTCTGTGATGAAAAGGAGAGTCAACAAAAGTCCCCCCTCAGAGTTGGATCTGAAAGAAATGAGGGTGTGATTCTGAGGTAATGAAGAATACCAAGAAATATGGCAGTTTAAAGTCATGCATGTCGGAAATAGAAAAGGCTAATGTTTAAGGTCAAAATATCTTTGACTGAATGGATTAACATTGACTCAATTCCTTGAAAATTTCTCTGAAATCATATCACCACATTCAAGTATAACGGAAAAATGTAAACCATGAGTTAGAAATTTTTAATCTGATGAATGATATGAAAAAGGGCTAAAAGGCATTAGAAAAAAGTGGTTCCCAAAAATGAAGTTACCATTATTTAACAAACCCATTAGGGGTTGTATTATGCAGGGCCACCTAAGGGCATTGGTTGTATAGTCAAATAGTAGCATCTTTTGGCTGATAGGTCCGTTACGTAGACTGTTTATGCAAGGCTGCCTAAGGGCACGTGTTGCATAGTCAGGAAAAAGAAGTCTCAGAAATTTACATTCCTAGTGATAAAAATCCAGTTAATGTTTATGGATATTCAAATTTTCCAATGTATAGAGTTTGGTGTATAGAAAGAGGTAATTGAATATGGAGAAGATATTTCCAAACAAGATGTTCTAAGAACTGGATGAATGTTACTCCTACGAAGGTCTGATCCAAGCATAGGGAAGGTAAATATAAACCATAGACTTGAATACTTTCAGATCATGAAAAAGAACATGGGACAAATATGTTAAGGATAGCTATTTTTTGCGGATCCCTACAAATTGTCCTTAAGACCAATAAAGAAAAAAATAGGTTTTACTTCCATGAATGAAGTTACCACTATTTAACAAACCCATTAAGGGGTTGAATTATGCAGGGCCACCAAAGGGAATTGGTTGTATAGTCAATTAAAAGCATCTTTTGGCTGACAGGTCCATTATGTAGACTATTTATGCAAGGCCTCTTAAGGGAACATGCTGTATAGTCAAGAAAAGGAATTCCCAGAATTTTGGACATTTTGTGATTATAAGTCAGGAAATGGGTTATGAAGATCTGTAAATATTTAACGTTAGGATTATGACACATAAAAATGGGTATTGTTCCATGTATGTAAAGATACATAGATCAATGCTAACCATAATCCCGTTGCGACTAGGTCCTGAATTGAAATATTGGACTTCACTATGTATCCCATAAGGAAGGGAATCAAGACATACGTAGTTCTTGAAATATAGTTTAATTTCATGTGGGATGAAAGTAAGGGAGATCTTAGTTTAGGTTCATAGAGCTCGGACCATTATAAGAAATATACAGTGTGTGTTTTTATGGGGTCTTTTTAGCTAGGGGATTGAAAGTGGAATTTGGGGTTGGGCCCAAAGACTTGGGGATGGATTCGAGGGACACTCAAACATTCCTACGTATCCCATGTGGATGGGAATCAAGCCCACATAGTTCTAGAAATACCCTCTGTACAGATTTGGTTCATACATGTGAAGGGTGAAAGGGGACTTTAGTGCAACGATGGTTTGACCCAAGATAAAATGTTCAGTAATTTCCATGTATGCGTGTAGTCTTTGAAATGTAACATGATTGGAAATCAATATAAATAATGATTCCCTCTCGGGTGAGGGTATCAAAGAATGTTGTAGTTTATTTTTGTACAGGACAAAATTGTTGTATAGTTTAACATCGTATAGCTAGGACGAAGGTGAACCAATGTAAATATATTGATTCTGGGGGTGGTTTCACGAATCAACATCATATGAGATGGAGGTGAATCGATGTGAAGAGATTGGTTTTGGGCTTGAACCTTGGGAGTTTGCCTACGTACCCAGCCTAGAAGGTGAGGATCAAAGTCTGCGTAGTTTAATTAAAGAATGAATTTGTGATCAAGTTGTTATTGGGGACAATGACCTAGAAATGGTGTTGGGACTTACGCATGGTTAGCGGCCCAAAGAGGGTGTTATGTTTGAAGTTTTCTCTAAGATAATGTGAGTCATACTCGGTGTGAGAAACAAGAGGTATCAACAAATTTAATGATACATAGTTTAATATCATTTAGGACATATGAAGGGACTATGTAGTTTAAAGTATTGCAGTTTGGACTATTGGTGCTGCACAGTTTAGTGTCATGTAATAGGGACAAAATACAGTTTAAGGTCATGTAGGACATATTAAGGGATTTCTGTGCAGTTTAGCGTCATGTAGTTCGGATGGTGGGGACAATACAGTTTAATGTCATGTTGGGAAAAAAAGGGGACTGTGTAGTTTAATGTCATGCAGTAAATACAAAAGAGGACACAGTTTAACATCATGTTGGACGTATTAGGGATTTTTTCACAGTTTCATGATGTGTTGGACGAAAAGGGACGATACAGTTTAGCATCATGTTAGACGATGGTGCGAATAGTTTAAGGTTATATTCATGGACCATTGTTGTATAGTTTAACGTCATATATCAAGGACGATAAAGGGGATATAGTTTAACATCATGTTGGATGTAAGTGTAAATAGTTTAAGGTCATATGCATGGACCATTGGTTATGCAGTTTAACGTCTTGCAGGACGTAAGGGACTATACAGTTTAGCATCATGTTGGACGATAGTGCGAACAGTTTAAGGTAATATGAATGGACCCTAGATGGTTATGCAGTTTAACGTCTTTCTGGACGTAAGGGACTATACAGTTTAGTGTCATGTTGGACGATAGCGTGAATAGTTTAAGGTCATATACATGGACCGTGGATGGTGAAGTTTAACATCTTGCTGGACGTAAGGGACATGAAAATAGTTTAAGGTCGTATGCATGGAACCTTGATGTATTTTGTGTTTATAAAAAATATTTCTTTAGAAATATGTCATTGGTTGGAGTAGTGATGAGTTCTCCATCCATTGAGATTAAAGAATTATATCCATTGTAGTAGACCTTATGTATTGAGTAAGGTCCTTCCCATTTTGGCTCAAGTTTGGGAGGTTTCTTTCCTGGTATCATTGGAGTTCTAAGAACTAATACCAACTATCCCTGAACGAATGAACGAAGATGAACTTTTTTTTGAATTCTCGTTGTTGATGCCGAAAAAAGTCTGTAACACTCAGAGGAAGTTTCGAAATGATGAAGCGAAGTAATATTCGGAATCAGAGGCCCGATCCGGAGGCCCGGGAATTGGTGCGTGAAAAATTGGATGAGGTGCGCGAAAAAAGATGTCCCACGCGAAAGGCACCTGAGATTCGCGAAAATTCCCTGCGCCGGCGCGTAATAATTTCACGCCCACGTCCCACGCGGTTGATGTTTTCGCGCCGCCGTCCCTATCATGAAATTATTTCGCGCGTCGCCTAGATTCCGCACTGGAGGTCGCCTATAAATAGAAGGTGACCCCAAACGGTTTGGGGGTTGAGGAATCCAAAGTGACTCTCGTGCGCACAATTCGGCACCCCCCGCACGCAAGATGACATCCAGGTAATCCCTCATTTTGCGCAACCTTGCCCTGAATTTCGCCTTTGGGTGCAACTCCACCAGCTTCAGTGAATTTTCCCCCTCCCCCAGGTTCTAGCCTTGCGCGCAATACCATGCCTTGCACGCAAAACCCTGCACGTAATTCCCTCTTTACGCACAATTCCATTTCTCCAATTGCGCGTCGTCCCGGTGTTTTGCGCGCAAACCTTCCCTTTTTCGCACAAAGCCCAAGACCTCTCACCTTGACGCCCCTTGGATGTCCGTACAACGGCACCTGATGTCTCCTCTACCGGGCATGCGCGCCATGCGTTGTTTTCCCGTACGGCCTTCCAGGCTCGTGCGAAGTAACCTCAAGGTCCCTTGGGCCATGTTTCCCGTTGTGTTGCTTTTCCTTATGCTTCTCCGCATAGGCACGCTAACGGCTATTGCTTCTTCACATAGCCACGCTAACGTGGACCCGCCGGTAGTTTGACCTACGGCCCCCCTTCACTACGGCCTTGCCGATGCCTTCTCTCCCACAAGGGGTAGATGGCATTGGGCATGTAAGCCCTAGGGGTGTGGAGAAAACCCACCTCATCCAAGCTGCATGACGTTAAACTGCTAATCACCTCGTCCTTAACACAAGATGTTAAACTGTGGTCTGACCCCGTGCTTCGCATGCAGGGTCCCCCTAGCTCGGACATTTTTTACGCCAATCGTCTCCACGGGAATGGACTGTTCCTCACATGGAATGAGATTCTCCTTGTCGGAGCGGCGTTTTTCCGCGGGGGAAGGGCCGCCTCAGAGCGTAAGCCCCTAGCATTTCTTGCGGATGACTGCACCCATGCATCTCCGTACATTCCCCCTACCAAGGCCAGTGGAGTCATTTTCCCACTGCGCTTTGTCGAACCACAGGCCTCCACCCTGGAGTAAGCCCCGGCACCAAGGGCCGCTAACCACGCGTAAGCCCCTGTTTCCTCTTTGGACTGCTCAATGTGTAAGCCCCATTCTGCTTCTCACAAACGCACCCTTCACGACGTGATCGTCTGGTCCCTGATGCATCTTGTTTCCCACACCGATCATGACTCACATGGTCTTAGAGCGCGCATCGACCATGAAATCCTCTTATGGGCTGCCCCAGAGTGTAAGCCCCATCCCAGCGAACTACGTGGACTTTGATCCGTGCTAACGCACAGTACGTAGGAAGCCTCCACGAGGTTCAAGCCCACCACCCGGTCGTCCCGACCTCTCCATGTAGGTTCCCTGACCACCTTGGGCCTCCTCAGAGTGTAAGCCCCAAACCCCTCGTCATGCATGACGTTAAACTGTATCTCGTCCCGCGTGACGTTAAACTGTATCTTGTCCCGCATGACGTTAAACTGTATTCCCCCTCTTGGGCCGTCTCAGAACGTAAGCCCCATGTCTCACTCCACCATCCATCCTGATCCTTACCTAGGCTGCCACATTCCGGTGATATCATGACACCCCATCCCACTCCATAGCATCTGGGAAGCCACCCACGTGCTGGCCCCAACATCGGTGTTCCCCCCTAGGGGCCCTTCAACCCGATCCGTCTATGCACGACGTTAAACTCGCGGCATACCCCTTTTTAAACATGGGAAGCTGAGGAAATCCTTAGATGGTACACATTCCCCGCGTCCAATGTGGGATGCCTCGGGCTTTCGCGCCCTCAAGAAGCCCTGTAATGAGGGACCGAAGACAGACATGCAAACAACTCCCCAACGTGACCATTCTCCTCACTGAAGGTTGCTGCCCCGACAAGACCCCTTGGAGCGTCTTGACGGAAGCAGCGTAATTAACTGGCATCCATGTAGATATGGCGCTAGGAATGAGCTTCACGAACCCATCATAAATCTATGAGGGAGACCCAGACTAGGTGATGAGCTCCAAGGAGGAATCCACAGAAGGAAGAACCGACATCCCATCATTCCGGTATCAATCAAGGAGCAGATGTCCCTGAACAAGGAACAGATGTCGCCCGCCATTGGAAAGCGGGAATGTGTGGTAACAAGCAGCGCGTCCTCCCCACAGACGGATGTGCATGCCCCAGTGAAAGCATCGGAGAAAAAAAAATGGTGAACCCGACGTGAAGCTCTTCTCCTCAATATGGGGAATGGTAGCCCTCGGGGTGTCGGATCCACAAAAATGGTGAACCCGACGTGATGCTCTTCTCCTCAATACGGGGAATGGTAGCCATCAGGGTGTCGGAAGAATAGCATGTCACTAGGTCCGGGTAACCCTCACCGGGACATGAACCCACCACGGGTCGAGGCCTTCAGGACATTGACTACTCTGTTCTGCGACGCCGTCAGCATGGATCCCTCTCGCCAACCATGGAAGACGGAATGACGATGGGCCTTGGTTGTTGATCTCCTTTCCTATTGATAATAATGGGTTCATCTGCCTGCTTCTAGGAATCAAATCACTGCATTCGGAACTCGGTCGCCACCTGCCCACCGGCGCAGGGGTAGGGGCAGTACCGACGCGGCTACCTCGCGCGGTCCCGCCCATTTCACGGCCGCTCTGACTTCAACCGCTATAGAAGTCGGGCGCTTGCGCCCCCTCTCCCCATCAGAAATCGTCCACTGGATGGTGATCAATGACCTGGTTCTTAGGTATAATGAGGAAGGGGTCATCCCCACCAGGGGCATGGCCCGTTTGGATCTAGAGGCGGCTGCGCCTCACCACCATCGCCGCCCTCGAGGGTCGCGCAGGGAGCCACCACTCCCCATGCCGACGTTCAACCGCTTCGGGAGTTTATCCCTAGAGTTCCTTGACACATCCCTCCCCTGCGCCAATGAGGTGGGGGATGTCTGGGTCCACCCGATCGGCGATCCATCCTAGGGGTTAATGGCAAGAACCCCCATCGGGCTGCGTCGACGCCGCCGCCCGACTCCCCGAGCTGAGGAGCAGGAAATCTTCATGCCTGCACTGCCAGTTCCGGCCCATCTGACTCGACGCCAGCGTCGGGCGCTAGAAAGAGAGAATGCCCATCCTAGGGCATCAACATCAGCAACCACTATGGCCTGAGCCACTTCTAACTCCTGTTACCAGATCCCCACACACGTTGAGCAGGGGCAGCCACGTTCCCAGCTGGGATCGAAACCCCGACCGCCCTGCAGGCAAGTTGGGTCAAATCTCCTAGTCACGGACACTGGCAATGGCCACTGCGGACTAATCTGTGGTAGTGCTGCTCACCATGAAGGCTCATTCCGTGCCTCCAATCTGGAAATCTGAAAGCTTCTTCACGGTGGCTATGCTCCGGGTATGACTCCTTCTAGCGCCCACTGCATGGGGTATGAGGTCACTCCACCTATTGTTGGCCACGAGCATGGATCCCTTGTGTATCCAGTCACCCACTCACATGGAGGTCCTCCCCATTTCCCTTTCGACATCTGTCCCGGTCCTTCTCTCACCCCGGCCCTCGGTCCCCTCCGCCCCAGCTATATTGTGGCCGGGGGACCCTATGACGGAAATCGTCCTTACCCTGAGGAGCTACCCAGGGGCAGGAAGGCTGGGTGTCGTCGCCATGGGAGGAATGTCAGGGGAGTCCGGACGGAAATTAGACCAGTCTGTTTCTCAGATTCTAAGATAGAGTACGACTCGACGATGGAACCTTCCCCCCAACCCTTCGAGTTGAGGGCAGGGATGGGGACGCGGTGCGTCAGTCTCATACTCCCCGAATACGAGATCCGTATGATTCCCTCCTACCTTCTAAGGTATATCCATGAGGATGAGGACTTGGCGTACCACCGAGGGTCAAGCCCGCAGTTGCCACTGGCCTCCTTGGAAGCACCTCTCGCCCCTGTTAGGGAGGGTGAGGAACTTTTCTGGGGACCGATAGAAGAATTGCGAGGAGATGCACCCTTGGCGAGCATCGACGCTGTGACAGGAGGCCCATTCGCCGGCCCATCCTATCGCGACGTGGCGGCCAGGGCACTACAACCCCTGGAGGATGACCCAGAGATCGGCGGCCAATCGGCCTGTTCGCTGTATTCCCAGCCGGCCAGCCCACCGCCCCGACTGCCTGCCTCGGTGCCATTTCCAATTCCCCGACTTTCCTCGGTGGACGAGCATGGGCGGTAGGTTCCGGACCCCGAACCGGAGCCGTGGAGATTCTGGACCGTTCTTGCAGCCGGCCACTTCCCTGAGAAGTTTTGGCTGGTCGCAGAATCGGATTTTGATGTGCCAGAGTCACTCACCCCGGGAGAGTTTGAATGCTTTCGCCAGATTCTTCGGGTGACTCACTCCCGCCTCTACCATCAACTAGTGCCTTATCCCAGGAGCCAAGAGCATCTCGAGGAGATCGGTGAGAAGTGACATCGGGTCGACCTAGCAGCACTCCCCGCGGTCTGGCACCTCGAGTCGTTGGACCACCACGAGGCCCTCCAGCAACAATGCATCCATAGTTGTCAAGTACTCCGCATAGTTATTGAGGAAGCCACCCCCCACGCGCACATCCGCGGATGGGGGAATTACGCTACTCTCCTCTTCTGTGCGATCCTCCGACAGCCCGATCCACTGGGCGGCCCTAAGGGAACGTCGCCAAGGGCAGTCGCAGTCAACATGGCTGACCTTTCAGATCAGGGAAACATTGTGGAGCCCCTTGACGGGAACTCACCCCCCAAGGACAAGCCGCTACTGGACCCATCTGGGAGGTTTACTCACCAACAGAGGAGCCACCTAGGTCTTCATATACCCATGGAGGCACTGACACTAGGCCAAAACATCGGCAAGGGTAAAGATCCTGTTGGGTCTATCAAACTCACCGACCCATCTCCCTCAGTGCAGAAGGTAGGGGAAGATCCCGAGAAGGCCACGCTGCGCCAATAGCTAGCTGAGAAAAAGAGGTTGGTTAATGATCTCTTGGCCGAACGCATTGTAGAGTGGCGGCTGACTACGGTTCTCCTAGACCAGGATAGCAGGGGAAGGAGCATCTACCCCTTACTGAGATCCCCCTGGGAAAATGTGACCATGTCGTGTTCACCGACAGGGGAGATACTGGAACCCATGGCAAGAGGGCGTGATATGTTTCGCTGAACCCTCCCGAGCGGCGAGACAACCAAGGGGACCCTTCTCGGTTTCCTCCTGCCGCTCTGAGAGTCGCTCTGCCAGCTGCCCCGCGAGCTGCTGAGTGCGACTACCATATCGAAGAGACTGGCAATGCGCTTGTGGTTAGAGATCCCCTTCAAGATAGGAATCTGCATCCAGATGATCTGATGGAAGTACTCATCGCCTGCTTGGAGGCCCTAGGAACTCGGCAGGTGGTAATACCACCAGATGGAAAGCCGTACCCAGCGTGGGTGGATGACATGCCGGCTCTGCCAGGATTTGGGAACCCCACTTTTTCCCCCTTTAACGGGACCGGAGACCCGCCAAAACACTTTGCCCACTTCAACTCAAGGTGCGGGCCTATGTTAGGGACTCTGGCATAGCAGGAGGCTGCCAAGCTGCGGTGCTTCGTTCATACACTGGAAGGACCAGCATTCGTCTGGTACAGCTAGCTCCCTGTTGGATCGGTGCCTAGCTGGGAGGACCTTTGCTGGAAATTCCTCTACCAGTTCAGTTCCACAACCCGAAAGATGAACATTTCAGACCTCTTCAGGTGCAAGCAAAGGCCCGACGAGCGAGTCGCAGACTTCATCGCCCGGTGGAAGGGGATCACGTACTCCCTTAACATGTCACTGTTTCAGGAGAAATTACTGATGATGTGTGTAGGGAACGTCAAGGCGGAGTTGTTTCCTTCTCCGATGACGCAGAATTACCCTGGAGGGATCCGGGACTTATCAGACAAGGCTCAGCGCCTCGAAGAAGCCCGGCAACAGGCCAGTCAGGCACGCCCGCTGCCTCCTGTAATCACTGCAATGAGAGCCGCCAGAGCTGAGCCCGCTGCTGTGGCCCAGATAGAGGCCCCCAGACATCTGGAGTTGCTACCAGTGAGGCCAGCTCAGCAGGCTCATAAGGATTCACCCCCATAGCCTCCGGCCCAGCAGTGACCGCCTCAAAATCGGCAGACACCTCCGCGTAATGCACCGCCACCACCTAGGCAAGGTAATCTGGCTCCGCCTCCTCGGCATGCACCACTGGCCCCTGGCCATGGTCGGCCCCCAAGAGTCCCCTATCCAAACAGAAGGAATCAGACTTACTCGTTGGCGAGGCCCAGATCACCGGTTATTTCTGTAGCGCCTTAGAGCAGAGGATCGTGCGGCTGCCTGAGTGCTGGAAGCGAGAAGAGGCGTGTCTCACTGATCACCCTAACTACTGCCCTTATCACTAGATCCTGGGACACACCATCCGACAATGCTATGTGTTCAAGGACTGGCTCCAAGACCAGATTGACAACAACATAATTAGGTTGGGCCCAGCCCCGGCACATGTGGCAGGTGTCTTCGTAGGATCAGATGGCGGCAGTGACGATGGGGATGGGTGGGAACAGGTTTCCGACCGGGGTTCCCAGAAGTATAATGACTAGACGGCCCGCAGGACGGTCCCCCATGCCCATGGAATCATCCGTGCCCGCCTGAGTTAGCCAGAGCCCTCGGAGTCTGTGAGCGCCGCTTTGGATTTGTCGTCCCAGCCTAATTCTTCCCAGAAGAGCAGGCGGTGACGCAAGAAGAAAGAACGCGCCCTTCCATTGACGTCATCTTCTCACACACTTGGCGATTTCATGCCCCCGGAGATGGGGATCCCACCGAGACCCCGTCCGGTAGTGGATGTCTCCTTGAGTGAGAGCCCGGGGTATGCTTCGGTTAACACCGTAGAGTTGGTAAATCCCTTTTTGGCTCCTGATGATGAGGAGCGCCAGGTGGACCTCCCCAATGTCCCCATCCATCGCCAATGTCGATAGAGTCGTGGCTACGTGAATCGCCGGGGCACAGCAGTCGTCACCTCCAGTCAGGCTGTGCATGCTACTGAGACCAGGCAGCAGGCCCGGTACAGAGAGCAGCACTCGCGGCTCCCTCACCCGGTGACAACAGGTTCGCATCCACCACCGTTTGTGTTGCTGGATCGGGCGGGACCGCCTTGCCCGCTTAGCAACCAGCCCAGCCCTGAAACTGGCTGACTACGACCTTCCGGTCTTTTCATGACAACCACCTCCCGGGCTTCAGCTAGTGAATAGTTGGACATGCCTAGTACCAGTCAGTCACCGGTCCCGCCAGCAGGTCCCATCATGCCTCCAATCGCAGAGCGACCTCCTGTAAGAAGAAGCTCGTGTTTGGGGTGAAAGTATGATGTCTTGAAGCATCTAGTTGGCATTATGGCAAGGCTTTCCATCCTTGAGGCCCTTCGCCTGTCGTCTGAAATGCGTGAGGCGATCGCTGAGGTTCTAAAGAGCCCCCTCCAGTTTGAAATGGAGGTAGCGGTCGTAGAAGCCTTCCACACCGAGGTGATTGGGGATGCCGAATGTCAAGAGGTTATCTCGTTTTCTGGTGAAGATGAAGACCTTCCCATACAGGGGCACATCCGCCCGTTGTACATCACCGGCCAGTTCAATGGCATGGAAGTCCGTCGCTGTCTTGTCGACACGGGTTCTGGGATTAACTTGATCCCAACTCGGACACTGTGAAAACTGGGGTTGCCCGAGGATGATTTAACTCCCTCCGACCTCAGAATCTAGGGGTATGACAGGATCAAGCAAACTCCACTCGGAAGATTCTTCTGAAGACCCAGTTCGGCGGCTTAATTGCCAATACTGAATTCATTGTTGTGTCTCGGGACACTGCCTACAACCCATTGATGGGAAGGCCGTGGCTCTATCTTCACGCAGCAGTTCCCTCATCATACCATCAGTGCCTCAAATACTCCCTTAAGGGTCGAGTGGGTGTGATCCAAGGAGATGCGTCTCTGTTTGCCTCTTGGGAAGCCCGTTACCTGGACACTGACTATTACAAGAGTAAGGACAAGAAAATCCTGGCAGGTGAGGTCGAGCCCGCCGCTATCACAAGTGATCCCTGGGTAGGTCTGGATGACACATATGTCTTCCCAATCCATCGGTTGGAAGCTACGACTCCCGATATGGGAGAGTTCTTTGTTGTCTCGGGTACCAGGGGAAGGAATATTTCCGGGTCTAAGCGACGTCGGGAAATCACCTCGTACTCTTATACCAACCAGGCTCAGGTGATCCCTGAGCCTCCTACCCCTGTACGATATCAGGACGTTGGGCTCATGGCAACGGCAGTACGTCATACGTGTCTGTTTCGCCAAGCCTAAATCGACCGGCTCAAGCCAATGCGTCACCACTACTTTGATGTCATAAAGCGTTGCCCCTTGGGCCAAAAGCTGGATGGGATTGGATCGACCGCCTTCGTCACCATGATCTCCGCGGTGCATGAGTCTCCCGTCGTGACGACCTCCGCCGCCCAAGCTGGTGCTAGCTCCCCATCAGGGTCGAGCAGCCCCGAAACGGATCCCCCCATGGACGATCCTTCCTCAATCAGAGAAGAAGACATGGAAGATGATCCTCCTACCTTTGAGGAGGGCGTCTCCACCACGGTCGACGAGCTAGTATAGGTGAACCTCAGTAGTGAGGCGGACCCAAGAACCACATTGGTCAGTGCCGCTATGCCTCCCGAGGAACGACAACAGTACATATACTTCCTCAGAAAGCACCATGATGTGTTTTCCAAGAGTTGTGATGAGATGCCGGGACTAGATCCCCAGGTAGCCGTCCACCGCCTTGGCCTCCCAGCAAACCATCGCGGGTTCAAGCAGCCTCCTAGGAAAATGCACCCTTTTCATGGTGCCATGGTTGAGGCTGAAGTTGATAATCTCATTAAGGAAAACTTCGTCAAGGAAGTCCAGTACCCTAGGTGGCTAGCCAACATTGCGCCCATCAAGAAGAGGAACATGCAGATCAGGGTCTACATCGACTTCTATGATCTTAATCGCCACTGTCCGAAGGATGACATTCCCCTTCCCGTGAAAGAGCTTTTGATCGATGTGACGGCTGGGTTCCAAGCCCTCTCCATCAAGGATGGGTACTCTAGGTACAACCAGATCCGGATGTCCCCTGAGGATGAAGAGTTCACTACCTTCAGGCCCCCCCAGGGCACTTTCTGCTACCGGGTTATGCCCTTCGGCCTGAAGAATGCGGGTGCCACCTATCAACGGGCTATGCACCGAATATTCAAGCCGATCCTCGGGACACTGGTGGAGTGCTACGTAGATGACCTGGTGGTTAAATCTCGTCAGCGCCGGGACCATCTCAAAGACCTTGAGAAAGTGTTCGGTTTCCTCTGTTCTCGACACTTGAAGATGAACCTGTTGAAGTGTGCCTTCGGGGTCACCTCCGGAAAGTTTCTTGGCTTCCTTGTTAGGTATCGAGGTATCGAGATTGACCCCGAGAAGATCAAGGCCATCAGTTAGATGCCTCCCCCGAGTAATATTCGGGAGCTTCGAGGCCTCCAAGGCCACTTAGCCTACACACACCGATTCATTGTGAATCTGGATGAAAAGTGTAAGCCCTTCTCCTGGCTCATGAAGAAAGGCACCGCCGATGGGTGGGACGAAGAGTGTCAGACCGCTTTTGAGTAAATCAAGCAGTATCTGCTTCAACCTCCGGTCCTGATGCCACCCGTTCCTGGAAAGCCGTTGGTCCTTTACGTGACCGCCCTAGAGAAATCCCTCGGCGCCCTTCTCGCCCAGAAGAACAAAGAGGGAATAGAGAATAGCCTCTACTACCTCAGTCGCATGCTCCTCAATGCGGAAATTAGATATTCTCCCATCGAGAAGAGCTTCATGGAGCTCATATTCGCCGTACAGAAAATGTGGCACTACTTGCAGCACCACGAGGTACAGCTGGTCTCTCGGGTAGACCTGTTGAAATACATCATGATCCGGCCTATGTTGACCGGCCTATTGGAACGCTGGGTGGTGATCCTCCAGTAGTTCGACATTAGGTTCATACCTTAGAAGCCCATCAAAGGGCAGGCGTTGGCAGACTTCTTCGCCGCCCACCCAACCTCTACGGACAAGCCATTGGATTTGGCCTTTCCTGATGAGGCAATCCTCTCAGTTGATCACGCCACCCCATGATGGAAGATGCACTTTGACGGCACCTCCTGAAGCCCTACTGGTAGAAGGCTCAATGATCCTAGTCTTAATAGAGTGGGCCTGGTTATCGTCTTCATCACCATAGAGAAAGCTGTTCTGCCATATTCTTTCATATTGTCAGAAGGCTGCACCAACAATGAGGTAGAATATCATGCCCTCATCACTGGCCTCAAGATGGCTCTGGAGGTTAACGTACCCCACCTATATGTAAAAGGGGAATCTGAGCTAGTCATCAAGTAGGTTAACGGTGACTATGCGGTCAGGAAGCTGGAACTCATGACATTGCTGGAGTGCACCCTCCATTTAATGGCTAAGTTCCCCTCTCGAACAGATGTCGTTCACGTTCCCCGGTCGCAGAACAGTCGAGCAGATGCTTTGGCCAGCCTGGCCGCATCACTCACGGAGCCCGAATAGGATGACCTAATCATCCACATGGAGCACCGAAGAGTCATTTCTCCTGTTATCCCTAAGGGAGATCATGGCCCGTGAGTGAACCATCTCACCACTGTTTACCCTGCGTCAGGACCCCCTGGGGCTTCAGGTGTGGTGATCAAGACAGTTCCTGACTGGAGGACACCTTTGGTTGAATATCTCCCACACGGAAATCTTCCTATGGACCGATCAGATCGAGAATGAATTTGGCACCGCGTACCGCAGTTCACCCTTCAAAGCGGTCCCAACCGTGAGCAGCTCCATTACAGGCTTGGGTTTGACAGTGTTCTCCTCCGTTGTCTTCAAGGAGTTGAGATCCCACAGGTCATGCAGGAAGTGCACGATGGTTCATGTGGCGCCCACTAGGCCGGGTCAAAGTTGTCCCACCAGATTCGGATGCTGGGATACTTCTGGCCTTCCATGACCCACGATAGCATCGAGTACGCCAAGAGGTGTCATGCGTTCCAAGTTCATGCTAACTTTGTGCATCGGCCACCGGAGCCTCTCCATAATACTAAGTATTCTTGGACCTTTGCAGTCTGGGGGTTGGATGTCGTAGGTCCTTACCCGCCAGCGAAGGCCCGCCAGTGCCGGTTCATCTTGACCGCTATGGATTTCTTCTCAAAGTGGGCAGAGGCAGCCCCGCTCAGGGAAGTCAAGGCTGGTTCTATCGCCGACTTCGTGAGCTCTAATATCATCCACCAGTTTGGAATACCTCACGATATCCTCAAGGATAACGGAACCAACTTCCGAGCTGCCAAGATGAATAGATTTTACACCAATTACAACATTCCCTCTAACCACACCTACCGCTATCATGCGCAGGAGAATGGATAGACTGAGGCATTTAACAAAACCCTCTCTAACATTCTGCAGAAAATGGTTGGTCAGAACAAGAAAAGTTGGCCGGACAAGCTCCCCAACGCCCTCTGGGCTTATAGGAGGACGACTCACAATTCCACCCAGGTGACTCTGTATTCCCTGGTATACGGAGCTGAGGTCGTCCTACCCATCGAGGTCCAGCTGCCCTCATTGTGCACGGCGGTCTACGACCAGCAAGCACCGGATAGAGTTTCCGAGATCCGTCTAGCCGAGTTGGAGGCACTGGACGGAAGTAGGCTTCGGGCTTTACATAACTTGGAAAGGCATCAGAGCAGGATGGCTCGAGCTTTCGATAAGAAGGTCCGCCTCCGCTCCTTCCTGCAATGTGACATGGTGCTGGCTCTCAGAGCAACAATGATTCCCGGCAGGAAACCACCCAAGTTGGAGCCCATGTGGGAGGGGCCTTTATTGTCCACAAGGTCTATCCCAATGGTACGTATTACCTAGTATCTATGGATGGTGAGTTTATCACTCCTCCCACCAACTACAGGTTCCTCAAGAAGTACTTTTCCTAAGCACACGGTCCAGCATGACCTTAAACGGCATTTTTTCCTACATTTGGGCTCTATGGTCCTGCATGACCTTAAACTGTGTGGTCCCGCACGACCCTAAACTGCACCTTGGTCCATGTTCTAATAACTAAAACAAAGATCACCTTGGTCCAAGCTCTAAGACCTAAAACTAAGATCCATATTTCGTTTGAAAAGATGTTAAACTGTATTTCCAAAACTTCGTCTAGCTTGATTCCCATCGTAATGGGATACGTAGGAATGCCCAGACCTTTCGTCTTTGGGTCCAGCTTGAGGTCCGCTGTAGTGTCTGTCTCACCTTTGGGAACTTGACCGTAGGATCGCATGGCGTGATGTGAGATCATGTCCTCATTCATGTCGGGTTTGCAATAGCTGCACCACGCGCACCCAGTCCTCAGGAGTTATCCCTCCTATGTCCAATGCCATTTAATGATGCCTTCCAGAACTATGTATGGCTTGATTCCCATCCTTATGGGATACGTAGGACCATCTGAACACCTAGATTTCAGGTCCGGCCCCATCTATTAGGAGATCCCACGATCTCCCGGTTCCCATGGTGTTTTGCATTACGCCCCCTCTTTTGCCCGGGGATCCTCCATCTTTTGGCCGCTCTCGGACTGAGCCCTCTGACCCTTTCTAGTGGTTTGCTGATGTGCTTAGGGTACTCTGGTCTAGGACTTGGAGTGCCAGATTCGACTTAGGAAAGTTCCATCCACTTTCCAAGCTTTGTGTTCCCCTTTATTCGGCCCCCCCTTCATCCTTCACACTCGGAGGGACCCCCAAGAACGGCTTGGAGACAACGCCCAGGGGCTCTCCTACCATCATGGGCCAACGCCCCCGAGGGTTTCAGACAACAAATTGATACGAATCCCACATTGCGAACATGGTCAGCAGTTGATGATCATTTGTTTGTCCCCATGGCTAACACGACAGGATGCTGCGTTACGAACATGGTCAGCAGTAATCCTTAGTCGTCACACCGGCTTCCATGGGCCCTAAATGCTGGTGGCATGGTTCATGTCATGTTCGGCCCCACTGTGTCAAGGTGGAATCTCGACACTCCTTGTACTAAACCTCAGTACACCCCCGCGCATTAGACAGACCGAGCTGCATAACAGTGTCTCTTGGGGCTCCAGCGATCTGAGCGCTAGAGTATGTGCTTGGGTCTCTTCTTTACGGGTTGCGTGCAGCTTGACCCTCATCCCCATGGGGAACGAGGAGTCGCCAAGACATTGCGTTTCTGGCCCAGCATAGCTGGGATCTAGCATCTCCTGCCCCCCTTGATTTTTGAACCCTCGTAGGCCTCTTTGGCCTAAGGCTCCTCTCTCGGTCGGTCCAAACCATACGACCTTAAACTGTGTTGTGGGTCCAAACCATACGACCTTAAACTGTGTTGTCGGTCCAAACCGTACGACCTTAAACTGTGTTGTCCGTCCAAACCATACGACCTTAAACTATGTTGTTGGTCCAAAACATACGACCTTAAACTATGTTGTCGGTCCAAACCATACGACCTTAAACTGTGTTGTCGGTCCAAACCATACGACCTTATACTCTGTTGCTCGTCCTATCACACGAACCTAAACTGTGACATTATCGTCCTAGCCGCAAGACAAAAAAATGGCACTGCATTGTGATAACCTCATTGTAGAGGACATCACGTTGGGTATTGGTCTCGTTCCATGCCATTTGTAAACGCCTATCACGGCTTGATGCTTGTGGAGACACCACGACCTACCACTCTAGGCCTGTCGCTTCACAAAAAAAAACCCCATTCACCTTAAAGGACAAATAAGATTTATCAAATTCTTCTTCTTTTAGTGCAAGGGCCACACCCGCACTACCCTTTTCTCTGGCACTGGTATCTTACCATGTCACCTTCCAGAACTACGTATGGCTTAATTCTCATCCTTATGAGATACGTAGGAGCGCCTGGGGCACTTCCCTGCGGGCCCAGCCTACCTTTGTGTTCGGTCCCTCGACTCGAGCATTTCCACGGAAAGCACATGGTAAGTAGGGCTTAGGTCCTCATTCACGTCGGGTTTTGTAACTGCCTTGCCATGTGTCTGTTTCTCCCCCTTCCCATTCACGGTCCGAGTTCTAAGACCTAAAACTAAGATCCATATCCCGTCCCACATGACGTTAAACTGTATTCCATCCCGCATGATGTTAAACTGTATTTCGTCCCGCATGACATTAAACTGTGTCTCGTCTCGCATGAAGTTAAACTGTATTCTGTCCCGCATGACGTTAAACTGTATTCCATCCCGCATGACGTTAAACTGTATTTCGTCCAACATGACGTTAAACTGTATTTCGTCCAACATGACGTTAAAATGTGCTTCAAGAACTACGTGTGGCTTGATTCTCATCCTAATGAGATAGGTAGGACCTCCCAGAAATTTTGTCTTGGGTCCAGCCCCAGGGATTGCTGAACCCCGTCCTTCCTTATTGTCGACCCCTTGGCCCGAATTCATGGGAAGTGGTGTAATCGGGACATTTACCCCGAGCAGGTTCGGGATGCCCCATGGTAATAATGGGAAGCGGAAGTTCTCTCGCTAAAGAGGTCCTGCCTAGAAATTTGGTCAACCCGTGATCAGGTCGGTATGTCCTCCTAATGCGCCTTCGCCATGGTGGCGCAATATCGAGAGTGTTGGACTCTGTTCGAACAAGCCACCACTCCACCTCCCACACTTTGCGTCCCCCTTTATTCGGATCCTCATTTCCTTTCATGTTTGACGGGACCCCCTAACAGTATGGATGCTTGACCTATGGTCCGCCTACTGTCCTGGGCCAACGTTCTGGAGGAATGGTCATGTTTGACAGGACCCTCTAACAGTATGGATGACATACCTATGGTCCGCCTATTGTCCTGGGCCAACGTTCCGAAAAACTGACCGATGATATTTGAGTTAGGCCCCGTGTTGCGAGCATGGTCAGCGGTCAGCCCTCATTTATTGTCCCCATTCCAGGACAACATAATATGGATGTTGTGTTTCTGCCATGGTTGACAGTTATCCTCCATGGTTGCGCCCCATTGGGTTCCGAATTTGGGCAGCGTGATTCACCCTTTCTCTTTATCCCCCTGTGTTCGGATGGATTTCAATGCCCCCGGCATCGCCCCGCCCGTGTGTTAGAGCACATTGAGAAGTCGACACATCAATTGAATCAGGGTCTCCTCAGAATTCCAGGCCTGATTTTGGATGCCTGAAGCTTGGTCAATGCCCCACAGTTGAACAGAATGGTGGTACGAGCATCTCCTGCTTCTCGCGTTGGGCACATCCCAAAGGAGCCTAGGGGTGAGTTGTTATTAGTTTCAAAACTATGGTTGAGCGCATTAAACCATGGTTACAAAAGAGTGGATTTGGTCATATATTGGATTGAGACGATGAGAAGTACAAGCAAAAAAGTTCATGAGATGGAAAAAACAAAGCCCTTAGGGATCAGCATGCTGAAGCGATCTTTCCAGCACTGCTACCCTCTGGCTGGTAGCCTCCTGGGCCGCTTTTCACTCTTTGAAGACTCTCTCCTCGTCGGACACCACAGAGCACCGCTCGCCAGCACTAGCTTGTGCTTGCGCCCGCTCGGTTCGAAGTACGGTCATCTGGTGACTCGCCTCCACCAGTTGTTCCTGTGCATCAGCCAACTGGGCCGCCAGTTGTTCCACGAGCTCAGAGAATGTTGTGACGAAGACCTCCTTATCTGCCACCTGCCCTTCGAGGTTCCAGACTTCCTGCTCCGCCCTCAGCAGTGCTTGAGTGCTCGCCGATCCTTCCCGGCACTTGGAAATGTTGGTGCGCCAGCTAATCTCGCATATCTTCTCGGCCATGTAATCGCAGACCATCAGACGAAGACGATGAGCATCAGCCCCTCCGGCGCACAGGAAGCACAGCCAGGTCTGAAGTGATCCCATCTGCCTCAGCAAATCTGACTGGGGCTTCCTGAGGAAGCGCTGGATACACTTCCACCCTTTGCGCCATGTCATCCGGCTCTCCTCGGCTACCTCTGAGTCTGAGTCATCTATCTCCTCAGGGTCATCGGGTTGGTATATAGGGAAGGCCACCAGCAGATCGGCAGCAGGATCCGCCCCAGGGATGTGTTCGTGAGGGATAGAGTCCTCGACGTCCGGGAGACCTTCTTCTCTCGCCCCAGCAGCAATGATTCCTCCACCAGCTTCCGACCTCGTCTCTGGAATAGCTCCGCTGATGTCTTCCGCCCCATGTTCATCAATTGTCGGGGCCGACTCAGTGCAGAGAGCATGTTCCGAACGAGGTGGTATGTCCGCCGCTGGTCCACTCATGGATGGCCCGGGCTCTACAGCCTGATGTGCCTCCAGTGCTGAGATCACTGCACAAGGCATACGCTAGTTAGATGGGATATTTTTCCACCAAGTGCCAGTAGTAAAGCGTGAGACTTACACGAATCCAGAGCGTCCGTCCACAGGGTTTCGGCCGCTGTAGGATCCATCGTAAGGGGATACCCCTTCTCACTTGTTAATTCAATGATGGGTGTCAGATCCCCATCATGTCCCACTGGTTCCTCTCCTCCCTCCTCTGGTGGGGATGCCCGTCCAATGCTCAACCGCTCCTGAGTGGGATGTGGAAGTGAGTTAAAAGTTGTAAATGAGAATGGATGAATAAGGGAAATGAATGAAGACAGAGACAAACCTCTAGAATCTCGGTTATGTCGAGATCAGAGTCGACAATCTCGCCGCTCTCTCGGAGACTCCCTTGGTGGGTCACCCCTTGTGACTCCTCACCTTCGGGCTCTTCTTATTCATCTTCTCCCTCGCCTTCGTCCTCTCCGGTTTCCTCCTCCCCCTCCGGCTCCTCGTCACTATCGCCTTCTCCCGGCGACATCACTTCTGAATCATGCTCCTGGATGAGCATCACTTTCACTAGGAAAGGTGGCTTCGCACGCCGCCCCCTCTGGTGTGCGTATGCGTCAATGGCCGTCAGATAATCATGCCGCCGATGGAAGTTTACTCGGTCGGTAATTCGAACGAGCCCGACCTCTGGAAGTTGGATCATGTTTTGCATTATCTTCTTCCAGATGGCTTCAACGCTCAGCGATTTCCATAGGGTCCTCCAGGCCAACCACAGTGCCGGGAGAATTTCATCTTGAGAAGGTTCGAGCAGATATATTATCTCTTTCCCAGGAAGTTCTCTGGCCGCCTCATGTGACCCCCCTGCGAGTAACGAGGATGTGGCGGCACCATGTGATGTCCCTGCTGCCGAAGTCCCATCCTGCACAGGCCTCGCTTCCTGACGCGCCCTTGGTTCCCCCCTTCCGACGGCACCGTGCCTTCTTTCCCGTCACCCAGTTTCCGCGCGAGTGACCTCGAGTTGCCGGACGTGCTTGCGTAATAGCCCCTCGAGGTACGCAAGGGTCCAATGTTCGGCGTATTTGGTTGCTAGGTTGGCATCGACCTCGGCGGGGGGAAGAGTGACGACATCGCCAGTGCCGAAGGTGGTAAACATCAACCACATCTGGCACAGGACGCATGGATTCTTCTCCTGCCAGACAGCCGTGAATACCTTCTTCGGCATTCGCTGGAGGCACCCGAACTACCTGGCGAATTGGGATGGCACGTACGGCTCGCAGATCACCTTCCTGTCGATCCGAGCCACGAGCACCCCACCCCGAATGCTCTGGAAGTATTCCTGATGTTCCAGAGAGCCTCGATCGTTGTCCACCAGTTGGCCGACCAGGGTGGGGAACAGGATGAAGTTGAAGTTGGCATGGTTGCCGATGCGGATCCTCACGCCCTCCTCATTGAGCGTCATCAGCGCCACCACTATGATATTTAGCAAGGACGGTCGTAGACCATTGCCCGGAGGACGGACGACGTTTGGGAAAGTATACCCGCCGAGGTGAGCCGCCACCCAGCCATAGAAGATCTGGAAGGGACCACATACTCTCCGAGGCGACCCCCCTCATGAGATGCACCCCAGAATGGTATACATCCTGGCCAGTATGGGGATTCCCATGTTGAACCGTTTATTAGCGGCCGTGGAGCCCGCCATAACCAATGTTGCTGGACAGATGCCCATCCTCGCGTCCCGCACCGGCAGGAGCCACCCGCTCAGGAAGTCGGCAAGGAACCCGGCATACCGGACGTTTGGGTCCCGGGCCTCAATGAAGCGGTAGCCCGATGATTGGAATTGCCCCGCCTCCAGGGTCCTCCAGTACGACCCATCCCTGCTCGTTTGAGTTGCGGTTGGGCACCGTTTTCCCCGTCCCGGCATCTTGACGGCCGGATCCTTCTCGAGGAAAAGGCTGAACTAGCCCTTGAAGGCAATGTCCTTCAGGAAGTCCTTGACCCCCAGTCTCTCTTTGGCCAGCTCCAACAGGTGCCACATCAGCATAGGCGTCTGCATCCTGTCTCCCCAGGTGTTCTTGGGAGGAACGAACTCATCGTATTGGTAACCCTCCAGTGGGATACCTCCGATGTAGTGAACATCCCAGAGACTGATGTCGACTTCCCCATGATGAAGGTGGAATGTGTTGGTGTCAGGAGACCACCAGGTGAATAGATCCGGTCCGAGTTCAGGCTGGCGGTGGAAATGGAACTGTGATGTCCATACCGCCTCGAACAGGCCGATATACCGCAGTTCTTCCCTAAATTGGTCACAGGTATGGCGGACCCAGAATGCCCAGGCCCATTCGCTGGTGAAGTTGCCCCCGGACCGCAGGTCCCAATCCTTCAGCCAGCCCTTCATGTCATCCGTGATGCTCTGACGGAACGTGCTTACGTAGAGGTCCGGAGAATCCTCTGCCACAGGCTCGTCCCCGGTAATGGTCCTAGTCATCGGGTTCAGGACATATACATCCATATGTCTAGTTTCCCGGGCAGGATGTCTGTTTTTGGTGATGTTGTAGCGAGGAAGTTCGTCCTCCCGGGTCACCCAAGACCGCGGCGTGTCCACTTCGAAGCCCGGTAGTGGCACCTCCTCCAGGATGACAAAATTCCAGAGCAGGAGGTTGTCCGACAAGGGGTACGTCTTCTGGGCCGGAGTCAGCAGATTAAACAAGGTCAGATTTTTGGAGACAATCACCTTGGCGCCATAAACCTCCTCGTTCGCCGCCATTTCTATCCTACGGGTAGCGGCTTCCCCCTCATAAACATGGTTTGCAGCCATCCCGAATCTTTTGGGAGTTGGGAAAAATCAAGATGCAGTGCGCGGAATCGGAGAGTTCTGCGCGAAATCTGAATGAGTGGCGTGAAATCATGGAGATGAGCGTGCAATCGGCATGCGAAGCGCGGAAAAGGCCGAACAGGCGCGAGATCACAGCTGAATTTCGTATGGAATTCCGCGCTGCCAGAGCATTTTTACGTGCAGCCACGGAAGCGATTTCGCGCACGAGAGCGATGAGATTATGACGAGGAAAAAGTGGAAGTACGGTTTTGGGACCCATCGCCTCTTTTTATAGGCGAGGCCAGGGTTTCGCGCCGCGCGGAAAGAGGATTCCACGCCCGTCCGTAGGTTTTGCACGCCCCATCAAAATTTTGCGCGCTACATGACCAGGGGACTCTACATTTCGGTGTTTCTCCGTTTCCCTTGGAATCCGATCATTGCGACCTCTCGCCGATCCAATTCCAAGGGGGGCATTTGTTGACGCCGAAAAAAGTCTGGAACTCTCGGAGGAAGTTTTGAAATGATTAAGCGAAGTCATATTCGAAATCAAAGGCCCAATCCGGAGGCCTAGGAAGTGGTGCTCAAAAAATTGGATGAGGTGCGCGAAAAAAGATGTCCCACGTGGAAGGCACTTGGAATTCACGAAAAGTCCCTGCGCCGGCACGTAATAATTTTGCGCCCGCGTCCCGCGCGGTTGATGTTTTCGCGCTGCCGTCCCTGTCGCGCAATTATTTTGCGCGTCACCTAGATTCCGCACCGGAGGTCGCCTATAAATAGAAGGTGACCCCAAATGATTTGGGGGTTGAGGAATCCGAAGCGACTCTCGTGCGCGCAATTCGGCTCCCCTCGCACGCAAGATGACATCCAGGTAATCCCTCATTTCGCACAACCTTGCCTCAGAGTTCACCTTTGCGCGCAACTCTACCGGCTTCAGTGAATTTGCACCCTCCCCCGGGTTTCAGCCTTGCGTCCAATACCCTGCCTTGCGTGCAAAACCCTACGCGTAATTCCCTCTTTGCACGCAATTCCATTGCTCCAATTTCACGATGTCCCAGTGTTTTGCGCGCAAACCTTCCCTTCTGCGCGCAAATCCCAAGACCTCTCACCTTGACTCCCCTTGGCTGCCCCCTGCACCAGCACCTGATGTCTCCCCTGCCGGGCATGCGTTCCATGCGTTGTTTTCCCGTACGGCCTTCCACGCTCGTGCGAAGTAACCTCAAGGTCCCTTGGGCCGTGTTTCCCATTGCGTTTCATTGCCTTATGCTTCTCCGCATAGGCACGCTAATGGATATTGCTACTTCACATAGCCATGCTAACGTGGACCCCCCGGTGGTTTGCCCTGCGGCCCCCCTTCACTACGGCCTTGCCGATGCCTTCCCTCCTACAAGGGGTAGAGGGCGTTGGGCATATAAGCCCTAGGGGTGTGGAGAAAACCCACCTCGTCCAAGCTGCAGGACGTTAAACTGCTAAGCACCTCATCCTTAACACAAGACGTTAAACTGTGGTCAGACCCCGTGCTTCGCACGCACGGTCCCCCCAGCTCGGACATTTTTTATGCCACTCGTCTCCACGGGAATGGACTCTTCCTTACATGGAATGAGATCCTCCTTGTCGGAGCGGTGTTTGTCCGTGGGGGAAGGGCCGCCTCAGAGCGTAAGCCCCTAGCCTTTCTTGCGGATGACTACACCCATGCATCTCCGTACTTTCCCCCTGCCAAGGCCAATGGAGTCCTTTTCCGACTGCGCTTTGTCGCACCACGGGCCTCCACCCTGGAGTAAGCCCCAGCACCAAGGGCCGCTAACCATGCGTAAGCCCCTGTTTCCTCTTTGGGACGCTCAACGTGTAATCCTCATTCCGCTTCTCACGGACGCACCCTTCACGACGTGATAGTATGGTCCCCGATGCCTCTTATTTCCCACACCGAGCATGACTCACGTGGGCTTAGAGTGCGCATCCACCATGAAATCCTCTTATGGGCCGCCCCAGAGCATAAGCCCCATCCCAGCGAACTACGTGGACTTTGATCCGTGCTAACACACGGTACGTAGGAAGCCTCCACGAGGTTCAAGCCCACCACATGGTCGTCCCGGCCTCTCCATGTCGGTTCCCTGACCACCTTGGGCCGCCTCAGAGTGTAAGCCCCAAACCCCTCATCCCACATGACGTTAAAATGTATCTCGTCCCACATGACATTAAACTGTATCTTGTCCCGCATGACGTTAATCTGTATTCCCCCTCTTGGGCCGTCTCAGAATGTAAGCCCCAAGTCTCACTCCACTATCCATCCTGATCCTTACCTGGGCCGCCACATTCTGGTGAGATCATGACACCCCATCCCACTCCATAGCATCTAGGAATCCGCCCACGTGCTGGCCCCAACATCGGTGTTCCCCCCTAGGGGCCCTTCAACCTGATCCGTCTACGCAAGACGTTAAACTCACGGCATACCCCGTGTTAAACATGGGAAGCTGAGGAAAGCCTTAGATGGTACACATTCCCCAAATCCGATGTGGGATGCCTCGGGCTTCCGCGCCCTCGAGAAGCCCTGTGATGGGGGACCGGAGACAGAGATGCCAACGACGCCCCAACGTGACCATTCTCCTCACCGAAGGTTGCTGCCCCGATAAGACCCCTTGGAGTGTCTTGACGAAAGCAACGTAATTAACTGGCATCCATGTAGATATGGAACCAGGAATGAGCTTCACGAACCCGTCTTAAATCTATGAGGGAGACCCGGACTAGGTGATGAGCTCCGAGGAGGAATCCACGGAAGGAAGAACCGACATCCCATCATCCTGGTTTCGATCAAGGAGCAGACGTCCCTGAACAAGGAACGGATGCCACCTGCCTTTGGTGAAGTGCCCAGATCAGTGTGAATCACTGAGAGGGGGAGGGGGTGAATCAGTGATCCCTTAAAACTTTTTACTAATTGATTCTTAATCAATTAAACCTCTATGGCTGGTTAAAGCCTCGATCCACTCTTCTTGTATCTCTCACCTTTCCAAGAATGATGCAGTAAATGTAAAGGCATTGTACACAAGGATTTACAAGGTTCGGCACCAAAGACCTACATCCTTGCCATGCTCTCCAAGCATGGATTCTCCCATTATAATCTGTTAGTATTACAATGGTCGATACAGCTTCCCACCGTATCTCTCCTGAGTCCCACATGAGGGTCTTTATACTGCGTCCCACAGTGTTACCAGAGTCCCACTGGCCTGCTCCAGAATCCCACTGAAGACTTCTTCTCCCTGAGTCCCACAGGGTCTTCTCCTGGCTCCTCGAGTCACACGAGTAGCTCTTCTTCACTTTAAGTTCTTCAAGTATCCTCAGCAGCCTGGGATAAAGGCTGCTGGCCTTGCTCTTCTTCTGATCACTTGTGGTGAACAGGTATTCTCGTCTAGCTCAGGCTTTATCTCCTTCTTCAGGATGACCTGGCTTCTCTCTTCAACTACTGAATGCTCAGACAACTGATATCTTTATCTATGGTCTGGTCCAGTCTCAGTTCAAAACAACTTCATGCACTGAATGCATGGCATCACAATATCTTCAAGATCTTCTAGTCTTGGACTCCTCAAATGCACACAAGCTGGTTTGGCTTTGTTCACGTGTGCATGTGCATGCATGTAAGCATGCACTCTCCTTCTTCTACTCTTGGTGCAATAAACCCACAAAGGGTGTAGTATCTTTAAGCACACACCAGCTTCTCACCTTTTCACACACTTTATTCAATTTGCTTACACACTTGAATGTGTGTTATACTTTAGTGTGGATGTTCTCCTTCTTCTCCTTCTTAGTGTGTACATACCACTTAGCACACACTAAGGTTCGGCCTTCGTTTGTTTTGCACACACAATTTGTTCCACGTTTTGCATGCACTTAAGCTTGGCCAACTTCTTCTTCTTGTTTTGCACACATACAAAAGGTGTTCTTTTATTTGTTCTTTAATGTGTGCACCCACAAGGCTACGACCCTTCACTTCTTTGCACAACCAAGGCTGTTGCTTATTCAATTCTCACACACACACAAAGTGTGGTCTTCCACTTCACTTGGCACACACCACTTGGTGTTGTATCGGCCTCCACTTTGCACACACACGAGGCAAGGCCTCGGCCTTCTTTGGCACACACACAAGAGATGTGGTGGCCTTCCTTCTTTACTGTGCACACACAAGAGGCAAAGCCTCGGGTCTTCTTCCCCACTTTAGCACACAAGGCACTAAAGGTCTCGGCCTTCTCAATGGGGCAAGGTGTCGCGCAAGGGTGTGCAGCCCCTCTCCTTCAACACTGTCGCGCAAGGGCTTGATGCAAGCACGCAAGTGTGTAATACCCGTGGGCTCCTTCCTCCTGCCACGCAAGTGTGCGGGGAGAGAGTGTGGCAAGAGACTCGAGCGCGCAAGTATGCGGCTCGGCTCCTTCCTGTCGCGCAAGGGGTGCGCGCAGGGGACTCCCCTTCACCTCTTTCGCGCAAGGGATGCGCAAAAGGGACTTCATGAAGCCAAGATGGCTCCGGGCTTCTCTTCCGCACAGGGGACGCGCAGATCAATTCTTCGCGAGGCAAGGCACTCGCGGGTCTTCCAAGTTTTTCAGCAAGCATCTTTGGAGCGTTGGGCTCTTCTTTTATAGGCGAGGCAGAGGCGGTTCATCCGCGTAGAGATACAACTCAAATCCCCGAGTTTTTCGGGTTTTCAAGATTCTGTGAATCTTGTTTTTCTTTTTATTTCACGCGGGTTCTCTCATTTTTCTTTCCTCCTCGTGCATGCGATTTATAACGCATGCACGGCCTCTGTTTTGGCCATCCCATGCAAAACACGAACACTCCTATGCCTCGGCAACTTCGTTTGCCTCGGCCTCGACCGAAATTCTCCATACATTACATGCAAGCCCATTTTATTGCATGGATGTATTCAGTGTGGCCAGACGATCTCACTGGACCCTTCAGCTTGATCAGAGGTGGCCGGGAACTCGATTTGGCTTGCTCGGAGGACGCCTGGTTCGTTGGTGGCCGCGGGAATGCGCGGGGAGGCCTCAGCTGAGCTCGGGGAAGAGGACGACTCGCCGGCCATTGGATCGGGCGTTTGAAATACATCGGAAGACCTAGATCTGAAGATCTCGCGCGGGATCAGATGTGCAGCTTAGATCATCCGCGCGATTGATTGTGCGGCCAGGATCACTCCCGGGTGAAATTTCCGCGTCCCACATCGAAACGGGGAGCGGTTTTTCCGCTCTTTATTACCCTGGGGCTCTCCACCACACTCCAGTTGAACTTCTCCCCTCCCGGTGCCACCCCGCACCGGGTTCTCTCTGCGGGCGCGCTCTGCGCCCACTCACGCCTCCTGCGGGCGCGCTCCTAGCGCCCACTATGCACACTGACTCTCTCGGGGGCGCGCTCCTACGCCCCTGCCGCGCTCCTTCGGGCGTGCCCTAGGCGCCCATGCGGTGTCTTGGGGTGTGTCCTGCCGCCCTGGCTCGCCCCACGGGTTCCCCCGGGCGTGGTGCCCTAGTGCCCATGCCTTGGGGTTGAACCCTCAAGGTGCCTTGGCTGGCCAGATTTTTTGGCTAAGGCATTGAATAAACACTTTGTTAAAAAACAAAGTATCCAATATGTAAAATTCCAAATTCCAAGCCACTTCTCCCTTCTTCATTTCTTCTCCTCTCTTCTTCTTCTTGAGAATTCAAACATTAATCCTCTTCATTAAAAACAACTCCTCAATTTATAATTCTTCTTCATCATCTCATTTTCTACTTATGAGAGAATTCTCAAGGATCTTCATCAACCAAACTCCTGAATCACATAACATCTTCAATGGGCTTCGTTGATTAAATCAGAGATCAATTGGATCTTCGTCTGATTCTCATGCACTAAGAGTTAGTACATGGATTTCATTAAACCACTTCATCCACTTAGAAGTAGTGAATAGATCTTCTTCAGCTCCTCATGCATTGTCAATACAATGCATGGTCTTCAATCAATGTTGTGACATTGTATCATCAGGATACAAGTTCTTTGAACTTCAAGAGCAGCTCAACAATCGTCAGATGTTCTTAGAGAATGTTTCAACCATCATCTCCTATGTCACTTAGTGAATCTCCTAAGTGACATGCATCTTAGTACTATGGCCATTCTCTATTCTTTACCAACACCATCACAACCTTTGGCATTCACATCTTGACAATTCTCGACATCCATTCATTCTAAGACAATAACATGTCTCATTAACAACAAATGCAACACAGTGCACTTCAATCTCCCCCTTTTTATTTGTTGTCAATACACTCCTTCAGCACATATGAATGGGTCAATATGTGTGCCAATATTTTCTCCCCCTTATTGGCAATCAAATGCAAAGGTGTGGTGTGGTTCTCTTTCAAAAATCTCTTCCTCCCTTTGAAAAGTATTTTCTTGACAAACACTGAGAGAGGGATGATGTCACATGTTCTTCTTAGCAAAGAACCTTTAGTAAATCAACTCTAAGTCTACTTGGGCTAACCCGGTGTAGAAAACAAGAGTGATATAACCAAGATACTCAATGCTGTCCACAATTCTCTACACATGTGAGATCATGCTTAGGGGTTGAATTTTTTCAGATATTCAATGAATTGATGAATCCTGCACATACTTCACAAAACACATTAGAATGTTCAGGTGCAAAGATAAAGATCCCCCATTAATTCATTTGCTTAAGATGATATTAATCTCAGAACATCATCTTCTTCAGATTTGCTCCCCCTCAAGGGGTGCACTCCATTCTGTCCAAACCATCCTCCAGATGAGAATGATCATCATCTTCAATTCCCTGCAATGTTTGCACATGTATATACCAAGAGTATAAGGGAATAAGATGGAACCTCCTTGGTTCATCAATGTGAACAACAAGGTTGAGAAGATTCTCTCAACTGAGATGTCCCATTTTCACCAGTCTTCACACTTGCACATTTGATCTTCATTGATGATTGTGCTAGTGTGGTTCTCAAAACATCTTCATGTGAAACCTTCTTCTTCCCTTTTGCTTTAGCAATTTCTAGAGCTTCATCTTCAACTCTTTGTAGTTATCTGGCATGTTGCAACTGATGTGGCCATATGACAAGTAAATCATTTGGAAAAGTGGCCTCAGTTTTGGAAGTTCCACATGGTTCTTTGGATGCTGCTAAGCTACCTCTCTTAGGAAACTTATTTTCAATCAATCCCTTCTTCTTCTGGATTGATTGTCTTTTGGAGTTCAGTCTGCTTCTATTTAGTTTCATGGCTTCTTTACAAAGGTCCATGATGTGTCCTTTCTTTCCACAGTAGAAGCATGTTTTCTTGGTGGTCCTTCTAGATGCATCACCCTTCTTGGATTTCATTTCCAAGGACTTCTCTTCATTCTTCAAACTCCTCTTGGGAGCATCTTCTACTTTCTTATGATTTCTTCCCAAGGATTTTTTCTGAGCCAGGTTCTGTGATCTTTTCTTCTTTTGAGCTCTGGATACAGTTGGAGACTGACATGTATCTTTTTGACCACTTTTGCAACCATCCCAGATGTTGTCAAGTAATCCAAATCTGTTAGAAGTAAACAGATGTCTCTGGACCTGTGGATGCTGCTTCTTTTCTTCTGGCTTGCTCCCCCTTGGCATGGGCTTCCTCTGTGCTTTGGCATTCAGTGGATTGTACCAACAATGCTTTGCACAATGCCCATACTTGTTACAACACCAGAATTGTCCCACGAATCTTGACCTCTTCATTCCTTCTGATTGTAGGGTACTTTTCTTGACCTGTTGTGCTGTTTTAGGAGAGCATTCTTTCTTCACTGTCTTCATCCATACTGGTTTGGATTCATTCTTCCATCCTGCACTTTTAGTAGAAACACTTTTAGAAGCATGAGTACAAGATGGTATGGATGGTACCTTCTTTTTAGAAGATGTTTCCCTTTCATTAGAGGATGTCTTTCTTTTAGAATCATCCTGCTCAATGCATACTTGAGTAGCAACATTTCTCTTTCAAAAATCTCTTCCTCCCTTTGAAAAGTATTTTCTTGACAAACACTGAGAGAGGGATGATGTCACATGTTCTTCTTAGCAAAGAACCTTTAGTAAATCAACTCTAAGTCTACTTGGGCTAACCCGGTGTAGAAAACAAGAGTGATATAACCAAGATACTCAATGCTGTCCACAATTCTCTACACATGTGAGATCATGCTTAGGGGTTGAATTTTTTCAGATATTCAATGAATTGCTGAATCCTGCACATACTTCACAAAACACATTAGAATGTTCAGGTGCAAAGATAAAGCTCCCCCATTCATTCATTTGATTAAGATGATATTAATCTCAGAACATCATCTTCTTCAGATTTGCTCCCCCTCAAGGGGTGCACTCCATTCTGTCCAAACCATCCTCCAGATGAGAATGATCATCATCTTCAATTCCTTGAAATGTTAGCACATGTATATACCAAGAGTATAAGGGAATAAGATGGAACCTCCTTGGTTCATCAATGTGAACAACAAGGTTGAGAAGATTCTCTCAACCGAGATGTCCCATTTTCACCAGTCTTCACACTTGCACATTTGATCTTCATTGATGATTGTGCTAGTGTGGTTCTCAAAACATCTTCATGTGAAACCTTCTTCTTCCCTTTTGCTTTAGCAATTGCCAGAGCTTCATCTTCAACTCTTTGTAGTTCTCTGGCAAGTTGCAACTGATGTGGCCATATGACAAGTAAATCATTTGGAAAAGTGGCCTCAGTTTTGGAAGTTCCACATGGTTCTTTGGATGCTGCTAAGCTACCTCTCTTAGGAAACTTATTTTCATTCAATCCCTTCTTCTTCTAGATTGATTGTCTTTTGGAGTTTAGTCTGCTTCTATTTAGTTTCATGGCTTCTTTACAAAGGTCCATGATGTGTCCTTTCTTTCCACAGTAGAAGCATGTTTTCTTGGTGGTCCTTCTGGATGCATCACCCTTCTTGGATTTCATTTTCAAGGACTTCTCTTCATTCTTCAAACTCCTCTTGGGAGCATCTCCACTTTCTTATGATTACTTCCCAAGGATTCTTTCTGAGCCAGGTTCTGTGATCTTTTCTTCTTTTGAGCTCTGGATACAGTTGGAGACTGACATGTATCTTTTTGACCACTTTTGCAACCATCCCAGATGTTGTCAAGTAATCCAAATCTGTTAGCAGTAAACAGATGTCTCTGGACCTGTGGATGCTGCTTCTTTTCTTCTCGCTTGCTCCCCCTTGGCATGGGCTTCCTCTGTGCTTTGGCATTCAGTGGATTGTACCAACAATCCATTGCACAATGCCCATACTTGTTACAACACCAGCATTGTCCCACGAATCTTGACCTCTTCAGTCCTTCTGATTGTAGGGTACTTTTCTTGACCTGTTGTGCTGTTTTAGGAGAGCATTCTTTCTTCACTGTCTTCATCCATACTTGTTTGGATTCATTCTTCCATCCTGCACTTTTAGTAGAAACACTTTTAGAAGCATGAGTACAAGATGGTATGGATGGTACCTTCTTTTTAGAAGATGTTTACCTTTCATTAGAGGATGTATTTATTTTAGAATCATCCTGCTCAATGCATACTTGAGTAGCAACATTTCTCCTTTTAGCTGACTGGGAGGCTTCAGCTTTGGGTGATTGTAGATTTTTCAATATCACCTCTAGTTCTAAGAATTTCATATTGAGGGAGTTCTTCTCATCCTAAACAGTTCTTAGCCTTCCTTCCCAATTTTCTTTCATCTGTTTTATCTGGTCTTCATGCACCTTCTTTAATTCTTGCAATTAATTGTCCAGCTCCTTCACCAATTTGACTTTTTCTTCAAGTTGAGCATCTCTGACAACCATTGATACTTTATGCCTCTTTTCCAGTGCATGGAAAACATCTTTGACCACAGTCTTAAAGAATTCTTTCTCAGAAAGGATTCTTTGCAATTCTTCACAAGTATCTTCATATCTATCATTGCAAAGAGAAACTGTTTCATCTTTTGCCTTCACCAGCTTTCTGAGAGTGTTGGTTATGCCAACCCTTTTAGCCAATTGATCTTCCATTGCATTGGATTCTTCTTCTAACTGTGATTTTTCTTCATGAAGATCATGGATGCCTGTAGCTATACACTTTGCCACTTCCATGGGAACTGTCTTCTGAAGATATTTGAGTGCACTATGAAGATCATTCATTGTTTCAACTTCATCACAGCTAGGACAGGCTTTCTTCATCTTCTTGGCCTGTTTCTTCTTTCTATTTTTCTGAGTCTTGGCAGATATCTCCATTTGAGGCTGGTCGCTTGTTTCCTCAAATCTGCACTTCATAAAGACTCCCTTGGATCTTTTAGAGGTAACCTTCCCTCTGATACCAATTGAAGTGCCCAGATCAGTGTGAATCACTGAGAGGGGGAGGGGGTGAATCAGTGATCCCTTAAAACTTTTTACTAATTGATTCTTAATCAATTAAACCTTTATGGCTGGTTAAAGCCTCGATCCACTCTTCTTGTATCTCTCACCTTTCCACGAATGATGCAGTAAATGTAAAGGCACTGGACACAAGGATTTACAAGGTTCGGCACCAAAGACCTACATCTTTTCCATGCTCTCCAAGCATGGATTCTCCCATTATAATCTGTTAGTATTACAATGGTCGATACAGCTTCCCACCGTATCTCTCCTGATTCCCACAGGAGGGTCTTTATACTGCGTCCCACAGTGTTACCAGAGTCCCACTGGCCTGCTCCAGAATCCCACTGAAGACTTCTTCTCCCTGAGTCCCACAGGGTCTTCTCCTTGCTCCTCGAGTCACACGAGTAGCTCTTCTTCACTTTAAGTTCTTCAAGTATCCTCAGCAGCCTGGGATAAAGGCTACTGGCCTTGCTCTTCTTCTGATCACTTGTGGTGAACAGGTCTTCTCGTCTAGCTCAGGCTTTATCTCCTTCTTCAGGATGACCTGGCTTCTCTCTTCAACTACTGAATGCTCAGACAACTGATATCTTTATCTATGGTCTGGTCCAGTCTCAGTTCAAAACAACTTCATGCACTGAATGCATGGCATCACAATATCTTCAAGATCTTCTGGTCTTGGACTCCTCAAATGCACACAAGCTGGTTTGGCTTTGTTCACGTGTGCATGTGCATGCATGTAAGCATGCACTCTCCTTCTTCTACTCTTGGTGCAATAAACCCACAAAGGGTGTAGTATCTTTAAGCACACACCAGCTTCTCACCTTTTCACACACTTTATTCAATTTGCTTACACACTTGAATGTGTGTTATACTTTAGTGTGGATGTTCTCCTTCTTCTCCTTCTTAGTGTGTACATACCACTTAGCACACACTAAGGTTCGGCCTTCGTTTGTTTTGCACACACAATTTGTTCCACGTTTTTCATGCACTTAAGCTTGGCCAACTTCTTCTTCTTGTTTTGCACACATACAAAAGGTGTTCTTTTATTTTTTCTTTAATGTGTGCACCCACAAGGCTACGACCCTTCACTTCTTTGCACAACCAAGGCTATTGCTTATTCAATTCTCACACACACACAAAGTGTGGTCTTCCACTTCACTTGGCACACACCACTTGGTGTTGTCTCGGCCTCCACTTTGCACACACATGAGGTAAGGCCTCGGCCTTCTTTGGCACACACACAAGAGATGTGGTGGCCTTCCTTCTTTACTGTGCACACACAAGAGGAAAAGCCTCGGGTCTTCTTCCCCACTTTAGCACACAAGGCACTAAAGGTATCGGCCTTCTCAATGGGGCAAGGTGTCGTGCAAGGGTGTGCAGCCCCTCTCCTTCAACACTGTCGCGCAAGGGCTTGATGCAAGCGCGCAAGTGTGTAATACCCGTGGGCTCCTTCCTCCTGCCACGCAAGTGTGCGGGCAGAGAGGGTGGAAAGAGACTCGAGCGCGCAAGTATGCGGCTCGGCTCCTTCCTGTCGCGCAAGGGGTGCGCGCAGGGGACTCCCCTTCACCTCTTTCGCGCAAGGGATGCGCAAAAGGGACTTCACGAAGCCAAGATGGCTCCGGGCTTCTCTGCCGCACAGGGGACGCGCAGATCAATTCTTCGCGAGGCAAGGCACTCGCAGGTCTTCCAAGTTTTTCAGCAAGCATCTTTGGAGCCTTGGGCTTTTCTTTTATAAGAGAGGCAGAGGCGGTTCATCCGCGTAGAGATACAACTCAAATCCCCGAGTTTTCCGGGTTTTCAAGATTCTGTGAATCTTGTTTTTCTTTTTATTTCACACGGGTTCTCTCATTTTTCTTTCCTCCTCGTGCATGCGATTTATAACGCATGCACGGCCTCTGTTTTGGCCATCCCATGCAAAACACCAACACTCCTATGCCTCGGCAACTTCGTTTGCCTCGGCCTCGACCGAAATTCTCCATACATTACATGCAAGCCCATTTTATTGCATGGATTTATTCAGAGTGGCCAGACGATCTCACTGGACCCTTCAGCTTGATCAGAGGTGGCCAGGAACTCGATTTGGCTTGCTCGGAGGACGCCTGGTTCGTTGGTGGCCGCGGGAATGCGCGGGGAGGCCTCAGCCGAGCTCGGGGAAGAGGACGACTCGCCGGCCGTTGGATCGGGCGTTTGAAATACATCGGACGACCTGGATCTGAAGATCTCGCGCGGGATCAGATGTGCGGCTTAGATCATCCGCGCGATTGATTGTGCGGCCAAGATCGCTCCCGGGTGAAATTTCTGCGTCCCACATCGAAACGGGGAGCGGTTTTTCCGCGCTTTATTACCCTGGTGCTCTCCACCACACTCCAGTTGAACTTCTCCCCTCCCGGTGCCGCCCCGCACCGGGTTCTCTCTGCGGGCGCGCTCTGCGCCCACTCACGCCTCCTGCGGGCGCGCTCCTAGCGCCCACTATGCACACTGACTCTCTCGGGGGCGCGCTCCTACGCCCCTACCGCGCTCCTTCGGGCGTGCCCTAGGCGCCCATGCGGTGTCTTGGGGTGCGTCCTGCCGCCCTGGCTCGCCCCACGGGTTCCCCCGGGCGTGGTGCCCTAGTGCCCATGCCTTGGGGTTGAACCCTCAAGGTGCCTTGGCTGGCCAAATTTTTTGGCTAAGGCATTGAATAAACACTTTGTTAAAAAACAAAGTATCCCATATGTAAAATGCCAAATTCCAAGCCACTTCTCCCTTCTTCATTTCTTCTCCTCTCTTATTCTTCTTGAGAATTCAAACATTAATCCTCTTCATTAAAAACAACTCCTCAATTTATAATTCTTCTTCATCATCTCATTTTCTACTTAGGAGATAATTCCCAAGGATCTTCATCAACCGAACTCCTGAATCACATAACATCTTCAATGGGCTTCGTTGATTAAATCAGAGATCAATTGGATCTTCGTCTGATTCTCATGCACTAAGAGTTAGTACATGGATTTCATTAAACCACTTCACCCACTTAGAAGTAGTGAATGGATCTTCTTCATCTCCTCATTCATTGTCAATACAATGCATGGTCTTCAATCAATGTTGTGACATTGTATCATCAGGATACAAGTTCTTTGAACTTTAAGAGCAGCTCAAAAATCGTCAGATGTTCTTAGAGAATGTTTCAACCATCATCTCCTATGTCACTTAGTGAATCTCCTAAGTGACATGCATCTTAGTACTATGGACATTCTCTATTATTTACCAACACCATCACAACCTTTGGCATTCACATCTTGACAATTCTCAACATCCATTCATTCTAAGACAATAACATGTCTCATTGACAACAAATGCAACACAGTGCACTTCATTTGGAAAGCGGGAATGCAGGGTAACAAGCAGTGTTTCCTCCCCACAGATGGATGCGCATGCCCCGACAAAAGCATCGGAGCAACACTCATGCTATACGATTCTGATAGACTTCCAAGTGGTGCAGGGTGCACATTCTTTTCTCATCTAATTGTTCCAATTCATTCAATCTCTTTTGAGATTGTTCATCTGTAGATGAATGATCACAAATGGATACTCTAAGTGAAGGTAATATAACCTCAATTGGAAAGACTACTTCCGTTCCATATACCAGTGAATATGGAGTTGACCGTGTTGCAGTGCGGGTGGTGGTTCGATAAGCCCATAAAGCATGAAAGAGTTTATCAGGCCATGACCTCTTATCTTTACCCACCATATTTTTTAGTATATTTGATAGATTATTTTTGAGGGCTTCTATCTAGCCATTGGCTACTGCATGATACCGCGATGAATGGTTGGATTTGTTGTTGTATTCTTGATATAACTTCTTCATCTCGGATGAACAGAAGTTGGTGCCATTTTCTGTCAATATGGTATGACGGAAACCAAATCTGGTAATGATGTTAGACTTGATGAAGCTAACAATTATTTTAGAACTAACTTCTTTAAAGGGTATTGAATTTTCCCATTTTGAAAAGAAGTCAGTAGCAGTAAGAATATACTTAAACTGCTTGGCTGTAGCTGAGGGATAAAGTCCCACCACATCCATTTCCCATGTGGCAAATGGCCATGAGTATTTAGCTGTATGAAGAATCTCTGGGGGCTGATGAATGAATTTGCCATGTACTTTTCATGAATGAAACTTCATTGTGAAATCAACACAATCTTGTATCATTGAAGGCCAAAAGTATCCTAGACTTCGAATTTTATCATACAGTCTGTGTCTACAATGGTGGGCACCACAAACTCCTGCATGAACTTCTTTCATGACAGCCATTTTCTCTTCACCGTCAATGCATCGGAAGAGAACTCCATCAAAACCACGCTTGTAGATAATTCTCTCTAGGTGATCTAGGCTATCAAAAAGAGTAAAATTGACCACACGTCTCCGGATTTGTTCTCTCCCGGCTCAATCAGGTGGAAGTATTCCATTTTGAAGGTATTCCCTGATAGGTGTCATCCATCCTGTAGTATGACCATATGGTTCAGGAATGGAACTAATTTAATTGATTTCCTCTGTTCTGATTTGAACATAAAGTGAAATTGTATGACAATGGGCAATATTGGTGGTTGTCTCATCCCGATTTGGATCTTCTAGAGTTGTGGCTATATTAGCCAGTGCATCAACTTGGGCATTTTTTGATATTGGGACATAAGCAAATGTCTGTTCTGAAGGTAATTATGCCATTAAGTCTCTGACTTAATCATAAAAGGTGATTAGTTCTTCTTTTCTGATGGCATAATCCTCATTGACTTGTTTGATTACCAGGTCTAAATCACCTTTATCCTTTAAGTGATTCACTTGTGCTTGAAGCGCCAACTCCAAGCCTGCAATGAGAGCTTGGTATTTTGATTCATTATTTGTACCGCCTCCCAACAATGATAAGGAATAAGGCAACACTTCCTTTTATGGAGAAATGTGCACAATTACTAAGCAAACTTTATTGAATTTAGGATTTTCCATTTTCCTCCCTATTGGACTTCCGGAAGCACCATCAAAGTAGATTTCCCATGTTTGAATACTATCGTGAATAGAGAAGACTTACTCATCAGGGAGTTCAATATCTAAAGATGTTACTTCTACTGAAGGGTGTTCAGCCAGGGAATCATCCAGATCTTGGCCCTTTATTGCCTTTTGAGACACATATTGAATATCAAATTGCTGCAAGATAATTGTCCACCTTTCCATACATCCTGTAAGCATTGGATGAATAAGGATGAATTTGAGTGGGTTATTGCGAGATACCAATTGGACCTTGTGATGTTGCAGGTAGTGTCTCAACTTCTGAACTGCAAACATTAATGCTAGGAAGCACCTCTCAATACTTGAATATCGGGTTTCTGCTTCAAGAATAGTATGACTAAGATAGTAAAGGTTGTTTTTATTCCCAACATCATTCTTCTAAGAACGAAAGGCACCCAATGATCGCTCTAAGGCTATCACACAAAGGATAAGTGGATTTCCTTCAACAGGTGGCATTAACACCATTGGAATCAAGAGATACTTCTTGATAATATCGAATGCTTTTTGACATTCTTCAGTCCATTGGTAAGTGACTCCCTTCTTCATCAATTTGGTGAAGGGTAAACTTTTTCCTGCCAAATTGGAGATGAAACGCCAAATATAGGCTAAGTGTCCTTGAAGTCCTCTCAATTATTTCAAATTTCAAGGATGGGACATACAAAGGATTGACTTTTTCTTCTCAGGATCGAGCTCGATACAATGATGTCGTACAAAAAAGCTGAGAAATTTGCCTAAGGTTACCCCAAAAGCACATTTTAAAGGATTAATCTTCAAATTATGTTGCCGAAGTTTGTGGAATATGATTTCCTAATCATCCAAGTGATTAGGAAGTTTCCTGGATTTGACCACCAAATTGTCCACATAACATTCAACAAACTTCCCTAAAAAGGGTTTGAAGATACGATGCATGGCATACTGATATGTTGTGCCTGCATTCTTTAGGCCAAAGGGTATTACCTGATAAAAAAACACACCCTGAGTGGATCTGAAGGCTGTAGATTCCTCATCTTCTGGAGCCATTTAGATTTGATTATACCCAGAATATCCATCCATGAAGGGGAGTGCTTCATAGCCAGTTGTTGCATTAATTAAGAGTTCTATAATCGGAATTGGAAAATAATCCTTAGAACAATGCCGATTAAGATCTCTTAAATCAATCCAAACTCTAATTTTCCCATTCTAATTTTTCACTGGGATAATATTAGCCAACCACTTGGGATATTGAAATTCTCTGAAGAAGTTATCTTTGATAAGCTTATCAACTTCAGCCTCAATTTTGGAAGCATAGGTTGGGTGTGTTCTTCTAACAGCTTGTTTGAATCCTTGATGTTCTTCTGGAAAACCCAAACGATGAGTGGAAACATCAGGATCATGCCCGGGCATCCCTGTATAGTTCCATGAAAATATATCTTGATTTTTATTTAGAAAATAAATATACATCTCTTGCTCTTCGAGTGCCATAGCTGCTCTAATTAAAGTGGGGGCATGGATCTTCTTTTGTACCCAGATTTATTTCTCTGAGTTCATCCACAGTGGTAGAGATACCCTATTCAAATGCTAGAGGATCATCTCTAAGATATTCCTCTTCTTCTTCAATATGTGTTATTTCTTCTATTTCTACTTTCATAGTAGATGATGAAGCAGAATTTTCATGATCAGAAGAGACACTAAAATTTGCACATCTTGAAGAAGAAGCTTCCATTTCTGACCCGATTAATGATGAAGGGTCTTATTTGGGTAATAAAGGGGAGATGATGGATTGAGAATCAACATCATCATTAACATATAACATTGTTATAACTTCTTCTGGATTGATTGGTGAAGTATAGACTTGCTGGACTTCAGCAGATGAAATGAAGACATATCCATTTGAGCTTTCATCATTTATTAGTAAATCACCAATTTCTTCCATGTTGTCTGGTTTGATTGTCGTAATTGACATTATGGAGGTTTCCATAAGAGTATTTTGATTTGGATCCATCCTATCAATTTGACTGATAGGAAATACATAATTTGTACTCACATGTGCTAATGGGTTTACTAGAATCTTTTCCAAACCATATGGAGCATTAACTTTGGTAATCTCCTTTGTTGTGGATTCCTCCTTTCCCATCATGTGGTAGAATTCCACCTCAATGTATTGAGATTAACATGTCTTAAATGGGGCCTTATCACCATAAAATTTCCCAACTTGACCATCGAAACAATATTTGAGACATTGATGGTATGATGAAGGGATAGTCGCATGTTGATGTAGCCAAGGTCTTCCAAGCAAAATGTTGAAGGATGACTCTTGATCAATAACCATGAAATCTAAATTGGATACAAGATGTCCAAACTGAGTTATGAGTGTAATCTCGCCCAGTGGTTCTTGTCCATTTTTATCATATCCTTGTAAAATCATAGTAGAATGATATAAATCAGATTTAGTGAGGCCCAATCGATGAAGTGTACGAATGGGCATGAGGTTGACTCATGAACCATTATCAATGAAATCTCTTCCGATGCCTACACCATTGACCTTTCCAGTTAAGTACAAAGGTCTAATATGTCCATGCACTACATCATATTCATCTTCATCAGTAAAATATATCATTGCATGATATTCTGCAAGATTATTCTCTACATGGTAGACTTCAGCAGCAGCAGATTTTAGTTTCAAACTCCTGAGGAATTGACCAAACCTCGATGAGTGCCTCCCAAAGATCCTTTGAAAAATTCAATGCATCTAGAATTGATAACTTGGAAGGTACTTGGGCTAGGTGTTTCAATACATCATTCTTTTGATCCAAAGGTCTTTGTTTCACAAGAGGTACATGCAGTTTAACAGGTGCCTTGGAAGTTGATTCTTCTTGTATCGGGATAGGAGTTTGTAATACTCCTGGATTTGGATGATTAGACCGATTAGGTCTATTTACTTGCTGAGAAGAAGAAGATGGAACCTCTAATCGATCTTCTAGAGTAACTGTGCCAGGACTAAATCTGCCTTGTTTATAAGAACTTGCTTGTTCTTGTTGAGCTCGTTGAAGAGCTCTACCATGAGTTTCTGCCGCATACATAGTTCTACCCGGGGTAGAATTGAAATAGTGGCCTCTGAAAGATCCACGCCTTCCCTTATACTCTGAGCCTCTGGAATTTACTTTGATTACTCTATTTGATATAGGGAATTCGGGCTCATAGAATTCGAAACTGTGATTGGCATAAGGATCTGTTAATTGAATCATATTAATAGAACCAAAGATTAACTCTTCATCCGATGAAGACTCTACCTGACTAGATAATTTAGTCTATGCTATTTGATGGGGAGGTGCCCGTTTCTTCGAAGTATATGGCATAAAATCTGCCAGATTCAAGGACAACTTGGGCTTTGGCACATACTCATCTTCTTTTGATTCTTCTCTTTTCTTTGAATTATGCCATTTCTTTGATTATTTTCCCTCTGATGAAGAGGGTTTTGCTGTGGCATTCATGGCAGAATACACAATTGGTTTCTTCAATTGTGTTCACAAAATAGCATGAGTTCGATTGATCGTTTTTCTAACCATCCAATCATCAGATTTTTGTGCATTTTTTTTCTTTACTTATGGCCACTTGCCTTCCTCCTCTGGATCTATAGCAATAACACATGCTACTTGAGCTGATGAACCTTTCAGTTTGACTTGTCCCAAGTCTACCATTTTTTGCAGGAGGTCCTTGAAAACAAAACACTCCTGAATGGGATGCCCCAACATTCGATGAAATGAGAAATAGTTGGGACGGTCTTTATATCTTTTATTGTTTGGCCTCTTGGGCCTTGGAAATTGAACCAAATTATTTTCCAGAGCCATAATGAAGTAACCAGGAACTTGTTCATTTCAAAAAGAGTAAACATTGCTTTTTTAGACCCTCAAATTGTTTCTGTCTTTGATCTCTTTGATCATCTTGATGAAATAGCCTCTGTTGTTGGCACTCAGGAGGTGGAGCCCTTCGAGAAGATGAAGGTTTTGATGTAGAAGCATGTACAGGGGCTTGTTTAAGCATAACTGTAGCAGTCTCTTCTTTACCCATTCTCCTTCCTGGTGATGATGGAATTACACGAGCTTTATACTTAGTATTTATAAGATAATCTTCAATATGTTGAGAAATTTAAGTAAGGTCTCGAAACCCTCCTGTGTATTTTACAGGGATCAGTAGTGTGCGCAAATCATCACGTAAATTTTCCACACAGATCGGAAATAATTCCTCTTGAGGGAGTGCTAAGCTCAGGGAATAAGTTAATCCATTCCAGCGAGCAATGAAATCTGAGACCCTTTCATTCTCCTTTTGCTTACAGTTTGTATGATAAAAAACTGTTGTCTTTGGCAACGTTGAACTTAACTGAAGAAGGAATTTTTGACGAAGATCCTCCCATCTGGTAATTGACCGAGATTGCAAGCTTGTGTACCAAACAAAAGCATTTCCTTGTAATCACTGTACAAAACACCTGAGCTTAACTGCTTCTTTTTGCTGAAGTGTTCCCGTCATAGGATCACAACGAGAAACAAAATTTGTTAGGTGTTGCTCTAAGTCTCTCGAACCAATATAGATTGGGAATGTGGTACTTTCAAGTTTTGATGGGGGAGAAATTGCATCAGCCCATTCAGGATAAGCTCTCTTTTTTGGTTTCATTTGAGCACGCTTTCCCTCCATAGCTTCCAACCGAGCTGTTAATGACTCAATAGTAGTTATTAACTTTTAAGAAACATCTGATTGAGCTTGGACCTGAACAGGTGCAATGACTGGAGCTGGTACAGATGTGGTGGCTGATTCTGCAAGTGATGGTAGCACCTCCAATTGTGGTTTCACTTGACCCGTAGGATTAGACCTATGAGGGCATACTTATAAAGGAGTATATTCTTGATCCATCTTAGTGGTCACAAAAATTCTTTTGACTAACTAAATCCAGCATGCATAGGAGGAAGACTGCCCTAAAGTAGTTGTTCATTCATCTTTCTCAATTCATTCATTTCTTTATCTTGTTTTTCAAATCTTTTATCTAGTGAGAGCGATTGGCCTTCTCCAGAGGAAGGTTATGTAACCTGGTTTTTTCCTTTCCCCTTGTTGGATCCATTTCGGAGAGGGGTAAGTGGGTTACTTGAAGGAATACTCAGATTCTGGGTAAGCCTTTGATTTGATGTCCGTACACCATCTTCATTTGTGTCTGTGTGTACAACTTCTTGAGAAAGAACCTCTTCATCTGATCCCTCTGAGTGAAACTCATCTAGTGGATTAGCAATAATGGAAGTGGTGACATTGATTGATGCATAATACATTCATCCCTTTTATCAGCATTCTTGTGATATTGTCTTCTTCCATGTCTTTGATGATTCATTTCCTTTTGTTGATTTGATCCCTCAAGAACTTCTTGACGAACCGTAATTTGGAGGGAATCTCCTAATAATTTGGCTCTTCGTTCCTCTTGAGGATTCTTCCCTAATCGATAGAAGACTGGATTTCTTTGAGGAAGAGATTGATGATTTGAAAAAGTCCCATGTCTGGTGGACTGGGATTGTTCCTGCTATTCCTGCTCAACTCCTTGAATCCTATTTGTTGATTCCAAGGGTTGGGTTAAAAGAGTCCCCATTCTAGTAAGCTGGGGTGGCTCTTGAGATGCTATATCTGAGACCTTCTTGAACTCTCTCATGATCTTTCGGACTTTAGTCCGGAAATTAACTGGATGCATCAACCTGCATCCACTTTTATCACCTGGCTCAAAAGTCCGATGGATGATTTATGACACTTCTATCACTAGGTTATGTGCTTGCTCCAAAAGAGAGGCTTGTTCAATATTCTTGTTTGATTGATGCAGGAGTAATTTAACAACATGTTCTCTATATTCTGGATTTTGAGAGGAACTAGTTGAAGCCTGTTCTTTGGCAAGATTTTGATTACAAAGAAAACCTATTGACTATGGCCATCCATGGGAAATAACATTGCATGAAACCATTTTTGGAGGGCTTTGCTGACTAGAGAGTACAGTGAAATGTAGTGCTCCATGAATACCCCATCCCCTAATATTAATACCAGATGGGGCATTGGAAATTAACCTGCCCAATCTTCTTAGTGCGCCAAGGCATGAATGCTGAAGGGATCTCTACTACTTTTCAGCCTTCAGATATCGAGAAACTGAGAGAGATGCCAAGTCAATTTGGCATTGTAACCCTTCTATTATCTTGATATGATTTTCATAATCATCATATGATAATAATTTCTTTTTCAACTGACAAATAATTTTCCATATGTTGAGATGAATATCATGAATTCCATCTTCCGTCAACATCTCTGGAATATCATTTTGAGAGTTGGCCGAAGGCCAAAACATGAATGGAACTTCACCTTTTTCCAGCTGTTTTCTCATATTTAGTACTTCCTCTTTATCATTAAAAGAATATTCTTCTACCTGATTAGATTAGAGTTGGTGCTTCCTTGTTGCTTCATCGTATTCAACAAAATTGGTAGAGAATTCATTGATCAAACTAGAAGATGAATGACCCAGGGGTGGTTCAGAGAATGACCTACACCCGGGCTATTTTCTAATTGATAAAGTGTTCCACTTGTTATTGGTAAAGCATTAGACATGACTGGATTCACATTTGCAAGCGCCTCAAGATAAGAGGGCTTTCTCGTCACTGCATTGTCTTCTAAAGAATTTTCCAGACAATGCGAATTACTACTACAGAGAGGACTTTCGCAGCTAAATTCATCTTCATGGGGAGGACCACCATGGTGGGTTATGGAAAAAGAGGAAACATTTTTCTCCCTGGTCTTCTAACCACACAGAGGGTTCTTGTGGCTCTCATATGAAGATGAACCTACGAGATCAACTGAATCATCATGAAGCAAGCCTTCATGAGGAAGTATCTGATACAGACCTTCATAATTAATGTTCCCACTATTGGGAACTGATAGAGTAGAATCCTGAATTCCAACAGATAATTGTTTAAGGGCTTTAAGAACTCCAGCATCGAGTAAGGCCTTGTTACAAATTGGCCTTTTATTTCTTGGTTGTGCTGGGTGGGTCTTCTTCTTAGACGCCTTCTTACTCAATTTGGAACGTATATGTGCCTGCTCATGAGAAGTGATCAGGTTAGGCTGGTTATCTCCGCTCAAACCATGTGTATGTGCCTGAATTGGTTGTCCGTATGATATGGGGGAGTATTCCCCACAACCCTCTTAGAATGGAACATAGTTGTGTGTCTATTCCGGAGTGTACTGTTGATGTGTCACTCCACTGATAGGGATAGATTTATGTGTCTTTCCCTGAGATGCTGCTGAAGTTGTTATAATATCCTAGCAGGCATCTAGAATATGAACAGGGATTTTATTCTTCTCTTTCACCATTGATAGAATATGCTTGGTGACTTCAGCTGCCGGAACGGGGATATATGTTCATTCCATGCTTGGAGTAGGTGTGTGTTCCTGCTCCTATCCTCCTTTTCCTATCAGTGAATCCTGACAGTACTCATGTGTGCGGGCAGAGAGTTAAGTCTGCCTCCTGTTCGTCGCCGGAACTTTCCAACTGACTTCTCTGAATGATACCAAACGATAATTTTGGTAGTCTTGATCAATATTAGCAGGTGTATGTGCCTACTGATTGCACTCTGCCAAATGTGGTTGAAGAGCCTCCTTCAACACTGATAGATGAGGCTGCTGGCAGGATTGATGAGTGTAAGCAGGTGTATGTGCCTATTTACCAGTTGTCAACACATTGGGTTGGCAGGCTTCATCGTATGTAGTCAGACGAGCTTACTAACTAGCTAATGATTTATAAACAGGTGTATGTTCCTGTCTATAGTACTCCGCCAGAATTTCCTGTCGGGATTGGCATGATACTTCCAGACGAGTCTGTTGGATAGCGGAATTAAAATGGACGGGTTTATGTGCCCGTTCATTGCTTGCCACCAAGTTAGGTTGGTGGACTTTTTCGGAGATGGCATAGATTAGAACCTGCTCACTGTTGACAGGATTTCACCTTTGGTGGTTTGTCTTGCCTGCTCGGGTTCGAGGAACCTGATCCGAACGCCTAGAGGTGATACCCTCATCATGCTGAGGGCGCACTACCACACGAGTCTGGTGGTGATTGTTTATGGACGCCCTCTGGAAGGACTCTTGTCTCCTTGAATTAAGGCCTTGAGGTACCTGCTCATTCACCTCCTCAAAATATGGGATTGAATGGTGATTGCGTTCCAGGGATAACGAACCGAAACGTTTGGAGACGGTGGTTGGCACCACCTGCTTCTTGATCACTGGTCGTCACTGTCCAGACGACCAGGGTGAGTAGTTCACTTGGAGGGCTTGTCAAGCAGCCTCCAAAGTTGTAATGGTACCGTTTTGAAGGTACTCCTTAACCAATGAATTCGAGACCCATCATTGAAGACGTTGAGTAGGTGTTTTCGGCCTCAAAGCGGACGACGATCTTGTAGGAGTAGCAGCAGATGCATTCACAACAGATGTTTTCACAGCATAGGTATTCACAGATGTGAGCTTAAGAAAATCTATTCTCGTAATGCAGGAGATCGTGGAAAAGAGTTCCTGTTTGATATAACAGAAGTAAGCAGGATATGTCCGGCCACTACATCTTTTGGATAAGGACATATGTTTTTGACTGTTTTATTGGCCCTCTCATTGAGTTTAAATAGGGGCCTAACAAATAAGTAAAAAATCATTTTAACATTGGTTAAGGATTCATGTCAGGTTCACCATTTTTTTCATCTGGAATTGGGGATGACCTCTTTGATTGGAGTTTGAAACATTCCAATCGATTTCTAATGGGTTTTTTCATAGAACCGAAAACATATAATGATTCTATATCCATTTAGACCTACTTTCCAAAGGTGGGCTCTCATTAGTTGTGGATTGATGAGGCTTAATAATTTTCATTGGTTGAGAGGATGTGAGGTCGGACTCATCACACCTTTTTTAGGGGAATTATTGTCTACTCCAGGACTCTCTTTATAGATTTAAGTTATGATCGTGAATCCTTATTACATTACCATGTATAAAATGAGCTTTCCTTTAGATCTGACAATCAATGATTGATATGTAGGAAATTTAGAGAATCATTTATATGTATTTTAAGTTCTTCATCGATAGAGAATAATCTGTATTTGTTAGAGATTCTTAGTCAATGGTATCCTTTAATAAATAAAAGTCTCTTGGTCATTATGATGACCATACTGGTTTTAAAGCCACTCAGTGGGGCACTAGATGTTTATTGGAATTCAGAAGGACATGGATTATTTCCGAGTTGGGATCGTACCCATAGATGGGCTACGTACGTATCCTTTATTTAGAAAAGGAATCTAAACCCACGTAGTTCGAGTAAAGGAGTATGATGTTTATGCATGATTGATGGATCAAAGAAAGATGTCATGATTACTTTTACACTCTAAGCTCACGTGAGTCATACTCGGTGTGAGAAAAAGAGGTATTTGTGAAACCATATAATTTTTCCATGAATGATGCAATGATGTGGGTCTTATGTATGTATGACTGCCCAAAATAGATGAATATTTGATTTTACTTAAGGGAATAAACCCAAGAACAAGGTCCAAAAATGTATATGTACTTCATGGAGATTTGGGTACTCTAACATGGGGCTTACTCCTGAGGAGGATTCCCAAATTAGGAGGGGGATTATGATTGGGTTTTACTCATAAGAAGGAAGCCCATATCAAAAAGTAGATTATGACTGGTAAAGAGAAATTAAGACTGGGGCTTATTCCTAAGGAGGAGGCCTGAGTTAAAGGGATTTTAAAATTAAGAGACTTGGGGCTTACTCCTAAGGAGGATGCCCATATTTGATACTGGGGCTTACTCCTGAAAATGAGACCCAGGTTAAGGGAATTAAGGTTGGGGCTTACTCTTAATTAGGATGCCCTGATTTTTGGGAACTTTGAGACTGTGGCTTACTCCTGAAAAGGAAGCCCATGTTAAGGGAATTATTACTGGTGCTTACTCCTAAGGAGGATGCCCAGATTAGAGGACTTGGGTCTTACTCCTCAAAAGGAGGCCCAAATTAATGAGGACTTGGGGATTACTCCTAAAGAGGATTCCCATATTTGAGACTGGGGATTACTCCTGAAAAGGAGAAACGGGTTAAGGGAATTAAGGTTGGGGCTTACTCCTAAGGAGGATGCCCAGAGTTTTGGGAACTTTGAGACTGGGGATTACCCCTGAAAAGGAAGTCCATGTTAAGGGAATTATGACTGCGGCTTACTCCTAAGGATGATGCCCAGATTAGAGGACTTGGGGCTTACTCTTGAAAAGGAGGCCCAAATTAATGAGGACTTGGGGCTTACTCCTAAATAGGATTCCAAAATTAATGAGGACTTGGGGCTTACTCCTAAGGAGGATGCCCAAATTAATGAGGAGTTGGGGACTACACCTAAAGAGGATGCCCAGATTAGAGGACTTGGGGCTTACTCTTGAAAAGGAGGCCTAGGATAAGGATTGTGTCATCTTAAAGGATGAGGTTGAATGAATGAAATCTCTAACTTTAGTGATGTAAAGATGTGTAAATCACTATGTTTTGAGAGATGTTCCATAGAATTCCATTCAGATAAGGAAGCCGATAAGGAAATCATTCCATAAATGTCTTTGGAGAGAGTTCTGAAGGCTTAATCCTAAAGAGGAGAGGTTGATAGGTGTAAGAGGGATGAAATGGGAAGGAAGGGTACCCAAAAAGAGAGGGGCGAGCAAGTACTGGTGGGCGTGCGATTACTACGTGGGCGTGCAAGTACTGCGTGGGTGCGCAAGTACTGTGTGGGCGCACAAGTACATGCCGCACAGGTATACCTACGTAGCACATAGGTACTTGCGTGACTTTTGACCCTTGGGGTAATACTTGGGAGAGTGCTGGCTCAAGCCCTTAGTACTACCCCTATGGGTTTCCAGAAGGGTGGCGCGCAAGTTCTGGTAAGGGAGCAAGGCGGTGCGCAAGCGTTTATGAGTTTCAACACTTAGGCCTTATTCTCCCTCTTTAGATCTTCCGTTCTAGGTAAGAAATTACCTTATAAGTGTTCGTAAGCATTGAGAAGAGACTAGGGCACCGCGAGCTCAAATTTGAGGATCTAGAATTTTTCGTCCTCGAAATGGGGGGCCCACAAGAGTATTTATAGGCTAGAGAGACCCTGGGCGAAATTTCAAAGATGGTGCGCAAGTCACCTGCGTGACCACTAGGCAGTGTGCAAGTGTACTTGCACAACATTGATGGAACTTGCCCGACCCATGTGTAAATGACTCCTTGTTCATTCCTTTGTCGATTTTTTATGTTTTCTTCAAAGGATGAATCACTTTATTCTAAGGCATTTCCCTTTCCATTCGTTTAGACTCTGTGACGAAAAGGAGCGTCAACAATAGTAGTAGACATCTACTATATTAAACTATCCATTTTTCTACAAAATTTGTATATGGACCTTTATGGGGGAGAATTCAACTTCTCTTGAGAATGAGATGATGGATTGGGATTCTTCTCTCTTGAATTAATTGGCATGGTAGGATTCTACAGCCGCTACCTCTGTTTCAAACTAGAGGGGTTTCCTCAAGGTTTTTGTGAGGTATTCTTGCATTTCTTATGACAGACGAAGGGTGTAGTGGATATAACTCTATTATGGAATGATGGAGAGGTAGTTAAGCACATTATTATTCAAGAACATATACATGTTTCTTCTGGAAGGTTCTATGATGTGTGTTGCTGGTCAAAATGGTGGATTCTCACTGGTACATGAAATATCATGTTTCTCATTAGCTGAATCATTAAAGGTAATTTCCGAATAAATTTTTTATGGCTATGTATTTTCCACAAATATACATTACTGGATATGATGCAATCGCATCTATTCCTCCTAATAATGTAACATGATCGGTGGTGGCAGTGAATCTGATAATATATGATGTGAGGAGTGTTCCTACTAAGCTCTGTGATGAACCTACTAACTGGTATCATTAACATTAATGAATTTTCTTGAAACACTATCCTAGGAATCCCAATGATTTGAATATCCTAAATTCCTTTGATGATGGCATCGTAAAGAGACATTTGAAGGACTTTCATAATACTCTTCATTATTAGGGATCATTTAGGGATCCACCAACTTGATGGTATTAATAGAGTCACAAAATCACTGAGACTGTTGTATGACTTTGGCACCAGGTAAGGATTTATCTTTCCCTTTTGTTCTTAGTGCCCACTCTTCTAAGTGGTAGAATACTGTGATGTGGACACATAAGTAATTACGATTAGATAATTTAAACTAACTTCATAATATTTGGGGCAATTCAGAATGGAAAAAATGGAACCATGTGCATTAGAAACTACTTTACGAGAAAACCAATTTTTCATACTTCTACATCTCGGGGATAGAGACCTGCTTATATTCACCTTCACTCTCATTGTCATGATTTTTAGAGATTAATGCCACCTACTCCAGTGGAGGGTCCAATATGTGAACATTATTATCTACTTGGCCTTGGAGACATTCCATGAACACATAACATCACATGATGGTATGCCCAAGGATCTTGTGATAAGGGTAGTAATTAGGGTGATCAGTGAGATTTCCCTCTTAGGGTTTTCTTCATTCTGTCACCTTCAGAATTCATTTCTCCATGGAAAATTAAAAATAACTAGGAACCTAAGACTCATTGAATGAGTAGGTCTTTTTTCTTCTATTTGGGATGTCAGATCTTTGACCATTTCCCTATAAGGGATTAGATCCTGATGGGGGGTTAGAGTCTAATTCTCTCACCTAGGTAGTTATGAAGAATTACAAGGTTGTGCATTCCAATTTTTCCTTGGGTATTGATGAGCATGAGGTTAGGCCTAAGGTTGTTTCCCTCAACAAGGCTATGGATTAGGCATTTTCAGTAATAAATATAGTAGAATAGGGGCCCATATCTCTTGAAAGACAATTGTCTCTACCTTTGTGACTCTTCTTTCCGGAGTCTGAGGAGGTAATGTGTGTTATTTCTTGTCTTTATGAAATTATTCTTCTAGAATCTTGTCTTTTTCATAAAAAATTTGGAAACCACATGGGATGTTTTGAGTGATGAGGGAGCAGAACATCTTTGTATTAACATTCCCCACTCAAATCTTTAGTAGCTTCCCATGAGTCAGCGTCATGTCCAGCAAATATTTCAAGCTATTCCTCCAAAAGAAAAATTCATTGATGTACTCATCCAGACAATGTATTCATTTTAAGAGTATAGGAATATTATTCTTACATGTAGTGGAGTTGAATTAGAAGAGAAAATTCTTGTCATGATATTCCCAACTAGCAATTGACCTAATGGTTAGCTAGTTGTACCAGAAAAATGTTGGCCCTTAAAATTGCTACCCAAAACATTGGAGCATAGAGGCCTCTTGGAACTCTGGAGTTCCCAACATGGTTCCACACATTGATATTAATTGGGATTAATGCTAAATTGGGTCACCCATCCCATTGAACTAGATGAATGTACGATTATAAAAACCTATTGGTTCTTGCATTTCATCCACCCATGCCGGATAAGGCTTCCAATCAAGTGGTATGGTCACCTTTCATGTCTCAAGGGATTCAAGGAAAGAATATAGGGAAGATATCGGATCATATTTGTGTGTGGGGGGTTTTTTCTTCATGAGGATTCATGAACACAAATTCCTTGACAGGATCGTCAACATTTTTTGTAAGCTGAGTGGCTCATAAAGAAGCTGGTGGAACTACTGGTGGAATTACTGGTGGATTAGTTGAATCTATATATTGTGGGAGTTTATCATGATGATATGAATGTTTTATAGAAACATACCTTATTCTCTTTTCATACTCTATTTTATACCTTGTTGGGATTCATTTTGTTGCTGATATCAATGGTAGGAAAGTGGTTCAAGAGGACCTGTGGTTTTCCCTTATACCATAGTGTAGGAGGGACCCAAATGTGATGAGGATCATAATAGTTTGGGATCTGATCTATAGGGAACTTAGAAAGGAGCTCATCAATGATCCACCTATGATCTATAATCTTCTAGAGTAAGGAGTATGTGGTGAGATCATTCTATGGATCTTGGGTGATGTCGTATTGGATAGGTAGTTTGTAAGTCATGATCATATAATTACACATGTTGGTGTTCTTACTGATGGGTAATGATGTAGAGGGATCCCCAAGGCCTAGTGTCTTCCCTTCTAGGAATGTGTAAACACCTATGGGTCTACCTAAGGCTTTGCTGCCCCAGAGAGTGAGCTCTCTTCATCAAATCCCACACTAGTGTCCTCATCTAATTTTATATTTGGGATAACCATGTTCAATACGATGGAGATTGGAGCCATATGCTCAGTTTTGACAAGAAAATCAGGTTTTCATAGGATAAGACTGAAGTGGAGGTTAGTGTACTTCCTCTATCCCTTGATCTATGTGTGTGGGGTTCCCTATTAAATGATTATATAAAGCAATGTAAGGATCTAAATGAATATATATTGAAGGGAGTTGTAGTAATTGGTCGATAAATGATGCAATTACCCAAGAATCATTACCAACTAAATAATGTGGAACTTCTGGGTGATTTCATTGAATTGGTCTTGGAACTTCTGTTAAACCACTTGATGGTCACAGAGGCCCAAATGTGTCTCAAATATGATTCAGTGAAAGCCTGAAATATCTTCATGAGTAAGGGACTTTAGAATTTTAATGTTGGGAGCTTCAATCATCTAGAATATCTCTTACAACTGATCAACAACAAAGGTATACCACAAGATTCCATGCTCATAAATTGCACCAATATCATGGCTTCCCCAATCTCCAATTAGTGATGGTTGAAAAACTAGAAATGGGAATGATGTGGACTGTTGTAGAGGTGGATGAGCCATTGGGGAGACTACATCATGAAATGACATCTCATTGTACATTGTGTCATCTCTTAGAGGTGGGTATAATTGCATCATCACATTTCTATAGGATGGGGTCACAATCATTTTCTTTTGTGTAAGGGCAGGGATAGTCATATGTGGGTACAAAAAGTGTTCATGGTCTATCATAACCAATAAATATTCTCTATGATCTCATATAGATTTAGAGAATGAAGATGGAGATGATGGAGAGAAAAACACCATGAGACCCTAGAATGGAGACAGCTCCTCCTCCTTCTCCATGTACCTATAAATAGATTTAGGGATCTTGTGTACTTCACCTTATGGGATGATGATCCTAACCAACAAGGATCCTATCCCAGTATCTGATTTAGATTATTGGGATGAGGGATCCATCATTTAATCATGACCATCATCAGTATCTGAGAAGTATATTTGAATGAAAATGACCTATAACTTCCCAAAATTATTCCTTTAGGGACGATGGTTCACACTTCAACTTGAAGATAATTCCGTATGGTAGGGAAAAACCTTATCACAAGGAGGAAATTCATGTTGTGGGTTGATTAGGAATGGAGGACATGTTTTTTTTTGTGATATGAGAAGGACCTCTGTATCGGTCATTGACAGAGAAGGAAGGACCACCACTCTAGTTGTGGATGGTGTGAGAAGGACCTTCACATGGCCAGTTGTTGATGTAACAAAGAGGACCTATTCAGAGTCTCTAAGAATATGGGGTGGTATTTCATGTTGGTTTTTACTAGAGAAGGAAGTACCATTGATTTTTATGCTAAGGTTTGAGGGTCACCAAGTCATATATCAAATTGGACATGAGGAAGACCTCAGTTTTCAGAAACATTATTATGGGGATGACTTTTGTACTAGTTGTTGGAGGTGGAGGTAGGACCTTGGTGGTGGTGACTGAGGTAGTAGGGGTCCTATGCTTGAGCTGATAGAAACATGGGTATGACCTCTATGTTAGTTACCTATGAAATGGGGAGGACTTCAATATTGGATAATAGTGATAGAACGGGGAGCACCTTCATACTAATCAATGATGAAGTAGGTATGTACTCTACTTTGATCATTACCGTTGTGGGTATGATCTCCACTTGAGCTAGTGATGACATGGAGAGGACCTATGTGTTTATTGTTGAGGTAGTTGGGAGGAACTCCACTCTAGTTGGTTGTAGTACATGGAAAACATCCATATTGGCTGGTGGAGAAGCGAGGAGGGACTTCACTTTGGTTAGTGCTGCAGTGGGGAGGACCATTGCTTGAGATGGTAGTGGTGTGAGGAGGAAATTCACATTGATGGTTCATGTCATGGGGAGGGCCTCCATTTCTGGAACCAGAGGCATGGGAAGGACCATCGTGCTAGATGTCTATGAGGTGCGGAGGACCTCCTATTTGGTTGATGCTGGGAACATTGGGAGGTTATATACGATTGGTGCGACAGAGAGAGGAGGACCTCCACTCTATCTAGAGATGGTATGGGGAGTGCCTATGTTCTATACCTTATCATCATTAGTTGGCTCACAATGGATGTTGGTGGTTTTATATATTGAAAGAGTCAACTTAGTCTAGGTCCAATGGAGCAGAAGTGTAGACCACCTATTCCTCAACAAGAGGGACCAGTCGTCGATGGAATTGATGAGGCTTGGTGGGATTCCCCCTATGTAACTCCTATGATGATGTTACAATTGGGGTGACTCGAGAATCTCTTACCTCTTAGTTCTGGTGGATAAAGCTTCAATAATTATCTGGGGAGAGGCTCTTGAAGCTTTTGGATGTCAGAGTGTGGAGCAATGTCTCCCTATATGGCCCTTGGGTGGGGCAGTGATGACAACACAAATAACCATCCATGTCTTGGTGGGCCATGTACCTCATGGGAATGACCCCCTTTACCTCGTACCAGCATAAAAGGGTTTCTATCACCCTCTTATGGTTGATTTCAGAGGATGATATGGTGCATGGGAACCTGATAGCACTATCCACTACTAAATTCATGGTGTAGGTGGAGTCATCCGGGGTTTCCACAATGTTGTTTATCATAAAATGATTTATATAGGTGGGGGAGATTTATTTCCCCTAGATTTGGACCCTAAAAATAATAAAGTTTTTTCAGTACATATGGATAATAGAAAAGTAATTCCCAATTCCCCCAATGTCATCTGATATTCCATTGATAGAGAAATAGATCCATGATGATGATGTCATAGACCAGAATAACCAAAAATTAACTACCCCAATATCTGGAAAGATCCTTGCTAGTACCACCAATTTTTTGAGGGACCTAGTTCCATGTTTCTGGATTCAGTGAAATTCTCATCTATGGGTGTCTTGAACACTACTAGTCTCTATTTTGTGGAGAATAATTCACATCAAGTTCACCATTTTTTTATGGTTATCCAGGGTGTGTTCTCCTCAAGTATTATTATTTTTCGACATCACAGTTTTTCCCCTCATTCCCACTTTCAAAATGTGGTGACATTAATCACTTTCTCAATGATGTTTTATCGTTCATAAAATAATATAATGGTATGTCGGTTCATCCTTACATGGATTCCTCCTTGGAAATTTTGCACTAGTCCATGTCTCCCTCTAAGATTAAGATGTGTTCATGAAACTCAATCTAGGTTCCATTTTTTTATGGGTGATATTTAATTATTCATATTTTTTTAGGACATTCCAATGGGTTTGAATTGGGTAGAATTGATCAATTAGGTGAGTAGTCACATTGGTAATCGCTGGTATGTAATGGCGTTGGAGCATTTGGCACCTATTTTGTTCCTCATAGGAGGGATTCTCAAGGTAACAGAACCTGATGAATACCATAGTAATCCTTGGGTATCTTATACCAGAGGCATGGATTTCAAGTATTTCCACATGAATCTTGTGTTTAACATTGAGGTAATCCGTGATTTTAATGTGTTAGAAATAATGGATGATGTCGATGAGGATGCCTCATGTATATGTATTGAATAGTTGGATCCCGAGGAGGGAATACCGTGAAGTTTTAGTAGATAGATGAGATAGAATGATAGATGATAGGGATCATGGATTGTGTGCCTCATAAAGAGAAGTTTTCACACTATGAAGTTCAATGTCGACACTATTGGGGGTGGATTATAAAGGGTGCACCGCAATGAGGGGACACCAAGGTTTACCGTTGGTTGAGAATGAACTTCAAGGAGGAATCCTACGTACACAATTTAGATGGAATTGATCAAAACCCACATAGTTCAAAGGGTATGGTGAGGGGCTTAAGCACTGAAACTCCATGGGTTCTTCAAGGAGAAATGATGATTTCTAAATAGATTACTTATAGCAATAAACCATATGGATGGAATTATTTTATGGGATGTGGTGGTCAGATTAAAATCAGGATGGATATGGATGAAGGGTTGAGAATGAATGGATGGAGTGGATAGATTTTTATGGGTGTTGGGATTAAACCTTGTGGAGATTTTATACATATCCCAATTGGTTGGGATTCTATTTCCACATAGTTCTAGATGGGGCTGAGACACCTAATTATGTGGCCTAGATTTAAGTGGGGAATGTGACTGAGAATTATGATCTAAAGTTTCCCATTGGAAATGTTGGGGGTTATTGATGAGAGTAGCTCAGATGGATGGAGACTGGGGATTACCCCATGAGGGATTCTTGTTTGCATGGAGAAGTGTGTCATAGTCACCACATACCTCTAAGACCATGTGAGTCATATCTGGTGTGAGAAACAACATGGAGCAGTAGACTAGGCCATCACATCATGAAAGATGCTTCAGTGATAGATTTTATGGGGCTTATGCATAGAAGATGCCTAAGGAGGAAGATGTCTTGTGTGACATGGATCTCATTCGATATGAGGAAAATGTTTTCCCATGTCATCTATACATAGGGAATCCAATCAAAAGTGGTGTTGGGGCTTACGTGGATACTACCCAAGGTGCCCACGGTAACAATTCCCAATGGGAGAGGGATGCAGATATAAATATGTTAGATTTATTAGGCTCCTAATGAACATAACCTCTCAGTTTCTGGGTGGAGGATTTCATTCTATATCACTGAAACATTGTGACATGTGGGATTTCCACACATGTATCGATCAGAGTTTAATAACATGTGTCAACGGTGTGGTTTTTTAGCAGTTTGTCATCATCGCTCATAGACATGGGAAACTCACTCCTTACCCCATGGGCCTACACAACTGATGCATCTCAACCCTTGGGGAAGGGAAGGAATTAGCAATGTCGGGTGATAATGGTGTGGAGGAGTGGTCGATAGTAGGGTATTTGTTATCCTTTCTATAATAAAAATTAAAATCAATTAGCATTCCTATGTTGAATGAAAATAGGTAGGGCGCTATAATAGGGGACATAACATGATGGAATAAGAAATTAATATGCACATTTCTTAAGGGATGCACTAAGGTGGATCACACAAAAAATGTGAGTCACAAACAAGAGGTGTTAAAAAATGGTGATTTAGAGCCAATGAAACCCATGCAGTCTTAACGAGAGTGTGTGCGCAATATTGGAGGGTTGTCTACAAAAAAGATGTGTTCATAAACAGATTTGGTGGTGATATGAAATGGGGTTGCACATAGAAGGATAATTTTGTGTGCACCCAACCGAGGCGAAAAGAATGTGGGTGAGGTTCAGAACATTGTGGGCCCACATGAGGGGGGCCATATGGGAAATGTCACACATGTTCATGAACCTTGAGGGTTACATTCTCTTTCGCGATGTCACAGAAGATTTTTTCATGTGTAAGATAATTGTTTTTGAAATTTTAATGATCATCCCGAAGAAGGGTGGAACCCCTATATTTATAGGAAAATATCTTCGGTGGCAGTGCATAGTATTTTCAGCACCAAATAGGACTTCCGTGAAGATGAGATTTAGTGAGCATGGAATGTTTTCTTTGATGTCACATTGAGTGTGAAATAGTCTTGTGTGTGGGAAAATATCACGCACATAATAGAAAATTCTTACTCATAGTGTCATTTTCTGATTCTCTTATCCTCTATAGAATAGGACTCCCAAACATCACAATGGGTGTGCAAGGGAATTGTGTGTGGATATCAGTCTTATGTGCAAACCATGGATCTTGATTGCACAGAACGTTTTATTCTCAGCATGGTTTTTGTAATTGAATGATACTTTCTACTAACCCAAGATGACCTTGGCAGTCTTGTGTTCAATTCATCCACAACACACCGATTGTCAATTCAGAGACATTGATCAAAAAGAAATGTGTTAAGATGGAAATGTTTATTGATTTTTCCATAAAATAAATAAATCAATCTATATTATGGATTATTCAAATTTTATGTACTTCATATATGTTTCCAATTCTTTATCTAGGGTACACATCCATTATTGGAGGTCGCGTTGATCTATTTACCTACATTCCCACTTTCCAAAGGTGGGATTCATCTTTCTCTTATTCATGGATGTTTTCTACTTGATCAAAATGTGATGATCAGATGTCGGTTCTTCCTTCTATGGATTCCTCCTCAGAACTCGTCCCCTTATCCTAGTCTCCCTTATAGATTATGATGTTGTTCGAGAAACTCTTCCTGGTTCCATATCTTTGTTGATATTGGTTAATTACCCTACTTGTGTCAGTAAATTCCATGGGGTAAAGTCAGGGATGCATCCTTCCATCGGGGGGATTAGTCATGTTGGACATCACTGGCATGTCTGGACGCTGAAACAATGATGCGCCTAGGTTTCATCTATTTGTGATAGGGATTCTCAAGGGCATATAAGCCCGAGACATCCCACGCCGAATGTCAGGAATTATATTCCATGGGCATGTCTCTGATGTTTTCCTCAGCTTCTCATGATTAACACAAGATATTCCACGAGTTTAACGCCTTGTAGAGACAAATAGAACTGACCAGAACACTGATAAGAGTGGATCAGATGGGTACAGCCCCGAGAGGGAGAACCTGAGATTCCTATTGGATAGGCAGATCGCAACGTCAAACGAAAAAAAGATGTGGGAGTGCCTGGGTCCCTATAAAGGAGACACCTGGGATTACCGTTTTTTGGGACTGAACCTCAGGGAGGTTTTCTACATACCTTGTCTCAAAAGACAGGGATCAAAACTGTTGTAGTTTAAAGGGTGAATCATGGAATTGGGGTGTGCATAAAGGAAAGAGACTTGATGAGATGTTTGGGGTCACATGTAGTTAGAGACTCGGGTACTACTTGGGGACATGAGATGGTGGATGACTTGATCTCACTAAGAAGTGGTGGCCCAGGTAAAACAAAGATGAGTGATGAATGGTTGAGTGAAGTGAATGGAGAATGAAATGGATCCAACGTGAAAATGAAGACAGTGTGGGGATTTAGCCTCGAAGATACTTTCTATGTATCCTCGTGGTAGGGAATCAAAGTCCAAGTATATTGGTGGGGTGATGGGACACCATAAGAGGCGGCCAGTGAGAATGGATGCATGGATGTGCCTTAGTAAAAATAGTACCTTTGTGTTGGGTCATGATCTTGCCAAAACATAGGGAGATTGAGGGAGAGACCATGATGGGACATGAGTGTTGGGATTGAACCTTAGGGAGGCTTTATATGTATCCTTATGATAGGGAATCAAATTCAACATAGTTCGAGAAGGGGAATAGAATCGGGGTGTACACGTAGGACAACGGCCTGACGATATACTAGGGCTTATGCATGGTTAGCATCCTGTGTTTGTTTTATGCCAGAGGGGTGGACCAGAGATGTGGATCAAATGAAAGGGGACTATAATGGATTACCATTGATTGCATACTACAACAACATACAATTGGTTGGGGGCTACAATGGCTAACCATTGGTTGGGGGTTACAATGGATTACTCCTGGTTGTGGGCTCCAATGTATTACCGTTGGTTGGGGTTGAGCATCAGGGAGGCTTCCAACATACCCTGTCTAGGATACAGGGATCAAAACCCACGTAGTGTGATGTTATACTATTTAATGTAATGCTGGGTGAAAAGGGCATACAGTTTAACGCCATGAAGGACGAGGGTGAACAGAGGTGAAGTGGTTAGCACCGATGGGTATTGGGATTTAACCTCCAAGAGGCTTCCTATGTACTTTGTTTAGAGATGGAAAGGGTCAAAGTTCACATAGTTCATAATGGAGGATACAGTTTAACTTCATGAAAGATGAAAGTGGACCGATGTGAAGTTGTTGAGACCAATGGGTATTTGGATTGAACCTTGGAGAGTCTTCTTGCTTACATTTCATGGAAAGGTCACCACGTAATTTAGATGGGGAAATAGGTACTTACATTCTAGGGAGGCCCAAAAAGGTTACCATGGTAATTATTACTCTATGACCATTTGATTCATGCTCGTTGTGATAAGAAAGAGGCATTAATGACCTGATGATCATGACATGGAAGGTGCGTACATGGATAATAAAGAGGTGATTACATGTGGTTAGCAACCCAAAGTGGAAATATCAGATTATGTGTGTTTAGTGGCCCAGGGAGATGGAGATTGGGACTTATTCCAGGATAGAGGCCCAATGGAAAAAAACCCAAGAGGGAGAGTAATAGGGTAAGGAAGGCATCAGTTCCCATCTATCTTATTGTCTTTGGAATGGAAAAAAGAGAGGAGGATAAGGGGTGCTACCTCCAACAATAAATGATAGGGTATTACACCAATATGGGTTCCCTTCCTCATGGATTGATTTTCTTTCAGAAAAGAGGATCTCATTCCATGTGAGTAAGATCTCACTCCCGTGGAGATGAGTAGGTGTGGAGAATTTCCGAGACGGGGCACCCCGTGTATATTGCACTAGGAAAGGCCATAATTTAACATCATGTGCTAAGGATGATGGTGATTGGTAGTTTAACGTCCAACAACTCATACAAAGAGGGTTCACTCCACACCCCAATTACTTACATAACTAATACCCACCCATCCATGGGGAAGGGAAGGCATCATCAATGCCATGGATAGGTGGTGTTTTGGAGTGATCCATTAAGGGGATCACGATAGTGTGGCTATGAAAATAATTAATAGGAGTTAGTGTGCCTATGAGAAGAAGCATGAGGCTAATAAACATAGTATGAAGAACTGCCCAAGAGTCCTTGAAATCACTTCATACAAAACTATAGGGTCGTACGGGAAAAGGATTTTCAACGTAAATGGTTTCACAGGAAAATACCTTGAGAAGCACTGGTGCTCCCCATAGTGGAAAGACTATGTGAAGGGGTATTATTTGAGAAGTGGGGTGGCCTAGCCTAGGAATAGGGTATAGATTCATATGAAGGGTTCTTCATGAAGTACAAATTCTTTCACATATAAGAACTTTTCAGATCATAGATTCCTTGAAAAGCATTGCACTACGTAGAAATTTACATCGCAAAACACAGTGACCCTACTTTATCAAGTAGTTCACATGACCATGGAAGGTACTTCGCGAAGTATGAATGCTCTATAAATACTCGAGTCCCTTTAGGGATCTCATTCCTTCTCTATGGAATGTAGGCTCTATGAAGGTCATCCCTAATTGAAGAGGGGTTGTCTTTGAGATAAGAGAAAGGTACTTCGAAATGATCAAGTACGTTGAAGAGAACATTTTTTCCCAATGATTTGTAGAGCTTAGGTTGCTTCATGATATGATAGTTGATAAGGTGAATGGTTGGCGTATATGTCATTTTGGTCATAAGGATGCTTGGAATTTTTAGGTGATTGGTGGTGCGGAGCTCTAACAGCTCGATGTGAAGCCACATGGAACTCTGTCATCGGTCACGTATTATGTAATGTTTTTTATAACCATGTAGTCAACCGTCATCCCCTCCTCGGTGTTGATCCCTCTTTAATTACCTCTCTGGTGCTCATGGATGATTTTATCAAGTTCAAAAGTATCACTGAGGTGATGTAGTTCCCTTTGTGGTGCGGAGATCCTAGTCAATTGGGTCGTACCTAGGGATCCTCCAGCTTCTTTTACTCTATGGAAACTGTAGAGGGCGCATCGGCTTCATGCCGACCATGGTTCTGAAGGGCTCCTTGAAGGATGCAGTGCCTAAGGGATAAACAAAGGAGCTTCGCAAGGAAGACCATTTTTCACTGGTTAGATATTTTCCTCCTTTTTCTCCACAAGAATATTTTGGCACCAACAAATTCCCTCCAACCTCCCTCATACCTAGAACCAATGAGAAAACGATGGAATAAGAATGAGGGTAAATCACCCTACATTTTAGCCCCATTGCCAACAAATATTATGAAGCAAGGTCGTGATGTATAGAGGCGTCACGTGGATTGAGATCACCATGAAGCTGGACATGGATGGGCACGACACAAAGCAAAGGGGGTCGTTGCCTATAAATATTTGAGGCTAACCAATCTTTTTTCCATTATCATATTCGTGTTCTTGTGCTTGGGATCTCGGTTTTCAAAGCTATGAGCACTCTGTGACTACTATTTGAGAATCAATCCTTTTTTATCTATGGTGCACAGTGAGTCTTCAGACTCTGCGACCATGTACTATGTGGCTTGTTCCTACGAGGTCATTAGTAGGGCTCTGTGACCTCTCTCTATCACTGAGCTCTACAAACGAGCTTCGTGACCAAGCTCTACAATCCATAACAAAAAAATACAAACATTGACATGGAATGGATCACCAGGAAGCTTCCAGGTAGTCCATATAGATACTGTACGAAGGGAAAAGATGGCTGATAATATGGGAACCAGGGAGTGTGTGCAGAGCCACTCGGACAACGAATCACTGGTGGAGCCATTATTGGATAGTAAAAAGAAATATCCTTTGTTCAAGAGGATTCCCCTTCATGGATTTGGCCTAAGGGATGATGTTGTCATTCCTAAAGTGAGTAGGGATGAGCCGGCCTACTGGTTAAGGGGTACGTTGTGCCAGTGCCAGTGGTTTAGGGTGGCTGATGGTCATACTGGTGAGGATTATACACTCTTTAATGATGATTTATTATATAACCATGTCAAAAAAGTCAATTGTCACGAACCATCCTCGGGGCCCGAGCCGTGACTACCCCAAGCCTGCCTTCCATAGGCCAGGGGCTGGCGACTAGCACCAAGGTGTAATTCCTGATAAAAGGGAAGACATTGCCTTTGTAAAGTAAACAAACATCACAGAGCAAGCAAGTAGTAGAAGAATACACTAAGTAAAAGATGATACAGAAGTAAGTGAGGAAAAGTAAGTGGGCCAGAATACAAACCCAAACTGAAAGTAAAGTACAACTGGAAAGGGAAAACAACAACTAAAGTAAAGTCGCAGCCTCGAGCCGTCCACTGGAAGTCCCACCTAATGGGTGAGTACAGATAGCCTCCACAGCTCCTCGGGTCCAACCTTCTGCTCCCAGTATGTCCCGCCCAGTGGTCCACCTCCAGGTACCGACCTGCTCCACAAGCCTCAACCACGATCAGCTCTGTCCATCGTTTGCAACCAACACAACATAGTGCAGTCATAGCCCATGTAAGGGTGAGTATAAATTACTCAGTAGGGACCCCGAGACCCCTGAAGGTCTCCCAGAATCCACAAAGGATAATCCAAAAAGGAAGATACAATCACGAAGTAACATCCGTCACCACTTAGGTATATGCGCATACATGTACCTAAGTCATCAATTCTCATTCGTCTCCAACATCCGAGCCCGAGTACAACCCATTCCACACAGGAAAACACAACCCATTCCACACAGGAAAGCAAAACGTAATCCATATAGGATATCAAGTCAAACTTATCGTAGATAAGGATTGAATGTCAAGATTCAGCTCACACAGGTATACTTCTTCATATGATGGTAAAGATGATCAGATATTACCATTGATTCATCTAATCCGTCGGACCCACACAGGATCGATAGGTAATAACCACCGGAATGACCCACAAAGGATTGATAGGTAACTAACCCCCGCAATGACCTAAAAAGGATCGATAGGTAACTAACCCCCGCAATGACCCACACAGGATCGATAGGTAATAACCACCGGAATGACCCACAAAGGATTGATAGGTAACTAACCCCTGCAATGACCCAAAAAGGATCGATAGGTAACTAACCCCCGCAATGACCCACACAGGATCAGACCCACACATGATCTATAGGCGCTGGCCCACATAGGACCGCTGAGAGCTGACCCACACAGGATCGGTAGCACTAATCCAAGTAGGATCGCTGAGTGCTGTAGTCATTGCCGTCGAATCCATGGAGGATTTCTGCACAGTCGTCATCGTCGTCGCAGTCGCAGCCAGCTCTATGGTTCCCGCACACAGCAAGCTCGTTCGGGAGGGTCCGCTCCACGAGCCGAAGGGCTGATACATCAACTGACAAATAGTCTGGAGTTGATGTATCCAAAAGTTCCGTATCGTCAATAGGAACTCAACGTCATAGACGGCGCGTCAATCAGATGCCCAGTCTGAGAGTTATTGGCTTTTTTGTTCTAGGGGCCCGATTGGTTTTTAAGTCAAAACCAAACCGACCGTACTCCAACTGTGTCCAAACCACGAGCGGAGTAAGCCAAAAGGTACGTCTCATTAAGAGGAATCCATCAATGTCAATGGCACGTCAATCGGACGTCCGAAGCTCAAGTTATAAGCGTTTCCGCTCCGTGGGCTCGGTTGGTTTCGTGCACGAAAAAACCCGGCCGAACCCAAAGTACTCCGAAACCTTGAGTGTAATATATCAAAACGACCGTCTCGTTCCAAGGATCGCATCGCCACTGACGGTGCATCGATCGGAGGTCCACAGCCCATGTAATGGGTAACAGACCAAAATTGGTTCGGTATTAGGGGGTTTGGGCCCGGTCCGACCCGGCCCGATACCCCCTAGGTCGGCCCGAACGGGTCGACCCGACCCGGGTTCGGGTCTGGCCTTCATGGGCGTAGCCCGGTCCGGCTTGGGCGCGGCCCGGCTTGGTGGCCCAGTTTGGCGGACCGACCAGGGCAGTAGGCCCGGCGCGCTGGTGCGCTGGCCAGGGGCTCGCCCGTTCGGCCGAGCGGATGAAGGGGGGGGGGGGGCGCCTGGCCCCCTGTTTTCGTAACCGTGGCCCCCATAATGGGGGGCCACTCGAGCTGGCCGTCGAGGGTTTGTAACCCCCGGATCTTCCACTAACCGGCCGGCCGGCTGCTGCCGACACGGGACCGGCAAGGCCGGTCCCCCTGCTCTGACGTCGGCGGCCCGAAACCGGCCGCCGGTTCCACTGCTCCACCGCGGTCTGCAACCGGTCGTGGCCTTGGTCTGTCTGGAAAGGCGCGATGGCGTCGCGCCCCTCTGCTGCGGCCCCGCTCTGGCCGCGATGCTTCGAGGTTCCTTCAAGGTTATTTGGCGTGGCGCGACGGCGCCGCGGATTAGATTGTTTCCAACGGCGCGGCGCGACAGCGCCCCGTTTCTCCGCCCTTTCTTTAACATTGCCCACGCGGTGCTTCAGCACCGCGCCGCCAGACACGAGCCACAACAAAAATCAACCAACAAGGGGGAGGATGGTCGGTCGTGTTTTTGTGGTCCGACCTCCTCCCGTTATTGCGATAACAGGCGGTTCAAAATAGACGATAAACCAAAGATGAAGTAATCAGGAACAAATGAAATAAATAAACCCCGACCTCGTCGAATCGTTGAGTGAGGGTTTGTCAGGGAAATAACTGTCGCGGAAGAAGACGTTGCGGAAGGAGAGGGTCGCATCGCGGGGACGGCGTCCCGTCGTCGATCTCCGAGGAATCCGGTGTTCTTCGCGTTCTTCGCGTTCTTCGTCGAAGAGGAAGAAGTTCTTCAAGCTCCATAGCTTTTCTCCCAAAAACTCTCAAAGAAACAAGACCCCAATAAAATAAAATAAGTCCCTTACTTATTTTATTAACATAACTTAAGCATTTGAATTTTAAACATTCAAATTAAACTCACCTATTTAATAAACTTAATTTATCAAAATTAATATTGAGTTGAAGGAGTTAGGGAATATGAAGGGGTGGGGTTCGTGTGGGCCCCACCACTCTCATAACCTCCCATGGGAAGTTCGGTGGTTACCCCAACTTCCACTCAACGGATAAACCACTTAAAGGAAATAAAAATTGTAACTCAATTTTTATTTTTATCTTCCACAAATTTTAACAACTCCTCCCATGAAAACGCAACTTCGGAAAAGGTGTTCCTAAGAAATTACCAGCGCTGCGAATCCATAGGTGCCCTCGGAATTCGATTCCGAGCACCTGTTCAAATGTTAGTAAAACCTGCTCGTTCGTTCACTGAACATACTCGAGCTAAACTTCAGATAGAAATTCCGGGCACACCGGGCCTCGGAATCAAGTTCCGTCAGAAACTGCGTTCTTGTAAAATTCCCAAGAAAATTAAGAAAAAATTTCCCTTGGATTTTACGAGTCTTTACATTACTCCCACCTCAGGGCTTTACGTCCCCGTAAACATACATCAAAAACTAGGGAAACAAATGTGGGTATTGGGCACGCATCTGAGCCTCCCGCTCCTAAGTGCTCTCCTGGAGGTTCCCGTGCTACCATCTGATGCGCACTAGAGAAATCGACCGTCCACGTAGGACCCGCTCTTGTCGCTCCTCGATCTCCACTGGGACCTCTACAAAAGTCGCCCCATGATCAACGTCCAGCTCCCCATGGTCAATGATATGCGTCGGGTCATTCACGTATCTCCTCAACAAAGATACGTGGAAGACGTCATGCACTCAGTGCAACTGAGGTGGTAGAGCCAGGCGATAAGCCACCTCGCCAATCCTATTGAGGACCTGGAATGGTACGATGAAGCATGGAGACAACTTTCCGCCTCGGCCAAATCTCTGTATACCACGTCGAGGTGAGACCCACAAGAAGACGTGGCCGCCATCCTCGAACTCCAGTGGCCTCCGCCTCCTGTCAGAATAAGACTTCTGTCAGCTCTGAGCTATCCTCATCTGCTCCTGGATGACCTGGACCTTCTCTGTCGTGGCCTGGACCAACTCTGATCCCACAAGTACTGACTCCCCAGGTTCTGTCCAGCATAGAGGTGACCTGCATGGTCGGCCGTACACCACCTCGTATGGTGCCATCCTGATGGTGGAGTAGTAGCTGTTGTTGTACGCGAACTCCACCAAGGGTAGGTGGTCCTCCCAGCTATGACCAAAGTCGAGGACACATGCACAGAGCATGTCCTCGAGAGTCTGAATGGTACTCTCCATTTGACCATATGTCTGAGGGTGAAAGGTGGTACTCAGACGTAGCTGCGTCCCGAATGCCTCCTGCAACCCCTTCCAAAGTCGGGAATTAAAGCGAGCATCTCGATCGGAGACAATAGATGATGGCAGACCATGAAGTCGTACAATATCCTGAACGTAGAGATGTCCCAAGCTCTCCACTGAGCCCTGCTCTCTGATGGGTTAGAAGTGAGTCGACATGGTGAGTTGGTCGACAATCACCCAAATGGAGTCATGACCTCTGGAAGTGTGTGGAAGTCCAGTCACGATGTCCATATATGTCCCGTCCCACTTCCACTCCGGGACCTCCAAGGGCTATACCAAGCCTGCTGGTACCTGGTGCTCTGCCTTCACCTGCTGGAAGGTGAGGCATCGCGAAACGAACTCTGCCACATCCTTCTTCATGCCTGGCCACCAGTGCTGTCGTCTGAGATCCTGGTACATCTTCGCCACTCCAGGATGTACTGCCAAAGGAGAAGTGTGAAACTCTCTCAGCACCTCCTCCCGTAAAGAAACAGGTACCAAGGTACGTCCTCAGAAAAGTACAACGTGCTCTCTTCCCATAGAGAATCCATCAGGTGCCTCTCCTGAGGATATCTGTGCACATCGCCTCTCACAGTCGGCGTCCCCATGCTGTGCCTCTCTGACCCGTTGTAGTAGTGGAGGAGTGACTGTGAGTGACTGAAGGAGGGATGCTCCAACTCTATCCACAAAGGATATCTGCAAAGCATCTAGCTGCTCTGTCACCTCCCCAAGTAGGTGGATGCCTGTCCTCCTACTGAGAGTATCGTCTACTACTTTCCCCTTCCCAGGAGTACAGACTATCTCAAAGTCATAGTCCTGGAAGAACTCGAGCCATCGCCACTATCTCAGATTCAGGTCCTTCTGCGAGAAGATGTACCTGAGACTCTGATAGTCATAATAGACTATAAAGCGCTCGCCCATCAGATAGTGTCTCCACATCTTCAGAGTGAAGACAACTGCTACTAACTCTAGGTCATGGGTAGCGTAGTTCTACTCATGATGCCTCAACTGACGTGATCTATAGGAAATCATGACTCGCTCCTTAATCAGGACACATCCGAGTCCGGTCCCTAATGCATCGCAGTAAACTATGTACCCTACTACCTCTTCCGGCAACCTCAAGATAGGCGCGCTGGTCAATCTCTATCTCAGATCCTAGAAGCTCTGCTGACATCTGTCTGACAACACAAAGGGTTTCCCCTTCTTCGTAAAAGCTGAGAGTCTTGCCGCAACTCTGGAGAAGTCTGGCACAAATCTCCGGTAGTACCCAGCTAATCCCAAGAAACTCTGCACCTCCATCACGCTCCTGGGTGGCTCCCAAGTTAGCATTGCCTCGATCTTCACAAGATCCACCACAACTCCTGCCTCAGAGATGACGTTCCCCAAGAAGTGGACCTCACGTATCCAGAACTGACACTTCGAGAGCTTTCCATAAAGCTGGTTCTCTCGGAGTGTGTCTAGTAAAACTCGTAATTGGTAGGCGTTCTTCTCCTCAGTCGTCAAGTATATCAAAATGTCGTCGATGAAGACCATGAAAAATCGATCGAGGTATGGCTGAAAGATCCTGTTCATGAGGGCCATGAACATTGATGGAGCATTGGTTATGCCAAATGTCATATCCAAGAATTAATAGTGGTCTTACCGACATCTGAAAGCCGTCTTTTGCACGTCCTCATCCCGAACTCTGAGCTGATGATAGCCTGATCTAAGGTCTATCTTCGAGAACCACCGTGCTCCCTTGAGCTGATCGAAGAGGTCATCAATCCTCGGTAGTGGATACTTATTCCTCACTGTCACCTGGTTCAGGCGACGATAGTCGACACAAAGTCGCAAGCTCTCGTCCGCCTTCTTGGCGAACAATATTGGGAAGACCCAGGGTGAAACACTGGTTCGGATGAATCCCTTGCCCTACAAGTCCTCCAACAGTACCTGTAGCTCTCTAAGCTCAGTGGGGGCCATCCGATATGCTGGAGTGGATATCGGGGCTATCCCGGGGTTCTAGTCAATATAAAATTATACCTCTCTATGATGAGGTAGTCCCGGAACGTAATCGGGGAAAACATCCGCATACTGATCCACCATTGTAGGAAAACCAGGACTCTGCACGTCAACTGCTCCTAGGATGAGGCTAGCCAACTAATGAGTGATGGGCTGTCCTCTCCTATGCGGGAGTCCATCCTGTGCTGTGACGGCTCCCTTATCACTGGTGAAGGTGAACATGCTCCCGTTGGTGCGTACACATCGCATATTGCCCCTAATACAGTCAATCTGAGCATGGACTGTAGATAACCAATCCATACCCAAGATGATGTCGTAAGGCCTCGACGCCACTACAAGAAGATCCCAACCGAAGCTCTCGCCTCCTAGAGTAAGCTCACACTGCCGGCACCAGTGTGTAATCGTCGAGTCTACTCCCATAGGAGTCTCTAGTCGTAAGGATCGAGCCAACGGCTCCGTCGGAATCTCCGAACTCCGAACAAGGGCAGCGGCTATGAAAGAATGAATCTCTCCTGTGTCTATAAGAACTACAGCAAGGGTGGAATAGACATAGATAGTACCTCGAATCATCTCTGGTGCGCCGTGGTCGTAGGCCTCCACTGCCTGGCGTTGTTCCTGTCTCTGCCCGCCAGCTCCCTGTGGTTGGGGTGGACCTCCTTGTGGTGGTGGTGGTGGTAGAGCCTCAAAGCATCGCCCACCACCTGCTGGTCATCCAGCTCCTCTGCCTCATCCACCTGCTCCCTACGAACCGCCACGGTCGACCCTCTACCTCTACTTAGGTGGTCCCTCAACCATCTGATGCTCCTCTGCATGGCGGGTCGGGCAATCACGAGCCATGTGACCCTGCCCGCCGCATGCGTAGCACTGTCTGCCTCTTGAAAGACTGGCTCCACGCTGTGTGTCCCGCACCACTGAGCCAGTGTCCTGAGGTCATCTACCTGAGGGTCTGGTCTGCCTGGACCCATGAGTCATCCGTCGACTGCCTGCTGTATAAGACTCTACTACGTGCCGCCCTACGGTAGGTCTCGCTGCTGATGCAGGCTCAGCAAGGAAGCTCTCGATCGGAAGGGCTCGCTCCAGTACTCCTGCATGTGTCAGAATGCTGAGGGAGATCAGCGATGCCCTGATCTAAATCCTCAAACCCTGCTCGAAGGTCCGAGCCTGGAATAATGGGTCTCATACCATATCTGTCAAGTAGCGCGAGAGATCTGTAAATCTCGCCGAGTACTGGGTGACCGTCAAGATGCCCTACCGTAGTTGAATAAGCTCCTGGATGCGCACCGCACGGAGGGTGGCTGGGACGAACTCCGATCTAAAGAGGCCCTCCAAGTTTGTCGAGAGGGGAGATGCCTCATTGTGCACCTAGAGCATCAAGCTCCACTATCTGCCTACTACCGCATGCAGTAGGCTCGCTGCGACGATCACCATGAGGTCCGCTGGTGTCCTCACTAACCTGAAAACCCATACAACTGACTCCATCCAATCCTCGACTTCCTGAGGGTCCGTCTCCCAGCGGAACCTGGGCATTCATTGACGCTGAAACTCGTGCAGTGCACTAAGGCGACATGCATCATCAGTGGTTGGGTCTGGTATCATCGGTGGATCGGCAGGTAGAGGTACCACCGGTGCCTCTGCTGTAAAAGAGCCATGTACCGAGGCCTCATCTCTCGGTGGGCTATCGTCACGCACAACTCTCGGAACCCTAATTGGCTGCCGTCATGGGGCTATCTTGAAAAGAAATAGGTGCGCCATGGTCAAACAATATACCTGGTGAGATGTCATAAAGTAATCACAAAGAAAACTTGAATCACACATGCAATCAATGTTTTCCTGTATTAAGTCGGAAATCAGAAGTCAGGGTCCTGGTGCACGGATACGTCAGCCTCCGCACCAACACTGGACTCCCTAGACTAATAACCACACCCAATACGCATAACACTATTGTTTCACATAGAATAAAGATCAGATTCTAAAGTCCTTCAGTAGAACCGAACTCCTCTAATACCAATTTGTCACGACCCATCATCGGGGCCCGTGCCGTGACTACCCCAAGCCCACCTTCCATAGGCCAGGGGATGGCGACTAGCACCAAGGCGTAATTCCCTATAAAAGGGAAGGAATTGCCTTTGTAAAGTAAACAAACACCACAGAGCAAGCAAGAAGTAGAAGAATACACTAATTAAAAGCTGATACAAAAGTAAGTGCGGAAAAGTAAGTGGGCCAGAATACAAACCCAAACTGAAAGTGAATTACAACTAGAAAGGGAAAACATCAACTGAAGTAAACCCGCAGCCTCGAGCTGTCCACTGGAGGTCCCACCTGAAGGGTTAGTACAGGTAGCCTCCACAGCTCCTCGGGTCCAACCGTCCACTCCGAATTTGTCTCACCCAGTGGTCCACCTCCGGGTACCGACCTGCTTCGCAAGCCTCAACCGCGATCAACGATGTCTGTCATCTGCAACCAACATAACTTAGTGCGGGCATAGCCCGTGCATGGGTGAGTATAAGCTACTCAGTAGGGACCTCAAGACCCCTGAAGGTCTCCCAGAATCCACAAAGGAAAATCCACAAAGGAAGACACAATCACGAAGTAACATCCGTCACCACTTAGGTAGATTCCCATACATATACCTAAGTCGTCAATTCTCGTTCGGCTCTAACATTCGAGCCTGAGTACAACCCAGTCCACACAGGAAAACACAACCCATTCCACAAAGGAAAGCAAAACGTAATCCACATAGGATATCAAGTCAAACTTATCGAAGATATGGATTGAATGTTAAGATTCATCTCACACAGGTATACTTCTTCGTATGACGGTAGAGATGATCAGATATTGCCACTAATTCATCTAAGTCGCCGGACCCACACAGGGTCGATATGTACTTGCCCCCACAATCACCCACAAAGGATCGATAGTTAACTAACCCCAGTAATGACCCACAAAGGATTGATAGGTAACTAACCCCCACAATGACCCATAGAGGATCGGACCCACACAGGTTCTGTAGGCGCTTTCCCACACAGGACCACTGAGCACTGACCCATACAGGATCTGACCCACATAGGATCGGTATCACTAATCCACGTAGGAATCGTTGGGTTCTGTAGTCGTCATCATCGAATCCATGGAGGATTTCTGCCAGTCGTCATCGTCGTCGCAGTCGCAGCCAGCTCTAGGGTTCCCGTACACAGTAAGCACGTTTGGGAGGGTCCGCTCCATGAGCCGAAGGTCTGATACATCAACTGACACATAGTCCGGAGTTGATTTATCCAAAAGTTCCGTATCGTCAAGAGGTGTAGCGACCCTAAGCTTGACGTACATTGACATTACATTACTTTTGCGGAATACTTGGTACATAACAAAAACACACACACAAGGATCATAATAGTTTAGTGTCTTTGGAAACTCGGAACGTAATCTTCTAATCGTGGTGAAAGCTCCTCAATATCTCCCATAAAGATCTTCCCTTTTTTTAACCTAAAACCTTTCTTTATATCCTGGGGAAAAGAAAACATAAAAGGGTGAGCTCAAATGCTCAGCAAGGGAAAATAAAGGAAATAAAAATCATATAATATCTTTTTGAAAATCATAACCTGCAAAAGAGATCATAATATCTTAACATGGAATAAATCGTAGAAGTGAAAATGAGATCCCCATAATCATAACATGAAACTTGAAACTTTGTGGCATGCACACATAATCATGGAAAATCATTTCTTGTTAGTCATGACTCATTGCCAAGACTATCTTAGTGGACAAAGTCCATTTCTGAACCGAGTTCACTCCTCGTCTCAGTCCTGTATCACTGAACCGAAATAACCTTCCGTTCCAGCCATGTCTATCTCATGAGATATAAAATCTTTACCCAATGCATTGGAGGGAGTTATAGGTCCCACCCATCTTATAATGAATCCTTTCTTATATGTGCCACATAATCATAAACTATACATCATAGCGTAACCCATGTAATAAAAATGGGATTCTTAAACAACATGACATCATAAAACAATTCATATAAGATAAAGGAATTCATAAAAAATATTTCCATCACAACATGATCAAATCAATTTAATAATAGGGATAAAAACAGAACCCTTTATTATCTTAGATGGAAAATAATTTTGATAAAACACTTGAACTCCATTCTTGAGGAAAATATCATTTCTTCTTCAAAAACATTTTTCCTTTCATAACATGTCATACGTCTTTAAAATAAAAGAAGTTGATTAAAAATAAACTTGAAAACTTGTAAAGCAAGCTTCTTGGAAATAATGTTTTAAAAATCCATTCATGTCGTATAGGTTAAAAAAACATTCTTCTTACTTTTGTCGGAAAAGTCAAAAAGTACTTCGTACGAAAAACGACAAAAGATTCCTTTCATACATATTACTAAAAACTCACCGAAGGGTAAAAATGGATTTAAAAAATTTTAGGTGGATGGAAATAATATTACATATTGATGAAACATGGATGTGGATGATAAAATACACCCCAGTAAATTCCAAAGTATAAACAATCTCGGATAAAAATGAGATTGTGATATTTACCTTACCTTAGGTCCGATTTGCTTCGTAAGTGTCCGAACCTCCTGTATAATGATTTAAATAATGTCATTGACTTATTACAGAATCATATTCATTGTTATGATATCATATATGGTTCACTTATGACATTATATTACTCGTTCTTTTGTAAATTCCATGTTAAAAAGCGTTTTGGGTAAAATTGTTTCATTTGTCGTCCGTGTTTTGACTTGTAATTATTCATATGATTACTTAGATCATGATTACTTAATTCCAAAACATAATTTATATATATATATATATATATCCATAATATACATATATATAATAAATCAGTAAATGGAATGAAATACACCGTTCATGGAGACGGTAGTCCGTACGTACGCATGAACGCTGTTTTCGTTTCCTTATTGAATTGAATGGAATTAAGTAGATGACATACATATAAATATAAATAAATCCAATATCATTATTATGTAATATATTTAATTATTACTTATTATATATACTTTATAATCATTCATGAATGGTTAATCATTGAGAATGAATCTCATCGCGTCGTGGAGACGGTAGTCCGTACGTACGCACGAGCGATGATATCGTTCCCATGGTCGTGGAATTGTGTTGAAGTGTTTGTATACTATTTAAGTATCAATATAACTTTATAATAATCATATATAGTTACTCATTACACCATTATATCCATCCAATTAATGTGGTGGCGGAAAATAGATTACACCACGACGTGGAGACGGTATTCCGTACGTACGCACGCATAGTGATTTCCTTTTTCCGTAGGATGGATAGAAGGTTAAATAGAGTTGTTTGATATTTATAATAACATATCAGTATATAAGAAATACTGATGTTATTAATTTATCATGAAACAACTAAATAAGAAGAAGTTGAAGAAGAAAGAAGTTGAAAAGATCGGTAATGGATATTACCTCTTCTTTGGAACGCCTCTTTGAATCCTCCACTTAGGAAACTAAGATTGGTCTTTGAAGAAGACCAGGACCTCTAGGATTATTCTAGGGAAGTTGAGAAAGGATTTTGGCAGGGTTTGGCCGAGCTTCAGTGCTCAAATTGTTTTGAGGAGGAGGGGACGGAGGTTCCCTTTTATAAGGGAGGAGAGGGGCACCTTAGGAATATCTCAAAATATTATTTTATATTAAAGTCAAAATCGGTTTATAATGGTTCCAAAGGGTCTTATTTCGAAGACAAAGTGAGGGTGGGTCGAAATCCTATCAACCAATAGTATTTAGACAAGTTTAGGTTATTATTTTAACCTTATCAATTAGATTTAACTCTAAGTTAAATAATTTAACTTTTACATTGTCTTTTTATTTTCTTACACTATATGGTTAATACACTTACTATAACATGCCAAAAGAACCCCAAATTGTTTATTATTAATATATATATCCTTATATAAGTCATTTGGCCGATCCTTAGATTTTTAGGAATAAAATAACAATTAATAATATAATATTTGATTTAAAAACTATTTTGTGTCAATTTTGACACTATTTGATATATGATTTTTGTGAAAGTCATAACAGAATTATATGTTCTAAAAAAGTTTATTAAATCAACACTAATATATCATAGTAACCTAGAAAATTATTGGGATTCATAAAAATTCTCAAATTACATTTATTTTGATGTTTATAACATCAATTATGTCAATATTTCATTAATAAGATAATTACTGCATCATCATTGTGTCATAAATAAATTAAATTATTTGATGTCTAAAAATTATAAATAAAATACCATTATGTAGGAAATATTTTTATCTTTATAATTAATATTTATAGTCGAATTTATCTTATGTTTAACCCCATATTAAAAATGATTTACTTATTAAACATTGATTTTAACTATTTTAACCCTTCTTTAAATAAATGAATAATAAATGTCCTAATCTAATCCAAGTGGGCCTAACTGATAATATTTTACAATTAAGGTTGTTTTTGGTCTAGATACACTTGTATAATAGGATTAGTACATGTGTTAGGGTAATATTAATATCATTTTTACCCTTAATTACCCTATTTACTTTTAACCGTGGTAAATAAAAGTAAAATGTTACTATTCACCAAAAATTATTTTCATCTCATTGAACCACATATTACTTACTGACATCAACCGTGTGTCTCGTATTTTTTAAATTCCATTCACAGAAGCGGTAAAATTAAGTTTTATGAAAAATTCAGTTTTTTTAACTACCACTTAGTAGTTTCACTATTCATAAAAAATTGATGTTTTTCAGAACAATGCCAAAATTTCATCCTAAGCCATATTTCATATTCCGAATTCAAAAATGAAGTCTATTTTACCAAATTCATAACATAGAAGTTGCATTAATTAATTTTATAATTAAATCCCGCTGTTAAAACAAATAGCGTGTTTTTAAGAAACAATATCTATCAAAAGATTGACACTTGATTATTTCTGGTTTAAATGTGAAATTACATTTAATGACCAACATTGTATTAAATTTTAAAAATATATTCTAAATATACTTTAAAACCACTCAAATTAATAATTTATCACTATTAATTATTTCAATTAAAAAAGTTGTTTTTAATTATAATTTAGTAATTTTCACTATTCATCATAATAAGAAAGTTATCCGAAAAGTACCAAAATTTCACCTTAGGCTAAATTCGATACTCCGAATGCAAAAATGAAGTCCATTTTGAGAGCTAAAATTTCTAAAATTTTAAATGGTGGTTATTACTATTCATAACGGCTAGTTATAATAATATTTTAATAGCATATCTTTGTTTAGTGAAACTCGGTATTGCGTACTACACACACTATCGAGGAAGGTTGTGATTGCGTGTAATGCAAGGCAAGTCAAATTTGTGCAAGCTCCTTTTGGTGTAGCGGACAACACAAGACATTAATAAAATTAAAAAGAATATTTTTCATAAAATCTCGGGTTGTTGCATTCTACCCCCCTTAAAATGAATTTCGCCCTCAAAATTCGTCGGGGTTATAAATGGTTTACTATTCGAAAGTTTCTTTAATAGAAACCCACATCGTAAAAAAAATACCAAAACTTGGCTTTTAAAAACTAAAGTATGAAATGTAACGATTACCCAAATAAACTAATCACTGGGTTTCCACATAGGTGAAAATATGGATATGGAAGAGAAATCTAACCATCATGTTCTGATGGAGAGTGATAGAGAACATGGCTATGGAAGAGCCAGCAATCACAAAGCCATAAATTTGTGACGATCTAAGGTACCATCTGATTCATCAGATATAAGATCACTAGGACAACATTTTTGGTTTTCAAGATCGTTTCCCTAAAGTTAAAGAATTTGAATTAGAATAAATACTTACTTTATTTTGGTACAATATCACTGTTGTTCATGCCTTGAACAATTTCCACTTCATCTCTTAAATAAATGAAGTTGAATTTGTTATTCGTGAAGTGTTAGCAGATCATGTGATAGAATGACGGGTTATTCCATCTGTCTCAAACAAAAGGTTAGCAAAAATTATATACATAAGTCGATCTATAGTGAGATTAATCATATATGGTTCCTAAAATGGACTTATACTTCATATATCATACTGTGTAATATAATAAAACTAGTTTCTACTAAACAGGGACTTCCGGTAGGCCAGTGGTAGGTGATAAAGGCCAGTCGCACTTCGGTTGTGGGTTTGATTCCCACAGCCTTGTCCGACGCGATGGGTTGTCGCCCGTCCTGCAGGTTGTCCTTTTTCTAAAACTACATTACTCTAACATCCCATCAATAATATCGAAAAAGAAACTTCTATCCTTAAACAATACTAACTTATGTCCAACATAATCCATTCCAATCTTTAGGCTTATCCATAAAACTTCAGTACACTCTTATAATATAGTCAAAATGATTACCAAAGATTTAATACCATCATCGATCCCCATATATCATAAGATATGTTTTGTTGGTCACATTCCAAACATTCAAAGTCCTTAATCGTGTATTCTCTTGAATACCTTAGTGAAAACATGAATGCAGTTAAAAGTTAACACTTTCCACATACCAAAATCCTCAAAATTCTATATACTCAAACAATGATATCACTTAGTCCTTATATCAATCATGAGCTCATGAATACTGTTAAACATTTCATTTTCTCGTTTTCCCTTCATTATGCGCATATCATCTTATTTCCAAAAATATCTCAATTACTTTGAATACCACATTAGACCAATACATAAATATTCCAATATTCCATGATACAATATTATTTTGGAATCCCATTACATAAACACTTAATCATTCCACCACATCATTGTCATATTCAACATCGCCAATAGTGATCGCATGTGACTTCCCTTTGTCCTTTGCCTTCAGTGGTTGCTCATGTTGATCATCACTAACCCTTGGATTAGGTCATTTATTAGCATAATGTCCCATTTCCTTGCACTTGAAGCATTGAAGTGTTGGGGGTGCGTTCTCTGCAGTGTATGCTTTATTCACATCATTAGAAACCCTTTTTCCATTACTTCGACACTCAACTGCTCGATGACCTTCTTTTCCACACTTAAAGCATTTTCTAGTCCCTTTAAGACAATCTCCACCATGTTTCTTTCCACACTTTGTGCATAAGGAAACATTCATCTTCTTTTCACCATTATTCTGAGATTTCTCCTTGAACTCCATCTTTCGTTTCTTTTCAAAACCATGAGATGGATATGTAACAAAAACTTCCATTTCTACCTTCATAGCACAACGCACAATTTCTTCATAGCTACTGAAGTCTCATATAGATAATTTCCTTCGAAGACTTGGTTTTAAGCCACTAAAAAATCGATCAACTTTACTTTCAGGTTGGATGATAATGCCAGATGCATACCTTGCAAGTCATGTAAAATTCGCTTCGTATATACCAACAGATTCATCATCCTTCTGTTTCAGCTCAAGAAACTCCTTTTCCACCTTCGTTCGAAGAATACGAGGTAAGTACTTACTGAAAAACAAGTTCTTGAACTCGTCCCATTCCATGGACTCAATTTCATCTCTTGGCCTCGTATTCTTGATAAGATTCCACCATTGATCAGCTTCACCTTCCAAACGATATACTGCTAAGATGACTTTATCATGTTCAGAACATTGAAGAACTGAAAATATCTTTTCAGTGGTACTGATCCATTGTTCAGCAACAAGTGGATCGGAAGACCCACTAATAGAAGGTGGACGTTGCCTCATGAAGGACTCAATAGAATATTGTTCCCTTATCTGCTCATTTGGAAGTCCAGAATGATTGATAGCTTGTGTAAGTATAGCAATAAGATTTTGCACTCCATCTCCCATAACATTTGTTTGTTCAGGAGGACAATCATTGCATTGTCCATTGCATTGATCAACACGGTTCCTTCGGGTTCTAGCCATCGTCTAAAACCCAAAAAGAATAGTGTGAGAGGCAAAAATCATGCTAGGGGAAAACAACATAATAAAGGGGGAGTACCTTCAATATCTAACATCTTAGGTTTAATTCTATGATCGTTAGCGTAATTCTAGTACAATAACCTATACGTATACTTATCCTTAGATACATCCCTAGACATACCTTAGAAATATCTCTAGGGACCTCACTAATGTTTTCGCATCCTAGTTTCCAAAGGTTGACTATACCTTTCCTATGATACCAACTGTAGCGACCCTAAGCTTGACGTACATTGACATTACATTACTTTTGCAGAATACTTGGTACATAACAAAAACACACACACAAGGATCGTAATAGTTTAGTGTCTTTGGAAACTCGGAACGTAATCTTCTAATCGTGGTGAAAGATCTTCAATATCTCCCATAAAGATCTTCCCTTTTTTTTACCTAAAACCTTTCTTTATATCCTGGGGAAAAGAAAACATAAAAGGGTGAGCTCAAATGCTCAGCAAGGGCAAATAATGGAAATAAAAATCATATCATATCTTTTTGAAAATCATAACCTGCAAAAGGGATCATAATATCTTAACATGGAACAAATCGTAGAAGTGAAAATGAGATCCCCATAATCATAAAATGAAACTTGAAACTTTTTGGCATGCACACATAATCTTGGAAAATCATTTCTTGTTAGTCATGACTCATTTCCAAGACTATCTTAGTGGACAAAGTCCATTTCTGAACTGAGTTCACTCCTCGTTTCAGTCCTGTATCACTGAACCGAAATAACCTTCCATTCCAGCAATGTCTATCTCATGAGATATAAAATCTTTACCCAATTCATTGGAGGTATTTATAGTTCCCACCCATCTTATAATGAATCCTTTCTTATGTGTGCCACATAATCATAAACCATACATCATAGCGTAACCCATGTAATAAAAATGGGATTCTTAAACAACATGACATCATAAAACAATTCATATAAGATAAAGGAATTCATAAAAAATATTTCCATCACAACATGATCAAATCAATGTAATAATAGGGATAAAAACAGAACCCTTTATTATCTTAGATGGAAAATAATTTTGATAAAACACTTGAACTCAATTCTTGAGGAAAATATCCTTTCTTCTTCAAAAACATTTTTCCTTTCATAACATGTCATACGACTTTAAAATAAAAGAAGTTGATTAAAAATAATCTTGAAAACTTGTAAAGGAAGCTTCTTGGAAATAATTTTTTAAAAATCCATTCATGCCGTATAAGTTAAAAAAACATTCTTCGTACTTTTGTCGGAAAAGTCAAAAAGTACCTCGTACGAAAAACGACAAAAGATTCCTTTCATACATATTACTAAAAACTCACCGAAGGGTAAAAATGGATTTAACAATTTTAGGTGGATGGAAATAATATTACATATTGATGAAACATGGATGTGGATGATAAAATACACCCCAGTAAATGCCAAAGTATAAACAATCTCAGATAAAAATGAGATTGTGATATTTCCCTTACCTTAGGTCCGATTTTCTTCGTAAGTGTCCGAAACTCCTGTATAATGATTTAAATAATGTCATTGACTTATTAAAGAATCATATTCATTGTTATGATATCATATATGGTTCACTTATGACATTATATTACCCGTTCTTTTGTAAATTCCATGTTAAAGAGCGTTTTGGGTAAAATTGTTTCATTTGTCGTCCGTGTTTTGACTTGTAATTATTCATATGATTACATAGATCATGATTACTTAATTCCAAAACATGATTTATATATATATATATTCATAATATACATATATATAATAAATCAGTAAATGGAAAGAAATACACCGTTCATGGAGACGGTAGTCCGTACGTACGCATGAACGCTGTTTTCGTTTCCTTATTGAATTGAATGGAATTAAGTAGATGACATACATATAAATATAAATAAATCCAGTATCATTATTATGTCATATATTTCATTAGTACTTATTATATATACTTTATAATCATTCATGAATGGTTAATCATTGAGAATGAATCTCATCGTGTCGTGGAGACGGTAGTCCGTACGTACGCACGAGCGATGATATCGTTCCCATGGTCGTGGAATTGTGTTGAAGTGTTTGTATACTATTTCCGTATCAATATAACTTTATAATAATCATATATAGTTACTCATTACACCATTATACCCATCCAATTAAGGTGGTGGCGGAAAATAGATTACACCACGGCGTGGAGACGGTATTCCGTACGTACGCACGCGTTGTGATTTCCTTTTTCCGCAGGATGGATAGAAGGTTAACTAGAGTTGTTTCATATTTATAATAACATATCAGTATATAAGAAATACTTATGTTATTACTTTATCATGAAACAACTAAAGAAGAAGAAGTTGAAGAAGAAAGAGGTTGAAAAGACCGGTAATGGATATTACCTCTACTTTGGAACGCCTCTTTGAATCCTCCACATAGGAAACTAAGATTGGTCTTTGAAGAAGACCAGGACCTCTAGGATTATTCTAGGGAAGTGGAGAAGGGATTTAGGCAGGGGTTGGCCGAGCTTGAGTGCTCAAATTGGTGTGAGGAGGAGGGGAAGTAGGTTCCCTTTTATAAGGGAGGAGAGGGGCACCTTAGGAATATCTCAAAATATTATTTTATATTAAAGTCAAAATCGGTTTATAATGCTTCCAAAGGGTCTTATTTCGAAGCTAAAGTGGGGAGGGGTCTAAATCCTATCAACCAATTGGATTTAGACAAGTTTAGGTTATTATTTTAACCTTATCAATTAGATTTAACTCTAAGTTAAATAATTTAACCTTTACCGTGTCTTTTTGTTTTCTTACACTATATGGTTAATAAACTTACTATAACATGCCAAAAGAACCCCAAATTGTTTATTATTAATATATATATCCTTATATAAGTCATTTGGCCGAACCTTAGATTTTTAGGAATAAAATAACAATTAATAATATAATATTTTATTTAAAAACTATTTTGTGTCAATTTTGACACTATTTGATATATGATTTTTGTGAAAGTCATAACAGAATTATATGTTCGAACCAAGTTGATTAAATCAACACTAATATATCATAGTAACCTAGAAAATTAGTGGGATTCATAAAAAGTCTCAAATTACATTTATTTTGGTGTTTATAACATCAATTATGTCAATATTTCATTAATAAAAAAATTAATGCATCATCATTGTGTCAAAAATAAATTAAATTATTTGATGTCTAAAAATTATAAATAAAATACCATTATGTAGTAAATCTTTGTATATTTCTAATTAATATTTATAGTCGAATTTATCTTATGTATAACCCCATATTAAAAATGATTTACTTATTAAACTTTGATTTTAACTATTTTAACCCTTCTTTAAATAAATTAATAATAAATGTCCTAATCTAATCCAAGTGGGCCTAAATGATAATATTTTACACTTAAGGTTGTTTTTGGTCGAGATACACTTGTCCAATAGGATTAGGACATGTGTTAGGGTAATATTAATATCATTTTTACCCTTAATTACTCTATTTACTTTTAACCGTGGTAAATAAAAGTAAAAAGTTACTATTCACCAAAAATTATTTTCATCTCATTGAACAACATTTTACCTACTGACATCAACCGTGTCTCTCGGATTTTTGAAATTCCATTCACAGAAGTGTTAAAATTAAGTTTTATGAAAAATTCAGTTTTTTTAACTACCACTTAGTAGTTTCACTATTCATCAAATATTGATGTTTTTCAGAACAATGTCAAAATTTCATCCTAATCTATATTTCATATTCCGAATTCAAAAATGAATTATATTTTACCAAATTCATAACATAGAAGTTGCATTAATTAATTTTATAATTAAATCCCGCTGTTAAAACAAATAGCGTGTTTTTAAGAAACAATATCTATCAAAAGATTGACACTTGATTATTTCTGGTTTAAATGTGAAATTACATTTAATGACCAACATTGTATTAAATTGTAAAAATATATTCTAAATATACTTTAAAACCACTCAAATTAATAATTTATCACTATTAATTATTTCGATTAAAAAAGTTGTTTTTAATTATAATTTAGTAATTTTCACTATTCATCAGAATATGAAAGTTATCCGAAAAGTACCAAAATTTCACCTTAGGCTAAATTAGATACTCTGAATCCAAAAATGAAGTCCATTTTGAGAGCTAAAATTTCTAAAATTTTAAAAGGTGGTTATTACTATTCATAACGGCTAGTTATAATAATATTTTAATAGCATATCGTTGTTTAGTGAAACTCGGTATTACGTACTACACACGCTATCGAGGAAGGTTGTGATTGCGTGTAATGCAAGGCAAGTCAAAGATGCGTGTTGTGCAAGCTCCTTTTGGTGTAGCGTACAACACAAGACATTAATAAAATTAAAAAGAATATTTTTCATAAAATCTCGGGCTGTTACAACAGGAACTCAACGTCACAGATGTCGCGTCAATCGGACGCCCGGTCTGAGAGTTATTGGATTTTTCGTTCCAGGGGCCCGGTTGGTTTTTATGTAAAAACCAACCCGACCGTACTCCAACTATGTCCAAACCTCGAGCGGTGTAAGTCAAAAGGTCCATCTCACTAAGTGGAATCCATCAAAGTCGACGACACGTCAATCGGACGTCCAGAGCTCAAGTTATAAGCGTTTCCGCTCCGAGGGCCGGGTTGGTTACGTGCACGAACAAACCCGGCTGAACCCAAAGTACTCCAAACCTTGAGTGTAATATTTCTAAACAACCGTCTCGTTCCAATGATCGCATCGCCGCTGATGGTGCGTCGATCCGAGGTCTGCATCCCATGTTATGGGTAACATACCGAAATAGGTTCGGTATTAGGGGGTTCAGGCCCGGTCCGACCCGGCCCGATACCCCCTGGGTCGGCCTGATACCCCCTGGGTCGGCCCAAACTAGATCGACCCGACCCGGGTCCGGGTCCGGCCAGGCCTGGTGGCCCGGTCTGGCAGACCGGGCAGGGTAGCCGGCCAGGCGCGCTGGCACGCTGGCCAGGGGATCGGCCATTCGGCCGAGTGGATGAGGGGGGGGGGGTGCCTACCCCCTATTTTCATAACCGCGGACCCCATAATGGGGAGCCGCTCGAGCTGGCCGCCGAGGGTTTGTTACCCCCGGCTCTTCCCCTAACCGGCCGGCCCGCACCGGCCGGCCGGATGCTGTCGACACGGGACAGGCAAGGCCGGTTCCCCTGCTCCGACGCCGGCGGCCCGGAACCGTCCGTCGGTTCCCCTGCTCCATCACGGCCCGGAACCAGCCACGGCCTTGGTCCATCCGGCGTGGCACAATGGCATCGCGCCCCTCCACCGCGGCCCTGCTCCGGCCGCGGTGCTTCGAGGTTCCTTCAAGGTTCTTTGGCACGACGCAACGGCACCACAAATCAGTTTGTTTCCAATGGCGTGACGCGATGGCGCTGCGTTTCTCCACCCTTTCTTTAACATTTCCCACGGGGTGCTTCAGCACCGCGCCGCCTTACACGAGTCACAACAAAAATCAACCAACAAGGGGGAGGATGGTTGGTCGTGTTTGTGTGGTTTGACTGCCTCCCGTTATTGCGATAAAAGGCGGTTCAAAAAAGACGATAAACCAACGATGAAGTAATCAGGAACAAACAAAATAAATAAACCCCTGCCTCATCGAATCGTTGAGCGAGGGTTCGTCGCAGAAATAAGCATCGCGGAAGAAGGCGTCGCAGAAGGAGAGAGTCGCCTCGCGGGGACAGCGTCGCGTCGTCGATCTCCTAGGAATTTGTAATTCTTCGCGTTCTTCGCATTCTTCATCGAAGAGGAAGAAGTTCTTCAAACTCCTTAGCTTTTACCCCCAAACTCTCAAAGCAATAAGACCCCGACAAAAATAAAATAAGTCCCTTACTTATTTTATTAACATAACTTAAGCATTTGACTTTTAAACATTCAAATTAAACTCACCTATTTAATAAACTTATGTTATCAAAATTAATGGTGAGTTGAAGGAGTTAGGGAATATGAAGGGTTGGGGTTCGTGTGGGCCCCACCACTCTCATTGTAACGACCCAAAATTTCATTAATGGAAAATCCCTCTTGATCCAGTTAAATGTTTCTTTATAAAAAATGTTTTTATAAGATATCAATTTTTTTTTAGTTTTACTTTAAGATTTGTGACCGTTACTTTTATAGCCGTTGAACAGTGATCATCTGGGTAGTTTAAATATAAGGCTTTAACGAACCAATTTTCTACTCAGACAAAGGAAGCGATGGCCTCATCTAGTAGAATTTCCCCTTACGAAGCCCATTTGTCGGAGCTCGGAAAGGAGGTGGCGTCTTTGGGCTTTTCCCTTGACCAAGCCCAAGCTGAGCTTCATCAAGTCAAGCTCGAACGTGATCGTCTACGGGAAAAATGGATGTTGATAGAGATTACCACTCGAGCAATGTTATCCGAGCAACCCCAAGAGTCTGTCACCATCGCACACCTTACCCTTAGGTCTTATGCAGCTATTTTAAGGGGTTATGTAACAAATAAGTAGCACCATGTTCATATACTTTATTTTTGTATATAATAATGAATATAATTTCTAGTCATTTTTGATACATTGTAATTAGTTTTTAAAGTACAAACGGTGTTTTTAGTTATTATTTAATTAAGAATTATATTTTATTAAATTAAAGGATTTTTGAATTAAATAATATTTTAATAAAATATTATTATTAATATTAAATTAATTTTTATTAAATATAAATGATCTTATAATTTTATGAATGCAATTAAAATTTTTATTAAGGTTTGAAAGCCATTTCTGTCAAAACCCGTGAATTTTTTTTATAAATGTCGGTTTTTATTTTAAAAGTGAAAATTCAAATATTTAGAAAATTATTTAGATAAAATAAATATTATTTTTGGAATCAGGACGTCGAAATTATCCAACGGTGAATTTTTCATAATTTTCTGAGACAGTCAAATTTTTGGGTAAAAATTAAATACCATTTAAATATATAATGTGTTTTATGACATCATAATGACCCAATGGTGAGGTAATAAAATACCATAATCCATATGTTCGGCCAATATGTGTTTTATCATTAAAATAATGAGGTTTTGGGTTTGTTTGACTCACTTTTCAAAGCATTAATGGAGCCCTCAAGACTTATTCAACACTTTGCCTTTTTAAATTAATTTCCATGGGAGTGTGACTCACCTCCACATAAGCAACCCTAATTTTTTAATAAGTTCGGACCTTGGAAATGTAAAATATTGTTTTCCTCTTTCCTTTTCTAGAAACCATGGGCAAATACCATGGGATGGTTTGTGGTTTGGATTATTTTAATATAAGGGGTCCCAAACCTAAATAATAAAGAATTCTCTCACCTTTCCTATATAAACCCACCCAAGCTCCCACTTCCTCCTCACCCAAAGCCCTTGAAGTTAGTCCAACCTCTGCCCTACTCTCTCTAGAATCCTCTCAAGGTGCCCCAAGCTCCCAAGAAGCCTCTCACAAGCCTCTCTCTAGCCTTTGGAAGCACACTTCCAAGTAAGGGTGTTTTCTTCCTTTCTCATTTTTGTCAATTTTCTTTAAGTTGTATTTCCCTTTTAACTTCAATTATGAATGTTAGGGTATGGTTTCACACCTCCCCCATACTGCCCTCTTATTGTTTTAATGATGGGAGAACCCTTTCCCTCTCATTAAATGCCTCCCATGTACACCCGTTACTATGCCGAAATTCCGAAAGGAACTTCTCTCTCTTCTTTTACATTCAAGAAATACTTTTGTATCATGAATTTAAATTCCATTTCAATTGTTGGGACATGTATATATATGACATCCTTACTTTCCATTACATGTAAATATGATGAGGAACCCCTTTCTCTCTCATCAAACTTTTTTATGAATTCTTATGTCACGCCGTTACGCTGCCGAAATCGCACCGATTGTCTAAGCCAATGTCATTGTGTAGTGAATACCATGCCCATTTCTCCATCAAGGGTATTCACCTTTATTCACATTTACTTATTTATTGTAAAGTTTCATGTGTAAATTCCACATTCCTTTATCGTGGAATAAATGATTAGGTTTTATGAATCCATGTTTTATGATCCATGTGGCACACTTATGCATGAAATGAAATGTTTAAGAAGGGTGCGCCCTTTATAGCGCTCCAATGCATTGGGTAAAGTATAGTATCATGATACGTCATGTGCAATGAGTGTTGACTAATGCTAATTCAAGTGCAACGAGGGTTTACTCGGGCTTCAAGTGCAATGAGGGTTTACTCATGCTCCATGTGCAATGAGCCTTGGCTCATGCTAATTCAATGTTAAGTGTTGTCGCCACATTTCCATGTTATGATTATCATGCTTTATCATGCCTTTATGTTCATGTCTCTCTTATTCTCTATTGATATGACTATTTCCTAACATGTATTGTACTCCTCATGTTATTCATTGTGTACTCCCTTACTAGGCTTTATAGCTCACCCTTTTCTTATGCATGTCCTCAGGTTATCCCATGCAATACTAAGTACGAAGTAATGTAGTGGTCATGTAAAGGAAGTTTTCAATAAGGATGTTGTATTTCATGTTTAAAGTTTTTATGTAATGATCCTAATCCCCAAAGACACTAAACCTCTCAATCTTCTTTGTTGTATCAAGTGAAGTTTTATGTAATAAAGCATGTTTAAGTTGTAATAAAAAGCAGGGTTGTCATAGTTGGTATCAGAGGATAGGTTTAGTTATTTTTGGGATTAGGAAACCCTAGTAAAGCCTTAGATACAAGATTAATCATAATAAAAACATCCCTAAGTTTTGGTAAATACTAAGTAAGTGGTTTATCAAACAAATACATCCCTGTCTGGATACGAGCAGGTAGAGGCGGCTCTGGCACAGATGTATCCTAGGGGTAAAACCCGAAAACACTGCTTTGAGCTAGACTCGAACGGGAACTGGTGCACGACAATGGGCCTTGCTGAACTCTTGGTTACGACACTCCCGGGGGATATGTTTTGATAAATTCACAATCTTAGTATGAACCCTTATTAAGGGAAAAAATGCCCCTAAGAATATATGTTAGAAGGAAGATCATGAAAAGCCTGGATTGAATCCTATAGACTCATGAGTTAAAGAGATTAAAGTTTATTTATAAGTCATCAACTTTTGTCTTTGGATTACCCTTTATGTGTTACCCCTAACTTTCCTTTTATTCCAGCCAATGGCCGGTAATAGGAGAACTCGGGCTAACAACCGTTGTGAAGATCAGTGTGATGATTGTACTTATGAGATGCCCAATCCAATGGGAGCGGGAATTGCGAACTTTGTCACGCTTCTCTCTCAGCTAACTCAAGTTTTGAATAGAAACACTGGTCAAGAGGAACGTTCAACCCCCCCTAAGAAAGAACAAGTCGCTATTGAAAGCTTCATGAGACAAAGGCCTCCTACTTTTAGTGGATCATCCGATCCCACGATTGCTGAACAATGGATCAACTCCATTGAAAAGATATTCTCCATCCTCCAATGCTATGAAAAAGAGAAGGTTCTCCTGGCGGCTTATCGTATGGAGGGTGAATCTGATCAATGGTGGACGTTGATCAAAAATACGAAGCCTGAGGAGGGGATCGAGGCTTTGGAATGGAAGGTATTCCGGAAGATGTTTTTCGATAAATATTTTCCACGCACCCTCCGTCTTAAGATGGAAAGGGACTTCTTTTCCATCAAGCCGAAAGATGAGTAATATGTGGGAGCGTACGAGGCAAACTTCACAAGGCTTGCACGATACGCTTCCGGATTTGTCGTTACCCCCGAATGCAAGGTTGACCGCTTCTTTGGTGGGCTGAAGCCTAGCTTGCGGAAAGCATTAGCGATCCGTGACTTCGACAGCTATGAGGAAATTGTCCGATGTGCCCTCAAGGTTGAAATGGAGATCGGAGAATCACAGGGGTATCATGGGGACAAGAAGAGGAAGGTGGACTTCAATTCTGGTGGTCTGATGGATAAATCCAACGGTGCTAAGAAATTCCATCACCCCACTTTCCAAAAGTGTGGAAAAAAGAACCATGGAAATTGCCTTAGGGGGGACAAGAAAATGCTTCAAGTGTGGAAGAGAAGGGCACCTAGCTGTTAACTGTCAGCAAGAAGGACCCGTGGTTGTGGCGGAGGGGAGGAACGCTCCGTTCGAACCTCAACGCGTTGTTCAATGCTTCAAATGCAAAGAATTGGGTCATTTTGCGAATCAGTGCCCTAATCCAAGGGTTATCGGAGACAATCAACAACCTCCAAGACAGCAAGGAAGAGCTTTTGCCATCACTTCTGCCAAAGTGAACCCCGACAACGAAGCGGTGACAGGTACGCTAGTTATTCATTCAAGAATAGCGAACGTACTTTTTGATTCAGGTTCTACGCATTCTTTTATATCTCAAAAGTTTAGTAGAACAATCTCTGCACCACCACAAATCATGGAAGTAAAGATGTCGGTGAGTACGGCAAATGGGGCAATCATTTCATCCCATGAGTATAAGTCCTCCCCTGTTATAATCTGTGGATTGAATTTCCTGGAGAATCTCGTCATACTCCCTTTGGTGGAATTTGATGCAATTATTGGCATGGATTGGCTTTCCTTATATAGAGCCAACATAAATTGTCGGGAGAGGGAAATCACACTCCATATGGAGAATCGACCCCCGATTCTTTACAAGTGTCAGGAGGAAGATGAATCTCCTTTAGCTCCATCATCTCAAGCATGGATATTACTACCTTATGAGAACGCATATCTGGCTCAGATGATTGAGTCCAAGGAAGAAACCACCCTTGAAGAAATGCCTATTGTGAGGGAATTCGCTGAAGTATTTCCCGAGGAACTTCCTGGTCTTCCTCCAAGAAGAGATGTTGAGTTCTCAATTGAACTTATACCTGGGGCGCTACCAATATCCAAGACTCCATATAGAATTGCTGTGGTTGAGCTTGAAGAACTGAAGAAACAACTATAGGAGAATCTGGATAAAGAGTTTATACACCCAAGTGCATCACCATGGGGTGCACCAGTCCTCTTCGTCAAGAAGAAGGATGGGTCAATGCGGCTTTGCATCGATTATCGTGAACTTAACAAAATCACGATAAAGAACAAGTATCCTCTCCCAAGAATCGATGACTTGTTTGATCAGCTGCGTGGAGCACAATACTTCTCCAAGGTCGACTTGCGGTCGGGATATTATCAAGTAAGGGTGAAGAAGGAAGATATCCCCAAGACTGCTTTTCGTACAAGGTACGGGCACTATGAATTCATAGTAATGCCTTTCGGACTCACCAATTCTCCAGCAATATTCATGGACTTGATGAATAGAGTCTTTAGAGATTACCTAGACAAATTTTTGGTAGTATTTATAGATGATATTCTAATATACTCCAAAACCAAGGAGGACCATGAGGAGCATTTAAAAACTGTACTAGAGACTTTGCGCAAGGAGAAGCTCTATGCAAAGTACAGCAAGTGTGAGTTTTGGTTGAAGGAAGTCTCATTCTTGGGCCATATCATCACAAGCAATGGGATATCTATGGACCCCTCCAAAAAAGATGCAATTGAGGGATGGCCGAGGCCAACATCGGTAACTGATATCCGTAGCTTCTTGGGGTTAGCTGGATATTATCGACGATTTGTGAGAAACTTCTCACGATTGTCCAACCCTCTTACCAAGCTAACTCGAAAGGGAGTAAAGTTTGCTTGGAGTGATGAATGCGAAGAAAGCTTCAAGGAGTTGAAAAGGAGGCTTATCACTGCACCCGTGCTCACTTTACCCACAAGTGGGGAGCTTTTTGTGGTATTCAGTGATGCTTCGAAGAAGGGCTTAGGATGTGTGCTGATGCAGAATGATAAAGTGATATCCTATGCCTCAAGGCAGTTGAAAATCCATGAGCGAAACTATCCAACACATGATCTGGAGTTGGCGGCGGTGATCTTTGACTTGCAAATCTTGCGGCATTATCTCTATGGAGAGAAATGTGAGATATATACTGACCACAAGAGTCTTAAATATATATTCACACAGAAAGAGCTTAATATGCGCCAGAGAAGATGGATAGAGATCATCAAGGATTTTGACTGTTCAATACATTACCACCCTGGGAAGGCGAACAAGGTGGCGGATGCCCTAAGTAGAAAGGATCCAGCAATTCTATCAATGATGAGAATTTAGAAGGATCCAATCTTCTTAGACTTGATGAAGATGGACGTGGGAATCATAAAGAAGGGAAAATCATCAATCCTTTCACAAATGATTGCTCAACCATCTCTTTTGGAAAGGTTAAAGGATGCTCAAAAGGATGATGCAGGAATCCAAGAAAAAGTGGAAGCTATCAAAAAGGGAAAATCCTCAGAGTTTAATGTTAATGAAGAAGGAATTGTGCGGTTTGGGAAAAGACTATGTGTTCCATCAAGTTTGGAGCTGAAGAAGGAACTTTTGGATGATGCACATAGTTCAAATTTCTCTTTTCACCCAGGGAGCACAAAGATGTATCAAGATCTCCGAGAAAACTTTTGGTGGTATAATATGAAGAAAGAGATCGTTGAATATACATCAAAGTGCCTGGTGTGTCAGCAAGTGAAGGCAGAGAGGCAGAAGTCTAAGGGGATGATGCAACCATTGCCCATACCAAAATGGAAATGGGAGAACATCACCATGGACATTGTCACCGGACTTCCAAGGACATCCAAAGGCAACAATGCAATCTGGGTTATTGTGGATCGTCTTACAAAGACTGCACACTTCATTTCTATTCGATAGGATTTCTCTTTGGATCAACTGGCACGGATATATATCAGGGAAGTGGTACGGTTGCATGGAGTACCACTATCTATTGTATCTGACCGAGATCCAAGATTTACCTCTAAGTTTTGGAAGAGTCTTCAACATGCTCTGAAAACTGAACTGAACTTCAGTACGGCCTATCATCATCAAACTGATGGCCAATCCGAGTGGACTATCCAAACACTTGAGGATATGTTGAGAGCGTGCTCAATGGACTTTAAAGGAGGATGGGATCAACATATTCCTCTAGTTGAGTTCTCTTATAATAATAGTTTCCACTCGAGCATCCAAATGGCACCATATGAAGCCCTGTATGGGAAAAGGTGTAGAACACCGGCATGTTGGGATGAGGTCGGTGAACGTAAGCTGCTTGGACCAGAAATGGTCGAAGAAATGGTGGAGAAGGTGAAAACCATTCAGCATCATATCAAGGTAGCCCAAAGTCGACAGAAGAGTTATGCAGATAATAGTCGACGAGACCTTGAGTTTAAAGTCGGAGACATGGTATTTTTACGCATATCTCCGTGGAAGAAGGTCATGAGGTTTGGAAAGAAAGGGAAGTTAAGTCCAAGGTACATCGGCCCCTTCGAGATTCTTGATCATGTTGGGGATGTGGCCTATCGACTAGCACTTCCACCTACTATGGCCAAGGTGCATGATGTCTTCCATGTATCCCTCTTAAGGAAGTACATACCAGACCCTTCACATGTACTCTCTTCTGAGGTGGTACAATTAGAAGACGATCTTTCTTATGAGGAGCAACCAGTGAAGATCTTGGATCGTAGAGAAAAAGTTCTACGAAATAATAAAATGCCCCTTGTCAAGGTGTTGTGGAGAAACCACAAGTTTGAAGAAGCAACTTGGGAGTCGGAGGATATGATGAAGCTAAGTTACCCACATTTGTTTTAGTGTGGGAAAAGGAAAATTTCAAGGGCGAAATTTCTTAAGGGGGGAATGTTGTAACGACCCAAAATTTCATTAATGGAAAATCCCTCTTGATCCAGTTAAATGTGTCTTTATGAAAAATGTTTTTATAAGATATCAATTTTTTTTTAGTTTTACTTTAAGATTTGTGACCGTTACTTTTATAGCCGTTGAACAGTGATCATCTGGGTAGTTTAAATATAAGGCTTTAACGAACCAATTTTCTACTCAGACAAAGGAAGCGATGGCCTCATCCAGTAGAATTTCCCCTTACGAAGCCCATTTGTCGGAGCTCGGAAAGGAGGTGGCGTATTTGGGCTTTGCCCTTGACCAAGCCCAAGCTGAGCTTCATCAAGTCAAGCTCGAACGTGATCGTCTACGGGAAAAATGGAAGTTGATAGAGATTACCACTCGAGCAATGTTATCTGAGCAACCCCAAGAGTCTGTCACCATCGCACACCTTACCCTTAGGTATTATGCGGCTATTTTAAGGGGTTATGTAACAAATAAGTAGCACCATGTTCATGTACATTATTTTTGTATATAATAATGAATATAATTTCTAGTCATTTTTGATACATTGTAATTAGTTTTTAAAGTACAAACGGTGTTTTTAGTTATTATTTAATTAAGAATTATATTTTATTAAATTAAAGGATTTTTGAATTAAATAATATTTTAATAAAATATTATTATTAATATTAAATTAATTTTTATTAAATATAAATGATCTTATAATTTTATGAATGCAATTAAAATTTTTATTAAGGTTTGAAAGCCATTTCTGTCAAAACCCGTGAATTTTTTTATAAATGTCGGTTTTTATTTTAAAAGTTAAAATTCACATATTTAGAAAATTATTTAGATAAAATAAATATTATTTTTGGAATCAGGACGTCGAAATTATCCAACGGTGAAGTTTTCATAATTTTCTGAGACAGTCAAATTTTTGGGTAAAAATTAAATACCATTTAAATATATAAAGTGTTTTATGACATCATAATGACCCAATGGTGATGTAATAAAATACCATAATCCTTATGTTCGGCCAATATGTGTTTTATCATTAAAATAATGAGGTTTTGGGTTTGTTTGACTCACTTTTCAAAGCATTAATGGAGACCTCAAGACTTATTCAACACTTTGCCTTTTTAAATTAATTTCCATGGGAGTGTGACTCACCTCCACATAAGCAACCCTAATTTTTTAATAAGTTCGGACCTTGGCCTTGTAAAATATTGTTTTCCTCTTTCCTTTTCTAGAAACCATGGTCAAATACCATGGGATGGTTTGTGGTTTGGATTATTTTAATATAAGGGGTCCCAAACCTAAATAATAAAGAATTCTCTCACCTTTCCTATATAAACCCACCCAAGATCCCACTTCCTCCTCACCCAAAGCCCTTGAAGTTCGTCCAACCTCTGCCATACTCTCTCTAGAATCCTCTCAAGGTGCGCCAAGCTCCGAAGAAGCCTCTCACAAGCCTCTCTCTAGCCTTTGGAAGCACACTTCCAAGTAAGGGTTTTTTCTTCCTTTCTCATTTTTGTCAATTTTCTTTAAGTTGTATTGCCCTTTTAATTTCAATTATGAATGTTAGGGTATGGTTTCACACCTCCCCCATACTGCCCTCTTATTTTTTGAATGATGGTAGAACCCTTTCCCTCTCATTAAATTCCTCCCATGTACACCCGTTACTATGCTGAAATTCCGAAAGGAACTTCTCTCTCTTCTTTTACATTCAAGAAATACTTTTGTATCATGAATTTAAATTCCATTTCAATTGTTGGGACATGTATATATATGAAATCCTTACTTTCCATTACATGTAAATATGATTAGGAACCCCTTTCTCTCTCATCAAACTTTTTTATGAATTCTTATGTCACGCCGTTACGCTGCCAAAATCGCACCGATTGTCTAAGCCAATGTCATTGTGTAGTGAATACCATGCCCATTTATCCATCAAGGGTATTCACCATTATGCACATTTACTTATTTATTGTAAAGTTTCATGTGTGAATTCCACATTCCTTTATCGTGGAATAAATGGTTATGTTTTATGAATCCGTGTTTTATGATCCATGTGCCACACTTATGCATGAAATGAAATGTTTAACAAGGGTGCGCCCTTTATAGCGCTACAATGCATTGGGTAAAGTATAGTATCATGATACGTCATGTGCAATGAGTGTTGACTCATGCTAATTCAAGTGCAACGAGGGTTTACTCATGCTTCAAGTGCAATGAGGGTTTACTCATGCTCCATGTGCAATGAGCCTTGGCTCATGCTAATTCAATGTTAAGTGTTGTCGCCACATTTCCATGTTATGATTATCATGCTTTATCATGCCTTTATGTTCATGTCTCTCTTATGCTCTATTGATATGACTATTGCCTAACATGTATTGTACTCCTCATGTTATTCATTGTGTACTCCCTTACTGGGCTTTATAGCTCACCCTTTTCTTATGCATGTCCTCAGGTTATCCCATGCAATGCTAATTACGAAGGAATGTAGTGGTCATGTAAAGGCAGTTTTCAATAAGGATGTTGTATTTCAAGTTTAAAGTTTTTATGTAATGATCCTAAGCCCCAAAGACACTAAACCTCTCGATCTTCTTTGTTGTATCAAGTGAAGTTTTATGTAATAAAGCATGTTTAATTTGTAATAAAAAGCAGGGTTGTCATACTCATAACCTCCCATGGGAAGTTGGGTGGTTACCCCATCTTCCACTCAACGGATAGACCACTTAAAAGAAATAAAAATTGTAACTCAATATTTATTTTTATCTTCCACAAATTTTAACAACTCCTCCCGTGAAAACGCAACTCCGGAAAAGGTGTTCCTAAGAAATTACCGACATAGGGAATCCATCAGTGCCCTCCGAATTTGATTCCGAGTACCGGTTCAAAAGTTAGTAAAACCCGCTCGTTCGTTCACTGAATGTACCTGAGCTAAACTTCGGATAGAAATTCCGGGCACAACGGGCCTCAGAATCAAGTGCCGTCAGAAACCACATTCTTGTAAAATTCCCAAGAAAATTAAGAAAAACTTTCCCTTGAATTTTACAGGTCTTTACATCAATGGGAAGGCATTAAAACCGGAGGTATCACCCTGAAGTACTATACCATTCTGAATGTAGCATTGGAGAACCTGGAGAAGGGGTGGACTGATGAGTGGGATTTACACCAGGGAGGAAACTTCACAGACCACTAGGTGTAGGCCTACTGGGTATGTTCCTCCTATGAAGAGTTTGGGGTAGAGATGAGGCAAGTGGGCCTATATGAGGCAGCATGGGACTCCCAATTTCATATCTACTAGCTGAAGTAGTTGATGCTGGAGTTTCTAAGCAGGTGGTCTTTACGGACCAATACTTTCCATTTTCACCACGGGGAGGTTGGTATCATCCTCAGGGACCTGTACCAAATCTCGGTGGTCATGATACATGGGATAATGTATGATGAGTTCCTCCCTGCAACGAATAAATGATAGGATCCAGAGAAAATGCCTCTACTGGAAAAGACATTGATGCACCTAGTGTCGGGGGAGGACAAGATGTCGGTGAGGGATGTCCACTTTAAGTGGTGGTTCAGTCAGTTCCTGAATTCTTATATAGATGGAATATTTGTGGTTAGGTCTCCAACCAGCGTGAAGGGGGTTATGAACAATAAGGAGAACTTCTCCTAGAGACTCTTCGAGGATAGCCAGTGGAATACCTAGGGTTTAAGTATTAGCACCAAGTAACAACCAGTGTTTAGGATGGTTACATTCATTTCGATGCTCATCTGTGTCTAGATTCTTCCAGTGAGGGACACGAAAAATGGTGTCTGGCTGAGAAAATTTATCACGGTGTCTCTATTGGTGATGGGGAGTGGGTCAATATGGGGATCCCAATGATGGATAAGTTTTATAAAGTCTTGTTCCATATTAGTGAAGGGAAGAAGCCACATAAGGTGTGTGGGTTGTTACATCTTCTGTATGGGTGGATAGGGTGCATATTAGGGGTGTCTATCAATACCAAAACCCCATTTCTCTTCCAGGTTAGGACTTCCAACCAGCTATTCTGAACAAGGTGGGGATTTTTCTAACCAATATGACCACACCACAGGTGCTGAACTGATCTAATGGTGTATGAGTTCAACTTCCACCTGTTCCCACAATAAATAAGTGGTTTCACGAATGCCGCCCAAGTCACGGTGGATAATTGGTCCTACCTCCTAGACTTTCGGGGTGGAGTCCTGGTGGTGTGGGTTGACCACGAGCCTATTTATGATCCATATACCCTCTACTGTTTCGTGAAGTAGTTCTGACGAAAGAAGAGGCTAACCCCGCTGGTCTACTTGAGAGTGCGCCATGAGGAACATTTGTGTGTGATGCGGAAGATGTGTCTCATGTTCAGATGGAAGGATGGGAAGATGTAGAATGAGATACCTCCGCCCAAAGCTATCTACAAGATGGTGAAAGAGTACGCTAAGAGTTGGGGTAGCCTGCCTAGGAGAGATACTAAAGTGGACAACTGTTCATGCTAGTGACGGTTTCCCCCCTCAACCTTGAGGTCAATGATTTAAGGCGGCAAGTACATCCCGTGGTGCAGGGGCTATAGTTTCAGTGAGACCCACACCAACCGAGATGCAGGTTGTAATGGTGGACCCAATGATCCTAATAGAGAAAAGTCATCCAAAGGGGAGGCCACCCAGGGGTTTCCATAGGATACCCACCCAGGCTCTGGGGAAGCAGCTGCGCCATATAGATATTCCCAAGGATGCTGTCTTCCCAGAGGTTTGGAACATCATGGACATCAACATACAATTATCAAAAAAATCCCTAATGTGGAATCATCTTAATCATCTTTAGATGGATTTGGTGTGTATTGGTCACACCAATTCCAGTTTTTTAGTATCTCAGGCAGAGGGGGAGCATTATATTCCAGATATGGAGTACTTTGTGCACTCTTGGGGTGCTCTGCATCTAATAACGGATTGAGTGAAGGTGATGATTGATCCAATGAACCCCCTGTAGTTGTTTCCCACCGAATTGAGGGATCAGTTCCCTTTTGAGGAAGAATCGAAAGGATCCTCCTAGGGGGAAGAGGCTGGTGGTGGGAGACCTATGGAAGAGGGCGAGGTTATCAATTAATACCAAGAGTTTGAAGATTTTACAAAGTCTCATGTGGTAAATCCATAAAACACATTCATGTAGTCCACATCTAGGTCATTTAGGACTTATCAACTAACATTTTTCTAGTATAGGAGGGCCTCACACACAAGACCCTCTCTAGATCAATAGTAGGTGAAAAAGTGGGAACTTCAAGATCAACACCTATGATGATGAAAATCACCGCTCTTAGTAGAGTCGTGACACCTAGGTTTGTTCTCCTAGAGTCTTGGTACTTTAACACCATATACGGTGGCCCACACCTCAGGGTCCTGATAGTAATAGCTCATGATAGAAACTGGTTGCTTGATCTCTGTAAGTATTTTCCATAGAAATTGTAACTGTACTTCATTGAAAAAGTAAAACTAATATTTGTGAGATTTTCACTTGAAAAGTTCTTTAAATGTCCTGGGCCACCTTGGCGAGGATGGTCAGAGATCTTGGAGCCGCCTTTCCCAAGGGAACACTAGTGGTCATGGAAGTAGACGTCCAAACAAACCAAACTACAGTGATCTCGATCACTGGTGGGAGCATCAGTAGGACTGATCCTGAAATCATTGAGGTGGAACATGATGATAGGGAACAATAATATGGCATGGGTATTGACCTACCTAACCAGAAACCGGATTAAGATCATACTGATGAGTTCTTGGAGGTGTTCCGTAACTTTGAACCTTCCGACCCCGCAGACTGGGATGAGACATAATCTAATGAAGAGGATAGATAAATAGTCTATCACCGGTCATGGAAGTTGATCAAGCAGTTCATCGGGGATACCCCTCAAGTGTAATGGATAGACTAGATGGTGAGGCTTTGTTCCTGGATGCGTGAACTATGCGCTAGAGGATTGGATGCCCATCATCCTCGTATGCTCATATAAAACATTATGACGAATAATATTCGAGAGCATGATTGTGGCCATGGTTTGGGCTGGCAATGGAGAAAATCGGTGAACATCATGAGGCTCCCAAAGGCTGAGAATGAGATCTAGGAGTTTAGGGTGTGGGAAAATGATTTATATTCTTTCCTTGATGCACAATCGAGGCTCATATCACACCTAAAGGCCTAGCTGGAAGAGGCCAAAGGACATATGAAGAAAGCCTATGAGGAGAATACTATCATTTTAACTAATGAGGATTGATCTCAGATCATGGATGATGACCTAATTCCCATCACTATCGAGGAGAAGTGATAACATAGTAGGAGACTACAGATCTCGATGCCACTAGCCATAGATTGTTGGATCTAGAATACTTTATCGAAGTGGTTGACCTATCCATGGGAGGGGTTGGTCCCTCGGCGATGTAATGTGTGTAAACTCATAAATTTTATTTCATTCTTGGCTTGTTTATGATGAATGAAAGCATAGGTTCCATTAGTTTTCTTTGGTTTACTACATTTCCATCACATTCATGAAATATCCAGCGATTGATCACTAATATCACGTGGGTCGTGACCGATGTGAGAAATAAGTGATGAAAACATTATTACTCCATTTGGATATGAGTGGTCCAACCATGATTCAGGCATCTAGGTTCTAAAAACTGATTCACAATTCTAGGAGGGATGGGGGAGGCCAGAATGGAGAAGGAAGTTCTCAGAACAATCATATTGTTGTTTTTCCAACATGCTCTAGTGCATGAGCTGGTTTGTGCCAAGGGCGTTAGAATCAATCTGAAAAGAGGGGAGTGGAAAGTGTGCATCACATCACCCAAATTTGAAACATTGTAGGGGAGGCATGACAATGAAAGATAACTATTGACCATGTTCAAAACATAGTACACCTTTTGTGTTATCCTGAAATGGGGATAACAAATGAGGTTCGACCATTGAACATGTTCGAAACACGGGTCCTGACCTAAGATTCCTTCCATTAGTCTTCCAAAATGTTAGCCTAGTACAATAGGAGAGCCATAGGCTAAGCTTAAATAATGTTAGGTGGTTCCTTTTATCATGGAAGAGGAAGAGGGTCCAAATAAAGGGCACCAAAAGCCTGGAGGGTGGAGTGATGGGTTGTTCAAATGGATTCCAGCACTTTTGAAATTATGCCACTGTTATGAAGACACATTAGGTGAGTGAATTGTTCTGATCAGAGATTGTACCTACTTCCAGAAAGTAACTCTCTGGTGAGGACCTAGAAGGCCTTGTAGCTTTACTTCATACCAATGAGGATGATATATACATATTTTAAAGTTATACGGTTAGGACAGTTCGCATAATTTTAAGGTTATACTTCCTAAACCAAGGATAACAGTTTAAATTCATGTTGCGTGAACTATAGGCTCCTAGTTTAAGGTCAAAGAGACTGGACCATGATTTGGTCCAAGGGTCAACAATGGTTAAATACCCTAAGGCTGGACCCTAGGTGAAATTCCCATACGTCACTACATATCACATAAGGATAAAAATCAAGCCAAACATAGTCCTTAAGCATATCATGGTAAGAGAAAAACACTGGAAGGGTAAATCCTCTCTTGATAAGAATCTAATGCATCCCATAGTTATCATGGGAAATCCTGAACTTGTTCAGGGTAGAACTACAATTTAAAGTGATGCATTTAGAACATGGTTCCCTAGAAAAGAAATGTGTGGCATGGTACATATCCCAATATGAATGAGGACATAATAAGTCCACCCTACACCACGTATTCCCAATGGGATATCGTAGTCCATATACTAGAGGTGGATTGAATTGGTGCTAGACCCAAAAAAAGTGTTTAGGTATTCCTATGTACCCCATTAGGATGGGAATCAATCCATATATAGTTCTGTATAGTTTAAAGTCAACCAAGACGACAAAGTCATGTGTGGAATGGTTGAGCCATTACACGTTCCACCAAAACCACTAAGCCCACGTGAGTTGGGATCGGCATGGGAAACAAGGGGCAATGATAGGATTTTCTTGGTACAAATAGGCACACATCATAAGAAATGTAAATCTAGTTGAACGACATCCAAATATTACTGATATTCATACTTAACGCACATAAATGCATGAAGGGGTAAAAACGAGTGCGTTGGAATTCCACTTAAACAAAAGGGAATGGAAGGATGTGAATCATGATGCCCGATATCTGGATTATAATGATAGTGGCGTGATGATGGAAGATAATTTCAGACCATGTTTGAAACATTGTATCCTTTTCAATTTAGCCTGAAATGGGGACAGACAAATGAGGGTCAACTACTGACCACGTTCAAAACATGAGACATGTCAAAAAGTTCATCTTGTGTCTTCAGGGGTGTTGTCCCAAGACGTTAGCTGATCCAATGTGGCATGAAACCAGACCATAGAGCGGGTAACTTCAGACATGTAAGGGGATGTATATCCAATTAAAGGGATCATGAAGCGTGAACATGAAATGAGGGAATGTTTTTTTAATTCCACACTTTGGGATCTTTTCCACAATGCATTTGAGTATGCCAGTGAGACATGTAAGATAGAGAAAGTTGAATCTCTTTCCATGGAAAAGGGTCAAGGGGTCTCATTCTCCTAGCTTAAGGTCATAGAGTGGACCATTAAGGGTGAACATGGTTTAATAGAATGTGTACAGGGTGGTGAAGTAGCCAAACCCAATGTCTAGTTCCCATAGGGAGATATTAGTTTACGGTTGTCGAAATCAGATCAGGTTGGGAAGAGACAAGGGACACACATGGTACGGTTGTTACAAAACATGACATTAATGAGAAATCAAGAGGCACTCACCACACCACATGCTCCCAAAATATTTTGGGCCAAGGATCCAAAAAAGGGATAATATTTAGGACTCTCGGGGCTGGACTCGTAGAATGAATGTCTGGGAATCCCTATATGTCCCATGAGGTTGGAAATCAAGACACACACAGTTCTAGAAAATGTCGTTTAGTTTAGTGTCCTGCAACAACAATGGTTGGATCTTATGTTTAGGTCTTAGAGCTCAGACCATATATGGAAAGGAGGGAGGGATACATGTGGTGTGGTAATTACAAAACCCGATGTAAACAAGAATAGTAGGAGTCCATATCACACCATGTGCTCCCAAGAGATTTTAGGTCGAGGTACAAAAAATGAAAGTTGGGATGTGCCCAAGGAAAAGTGTGTGGGTGTTCTTATGTACCCAATTATGATGATAATCAATCCGTAGTTAGTTATAGAAGTTTCATGGTAGGGTACCAACACTAGGGACAATATTGTCATGTGGGTCTGGCTCATGCACCAAAAGAAGAATCATTTGATAGATCATGTTTGTACATTAGGATGGATGTGTGTTTTTTTTTGTGAAGCAACAAACCTGGTACAGAGGAAACAAGCATCTCTATAAGGATCAATCCATATGGCCTTGAAAAATGGCATAGTGGGTGATTGATACCAAACATGATATCCCCTCGAGTGAGGTCATCACAATGCTGTTCCATTTTCATCATACTGCCAAGATAATAAATTCATAGTTTAGGGTCGTATGATTGGACCAACCCATGATTTTTAATGCCATGTAGTAAATATGAAAAAGTTTAAAGTCATTTGGGACTAGGAAGCATAGTTTAAAACCATATGTCTTGGACACATATAGAAGAAAAGTAGTTTTTATAGGGGAATTCTCATGGCGTGATAAATAATACCCAATAGGAATGAGGATGAGGTTCACACCACACTGCACAATTCCGTGGAAGAAACCCTAGGCCAAGGGGCCAGAAAAGGTCAGAGAATATGGGGCTAAACTCGAGGATGAAACATCTAGGTGTTTCGACGTGTCCCATGAATATGGGAAACAAGACATATATAGTTCTAAGACTTCATTTTAACATCATGCGGGATGAGAGGCAGGATAGACTAGCTCCTAAAATGGGTGTACGTGGTGAGAGTATTGCAAACCAGACATGAATAAAGACAAAATCCCATAAACGCTGCACTAGGAAATCCTATAAAATTACGGACCAAATGACTGAATTTAAGAGTTAAATAGTGGAACCGGAGCTGGAACCGTAGATGATATTCCCAGGCATTCCTATGTATCACATAAGGATGTGAATCAAGCTGTACATAGTTCATAAAGATGTCATGTTGTTTAACATATTTAGAAAAGGTTGTAGAGAGATCTTAGTTTAAGGTATTAGAGCTCAAACCATTATAAGTGAGGCTCTTTCATATGGGATCAAACCTTGATGAAATCCCTAAGACTACATGATTTGCACTTGATGAGGGAAACAAGGGCAGATAAGGTCTTTTCAACGCAAGGAATACATCGAAAGGGGAAACGATGAAGAGCCTCTAATGGTGCCTCACCATGGCTTCATCCTCTTAATGCACAAAGACACACTGAGGGATAGCACTAAGAGTGTCGAAATTATACATTGACGTGATGGAGTGGAAAAGGATGTGAATCATGCAACCAATATTTACGGCCTAATGGGTGTGGCATGATGATTGATGAAATACATTGACCGTGTTCAAAACACATCATCCATATTGTGTGACCTGAAGTGGGAATACCAAATGAGCATCGACCACTGGCCATATTTCCAACAAGGGGCTTGTATCAATTTGTCATTCAAAATTCTTAGGGATGTTATCCCAAGATGGTAGGAGAGAACTAGGTGCAAGCATACATGCCATTCGGGGGTCCTTTTGAATGTGAAAGATAATGAAATCCCAAATAAAGGGGAACATGAAGCATAAAAATGGGTGATAACATGCCTTTGTAGAATCCAAAACTCTTGGTCCTAAACATGTGTTCTAAATGGAACATTAGAGGACTACCAAAGAGGGTCGAGGGTCCCAATTCAAGAGCAGACGACTTGTGAAGATGAATGAAGAATAGGGGTAGGAAGAGCTCTCAAGAGGGAGAGGTACATTGTGTGGTTGTTAGAAACCCGATGTGAACGGGGTTATAAGCCCACGCCAAACCATGTACCCCCTCCTGGAGTACTCAAGCCAAGGGGCCAGAGAGATGAGGAGGTTTCCAAGAAAGATGGATGTACCTGAAGACCAAATGTATGGGCGTTCTTAGGTATCCCATGATGATATGAATCAAGACTCATGTAGTTCTGTAGATGGCATGTAGTTTGACATCATGCAGTACAGATGATTATTGGAGGGGGGAACATCAACAAGGAATGTGTATGGAGTGGATAATAACCCGACATTAATGAAGACATAATCCCACATATGCCACACCATTCATAATCCCTGGAGAGAACTCGGGCTAAGAGGCTGAGAGAAATAATAAATGAACCTAGGATGGACCTCAAGACAAGATGTATAGGTTTTCTTATGTATCCCATTAGAAGGTCAATCAAGGAATTCATAGTTTTAGAGATGGCATGTATTTTAACATCCCTTGACAAGGATGTTTTAGATCTTAGTTTATAGTCATAGATCTCAGACTGAAAATGCCCATTTTAATGTCATGTGCATGGGACAGATGGGAGGAAAGGGTGAATCATCACGCTTGCCCTGAGGGAAACCACAAGAACAAAAAGATTGATTGAGGATAGCTATTTACTATGTTTGCAACACAGTATCCATATCTTTTCTTGTAATGGGAAAAACAATGAGTGTCGACCACTGACCATATTCCCAATGCGGTAGGAGAGCCTCGGGTCCTAGAATCCATATCGTCTTGGGTCCTTTTGAATGTGAAAGATGATGGAAAACCAAATTATGGGATGCGTAAAGAATGGTAAGACCTATGAGTTTTAACATCTTGCGATAAGGATGATGGATGGAGGGGTGTCTCAAGGGGAAGTACAAAACATGGAAAAAAATCCCGACCAGAATGAGGCCATAGAATCAACATCACATAGTTCAATCCTAGGTGAAAACTTGAGCTAGGGGACCAGAAAGGTTAGGGACCTGAGGTTGGTCCAGGGACAATATTTCCCAGCTAGCTTGTAGTTTATCGTCATTCAAGATGAGTGGTAATTGGTTTTACATCCTTCAACATGGATGGATTATGCAATTTAACTTCATTCGGTGAGGAAAAAACAGTTTTAAGTCATGTGGGAATATGATTATGTTGAATTTTATGTTTGTATTACCTTACCAAATCTCTGAATCCCTCATGAGAAATGATCAGTGTGGGAAACATTAAATGGGATCGGGTTCTCCCTAGTATACAAGGGAACGACAATGAAGGAAATAGATCGGGAAGGTTGATCCCAACTAGACCAACATCAATGCCAGAGGCATGTGGATGTTTGAAAGGATAGAAGGAAAAAATTAATCACTGCAACCAACATTTGGGTTGCATAAGTCTGGTGACAATGATGGAGGATAGTTGTTAACCTCATTTGAAACACATCATCTATATCATGTGACCTGAAATGGGAACAACAAATGAGTGTTGACTGTTTACCATATTCGCAATGCAGGACCTGTATCAATTTTTTTCCAAAAGTCCTTGGGGAAATTGGCCTGAAATGGTAGGATATACCTAGGGCCTAGTATCCATTCCATTCATGGGTCCTTTAAGATGTGAATGATTATGGAAACCCAAACGATGGGACGTGTGAAGCATGAATATTCCTGTTCTGTTTAATTTCATGCAGTATGAATAGAAGAGGTGGATATCTCCAAGGGGGGAATAGATGGTGTGGCCATGATAAACCAGATGTGAATGTGTACATGAGACCATATCACACCATGCATCTTGAAAAGAATATAGGCCAAGGGATGGACCTGAGGGGAGATCTTGAAGTTTGGGGCTGGGCCTACAGTCGAATTGTTTGTGCATTCCGACATATCCCATGATAATGGTAATCAAGCAACACTTAGTTCTAAAAGGGCCATGTAGTTTAACCTTGTGCAGTGAGGATATGGGGATAATAGAAGGATGGGAAAACATGGTGTAATCATTGAGGAACCATATTAAATGTGGCCAAGGAAGTCTACAATACACTGTGTGCGGTCCTCCAAGAGAACTACACCTAAGGGGGGAAGTCAAAGGGAAGGATTTTAATGCTATACTCTAAGACAAAGCATCTGAGATTTCCTATGTAGCCCATGTGGATGGGAATCAATACATATCTAGTTTTTAGATGTTTTCTTGTTTATCGTCACATGGGATAAAGATATAGGGAGATATTAGTTTAATTTCATAGATTTCGGACCATTTCGCATTTTATTGTCATGCAGGACAAGTGCTGGGTACTTTTACATCCATTACCCTAGAAGGATAGGGAATTTTAACTTCATGTGATGAAGATGGAACAGTTTAAGTTCATGAGGGACCAGATAAAGTTTAACTTAATATGGGATAAGATAACATTTAATGTCATGTAGGACTGGTGCCGAGTAGTTTTATGTCCTCCAGCTCGGACAAATCACACATTTTAACGTCATGTTGTAAAGACGTTATAGTTTCTGGTCATGTAGGACCATTTTACTTGGGAAAATTATTGCTTGAGGAATTTAGAATTGATGGGAGGAGTTATAAGCTCACCATCAATGGTAACTAGGGAGTATGCGCCATTGGGGTAAACCTTGTGAGTGATATAAGGTCATTCCCATTTGGGCACCAACTTGGGTGGTTTCCTATTGGGTATCATCATAATTTTCAGGAACAACACTATGCCACCTTGTAAGAAAGAGCATAGGTGAACTTCCTTCTTGAAAGCTCTAGATATCTTGTTCTGGTGCCATTTTAGATTGTGCAAGGAAGAAATCCTGTTCTAATCGAGCACTTCCAGTTTATGAAGACATAATTTAGCTACCTTATCTAGTGTCTTTTGATCGTAGACAACTTTGTTTAATAAAGCAAACTAAATATATATGGGCATGACTTCCACTATTTCATACACCAAGAAATATGGGATCACCTGAGTGGAGTTGAAATTCATCATCTGATAAGCCCAAAGAGAATTGGGGAGTTTATCTAGCCATCTCTTCTTGTTTTGGCCAACCATATTTGGAGAAATGTTAAAGATATTTTATTGAACACCTCATTCTTCCCATTTTCTTATGCATGATAGCGGGATGTATGGTTCGAATGGATGTTGTACATGGAATAAAACTTCTTTAGTTTGGTTGCCTGAAAATTGGTGGTGTTTTTAGTGAGGAAGGCGTTAGGGACTCTGAATTGGTTGATGATATGGGAGCTCACAAATTCAATGACAGAATGGTCGTTGACCTCCTTTAGTGGAACTGCCTCTGCCCACTTGGAAAATAAATCCATATCAGTTAGGATGAATCTGCATTGGTGATCATTCATCGGTAGATAGGACCCCATGACATCGAGTCCCCATACCACAAAGGGCCAAGAGTACTAGGTATTTTGGATAGTTTATAGCATCTTATGCAAAAAAAATTCATGGATTTGGAACACATGGAACCTCTTGGAAAACATGAGATACTCATGGATAATGGTGGGCCAAAAATACCCCATCCTCTAGATCTAGTGAGATATTTTCAGCCCAGTCTAATGAGCCCTGTAGGAACTGACATTAACATCCTAAATGACCCGAGAAATCTCACCTCATTGAATGAAACAGAGGAGAACCAGATCAAAATTGTGTCTGTAGAGGATCAACTCAAGATCAGGTCTACTCTTGATACTTGATGAAGTGTTGTCGTGCATGCTCACAAAAATATTTATACTAAGTAAAGTACAGTGGCAGACCTAGGTTGATCTCTTGAGGAGATGTCATGGTCAATCACTCACTACTTCTAATTAACTTATATATAGATATAATAAAATTTTTAGAAATCAATATTGAGAATTGAGAATGAAATACTAAAATTAAACATGCAATGTAATGAAAACAGAATGAATGCAAAAATAATGATGTTAGACAAAAAGGAGATATTCCCAAGAGAATCACCTAGATTGAACCTTCATCATCTCATTATTAGTTTCAAATTTAATTAATAGAAACAATCCATCATATGTGTGGATATCCTCTTCTATTTTTTGTTGTGAATATACAATGCTCTCAACGATCACCATGAGATTGCACATCCACCTCCTCGATCGAGGGAAAATATTATAGAATAGGAAGTTAATTCTCAGGTGGAAGTGGAGACACAATGGTGCCTTACCCTCTAAAATCCCCCTTGACCTAACTCTAATAAAAAAAGAAACATTGAACATTAATATGCAATGACTTGGGTTGAACATTGGATTGATCCCCTAGGATGTTCCTCAGGTTAGTTACTCATGACCATGAGTATAAGAGATAATGGTGGAAAAGAATGGGGTGGAAGAACAAAAGGTAAAAAAATGATAATGAGATGAATAAAAGAAAAATATATTAAAAATGCATAATACTAATACAATTTAATGAAACTTCAAAACAATGGAAAATGGCCACACAGAAGTTCCAATGCTTTGAGAAGAGGTGAGGATACATATTTATAGGGAGATGAGGTGAAAGAATTATCTCCAAAATAAACCTCCAAATGATTCAGCATGTATGTCCCATTAAATGGCAGAATTTGTAACATATTTATTCATAAAATATGTTCCATAATGTATCCTCCTTGCACCCTCAAAATATGATATTTATTGTCTCTTTGATGTAGGAGGTACAGGCGATTTAATCAAAGCCATTTAATCTATCCATTTGACCCGCCAAATTTTAAATTCTTCAACTTTCTGTGACATTATCTCCCTCCAAACCATCTATTAAAACGTTTTTTACTTAATGAAATTTGTTCCAAATGTAATTTCGTGTCTCTACACAAATTATGAGCCATTTTGGATTATTTTCATGATGTTATTAATTTATTATCGAATTGAACCATTTCTGCTATGTGAGATCTTTCGTGTTCCACATGTTTTGTGCATTCCCATAATGCCTTAATGAGGGTATTTTGACTTGAAATTCATAATGGACGCGCCTTATTTAATCTTATTTCCTTTCCATATAGGTGGAATGAATTTGGAGGGGTTTTTCGCGGAGTTATGAATCCATTACGTCGGTGTGTCCCATTCTGTCCACCCAAAAAAATCTTCAACTACATTGATTTTTTACGGCCTCTAGGTGATCGATTCAGCCCCTGGTCCAGAAGACAAAAATGAATGAAATTAAATAAGGATTCTAAAAAAATTAATCAGAAAATTTGGACATAAAATTTTTGAGAAATGAAAAAAATACCCCTGTGATAACAATTTGTTAAAATTGCAGAATTTAGGTCATTTTTGCATTTGAGTTCAAAATAAAACTAAAACCTAAAAATGTGACAATTACCCATACAATAAAACTATGGTGGTATTATAAAAAATTATTTATAGTATAAAATATATGAAAAATTGAGCTTCATCACTCCCCCATACTTAAACATTTCACCCCTGGTCAATCATCTTATACCCAAATCAAATTCCACACAACAATCAAAAATGAGAAAATATCTGTGATCTTATCCAAAATAGAAGTCCATCATGTATCGTATATAAAAAACAAGCCTCTACCATTTTCATTTAAATCATTAAAATTTGTTCAACCTCATAAATCAATCCATCTACAAATCACTACCTACCTCACATTGAATTTTATGTCACTCTTCACTCAAGAGAAATTGAATCTGGAGTTATACTCATACTTGAATATCGCATGTATCTCCATAGGTTTGTGAAAATACTCATTTATACACAACATGAAACATGAAAATGAATTAAATCATGAGAGCCTTAAATAATTGTTCAAATGATTTTTTCTCTTAGGTTTGGTGGGAAAATTATTGAAAAAAGTTTCAGGCTAGAAAGAGGAGGTTGGACTTTTAAGTACAATGCATGATTAATTCAAGTGAAAACACAAGAAATTCCTGTCTCAATCCAACATGAAAATGTGGAAAATCAAAACCACCCCTCTTTTATGACATTTTACATGATCCAATCAGTGATTATAATGAATGATATCATCTAAGTTCTCCCTTTTGTTTTAAAGCTCCAGAAAGGCACAACTTTATTTTCATTTTTTTATTTTTTTTTATTTTTTCATCACGGAGGATGAGATAAAAATTGAATACAGTGAATTAATGACAATTCATGCCATTTATTTGTGAGAGGGACATGATTCATAAATGAATTTACAATTAGGAATTCAAGCTCACCTCCATTTTTTTCATTTTTTTTGAAGGAGAAATGGATGAAACAAATAAAGCACAATTAAATGATGACACATGCCCAATTATCTTATTATCCATTTCCCAAAGTATTGATACACACCTTGAACCACCCATAAATGATACAAATATCAATGAACACACACGAAAGGACCTTCCCCCACACTCAAACTTGAAAAAACCATGCAAAAATACTAAATGTGCGGGTAGGTAAGGAAAATTTGGCTTGTAATGTGGCTTAATCCTATAAGTAATTTCTTCACATCTAAGGGCATACAAAGGATAAATGTAAAGGTGGGTCTCAAGAAAAAATGATTCTATCCAAATAGATGTGTTAATAATTTCAAATACGTTCCATGAAATCCAAAGCTTCGAAACAGAATATTCACAAATTCTGGTACTCACACAAAAAATCAAGTTTCTCTCAAGAAAGTGTAGGTATTAAGAAGAATATGTAAAAGTGGTTTAGAATACCTCACTTGATTGGAAAAATATTTTGAGTCGGTGTTTCATGGGCATGGATTTCCAAAATCAGTCAAACTCATAAAAATGATTGACAATCCAATTCAAGAAAATTGTTTTCACATCAACAATCATTTAAAATTCATTATTTTAAAAATCATTTCAACTCTTTCAAAATCAATTGATGTGTGAAAAGTGATAAGAATATTCATCAAAGCTCAAAAATCCTAAAAATGTAATAAACAGAAAATGAAAAGAACACAAGAAGAACTAAGAAGGTTGAAACTCCCCCACACTTAAATTTTAATAACCCTCATTTCAACTCAACAAATTATAAATATAAAGGTAGAAAATCCAAGGGAATGAAAGATACAACCTGAAATTATTTTTGAAGTGGATGAATTGAGTTAAGATTCTAGAAGCTACCACTTTAAGACTAAAATAATGAAATGAAAATACATAGGAAAAATAAATAAAAATAATGAGAAAGGGAAAAGAAAATAGATAATGATTGGTTTAAACCCCCAAGAGGATGATAGATTTTTACTGCCCCTAGTCAGGCAGTTTCAGTGGATTATCCCCAATAACAAGGTGTGTGTGGTTTCATTGAGATGAACCACTACATGTGAGTTTTCACAATGTCCATGATTAAACACTGAAAGTAGAGAAACCCAAAGAAGATAAGAAAGTTCCCAACCCCCGAGAAAGAATAAAGAAGAAATTTGAGGTTCGAAGTGGGAGTGAATAAAAGATAAGGGTGCTCCCTGTTATCATCGGTGGTGTCCTCCTCCATATGGTATGAAAATCTTTGTTTAGGAGGTAGTCACACCACCATCTTCTCCATATATTCTTCTTCAATCACCACCACTTGACTGGTCTCTTCTTTAATATCCATAGTATTTCCTATTTGTGTTGTATCAAAAATTTCAATGCAATAGAAGTTAGAAAACAATTCAGTTTGAATAAGATTAAAACACGATGAATCAATAAATAAATCTTCCCTTTCAAGTATGTCAGATTGGAAATTGATCACTTCAGGAATGACCATTGACAACTCAATCTCAATAGGTGCATCTTCTTCATTATCTTCAAAATCAAGAGAGAGGTAGAATGTTTCTGATGTTTCACCATCAAGGATGGGAAGATCGTGTTTCAAGTTATCTTCGACAATGTTATTCCAAGATTCTTCCAAATAATTTTGATCTCCCATGAGTGCATCAGCAGAAATGTGTACTTTTGGGACCTCCTCGATCAATGTTTGAGTGTGGGATTATGTGATTAGTTCCATTATAATTTCTTTCTCACCCACCTCAGGTTATTTAGCATAAAAATGATTGGTGAAATATCATCCACCACTCGTTGTGTTTCAGGTTCTGGATCAGGTTCGGGTTTCTCCTGGGATGTGCAAACATATTCTGCAATCAATTCAAATTGGCTCTCCAATTTTTTCACTTTATCACTAATCCTATGAAACTAAGCATCAAGATTATTGTAAACATTTTCTTGTACTTGAGATTGGTCAGTCCATGCATAATAATCATAATTTTAATACTTCATGAGCAAAGAAGATTTTTTTAGTTTTTAAAATTTATGATTTTTTTGTTGATTTTTTTAAATGAAAGGAAAATTATTTAAAAAATGTGAATAAAAATAGTGAATGAAATCCACTTTGCTCCTAGGAAACGACGGCAGTTTGATGATGCATTTTCGTGCACGCTCTCAAAAATATTTATACTAAGTACAACACAGTGGCTGACCTAGGTCGATCTCTTGGGGAGCTGTCATGGTCAATCACTCACTAATTATAATTCACTTATATATATATATATAATAAAATTTTCAGAAATGTATATTGAGAATTGAAAATGAAATACTAAAATTAAACATGCAATGCAATGCAAACAGAATGAATACAAATAGAATGATGTTAGACAGAAAGGAGATATTCCCGAGAGAATCACCCAGATTGAACCTTCATCGTCTCATTATTAGTTTAAAATTTAATTAATAGACACACTCCATAGTATGTGTGAATATCCTCTTCTATATTTGTTTGTGAATATACAATGCTCTCAATGATCGTTGAGAGATTGCACATCAACCTCCTCAATCGAGGAAAAATATTATAGAAGAGGAAGTTAAGCCTCGGGTGGTAAGTGGAGACACAAAGGTTCCTTACCCACTAAGATCTCCCTTTACCTAAATGTAATAAAATAAGAAATATTTAAATTTAATATGAAATTACTTGGGTTCAACACTGGATTGATCCCCTGGGAAGTTCCTTGGGTTAGTTACTCATGATCACGAGTATAAGAGATAACGGTGAAGAGAATGGGGTGGAAGAACAAAAGGTAAAAAATTATAATGAGATGAATAAAAGAAAAATATATTAAAAATTCATAATACTATTAAAATGGATAAAAAACTACAAAACAATGGAAAATGGCCACACAGAAGTGCCAATGCTTTGAGAAGATGTGAGGACACATATTTACAGGGAGATGAGGTGAAAAAATTCTCTCCAAAATAATCCTCCAAATTATTACGCATGTATGTCCAATTAAATGGACGAATTTGTAACATATTTCTTCACAACATATGTTCTGTAATGTCTCATCCGTTCACCCTCCAAATATGAGATTTATTTTCTCTCAGATGTTGGAGTTATGGCCGATTTAATCAGAACCATTTAATCTGTCCATTTGACCCGCCAAATTTCCAATTCTTCAACATTTCGTGACATTAATTCCCTCCAAACCGTCAATTCACACGTTTTTTCCTTAATAAATGTTCTTCCTAATGTACGTTCTCTTCTATACACATAATATGAGCCATTTGTTATTACTTTTAGTGAAGTTAGGAATTTATTACCCAATTGAACCGTTTCTACCTGGTGAGATTTTTTGTCTTTCACATGTTTTGAGTGTTCCCATGATGACTTAATGAGGGTATTTTGACATGAAAACCATTATGGACATGCCTTATTAAATATTATTTCCTTTTCAGCTGGAATAATTGCATTTGGAGGTGTGTTCTCCGAGTTATGAATCCATTACGTCAGTGGGTCCTATTATGTCCGCCCAGAAACATCTTCAACTTCATTGATTTTTATGGCCTCTAGGTGATCGATTCAGCCCCTGGTCCAGAAGACAAAAATAAAGAAAATTATATAAGGATTATACCAATATTTTAATCACAATATTTGAACATACAATTTATGATAAATGACAAAAATACCCTTGTGATAACAATCTGTTAAAATTGCAGAATTTAGGCCATTTTTGCATTTGAGCTCAAAATAACACTAAAACCTAAAAATGTGACAATTACCCAAAGAATAACACTATGGTGGGATTATAAAAAATTATTTATAGTATATAATATATGAAAAATTTAGCTTCATCAATACTAAACTGTAATGTGTGGCGTTGAATTTTCCCACGCTCATCTCGATCTGTCAGAAGATTGACATGCTTGAGATACTCAACAAAGGGGTTCCTCTAGTCGATAACCACATCTAAAGATGTGACAGGGGTCATTGAGGTCCTAACATGGAGGCTTCGGTGGTAAGGTGGAATACCTATGGGATTTCAATATCAACTATAATGACTTGGGAGATGAATCTCTGATGCACCACATGAATAACCAAGTCAAGATAGTCAGGCTCTACAAGGGATGCAGTGAGGCTATCCAAGGCATTAGCTCAACCATTATATGAATGAGGGACATGAGTAACCTCTATGAGGGATGGGAACCAGGCCATAAACTGGACGGTACGTTCCAATAGTGGTACAAGCTCTGGATTCTTTACAATATAGTCAACATTAATCTTTATAATGACTTGTTTGGAGTCCTCCATCACATGTATGTGTGGAATATCAATTTTGAGGGCCATCTTGAGACCAATGATGAGAGCCTGGTACTCTGCCTCATTGTTGGTACAACCTTCTGACAACTAGACTGAATATGGAAGAATAACTTGTGCTTCATGATTAAGGCGATACCCAGTCCCACCCTGTTGAGTCTAAGATCATTGAGTCATCTTCCAGTAGGGCTTTCGGATGCACCATCAATGTGAATTTTCCAATATGGAGTGGATTCATCCACCGAGAGGATCATCTCATAGAGAAGATAGATATCTAAAGATTGGTCTGTGGGATCTGGATGGGGGAAATGAATTTGTCCAATGCTGGTCCCTTAATGGCCTTCTGGAGGAAAAACCTGGTGTCGAAATACTAGTGGAACACTTCCCACTGAGCTTGATGTCCTGTCAAAATGGGGAGGATCAGAATTTACATTAGGGGATCCATTCTAGACACTAGTTTTATCTCATGATGCTACAAGTACTGTCTCAATTTCTACACTATGAATACCAACACGAGGAAGCTCTTCTCAATAGGGGAATATATGTTCTAAGTATTGAAGAGCATGTGGTATAGAAATTATGACATGTTCTCTATCCCTTCGTTGTTTTTATAGGTGATAAGGGAACTGAGATATCGCTCCATAGTGGTCACGTAATGGACCAGTGGCTTTCCAGAAACAGGTGGTATTAGAATCAGTGGATGTAATAGTTACTACATGATTCCCTTGAAAGTAGTATAACACTCCTCATCCCACTGATAATCAGAACCTTTCTTCATGACCTGGGAAAAAGGGATTACACTTTCCAGCTACATTCATGATTAATCGATGTATATAGGATAAGTGGCCTTGAAATCCTCGAATCTCCCAGATGTTTCATGGATGATACAACTAGATCATGGTCTTGATCTTCTCCAAATTGATCTATATGACTCTGTATCTGAAAATGAATCCAAGAAACTTTCCAGAGGTAACCCCAAAGGCACACTTCAAGGGGTTCATTTTGAGATGGCGGGATCGGAGGAAGCTGAACACTTTATTGAGATATTAGATATGTTTCTTACATTGGAATGATTGGACCACCAGATCATCAATGTAGAATTCAACCAATGTCCATAGGATTGGATTAAATATGTGATGCATGTAATGTTGAAAGGAGGAACCTATATTTTTTATACCGAAGGGAATTACCTGGTAGTAAAAAGTACCTTTTTGGGGCCTTGAAGGATGTAGACACTTCGTCCTGTGGGCCATTTGGATATGTTTATACTCAAAATGCCCATAAATGAAGGAGAGATCCAGGAACCCAGTGGTGGCGTCAATCAATAGTTCTGTCATAGGAAGGGGAAAATCATCCTTTGGATGGTGATGTTTGAGATCTCAAAAGTCGATGTAGACTCTAATATATCCATTCGCCTTCCTAACGGGCACATTGTTGGCTAACTATCTTTGGTATTGAAACTTCTTGATGATGTTGGATCTGATGAGTTTATCAACCTCACCTTGACCATGGCATCATGAGAAGGGTGCATCTTTCTGGGAGGTTTTTTAAACCTGTAATGATTCATTGGAAGACTAAGGTGGTGGACGGAGACCTAAGGATCTAGTCCGGGAATCTCATCATAACTCCCAAAAAATACAACACAGTGTTTCTTTAGGAAGTCCACATATTGTTTTTACTCTTAGATAGGCATAGTGGTACTGATCAATGTGGGTTTTGGATCCTCCTCGTTACCGAGGTTCACCTGTATCAATTCATCTCCATGGTGGAGTAACCCTCTTTGAATCCAGGAGGATCACCCTCTAAATTCTCTTCCTCACATATGGAGAAGGGATCCTCAACGGGAGGTGATTTCTCCAAGTCGTTAGATCCTAATGTTCCACTGGTTCCATGCTAAGTAGTGGTGGACATCACATCAAGAGACTCATGTACTGTTGAAACCATAGAGAAGAAAGTTGTTGACTAGACCCCCTCTATCCTTCATCCCAAGGGGCCATGCTTGGTGATATCAAAGAAATAGCAGCACGTCGGCTTGATTCAGTTTATCCCAGCATGGAGAAACAAGACAGTGTGATGTATTGTCATTTCTATGGGACGGACATCCCGATACCTTATGGGAGTAGGGGGCTTGGGGATCAACCGAGCATAATTTGTATAGGAAGATGAGGTGATATCATCACATCCATTAAACTTGGTAATGTGCTTCCCTCTCACTCTAGTGACAAGAAATGTTTCCCCAAATATGGGGTGATGGACTCCAATCGGTGGATCGAGAAACTGTACACATCGTTCAGGTCTTCCCACTGGTCTGTTGCAGCCGTAGCGGGTTCAAACTCGCTATCCTGGATCTGTTTGTCCTTTATCTTGAATAGTCGGCATCCACGTAGTGAGCTTCACAAGAGGAAAATGGTGATGCTTCAACTTATAGTATGCCTACTCGACCATTAAAGGGGTAATTAAGGAATTAGTGACACAAAAAAGGGATTTCCCTGTGCAGGTGGAACCATGGTCATCCCATCAATGCACTGTAGGCAGTGTCTAGCGGGACAACCATGAACTCAGTGTTGGAAACTAGGGCACTGAACTAGGTCTTCAGGCATATCTTATTGACCATCATCTATTCCTTCCTGTCATAACCTTGAATATTCATGTCAGAGGGACTCAGATCATCCTCAGACATCCCCATGTTATAGAGTGTCTTTGTTAGGATAAGGTTGATCCCAGAGCCTGTGTCAACAAGACAACAATGGACCTCCATGCCATTTAAGTGTACAGTGATATAAAGTGTGTGGATATTACCATATATAGAAGATCCTTAATCATCTCTAGATAAATAGATAACCCTCTAACAGTCTACATGCTCGTCGACTTCAGAATGGAATGATTTTGTAGCTGATACATCCATCTCAAACTAGAAGAGATTTTTAAAGCCTTGGAAAGGGATTTATGAATATCTGTAGAAAGTTTAAGGTCCTTAAAGATATAGAGCCCTGTAGGAATGCTGAAAATATGCTTAAGAACATCATACTTCTATACCAAGCGTGAAATCCTACTGATAGGAGGTTGTTCTATGACAGGAGGTACGATGGGACCTTCGGGATAAACTGATGACCAGTAGGTGTTGGGAATGTCCCACTACTCGCTATTCAAAACCCATGGAGTGACTATCAGATAAGGGATAGATATATGAGGTCAGTCCATAGTATAATGTGGAATATCGTGACATGGTCAGGGAGGCTCCACCTGATCAAGCATCACAAACGGTGGTGAAGGCGGACCTGATGAAACAAGGTGAGAAGGTTGCATGTGCTGAGCTCTGTACTGGGCCTATTTTTTGGTTTTTGTTGCATGCATAGAATGGATAGAAGTATTTATTGGTGTATTTTGATGACCCACATAACCACAACTCTATCGATGCTGGCAGTGACTGGGGACATTAGGGGGATCCGTCTAGTGCACCTCATCGTCGAGAACCATATAGGGGTTTACTAGCTTCATAGTATTAATGAAATTGCACTTGTGATAATCTCATGAATAATCCTCCAACACTAGATGAATCATGGGGGTAATCTCCATTTTGGGGGCATGAAGTCACCGAGAGTATGGGATGATGATGGTATTAGTGGGGAGCATTGTTTTCCCTTGTGCTGCTGACGTTGGCCCTTCTGGGAGTAGGAAGGCTGGGACGCCAACATAGAAGTCGTAGTTGTGGATAACGCATCGACTTCTAAAGGCTCGGGTTGATTCAAATGTGAACTGATAATTCCATGGGCATGGGTAAAAGTATTATGAGCTATCCATTCATCATATTGTTCAGATCCATAGTTAGGAACCTGCTGCCACTCACCTTTGTTGTCATTGTTTCCATCAGGCTGTATAAATACACATGTCGCTTGTGCCATTTTTGGGCCTAAACTAACTACATTGTTATCAAATTAAGCTTGAATCTAGTCTTTAAACACATATCACTACTTGATGTTGTTCTCCATGATCTAGTTATAGGGGAAGTAATTAGGGTGATTAGTGAGATCCACTTCTTCGGGCCTCCTGTATTCCAGAAACCATAGAATTACCTATTCCAAGGCATATCAAAAATAATCAGGGACCTGATCTTTATTGAAAGAGTAGTTCTGATACCTTTTATCCATGAAGGGGGATATAAGATCCTGGACTTGAAGAGGGGATGAAGGATCTTACTGAGGAGGTGAAACCTGGTTATCTCACTTGGGTGCTGGCGGCACGTTACGTGGGGGTGCCTATCAGTTATGGGGTGTTCCTTGCTAGGCCGGAGGCTGTGCCTGAGGAAGTGAGCCTTTGTGAGACTGTGGAGTTGGATCCACCTTTAATAACTCTAGTTTCCTGGGAGCCTCTATTTAGGTCACCATGGCAGGCTCGGCCTTAGAGGCCATTCTCGTGGGAATTATAGGGGCAACAGATATGCATGCTTGGCTTACTACAAGGCTTCCTCTAGACACTAGGCCTTAATAGTGAAATCCTAGAACCACCCGGGGTAATTATGGGTGATGAGAGAGGGTACCAGTTCTGTTTTTACATTCCCCTCACACATTTTTAGTGGTTTTTCCTTAGTCAGTGGCATATCAAGGGATTATGTTAGTCCTTTCAATCGGGTGACAATGTCTGCGACGTACTTGTCAGGACTCTGCATGCACTTGAAGAGGTCTTGAATACTAGTCTTTTGGGTGGTAGAGATGAACGGGTAAATAATTTTCCTATGAATATCTTCCTAGATGGATACTTACCTAATGGGAAGTTAGCTAAAGTAGACAAACATATGCCCTTCAATGTTTTGTACAAAACACTAGAGTTTAGCGGCCTCTTGTTGTGATGGAGTCCCCATCATGGGTTTACACCTTGAAATGGAGTGGACCATATGCTTCAATGGGTCACCCATCCCATTAATGGTGGAGAAGGTGGGGTTTCTGATACCATGGGGTGCTGACATATTATCCACCCATGTCGAATATGGCTAGACATTAGGTGTAATTTCTACCTATCACGTTTCCAACTCCTCAAGACGAGCAATGAGTGCCTCCATGGGATCATCTAGGCGAGGGTTCCTATATTGATGAGGATCCCTGAACACCAGTTCATTAGAAAGTTATTCAACATAATAAATCATCCAAGTGGATCATGAAGTGGCTGGTGGGATAACCTGTGGAGTAGTTGGGGGAACCTGAGTTTGATCTTGAAGATTATCGTGATGCTTATGTAGATTCGGTGATACATATCGTGCCCTCTTTTCATGCGGATCATAGCCAAGTCGACCATACGGCATTGTTGGCCAATATCTTCAAAGGTTTCTGGAATCTTGGGGTAATCTACTCACCAATAATAGAGGCAGAAGTGCGTATCCCATAGGGTTTGGTTAAAAAACGTGACTTCCTCTTTGGTAAGTGATTTTGGAACACTGAAGTTCATTCTTGCAATTGGATAGAAAATATCTGGAAAATGGTCTTCTGCAAAGATGTACCACAAGATCCTCATCTCAGAATTGGGGTCTGACACTTGGTTTCCCCATTCTTCTAGTGGGGGCGGATGGGGAACCAGAATCGGAACTAAAAAAACCAATGATATGGTAGACTGGATGGAGGAGAATACAGTGAACGGGTTGACAAGACACTGCATCTTGTGCTATCTAACAAAGTATGCATTGAATGAACCACCACATCCCAATAAGATGAACTAGAAATCACAGCATCCATCATAAGGTATTTGGTTACTGATGGTGGGTCATTATTATGCTCATCCTCCATCGGTCCCTAGAATAACTATCCATGATCTCTGGCTGAGGTAGAGAATGACCATGTTGACAATAGGGAGGATTTCACGTCCAGGTCCTGGAAAGAGTTCAATTATACCTCCTCCTGGATGTATATTTGATGGGAGGTATGGATCTAGAGTACCTTGTATTCTAGAAGTATGAGGCTTATACTCCTCGTTCCTACCCTATCCCTTGACATGAATGATCGGGTTGAGGGTTTCATCATTTAATCGTACTCTTTCTCATAGTCTAAAAAGAAAATAGGTTTATTGTTGTCTGAAAATTCTCAGTATTCTTCTTATGGTAGCAACGACCCACCTTCATACCCCAGGATGGTTCTTCAGGACATGGTATGTTTTTAAAAAAAGGAAGACCTTTTTCCAAACTGATGCTGGGGTGGATAGTACATCCTCTTGGGTGAGCTGGGGTGCAAGGGACACCTGAAAAAATGTCAAAGGGAATATGGGGGGACCTTAGTGTCTGCTAGATGATGCACAGGGGGAGGAATCTCTATGGTAAGTGATAGAGTGGCTAGGAACTATTCTGGAATAGGTAGTAGCATGGGAAATATCTCTAGGCATGTTCCCCCTACCAGTGGCGACACGAGGAGAGCCTCTGTACTAGTCAAACTGAACACGGGGAAGACCTCCATGTTGGGAGCCAATAAGAAGAGGTAGACCTCTTCTTATCAGATTTACAGGATGAAGAGGACCTTCTTTTGTTATTTTAAGAACATAAGGAATACCCCCATGCTGATGGTTGTCCTGATGAAGAGGATATTCACATCAACGACCTCTGAAAGGAGAAACAGTTCCATTCCTTGGATCACGGGTGCGAGGGAAACTTTCATGTGGAATGCTGGTGCGGTGGGGAGGACCTTCAATCAGACTGATGGTGGAATGGGGATGACCTCCATATTGATATTGGGAATGGGGAGTAACTATGCTCTCATTGGTGGTGGCATGGGGAGGACCTCTGTATTTTATGTTAACACTGCGAGATAGCCCGCAACGGGCACCGCTTGTGTCGGCAACCCAGAGAGTCCTCTCAACCTTCCTATGGGGTAGTTGGGGCCTCGATCCATGTCGGGCATATAAATTTACCTATTCATCCTAAATAGAGTATTTATGGTATGTTTCAGAGGTGTACCAGGCCACAGTAGCCATTTATGATGACGCCCCTATGCGGGCATCCTTCTTAACTTGAGCCCAACATTGGCGTTGGGTTAACCGGAGTAGGTTTGGTGGTTCAAGTGTACAAATCACATGCTCCTTAGCCTCTAGGGTCAGGTGGTGGCACTTACACTACCTGGTGGGTGCCCTTATTGGTGTCCCTCGGGACAAGGTTACAGTTGGGTTATCCCTTAAATCTCTCAACTCATTGGTATTGGGGAGGGAGTTGTCAAAGTGGTCTAGAGAGGGGATCCTAAAACAATTATAGGCCAGAGTGGGGATCAGTTGATCCCTGCACGACCCTTGTGGTGGTGGTGACAACAATGCATAAAATCCTCTTGGTCTTGTTGATCCATATCCTAGGTTTGGATAATCCCCTCTTCATAGTAACACCAAACGATGTCATTAATTACCCTCCTCTGAACGAGTTCATGTGGGGAGATTGGGCATGGACACCTAGTAGCCGTGGATGTGGGGGACCACTGTAGAGGATATGAGGCCATGTGGGATTTTTGCGTTGATGTTTCCCTGGCCCCTATTTCTGTGGGTGGGTGGTGATCAGTTCTCTATCATAACTTGGGTCTTGAAAAGCCAGTATACTCAACCATTAGAGCTGAATGAAGGAAACTGGTGACCAGTTCCCCAGTGCCATACCATATCCCATTGTTAATAATAAGGATGCATGCTGAAAATGTCGTAGACTGGGATGTACCATGTTCAATTTCCCCAATCATTGTTGAGTTTCACGCTAGGCCCACTATTTTCATGGCGGGACCTGGCACCTGGTAATTGGATTCAAGGACATGCTTATCCACTAATGTCACGAACACTACTAATAACTAAATTGAGGATAAGAATTTCATTTTAGGTTCACAATTTATGATTTTGATGCTTTCGTCGGGGGATGAATCCTTTGGTGGAGGGTGCACTGATTTATTGCCCTGAATTCCCACTTTCCAAAGGCAGGTGACATCTGTCACTTATTTAGGGACATTTCCTACTTGATCAAAACAGGATGATGGGATGTTAGTTCCTCCTGTGGATTCCTCCTTAGAAATCATCACTTATTCTAGGTCTCCCTTATATATTAAGACATTTTTATGAAACTCTTCCTTATGCCATATCTTTTTTGATGAAAGTTAATTACACCTCTTCTGTCAAGACATTCCAAGGGGTCAAGATAGGGCAGCAACATTTGGTTGGGGGAGTATTCACGTTGGACATCGCTAGCGTGTCTATATTCTGAAACACAACTACGTCTGAGTTTATTCCCCTTATGATAGGGCTTCTCGAGGGTGCAGAAGCTCGAGGCATTCCATGTTGAATGTGGGGAGTTATTTTCCATTGGCATGTCCTTGATGTTTTCCTCAGCATTCCATTATTAACACATGGTATGTCGTGAGTTTAAAATCTTAAGGAGATTGATCAGACTCATCGGAACACTAATAATAGTGTATAAGATTGGTGCAACCCTATGAGGGAGAAGTTAAGAGTCCTATTAGATAGGTGGATCACAACATCTAATGAAGAAAAATCTGATATTTCCTTGGTCCATATAAATGAGACACCAGGGTTTATCATTGGCCAAGATTGAACCTCAGGGATGTTTTCTATGCACCCTTTCTCGATAGATCGGGATCAAAGCCCACATAGTTTGAAGGGCGAATCATGGAATTGGGGTGTTCAAAAAGTACAACAACCCAATGACATGTTTTGGGATACACATGGTTAGCGACTCGGGTACTTCTTGGGGAAGTGAGAAGGTGGATGACATGATCTCACTGGGATGTGGAAGCCTGGGTAAAACTAGGATGGGTGATGAATGGTTGAGTGAAGTTGATGGAGAATGAAATGAAACTAATGTGAAGATGATGGCAGTGTTTGGATTTAGACTTGAAGAGACATACTACCTATCCCTGTAGTATGGAATCAAAGTCCACGTAGTTCAGTGGGGCGACGGGACACCTGAGGAGGTGTCCTGTGAGAATGGATGTATAAATGGGACCCATAGAAAATAGAACCTTCAGGATGGGGCATGATCTTCCCAGAACATAGGAGGCTCAAGGGAGAGATGACGATAGGATCTGAGTGATGGGTTTAAACCTCAGGGAGGCTTTCTACCTATCCCCGTGATAGATAATGAAAGTCCACATAGTTCAAGATGGGCCATAGACTCTGGGTGTACACATAATACAATGACCCAACGATATAATGGGGCTTATGTGTTGTTAGCATACCGAGTTGGTCTAATTCATGAGGGGAGGACCATGGATGTGGGTCCCAACAAAGGGGACTACAATGTCTTACCATCGATTATAGAATACAGTGGCCTACCACTGGTTGGGGGATACAACGAATTACCATAGGTTGGTGGATACAATAACTTATCGCTGGTTGGGGGATACAATGGCTTACCACTAGTTGGGGGCTACAATGTCTTACCGCTGGTTGGGGGCTACAACGGCCTACCGCTGGTTGGGGGCTACAACGACATACCAATGGTTGAGGTTGAGCCTCAGAAAGGCTTCTTACGTACCCTTTCTAAGAGACAAGAATCAAACCCCATGTAGTTCTAAGTTATATAGTTTAATTTCATGATGGATGAAAATGGCATACATTTTAACGTCATGCAGGATGGGGGTGAACCGACATGAGGTGGTTGGGACAGATGGGTGTTGGGATTGAACCTCAAAGAGGATTTTTAACAACCTTTATTAGAAAGGGATAGGATCAATGTTTGCATAGTTCAAAATGGGGGATACATTTTGACGTCATATGGGATGATGGTGGACCAACGTGAAGTGGTCAAGACCAATGGGTGTTGGGCTTGATCCTCAAAGAGGCTTCAAACATAAATATCTTGGAAAGAGAAAGGGTCAAAGTCCATGAAGTTCTGATTGGGGACTTAGGACTTACATTCTTGGGTGTCCCAAGAAGGATTCCATGGTCAATGATTACTCTAAGCACACGTGAGTCATGCTAAGTGTGAGAAACAAGAGGTATCATGGTCCTGATGATCACTTCGCGAAAGGTGCGTATATAGGGATTGAAGCAGGGCTTATGTGTCCTTAGTTTCCCAAAGAGGAAACAAAGTTTTATTCATTTTTAGTGTATCAAGGAGATAAGGATTGGGACTTACATCAGGATGGAGGCCTGATTGTGACAAAGACTAGAGGGAGAGTAATGAGGTTACGAGGGCCCTGGTGCCCATCTCTCTTATTGTCTTTGGAACAAAAAAAGAGAGGAGGATAATGGATGATACCTTCCAAAAGAATGGATTGGGGCTTACAACAAGATAGTTTCTCATCCCCATAGATAGATTTCCTTCCATGAAAGAGGATCTCATTCCTTGTGAGGAAGATCTCACTCTTGTGGAGATGAGAAGTTGTAGAGAATTTCTGAGATGGGGCACCCCTTGTATATTGCATGGGGAGAAGCCATAGTTTAATGTCATGTGATAAAGATGATAGTTATTGGAAGTTTAACATCCTACATCTTGGATGAGGAAGGATCACTCTACACCCTTAGGACTTACGTAACTAATACCCAACAACCCTTGGGGAAGGGAAGGCATCAGAAATTCCCTAGTGAGGCGGTGTTATGGAGAGATCCAATTAGTGGATCATGTTATCAAGGCTATATGAAGAAGCAATAGTTGTTAGTGTGCCTATGCGAAGAAGTATGAGGCTATGAAAAACAATATGAAGCCCTGCCCAAGGGACCTTGAAATCACTTTGTACAAACCTAGAGGGTCATATGGGAAAAGTATTTTTGAAGTAAATGGTTTCACAGGAAAAGATCTTGTGAATAATTAGTGCTCTATGTAGTAGAAAGACTCTGTAAAGGGGTATGATTCACGAAGTGGTTTCCCTATCCTAGGAATAGGGTATATATGGATATGAAGGGTGCTTTGAAAAGTAAAAATGATTTCACATAGTAGGACTTTGCAGAGCATGGGTTCCTTTCAAAAAATTGAACTGTGAAGAAATGTACTTTGCGAAACATAGTGAACCTGCCTTAACATGTGGTTCACATGTGAATGTAAGGTACTTAATGAAATATTTGTTCTATGTGAAGACCCGAGTCCCATTAGGGATCTACTTCCTTCGCGATGGTTGGTGGGATCTGTGAAGGGAATCCCTGCTTGAAGAGGGGTAGTCTTTGAGCTAAGGGTAAGGTACTTCACAATGATCAAGTACATTGAACATAAATTTTTTTAGTGAATCCTAGAGCAGAGGTTGATTTAAGAGTTGAGTTCTGAGAAGGATAATGGTTGGGGTATCCGTCCTTTAGGTTTGAGGGAATCCTGGTATTTATAGGCGAGGGGCGGTGCAGAGCTCTGAAAGCTCATTGCGAATCCATGTGGCACTCTATGATTGGCTGCGGATTACGTCAAATTTTTTGTAACTGTGGATTTGAACGCCCTTCCCTCTTCAATGAAGATCCATCCTTAATTCCCTATACGACTCTTATAGAGGCTTCTATCAAGTTCCAAAGGATTGTAGAGGCAGTCTAGTTGCCTCTGCAGTGTGGATATCCGGGTCAGTTTCATCTTAACCATGGAGCCTTCTGCCTCTTTTACTCTACAGTTACCACAAAGGGGGTTTCTGCTTCACACTGGCTGTAGTGCTGGTGGGGGGGGGCTCCATGAAGGTCGCGCTGCACAATGGTTCTACGAAGGAGATTCATGAGGCAACCCATTTTGTACTAGTTTCCTCTTTTCCTCCTTTTCCTCTGCAAGTATATTTTGATGCCAAAAATATATATATGGAAACATGGATTGTGTAATTGGAATAAGTTATAATAAGGTTTTGTAATATTTTTATATAATGGAGGAATAATGATCATTATATCCAAAAACTCCAAAATTTGAGTTAAATATATGGATAATTTTTATGTCTTGGATATTTATGACCTCAATCCAAAACTGATATGTTTATATTAATAATTTGATTTGGGATATGAAATTAATTTAAAAGATATAAATTAAATCATTCAGAGAGTGGATGTTGAATTTTTAAATGATGTTAAGTGAAAAACTTGGAATATGTGCCTCGTTAGTGGAGAAGAAGAAAAGTGTTACCCATATAAGGAAGATAAAAATTGGTTGTGGCATACAAGTCAAAGGATTTTGAGTTAACAATCCTTGAAATATCATTTTATGTATAACAGATACCATGATATCCATATGATATCACAAGATCATACTCAAATTTCTGATTTTTAGCAAAAATATCAGATGATACCTTTTTATTAGAAGATAAAGGTAAAGATGTAAATGACATTTCATTAATTGGTTCATATTTATTTATATGAGGAAATATCACGAAGGTCACTAATTGGATGAGATACCAAATAGTATTCATTTGTTATTACTATAGTATGGCATGGTTCATAGTGATCAACCACAATTTTTAGGTGTTCATTTGTATAAAATGGTATTAGAGGATTGAAGAAAACATGATTCAGCTGAATATTCTATCATTTTGAAATAAATATAGCATATAGATAACGAAATTAAAAGTTGAGGATTATCTAAAGAAATATATTATAAGGGAAAAAAGTACCAATAGTTATATCTCCTTAGTAACATGGTTGAATTTAGCGGTGAAATTGAAATATATTAAATATCCATAAACAATGCCTATTGAGAATGACCAATAATATATGTTTTCGAGGGAATATATCTTGAAATTAGCCTATATTACTAATAGATAATTTTTTATCCTGTCGAATAGAATTCTCTATATGAGATTTATTATAGGATATAGTTGAATTTAAAATTTATTTAGATAATTTAATGTAAGAGATTTATTATTATTAAATCCAAAACCTATAAGTAGGACTCTCATAAAGGTAAATGGATTTTATTTGGATAGTATTCCAATATCATGGAATATAAATGTTTCTATAAATAGCATTAAAAGGCTCTTGAAATCCAAGACAACAATATGGTGTAAAATGAGTAGAATGATCAACAAAATAGTTTTAAAATTCTAGAGGAATTTGATGATTATTTGAGAAGATGTTGGGGACCAAAAGTGGATGATATTGATTCTAATAAAACCATTAAGAATTTGTAGGATTATTTTAGGTCAATAACAACATAAAATACAAGTATCAATGTTGTAAATAATGATCAGAATATCATTGGTGATCAAGAAGAACTATTTCAAACAAATAAAACCAATTGTCTATATAAATATTACCTCTACAAAAAGTTTTAACAATTTTTTTGAAAAGGTTTCTAAATATGAGATTTGGGTTAAAGTAATGAATTATTTTTTTTCTAAATCGGGAAGACTAATACTAGAGAGATATATCGTGCCTGAAAATTAAGAACATCCATTGGACCAAATTGTCCTTATATAAACAAACATAATTATAATGAATGGGGATTTTAAAAAGTAGTAATTTTTAGCATGAGACATTCCAAATTAATGGTATTGATGTGGATGCACCATTTTCTCTCATGGATATGAAATAAAAAAATTCTATTTTTATATACTATAAGTGTACATTGGAGGTTCATGATATTCTATATATATGTAAAATTAGTAATCATAAATGTATTAATTGGAGATGAGGGAATTTTAGACATGATAGGCAATTGAGTATTCCATGTTTTTAGAATGGTGGAGTTTATCATAATTTGTATACTTAAAATATAAAAACCGAAACAAAAACATATCTTTATTTTTGAAAATTTTGAGATATAATGATTAAATGTCTCAAATAATCATATAATATGAATAACAAGTGTTTAGTTTCATTAAGTATAAACTATATAATCCACTTATTTTATGATACTTTTGAACTTTTTTCCATAATCACACCTTACTAGATCCACTAATATTATTCCACTATGTTATACATAGCTTTATAACTGGGGTAATGGGAAACTAAGTAAGAGGGTAACATCAAATGCTCAGTAAACGAAAATAATGTAACATTTAGTCAAGAGTTATATTATAATCATATTATAAATCATGAGCATGGGAGATATATATTATTAAAAACGAGTAGAAGAAAAGGAATTATCCAGAAGTCAAGAAATAAGGACATGTAAACTCAAACAAGAATACATATATCAGGGATAAAGTGTTAAGAATCCTGAGCCGTTAAATATTATCCAAAGATCATATTCTTAAGAAAATTACTAAAAGGTATCAAATAATAAAAAACATAAATAACCATATCATTATATAACTAGATAAATATATTTTGTCAATGATAAATCTTATAAACCAAGATTATCTGCATGAGGTTCATGCTTGGTCTTGTGAACTATGATAACCTATATTGGGTTCATTATTTATATTACAAACATAACTAACCTAAATCAGTTTGACACATAATTTTTTGATCCTAGATAACATGTATTTGTTTTACTATCAATCTTATGAACCATTTTTACCGTGAACATGTTCATGATCTATGTCATTATCTCATGGTATATAAAACCTTAATTATTTCATTGAGGGGTGATCTAGGGAACCAACCATCCTCATCCATACATATATGTTCCATAAATTACCGGTCATTAAAAAATATAATTAAAACCCCTAGGAATAATATTGTTACTATTAAACACATTATAGAGTACCCATATATTGAATAATGGGTTTCACAATATTTCCAAATGATATATCACAAATTAGCCTCAAGAATATAAATGGTTGTTACCCAAAATTCAATCATGAAAAATTATTATTTCATAATAACGACTAAATGTACATGAATAAAAAAAATCCATGGAAATAAATCCATTAGTGAAAAAGAGGAAAATTTTATTGAAATCAAAAAAGAGTTATCATAAAGATTTTTTTTATATTTCTATAATACAAGAAGTCAAATTTACATTGAAAGAAATATTTGTGAAAAAGTGACCTTACTTTTTTGGAAAAATGTTCATTTTTAAAAGGAACATTCCATTATGGATCCTTGAAAAATAAATAAAGGTTTCCAAAAATTTATAATGACCTTACCTTTTCAATACATTAAGATAATAAATATATTACTAATACAATACAAGATCCAAAGGTTTAGTATATTGTCTAAATTAGGCCTAAAGATCACCATTACAAAATATTAGTGAATCGTTATTTAATTCCTTTTCCAATATCCTATCAGTTTCACTCACATTCTCTTTAATAAAGTTAATCTCCTGAGGATATTCATAAATGAAATGGGCAAGAGAAAATCCCAATAAGGGAAGGAATTACTTGGGGTGGATAGAGGACATGAATAAAGAAGATATGGGTGATCATAATCATATCATAATCATAGTATCATCATTAAAATCATGATTCAATCATTTTTCAATGTAAATGAATGTGGCATATGCATAAAATGATGAATCATGTCCCAGTAGTCAAATAACAAACATAATTGTGAACATAGAGTACATCATGATCACATATAACATATGTTCATAAATCAAAAAAAATAATCATTGCAATCATGTTCATACATATTTCACATAATATCATGAGATACATCTCATTACCCAATTCATTAGAAGGATATATAATTCTAGGCCCACCTGTCATGTCATTAATTCTCGTGATCATGCATGCCACATAGAAATAATAAAAGTCAAATTTATAAGATAAACCCAATGAAGAGAATAGTATTCATAAAGATATCATAAATAATTCATTAATAAATATAACTTTTTTATTCAAAATGAATTTTGAAAATCACATTTGAACATTTAACATCATTTTTCTTGATTAGAAAAAGAAGCATTTCAAGGGGAGTAAAATTGGATGTTTTGTAAATTGAAGTCTCATTGAAAAAATGATTTTCATTGAAAAAATATTTCCGTGTTAGGAACATGTATATAACCAATATAAAACATAATTTTCATTTCAAGGGTATAATATAAATATTCATACAATATAAGAGTGGATCACCAATAAAAGTAATAGGATTCGAGAATCCCCATACCTTATACCCTACTTGATTTTGTCACTATCACTATTATTGAATAATAAACATATGAATATTAAAAAATAGATCCATAAAGGAATTATGCTAATTTTTTAACTATTTATCCATTATAATTATTGGTTTCTATTTTATAACATTTTTTTTGTTAAACCTTAAATATTTTGATATCATGTTTTCATTAAACTTTTCCATTTTGTTTTGATTTAACTATTTTTATTAAATGTCATTTATTCAGAAGTATAATTAACTAAAAATGATTATAATGCATATAATTACATATTTATATATTATATATAACTCATACTCTTCTTCCATGAAATAATTTATAATAATTTATATGATAATTTCTCCGTGGGTGGTTAACCGAACATTAATGTGACATTTTCAAAAGATAGGGAAATGAAATTTTGAAAAAAAAATATAGAAAATATAAAATAATAATTAAGTGAGCATCATTAATATAATGATTAATTAATTAAAAACTATTCTAATTCATAATGGTTTTGAAATGGGTTGTTAAAATATAAGGAAAAAAGAAGAGTTAATCGAAACATACAAATTCATCAATGTATATTCTCTAGTATGACACAAAAACTCCCTTTATGTTTGCAGTTTGATTACTCTATAACATCTATAAGGATTATAAGGGTATTAAGTTGAAGGATTTAAGAAATTTTTTTATTTAGAAAGTGGTGAATGAGTGGTATTCCAAGGGGAGGGAGTGTGGTTATTTATAATTGAGGAGAGGGGTATTTTTAGAATAAAATATTAAATAAAATAACATATCAAAGTTAAATCATGTAATAATGTATTTGTTTCAATATAAATCATATATAACTATTATATAATAGTTTTTAAGAATTTATAATTATGTCTAATTTGAATACATTAGTTTATTTCAAATAATAGTTGAATGAAATAAAAAATTTTATTTTAAGGGATCATTTTTTAAATTAGATTTTGGAAAAAGCTTTTTTGATTTGCAATTTTAGTATATTTTATATTAGTTAATAGTTAATGAATTTAAATACATCAGGGCTGATTGTTAAATACTTCAGGTCTGATTGTTATTTTCTAGAAAGTATAATTTCATTAATACATCATGAATTATGTAATTTAACATACATAGACAATGTAAAAAAATAGTATTTTTATTATTCAACATAAAATTTATGTATTTCAGAAAATTAAAAAAAACACCATTATACAATTTAGACTTTATGATTTCAGAAATCATATAAATTTTATCAAAATAAATTTATAAAAAGGTAATTTTATTTTTGAACATTATTTTTTTATGAAATTATTTAAAATACATTTCATAACAAATGTGTAAATATTTTCTCTAAGTTTTTTTAAATTATGATATTTTTTTGAATTATAATATTTACATTTACATAAATTAATCATGATAAATATTGTTCCTATAAAAATAATTATTTTTAGATAAAATTTATATTCCAATGACTACGGTATAATTCTAAATGGCTATATAACTATTCGCAATGGTCAGGTTGTTATTCCAATTGTCATATTACCTGCTAAAAATATCATTATTTCAATATATATTCACTATAGTTACATCCAAGGTTATATATTATCATTTTCAATTATTTTTATTTGTTTACTAATATTTTTCTTCATTTATATTGTATTTATCATGTGGTAGATAATCCTATAAGATTGGGGTTATCGATATTTTTTGATTTTAGCCTTTTAATTTTATATTCTTTATCTAATTATTGTTTTTGTAATTTTAATTTGTTTCATGGTTGACTAATGTAGTTAACATTATTAATATAGTTTTTTTTCTTTTTCTCTAAATTCTGCATGTTTATAATATAATATAATATAACACAACAAGATTTTATTCAAGAAACAAATATTACTAATAAATAAAAATTTATTACATTCTTCCCCCAATCAAAATTTCATCCCTAAATTTTCAACTCATATTATCAATTGAGAATAGATTACGGTTCATCTTTTTCATTCTTTCATATGGTTCCCATTTTTCTTCTTCATATGTTCTAGAACAAAACATTGACATGGATATTTTTCATATTGAGTAGAAATTTGTCTCTCTCATCCAATAATTTCACTAGATGCTCCACATAGTAGAGGTTATTATACATTTTTACCAACTATAGATTCATTATATTTGATTGATCAAAGATGTATTTCTTTAGAATATATATGTGGAGCGCATCATGAACATTATCCATATTTGGTGGAAGTGTTAGCCGATATTCCACTACTCATAAGTGATAAATGATCTCTAAGTGGATAATATACATTGCACTGAAACGTCCCATCTTTATAAACTACATTATTTTATCCATGGTGATATTCAAATGAAAAATACTTCACCCACCTCAAAATTGAATTCCCATTTATGGTTTTTAGTATAGTTTTTTTTTCTAAAACTGAGTATAATTTATATGATTTTGGATGGCTTCAACCTTATCTATTATCTCTTACACAATATCAGGTCCAAGTAGGATTTGGTTTTCAAAAATCATCTCAACATGTTTGGTTTTTAATATTATTCCCATATATATCTACATATGAAAAAAATTTAATTTTTGTGTGGAAGATGTTTTTGTACATGAACTAAAATAATTTTAGATGATGGTCCTTTCCCCATTTAAATTCAACTGAGAAGGATCTTAGCATGAACTTACTTTTTTGAGTAGTCCTTTCAGGTTGGACATCAGTTTGGGAGTGATATGACATAATAAAATTCTATTGAATACATAAAGATTGAGGAAAACTTCTCCATAATTTTAATCTGAACCATGGATCATGATCAAATATGATTGAAAGTGGAACCCCTTGAATACTAAAAAAGTCTTCTACAAATATATTATCATGTTTTTAAATAGATATCTCATCTTGAATAACAATGATGTGGGAAGTTTTGGTGGGTCGATCCACTATAACACATACCACATTATTTCATATGGATGACTTTTGGGTAATATTGAAAAATTCCATGGTGATTTTGATCCATTTCAAAATGGGTATAAGAAATGGTAACACCATATTCTTGGATTTATAATTATTTGATTTAACATGATGACATACCAAGCACTTTGATGTGTACACATTGATCTCTTTCACCATTTCCCCCCACCAAAATTTCCCACAAAGATCACAGTACAATATGGTTATTATAGGATAGATCGAAAAATATGATCTATAAGCAATTTAAGAAATATTTTTCAATACCTCTAGTGATGTAGGCACCCAAATTATAGTACAAAATAAAATGACACCATTCTTGTCGATGTGTAAATCCTGATTATTTCCTTCCATTAATGATTTCAAATTATTTTTATGCTCTCACTCATTATTTTTTCCTTCTGGATCTTCTGATGGATATAAGTTTGTTTAATCCTTTGGAAAAGGTAGGATATATCTTATGCCATTATAATTTTGAAATCAATCATTTTCATTTCCAGGAAGATAGGTTCTTTCTAAATTTGTGTCATGGATAGAGTAGTAGGTTATTTTATACTTATACCATCAGAAACCATATTATCTTTTGTAGGATGGTTGGGAATAGATAAATCATAGACTTTGATTAGATTTAATCATCTTTATTGATTCATGTTGATATCCATCTATGTTAATGTAATAATTATACTCACTTTTCTCCATAGAGGTAGTGCCACCAGATTATCGTAACGAATATTATAGATACTAGCATAATTTCATCCATCGGGTAGTTCTATAAATGAATATTCAACTATTTTGAGGTATATGTTATCACATTATCATTCAGAACAAGTATACAACTAAATGCATTCATTGGAGCGTCAATTTATACCACAAGTCTATCTCCAATCTTTGGTAGTGTGAGTACATACATAGTGCTTTTTCTCTTATTTAGGTCTTAAATATTCAATAAAACTCTTCCATAAAGAAATAAATTAACTCTTCTCATGTTAGAATGGTTACTGGGCTAGAAAATCATGAGAAATGCATCATAAATTATCTATTGTATATGGATATGACAAGAAAACTATGGATTTTCCTGACACTAGTGTGTGTAGTCCATTATTTATTACAATTTTTTGAATGGTCCATATAGGTTCCATCACATGTGATCAATTTCTCTAAAAAAGTGACTAGCTTTATATAGTAAATTTGAATATCATTGATAAATACCCCCATAAATTTTTTGATATAGTCTCTAAAAACAATATTAATCAAATCCATAATTATTTTTGGGGATTTATTAAGTTGGAAGAGCATGAATATGAACTCATAGTGTCCATAACTTGTACAAAAACTATCTTTCGAATATAATCCTTCTTCACCTTGATTTCATGATATACATAATGAAGATCCACCTTTTGAGAAAAATAAAGCACCTTGAATTTTATCAAAGAATTCATCAATCCTTGGTATATGATACTTTTTATTTGTGTTGATATTGTTGAGTTCCTGATAATCAATACACTTCCTTAGTGATCCAACCTTGTTCATGAAAATGAACACTATTTCAACCCATGGTGATGCACTAGGGCATATGAAACCTTTTTCCAAATTCAATTGAAGTCACAAATTTAACACATTTTATTCGATCTGGGATATCCTATATGTTTATTTGGAGATATTAGTGTCACTTTGTATATGTTCTATAAAGTACTCTACCTCGTAGTATGGGGGTTCTAGGTAACTCTTTAAGAAATACATCACAATATTACTTAAAAATATTCATTTACTCAAAGTTGTTACTTTTCCTCAACTCAACCATTTCAAAATGTTATTCTTATTTATAAGTTATCACTACCAACACCATAGATAGATTTTTTAATGGATATTCATGATCTATTATTATTTTTATAGTAAAATAATATGGTTCAGAATAAAGTCATATATTTATTTTTCTTGATAGCTGATGTGCATTCTGCATAATGAGGGCCAATACATGGAAATTATAGAATAAAATTCCACCAATGGAAGGATTGTGATATTCATCGAAATTATTATTCCATAGATGTTATCTGGAGAAGAGTTCAACACTTGGGATTCATTTACCACCCCATTATGTGTTATATATGTACATATACATATATATATACCTCAAGATATTAGTGTTGTGATATGATAGTTCTATAATACATTAAGGATATAAAGGATTATATATAAATAGAAAAAAAATCCTTTCATTCATGAGTTAATAGAATGTTTACCTTATAAGGCTTCATTTTCATGATCCACCTCAATAGTGGTGATGAAATAATCATTCCAATACACTTTAGGATTTGATGGTTGTTGACAATTATTACCCTCATGTAATCACGGTTTAGTGGTTTGGGTTTCATAGTGCACTTACACCCAATAGTTGAAGTATTGAACCATGGGTGGTGATATCTTTCCAACCATTACATTGGTTGGATTCATCATAAATCATTGAAATTATTAATCTTGGAATACTTCTCTCTCACGCTTGTATCCATTCCATATTATCACAAACCAAGCTATTTACCCTAGTAACCTAGAAAACCAAGATGGACCTAACTGTATTCCTGAACTCCATGGGTTGGCGACTAAAACCTGGAATCATACAACATGCATGTGGTAAGGAGTTTTCCACAAAACATAGCGGAAGCAAGATAGGGATGTCAATATTCATACAAAATAAACTCCAATAGGTGTAAATTACCAGAATTAAACAATGAATTAATGCCTAATTTACATTAACCCATGTACTAAAATAGGGGAAACAACCCATGTTCCTAAAGACACAACTCACCAAATCCTAGGTTCAACAGTTGGATCCACCTTAGAGAGATCCTTTCCCCTTACTCGAACCTTGGAGGAGATAATCTACAAACACCTGAAGGTACAAGTTGGGTGTGAGAAAATAATCCTAATAGGGTCTCACTAAGGACTCCATAACATATTCAAAATAATATATTAACCAAATAAATTATTTCAATTTTTAAAATAAACAGGTTTATCATTTTCACATCATATTTAAAAAAACCCTACCACATAGTTGAAATTATGGAAAAATTACATAAACCAAAGACATTACAAGTGGTGGAATATTTCAAAAAAAAATTAATAAATAAAAAAAATATAAAAAATTTAAATAAATTCATAAGGCATTTAAAGAATTTTTACAACATTGGAAAACATTCATATATCAAATATAAAACAAGCGAGTAACATGGTCATCTGCTAAATAGGTACGAAATTTTAAGGCTATTGGATTTGACACTGTCTAATTAGACCTAGAAATCTTTGTAAACAAACTTACTCAAGACACTATTCAAAGGTGACTCTTCAACATCCCATCGAGGATGTGACCCATTTAATGTATGTTTTAGAACATTTTAATAATGCAGAGTGTGTCCAAATAACTCTCCAACTACATAAGGATTGCAAGTTCTCTTAAAAAATAAATAGTGGGAAATTTATTTTAATACAGATTAAAATAAAATTAAATACCATTCATCTATTTCAATTCCAATTTTCCATTTTAATCCAAAATGTGTTTTAATCAAAAGCATTACACTTTAACAAGATAAAAGGACTGGGTTTCTATCAAAACATTTTAACTCATTTTCACATATTTGAAATACATTAAAAACAAATTACATTAGTTTCATAATTCATTTAAACAATTATATTAAAGAAATTAATAAAAATAATTTCAATAAAAACTCCAATTTAAATTAAACAATTTAAATCAACCAATTTCCATAAACACAGACCAATTTAATAGAATTGGGGCTTTTACCAGTTCGCATGCAAAAACCATTTCAAATATCCAAATTAACTTGATTTTGATTTTTTATTGATTTAATTAAAATAAATATTGATAAATAGAATTTAATTCAACGGTTTAAATAAATTAATGAAATCAAAACCTAATACATTCTACTAAATAGGATGGAATCGCTTTCCTTTTCCCGAAACTCAATACTTGAAATTACACTTGTCAATGAGAATAAAGGTGTAGAAGACCTTGAAACGCAACATAGATATGGGAAAAAACAACACGAATCATATATTGATCAATTTATGGATGATCTATTGAAATTAAAATGGAGGAGAAAGATAGAAATATGAATAATAATGAAGAAAACTTACCTGGGAATCACACCGAAAGCGCAATAATGATCAAACGTCGAACAAGAGAATCTATAATGGTTGAAAACCTCTAAGATCTATTATGGAAGGCCTTAGGTCAAGGGTGAAGAAATAGAAGTGTAGTAAAAAAGAGATCTTGGTCATGATTCCAGGTTAAAAAATTAAAATTGGGCCATTACAAGACATGTAATCCCACTACATGTCTTGAAATAGTTAATATCTGAAACCGCCCTAAAATGCACCACCTTGATTTAAAAATAGATGATCTAATTTAAAACATGATAATTAATTCAGTCATAATGTGTAATGAATATTCATGTCATGAAGTTTTGATAGCATGAATACTTTAATGACATGCCTCCATAAACCATTATAGGTATCCTAATAATTTATTTTCAACCCTACCCAGCCAATGAAATTAAAATTACATGAAAAATTTAAAGGCATACCTGTTAGATCAGTAATTGGATGTCACAAACTCCCCACCATAAAAACATTATGTCCCCAGAAAGCCAATGAAGAAGCTTCCATGCCAAAAGGATGAGGCCAATTCTCTATCTCCTAAGTGTCTCATGTTCCCACATGACATAATTTTCATAACCATACTACCATAGCACATTAACTGTAACACTCCAAGCTTCCACAGTACGTTTATCTTTGAATAATGCAATAGCTTGCGCTGTATTCAATTTGGAGTTTTAACACACCACGACCAATCAAACTAGATGTTATTAATATTAATACCCTCTTTTTGAAATATTATACTTTTTTTCAAAATGGACTTCATTTTTCGATTCGGAATATCAAAATTAGATTAGGGTGAATTTTTGGTATTTTTCTGAAAACGTTCATTTTTTATGAATAGTGAAAACACTATGTTATTGTTTAAAAGTAACTTTTTATTTAAGTAATTAGTTATTTTATTTAAATATATTTTAGGTAAAAATAAATACATAATACCTATATATTTTCAATGTAATTCATTGGATTCATTTTATAATAATATTATATATATAAAATTTTATTGAACTTTTAACATCTTTTACCCACTTTCTAGGCACATTTCCGAATTTTCATAAAACATAGTTTTATAGCTTCTGTGAATTGAATTTAAAAAATCCAAGAGACACAGATGACATCAGTTTGTAAAATTTAGTTCAATAGGATGCAAATAATTTTTGGTGAATAGCAACATTTGAATTTCATTTACCATGATTAAAAGTAAATCGGGTAATTAATGGTAAAAATGATATTATAATTACCCTAACATATGTCCTAATTATATCGGATAAGTGTATTTTGACCAAAAGATACCTTATTAATAAAATATGATCCTTTTGGTCCACTTGGATTAGATTAGAACATTAATTATTATTTTATTTAAAGAAGAGTTGAAAGTGTTAAATTCAAAGTTTAATAACTAAAACATTTTTAATATAGGGTTATAAATAAGATGAATTCGGCTATAAATAATCATTAAAATATAAAAATAATTCCTATATAATGATATTTTATTTATAAATTTTATACATTATGTAATTAAATTTATTTATGACATAATAATAATGAAGTAATTACCTTATTAATGAAAGATTAAAATAATTGATATTATAAATATCAAAATAAATATAAATTGAGACTTTTGATTAATTCCAATAATTATATAGGTTAATATGACATGTAGGAATTTATTATATAGATTTTTCTTTCTAACTGAAGAAGTTGTTATGACTTTCATAAAAAAATACCAAATATTGTCAAAATTGACACAAATTAGTTTTTAAAAACAAATACTATAATATTAATTGATATAGTATTCCTCAAAATATAAGGATCAGTCAAATATCTTAGTTAAAGTTAGATATATCAATAATGAACCACTTGGGGTTCTCTTGTATTTTTATAGTATGTTTATTAACCATTTATTATAATAATAAAATAATACATGGTAAAAGTTAAAAAATTTAACTAAGAGTTAAATCTAAAATATAAGGTTAATATGGTAACCTAAACCTGCATAAAACCTATTGGATGATATTTTTTTGACCCAGACATACCATAGACTCGAAATAAATTCTTTTAGAGCCATTATAAACTGAATATGATTGTATAATAAAATAATATTTCAAGGTTTTCCTAAAGTGAACATCACCTCTCTTATAAAAGGGCACTTCACCTTATCTTAATTTCACACCACCAAATCCATTTTGATTATCCAAACCCTGATCAAATATCCTCCCAAAAACCCTCAATTATAACTAGAGGTCTTACGTTGATCATAAATCTATCCTAAGGAGACCTTTTGATCAAATCCAAAGAAAGCACTCGAAGAAGAGGTAATAATTTCACCACCTCATTCAAAGTTCTTTTCATCTTCCACTTCCACTTTATTTTTTGTTTCCATAAAAAATAATAAATCAATTACTTTCTACATATTATGATTTAATCATAAATATGGTACAACCATATTCATTATTCTATCCATCCTATGAATGATAAAGTCATCATACGTGAGTATGTTCGGCTTACTGTCTCCACGTTGTGGTGTAGATTGTTATTCAACACTTCATTATTTGGATGGGTATAATAATTAGTATAATTGATTTATATAATATATATAACTTATAAGTTATTATTTATATATAATATACCATCCAATTACATATGATTTCACCATCAATAGAATGATATTGTTTCTCATGTGTATGTACGAATTACCCTCTCCACGAACGCGATGAAATTCTTTCCCCATCATAAACATTCAAGAATAATTTTCATTTTATGATTATTATTAATTTTTAAGAACTTAATATAATTATGTATATGAATAAAATAAATTCTATCCATAACACACATGGCTTAAGTAACCAATCATATAAAAGAAAATGAATCAGTTAACACCCGAAACAATGATACTACTGAAATATTATTAACAAAGAAATATTATAAGATCATATATGATATCATATTTATATATGTGGTCCTTTTATAATTTAATAACAATAATTTAGCTTTTATACAAGAGTTTAATGTACCCTAGATCAAGGAAAATTACAAGGTAAGGGTTAATTCTATAATCTCTTTATTATCTAAGGTTGTTTATACATGTGTATCTACTGGGACCTCCTTATCATCCACATTTGTGTTTCATAAAAATGTATTTCAAAACATTTTATTATTTCCAAAACTATGGGTTAAATTCATTTATACCCTTGTTTGAATTTTTATAAAATTTTTATAAAGGAAACTTTCCATCGTTTTCCAAACAAGATCCTTTACGACCTTTTTGACAAAATTAAGGAAAGAATGTTTTCTTACCTTCTACAGTGGGTGCGGATATTTTCTGCCATTATAAAACCTTATAAACATCCCATACAAGATTATAATAATATTTTCAAAATAAATGTCTTCTTTTATAATTACATGACTTTTATATGATTTCAAAATAGAAATAATTTTTTCTCTCAAATTGTTTTGGTTTCATCTATGTCAACATCCTTTGATAGATTTTAAACTTGTTTGAAGTCGATTTATTATGATACCTTATTTCATATTGTATTGAAGGTTTTGTGATAGTTTGGACGGTGTATTTTTTTTTATTTTTATACCATTCATGGTTTATGGTTAAAGTATTAACATTTCGTATGCTAGTTTTAATAGAAATGTTTATGTTATGTTTCAAACTTTTCATATGAGAAATTCATTAGACTAAGTAAGTGATGGGTGGAGCCCGCTATAGCACCTCAATTCATCTGTTAGTCTCATGATACAAACTAGTGTCTTGGAAAAAGGCCTTGAAAAAAATATAATTTGTAGTCTTGGAAGGAGTCCTTGACTATGTGTTTATGATGTCCGACATTATGCATTTTATAATTATAAAATTGGTTATTGATAAAACATGAGATTATTCGACTAGTATAATATCCATGTTAATAAGTAAATGGAATTATTTGATTTATATTTTCCATATTATGCTAAATTTTATATTTAAAAATCTTTTGTTTTAGTATTATACATTTCCTTAAATGTTTATGCTTATTTATGAAAGTTTCCTATATATTGTTATCCTTACTGACCACCTGAGCTCAAACCTTTTTAGGTTTTATTTTTTGCAGGATGTGAAGAAGTATATTATGAATGACCTATAGGGATAGTCTACGAGAGATGAATGTGTTCAAAAGAGACACAATGTTGTTGTTTTTCATTTCATAATGTAATGTAAAACTTATGTATATATCTAGAACTTCCACGGAAACTAAATCGATCGGTCTTTAGGTATTTTATCCCTTGTGGTTATGCCAATGTTATGTGATAACACACCGAATCTTTGTAACTAGGGTCAGGGCATTACAATTTGAATTAGAGGAAGTATAGTAAAAACTTTGGAAACTAGATTTAGAAAAACTCTGATTAGAGAACATTACCTTAAGATAGACATTGAGGATTAGTATATAATAATTTTTTATAATTTTGATAATGTAGAGATTTTGTGAATTTTCCAAGAAATACATCAATGTCTAGATACGATCATGTAGAGGCGGCTCTAGAATATATGTAGCTAGAAGTGAAAACTCAGACAAGGAGTTTCAGGCTAGACCCGGGGTGTCCTGGTACACGACATAGGGCCTTGCTGCACTCTTGGTTATATCACTCCTGGGGGATATTCTTAGGATAATTCACATTTTCTTTACAAACCATTATGGATGATTTATGAGTATATACTACCTCAAAGAAAACATTTTTTATGATTATGAATTTTATTTATAAACTATTCAATTTATGTTAGGTATTTTACTAGTTTAGAATTATGTATTGTGATTTATAAACTAATTTAGTATATGACATTTTTTAGAAATAGCGCCTAGTGGAAGGAATTGAAACCATATCAACAGACGTAATACATGTAGGGATTTCCATCCTACTCAAGATAATTATAGTGTAGCTAGTGATGCAACCAATGCTGAGAAACTTTTAACTATATTGGGACAAATCACTCAAGTTATAAATAATAACCTTACCCATATTGAGCACCCTAATCCATAAAGCGGAGGATCAATGTAGACTTCTTCATGAGGAAAAAACCCCCAAGATTCTATGTGACCAGAAATCCATTTTTAGTGGATCAATGGATATATTCCTTAGATAAAATATTTCATGCATTGGGGAGTAGCGAAAGGGAAAAAGTTATCATAGCAGTTTATCACCTCATGGGAGATGTGTATCAATGGTGGTAATTAATTCAAAAAATAATAAGGATAAAGAAGTATCAAATATGGAATGGAGGGAGTTTTAAGATCTTTTTTTATAAAAATACTTTCCTTGTGACCATCGAGCGGAAATGGAAAGGCAATTTCTGAGTCTGAGGCAAAAGGAGGATGAGAATATCACAATGTATGAGGATAAATTTACAAGGATAACAAGGCATGTATTAGATTATATATATAACCCAAGGAGTAATATTTATCAATACTTCAATGGGTTAAAACCATTTCTTCTTCGATAATTAGTCTCACAATCCTTCTCATCATAGGAAGATATTGTCTCATGTGATATCAAGATAGAAAAGGAATTCTCTATGTCTTACGAATTTAAAGAAAAGTAAGAGAAGAATAGATCATTTGAACACTCTGGAAATGGAAATAAGTGTAATAAGGGAAAAGTTTAATTTCTATCCTTTAGTAAATATGGGAATAAACTCCCCAATAATTGCCTAAAGGTAATGGGAGTCTATTACAAGTGTGGTGAAAAAGTCCACCAAAATCATGATTGCAAGGGAATGAAAGGGTATATCAATGTTGAATTATACAGTTGTATAGAAATGGGGCATTGTGAAAATTAATATCCTAAGAACCAAGGAAATGTACCTCAGAAAAGTCCAAGGGAGAATGTCCAAGCTTATGAGATCACTACTACTGAGGGGGAAGCTCCAAATGACATGGTGGTAGGTAGTTTAATGGTTTCCTCAAATTTATCCAAAGGTTTATTTGATTATGGATCATCGCATTGTTTCTTATATTAAATTTTTTCTATAAAAATTAGATATATCCAATTTGATTTAACAAGGGATTTTTCTGCCAAAACTCCTAAGGGAAGTATCGTTACAACAAATTTCTGTGAATCAGTCCCCATTAGGGTATATAAATTTTTTTTATCTTCTGATCTCATCGTCATACCTGTGATTGAATTTGATATAATCCTCAGTACGGATTTTCTTTCAGACCATGATGCAAATATTTATTGTAAGAAGATGGAGGTTAAAATTTTCTATGATGATAAGTAGTACCTTATCTTTAGAGTAGAAACATCACCACTCGATTCTTATCTAGATCCACCCCTAGTAGCTCTACTAAATTCAATTATTGGGGAGGAAGAGAATGAAATAACTATGGGTGAGGAAAATAATTTTAAAATATATAACATACCTATTGTGAAAGAATACGATGATGTGTTTCCAGAGTATTTACCTGGACATACCCCAGAATGAGAAATTGAGTTTTCCATTGAGTTAATTCTCGGTTCAAGTCCCATATAGAAGACCCATTGTAGAATGGCGACTATGTAATTAGTGGAACTAAAGAAACAACTAGAGTAATTTAGTAATAAGTGATTTATTCTCCCTAGTGTTTCTCTGTGGGGAGCCCATATTATTTTTGTTAAGAATAAAGATGAATCTATGAGGTTTTACATTGACTATATTGAGATCAATTCTATAATAATAATGAATAAGTATCCCCTACCTCTCATTGATGATTTATTCAACCAAATTCCTAGAGCTCAATATTTTTCAAATATTAACCTTCGATATGGATATCATCAGTTGTGGGTTAAGAAGGAAGACATTCCGAAGACAACATTTCATACCAGGTATGCGAATCACGAGTTAATAGTAATTCCTTTTGGACTGACTAATGCACCCACTATTTTCATGGATCTAATGAATAGATATTTCAATTAATATATTGATGACTTTGTAGTGGTATTTATTGATGATATCTTGTTATAATTAAAATCTAATAAGATCATGAAAATCATATGCACACTATTCTGAAACCCCTTAGAAGAAATGAATTATAACATATGTTTAGCATGTGTGAATTCTGGATTCAGAAAATTTCTTTTCTTGTCTATGTTGTCTTTAAGTATAGAATCTTTGTCGATACTTCAATGAAAAAGGCTATCAAAAAATGGTCAGCACCGAAAATTATAACTAAGGTGTGCATTTGTATTGGTTTAGTAGGTTATTATTGGTGTTTTGTCAATAATTTTTCCCAATTAGATAACCCATTAACCAAGCTCACACGTAAAGGGGTTAAATTTGTTTGGACAAAAGAGTGTGAAGAATGTTTTGAAAAATTGAAGAAAAGATTAGTCAATTCTCTTATCTTGAATCTACCATCAGGGAATTATGGGTTTTTTATTTATAGTGATGCTTCAAATAAAAGACTTGGTTGTGTCCTTATATATAATGATAGAGTTATAGCCTATGCATCACAACATCTGAAAATTCATGAACAAAACTATCTCACTCATGATCTTGAGTTAGAAGCTATAATATTTTATTTGAAGATATGGAGACACTATATCTATGGTAAACAAATGCGAGAAATATACCGATATCAAGAGTTTGAAGTATATTTTCTCATAGAAATAACTCAACCTGAGGAAAATACGATGTATTGAACTACTCAAAGATTATGATTTCACTATACACTACCACCCATGAAGGAAAATATGGTGGTAGATGATTTGAGCAGAAAGGATAATGGTGTTTTGTACAATATGAGAATTGAAAGGGATACTATGTTCATAGATCTAGTAAATATGGATATAGGAATAATCATGGAAGGTGAAACATCAATACGCTTTCAAATGGATTCCAAATCATCTTTACTAGAAAGGATAAAAAGTTCTCAAACTGATGATTAGGAGTTTAAAAAGAAAATTAAAGCTGTGAATGAGGGTAGATTGATTGAATTCATATATGAAGATGGAATTTTGAAAACTGGTAAGAGACTTTGTGTTCCTAATATAATTGATCTAAAAAGGGACTTATTGGATGATTTTCATAGATCCAATTTCTCTATACACCCTGGTAGCACTAAGATGTATAGAGATTTGAAGGAACATTTTTGGTGGGACAACATGAAGAATGATATTGTTTATTTTGTGTCAAGATGTATAGTTTGTCAACAGGTTAAGGGTCAATGACCACATCCTAGAGGAGTCATGCAACCTCTTCCCATACCTGAGTGGAAATGGGATGATATTACAATGGACTTTGTCATGGGGTTACCAATGACTCTTAAAAGGAATGATGCAATATGGGTCATTGTTGGTCGTCTTAGTAAGTCAGCACATTTTCTTGCTATATGAAAAGATTTACCACTTGAATTTTTAGAATGACTGTATATTAATGAATTTGTAAGACTTCATGGAGTACCCCTATACATTGTTTCTAATCGTGATCCATTATTTACATCAAGATTCTGGAAAAGTCTTCATAAGGCCCTAGATACTGAACTTCATTTGAGCACTGCCAACCACCCTCAAACTAATGTACAATCAAAACTGACTATTAAAACCTTATAAGACATGTTGAGATCTTGATCACTTGACTTTCAAGGTATGTGGGTTCAGTATTTACCGCTGGTAGAAATATCCTATAACAATAGCTTCCATTAAAGTGTTTAGATGTCACCATATGAAGCGTTATATGGAAAGAGATGTCACACACCAACTTGTTGGGATGATGTGGGTGAAAGAAAACTCATAGACCTGGAATATGTTGAGGAAACAATGGAAAATGTTACGATTATCCAAACCCACATCAAAGTAGCTCAAAGTAGTCAAAAGAGATATGCCGATAACTGAAGGAAGTATTTGGAATTTCAAGTAGGAGATCATGTTTTATAAAATGTATCTCTATGTAAGGGTGTTTTACGATTTAGTAAGAAGGGTAAAGTGAGTCCCAGGCACATTGGACCTTTCGAAATTCTAGAAAAAATTGGATTTGTATCTTATAGTTTGGAAATACCACCAAGTATCTCGAAAGTTCATGATGTGTTCCACGTATCATTGTTGAGAAAATACATGTTTGACCCAACTCATGTACTTACCTATGAAGAAATGGAACTGGAACCGGATTTGTTTTATTGTGAAATTCCTGTCAATATTCTTGATACAATAGAATATGTTTTGAGAAACCAGATGACTCATCTTGTAAAAGTTCTATGGAGAAACCATAAGATGGAAGAGGCAATGTGGGAACCCAAGGAACTTATGATGAAGAACCACCCGAATCTTTTTATGTAGTCATATTCTAGAAATTTTGAGGATATAATTATTTTAAGGATGGAATAATGTAACACACCAAGCTTCCATGGTCCGTTTCTCTTTGAATAATGAAATAACTTGTGTGGTACGCAACTTGGAGTATTAGCACACCACAACCAATCAAACAAGAGGTTATGAACAGTAATACCCAATTTTTAAAATTTTTAAAATTTTATTTTTCAAAATGGACTTCATTTTTGGATTTGAAATATCAAAATTAGCTTTGGGTGAATTTTTGGTATTTTTCTCAGAACATTCATTTTTTTGATAAATAGTGAAAAACATTGTGTTATTGTTTAAACCCGACTTTTTATTCAAATAATTAGTTATTTTATTTAAAATTATTTTAGGTAAAAATATATACATAATACCTATATATGTTCAATTTAATTCATTGTAGTCATTTTATAATAATATTAGATATATACAATATTATTGAACATTTAACGTCTTTTACCCACCTTCTAGGCACAATTGAAAATTTGCATAGAATGAAATTTTACCACTTCTGTGAATTGAATTTCAAAAATCCAAGAGTCAAAGTTGACATCAATAAGTAAAATGTTGTTCAATAGTATGAAAATAATTTTTGATGAATAGTAACTTTTGAATTTTATAGACCACAGTTAAAAATAAATAGGGTAATTAAACATAAAAATTATATTATAATTAACCTAAAACTAATTCTATTTTATAAGGGTATTTAGACCAAAATAAACCTTAGGAATAAAATATGATCCTTTTGGTCCACTTGGATTAGATTAAGACATTTATTATTATTTTATTTAAAGATGTGTTAAAAGTGTTAAATTCAACGTTTAATAACTAAACCATTTTTAATATAGGGTTATACATAAGATAAATTAGACTATAAATATTAATTATAAATCTAAAAATATTTTATACATAATAGTATTTTATTTATAATTTTTAAACATTAAAAAATTAAATTTATTTATGACACAATGATGATGTTGTAATTACCTTATTAAAGAAAGATTAAAATAGTTAATATTATAACTATCCAAATATATATAAATTGACACTTTTGATGAATTAAACTAATTTTATAGTTTAAAGTTACATGTTATAGTAGATTAAATAAATTTTTTTCAAAGTGATAAATTTGTTATGACTTTCACAAAAAACAAAATACCAAATAGTGTCAAAATTGACATAAATGGGTTTTTAAAACAAATAATATATTATGAATGTATATAATATTCCAAAAAATCTAAGGATCGTCCAAAATACTAAGATAAGGTTAGATATATCAATAATAAACCACTTGGTGTTCTATTTTATTTTTATAGTTTGTTTATTGACTGTTTATGATAATAATACAAGAATACATGGTAAAAGTTAAACTTTGTTAAATCTAAAAGATAAGGATAATATGGTAACCTAAACCTATCTAAAACCTATTGGATGAGAGATTTTTGACCCAAAACCACCTTAGACTCTAAATTAATTCTTTTTGAGCCATTATAAACCGAATATGATAGTATAATAAAATAATATTTCAAGATTTTTCTAAAGTGACCCTCAGCTCTCTTATAAAAGGGTAATTCCCCTTCACTTTGTCACACACCTCGAAAGCCATTTGTATTGGCCAAACCCTGCTCAAATATCATCCCAACTACCCTTAATTCTACCTATAAGACTTAATTTGATCATAAATCCAACATATGGAGCCCTTTTGAACAGATCAAAAGGAACCACCTGAAGAAGAAGTAATAATTTCATCACCTCTTTCAATTTTCTTTTCTTATTCCACTTCCTCTTTTTTTTTTGTTTTTTCCATACCAAAATAATAAATATAGTACCTTCTACATACTGTGATGTTATTATAATTAAGTTACAACAATATTCATTATTTTGTATATCCTATGATTGAAAAAGTCGCCATACGTGTGTACGTACGACTTACCGTCTCCACGTCGTGGTATAGTTTTTTATTCAACACGTCATTATTTAAATGTGTATTACAATGAGTATAATTGATTTAAATAATAAATATAACATGTTAATGATTCTGTATATATGATATACCATCCAATTACATATGATTTTACCATCAATAGAATTATATTGTCGCTTGAGCGTACGTACAGATTATCGTCCCCACAAACACGATGAAATTAATTCCCCATCATAACCATTCAATAATAATTTTCATTTTATGATTAAAAATAAATTTTATGTAGTTAATATAATTTTAGGTATAAATAAAATACATCATATCCATAAAAAACATGGCTTACGTAACCAATCATATAATGGAAAATGAATCAGTTAACACCTGAAACTATGATACTATTAAAATATTATTAACAAAGCAATATTAAAAGATCATATATGATATCATATTTATGTATGTGGTTCTTGTATAATTTAATAAAAATTATTTAACTATTATACATGAGGTTAATGTACCCTCGATCAAGGAAAAGTACAAGGTAAGGGTTAATTCTACAATCTCTTCGTTATCTGAGGTTGTTTATACGTGAGTATCTACTGGGTCCTTTTTGTCATCCACATCCGTGTTTCTTAAAAATGTATTTAAAAACATTTTTACTATTTCATAGACTATGTTTTAAAGTCTTCTATACCATTTTTTACTTTTTATAAAAATTTTATAAAGTAATATTTCTGTCGTTTTCCAAACAAGGTCTTTTACGACCATTTTGACAAAATTAAAAAAAGAATGTTTTTTAACTTATACAGAGGGTGTGACTATTTTTTATCGTTAAAACACCTTAGAATATTCCCTTACGAGCTTATAAGAAAATTTTAAAAATAATTTTTTTCTTTTTTAACTACATGACTTTTAAATTATTTCAAAATAGAAAGAGATATTTCTCTCAAACAGTTTTTATTTCATCTATGTCAACATCCTTTGATGGATTTTAACCTTGTTTGAAGTTGATTTATTATGATACAATCTTCCATATTGTATTAAAGGTTTTGTGATATGTTTTACTGTGTATGTGTCATTTTTATACCATTCATGGTGTATGATTAATGTATTTACATTTTGTATGCTAGTTTTAATACGAATATTTATGTTATGTTTCAACCTTTTCACATGAGAAATGTATTTGACTTAGTAAGTGATGGATGGATCCCACTACAGCTTCTTGATGCATTGGTATGTCTCATTAGACAAACTAGTGCCTTGGCACAAGGTCTTGAAAAAATATTATTTGTATTCTTCGAATGAGTCCTTGACTATGTGGTTATGATGTCCAACATTATGCATTCCATCATTATAAAATTGGATATTTATATTACATGTGATTATTCAACTAGTAGAATATCCATGTTAATAATTAAATGGAATTTTTGTATTTATATTTGTCATATTATGTTAATTTTTAAGTTTAAAAGGCTTGTGTTTTAGTCTTATACATTGCCCTAAAGTTTTATACTTATTTATAAAAGTTTTCACTATATTGTTATCCTGACTAAGCACCTAAGCTCACCCATTTCTATGTTTTATTTTTCTAGGATGCTAAGAATTATATTATGACTAACCTACAAGGATAGTTTAAGGGATATGAATGTGTTCAATGGAGGCACAATTTTGTTGTTTTTGATTTCATAATGTAATATAAAACTTATGTATGTATCTAGCACTTCCAAGGCTACTAACCTGATCGGTCTTTTTGGATTTGATCACTTGTAATAATACCAATGTTATTTAATAATGAACCAACTCTAGGTAACTAGGGTTGGCGTGTTACATGAATCAAAGGTATTATCCTACCTAGAAGTACCTTAGTCTCAGAGTCAACTATCCTGATTGGACACTCTGTCAAAGATAAATCTAGTTCAATATAATGATCACCCCAACTCATAACATGATATATATTACATAAAAACTTTATCAACTATCAAACATGGAATATTCTATGTATCAAATTTAGATGTGGTGGAAGTTATTAATAGAAAAAAAAATTCCCCACTAATTAAACAACATCGAAAGGTCCCACAAAATGAGAAGCAAGGTACCCTTGCCTCCCAAAACGTCGATAACCCAAACAAGGTGAAACATTCAAGAACACCTGGTCACCAAATGATAACTCCAAAGTTTTACGATGACGATGAATAAAATAATTATATCATCTCTATGTTGTCAATATTCTCTAAGGAAATAACAAAATATTTGTGGTCATATCTTGTACCAAGATTGGTCCAACTAAGGAACATTCACATATCTCAGACCAACACAACTAAGACATACATAGACTGCTATAAAATTCTTTAAAAGATTCCATTTTGATACCATAATGATAACTATAGTTATAGGAAAACTCAACAGTCCCCATTTGATCATCCTAATCCCCACCGAAGTTGAGAACACATGTGTGAAGCATATACTATAGAATATTTATAGCTCTATATATCTGGCAATATGACTACAGATGGAAATTCATTCTCAAATGAACCTAAGATCCCAATAACTCCTAAAGACCGCTTCAAAAGTGAGAAGTAAACTGAGGATCCATATTATAGACTATAATAGATAGAACTCTATTCAAATGAACAATCTATTTCACGTAGAAATTTCCCATCTCCTCTACTTTGTCTATATCCAAATGGGTAATAAGTGACATGACTTGGTTAGCCTATCAATCACAACCCATATTGCATTCTTCATTATCAAGGAATGAGGAAACCCAACTGAAAATTCCATAGATATTTCATCCAAAATCTATGAATGGACTGGAAGTGGATGATGTAATCCTAGAGGGTTATGATGATTTTTATTCACCTTATTTCACATATAACAATGCGAGACAAATTCAGAAATTCCCTATCTCATTAGTGGACACTATAATAACCACTGCATGTCATAGAAAATCATAGTGGTTCCTGGGTGCACAACCCACTAGGAACTTTGAAAATCCCCTATCACAGTCTCTCTTTCTTCTAATAGGAAAATGTGATTGTGATAGCATGTAACAACCGCTTTAGAGAACGACCTGATGGAAAATATCTCCCTAACATAAATAGAGTCTCTAATTGTATGAAATTTATCATCAGGATCTTGATCCTGATGAGTGAACTTTAGAAGAGGGGATGTCAACTGAATAATTGATAAAGAAGCTTCAGACCCTTTCTCTTGAACTCCAATATGTAAATGTGTAAAAAGATCCAGCAAATTAATCTTTTATGAAGATTATTTCACTTCTTGGGCTTTAGGTTACTTATTCAATACATATGTAACGAAATTCCGTCTCCCTAGGTCATAGGTGATGTCAAAGTCGAAAGATTGTAGGTACTCAACCCAACGCCTTTGGCAAAGATTCAAATCTTATTGAGAGAAGATGTAACTCAATATTTTGTGTTCTAAATACATAGTAAACCATTATAAAAAATGGTAGTTTGAAAAAAAAAATCATCTACATCACAACTGTATGTTCATGTTCATGGGTCGTATATTTCTTCCTGGGTGGCCTAAGCTAATGAGATCCATAATCAACTACATGATCACCCTAGATAAGAACACATCCAAAGTCTGAACACGATGCGTCACAAAATATTGCATATCCCTGATTAGCCTTTGGAAGATTCAACACTAGTGAAAAGTCAAAAGATGTTTCTTTACAACCAATTAACTTGGAAATTTATCTTTCTAGGAAAACATCACCCCCTTTTGAGTCATATAATTCATCAGAGATGCCAACTTTGAGAAGTCCGTCATTAACTGATGATAATATCTGGATAATCTCAAGAATCATCAAATCTTAAAGACTTTTCATGGTTTCCATTAAGTCATAATATACTTTTCCATCTCATGATAAATTGATATACTATTCTTAGAAACCACGTGTCCTAATAATTTCACTTCCAGAATAATGAAATCACACTTTGAAAGCTGGGTGTAGAGTCGATGATTTCTCGGTAGACTCACAAATATCCTCAGGTGATGCACATTATCCTCCTCATATTGAGTAAAGAATGATGTCATCTACAAATACTAAGACAAAGTTATCCGAATGCTAATGGAAAATCATTTTACGTAGTTCTATAAAAACTATAGGGGCATTTTTTAGACCATGGGGCATAACAAGGTACTCATAATGGTCATACCTACTCAAAAGGGTAGTTTTTTAAATGATAGATTCTATTATCCTCAACTAATGGTAACTATAAAGGTGGTTGATCTTTGAAAACCAAATATCTCATTTCAACTGATCAAATTGATCATAAATTCTTGAAAAAATATACTTGTTCTTCACAATAACTCGATTAAGATTTCAATAATCTACACATAAGTGAAGAAAACCATCATATTTATTAGAGAAAAGAATTTTCACTACCCATGATGATGCACTTGGGTGTATAATGACTTTCTCAGAAATATTTTCCAATTGGGAATTCATATATTTCATTTCATCTAGATTCATTTGATATAAATGAATTAAAACTGGATGAGTGGAACACATTAAGTCAATGGAAAAATCAAATTTTCTTATTTGTGTCATCCCAGATAAATCATAAGGAAACACATCTGGAAACTAGAAAACAACTGGAGGCAGATCACCGCTAAATCATTCCCACTCTAGATCAAGAGAAAACACATATATTTCCTTCCCCAACATCAGATAAGAAGTTCTAGGCCAGCTCGACCTTAGGCCCCATTCTCCTTGAAAGACACGAGACACTCCACTGGGTATAGTAAGGTGGAACTGTTGAAGATAACAATCAATACCAGATTTATATATAATGAGCCAATCCACATTGATTATGACATTAATAGATTTCATGTCGAGGACTGGAAAACTCCAAGATAACTCAACATTGGAAAGAGAGAAGAAACAAGTATGACTATAGAGACCCCACTCAATATTTCTTCGGAGGGGTGTAGTAATATCTATTTCACAAGATACAATATCCATAATAAGATTTAGTAGATTAAAAATATGGGTTGAAATAGATGAGTGAGATGCCCAACTATCAAGTAGAGAATTCACTAAGGATGAACCTATGGTAATAGTACTTATCATAGTGGTTGTAACCGCATATTCTTCCTCTGGAGACTCTTCAACTGCATGAAGTAGCTTAGTTCTAGATGAATATGGTTGGAACCCTTTTATACATGAAGCACCATATTTCGCTACAGTTTTTGGAGAAGATGATGATCCTATCCCACTACGTAGAGTAGAAATGTTATGGAAGCATCTATATAAGTTTCCAGAACATCTTCCTGAGCAATAGTTCTTGGGAACCTTAGTGAAAACCATCTAATAAAGTCTTGTATTTCCATACTAATAGAAAATAAAATGAATTATTCCTTTAACAATCGGAGGTATGGATTGAACCTTCCATTTAGAACTTCTAAGAGAGTCATCACGCTTTTGTTTTACCTTAAATGAACTCACACTACCACTATGAGAGAAAAAAACTCCTGATAACAATGACTTTCAATCCAATTCTATCTCAAATATCATCTCCTTATACATTAAATCAGTAGGAGTGGGAATTTTTAATAAGACTATTACAAAAAAAAAATTATGATCAATATCCCAACTTGAACCGTAGAGCCTTAATCTTCTCATTGGATACAATATTTGGTGAAAACTGCACTATCTCAATAAAGCAATTTGAATAATCAGTCATAGTTCTATTGGCCTCCACAATCTTGAAAAACACCACAGTCTTGGCCCACACTGTTGACTCTAGATAGAATTGGTTAGTGAAAATAAACTTTTTTCTTTACATGCTAATAAATTAGGTTTATTTTCCGCCACTATCATTTTTCACCATCTCCTTCTTGGTCCTTCCAGTATAAATGTGGAACACTTTACCTTGATCTCATCTGTTGTCTCAAATAACTCAAAAAACATTCTATCATGACCCACCATTCATCTCTATGTTGGGGATCAATGGAGACTTTGAAAACTATTTTCTTATAGTGAAGGAACTCATGATAATGATTTCGCAGAACATCCCCTAGAAAATACATTGCTGGATCCTAAATGGGAACTGAAGGTGCGACTAGTTTGAGAGCTTAGATAGTGCACAAAATCACCTGAACTAGATTTGGGTCCATAAGAGGATTTACTCTCTTCTGTTCAATATCATCTTCCTCTTAGATATGATTTTCAAATCTTCTCAAATGAATAATACTACTAAATGTCAATAGACAATAAGGAAGACATCAGACTAACACTCAAACTGAGAAATAATGGAATTTTTTTCTAATAGACAGAACAAAAAGATTTGGATTTCTCTCTATCCTAATCACAATAGAGAAAGATATAGAACTAATACTTAAGACATAATTCCTTAAACACCCCTAGTGACTCAATATTCATTGAAGTGAGAGTTGTCTAGGTACTCAATCACAAATACCACCTAATTCTCAAAAATATCTCATATGCATACTAATTAATAATAAAAATATCAATAGCCTCCTCTGATACCCTTCTTTCATGAAACAACCCAGGAACCTTGGTAACCTAGAAACTAAGCCGATACTAACATAGCCTGAAGGGAATTCCCAATCCCCACTAGTCGATGACAAGAACCTGGAATCATACAACATGCATGAGGGAACAAATTTTCCACAAAAATTTGCAGAAGTAAGAATATAATGTCAATATGAATTCAAAAGAAACTTCACTAGAAGTAAAGTACCATAAGGTAACAAGTCATTAAAACCTAAATAACTACAACCCAAGTACAAAAATAATGGAAAAAACCCCATGTCCCATTGGACACAACTAGATATGTCATAGGTTCAACATCTGGATCCACCTCCACGAGATCCTTTCCTCTTGCTTGAACCTAGCTGGAGATAATCCAAAAACACCTAAAGTCAAAAAATTTAACCTAAAAATCCCAGTAGGGTCTCACCAAATATTCCATAATAGATTCTGAAAATAGATTAACAAAATGGATTCTTAAAAATTTTAAATTAAGCTAAATTGGAATTTTTTAATGAATATTTAAATAAATTATTCTATATATTTCCAATAATGAAAAAATACTTTAAAAAAGGATTTACAAGTGATGGAATATCTCTAGAATAATGGATTAAATAAAAAAATTATATAAAAAATTATATATATATTTATTAAGTATGTAAATTAGTTTTACAATAGTGGCATTCACTTATATCACAAATATAAAACTAGCCAGAAACATGGAAATCTTCCAAATACGTATGAAAGTTTTAGGATATAGGACTCCATGCTCTCCAAGTGATCTCAAAAATAGGTATATACACATTTCCCCCTAACAATAGAAAAATTAGACTCATCACCATCCCATTAGATATGTTACCCACTATATTTATATTTTAAAAAATTATAATAGCATAGAGTGTGGCTAGATAACTCACAAACTACCGAAGGATTGCATGTGCCCTTACACAATAAAATATGGGAAGATTATTTTTAGACTAATTAAAATACAATTTAATCACATTATTTTATTTAAATACCAATTTTACATTAAAAAAACAAGATTTATATTAAATACATGTCTCATTAACAAGTTAAAACCACTGGGTTTTTATCAAAAAAAAATAATCCATTTTCATATGTTTGGAATTCATTCAGAACCGATTCCATCAATTTCCAAAATTCATTTCCAAAATTAAATTCAATAATTTAATATAATTTTTTTCCATCAAAACTAAAATTTAAATTAAATAATTTAATCCCACCACTTTCTATAAACACACCATAATTCAATAGAATTTGGGGTTTCCCCAATTCTCATACCAAAACCATTTTAAATATCCCGATTCACTAGAATTTGATTTTATTATAAAAAATGGAAGAAATTTTTAACAAATAAATTTAAATAAATAGTTGAAATAAATCAATAAAATTAAATTTTAATTAATTCATCTAAATAGGAAGGAATCGCCTACCTTTTCAAGAAACTCAACACTCACAACGACACCCATCAACAGGAATGAAGGTTTAAAAGACCTAAAAACGCGACCTAGATACAAGATACCACAACATGTATCATAGATACCTTAATTTTAGGATGATCTTTTGATTTTACAAAGGAGGATAAAGACTAAAATATGAATAATGAGGGAGAAATATTATCCAGGATTCAAATCATAAGTGCGACGATGATCAAACACCAAATGAGAGGATATAGAGGGGTTGTAAAGATCCATGGTCACTGGGGGGAAACCTTTGGTCAAACTAGAAGAAACTTTAGTGGAGGAGAAAAGATATTTCAGTCATGATTCCAATTTAAAAACCCATATTCGGGGTATTACACGATGTGTAATACCACTACACATTGTGAAATAGGTATTATCTTAAACTCTTGAAAAATGAGTCTTCATAATTTAAAAACCGACACCATGAATTAAGAACTGATATTTAATTCATTCACAATGTGTAAAGGATATTCAGAACATGTACCCTATATATTGTGAATCCATTCACAAATTCCCTCCAGAAACCATAACACATCGTGTTACCCAGTTACATAACGTGTAACCCTCTAACAACCAGCTGAAAATGTTTGTTAAAGCTGAGAGTCTGACAAATATCTAACTTCACCATTATAAGTATCCTCCAAATGCATTCTAAACCCAACCCAGTCAATCAAAATTGAAAACTATTACAAGGTTAAAGGTAAAATTTTTAGATTGGTAACATAATTTTACACCTTTCCCTTTGAGGTTGTTGCTATTATTTTTATTACAACATTTTTGACATATGGGTGGTTGAGCCTTATTTATTCCTTTGTTATTAGATCCTCAATCTTGAAATTCTATATATTATTTCTTCTTTATATATCCAGGTGACCATTATATAAACTTAACCTATTCATTGAGAACACATTGAAAAATCACTACATATTTCCCAAACTCTCAAATAGCTAGAGCCTTTATAATGGGTGGTTTTATGACATTGAATAATTTATTAAATTTTATATCACTGTTGATGATAATATCATATTTTTATATTTATATACTTGTAAAATATCCATTAATGATGTTATACATTATTTTTCCTTTTTTATCTCTATGAACTCTCTCTTCATCTTTAAATGAATAGTTTTAGGGAAATAATTATTATAAAATATCTTATTAAAGTCATCCCACTCCATTTATTTCATTGAATCCTTAAAATTAGTATTCTTTATAACTTCCCACAATTGATCATTCTCTCTATATAAGCAATAGACTACTATAGTAACCTTTTCCATCCTAGAACAATGGTGGATAGAATAGACCATATCTATTTAGTTTACCCACTACTTGATAATACATTAAATGAAATAATCACTAAATATTGTTTTTTTAGAATAAAGTATTCAAAAGATAGTTTCTCTATCATAGGTTAAGTTAGATTATCTACATTTTTTAACTTAACATTCATAGCCTAATCTAGCTGGGTAAGTATCACAATGAAATTTTGAACTCCTCATCCCTTTTCATTAGTACTATTTTTAATGAAATTGTTTTATTATCCCTCACACAGGTTGTTGGGTTAGATTCTCACAATTGCAACCATTTTATAAAATAGAAAAGGTTTAAACATAATTCAAAAATGAATTAATAAATCATTTAGACTTGGTGAAAATTAATTCTTAACTCTCATCTGGGGGGCTTACTCAGAAAGCTATTTTCAATAAAAGATACAACATGGATCATGTGAAATGATATTTTTCTACATTTAAAAATGAATATTTACATTATCTGTATGTAATTAATATTGGTTTTTAATAGTTTAAGTGATTGACTAAAGAATAAACACCCAAGAGTTGCAAACCATGTTTGAAGTAGGGCTCATTACCATGAAGTAGATACCAATTGATTTGAAATCAATATGACGTTTTCTATATTATTCCCCTAGGTAAATCTATTCTAGATCCTCATTCAACTTTAGTTTTTAGACACATATTTCATTTCTCAGAAATGGTGCACTCTTATAATTTTCCAAAACATTGGATGTTTAACTATACATAGTCTTGACTGTATGATTTATACTAAATTTATCAAATCATAATTACCATGTTAATAAAACTATTCTTTAATAAGAACAATAGAGACATGAATCTTTCATTTTAAAATAAATAAATAATTTCTAGGATAAAAAAATAATAATGATACAATGTAGTATCTGAAGGTTTAGTATATAGGGAGAATTGTGATCAAACATCACTATTACATAGTAAACATAAAAAATTATTTAATTTAATCTTCACTATCCTCTAAGAGGTCCGCAGATTTTCCTCGGAACAAGTAATCACATGAGGATATACATCAATTAATGGGATGAGATAAAATCCTAGTAGGGGAATGTGTAATAAGGGATGATAAAGGACATGATTTAAAAGTACATGAATTAGCATAATGATACCAAAAAAATAGGATCATCATAATAATTCAAAGGGAAACATTTTAATATGGAATAAAATGTGGAATATAAAAAAAATCAAACATTGTGACTTAGTGTTAAAAAACACACATAGTTGTGAACATAGCTAGAATCATGATCACACATAACAAATGTGAATAAATTTTAACATCATCAAGATGAAGAAAAATTTAATCATGTCCATTCATATTTCACATAATATCATGGGATACATCACATTAAACTGTGCATTGGATGTCTATATATTTTTAGTCCAACCTTCAACATTATAAATTTTCATAATCATGCATTCCGCATATAACATATCACAATAATATTTATAAAATCAACACAAAGAATATTATGGATTTAATATGGATTTCATAAATCATATTTTCATTAATAACCTTTTTGTTATTTAAATGAACAAGTAAAATCATACTTGGACGAAAAACATCATTATTCGTGAGTGGAAAATATGCATTTCAAGAGGAGTAAAATATAATGTGTTGTAAATTGAGATCACTTTTAAAAAAGATTTTCAAAGATAACTTCTGACATTATAGGAATTCGTATATCCCAAAAATAAAATGGAATAGACATTTTAAGGTAATAATATGAAAATTCATACTTTTGAATAGAATATAACCCAAATAATGGAAGTGGTCTCGACAATCCACCTACCTTAAATCCGCTTTATTTTGTCTCATTTCTACCTACTGAATAATAAACATATTATTTTTAAAAAATGAGTTATATAAGTGGTTTATGTTCATTTATTCCACTTTTTATACAACATAATTATTGGATTATATTTCATAACACTATTTTTCAAATGGGAATTGTTTTGATATCATGTTTTCATTTAATTTTCATGTATTCCTTAGATTTTCCTATTTTCATTCAAATTAATTTATGCATAAGTATACTTATATTAAAAAACATAGAATAAAATTAATTAAATAATTATATATTATATATAACTAATACTTTCCATCTGTGTTGGTGGTTATAATAAAATACTTGGAAATGTCTCTATAGGTGGTTAACTGGCCTTTGACGGGGTGTAGTCAAACAAGAAGGAAAGAGAATTTTTTAATTTAGGTATATAATTTTTAAATATGATATATATGGTAAGTTAAAATAATTAATATAAATTTAAATTACTTATAAATAGTATCATATTGTTTGGTTTTTAAATATTTTCCTATAAAATAGTGAGTTGAAAAAATAGAATATTTATTTGAATCATACTTAATCCTCAGTGAAGATTCTCTCATATGACACTAAAAATCCCTTGAATATTGGAGTTATATTACTACAGAATGTCCAAAATGATTATAAGGGGCCAGAGAGGAAATGTTTTTCTCTGAATTTATGCTTTTTAAGGTGGGTTATGATTAGTTATCTAGGTGTGGGAGTGGGGTTATTTATACATGAAGAGATGAGTATTTTTAGAAGAGAATATTAAAAAACATGATATTCTAAAGGTAAAACCTATAATAGTAAATTTTCTATAATATAAAAGAAATATAATGGTTTTTAATACTTTAAAAATGTTTATATTTTTAATTCATTATTTTATTAAAAGTAATGTAGAAAGAAAGAAAGAAAATTATTTGTTGGTATCACATTAAAATTTTGTTTTTGAAAAGTATTTTTAGTTTTTGAATTTTAGTTTATTTTATTTTAATGACTCATTTATAAAATAAAATATATCATGGATAAAACTCATGTCTTATAAATAATTAGTTCATTATTACATCATCAATGATGTTATTTAAGATTCACGAGTTATGTGAAAAACTATATATTAACTAATCACTCAAAAATTCAAGTATTTAAAAAATCTAAAAACAAAATCAATAATGGAAAATTTCAATGTTTTGATATTAGAAATGTTATTTTTATTCCAATTAAATTTCAATGGTAGTTAATTTTAATTTTTTCATTCCTAAATAATGTTTTTGACAAAAATACTTTAAAATATACTTGATGGAAAATGTGTATATATTTTCATTGACTTTTTTAATCATAATATTTATTTTTTTGGAATTATAATATTTTTATTTTCATTAAATACTCTGGTAAACTTTTATTATTATCACAATTCATTATTTTGAGATTATTTTACTATTAAAATGGCCATGTCAATATTCTCCTTTATCATGTTACTACTCTCATGGGTCATTTTACTATTTCCAATAGTCATGTTATTATTTGAATTGTCACATTAGTAATCGAACAGTCACATTTCCTTCTATATATACCACTTCATTAATTCACTCAATAATAAAATCAATGCCAAGATTATATATTTTTGTTCTCTAATATATTGATTGGTTCACTAATATTTTCATTCATTTATGAATTTTTGGCTATGGGGGTGATGATCTTAGAAGTTTTGGGTGATCCATTTTTTACATTTTAACTTTTATATTTTATAATTTTTTAATGTGATTTTTTTTCATTTTAATTGTTTTTATAGCTCAATAATTTAATGATCATTTTTAATACTTTTTTTATTGGTTTCTCAATATTTGTTATGTGTATAGTATCATATAACATAATAAAACATGCATTTAGTCAGGAATAATATTACTAATAAACCATGTGTCATTTCAAATGTGATGCCAACAAATTGAAGACATTTACAATTTAAAATACTATTAAATAATGTACCCTTGAATGGAAATTTTTTTTAATAAAAATAAATGTATTGATTAAGATAAAATATTCTATTTTAAAAGTATGGGAATGATTTTTAATATATTTAAATAATATATTATAATTTAAAAACATAAAATTTTGGTAATAAATCATTCCTTTGAAATATGGTAATGGAAAATTTTAATGAATAAATATTTAAAAAGGCATAGGGATTTGAAAATAATAAAGTAACCAATTTTTTGAATAATGACCACCAAAATAAAGGATAACTTGTCTTTAAAAAGTTATTCTTTTTTCATTTATGCATTGTTTATTAGTGAGAATGAAATTCATTTAGACAGAATCAAGATATTAAAAACATAATTTTCATCCAAATAGAAAAGAAGAAATATCTTATAAAATTTTTCATAGAATAATTATTCAAACTTATTTATAATGATACTAAAGAAATAAAATATTAAATTAATGAATGGAAATTTTATTACACCGTATTTCTTAAAAATATCATAATTTATGAAGAAGTGGACCTTTATAAAGTGTTTTATGAGGTAAAAATGTTATTCCTAAAAAATAATTGAAAATTATAAACAAATAAATCAAAGCGTATAATATTTTAAACTTTTATAAAATATGTTTAATTAGAATAATCATAATTCAACGGAGGAGAATTGTGATACCAAAAGCTCACACCATAATAGAAACAATGGAGTCAAAAGAGAATTAGTGGGAAACCATGAAATAGAAATTCAAATATCTTGAAATGAAATATATTTATTATACTATATGGAAATGATGTTTTTAATAAACAGTATATTAAAAATACTGGTTCACAATATGTTATTTGTCTAAATTTTACATTGATGAATAAAATATATCCTTATATATAAGAAAAATAAATATCTTAATGGACTATTTAAAACCCGTATTAATATATATAACCATTTAAAATTTTAAACTATTTTTATTTAATTTATATTAACTAAATTATTGTGTTTCTTTTCATCATCAGTTGTTAGTAAATCTAATTATTTCATCTATGATTCAAAATTTCCATATTGATACCCATTAATTGATATTATGTAAATAATTATAATAATATATATGACTGAAAATTATTTTCTTATGAAGATAAGCTCCCTTTAAAGGGTAAAGGGGGAAACCATCATGACATCAAGGACATAAACAATCAAAAAAGCCGTGATGATCCAAAAATTCAAAGCCAAAAAACTCACTCTACATGTGAAAATCCCCTCCCAACATCAAAGCACATAAAATCTAGCTTCCACCTTCCACCGTAGATCAGCTAGCTATCCCGTGCAAAAATGCACGGGCCTGGTACCGATGGTCATAGACATACCCTCTCAGACACTCAATTCTGGAAAGCGATTGTACAATGGAAACTCTTTTCCCTAAACCTCATCTGGAGCATCCTCAAGTAGACGATCTGATTGCTGAGACCCCTGAACTGTAGATCACCGAATCCAAAGAGAAATACATCACCGAGAAAGCAATCACAATTAAAAACCAACCACTAATAACCACCAAAAATTCGCAACTTCAATCTCACTAACATTTCAATCCTCAAAAAATTCAAAATCAATTCAAACCACAGCAGAGTCCATTAGGAGTAGCAAACCAAAAACCAAAATGCAGATCCCATTTGAAATTAAAGAACACCAAACCACCAGGAACCCCCACGAGTAGTAGATCTAAAATGGAAACCTCGGACCTCGACAACCATCTCCTCGGATCACCTCAGATCACTGTGAATCACCATAAGCTCATGAACAGCATTCTCCAAGGAACCGATCCTCAACCGACAATAAATCCTCAAACAAAACTCAAAACCATCAAAACAAACTCAACTAGACCATCACCCATTCCATCACGAACTCAGCAGAAGAAACCACAAACCGCATCTAAAACAAATAATGACAGGAAAGAAAATAGGGTCAGAAAACCATCACCAATCACACTGGAAGGAAGTCCCACCAAAAATCAAAACTCGTCTCCGCTAACTAGAATGCCAGCAGAAGCCACGAAAAAAATCCAAACACACACCAGAGATGAGGCGGAAACTCACAAGCCGCAGGACCTGGATCTCGGCAACGTACCGTGACCGTGCCACTATGGGGAACCTAATCGGGCGAAGTAGGGATTGGGCGAGAAATCAAGTCAGCAATGGTGAAAGAGGTTGAGACGCCGAGTCTGCGGAGCACTCCACCGCAACAGGAATCCACCGCCACGAGCTCCTGAGCGCGAGAACAGATGTTGCGCCAACCCAAGACGAAGGAAGGAGGCGGCACCGAGGGGAAACCCTAGATCACAGAGCCCCTTACGGGCACATGAAACCCTATATATATGGTACAAAATAGATAATATATTTTAATTTATAAATATCATATCTTACTAAAACAAATTTAGTTATGTTCTATGAAGATGTAATTAACATCATCTTATTTTTTATAACTTTATAGATTCGAGATGGTAATTTTATAATAAGTTAAATACTTAATATATCATTTGAATAAATAAAAACCCATCATTATTTTCATATTAAAATATAAAAATATTATTATTTAGGTTCCCATAGTCCTATATGAAACAGTTTTATTTCATTATTCTTGTTGGTGGTTAAACTAACCTAAATAAGAACATAATATAACTCGTTGGGTGAGAATGATTATAGAGAGTTTCAAATATCATTATAAGAGAATAATAATGATATAATTTATATAATTTATGTTTTTAATCCAATTTTTAGGGATTTAGGTAAATAATTAAATTGATGGTCAGAAATGAAAATTTTTACTCTGTTGAGGTTGTTATTCGCACATATGCATGATTAACCTCATCATTTTTAAACAATTGAGATGGAAATATGATTGAAAATTAATATTTTTTAATTATTAGAAATTTTATTTATCATATTTATTCATCACTCAAATCATTATAAGACTTCACTAGATTTAGATATTTAAAATGGGTGACATTGTTTTCTAGAGGAGGCATTCTGCATGTACGCACAATTAAAATTTAGTTACTTCAAAATGGGGTCAGTAATGAATAAATCATGGTTTATCCATTAATATAATAATAAAAAATTATAATAAATATTTTTATTTACATATGCTATTATGGTTTTCATTTGATTGTGAGTGAATTTTTTTAAAGATTATGTGAATTATTATATTATTCAAACATTGGGACCATGAACTCTCTCTTGAATGTATCTTTTCAAATGATGGACATAAGATAAATAATTAAGACTAATGAATTATTATCATGAGATATTTTCTATAAAGATAAAAATGGATGTTTTTTATGATTAAATTAAAATGGATATGAGTATCGTGATGTGGTGGAAGTGGTCCCCATTTATATGTGAAGAAATCGTGACTTTTATGAATAACTGTTGTATTTATGTAATGGAATGAGACTATTCCATGGTCAATTGATAAAGAAGTGATAAATAATTTATATTAGGGTTATATAAGGTCTGAATATACTATAATATGCATTTATAAACATGTTTTAAATATAAATAAAGGCATTTACCGCATTGTTTTTACATGCCACCATTTTTGTTTTTCAATCATAATTAGAGTTTGAACAAGTAATTTAGTTTTTCTTATAAATATAAGATAACCCATATGAAAAAAAATTTATTATATGAATATGAATTTAATTCCCATAAAATATAATCAAATTTATAAGTAATATAAAATGAATTGTTATATTAAAAAATATAATATATTGGAAACAACTTCTCTTTAGAAAAATGGTGTTTTCAAATTATGTGTTTTTAATATTATTTAATATTAATTTTCAAATGAAATATTGATAATATATATAAATATATGATTAAAAATATATATCAAATTAATATTTTAGGTTATATTAATTTATTTTATTAGATAAAAATTACACAATTTTAATAAAGTGATTTATTGAAATTAACTATCTTACCACTACTATGGGTTTTATCTTTCAACCTATTAATAATACATTTATGAAAAAATGAAATTAAAATTATTAAATATTATTAATATTTTTAACGTTATTATTATATCCTCTTTTCATATTTAATTTCAACATGTTATGAAAAGAATATTTTAATATAACTATATATGAATAGTTGCTCAAGTAAAAAATTTCTTATGTATCAAAAAAATTATGTATAGGTTTTATAAATTGAACATAGTTATTATAAATGATTAATTTACGATATAAAAATGTATATTTTCTTATAAAAATGTTACAATTACTTTTCACTCATTCTTATATTAAGATAATTTCATAAAAGTTATGCTCTTAAGAAAATCAGTATTTTTTATAACTAAACTAACATAAATTATAAAATCATATAAATAAATAACATTAATATAATTTTGATATATGGATTTGAAAAATTATTATTTTAAAAACACATTATAGAAATTTGTATTTTAAAATTAAAATTCTATATATATAATAAATAACATATTTGATTAAAAATATCAATTTAATACATTAAGTGTTCTTAATCTTATTTTTTATTAACTTCTCATGGATCCAAAAATATATCTTAATAAATTTTTTATTATTTTTAATTTTTATAAAATAAATAAAATGTGTGTGGCTTTAGTTTGTTCTCTCATATAAATAAAGCAATCATAAATGTATTAATTTACAAATAAATATATATTTCAAAATCAAGGGGGTAAAACATTTGGACAACCCACTAAATAAATTGAATCCTATCATTTTTAATTGTCATACATTAATGAAAGAAGGCAATGGATATCTAAGAAATAGAAGATATATCATCTAATGAGATATCCACTCCACTAACCTTCATAATAATATGAATCTATTTCTTCAGAATATTTTTCTATAGGTGTTCATAAGGACATACTATTTATATAATAACTTTCTCTAACCTCTTTAAAACTAATTACTATAACCAAAATTATTTTGAAAATTTCCAAAATAATAATAGTAGTTGATTATATAAATTTGATGACAAAAAACTTATATGTATTCTACATTTACACCTTCATTTCAAACAATGATTCGTTTTGTTCATCTCTATTATAATTGGACTAACATAACAATCAATAAATATTAAATAGAATGTCTATGGTCATTTTAATATTACGTCCTCTAACCCAACTAACTATAAAATTACAATAAATTTAAATACTTTATATTTTTTTGTAAAGGGAATTTGATTAACCAAAACTTATACCCCATTAGTACCTTGATATGTGTGAAGTATTAGTCATACTAATCATTCACCATAGGGAATATTGAATTAATAGTTAATCATGTTTTTTACGGTTATTCTCCCTATGTTCGTTAATACCACAAGAAGAACCACAAACTAGTATCCATAAGTGGGAGTAATTTCTAGGGAAACTATACAATCTCTACTGTACCAATAAATCATAATATTATCCTATAATAAGACAAAGCCCTTAGTCTAATACTTATAGTATTATATAATGTCCGCTTATACTAATTAGAAAAAATAACTAAACAAATACGCAAAAATCACTTAACCATACTTTGATACCAACTATAACAACCGATGATAAACATATAATTATTTTACATTTTTTATATTTTTAAAAATTTACATCACACAATCCAATGAATATATTTTTTAGAGTCTTGGTGGATCCACTAATTAGAAATACTATTTTATGATACTTATGAACCTTTACGTAGAATTTCACCATACTGGATCCAGTTACAGACATACCCTAGCCTATGATTTTCATTATAATTTTGGGGGAAATACTTAAGAAATTGGTTATCTCAAATTATATGTAAGGGAAACAACATAATATTTCATAAAGGACTAAATCATAAGTATCATAGAAAATATGATTTGGAAAATATATCTTTTTAAAAAGAGAATTCAACAAATGTATTTGGATATAATTCCAAATTTAAGGACATTCAATCTCAAATGAAAAAACATATACATTTGAAAGAGTGTGGGTAATCAAGTGAAATTAAATAAATTGAATCGTTCATAATCAAATGAGTAAAACATATAGGTATGAAATATGAATAGCTGAATAGAACGATAACATTGTAAACCTAAATAACTACATTGGGTCCACACTCAATCTTTTGCTCCTAGATTATCGACTTCAATTTCTTGCTCAGTATTTTGAACATAGCCAACCTACATTGGGTTCTTTCATTATATTCTGAACCTACCTAAACATAATTGGTTAGACACACAATATTTGGAACATATGTAACCTTCATTAGTTTCACATGATGTCAAATTTACCATGATAACCTATATCAGGTTCACACTTCACCTCATTATCTTATAACATATAAAAACTTAATAAATACATTTTAGGGAGATATAGGACCACATCCATTTTAATTCATAAAATTGGGTTCCATAAATTATCAACCATTTAACATATTATAAAAACCCCATTTGAAGAAAATGGGTTTTATTAATCACATTAACGAGTTTCACTAGAATGAGAAATTGGTTTAAATTATTTTTCAAATGGTATCAACCAAATTTACCCAAAGAATGTAAATTATAGTTACAAAAAATTCAATAACACTGAAATAGTATTACAAAAGAACATTTAGATGGTTATTGAGAAAATAAAAATTCCATGGATAAAAATCCATTTTTTATATAATGAAAATTTCTATGGAAATAAAAAATGATAATTTCTAAAATAAAATTATCATTAGCCTAAAATATGAATTTTTAGTCACATTGTTAATTATGTTTTTAAAAAGTTGAAGTTCAAATGTTTATGAATGGATTAATTTTAAAAGCCATATTCGAAGGTTGATCCTTGAAAAAGGCCTAATGTTTTCAAAAAAGTGAAAAAACACTTTGAAAACATTTAATTTTACAAATTATCTAAAATAATGTATTCTTGGAAATAATACACAGGATAAAAATTAAACAAAGATTAGATAAAAATGTATTTCATCAGGAAATGATGATTTTTTTTAATATGTTTAAATACCATTATTTAAAACCCAACACATAAAAATATGTAATAAAATTTTTATTTCCAAATTTGTAATGTTAAATTTTATGGTCACATGAGTAATCAAATATATGGAATTGAATATTGTAATGGAACCCATGTTCAAAATTGGTACCTTAGTGGTAAGGGCTAGCATTGGCTAGCATTGGCCCGTACCCGAGTGGTAAGTGCTCCTGCTTGGCATCCAAGAGACCCAGGTTCAAAACTGGGTGGAGGTGAATTTTACAGGGGTACGGTAGTAGTATTGTAGCAGTACTGTAGATGTTACTGTAGAATTTACTATTCGGTACGGTAGTAGCTGTAACTATTCACCCGATTTGGGCCTTCGGGCCACCGGTTTGGGCATACAGGTCTCAAGGGCCTTCGGGTCATCAAAGGCCTTCGGGCCATAGAGACAATGGAGTAGCCCAATTCACAACAGAACAGGCCCCAGAAGAGGATTAGAGCAACACAAGTAGCATCCACCAGAAACAGAGCTTACCATATTGGAAGAATGAGAGGGTATGGCAGCCGCCATCAGGACCAGGCACCATGCAGCTTTGTATTGTGAAATGCTAGCCGATCAGCAGTGCAAGGTGGGGAGCTAGGTGATCAATTATGCAGAAGCTGGGGAGGGGAAGTTCTAGTGGGTTGGGTCTATGGGTCTTGTTATGGGCATGGTATGCCTATGAGCCTTCGGGTCATGTATTACGGGTCAGTCGGGCCTTGGGCCTTGGGCCTATGGGTCATGTACGGGTTCCCCTTCTACCCTTAAAAGGGCTATTATCCATAATGAAATAAAAATGAAGGCCTTTGGCCCATTCGGGTGAAAATATAGGAATAGAAACCATTATTTTGGAATAATGGAAATCGAAATGGAGGAAAACACATCTTTAATATAGAAGATATTTTTTTTAAAATGTACACATTTATTAGAAAAAATTAACTGAAAAAGAATTTTGAGTTAAAAATATATTTCTCACCTATATAAAATAGTAAATATAATATTAAATATTAATTTGAATAATTTATCAATATGATAATACTAACGATCAATGAATAAAAATTTAACCCAATGAATATAAATTTAGTTAGAAAAAGCCCTTTATGGTAATGGTAATGTAATTATCAAAGAAAAAAAGTGATTCTCTAAAAAGGAAATTAATATGTCTTGAAATGAATGATATTTATTTTACTAGATTACAAATTCTAAATGAATACTCCACATAAAATAAATGATATTTCAATTTATGAAACGTGTTTTATAGATTAAAAAATAAGATAAAGAAACTCATACCATGTATTTCGTAATTGATTAATGAACTATAACAATATATATGAAAAAAATTATATTAATAACCTATTTTATATCTAAAAACATTTATATACTTAATTTATATCCATTTTTTATTCATTCACTGCTTATTTAGGATTTCTTTTAATAATATAATATTGGTAATTCTTATAGTTTTGTATTTATTTATAATTTCTATATTTCTAAAAATTCAATGATAAAAAGTTTATCAATCCATTATAATTTATTTAAAAATAATTGATAACTTATATTGATTTGAAATCATCATATTTTATTGTAAATGATTTTCTTCATAGGTTCAATGTAAATCAAATCAATGTTTTACTATTTTAGTAATTTTATAGATCTAAAATGATAGTATAATAATATGTTATATACATAATATAACCTTTACAAAATTACTAAAAAATAATTTTAAAATATTAGTATTTTTGGTTCCCATAGTCATCCATACTAGTGTTTTATAAGAACATTCATGTAGGTGATTAAATATAACCAAATAATAACTCTATATAAATAGATGGTCAAACATGGTAAACAAAATGTATAACTCATTTAAAAAACTAAAAAATGGATATTAATTTTTTTATATTTTTTTTGATTCATATTTGAAATGGTTTTTAAATTATAAAATTAAAGTGGAAAATAAAGAAAGTTACATTGTGGAGGTAGTTATTTTCATATATGAATGGTTAACATCGCCATTTGTCAGTGAATGATAGGGGATGAGGGTAGTTACTAAAATTTATTTTAAAAGTAATAAATTAATAATATGAATAATTGTTATTCATAAACATCACCAATAAAACTAGTCATGATGGGGGGTGATGAAAAATGAAATATATCATTTTGTGGAAGTGGTAGTCCCCATATATGCATGATTAATTTTATTTATTTTTCTTAGTGTATGTTAATAAATATATAGTATTTATTAATCTAATATAACAAAACTTAGTAATATTAAAAAATTATAAAATCTATATATTAATATATTTTTTTAGCTTTTTAATTAAAAAATATTAGAATTTCAAGATAAGGATTAATTAACACTCATGTCGGTACATTGAACATTACCAAGAAAAACGCTTTGGAAATGATGAGATAAGGTTGAATAATTGAGACTAGAGTATTATTAAAATTAGATAGTTTTACAGGAGAATAAAAATTGAATAATTTTTAGATTAAATTACAATCTATTAGTGTAGCATGAAGTGGTGGAATTGATCCTCTTGTATAGGTGAATAAAATGGATCTTTTCAGAATACTGATTATTTTTCAATAATGGAATGACACTATTTAAGGTTAACTGGATCTAAAATAGGTAAATAATTTATTATTTAGAAATAAAAGGTCAATAAATATAATAACAATAGTTTTCATAGATAGGAATTTTTTTAAAATAAATTTATTGTCAATATTACTGAATTAATTTTGAAAAAAACAGTAAATTAAATTTTAAATAAAAAATCAAATAGAAGGAAAAATATTATTTTTTAGAAAAAAAATTGTTTCCACCATTAGGTGTTTTAAAGTTATCTAAAATTCATTACCTAATTAATGAGTGATATTAGATTTCTTTATAGGCTTAAAATTAAATTAAATTTTTTTTGAGATGATATTAATTTATTTGATCAGATAAAAGTATAAAATACTAAGTAAAAAATTATTTGAAAAAAGTATCTTACCATTATCGTGGTAGTTAAAATTAATAATATAAATTACACGTTTGAGGAAAAATGTAAATTATCTTATGAAATATTAATAAATTTTAATTTAAGATATTGAATTGATTTTATTATATATTATTTATACAAGTGAAGAAAACTAATTTCTAATATAAGTGACGAAAATTAGTATTTATAGTTATATTTAACATTTCAAAATATTAAATATAGTTTTTATAATATCTCCATAGTATTTTTAAATGATTTATATTACATTTTAAAAATAAATTTTCATAAAAATGGTGTCTAAAAATATCACCTCATTATTTTATTATTATTATTTCAAAAAATTGATAGTATTAGAAAAACCATTATTAATTTACCATTCATTAAAAAAAATTATTTTTTTGAAAAAATCAAGAATTTCATTAGGTGTAATTTTATATGTGCAGTTAAAAAATTATGTTTATTTTGAAAAATTAAAAATTAAAAAAATTATTTTATATTTTAAAATAAAATTCAATATATATATAGAAAATATTAGTTTTTTGGAAAATGATATTTTTAAAAATTTAGTGTATTTAACACATTTTTTATAAATTCATTGTTGATTATAATTTTTTATTTACTCTTGGTTTTAATGTTCTTAAATTTATTTACTAACAAATATTTCATGACCTTTCTCGTATTTAGGGTTACATGTGATGCAATAAATCATACAAAATATTAATATAGATATACGTATATATTCTGAAATCTCTGGACCTTATATTCACCCCATAAATAAATTTTATCCCAAAAATTTTAATTATGGTTTAACAATGAATGAATCAAATAGATCAATAAGAATATAAAGATAAATATTCTATGGAGATATCCACATAAATAACCTTGGTAAGGCTAGAAAACTATTTATCCAAAATAAACTTCTTTAAGAGTTTTTAGGGACATAAATTTCACACATATATTTTATTGGACTTGTTTCTAAACTATTACTACAACCAAAATCTTTATGATAATTTACAATAAAATATAAGTAAATGAATATATAAATTTGAAAATTCAATCCAAATATTTCTTGTACAACAAAACCTTTATTTCAACCCATCATACTTTGGGTCCAACTCAGATATAATTGGAATGACCTATCATTCCTCCAATTTGACCTAGGTTTTAAATGGTCGTTTTCTTATCATGATCTATAACCTAACTATTAATTAAATTCAAATATACTTAAATTTTTTATATTTGTTTTTAAATATAATTTTACTAACCAAAACATATTCCCAAATAGTGTATAGCTAGGAGTGAAGTCGTGCACCCACATATTGGGCACTAGAGTGATGATTGAGTTAGTACTCAACCATCCTTCTTATGTGTGATTAATCCTTGGTGAATCTATAAAACATATTTATCCACATTTCAGAATAAATACAAGTTTGTAATTTCTTAGGGATCCACACAATCACTAACTTACCAAAACATCTAAATGTTATCTAATACTTAGATATGTTTGTTAAACATATTCATACTGTTTTCACTGATGATATCTTACCATACTCTCTAAAAATAATTAAACTAATATTCAAAAATAATTAAACCATACTGTGATACAAAAAATTACATCCTAGTATAAACATGTACTTATTTGACATTATCTCCATAAGTTAAACTTTACATCTTACAACTAGTCACCCAATCCCATGAACCTAAGGGGTAGTATCTTTGAGGATTAACAAAATAAAAAAATTATTTTTTGATAGTTTTTTATATTTATCCATAATATTACCATACTATATCAATTTCCAGATATCCCTTGGGTTATAATTATCTTTATTCCTAGTGATAAGAAACCTAGGGAATTGGTGAGATCCAATATTCAGTAAGGGAGAGTAATTAAATTTTTCATCAATGTTTGGTTGAGAATCATATGAGGAAACATGATTGTGGGTAAAACATGTTATTAAATAATGTATAAGACCTAAATAATTTTCTATAGAAGTCAATAAAATAGGGAATGTGATTGCAAGTGAATAATCATATTACATATATTATTTTTTTGGAGTCATGACCTATTAAGTATGATCCAATTGAGATAATCATAATCATATAATATAGTGGCCTAGAATAAGAATAAAAATAAGGAACAATAATATTTTGAATTTGGAAAACCACATTGATTCCAGCCTCAATCTTGTGATCCTAACTAATATTCAATGAGATTTTGCTTAGAATTTTGATCCAAGATCTCTAGCATCATTTTGAAGCTCAATATTATGAACATTGATGACCTGCATTAAGTTTCACACTCAATCTTCTGATCATACATAAAATAAATAGTGTTTACATTTTTCCTCATGAACCTAGCTAACCCACATTAGTTTGAAACTCAACATCATATTCTAATGAGATATAAAACCTCAACCAATGCATTATAAGGAGATATGGGACCAAAACTATCATCATTAATACATATGTATTCTAGAAATTATTAATCCACCCACATATCATGGAAAACTGAGGGAATAAAATTGGATTCAATAAAAATGTCATAGAATACGCATAAAAATAAAATTTCCCCAAAATAAATTATAAATGGGGTCACAAAAATTTACCTCATGAATTTAAATAGTGGATACTCAAAATTTAATTACCCTAAAATAGTACATCATAAGAAAATTTAGATGTTGATTCATATAAAAATAAAAGTAAATAAATCCTTTAGAGATAAAGAGTAAAATCTTATGAAAATAATAAAATATTTCTAAGAAAAATCTATTATCATTAGTTTAAAATAGGTAGTTACATTAACGTTTAATATTCATTTTTTTAAAGGTTAAGTGAACACAATTTAAATAAAATTAATTTTAAACATAACATTAAATAGTGTATCCCTAAAAAACTATAATGAATTGAAAAGTATGAAGTGAATGAACAATGAAAATTTTTACTTTTAAGATTAATGTTTATTATTATAGGACTGAAAATGAAAGAAAAAGTTAAAAAATAATTTTTTTGTGGATGTTAAATCATTTTATTTTGATTTGATTGAAATAAAATTTAATATTTTAAAATATAATTTTGGAAATCCAAATCATAAAAAGTTATAACAAACAATTACATTAAAAATTGGTATTTTAAATGTGTAAGGTCACAGGAGTTAACATATATTGTTTTTTAAATAATAATGGAAATCATTTTTTGAATTTATGGAAATAATATTAGAGGATAAACACTCTTTAAAAGAGATTATTTCTTAAAAAATGTTGTACATTTAAGAGAATGAAATTCATAAAGAATGTATATTTGAGTTAAAGATACAATTTTCACTAATTGATAAAAGGGTTTATATTATATAAAATACATTATAGAATAACGATTCAAGCATATAGGATTACGTATCAATGAATGAAATGATAACTCCAAGAAATGAAATTTAAGTTAACTAAATATATCATAGATATCATAATTCATAGAATAAGGAACATTCAGAAAGGGTATTATGCAGTTGAAATATAAATACATATTGAAAAAATATACCACACCATATAGTATAATTAAACATCATAGTGTTCCTATATTATATGAAATATGTTAAATAAGAATAATCATATCTCAATTAATGAAAATTGAGTTACCAAAAACCCTAACCATAAATGAAATGTAATGTTAAAAAGAATATATAAGGGATTAATGAAAATATAAATGAAGATATATTAAAATTAAATATATTAATTGTAATTTTATTCAATTTATTAGTTAATAAACCATATAAAATAATTTATGGTGTGAAATATCAAACCTTGTTATGGGAATTAAAAATCCGACAATGAAACCCTTACATTCTAGTCATAGTTATGCCAATGGTCTATAACCCCATTATAAAACAAAAATCACTTAATCACGTATTTAATTACCATATTAATATCTATAATTTTGATACTTGTTAATTATAATAACATGTTATATATTTTATACATAGTTTTGGTTTCTTTTTATCATTGGATGATAGTAATTCTTATTGTTTCATGTATTATTTATAATGTCCAAATTGATACCAAGTACTTGATAATGAGTTAAAAATTGATATATCAGTTAAGGTACTGAAATTGATCAATTATAATGATTTATAAATCTAGTATATAATTATGTAAGTTTTTTAGTTTTTTTTTTTTGAAAATTGAATCAGTCTCTGGTAATTTCTAAAATTTTATATATCAAATATGATATTTTAATAATTAGTTTAATATAGAATATGAAAATTAAAAATAAATAATAAATTAAATATCCCATATTATCATATAATTATATAATATTTTAATTTTATATAGTCATCCATGATAGTGTTTTATATCATCTTTCATATTGGTGGTTAAACTGTCCTAAATAAGAACACGCTATAACTCATTTGTTTAGGATGTTAAAACAAGTGTATAACAACTTTATTGGAGAAGAATAATGATATTTTTTATATAATTTTACATTGGTGAATAATATTTTAAGATTATTATGTATATAATAATAATGAAGGTCAAAATGTTAAATATTATTTCATAGAAAAGGTTCTGTGCACGTACCCATGGTTGACAACATCATTTCTCAAAAATTTAAAGGGGATTAGGGTAGAAAATAAATTTAATTTTTAAAATTCATAAATAAATTTTATCTTTCATATATATTCCTAAATAAAATTTTTAAAACCATTCATGGCTGATGATTATGAAAAAAGAAGATGTCACTTTATAGAAGAGGTAATATATAGGTATTGATGAGCAATATATATTTAGTTTCATACGTGGATGCTAATGAATAAATAATTATTTTTACATTAATATAATAAAACATATTTATAATAATTATATTTCTATATTTATATTAATATTATTGTGACAGGTTTCGAAGTGGAATATTTTACAAAAAATTAAGAATTAAGTAATACTCATGGTGTAACCATAAACATTCTCCTGAATGTATCCCTAGAAATAAATGGATTATGGTAAATAATTAAGATTAGGGAATTATTAAAATAAGATAGGATTCTATGATGGAATAATAGAATAGTTCTAGTATCAAATACATCAGGATACATGTACCATGAAATGGTGGAATTGGTCCCCTTTTATAAGGGAAGAAACATGCACTTTTGTGAATACCCACTATTTTTCTATAATGGAATGACACTATTAAAGGTTCAATGGATATAAAAGTGATAAAATTTTTATTTTTGGTGATATATGTTCTATAAAGGGAATATAACGATTTTATCACATGTTTTAAAAATTATACAAGACTTTTTCAACTTTATTTTTACATTTTACCATTTTTCTTTTTTACTTTTGAAACTAGATTTTTCCAATGTAATTAAATATTTTATTAAAATAAAAAATAAGCAATATTACTAAATTATGGTGTTTTGAACATCAATGTATTCCCCATATATTCTATTTTAAGTTATAAATTAAATAAAATTAAATTTTAAATTAAAACATTTTATATATAGAAAAAAATCGTTTTGTAGAAAAATATTTTTTTCTTCATTAAGTGTCGTAATATTATTCACAACTGATTTCCAATTAAATGATTTATAATATATATATATATATATATATATATTTAAATATTATATAATATTCATTTTTAGGAGATATTATGTTAATTTATATAATAAAAAATACACAATATTAATTAAATAATCCTTTGAAAGATACATTTTTATTATTATTATGTCTATCAAATTTAATAATAGGAATAAAAAATCCATGAATAAAAATAAATTTTAACTTATTATATATTATATACATGTGCGTCTAAATAATGAGATCCATTCTCTAATATTTAATTTATGAAAGAGGGGGAAACTAATTTTTAATATAATAGAACAAAACTATTAGAGTAAAATATTAATTAAGATTTGAAAATGATAATCATAGGTTTTATAAATTAAACATATTATATAAATTAATTTATTTTAAATTATTAATATAAATTTTCATATAAAAATATTTTAGAAACATTTAATTCATTATTTTATTATGATAATCTGTTAAAAGTAACGGTATTAGAAAAATCAATATTTGTTATAATTCAGATAAAATTATTTTATTTAAAAAATTCATAGAAATTCGCTGTATTAATCATTTGATATGAGGATTTAAAAATTATTTTAATTTCATAATATCAAAAATATTAAATTAATAAAATTTTTCTTTTAAATTTAAATTCAATATAAAATGAAAAAAAAAATTAATTGAAAAACACCCTTTATAAATATTATGTATTATTAATCCTATTTTGTAATAATTTATAATTAATTGTAATATTTTTTTATCAACTAATGGAAATATTGTTCTTAAATTTTATTAATAATAAATATTTTTGGTCTTTTATATGAAGAAAACAATGAAATATAGTATATATTTAGAAATATAAAACTTTATATATTGGAAAGACCATTCATGTTACAAAAAGGGGATTTAATAATGGATGATGAGTCTCATATATGTTGATGACATAATTTGTTTTGTTTAAAAATTTATAATAGATTTGGTTGGTAAGATTCATGACGTGTATGGTCCAACTATAAATGATTATAGAGATAACATTTTTTATTGGATTATAGGTAATATAAGGATGACATGGAACATTCCTCTAAAAATATAGATACTAAGTTTTTAATAGATAAAAATGGGAAACTATTCATTATCAATATTTATAGAAAAAATCATTAAGACCTTATTTTATTGAATAGTGACTAGGCCAATAAATTTATTTACCACGTGTCATCCTTCATAGTATCAAATTAACCCCTAATAAATAAACACCCTACAAGTGAAGGGAATATTGTGGTACATAAATGTCATAGTGGATTTCATTTTACTTTATAGTGAACCAATTGAGTATCCATTATTGGGATATATAAAGGTACAATAGTCTTGTTCATAATATAATATATACATAAAATTATGTAGTGTATTCAATCTTGGAGGATAAGACATTTCATCGATTATCCTGAAATAAGAGATTATTTTATTAGGATTTATAGAAGATGAATATATTTTTACCACCTAATTAAATATGAATATTTTATAGATGAATCAGTAGTTTGGGGATATGATATTTGAAAGAAGTATTCTATAAAATTCATTTTTCGAAATTCATTTTCTAAAAACCATTGGAACATATTATATATATCACTAAAAATGAAGCATATATAAAATGAGTAGAACCTCAAAAAGGAGAATGTTGTTCATGGGTTTGGAAAGTTAAAGTTCTCTAAAACCTAAAATTAAGTCACATTTATCATTAAAAGGGACTATCCAAGGATATATTAGAGAAGCATCAGATGGATCTCAATGTTTAGATGATTACCCATACTACAATAATTATATATTTGTAACCACTACTCCCCATATCCTATTTAAAATCCATTATGTGTTAGATATTTTACTTACTATTATGTCCTATAAATGACTACCCATTTTATTCATTGTCAAAGGAAAAAATATTGATCCACCACTGGGAAAATATTCCATTGAACTTTCAAGGGGAGATTATTTTCAAAGAGCTACAGATTAGGAGATTATTCCAATTATAAAATTATGGAGGAAAATTTATCACAAGAGTAAACAAATGGTTGTAGATTATTTCTATCATAATGTGTTTGTCGATTATAATTAAGTTATTCAATGATTAAATTTTCATATTACTCTTATTTATCACACTTATCATGTATCATCTAGGATTATAGTAATTGTTAAATGAATACTTTATTATTTTTATAGTCATAGAGAGAAGATTGTATTATTAAGTTGAAAGTGAAAATAGAATGTCATCATTACTGTTAAGGAGTTTGAAGTGTTATAAAACATCCAAATATAGTGACTATTTGAAAGAATACCTTATATTGATATTTTAGACCATTTTTTATCAAAGAATATTGACAATTTCAAGGAAAATAATGACATTTGTATATTCATGAATGATTGGTTTTAGGGTTCTTAATGTTTTTTATATATATGTGTAGAAACATGAAACACAAGATATATTTTTTCTTAATGGAATATAGGGTCATAAAAATGTGGAGGTTCATGAATTTATTAATTTTGGAGAAACAAAATAACCATACAAAGGGTGTATTTCATGCTCAAAGTGTGCGTCAATTAATTTTTGTGAAGAAGTCAATATGTGAGGCATAGAAGTGTAGGTGTATTCATATATATAGACCTATAATTTACTCATTATGTATATAATAAAAAATATTTTCAATTTTATATAGAGGATAGAACCACCCAAGTCTTGGATAATGGTATTCAAAAGTAGAGTATCCTACTATTACCCCTTCAGATAATTATATTACATATAGGAGAAATAGATCACATGAAAAAGAATATATGGAGGGATTAATCTAAAAAAATTCAGAGTCTAATAGATCTGATTTCAAGTTTACAATATGCTATGTTTGAGTAATATCTATATGATGAATGATGATCTTGCTACATTCTGGTAATAGATATCGAATAGACTAGTGGGATAGAGAATTATCATTAAAAACAATGATAATAACTGTGCAATTTTATTAAAATGTGGAAAGATAACTATTTTAATGTCTTAAAAGAGGGGGACCTATAATAATGGATAAATATTCATCTATTAATAACTGAACATACATACATATATATATATCCTAGAAATCCATCACCACCAGTCATTAAATATAACAAAAAAAAAGAGTGCTCCATAGCATGATATTTCTCAGAACTCATTGTCATTATTGAGATTATACCCAAAAATAGGTAGTCTTTATGACACATAACGGACCAGAAACAATCAATCATTTCCAAAATATGTTTTATAGGTGTGTAAGAATAGGGAATCCAAAACTGAATGACTTCTATTTCATATCGAACATAATTCCAATATTACAAATAGGACCTTGGTCCTTACTTTGCTGGTATTCACTTGAAACTCTAAATGACTGACTACATTCCAAAAATCCTATAAAAACCAACAACTATCCAAATTAGTAAAATAATGATACCTTATTTTATATGTAGATTATATCAGTATTTTAGAACAAAGAAAATTAAATATAATCAATAGAACTAATGCTAATAAATATTCCCAAGATTCTCCCCAAATTGTTATATATAAACCACTCTCGGTCTCTCTCAATAAATTGGTGATCAACAAATTCCAGACACGGTTTAATGCAATAATAGCACATTAAAACCTATATTATTCCTCAATTATTGGTGAGATTATCAGTCCAAATATCATCATTTAGAACATAATAGATGATATAATTGTATTTGGTATAAACTATATTTGTATAAACTACCTTCTCCCATATATATATATATGTCATGATACTCGTGTAGGACATTATGAAAATCATATTTTTTTGAAGGAACCATAGATGGAACCCGAAAAAAACACATTTATCTACTTCATGAAAAAGATAGATAAAGTTATTCATGAATTTTTACTCCTCATCAAGAACCATGTTAATAAAATTATGTTTCTCTATCACTTCATAATAGGTCATACTAGGTTAAGGGAACCCAAGAAAGATGATATGGCTCTTAATCCAGTTTTTATCCTTAAAGATGATATTTCATTTCAAGATAAAACATCTACTCTATTTTGTATGATTGTGAAGGGTTCATTTTAGGATGATTCTTTTGTGGGTGTGAACTAGAATATCCTTTTCATATTGACTCTAGAATGTTACCATACTTATACTCAATATGACTCACCCACAACAACATTCAAATAGGGTATTATAAGAATGTTTTTCTTGCATGCTTCTCATGAACTCATTGATACCCTGCATGTTTGTACACCCTTTTTTAAAGGGAATTTCCTACAAATCTAAACAAGTCCATTATCACATCTAATAATAATGGGAGTCCAATAATAAAGCTAAAATATTATTTTTAATCCTTTATATAAGTGACTAAAATATTAATATAACAAATATAATATGTTTGGACATATAAGAGGGAACATTGGTGACAATAGTGACCTACTACCATATAAAAGAAATTGGATATTCAATTTAGTGATATGAACAATAATTTTATCTACTAAAGCATCAAATCTATGCTATTTATTCCTTTTAGTAGTGAACAGATCAGCTAGATAAATCATCAAGAATGTCCCCTTAGGAAATTCAATCCATCATTCAATAATATATGAGCATGTAGTTAAAAAAATACAAGAAAAATATTACTTTTCTCACTTATAGTGGATTAGACACTCCACAAACAATAATTGAAGATAATTCTCATGAAAATAATTATATTATTAATTCTAACATTCAGGAAAAATAAAATGTGAACATAAAATAACATATTATAGATGCCTATGAAACTGTTACCTTTAATGGAGATCACTCCTCCATAATCAATCATAAGGTTAAGGTTCCCACAATGAATATACTAATTAAAAATAAAGATAATATAAAACAATGGATCAACATGAAAAACCACATGAATGGATTTTAAGAAACTAAACATCATGGAATATTGATAAATTGAGATCTAATAATTGGAGTTACATCAAAATATCAAGTTAAATACCCACTAAGAAAAACTACAGTGTATCAAAACATTCTTAAAAATTTCAATCAATTTTATTATAATTGATCCCCAATTTATTATTATCAAAAATTTGGGTAACAATTTTAATTATTAAAATGATTTTCAAGAATTTATTAATCCATAACAATGTCATTTTAATTAGTCCCCCTTAGAGATCCATGTTGTTCATTAGGAAGAAGATTAGGATGAATGAAATAGATTCCTTCACTCAATATTTTTGCAATACTTATTTAGGATAAATGTCATATATTTATGGTTTTATATTATTTAAAGTATATTTAGTTAGTAGTATTGTGAATGAGCACTAGAGTAGTTGTATAATTTAATTTAGGGATAACCCTCAATCAAAATTGTCCTAAACCACAATAATAACCTTTAATTTAATTAATTCCCATTATATAAATATAATAAAATAGGAAACCATCAATCATAGGGGCACTATCCATGTTTAGATCCATGATGACCACATTAGTTTTCTCCTTTATATAAATATCCTTCATAAAATTTAATTTCTTCTCATTATTGTATTTATGGATGCTACTGAAGAATAAGTCATTATACTCACTAGTGTAGTCTCTAATCACATCATTTCATGAACCTATATAAAAGGATGAAGGTAATAACATATCTAATAGACCTATAATATAAAAATTAATATAAAAATAACTTACTTCAAATTTCATTCTTAGAACTCCCATATACTTGGGTTCTTTAATATAGCATGAAATATAAAACATTATGATCTCTATATTTTATCAATATAGATCATGTATTTTAGATGGAAATATTCTATTCCATAGATAACACCCCCACAAAAAAAGACAATACTCGATGGATAACCTCTTGAAATTGTAGTCAACCCATCATTCCTCAAACCCCAAGTCAAACAAATTAATTTTAAATTTTTATAGTAATGTTTGGTATATAGGTTTAGAAAATAGGACACCAATTACAAAATACGAAATATTAGAAATATATATTTTTTATAAATAACCCCCCATAATTATACAGAGATTGCCTCACTCCATTATCTCCACACCAATCCCATAAAACATTCATCATAGTATTTTTACTTAGAGAAACGAAATAAATTAAAACCCCCCATCTTAGGGTGCATATAGAAAATCCATTAGGATATATCAGAGATAGATTGAGATAAACTGGAGATTTAGGTGGTTAAAAAACATAAAAAACAAGTAAGGATAGCCACACAGATGTCTAAATGACACCAGGTCAATAATTTACTATTTTTTATTGTACTAATTTTAATTGATAATAATAGAATTGAAAATAAAAATGGTTATTATCATTAAAGAAGGACTTGAACTTGTTTAGTGATATTATAAAATTAATAGTCCTATTTTTAATCCCTTCTTGTTGAATCATTATATTTATTTTAATTATAAAAAATTTGAAAAATATCTTGGCATAATGATTAAAATCATAGATCATGATAATTTTCTGTCAATAATTTCACATTTAGATTATGCAGTGGATATGAAGAAATTATTGGGACCAAAATTAACAATGATATTTGTGTATTGATAGGAATCCCAAATTAAATTTACCTACATGTTTGTTTTCAAAATTAGTCAGATGAGGTTATTAATATACCATTCATGAATGAATCTACCCATGTAAATCTTCATAATGAATTTACATTCTCACTCCACATTTTTTTGGGATTTGAAAAAGTAATAAGAGAGACAATATTTGGCCAAAATATAATAGAAAAAATAAACACTTATTCAAGAAAACAATTATCATAGAAATATAGATCATAAAAAATAATGGTGAAAAAAATGGGGAATCCAAACTTATATCTTCATCAAAATATTTGAAATTATAATGATACTTGTAGCTTGAATTATTGAGAAATAGAGCACTCAACCACTTTATATGAGGCCAGGTGTAGTAGATTTCTGTTTGGATACATTATATTGGAGGAGAAATCATGAATTTATTCATTAACCTAGAATAATTCAACAAATATAATAGGGAAGATATGTCAATATCCTAATACATAAGACCCACTTAACTATATGGGTTTAATGGAATACAAAATGTCAGACTCAACGCAAGGTCATCTCATCACTCTAAACTGTAAGGAAATGATAAATGAGAATATTAAAGGTAGATAACAATATTCAAATTGGGTAGTTAAGGAACACTAACAGGATCTCCCACTGGGGAGCAACATATAATTTTCTAGAAAGATAATTTAGCATGTTGAGGGTCACTATGAGGGAGTGACATCAGTTATATAATGTCAACCAAAATATTGGACAACCCCCTTGGGTGTATTTACATATATCATGTCATGGAGGGATGAGGCCCAAATAATATTGTATGAGGATGCATCCCTATATATCCTAAATGAATCACCACTAGAAAAACTAGAATGATACTATAAAATAAAAGGACAAAGATCTCTTAAATCTATTGATAGAAGATACCGATCCATGGAATACTTGACTATAATAATCAAGGGACACTTGTCTATTATAGAAGTCCCAATATCAAAACAATTTTTACTAGAATCGACAAGAAATTGGTACTAGTACCCACTTACAAAAATTAAGTAGGAGTAGCCTTGATGATGAAAGGGAGAGAGAAAACTGACTCTTTTAAAGATATGAAAATCATTCTAATGGGAAACTAAAGAGATAACATGAAGGAAAAAACATTTGGGGAGGATCATAAATAGGTCTATCTCAACACATATCCTATATACTATCTAAGTTTTCATCATTAGGTTGTCTCCATCATTTTGGAGAAACTATATGTAAAAATAATTGATGCATATCGAAAGTATATGATGATAGAAGGTTAGGGTAAGCAGGAAAACCACACCCATATGGTGGCATGTGAAGGATCCTCCCCGACATGCTCATCCATATACTAGTGAATTAAATAGAATAGTTTTTTCGCATATATTTGATCTTCCATGGAAAAATATACCTTAATGTATACCTTATAAAATAAATGGACACTAAACATTATATTAACATATTTAGAGACATCCGTAAAACATTTTTTGAAATTATGTGTTTTCAATTTGAAATATTACCCTTACTTATTATATAATTTATTAGTATTATAATTGAATTAAATATAAAGATAAAATTTTACATAATTATTAAACTACAGAAATTTTATTTTAATGTATCTTTCTAGCAGTATATTTTCACTAGGACCCTAGATTTTTGTGTGGAACTATTCTTTTTGGTCTTGACTGTTTGGTCTTCCTTGAGTTGTATAGAATTCTTCTTAAATACACATTCTATGTTAGAAATAATTATTTTTTCTTCCCATGGTAATCTATCATTGATTCATCCATTTTAACTTCATATATCCACATCCTATTGGTTTTAGGTGTTTTTGGTTTTTCTTGTCTATTTACCTCTCTGTATATGGTTTTTTAGTTACCTATATTTTTATGAGGTGTAGTAAAATTATAGGGGAATTGTTTACTCATTCACATAATGTTTTTTATTCAATCTAGTTGGACTCTCATATATTTTAGCCCTTATAATATGATGATAACTCAAGCATGAATTGTTAGCCATTTTATTCTTCAGAGATCATACCCATCACTATCATTATCCTTGATATATTCAAATATCATGTTTGTGGTGTAGTGTAGATGAAATCATTTCCTTTAGAAGATGTGCAGACTTTGCTGCTACTCTACAATATCCTAATGAGGATTGAATACAGTAATCCAGAAATCAAAAAATAATATATTATAATAGTTTTGAGAAACATTAATGATATAAATGCATCCTCTTTGTCTTGTATGTACAATAATTATTGTGCTTATTTTATTTTTTTGTAGATATTATTTTCTTCCAAAATTCGGTGTCCTTGTCTATTACTGCTGGATTTTATAATGACTAAATTTTTTTTGAATATAATTAACCATTTTTATGGTATTTGTTTTTAATTACATGAATGTATATCCAAAATTGACTAAATAATGTTAAATCATTTTTTCCAATTTAGTAACATCTTATTTCTATTTTGAAACTATTTTGTAATTCGAATATAGTAACAATTTTATTTCCAAATGAAATATCATATTAAATCACTATTTATGTGTTGTATTTTTTATTTATATCATTATAATTTTAAATATCATTGAAATTCTAGTACCTAATTCAATTAACATATATATTCATTGATTTAGAAAAAATAATGGGGCATACAATTAGTGTTGTCACCAGAAAGTGGTATAAGATATTGTGATTAAACAGGATATTAAAATTGTTTGAATTCAAAAAAATGGATCATTGGTGTGATTTCAATTTATAGAGAATTAAAATAAGATCCATTATTTTTAACCAATGTTCAATTGATACCCTATATGGACAAATAAATACCATCATTACCAAATCTGGTAATGGTAATAACTCTATTATATATCATGATATATCTTCGAATGTTCCTATAAAGGGATATAGTTCTCTACTACATTATTTTTTGGAATATTTTCCTAGAGAATTTTATTTTGAATATATTGTTTCTAGTATCTAGAGTAAATAAGAGAATATATACCTAGAATCTTGATATGATGGTATAATATATATAAAACATCACATGTTTACATTTAATATAAAATTTCGTATTTTAATTAAAACAAAAAAAGTTGAATTTAATTAAATATATCTTGATTGAGAGAATATAAATCAAACATTTGATGATTAATATCATTCCATGATTTATTTAATTTCTCTAAAAAAATAATATAAGAATATATTTGATACAATTATGTGTGGATGTGACTCATTATTAATATAAGTGATTTAATATGACTTTCTATCTAAGGAAATTAATTTTAACTGTATAATTAAGGGGGATGATGAGAGTATTTTCTAAAGGTGTGAGGCAGAAAACAAAGTTAAGAATAAATATTATAGTAATGGTAAAAGAAATAATGTTTAACCAACCATGTTTATGTTAATGTATGTAGATAGGAAAATAGATTTCTTTTATAGTGGTAAACTTTATCACACTATACTCGATTTTAGAAAACTAAATATATATCATGAGACTAAATAACCTACTTACTTTTCCCTTTTAGTTGTCTCTATTTATGAAATTGCTAATGTTTTAGATGTGTCCACCCATGAACCCACCCATGAGTGGGTCCTGAATTATAGATGCTCAATTCATTTGTGTCCTTTGGGGGTGTCATTATTTTATTCGGTTGAAAGTGTATAGGGATATTTTATTTTATAAAATATTATGATACTTGATGTAATGTGAATAGGTTCTATTTAAATAAAACTAGATGAAAAATAAATCATTAAATGTTTTTGTGTTAGGTGAGTTCCTAACCTCCATATAAACCTGATGTAGTTTTGAATTTTAGACTAAAAGGGATTCATTTTTGGGTCTGAATCATGCTTCCCAAAAATCTATAAATGAAATAAAACTATCATCAAGGGTTTATTGGTTAATGGGTTGTATATATTAAATGGTAATACCCATTATTGATAATTTTTTAATGAATATATGTATAATACAGAAAATACATTATCATGGAATATAGAATTATGATATTTAAGCTCCATTAGTCTGGAGGAAATCAATAAATATGGTCTGATAACAAATATTATACATATTAATCTTCCATTTTGTGAATATTTCGTAATGGGTAAAGCTGTGAGTGTCAGTTTCAATAAGTCTACTTTTAACACTTACTTCCCAACAAAATACAGTCATTCTGATTTATAGACACCATCTTGGAATACATATCATAGTAGAGGATACAATTTCAGTAACATTATTAATTAAATCATTAAGAAATGTTTTTATTTATATAATCAATAGAAAATATGTTTCTTTAAACCATCATAATCATTTTTTCATGTTTAGGCATAGTAAAATATGTTAGGGTAGATACAGTCACCCAAATGGTGTACTATATACATAGGATTCCATCATATTCTAATCATTCCAAATACACTGATGATCTCTCGAAAAACAAAATACCCTCATACATTTACCTACGATTCATTGGGTGTACTAAATATTCCAATGTCAAGATATATAATCACGAACCTTAAGGTCTTATATTTATTTTTTTGGTATCCCAATATTTATAAGGTCATAAATTATTGGCTGATAAAGATGGGTAGTGGATATATATAATCATTATAGACATAGTGCATCATGGAACCTTTTCTCCCATGTATTATGTTATCAAAGAAGATAATTCTGACCTCACCATTAATGGGGCAGGTGATAGAGAACCATCAACATTGTTTGATGATACTTTATATCCTCCTTCACCTTATCCTCATCTAGTGACCCATGATAAATATTTCATATATTATAATTTGAATCCAAATAATAATCATGATTAAAAAATGTTTTTTACTTTTCTACTCATTATAGAGCTAGAAGAGTTTCTAGAACTCATGATAATTTTAATCAATATAATATGGGTTTATATTTCATTTATGTAGTCCAAGATATTTTATATAATTATAATAAATATTATTATAATACTGTTAGTGACATTAATTTAATGCAATGGATATTTTCCCTTATTAAGGATTTGCAACCTTTAAATAAAAATAACACTTTCTCTATCGTTAATACTCTTTATAATGAAAAATTGATTTGATCTAACTGGATTTATAAATAAAAAAAGGATAATTCTACTAAAATAAAGAATAATTTAAAACATGATTAGTTTATAATATATTACTCCAATTGGATGGAATATACTATTCTAAAATCTTTTCACCAGTTGTAGTTTTCTATTCTATATGGTTGTTTCTTTATTTTGCTACCTATTATGATTTTCCAAATGAATAATTAGATGTGAAAACAAATTTTTATCATGGAGTTGTTAAGGATAAATTATATATGAATCATATTGATGGTTGTTATAATGAATTAAAATATAACCAAATTTACCTTTCAAATAAATCATCGTATGGTGAAAAATAATCCTCAAGGAAATTATTTAGAAACATTTTTTCTTTAATGATTAATTTCCATTTTACTGTTGGAAATTTTGATTGTTGTGTTTATTTCAAGTATATTAAAAATATCATGATTTACCTTCTACTGTATAAATTTATCAATCTATTTATATGTGATGAAATGAGGCTCGTTATTATGGTTAAATCTCAATTAATAGTTGTTTTTTAATAGAGGGATTTTGGGATAGAAAAAAAATTATTGGTGAATAAATTTTAATATATAGAACCAATAAACTGGTACATCTTTACTGTTAGGCTTATGTTATGAATGTTTATATTGATTCATGGTTGAATCTCTAAAGAATGTTTGTGTACTATTTTTACACCATTTTATTCTTTCTTTGAAATAATAACCCATTGTTGCTAATGTTGTTAAGTAAATGACTCAAATACCTTATTCCAACATTATTGGAAGAATTATGTACTCCATGATATATACCATAACTAATATTTCCAAAAAAATATCGCCTTTAGCAGGTTTATGGAAAGCCAAGATAGCTACATTAGCATTATGTAAAGTGGATTCTCCAGATCCTATCACATACATCATCTCAAACATTACAATATGGTAAGAATATTGATACTATTAAATTTATTATTATAAATATTGATATTGATTATGAAGGTAAAATTGGCACTATAAAGTAAATGATTGGGTGTGTATTCACTGCTTTTGGAGGATAAATATACTATTATTTTATCATGCAATATATGGTTTCCCTTTAAACCACAAAAAACAAATACATTTAGTTTAACAAGGAAGTCAATGAAGACCAATGAATCATGGTTTTTTCTTATAAACATCTATTTTTTAATTCACTTATTAATCTATAGATATTTCCAATCCACACTAAATATTTCCAAGAATCTTATATTCCTTGTAAAATCCAAAAAACATAGATATTAGATTAAATTTTATTTTAGATTTTATTAAATTTATAACCATATGTGTTAACAAAATACATTTTAATAATATCATAGATTATAGTTCAAAAATATATGTGGTATTATAATAATCCAATAATATTTAGATAGGTTTAATTTGTTTCACATTCAATATCATTATGTAACGAACCGAACTATTATGAATAAAATTCTTATTTTTATTTAATTAAATGTATTATGATTATAGAAAATACATGAATTTTTTTTGTTTTATTATATCCAATTGGATTTAGATGACCGGTATGTATAATTACTATTGATAATATCACCACTAAATAGTGATTACATGAATAGTATAAATATTGGGGTTTTAACAAACCCTTTTGGCACAGACAAAGGAAATGGTGGCCTTAACCATTAGGATCGTACACTATGAAGCCAATTTATCAAATCATCCAAAAGAGATTGAATTTATGGGATTTTACCTTGACCAATTCCAAGATGATATCTAGTAATTCATGCATGAGTGAAACCTTTTATGAGAGAATTTCAAGCTCATCGAGATCATGACGTAAAACATGTTCACTGAACGGCCGCATGAAATCCCCACCATCATGTCACTCACTCTTTGGGTGTATGTTTTTGTATTAAAGGGATATGTATAAATACCCGAGAAATATGAATATTTACATTATTAATTATAAAATAATGAATATATTTCCATCCAATTATTTTTACATATAATTGATTTTTCATTTTCATTCAATATAACACAATTACTATTTTGGTTAATATAAAAATTCGATTAAAAATTACATTTTGAATAATTAATGGATATTTGAAATAAATAATATTTAAATAAAATATTAATATTTAATAAATTTTATGAAATAAAAATGATCGTATAATTTTAATGAAGTCAAATCCAATTTTTATAAGGGTCAAAAAAATTGTTATTGGCAAAACCCCTATCATTTTCAATGAATGTCAATTTTTATTTTATATTTTAAAATTAAAATATATGGAAAATTATTTAGATAAAATGAATATAATTTTTTGGAATATGGATATTGAAATTATCCAATGTTTAATTTGTCATAATTTTCTAAGATTGTTGAAGTTCCTTATAAAAATAAATACCATATAAATATACCTTGTGTTTTATTACAATCACAATGACCCATAAGTGATATAATAATTAATATAAATATAATAAATGAGAAAATATATGTTTTCTCTATAAAATAATTTGAATTTATATTTATTTGATTTTTTTAAATAAATTATGAATCCTCCAAGAGTTATAATATATTTTATGATTTTAATATAATTTATTCAATAGTGTGACACACCTCCTTATCACCAATGGAAGTATTTTAATAATTTCACCCTTTTCCATAAAAAATAATGCAATCCAATACCATTTTGAGGGATCCATTGGAAAATATCATGGTATGGTTTTTGGTTGTGGATATTTTATTATGCAGAGTCCAAAACCTAAATAATAAATAAATATCTCTCTTTTCCTATATAAACCCACCAATGATACCATTTATCTTCACTCAAAAATCTTGAAACATGGACACACTATTCCCTAAACTCCTTAGTTCTCTGCCAATGTACCCCCAAGCTTTCATGAAGCCCCTCCCAAGCCTTTGGATTCACACACTCAAGAAAGGTATCCTCACTTTCCTCTCCTCCTTTCAATTCAAACACCTTATTTGGAATTTTTCTTCATAATTTCAATTATTTATAATTTAACTTGTTAATATACATTACCTTACTATTTAATTGACGTTATTTTAATGAAATATTATTTATCCTCTCACATTTTTTCCTTTATATAAGTCATTACTATGCCAAAATTTTGTAAGGTATATTTCACTCTCCTCTTTTGTCAAGAACTAATTTTATGTTTTGTCTTTTAGTTTTAATTTTGTTATGATGGGAAATCATAAGAAATATCCCCCTTATATATATTTTTTTTATAAATTTTTAGATATTTCTTTACACCCATTATGTCTCCCATGAACCGTTATGTACACCTGTTACCATGCTGAAATTTTATAAGGATTATTTTCTATATTCATATTTTATTATTACCTTATGGATTATATTCAAAAATTTATAATGTTGGGGTATTATTTTACATATACTTATTATCGCCCATTTTATTCTAAAATAATGAAATACCCCTTCCTATCTCATCATTCATTTTTATAAATGTTTATGTATTGTCATTATGCTACCGAAATTTCCACATATTTTTCGATGATAAAAAAATTGTTTAGTGGAAACCATACAAATTATTCAATCTAGGGAATTCACATTATTGAAAAAATATTTATTTATTAGAGACTTAAATTTATTTATTCCATGTTCATTAATCATATATTAAATTATGATGATGAATAAACCCATGTCATATGACCTATGTGGTACACTTAAGGATGAGAATAAAATTATTATGAAGGGTGCACCCAGATGGTGCTCCAATAAATTGGGTAATGTTTAGTATCATGATAAACATGTTGGGATAGAGATATACATTATTCTATTATAGAAACTTATCGACCATGATTTCTTGGTGTATTTATCCTTAAAATATGTTTATGATGTAGTGCTTTATGTTTTTTCCACATTTCCCATGTTATGATTATCAGGATATATCATGACGTATAATTTGTGTTCTTTTATGATCCATTGATATGAAAATTGTCTAAAATTTATTTTATTATTTATTTTATTACTTTTTTATTCTTTTTTGGGCCTTATATCTCACCACGTACTGATGTATATTCTTAGTGTATCCCATGTAGTGTTAAGTACGAAGGATTTTGTTGATCATGTTAAATACGTTTTAAATAATGATATTGTTTTCATGTTTTATGTTGATATTTAATGTACATAAATTCCAAAATACATTGTACATGTCAAACTTATAGGTTTTATTATATATAATATTATGTAATAAATCAATTATTATTGTGTAATATGGAAAAGGGTTGTTATAGTTGGCATCAGATAATAAGTTTAATTATTTTTGGGATTTGGAATATAAAACATTAGAAAAAGACTTAGGGATAAAAATAAGAGTATGATAACATACCTAATTTCTTTTTAGTATATTTTACATATTTTATCAAAAAAATACATCCATGTATCGATATTACTTGTAGATGTGGCTCTGGTACATATGTACTTAAGGGGTGGAACTCTAACAAGATGTTCTAGGCCTGACTCGAGGTATTCTGGTACACGACCATGGGCCTTACTACGCATGTAGTTTGACAACCATGATGGATATGATTTGGTAAATTTATAAGCTCATTACAAACCATAATTAATGGAAAAATGACCATAATAATATGGGATAGAAAATAAATCATGGATTACATACACTGAATCCTAGAAACTCATAATTCAAGGAGATGAATGTAATTTACAAGATATCCCTTTAATGTCATTGGATTCCCCTTGATGTGTTTAATAATTTAAAATTTTCATCCCTAATTATTCTTTTAGTCTATCCAATGTTTGATAATAGGAGGAATCATGTTAACAACCGATGCGAAGGGAAATGTGATGATTGTCTCAAAGATATTCCCAATCCAATAGGAGCATGAATCACAATAATAGTCATGATAATCTCTCTAATAAATAAAATTATTAATAGAAACTTAGTTAAGGGGAGAACCCAAACCCCCCACAATAGAGAATAATATATAATTAAGAGCTTCCCATGACAAAGGCCTCATACTTTCAATGGATCATCTGATCCCATAATCATGAAGCAATGGATCAACTCCATTGATAAGATCTTCTCCACCCTTCAATGTTCCGAACAAGATAAGGTTCTTACGTATATTAATCATATAAAGGTAGAAGATGATAAATGGTGGAAATTTATCATGAATATGAAGCCTGAGGTGGATATTTAAATAATATAGTGGAATTAATTATGGAATATTTGTTGAGAAATATTTTCTTCACAATATTCGTCTTAAAATTGAAATGTATTTCCCTACACTTTTAAAAAAAGTAATGAATCTATCAGGGTTTATGAGTAAAACATCCCAATATTTCATGTTATGCATATGGCTTTGTCAATACCCACAAATTTAAGATTGAATATATTTTTAGTGAGCTAAATCCTAGTTTACAAAAAGTTTGGGAGATCCACAACATTGATTGTTATGAGGAAATTGGATGATGTGCCCTCGATGTAAAAATGAATATTATAGAATACAAAGGGTATTATGGGGAAAAGATTAATAATGTGAAGTTTAATTGTATTGGTCCAATTGATAAATACAATGGTTTTACAAAATTCTAGCATCCAACTTATCAAAGGTTTATAAAGAAGCACCATGTAAATTTCCTAAGGGAACAAGGAAATAATTTAGGTGTGGAAGAGAATGGCACCTAGACAATGATTGAAGATAGGAGTAACCCACCAATGTGAAAGTTGAATGTAATGATCCAGTTCACTCTCAAATTGTTTTCAACTTATTTATCTTCAAGGAACTAGGGAACTTTGCGAATGGCTACACTAAGATTAGGGTTTTTAGAGGAAACTGATGAACTCTGAGGTAGTAAGGGAGAGATTTTTCTATCATGAATGTTGAGGTGCATCCTGAGAAGACGGTATAGAGAATGTACTTTTTTATTCTGTCCCTACACATTCCATCATATTACAAATGTCTATTAAAATTATTCAAATACTACCACAAATCATGAAAGTATAGAAGTCAGTGAAAACAAAAAATTAAGAAATTATTGCATCCAAATTATATAACTCCTCCCATGCCAATGTTATTGGGATAAAATTAATTATGAAACTTTTAATAGTCCATTTGGTGGAATTTGATGATATTATGGACACGGATTATCTTTCCATATATTAAGGCAACATTATTTTTCATGATAAGAAAATCACTCTTTGAAAGGTGAATCGACCCCCTATTTTATACATGTGAAAGGATAAAGATGAATATTATTTAGAAACATCATCTCAAGAAAGGATATTATTTCCCAACAATAAATTGTATCTATATCAAATAATAATGTCTATGTAAAAAATCTTCCTCAGTGACATGCGTATTGTGATGGAATACACTAATGTGTTTCCCAAGGAATTTCTTTGTCTTCCTCCTAGAACATAGGATGAATATTTCATTGAGATTAAACCTTGGGATTTGGAAATATCCAATACTCCCTACAGAATGGATTTTATGGAAGTTAAGGAGATGAAGAAACAACTACAGGAGAATCCCAATAAAGGGTTCATACACCAAAGTGCTTCACCATAGGGTGCATTGTTCCTCTTCTTTAAGAAGAAGGATGGTTCAATGCACCTTTGAATTGAGTATCATGAGATCAAGAAGATAATTATAAAGAATAAGTGTCCTCTACATCATATTGATGATTTATTCTATAATATATATGTAGAATAATTCTTCTCTAAGGTGGATCTTGGGTTTATATTTTATCAAGTGAGGGTGAAGAAAGAAGATATCCCCAAGACCACTTTTCATATAAGGTACGAGAACTTTTAATTCATAGTGATTCCATTCTAAATCACTAATACTCCATCATTTTACATGGAATTGATGAATATATTATTTAGTGATTAAATTGAATTTTTTTTATAGTAATTATAGGTGATATTATAATACCCACCATAACCAAGGAGGTCCATGAGGAGAATCTAAGTACTATGATAAAGATCTTTCTAATGGATAATGTCTACGAAAAATACAACATGTGTGAGTCATTGTTGAAGGAAGTCTCACTATTGGGACATATAATCACAAGAAGTGAGATATATATGGATACATAAATGTTAAAATAAATTGATTAATGGAATGGGAAAAAGTTGGGATATATATCCATAGCTTCCTTGTGTTAGATGGATATTATCGCCTCTTTGAGAGAAATTTCTCATGATTTTCAAACCCTGTTACCATGCCATCTTAGAAGGGAGTGATGTTTTCTTGGAATTATGAATCTAAAGAAAAATTCATGAAATTGAAAAGGAGGCTTATCACTACCTTTGTTCTCACACTACCCACAAGTGGGGAACTTTTCATAATTTTCAGCGATGATTTGAAGAAGGTATTGGGTTGTGTGTTGATGAAAATTGAAAAAGTCATTTCCTACACCTCAAGGTAGTTAAAAATTCATGGAAAAAAATATCCCATGCATAAACTAGAGTTATAAGTTGTGATAATTTCATTGGAAATATGGATTCATTATCTTAATATGAGACATGTGTGAGATAAATACTTATCAAAAGAGCAGAAAATATATATTCATATAGAAAGAGCATAATATACTCCAGTGAAGATGGCTATAGGTCATCAAGGATTATGAATTCTCAATCCACTACCATACTAGTAAAGAATGTAAGGTAGAAGGTTCTCTATGTTGAAAGGACCCATAAATTATATCATTGATGATAATTAAGAACGTTCTGATATTCTTGGATTTGAAGAGGATGGATTTGAGAATCATAAATATTGGAACATCATTAATCCTTTTACCACTAATTTCTCAACAATCTATTTTGGAAAGGTTAAAGGATGATCAAAAATATGATGTGGTAATTCAAAAGATATTAAACACTATATGGAAAGGGAAATCCTTAGAGTTTAATCTTAATAAAGAAGAAATTGTGAAATTCGGGTCAAGACTGTGTTTCATCAAATCATTTTGTTAAAGAAGTAATTATTGGATGATGCACATAGTTCAACTTTATCCATTCTCACATGAAACTGAAAGACATATCAAGCTCTTTGAGATAACTATTTGTGGGAAAACATGAATAACAAGATCATTGAATATACATCAAAGTGTCTGGTATATCATCAAGTGAAGGATAAATTATAGAAGTATAATTGTATGATATAACCATTACCCATACATTCGTGGAAATGTGAAAACATCACCATGTACTTTTTCACTATACTTATGAAGAAATCCAAAGAAAACAATGTTATTTGGGATGTTTTCTATCATCTTACAAAGACATCACACGTCATTTTGATTCATGGGGATTTCTCACCATATAAAAATTTGAAAATATGCATCATTTAAATAGTGATTCTTTATAGAGTATCACTATCAATTATGTATGAATGAGATCCAGGATTCACCTCTATGTTTAAGAAAATTTTCCAGAATTCACTAAACACTGATCTAAACTCTAGTATAGCTTATCACCATCAAATTGATGGCCAATCTGAGTAAAATATCAATAAACTTCAGAAAATATTGAGATCATGTTCAGTTGACATTGAATGAGGATGGGACTGACATATTCTTCTAGTTGAGTTCACTTACACAAACATTTTCACTCAAGCGTAAAAATGGATCCCTATGAAGCCCTTTGTGGGGAGAGGTTCAGAACACCGACAAGTTGGGATGAAGTTGGGGAATTAAAACTTCTAAGTCTTTAATTGGTTGAGGGAATGGTGGAGAAGGTTAATACAATTCAACAAACCATTGAGGATTCAAATAGTAGATAAAAGATCTGTGTTAATAATCATATATGAGAGCTATATTTTTATGTTTTATTCGTGGTATTCCTTCATATATCTCAATGGAAAATTTTGATGTGATTTAGGAATAAGGGAAAGCTTATTCCAAGGTATCGCTTCCCTTTTGATATCATTTATCGCATCAGAGCATAGGCCTATCGACTAGCACTCCCATAGAACATATCTCAAGTAAATTATGTATTATATGTATCCCTATTATTAAAGTACATGTTATATCCTTAACATGTACTCAATCCTAAGGTGGTACTATTATAGAATGATATTTCCTATAAAGTGCATCTTGTGAAGATCATATATCATAGATTAAAAGTTCTACGAAATATGTCAATGCCCCTTGACAAAATATTATAGAGAAACCCCTTGTTTGAATAAGAAACATGAGAACCATAGGAAGAGATAAAACTGGGTTTCCCTAATCTATTTTAGTGTGTAAAAATAAATTTTTGATGGTGAAATTTATAAAGTGGGGTATATTGTAACGACCGAGACAATTATGAATAAAATCTCCCTTTTCATTTAATTAAATGTCTTATGGTTAAAGAAAACACATGAAATTATTTTGTTTTTATTACATCCAATTTTATTTAAACGAATGTTTTATATCATTACCATTGATAATATAGCCACTAAAGATTGATCACATGACTAGTATAAATATATAGTTTTTAACAAATCCATTTGACACGGAAAAAGGAAGTGATTGCCTCAACTTATAGGATCATGCCATATGAAGACAATTTTTAGAGCTTGTAAAGACCCGTAAAATTCCAGGGAAATTTTTTCTTAATTTTCTTTGGAATTTTACAAGAATGCGGTTTATGAGGGCACTTGATTCCAAGGCCCGGAGTACCCGGAATTAATTTCCGAAGTTTGGCTCGGGTACCTTCAGTGAACGAAAAAGCGGGAATTCCTGTCTTTTGATCCGGTGCTCGGAATTGAAATCTGATGGCACCGATGAACTCGCAACGCCGATAATCTCGTAAGAGAACCTTTACCGTAGTTGCGTTTGTGCGATAGAAGAAGTTAATTAATGGGGTTTAATTAAGAAGTAAATTAAATTGTTGGATCAATTTTATTTTTATATCAAGGTGGTTAATTTCTCCCATGGGACATTGGTGGTGGGGCCCACATCCACCCAACTTCCCATGTGTGGATAATTGAAAGGTGGGGCCCACATGAGCCCCAACCTTTCACCTTTCCCCCCTTTTAACTCCTTAACCCCCCATTTATGTTTTGCCAACTTATATCCTCTTTAATTTATAACAACTCATGTTAATAACTTATGTGAGTTAAATGTGGGTTTTTTTTTCAAACTCTTGAATTCAAAAAACTATGTTGGGTTAATAAAATAAGTGGGAGAATTATTTTATTTTGGGGTTAGTTTTTCTTATGGTGGAGACTTGGGAGAGAATGGGCTAAGGGTTTGATGAAGTCTTCTTCTTCTTCAACTTCGATGAAGAACATGAAGAACACCTTGGACTCCGACGAAGAACATCGTTCTTTAACGAAGAACATCTCCGCCGAAGAACGCAAAGAACTTCTTCAATGATGTTTCCTCTTCAGACGCACCTCGACGACAATAGAATAGATGTTCGTTTTCCGCGACGCCCGACTTCCGTGACGCTCGTCTTCCGTGGCTCGTTGACGTACACCGTTCCTGAAACCGAGGTAGGGGTTTTATTTATTTATTTTGTTCGTGAATACCAACTTGATGATCTTCGTGGATTAAAACCAATAATTATCGAATAACGTGATTGGGTCGGACTGCACAAACACGGCAGACCCTCCTCTTTGTTTCATGTTGGTTCCTTTTTGATTTGGTATGGGAAGGCGTGGTGTCATCGCACCACGCGGAATCTTGCGACAAGGAACTGTGTGGCGCCGTCGCGCCGCATCGTGAAAAGAAGTACAAGGATGCGACGTTGTCGCGCCGCGTCGAAGTAAACCCGAAAATACAGCGGCCGGTACTGGGGCCACGGTGGAGGGGCGCGGTGCCGTCGCGCCATGCCGGATGACAAGGGTCGCGGCCGATTCCAGGCCGCGGCGGAGCAAGGTGACCGGCGGCCGGAGCGGGCCACCGGCGTTAGAGCTGGAAGGGGACCGGCCATCATCGGTCCCGTTGAGCAGGAACCAGCCGGCCAAGTTGGGCCCGCCGAACAGGGAGGAGCTGGGGGAATTAATTCCCCCAGCCAAACTTCAAACGGCCCCCATAAATGGGGGGGGGGGGTTACACAGGGGGGTAGGTGCCCCCCTTGCCAACGGCTCGGCCTTCGGCCGAGCTAGCAGCGCGCTGGGCGTGTTGTGCCCAGCCGGGTCGGCCGCCTGGCCGGACCGCCAGGCCGGGCCGGGCCGTGCTGGGCCGGGCCGACCCGGACCCGGGGTGGTTCGACCCGGTTCGGGCCGACCGGGGGGGTCTCCGGTCGGGTCGGTCCGGGCCCGAAACCCCCATTTTCGGACCATCTGGGTTCAATTGCCCATAACTCGGGATACGGACCTCCGATCGACGCGCCGTTAGTGGCGACACGATCCTTAGAATGAGACGGTCGTTTCGGTATATCGTACTCGAGGTTTCAGAATACTTTGAGTTTGGCCGGGTTGGTTCGTACACAAAACCAATCGGACCATCGGAGCGGAAACACTCATATCATGAGCTACAGACGTCTGATTGACGTGCCGTCGACTTTGTTGAATTCCTCTAAGTGAGACAGATCTTTTGGCATACTCCTCCTGAGGTTTGGACGCAGGTGGAGTACGGTCGGGTTGGTTTTTCCTTAAAAACCAACCGGGCCCCTGGGACGAAAATGCCAATAACTCTCAGACCGGGCGTCCGATCGATGCGCCGTCTGCGACGTTGAGTTCCTGTTGACGATACAGAACATTTGGATAATCATCTCTTGACTATGTGTCAATTGATGTGTCAGCCTCTAGGCTCGTGGAGCGGACCCTCCCGAATGAGCTTGTTGTGTGTGGGAACCCTAGAGCTGTCTGCGACTGCTACTGTGACGACGACGACTGTACAGAGATCCTCAGTGGATTCGACGGCGAAAACTACAGCACTCAGCGATCCTATGTGGATCAGTGCTACCGATCCTGTGTGGGTCCGATCCTGTGTGGGTCAGCGCTCAGCAGTTCTATGTGAGCCAGCACCTACAGATCTTATGTGGGTCCGATCCTGTGTGGGTCTTTGCGGGGGTTAGTTTCCTACTGATCCTGGGTGGGTCTTTGTAGGGGTTAGTACCTATCGATCCTTTGTGGGTCCGATGACTTCGATGTATCAGTGATCATCTCTATCATCTTCAAAGAAGTATACCTGAGTGAGCTGAATCCTGTTTGTTTTCCTGTGTTGATTGTGTAGTGCTATCCTGTGTGGATTACGTTTTTCTTTCCTGTGTGGAATACGTATACTTTCCTGTGTGGACTAGGTTGTACATGGGCTCAGAGGTTGGAGCATATTGGAATTGATGACTTAGGTATATGTTTAGGCATATACCTAAGCAGTTTCGGTTGTTACTTCGTGATTGTATCTTTCCTTTGTGGTTTATCCTTTGTGGATTTTGGGAGACCTTTGGGGGTCTCGGGGTCCCTTCTGAGTATCTTATACTCACCCCTGCACGGGCTATGCCCGCACTACGTTGTGTTGGTTGCGGACGACGGACAACGTTGATCGTGGTTGAGGCTTGTAGAGCAGGACGGTACCTAGAGGTGGACCACATGGCGGAACATACTCAGAGAAGACGGTAGGACCCGAGGAGCAGTGGAACTATCTGTACCCACCCTTCAGGTGGGATTTCCAGTGGACAGCTCGGCGTTGCAGCTTTACTTTATAGTTGATGTTTTTCCATTCGAGTTGTACTTTACTTTCAGTTTGGGTTTGTATACTGGCCCATTTACTTTTTCTGCACTTACTCTTGTACAAACTTTTACTTAGTGTTTACTTCTACTTCTTGTTTACTTTGTGGTGTTTGTTTTCTTTTCAAAAGGCAATGCCTTCCTTTGTTACCGGGATTTATGCCTTGGTGCTAGTCGCCAGCCCCTGGCCTATGGAAGGCGGGCTTGGGGTAGTCACGGCACGGGCCCCGAGGACGGGTCGTGACAAAGCTTATAAGGGAGATATATTTTCTTGGCTTATACCTTTATCATGCCCAAGAAAAGATACAAAAACATATACATGTGGGAAACCATTTGATGTATTTGTTCATGTTTATCGAGATCACGACCCAAACCATGTTCACCGAAAGGCCCCATAGACACCCTATCATCGTGCACCTCACTCTTAGCATATTTAATTATGTATTAAATGGATATGTATCAACAACATATAAATAAAAATATATACATTATTTTTAATAAAATAATTAATATATTTTAATCCTATTATTGTCACATTATACATTATATTTATTTTCATTCAATAAAACACAAATAGAATTTTTGGTTAATATTAAAATTTAATTAAGAAAACTATTTTTTTAGTTGATAGAACTTTGAATTAAATTATTTTTTAATACGATATTATTATTCAATAACATTTTTTAAATATAAATTAATATATAATTTTTATGAAATCAAATGTGATTTTTATATGGTTTCAAAAAAATCATGATTGCGAAAAACCCATAATTATTAATATATGATGATATTTATTTTAAATGTGAAAATTAAAATATTTAGAAAACTATTTAGATAAAATAACTATTATTTTTCGAATTAAGACATTGAAATTATCCAACAGATAATTTTTTATAAATTTTCTGAGATAGTCGAATTCCTAGGTAAAAATTAAATACTGCAGAAATATATCTTGTTCTTTATGACATAGAAATGACCCAAAAGTGATGTAATGAGTAATATAAATAGGACACGTGACAAAATATATGTTTTTATTTTAATATAATATGATTTTTAGTTTAGTTTATTTATTTTTTAAATCAATTATGAATACTCCAAGAGTTGTAACATATTGTAAAATTTTAAAATCATTTCTTTAAGAGCGTGACTTGCCTCTACATCACCAATGGTTATATTTTAATATGTTGGTCCATTTTAATTGAAAATTAATTTAAACCACTCCCATTTTTCAAAACCCATAGTAAAACCCCATGTTATGGTTTGTGTTTTTAGATATATTATATTTTAGAGTCTAAAACCTAAATAATAATGAAATCCCCCTCTTTTCTTATATAAACCCACTCAAGTTCCCATTTATTAGATCTAGAACTCCATGTATCATGTCCAAACTCTTAATTAAACTCCCTAGAGTCCTCCCAAGTCTCTAAGAAGCTATCAAGAACCCCTCCAAATCTTTTGGAGTCACACACTCAAGTAAGGGATCCTCCCTTTCTTCTCCCCCTTTCAATTCAACCACCTTATTTTGAATTTTTCTTCATAATTGCAATTAGTTGCAATTTAATTTATTTATATAAATTACCTTAATTCCTAATTTATATTATTTTAATTATATATTATTTATCTACTCTCATTTTGAACTTTTTCAAAGTCGTCACTATGAACAAATTTTGGAAAGGATCTTCCACCATTTTCTTTTATCAAGCACTCATTTCATGTAATGTATTTTACTTTTCATTTTCTTATGATGGAATATTATAATACATATTCCCCTTACCTTACATTATATGTATAAATTGTTATTTATACCTTTCACTCTCAATAAACCTCACTTGATCTTTTATGTCCACCCGTTACCATGCAAAAATTTCTTAAGGATTCTCTTCTCTATTCATGTGCCTTAATTACCTTATGACTTATATTTCAAAATTTATAATTTTGGAATATTAAATTATATGTCCCCATTAATTATAATTTTATTTCAAAATAATGGGATACACCTTTATTTTTCATCAATCATTTTTATTAATTTTTATGTTATTCCATTATGATGATGAAATTTATTAGTGATTTTCCATGCCAATACAATTGTGTAGTGGATGTCATGCCCATTAATATATCCAGGGTATTCACCTTTACAAAAATATAATTATTTATTGGGGACTTATATATATTTATTCCACATTACCTAATCATGGAATAAATTTTTAGGATGAATGAATCCATGTCGTATGATCTATGTGGAACACATAAACATGAGAATGAAATGATTATGATGGGTGCACCCATATAGTGATCCAATGCATTGGGTAATGTTTTGTGTCATGATATGTAATGTTGTCACATGGGTGTGCCATATTACTTTATGGTAATTTTGCCTCGATGAATTATTGGAGGATTTATCCTTGAATTATGTTTATGATGTAGTGTTTTATTTTATTTTCGCATTTCCCATGTTATGATTGTCATGACATATCATGATTTATTATACATTTTACTTTAATAGTACATTGATATTCCTATTTTTGAACACATATTTTATTATTTATGTTATGACTTCTTTATTCCCATACGCAGATTTATAAATCACCCCTTTATTATTTATGTCTGCGGGTCATCCCATATAGTTTTACGTATGAAAAAACATTTTTATCATGTTAAAGAAGTTTTAAACAAAGATGTTTTTTATGTTTTAATTTGTTATGTAATGTACCTAATTTCCCAAATAAACTAGACTAGTAAATCCTATAGGTTTTATTAAGTGTAAATTTTCTGTAAAAAATCATGTATTATTGTTTAATATAGATCGGGGTTGTTAGACTACATGTGTAAGAATGTCCCCAATTTCATATGAAAATATTCAATTTTTGATAAATTGGTCATTTTAATTTGAAATATTCCTCCCCATTATTCGTAAACTTATGTGTTGTATACATACATGAAAAAATGTATAAATTTTGATTCTTTATTATTCTGGGAAATTTTTATTTCACTATATCATTCCTTGATAATACATATTTTTGGATTTTACATTTTCATATAGGCCCGTGTTTTTTTATACTAGCTCATTTGACCTACCATGAGTTGTTTAGACCACATAGTTCATCTCTATGACACACTACCAAGCCTTATGTAGCTTATAATATACATTGATTCCTACCACTTCCCTTTTTATCTTTGTTTTCAGAATTTTTTGTGGTATTATTAGCTTTGTTTTCCTCATCTTTTTTGATCCATGTTCATGTCAATATTTGGTTGGATAGATTGTTTTGGGGTGCAGTGGAAAGTCAAGGAAATAGAATACCTCACTATGATTGGTCACTAGTATTATATCAATTCACATTATCTTATATCATGTCCCTTATCATTTATAAATGACCATATCTTTCCATTTCATTCAAATAAATCATTAGTGATTAGTTCCTATCCTTTTTTCCTCCACACATTCTTCTCATAACCATTTTATGGTGGATTATTGATGACATCCCTTTGGGTGATGTATCTAATTTTTGAGAGATCTACAAGATCCTAAATAATTTAGAACACTTAGATCCATATGGAACATGAGCACATGTTCCAGTAATATAAGGGGAATATGATTGTCTAAGGGCCACCCTATTAGGCCTGTAAGAACTGGAGTAACTTTGTTTATAATTTTTAATATTGAGAAAATATTATTAAATAATTATGTTTTCCTATATTTTTCTAGTATATTTAATCATGTATAATTTTTATTTTAATATGACTAAATCTTTTCTGTGTGTGGTTTACTATCCCTTCATATAGGTCCAAAATGGACCAAAGCATATATAATCCTCCAGTCAATCTTTACTATTTTATTTCTTCAGTTTTGAAAATGTTTCTTCAATGAATAAAGTTACTCTGTAATTCCCATATTTAGTCTCATATAATTTCAACACCTATATATTATATTTTTGAATTTTAATCATTATTACCATATATATTATTAAAATTCTCATTACTTATTAAATATGTGTGTATATCCATTGATCTTTGAATAATCAATGGGGTATACGATTAGCATTTTACCCAACACCTATTAACTGAAATGAATCCAAAAATAAAATTACATGCCAGATTAATAGTCTGTAAATAGTAAAGATTATAATCAATTTCAATTTAGAAATGTTCACAACAACTCTGAAGACATATGAATGGGATATGATAGGGTTCCAATTGTTAACTTCTATTACCCCACTCAAAACATGGGTGGAAGGGATGGGTAGAGCGGAAACCACACATGACGGTCCTAGACCACACCCACCACAACACTGAATGAGAATATAGAGGGAAGGAGGATCCATATTGGTCCCAACATTGATTTTATGAATACCGCTAATTATGGATGAGATGGAATAACTAGCATTAGGTGTTGAGTGAAAAACACAAATGAATTAAGGATGGATGAAGATATTTGTCTACCCTATGGGGATGATATGGGAAAGATGAGAGACTCACCATTAATCAGTGGTGTGGGGTATATATCAATGGCGATTCTAGATAGTGTAAATTGATGGATATGAATGAAAAAAATTACCTTATAGATATTCTGGGAGGCATGTAAAGATATACATGTCGCAATCATTATTAGATTTATGTAGGTTGTATTTGAATAAAGAAAAAGAATATTTAATCAAATGGAAATGAAACATCCAATAATTTATGGGGTAAAATGATATTATTCATTTTTGAGAATTCATATAATTGTGACACCACAAAAAAAGTAAATATTTTATGAGATGATTCAGGTCATCTAGAGATTCTACTGAAAGAGAATGGAATTCACTTATTTTGATAAAATTGTGTATTATTTATAATCAATGTTTGTAAAACTATAATAAAAGTGAAAATATATTATATTAAAAAATAAAACTAAATTTTTTTCTGAATTTATTTCATTGTAACATCACCATTGTATTCTCCTCAAGCATATCCTAGTGAGGGTAAACTAAGTAAACAATTTATTATTTTATTTTTTATTTGATTTATTATTTAATTTCAATTTTAGAAAGATAATTTCACCTCAATATTGTGGAAAATGTCATTGGTGATTATTATTCTATTAAAATTGACATACCTCAATTTACATATCCCCCAAACAAGGTATTTACCTTATTGGGTACGAAAAGTGGGTGATTCTTCACTATAACATGTGGAAGGTTATATTTAAAGCCAATTCATCAAATTAAAATAATATATACCCCAACATCTATCATTATCCCATTCCCTATTTGGGGTAGGCTTGTAAATTTCACTTGTTATAATTCTTGGATAGAAAATATTTTTATTATAAAATTACGATTGAAATTGGATTTGGAACAGTTGAGGATTTTTTGGATTGATAGAAATAATTTTAAGGAGGATATATGGTCTATATAATCACAATACTATAATTTTTCAAAATTATATAAAGAAAAAATATCCACCATCATGACTCTAATTGATGTTACGTGTTAAAATACTTTTTGTTCCAACACGTTATGAAAAGAAGGGAACATGAATCTTTCAGAATCAGGTTATGATTATATGATTTTATGATAAATTGGATTGAATTTTTAGAAACTTTTCATTGAATATACTAATGAAATGTTTATTTATGTCCATGTCATATACTATGAGTACAATATCAATATATTATCGACCATGTAGCATGGATTGATTAAAAATATTGAGATTCTATGTTGTATAGCAGTGGTTATATAGGTGAGTTATGGAAAAGATATTAGTTTATATGTTATCTCATATATTCAAATAATGAATGTTAAATTACCCATGTTGACATATGTATGGTTATTGAATCATGGTGATATATATTCCATATGGAATATTGTATAAATTCAAAAATATCCCAAAAATATATCTCTTATTTATTATGAGTTAATTAAAAGAATGAATTTTTCCTTATATGATATTTTAAAATATTATGGACATCTCTGGGAATTCAATAGGTTCTATCCCAAAGTGTACACTGATTAAATTTCCATATATTAATAACTTCAAAATGAAAATTCTTTTATGATTATATTGGCATTGTGTAAATTTTTCAGAATTTTGAATAAATATATATTGATGGTATGAGTCTAAATTCAATGTGATAGTTTTCTTGTATTTAAAATTATATGAGTTAAATTCCATTTGAAATTATCTAAAAGAAAATAAGAAATGAATTTATTCAATTTTTCTAGGTAGGAATATTATAACACCTTTATATATTTTTTTAAATACTATATTTTATTTTGCGTATCATACACAACACTAAGAAAAACTAAACCGAGAAAAACAATAGAAATATTATTATATAAAACATATATTATATCCTAGATATTGGATAAGAATATATGGACATGTGTAACCAAATTATGTGATAAATATAGTAATTTTTTCCTACTAAAAATCTAACAATTAAAGAGGAGTAAATAAGAACTCAAATTTAAATAAAATAATATAATATTAAATAAGAATTTTTTCAAGAAAATCTGTTTATATGTGAAAAGTTTTTTTTATCAACCTAAATTAAGTTAATCACTATAGATGAACGTTTTTATTGAAATATATAGATCATATATTTAATAATATAAATATATATTCTTGAAATGGTGGTTACTTGATATTGAATTACTATAAATTCATTTTATATTTTAAATATAAATTTTCCTCAATAAATGGACTTTATTTCATTATGTGTGCATATACTATGTTTGATTTTTCCCATATTTAGAATATGTATTTTATTAAATTTAAATAATTATTCAAATTACCATGAGACAATAAACATAAGATATTGTATTTTAATTTTCTTAAAAATCATTTTTTATTAATAACTAGTCAAAAGTATGTATTCTGCAAAACCAGTGATTTGTTTTGATTTTATCAATGTGATTTCAAGGTTACATTTGATTTCATATTATTTTTTATGTGAAAAAAGGTTAAAAATTTCAATCATAATCCAATTAATTCAATGGTAATCTACAATAAACATGATCTTAGTATAAAATCTTTTTAATTCTTAAGATAAGTATTTTTTCAAATTATTTTTTTTTTTTTTTCAGAATGTATATTAAAAATAATTTTTCCCATGTCTATAAATTAAATATTTGAAAAACTAATCCATATTTGTTTTAGTGTATTAGAATTATGAAATGATATTCATTATAAATTTATTCATAATAAATAGTAACTAAGGTAAAAGATTATGATAATTGTTAAGGGGAAAATCTATTAGTCGAGGTTCACATTATGGGATACAGCTTTATAATCTCTCAAAAAATTACTTAATATCATTTTATAAATTTATTTTTTCTATTGTCATAATAATATTTAAAATATTTCAATTTTACACCATATTTTTATGATTATAACATTTATATTATTTTAATTGAAGAGTAGTAAAAAATCATTGTAACGTCCCTATTCCGGAAGCCTCCCAGAGGCGCCCTGTACCCAATTGTTCACATGGCCTCAAGCGTATTTCACCTAATGCTAGAGGCTACCAACTAGTAGTGAGGGCCTTGGATGTGATAGTGGGGAAACTATGCCCCCACTGGTAGAGTAACACAGCAGAAGAGAAACTGATAACAATAGAAAAAGTAGTAATAATAGCATACAATAGTAAACAGCGGAAGACTGAAAGTAATAAGTATATGGAGCACATATATAATTATGCATGATACATATGTCTAGGAAATCAGCCAAACAAATTACAATGCTAAAATACAGTACCTGAAGTAGAAGTACCTGCAATACCTCCCAAAGCAGCCTCAGCTTGGTCCCATGCTCTCCAACTCCCAAAGCAGTCAAGTACCTAAAGTAGAAGGGCACTTTCCCTTATCTTTACCTGAAATAATATAATCATTTTGGGCCCAAAATCATGACCCAAACTAAGTGTGAGACTAAATACCAGTAGGCAACCACCAAGAGATTTGTTCCTAACAGTCAGTGAATATATATGGAAGGTAATAAGAAAAAGAAGCAGTAAACAAGGAAGTACTCAACAGTAAACATTCCTACAGTTTAAAAGCATTCAAACACCACATATCAAGTAATTAGATAATCACAAATAGGTAACCCTCTGGGATGTTCTCACAACTTAATCCCCTATGGTCCTACCTATCAAACACAAGCAACCCTCTGGGAAGTACACACAGTCTAACCCCTCTGGTTCAACTTTAGCACAGACTCTTTTAGGAAGTACTCACTATAAATTCCCCCTATAGTCTGGTATGGGTAATGAAAAGGCACTTTGGGGAAGCACTTACGTCTCATTCCCCTTTGTGTCCCATATCGAGGTACTACAGACACTCTGAGGAAGATCTTACATCAATTCCCCCTATGTTCTTGCATCGTAACAGTAAAAACAGATCCTCTAGAGAAGTCCTTATGTCCATTCTCCCTATGGTCTACTACACCATGGTCTCACAACCCTGTGTAAGTAAAACTAGCACAAAAATACATGGATTCCAAATTAAACATCAAGAACTACTTGGATAACAATCTACAACATAACATCATGTCAGATAAAACACTCCATCCAAACAATACTAGGCATGGAAAACAAAGTAACAGCCTAAAAAGCAAAACTAGACCAAACAGTCAAAACAAACATGGGAAAAACCTCCATAGCATGGAAAAATAAACCTTATTCACAACATATAACCTTTATCCAATCAACAAAGGCATAGCAGGAAAACATTGTTCCTAAAAACATAAACAATAAAAACCCCGATCAAGGGTATTGGGCACTTTTGCACATATAACTCAAATAATATCTACAGAAAGGCACAAACCAACTACCTCAGTGTTTTAGGATCATTATACATGAACCTCAAGGCTTCAATCGCCCTAGAACACCAAAGATCTACAAAAACATCTAAAACGTTCAACACACGATATCGCATGAGACAGAAGGAATCAGAAAGAGGTGTTCAAGAAGAAGAGAGAAATCTCTGATGCAATTCCAATGCAACTGAAAGAGTTAGATTTGGATAATGGATGCTCAATTGGGGGCTCGGTGAGGATCTGTGTCGTACGGATGCTCTTGGACAAACTAGGTCAAGAAGGGATGTGTTATGTCTGTCACACGTGACCCCAGTATGTTTAATGAAAAACAAAAGTACATGGAACATACTTTTGAAGTACACGACATGTACTTGCCTTATTCGGCCCCCACATAAGGCAGTCTCCAGGTCACCACACATGGATATGTGCTCGGCCATTACACAGCTATCACATGGCTACATGTGGCAAAAGAGTACACGGCATGTATTTCAAAAATTTCCAGAAACTCCTCTTTTCCTAAAAAACACCAAAAAAGGGAAAACATGCCTGAAAAGAACATTCGTGTTCTTAAAAACTTCCCCCCTTAAATAAATTAATCCCCAAATTTCCCTAGCGAGGCGGCATAGAAAAATAAATCTTAAATAGCTCGGGACACTATGATCGTACATCGTCCTCCCTCTCCCAGGTCTCTTCCTGTACTTGCCCATACTTCCATAGCACTTGTACTAGAGGAATAGACAAGCCACGCAGAACCTTCACACTTCAATCAACAATCTGGGTAGGATGCTACTCAAACAAGGCGTACACCTCTAACTCAACCTTCTCGGGTTGAAAAACGTGGGACGGGTCTGAGAAGTAACATGCTGAGAAACGTGGAAGGCGTCATGCTTCGCCCGACACCTCTTAGGTAACTGAAACTGATAAGAAACCAGCCCAACTCTCTCCAACACCTCAAATTGCCCGACATTCCTCATGGAAAGCTTACCCTGCCTCCTAATCCTCCTGTTCCCCAACCTTGGTGTGACATGCAAGAAAACCTGATCTCTGACCTCGAACTCCAGATTTCAACTCTGACGATCAACAGAAGACTTCTGTCGAGACATTGCAGTATCCATCCTCTTTTGAATCAACTTTATCTACTCTACGGTATCTTGGAATAGATGAGGTCCCATCATATCAGTCTCTCCTGCCTCCAGCCAACATAAGGGTGATCGTCATGGCCTATTGTACAAATCTTCATAAGGTTCCATCTGAATAGTTTCTTAAAAAATATTATTGTAAGAAAACTTCACAAGAAGTATGTGTTTCTCCCATGAACCTCTAAAATCTAGGATGTGTGCTCGAAGCATCTCCTCAAGCACCTGAATCATATGCTAGGACTGGCCATCTGTCTGGGGATTGTAAGCTGTACTCAAAAGTACCTCTGTTCCCAAATCCTTATGTAGCCTATACCAGACCCGAGAAGTAAAACGTGTGTCACTGTCTGAAATAATGGAGTGTTGAACTCCATGTAAATACACAATCTCTTAGATGTAAAACCTCCCAAGCTCATTAATATTAAAGGTCTCCTTGATCGACAAGATGTGAGAAACCTTCCTGAGTCTATCAATGACAACCCATACCACATCGTTCCCTTGAGGCGATGTTGGCAAACCCATCACAAAGTCAATCAATACATCGTTCCATTTCCACTCAAGAATGGGTAACCACTACAAAATCCCTGCAGGTCACTAGTGCTCCACCTTCACCTACAATTAGGTGGAACACCTCAAATCTAGCAACATCTCTTTTCATACCTGGCCACCAATACTGATGGTGTAGATTACGATACATCTTAGTGATGCGAGGATGAACTTCCCAAATTGAGGAGTGAAAGTCCTACATCAACTCCTAGAATATTTCTTCTTACACCCATACGCACCGATAAAAATGCAATATTTCAACCTCGCCTATGGTCTGTCCAGGAATAGGGTCCTCTCCTAACACACTTTTCTGGAGGACTAGGCCTTCAGAATATGATAGCTACCCCATTCGCACTCGGTCAAGAATAGTAGAGGTAATAGCTCCATAAGAAAGAAATTTCTACCCCTATCTGTCGTGCACCTCCAAATGCATCTATAAAAATAGATTCATAAACTACCAATCACTACTGGCCTCCTAAACTACATGTATCTGAGTCCTCCTGCTCAGCGCATCGGCCACAGAATTGCCTTTCCCAGGTGTGTAGGCAAGCTCAAAGTCAAAGGACTGAAGGTAATCGACCAACCTTCATTGTCTCAAATTCAGGTCATGTTGAGTTAAGATATACTTGAGACTTTTTTGGTTAGTGAAAACCACAGAATTCTCTCCCAGAAGATAATTTCTCCAACAGTGCAAGGCATGAACTACTGAAGCCAACTCAAGATTGTGCATCGGGAAATTCATCTCATGTGGCCTTAACTACCAAGACCCGTACATGATGAATCCTTTTCCCTACATAAGCACCACTCCTACAACGATACCTGAAGCATCATAGTAAACAATTTAGTTCTTTCCTAGATCTAGAAAAACCAGTATCAGTGATGAAGTCAACTGCCCTTTTAGCTCCTGAAAGGCTAAATCACAAGAATCTATCCACAAGTACATCGCACCCTTCTTAGTCAGGCCTGTCAGTTGCACTACTAAGCGTGAAAAGTATTGTATGGAATGCCTCTAGTATCCAGTCATCCCTAGAAAAATTCTTACCTCAAATACATTCTTCGGCTGCTCCCAAGAAAAAACTGCTCCCACTTTCTCTAGGTCGGATGATACTCCTACCTCTAAGATAACATGACCCAAGAAGTGAATTTGGTCCATCCAAAAGTGTAATTTCAAGAGATTAGAATATAACTGATGCTCTGTCAGTGTACTCAGAATGATCTCAATATGGGTAGCATGGTCGTGTCGACTGTGAGAGTACACCACGATATCATCCACGAAGGAATCCTAGTATGGATAGAACACTTGGTTCATCAATTCCATTAAAACTGCAGGCGCGTTCATGAGACCGAGCGGCATAAACACGCACTCGTATAGACCATACCTACTCTGGAAGACTGTAAGAGGTATATCAGATGGTATAAGGTGCATCTAATGGTAATCGGATCTCAACTAAATATTTGAGAACACACAGGCTCCTCGATGTTGATTAAAGAGATTATCAATCCTTGACAAGGGATATTGGTTCTTGATCATGAAATGGTTAAGCTTCCGATATTCCACACAAAGTCAGACGGTACCATCTGCCTTCATCACAAACTGGACAGGTGACCCCCCTGTAGAAGTACTTGGTCGGATGAAACCCCTTCCTTGAAACTCCTATAACAATTTCTTGAGCTTCTGTAAATCTGGTGTAGCCATCCTATAAGGAGGAATGGAAACCAGTGTCGCTCTTGGCATTAGCTCAATAGAAATTTCTACCTCTTGCTCTGAAGGAAAACCAAAAAAGTCCTCAGGAAATACATCTCTGAAACAATCCACCACTGGAGGAAAGTAAATCTATGAAGTCCCTTGGCCATCTTGATACACACTAGCAATATGGGATGTAACTCCTCTCAACCCGTGATGCTCCGATTCCACTCTGCTTGCATGGACATCCCACTCACCCTTATAAAGAAATGATTTGCCTTCTGGTGATGTGAAACTCACCCTATGGTGATAAAAATCAACAACAGCCTAGAAGGGAACTAAACAATCCATTTCAAGAATGACATCATAGCCTATCTTCTCTAGGACATAAAGGTCCCAAAATATGTGACACCCTGCAACCTCAAGAGGGAACTTCTTGCATTGATGTACACCAGCCATTCTAGCCAACCAACGGAGTGTCTAACATCTTGATAGAAGTAGAAGAAATGATACATATCCCAAGGATCTCCACAATAGTAATAGATATAAATCAATGGAAAACCCTTATATTGAAATGGGCATAAGATAAAACTGAGGCAACTAGAATCATACATTGAACTATAGAGGGTCTGAGATCCTGTTCTTGTTGGGTATGCTCAACTACAAAAATCTGGCATGCACCATGGCCCTATGACCCTGCCTAACCACTCTGATATGATCCACCCTGTTGTCACTGAAAGCTTGGTGACTGACTATCATGGTCGTGACCTCCACCGCAGCTTGAACAGCCAAATGAACTCTAGTTCCCAGACTGATGAGAAACTGGTGGTGCTGCTCATGTACGGGGAGTTATAGAAGAACCCCTATCACTAGTTACTGGTGAGAAAATATGACAGAAATTCTGAAGATGACCCATATTTTCGCATGATCGGCACTTCACTTGGACTCTCGAGCAATGTGGCCTCGTATGCCCACTCTTCCCGCACAGTTAGCACACCACCTGGCTACCAAAAAAAGTGTCTCGACTTCTTGGATCACCGCGCAAAGACCCCCTACGGCACTTCCTGCTATCAGTAGGAGGGATACTAACAATGGATGTCAAAAAACCATGGTTCACCACTCCAGAATCCCTCAAATTGTGCTTTGTGATCAGCGCCTAGTTGACTATAGAAGTGATGGAAGTTAACCTGAAGATGTTCAGCTGCGATCAGATGTCATACTTCAGACCATCCTCAAACTTCCTTTCTAGGAATAACTCATCACCTCCTGGAATAGGAATGAAGCACTACAACTCTGTGAAGTGAGAATAATACCCCATAATAGAAACAGTACCCTACTCTAGACTCATGAACTCTCAGGCTCGATCGGCCCTCAAGATTTTTGGACTGATGTAATGGTAGAAGGCACGTTAGAAATCACCCTAGGCCATAACCTGCTGGTGTAACACTAGTGAGATCACATCCCACCATCTATTGGTGGAATCTCGAAGCATGTATGTAGCTAGATTGACCCTCCTCTCTCGAGGCGTCTCTAGATGATCAATGATGGAAAGCATGGCTTCAAACCATGACTCTGCAGCCTGAGGTCCTCCTTCCCCGATGAGAGTGGGAGGATGCTGCTGCTGAAAGACTCGTGTCAACTCTGCCATAGAAGGGGCAGGATGCGGTACTACTTGGAAGGTCTACAAGAACCTCATAATTCCCTCTTGAAACTGAGCATCATCAAATGTGTCTGGAATGACAGCTGGTGACAAGACTAGCACAACTAGAGGATCTACTGGAAGTTCTTGATCAGCCATGTCTGGTGTCTGAGAATTTCCATGTAACTTGAATACAACTAGAGGATGTCTCAGTCGAATGACTCTGTAAGGTCAATCACATAACTTAGACCAAGATTAACAGGGACTGAAAATTAGAAGTGTGAGAAGGGAACAAGATAAATAAGGCATTCATGTTTTTCCAAAACATGGATACACGATGTGTATAATGACTACATGGTGTGTTCCCTTAATCCTTCACACGAGCTTGTACTTTTTCCAAACCAGGTCATGTAACACCCCATACATATGGAATGTTGTCCTAAAACATAGTGTGTACTTGAATCATCTTTCCCTACCCGAGTTCTTCAATAGGGTTAGGCCACACGGTACTCCTAGAATGAGACTACATGGCATGTTAGTGCCAGACACGGTGTGTAATAGATGAACATCACCAACCTGTGTTGTTAGTCACACGGCTGGTTACATGACTCACTCTACACGATTTGTTTGTGCCACGAACAGTGTGTACTAGAATGGTTTCACCAACCCATGTTGTTCGCTACACGGCCGAATACCTGGTCTACACTACACGGTGTGTTCAAACATGACACGACATGTATAACTAAGCTTTCATCCATCTGTTTCGTTAGTCGCATGGGTAGACACAAGGTTTACATGACACGGCATGTCCAACCGGTACACAGTGTGTTCCCCCAAAGATTTATCCACTGTGTGTCTATGCCCACACAGTCAGTGACTCAGTTAGAGACTACACGGTGTGAACATACAGTACACTGTATGTACACAAGAAAAACAGTTTTTCCTGAACAAAAGAACACATGGAGTGTATTAATCATTACATGCCATGTATTCTGGGTTCTTCGGACAGTACGCCTCTGAAACTACTATGGAACCTATAAAAACACTAAAACTAACATTAAAGTGCCAAATTCTGATCTTTGAGGCCCCATACTCCCCACGAATTAAATTTTGGCATCTCATAAATGTCATATACAATCATAACAGATTAATGATCCACCAATTTCCAATCCATTATGGCCCATAACCTCTCAAGAACCAATGTTTGGCATTAATTAAAAAAAACATACACAAAATTAATACCCTTTTAAAAGTAGGTATTCTATCAAGTCATCCATCATAACAACATACATATCTAGCATAACATCTATCAAAATAACATGAAATTACTAATTCACCCTAAATGGAATGGCAGGAATGTATAAAATGTGATTTTTAATAAGTGCCTACATGATGCATGAGATGGCATACCCTCTTCTCATTGGGTTGCAACAGAAATAAAACCTCAATAATATCAACAATAATAGCACAAAACATGTGAATCGTCCAAATGGTGAAACCAACTCAACTGCAATATTTGAAAAACCAGAAAAATTTCAAAAACGTGGTAAATTGCCTTTTCCCTGTACAAGGGTTAGCTACTCCCAGGAACAGCTTATTACCAAGTATGTCACAAACTAAATCTGATCGCCACCAAAACTGGTACCAAACCCAGCCCATGATAAGGCCCGAAGGGCGTTCCCGATCCCCACGGGATGGCACAAGTTTCTAGGTATTAGAAAATGAAAATTGGAAATGATTTACCTGAGTTTGTATACTTAAAATGACAAATGAATCCAGGAAATCAAATCTGGATTTTTCAAACCAAAACATCTTTTACTAAAATTCAGAACTGAATTACACAATTTTAAACAATGTTTAAAAACCATTACAAAGGTACAAACCCATGAAAAGATATCCCATGAAACTCCACATGTAAAGAGGCACCGCCCTCAAGCCATCTCCATGAAACTGCATCACGGTGGACCTCTAAAAACAAGAACCAGTGACATAAAACATGTACCCAAACCTGTGACATAAAATAAGCATGTCTACTTACACCCAAAGGTGTATGTAGGGTGTGAGAAAAATCCCAGTAGGATACCACCACTATGAGATTCCATGTGATAAACATTTCATGACAAAAAGCATTGCAAGTTTTGTAAATAAGAAATGCTTGTTACAATTTTCTAAAGGATGCAATAATAAATGAAAATAGTTTTCATGTGGGATAATTTTAAAGGACTGAAAATTTTAAAATAACTAACAAAGCTACTGAATTTTCAAGCCAACAATACCGTATACCGACGGTAAGTACAAAGGATCTAATGAGCACAAGTAATAGGAAATAACCCCTAGGCACTAGCTAGCTGTGGGTCTCAGGTACCTCATATCTCGGTGAGAGTAACCACAAAAACAATATCCGTTCTCATGCACGAGCCACTAGTAGGGATCATACCCATAACCTAGTGTTCCCCAATCATCATCATCATAGTTTAGTTAGAGTTGTAAGCGTCAATCTTGTTTATAAACTTAAAACAACAAAAGAATCCAATAAAACGAATCTGGATTTTTCAAACCCAATAATCTTTTTATGATACCCGAGCACTTGTGCCAGCCCGTGGGGAACGGGAATGCCCTTCAGGACTTATAACTGTCTGGGTTTGGTGCCGGTTTTAGTGGCATCCAGATTCAGTTCATGAAAAAGTACCTATTTCCTCCTATCCCTGGATATAGGCTCCAAACATTAAATCAAGAAGAAAAGAATTTTGTTGATACCACTTTGTAACGTCTTGGTTTCGGAAGCTTCCTAGAGGCGCCCCATACCCGGTTGGTCACATGTCCTCAAGAGAATTTCCCCTAATTCCAGAGGCTATTGACTAACAGCAAGGTCCTTGGGTGTAATAGTGGGAAAACTATGCACTCATTTTAATAGTAACACATTGGAAGAGAAACTGATAACATTAGAAAAAGTGGTAATAATGGCATACAATAGTAAAAAGTTAAAGACTGAAAGTAATAAGAAGCTAGAGCACATATATAATGATGCATGATACATATGTCTAGGAAAGCATCCAAAAAAGTCACAATGCTGAAATACAGTACTAAATTAAATTACGTAAGAAAACAGTAAACAACTCCTCAATATAGCAAGCCTCAGTTTGGTCCCATACTCTCCAGCTCCCAAAGTAGTCAACTACCTGAAGTAGAAGGGTGTTTTCCCTTGTCTATACCAACAACAATATAATCTGTTTGTGCCCAAAAGCATGACCCAAACAGGGTGTGAGACTAAATCCCATTAGGAAACCACAAAGATATTTTTTCCTAATAGTTATTGAATATATATGGCAGGTAATAATCAAAAGAAGCGGTAAAAAAAAGTACTCAACAGTAAACATTCCTACAGTTTCAAAGCATTCAAACACCACACACAAGTAAGCAGACAATCACAAACATGGAAAACTCTGGGATGTTCTCATAGCTTAATCCCTTATGGTCTTACCTAGAAAACACAAGAAACCCTTTGGGAAGTACACACAGTCTAACCCCTCTCGTTCATCTTTAACACAGACTCTCTGAGGAGGCACTCACTATCAATTCCCCATATAGTCTCTTATAGGTCACTAAAAGGTGCTTTGGGGAAGCACTTACATGTCATTTCCCATGTGGCATTTGTCAAGGAACTACAGACACTCTGAGGAAGCACTTATGTCAATTCCCCATATTGTCTCGCATCGTAACAGTAAGAAGAGACTCTCTAGAGAAGCCCCCACGTCCATTCTCCTTATGTTCTACTATACCAGTTTCTCACGGCCCTGTGTAAGTCAAACGAGCACAACAATACATGGATACCAAATTAAACCTCGAGAACTACTTGGCTAACAATCTACAGTATAAAAACATGTCACATAAAACACTCCATCCTAACAATACTAGGCATGAAAAAAAGCAGTAACCTAATAGGAAAAACTAGACCAAACAGTGAAAATAACAAAATATGGGAAAAACCTCCATAGTATGGAAAAATAAACCCTATTCACAATATATAACCTCTATCCAATCAACCAAGGCATAGCAGGAAAACGTTATGGCTAAAAACATAAACATGCAATACCCCGATCAAGGGTATTCGGAACGTTTTCACATATAACTCAGAGACTATCTAAATAAAGGCACAAACCACCTACCACGGTGTTGTAAGATCATTATATGTGAACTCCCAGCCTTGAATCACCCTATAACGTCGAAGATATACAAAAATGTATAAAATTTTCAACCCACGATATCTCACAAGATATAAGGAATCATAAGAAGTTGTTCAAGAAGAAGAGAGAACTCACTGATGCGATTCCAATGCAACTGACAATGTTCGATTTAGAGAACAGTCACTCTATTAGGGGATCGACGAAGATCTGTGTCGTATCGATGCTCTCGGACAAACTAGGTCTAGAAGAGTTGTGTTTTGTCTGCCAGACATGACCCTAGTACATTTAATGGAAAAAAAGTACACGGTGTGTACTTTTGAAATAAATGGTGTGCACCCACCTTATTCGGCCCCGACATAAAGCGGTCTCCAGGTCACCACACACGGATGGGTGCTTGGCCGTTATATGTCCAGAACATGGCTACATATTGAAAAATAGTACACTGCGTGTACATATAGGTACATGGCATGTACTTCAAAAACTTTTAGAAACTCCTCTTTTCCTAAAAAACACCAAAAAAAGGGAAAACATGCCTGAAAAAAGGTTATGGGTTCTTACAATCACTCTCCCTCTAACTTATTATTCTGACATGATATGGATAAATTAATGAATATATAAGATAACATTACTGAATATTTAACTATATTTACTAATTATTATTTTTTAGGGATGATATAATTACATGGAACACTTACACAACTCAGATGCATCACATGTTCATGTATTATAAAAACATTGTAAATGATTTTAAAAAAATTAAAATAATTGTTTTTCAAATATTGTGATATTTTATGATTAATTTGGTTAATTATAAATTTTATGTTTTTCTTAATGTATTTACAATATAATTTTATTATTGTCTGGATTTCATTGAAGTTAAATTTTTGTGAATCGTTATGAAAAAGACATTATATATTATTTAATGTTTATGTTTTTTATATCATTTGAAAATAATAATAATCATATCTTATCAGAAGTGGATATGAAATTTTTTAGCCTATAATTAGTGGTTAATCCATGTACCACTTGTAATGTATAAAATTTCTTTCTTAACACTTATACAAATAGAAACTTTGTAACATGGATACGGTTAAAATATTTAACATTGTAGTTAATATAATAAATAAGGTTTATAATGCATCTTATACATGTCTAAATATTATTGGTCATATTTATTTTTCCCAAAGTCTCATTATCTTATAATATATGTATCTTTAAATCAATTTTAAAGGATTTTTATGCATATAACAAATTATAATTTTTTGTATTTACAAGAATGTCGCCCACCTCATTTGTAAAAGGGTACCTCTTCTCCCCTCTTATACATACCATGTGAGACATTTATCTCAAACAATATCATCCAAAATACCTTCCTGACATTGATACGCATATTTTTTTTATTTTTCTCTATTAAAATTAGTGTCCCAAAAGGATGAAGCTATAAGTCGATGGAGCATTCCCAAAGAAGAAATATAACTGGGAACTGGGTACTTTTATGTTTATTTATTCTTCCTCCTCCTTTAGATATTCAATTAACCTAATCAAATAAAAATAACTATATTATATAAATTTAAATTATATTATGTTGAAATATTACTAATTAATCTTTTTATCTATCCAATGTGAGTTGGAATCATCCATCACGCTTACACTTGGAGTACCACCTCCATGAAGCAATGTGTTTCATTTATCATCATCATTTATGAAGTATATATATTATGATGTATTTAATAAATATATATGTTATTATTGAAAAAAATTATTATTATAGAATGATTATATATTACTTACCTTCTTACCCTTCAATTTTTTGAAATGATAATGTCATCCGTGCATTTGTGTGCTCTATCACCTCTAGGAAGTGATGTTGTTTGTTTTTTATTCCCCCTTTTCATAAGTGGTTTTAAAATTTCATATAATGTATAAAATAGAATATTTTTCAGGAATTATATTTTTGATATTATTGAATAATAATCCCTTTTAATATGGTAATCCTATCACCATGGTCAACCAATGAACATTATTTCTTAGATAATGAATCAAATAACCACAAAACATCTGACATGATCATAAAAAATATAGTAAAAATATAAAACAAGATAATAAATTAAATAGATGGGATTATTATTGGGGAGTTTTCTTAAATAATTATCTTATGAAGGTGAATAATTATTATAATACTATTATATGAGTAAAAGAATGTACATAGTGAATCAAACATGAGTTAAGTGATCTTTTGTCTCATATTCCTTTCATTATGAATCATTCCATGTTCACCACATGTTTTCTTCTTTGTGGTGTATAATACACCATATGGATTTATTTTATCATTCATATAATACAAATTTACAAATTTAAAAATTATTTTTTTGTTCATAACTTCATTTTTCATTTGATTGAAATGTATCTAATGTGGTAGAGGTTTATTCTACAGCATCATTTTTATTCATGATTACCTTTGTTTACATTACAATTAGGGGAGTTATATTCTATATATCTAGTAAAAATAAATTATTTTCTTCTATTATGGTTATTATTTTAGGTTTCTATTTTTTTCTTTATATCTTTTCATCTCTTTGGAACATTAAACGATCGTGAAATTATTTTTTTATGAAATGTAAACCTAATTTTTTCTGTAGATGATTATGATTTTCATGAATGTAAATGTTAACAAAATATTTTTCATGAATTTAGCGCCCCAATATTTCATTGTACGTTGTATCTTTAAATTAATTCAATAGCTTGTGATACACGCAACATCAAGTTGGAGCGCACCACGACTAACCAAACAAGACGTTCAAAAAGCTGTTATGAATAGTATTAATTGAATTTTGAATTTTATATAATACATATAATTTTATAATCCATATTTTGTGTTTATTAGACATAATATAAGAACAAATTCATTTTTTTAGATAAAATAATTCTTTTCCAAAAAATGCATTTTTACCGCCTTTTAAAAGAGAACCCTTTTAAAATCAAATATTTGAAACATTTATAAATTCAATTTTACAAAATAAATTTATTATTTAGAAGAGGGACATAAAAATTTTGTTTGGATAAATTTTTGGTGTTTTTCTGATAACTTTCATATTTTTATGAATAGTAAAACAATACTAAATTTTAATTGAAAACAACTCTTTTAATAAAAATAATTTATATTGTTAAATTATACATTTTAATGGTTTTGAAGTATAATTAGATTATATTTTTATCAATTAATCAAATTTTGGTCATTGGATGTAATTTTGCATTTAAATTAGACAAGAATGCTTATCAATCTTTTTATAGTTTTTACTTCTCAAAAACCCACTTTCTGGTTTTGAACACGGTAATTAATTTTAAATTAACTAATTAAAAATCTATGTATTGAATTTTTTAAAATAGACATCATTTTTTAATTCAAAATATCAAAATTATCTTAGGGTGAATTTTTTGTATTTTTCTGAAAACATTCAATTTTTTATGGATAATGAAAAACACTACTTTATTGTTTAAAACTAAATTCTTATTTAAACAATTATTTTAAATTAAAATTTATTTTAAAGTAAAAATAGATACATAATAATTATATTCCTCCAATTTAATTCATTGGATTCATTTTATAATAAGATTATACATATAAAGTTTTATCGAACTTTTTAACGTCTTTTGCCTATCTTCTGGGGACATTTAAAAATTTACATAAAACATCATTTTACCTCTTCTGTGAATTAAATTTAAAAACTACAAGAGACACAATTTACATAATTAATTAAAATTTGGTTCAATACTATAACACCCCAATCTTCCATGGTACACTTCTCTTTGAATAATACAGTAGCGTGTGTTGTACGCAACTTCGAGATTCTAACACGCCGCGACCAATCAAAGTAGCTGTTATGAATAGTAATACCCTTTTTTTGAAATTTTATAAATTTTATCTTTCAAAATAGACTTCATTTTTGGATTCAGAATATCGAAATTATCCTAGGATGAAATTTTGGTACTTTTCGGATAACGTTTATATTTTGATGAATAGTGAATATTACTATATTTTTATTAAAAACAACTTTTTTAATTGAAATAATTAATAGTTATAAATTATTAATTTGAGTGGTTTTAAAGTATATTTAGAATATATTTTTACCATTTAATGAAATTTTGGTCATTGGACATAATTTCACATTTAAGTCGAACATAAACAAGTGTCAATCTTTTGATTGTTACTATCTCTCAAAAACACGCTTTTTGTTTTGATAGCCGGAATTAATTTTAAATTAATTTCAGCCACTTCTGTGTTTTGAATTTAGAAAAATTTACTCCATATTTGTAATTATGATTTCCAAATTGTGTAAATAGGTAACTTTTATTTTTAGACATTTTGAATAATTACTTCGGTAAATATTTTATTTACCACGGTTAAAGGGTAAATCCTGTAAATAAGGGTAAAAAATAATATTATAATAATAATAAATTACCCTAAAACGTGTCTTAACCCTATTTGTTGATAAATGTCCGACCATGGGCATCTTGAGGTCGATTTTGGGACCCCATGGATCCACTTGTAAGTGATAATGACACTTTATATTAATTAAGTTAAAGTAAATACAAAAATGACAAAAGCCTATATCGTTTAGTAAAACAATTTTTATATAAGGTTATATATGTTATATTTTATACTATAAATATTAATTAGAAATCTAAAAATATTTCCTACATAATGGTATTTTATTTATAATTTTTATACATTAAATAATTTAATTTATTTATGACACAATGATGATGCAGTAATTACCTTATTAGTAAAATATTAAAATAATTGATATTATAAATACCCAAATAAATATAATTTAACACTTTTAATGAATTACACTTATTTTATAGGTTAATATGACATGTTAGTAGTGATTTAATTAATAGTTTTCTATGTAATCAGGCTGTTATAAATTTCAAAAAAATCAAATACCAAATAGTGTCAAAATTGACATAAAAGAGTTTTTAAAATAAATATTATATTATTAATTGATATTAAATTCCTAAAAATATAAGGATTGGTCAAAGAACTTGTATCATGATAGTTTTATCATTAATGGACCACTTGGGGGGTCTCTTGGAGGTATATAGTATGTTTATTAACTATATAATATAAAACTACAAAGTGACAAGGTAAGTGTCAAACTAATTAACCAAGAGTTAAAACTAAAAGATAAGGTTAATATAATGCTCCAAACCTGTCTAAAATATAATGGTTGAAATGATTTCGACCCTTACCCACCTTAGACTTTGAATAATCCACTTTTGAGCCATTAGGAACCGAATATGAATTTATTATAAAATAATACTTTAAGTTTTTCCTAAAGAGCCCCTCCTCCACCTTATAAAAGGACACCACTTCTAACCAATTTTTTACACCTTCAAAGCCTTTTGGATTGGCTAAACTCTACCCAAATATCCTCCCAACTACCATCACTTTAACCTAGATGCCTTATTTTGATCCGAAATCCATCCTAAGTATCCCTTTTGATCAAATCAAAAAGAAGAACCCAAAGAAGAGGTAATGTTTTCACCACCCTTTTTCAAGATCCTTTCTTCTTCAACTTCTTCTTTCTTTGTTATTTATATTCTAAAATAATAAATCCAGTATCTTCTATATACTGTGATTTTATTATAAATATGGAACAAAAAAATTCATTATTATATTCATCCCTTGAATGACATGTCACCATACGTGCGTACGTACAGCCTACCGTCTCCATGTTGTGGTGTAATTGTTATTCAATATATTATTATTTAGATGGTTATAATAATGATGTATAATTCATATAAATAATAAATATAACATGATAAGGATTCTTTATATATTATATAAAATCTAGTTATATATTATATTCATATCAAAAGAATTATATTTTCGCTCGTGTGTACGTACAGATTACCGTCTCCAGGGCGCGATGAGATTCATTTCCAAATTCACCATTCATCGACGATTATAAAAATATATATTACTAATAAGTATTTAATATATGAAATAATAACGAAACTGTAGTTATATATACTTATATATATAAGTATTTATGTACTTACATATATCTTATTCACTTACTTTCGTTCAATACTATATGAAAACGGAAACATTGTTTATGCGTACGTACGGACTACCGTCTCCATAAATGGTGTTTTCCATTTCATATATATGTCAATTATAAATTTTTATATTCGAAATATATATGATAAATAAATAATGTTTTATATTATGTAAGTATTTAAATCATGATCTAAGTGATACAATCAAGAGTAACAAGTTAAAACACATACGATAAAGAAAGCGATTATTACCCGAATTATTAATATAACATGGAAATTATTATTAAATGGGTATTATAATATCATAAATGAATAATGTATGATATCATAAATATTAATATGGTTCTGGTATAATTTAATAACATACTATAGTTTTCATACAGGAGGCTAAACGTACCCTCGACTAAAGGAAAGTGCAAGATAAGGGGTTTTCATCTCACTCCTTATTCACGTGAGATTCATGCCATGTTGCCACTATTACCTTTTTTGTGGTGTATGTACTGCCCATAATTTTAATCTTTATGTAATACACTTTAATTAATGTGTATTTACATATTAATTTTATGATACCTCTTTCATGTGGTGTATGTTTTGTAAGTTACCAAATTGGTAAGAGTTAATTTCACAATCTCTTTATTATCCGAGGTTGTATTTACATAACTATCTACTGGGATATATTTATTACCCATGTCCATGTTTTATGAAAGAGTTTTCAAAGGTATTATTTTAAGGGTATTTTTACTAAAACATAATTTCAAATGTTTTAAAAATTTATTTTTCTAAATCTTTCTCATTAATGTCCACGTCTTCAAAATGGTTTTTAAGGATTTATTTATATGGACATGAATGTTTTTAAAATGTTAATTCCTTTCAAAAGTTTCAAAGTGGTATGGGACATGTTGATTCAAAAATGTATTTAAATGACTTCTTTTCTAAATTATGTGACTTTTAAATGTTTTCATGAAAAAGTGGTATTTCTCTCAAAGAGTTTTACAAATCATTTTCATCTATGTCAAAATCCGTTAATGGATTTTAAACTTGTTTTGAAGTTGATTTATCATGATGAAAATCTTTCATATTTTGTTGAAGGTTTTGTGATATGTTTAATTGTGGATGTGTTATTTTTATACAATTCATGGTTTATCGGTAAAGTATTGACATTTTGTATGCTAGTTTTAATATGAATTTTTATGTTATGTTTAGATGTTTTCATATGAGGAATGCGTTGGACTTAGTAAGTGACGGGTGGAGCCTGCTATAGCTCCTCGATGCATCGGTAGGTCTCATGAGACATTCTAGTGTCTTGGAATAAGGCCTTGAAAAAATCTTATTTGTAGTCTTGTCATGAGGCCTTGGCTATGTGGTTATGATAGTCTGGAATTATGCATTCCATCGTTATGAAAGTGGTTATTGATATTGAATGTGATTATTCGATTAGTAGAATATCCATGTGAATAAGTAAATGGAATTATTTCATTTTATTTCTACCTTATTATGCTGAAGTTCAAGTTTAAAAGGATTTTGTTTTAGTATTATACATTTCCTTAAATATTTATGCTTATTTTTTAAAGTTTCTACTTTACTGCTTACCCTTACTGAGTGTTTGATCTCTCCCCTTTATATGTTTTATTTTCCCAGGATTCCAAGAAGTGTATTTTGATTGATATGCAGGGTTAAGCCAAGGGAATAATGGTGTTCATAAAGGATTATTTATCTTTTTTTGTACATTATAAAGTGTAATGTAACATTCTTGTATGTAATCTATTTTCCAAGACTACTAAACTGATCGTTCCTTCGGGACTTGATTCCTTGTAATCATGCCAATGTATTAAAATAATTCACCGACTCTGGGTAACTGGGGTCGGGGCGTTACAGTTGGTATCAGAGTAATTTTATCAATAACCTAGGAAAGTATATTTAGATAATCTCTAATTAGAGCACATTACCCTAAGATAGACTTTGATGATTATTATAGAAGAGCTTCCTAGAGGTTTTTTATTGGAGAGATTTTGTGAGTTTTCCAAGAAATACATCATTGTCTGGATACGAGCAGGTAGAGGTGGCTCTCGCACAGATGTATCTAGGGGTAAAACCCAAAAACACCTCTTTTATCTAGACTCGAATGAGAACTGGTGCACGACAACGGGCCTTGCGACACTCTTGGTTACGACACTCCCGGGGGATATACTTAGGATAATTCTCATTTTCTTTAAAAACCACTATGAAGGGTTTATGAGTATATACCTCCGCAAAGAAAACATTTTTGTGATTATGGATTATATTGATAAACTATTAAATTTATGTTAGGAATTTTACGTGTTTGGAATTATTAATTGTGATTCAAAAACTGACTTAGTGTATGCCATTTTTTAGAAATGGCGCCCAGTAGAAGAAATGATAACTCCAACAATACGTATGATACAAAGAGTAAGAAGGGTCATATCATTCATGGTATTAAGACAACATTTATAAAGGAAATAGTCTCCCACGTATTATCATCATATGAATAAATAGTATCAAAAGATCAGTAAAGAACTCTCTGAATTCTATGGCTTTGAAGGGAACCAAGAGAAGAAAATGATGGTAGAAAGAAATATGGATAATGGGAATAAGGGAAATAAGGATTTTCCAATATGTGATAAATGTGTAATGAATCACATTGGTAAATGATTGAAGGGAATGGGAGTTTTTGTAATTGGGGAAAAAAGGACACATAGTACATGATTGAAATGGTAAGAAAAAGTTTTCAAATCTAAAATGCTTCATCTGCAAGGAGTTGGGACACTACGCAAACCAATGTCCAAATCATCAGAGTATGCACCAAATGATGCTATTGGATAATAATAAAGTTATGATACTACCACAGATGAAGAGGAATGACTAGTGTTCTTATGTTGTTATTAAAGAATTATTTCATTTGAGTTTCATATCAACGATGTAATGGTTATATAAATTATGGAGATAAATAAGGGTTGTACTGCAGTACTATTTCATTGAGGATTTGAGATATTATGGTACTATGAAAAGTGACTCAACAGCAAGTTAAACCTTTTTTAAAAAAAATACATGGTTGAAGGAAAGGTAATCCTTAGTATGGTCTTGATACTAAGATAGTAATTTTGGAATAATAGATGGTTGATTTGGATTAATTATACTGGATATTCTCGATTACCTTGGCACTGATTAATGGTTTGTTTATTTCATCATTGTTGGAATATTCAAAGGTTTTGGATATAAGGAATATATCAAATATTCTATAAGAAATAAGGGATCTTGAATGTAATCAATAAAGTTTTATGGTAATTTAGGGTGTTACCATATATTAAAAGAATACATGATGAAGGTGTTCACATGTTATTACATGAAAAAAAAGATCTTCATTGTGTTTACCTACCTTATAAATTTTGGACTATGAGTTTGGGCTGAAGTATTTTGGATAAGTCTAGTTTGAGATTATTTTTGTATTTCCATAAAAAGGACAACCCAGAGGTTGGGCAGCAACCCGTCGTATCCGGCAAGGCCACAAGACTTGAACCCACAACCAAAGGGCGACAAGGGTGTATCACCTACCACTAGCCCACATGATGTCCTGGATTGAATAATGTAGTTTTTTTTAAATGTTCTTATATTTTAATTATAAATTCATTATTTTTGTAACCCTATCCGATTATGATAAATACAATATATATATATATATAATAAATCTTTTAGAGTGAAAGATGAGTCTGTAGTAGAAATTAGTTGAAGGAAGAAACTCTACTTGTCAAGTATATATAAATACATATATATATATATATATATATATATCCTTTTATTTTATGGATAAATTAATTATTAAACTTTAGGTAAGGGATCTTAAAACCAAAAATGTGTTATCCTAATACCTTACGTTTTATTGAACCAATGGTATTTTAAATCATCATAAATTGGTGGCTTTGAGGCCCAAAATTCTACAATTGTTTGTGATTGATGACGTCAATCACTCCCTATAAGTATTTACATTTTTCCTCCAATTTCGTGTCTCTAATTCCCACCAATGTTCTCCTAATCTAGATCATAATTTTGTGGTGACCCTTTCATTTCTCTTTTCCTCTTATTAAGACTAAATTTTATTAACCCAATTCCCGACGTGGTTTTTCCCAAAAAGATATTTTCTATTTTCAAACTTTTATTTTCATAGAACATTTTCAAATTGTGAGGATGCAATTTATTGAATGAGGGGAGAATGTAACACACCAATCTTCCAAAGTATGCTTCTCTTTGAATAATACAGTAGCGTGTGTTGTATGAAACTTCGAGATTCTAACACACCGCGACCAATCAAAGTAGCCGTTATGAATAGTAATACCCACTTTTTGAAATTTTATAAATTTTATCATTCAAAATGGACTTCATTTTTGGATTTGAAATATCAAAATTATCATATGATTAAATTTTGGTACTATTCGGATAACTTTTATATTTTGATGAATAATGAAAATTGCTAAATTATCCTTAAAAACAACTTTTTTAATCGAAATAATTAATAGTGATAAATTATGAATTTGAGTGGTTTTAAAGTATATTTAGAATATATTTTTACCATTTAATATAATTTTGGTCATTAGACATAATTTCACATTTAAACCGGACATAAACAAGTGTCAATCTTTTGATAGTTATTATCTCTTAAAAACAGGCTTTTTATTTTGACCGCGGGAATTATTTTTAAATTAATTTCTGCCCCTTCTGTGTTTTGAATTTGGGAAAATAGACTCCATATTTTGAATCAATATGTCTAATTTGTGTAAATAGGTAACTTTTATTTTTATACATTTTGAATAATTATTTAGGTAAATATTTTATTTACCATGGTTAAAGGTCAAATCCGGTAAATAAGGGTAAAAAATAATATTATAATAATAATAAATTACCCTAAAATGTGTTTTAACCCTGTTGGTTGATACATGTCCGACCATGGTCATCTTTGAGTTGATTTTGGGACCCCATGGATCCACTTGTAAGTGATATTGTCACATTATATTAATTATGTTAAAGTAAACACAAAAACGACATAAGTCTATATCTTTTAGAAAAACAATTATTACATAGGGTTATATATTTTATATTTTAGACTATAAATATTAATTTTAAATATAAAAATATTTCCTACATAATGGTATTTTATTTATAATTTTTAGACATTAAATAGTTTAATTTATTTATGACACAATGATGATACAGTAATTACATAATTAGTGAAATATTAAAATAATTGATATTATAAATAGCCAAATAAATATAATTTAAGACTTTCATTGAATTACAAGAATTTTATATATTAATATTAAATGTTAATATTTATTTAATTAACTCTTTTTTAAGTAATCATGCTATTATGGTTTAAAAAAAATCAAATACCAAATAGTGTCAAAATTGACATAAAATAGTTTTTAAAACAAATATTATATTACTAACTGATATTAAATTCCTAAAAATGTAATGTTCGTCCAAAAGAATTGTATCATGATATTTGTATCATTAATGGACCACTTGGGGGTCTCTTGGAGTTATATAGTATGTTTATTAACTATATAATATAAAAATACAAAGTGACATGGTAAGTGTCAAACTAATTAACCAAGAGTAAAAACTAAAATATAGGGTTAATATAATGATCCAAACCAGTCTAAAATATATTGGTTGAAAGGATTTAGACCCATACAAACCTTAGGATTTGAATTATCCACTTTGGAGCCATTAGAAACAAAATATGTATTTATTATAAAATAATACTTTAGGTTTTTCTTGAAGAGCCCCTCCTCCCCCTTAAAAAAGGACACCACTTATAACCAATTCTTCACACCTTCAAAGCCTTTTGGCTCGCCCAAACTCTGCCCAAATATCCTCCCAAATTCCATCACTTCAACCTAGATGCCTTAGTTGGATCATAAAGACATCTTAAACAGTCATTTTGATCAAATCAAAAGGAAGAACCCAAAGAAGAGGTAATGTTTTTACCACCCTTTTTCAAGATCCTTTCTTCTTCAACTTCTTCTTTCTTTGTTATTTATATTCTAAAATAATAAATCCAGTATATTATATATAAAGTGATATAATTATAAATATGGAACAAACAAATTCATTATTTTATCCATCCCTTGAATGACATGTCACCATACGTGCGTACGTACGGCCTACCGTCTCCACGTTGTGGTGTAATTTTATTCAATATATTATTATTTAGATGGGTATAATAATAATGAACAATTCATGTAAATAATAAATATAACATGATAAGGATTATGTATATATTATATACCATCCAATTATACATTATATTAATATCAAAAGAATGATATTTTTGCTCGTGCGTATGTACGGATTATCGTCTCCACGACGCGATGAGATTCATTTCCAAGTTCACCATTCATCGACGATTATAAAAATTTATATTACTAATAAGTATGTAATATATGACATAATAATTATAATGGAGTTATATATAATTATATATATAATTATTTATGTACTTACATATATCTTATTCACATACTTTCGTTCAATACTATATGAAAATGGAAACAGCGTTCATGCGTACATACGGACTACCGTCTCCATAAAAGGTGTTTTCCATTTCATATATACGTCTATTATAAATTTTTATATTCTAAATATATATGAAAATAAATCATATTTTATATTCTGTAAGTATTTAAATCATGATCTAAGTGATACAATCAAGAGTAACAAGTTAAAACACATAGGATAAATAAATCGATTATTACACGAATTATTAATATAACATGGAAATTATTATTAAATGGGTAGTATAAACTCATAAATGATTCATGTATGAAATCATAAATATTAATATGGTTCTGATATAATTTAATAACATACTATATTCTTCATACAGGAGGCTAAACGTACCCTTGACTAAAGGAAGGTGCAAGGTAAGGGGTTTTCATCTCACTCCTTATTCCCGTGAGATTCATACCATATTGCCACTATTACCTTTTGTGTGGTGTATTTACTTCCCATAATTGTATTCATTATGTAATAAACTTTAATTTATGTTTATTTACATATTAATTGTATGATACCTATTTCATGGGGAGTATGTTTCGTAAGTTACCAAATTGGTAAGGGTTAATTTCACAATCTCTTTATTATCCGAGGTTGTTTTTACGTAAGTATCTACTGGGACATATTTATTATCCATGTCCATGTTTTATGAAAGAGTTTTCAAAGGGATTATTTTAAGGGGATTTTTACTAAAACATCATTTCAAATGTTTTAAATATTTATTCTTCTAAGTCTTTCTCATTAATGTCCATGTCTTCAAAATGGTTTTTATGGATTTATTTATAAGGACATGAATGTTTTTAAAATGTTAATTACTTTCAAAAGTTTCAAAGTGGTATGGGACACGTTGATTCAAGAATTTCATTAAATGACTTCTTTTTCTAAATTCTGTGAATTTTAAATGTTTTCATGAAAAAGGGGTATTTCTCTCAAAGATTTTTACAAATCATTTTCATCTATGTCAAAACCCTTTAATGGATTTAACACTTGTTTTGAAGTTGATTTATCATGATAGAAATATTCCATATTGTGTTGAAGGTTTTGTGTTATGTTTGACTGTGGATGTGTTATTTTTATACCATTCATGGTTTATGGGTAAATTATTGACATTTCATATGCTAGTTTTAATACGAATGTTTATGTTATGTTTAGACCTTTTCATATGAGGAATGCATTGGACTTAGTAAGTGATGAGTGGAGCCCTCTATTGCTCATTGATGCATCGGTCGGTCTCATGAGACAAACTAGAGTCTTGGAATGAGTCCCTGACAAAATATTATTTGTAGTCTTGGCACGAGGCCTTGGCTACGTGGTTATGATAGTCTGACAGTATGCATTCCATCGTTATGAAAGTGGTTATTGATATTGAATGTGATTTTTAGATTATTAGAATATCCATGTGAATAATTAAATGGTTTTATTTAATTTTATTTCTGCCATATTATGCTGAAGTTCATGTTTAAAAGGCTTTTTTTAGTTTTATACATTTCCTTAAATGTTTATGCTTATTTTTGAGATTTTTTTCTGTACTACTTACCCTTACTAAGCGTTTGAGATCACCCCTTTCTATGTTTTATTTTCCCAGGATTCCAACAAGTGTATTGTGATTGATATCCAGGATTAAGCTAAGGGAAAAATAGTGTTCATAAAGGATTATTTATGTTGTTTTGTATGTTATAAAGTGTAATGTAACCTTCGTGTATGTAATATATTTTCCAAGACTACTAAAACGATCGGTCCTTTGGGACTTTATTCCTTGTAATCATGTCAATGTATTAAAATAATGCACCGAATCTATGTAACTGGGGTCGGGGCATTACAAATAGGATGAAAATAATTATTGGTGAATAGTAACTTTTGAATTTTATTTACCGTAGTTAAAAGTAAATAGGACAATTAAAGGTAAAAATGATATTATAATTACCCTAACACATGTCCTAATTATATTAGATAAGGGTATTTAAACCAAAATAAATGTTAGGAATTAAATATGATCCTTTTTATCCACTTGTATTAGATTAAGAAATTGATTTTTTTTAATGAATAGTTAAAAGTTTTAAATTCAATGTTTATTAAATAAACCATTTTTAATATAGAGTTATACATAAGATAAATTTCAAAATTAATATTCATTAAAAGTATAAAAAATATTTCCTACATCATGGTATTTTATTTATAATTTTTAGACGTTAAATAATTAAATTTATATATGACACAATGATGATACAGTAATTACCTTATTAATATAAGATTAAAATAATTGATATTATGAATATAAAAATAAATTTAAATTGAGAATTTTGATGATGTCCACAAATTTTATACATGAATATGACATTTTACGGTTGATTTAATGTTTTTTTGAAGTAATAATGTTTTTTTGACTTTCACAAAAACCAAATAATAAATAGTGTCAAAATTGGCAGAAAAGAGTTTTTTAAAACAAATACTATAATATTAAATGATATAATATTCCTAAAAAAACTATTAGTCCAAAGGACATATATAATGATTTGTATGTTATTAATGAACCAATTGACATTTTCTTGTCATTGTCTAGTAACTTTATCGACCATTTATTATAAAAATACAATAAGACATGGTAAAAGTTGAACTATTTTACTAAGAGTTAAATCTACAAGATAAGGTTAATATGGTGACCTAAACTGATCTAAAACCTATTTGTTGAGAGGATTTAAACCCATCCCCACCTTATCCTTGAAATAAATCCATTTGTATCCATTAGAAACCAAACATAATTTTATAATAAAATAATATTTCATGCTTTCCATTAAGTGACCCTCACCTCTCTTATAAAAAGTTACTTCCCCTTCTCTCAAATTCACACATCCAAAGACTTTTGGATCATCCAAACCTTACTCAAATCTCTTTCAAACTACCCTCACTTCATCTTAGAGGCCTTACTTTGATCATAAATCCATACTAAACGGACCTTTTGTTCAAATCAAAAGGAAGAACCCGAAGAAGAGGTAATTATTTCACCACCTCTTTCAATGTTCTTTTCTTCTTCCACTTCCTCTTTCTTTGTTCTTTCCATACCAAAATAATTACTCTGGTACCTTATACATACTATTATGTTATTATAAATATGGTACTACCCGATTCATTATTCTATCTATCCTATGAATGACAAAGACACCATACGTGAGTACGTACGGTTTACCGTCTCCACGTCGTGTTGTAGTTTGTTATTCAACACTTCATTATTTGGATTAATATAATAATGAGTATAATAGATATAAATAATAAATATAACATTTTGATGATTATGTATTTATAATATACCATCCAATTACATACAAATTCACCATCAATAGAATGATATCATCACTTGTGCGTACGTATCACTTACCATCTCCACGATGCGATGAGATTCATTTCCACGTTCACTATTCAACGATGATTATAAATATATAATTTTAATATTATGAAATATATGAAATAATAATTATAATATAAATATATATATATATATATATCTCTGTGTGTGTGTGTGTTTGTTTTTTTTGTGTATTTACATATATCTCATTCACTTACTCCTGTTCAATACGATATGAAAACGAAAACGACGTTTATGCATACGTACAACCTACCATCTCCATCAACGGTGTTTTAAATTTTATATATCTATAAATTATACATACTTATATTCTGAATATATATAATACATAAATAATGTTATATATTTTTCAATCAATTAAATCATTATATAAGTTATACGATGAAGAATAACAAGTTAAAACATGTATGATAAAGAAAGCGATTATTACCTGAAATGATATTTTAAATTAGAAATTATTATTAAATAGATAGTATAAAGCCATAAATGAATCATGTACGATATCATAAATATTAATATGGTTTTTTTATAATTTAATAACATGATATTGTCATTATACAAGAGTTTAAAAATACCCTCGACCCAAGGAAAGTACAAGGTAAGGGTTAATTCCTCAATGTCATTATCATTCGAGATTGTTTATGTGTCAGTATTTACTGAGACATTTTCATCATCTGTGTTCATGTTTCATAATTTTTTTAAAATGAATATTTTAAGGTTCTGTTTAAGGGACTCTTTAGCAAGAACATCATTTTAAAAGTAAAAATTATTTATTTTTCTAAATCTTTTTAATTAATGTCTATGTTTTAAAAATGATATTAAGGATTTATTTATATGGTAATGATTGTTTTAAAATGTTAATTCCTTTCAAAAGTTTCAAATTGTTATGGGACACTTTGATTTAAAAATATATTTTAAATGACTTCCTTTATAAATGAGTGACTTATAAATTATTTCACAAAAAAGGGATATTTCTCCCAAAGAGTTTTACCGATTATTTTCAACTATGTCAACATCCATTACTAGATATTATTCTTGATTGAGGTTGATTTATTATAATACAATCTTCAATAATTTATTGAATGAGTTTTGATATGATTTATTATGGATGTGATATTTTTATACCATTCATGATTTATAGGTAAAGTATTGACATTTCCTATTGTATTTTTAATAAGAATATTTAGGTTATGTTTCAACATTTTCATATGAGGAATACATTGGACTTATTAAGTCACCAATGGAGCCTGATATAGCTCCTTTATGCATCAGTAGGTCTCATGACACAAATTAGTGTCTTGGCACAAGGACTTTATAAAAATTTTATTTGTAGTCTTGGCACGAGGCATTGACTGTGTGGTTATGATGTCCGGCATTATGAATTCCATCATTATGAAATTAGATATTGAAATTACAAGTGATTATTAGACTATTATAATATCCATGTGAATAAATAAATGTAATTATTTGATTTAACTTCACCATATTATGCTGAATTTTAAGTTTAAAAGACTTGTGTTTTAGTCTTATACATTTCCTTACATTTTTTTCTTATTTATGATAGTTTCTACATTATTTTTATCCTTACTGAGCATCCGAGATCACCCCTTTATTATGTTTTATTTTTACTAGGATTCGAAGAATTGAATTACGATTGATATGTAGGGTTAATATAAAAGAATAATGATATTCTAAAAGGATTATTTCGGTTGAGTTTTATTTTAGAAATTGTAATGTAATGTTCATATATGTAATCTATTTTCCCAAACTGCTAAACTAATCGGTCCTTCAGGAGTTGATTCCTTGTAATAATGCCAATGTATTAAAATAATTCACTGATTCTGGGTAACTGGGGTCGAGGAATTATAGTTGGAATCATAGAAAATTTAGTAACAACCATGGAAATAGATTTAGATAAAATCGGATTTTAAAACATTACCTTAAGATAAACTTTTAGGATTAGTATAGAAGAACTTCCTAAAATTTTGATAATGTATAGATTTTGTGAATTTTCCAAGAAATACATTCCTGTCTGGATATGTGCAGGTAGAGGCAGCTCTGACACAGATGTATCTATGGGTAAAACCCAAAAACACTGCTTTAATCTAGACTCGAATGGTAACTGGTGCATGAAAACTGGCCTTGCTGCACTCTTGGTTAAGACACTCCTGGGGGATATTCTTAGGATAATTCACATTTTCCTTACAAACCATTATAAAGGATTTATGAGTTAATATGTCAGCAAAGAATCCATTTTTATGATTATGAGTCTCGATTTGTGAAAATATTCAATTAATGTAGATAATTTTTATACATTTTGGATTATACATTATGATATGATCTAACCTAGTGTATTTAGTCATTTAGAAATGGTGCCCAGTCAAAGGAATGGGAACTCCAGCAATATGCATGATCCAAAGAGAAATAATAATCATATCATTCATGGTTCTAAGCTAGAATTTATAAGGTAAATAGTTTTCCACATATTTTAATCATATGAAGAAATAGTATCATGTGATAATAATATAAGTATAGAATTCTCGGATTCATATGGTTTTTAAGGGAAGCTAGAGAATAATAGGATGGAAAAGAAAAATATGGATAAAGGGAACAATGGAAATTAGGATTTTCCCATATGTGATAATTATGGAAATAATCACCCTGGGAAGTGATTGAAATGAATGGGAGTTTTTTATATGCATGGAGAAAAAGGACACCAAGTTCGTGATTTCAAGGGTAAGAAAAGGGTTTCAAATGTACAATGCTTTATCTGCAAGGAGTTGGGACACTAAGAGAATTAATGTCCCAATCATCAAAGTATACTAAAAATGATGTTCTTGGATAATAATCATGTTATGATACTACCTGAGATGATGAGGATTGACTAGTGTTCTTATGTTCTTATTAAAGAATTATATCATTTGAGTGTTGTATCAATGATGTACTGGTTATAAGGATTATAGAGTTATAAGGCCCCAGCCTTAAACCTTACTTAATATTGAATTAAATGAATAATTCACATTGAGTATCTTTTCTGGTTTAGAGATTTAGAGAATTAGGACATAACTATTATATCTCAAAATATTACAAAGTAGACACTTCTACTAGGTTTCAATAAAATAAAAGATCTTAAAAAGAAATATTACTAGTTCCATGTTTTAGATAGCATGACTTTTCCTTGATCCCATCCTTGACCATATTCCACATTAAGTCCTATGAAAAAAATTTAAAAAAAACTTGTGGTGAGCATAAAAAGCTCAGTAAGGGAAGCACAATGAATGAAAACTGTTAGTCTTTCAAAACAAAAAGTAAACCATGTATACTTTATCAAAGTAATACTTTTAACCTTTATGAAGTAGTAAAAACTCTTCAATGAATAAAATATCAATACTTACCCTTTTGTAACCAAAATATTATCATAAAACCCATATAAAGAACACATAACATATAAAGGTAACTTGGGACATAAACATACTTAAATGGAATAACCATACGGTCCACTTCCACACATATCACTTAATGGAATAGCCATACTGCCAACTTCCATACCCAATGCATTGGAGGTTATAACGTAACCACTCGTCCTGGTATTCACGGCACCACCCGTCATATGGTTTATCACGTAACCACCCGTCAAATGTCCAAGTACCATTATAAAATCATAAGACATAAAAAAATATAATGGAAAGAAAAAATTTGCATACTTTGATCACAATATATCACATAAATATATTGACATAACAAATCCATTAAAAAAACCATTTTCAATACCAAAATACATAAAAGAGTATATGGTATTTATTTCATTTTAAAAACATTACGGCTTGTTGAGGAATCCAAATACCAAATAATACTCGTGGAGGCGGAAAAGGTCATTGTCACCACGTACGTTAGAAGAAACATTCTTTTTTTGTTTGTTAAAATGCTTTGTAGAAAAAGATTCCTTTTTTATTAATGTAAAAGTCAAAGGGGTTTATACACTGTATAAAAGAACGAAATATGCCTCAATGAAAGGAGATTGAGACGAAGTCCCTTACAAATATCATTTTTGAAATAAAATAGATATATCATGTGTATTCACTATAAGTACACTTAAATAAAGTACAAATACAAGATAGGACATAATAATATCATGACATAATTTGAAAGTAGGAGATTAACCCAAAGAACGGAAATTGGGTTAAGAAGTTCCCTTGCCTTGGGTCCAACTTGACTCGATCGTTCTTTAACGTCATGAATAATAGACTTGAGTTAATTTATTCTTGATTAAGAACCTTTTTCAAGTTCATTATTCCTTTTATATCACTTATTACCATGTTATAAACACTATTTAATTATTTAGGTTAATAATGTTTGTTTTGTCGATATTTGGTTCTTAAGTCGAAAGTGGACTTCTTACAATTACATGTTGTTCATGTGGTAAAAGGTTAATTATATCCAAAATGATATTCATGATTTGGATATAAAATATATCATATATATCCATAATATATGTGTATTTATAGTATTTAATAATCATTTAGAGGTAATAAATGAAATGCACCGTTCATGGAGACGGTAAGCCATACGTACGCATGAACGCTACTTTCATTTCTATGTCATATTAATGGAATTAAAACTAAATGATAGGTATGTATATTTTAATTCCAGAATTATATTCATCATTTATATGTAACATACATCGTATATAATAACTTTAAATCCATTCTTTATATGTCCCACATATGGCATTAACGAATCAAATCACTTTGAGGGGGAGGAAGTCTATACTACCTGAAATGAAGATATCGCGTATTCCCATAATGGAAGCCATAAAGGTATGCCATAAATGAAAAATACAGAAGCTTAAGGAAAACATAATAATATTATATATCATATATAAATATAGTGACATCTTAATTTCCACCTTTGAAGGTGTTATATGAGTGTTGAACAATCATCGTTTCGTGAGGCAGAAATTCGCCATCCACGGAAACAGTATGTTCTTTAACCATTAGATATAGGTGTGTGTAAGTGTAGCTCGAATGCTTCTTATAAAAAATCCTAGTATATTGAAGATACTGGATTTGTTACAAAATAAATGAATAAAAAGTGTTTAGGGGGTTGGAGCAGCAAAATAAAACAAAATAGCACAAGTGAAGACATTACCTTAAAATCGGGTAACTCTCTTAGATTTGAGCTCAAAGGCTTCCTTGGGAAGACTTCTGCCCAAAGTGAAGCTTCTAGGAGTAAGAGAGGGATGTGGAGAGACAAAACCAATAGATCTTGTCTGAACCAAAGGCTTGAGATGTGTGCATAAGGAGGTAGAGGTGTGGGCCTTTTATAAGAGGAGAGGAGGGGACTCTTGGAATGTTATAAAAGGTTACTTTATTATAAAATGATTTTCGGATAAAAACGTTCCCACAATTATACATATAGAGGATAATGTGATAAGGGTTCTAAATCCACCCATCCAATAGGTTTTTGACATGTGTAGGTCTTAGAGTTTACATTATCTTTTTATTTTATTTAAATCATTAAATAATGAGGTAATCGTTGCATCATCATGGTGTCATAAATAATTTAATTTATTTAATGTCTAAAAATTATAAAACAAACTATAATGATGTAGTAAATCGTTTTATCTTTCTAATAAATATTTATAGTAAAAAATATGACTTGTATAACCCCATTTAAAAATTGTTTTAGTAAAATAACTCATGTTTGTGACATTTTTATTTTAACTTCAAATAAAAAGATATTAATGTCATTTTCCTACCAAAGTGGCTCCATGGGGTCCCCAAGTTGACCCATGGACTTTCTTGGTCATCCATGACACATCAAATAAGTTTAGGACATGTTTCTAGGTCATTTCATATTATTAAAACATTATTTTTACCTTAAACTACACTAATTACCTCTAATCATGATTAAAAAACATAAAAGTTACTATTCACCAAAAAATTATTTTAATCTCATTGAACCAAATTTTACGTCCTAATGACAACCATATATGTCGGATTTTTTAAATTCAAAATACAAAGGTGGTAAAATATCATTTAAATGAAAAATCAGTTTTTTAAGTACCACTTAGTGGTTTCACTATTCATCAAAAATTGAAATTTTTAAGAAAAATACCAAAACTTCACCCTAATCTATATTTGATATTTCGAATTCAAAAATGATGTCGATTTTACAAAATTCAAAACATATAAGTTTCATTAATTAATTTAATAATTAATTCCCGTTGTCACGACAAATAGCGTGTTTTTATAAAACAATATATATCAAAAGATTGACACTAATTTAAGTCCAATTTGAAAGTGAAATTAATTACAATGAACAAAATTGGATTAAATGGTAAAAATATATTATAATTTCACTTTAAAACCAGTTCAAAATGATAATCTAATCATATAAATAAATTATATTAAAAAGAGGTTATGAATTAAAATACAACATTTTTCACTATTCATTAAAAAATGATATTTATCGGAAAAATACAAAAAATTTGCACAAAGTAAATTTTGATTTCCCTATTCTAAAGAAGAATTTTATTTGGTCCAATAGAATTTATAAGAGTAACCAAAACTATATTTAATGACGGTTCTCCATCAAAAGGCGATAAGTGGACCTTTAGTGAAAATTAGAGTATATATGCCTAAAATTGAATTCTTTTCATATTTTAAGCCTTTATCCATTATTGGAAAAATGTAAAAACATTTAACAAACATATATAATTATATTTTAGTTATTTCTCTTCATTCCCTCCAATACAATGGCTACGTGTTAACTACCATTTAAAATAATATTATTTTATTACTAGTGTGCAACGTAAGATTTCAATGAAACTCTTTGTTGCGTATCAGGTACTCTATAGAACATAGCAACCCCTTTAAAGTAAAATTAATATTTAATTCATAAATATTAATAAAAATGAAAATTGTTTATTCTTTATTTACCTGGGGTGTTACATCCTTCCCCCCTTTTGGGAATTGCGTCCTCGCAATTTTATTCACTTATCAAAATAAGTGGGGGTATTTATCCCTCATAGCATTTTCAGATTCCCATGTCGCCTCTTCAACCATTTTTTTTTTCACAAAACCTTTACCTGGTGAATTACCTTATTCCATAACACTTGCTCTCTATGGTCAAGAATCTGGACTGGTTGTTCATCATAAGAGAGATTCTCTTCCAACTGAACTACCTCTGAACTCAAAACATGAGATGGAACTGGAATATACTTTCTCAACATCGAAACATGAAAAACATTGTGTACTTGATATAAACATGGAGGTAAAGCCACTCGGTATGCAACTGATCCAACTTTCTCCATAATTTCATATAATCCAATGAACCTTGGACTCAGCTTTCCTTTCTTACCAAATCGCATCACACTTTTCCACAGTGAAACATTGAGAAAAATATGATCACCTACCTTGAAAGATAGATCCTTCCTCTGGTTATCCGCATAACTCTTCTGCCTGCATTGAGCTGTTCTCATGTGTTTCTGAATCAACTGAAATTTTTCTGCCATCTCTTCTACCAATTTTGGTCCCATTAGCTTCCTTTCACCTACTTCATCCCAAAAAGCTGGAGTTCAACACCGATTCCCATATAATGCCTCAAATGGTGCCATCTATATACTGGAATGAAAACTGTTATTATAAGAAAACTCAACCAAAGAAATATGTTGGTCCCATCTTCCCTGATAATCTATATAGCAAGCTCGTAGCATATCCTCCAAGGGCTGAATTGTTCATTCTGCCTGCCTATCTGACTGCAGATGAAAATCTGTACTAAAATTTAATTCAGTACCCAATGACTTCTGAAGGCCTTTCCAAAAGTTAGAAGTAAACCTGGGATCACGATCAGATACAATGGAGAGGGGAACTCCATGCAACCTGACTATCTCTTTAAGATAAAACCGAGCAAGTTGATCTAGAGACAATGTATCTCGAATAGGAAGTAAATGAGCAGATTTAGTCAATCGATCAACAATAACCCTGATTGCATTGTTACCTCAATATTTCCTCAGTAATCCCACAACACAGTCCATGGATATATTTTCCCATTTACACTATGGCACCGGTAAAGGCTGAAGCATCCCTTTCGGTAAATTCTGCTCTTCTTTAACCTACTGAAAACTCAAACACTTTACAGTAAAATCATCAATATCTCTTTTCATTCCATCCCACCAGTAATACTCTCGCAGATCTTTGTACATATTAGTACTGCCAGGATGAACTGAAAATGGGGAACTATGATCCTTACATAACAACTCACCCTTAAACTGTGAATTACAAGGCACACATAATCTCTTCCCAAACCTCAAAACACAATCATTATCAATGTTGAATTCAGTCAACTTACCCTTCTGAACCAGCTCTACCTTTTTCTGCAATTCACTGTCTTGCTTCTGTGCTTGCTTGATTCTGTCTGATAGAGAAGATTTCACTGATACCTGAAACAAAATAGAAGAACTTCCTGCACAAATAACTTCCATGCCAAAGTTCATCAAATCAAAAACCAAAGGATCTCATTCCAAATGTTGCATGGTTAATGAAGCATTACTTTTTCGACTCAAAGCATCGACCACTTTATTTTCTTTTCCCGGATGGTTATGAATTGTACAATCATAATCCTTGATTAATTCCAGCCATCTCCTCTGCCCCATGTTCAATTCTTTCTGAGTGAATATATACTTTAAACTTTTGTGATCAGTATATATTTCACACTTTACTCCATACAAATGATGCCTCCAAATTTTTAGAGCAAAAAAAAAACAATAGCTAATTCCAAATCATGTGTAGGGTAATTTACCTCATGAGTTTTCAATTTATATGAAGCATATGCAATTACCTGATCATTATGCATAAGGACACAACCAATTCCCTTCAACGAAGCATCACTGTATATAACAAACTCACCATTCCTGGAAGGAATTTCCGAAATTGGAGCATTCACTAACCATCTTTTCAACTCCTAAAAACAACCTCCAGTAATAACCTACCAAACCAAGAAAACTACAGATCTCGGTTACATTTGTGGGTCTAGGCCATTCTTCAACAACCTTTGTTTTTTCAGGATCAACAGTTATCCCATATTTAGAAACAATGTGACCAAGGAAAGAAATTTGTTTCAACTAAAACTCACACTTGCTGAATTTCCCATACAATTTCTTTTCTTTTAAGGTTTTAAAAATAACCCTTAAATGTCTTTCATGCTCCTCTTTACTTCTATAAAACACCAAAATATCATCAATAAAAACAGCAAACATTTTTCACCTGAGTCAACTGAGCCATCACTACAACCAACTGTTTAGTTCTGATTCTGACCATCTCAGGATACTGATTTGAAAGGTCATTTCCCTCTGTATGCCTTCCCAGAAAATATATTCTGTTTCCTCAATGAAAAACCATTCTTAACATAGAAATATCTTAGGAGAAGCAACATGGTAATCTTCAAATGCTATATCATTTCAATCATACCATAAATTAATTTATAATTTAACAATTTTCTAACTCCTAAAGTTGTCTAAACCGACCTCTGATTCCAACTATAAGGCCTCGGCCTTAAACCTTACTTAATATTTAATTAAATTAATAATTATCATTGAGGATCTTTTCAGGTTTAGAGTTTTATTGAATTATGACATAACTATTACATCTCAAAAGATTAAAAAGTAGAAACTTCTACAAAGTTTCCATAAAATAAAAACTCTTAAAAAGAAACATTTCTAGTTCCATGTTTTAGATAGCATGACTTTTCCTTGATCTCATCCTTGACCTTATTTCACATTAAGTCCTATGAAAAAAATTTCAAAAAAACATGGGGTCAGCATAAAAATCTCAGTAAGGGAAACACAAATAATGAAAACTGTTAGTTTTTCAAAACAACAAGTAAACCATGTATACTTTATCAAAGTAATACTTTTAACCTTTATGAAGTAGTAAAAAATTATCACTGAATAAAATATCAATACTTACCCTTTTGTAACCAAAAGATTACCATAAAACCCATATAAAGAACACATAACATATGAAGGTTACTTGGCACATAAACATACTTAAATAGAATAACCATACGGTCGACTTCCACACATATCACTTAATGGAATAGCCATACGGCCGACTTCTATACCCAATGCATTGGAGGTTATAACATAACCACTCGTCCTGGTATTCACGGCACCACCTGTCATATGGTTTATAACGTAACCAACCGTCAAATGTCTAAGTACCATTATAAAATCATAAGACATAAAACAAATAAAATGGAAAGAAAACATTTCCACACTTTGATGAAAATATATCACATAAATATATTAATATAAAAAATCCATTATAAAAACCATTTTCAATACCAAAATACATAAAAGTGTATATGGTATTTATTTCATTTTAAAAACATTACGACTTCTTGAGGAAGACAAAGACCAAATAATACTCGCGGCGGTGGAAAAGGTCGTTGTCACCGCATACGTTAAAAGAAAATTTCTTTTTTTGTTTATTAAAATTCTTCATAGAAAAAGATTCCTTTTGTATTAAAGTAAAACTCAAAGGGGTTTATACACCCTATAAAAGAACGGAATATGCCTCAATGAAAGGAGATTGAGACGAAGTCCCTTACAAATATCATTTTTTAAATAAAATAGATCTATCATGTGTATTCACTATAAGTACACTTAAAGAAAGTACAAATACAAGATAGGACATAATAATATTATGACATAATTTTAAAGTAGGAGATTAACCCAAAGAATGGAAATTGGGTTAAGAAGTTCCCTTACCTCGGGTCTGACTTGACTCGATCGTTCTTTAATGTCCTGAATAATAAACTTGAGTTAATTTCTACTTGCTTAAGAACCTTTTTCAAGTTCATTATTTCTTTTTATATCACTTAATACCATGTTATAAACACTATGTAATTATTTAAGTTAATAATGTTTGTTTGGTCGATATTTGGATCTTAAGTTGAAAGTGGAATTCTTACAATTACATGTTGTTTGTGTGGTCAAAGGTTCATTATATCCAAAATTATATTCATGATTTTGATATAATATATATCATATATATCCATCATATACATTTATTTCTATTATTTCATAATCATTTATAGGTAAGAAATGAAATGCACCGTTCATGGAGATGGTAAGCCGTACGTACGCATGAACGATACTTTCATTTCTATGAAATATTAATGGAATTAAAACTAAATGAGAGGTATATATATTTTAATTACATAATTATATTCATAATTTAGATGTAACATAAATCATATATAATAACTTTAAATCCATCGTTTATACGTCCCACATTTGACATTAACGAATCAAATCACTTTGAGGGGGCGGTAGTCCGCACTTCCTAAAATGAAGATATCGTGTATACCCATAATGGTATCCAGAAAGGTATTCCATAAATGAAAAATACAGAAGATTAAGGAAAAACTAAACATATTATATATCATTTATAAATATAGTGACATCTTAATGGCCTCCTTTGAAGGTGTTATATGAGAGTTGAACAATCATCGTTTCGTGAGGCAGAAATTCACCATCTACAGAAATAGTATGTTCTTTAACCATTAGATATAGGTGTGTGTAAGTGTAGCTCGAATTATTCTTATAACAACATCCTAGTATATTTCAAAACTGGATTTGTTACAAAATAAATGAATAAAAAGAGTTTATGGGGTTGGAGAAACAAAATAAAACAAAAGAACACAAGTGAAGACATTACCTTAAAATCGGGTAACTCTCTTAAATTTGAGCTCAAAGGCTTACTTGGGAAGACTTCTGCCCAAATTGAGGCTTCTAGGAGTAATAGAGGGATGTTGAGAGACACAAATAACAGAGCTTGGCCGAACCAAAGGCTTGAGAGGTGTGGGTAAGGAGGTATAGGTGGGGGCCTTTTATAAGAGGAGAGGAGGGTCACTCTTGGAACGCTATAAAATGTTACTTTATTATAAAATGATTTTCAGATAAAAAAGGTCCCACAATTATTAATTTAAAGAATAAGGTGATAAGGGTTCTAAATCCACCCACAAAATAGGTTTTTTACATGTGTAGGTCTTAGATTTTACATTATCTTTTCATTTTATTTAAATCGTTAAATAATGAGGTAATTGATGCATCATCGTGGTGTCATAAATAATTTAATTTATTTACTATCTAAAAATTATAAAAAAAATATATCATGATATAGGAAATCTTTTTAACTTTCTAATGAATATTTATACTCAATCATCTGACTTGTATAACCCCACTTAAAAATTGTTTTAGTAAAACATTTCATGTTTTTGACATTTTTATTTTAACTTTAAATAAAAAGATATTAATGTCATTTTCCTACCAAAGTGGCTCCATGGGGTCCCCAAGTTGACCCATGGATTTTCTTGGTCGGCCATGACACATAAAATATGGTTAGGACATGTTTCTAGGTCATTTCATATTATTAAAACATTATTTTTACCTTAAACTACACTAATTACCTCTAATCGCGATTAAAAAACTTAAAAGTTACTATTCACCAAAAAAATATTTTAATACCATTGAACCACATTTTACTTCCTAATGACAACCATGTATGTCGGATTTTTTAAATTCAAAACAAAAAGGTGGTAAATTTTCATTTAAACGAAAAATCAGTTTTTTTAAGTACCACTTAGTGGTTTCACTATTCATCAAAAATTGAAGTTTTCCATAAAAATACCAAAACTTCACCCTGAGCTATATTTGATATTCCAAATTCAGAAATGATGTCTATTTTAAAAAATTAAAAACATATAAGTTATATTAATTAATTTAATAATTAATTCCCACTATCATGACAAATAGCGTGTTTTTATGAAACAATATATATTAAAAGATTGAAACTAGTTTATGTCCAATTTCAAAGTGAAATTAATTCCAATGACCAAAATTGGATTAGATGGTAAAAATATATTCTAATTTAACTTTAAAACCAATTCAAAAGATAATCTAATACTATAAATAAATTAGATTAAAAAGAGGTTTTGAATTAAAATACAACATTTTTCACTATTCATTAAAAATGATCTTTATCGAAAAAATACCAAAAATTTACACAAAGTAAATTTTGATGTCCCGATTCTAAAGAAGAATTTTATTTGGTCCAATATAATTTATAAGAGTGACCAAAACTATATTTAATGACGGTTCGCCATCAAAAGGCGATAAGTGGACCTTTAGTGAAAATTTTAGTATATATGCCTAAAATTGATTTCTTTTCGTATTTTAAGCCTTTATCCTGTATTGGATAAATGTAAAAACATTTAACAAACATATATAATAATATTTTAGTTATTTCTATTCATTCCCGCCAATACAACGGCTACGTGTTAACTACCATTTAAAATAATATTATTTTATTACTAGTGTTCAACGTAAGATTTCAAAGAAACTCTTTGTTGCGTATCAGGTACGCTATCGAACATAGCAACCCCTTTAAATTAAAATTAATATTTAATTCATAAATATTAATAAAAATTAAAATTTTTTATTCTTCAATTACCTGGGGTGTTACATGAGTATATAAGGATTGTACTATAGTACTATTTCATTGAGGATTTAAGATTATATGGTACTAAGAAAAGTGAATCAATAGCAAGTTAAACTTTTTGTAAAGTACATGTTTGAATGAAAGATAAATCTTAATATGGTCATGATACTGAGGTATTGATTTTGGAATAAGAGATGATTGATTTAGATAAATTATATTGGATATTATTGACTACCTTAGAACTAATTAATTGTTTGTTTATTCCATCATTGTTAGAGATTAGAACATTTTTGGATTTAAGGAGTATATCTAGTATTCTATGTTTTTTATAATGAATAAGGAATAATGAACTTATTCAAATAGTTTTATAGGAATTTATTTTATTACCATGCCTTAATAGAATACACGATGAAGGTATTCAAATGTATATTATGTGATTGTCCTTATAAATTTTGGACAGTGAGTTTGGACAGAAGTATTGTGGATAATTATAAAGGTTGGAATGGATTAAGTTTGACATTAGATACTATTTTTATGGTCAAATCATATCTTAAGATTATTTTTCAATTTTTATAAAAAGGAAAACTTGGAGGTCGGGTGACAACCCGTCGCGTCCGACAAGTCTATGAGACTTGAACCCACAACCGAAGGGTGACAAGGGTGCATCACTTACCTCTGGCCTACATGATATCATAGTTTTTATAATGTATTTCTTTAAGTGGTATGAATTATGAATTATAAATTCATTTTTTAAAACCCAATACAATTAGGTTAAATAGAATATTTTTGAGTTCTATTATCTTTTTGGAGTGAAAGATGAGTTTGAGGTAGAAATTATTTAAAGGATGGAACTCTTCTTTTCAAGTACTTTTTTTCTTATTCAATGAAGAAATCAATTCTTAAAAATTAGGGAAATGATCTCAAAACCAAAAAAAATTTGTCTAAACTCCATATGTTTTGCTGAACTGATTATATTTTAAATCATCATAGATTTATGGATTTGAGGCCCTCAATTTTACATTTATTATTTACTTGTTTTTTATTCATAACCTCAATCACTCCCTATAAATATTTATGTTTTCCCTAAAATTATATTTCTATAATTTCCACCATTGTTCTCCTATTCGAAACCCTAATTTTGTGGTGACTTTTTCATTTCCCTTTCCCTGTTATTAAGACTATATTTTATTAACCATATTTTCAATGTGGGTTTTCCAAAAAGGTGTTTTCTATTTTTAACCTTTTATTTTCGAGGAAAAATTTCAAATTGTGAGGACACATTTTATTTATGTTGGTAAGGATGTAACACCCCATGATTTCATAGTACATTGTCTCTATAAAGTAATTCAATAGCTTGTGTTACACGCAACACCGAGTTTGAGCACACCACGACTTACCAAACTAGCCATTCAAAATGCGGTTATGAATAGTATTAACAAAATTTTTAATTTAATATAATCTATATTTTGTGTTTCTTTGATTTAATATAAAAACAAATTCATTTTTTCTGATAAAATATGTTTTTTTAAATGAAATTTTACCGCCTTTAAATAGTGAACGCTTTTGAAATCCAATATTTGACCCTTTTATATATTCAATTTCATAAAATAAACTTCTTCTTTAGAATTGGGACATAAAAATTTAGTTTGAAAAGTGTTTGGCGTTTTTCTGATAAATTTCATATTTTGATGAATAGTGAAAAATACTAAATTTTAATTGAAAACAACTTTTTTAATCAAAATAATTTATATTGTTAAATTATAAATTTTAATGGTTTTGAATTATAATTATATTATATTTTAATCATTTAATCCAATGTTGTTCATTGGATGTAATTTTACATTAAAATTAGACATAAACACATATCAATCTTTTGATAGTTTTTACTTCTCAAAAACCCACTTTCTGGTTTTGACAACGTGAATTAATTTTAAATTAGTTAATTAAAATTATATGTTTTTAATTTTCTAAAAGAGACATAATTTTTGAATTTAGAATATCAAAATTAGATTAGGGTGAATTTTTGGTATTTTTCTAAAAACATTAAATTTTTGATGAATACTGAAAAACACTTTGTTATTGTTTAAAAACGACTTCTTATTTAAACAATTATTTTTAATTAAAATTTATTTTAAATTAATAATGGATACATAATAGATATACTATTCCAATCTAATTCATTGGATATATTTTATAATAAGATTCGATATATATAATTTTATCGGACTTTTTATTGTATTTTAACTATCTTCTAGGCACATTTGCAAATTTTCATAAAACATAATTTTATTCTTGTATGGAAATAATTTAAAAACTCTAACAGACACAGTTGACATTATTAAGTAAAATTTGGTTCAAAATGATGAAAATAATTTTTCTGTAATAGTAACTTTTTTTTTATTTTGCCACGGTTAAAAGTAAATAGGGTAATTTAAGATAATAATGATTTTATAATTACCCTAACACATGTCCTAATTCTATTGGATAAATTTATTTCTACCAAAATAAACCTTAGGAATAAAATATGATCCATTTTTATCCACTTGTATTAGATTATGACATTCATTTTTATTTTATTTAAAAAAGAGTTAAAAGTGTTAAATTCAATTTTTAATAACTAAACCATTTTTAATATAGAGTTACACATAAGATAAATTCGACGACAAATATTAATTAGAAATATAAAAATATTTCCTACATCATGGTATTTTATTTATAATTTTTAGACATTTAATAATTAAATTTATTTAGGACACAATGATGATACAGTAATTGCCATATTAATAAAAGATTAAAATAATTGATATTATAAATATCATAATAAATGTAAATTGATACTTTTTTTGTTATCCACAAATATTCTAGATGAATATTACATTTTAGGGTTGATTTAATTTATTTTGTTCTAAGTAATCATGTTTTTTTGACTTTTACAATAACCAAATAATAAATAGTGTCAAAATAGACATAAATGAGTTTTTAAAACAAATACAATATTATTAAATGAAATAAAATTTCTAAAAATATATGATTTAGTCAAAGGACTTATATAATTATTTTTATGTCATTAATCAACCACTTGAGTTTTTCTTGTCATTTTTAGTAACTTTATTGACCATGTAATATAAAAATACAAGAAGACATGGTAAAAGTTAAACTATTTAATGTAGAGTTATATCTAAAAGATAAGGTTAATATGGTGACATAAACATGTCTAAAAACTATTAGTTGAGAGGATTTAGACCCATCCCCAACTTATCCTTGAAATAAATCTATTTGGATCTATTATAAAGAAAATATTATTTTATAATGAAATAATATTTCAAACTTTTCCTAAAGTGACCCTCACCTCTCTTATAAAAGGGTACTCCGCCTTCACTCAAATTCACACATCCAAAGTATTTTAACTTGGACAAACCCTACTCAAATCTCCTTTAAACTACCCTAACATCATCCTAGAGGCCTTAAATGGATCATAAAGCTAGCCTAAGGGTCCATTTTGTTCAAATTACAAGGAAGAACCCCAAAAAAAGATAATTATTTCATCACCTCTTTCAATGTTCTTTTCTTCTTCCACTTCCTCTTTATTTGTTGTTTACAAATCAAAATAATAACTCCAGTACCTTCTACATACTGTGATGTTCTTATAAATATGGTACAACCATATTCATTATTTTATCCATCCTATGAATGACAAAGTCACCATATGTGCGTACGTAAGGCTTACCATCTCTACGTCATGGTGTAGTTTGTTATTCAACAATTCATTATTTGGAGGAGTACAATAATGAGTATAATTGATTTAAATAATTAATATAACTTGTTAATGATTTGGAATATATAATATACCATCCAATAACCTATGATTTAACCATCAATGGAATGATATCATTGCTTGTGCGTACGTATGACTTACCATCTCCACGACGCGATGAGATTCATTTCCATGTTCACCATTCAATGATGATTATAAATATATATATTATTAATAAGTATGAAATATAGTAAATAATAATGCTACTGAAAATAAATATATATATATGTGTGTGTTTTTGTGTGTGTGTGTTTTTTTTCACGTGTGTGTGTGTGTGTGACTGTGTATTTACATATATCTCATTCACTTACTTCCATTCAATACGATATGAAAACGGAAATAGTGTTTATGCGTACGTACGGCCTACCATCTCTTTGAACGGTGTTTTCCATTTCATAAATCTATCTATTATACATACGTATATTATGAATATATATGATAAATAAATATATATTTTTTTATTTTCGAATCAATTAAATCATGATATAAGTTATATGATCAAGAATAACAAGTTAAAACACGTATGATAAAGCAATTGATTGTAACCTAAAATATTATTTTAACATATAAATTATTATTAAATGGGTATTATAAACCCTAAATGAATAAATTTTTATATCATAAATATTAATATGGTTCTTTTATAATTTAATATCATAATATGGTCATTATAAAAGATGTTAAACGTACCCTCGACCAAAGGAAAGTACAAGGTAAGGGTTAATTCCTCAGTCTCATTATTATCAGAGATTGTTTATGTGTAAGTATTTACTGGAAAATTCTTACCATCCATGTACATGTTTCATAAAAAATCTAAATGAATATTTTATGTTTTTTTGGAAGGGACTCTTGAATAAGATCAGCATTTTAAATTTTTTAATTATTTATATTTCTTGGATCTTTTTAATTAATGTCCATGTTTTAAAAATGATTTTAATGATTTATTTGTTTGGACATGATTGTATAAAAATGTTAATTCATTTCAAAAATTTATAAATGTTATTGGACAATTTGATTGAAAAATATTTTTTAAATTAATTACTTTATAAATGAGTGACTTTTATATGATTTCACAAAAAAATGGTTATTTTTCTCAAATATTTTTACTAATCATTTTCAACTATGTCAATATCCTTTTTTTGGATATTATTCTTGATTGTGGTTGCTTTATTATAATAAAAGTTTCCATATTTTATTGAATGAATCATGATATATTTGAATGTGGACGTGTTGTTTGTATACCATTCATGGTTTATGGTTAAAGTGTTTACATTTCTATGATAGTTTTAATATGAATGATTATGTTATGTTTCAACATTTTCATATGAGGAATGCATTGGACTTAGTAAGTCACAGGTGGAGCCCACTATAGCTCCTCGATGCATTATTAGGTATCGTGAGACAAAATAGTGTCTTGGCACAAGTCCTTGACAAAAATTTTATTTTTATTCTTGGAACGAGGCCTTGACTATGTGGTTATGATGTTCAGAATTATGCATTCCGTCTTTATTAAATTAGATATTGATATTACATGTGATTGTTCGACTAGTAGAATATTCATTTGAATAAGTAAATGAATTTATTTGATTTATCTTCACTATATTAAGCTGAATTTTAAGTTTAAAAGGCTTGTGTTTTAGTCTTATATGTTTCATTAAAATTTTATGCTTATTTTTTATAGTTTCCACTATATTTTTATCCATACTAAGAATCTAAGATCACCCCTTTCTTATGTTTTTTTTTACTAGGATGCGAAAAATTGTATTATGATTGATATGTAGGGTTAAGCTAAGTGAATAATGGCATTCTCAAAGTATTGTTTATGTTGTGTTTTATTTTAGAAATTTTAATGTTACGTTCATATATGTGATCTATTTTCCAAGACTACTAAATGGATCGATCCTTTGGGACTTGATTCTTTGTAATCTTGCCAATGTATTAAAATAATGCATTGAATCTAGGTAATTGGGGTTGGGGAATTATAGTTGGCATCAGAGGAAGTTTAGTAAAAACCTTGGATATTGATTTAGATAAACTCTGATTTTGAAACATTTCCCTAAGATAGACATTGATAATTATAAAGAAAAACTGCCTAGAATTTTGGTGTTGTAGAATGTTTTTGAATGTTCCAAGAAATACTGTAACAGCCCAAGATTTTATGAAAAATATTCTTTTTAATTTCACTAATGTCTTGTGTTGAAAGCTACACCAAAATGAGCTTGCACAACACGCATCCTTGACATGCCTTGCATTATACGTAATCGCAACCTTCCTCGATAGCGTGTGTAGTACGCAATACTGAGTTTCACGAAACAACGATATGCTATTAAAATATTATTAAAACTAGCCGTTATGAATAGTAATAACCACATTTTAAATTTTAGAAATTTTAGCTCTCAAAATGGACTTCATTTTTTGGATTCAGAGTATCGAATTTAGCCTAAGGTGAAATTTTGGTACTTTTCGGATAACTTTCATATTCTGATGAATAGTGAAAATTACTAAATTATAATTAATTTTTTTTAATCGAAATAATTAATAGTGATAAATCATTAATTTGAGTGGTTTTAAAGTATATTTAGAATATATTTTTACAATTTCATACAATGTTGGTCATTGGATGTAATTTCACATTTAAACCAGACATAATCAAGTGTCAATCTTTTGATAGATATTGTTTCTTAAAAACACGCTATTTGTTTTAACAGCGGGATTTAATTATAAAATTAATTAATGCAATTTCTATGTTATGAATTTGGTAAAATAGACTTCATTTTTGAATTCGGAATATGAAATATAGCTTAGGATGAAATTTTGGCATTTCTCTGAAAAACATCAATTTTTGATGAATAGTGAAACTACTACGTGGTAGTTAAAAAAACTGAATTTTTCATAAAACTTAATTTTACCACTTCTGTGAATGGAATTTCAAAAATCCGAGAGACACGGTTGATTTCAGTAAGTAAAATGTGGTTCAATGAGATGAAAATAATTTTTGGTGAATAGTAACTTTTTACTTTTATTTACCACGGTTAAAAGTAAATAGGGTAATTAAGGGTAAGAATGATATTAATATTACCCTAACACATGTCCTAATTCTATTGGAAAAGTGTATCTCGACCAAAAACAACCTTAAGTGTAAACTATTATCATTTAGGCCCACTTGGATTAGATTAGGACATTTATTATTATTTAATTCAAAGAAGAGTTAAAAGAGTTAAAATCAAAGTTTATTTAATACAACATTTTTAATATAGGGTTGTACATAAGATCAATTCGATTTTAAATATTCATTAGAAAGCTAAATATATTTACTAAATAATGGTATTTTATTTGTAATTTTTAGACATCATATAATTTAATTTATTTATGACACAAAGATGATGCAGTAATTATCTTATTAATGAAATATTGACATAATTGATATTATAAATACCAAAATAAATGTAATTTAAGACTTTTTATGAATTACACTAATTTTCTAGGTTACTATGATATATTAGTGTTGATTTAATCAACTTTTTTAGAACATATAATTCTGTTATGACTTTCACAAAAATCATATATCAAATAGTGTCAAAATTGACACAAATTAGTATTTAAATCTAATATTATATTATTAATTGTTATTGTATTCCTAAAAATCAGTTTTTCGGCCAAATTACTTAGATAAGGATATATATATTAATAATAAACAATTTGGGGTTCGTTTAGCATGTTATAGTAAGTGTATTAACCATATAGTGTAAGAAAACAAAAAGACACGGTAAAAGTTAAATTATTTAATTTAGAGTTAAATATAATTGATAAGGTTAAAATAATAACCTAAACTTGTCTAAATCCTATTGGTTGATAGTATTTCGACCCATCCCCACTTTAGTTTCAAAATAATACCCTTTGGAACCATTATAAACCGATTTTGACTTTAATATAAAATAATATTTTGAGATATTCCTAAGGTGCCCCTCTCCTCCCTTATAAAAGGGCACCTCCTCCCCCTCCTCCTCACACCAATTTGAGCACTCAAGCTCGGCCAACACCTGCCAAAATCCATTCTCCACTTCCCTATAATAATCCTAGATGTCCTTCTCTTCTTCAAAGACCAATCTTAGTTCCCTAAGTGGAGGATTCAAAGAGGTGTTCCAAAGAAGAGGTAATATCCATTACCGATCTTTTCAATTTATTTCTTCTTGAACTTCTTCTTCTTTAGTTGTTTCATGATAAAGTAATAACATAAGTATTTATTATATACTGATATGTTATTATAAATATGAAACAACTCTAATTAACCTTCTATCCATCCTACGGAGAAAGGAAATCACCGCGTGTGCGTACGTACGGAATATCGTCTCCACGCCGTGGTGTAATCTATTTTCCGTCACCACCTTAATTGGATGGGTATAATGATGTAATGAGTAACTATACATGATTATTATAAAGTTATATTGATACTGAAATATTATACATACACTTCAACACAATTCCACGACCATGTGAACGATATCATCGCTCGTGCGTACGTACGGACTACCGTCTCCACGACGCGATGAGATTCATTCTCAATAATTAACCATTCATGAATGATTATAAAGTATATATAATAAGTACTAATGAAATATATGACCTGATAATGATACTGGAATTATTTATATTTATTTTTATGTCATCTACTTAATTCCATTCAATTCAATAAGGACACAAAAACAGCGTTCATGCGTACGTACGGACTACCGTCTCCATGAACGGTGTATTTCTTTCCATTTACTGATTTATTATATATGTATATTCTGAATATATATATATAAATCATGTTTTATATTCTGGAATTAAGTAATCATTATCTAAGTAATCATATGAATAATTACAAGTTAAAAACACGAACGACAAATGAGACGATTTTACCCAAAACGCTACTTTAACATAAATTTACAAAAGAACGGGTAATATAAAGTCCTAAGTGGACCATTTATGATATAATAACAATGAATTTGATTCTGTAATAAGTCAATAACATGATTTAAATCATTATACAGGAGGTTCAGACACTTACAAAGCAAGACGGACCTAAGGTAAGGGAAAATATCACAATCTCATTTTTATCCGAGATTGTTTATTCGTAAGCATTTACTGGGGTGTATTTTATCATCCACATCCATGTTCCCTCAATATGTAATATTTTTTCCATCCACTTACAATATTTTAAATCCAATTTTACCCTTCGGTGAGTTTTTAGTAAAGAATATGAAAGGAATCTTTTGTCGTTTTTTCGTATGAGGTACTTTTTTTACTTTTCCGACAAAAGTACGAAGAATGTTTTTTTTAACTTATACGGCATGAATGGATTTTTAAAACATTATTTCCAAGAAGCTTCCTCTACAAGATTTCAAGTTTATTTTTAATCAACTTCTTTTATTTTAGAATTTTATGACATGTTAAGAAAGGAAAAGTGTTTTTGAAGAAGAAAGGATATTTTCCTCAAGAATGGAGTTCAAGTGTTTTATCAAAATTCTTTTCAATCTAAGATGATATAGGGTTCTGTTTCTATCCCTATTATTACATGGATTTGATTATGTTGTCATGGAAATATTTTTTATGAATTCCTTTATCTTATATGAATTGTTTTATGATGTCATGTTGTTTAAGAATCCCATTTTTACTACATGGGTTATGCAATGTTGTATGATTTATGATTTTGTGGCACACATAAGAATGGTATCATTATGAGATGGGTGGGACCTATATCTCCCTCCAATGCATTGGGTAAAGATTTTATAACTCATGAGATAGACATGGCTGGAATGGTAGGTTATATCGGTTTAGTGAAACAGGACTGAAATGAGGGTGACTCGATTCAGAAAGGGACTTTGTCCACTAAGATAGTCTTGGCAATGAGTCATGACTAACAAGAAATGATTCTCTATGATTATGTGTGTATGCCACACAGTTTCATGTTTTAAGTTATTCTTATTGAGATTTCATTTCACTACTATGATTTATCCCATGTTATGAAATTATGCTCTCTTTTGCAGGTTAAGATTTCCAAAAGTTATGTTCTTATGAATATGATGTGATTGATTTTTTTCTTTTGTTTACCCTTACTGAGCATTTGAGCTCACCCTTTTATGTTTTCTTTTCCCCAGGATATAAATAAAGGTTTTAGGTAAAAAAAAGGGAAGATCTTTATGGGAGATATTGAAGATCTTTCACCACGATTAGAAGATTACGTTCCGAGTTTCCAAAGACACTAAACTATTATGGTCCTTGTGTGTGTGTTTTTGTTATGTACTAAGTATTCTACAAATGTAATGTAATGTCAATGTACGTCAAGCTTTGGGTCTCTACAGTTGGTATCAGAGTAAAGGTTTAGTCAACCTTTGGAAACTAGGATGCGATAACTTTAGTGAGATCCCTAGAGATATTTATAAGGTATGTCTAGGGATGTCCCTAAGGATAAGTATACATATAGGATACAATCCTAGAACTACGGTAACGATCATAGAATTTAACCTAAGATATTAGATATTGAGGATACTCCACCTTTATTATGTTGTTTTCCCTAGCATGATTTTTGCCTCTCACACTATTCTTTTTTTGGGTTTTAGAAAACGGCTCGAAACAAGATGATTCACGATAATGGAGGATATGATGGACAATGGAATGATATTCTTCATAATGAAATGGGATTTGGAAGTCCAAACATCATTATTATGCCGAATCAGCAATCTCATAATATGATCAATAAAGTAAAATTTGGTAAGTTTACTGACTCATCTAATAAGAGAAAGATGGAGTTTCATGATGATCATAGAGGAAAGAAAGTTCAATTTCCCCTATGTAAATCATGTGGGAAGAGGTATCATGGAGAATGTTTCAAAGGAACTGGAAGATGCTTTGGGTGTGGAAAAGAAGGACACAAAGCAAGTAAGTTCAAAGGAAAAGGTTCAGTTAACACCATGGATGAGGATAATGGTATTGCTACGACATCAACAATGGTTAAATGTTTTAAATGTGGAATGTACGGGCATTATGAAAACCAATTCCCTAAGGGAAAGTCTCATGAAGATAATCAGTATGGTCATATGGGAAGTATTTATGTTGATGATGATGAAGAGACTACAAATGATATGTGAGATGAAAGAATTGTTGAAGCTCGGTCAATGGTTTAAGAATCTAGTGGAATGATTACATGTTTATCATGTGTAATGTTGTATAACAAATCTCATGGTACTATGGAATAAAGAGACATCTAAGGATTGTTACACTGTTGTCTTTCCTTGAGTTATGAAAGTGTATGATTAATGGTACCACTATCCATGAAAGGTTATTCAGATATTTTTTGAATTTAGATGATATGCGCATAATGAAGGAATAATAAGATAATGAGGTGTTTGATTGTATTCATAAGCTCATGACTGATATAAGGAGAAGGTTATATCATGGTTTGAGTATAGAGAGTTTTTGGATTTTGGTATGTGGAAAGAGTTAACTTTTAACTGCATTCATGTTTTCACTAAGGTTCAATGGGTATTCAAGAGAATACATGATTAAGGCCTTTGAATGTTTGGAATGTGACCAAAAAGACATATCTTATGATATATGGGGATTAACGACAGTATTAAATCTCTGGTAATCGTTTTCACTATATTATGAGAGTGGACTGTAGTATTATGGATAAGCCTAAAGATTAGAATGGATTATGTTGGACATAAGTTAGTATTGTTTAAGGATAGAAGATTTTCGATATTATTGATGGGATGTTATAGTAATGTAGTTTTAGAAAAAGGACAACCTGCAGGACGGGCGACAGCCCATCGCTTCGGACAAGGTTGTGGGAATCGAACCCACAACCGAAGTGCGACTGGCCTTTATCGCCTACCACTGGCCTACAGGAAGTCTCTGTTTAGTAGAAACTAGTTTTATTATATTAAGCAGTATGATATATGAAGTATAAGTCCATTTTAGGAACCATATATGATTAATCTCACTATAGATCGACTTGTGTATATAATTTTTGCTAACCTTTTGTTTGAGACAGATGGAATGACCCGTCATTCTATCACATGATCTGCTAACACTTCACGAATAACAAATTCAACTTCATTTATTTAAGAGATGAAGTGGAAATTGTTCAAGGCACGAACTATAGTGCGACTGTACCAAAATAAAGTAAGTATTTATTCTAATTCAAATTCTTCAACTTTAGGGAAACGATCTTGAAAACCAAAAAAAAATGTTGTCCTAGTGATCTTATATCTGATTAATCAGATGGTACCTTAGATCGTCACAAATTTATGGATTTGTGATTGTTGGATTTTCCATAGCCATGTTCTCTACCACTCTCCATCAGAACATGATGGTTAGATTTTTCTTCCATATCCATATTTTCACCTATGTGGAAACCCAGTGATTAGTTTATTTGGGTAACCATTAAGTTTCATACTTTTGTTTTTAAATATTGGTTTTGGTATTCCTTTTTACGATGTGGGTTTCTATTAAAGAAACTTTCGAATAGTAAACCATTTATAACCCTGACGAATTTCGAGGGCGAAATTCATTTTAAGGGGGGTAGAATGTAACAGCCCAAGATTTTATGAAAAATATTCTTTTTAATTTCACTAATGTCATGTGTTGTACGCTACACCAAAAAGAGCTTGCACAACACGCATCCTTGACTTTCCTTGCATTACACGCAATCGCAACCTTCCTCGATAGCGTGTGTAGTACGGAATACTGAGTTTCACGAAACAACGATATGCTATTAAAATATTATTAAAACTAGCCGTTATGAATAGTAATAACCACTTTTTAAATTTTAGAAATTTTATCTCTCAAAATGGACTTCATTTTTGGATTCGGAGTATCGAATTTAGCCTGAGGTGAAATTTTGGTGCTTTTCGGATAACTTTCATATTCTGATGAATAGTGAAAATTACTAAATTATAATTAAAAACAATTTTTTTAATAGAAATAATTAATAGTGATAAATCATTAATTTGAGTGGTTTAAAAGTATATTTAGAATATATTTTTACAATTTAATACAATGTTGGTCATTGGATGTAATTTCACATTTAAACCAGACATAATCAAGTGTCAATCTTTTGATAGATATTGTTTCTTAAAAACACGCTATTTGTTTTAACAGCATGATTTAATTATAAAATTAATTAATTCAATTACTATGTTATGAATTTGGTAAAATATACTTCATTTTTGAATTTGGAATGTGAAATATAGCTTAGGATGAAATTTTGGCATTGTTCTGAAAAACATCAATTTTTGATGAATAGTGAAACTACTAAGTGGTAGTTAAAAAAACTGAATTTTTCATAAAACATAATTTTACCGCTTCTGTGAATGGAATTTCAAAAATCTGAGAGACACGGTTGATTTCAGTAAGTAAAATGTGGTTCAATGAGATGAAAATAATTTTTGGTGAATAGTAACTTTTTACTTTTATTTACCACGGTTAAAAGTAAATAGGGTAATTAAGGGTAAGAATGATATTAATATTACCCTAACACATGTCCTAATTCTATTGTACAAGTGTATATCGACCAAAAACAACCTTAAGTGTAAAATATTATCATTTAGGATCACTTGGATTAGATTAGGACATTTATTATTATTTAATTCAAAGAAGAGTTAAAAGAGTTAAAATCAAAGTTTATTTACTAAAACATTTTTAATATAGGGTTGTACATAAGATAAATTCGATTGTAAATATTCATTAGAAAGCTACAAAGATTTACTACATAATGGTATTTTATTTGTAATTTTTAGACATCCAATAATTTAATTTATTTATGACACAATGATGATGCAGTAATTATCTTATTAATGAAATATTGACATAATTGATATTATAAATACCAAAATAAATGTAATTTAAGACTTTTTATGAATTACACTAATTTTCTAGGTTACTATGATATATTAGTGTTGATTTAATCAGCTTTTTTCGAACATATAATTCTGTTATGTCTTTCACAAAAATCATATATCAAATAGTGTCAAAATTGATACAAAATAGTTTTTAAATCTAATATTATATTATTAATTGTTATTTTATTCCTAAAAATCTATGGTTCGGCCAAATGACTTAGATAAGGATATATATATATTAATAATAAACAATTTTGGGTTCGTTTGGCATGTTATAGTAAGTGTATTAACCATATAGTGTAAGAAAACAAAAAGACACGGTAAAAGTTAAATTATTTAACTTAGAGTTAAATCTAATTGATAAGGTTAAAATAATAACCTAAACTTGTCTAAATCCTATTGGTTGATAGTATCTCTACCCATCACCACTTTAGTTTCCAAATAAGACCCTTTGGAACCATTATAAACCGATTTTGACTTTAATATAAAATAATATTTTGAGATATTCCTAAGGTGCCCCTCTCCTCCCTTATAAAAGGGCACCTCCTCCCCCTCCTCCTCACACCAATTTGAGCACTCAAGCTCGGCCAACCCCTGCCAAAATCCATTCTCCACTTCCCTAGAATAATCCTAGAGGTCCTTCTCTTCTTCAAAGACCAATCTTAGTTCCCTAAGTGGAGGATTCAAAGAGGTGTTCCAAAGAAGAGGTAATATCCATTACCGATCTTTTAAATTTCTTTCTTCTTCAACTTCTTCTTCTTTATTTGTTTCATGATAAAGTAATAACAACAGTATTTCTTATATACTGATATGTTATTATAAATATGAAACAACTCTAATTAACCTTCTATCCATCCTACGGAGAAATGAAATCACCGCGCGTGCGTACGTACGGAATACCGTCTCCACGCCGTGGTGTAAACTATTTTCTGTCACCACCTTAATTGGATGGGTATAATGATGTAATGAGTAACTATAAATGATTATTATAAAGTTATATTGATACTGAAATAGTATACATACACTTCAACACAATTCCACGACCATGGGAACGATATCATCGCTCGTGCGTACGTACGGACTACCGTCTCCACGACGCGATGAGATTCATTCCCAATAATTAACCATTCATGAATGATTATAAAGTATATATAATAAGTACTAATGTAATATATGACCTGATAATGATACTGGAATTATTTATATTTATTTGTATGTCATCTACTTAATTCCATTCAATTCAATAAGGAAACGAAAACAGCGTTCATGCGTACGTACGGACTACCGTCTCCATGAACGGTGTATTTCTTTCCATTTACTAATTTATTATATATGTATATTCTGAATATATATATATAAATCATGTTTTATATTCTGGAATTAAGTAATCATGTTCTAAGTAATCATATGAATAATTACAAGTTAAAAACACGAACGACAAATGAGATGATTTTACCCAAAACGCTACTTTAACATAAATTTACTAAAGAACGGGTAATATAAAGTCATAAGTGGACAATTTATGATATAATAACAATGAATATGATTCTATAATAAGTCAATAACATGATTTAAATCATTATACAGGAGGTTCGGACACTTACAATGCAAGTCGGACCTAAGGTAAGAGAAAATATCACAATCTCATTTTTATCCGAGATTGTTTATTCGTAAGCATTTACTGGGGTGTATTTTATCATCCACATCCATGTTCCCTCAATATTTAATATTTTTTCCATCCACTTACAATAGTTTAAATCCAATTTTACCCTTCGGTGAGTTTTTAGTAAAGAATATGAAAGGAATCTTTTGTCGTTTTTTCGTACGAGGTACTTTTTTGACTTTTCCGACAAAAGTACGAAGAATGTTTTTTTAACTTATACGGCATGAATGGATATTTAAAACATTATTTCCAAGAAGCTTCCTATACAAGTTTTCAAGTTTATTTTTAATCAACTTCTTTTAGTTTAGAATTTTATGACATGTTAAGAAAGGAATAGTGTTTTTGAAGAAGAAAGGATATTTTCCTCAAGAATAGAGTTCAAGTGTTTTATCAAAATTCTTTTCAATCTAAGATAATATAGGGTTATGTTTCTATCCCTATTACTACATGGATTTGATTATGTTGTCATGGAAATATTTTTTATGAATTCATTTATCTTATATGAATTGTTTTATGACGTCATGTTGTTTAAGAATCCCATTTTTACTACATGGGTTATGCAATGATGTATGATTTATGATTTTGTGGCACACATAAGAATGGTATCATTATGAGATGGGTGGGACCTATATCTCCCTCCAATTCATTGGGTAAAGATTTAATATCTCATGAGATAGACATGGCTGGAATGGTAGGTTATACCGGTTCAGTGAAACAGGACTGAAACGAGGGTGAATCGATTCAGAAAGGGACTTTGTCCACTTAGATAGTCTTGGCAATGAGTCATGACTAACAAGAAATGATTCTCTATGATTATGTGTGTATCCCACAAAGTTTCATTTTTTATGTTATGCTTTTTGAGATTTCATTTCACTACTATGATTTATCCCATGTTATGAAATTATTCTCTCTTTTGCAGGTTAAGATTTCCAAAAGTTATGTTCTTATGAATATGATGTGATTGATTTTTTTCTTTTGTTTAACCTTACTGAGCATTTGAGCTCACCCTTCTATGTTTTATTTTCCCCAGGATATAAAGAAAGGTTTTAGGTAAAAAAAAGGGAATATATTTATGGGAGATATTGGAGATCTTTCACCACGATTATAAGATTACGTTCCGAGTTTCCAAAGACACTAAATTATTACGATCCTTGTGTGTGTGTTTTTGTTATGTACTAAGTATTCCGCAAATGTAATGTAATGTCAATGTACGTCAAGCTTCAGGTCTCTACAAATACATCCATGTCTGGATACAAGTAGGTAGAGGTGGCTGTGACACAAATGTATCTTGGTGTAAAACCCGAAAGCACTGCTTTGATCTAGACTCAAACAGGAACTGGTGCATGACAATGGGCCTTGTTGCACTCTTGGTTACGATGCTCCCGGGGGATATTCTTAGGATAATTCAAATTTTCTTTACAAACCATTATGAAGGATTTGTGAGTAAATATGTGAGAAAAGGAACCATTTTGTGATTATGATACTATATGTTTGAAAATATTATCTTAATATTGAGAATTTTTCTAGTTTTTGGATTATACATTATGATATAATCTAACCTAGTGTATTTCATCATTTAAAAATGGTTCCTAGTAGAAGTAATGAGAACTCCAGCAACACACATAATCCAAAGAGTAATAAGGATCATATCTTTCATGGTTTTAAGCCAATATTTAGAAGGTAAATAGTCTCCCACACATTCTCATCATATGAAGAAATAGTATCATGTGTTAATAATATAAGTAAATAATTCTTTGAGTAATATGGTTTTGAAATAAATCCATAGAATAAGAGGATGACAGAGAAAAATATGGATAAAGGGAAGAATGGAAAGAAGAATTTTCCCATATGTGATAAATATGGAAATAATCACCTTGGTAAGTGCTTGAAAGGAATGGAAGTTTGTTATATGTGTGGGAAAAAAGGACACCAATTTCGTGATATCAAGGGTAAGAAAAGGGTTTCAAATGTATAATGCTTCATCTAGAAGGATTTAGGAAACTAAGAGAATCAATGTCCCAATCAGTAGAGTATACCACAAATGATGTTGTTGGATAGTAATCAAATTAGGATACTACCGAAGATGAAGAGGAATTACTAGTGTTCTTCTGTTGTTATTAAATAATTATGTCATGTGAGTGTTGTATAAATGATGAACTAGTTATATGAATTATGGAGTCTATAATGATTGTACTATAGTACTGTTTCATTGAGGATTTGAAATTAAATGGTACTAAGTAAAGTGACTCTATAACATGTTAAACTTTTTGTAAAATACATGGTTGAAGGAAAGATAAACCTTAATATGGTCATGATACTTAGGTATTGATATTGGAATAATATATGATTGATTTGGATAAATTATATTGGATTTTATTGACTAACTTGGAACTAATTAATGGTCTATTTATTCCATCATTTCTAGAGATTATAGCATTTTTGGATTTAAGGATTATGTCCAATATTCTATGTTTTACAGAAGGAATAAAGAAGAATTAAGGTATTCAATCTAGTTTTTTGGTAATTCATATTATTACCATGTCTTAAGATAATACACGATAAAGGTACACCCATGTATATTATGTGACGTTCCTTATCAATATTAGACTATCACTTTGGACATTAGTATTGTGGATAAGTCTAAAGGTTGGAATGGATTAAGTTTGACATTGGATATTATTGTTAAGGTTAAAGAATTTCTTAAGATTATTGTTTTATTGTTATAAGAAGGACAACCTGGAGGTCGGGAGACAACCTGTCATTTTCGGCAAGACCATGAGACTTAAACCGCAACTGAAGGGAAACAAGGGTGCATCACCTACCACTGACCTACTTGATGTCTAGGTTTGTACAATGTATTTTTTAAAATGGTATGAAAGTTGAATTATTAATTCGTTTTTTTAAACTCTGTGCAATTAGATTAAATAGAACATATTTGATTTCTATTATCTTTTTGGGGTGAAATATGGGTTTGTAGTAGAAATTTTTTAAAGGATGGAACTATACTAGTCAAGTATTATTTTTTATTTTTTCGATGAAGAAATTAATTCTTAAACATTAGTGAAAGGATCTCAAAACAAAAAATGTGTTATCAGAATACCATATGTGTTTTTGAACTGATGATATTTTATATAATCATAGATTTATGGATTTCAGGCCCTCAATTTTCTATTTATTGTTTACTTGTTTGTGATTTTTGACCTCAATCACTCCCTATAAATATTTACGTTTTCTCTAAAATCATATGTATATAATTTCCACCAATGTTCTCTTATTTAAAACCCTATTTTTGGTTACTTTTTCATTTCGCATTCCCTCTTATTAAGACTAAATTTTATTAACCCTATTTTGGATGTGAGTTTTCCACAATGGTATTTTCTATTTCCAACCTTTTATTTTCTAAGAATAATTTCAAATTGCGAAGAAGAAACTTATTGAAGATGGGGAGAATGTAACACCCCAAGATTTCATAGTAAATTCTCTCTTTAAAGTAATTCAATAGCTTGTGCTACATGCAACACCGAGTTTGAGCACACCACAACTTACCGAACAACACTACTGGAAAAATAATCTATACCCACGGTTCAAAATCGTGGGTATAGCCTCCAAAACTATGGGTATATCCTATAACCATAGTTTTAGAAACCGTGGGAAACCAAGGCATTAGGATAGGTCCCCATCCTATACCCACGGTTTTACAAAATGTGGGTATATCTTTTTTCTACGGTGTCAAAGCCTCATGCCACGATGTCCAAGCCTTATACCCACGGTTTTAGAAATGTGGGTAAAAATCATACAAAAAATAGCCAGCAGGAGTCGAACTCGTGACCTTCCAATCGAAATCTGCGCTTCTCACCACTCCACCTATGCTGCTTACATGTATATATATCTATATTTTTCTAAATATATTAATACACGACCTTAATAGAAAAAAGGGAGCTTGCGGGTTTCGATCCTACATTTTTTATTCATAATTCGAATGACTAACCAACCGAGATGACGACATCTTTTATTAATATATCTACATTTGTATTAATATATAAATCTCACCCCCTCTATTAGAAAAAAAAGCGCTCAATGGGATTTGATCTAGTGATCGGAAGTAACCCAAAGGAGTGTCTCACCAACTCAACTACAACACATATTTGATTATATATTTATATCTACCTTAATATATTAATCCAAATAGGGGGTATTGAAAGGAAAACTGTGGGTATAGGTTTTCCTGCCAAATATTTTTTGTGTCCCATGAAATTTCTTTCCTGCCATAATGTGGAAAATATATACCCACGGTTTTATAAAACTGTGGGTATAGGTCTTTGAAAAAAAACCTATGCCCACAATTCTTTACAAAACTGTGGGGATAGGCCTTGAAAAAAAATTTCTATACCCATAGTTTTGATAAAAACTGTGGTTATAGCTATTTTTTCCCACAGTTTTCCATAACTGTGGGAATAGGTCTTCACAAAAAAACTTATACCCACAATTTTAAGAAAACCCGTGGCTATAGGGCTATTTTCCAGTAGTGTTAGCGGTTCAAAAAGAAATTATGAATAGTTTTAACTGAATTTTGAATTTTATATAATCCATATAATTTTATATTCCATATTATGTGTTTATTAGACATAATATATGAACAAATTCATTTTTTCAGATAAAAGAAGTATTTTTCAAAAAAATGAAATTTTTCCACATTTTAATGGAGAACCTCTTTAAAATCAAATATTTGACACTTTTATATATTAAATTTGACAAAATAAATTTCTTCTTTAGAATAAGGACATAAAAATTTAGTTTGGAATTTTTTTTGGTGTTTTCTGATAACATTGATATTTTGAGGAATAATGAAAATACTAAATTTTAATTCAAAACAACTTTTTTAATAAAAAAAATTTATATTGTTAAATTATAAATTTCAATGGTTTTGAATTATAATTAGATTATATTTTTATCATTTAATCCAATTTTGGCCATTGGATGTAATTTTACATTTAAATTATACATAAACACATATCAATATTTTATAGTTTTTACTTCTCAAAAACCTAGTTTTTGGTTTTGACAACAGGAATTAATTTTAAATTAATTAATGAAACTTCAATGTTTTTAATTTTGTAAAATAGACATAATTTTTGAATTTGGAATATCAAAATTATCTTAGGGTTATTTTTTGTTATTTTTCTGAAAACATTCAATCTTTGATGAATAATGAAAAACACTGTGTTATTGTTTAAAACTGACTTCTTATTTAAGCAATTATTTTTAGTTAAAATTTATTTTAAAGTAAAAATAGATACATAATACCTATATTAATCAAATTTAATTCATTGGAGTTATTTTATAATAATATTATACATATAAATTTTTATAGAACTTTTTAACATCTTTTACCTATCTTCCACGTACATTGGAAAATTTGCATGAAATGTAATTTTACTGGTTCTATGAATTGAATTTCAAAAATCTGAGAGACAAGGATGACATCAGTGAGTAAAATTTGGTTCAATTGGATGAAAATATTTTTTGGTGAATAGTAACTTTTGAATTTTATTTACCAGGGTTAAAAGTAAATAGGTAATGAAAGGTAAAAATGACATTATAATTTCCCTCACACAATTCCTAATTCTATTGGATATGTGTATTTTGACTAAAATCAGACTTAGGAATAAAATATGATCCTTTTTTATCCACTTGGATTAGATTTGGACATTTATTATTATTTTATTTAAGTAATTGTAAAAAGTGTTTAATTCAAAGATTAATAAATAAACCATTTTTAATATAGGGTTATACATAAGATAACTTCAACTGTAAATATTAATTATAAAGATAAAATTATTTAATAAATCATGGTATTTTATTTATAATTTTTAGACATTAAATAGTCAAATTTATTTATGACACAATCATGATACAGTAATTACCTTATTAATAAAAGATTAAACTAATTGATATTATAAATATAAAAATAAATGTAAATTGAGACTTTTGATGCCATAAACGAATTTTTCAGGTGAATAAGACATTTTAGGCTTCATTTAATGTATTTATTTATAAGTAATCATGTTTTTTTTACTTTCACAAAATCAAATAAAAAATAGTGTCAAAATAGACCGAAATGAGTTTTTAAAACAAATACAATATTATTAAATGATATAATATTTCTAAAAATATATGATTCAGCCAAAGAACTTTTACAATGATTGTTATGTCATTAATTAATCACTTAAGGTTCTATTGACATTTTTTAATAACTTTATTTACCATTTAATATAAAAATACAAGAAGACCATGTAAAAGTTAAACTATTAAACTAAGAGTTAAATCTAAAAGATAAGGTTAATATGGTTAACTAAACATGTCTAAAACCTATTGGTGGAGATGATATAGGCCCATAACCACCTTATCCTCAAAATAAATTCATTTGGAGTCATTAGAAACTGAAAACAAATTTATAATAAAATAATATTTCAAGATTTTCCTAAAGAGACCATTACCTCTCTTATAAAGTGGTACTTCCCCTTATCTCAAATTCACACATCCAATGACATTTGTCTTGGCCAATCCCTTCCCAAATATCTTCAAAACTACCCTCAAAGCTTCCTAGATTCATTACTTGGATAAAAAATCCATCTTAATGGGGCCTTTTGTTCAAATAAAAAGGAAGAACCCGAAGAAGAGGTTATTATTTCATCACCTATTTCAATTTTCTTTTCTTCTTCTACTTCCTCTTTCTTTGTTGTTTCCATAACAAAATAATAAATCTAGTAAATTTTACATAATCTGATATTATTATAAATATGATAAAACCATATTCATTATTCTATCCATCCTATGAATGTCGAAGTCACCATTCATGTGTACGTATGGCTTACCGTCTCCACGTCGTGGTGTAGTTTGTTATTCAACAATTCATTATTAGAATGAGTATAATTAATTTAAATAATAAATATAACATGTTAATTATTCTGTATATATAATATAACATCAAATTAAATATTATTTCACCATCAATAGAATGATATCAATGCTCGTGCGTACGTATGGCTTACCGTCTCCACGACGCGATGAGATTCATTTCCACATTCACCATTCCAAGATGATTATAAATATATATCTAATTAATAAGTATGTAATATATGAAATAATAATTCTACCAGAAGTATATATATGTGTGTGTGTGTGTTTGTGTTGGTGTGTGTATTTACATATATCTCATTCACTTACTTTCGTTCAATAAGATATGAAAATGGAAACAATGTGTATGTGTACGTACAGCCTACTGTCTCCATAAACGGTGTATTCCATTTCATATATATATATATATATTAATCATACATATATTCTAAATATATATGAAATATAAATAATTTTTCATATTATGGAATCAATTAAATCATGATATAAGTTATACGATCAAGAATATCAAGTTAAAACACATATGATAAAGAAAGTGATTATTACCCAAAATGTTATTTTAACAAAGAAATTATTATTAAATGGGTAGCATAAATCCATAAATGAATCAATTATGATATCATAAAAATGAATATTTATCTGTTATAATTTAATAACATGCTATGGTCATTATACAGAATGTTAAACGTACCCTTGACCAAAGGATAGTACAAGGTAAGGGTTAATTCCTCAATCTCATTATTATCTGAGATTGTTTATGTGTAAGTATTTGCTGGGAAATTTTAATCATCCATGTCCATGATTCATAAAAAAATCAAAATTAATATTTTATGGTTTTTGTGGAAGGGACTCTTTATAAATATCAGCATTTTAAATGTTTTAATGATTTATTTTGATAAATCTTTTTAATTAATGTACATGTTTTAAAAATGATTTCAAGGATTTATTTATATAGACATGATTGTTTTAAAATGTCAATTACTTCCAAAAATTTCAATTTTCTATGAAACACTTTGATTCGAAAATATATTTTTAATGACTTCCTTTATAAATGAGTGACTTTTAAACGATTTCACAAAAAATGGATATTTCTCTGAAAAATTTTTACTAATCATTTTTAACTATGTAAACATATTTTATTAGATATTATTCTTGATTGAGGTTGATTTATTATAATATAATATTTCATATTTTATTTAATGAGTTATGATATGTTTAAATGTTCATGTGTTATTTTTATACCATTCATGGTTTATGGTTAAAGTATTGACATTTCATATGCTAATTTTAATACGAATGTTTATGTTGTGTTTCAACATTTTCATATGAGGTATGCATTAGACTTAGTAAGTTATGGGTGGAGGCTGATATTTCTCCTTAATGCATCGGTAGGAATCGTGAGGAAAATTAGTGTCTTGGAACAAGGCCATGAAAAAAAATATTTGCAGTCTTGGCATGATGCCTTGACTATGTGGTTATGATGCCCGTAATTATGCATTCCATCATTATAAAATTATCTATTGATATTAAATGTGAATATTAGACTATTAGAATATCTATGTGAATAAATAAATGGAATTATTTGATTTATCTTTTCCATATTATTCTGAATATTACGTTTAAAAGTCTTGTCTTTTAGTCTTATACATTGCCTTAAATGTTTATGCTTATTTATTATAGTTTCTGCTATATTGTTATCTTTACTAAGAATCTGAGCTCACCCCTTTATTATGTTTTATTTTTTCCAGGATGAGAAGAAGTGTATTATGATTTATATACAGGGTTAATATAAGGGAGTAATGTCATACTCAAATTATTATTTATGTTGTGTTTTATTTTATAAATTATAATGTAACATTCATATATGTAATCTATTTTCCAAGAGTGCTAAACTGATTGGTCCTTTGGGACTTGATTCCTTGTAATAATACCAATGTATTAAAATAATGCACTGACTCTAGGTAACTAGGGTCGAGGCATTATAATGAATTTTTATTTTTATGATAAAATTATTATTTAAATTCATTTATAACCATATTTTAATTTCTTTTCAAACTTTTAAATGGAATATAGTTTTAATTTTCTCAATGAAGTACTTTTAACTTATTACCAAACTAGTGAAAGGTACCTTTGTTTTTTGTATTTATTGAATAATGGTATTTTCTATATAGTTATAATTAGTCATTTATTTAAAGATTTCATTATACGTTTCAATTTGTATTTTCATATAAATAAAATTTATCATTATTCTATAAATATTTACTTATGATGTTATAAAATAAAAATGATACTTTTATTAGGTTTTCTATGAATTTTTTAAATGTTATATTAAAGGTATATTCATCTATGTCAACATGAATGTGTGATTGTTAGTTTTATTTAGGATAAACTCCAATGAAACCATTGACCTTTATTATTTTGAATTTATATGATCATGTTTCTATTGTTATTTACTATGTAAAATATTAATATTTCATAAAATACTTATTATATATGAATGTTTATATTTATTACATATATTTTTGTTATTCATTTTGTTATTTTAAAATTTTCATTGGACTTATTAAGTGACTAGAAGGGGCCATTATAGCCTCTTGATTCATCAATAGGTCTCTGGAGACAATCTAGATTTGTTATTTGGAATATTCTTCATCTGTTTATATATAATATCTTAGTATGATCCTATAATGACAAGATTGCGATTTTTTGTATAATGAGTTCCATATTTAGGAAAATAATTAATTTTTACCCATGTGATTATTTATATGGGTATCCTTTGATATATTAAATATTTGAGTTTGTTTGGGTTTTTAGGGATATAAATTGATCTTATATGAATAAAAAATGTGCTTGTGTTTGAAAATAAATTTCATGATATTTTAAGGGTAAAAGGTTTATATTCAAGGAAATATTTTCTTGTATTTCATGAATCCCTAATGAATTATTACTTTTTATATATACATTATTAAAAAATGTTCTATAAAAAAATTAGAAAAAAATCATTTCAAGAGTATGTGGATATTTTTATCTCAAGGATTAATATGAGAAAAAGAAATCTCTCATATGGGTTTTCATGTTTTTCAGAGGTCAAATGGGATTTTCTTTATTTTATATCCACTAAAAAGATTTTTTTTTCTTATCCCACATTTTTTAATTATTTTCATACGGCTAAATTATGATTAGAAACAATAGTAGGGTTTTTTTCCACTATTGGGTTTCTTCATAGAAAACAACTTTTTTAATAAAAAAAGTTCAAATATAAGAATCATATTTTTGGAAAAATGTAAATTTATTATAAGATTAATATTTTTTATAATAGATTTATAAATAATATTTCTTAATAATTATATATAAAGTTAATTTGAAACATCCCAAAAAAATAAGCAAGTGAATAATTTATTATAAATCATGTAATTATGATTTGTTTTTGTCTAGAGGGGTTTTATATTCCACATGAGATATGTTCCAATTATCATTAAATAATATGATATTGTAAATTCAATTTGTATTATTAACTAATTATGAATATAATATCAATATAAATTTGAATATCATAATATGATGAATCTTTTGTATTTTAGTTATATTTTTTATGGAACTCCAACTGTGTCAGGTACTAAAATACAGTATGGACCAGACCGATTGTGTTAATTTGTACTTGGAATAGGATATCTACTAAAAATTTTGATAAATAGGACTTTAATAAATAATTAAAAAATATAATTTTTTTTACTTATATATGTTTTGGATATAATAAATTTTCCATATGACCTTCCTTGGTAGAGAAATTATGGGGAAATTAAAGTTGTTCTTGAAAATTAATTTAATATTTACGAGCCCATTTTAATGAAAATGAAATTAATATAGGTTTAAAATAGATGATTTTTCAAGGACATAAATTTTCATTTAGTTTTTGTATGCTAATGGTGTATAAACGTTTTCATTTGGTTTTTCCCATAACTAGTTTCCCAATTGATTTCAATGAACACCTTACATTTTGGGTGAATGGATCTGTAAAATTTACCCTATGAATGTAAGTGTGTTATTACATTCAGTCATTATTAAATGAAGTTGATAATTTCTAGTGATAGGAAAATAATAATTTAATGATGTTATTAATGTTATAAAATTTGGAATAAATCATATACTACTGCATGGTGAAGGTCATCGTGTCATGATTGAAGTTTAGTTGTGGTTTAGAACACCATGTTGTGGTACATGTGGGAAGGGTATGATATAAAATTTAATAAATTATCTTAATTCTATTATCCTATTTTATTCATCTATAAATACATTATTTTATTATATTTAACCTAATTTAATTTTTAAAATACTTTTAATTGTCATCTTAATCAATGTAGTGGAATCATAAGAGTTAGGTCATTGGATACAACATTTAATAAATTTTAAATTCTAATGGATAAAAGAATTTTATGATTATTCCCTATATAGATGAGTTTGGTCACTTCATTATTATTATATACTTGCATGTTTGTTTAAATAATTTAAACATTCTTATTTTATTGGATACATATTCATTATTATTTTCAATGAAATTATTATTTATGTTTTGTGTTATTAATTCCATATAAATTATTTTATGATCATGTTTTATTATAAATTGTAAAAATGTTACCACGGAATGTCTTTATTGAAATTATTCATATTTAATTTATCTATTATGGGATAATTATATAATCTATAGGTAGGATCCTATTAAGATAGTTTTTCTCACATCATACATAGCCCTTTGGGAATATTTATACATTCTTCTTACATGTCCAAAAAAATGAAATAACTTCTTGGAGATGGTGGGTGTTGTAGATTATGGGGCCTCTGGTGTTTAAGGTGACATGTACAGTGAATGAACTACACATTATGAGGAAATCATTGTGATGATATCATTATGGGATTATGTTCTGTTTCACTTTTTTCTTCTAACTCAGTTTTTTTATAATCCAATCATATGGTGTTATTTTTCTCATTAACTGTACTGGAATACTGACTATTTATGGTTTATTTATCCTATTGTTGTTTGGATTGGGTTTTTTTGTGCTGAAATAATTTCGTATTGATTTTTTTCCTTACCTAGTGTCTTTCCACCTACCCATAGGGATTGAGAATTCCATTTAGTCCATGCTTGGTCTATGTCTAGTATTATTTTATTGGTCTATCTAAGTTGGTCGACAAAAATTGGTTTCAAATTAGGTCTTACAATTCATGGATGTCGGTGTATAGTTTTTGATGTATTTTTAAAAAAGTGATGTGATTTTCAAGAGATGTGAGGAAGGTTATGAATGATTCCATTGATATATTTCATCATAATGTGCCTTATATTATTGTTGGTAATAGTGTGAATGGTCTATGATCTTTTCCAAGGAACATAAACTATCCTTACTAAGGAAATAGAGGTAGATCCTCCAAGGGATGATACCAGAGATTGAGCACAAGAATTTATTCATCATTTACCCCATCTTACAAGTGAATGAATGATCCTCCAAATGTGGAGATATATTTAGGAGTGAGTGAATGAATATTAGAGGTAATTGATATGTTAGATTCTAATTAGGTGAAGTATCTCATTTTTATATTTGAGGGTCCTTGACGGATATGGTGGGATACTATTGTTCAAATGAATTGAAACGAGTGGTTATAGTGTAAGGACATAAATACCTTTTTTACAAGGAAATTTAATCCATATTAGATGTCATTGGATAAGTCCATAGAGTTTATCTACTTTCACTATCTCGATTGGATAATAACTCAGTACAAAATCATTTTTTTAACTTTTAAAATTTTCACTTGAAGGGGTCTTGAATGAAATTTTATAGGCTTGGAGGTTCTAGATGGGTATTCAAATGTATATCTAACCACTAGACATTATGATGAAGACTATATATTATGAATATATTCCATATTGTTCTATAATGGTGATAAATTATCCTCTCTACTATTTTAGGGTTGGATAAATTTTCTTATACTCGAAGATGAAGATTTTGTGGTACTATTAAATGAATGAGAAATATAAATGATACACATAGTAGAAATAATAGTGGTGATCCATGAAAAAATATTCCATCAGATCATATGAACTGTCTTCTAAAGGTTGATTTTTTCCATTGTGGTGTGATAATGAAATCAATGAATAATTACATGAAGGCAACCAATATCTGTATATCATACAGACATTTTTGCCACCTATAGAGGATTTACCTTGTTTTTACTACCCCATATAGTGTCATGGTCTCATCTGAATCAATATGACTTATTTCTTAGTCATATGATTCAAGAATAATTGGGTTCCAACCATATTTATTGATTATGAAGATAATTAATTTTTTTGAAGATTATCTAGTGGGAACTAATGTTGGTCTTCCAATAGTGATAGGTACAATTATTATTTCTTCATCTTTAATGATTTATTTATTTGATATCGGTGCCTATCATTATTTCCTATCAACCCAAATTATAGAAATTTTGATTCTTGCAATGGATCTCATAACTTATGTGATGGAAATTGAAGTATAAATTTTGATGAATAGAGTGTTGGGTTTTATACCCTTCTTCTACATTATCTTAATCTGAGATCGATCTTGTATAGGACTTCATAGTTCCTGAAATACAATTTATTGATTTTATTATCAAAATGGAACATTTGGCTTCAACTAATGCTTGGATTAATTTTTATCATTGGAGTTTATGACTTAATATAACATATTTCCCCTCTTCACTATCTTCAGTTGATGTATAATTGCTACATGGCCTTAAAATATATCCGCCAGATGCCAAAGGCTGGAAAATAAATTCCAAATTTTTCATTTATAATTTGGGTATGATTTTCCATTATAAAATAAAACAACAAAAACCATGTATACTATAACCAAAACCACTATATAATGAATGATAATAATGTAATACAACTCCTGTAACGTCAATAGACAACAATACCAAACTATACTATCCCAAAAATTAGATTACCAATGTAAAAGACCAAACCATAAAGCTCAAAGAAACTAGGTAGGATTTCCAAAAATGACTTCGATACTCACACAACTAGTATAGAACATGTTATTACATTTATATAAAATAGTTTATATAAAAAAATTTAAAATATTTTATATCTAAATATAAAATAATTGTCATTCCTAAATAGTTTTCTTATCCAAATAAATTTCCAAGGAAATAAATCAATAATTATTTGTAAGTATTCCGCAATTTTATTTTTGTCTTAACCCATTATAATACACATTTCTTCATATCCAAAAATGAATCTGTAGGGGAAAATACCATACTCATGATAAGTTTATCATATATCTTCCATTTCATCACAAGGTAATTATATACTAGTTTCCCAATGGAATATGCCCCTTTCATCATGTAAAATCAATGAAAATGGCCACACAAGAACTAATTATGACAAAACCTTCCCAAACCAAGTCAACAATATAATTTTTTTTCAAAACAATTCTATAATTTTTTTCCTATAAAAAAACCAAAAACCATATATTAAAATCATAATTTTAAAATCATTCTAGAAAGCACGTTGCACAAAGACTCAAAAAATTCAAAAAACCACAAAACACCTCTAAATACAGTTTCTACCATTCTTATCACATCAATTTCACAATAAATTTCATTAAATTCAATAAATTTGAATCTAATACTTCATTTTATAATAAGAGTAGTTGATATTGAATCCACCTACCTCAGAAGTTATGGTGTAAACAAATAACAACAAGAATTATTCAACATAACTGGGTTGAATCTCCAAAAATTAACCTTATATATATTTACGTAGAATAAAAATAGGCATATATCATCATTATTGGAATACAATATCAAAGATATATCATCAATAAACCAGATATGTGAATCTAAAAGAGGTGATATAAGAATATCAATGGAAATTTTCCAGGGATGAAGTATTACTATGGAACCCGACCTTTCACACTTTAAGATTTAATCATAAATCACTCTTATATCAATGGTAAAATATCAACAACCTTTGGGATGAATAAAAAAAGTTTTAGTGTTGAAATAGAGGACAAATGAGGGGATTTGTGGATAAATCAAGTTACATCATCTTTTTTAGGATATATCTTTAAAATTTTTACAGTTGGGTCACATAGTTAGGAAAACTATAGACCAACTGTGTTCCAGCCATTGCCTTAAGGATCACCTCACATGGTTGGTCTACATGGTTAGATCAACCACTCACCAACGGTGTAAAATCCCTCTAACCAAAAGTATGGTTTCTCCTATATGGTCGCACGGTTTGGTATAATTGTTTCACCTAAGCGTGCACTAAACCAAAATCCCCTTTTCTACAATTCATAGTTTCTTATAGGATTTTCACACTTTATAATAACCATTCTCAAAGTGTGATCCTCTATAAAATCCCCAAAACATTCCAAAAGTCCTCTAAAACTTCCCAAAAATCACTTAAAAACATTAAATAGTTAAAATTAATAAATAAATGGTTAATCGCATGAAACTATTGGTTTTACATTCTCCCCACCATTGGCCTTTCCTTCCTAAAAAAGTATAGAAGCAGTATTTATCTAAAAGTGTTTGAGCCACTTCTCAAACATTTAATTTTCTCATTCCCATGTTTCCTTCTTAATTTAACCATGTTTCCACAAAATAACACTAGAATGATGCTTTTCCCATGAAGTACTTTTTCTTTCTATCCACAATATTCACTATCATAAGCACCAATGATTCATCCATCTTTAGTTCAACATAATCCCATCAGATCACATGGTTTAGATCAGGCTGTTAATTTCCAACTTTGTTACATGAAACAAATTATGCACTGCAAAGAACCATGGTGGCAATGAAAACAAATATTCCACCTCACCAACCAATTCATGTATTTGAAAATTGAATATGTTTCGAGTATATAACATTCCTTAATTCCCAAAAATAGGTTGCCCATCAATTGGATAGATTCTCAAGAACACATGATCAGTCACCTCTAATGACAATGACCATAAATGATGATCCATGTATGATTTATGACGACTCTAAGCCTTCTCTATTAATATCTTAATTAACTGAATCTTTTCTATTGTCTCTTGGAAAAGGGTCTTCTCATCTAGAAAGTTCTCACCTCTTTCCACCCAAAAAAGTGGAAAATGATAGGCACAACCATACAATGGTTCGAAAGGATTCATATGTATTGAGGCCTGATAATTGGTTTTATATGAGAACTCCTCTAATGGTATGTTATCCTCCCATGAGTCACCAAAATCATTTACGCAGTCCGAAATATTTTTTAAATTATTGATATGTATAAATAATAATCTTTAAATTAATAAGTAAAATAATAAGTCAAAACATACGAAAAACTAGGCAACTATCACCAAAAATAGTAAAAATAATAAATGATTGTTAACAAATAGGTAATAATATTGTATAAAAAGATAATATATTTCATTATAACTGTTTTAATGGTTATATAATAAGTTATTTATATGATTAAAACCCTTATACAAGAGTTTAAAATATGTTAAATCAAAGAGAAATGTGAGGTAAGTGATTCTTGTCATGACTTTTCTTCTATGAGGCATACACCGTTTTCAACACATATATTTTTGTGGTGTATATACTTCTACAATTGTATTTAATATCACAAAAAAAATTTTCTTAATTGTATTTAATTTTTTATTTGACATCATTTATTTCATTCACCTTATGATTTAAAATTTATCAAGTGTTAAGGGAATTCGACTCAATTTCCATTCTTTTAGGAATACATTATCATTGTACACCTAATTTAATATATATATTATACATAATTACACATTGAAATATAATATTATGAATACATAATTTTTATTGTTATTTGTAGATTCAATTTTTATTATTTTATATAAGGATATTGGAACATAAAAATACCATGTGTTAAATAAATTTCATAACTCAATTAATTTTTCATTGGGTAATATTACTTCCTCATTGTATTTAATGTTATATTATTATGTGTAAAATTAATTTGACTAAAAAATGATGTATTTACACATATTATATGTGGATTTACATTTCACACACATATCCAGTTAAGTTATCCATTATCACTTTAACATTATGATCATTTTAAGGGTTTATCTCACAATCTCATTCCAATCGAGATTGGTTATTTATGAAATTACATTAAAGGAATTTATTTGATCATTTAATAATAAACCATTTATTTTTCTTCACCATTAGTTATTCATTAAATTTTTAATCTATTAGTACCATTTTTCACTATTAGGTACTCCAAATGATTAAGAAAATGTTTTTAAGACAACCTGAATTCATTTCTCTTTAGTTAGAGAACCTATTTTTTTGAACAATGTTTTCAAAGAAAATGTTTTTCTAAAAAGTCAAAATAAAATGTATATTTTCCTCAAAAAAAATTTAAAATTTATTTTTATTATATTTCCATTCATTAATGACAATAAACCTTTAAGTTTACTCCACTTCAGATATGTTGTACTGATACTGTAACACCCGAGATTTTTATGAGTAATATTTTGTTTTTATGTTATATATATATCATCAAAGGAATATTTCACTACACACTAGCTTGACTTACTTTACACGCAATCGCGAACTTCCTCGATAGCTTGCGTTGTGCGCAATACCGAGTTTCACTAAACAACGATATGCTATTAAAATATTATTAAAACTAGCCGTTATGAATAGTAATAACCACTATTTGAAATTTTATAAATTTTATTTTTCAAAATGGACTTCATTTCTGGATTCGGAATACCGAAATTAGCCTAGGGTGAAATTTTGGTATTTTTCTGAAAACTTTCAATTTTTGATGAATAGTGAAACCACTAAGTGGTAGGTTAAAAACTGAATTTTGTATAAAACTTAATTTTACCGTTTCTGTGAATGGAATTTCGAAAATCCGACAAACATGGTTGATATCAGTAAGTAAAATGTGGTTCAATGAGATAAAAATAATTTTTTGGTGAATAGTAACTTTTTACTTTTTTTTTTACCGCGGTTAATAGTAAATAGGGTAACTAAGGGTAAATATGATATTACTATTACCCTAACACATGTCCTAATTCTATTGGATAAGTGTAATTCGACCAAAAACAACCTTATGAATATAATATGACCATTTAGGTCCACTTGGATTAGATTATGACATTTAATATTATTTTATTTAATGAATAGTTAAAATAGTTAAAATCAAAGTTTAATAACTAAAACAATTTTAATATGGGGTTATACATAAGATAAATTCGACTATAAATATTCATTAGAAAGATAAAAATATTTCCTACATAATGATATTTTATTTATAATTTTTAGACTTTAAATAAATTAATTTATTTATGACACAACGATGATGCAGTAATTACCCTTTTAAGGAACTGTTAACATAATTGATGTTATAAATGCTCAAATAAATGTAATTTGAGACTTTTTATGAATTCCACTAATTTTCTAGGTTACTATGATATATTAGTGTTGATTTAAGCAACTTGGTTCGAACATATAATTCTGTTATGACTTTCACAAAAATCATATATCAAATAGTGTCAAAATTGACACAAAATAGTTTTTAAATCAAATATTATATTATTAATTGTTTTTTTTATTCCTAAAAATCTAAGGTTTGGCCAAATTACTTAGATAAGGATATATATATATTAATAATAAACAACTTGGGGTTCGTTTGTCATGTTATAGTAAGTGTATTAACCATATAGTGTAAGAAAACAAAAAGTCACGGTAAAAGTTAAATTATTTAACTTAGAGTTAAATCTAATTGATAAGGTTAAAATAATAACCTAAACTTGTCTAAATCCTATTGGTTGATATGATTTAGACCCATCCACACTTTATCTTCGAAATAAGACCCTTTGGAACCATTATAAACCGATTTTGACTTTAATATAAAATAATATTTTGAGATATTCTTAAGGTGCCCCTCTCCTCCCTTATAAAAGGACACCTCCTCCCCCTCCTCCTCACACCAATTTGAGCACTCAAGCTCGGACAACCCTTTCCAAAATCCCTTCTCCACTTCCCTAGAATAATCCTAGAGGTCCTGGTCTTCTTCAAAGACCAATCTTATTTCCCTAAGTGGAGGATTCTAAGAGGCGTTTCAAAGAAGAGGTAATATCCATTACCGATCTTTTCAATTTCTTTCTTCTTCAACTTCTTCTTCTTTAGTTGTTTCATGATAAAGTAATAACATCAGTATTAATTACATACTGATATGTTATTATAAATATGAAACAACCCGAATTAACCTTCTATACATCCTGCGGAAAAATGAAATCACCACGCGTGCGTACGTACGGAATACCGTCTCCACGCCGTAGTGTAATCTATTTTCCACCATCACCTTACAAGGATGGGTATAATGGTGTAATGAGTAACTATATATGATTATTATAAAGTGATATTGATACTGAAATAGTATAAATACAGTTAAATACAATTCCACGATCATGGGAACAATATCATCGCTCGTGCGTACGTACGGAATATCGTCTCCATGATGTGATGCGACTCGTTCTACATGATCATCATTAAATAGTAATTATATAAATGAATTGAATGAATAAATATGATATATTTTACACTAATACCATTATGGATATAAGGTATCTATAACCATAAAATAAGAATAAGAATTTATTCGGCAAAACACGCATAAGAACAAAAGGCAATAAAGACCCGAGTAACAAGTAACAATGAAATATTACTAATAAGAAGCTAAGAATATGACCATATATGATATCATATCAATATGTATGATTCTGGAATAAGTCAATAACATTATTTAAACCATTATACAGGAGATTCGGACACATACAAAGCAAATCGGACCTAAGGTAAGGGAAATATCACAATCTCATTTTTATCCGAGATTATTTATACTTTGAAATTTACTGGGGGGGTATTTTATCATCCACATCCATGTTTCCTCAATATGTAATATTATTTCTATTAACCTACAATTGTTTAAATCCTATTTTACCCTTCGGTGAGTTTTTAGTAAAAGATATGAAAGGAATCTTTTGTCGTTTCTCGTACGAGGTACTTTTTTAACTTTTCTGACAAAAGTACGAGAAGAATGTTTTTTTAACTTATACGACATGAATGGATTTTTAAAAAATTATTTCCAAGAAGATTCCTTTACAAGTTTTCAAGTTTATTTTTAATCAACTTCTTTTAGTTTAATGTTTAATGACATGTTAAGAAAGGAAAAATGTTTTTGAAGTAGAAAGGATATTTTCCTCAAGAATGGAGTTCAAATGTTTTATCAAAATTATTTTCCATCTAAGATAATATAGGGTTCTGTTTTTATCCCTATTATTACATTGATTTGATTATGTTTTGAGGGAATTATTTTTATGAAGTCATTTACCTTATATGATTTGTTTTATGATGTCATGATGTTTCAAGAATCCCATTTTTGTTACATGTGTTATGCGATGATGTATGATTTATGATTATGTGGAACACATAAGAAAGGATTCATTATAAGATGGGTGGGTCCTATATCTCCCTCCAATGCATTGGGTAAAGATTTATATCTCATGAGATAGACATGGCTGGAACGGAAGGTTATTTCAGTTCAGTGATACAGGACTGAAACGAGGAGTGAACTCGGTTCAGAAATGGACTTTGTCCGCTAAGATAGTCTTGGCAATGAGTCATGACTAACAAGAAATGATTTTCCATGATTATGTGTGTATGCCACAAAGTTTCAAGTTTTATGTTATGATTATGGGGATCTCATTTTCACTTCTATGATTTATTCCATGTTAAGATATTATGATCTCTTTTGTAGGTTAGGATTTTCAAGAAGATATGATATGATTTTTATTTCCGTTATTTACCCTTACTGAGCATTTGAGCTCACCCTTTTGTATGTTTTCTTTCCCCAGGTCAGGAAGAAGGTTATTAAGTAGGATATGCCAAAAAGGGAATCTATATATGATGAAATAAGTAGGAGGCAAAGTGGATGCTTTATGAACCAGTTGTTTATGTTTACGGATTTCTAAAGACACTATACCTATACGGTCCTTTCGTGGTTTTTGTTATATGTTGTAATATGTATGATTCAATTTTGAAGTATTAACAATGTATGTAAAGTATGGGTCATTATAGTTGGTATCATAGGAAAGGTATAGTCAACCTTTGGAAACTAGGATGTGAAAGCCTTAGTAGGAACCCTAAGGATAAGTCTAAGCATAGAACACAATCTAAGTGTTTTAGAAATGGCCATGAATAACCTAGGATAAGACCTTAAGCGTGAAAATTTTATTCTTGAATTATGTGGTTTTCCTATTATAATTAGTGTTGCTCACACTATTCTTCTTGGTTTTAGTCAATGGCTAGAACCCAAAGGAACCGTGTTAATGCGGAATGCGATGGGCAATGCAATGATTGTCCCCCTGAGAAACCAAATGATATGGGAGCTGGAATGCAAAATCTTGTAGCCATGCTCACACAACTTTCTCAAGCTATGAATCATGCAGGACTTCCAAACGAGCAAAGAAAGGAGCAACATTATGTTGAATCCTTCATGAGGCATCGTCCACCTTCTTTCAGCGGGTCTACTGATCCATTAGTTGCTAAACAATGGATTATTACTACTGAAAAGATATTTTCCATTCTTCAATGTTCTGAACATGATAAAGTAATCCTAGAAGTGTATCGTTTGGAAGGAGATGTTTATCAATGGTGGAATCTTATTAAGAATACGAGGCAAAGGGATGAAATTGAGTCCATGGAATGGGACGAGTTCAAGAACTTATTTTTCAATAAGTACTTCCCTCGTATTCTACAAACAAAGATGGAGAAAGAGTTTCTTGAACTGAAGAAAAGGGATGATGAATCTGTTGGTACCTATGAAGCAAATTTTATAAGACTTGCAAGGTACGCTTCTGGTATTATTATCCAACCTGAGAGTAAGATCGATCGATTCTTTAGTGGCTTAAAACCATGTCTTCGAAGGGCGTTAGCCATAAGGGACTTCAATAGCTACGAGGAAATCGTTCGATGTGCTCTCAAAGTCGAGATAGAGATTGGAGTAACCCATCAGTCATATGGGTTTGATAAGAAGAGGAAAATGGAATTCAAAGGAAAATATAAAGAGCACACTGAAAAGAAGATGAGCTTTCCCTTATGCTCAAAGTGTGGAAAGAAACATGGAGGGAGTTGTCTTAAAGGTACAAGTAAATGTTTCAAATGTGGAAAGGAAGGTCATCGGGCATTTGAATGCTGCGATAATGGGAAGAAGATGTTTAATGATGCAAACAAAGGAAGGGATACACAGAATGAACCTACTACACTTCGATGTTTCAAGTGAAAGGAGATGGGGCATTATTCCAATCAATGCCCAAATCCAAGGGTTGATGATGATGGTCGACGTCAACAAACTCTTAAGGCTAAAGACAAAGGAAAGTCACATGCAATTTCTATCAACGATGTGGAGTACGATAACAAAGTGGTGAAAGGTACACTTACCATCCACTCTAAAGTAGCAAATGTTTTATTTGATTCTGGATCCACCCACTCTTTTATTTCTGAATAATTTTCTAAGGGTATCACTGTATTACCTCAACAATTAGATGTTGAGTTAGCTGTGACAACACCTAATGGCACATCAATCGCATCAAAAGTTTATAATTCTTCTCCAATTGACGTTTGTGGGAAAGTGATTCCTGCAAATCTTGTGATCCTTACATTAGTGGAATTCGATGTGATTCTTGGCATGGATTGGCTTTGTTTATACGGAGCTCATATCAATTGCCAAAGAAGGGAAGTCACATTTCATATTCTAGATCAATCTATGATCGTCTATCAATGCAAGGATGAACATAACCTTCCAGTGGAAATTTCTTCCATTTTATGGGTATTGATTCCACTAAATGAAGGTTATTTATCTCAAATGGTTGGTGAGAAACTCGCGATTAATAATAATCCCATCGTACGAGAGTTTGATGATGTCTTTCCAGAGGAATTACCGGGTCTTCCACCAAATCGTGAAGTTGAGTTTTCAATAGAACTTGTACCAGGTGCTTTGCCTATTTCAAATACACCTTATAGAATGGCCCCAATTGAGTTGCAGGAATTGAAGAAGCAACTCCAAGAGAATCTTGATAAGGGATTCATACGCCCTAGTGCATCACCTTGGGGAGCACCTGTTCTATTTGTTAAGAAGAATGATGGATCAATGAGACTCTGCATTGATTATCGAGAACTTAACAAGATCACTATCAATAACAAATATCCTCTCCCATGCATTGATGACTTATTTGACCAACTACGTGGAGATCAATACTTTTCCAAGATTGATCTTCGTTCAGGGTATCATCAATTAAGGGTCAAAAGGGAGGATATACCAAAGACAGCTTTCCATATAAGGTATGGACACTATGAATTTATAGTCATGCCATTTGGTCTTACTAATGCCCCCGCTATCTTCATGGATCTAATGAATAGAGTCTTTAGAGACTATCTTGATCAATTAGTGGTAGTCGTTATAGACGATATTCTTGTCTATTCAAAGAACAAGGAAGAGCATGAATATCACTTGAGAATTATATTGAAGACCCTGAGAAAGGAGAGGCTTTATGCCAAATTTACCAAGTGTGAATTTTGGCTTCAAAAAGTTGCATTTTTGGGTCACATAATCTCAAAAGAGGGGATATCTGTGGATCCAACAAAAACAGAGGTTATCGAAAGATGGTCGAGACCAACAACATTAACTGAGATCCGAAGTTTTCTTGGTTTGGCTGGATATTATCGACGTTTTGTAAAAGATTTTTCACGATTATCTAATCCACTCACCAAGTTGACTCGGAAAGGAGTTAAGTTTGTTTGGACAGAGGAATGTGAAGAGAATTTCAAGGAGTTGAAAAGAAGGTTATCCAGTGCACCTGTGCTCACACTACCTTGTAGTGGAGAAAGGTTTGTGATCTACAGTGATGCATCCAAGAAGGGATTGGGGTGTGTTCTTATGCAAAATGATATGGTGATAGCTTATGCCTCACGACAGTTGAAAATCTATGAGCAAAATTACCCAACACATGATTTGGAGTTAGCTGTGGTAATCTTTGCATTAAAGATTTGGAGGCATTACCTTTATGGTGAAAGGTGTGATATTTATACTGATCATAAAAGTTTAAAGTATATTTTCACACAAAAGGAGCTGAATATGCGTCAAAGAAGATAGTTAGAGCTGATTAAGGATTATGACTGCTCAATCCATTACCACCCTGGGAAAGAAAACAAGGTGGAAGATGCGTTAAGTCAACAAGACCATGCTAGTTTATCCATGATGAGGATCACAAAAGATCCAATATTTATGGATTTACAAAGGATGGATCTTGGAATTATAATGGAAGGGGAAAAATCTTATCTTTCTCAAATGAATTTTCAACCATCTATACATAAGAAGATTAAAGAGGCACAGAAAGAAGATGTCGAGTTACAAAAGAAGTTGAGAAATGTTCCTGAATTCAACCTTGATTGTGATGGGATAATAAAGTTCAGGAATCGGGTTTGTGTTCCTCCCATCCCCGAATTAAAGAAGGAGCTGCTGGATGAGGCTCATAGTTCTTCATTCTCAATTCATCATGGAAGCACGAAGATGTATAGGGACCTGAAAGAGTACTTCTGGTGGGATGGAATGAAAAGAGATGTTGCTGAATATGTCTCTCGATGCTTGTTTTGTCAACAAGTTAAAGCTGAGAGATAGAAGTCTAAGGGGATGTTACAACCATTACCCATACCCGAATGGAAATGGGAAAACATCACTATAGACTTTGTCACAGGACTTCCTAAAACATCCAAAGGCAATAATGCTATCTGGGTCATAGTTGATCGTCTTACAAAGTCTGCACACTTCATTGCTATTAGAGAGGATTTCTCTCTAGATCAGCTTGCCAGGATATATGTAAAGGAAGTGGTAATATTGCATGGAGTACCACTTTCTATTATATCTGATCGGGATCCGAGATTTACCTCAAAGTTCTGGCGAAGTCTTCAGCATACTCTGGATACAGAGTTGAGTTTCAGCACTGCTTATCATCCTCAGACAGACGGTCAGTCTGAGAGAAAAATTCAAACCCTAGAAGATATGTTGAGAGCTTGCTCTATGGATTTCAAAGGAGGTTGGGATCAACACCTACCTTTGGTGGAATTTTCTTATAATAATATCTTTCACTCCAGTATTCAGATGGCTCCTTATGAAGCTCTCTATGGAAAGAAATGCAGGACTCCAACTTGCTGGGATGAAGTTGGGGAAAGAAAGCTATTAGGACCTGATCTCGTTGATGAAATGGCAGAAAAGGTCAGATCTATTCAACAACACATAAGAGCAGCTCAGAGTCGACAGAAAAGTTATGCCGACAACCGAAGAAAAGACCTAGAGTTTGAAGTGGGTGATAAAGTGTTCTTACGAATATCTCCCTGGAAGAGGGTTATGAGATTTGGAAAGAAGGGGAAGTTGAGCCCTAGATATATCGGTCCTTTCGAAATACTGGATCGTGTTGGGAAGGTAGCTTACCGATTAGCGCTTCCACCGAATCGCTCTCAAGTTCACGATGTGTTCCATGTATCTCTCCTGAGAAAGTACATACCTGATCCTTCACATGTACTCAACTCAGAAGTTGTACCGCTGGAGTAAGATCTTTCTTATGAAGAACAACCGATAGAGATTCTGGATCGTAGCAAAAAAGTCCTACGAAACAAGACCACTCGATTGGTGAAAGTTTTATGGAGGAACCACCAACTTGAAGAAGCTACATGGGAGCTTTAGGATATGATGAGGGAGAAGTATCCTCATCTGTTTGTTACAAAGTGACGAATTTGGAGGGCGAAATTCTTTTTAAGGGGGGTAGAATGTAACACCCGAGATTTTTATGAGTAATATTTTGTTTTTATGTTATATATATATCATCAAAGGAATCTTTTACTACACACTAGCTTGACTTACTTTACACGCAATCGCGACCTTCCTCGATAGCTTGCGTTGTACGCAATACCGAGTTTCACTAAACAACTATATGCTATTAAAATATTATTAAAACTAGTCGTTATGAATAGTAATAACCACTTATTGAAATTTTATAAATTTTATTTTTCAAAATGGACTTCATTTCTGGATTCGGAATACCGAAATTAGCCTAAGGTGAAATTTTGGTATTTTTCTGAAAACTTTCAATTTTTGATGAAAAGTGAAACCACTAAGTGGTAGGTTAAAAACTGAATTTTGTATAAAACCTAATTTTACCGCTTCTGTGAATGGAATTTCGAAAATCCGACAGACACGGTTGATATCAGTAAGTAAAATGTGGTTCAATGAGATAAAAATAATTTTTTGGTGAATAGTACCTTTTTACTTTTCTTTACCGCGGTTAATAGTAAATATGGTAACTAAGGGTAAATATGATATTACTATTACCCTAACACATGTCCTAATTCTATTGGATAAGTGTAATTCGACCAAAAACAACCTTATGAATATAATATGACCATTTAGGTCCACTTGGATAAGATTATGACATTTAATATTATTTTATTTAATGAATAGTTAAAATAGTTAAAATCAAAGTTTAATAACTAAAACATTTTTAATATGGGGTTATACATAATATAAATTCGACTATAAATATTCATTAGAAATATAAAAAGATTTCCTACATAATTATATTTTATTTATAATTTTTAGACTTTAAATAAATTAATTTATTTATGACACAATGATGATGCAGTAATTACCCTTTTAAGGAAATATTAACATAATTGATGTTATAAATGATAAAATAAATGTAATATGAGACTTTTTATGAATTCCACTAATTTTCTAGGTTACTATGATATATTAGTGTTGATTTAATCAACTTGGTTCGAACATATAATTCTGTTATGACTTTCACAAAAATCATATATCAAATAGTGTCAAAATTGACACAAAATAGTTTTTAAATCAAATATTATATTATTAATTGTTTTTTTTATTCCTAAAAATCTAAGGCTCGGACAAATGACTTAGATATGGATATATATATTAATAATAAACAACTTGGGGTTCTTTTGGCATGTTATAGTAATTGTATTAACTATATAGTGTAAGAAAACAAAAAGTCACGGTAAAAGTTAAATTATTTAACTTAGAGTTAAATCTAATTGATAAGGTTAAAATAATAACCTAAACTTGTCTAAATCCTATTGGTTGATAGGATTTAGACCCATCCCCACTTTAGCTTCGACATAAGACCCTTTGGAACCATTATAAACCGATTTTCACTTTAATATAAAATAATATTTTGAGATATTCCTACGGTGCCCCTCTCCTCCCTTATAAAAGGACACCTCCTCCCCCTCCTCCTCACACCAATTTGAGCACTCAATCTCGGCCAACCCCTGCCAAAATCCCTTCTCCACTTCCCTAGAATAATCCTAGAGGTCCTGGTCTTCTTCAAAGACCAATCTTAGTTCCCTAAGTGGAGGATTCTAAGAGGCATTTCAAAGAAGAGGTAATATCCATTACCGATCTTTTCAATTTCTTTCTTCTTCAACTTCTTCTTCTTTAGTTGTTTCATGATAAAGTAATAACATCAGTATTAATTACATACTGATATGTTATTATAAATATGAAACAACCCTAATTCACCTTTTTTCCATTCTACGGAAAAATGAAATCACCGCGCGTGCGTACGTACGGAATACCGTCTTCACGTCGTGGTGTAATCTATTTTCCACCATCACCTTACAAGGATGGGTATAATGGTGTAATGAGTAACTATATATGATTATTATAAAGTGATATTGATACTAAAATAGTATAAATACACTTAAATACAATTCCACGATCATGGGAACAATATCATCGCTTGTGCGTACGTACGGAATACCGTCTCCACGATGTGACGCGACTCGTTCTACATGATCATCATTACATAGTAATTATATAAATGAATTGAATGAATAAATATGATATATGTTACACTAATAACATTATTGATATAAGTTATATACAACCTTAAAAGAAGAATAAGAATTTATTCGGCCAAACACGCATAAGAACAAAAGGCAATGAAGACCCGAATAACAAGTAACAATGAAATATTACTAATAAGAAGCTAAGAATATGACCATATATGATATCATATCAATATGTATGATTCTGGAATAAGTCAATAACATTATTTAAACCATTATACAGGAGCTTCAGACAAGTACAAAGCAAATCGGACCTAAGGTAAGGGAAATATCACAATCTCATTTTTATCCGAGATTGTTTATACTTTGAAATTTACTGGGGTGTATTTTATCATCCACATCTATGTTTCCTCAATATGTAATATTATTTCTATTAACCTACAATTGTTTAAATCCTATTTTACCCTTCGGTGAGTTTTTAGTAAAAGATATGAAAGGAATCTTTTGTCGTTTCTCGTACGAGGTACTTTTTTGACTTTTCTGACAAAAGTACGAGAAGAATGTTTTTTTTAACTTATACGGCATGAATGGATTTTTAAAAAATTATTTCCAAGAAGCTTCCTTTACAAGTTTTCAAGTTTATTTTAATAAACTTCTTTTAGTTTAAAGTTTTATGACATGTTAAGAAAGGAAAAATGTTTTTGAAGTAGAAAGGATATTTTCCTCAAGAATGGAGTTCAAATGTTTTATCAAAATTATTTTCCATCTAAGATAATATAGGGTTATGTTTTTATACCTATTATTAAATTGATTTGATTATGTTTTGAGGGAATTATTTTTATGAAGTCATTTACCTTATATGATATGTTTTATGATGTCATGATGTTTCAAGAATCCCATTTTTGTTACATGTGTTATGCGATGATGTATGATTTTTGATTATGTGGCACACATAAGAAAGGATTCATTATAAGATGGGTGGGACCTATATCTCCCTCAAATGCATTGGGTAAAGATTTATATCTCATGAGATAGACATGGCTGGAACGGAAGGTTATTTCGGTTCAGTGATACATGACTGAAACGAGGAGTGAACTCAGTTCAGAAATGGAATTTGTCCGCTAAGATAGTCTTGACAATGAGTCATGAATAACAAGAAATGATTTTCCATGATTATGTGTGCATGCCACAAAGTTTCAAGTTTTATGTTATGATTATGGGGATCTCATTTTCACTTCTATGATTTAATCCATGTTAAGATATTATGATCTCTTTTGCAGGTTATGATTTTCAAGAAGATATGATATGATTTTTATTTCCTTTATTTACCCTTACTGAGCATTTGAGCTCACCCTTTTGTATGTTTTCTTTCCCCAGGTCAGGAAGAAGGTTATTAAGTAGGATATGCCAAAAATGGACTCTAGATATGATGAAATAAGTGGGAGGAAAATTTGATGCTTTATGAACCAGTTGTTTATGTTTCCCAGTTTCTAAAGACATTATACCTATATGGTCCTTTCGTGGTTTTTTTATATGTTGTAATAAGTATGTTTAAATTTTGAAGTATTAACAATGTATGTAAAGTATGGGTCGTTATAGATACCATCTTTATTCTTCCTCTAGATAGTTAATGATTTATTTAAAAAGGATAGTATTAACATTTACTTACTTGATTCCTTTTAGTACCATTGGAATAATAAATTTCCTATTATTATTATACATTAAAATTATCTTAAATATTTATATTATTTATTACGGATAATTTTTTTGCCTCAGCCATATACCATTTTTACGTACAGTGTTTACTTTGACAGTTATTTGATTATCTATCGAAATATTGATAAATACATTTTCTTTATCAAAAAATGATATTTGATACGGGATATTTTTTATTAATTAAATTGATTATTAGATATGAGGAACTTTTTGAAAATAAAGTGATAGTTGGGACCGAACTTTATATAGCTCCTTGATGTATTGACTGGTTCTCATGAAAAAAACATGTTTTGAAAATTAAATGGGTTTCTACCTATAGTTTTAATCTATATTGTGAAATTAATTTATTTTATAGGTTTTTATCTTCCTCATACATGACGTCCAATAATTAATCATTGAATTTATTTTGATTTAGTATTTTTTATCTATGAGATTTTGACAATATTAAATTCTATGGATGCATTTCATTCTCAGTTTATTGATTTAATGGAATTTGTGTCTAGTTATTTACCTTTCCATATTTATTATGGGTTATCAAGTTATATAAATTGATTTTTTTCAATTTATTATATTTTCATATTTTTTATTCGCCCATTTTGTTGATTATATGGAATTTTTGTTTAGTTATTACCTTTCCATATTGAATATTCTCAATGAATAATTACTTTTCATGCAATACTTACACTTACAGAGCATTTGAGATCAACCGTATTATGTTTCCATTCCCCAAGAATCTAAGAAATTTACTAATAAATCTAATCAAGTTTATTCTAATTGGTAATAAGTTAATCCTCAAAGGGTAAAAAATAAGGTTATAACTATTGTATTCATTTGTAATATAGGAATCATGTTTATATCTGGAATAGAAAGACTGCTAAATTGTAAATTCCTTGGGGAAGCTATTTATTTATATCATATGAAATTATAATGGTATCATGACACCGACTCTGGGATACTGGGGTAGGGATGTTACAATTGGGATATTCACCCACTGAAGGGAAGTTATTGGGATATGTCTTCATGCTTATTGGATATTTCCAATAATATGGGCCCACACTTAGTAGCGGATAGAATATGTCAGGTATACTTAGTCTAAGTGGGTATATATTCCTCATTATGTTATTAATTTTATACCTGGATAACAAAAATTGAACTATCCTTTATTAGACATGATATATGAGGTGATTCCCACTATGTTATTAAAAAACATTTCATAAACCATATTCCCATATTTATATGATGAATTCACATATGCCTTACCTTCATTTAAAGTAATTCAATGAAATTATTTAGATTATGTACCTAACATATCAAATTTATTCTCATAACATGAGGATATTTACATTTTATTTGAAGTATAAATTAAATAATTGGATTAAAAAAAATATACAATAATACACTCATTCTTATAATATACTGAAAATATTTTTTTTCAAAATATATATTCCCCGCATTGAAAAATAACTTAAGGGGCACATTAAATGTTTTATTAAAAAAATGATTTTTATTTTATGAAAAAAGGAATTTTTTAAAGACACACTAAACATTATGCCTCACAATGATTTTTTAAATCCTAGAATAAGTTTGAATATTTTATGAAGGGTTATGGAGAGGTAACAAATCATTCCTAAACATGATTTTTAGTGGGACCTTTAAAATGAAATCCCCAAATAATTATTATAAGTATCTGGAAGGTATTTTTGAGAAAAACAAACATAGAAACCCTCAACTTTTTATGATAATCCTCCAAAATCTAGTGGGATGCGGACTCTTAGGGAGGAATAAATCCTTAAAGAGAAACTTATATCCCTCAGTTGTAAGATTTATGATACTGATCTTAGTAAGGTCCAAGATATTAATTTTATTAACCTTGTGTTAAAATGTTATTATAAACATGACCATATAACTAAATAATTCTTAAATAATACTTCTATAAAGGATGTGATTCTTCGAGGATCACTAACAGAGGTCAATTATATGAACTCTCATAATTCATAGTACAAAAATACTTTCACTCCATGGTGAAATGAACATTGAGGATTCTATTAGTATGATAATTAGTAATTGAGTCTTCCATAAGGCTCAAACACCTACACTCTAAAAAAATTTCAAACCCATGACCTATTTAAATCCCAACTAGTCCAATTATAAGGTATCCTAGTCAAATTTCAACAACATGTTTGATAACCAATCCAAAACCTAAATATACTCTTATTATAAACAAACTGGAACAAACCTCCACCCAGTCTATTCATGTCCCATTACTCCATTAACAATTCATGTAATTAGATAAAATAAATTCAAATGTTCTTTCTCTTAAACATGTATTGTAAATTATTAAAACAAGTAAGTCACATATATCCACCAAATATGTAACTTCTACAGAATTACAGAGGGAATATAGTTTCACACAATTCTCTATTGAACATCTTAAAGTCATTTCCATATTTAGAATTGTGAAATTATTTTAACAATATAGGTCAACCATTCCTAAAACATCTAAAATGTTTAACTCTATTGATAATTCAAAAGAAAAATAATATTATTAAAATAAAAATAATAATAATGTGTTGGAGCCACTATCTTCTCTATTAATACAATAAGTTTCTTCATTACCTCAAAAAATGAGATAAATACCATGATATGTTGAAAATAGAATTAATGGATATTTTTTCTCAAGTAAAAAATAATATCCTCCTTATCAATGAAATCTAAAACATGCATACACATTATAATTACCTTAAGGTCATATTTACATTTAAAATGAATTTACATTATTTAAACTAAATCCTTTTGGCTATAATATGTTCACTCTAATTTAGGGAAACACTCCTCTTATGTTGTAAGACTCTAATTGTTGATACAGTAATGTATAAAAGGTATGGAAAATATTTTCATGTAATTATGTGATCTAGGATATATTGTTATCTTATTTCCATATGTCATGTATTTTTAGTTATTTATTAAGGAGATATAATTCACTTATACTACTCTTCAGATTACTAATCATTGTATCCAAGTTCCTAATGGTATCTTAAAATATGTTCACATAAAATTTAGAAACATCATCTACCTTGTTGACTTCATTATCCTTGGAAATCATCTAATAATTGGAATTAGGGAATAAATTCTTGCCATACATAGTTTACCTTCATATCATTAATCAAATAGGTAATATATTTAAGGAATGGTGATATAACCATAACCTTTGGGAACATATGTTATAATCTAAACATTTATAATGAAATCACTAAAATTGGGAATGATAAGGATTCTCATAAGGTAAATTGAATATTTTTAGTTGAAATTGGACATAAATAACATCGATGTATTTTTTAATTATGTTTAACTCAAGAATAGATCGATTTTAATTCTTAACATGATACAGATTTGTCTCTCTAGCTTTTAATCTCTTTTATATAATTCCTATTGTGATTATTTAGGATCATCAATAAAAAATCATTTCAGGAAAACTTAAAATTGGAGTATCTACCCATTCTAAAAAATTACCTAGAAAATATAGATGTTGAAACGTCTTTTCTAAAGTATCCAAATATATATATAATTCTAGAAAATGAAACATAGTTAAATTCTAATTCCTAATCATATTATATAAATTTTAACTAACCAGAGATTGAATACAATGTCTTACCTTCCTTTCTCAAGTATAAATTTTTATAGTAGAACCAAACCATTATTATTGTTATTTCTTATTCCCTATAATCCAATCAAAATATAATTATTATTAATTTCCTAATCATACATAAAAATAAAATTAGATAGATCAAGTCTGATATTCCTATGATTATCCCTCTAATTAAAACCTTATGAGTTTTTATTAAACTGATTCAGAACCATGATTCCAAACCCAATGTAGACTCAATCATAATCCCATAGATGTGGTCTGAAATGATCTCTATAATTTAGTGAAAGTTGAAATTTTAAACCACATTTATGAGAGTTAGTGGGAAAGAAAATTTCAGTTTGTTCCTAAGAAATCAAAAATTATTATGATAACTAATTAGGATGGTGATTTTCTCCTCATAAGGATGAGTATTGAATGGAGAGTGTGTACTGGTTATAGGATGTTGCATTCATGTGCCAAGAAATATCATTTTATTTTTCCCTTCATTGATCAATTTCTTGACCAAGTTACCAGAAATGATTTATATGCCTTCCTATATGGATATTATGGGTATAATAAAATTTATTATTCCTTATTTTGACAAAATGAAACAATATTAATCTATTTATTTGTAACATTTACCTTCAAGTTCATGATCATAAGGTTGTGTAATCCCCTTGGTACCTACCAACAGTTCATTATAAGAGTCTTATATTACATATTTTAGGATTTTATATATGTATATATGGGTGAAAAATCCATATTTGGGAATATATTGGAGGAAGTATTATAAATTTTGAGAGGTTTTTTCAATGATACAAGGATTTGAATCTCATCCAAAATTAGTAATATCTCATTTCATGGAAATGGAAGGACTATCCCTCAGGATAATTTTCTTTGGTAGGGGAATCAAGGTTGATAAAGCTATAGTAGCTGCAATTCTTCACCTTTCCTCTCTAATAAATCTCAGTATGAGTGAGGTCCTTCTTAGGATATTCTAGTTTCTATGTAAGGTTAATTAGGAACTTAAATTCCATTAAACGACCCCTTTTTGATCTAATTGTGAAAATGCTCCTTTAAAATGGATAGAAAAATGTGAGTAATCCTTCTCATTTAATGACCTAGACCAAATTATCCTAGATCTAGTGCATTAACTTATTACATTGGCATATATTAAAGTAATTTCATCCTGATGGACCAAAAATTGTATCAATTTTGGAAAACACATATCAATAGATAATATCTATTTTACATTGGGAATAGAAAATGAAATATAGTAAAAAAAGAAAAAATGATATGAATCCTTGAAAAAAAATTAAAGGATTCATCTTATTAACCTAGCAAAAGGAAAAAAAATAATTCTAAGCTAAAATGGTCAATAAGGGTTAAGTACAGCTGAAGCTATCATCAACCAATAAAGTATAATCAACATATTATGGTAAAATAATGCACACGCATTACATTTAAATAACATGAATGCATTCATAGATAAGTAATAATAAATATTCAAAGGTAAATAACCAAAACACATGGAATTTAATCAATAACTTCATCATAATATGAAAAGAATAAAATATGGTCAAATAATTCCATATAAATAGTCACATGAGCTTGAAACATTACCTTAAATATTATAACTATTTGAAAAAAACATAGAATATTAATAATGATTAATCCATAATTTTGGAAATCTAAACTATCAAGATATTTCCTCAAGAAAGTTACTTTCATGATTTATCTTCAAGGTAGTATAAGCCTATGGGTAGAAACCAGTCTAATTTGATCAACTAATTCATCTCATGAGACTACCGATGCATCGATGGGATTACATTAACCATCCCCAAACTCGTGTCATACCTACCCAAATAATTCGTCATTTATAAAATAATCTATTTAACTCATTAAAATTTTCCTTATCATCAAGTACCTATATTTTGAAAATGATACAGATTTATCAATATTCCCTCAGTTAATAAAATAATATTCAAAGTGAACACTGTATGTAAAAAAATTTATAAGGTTTAGTAAATAATATTATTATTAAAATAATAATATGTATGTCTATTTCAAGTGTAATGTACAATTAAAAATTATTTCAATAATGTAATTTCTCCAATAGAATAGTAAAAATCACAAAAGAAAGCGAGATTTCACATTAACTCTTACCACTCCGTAATTCTCAAGTCAAATCCATTTAGAAGAAATAATTCAAAGTCAAAATAAAAATAAAAAGAGTAATGATGTATTAATGAAATTAAATGTAAAATGGTAAGTATATACCCCATATAAAGGAAACATGTAGAATAATAATACAACATTCCACAATGAAATGAATTTTAGACGAAATCAATTACCTTATGCTCTATTTTGATTGTATATTATTTCACCAACATTATAGTTTTTATTTAAATATTATTAAATTATAACATAACTATATTAATATGAATAATTTTATATGTTGTATTTTCATAACATCTTATCCCCATTCATTAATTTCCATTCATTATTTTCATTAGTTCAGGTGTTAATGTCTTTCTTTGTGTGCGTGTTTTTCATTAAAGATCTAGGTATTGAAGTTATTATGTAGTTTCAAAGCATAAAAAATAATAATAATTAAATAATTATCATATTAATACATTAATTATACTTTTAAGATCACTCCATAATTATGGTTATTAAAAATAAATTGTTTTATGATCATAGAGATTGTAGGTTGTTTGTACACATGAGTAACATTTCCATTTTTCACCAATCATTATAAAAATGAGGTATGTAATATTTTAAATTTCCATAATTATAATAATATAATAACCTAAAAATATAAAATATAATCTATTTATATATTTGATCCAATTAGTGTGGGGATTAAAGCAGAGTCACATCGCTTCATGAAAGTTGTAGTCCACACATACATAAACAATATTATCATCATTTTGTGAGTGAAAAGAAAAGAAATAAAATGATATATATTATCTTTATATGATTATAAATATGTCTCAAATTTCATTATTATTTTATTTTAATCACATATAATAATTAAATATATCTTTATCACCTTCCATGTGAAGCATTAGTGAAAAATGAATAATGTCACTTCATAAGGTGGCAGTCCACCTTACACCTGGATGAAATTATCTTATCACCTATAGAATAGAAGGTAAATATATATATATGATATATTTACTATATATGTTTTATATTATATCAATATCACATATATACTTTTATCTGTCATCTTACCCAACCTTAAAAGGTGGAAATAAAAAAACAAAAGACATTAGTTCGTGAGGTGATGGTCCTCCGTACACATGAATGATGAATTTGTAACCCATTTATGGAAGTGCATATGATTTTAAGTCATGAAAATATTATAGAATAATAAAAATATATTTAATATACTATGGTTATTATATCATCTTTTTTTAATTAAAACTCTATGTGGTGGATAAATAAGTAAAATAAATACGCTCATTGAAGAACATTACCTCTTCCTTGGGTGTCCTCCTTAGGTTTGAACTAAAGTCTTTATAGGATGGATTTATGAACAAAATAAGGATTCTATGATGAGTTGATGGACTTTTTTAAGTTATTTGGGAATTTATATTTTGATCCTAGGTGGTGTGAAGGTGTGAAGAAATTAATGGAGTGAGTTCACTTTTATAGTTGAGGTGGACTGCCATTCTTGTAAATAAAAAAATGTATTGACTATAGGGAAGTCAATATTACCTAAATTGGTTACAAAATTGATAATTAAAGTTTTTAAGGGATTATGTGGTCTATAAACACCAACAACATACAATGAAAAATATTTTATAAATTATTTTCCTTAACTTCAATGTTTCCTTATTTTTATCATTTGGGATTTTCACTATGGTAACAAGTTTTCTTACCTAGGAAATTTAACTTTTAAGACTAAATTAAAGTGATAATTTTTAGACAATTAAAAACTACATATTCTAAATATAAAACCAATTATATCAAATAATAATCCTATGTGTTTGGAAAATATATTTTAATAAAAAGTGCATGATTGTAAAAAACACTACATTAACTTTAACTATGCTAAGAGAGTTTTTAGTATTTTGGGAAAAATTATTCACTCTAAATGAAAAATTGGTATATTTAGATAAAATATATTATATTAATTATAATTATAATTAAATCTAAAGAAAATATAATTTTTATTAATTTTAAATCATTTAATAAAATATAATATATCATAAAATAACATTAATATCAATATTGACATTATTCATTTAAATTGAATTTAAATAATTCAAAAAAATAATGGAATTAGAATATATAGTTTTCATACATATTTAAAATGACATTTATATCTAAAAATATTATTTAAAAAATTAATTAATTCAATTTACTTCACTTTTAATATTTTAAATATCTTTTATTTTATTTAATTATTGACTAAGTAATTATTACTGTCAAATTTATTATAAATTTAATGAAATTATTTCATCTTCATAAATCTAAAATACTTTATAATAATAATAATAATAAAATTTATATTTTGAAATAATAATTATAACTTAAAATAGGTTGTTTTTGTCCCTATCCCAAAGCATTATAGATATTAAAAATATCAAAAGTATCTTTTTTGTCTTTTTCATTACTTAACTTAATTTGTGGGAAATATTCAAAGGAAAGTCGAAAGTAATTTCCATATTTACTATAATATGATACATAAGTGGAAATAAATTCATTAAATAAATTTTAATTTCTTATTTAAGTCAATTTCACTCTTATGTTATTAGTTTAACCTCATAGTAATCTTATTTTTACCTTTACTAGGGTGAATAATTTTAAATATTTTTACAATTCATTATCATGAAAAAATAAGTCAACCTTATTAAAAATATAAATTATTCTATTTCCAAATGTGGAATCCTTTTTTACAAATTCAATTCATTAAATTTATAAATTGTAATTTAAAATTAATCCAACAGACATAATGAGAAAGCGTTTTTTAATGTGAAAATGTTCAAACTTTTACAAAGTTTTCATATGTAAATTCAACCTGAAATTGATTGAAATTACCTAAATTGGATTAAATAAAATAAATTTTAACTAATGTTAAATTAAAACCAAATAAAAATATAATTTAACATTATAAATTACTTATAAAATTTTTTTTTTTCAATTAAATGCAATATTTTTCACAATTCATCAAAAAATGAAATGTTTCAGGAAAATCACAAAAAATTAATCCTATAGTAATTTCAATATTACAATTTATAAAATGATTTTATTTTTTTCATATCAATTTTCTCAATATAATAAAAATTAATTTTATATTATGTGTGAAAATCGTGACCAATCCTTATTTTTTTAAAAATAGTTATTTTCAAAACACATTTTGTTTGATTTTAAATTATTCTTATTTTTTTATTAATCAATTGATAACCATTTTTCTCATAATTTTTTTGGTATAATTAATACCCACCAAATAAATGTACGGGTTATAACTATTATAATGATATTTTAATAATATCTCTCATTTGGTTTAGATTCTTTTTTTCATAAAATGCAAGCTAAACCGAGTGTTGCGTGTAACACAAGACAAACTTAGTGCTGCATGAAATGAAACTAAACTCTCTTTTGTGTATAACATACTCTATCAAATAAGATGTTATTATTTTCAAGTTTTTTTTCTATTACATTCTCCCCGCCTTAAATAAATTTTTCCCTAGCAATTTAATCTTGATCTTTGTAATTAGGGGTTTTATATTTTGATATACCATTGTTGAAAACCCCCATATTGTAAAGGGGGTAAATAAAATATCTTATTAATAAGAAAGAAAATAAAATTTCAAGTTAAAATAGAATAAAAAAACTAGGTTTCCAAGTTGGAAAACATATATGGGAAAATAAAACTTTGACATTAAGGAAAATGAGAAATAATTATACAGAGGCATTGAAGTCATTGATAAAAAACAAGTGATTGATCTATGGAAAGATAAGGGCCTAAGACCTAAATTTTTGATGATCTAAAATACTATATGATTTATCAGGTATGAATGTAATAGGATAAAATTTTTGTTTCATGATATTTTTCTAATGTTGGGTAATTATTTTACTATATAAGAATATAAAGAAACATACTCGATAAGTTTCAAATTTATAATCATAATTTCATCCTTTGGTTATGCATTGATTAATTTTCAGTTCCTTCCTTACCCTTAGAAATTAATATCTAAAAATAAATTTTTTATGACATAAGTATTGAAATTCACTTTTAATGGATCATAAGAACCACAAAAGAGTGATAATTAATTATTTCAGTATCTAACTATTTTACAAAAGCAATATAGTTGGAATAATTTATCCAATATGCATAAATCACCATATGGTAAAGTAATAAATTAATCATTAAAATATCATCCAATTTTAAACATAAACCATTTCATAAATGGTTATCCTTATAACCCTTCTATAATATTATCATCCAAAACATTATAAATAAGAATAATTAATTTCTAAAATGATATTATATTTAATATATTAATAAGATAAAACATCTTTTAATTGTCGCATACCAGACATGTAAATACCTACATCATGTATTCTCTTGAAACATGGTGATAACCAGAATTAGAAAAAAACAATATTGAAAAATGCATGTTTACTTATTCCTTAAATAAAACAAAAATTATTGTATATATTCCTTTACTATATAAATGTTGTTACCTCTATCAAGGATACCATTAACCACTTTTTCATCTAATTATTAATCAGTTCCAAAGTAGTCATAATTCTCCCATTTAATTTATCCATATCAATTATCTCTTCATTCCAACATTTATTATATCATCATCGAAAACATATTAAAGGTTATCTTTCCCTAAGTCATGTGTTTTCCAAGAATTTTAACTTGGTAGTGAATTTTTTTCATAGTCATTGGTAACATTCAAAATATAACTTCAAATCCTTAATAAAAAAAGGTAATGTAGTACAATCCTAATATATTTCATATTAAATATGATGAGAATATCATTAATAAAATAATTTTAGAGAAATTTTCATAGGTCCAAATATAGAATCACATTAATCATTCCACTTTCGTTGTATCAGTAGTGTAAGCATAGCCTTCATCTCTTAGATTATTCTGAGGTATTTTCCATTGACACTTGGGAATTTAATTTCATAGTGTTTCATTTCACTATAGTTGAAATAATAAATAATAGCCTTTTATTTATTCACTTTTCATTATTTTTCCTGGTGACCATTTTCTCTACAAATAAAACAAACTCCCAATCTTTTCAAGAAATGCCTAGGGTAATTCATTCCATAGTTATCACATGTGGGAAAATCATTATTTTTTTATCCGCTTTAATTTTTTATATGTCTCCATCTTCTTCTATTTGTTACCTTTTAATTGGTATGACTTAGATAATTCTTTATCTATCTTGATAGAACATAAAACTATTTCATCATATGAAGAAAACTTTTGATAGACCTGATCCCATTAGAGACATGACACAACACGTTCAAATAAATGGTCAATAATACACTGCATGTTTTAAATGTAGTCTATTCTATACCTAGTTAACCATTTAAAGGTATCTTCATATTCATCAATACTTTATCCTTTCTCTTTCATTAAGATAATTAAATTTTGGTTCAACATAGTTTTTTTATCTTGACGGAAATATTTTTCAATGGATATATCCTTAATAGAATCATATTTCACGAGTTATAATTTCTTTTCCTCTCTAGTATTCTGGATAAAAAACATTTTATTATCATCATAAACTTTGAGGCAATACGGTGAAATTGTATCCTTTATATTTTCATCACATATTAATAATATAGATACCTTCTCTGTAGACTTAATAGATATCTAATATTCCATTAGATCATTAGTACCACTAACTAATGCGGGCCTTTATCATATAATTCAATCCCACATAGGATAATCTTGATTTTGAATAGGTTTCTCTATCCGAGAAATAATATTTTTCATAACCGGATTAAGTTGTCCTAATATTTCCATAACTCTCTAACTTCCAATACCAGCTTTATTATCTTCATCATTTGAAAAATCTCTTCATTGGCCATGAATATTGATACCCTTCTTCTTTCTAATACCCATTTATAAACAATGGAATATACTGTATTAGCTAATGAAATTATGAATTTTAAATCGTAGTATATAATCCTAAATATTGTTTATAATGTATGATAAATTAACACGTATTCATTTTTCTTCTCACAATCAAAACATTTCTTTCTTTAGGGGTATTTTATTTTCATATCAGTCATAGTGGTTCATAAATAAATGGTGGATTGTACTAATAATATCCCCTAGGAGTGTCAAACCATGTTCATGGTGATGCCTAGTATCAACCACTCGGTGATGATAGAGTCGATGACAATGCATCCTTTTTAGAGTAATTATCCATAAGTAAAACTATTCCACAACCATTTCCACATATAGAAGACAAATAGGGATTTAGTGAAAGGAAAAACCATATAATCTATGCCATACCAAATCTTTTGGAAGTTGTTCTATATTTATCCTCAAAGTATATCATGGGTTTATTATCCTTAATCAATGTTTTTCCTATATTTGGATCCTAATATTTCTATTAAAATTCCTTCAATAAAAAGTGTAATGATCGCAACTCTTCCACCCCATATCCATTGCCTTACATTATTACATTGTTATAGATATACAGATTTTTATCATAGATAATTGAAAATGTTAGAAGTTTTTTAAAACCAAGTACATATAAGATAACTATTTTATAGTGATAATATAAAATAAAACATAGTACATAACAAAATAAAATGATCATCATCACTGAAAAAAAATTCAAATGATTCATCTTCAGAAACTAAGGATATGAAACAAAATAAGGGTGATCTCAAATTCTCCTTAAGGGTTAAGTAAGTAGATGTTATCATGAATAAATAAATAATAATCAAATAGGGAAATGTACATGAATGAAATAAAATCCATTTAAATAACCTAATTTTTTTTAATATATAAGGAATAATCAATACAGAAAGGTAAATAACTAAAACACGTTCTACATTATTAATAACTTGAGCATAATTTTCTAGGTATAAAAGATGGTAAAATAATGATATACAAATAATCACATGGTAATGAAACCTAGACATGTATATTATAACTAATATAATAATCACATGAAATTTCAATAAGGATGGAATGAATAATTTCATACATATGAACTATCAAGATGTATCCTGAATAAATTTAATATCATGATCTATCCTCAAGATAGTTTAATTTTGTGGTTAAAAACCTATCTAATTTGGCCAACTACTTCATCTCATGATACTAATAATTTATCAAGCGGTTTAAATTACATAATCCAAAACATGTATCATACCTATAAAAATTATTCCTCATACATCGAATAATCAATTCAATTCATAAATAATGTTCCTTATCATCAAGTCTCTTAATTTAATACATGATACTGATTTATCAATATTTCACCACATAATCAAATAAAATTCTAAGTGAACATAATATGTAAAAATGTTATAATATTTATCAAATAATAATATTCATAACACAAAAATATGGATATCTATGAGAAATTTAATTTCAAATTTCAAATTATTACAATAATGTTATTTTTTTCTAGATAAAGTTAACAATCACAAAAGAAAGTGATATTTCAAAATAACTCTTACCACTTATTTATTTTAAATTAAAATACCCTTAAATGAAATAATTCAAAGTGAAACTAAAAATAAAATTAATAATGAATTATTCATGATATTAAAAATCAAATGGGAACTATATACACTGTATAAATGAAATTATGTGTGAAACATTATAATACGCCTCAATGAAATTAAATTGAGATGAAATCCCTTACATCCCACTTTATTTTTATTTTACATTATTTAACATCCAATATAGTTCGTTTATACATGTTATTAACTTATTCCATAACCATATTAATGTTTATAATATCATATATGATTCTTTTATAACATCTTTCCACTCATTCATTAATTATCATTAATTATTTTCATTATTTTGGGTGTTAATTTCCTTGTTTTATTATACTTATTGTGTCATTAGAGATCCAATTATAGAACATATTATAGAGTTTAATTATCTCTAGAATAATAATAATGACATAATTATCTTATTTATTCACTTATTATAATTTTAAAACCAATAATTAATAATGGTTATTAAAAATGAAGTGTGTTAGGATCAAGGAGACGGTAGGTTGTACGCATGCGTGAGTAACATTTCTATTTTTTACATTCATTATAAAAAAATAATTATGTAATATTTTAACTTTAAATATTGATAATAATATCATTAATACGATATTATATACTTATATATTTCATCCATTTGTTTTTGTGATTAAAATATAGTCACATTGTTTCGTGAATGCGGTAGTCCACGCATACATGAACGATGTTATCATTTTAATGTAAGTGAAAATTAAAGAAAAAAATGCATATATATTATATTTAAATAGTTATAATTATTTCATGAATATTATAATTATTTCATTTTTATCACATATAATCATTAAATATTATCACCTTCCACATGAAGCGTTAGTGAAAGATGAATCACATCGCTTCATGAGGCGGTAATTCATTGTAAACACGAGTGATATTATTATATCACCTAACTAGTGGAAAGTAAATATATATATATGATATAATTAATCCATAGATATACATATATTATAAATTTAATATATATACTCTATATCCATCATTATACCAAACAATGTGAAGTGGAAATGAAAAAACAAACAACATCGGTTCTCGAGGAGGTAGTCCTTCACACACACAAATTTTGGTTTCATAACCCATTTTATGGAAGTGGATATGGTTTTAGGTAATGAACATATTATAAAAATATCTCATTATATGGAATATACTAATATCACACTTCTGGATAGTTAGGCTATACCAAGGATTCAAACCCATTCGTATAGGTTGTAGAATGGTTGGAATAGCCTATAACAGCAGTTCTCCAAACCATTGGCAGTTAGGCTATTAGGATAGGTATATACCAATGTTTCTTAGTGAACTATTGGTATAAGGGAAATGTAATATAAGATATTGAAATGGTTCTGATGAAACAATTCTTATATAGTTATACCAACGGTTTCAAACTATTATTATAGTATAGTACTAATGGTTTCAACAGTTACCTTGATCTATACCAACTACATTGAAACCATTGTTATAACCCCCCCCCCCCCTCCCACCATAATTCTACAGTAAATATAATCCACACTCTTCCCAAAAATTAAGTAACTGCCACCAAAAATCACCACCCTACCCAACCAGCCACCAAAAACCACAAAAAAGAATAGAATTACCCAACTTTGATCAATTACCTGCAAATAATAACCATCTAATTTACTGAAAATGATAACTAATGAAACCTATTAATGAATTTTATGAGTAAAAAAACACATTAAAAACATCACATATATTCATTCATAATTATTTATTAAATATAAAATGTCATAAATATTAGTAAACAATGTAAATTTCCATTATATCTCTCATCACAATCACAATCACTATCACCATCATCACCTTCATCCTCACTAGTATCCTCCCCACCATCCTCACTGTCATCCTCATCATCATCCTCATCATCATACTCATCATCATGCTCACTATCACCATCACCTAGAACATCATCCAAAATACCACCACTAGGACCATTTACTGGTGTAAAATATAACACAAGCATCGTCGACATATATGTATCACAATCCATAGAGGTATATGGTGGAAATTATGGACATAAGACTGCCATAAATTTCATAAATTCAACATCAGACCTTTGACTCCATTCATACTCATATATCGCCATTTTTGGGCCTATTATACCTTAGATTAATCCTTTCATGCACATGCATTATCTTTTTCTACCTTGGTTCTTCTATAACTGGAACCTAGAGTGGGAAAATATCTAGTCAAGACAATACACTTCTATATTCCATATAAAACTCTGTTATGTTGCACATCTCCCAAAACCTGATTTAAGCAATCAATTGGACAAAAAATTTCAAATTCCTACTCATCAAGGGCCTCCAAATTACACTTTTTCAAATATAAATTAAATATTTGGTTAAAAATAGATATTATAATTTGAAATAAACCATGTAAAACTTGTAATATTCTACAATTTTTGTTTGTTTACTATTCTTCAATCATTCTTCTTTCTTCTAAAGGGAAAAAATTTCTCGAGGCACATGTCCTACAATAATAAAAAACGCCCACTGTACATTAATTTTATATAGAAATCCATAATTGAAAATTGGTTATTAATAATGAATTTCCAAACTAAAGTAAAATGTACATAATTTATGATGCAATATGATTTTCTATTATCATTGATTACTTTTTTCTAGTATGATATTAGTTGGTTAACAAAATAAATTTTATATAATAAATTTAGAGAATTTAGAATATGATTAAAAATTATGGAAAAAAATTAACTTAAAGTGGTAATTAAGGATTCTTGTTTATATATATTATATCAATGAATATATATGAAATTTAATTATATAATAATGTAAATTAAATGTATATATTTAAAAAAACTAATCTAGATTAAATACATGCATAATATTGTAAAATAGATATGTGAAATTCATTCTATATGTGTTCCTATTTTGTTTTCTAACTTTCTATGATTTAATTTGAAAAGGGTTAAAATAGTGAAAAGAAAGATAAACTTTTCATTGATGGGTATTTTTTAAAGTGTACAGTTAATATTGATGTTTTTTTATTAAAAATTCTTGAATACATAGGATTTATTATTAATTTGGTTAAACAATGTTAATGTTTGGTTAGTATAAGAGTATGCAAGGTTAGGTTGTTTTTACTTACTGTTCCTATTTGGTTTTATATTGTATAATTTTATTTACTTCTTTTTAATTAAATTTCATTAAGTATGGTCCAATTCACTTCAGTTTAGTTCAATTCTAATCAACTTATATTAATTAATTATGATTGCATCATGTTAATCTTATTTTTTCATCTTAATTAAGATTGGTTTACTATAGAACTGATTTATTTATTTTGATTCTACAATATTTTTTTATAACTTTTCATTTCAATTTAATTTAGTTTGTTTATCCCCTGTATGGTTTAGTTTTATATATTTTAATTTTTGTTCAATTCGTTTTTTTATCATTCATTTGATTTATTTAAATTTAATTCAACTAAATTTTATTTGTTTTTGTGTCCTTTATTTCATTTTCAATTCACATATTTGTATCATGTTCAGACTAGTACATTTAACTTTTTTATTTTGAATTTTGTTTCATTTCTATTTAGGTTTGTTCAATTTCATTATATTCTAGTTATTTCAATTTGGTATTATTAAAAATCATTAATGATTTAGTTATGTTTTGGATTGGTTGGTTAGGGATGAATTGATTTAGTTTTGTGCCTTCATTATTGGTTTTTTTAATTAATTATTCATTCAGTTATGGTTGATTTGGTGCTAGATAATTCATCTATATTCTTGATTAAACATATGATAGTTATGTCTAATTTTCTTTTTATAAAATTTATTTTTTTTCTTAATTCAATTTAATTCTTTATTTATGTATTCTATTTTTTGGTACAATTTGGGTTGGTTTTCATAGGCCTATTCAGTTTTATTTAATAAAATTAAATTATGTTCTTGTTGAATTTTTTGGTTTGTTTGATTTTGGTTTGGTTTGTTTTAGGTCAAATTATTGAACTTAGTTTATCTTGGTTGGTTTCTATTTGATTAAATTTTGATTGGTAATTGTATTTTTTTCAGTTTACTGGGGTTGGTTTGGAATGAATGTTTTGGGTTAGTATCTATCATTTTTATTTGATTATCATCCATTCACATTAAACTAGTGGATACAGTACTGTATAATAATCATTCCTTTACCCCATGGGATGATTTTATTCTACTGATAATAATAATATGTAAGATTCCCTAACTGATATTTAAAGGTTTATTCCTTTCCCATATATAAGGGATAGTCTATACATAAGGTTTATTTCATTTAATGATGAAAGGATCACAACAAATCAAAGAAAATACATAAGGGTCATGTCCGTTCAAAAATAAGAATAGTAAAATCATCCATTGTGTGGCATGCACCCCATGATACATGTCTATTAAATATATTCTTAAATGAATCTTTTAACAATATAAACATTTTTAAAAAAGGTAATTTATTATATTAGACATGATTTTTTATATTTCATTATTTTCTAATTCATTATGGTTTTGTCTATTTAATGTTTTGGAAATAAATGAATGTGGGGATCATTGTTTTCTATAATTTTTATCTATTTGTTATTACATGATTGTGATAGTGCATCCCAAGAACCACTTTTTGGTTTATAAAAATGAATTCTACAACCATATTTAGTGGATCAAAAATCATGTCAGATTCTATAATAGAGAGTTAAACCGTCAAATTTAAATGAACAGAGTGCTTATTAGAATTATGTTAGAAAATGATCAGTGGTATTCATTGAAGACGACTAAAAAAGTGACTTATCTATATTCAACATGATGGGAACTCAGGGAAATTTTTGATAGTATATTATATTCATATTATTCATTTAGAAGCCTTTATATGATGGCTCGTTAAAATTAAAAATAGATCGTGCTGTGATGAGATGTCTGATACTTATAGGATTTAAGAGGATCATAAGAGATTACAATGGGTTTGAACTTTTATACTTTTATAAAGAGTGTTACATAGCCGTGGTGTATATATTTTATATGGAAAGAGCTATCCTGGTGATCCATATTTTACAATATCATCAATGTGGAAAAATCTAGCTAGAGGTGGAATTCACCTCCCTTATAAATGATATTCATCAAACTATCACCTATCCCTTATGGAGAATCATTATAGACTAATAAAATTTCATATATTACTAAAAAAATTATTTAAACTTGTTGTAAATAAGTTTCATAATTTTATTACCATGCCTTGATCCAAACATTGAACATTATTATAGAAGATTGTCATTATTTGACAAATCTCAATGAACAATGAGGCTTCAAATGATAAGCATGTACTTATTGTCCCATGGTTTATATTTTATCTTCTTATATATATATATATAATTGATTTATCGTTTTCTTTTTAATTTTTTTTCAACTAGTCACAAACAAAGTGACACCAGATTTTAATTGGGCCTCTGTTATGTTGTGATATTGTCTGCCTAATTTATGTGTAATTCAAGGTTTTTGTGTTGAATACATGTACCTATGGGGTTAACTATAAGTTTTATTTTTATCTATAAAGACCCTCTATTTTATAGGTTGTGTTTTTCAAAGGAAAATTTAATATTTTATTTTTATTAGGGAATAATGTGTAGGCTGGAAATGAAACCTATGTTTTTTGCATGTCAAAAACAGTTATAGAGAAGCACTATGTTTTATTCTTTTGATTATCATATCACCTAAGGGGTAAAAAATGCTGTAAGTATGGGGAAGGGAATAAATGACCATGTTGGTTGTTTCACTAGCTATTTATTGGGTATAAATATTTTATTTGTTTTATTTTGATGGTTTTTTATTGATACATAATAATAAAATATAATAATAAATATCATGAAATGATCACTAACTGCATTATCAAGACACATCAAACTTATCATGGTTTAAATATAATTTTATAGAATGGTCAAGACCCTGTGTCATTTCTCAAGGTTTATTATAAGTTTAATGTGTGTATTTCTAATAAAAATCAAAAAAGATAGGGTGGTTTTGAAAATAGTTTTAAAAATAAATTAACTTAATTAAAGAGTTTAATAGTTGAAAAAGGAAGGTGATGTTTTTAGAATTATTATAAAAGGATATCATTTCATGATCACTAAACATACTTTTTGGTTCATTATTTAGAAAATTACACATGGTTTAATGGAATCTTTCGTTTGATGGTAATAAAGATCTTAATTCCCCTCATACCTTTTAAAATGTTTCAAAAATAACCAATCCTTGACACAACAATCATGATTTCAAGGTTTGGACCATGCGTATAGTGTGATGGATTTAAAATCATACTGATATCTCATATATGTTTGAGAGAAAGATGGTTCTTGTGTTGTCTAATCGGAGCATCATAGGATTCACACATAAATTTCAATCAAATTAGTAATGAAGTGAAAAGTGTTACAAACAAGGGTTCCAAAGAAATTCATTTAAAACGAGAATAACGATAATAAAAAACATAAATGAAATGTTTCAAAAACAAATTACACCAAAACATTAGAATAAAAAGTGCTTGAACTCAATTAATAAACAGTGTATCTCTCTTGAAATGATCATCCACCACCTATCTTACCATCGAGAGGAGGAGGAGGCTCGACTAGAAATTCATCATCATCCTTAAACCACCAAATATTATTAGGGCCTCTATAAATTATAAGATGAGGTGAGAACTCATTTGGTAAATAAAAATGGTAGTGCTTTTCTCCATTGGCCAGTCATACAAATGGGTTGCCCAAGGTGAAATTTATAGGAAATGTGGAAGGTGGTTTTGGGCACACCGATTCCCTAAAACCTCTTAGCCCATGATTTATGACATCCAAACTATCTTATATAACTTTTCAAAAAAACTCAAAACTTATTAACCAACCACTTGAACATCTTTAATGAAATATTTGAATCATTTGGAGGCCTACATCTTGAGATGTGGAGAAAATATAGAACCCCAAATTTGACATCGATCATATTCATTTTCTTGGACATATTAGTTATGTTGGAACATTTAATTGAAGAAGTGGGATTGGGTGTCTCCATAAGAGTTGCATCCCACTGATGTTTGGATTAGTCCACACTGTTAGAACCAAATTGGATGCATGTATTATCTTATGTATTCATTTTATTCCATATTTTTTCTTGACATTTAACATGGTGTTGTGTATTTTTCTTCAACTTTATCCCGAGCCCTATAAATCACCTCCAACTACAATGAAAACATCAAAAAATATGAAATATACCTTTTTAATAGTTATAAACATTAAATAATTGAATCAAACATGAAGCACAATTTTTTATAACAATTAGAAATTATAATATAAAATAATTGTATAATAATGGTGTAAGGGTGTAATAAAATAGTCAATCACATTGTGATCACACCCCCAAACCTAATCATTTATACTCTTAGTAAAAGTCACATTTGAGAAAACAATTATTCATAGAGTTATTCCCAACTTCTTCAAGATTTAATATTCAATAAAAATTTAATTCCTGATAGCAATGTAATCAAATAAAAAATCACTACACGGATTTATTCTTTGTAATCATGTAAAAATATGTCTCATAAATTTTATCAGAATGAAATATAACGAGATAAATGATAAAAATCTGAGAAATTAATTCAAAATTAAACATTTTACCTAACTATCCACTTGTGTGGGTTTGAAAAACATTTCTTGTTATTATTTCCACTTTCTTTAATGTAAATTTAGGTTATTTTAGAAAAATATACATAAAGGATTATTTCCAACGAACCTTCCCTCTAGCCTTTTCAATCACATTTCAAGACCCATTCACTAAAGAATTCCTAGAAGTAAAACCTTAAACTCCTAACCCGGATATCCCCATATGTTCTTAATTTCATCAACCTCATCATTCATTATTATTATTATAGTTTTTTTCAAAATAAACACTTGGAAAAAATATCACGCTCATCTCTAAGCATGTGTTTGATCTCCTCGTGAAAATAATTATAATATTTATAACAAGATAAAATGTTTAGGAATAGTGGTTTTTGACCTTCCCCTAAATAACCCCAGTTTCTGTGTTTTTTTTATTTGTTTTTTTGGACATGAAATAGTCAGATAACAAGTACACATTCATAGGTAAATTGTTTATAGTAATGAAAAAGATCAGATAAGGAATTAAATTATATAAAAAAATTAGAAAGATGATAAATATTAATCTGGCTTCTATTTACCCTATATTTCGAAATAAAAATTCACACTTCATGGTTGTGAGAAAAGGTGTGTGGAGATATTAGTTGACACAATTTTCCCATAAACTACTCACATAAAGGGTACAATTCTTCTCAAAGGTTTTAAAATGATACGATAAAATATTTCCTCAATAAATAACCAATATTCATGAAAAATTCACACCTAAATTTTAAATTCATGCTAAAACACACATTCTATCATTGAATTTTATTTTGTTAAAAAGGGAAATAAGTAAATTCCTCATGAATTTTCAATAATTACAATGATTAAGTAGGTTTTAAAAATTAATATTCAGGCATAAAAGTTAGGGGGTAATGAGGGGGATTTTACAATACTATTCTATAAGAGGGAAGTATAAAAAGAAGAAATGTGATGAAAATTCATAACTGGCCCAGGAATGTACCCAACCCCCAACAGCTATAGTATGTAGTGTCCTCGCTGTTATAAAAGATAATGTTGGAAGGAAGGATAAAACCAGGTGTGTCATTCATTGGCTTCTTCGTAAATGTGGATTCCACCATTAGGTACACCAAAATGAATTTGCGAAAGTTATTTAGCCACTTCCCATTGATAGTGATGTTTTATTATGTATCTTCTTTTTTAACCTAAATAAAGCCAAATGGATAAGCATTAGTAAAATAGTATGGTTCAAAAAATCAAGAATAAATATTATCTAGATGAAAATTCATACTTTCATTGAAATGGTGTTCCTTCTGCCTAATGTGGAATTAAAGATGAATGATGTGGTAGTCGTGGGAAACAATGGATCTCTCCACATAAATCTATTATTTTTCAAAAGAGTGTATTTTCATTTTCCCCAAATCCTAAATCTTAAAATTACTCTTATCACTTACACTAGAATGATTATAATTTAATTGATTAATGGCCCCGTAGGCCTGGTGATCTATCTCAACAGGGACATGAAAAATATTTAAATAACTATTTTATATGGTGACATTCCAATGGGAGTATTTAAGTTAGTATGGTAAACCCATAATGAATCATTGTGACAAATAATTCAATCGTTTATATTTTTCTAGACAATTTATTCAATAATTTTTTTTACCTCTCTATTTGACACATTTTCATGACCATTGTTTTTTTGTTGTTATGAAGTAGAAACTATATTCATGACCCCATACCGATGAAAAAGATAATGAATTATTTTGTTTCATAAATGAGAACCCTATATACTGATGATTGACCTAGGTATTCCAAAACTACATAAAACATGGGTTATTGAAATTTCCACAACTTTCATGGAATCTTATATCCTCATAGATCATTCTTATACTCATTTTTACATGTAAACAACTACCAAAATAATGTGCAAGTTTCAAGGGGATTTGAAAAATAGACCAAGAATTTCAATTCCCAAAACATTGAAAATTTCATGGAAGAGAAAGGGTTCTTGTGTAATTTCATTTATTTTAGAGAGATTACACATTCTTTGATAGTAAAGAAAAAAATTAATTAAAATTATTAGAATCCCTAAATAGATTTTTCCATAAGAAAGCGGAATTGAGAAAATTGCAAGTAGTTCATTAGGGACCAATGTGGCATCTACAAGAAAGAGTGTGAAATAACCTAATGGTAGACTAAAACTCAATATCAGGAACACAAATACTAAGGACTTGACCACTACATATGCGCCGAAGGTAATTGTTATCCCAAATGTACCAATGGGGCTCATGTTCTAGATATCTATCTTGGTTTATGTTGAAATCAGTAGGAATGCAAGATTCTTCTAAATAATTTAAAATTTTTACATACTTAGAAATAACATCATGAACTTGGTAAAAGTGAGCATCACAAAACATGACATTCATGGGAATACAGAAGGATGATTCAATGTCTGGGGATGGTAGGATCCTACTAATATAATCATCCACCACATTCTCTGCTCCGTTTCTATACCTAATTTCTATATTAAATTCCGAAAGTGGGATCATCCAATGAATAAAATGTGATTTGGATTCTAGTTTCTTAAGAATATATTGGAGGGTTGTATGATCTAAGAACATGATAACTTTGGACCCAAAAAGGTATTACCTAAATTTATCAATGGAAAACACAATTATAAGGAATTATTTTTCAGTTATGGTGTAGTTTTGTTTGGAAGGGTACAGTGTGCATGAGGCATAGACTCTGACATATGGAGATTGATCATCCCTTTGGGTTAATACTACCCCCAAATAAATAGTTAGAGTTTTCACACAGGATATCAAAAGGTAAATCCCACTGAGGTAGTTGTATTTCTAGGGGTGATGTGAGTCTCCATTTTAATTTTTCAAAATATTCCTCACATTATTTATCAAAAATAAATTCTATTTCATTTTACAGTATTTTGGAGATGGGAAGTGAAATCTTACAAAATTCATGAATGAAATGATTGTAAAATTCAAAATGACCATTGAATGATCACATATCTTGTACATTATTATGTAATGGTAGGGAATAAGGGACATCCCATTTTTATTAATCTACATTGAAACCATCTCCGTAAATTACATGCCCAAAGAACTATACCTTGTCACACCATGAAATGTCATTTATCTTAATTTAATACAATATTATTTTCAACAAATAGATGTATTATAAAACCATTACTACTCAAATACTAATCAAAATAGGATATTTAAATAGTGAAATCATCCATGAATGGTTACATGAAATTATCTAGGTAATCCGAAAAAAATACTAACCATGCATTGATGGAATGTACCTAGAGTATTTCATAGACCAAATAGAATCTATATATATGAGAATGCTCCAAAGGGTCATGTAAAGGTTATTTTACTAATAGTTAAAGGAAATATAAATTTGAGAGTATCCATGATACCCATCAAAGAAATAGTAGTGGTAATTACCAACTATCCTCTCCATAATCTGTTAAATTAATGGTAATGGGAAATGATTCTTCCTAGTGTGTTGGTTAAGTCAACAATAGTTTGCACATACACTCCAACTATTTTTCAAACTAGTTGAAACCAATACATTGTTTTCATTTTTTTACTATTAAACCAGTTTTATTGGGAACTAACTGCACTGAACTAATCCATTGTCTATCAGATATAGGGTAAATGATTCTGGAAGCCAATAATTTTGTTAGCTATATTTTAGAAAAATATAGTGGGTTTGGGTTTAGTCGACATTATGCCAACCTCACTAGTTTAGCCTCATAATTTATCAGTATATGAGATATGATAATTAATGTGGTAATACCAAGAAGGTCAGTAATTGTACATCTCAATTATTATTTATACTCCCAAAAGAATTCAAGCAGTAACAATTCATGATCTGGAAGGATTGAATTAAAAATTATTATAGGCATCATGTTTCCATTCCCAATATATAAATATTTTAAATTTTAAGGTAGTTGTTTTAGTTCCAATTTTGGTTTATTTTAGATTTATGGCAGTAATTGTGAATGTGGGAGGTCAATGACCTCATCTAACTGTTAAATGGTAACATCCTCAGATGAGGAATAATATTTTATAAGCTTATAAGTATCATTGATGGTTATGTGGTTATCATTACTCAAGAAATCATCAATTAAAAAACATGCATGATATTTTTATAGACCACTATAATATTAAATGAATTATTAATTACCAAAAATTACTTTCAAGGGTGAAATCTCAAAAAGGGGATCTAGGGAAACAAATGATGTTTTTTCGTGGGATGGGATTACATCATAAGAATTAATTGAAATTGAGGAATGTTCTTCTGAGGGTGACTCATGGCATCAAGGATGTTGAAGTAGAAAATGTGACCACAAAACTCCACAGATAGTATATCATTTAGGAAATTAATTTTGGTTTTTTCAGTTTTAATGAATGGTTCCCCAAATACAATATGGGCATGTCCATTGTTCTTATCATCATCATTTTTAAGCACATAAAAATAAGTTGAAAATTTTAAATTTTTCACCCTCGCAAGAACATCCTCTAACACACTAGCAGGCTGTGTTGTACTCTGGTTTTATTTTTGACCAAAAATTCCAGTGGGATTCAGTTCCCCAAATTTCAATTAAGAAACATTTCCATGAGGAATCGCATTTATATAATCAACCAAATAAAGTATATCATTGGAAATTAAATATTCCCCAATAGTGAAAGAAATCAAGAATGTTCCTGGATCATTTCATTCATGGGAAGTGAAGTCTCTATTAATGATAATAATTACCTCCCTGTGATCTCTTTTTAATCACCTTGTAGTCTCCTTCAATGTGTACACATATCCTTGAGAAACATTGTGTATCATGGAATTTTCATCACAACATCGATCAATGGGATGTTAACCTATATGTTTTTGGAAGTTTCAAATATTTTTTATCAAGTTTTGTTTCATTTTGTTTTCTTGGTCCAATGGACCTTTAGTAAAGTTGTATAGGAATGTTTGGTCTAGTCGACTCATCAGTAGACATGCTCTTTCTATGGGTGGTATTTTTTCAGGAAAATGGTTTCATTTATTTGGATCATTTGTGATGTATGATATGGTAGTTTTTTCATGAGCGTATGACTATAATAGAGGGGTAATTTTTCTTTTATGTTTTGTTTCACTACTAAGGTATGTGTGACTAACATCTCACTTATACCTAGAATTGACTAGTTGTCGATAGGGTGTTGTTGGAAAGTCATTTGTAGTGGTTGAGGATTTCTAGGTGGTGGTGGATGACTACTCTACACCGATTGGTTACATGGTTATTTATGTTGGTTTTAATACACCATTTCTTATATGTTCGGATTTATTTCTAACTAGGGTCATATGGATAGTATGGTTCATTCCTAATGGGTTGTCAACAGGGGAATCCCCAAAATATTTCCTTAAAAAACCTCAAAAGTTTCTCTTAGTTGATAGAGTTGATCAGAATAGTGTATGACAAAAGAAAAAATAGAACAATGGATGGGGGAGAAGGATGGGGTTTCCTTTAGGAAATGTCATGGTTCCAAAAAAAGTGTGTTAAACTCTTCAAAATTAGCATCCACCTTCCTCTCAAAATTAGAACTCTACAACTCAAGGATTCCTTGAATTGGTACACAAGACCTTGAACCATATTTGTGGGTGTTTTGAACGATATTTTCAAATATTTTTCTTTTATAAATTTGGGTATTATCCACTATCACACCACCTGTAGCAGCATCAGTCATATTTCGATCAGTATGAATTCGACCTACATAAATAAATATATTAAAATTTGATCACTTATTTGGTGTTTTGTATAGCTGAAACAAAACCTTTAAAACAATTCCCAATATTCTTGTAGTGTTCCCCCTTGTGATTTAAATAGTCCAAAAATTTCATTCCTTAAACTTTCAGTTCTATAGTTTGGGAAATATATTTTCACGAAAAGGTGTTTCATGTCTGCCCAACCTCTAATAACAAAATTAACATAATAAAACCAATATTTTTATATTTTATTATAATGAAAAATGAAATTTCCTAGGATTTAATTATTCTTAATCCCCATTAAAATGTATTAATATATATTACTAGTATAAAATTAATTAAAGTGATAATGTGGATATTTTTCTATGAGTTTTTTGAATCTTGGTAATATGTGAATTAAAGAAGATTTAATATCAAAATTTGGTTCCCCATCTTATATTTGAATCTATACAGGATGAATCTTTATATCATGATAGGTTGGTTATTTTAATGTTATGTTTTTTTCAAACATATAATGAATTTTTATTTTATTTGAGATGTCAGTTTTAGAAGAATAATAAGGATCAAGATGTCTTTCGATGTTTTTATGTCCTCTATTAATGGATCATCTGGTGCTTCTTAGTTTCAAGGACGCAATATCCTCTCTGGTTCGTGTTACAAAAGAAGTAGTTACTTCTAAGAGTTATCATTTCATAAAACAGGAATACAAAAGGAAGATTTTATAAATCAACATATAAAATGTAGAAAGAAAATAAGAGAACAAATTATTACAAAATACACAATGTTTTTATAAAAATTCACTCTAAAAACAAAATAACTCCACGGAAGCCAAACAAAAATTTGACCCCATTGTCATGACACGTCAAATTGGTTATAATTTAAAGATGATTTTTTAGATTACTGAATACCTTAGTTATTCTCTCAAGGAATTTTTTATGTTTAATGTGTGTATTTTTAATAAAAATACCAAAAGAGGGTGTGGTTTTGAAAGTATTTTTTTTAATGATTTAATTAAATAGTTTAATAGTTTAAAATAGAAGGTTTTATTTTTATAATTATTATAGGAGGTAATTTTAGATTCACTGCACGTTTTATTTATTTAATTGTTCTGAAAATTACACACTTTATAATGGAATATTTCGATTGAGGGTAATCATGATCTCAATTCCCCTCATTCCTTTTAAAATGTTTAAAAAAGAACCAACCATTAACACAAAAATAGTTTTTTCATGGTTTGGAACTTAATTATAGAGTTAGGGATTCCAAATCATACAAATATAATATTTATTTGTGAGATAAATAGGATTATTTTCTTGTAAAATTATAATAACCCTAGATTCCCACTTAAATTTCAATCCAATCAGTATTGAAATTAAAACTATTACCCATAAGTGTACCAACAAAATGAATTAAAAGATGAAGTAATTAAAGATAACACTTAAATGAAATGTATCACAAAAACATTAAACCAAACCATGAGAACAAAAGTTTCTTGAAATCCCAAAACAAGATGTGTAGCTCTCTTGAAATGATCGTCCACTATTTATCTCAATATCGAGAGGAGGAGGAGGTCGGGTGGAACTTCACCTTCATCCTTGATCCCCATATGAGAATAGAATCCTAAAGAGATTCTAGGATGATGATAGAACTCTCTTGGGGCTTCCAAATGTTATTGAATTAATCCCTTGGTCTATCTTACAAATGGGGTTCCCAATGTTCCAATTTATAGGCAAAGAGAAGGGTGGTTTTGGGCACCCATGTTTTGTAAAAACACATATCCCATGGTTTTTGGAATATATATGGTATTATCTATCTTTACAAAAAATTAAAAACATGTTTACACACCTTTTTAGTATCTTAACTAAAAATTTGGAATCATTTTGAGGCTTATGACATAAGATATTGATGAAATACAGAACCTAGCTTTTGACTTCAACCAGATTCTTTTTCTTGGATAGATTTGTTCCATTGGTACACTTAATGGAGTAATTGGGATTTTGTGTCTTCATAATAGTTTAATGAAACATAATTTTTTATCATAAACCAAATTGGGCCTAATTGGATTCACATAATAGATTAAGTGTTCATTTGATTCCACGTGTGTGCTTTGAATCTTACATAGTTTGGTTTATTTTTCTTCAACTACATCCTGGGCACTCCAAATCACCTTTAAATCCAATCAAAACGTCAAAATAAATGAAATAACCCATTTTAAAGGGTGATGAAAATTAAATTATTGAATAAAAAATGAAACATGTATTGTTATAATATTAGTAATTTTTAAAATAAAATTTGATTAATACAATGGTTTAAGGGTGAAATAAAATAGTGAATTGTGGTGAAATCATTCAAAAACATAATAATAATAATCCTCAAATTTTAGTACAAACTAAATAATTTAATGAATAAAATAATTAAAAAATGATAATTTATTGATACTGATTATAAATATAATATAATATTGAGGAAGTAAAAATTATAATTGATTTTTGTACCTGCTTTATCTCATAGTCGAGCATTGTAGTCCACCCCAAAGTGTGGAGGTATTTTGCAGCATCCTCATTTTATTATTTCTTCTTGATAATTCCTAAAAATTATTTTCAATAATAAAATATATATTTCATTTAAAATTATTGTAAATTTCATTCAAAAAAATATTTTATTAATACCTTTAACTTGTTACTTTTCCAATAAACTATAATTTCCCGATAATATGCTACTCGACACTCATTCATGATAGGGTTCACCAATAAATCCATACCAACTATAGCACACCTAAAATTAGACAACTCAATTTTATATTCTCTCCACATCTCACATAATTCCATGACTTTTTCTTCCCTCACTGCCTCACCATAGATTAAATTAAAATGAATCTAGAACTAATATATTATTTCTTCTATATATAATAATAATATAACGTTAAATCCAATGAATTCTCTTACCCATATTTGTGCCAAAAGTTTATCATTTACTTTAATTAGAAGGTGTCTCTATGGGAGTAGCATGATGGTAAAGATGTTGTATTATTTGGAAAGTGCTTCCATAATGCTCTTACATTACCACCCTATTCTGTTAATCATTTGAATGTCTTAGTTGTACACCACCATCAGTTGTGTGTGGAGGTTTGACACTGCAAGCAAACATGTATGCACACTCCTCCTAGTAGAAGATCCACATACTTCGGATAAAAAAATATATTAATAAATATTATAATGAATATTAATTATTATTAATAAATATAATATGACTATATGAATATGAATGTGGAAGTCTGATTAGTGGGCGTAGCTAGATCCCTAGGCTCTGAAGGAATGAAAATGAGTATAGATAAGGTTGGACCCAATGTATGCTCTAGAGGCTCAGAATGTGTCGGAGTAGAAATCAATAGATCATGAATATAGAAGCTCTGGTATAAGGAAGTATAATGAAATTAAGATGTGATAAATGTTAATATAAATTCATAATATGGGTGATGAGTAAGATCCATCATTGGATAAGGGGAATATAGGATAAGTGGGTCAGATAAAAAATGTGGCAACATTATAGATATCATAAATATTCTAAGTGTCTCTAATGAAACTATCGGATAGAGGGTGTGAAATATAGTATTTTTTTAGAAGGTACATGGTGTTATTAGGTAATTAGGGTGGAGCATGTAGATATATTCCCCCCCCCCCATATCATCTAGATTGTCATTGGTACCACTAGGCTGTTTGGAGAGTAACTTTCCCCTAGGTGGTGTATCATGATTAAAAGTTTTAAAAAAGTTAATCAAATTATATTATTTTATTAATGACATATATATTTTAAATAAAATACTCCTCATATGAACCAAAGGGGGGACATACATATCTCTTATTTTCCATTTATTATCATTTTTCCTTTTTATTCATATCTCTTCAATGTTTTTCTTTTCCTTAATTTGAAAACAAAATATGGAATTAATTAGAAATCGATGACAATTTTTTATGAAAAATAAGAATAAATATGGTACATGAATTAATTACAGAATAAATATTTCCAAACCAGGTAAATGATACGTATTCATATAAAAAAGAATATTTTATTTAGTAGGAAAATTTTCAAAATGTAAAATACATGTCATAGACAAATCAGTACATTAAATTAGCATGTTTACCTCAGGTATGATATAGTTTCTTCTACTTTCAATTCAATCCGATTCAACTTTGTTTAGGAAATTTGGTTCATTTTTTTCAATTGATTAGTTAATTTGTCTATTTTTAATTTTTGTTGATCATTTGGATCATTTTGGTCAATTGATTAGTTCATTTCTCCATTTTTATTTTTATTAGTTCATTTGGTTCATATTTTAGATTAGGTCATTTTCCTATTTTTTTAGTTAGGTCATTATTTTCATTGGTTTTTATTTTCATGTTATTTACATTAATTTTTTAATTTCAATTCATCTTGTTTTTTATATAATTAAATTGTTTCAATTTTTTTATTTGTGTATAATATTACATAGTTCAATTAAATATTTGAGCATTAAAATAAATTAAAATTATAAAATAGTATTTATTGAAAAAGAACATGATGGTTATGTTTGGTACAAAATATTTGTAATCAATAGCCGAGACATTTAAATTGTACCAACCATAGAAAGCCAAGTCAAGCTAAACCAAAATAACCGAGAACAAAGGTGGGTAATTCTATATATTTCCAAGCACAAATTCAGGCACACAATCAACTCTAAGGATTGAACTATTGTAGTTATCATAAGTAGTAAATGGATTGTGGATAATGAGAGAAGTTGTGGTGTCAATTCCATCATCACCATAATTAAGAACATGTCCAGAGATTAATTTAATAGTGACATCAGATTCATGTCATGTGTGATATTTCATATAAAAAACATGTTTATCCATTGATTACAATATATATGGACTATTAGTAGAAAGAGTGTGAATCATGTAAAAAACTCTAAATCTATAATCATTAAAAAATGTTACATGCCTTATCATCGAACCAAACCACTTTCATTTCATCATAGTGACCTGACCGTGAATGTAATAATCCAATATTGGTATTTTATCAGTAACTCTATAATAATATCCATTTTCAAATCAAGGTATACTATTTGATACACTGGAATAAAAGTCTGTTATGGAAGTTACCATAACAATATCGTGTTTTTTACTCATGTTCATTGCTCGTTCAGTGTTAATAAATATGTACCCATTGATCCCAATTGATTTTCATTCACAAACCAAAAAATTAGGACCAAAATCCCAAGATCATATTTTCTTAGAGACACAGTCATATGGGAAACTCAATACCTAAATTATAAATGAATACTAAAATTAATTAAATACTAATTTTATTAATTTATTATAGTAATAAATATACCATCTTTTTCAACAAAGAATAAAACTCTATTCTATGAAAAGACTCTATCCTCCTCAAATATATAGAATGGTTCTTTCTATTTATCATTTTTTTATGTTACTAAGCACAAAAATATAAATATTTTAATAGATATGTCCCACTACAAGATATGAGATAATATATACATGCTCAATTTACTTAATTGACGTAGTCATTGAACAAATCACGGTTAAACAAAACAGAGTGTTGTGTCATATCTCACTCTTTAAGTCTTAATGTGGTAAATTTATATGATCTATGAATTCCTCTATTAGAGGAAGTGATAGAAAACTAGGTTCAATTTTATTATACTATTGTTATTAATTTATCATTATTATGTTCTATATAGTAATCACATCTTAAAAATAAGTTTAACAGAAATCCATAAATTTTTGGGCCAAGTAACCTTTCATGATAGAATCTTTAGGATGATTCATGATCCTGAAATAAAAAATAAGTGTGTACATATTTCGTTCAGTTGGATACATCCAATGAAAAGATAACATCCCTCCAAAAAGTATTTTGGTTGGAAGGTGGGTAGTTAAATAGAGGATGCATATATAAAATGATAGAGGAAATATTTTCTCTACCTCAAACCAAATTAATGGTTCCTCTACCAACATTTTTTGTAAGAAATACATGAAAAACTCCATAGCACATTGATGTCTATAAAAATGGAAAAACCAAATGACTGATACTCTAACATTATTGGATAGTAAATTATTGATTTCTATTGGAATCAACTCATGCAAATGGATGTGATAATCATGATTGTTCAAAGATTTTATTTTCAACTCTATTATGTTTATTTTTTTTGAAATGATTCTTTAATATCCATTAGTATCATTAATATTATCTAGTACTTCCAGAAATTTATTTTTTTCTTCTATTTTTATCACATAAGAAGTAGACATATCTTTCCATTTATTTTACCTAATACACACACGATGAAATTTTTGTCTATTACCCCAATCCACCAAACCACATAGAGATCATAAATAATATTTTTTCTTTCACATGAAATTTAGAATTATTGAAAGAAAAAAATCACATATATTTTTTCCAATGTGCATTATGTCTAAGAAATAACATAAAAAAATTGGTTTAGTAATTAGGAAACTCAAAGTGGATAATTTTCTTCTTCCAATTATAATGTGGAAACATTCATCATATTTCTATATTTCATTTGACCCTTCCTGAATTAAATACTAATGTATTTCAATTATTTAAGAATATCCATTTTATATATACAATGAGGTTTTGTTTTGGCCTCCATGGTATTGTCAATACATTGAGGATTATTCTTATATTGATAACCCACATGAAAGAATCCCCAGTGTCCCAAAAAAATAAAAATATGAAGATATTAATGCCATCCAGATCAAGTATTCTTTATACAAATAGGACATTATATTTTTTCCTTTGTAGTATATCCATACATCACTGCATAATCGGGAAAATTATTAATCATCCACATAAGCACAACATGCATCTGAAATATGTCTTTGTATCATGCATCTTATGTGAGAACCCTCACATTAAAATGGTGTTTCAAATATTTTATTAAAAATTTAATGTATACATCTATATCCTTTCTAGGAAATGAAGGTCTAGATATGAGTATACTCATGACAGTGAATGTTTTTTTATACACATCCATAGAGGAATGTTATAAATGTGTATAAAAATTATCCTTATGGTTTGCGAAGTAAGAATATTCCAAAATAGATTAAAACCATATCATGAAAGACCCTACCTCACATTATGAACTTAATCTATGAAATCAAGATATCAATCATAAAATTTATACCCTGAAAATCATCTATATGATGAAGAAACTCATTTTTAACCTTCTTTCTCTTATTATCATTCATCACATTTTTATTGATATTTTATCATACATGAAAATATAAATGAGTCTAAAAATAAATGGAGACTGCCAAATTACTTTATTTGGAACATGGGGTGGTATTCCATCATCATTTAGCTTTCATTGAGATGTGCCACATTTTATACAATCATTTCATTCAATGGTTTCCTTCTAGAATAAGTTGTAATCTTTTGGGTAACCATGAATCTTGTTTTAAAAAATACAAGATCCTAAACTAACTTCCATGAAATATAATGTTTTTAGGTAATATATACAGAATATAGATTTTATTACATCAAAAAAGTAAGAATATAATCAATGACATTATTATAAATCCTAGATGTGGTTTTCCCATGAAATTTTAGGGTTAAAATTCCATATTTTTTATTTTACCACATTTCTGATAAATTGGATTCATGGAAGTATCATTAAATTTTTTCAACCTGTCAACATCATAATTTTTATTACATTCATTATGATTACCCCTATAAAATTATTCTTGTGTCATAATCTTATCCTTCTCTTGATAACGAATAAATTTAAACTCGTCATCTAATAAATTATCCAATCTAGTCCTCTCATTCGAATCATATAAATTTTGATATTTCATTCTCTATCCCATTTTTCTACCATATATGGTATTTTTTGAAATTATATCTTTTTTATAAGGTAGATAACTTCTTTACAACTTAACCATGGTCTTCCAACACAATTGTAAGATGGGTAGTGTATGTGACCATAGTCTGATGCATTATTAAATGAGAAATCTAAAAATATCCCCAATTTGTTTTTAATATTATTTTAGATCCAATGAGTTTCATACATAAAAATTAAATAAATTTCTTAAAAAAATATATATTTCATTCACTAACATAAATTATTTAATATTGATGTTTATTCAAAAATATATTTAAGGAAATGAGAATTGTTCACTTTATATGAAACCATAACAGACACATAAGTCTATAATAGAATCATAATATAAAATAAAAAAATATATATAATAAAAAACTATAACTAAACTATGATATTTAATTCTATTATATCATTGAATAATAAATATACATAATACTATACAAAACTGAGTTTATAATTCATGTTTTTATTTTTTATCTTATAATATTGAATCCTGAAATAATGTTATTCTTATTCTCTAAATTCATTTATAAAATGATTAATTTTTATAGGTAACCATCTTTTGTGTAGTATAGTTAGTTAATGAATTAATTAGTATATAAGATAATTTAAAATAATTTTAATAGTTATTATAAATATTCTAACTAGTTTTTACCAGTTATGGGCTTGAGATAGAGCCCCATGTGGGATGTATATAACCATTAAACTTGGAAAGGCCTACAAAGCGATGACCATATTCTTCTTGAAGAGGGTGTTTCTTTACTAATAAGATATGTAGTCTTTCAAACCTACCCAGTTAGTATTATATATGTTTTTATATTTATTATTATATGTGGGGTATATCCATATTGTGCAATTGACCATGTTTAATGCTAGTGGATTATATATTTTCTAATGATATATATGGATTTTAATCAAATAATGTTCCAAATAAATTTTGTTCTAAGTCAGTGATTATAATATTTTTATTTTGAAATATAAATACCTTGGGGTGTTATTAAAATGAGATGTAATTGAGTGAATAAATTGATGAGGCATAAAGGACCTTCATTTAGGTACCTTAGTGACTCTACCTATAAATTTGTTTTGGTTTAGGTTCATTTAAATATATTTAGTTCTGGTTTGAATAATTTTATATAATTTGGTTCATTTAAATATAGTTTCATTCAGTTTAGGTTAGGTTATTTTTAATTTATTTGATCTTGTTTGATTCATTTAGGGTTGTGTATCTTTACAAAAAGGGCATATGGTTTTCTTCAATTTAATTTGTTTCAATTTGGGATAGTTTGATTCCAAGTGGGTTAGTTTGGAACAAATATCTTCTATTTATTTTTTTAAAATAAATTTTATTTTTTTGGTTGTGTATTGTTTAATATGGTTTGGTTTAATTTTATTGAGATTGGGTTTTTTCAAGTTGGGTCTTTTTTTATTGGTTTACATCGAATATTTTCCCATCTAGTTTTTTTACACTTGTCAGTTTAGTTTAAATCTATAATATATCATTTATTTCGATTAGTTTTTTGGTTAAATTCAACAAAATTTTATTCAAATTAGATTTATTCAATTTAATTTATTGATGTTCTATTCAGTTGATTTTATTTGGTTTTATTTGCATTAGTTTAATTTATATTTTTTTACTTTTTGGGATAGTGGGGGATAACTCTGTACATTTTTTATATTTTGTTCTATATTTATTATTTGATTTAGATAAGTTTCAGTCAGTTATGCTTGTTTATGATTATATTAGTTTTGTTCGATTTATATTGGTTGGGTTTGTTTTTTATTTTGTATGGGTCAGTACATTCATTTTGGGGTTTTATTTATGATTATTAATGTTGGTTAATTTTGGGTCATTAATACTAAATTTCATTTAGTTTGGTTCAATTTAGTATAGTTATTTCTATTTTAGTTCATTCTTATTCATCTTAGTATAGTTCAAGCCCACTCAAGTCTTCTTTAGTTAGATCAAGTTATCTCAACTCAATTCAGTTGGTTTGGTCAAGTTGTTTTGGTTGTGATATTGATAGGATTTTTCTAGTTTACTTATGTTTCAATGTATAAAGGTTTGATTTTTTTGGTTAATTTTCTATAATGTTTAGATAGTTCAGTTTGGGGAAATTTGGTTTTCTTAGGGTTTGAGAAATTTATTTCAATTTAGCCTATTTAGTGTAGAATTAGTTCATCATGGTACATTAAAATTTTGATTAGTTTAGTTCAGTTCAATGTTTTTTTATGTAAGGTTATTTCAGGTAAATTTTGATCTGTTTGGTAAAGAGTTAATTTTGATATATTTCATCCCATTTGAGCTATTTTGATTTGGGTAACATCAATTCATTTTAGTTTTTATTGGGTTGGTCTATTCAAGTATATTTTTTTTCTGATTTGTTTAGTTCGGTTTAGTTCAATATAGTTTGGATCGAGTCTACTTAGTGTGGTTTAATTCTCTTTAACTCTATTTGGTTTGTTTGGTTTGGTTTAATTTCTATTTTTCTCAATTATACAGAGTTTAATTCCATTTAGTTTCGTTTTTAGTTCATTTTATGATGATTCAATCTGATTTTGTTCTATTTGATTTTATTCAAGTTAATTTTCTCCTTTAATTTTTAATTAAGTTTATTTACTTCAAATTAGGTCATAATAATTTTATTTATGTTGTTTAGGGTCTAAATACAGCTATAGAGAGCGATTTTAACTAAACCAAACCAATATAAACCCTAAAAAACCACTGAAAACCAAACCAAATAAGACTTTATTAAACATAATTGAATGCAACAAACAATAAATATCAAATCATAGCTAAATAACACCTAAATAAAATAAAATTGGACTAAAATAAATGGAACAATAATTAAAAATAATGAATAAGAACAAATAGTAATGAACCAATATAAAATTAAGCAGAACAAACCCAAACCCAAAAAACTGGTCTAAACTAACCCGAACAAATATGAATTGAATATAAGAAATCCTAAATCAGACCATATTAGTTAGGATAAAACAAAACTAAATTGCACCAAAAAATAATATTATATGGTTTATTAGACTTAAAAAAAAAATTAAATGTATGGTTTATAGAATACCTAAATGATTTTGAAAGACTAATATGATTTTTAATAAGAATGAAATGAAATAATGAATGTATGAGAGATCATATCTTGTTGGAAAGAAATTGGAAAGCCAATGTTCGAACTATGGTTTTGGATTAAAACTCAATGGGAGGAGGTGAGGGGATTCAGTTATGCATATTTGGGGAAGAGATATTCCAATGTTTTTTTAAATAGTTCCCGTAGACATTTTCTATCCCCATGGTTGTTTAAATCCTTTCATATATGATTCATATAATCTGAATATCCCAACGGTTATGCTAAGACATTGGGATGGGGAAAGATATATCAATTATTATTTAAAACTATTGGTATAACTCAATTAGTATAGAACACAATCCCAATATTGTTATTATATAGTCACATTTTAATAGAAAAAATTGGTGGTGGATAATGAATGGAAATAAATACACTCATTGAATAACATTACCTCCTTTTCGAGTCACCTCATTTGATTGCAATAAATACTTCTTAGAGTGTATTTATTCACAAAATAAGTCCTCTTATATGGGTATATGGATTTTTTGAATATATTTGGGTATGTATTGGCTTAATCAATGTGGTGTGAAGGTGTGAATAATTTATGAGAACTAGTTCCCTTTTATAGTTTATGAAGAGTTTCATTCTTCTATATACTCAAAAGTATTCACTATTGGGAGGTTAATTATACATAAAGTGGATCCAAAAAAATAATTAAAGTTTTTTAAGTATGATATGGTTAATAAAATCCTCAAACACACAATTAAACACATTCTTAAAACATTTTGTTCCTTAACTTATATGTTTCCTTTTTTTTACCATTTTTCCTTTTTCCCTGTGGTAGTTAGATTTATAACCAAGGTAGTTTACCATTTAAGGTTATATTAAATTTATCCTCATTAGATAATTTTTAAAAACTGATTCTAAATGTGAAATACAATTTATCAAATAAAAACTTATTTTCATTGATAATTTATTTTAATATAATCACATGATTGTGCAAAAACACTATTGTAATCTTAACTACACTAATATAGTTTTACTATTTATGGTGAAATATATTCATTATAAAAGAAAAATTAGTCCATAAATGGAACATATTTGATATTTATTATTATTTAAAACCCTATTAATAATATGGAATTTTTAGTAAATTTTAATAATTTAATAAAATATAGTTTATCATAAAATAACATTAATGTTAACATTGACATCACTAATTTAAATTGAATTTAAAAATATGAAGAGAATTATGGAATTGAAATATATCATTTTCAATCCTATTTAACATGATATATCAATCCAAAAAATAATGTAACACAATAATTCATTCAATTTACTACAATTTGAATATTTTTAGTATCACATAATTTATTTAATTATTAAATAAATAATTATTATGTGAGAGTTTATTATGAATTTAAAGACATTATTTCATCTAAAAAAAAGTTATCTTGATAAAAAACTCATTTATCTTTCTAAATAATACTTACAAGTTAACGTAGTCTTTTTATCCATATCCTAAATCCCTATTGAAACAAAAATTATGAAAAGTATATTCTTTGCCTTTTTCATTACCTAAATTATTATATGGGTAATATTCAAAGGAAAGTTTCAAGTAATTCCCATATTTTTTAGAATAAATATTAAAATTTATAATTAAACTCTTTCAGAGAAATTAAGATAATATTTTAGGTCGTTTTCACTCTTCTCTTATTGGCATTACCACATAGTAAACACATTTTTACCTTAACCGTGGAAAAAACTTTGTACTATTTTGACTATAAATTTTAGTCAAAAATTAATTTTACCTTATTATACATTATTAATTACTTTTATTACCAATATAGAATCAATATTTTGAAATTAAATTCACAAAATTGGTAAAATTTGATTTCAAATTAATCATGCAGACGTGAAGAGAAAGTGTTTTTTAAAGCAAAAATACTCAAAAGGTTACAATGTGTTTTATATAAATTCAAAATAAAAAAATTAAAATTAACTAAAATTAATTAATTTACAAAAATGGAACTAACTTTATTTTAAAACCAATTCACATTATAAATTATCATTATAAATTCTTTAAATGAAAATGTCATTTTCAATTAAAATTCATTATTTTTCACTATTCATTGGAAAATGGAATATTTTACAAAAATCATTACAATTCACTTATGGTAATTTTTATATTCAAATTTCTAATATTATATATATTTCTTCATATAAAGTTTATAAATTTGGTAAAAAAAATGGGTTTAAATTATACGGAGCGAGCGTGATTAATCTGTCATTCACAAAAATACTATTTTTTCGGAACACATTTATTTTTCTCCTAAAGTTTTTTTATTTCATGAATAATCAATAGATAATAAATTTTTTCATAATTTATCATTTTTTATTCATCCATGAAAAATTAACAGCTAGGTTATAATTATAAAAATAATTTTTTAGTAATATCTCACATTTGATTTAAATTCAATGTTGTGTGTAGCATAAGCTAAACTGAGTGTTATGGGTAACCCATGTTAAACATAATGATTCATGTAAAAGAACGTGACTTTTTATTTTTTGTAAGATATTATATAAAATTAAATTTTATTCATTTAATAATTTTGTGGTGTTACATCTCAACTCTCAAGTCAAGTCTTATATCCCCACCCATCATGTAACCCTCTAATTAGAAATATCCTCTAGAACTCATGTGTGGTATGAGTGAATTTTTTGTGGGATAAATTTTAGTAAAATGATGTGATAAACCCCCATTTGTTATAATATTTGAATAAAAATAAATAAATGATGGATAAATCAACTATTACACCACTAAAAAGTATTTCTTACTATATTATTTTCTATAAGAAGTTCAGATCATATCTCAGTCCCTCGTCAATTTTTTACCAATCATTAATCATTGAAATACCTTTACATGAAATAATATTCCAAGTCCAAATTGATTATGTGGGTCCTTCTCTTGTAATAATTTGATGTAAAAATTGAGGGAAAAGGCAGTGTTGAAAATGTGGCACCCGATCGCCTTTCTATGTTACAGTTTAAGAATAATTCATCTCAATATTCTAGGCTTTATTCATTCCTTAATGAGAACCTCTATCCAAAGAGTTATGTTCTACGGTATGCCTAAATAGGAAACTACTTAATTATCAACATCATTCTAAAATTATTAAGTCCTCATTCTATGAGGAAACTCCTTTATGATGTCAAAAATTATACAACTAAAAATTTAAACCTATATGAGTTTTTTCTGATAAACTCATTAGGATATGTGTTCTAGAGGCTCAAAAATAGGACATTATCAAATTCTATCATAGAGAGGATTGTTTAGATCATTTTTTTCACAAGTAAAACAATCACAAAGGTACTATAGTGATATTTTGGTTTACCCTCTATAATTATTCCTAAATATTCTACCAATGTAGTCCTTGGTGTGAATAATTAGGATCCATCACTAAAAGGAATCAAATATCCCTTATTCCCATACTTATTGTAAAATTATTTCATAATTTGTTAATTAATTATATAAAGTCATTCCCATACTGAAGGGGATTTCTCTATATATCTTATTCGTTATTTATTGTATCTTTAAGTGGGATGATTCTATTTATACTAGGTCTAATGTTCACCAAGCTATAATTAGATTCCTCAACTGTAGAATAATTTATATATTTATAATTTCTAAGTATTTCCTCATTAACCATGGAACCCAAATCTGTAATCTTTCCCTCTCAAAACTAGGGTTAACTTATGGTATACTTTATAATGTTTACATAGCCCACTACCCAAAAAAATGGTCAGGATGAGTTATAAACTAAAGAGATAAACTCTTGAAAAACAACATTCAACTACTCTATATATTTTTTGAAATTATATGATTCATTTTATATATATCAAATTATATTCAAAACCATCGTAGGCTTATCACCATACCTATTGGTTTATGGACACTCTTGAAATTTACTAGTTCATGTTGAGAATAAGTATGTTTGAGAAATAAATAAAATGAACATTGAAATTTCATTATCCAAAAATTTAATATTAGACTAAAATATACATTTGAACCTTATGATAGAGGCTTATGAAAATTGAATGATTAAAAAACTATGTTTCAATCCTACCAATCTAGGAATATTGAATTCAAAAACATTGAAATATGAAAATTTGTTCCCTTTTATTGTTCAAAAAATTATTTTCACTCAAGAATGTTATGGACAAGATGGGTAGGGCCCTATAGGGTGGTACAAATTCATAATACTACTAGTTTTCATATCTTCAATGTCAATGGTCATGGTATAAAACCATTTATAGAATTATTCAATAAACATGAAATTGAGGAGGTGTTAAATGATCTAACCTATAAACCAAACAAAACATGATATGTAAGGGGTACAATTCAAGCTATTAAATTAAAATAAACACTTTATAAAAGGAAACACAACTTCTACATATCATTTATTTAAAATTTTATTTCATTTTTTTTGTGTTTTTGTGTTAAAAAAATAAAAAAAACATTTTTTTGAATATATATATATATATTAAAAAATAAGACAATTATTACGTTTCATTTTCATCTATCTTATTTTTTCATTTTTTATTCATTATTTATCTCTCTTATAAAAACGTAACGACATGGTTCATGTTGAAAACTATATCACATTTGGTGAGGCCATGGTATTTAAACCCATGATTGAAGGCAGACCGGGGTGAGTTCCTACAAATTTCTTATAGTATTTCCTACTTACAATTTTTATCATTTTTTCATATACTTATATTTTAAAGATTATATATATCTGTGTGTGTGTGTGAATAAGTATATACATTTTTTATTTTTTTAACATATACCCTGAGTCATGGATCTATGTTATAAAATAAATAATTGTGTTTTTTATTTTTTTATTTTATCTTTAATTATTCTATAGTTAATGAAACACCTTAGGGTTTACAATGTGTGATAATTAGGATTTGGTGGAAGTCATAATCCCTTCTCTTTATTACACACTTAAACATGATTTATTACATAAACTCTTCACTTAAAAAAACATAGAATATCAAGAGGTCTTGTGTAATTGGGGCTTAGGAATATAACATAACGACTTAAAACATGAAACACAATAAATTTATTGGAAACTTCCATTACATGACCACTATATTTCCTCGTACTTAGCATTGCATGGGGTAACCTGAGGAAAATCATAAAAAAGGGTGATCTATAGAGCCCATTAAAGGAAAAAAAGCCATAACATGAATAATACAATACATATTAGGCAATAGGAATCTCAATGTAGCACAAGAGAAACATGAACATAAAGTCATGATAAAGCATGATAACCATAACATGGATATATTCTAACAACACTTAACATGATTTTAGAATGAGATGAGGATCATTGCACATGGATCATGAGTAAACCCTTATTGCACATGAATCATGAGTAAACCATCGTTGCAATTGACATATCATGATACTGAACTTTACCTAATGCATTGGAGTGCTATTAAGGGGCACCCTTCATAATCATTTCATTTCATGCATAAGTGTGCCACATGAATCATACAACATAGAATAATTTATCATCAATTATTCCATGATAAAGGTATGAAAAATACATAAATGAATCTTTATAATCAATAATTAAATGTGTATAAAGTTGAATACCCTTGATAGAGAAATGGGTATGGTATTCACTACAAAATGACATTGGCTTGGAAAATCATCATGCAATTTCAGCAGCGTAACAGCGTGACATAATATTTCATAAAAATGGTTGACGAGATTGGAAGTGGTGTCTCATCATATTTACATGAAATGTAAAGTAAGGGGATTATATATATACATGTACCAACATATGTAATGGAATTTATATTTGTAATACTAAATAATTGCTTGAATGTAAATGGGGAGAGAGAAATCCCTTAAAGAATTTCAGCATGGTAATGGGTGTACAAGGGAGGCATTAATGAGAGAGAAAGGGAGTCTCTCATCATCAAAATATATGGAGTAAAGTGTGATGAAGGTGATAAATCATACACCAACATTTATAATTGATAATAAAAGGGCATAAAAATAATATGAAACTTGGATAAATTGAGAAATGAAGGAATCTTTTACTTGGAAGTGTGATCCCAAAGGCTTGGTAGGGGCTTGGGAGAGGCTTCTTGTGAGCTTGGGAACCCTGGGAGGATTATATATATAGGAGGGCAGGGTTTGGTCGAGATTTAAAGGCTTTGAGGGAATAGTAAGTGGGATCTTGCTGGGGTTTGTATAGGAAAAGAGAGGGAATTCTTTATTATTTAGGATTGGGTCACCACACCTTAAAATAATCCAAACCACAAATCATCCCATGTCTTTTGCAAAAGGGGAGTGGAAAACAATATTTTATAAGTAAAATTTCTGGAATTCTTAAAAAAATAGTGTTTCTTATGTGGAGGTGAGTCACACTCTAAAGGAAATCAATTTAAAAAGCTAAAATGTTTTATAAGTCTTGAAGGGTCCACTAAGGCTATGTAAAATAAATCAAACAAACCTAAAATCAAATTATTTTAATGGTAAAACATATATTGTCTGAACATAATGTTTATCGTATTTTATTACATCACTATTGGGTCATTATGATGTCATAAAACACATTATATATTTAAACGGTATTTAATTTTAAAACAAATAATCCACTGTCTCAGAAAATTATAAAACATTTACCATTGGATAATTACAAAACCATGATTCCAAAAATAATATTAATTTTATCCAAATAATTTTCTAAATATGTGAGTTTTCAATTTTAAAATTAAAAACAACATTTATCGAAAATTCATGGGTTTTGATAAAAATAGATTTCAAAACATAATAAAAATTACAATTGTATTCATAAAAATATATGATAATTTATACATAATAAAGAGTAATTTAATTATAATAATATTTTCTTAAAAAATATTTAAATAAAAAATCCATTAATTTATCAAAATATATTCCTTAGTTGAATATTAACTAAAAATACTATTTGTGATTTTAAAAATTATTTACAAAGTAACAATAATAAAATGAATGTATATTATCTATAGAAAAATATTGTATGTAATCATAGTACTAGGTTCTCATTACATTGCCTCTTATAACACTCGCATAATACTGAAGGGTAAGGTTTTCAATGGTGATATACTCTTGGGGTGGCTCAGATAACATCGCTCGGGTGGTAATCTCTATCAAATTCCACTCCTCCCATAGGTGGTTCCTTCTCTAGCTTAACGTGTTGAAGCTCGGCTTGGGATTGGTCAACATTGAAGTCCAATGACACCACCTCCTTTCCAAGATTTGATAAATGGGCTTCATACAAGGCAATTCTACTAGATGAGGCCATCACTTCCTTTGTCTGAGTAAATTGGATTTTTTAAATCCCTATATTTATACTAATCATGTGATCACTATTCAATAGCTATATTAGCAATGGTAACAATTCCTAATGGTATTTTAATATCCAAAAACATAAAACCAAGGAATTTCATACGTTATATAACCATCTTAAATAATAATACATTTAATTAGATCGAGATGAATTTTTATTAATAAAAGTTTGGTTCGTTACAATATTCCCCCCTTATTAAATTTCACCCTCAAAATTTCCTTTTCCCACACTAAAATATATGTGGGTAACTATAATTCATTACTTCATCTTATTCCCACATCACTGATTCAAACTTATGGTTTCTCCACAATACTTTCATGAGGGGCATTGTCTTATTTTGTAGAACATTTTCTCTATAATCTAATATCTTCACTAGATGCTCCTCGTAAGAAAGATCATCCTCTAATTATACTACTTCTGAAGAGAGTACATGTGAAGGGTCTAGTATGTACTTTCTTAAGAGGGATACCTGGAAAAAAATAATGTACTTTGGTTATAGTAGGTATAAGTTCTAGTTGACAGGCCACAGCCCTGACAAGATCAAGAATCTTGAAGGGGCTGATGTACCTAGGACTTAACTTCCCTTTCATTCCAAACCTCATGAAATTCTTCCCCGGAGATATGCGTAGAAATACCATGTCTCCAACTTTTAACTCAAGGTATCATCGATGGTTATCTACATAACTCTTCTATCGACTTTGGGCTACCTTGATATGCTGCTGAATGGTTTTCACCTTCTCCACTATTTCCTCGACCATTTCAGGTCCTAGCAGCTTACACTCACCGAATTCATCCCAACACGCCGGTGTCTACACATTTTCCTATAAAGGGATTCATATGGTTCTATTCAGATGATCGAGTGGAAACTTTTATTTTAAGAGAATTAAACTAGTGGAAGATGTTCATTCCATCCTCTTTTGAATTCCATAGAACATGATCTTAATATACCTTCCAGTGTTTGTATAGTTCTCTCAGATTGTCCATCAGTTTGATGATTATAGGTCGTACTAAAGTTCAGTTCAGTTCTTAGATCATGCTAGAGACATTTCCAGAACTTTGAGGTGAATCTAGGATCATCATCGGATACAAAAGATAGTGGTACTCCATGCATCCTTACCACTTCTTTGATGTAAATTCGTGCAAGTTGATCCAATGAGAAGTCATCTCGAATCATGATAAAGTGAGTTGTCTTTGTAAGACGATCCAGAGTGACCCATATAGCATTGTTTCCTCTCAGCCTTCACTTTCTGACATATCAGGGACTTTGATGTATATTCAGAAATATCCCTTTTCATATTGTCCCACCAAAAGTTTTCTCAGAGATCTTGATACATCTTTGTTATCCCCAGGTTAATAGAGAAGGTTGAGTTATGTGTGTAATCCAGAAGCTCCTTGTTTATCTTTGGACAGGATGGTACACATAATCATGACCCAAATCTCAAAATTCCATCCTTGTCAACCATGAACTCTGATAATTTTCCATTTCTGATAGCTTCAACCTTTTTCAGAATCTCTAAATCCTTTCTTTAAGCATCATTTTTTTCTCCATGAGGGAAGATTGAGCGATCATTTGAGAAAGAATTGATGATTTTCCTCCCTTAATGATTCACATGTCCATCCTCTGCAAACCTAAGAAGATTGGATCCTTTTCAATTCTCATCGTTGATAAATATGTAGGATCCTTACTACATAGAGCATCCTCCACATTTTCTTACTTACCAAGATGGTAGTTGATTGAGCAGTCATAATCCATGATGAGTTTTATCCATCTTCATTGGTGCATATTAAACTCTTTTTGTGTGAATATATATTTGAAGCTCTTGTGATTAGTATATATCTCACACTTCTCCCCGTAGAGATAATACCACCAGATTTTCAATGGAAAGATCACAGTTTCCAACTCCAGATCATGCGTGGGATAGTTTTTATCATGGATTTTCAGCGGACTTGAGGCATAGGCTATCACTTTATCATTCTATATCAACACAAAACCTAGTCCCTTCTTCAAAGTATCGTTGAATACCACAAAAAGTTCTCCACTTGTGGGTAAAGTGAGCATGGGCATAGTGATAAGCCTATTTTTGAACTCCTTGAAGCTTTCTTCACATTCATCACTCCAAGAAAACTTGAATCCATTCAGAGTTATCTTGGTAAGAGGGTTTGACAATCATGGGAAATTCCTTAAAAATCGGCGATAATATCCAGCTAACAACAAGAAGTTACGAATATTTGTTACTAATGTTGGACTTAGACATCACTCACTTGTAACAGTCTTGGAAGGATCCACGGATATCTCATTTCTTGTGATGATATGACCCAAGAATGAGAACTCATTCAACCAGAACTCACACTTTCTATACTTTTCATAGATCTTATCCTTTCTTAAGGTCTCTAGTACAGCTCTTAGATGCTCCTCATGATCCTCCATGGTTTTGGAGTATATTAGAATATCTTCTATAAATACTACCACAAATTTGTCAAGGTAATCTCTAAACACTATATTCATCGAGTCCATGAAATTTTTGGAGAATTAGTGATTCCTAAAGGCATTACTATGAATTAATAGTTCCAATATCTTGTACGAAAAGAAGTATTGGGGATATTCCTTCTTCACCCTTACTTGATAATATCCTGACCACAAATCTACCTTTGAGAAGTATTGTGCTCCACGCAGATTATCAAACAAGTCAAAAATTCATGGTAGAGGACACTTATTCTTTATCATGATTTTGTTAAGCTCGCGATAATCGATTCAAAGGCGCATTGATCTATCATTCTTCTTGACGAAGAGTACTGGTGCACCCTATGGTGAAGCACTTGGGAATATATACCCTTTATCCAGATTCTCCTATAGTTATTTCTTCAGGTCATCAAGCTCCAAAACATCCATTCTATATGGATTATAGGATATTGGAAATGCCCTAGGTATAAGGTCAATTGATAATTCAACATCTCTTCTTGGAGTAAGACCAAGAAATTCCTCGGGAAACACTTTAGTGAACTCCCTCACAATAGGCATGATTCAAGGATGGTTTCTTCCTTGGACTCAATAATCTGATCCAAATACACATACTCATAGGGCAGTAATATTCATGCTTGAGATGATGGTTCTAAAGAAGATTCATCTTCCTCATTTCACTTGTATAAAATCTGGGGTTGATTCTCCATATTGAGAGTGATTTTCCCTCTCACGACAATTTATGTTGGGTCTATATAGGGAAAGCCAATCCATGCCAAGAATTGCATCAAATTCTACCAGAGGGAGTATGAAGTGGATTTCTGGGAAGTTAAATCCACAAATTATGATAGGGGAGGAGTTATATTCATGGGATGCAATGATTGCCCCATTTTTTCTACTCAACAACATCTTTACTTCGATGATTTTTGGTGGCGTTGGGATTATTCTACTAAACTTTCGGGATATAAAAAATTGCGTAGAACCATGGGTGATAAACCTAACTTTCACTTTTTGATTCTGGTTCTAATTTATCCATTATATACTTAGGGATGTGTATTTTAGACAGTTAATCACATAAAGGGGAATCCAAAGACAAAAACGTATGACTTATAAATTACTTTTATTTCCTTAACTTATGAATCTATAGGCTTTAATCTATGTTATCCATGATCTACTTCCCAACATTTATTCTTAGGGGAATTTTTTATTCCCTTAAAAATGGTTCATACTAATTTTATTAATTTACGAAATCATATCCCCTGGGACTGTCGTAACAAATAGTGCAGTAAGGGTCGTTGTCATGTAACAGGATACCTCAGGTCAAGCATGAAACTTCTTATCATAGTTTTTACTCCTAGGTGCATTTGTGCCAGAGTTGTCTCTACCAGCTCGTATCCAGACATAGATTTATTTTCTTGATAAACCACTTACTCAAAAATCACCAAAATTTATGGATGTTTCTATTATACTTAGTCTTATCCTTAAGTCTTTCACTAGGGTTTTCTAATCCTAATCCCAAAAAAACTAAACCTTTCCTCTAATACCATCTATGATAACCCTGCTCTTTATTACACACTTAAACATGATTTATTACATAAAGTATTCACTTTATACAGTATAGAAGATTGATAGGTCTAGTGTATTTGGGGCTTAGAAACATTAAAAAATGACTTAATACTTGAAACACAACATCTTTACTGAAAACATCTTTTACATGACCACTACATTCCCTCATACTTAGCATTGCGTAAGGTAACCTGAGGACATGCATAAGAAAAGGGTGAGCTATAGAGCCCAGTAAGGGAGTAAACAAGGCATAAAATGAATAATAAAATAAATGTTAGGCAATAAGCATCTCAATGGAGCACAATAGAAACATGAACATAAAGGCATGATAAAGCATGATAATCATAACATGGAGATGTGGCAAGAACACTTAACTTGATTTTAGCATGAGCCAAGGATCATTGCACAAGGAGCATGATTAAACCCTCATTGCACATAAATCACGAGTAAACCCTTATTGCACTTGATGTATCATGATACTAAACTTTACCCAACGTATTGGAGCACTATCAAGGTGCACCCCTCATAAACATTTCATTTAATGCATAAGTGTGCCACATGGATCATACAACATGGAATCATTCATCTTCATTTATTCCATGATAAAGGGATGTGGAATACATAAATTAAGCTTTATAATTAATATTTAAATGTTCATAAGGGTGAATACCATTGATAGAGAAATGGATATGGTATTCAATACACAAAGACATTGGTTGGGAAAATCATGGTGCAACTTTGGCAGTGTAACGGTGTGACAAAAGAATTCATAAACACGATGGATGATAGTGGAAGTGGTGTCTCTAGATATTTACATGAAATATAAATTAAGGGGTCATGTAGATACATGTCCCAACATATATAAATGATTTTATATTTTTAATAAAAAATAATTACTTGAATGCAAATGAAGAGAGAGAAATCCCTTATGGAATTTCATTAAGGTAATGGGTGTAAGTGGGTGGAATTAATGAGAGATAAAAATTCTATATCATCATCCAAACATAAAGAGTGAAGTATGAGGGAGGTGAGAAATCATACTCCAACAGTTATAATAGATAATAAAATGATATAACAATATTAATAAATTTGGATAAAATGAGAAAGGAAGGAATCCCTTACTTGGAAGTGTGATCCCAAAGGCTTTGGAGGGGCTTGAGAGAGGCTTACTGAGAGAATGGGGAGCCTTGGGAGGATTCTAGAGAGGGTAGGGCAGGGTTTGGTCGAGCTCCAAATGCTTCGAGTGAAGAGTAAGTGGGATCTTGGGTGGGTTTATATAGGAAAGTAGAGGGAATTATTTATTATTTAGGTTTGGGTATCCACACATTAAACTAATCCAAACCAAAAACCAGACCACGGTTTTTTCCCATATTTTTTTCCAAAGGGGAGTGGAAAAAATATTTTATATGACCAATGGCTTAACTTATTAAAATAATAAGGTTGATTATGTGGAGTTGAATCACACTCTCAGGGAAACCAATTTAAAATGCTAAAATGTTTTATAAGTCTTGGAGGGTCTACTAAGGCTTTATAAAATAAATCAAAAATACATAAAATCATATTATAATAATGGAAAAACATATATTTTCCCAAAATAATGTTTATAGTATTTTATTACATCTCTATTGGGTCATTATAATGTCATAAAACACATTATATATTTAAATGGTATTTAATTTTTACCCAAAAAAATGACTGTCTCAGAAAATAATGAAAATTTAACTGTTGGATAATTTCAACCTCCTGATTCAAAAAATAATATTAATTTTATAAAAATAATTTTATAAATATTTGAATTTTCACTTTTAAAATAAAAACTGACGTTTATTGAAAATTCATGGGTTTTGAAAAAAAATAGCTTTCAAACCATAATAAATATTACAATTGTATTCATAAAATTATACGATAATTTATACATAATAAAAATTAATTTAATTATAATAATATTTTATTAAAATACTATTTAAATAAAAAAATCCATTAATTTATCAAAATATATTCCTTAGTTGAATATTAACCAAAAATACTATTTGTGATTTAAAAAAATATTTACAAAGTAACAATAATAAAATGAATGTATATTCTCTATAAAAAATAGTGTACATAATCATAGTACTAGTGTCTCATTAAATAACCCCTTATAACACTCACATAAGTCCTAAGGGTAAGGTGTGTGAGGGTGATCGACTCTTGGGGATTCTTGGATAACATCGTTCGGGTGGTAATCCCTATCAACTTCCACTTCTCCCATAGGCGGTTCCTGGTCGAGCTTAACGTGTTGAAGCTCTGCTTGGGCTTGGTCAAGAGCAAAGCCCAATGATTCCACCTTCTTTTAGAGCTCTGAAAAATGGGCTTCATAGAGGGAAAGTCTACTGGATGATTTCATCACTTCCTTTGTCTAATTAAATTAGATTTTTGAATCCTTATATTTATACTAATTATGTGATCACTATTCAATAGCTATATTAGCAACAGTAACAATTCATAAAGGTATTTTGGAATATAAAAACATAAAACCAAGGAATTTTATACGTTATATAACCATATTATATAATAATACATTTAATTAGATCAAAATTAATTTTCATTAAAAAAAATTGGGTCATTACAACAATGGTCTTTGAATGTTGAAGGATTTATAGTCAGTCCCCTACTTCCAGTATTTTCACCACAATTTGATTTCAATAATGAGGTTATTGTGAATGAAATAGATTTCTAATTGTAAATTGGTTACAACTCAATGTTTTTATTTGAAATACTAGTATAATTTTCTCTATGTTTTCAATTTAAATTTAAATTTCAAACTCCACAACTGCATTTCCTCCCCAATATAAGAATTGTTTTTCAAACACTGGGGGTGGTGTTATTCTATGTTTGGGGTCAAAAAAATAAATAAATTTAAAAAATTATTCTCATCAATGGAAAATAAAATTTCTATAACTTTTTATTTTAAAAAATACTTTGAAAACATTAAAACTGAATTTCAAATAAATTTTCAAGCCATAATTCATATCTTAATAAAATTTTAATTTCACAACCATAAATTTTAAAAATTATAATTGTTTGATGTATTTTTTAAAAATATATCATTTAATAATTCTTTCATAATTTCAAAATTCATGTCCTTTTGATTCTATTGAATGAGTTTGAGTTTTTGTGGTACCTACAAGAATTACGTAGTTTTGGTGATAATTTTTTGTTTGATTTGAGTATTAAAAATTTAAAAATAAATTATAATAATAATAATTTTAAATATAGAAAATTTTATTAGCTTAATGTGTTCCTTTAAAAACTTCAAGATAAAATATACATTGTTTTCTAGCCCATAGTTTGGAATTTTATCTTTATTTGTGGTTTTTTTATTTTTTTTTAGTGTGTTAACTGAAGATGTTGCCTAAGTATGTGACCTTCACTTGGTTACCTATGAGATTTTCAACTCATTGGAAATGTATCACTTCAAGTGTTGACATGATTGAGAATAAATTTAATTTCCATTGAAAAAATTAAAATACAAAAAAAATAACAAAAAAGAAGCATAATAATAATTTTGGGATTAAAATTTGATTCCAACCTAGTACTTCTGTCCTTTTCCATTTGAATAAAACTTAACCACCATTTATTTTTTATTACATAACACATATTCATGCTTAATTTAAATTTGGTGAAATGTGGTGATGAATCTAATCAAATTACTAGTCTTAGGCTTGGGATATTCTTGTGGACCATGATTTCTTAAAATAAATTTAATGGGTTTAAATGTTTTTTTAATGTGAGGTATTAATAGTAATATTTGCATGCTCAAATGTGTTTGGAAAAGGGAAATAAACTTTTATCTATTTGAGATGTTTTTTCTGTCAGAACTAGAAAAACTCAAGTTAGGTATGTGATTAGCCATTTAAAGATACTAATATTCATTTTTTATGTTATAATATTCATTTCCTTAATTATTCATAAATACCAAAATTATTTCATTTTACAATTTAAACATAAATTATCATCTTGTTTTTAATTCTTCTAAAAATGTGATAATATCTGTATATTTTTCATCACATTTTAAAAATGAAAATGTTCTTTACATGAATTATATATTTTAGGATATGTTTACCCCTGTTTTGGGGAAGATATCTCCCTTATGGATAAATAAGAGATTCATTTGGAAGTATAATATTTTTTTACATTGAAACCATAAAATTATAGCTAAATAAAAATGGACATCAGTCCACTAAAATGAATATATTTTCAATTAAATAATCCAAATAAAGATAAAATTAAAAATATGTATATATGAAATCATGTAGAACATTTTATTTAACTATTTAAAAATCCATTTAATAGGTTTTATATGTGATCTATGTGGCCCAAGTGGAAGATAAAATCCTACGATAGATTCAATGGTCTAGAATAATAGTCTATCATTTTAATCATAACATCATTATGGTGACTTTTATTGGGATTAAACATTCCAAAATATTGAAGGAATCGTGGTATTAATAATATTATTCTATTACCCACCCAATATTAGCCATTAAGAAGATATTTTTGGCATGTTAAGAAAGTCTAGACAACTTGAACTGATATTGGGTAAATAGTGGAAAGGAATAACTTCCACAAACATCCAACCAACAAAATACTACCCTAAAAAAGAGGGATGAAATGGATATATTGAGGGTTTTACCAAGGCTGCAAAAATTTCTATTTAAGGTATGTGTATTAATGTAAATAAGAAACTTTTGTGTATGTTTTTATTGTAATGTTCTATTAACATTTTGTGATAATAATCTTATTTATTAATTTGTACTCGGTAATAATTCACTAAAATTTCATAAATAAATGTTTTACTTATACTATTATTCAATTATTCGGAATAAACTACGAATATTTTTTCAGTTTTTGAATTCTTCACACCATAAAGTGTGCAATTCTTTACACAATGGAGAAGTGTTTGTTATTTTATTGTTTTTTCTTATTCAATCACACCCTCTTAGGTAAATTTCCATCTTTCATTGAGATAATAGAATCAATGAATAGAAAAACATATTTTAGGTTGATCTACGGATTTTATAAGGGAGTTTTATGTATATTATTTATTGTTCTAATAATGTTTAATAATTTATTTTAGTTGATATTTTCATTTAATTATTTTGTTTTCTCCTTGCCCATATTGAATTTTAATGGAATAAACTTCATGTAATAATATGATACATTACCTTAAAGTGATCATGAAAATGATCCTCTCGATGTATAGGTGGTTATCATTTAATTTTGTTTAAGTATCAAACCAGAAAGTGATGAGGCCAGTTTGATCATGTTGAATAAAAAAAATCTTGAATATTGGAAGTATAGTTCATTGGAAAAAAATTAATCCAATCAACCCTTACTAATAAAATATGTTCAATTCATTACAATAAATGTAATTCACTTGGGGTTTCTTGTATTCTAGTTACTTTAATTGGTTCAAAGCTATGTTTTAAAATTCAAATCCAAACAACATAGTAAAATGAATATGTATCCAGGTTATTTCTTAGGTCTATGAGGATTTGACAACCCAAGTTGTGCTTCCAAGTGACTATTTTAACCTATTGGGTAAACTTAACCAAATCAAACCCCAAATATTAATTTTAAAAGTTTAAAAATTAGAAATAATGGAAAATTGATAAAGAGGATAAAAAGGAAAAGATGTTGGATACCGATTGGCAATATATAATAGATTCACACTCGCTTAAAGAATTTGTAAGTGAAAAGTAAACAGGTAATATGGATGTTATTGTTATAGATAATAATATTTATTTCTATCCTTCTAAATGATAATTTTAATGTGATTTGGGGGAGTCCTATAAGAAGTTTGGAAAAAAATTTATGGGAATCATATATAATAAGAGTAAATATATTTCTAATTCAAATTCCTCTTTTAATTTTGGAAATCATAAAATCACTATTTAAGAGTTAAAGTATATATATGATAATAATCCAGTCAGAATTGAAAAATTGATTCCAATAATTTTTTTAGTAATTATATTAATATAGTTACAAAATAAAATTAGTATATTTATCTTCAGATTTAATAGATAAAAATTTCAAATATGACATTTCTAATTTTACTAAATAAAATGAAATACTAATGAATTTTTTTTCTAAAAATAATTATCTAGAATAAATGAAATTTAATGTTTTGTAGAATGATTTTTTAAAACTCAAAAATAATAACATAAAGGTTTAGAGAATTATTCATCATATATAAAATATAAAATTTGTGACAACATTAAATTATTTCACGAAACATATGGGAAGCCTAAGGAAAAAGTAGAAATTTTAAAATAAATATTATCTAAATTTATAGTTTAACTTCATGTCTTATATAAATTTATGAGATAATAAAAAATATCATGAAAAAAATAGAAATAGTATTTGTTATGATGGAAGAATTCCTTTAATGTATGGTATTCATTTTTTGAAAGGAAAAAAACTAAAGGTATTTATTCAATTAATTATTTTAGATTTTTTTTAATTATTATAGTGAATGTTCTTTAATTTTAGTTCCTTATTTTAGTCACACAAAATAATTTAATTATAAATGTATATTTAGAGTTTAAATAACTAACTGTTGTATAGAATGGGTTCCAAAAAGTACCTTTACCATCTTATTTGACATAATCTAGTCGGGATTCTGAATAAAGTATATTTTCTTATAACCAACATGCACAACATTCATATTTTTAACATTTGGTATGTTTTAATATACAATAATCTTATTGTTATTTCTTTCAGCTAGTGAACATGTAAAATATATTCTAAAATCATGATTACTACAATGTTCTCTAATAGTGGGTTATATTAAATTATTTTCACATCATTTTATAAATATCATATATTTTTCTCTTGATTCCTACAGTTTTTATGTTTTTAAGTGGGGGTCATCACTATATTTCTAGAAGATTAGTGAAATATTTACACATAATACTTTGAAGATGAAATTTTATTCTTTAATGGAAATCACCAGTTAATAGATAGTTTTATATTCTTTAATTTTACTTAGTATATATATTTTTTCCTAAAGGGCCAAAGGGGTTATTTTTTATTAATTTTTTATAATCCCTTTTTAGTGGTTTAAGGGTAACCTTTGCATGGTCTATATACCTTCAAGCACAAGACTTGATATGTATCTATTATATGACCAAACATTAGACACCCAGCTTGAATCCCACCCTAGATAATTAAGATTTTCTTCAAAGCGTGCTAACCAAAAATGTTGTCGAGAAATCAATCCCCCGATAGGACTGCATGCGGCCTCGTATCAATATAAATGAAATAAGATCTCATTCATCCAAATCTGATTGCATTATTGGTGGTTTTCTTTTCCCCCTTTATGAACTCATTTGGGACACCATCGAAGATCTAACCCCCCCCCCCCTCCTCCCCCCCTCATCAAGGCATCCCTTGTATAGACACTTCCACCGACGAATCTGATCACCTTCATCACCCTGTTGGAACATCTTGTCATTTGACTTCCCCGTTGCTATTACAGATCTCATTGTGCCATCTCCATTGTCATACATCACCCACCCATCATCATCAACACACCAACAGGCCCTATAACCATGTTTTTGAAATCATTTCACACCCCTTTCTATGGCTCGATATCCTGAGCTCGGTAATTGTGTATGACTTTTCTATTTTAAATATCATAGATACTATTTTTTCAACTTGTTTCATTAATTAATATTGTAGGGATATTCCTTTTTATAATTTTTAATTCTCATTTTAATGAAATCATTTTTTTATCTATGATTGATCTCAAATTTTTTGCAACTTATGAGGGGATATATGTTTTTTTTTTCATTGAAATATATATATGATATTAATTTTTGGATATATTGATTATTAATATTTTGAATATAATCTTCAGTCTCTTTTTATTTTTCAACAACAGATGAATTTTTTTCTTCCGTATAAGGGAGATAAAATCATTTCAAAATTTGATCTTTTTGAAAATTTCAAAAGGGGGGAGAATCTTTTGAATGCATGTTTAGTTTTAAAACTATCAAAAGGGAGATAGTTTTGATTGAATATTTACATTTCATTTATTTATATTTTTATAAATATAATTACCTCATATTTATTAGTTTTATAATAATTTTTCATAACATAATTTCTTTATTTCTTAATGATAATACAAATTCTATCCTTTATGTATTTTATTTTTTATTTCCACTTACATGAGGTTAGAATTCTTCATTTCATATTGAACTAATTATAGATGAAAATATGATTTATCTATAATTTATTTTAATTTTATTATTTTATAATGTCTTCATGTTCACTATGTGTCCTATGAGATGATTTTAGAGAAATAAATATATCTGTGTTTGAGTTCAGGAATAACTCATGCATAGATCTATTCTAACATAGTACCTTACGTTAATATCCTTTTGCGGAAGATATTAATACATGATTATCCACACATAGAAAGAACCATGTATATAAAGACTCTTATATAAGTTTAATGACTTGTACATAAGTTTGATACAATGAATCATTTGTAGTAGAATTTAAATGAATATTATAGAAATGAATCACATAAATATGGAATCACTCGTGTTTGGAATGGATATTGATTATCAAGTAGATTAAAATCATCCATATGAAAATTTAAAATTGTATTTATAATGTTTTTCAATGATTTTTATGTAAAATGATTCATATTACACTATAAAAAATGAGGATTTTGTTATGGTTTATTGGAATTGTTTTATATAACTACTGTAAATTAAAAGTTTCTGAATATTATTTAAAATATATAGGAGGTTTCAATAAATAGTCGCTAATCATTAAAGGTATTGACCTCTTTAATAAAAAACATGTTCAATCCTTTAAAACCTTTATTAACCCCCAACCATAACCCCCCCCCCATCAACATTGACCACCAACACCATGTGTCATCAATGATCATAGATCCCCACCAAACCCTAACCCCCTCCACTAATCCCAACTACTTACCCCCAACCACTTTCAACCCCTGATCCCCCCCCTCATTGATGTCAACCAATGGTTCTTCTCTAATGATCCACTAATGGGTATCCTCTAGATATAGGGGACCCACATTAATATTTCTCAATGACCACCACCGCCAATGGTTTTCAATCTCTATCACCTACCCCACAACTATGCACTCCTGGTCGCCTCCTCTGTTCCCCCTCACTCAATTCTTGTTATTTATTAACGGGCATGTGTCCCCAAACTACACACTATCTATTGACCTCATCATGACACTGTGACCTTATTCTATAATATCCAATGCTATTATTTTTAGGGATAATTTTTATTCATTTACTTTTTTAATATTATTCAGATGATTTGCATCATTTTAATTTTAAATTTATGTTTGGTCAAATCAATAACCTACCATGGTCAATGATGAAATCGGGTGATGTTAAATATTTTTTTTAATTATTTGATTGAGCATTCATATTTATATATCTTAATGTATAGATATTATAGTTAAAATATAATACATATGGATTAAATATGGATTAATTTTTCTTGAAACGCACCTTGGTATGCCAAGGGTTTTGATGAATTTTTAGATTATGCAATTTCAAACTGATCAATTGATCATTTAAAAAAAAATTATGTGTCATGATTGTAAATTCAAGTTATGGATGTATAGAAAAAAAAGTATATGATCACTTTATATTGAAATAGTTTTCTTCTAGATATGTATGTTGAATTGGGAATGGAAAATCAAATGTTATGGAAAGTAATAACAATGACTATCCTACGAAAAAAAATGTCACCCACCAGAAGAGAATTCATTTCAAAACTAGATAAATGATGCATTTTTATTAATAGAATACAGTTTTAAATAATTTAATAGATCTGTAGAGACATCTATTGATCTTGAGTTGGTTTTTCTTACTTTTAACTTCAATGTATACAAGATGAGTTTTGTGATTTAGTTGAATGTGTCCAAGAAGAACTTTATGGATGTCATGGAAGGTCTTTGAAATTTTCATTTCTACTTAAGTTGTATCATATCAAGTGTCTCTATGGAATTACTAATGAATAAATTCCCATTATATTAAAGGTTCTTCAGGATTCATTTAGTGAAGTTAATATCCCTATATATTTATATGAGATGAATAAAAAAATAAATAAACATGGACTTGATTATATAAATATTTATTCATGCCCTAATGATAGCATTCATTACTGGGGAGAAGAGTCTGATAAAGATGAATATCTAATATGTTAGACGATAAGATGGAATTAAATGAGAAACTATGACAGTACAAATCAATTCAACTCTAGGAGTATGTATAAGAATAAAACTCCCACAAAGGTATTATCTTATTTTCCTCTAAAAGCATGATTATGAAGATTGTTCTTGTCATCTAAGATTGAATATGAAATGATGTAGAATGATTATAATTATAAAAATTATAGATTCATGACACATCAAAATGATTCAGAATCATAGAAGGAATTTGATTAATTTAATAAATTTTTTTCTTCAGAACCTAGAAAATTATGTTTTTTATTGTCTTCAAATAGTTTTGACTCATTTGGTAGATTGAGTAATAATTATATCATATGGAAAATTATTTTGATCCCCTATAATCGTCCTCTATTTATTTATATGAAGAATAATTATTTCAAAATTTCTATGGTTGTTACTATAAATCAAATTCTACGAAATAAAATTTATCTATAACTTCAACCTCTAGTCAAATAACTATAACAATTATAGGATGACGACATAAAAAATTATGATTTTTCAATAGGAAAACTATTCAAAATGAATTCTCCTTTAATTTTGAAAATTATTGATTTTATTGGATTAGGAACCTCATCATGTGGGATAACGCATACAAGTCTGTATTTTTTGGATTATAATTTAGATTTTGAACCACAATAATTACCTCATTGTATAAAATGGTGTTTCTATATGTCCTCGTTAATTTCCTTATTCTCCTCATAATTGCAGGTTTGACAAGACACAATTCAATGGAGATATTGAATTGATAAATCTACTAAAGGTGTTATCATGTTTATAGATATTTGGATATCTAATGAATGTCACTAAAGGATTTTGATAATGTAATCAGTTTAAAGAATGGAGGAATCAGGTATAATGTACAATATCTGAAGCATATTGAACACAATAGTGGAATAAAATGTGTATATTTCTCAAATATTATTACTGGGAGTTTTTTTATAGTTAATAATCATTACATAATTCATGTTGAGAATATAATATATTAAAATTTAATTTTTACATTTTGTAATGTTCAAGGTAAATCAAAGAATCACCATAATTCTTCTATGGATTTGGAATTAAATAACATATATCATGGTTTGTTGTAAAATGAAAATGGATGGTATCATTAAGCAATTTTTACAATGAAAACCCATGATAAAGACTTGTTACTTCAAAATTTAAATAATATTAAAGTTCAAAATATATATTCTAGTAATAATAAAATGTGAGTTTACTTAAAACATCAAATAATAAATGGATTTAAAATCCATGAATCACATATTTGGATGATCAGTTATTGTTTGCATTGTATAATATGTTACTAGAAAAACTAACTACATTTCATATTTCTTTTATACATTTTTCAAGGATCCTTGTAGAAATAATATATACCCAAATAAGCTTGATATACTTAAATAAATAATTTTTTTGACTCGGGTCATTTAAAGATATTATTTTCCCCTTAATTTGTCTTAGCCGTGATTCATGTGACTCTTAATCTGGTTAAAGAATCCAAACATGGTGAACAAGTATACTATCAATGGATTTATCCAATTGAGAGGTGTGCTAATATTATTATTATTTTCATTGATCAATTAAATTTTACTAAATCATTTTGTAAAATTTATGAAAATGTTTCTTCTTTTTTCAATAGGTACTTAGGTCCATTGAAATAATATGTGAGGAATAAAGATCCACCAGAAGAAACTTTTACTGAAGGATAAATAGATGAAGAGTGAATGGAATTATTTTCTAGGTATTTAGATGGTATTTCAACTAGATTCAATTATGTTGGACAAGTTGACGAAATCTCTACAATATATCATTAAGAAAACCATACATCAGTTTTCTCACCTGATGGATGACCGATTGGAATTGGGTAAAATTTTACACTAACAATGTTGGTGTTACTACAAGAATATTGATATGATTTACTCAATAGTCTTATTTCATATGTATTTAATAAATAATATATATTTTAAACAAATATGAGACTAGGGATTATTCTCTAAATGAGTTGGAATTGAAAAAATTTATTAATAAAGGGATTTTAAAATAGTTCACCCATTATGTAAGTATATTGTCATATTCATATTATTGAAAAGTATTTATTTTTTATATTTTTAAAGTAACACCTTATATCTTCTTGTATAGATAATTAATTTTTAAAATCATTCTAAATTTTCAAATTATTTGATGTTGTTGGATCAATTTCTTCTAGGGAAGGCTAAGAGATTCGATCCCTACAACATTAATGGCTCATGTTTCAAACAATTTATCATGAAAAAGACATGAAAGATCAAAATAATTGTTTATTTACAATTTTAGAGTGTGAATACTCTGGAAAGTTGATTGATATAATCAAATTAAACTATAATGGTCAGTTTCTAGCTATCTTATTGAAAATAAAGTGGGTCAATATTGTTAGGGGTATAATAAAAGATTCGTTAAATTTTACATATATCAACTTATCTCACTTGATCCATATCTATAATCATGTATAAAATTACCCATTTATCTTGGATTCATAATAGAAGATATATTTTAATGTGGATGATTAAATACATGAAGGTTCTACTATCATAATACACTTAATTCAAAGAGTCTTGTATGATATAGGCGATGAAGATTAATTGGTACTTTGTGATAGTTAACCTCATCTTCCAAAAATCATTGAATATATTTTCCTTAAACTATTGAAGTAATAAAACATTCAAGAGAGTATGAAAATTAAGTATTCATCGAAATGGATATTGATATCCATGACTATAATGAAGATAAAGATAAGTGAATTTATAAAATGGTAATGAAACTACATTATAATTTCTCTTTTATAAGTCTTTCTTATATATATAAATTGATCTATTTTTTCATTTCTTATAAAAATATTTTAATTTTAATTTTTTTAACACATGTAATGTATTATGAACCATTTGAAGTTCATAAATGTTGACAAAAATATCAAGATACTAGCTGATCTAAAACTTAGAGCACATCGCCATAACTATCAGTTTCTGGGGACCCAAGTGATTCTATTTTTCCTGAGAATTCAAGAAAGCCAATAGTTCCCCAAGATATTGTTGGTATACCACCATTTGATATGCCATCGACAATAGTGTAGTTAGCCACCACTTCATCTTTAGAATATTGGTGTGTTACCATTGCAGTTATGTATTTCACTGTACAAAAAAACTATATTTTATATTAGTAGTTTAAAGTGTTTTTCAAACAGATAAACATATAAATTGAAGAGATATAAATATGAACATATCATATTCATGGGAACTAAAATTATTTAAGTTCATAGTTCCATTTTATGAGTTTAGGGTTCATATCAATGATGCTAGTGGAATCTAAGGATAGATTTTTGGGAATCTTTATTGTGAGATGGTGATATTTCCCATTAATTATAATTATTGGAGGAATACTCTCATATCTTGAAAAAATCATATCTTTAATAACCATGTCAAGGTAATATTAATTTAAAATTCATTGATAATTAATTTAAAATTCATGAGTAAAATTATTAATATAGTTATAATGTTTTATTTTTTATTGATAAATGTTTTTCATTTTGATGTCCCCAACTCCATTTCACACCCATTGACTCTAAAGAAGTTATGAATGAAAAGGATAGATGTTAAATTGTGATTATAGAACATTTCTAATGACACATCACTAGGCTAAATAAAAAATTTAATAGAAAGTTACTAAATGTATTTCTCATGAGTAGTAGAAAATGTGTTTTGATATTATCAGAGATGCATCATGTGAGGTAATTACATATTTTATTGCATTTAAATAACAAAAAAATGATAAAATTATATTTTTTATTCATGATACAATTTTTTAGGATTTATCTAAAAAATACAATGAATCGTAAAAAACAATTCATTCAACATATCGTTGGATCTCTTTTTTTTTTGAGGAAAATAACAATCTTGGTTTTATTTTACCCATTATTATTTAAATTATTTTATTACAAGTCATTTTTTTTACTTGTACATATTTTTTTACATTGTCTAATAAATTAGGTCACTCTATTGGTTATATAGATATGTATATTAATTTATATAGTAACCCTAATTTTAGGTTTGGAAATAAACCTACTAGAGATATTGGAGTAAGTACTTTTCATTAATACTTGATGTTATTTTATGAGTAAAAATTCACAATAATGAAAAATAAATTATAACAACAAACAAGACATAAATCCAATTAAATGGTCTATATACCTGATCAAACAGTTCTAGTTTTCTATATTGTCACTGTTTAATCCATGTATCAGCACAAATTAATTTCGTTTAAGTATTTTTTGTTGTTATTAAATTCTCTTCATTATTATGTTTTTATATTAATGAAATAACATTAAATAGTAATGGAAAAATTATTATTTATATGATATTATGATGTTTAGATAATTTAAAAAATAATTATTAATATTGTTGAGTTGGAAGATTAAAATTCATGAATACTAGGATATAAATCATTCACAAATGTCATCAGTATCCCAAAACGATGTAGTTGTAATCATTTTAGTGAAGGAGCATATGAAGCATGTGTGGGGGATGGGTTTGGGGCCTACTCCATTAGCTATCATTGGTAGGACATATTTATCATTTACTACTACATCCAGTGAGGTTTAGATCGGTGTTTTTGATTGGGAATCACAGAGATAAATTATGAGGTTGAAAGAAAAAGTGAATTATCATGAATCTTATAAAAAACATGAGATTGGTGGAGGTGGAAAAATAGAAAATGCTTTGGTTTATGTATTTTAGAATATTATGGGAATGATCCCCATGAAGTCTCCTACATTTAATCTCATCTTGATAATGTAAATTATAATCTCCATATATCATTGACACATTTTTAAAAAACACATAAATATACCATGAATGAAACTAAAATTACACTTTTATATTTAAAACATGCACATCGATTCATACTGACCACATTACCTTTTAGATTCACATGTAGTCAATTTATTCACAAAAAAAATGATTTATGTATCATTATCCTAATATATGAAAAACAATCTAAGCTCATTTGTTTAGTTTTAGCTTTGTGATAGATGCTTTAATGTAAAGTGAAATTTATATTAAAAATATTCACTTCGAGTCATAACACCCACTTCGTGTGTCAAATTTATGTGAGGTTGATTAATACACAGCACAAATGAATTATGGATAATTTCTAAAATTTTGAAATCAATACATGGTCTTTTTCTATGATTTGAAAATGTGTAATATGTTTTATAAAAAACTGGTACTTTTGTATTGAAAATACTCACTAAGAGTCATTTCGACCACATGGTGTGTCATATTTAAATTTGTTCAAATATTACATATCATAAATTAATTGAGGATAATTTTCCTAAAGTTTGAAATTAATACAATCTTTTTTTCTCATTCTTTGATACGTGATAGTCATTTTATAGTAAAAAGAAACTTATATTGAATACAATCACTTTGATTCATACATCCCACTCTATGTGCCCAATTGAAATGAAGATGATTCCTACACATCACAAATGATTTATGGAATGTTTTTATAAATTTTAAAAACATTTTGACATATTTTTGTAAGTATTTACAATGTGAAATATGTTATAAGTAAAATGAAACTTTTATATTGAAAAAAGGAAATTTGAGTCGTATCGGACACATTGTGTGTTGGATTTATGTGTAGTTCATTCCTATACATAAAAATGAATTTTAAATCATTTTAATATTTTTTTAATATTATACGATATTCTTTTTTTTTGAAATGTGACCACCATTTTAAAGTAAAATGGATGTTTTATGATGAATGTATGAAATTAAAGTCATAAAAACACTTAATGTATTTAATGAAAAATAAATCATAGGAAAAAAACTATAAATTGTTTTCTGAAATTTAGGAATCAGCGTCACATAAATCCATGTGATGGTTTTCTTGAGATACAGGTAAACATGTTTTTTGTGTTTTAAAACACTAAAACATGTATATAATGGTCCAAACCACAAAAACCAAACTTAGATTGATTTGAAATCATGTAAAACCCACCATTGAATTATTTTTGAGGTTTATTTATAGAAAAAGAATCCATGTGATGTGCGATGTGCTAGGAATTACTTATAAATAGTTTTAAATTACACCAAAGTCTTTAAAAACATGTGATAGGGGTCAAAACCATGAAAGTGATGTCATATGTCCTTGAAATCATAGTACAATTTACATTGATTGATTTTGAAAATATAAGAATATATAAAACATCACTCTAACTTAAACTATTCTCATAACGTGTGTGTAATATACATAACCATAGAAAATGACCTCAGATTGACATGAAATTTTAGTAAAACCATAGTTGATTTAATTTTCATGTGTATACATAGTGAACATGTTCATCTAATGTGAAGTGTTCTTGTAATGACTAAATAAACAGTTTTATATGATACTGAAGTCTTTAGAAACACATTATGGGGTCAAAACCAAGAAAACAATTTCATACAGATATTAAATCAAAGGAAAATGATATAATACTTATTTTTAAATTTATGTACCAATGGAACATAATTCTGAATTATATTTATCCTATGATTCTTGTAAACATGTTTTTAGAGTTTTAAAACACTAAAACAATCTTGTAACTATAAAAACCAAATACAACAATGCCATATTGACATGAAATCATGGGAAAACACAATTTAATTATTCTTTAAATAGACACATTGACAAAAAAACCATCTAACATGTGTGATTATTAGAATTACTAAATAAAAAAGTTTTAAAAAATATTAAAGTCTTTAAAAACATCTATAAGGGGTTAAATCCCAAAAAAGTATCATATGTCCTTGAAATCATAATACAATAACCATGGATTGATTTTGAAAATATTAGAAATGACAGAATGTCATTTTGGGTTATGGTTTTATCAGGATGTCGATAAATTCATTTTTAGTGTTTTAAAACAATTAAATGTGTGTACAATAATCAAAACCATTGAAAAAGACCTCACATTGACACTAAATATTGGAAAATCTACTTTTTAATTATCGGTGATTTTTATGCCTAGAAACACATCAATACTACATGTGGTGTTCCTTGAATGACTTAATAAACAATTTTAAAAGATACCAATGTCATTAGAAATGTGTTTAAGGGGGTAAAAACCATGAAAATGGTGTCATAACACCATGAAATTATATAACTATGACTATAGATTAATTTTTGAAATGTAAAAACTCACATTATATCATTTTGAGTTACATTTTTTTAACACACTCAGAAAAGTTTTTGTAGTCTTTTAAAACATTAAAATTCGTGTGCAACATCCAAAATCATAAAAACTACCTAATATTGATATAAACTCCTAGTAAAATCAATGTTTAATTATTTTTGATGTGTAAACATAGAGAACACATCCATATGATGTGCGGTGTGTTTGGAACGAATCAATAAACTGTTTTAAAAGATACCAAAGTATTTAGAAATTTGTGTTAGGGTATGAAAAACTAGAAAAATGTATAATATTCCTATTTAATCATAGAAAATTTTCCATAGAATTAGTTCACAAATATTGGAACTAAAGGCCCATCATTTCAAGTTACGATTTTCTTGGGTTTCCCATAAACACATTTTTTGTGTTTTAGAAATACTAAAACATATGTGTTATGGAAAAATTTATAAAAATGAATTTAGAATAATATGAAATCATGGGAAACCCATCTTTTATTTACTTTTTATTTTGAAACATAGAAAAATTTTCCATCATATTGTGGTGTGCTTTGAATGACTCAAAAAAAATTAATAGATACCAATGTCTTTAAAAACATATGTTAGGGTGTCAAAACCATGAAAATAGATTCGGATTGCAATGAATCTATAAGAAAATGACCATAGATTGATTCTTGAAATATATGAACTAAAAAAACATTATTCTGAGTTATGGTTTTCTCGAGAAACCTATAAATGTGTTTTCAGTGTTTTAAAACATAAATACATTTGTGTAATGGTCTAAACCATTGAAATGAACTTATATTGACATAAAATCTTATAGAACTCATAGTTAAATTATTTTTTATATGTATACATATACAAAAAACCAATCAGACATGAAATATTCTCAAAATGACTCAGTAAATGGTTGTAAAAGATATCAATGTCTTTAAAAACATGTCACAACGGTTTCAAAACCAAGGAAATGACATCATATGGCCATGAAATACCAAGATAGACACTGTAAACTAATTTTTGAAATTTATGAACTAACAACATATCATTCTAGGATATAATTTTCCTCAAATTCCCACAAACATGTTTTTTAGTGTTTTAAAACACTAAAACATGTGTGTAATGGTCAAAACCATATAAAAAGACCACATATTGACCTGAAATCATGGCATAACCACTATTGAATTATTTTTGAAATATATTACATACATCCATATCAACATATTTAAAAAATATATTAATTAATTTCAAGCACATTGTAACATCCCGATCTAGATTCCACTAAAAGGTGTCATGTACCTGGATGGCCACAAGGCCTCAAGCACATGTCCCCAATTTTAAGAGGCTACCGACTAGTAGTGAGGACCTATGGGTGATATTGGGCAGACTATGTCCTCATTAGTAGAGTGTAACATAATGTAAATTATAGTAAATCAATATTTGAATCAGTAATACCACATAAAATAAGTAAATATTAGAAGATTGGTAATATAAATAAATAGGTTTCAAATCCTACTAAAGATGATGATGCATGTTACATGTTCTTTGGTAACATCCAAAATAGGTCACACTACAGTAATACATGATATAAGTACCAAAATTAAAAAAAGGACAAAAGAAACTAAGAATCATTTGAAGACTCAACTTGGTCTCATGCTCTCCTACTCCTAAACACCATATCAGGTACCCGTAGAAGGGAACTTTCCCTTATCAACACCTGAAACCATATAATATTTTTGGGCCCAAAAACATAACCCAAATAGGGTGTGAGTCTAATTTTTATTAGTCAACTACCTAAGGTCTGTTCCAATCTATTAGTGAATATATATAGCATGCTGTGTATAATAATGAAAGAATTAATATAGAAACTACTTTAAAGTAAACAGTCATACAAGAACTAGATTCAATTTAAATTTATTTCATGTTCATTGACAATTCAATTTCATTGAATTTATTAGTCTTGAGATCTAGTATAAGCCCGAAATCCCATGTTTCTAAGTAAGAACAACATATGTCTCAGAAGACCATCTAAACAAACCGAAGTGAATAACGTATCCAAAATTGTGATTTGTTTCAGAAAACGCATCATAATTAATGCCATTTCAATATTAAATTTATAACCTGAAACCATCTACTGCATTTTTGGTTCACTCATGGATTAAACATAACAACATCTTTGAGTCTATAATGGGAATTTTAAACTGAATACATGGTTCACCTCAAGTATAACCAAATATAAACTCATGACATATAAAAAATTCCAATAGATCCCATACATTTCATCCCTCAATAGACCCATGGTTCTCTTGGCATTTAATTATAGCCTCCATGATCCTGTCCACTACATATGTGGTTCTCTAATGACTTTGACATAATACCCTCTTTGAGTCTATCCATGTCATTATTATCTTAATCTATGGTTCACCCAAGGTATAAGGTACAATAGTCATATGATCCTGTCCATATCCTTTTAACCTGAGACCATGGTTTTTCAATTGTTATTACCCTTTAATCAATTAATATTTAATTAAACATTTTATTATGCATGAAAAGGCCAAAACCCAAAATCATTAAATATAAATCACCACCAAAGTGTGTCTCAAGCAAGGACCAAACTCATAAGTCTTATCCTTCCAATTACTCACATGGGAACATTTATTATAAGAATCATAACTTGTAAATTAAACTTTTACATGGATTTAACATTAATTAACTCACATGGGATGGTTCACAATTGGAGAAAAACATTAAAAACGTACTCAAACAGGCATAGGCATACAAAGGTTGAAGGGAAAACCAACCATCCCATACCCTAGCCAATTAAATTAAAATTGAAAAACCTTGTAATTTATTAATAATCTCAAATCACTTTTAAAACCCCCAAAATTGAAACAAAGTCATACCTCAGAGGCATCCTAGGCTAAATGACCATAAATATTCATCCAAGGAAACTCACCCATGGGGTGTCCCTCAAACAAGGTATACAACCTAAAACATGATTTAAAAAAATTATTTAGTTACCTAAATATCAATAGGAAAAAACATTGTTCAATTATAAATCAAGGTGACACCCCAAAAATGGGTGTGTGGCAGTCCAAAAAATATAAACAGCTTGACAATTAGCAAAACATATGAGACTACATACCTCATACTCATATGACTCTCCTCGTCTAGCATCGGCCTCTAATTTAGCCTATACTAGAGTTCATCTAAAAAATAATCATAAAATACCAAACCTTGATAATTAGGTCGAGATAATGGGTGATTAATAACAGCTCAAGATGAATCAAGAACTCATATAAGGGGTTCTAATACAACTGACATCATTTGAAGCTGAGTCCAGATGAAGAATCAGGATCCAAACCTACCTCAGGTCGTCTTGGTGCTATTATTCACAAACCATGGGTGAGGGTTCTTATACCGGCCCAATGTTTTATCAATGGAATTTACCTTCTTATAATTATTTCATATAATCACATAAAATCACAACATAATGAACTACAATGTTCTATATGATCTTAAAACATAATATTGTCACTTTTGTGATTTTAATTTCAAAAATCTGACATTCATGGTTGTGATTAGTAAGATATTTGGAGTCCGATAAGACAAAAAAAAATTTTGGTGAATAGTAACTAACCCTTATGAATAGTAATGTTGCCCTTATGAATGGTAATATTACCCTTATGAATATTAAATCAACCAAGTAAATCGTAACCTTACCAAGGAAATTATAAATAATTTTAACAATCTTATTAATGAAAATATGATAGTGTTGTTATTTATATAAGTAATAAATATTCAATTAAAAATTTGTGAATAATTAAATAATTAAAAAAGAAAATGTTTTTTTAAATGTATTCATAAATTTTTGTTTTTATGTCTTCTGGTTTTAAGATAATTTTATAAGACCATATTTAATTTTTTAAGACATTATAAATCATTTATAGTTTTAAAATATATATTTTTAAAGTAAATAATGAATTTAATTAAAAATTAAATTAATAGTAGTGACCTGTGGAAGATATTTCATATCAGAAGTTGTTCAGATTAGTGGGATATTGTTTTTGTTGTAAATGGATACCAACTAAACTTAATTTTCCTGTATATAGGATTAAGAATAACTCTCTTTCGTCTAATGATAATATTCATAGAAAGGGGGTATATTTGGAATCTCGGTGCTGGTTCTGTTGTAGGCCAATATGAGAATCCATATGGATTATATTTTTTCAAAGAAATGTGGCCGGTAGATTATGGGGTATAATGGATCGGCTCACGGGTGGAGCATGGTGTGGGGACTCATTGTATTCTTTCATGGTAGCCTAGTTTTGTGGAACATATTACACTAGTGTGGAGGCACAAATGTGGGGTATGGTATTTTTTGCATCTTAATGGATAATATTGGAACCTCAAAATAGAAATAAGGATAGTATTATATTTTCCCAAACTTTTCTCATGGTTTAGATTCTCTCACTGGTAGTGGAGTTGGGATGGCTTCATCCTCATGGGAATAGATCCTAATCCTTAAGACTGCTCATATCGCGAGTTGTTTCTCTTATGGAGGACGTCGATAGCCTCAACAGAGGGGAGTGGGTGTATTTTTTATTCCTTCCCTTGATCTTAATCTCAACGTTGATAGATTCTATGTTGGGGCCGTAATGTAAGGAGGAGGTCTTGTGGGGGATGATCAGGTTCGGTCTTGCTGGGCTACATCACTTTCTACAGGTCAAGCAGTTATCTCAGAGCAGAGGTAAGGGAGATGCTCAGTGGTCTTAAATTATGTAAACAATACATTTTCAAGATCTTAGAGGTAGAATCTAACTCTAAAATTACAGTTGAGTTAATTCAAGGGAAGATCAATCCTCATTGGTATATGACGTACTATATTCAGAAGGGTAGGAAGCTGTTGGATCCATGCATGACGGTGGTCCACATGTGGTGTGAAGGCGATGTTTTTGTGGATTTAATAGCTAGAATATCTGACCCTAGTGAGGCTATCAATATCTATTTCTATTTCGGTTCATTTCCTAATGATTTTAGTAATTTTGTTAGGGGTTATTCCCTTAGTCTTCACCATTTCTGTCCACCCTAAACTCTGTGTGTTTTTCCATCCATTTAATAAAAAAAGTCAACTTTTATAATATTCAGCAAATTATTTTTTAAAAATCGTGTTAATTTTTGGATTCTACACATCTAAAAATGGTTTGGGTTAATTTTTTGTATTTTTTTGAAATACTTGAATTATTCATAAATAGAAAAATACGATAGTTTACAATAAGTGTTAGAACCTAAATTTCTTCATCATGTTTGAGTCGTGGATGTTGTAAATTACCATTTTTGGGAAATCACATGAACTTATTACAATTTTTTTCATAGAATCATCACTATTTCTTTTCTTATTTAGAAATGATAAACTAAATATTGAAATATTAAAAAAACCCTCCTCCCCACCACTATAATAACCATCCAAGATACCCTCTTCTCTTCAGTCCTCTAAACCCTTGTTCCTTGCCTAAATTATTCTCAAATCTCTCCCCAACCTCCTCCCACACGTCCATAATACCTTGGTCTCCTCAAAATACCAAATTCTCTCTTCTTTAGAGGCTCCCAAGGAAGATTAATTCAAGAGGTAAATTCCTCTTTTCAATTATTTTACTTTCTTTTTTAATTCCTTTTTTTTCCTCTTTTATATCCTTACCTATCCACATAAAAATGCTATGAAAAATAAAGTTCCTTATATTGCTATAATATTTTTATGATAATTTAATAAGTTACCATAATATCTCCTTTACCCTTCTTTTATACTAGTAGTAAAAAGACCATTTGAGATGTGTTAATTTACCACATTCAAGGAAGATGTGTTTTGAATTTCCATTACCATCTTCAATTATAGTCAAGAAACCATTATTATGGTTGAACCAAACTATAATATATGTATTATGTCTCATCTATGGTTCTGTACTCTTTTTGTACACCCATTTTTGATTTATAAATCAGAATGTGTTCATTCTGATCAAAAACTGCTAATTAACCCAAATGGTTATCACTAAAGTTTTATATAATGATTCATATTCACTCAAAGTAACCAAACTAAATTTACAACCATGTAACCTTATGTATGTTCAATAATAAAATATAACTCCAATTTTGTACAACCTTTCTCATTTTAAATGATTGTCCATTCATGTATATAAGTAAACTGAACATGAGACAAACGGACCTGAACAATGAAATTGAGCCTCATAACCAATGAAAAAGTTTATGAATGAACTTAAAAAGGTTATAATAAATAAAGTAAATTTAAAACATGTTATGGTATTATTAATTAATGTACCTAATTGTATTATACAGTTCATTAATATCATGTGGAGAACACCATCAGAATTAAGGTAAGGGATTCTACCCCAACCTCCAATATCCATTCTTGTTATTCTTGCTCTCTTTCTTCCCAAATTAAATCCTATATTATTTTTATGTAAATATTATAATTTCTATTATATTTTAAAACTCATGTATCAAGATCCATTAATCAATTCTTCTGGGGATATACATTCTTTAAGTGATTCCCTCTTTAAAACGTCCTGATAAGGAAACCCATTTTAAGGGAAATTCCTGAATTCTTACCCAATTTCAAGTACACTATATGATATATTTTTAAGCATCCATTATATTTATAAAAAGTGTATTTTTATCATGCAAACTTATTGTTTCACTTATATATTTATATAAATGATTATTCCCTTTTCTATTTTAAATGATCTTTGATATTTCCATTAAACGGCACTAAAATGATTTAATTTCAAATTTTCTTAAAAACTAATTTTCTTATTATCACATAAATTTGGCATAAATTATTATGATATATGTCTATTATACCTTATTAATTTAAATTCTTGATATAATTCCTTTTTTTCATGGAAACTTGTATGATACACCCATTAAATTATTCTTTATGGCTTGATTATGATACTCATTTCTTTCCATGGGTTTACTTATATTTAAGTATGACTGATTATGTATGATTATATATGTTGAATGAATATTAATTAACATGTTATGATTGGTTTACCCAAATAGCTCTCCAATTCATTAGGTAATTTTGAGTCTCATGAGACATTATGTGCAATGGTCATGGTAGTTAGTCTTGACTCATGCTGTTATGTCCGACAGTATTGGTGCTTAACCTTGACTTGTGCACCTCTATGTTAAATGAGACTTGACTCATGCTAAATACATGTTTTATTTTTCTACCAAATTTTTATGAATTATTTTTTATAATACCCCATGTTTATATGTTATGATTTCATATGCTTCATGCCTTTCTATATCATTATGTTATGCCTTCTGACCCATGTGTTAAATATTTATTTCTCATGTTTATTATCTTTCTGGGATTTTTAGCTCATCCTATTGTTCATGTTACCCCTATGTTATCTTATGAATATTTATGAGAATAATTGAAGTTAGGGTCTCTTTATGAAGACTAAATAAATAAATTTTATATATAGTCCCATGTTTTATGTTTTATGTGCCAAGTCTTCCAAGAAAATAGACATTATGATCCTTTTCTTGTAATATGATGTTTTATTATGCTTAAAATCATGTAATGTTATGTGTAAAAGGATAGGGTATCTATATTTAGTATCATAGGATGTTATAGTTAGTTTTGGACATTGGGAATAGATTACATTTTTTAGAAACTTAGGGATGATACTAATTATAAGAAAGAATCCCTAAATTTTGGTAAGTATAGAGTAAGTGTTTTATCGAGAAAATACATCTCTTTCTAGATACAAATAGGTATAGGTGGATCTAGAATAGATGTATCTAGGGGTAAAACCCAAAAGAACATCTTTGAGTTAGACATTAACAGGAACTAGTGCACCACAATGGGCCTTGTTACACTCTTGGATTGACTCTCCTGAGGGATATGATTTGGTAAATTCATGAGATTCATACAACCCATTATTAACTGAATAAAAAAAGATCCCATAAGAATATAAGTTAAGAAATATATTAAGGAAATCCTATATTTAAACCTACTGAATCACAATTTTGGATATACATCTCCTTTACAAGTTTATATTTTTATGTGCAAATTTTCCTTTTGATGCTTAATAGCTAAGAATTCAATCCCTCTAATTATACGTTTGTTTTCTTAGTTAATGGAAGGATATAGAAGAACATGTGCCAGTAATCAATGTGATGAGAAATGTGACAATTTCCCTAATGATGTTTCTAATATGATGGTAACAGGTGATCAAAATTTCATGACAGTACTTTCTCAGCTGGTTCAAGTTATGAATAATAACTTGAATCATGTGGAATGCCCTCCTACTCTAAGGAAATAGAATGTTGTTGTTGAATCCTTCATACAGAAAAGGCCTCACATGTTTAGTGGATCTTCTTATACCATCCCTGTGGAACAGTGGATTTAACTCAATCGAAATAATATTATCTATCCTACAGTGCTCAGAATAAGAGAAATTTTTAATGGGAGTATGTCATTTTAATGGGGAAGCTGATCGGTAGTGGACACTGATCATGAATATGAAGTCCCAATAGGAAATTAATTCCATGTATTGGGAGGAATTCAAGAGAATATTTTTCAATAAAAATTTTCCTAAAACCCTTCATCTCAAGATGTAAAGGGACTTCGTCATAGTCAATCAGAAGGAATATGAGTTCATTGGAGAGTATGAAGAAAACATCACAAGTCTTCCAAGATACACCTATGGATTTGTCATGAACACCGAAAGAAAAGTGGAAAGTTTCTTTAGTGGACTAAATCTATGTATATGAAAATAGTTATCAATTCAAGACTTTGAAAGTTATGATATGATTTTCCATTGTTCCCTCACGGTTGAAATGGAGAACAGATACTCCTAGTGGTCTCATGGGCCCGGAGAAAAAAAAATTAAGATAGATTCTAATATGGGTGGTTCGAAAAATAAACCCTATGATGGAAAGAAGATAAAACATCCCATGTGTTAAAATTTTGGGAAGAAGCATCTTGGGAACTATCTAAAGAGAACCAATAATTGCTTCAAATGTGTAAATATGGGACATTTATCAAATAAATTTTGATGGGATATGAAGAATCCGACTAATTTGGAAGAATAAAGGAATGTTCAGATAAATTATTAGCCAGTTGTGTAGGGTTTTAACTACAAGGAGCATGGGCATTATGCGGCCAATTTCCCAAATCTAGGGGTTTTCAAAGTTAATCAACAAAAACCTCCAAGGAAACAAAGAAGAGGTTGTGTTATAACAACTATTGAGGTGGATTCAGACAATGATGTGGTGACAGGTATGCTAGTTGTTAAATCAATAATAGTTTACATACTATTTGATTCTAGTTCTACTAATTCTTTAATATATTGCAATTTTAGTAGAACTATTTAAACACCACCTCAAAATTTAGAGGATAAGTTATCTGTGAGAACAAGGAATGGGGAGATTTTTGCGTCCAAGTTTTATAAATCCTACTTGGTAAATTTTTGTAGACTAAACCTCCCAAAAAATCTTATCATACTTTTTTTAGTGGAGTTCTATATTATATTGGTCATGGATTTTATATCTTTACAAAAATCCAATATCAACTGTCAGGAAAGGGAGATCACTCTTCACATCCCAAATAATTCTCTAATTCATTACAAGTGTATGGAGGAAGATATATATCTTTTATAATCATTGACTTAAATGTGGATATTAATTCCTTATGAGCAAGAATGTCTAGCTCAAATGATCATGAAAAAGGAGAGAATCATGCTTGAAGACATGCCCATCATGAGGTATTACACTAATGTATTCCCTAAAGAGTTTTCTGGTCTTCCACCTGATCAAGAGTTTGAGTTCTCAATTTAACTTCTTCCTAGATCTCTACCTATATCAAAGACACCTTATAGAATGGCCATTGTTGATATGGAATAGATGAAGAAGCAGTTACATGAGAATCTAGAGAAAGGTTTTATATATCCAAGTGTTTCACCATGGGGTGCAATAGTCCTCTTTGTCAAGAAGAAGGATGGATAAATGTGCCATTGTATTGATTATTGTGAGATCAATAAAATAGTGATAAAGAACAAGTATCTCATTCCACTGATAATTGAATTGTTTTATCAGCTTTGGGTGGTTAGTAATTTCTCTAAGTTGGACCTTCGGTCGAGATATCACTAATTGAAGGTGAGAAAGTAATATATTCCCAAAACTTCCTTTCGATGGAGGTATGAACACTATGATTTCATAGAGATTCCATTTATACTCACTAATTCTCCAAAAAAATCATGTATTTAATTAATAGAGTCCTTAGATATTACCTCAACATATTTTTGGTAGTATTTATTGATGATATTCCGATATACTCCAATAGTGAGGAGGAACATGAGGATCATTTGAATATGTTGATAATGACTTTGAGAAGGGATAAGTTGTATGAAAAGTACAGTAAATGTGAGTTTTTGATGGAGGAAGTTCCATTCTTAGGACACGCTATCACCATCAAATGGATATTTGTGGACCCTTCCAAGACAATGGAAATTTAAGAGTGGCCCAAGACAACATATGTAATGTATATCCGCAACTTTCTAGGTCTATTTGGGTATTATCAATGACTTTGGAAGAACTTTTCATTATTTTCAAACCCAATGACCAAGATGAAATAGAAGGGGTAATCATTGTATGGACTCAGGAATGTGAAGACTATTTTAAGGAGTTTAAAAATAGGCTTATCACTGTGTCAGTTCACACACTCCCAACAAGTGGAGAACTATATGTGGTGTACAATGATGATTCAAATAAGTGCTATGGATTTGTGCTGATGTATAATGATAATGTGATAGCCTATGCCTCAAGGCAACTGAAAATCCATGATCAAAACTATCCTACGCATGATCTAGAGTTGGCAGTTGTGATCTTTGCATTGAAAATCCAGGAGAATTATCTCTATGGGGAGAAGTGGGAGATATATACTGATCATAAGAGTCTCAAATATATATTCACATAGAAAGAACGTAATATGTTCGAGTGAAGGTTGTTAGAGCTCATCAAGTATTATGACTACTCAATCCACTACCATCCTAGTAAAAAAATAAGGTGGCAGATTCTCTAAGTAGAATGGATCATGAATCTTTATCAATGATGAGAGTTGAGAAGGATCCAATATTCTTGTATTTGCAGAGGATGGACATGGGAATCATTAATGGAAAAACATCATCAACCATTTCTCAAATTATTTCTCTACCATCCCTCATAGAGAAAATAAAGGATTCTCAAAGAAAAGATGTGGGAATTTAGAAAAGAATGAAATCCATTAGAAATGGGAAATCATCTAAGTTCAAGATTGATGATCAAGTTGTTGTATGATTTGGTTCATGATTATGTGTATCATCTGGTCCAAAGATAAAGAATGAGATTTTTAATGATGCACATAGCTCAACCATCTCTATTCACCCAGGGAGAACAAAGATGTATCGATATCTCTGAGTGAACTTTTGGTGGGACAATATAAACAAGGAGATCGCTGAATATACATAAAATTGTCTGGTATATTAGCAATTGAAGGCTGAGAGACAAAAGTCTTATGGGGTGATGCAACCACTACCCATACCAACATAGAAGTGGGATAACATTACCATGGAAATTTTCACTGGACTTACAATGGAATATAGAGGAAGAAATGTTGTATTTGTCATTCCGTATCATCTTATAAAGATAGATCACATTATCATAATTCCAGAGGACTTACCATTGGATTAGATTCCACATATATATATCAAAGAGGTGGTATGGATGCATTGAGTACCATGGTCTATTATATCCAATAGAGATCTGAGATTCACCTTGAAGTTATAGAAAAGTCTCCAATATGATCTAACACTGAACTGAACTTCAGTATGACCTACTACCCTAAAACTAATGGAAAATCTGAGAAAACTATTCAGAAATTGAATGATGTGTTGAGAGCATGTTATATGATATTCTATGGATTATGGGACCAACATCTCCCACCGGTTAAATTCTCCTACAACAATAATTTTCACTTGAGCATCCGAAGGGCACCACACGAAGCCATTTATGGGAAAAGGTGCACAACATCGGTGTATTGGGATAAATTTAGTGATAATAAGCTTCTAGGACCTGAAATGGTCGAAGAAATGGTGGATAAGTTGAAAACCATTAAGTAATGCATTAATACTTCCCAAAGTTGACAAAAGAGTTATGCATACAATTGTTGATAGGCCCCTGAGTTCAAATATGGAGACATGGTATTCCTCTTCATATCTCCATGGAATAAGGTAATGAGGTTTAGGAAGAATGTAAAGTTAAGTCCCTGGTACATCGACCCCTTTGAGATTCTTGATCGTGTTAGGGATATGGCCTATCAACTGGCACTTCCACCAACCATGTATAAGGTACATGATGTCTTCCATGTATCCTTGTTAAGGAAGTACATACCAGATCCTTCACATGTACTCTTTTTAGAGGTGGTATAGTTGGATAATGATCTTTCTTATGAGGATCATCCAGTGAAGATCTTGGATTGCAGAGATAATGTTCTATGTAACAAGACTACTCACATGGTCAAAGTACTATGGTAGAACCATAAGTAGGAAGAGGCAACATGGGAACTAGTGGAGGCAATGAAGGAAAAGTACCCCCACCTATTTATGGCTTAGAATGTAAAATAAAATTTTAAGGGAGAAATTTCATAAGGGGGTAAGAATTTAACGACCCATTTTTTTATCAATGGAAATTTTCTTCTTATAATTATGTTATATAATCACCTGAAATCTCAACACAATGTACTACTTAGTACTATGTGACCATTAAAAATAATATTGTCACTTTTTTATTTGAATTTCGAAAATATGACATACACGGTTGCGATCAGTAAGATGTTTGGAGTCTGATAAGAAAAACTTAATTTTTTTTTGTGAATAGTAACAACCCTTATGAATAGTAATTTTACCCAATATTTTCACTTTTGTGATTTGAATTTCGAAAATCTGACATACACGGTTGCGATCAGTAAGATGTTTGGAGTCTGATAAGAAAAACTTAATTTTTTTAGTGAATAGTAATGACCCTTATGAATAGTAATTTTACCCTTATGAATATTAATATGACCCATATGAATAGTAAATCATCTATATAAATAGTAAACTTACCGATTAAAGTATAAATAAAATTTATCCATATTATTAGGGACAATATGATAGTGTTGGTATTTTTATAACTGGTAAATATTTAATTAAAAATTTATGAATAATTTAATAATTATAAAATAAAATGTATTTTCATAAAATGTATTCATAAATTATTATAATTTATTTCTTGTGGTTTTAATATAATTTTATAAGACCTTATCTAATTTTATAAAATATTATAAAATCAGTTATAGTTTTAAAATCTCTATTTTTCAACTAAATTATGATTTTAATGAAAAAAATTAAATTAATCATATTTAAAAAATTATTTTTATAAAATGGAGTTCATTTTTTGATTCTACACATCTTAAAATTGTTAGGTTGAAGTTTTTTGTATTTTTCTAAAATACTTGAATTTTTTATGAAGTGTAAAATAAGGTAGTTTACGATAAGTGCCAAAACCTAAATTTCTATATCATTCTTGTGTTATGGATGATTTAAATGAACATTGGATCGAATTAACATGAACTTATTACTATTTGTTTCATGGAATCATCACTATTTATTATTGTACGGAGAAATAAAAAACTAGTGATTAAAATATTAATAAAACCATCCTCCCCTCCACTATAAAAAAAAACCCCACACTCCCCTCTTCTATTCCCTCTTATCAAGCCTTGTTCCTTGCCTAAATTCTGATCAAACCTTTCCCCAGGATCCTCCCCCATGTCTAGAAGGCCTTGGTATCCTCAAAATTCCAAATCTTCTCCTCTTAAGAAGCTCTCAAGGAAGATTAATTCAAGAGGTAAATTCATTTTTTCAATTATTTTACTTTCATTTAAAGTTCCATTGTTTTCTTTTCTATACATACCTCCCCACATCCAAAATGTTATGAAAAATCCAGTAATTTATATGTACTGTATTTTTTTATGCTAATGGAATAAGTTATTATCATCTCTCCTTTACCCTTCTTTTATACAAGTAGTAAAAACACAATCCGAGTTGTGTTAATTTACCACATTCAAGGATGACGGGTTTTCAATTTCCATTACTATCTTTAATTATGGTCATGAAACCATTATTATGGTTGAAACAGACTATAATATAGTTTTTATGTCTAATATATGTTTCTGGAATATTTTTTTACACATGGTTTTATATTTATAAATCAAAATATTGTTTGTTGTGATAAAAAAACCGCCAATTAACCCAAAAGGTTATCACTAATGTTTTATATAATGATTCAACTTTACTCTCAGTAAAAAAATTAAATTTACAACAATGTAACCTTATATATGTTAAATAATAAAATATAACTCCAATTATGGACATTTATCTTCATTTTACATGATTATTAATTCATCTATATAAGTAAACTGAAGATGAAACAAACTGACCCGAACAACGAAATTGAAAATCATAACAAATCAAAAAGGTTATGAATGAACATAAAAAGGTTATACTAAATCAATTTCATGTAAATTTGGTTTCTTAACTATTGATTTATCAACCTAATTTTATTATTCAACTAATTAATATCAAGTGGGGAACACCATCGTACTTAAGGTATACGATTCTACCCAAACCTCCAATATTCCTCGAGGTTATTCTTACTCACATTCTACCAAAATGCAATCCTATATTCTATTTATCCACATATTAAAATTTTAGTTTATATTTCCAAACTAATGTATCAATATAAATTAATCATTATCCTTCATGGATATATATTCTTTAAGTTATTACCTCCTCAAAACTTCTAGATAAGCAAACCCATTTTAAGGGAAACTCCAAAATTCTTACCCAATTTCAAGTACACTATACAAATTATTTTTTAGAAACCATTATATTTATAAAACCACAATTTTTATAATTAAAACCTTATTATTTTACTTCTTGTTTTATATAAAATATTATGCCCTTTTCTCTTTTAAATGATCTTTGATATTTTTATTAGGTCTCACTAAAATGTTTTAATTTTGAAGTTTCTTAAAAACAATTTTGCATGTTATCACTTAAATTTGGAATCACATATTATTATATATGCCTATTATACCTTATGAATGTCCATTCTTGATATAAATCCTTTTTTCCATGGATAATTGTATGATAAGCCCATTAAATTATGCCTTATGGATGGATTATAATACCCATTTATTTCCATGGGTTTACTTATGTTTATGTATGATTGATTTTGTATGATTCTATATGTCTCAAGCATTTTCATGAACTTGTTACGATGTTTTTCTTCCAAATATAACTCCAATGAATTGGGTAAAGTTGATTCTCATGAGATGTTGTGTGAAACAATCTTGGAGGTTAGCCTTGACACATGCTACCATGTGCAACAGTCATGATGGTTAACCTTTACCTGTGGTCCTCTATGTCAAAGAGGCTTGAATCACAATAAATCCATGTTTTATGTCACTATCACATTACTATTAATTCATGTTTATGAGACCCCATGTTTATATTTTTTGATTCCATATGTTACATGATTTTTTATATCATTATGTTATGCCTTATAACCCATGTGCTAAAGCTTTATTTCTCATGTTTATTCCCTTACAAAAACATTTAGATCTTCCCTTTGTTAATGTTATCCCCAGGTTATCCTATGAAGGTGTATGATATTAATTAATGTTAGGATCTCTTTATTAATATTAAATAAATAAATGTTATATATAGTCCTATGTTTTATGTTTTATGTATATAGTCTTCCAAGGAACTAGACTTTACAATCCTTTTCTTGTAATGTGTTGTTTTTTTTATACTTAAAATCATGTAATGTTATGTGGAAAAGGATAGGATCACTATAGTTATATCCATATAAAAATAATAGGCTACTTCTCATGTTGAAAAAAAATCACAACGTGTACTAGGAAATACACGCCATGTATATGCCTTCTCTGCCAACATGACTTACACGTCATGGATGGGTCATGGCCAGACCATTACACGACATGTACTGGGATTACATGATGTGTAACCCCAATTCATGTCATGTAATAGGCCAATATCCATTCCTTGACCTCTTTTTACTCTTATCTATTAAGTACAACAGAAAAAATAAAAGACATGTTCTTTAATGGAAGAACCGGGTTCTTACAAACATCACCCCTTAAAGCAATTCCTCCTCGAATTTCCCTTCCAAGGGTTGTGAATAAATATCCATGAAAAAATCCATATACTATTATTATACATTTTCCTCCCTCTTCCAGGTCTCTTGTTTCACTCGGTTGTGCTACCATATCACCCATACTAAAGGAACATACCATCCATGAAGAACCTTTGTGCTATAATCCATTATTCGTATAGGATGATCCACAAAAAATGAATCTACTTGTAACTCAACTTTCTCAGGTTGAAAATCATGAGATGGGTCTAAAAATTAATTTCACAACTGAGAAATTTGGAAGGTGTCATTCATATCTTGGTAGAACTATGTTAACTGGAACTGATAGGCAACTGTCCCAACTGTCTCCAGAATTTAGCACGACCCAACGTATCTTAGTGAAAACATACTATGTATCCAAGTCATCTTGTGTCCAAACCTCAGTGAAACATGTTGGAAAACCTAATCCCTGACCTCCAACTCCAAAGTTTTTTGTAGAAGTCATCATAAGATTTCATATGAGACTGTTCAATACCCATCTGCTTCTGAATCAATTGCACATGCTCAGTGGTCTTGTGGACATGACAAGGTCCCAGAATAGCTGCCTCTCCTACCTTCATCAAATGCATGGGTGATCAGAATGTCCTAATTTACAAAGCCTCATATGGTACCATCTAAATAGTATCCTAAAAGATGTTTTTATAGGTGTACTCAACCAGGGGTATGTGTATCTCCCAAGAACCCCCGAAATCAAGGACACATTCCTATAGCATTTCCCCCAGCACGTGAATCGTGTGCTCTGAATAGCCATCTGTATGGGGATGGTATGCTATACTCAGAAGCACCTGCGTACCCATCTCCCTCTATATCCCTATTGATGCAATTTTCCATCACGGAGTCTAATGAATGGAAAAGGGGAATACCTTAAGCACACAGAGGGTCACCCTTTGAAGAACATCATAAATTGACAAAGGCATGGACTAGGAACCCATTTGGAGAAAGTCGTGCAAGTTTCCTGCATGCCGCGCAAGTCACTTGCGCGCCACCTATGGGCCGCACAAGTCACTTGTGCGCCATATGTTTTTCGTCCAAGGTGCCCTATGGCCTATAAATAGCCCATGTGGGCCCCCTATTTGAAAGACGGATTTTCCAAAACTCAGATTCAAGCTCTTGTCACCCAAGTCCTCAACTCAACTCTTCTGAAAGCTTCTAAGGTAACTTTTTACCTAGAATGGAAGACTTGAAGGAGTAGGATAATGCCTAAGTGTTTAGAATTCATCAACACTTGCACACCTAAGTGTCCAGACCTCCTTAAAAGTGGAAACACTTGCACGTCGCCCTACCATTCCATTGAAACATGTGTGTCTCCCTTTTGGAAACATATTAGGATAATACTAAAGGCTTGAGTTAAGTCTCGCCCATGTATTACCCTATAGATTCTTCGTCGCCCAGGTGAACCCATGTCACGCAAGTATACTTGTGTGGCCAAGACTTTCGTGCCAAATGATTTGTGCAGCCATACTTTCACGCCAACTTTATTTGTGTGCCTCTCTCCCATTCACCTCTCATATTCAAGATATTATCCCTCGAACACCTTTTTAAAGTCATTTATGTCATGGGTCCTTTGTTGTATTCCTTATCTAAAAGGAATTCTGTGAGAACCTCTACCAAAAAAACTCGTGACTTACAAGATTTATGTCACTATGGTTAGAGGTTTCCTCCATAACCTCATCATTTTAGATGAGAAGATCTTTTGATTTAGGGCATCCTCCTTAGGAGTAAGCCCCAAGTCCCCTTAACCTGGGCCTCCTTCTCAGGAGTAAGCCCCAGTCATAAGTCCCCTTAACCTAGGCCTCTTTTTCAGGAGTAAGCCCCAGTTATAAGTCCCCTTAACCTGGGCCTCCTTCTCAGGAGTAAGCCCCAGTCAAAAGTCCCATTAACATGGGCCTCCTTCTCAAGAGTAATCCCCAATCATAAGTCCCCTTAACATGGGCCTCCTTCTCAGGAGTAAGCCCCAGTCATAAGTCCCCTTAACCTGGGCCTCCTTCTCAGGAGTAAGCCCAAGTCACAAGTTCCCCTAACCTAGGCCTCCTTATCAGGAGTAATCCCCAGTCACAAGTTCCCTTAGCCTGGGCCTCTTTCTCAGGAGTATGCCCTAGTCATAAATTCCCTTAACCTGGGCCTCCTTCTCAGGAGTAATCTACAATCATAAATTTATTTTTATTTGGACTTCCTTCTCAGGAATAAGCCCCAATCATAAGTCCCATTTAATTTGAGCAACCTCCTTAAGAGTAAGCCCTGGGTTAAAACTACAAATCTCCATAAAATATAAATACCTTTATGGACCCTGCTCCTGGGATTCTTTCTTAAAGTAAGTCATGGTATTCATTTACTTGGGTAGTCATATATACGTAAGCCCCACATAATTTCTTGTAACTGCCTCTTTCATGGCACAATCTTCAGGTTTACTGATACCTCTTGTTTCTTACACCGAGCATGACTCACGTGAGATTATAGTGTAAAGGTAATCACGACATCTCTTTTCAGTCGTTAACCATGCATAAGTCCCATATTTCCTTACCCGAACTACGTAGACTTTGATCTCTGTCTTAAAATTAGAGTACGTAGGAATCCTTTCTAAGGCTCAATCCCATAATTCATTAATTCTTTTTTGTCCCATATGAAGTTAAACTATATCTTTTTTATCGAACTATGTGGGTTCTGATTCCTTTTTAATGAGGATACATAGGTAGCCCATCTACGGGTAAAATCTCAACTCTGAAATAATCCATGTCTTTCTAAAGGACAATAAACTTCAAGTGCCCCACTTTGTGGCTTTAAAACCAGTATGTTCATCATAATGACTAAGATATTTCTATATAATGTTTTGAAGGATACCATTGAATAAGAATCTCTAAAACCTATGGATGATTCTCCATCGATGAAGAACCTCAAATACATATAAAAGACTCTCTAAATCCCAAACATATCAATCATAGATTTCAAAATATAAAGGAAAACTCATTTTAAAACTTTGTGAATTAATAAGGATTCGTGAACATGACTTAAATATATAAGAGATTCCCATAGTAGGCAATAATTCCCCCCAATAAGGTGTGATGAGCCTGACCTCCCATCCTCTCGACCAATGCAAATTCTTAAGCCTCATCGGTCCATAATTAATGAGAACCTACCTTTTGAAAGTAGGTACAAATGAATATAGAATCATTGGATGTTTTTGGTTCTACAAATAAACCCGTTAGAAACTGATTGAAATGTTTGAACCTTAAACAAAAAAGGTCATCCCCATTTCTAGAGGGAAAAAATAGTGAACCCGACGTGAATCATTAACCAAGTTAAATGATGTTTTACTTATTTTTTAGGCCCCTATAAAACTCAATATAAGGGCCAACAAAGCAATAAATAACATATGCACTCATCCAAAATATGTATTCTGGATAGACTTATCTTTATTATGTCGGCTATATCAAACAGGCACTCTTTTCGAAGATCTATCTGCAACACTAAATGGATTCTTTAAAGTTCACACCTGTGAATACCTCAACCGCTACTCTTGCTGGATCCTCTTCTGCTCTGAGGATGACATCACCTACTCAACGTCTTCAACGCTGGGTCTCAAATTCATTAGTAAGGGAATACGACCAACATGGTACCATCCCGACTCTGGAGGCCACTCGACAAGCCCTCCATGTTAACAAATCACCCTGGTTGTTCGGACAGCGATGACTAGTGGTCAAGAAGCAGGTGGTGCCAACCACCATCACCAACCATTTCAGGTCGTTATCCCCAAAACACAACAACTAGTACCTCCCATATTATAGGGCAGTGAATAAAGAGGTAACTCAAGGCCTTAGTTCAAGAAGACAGGAGCCCTTCCAGAGGACTCCCACCAACAATCACCGCCAAACTCATGCGGTAGTGCACCCTCAACATGATGAGGGTATCGCCTATAGGAGTTCGGCTCAGGTTCCTCAGACCCGAGCACATAAGAAGAACCATCAGAGGAAAAATTTGGCCAACAGGGAGTAGGTTCTTACCTCTTCCACTTCTGAAGAAGTCCATCAACCTAACTTGATGGCAAGCAACGAACGAGAAAAGACACCCGTCCGTCCTAATTTCACTACCCAGCAGACTTTTCTGGCAGTAACACACCAATCCCTCCAGGAAATTCTGGAAGAGTACTATAGGCAGGTACATATACATGTTTATAATTCATCATCCAATCAGTAGGCTCGTCTTAATGCATCCAAAGAAACTCACCCACCAAATGTGGTGACCACCTGTAAACAGGCACATACACCTGCTTATACTCATCAATTCTGACTGCAGTCTCGTCTTCCAGTATTGAAGGAAGTTCATCAATCATATTTGGTGGAGAACAATCATCTGGCACGTACACCTACAATTAATCAAGATAACCAACAATATCGTTTGGTAGCACCCAGAGATGTTAATTGGAAAGCTCCAATGACAAAGAGGAGGCAGACACAACTTTCTACCCCCACACATAAGTACTGTCAGAATTCACTGACAAGAAAAGGAGGACAGGAGCAGGAACACACACCTACTCCAAACATGGAATGAACATATATGCTCATTTCAGCAGCTGAAGTCACCAAGCACATTTTGACAATGGTGAAAGAGCAGAAGCAAATCCCTGCCCATATTTTGGATTCCTGTTAGAATATTTTAACCACTTCAGTGACATCACAGGGAAAAAACAAAAATCTATCCCTATCAGTGGAGTGACTCATCAACATGTCACCCTGGAGAAGTTACACACCTCTGTTCCTATCCATTATGGTTGTGGGGCATGCTCCCCTGTGTCATACGGACAATCAAGTCGGGCACATACACCCAATTTAAATGGATATAGTCATCCTAACCTGACCATTTCTCCTGATCAGGTACATACACCTTCCCATAATAACCACTTTCATCAAAAATTGGTTTCCAAAGTGAGTAAGAAGGAGTCCAAGAAAAAGACGCATCCATCACAGTTAAAAAATAAAGATCTAATCTTCAATAAGACCTTACTCAATGCTAGAGTTCTTGAAGCCCTCAGACAATTATTTGTTGCAGCTCAATATTCTACTCTCTCATTTCCAAATTCTGGAAATAACAACAATAATTCGGATGGTCTTCATCGGACACTTATTCATGAACTCTTGCTTCATAACAATTCGGTCAATCTCGAAGCATCATCTTTAGATGAGAGCCACAATAACCCTCTACGTGGCTAAAATTCCAAGGAGAAAAAGGTTTCATATTTTGTTCTAACCCACCATGGTGGTCCTCCCCATGATGATGAATTTAGCTTCGAAATCCCTCTCCGTTGTAGTAATTCGCATTTCCGGAAAAATTATTCAATGGACAATGCAGTAACGAAAAATCCCTATTTTCTTAAGGAACTTGAAAATGAGAGTCCAGTCATGTCTGATGCCTTACCACTAGCAGGTGAAATACTTTCTCAATCAAAAGATCACCCAGGGTGTAGGTCATTCTCCGAACCACCCCTGGGTCATTCATCTTCTAATTTGACAAATGAATTCTATACCAATCTTGTTGAATTCTATGAAGCAACAAAGAAGCACCATATTTGGTCTAATTAGGTAGAAGAATATTCATCAAATGACAAATAGGAAGTTTTGAATATGAGAAAACAATTGGTGAAAGGTGAAGTACCGGTCATGTTTTGGCCTTTGGCTAACTCTCAGTATGATATTCCAAAAACATTGATAGAATATTGTATTCACGATATTTGTCTCAACATGTGGAGAACTCTTTGTCACTTAAAAGAGAAAATATTACCTTACGATGAATATCAAAATCATGTTAAGGTAATAGAAGGGTTGAAATTCCAAATTGACTTGGAATCTCTCTCTATTTACTGGCATCCAAAGGTTGAAAAGCAGCAGAGAACCCTTCAGTGTGCATGCCTTGGTGTATTAAAAAGGTTTCTCTAGTTAATTAACAATGCCCCATCTGGTATTCATATCAGGGGCTGGGGTGTTCATGGAGAATTGCATTTCACTGTGCTCTCTAGTAAACAAAGCCTGCCAAAAGTGGTCTCATGCAATGTTATTTCCCATGCCTGGCCACATCTAGTTGGTTTTGTGTGTAATCAAAGGCTTGATCAATAACATGCCTCAACTTGTTCTTCCTGAAGTCAGGAATATAAAGAACAAGTTGTCTAATTACTCTTTCATGAAGAAAATGAGAATATCTAACAGGATTCTCATTCAGATCATGAGGATCATCAGGTAATAGAAGTGTCTAAAATAATCCAATAGTCGTCTGAGCCAGGTGATTTTAGTGGATTTCGGATGATGCATCCGGCCAATTTCTGGACTAAAATCCACAAAATCAGGAGAGCTTTTAAGAAATTTTCAGATGTAGTATCTCAAGAGCCACCTCAGTTTTCGAGGCTGGGGACTCTTTTAATCCAACCCTCAGGATCAACAGACATGATTTGAGGAGTTGATAAAGAAAAACAGGAACAGACCCAGTCCACCGGACTGGGGAATTTTTCAAATTCTCAATCTCTTCCTTAGCAAAATTCAGTCTTCTCTCAATTAGGGAATAATCCACAAGAGGAATGTAGAGCTGAATTATCAGGAAATGTTTTCAAATTACGGATCATCAATAAGATCCTGAGGGATCAACCAAACAAAAGGAAATGTCTCATAAAGGACATGGAAGAATATAGTATCGTAGAAACACTGATAGAAGGGTTGTAATGCGTTATGCATTGATAAATGTCATCAATGCCTTTGTCACTGATCCCCCAGAACATGAGGCTCACTTAGAGGAATCAGATGAATAAGTTCTTATTCAAGAGGTTGTATACACCGAAACAAATGAAGAAGGTGTGCGTATTATAAATCAATGGCTTACCTAGAATCTAGGTATTCCTTCAAATAACCAACTCCCCCCTCTCTGAAAGGCGTACAACAAGGGGAAAGTAAAAAAGTAAATTTACATTCCACCCTACCTCTAGAGAATACCAATCACTCTCATTAAAGGAGAGGATCACACTGCAAGAAGGAGAAATGAAGGATTTAAGGAGGTCAAATGCAGAACTACTTCAAGGTAGTCTTCCTCCTAAGCATGTTGGAGTTAATCAATCAAGGGAATTTGTTGCAGCTACTAGGATGGATCAAGAATATCCCCCTTTACAAGTACACCCTCACAGGTCTAATCCTATGTGTCATATGCGACAACAACTGGAAATACTACCATTAGTGACAGTACCGGTCACCACACCCGTCCAAACTCCCGTTAATGCACCTGCACAGAATCCAGCTCAACCAGATGTTTCTCAAACATTAATGCCTACCATTGATTCATTAACAGCTCAGTTGGAAGCTATGGAATAACGACGTGCACTAGTTCAACTGGAGAAGAGATCTTACCCTGAATTGGTGGATGCAATTCCTCTCCAATCAAATTTTACGAGTACCATATTCCCAATTTTTAATGGTTCGGGAGATCCAGGACAACACTTAACACATTTTGTTTCTTATTGTGATCCTATGATGGGAACTACTCACCAACAAGAAGCAGTTAAGGTCAAGTGTTTTGTAAATTCATTACAAGGACCTGCTTTTGTTTGGTAAACAAGTTTGCAATCCCTGTCAATTACTTGGTGGGAAGATCTCCATCAAAAATTCCTTCTTCAATTTAGCTCAACATTTCCAAAGACGAAAGTTTTTGATGTTACCAATTGTAATAAAATGGAAAATTAAAGAGTTTTAGATTTCATTTCTCGCTGGAAGGGATTAATATATACCTTAAGTTTATCACTCCCTCAAGAAGATTTGATGTCAATATGTGTGGCAAATATGCACGATGAATTACGCACATCGTTGATTCCTTTGAAATATACAGGAGGGTTTCTAGACCTTAATTCAATGGCTCTCCAGATATAATACTCTCTTATAAAGACTAAGGCTAAAACTCATGTAATTCCATCTGTTTTAGGAAGGAGAATAGGGAAAAGCAAATACTGCTACAGTTACACTTAAACAAGCACCTGTACCTGCTTCCACTACAAAACCTTCATCATATCGAATGTCTCCACCTCCTGAGAGTCAACAACAATAGATGCCTCGTCAAGATGATCAAAAAGATCAAATGTGGAAAAAATTTGAGGATTTAAAGAACAAAGTTAATTCTTTTCAGAATGAACAAGTTCCTGGTTACTTCATCTCAGCTCTAGAAAACAATCTGGTTTATTTTCCAAGGCCCAAAATTCCGAACAAGGAAGGAGATGAAGACCTCCCCAACTATTTCATGTTTCATCAGATGTTGGGTCATCCCATTCAGTATTGTTTTCTCTTAAAATACCTCCTACAAAAGATGGTGGACTCTGGATAAGTAAAACTGAAAGTTTCTTCAGCCCAGTTAGCATGTGTTACTGTTACTGATCCAGAGGAAAAAGGCGAGTGGCATGAAGTCAAAAGTAAAAATACGTAGAAATATGATGATTGGATGGTCATAAAAATTATCAACCGAACTCATGCCATTTTACAAACACAATTGAATCAACCAATTGTGTCTTCTATTATTTTTTCCGCAGTAAAACCCCCTTCATCAGAAGGAAAATCCTCAAAGAAGTGGCACAATTTGAAGAAATAAGAGCAGTCAGAAGAAGACGAGATCATTTCAAAGCCTATGTTTTCTTTGACTCTAAAATATTTTATGTCATCTACTTAAAAAGAATGAGCACTGCCCCACCAAATGACACAGCCTGAACTGGTTCATCAGGCAGAATCGTCATCAGATGAAGAATTGATCTTTGGTTCTGTTAACATGATTCATTTAACGGATCCTTATGCCAATGAAAGTTTAGATTAATATGAGCCTAAGTTCCTTGTATCTAATAGATTAATTAAGGTAATACATGGAGGTATATAATATAGAGGAAGATGTGGATATTCTAGAAGCCACTATTTTCATCCTACCCCTGCTAGAACTGTATTTGCGGCAGAAACTCGTGGCAAAGCCCTTTAGCAGGCTCAACAGAAACAAGAACGTTCTTCCACACATGGAATATTTGGTTCTGAAATAGTTATTTTTGAAGACTGGTTATAGGACACACCTTCATCCTATCCACAAATAGATATACCTAGTCGGTCTAATATATCGATGCCAAGAGTGTTTCCAATTCATGCCCTGATACGGGATGCATCTACTGCCAAATCATCAACTTCCAAGGCACCTGCAAAACCACATTTTTATGATGGGAAACACAGACCTTTGGACCAAAAGTATGATGTCTTGAAACATTTGGCCCAAGTACTAACCAAGTTATCATTTCTGGATGCCTTGAATCAATCAAAAGATCTTCGGGAGGTGCTTATTGAGGCTTTGTCAAGTCCTCAAGAATTCGAAACTAAAATTGCTACGGCTGAAGTATACCATATAGAGAATGATTCTTCATAATATCATGCAATAATATATTTTACAGATGAAGATTAAGATGATGTTGTATATGGACAAATCAGACCTTTGTATTTATTAGTCAAAGTCAATGACATAGACATCTGACGAGCTTTCATTAATAATGGATCAGGAGTCAACCTCATTCCTATTCATAAACGTCGTCGATTGGGCCTCCCTGAATCTGATTTATCTATTTCTACTTTGATGTTGCAAGGATATGATAAGAATGAAAAAGAACCTTTGGGCAAGATTACACTCAGAATTCAGTTTGGAGACCTTGTGTCTAATTCAAATTTCATGGTTGTTCATTAGGACACAACCTTCAACATTTTTCTTGGAAGACCTTTTCTACATAAACATGTGGCCATCCCTTCGATATACCATAAATGTCTCAAATATTGTTTCATTGGTAAAATTGGGACATTTTATGGTGACAAGGCCACATTCAAAACATGTGAATTTCAATACATTGAGCCATAACTTTATCACATGGAGGGAAAAGGAAAATCCACGGCAAAGAAGGTAACCAAAATTAATGCTCAAAATGGTTTGGAAAAGATTCCAGAAAACCCATTCATATGTGTGAGTATAGATTATGTGTTTCTTATCAGTCAAATTGACAGGATAGACATAAATCCAAGCACTCTTATGGAAACTTCCATAATGTCTATTACAAAAATCAAGCCAGACAGCATGGGATAAATTGTTGATTCACTAAGAAATGATGAAATATTAGATGGAGATGTCTTCATTTCATCTGCTGAAATACATCAATTCTATACTTCATCAACCAGGTCAGAAGAAGTTATAGCGATACCAGAGGAAAACAATGATGTCGATTCTCAATCCATCATCTCCTCTCTATTACCCCAGAAAGACCCTTCATCATCGATAGGGTTAGAAATGAAAGCATCTTCTCCAAGATGTTCAAATTTTAACTTCTCCCCAGACCTTTGAAATTTTTCTTCGTCATCTACTATGCAAGTAGAAACAGAAGAAGTAACACATATTGAAGAAGAAGAGGAAGATATCAGGGATGCTCCTCCAACATTTGAAGAGGGAATCTCTACCACTATAGATGAACTCAGAGAAATAAATCTGGGTACAAAAGAAGATCCATGTTCCACTTTAATTTGTGCAGCCATGAATCTTGAAGAGAAAGAAATGTATACTTCATTTCTAAAGAAAAATCGAGATGTATATGCTTAGAATTATACATAAATTATAGGTCTTGATCCCGATGTTGCCACTCATCATTTGGGTTTTCCAGAAGAACGTCGAGGATTCAAGCAAGCAGCAAGAAGAACATACCCAACTTATTCCTTCAAAACTGAAGCTGAAGTTGATAAGATTATCAAAGCTAACTTCATCTGAGAAGTTTAGTATCCCAAATGTTTGGCTAATATTGTCCCTGTGAAAAAGAAGAATGGAAAAATTAGAGTTTTCATTGACTTCAGAGATCTTAATCGGCATTTTCCCAATGATGATTTTCCAGTTCCGATCACAGAACTCTTAATTGATGAAACAGCTATCTATGAAGCTCTTTCCTTCATGGATGGTTACTCTGGGTATAATAAAATACAAACGGCCCCATAATATGAGGAGTCTAGAACCTTTACAGATCCTCAAGGTGTGTTTTGATATCAGGTAATGCCCTTCGTCCTGAAGAATACAGGTGCAATGTATCAACGTTCCAAGAACCATATCTTCAAACCCTTTTTAAAGAAATTTGTTGAATTTTATGTGGATGATTTGGTGGTTATATCCAGACAACATTCTGATCACTTGGTCGATCTGGAAATCATATTAAACAAACTTTGAAAACACAATTTGAAGATGAATCCCTTGAAATGTGCTTTCAGGGTAACCTTAGGAAAATTTCTCATCCTTGTTGTACACCATCGTGGTATCGAAGTTGATCTTGAGATGACAAAATCAATCCTCGACAATTCACCTCCTAGAAATTTGAAGGAATTAAGAGGAATTCAAGGAAACTTGGCCTATATTCGGCATTTCATTGCCAATTTGGAAGGCAAGTGTTTGACCTTCACCAGATTATTGAAGAAGGGAGTCACCTACCAATGGACTGAAGAAAGTCAAGAATCATCTGATATCCTCAAGAAATATCTCTTGAGTCCACCGGTATTAATGTCACCTGTTGAATTAAGACCACTTATTCTCTATGTGACAGCTTTAGAGCAGTCATTGGGTGCCTTCCTTGCCCAAAAGAATGATGCTGGGAACGAAAACAACCTTTACTATCTCAGTCGGACTATGATTGAGGCAGAAACTCAATATTAAAGTATTGAAAAGTGCTACCTAGCATTAATATATGTTGTTCAGAAATTGAGACACTACCTGCAACATCATGAGGTCTAATTGGTATCTCACAATAACCTTCTCAAATTTATCCTTAGTCCTCCAATGCTTACAGGACGTCTGGAAAGGTGGGCAGTTATTTTGCAATAGTTTGATATCCAATGTGTGTCTCAAAAGGCAATAAAGGGCCAATATTTGGCCGATTTCCTTATTGAACACCCATCTGTAGAAGATACATCTTTATATATTGAACTTCCTGATGAGGAATTCTTCTCTATTCAATATAATCCTCATACATGGGAAATATACTTTTATGGTACCACGAGAAGTCCAAGAGGGAAGAAAATGGAAGATCCTAAATTCAACAAAGTTGGGTTATGAATCGTGCTTATTTCCCCAGAAAAGGTATTTCTACCCTATTCTTTCTTATTGTTGGAAGGCGGTATAAACAATGAATTAGAATATCAAGCACTCATCGTAGGCTTGGAATTGGCGCTTTAGGCACAGGTGAATCACTTGAAGGTAAAAGCTGATACAAATTTGGTAATCAAACAAATCAATGGAGATTATGCCATCAGAAAGAAATATTTAATCCCTTTTTGTGATTACGTTAAAGAGTTAATGGTGGAATTTCTTTCACAACCGAAGTTTTCTTATGTCCCGCAATCACAAAATGCCCAAGCTGATGCACTGGATAATGTAGCCATAGCCCTAGAAGATCCAAATCAGGACGAAACAATCATCAGTATTTCCCACCATCATGTAGTTCCACCTTTTGTTCAAATCATAACAGAGGAAATCAATGAAACCAGTCCCATTTCTGAACCATATGGTCATACTATAGTATGGATGACACCTATCAGGGAATACCTTTAAAATGGAACACTCCCACCTGATAAATCTGGGAAAGAACAAGTCTGGCGATGTGTGGTCAATTTTACTCTTTATAATAGCCCAGATCACCAAAAAATTATCTACAAGTGAAGTTTTGATGGAATTCTCTTCAGATGTATTGATGGTGAAGAGATAATAGCTTTCATGAATGGAGTACATGCAGGAGTTTGTGGTGCCCACCAGTCTGGACATAGACTTTCTGGTCAAATTCGAAGGCTTGGATACTTCTGGCCTTCAATGATGCAAGATTGTGTTGATTTCACTAAGAAGTGTCATTCTTGTCAAGTATGTTCCAACTTCATTCATCAACCCCTGGATTTGCTTCATACAGCTAAATACTTATGGTTGTTTTCTACCTAGGGAATGGATGTAGTAGGACCTTATCCTTCGTCTACAGCTAAGAATTTTAAGTATATTCTTACTTCTACTAACTTCTTTTCCAAATGGGAAAAAGAAATACATCTCAAAGAATTTGGTGATAAAATCATTGTTAGCTTTGTCAAGTCTAACATCATTACCAGATTTGGTGTTCCTCATACCATATTGACGGATAATGGTACTGACTTTTGTTCATCCGAAATAATAAAATTGTATCAAGAATACAATATCAGATCCAACCATTTATCTTGGTATCATGCAGCTGCCAATGGTCAAATAGAGGATTTCAATAAGACTCTTTCAAACATACATCAAAATATGGTGGATAAAGATATGAATTCATGGCCTGATAAACTTTTTCATGCTCTATGGGCTTATCGAACTACCACCCGCACTGCTAAATGATCAACTCAATATTCATTGGTATATGGAATGGAAGCAGTCCTGCCTATTGAGGTCCAATTACCTTCACTTAGAGTCACCATTTATGATCAGTTATCTATAGATGAACAATCTCAAAATTGATTGGATGAATTGGAATGACTAGATAAAAAAATATTGTGCACATTGCACCATTTAAAATTATATTAGAATCGAATAGCACAAGCTTTTAATAAAAACGTTCGTCTTCATTCATTCATTCAAGGATAATTTGTATTGGTCCTCATAACCCAAATGATACCAAAAAATAAACCTCCAAAGATTGAGCCAAAGTGGGAAGGACCTTACTCAATACATAGGGTTTACTCTAATGGAGCTTATTCATTAATCTCAATGAATGGAGAACTCATTACAACCCCAACCAATGCAAGATTCTTGAAGAAGTATTTTGTGTAACACAAATACATCCTTTGTCCTTAATACAAGACATTAAACTGCATATTCACCTCTATTATCCAACATGATGTTAAACTGTGCATCGTCTGAGTTGCAAGACATTAAATTTCCAAGCACCCCATGTCTGTGACACATGACATTAAATTGTGATCGCTTCATACGCAATTGTTTTTTAAACACTGTTTCCATGCGTGCCCTAGGTAGTTAACCATGCATAAGCCCCATATCATCCTTCGTGGTTTCATCTTTTGCGACACGATTGTCAGGTCTGTTGCTGCTTCTTGTTTCTCACACCGAGAATGACTCACGTGATCCTAGAATAAGCTTCGACCATGACATTTTCTCTGGGCTGCTAACTATGCTTAAGTCCCAACATCATCTTCGGGTCACTGTCCTCAAGTACACCTCGATCGTCAAATCCCTCTCAATTGAACTATGTAGACTTTGATCCTTGCCTCCTATACCGGGTACGTAGGCAACCTCATGAAGTTCAAGCCCGAAACCAACTGTCTTCACATCGATTCACCTCTATTTCATATGGAGTTGATCCATGAAGCCCCCGTCAACCGACTTATTCATATTGGTTCAATTTCATCCTACATGACATTAAACTATGTACCTCTCATCGTCCTAACTATATGACGTTAAACTATATAGTCCCCCATTGTCCTTGTTGCAAGACATTAAACTGCATAGCACTGGTCCATGCATACGACTTTAAACTATTTGTACTTTTGTCCTGTATGACAATAAACTGCAACATTATCTGATACCCTCACTCTAGATGAATCATCATTGACATGTTCTCCAACCATGTCATATTTCAAGAACTATTTATGGTTTGATTTCCATCCTTATGAGATATATAGTGACACCCAAGTCTTTAATCCTGGGTCCATCCATAATTGAAATAAAGTCCTCTTTACCCCTAATATGTATGAATCAAATCTATACAAAGGGTATTTAAATAACTATGTGCAGCTTGATTCTCATCCTCATGGGATACATAGGAACGCTCAAGAATTCCTCAAGTCCAGCCCTGAGCCTTTGGGCCTAACCCCAAACTCCACTTTCGATCTCTTGACTTAAAAGTCCCCCTAGGAGCACATGGTGTGATATGGAACACCCTGGTCTTTATTCAAATCAGGTTTATAACAAATTAATGATGTGTCTCCCTCACTATGGTGCTAGCTCTATGACCCTAAACTAAGATTTTCCATGATCTCGTCCTGCATGACGTTAAACTGTATTTCAAGAACTACATGTGGCTTAATTCTCATCCTAATGAGATATGTATTGAAATCCAGAATCTCAATTCAGGACCCAGCCACAACATTATACAAATGATATTCATGGTCTCCATAACCCTTTTCTTGACTTATAGTCTCAAAATGTCTGATACTTGAGAATTGTTTTACCTGACTATGCAGCATGTGCCCTTAGGTGGCCTTGCATAAGTTGTCTACATAATGGACCTGTCAGCACAAAAGATGCTACTATTTGACTATTCAACTTATTCCCTAGTAGGCCCTACATAATTCAATCTCCATAACGGGCTTTTCATGTAGTGGTAACTTCATTCTTAGTAGAATCCTCTTTTGTCCCTATTAGTCTTAACAACAATATGTAGAGATCTTCAAAAAAAATCCATCCTTAACATATTTTTTCCATAATATTTTTCATCATCTGAAAATATTATGTTGTATAATGTTTCTATCTCTTGTTTTAGTCATATGATTTAAAACCACAGATACCTTTTTTCCTACGTTTGGGTCAGACCTTCGTAGAAGTCACAATCTTCCAATTCTTTGATAATTCTGATTGGAAATATCCTCTCCATGTTTAAGTGCCTTTCTCTATAAATCAAACTCTGTGATTTGAAAAATTTGAATCCCCATAAAACTTTCTTCAACTTTTATCAATAGAAATTCATATTTCTAAGAGTTCTTTTGCCAGACTATGCAGCATGTTCCCTTAGGTGGCCTTGAATAAGTTGTCTGCGTAACGGACCTGTCAGCCAAAAGATGCTACTATTTGACTATGCAGCTTATTCCCCATTTGGCCCTGCATAATTCAGCCCCCATAACGAGTTAGTCAAGAAGTGGTAACTTCATTCTTAGAAAAGACTTCCTATAATTCCTTTTAGATCCTTTCCCATTTCATTCCTTAGATTCAAAATTTCTCAAGTAACATTTTACAATTTCCCCCTCCATACTTGAATATGGTAATATGTTTCCAAAAAAATTATCAAGAATAGAGTCAATATAATCCATTTGCTCAAATATAGCTGACCTTAAATTTTATCCTTTTTATAGTCCAACATACATGAATTTAAACTTACAATAACAAAAGACATGGTACTAATTAAATTAGGAACCTATAAAGGGTACTCTGAAAAAAAATTCGAGTCCCATCTCACTAGACATACATTTTGTATGATTTAGGCAATATTGAGAAATTAAAAGATAAAGTTCATGGGTTTGTTTATATAACCCTAGTAAAAATCAAACTATGTTTACCAAGCCCATTGTCTTAGGTAAAAATAAAGAGAAATTATCATGATTGAAGATGAAATGTTTTTCATTGATGAACAAGATTAGAAGAACATCCACAGACTAGAGTCTCTTCTCTTTTCTTTCCAAAATTATAGAAGACTTTCAGCATGACTTATCATCTATTTCACAGCATCCCGAGCTTCGTCAGTAGCCACTTGAAGTTCATTTACCCGACCAGCTTCACTATCTTCAGCTCGACGAAGTTCTTCTTTGGCATCTTTGATGGATTTTATACCATCTTCCTTGACTTCTTCCAATGAATTATGACGCTGGTAAAGCTCCCCAGTAATAGCATCTAGCTCTTTCTGAAGGCGCAACATCTGGACAATCTTCTCTTTGTTCTTTTACTTCACCTCCTTCAGCTTTGTATCATGATCAGCCTCAGCTCTGGACACTACATCCTGAAATTCACTAATATTGATCAGCAATCTTCCTCTGATTAGGTCTTGATGGCACCTTTTCTCTTGCTCCCTCCTTCAAATGACTTGTTTCACTGTGACATTGATTTCTTAATATCCAAAATGGATAAGTCCCAGTATGATGAATAGGGATGAATTTCATGGAATTTTCGAAGGCAGCTCTTCAAGAGGGACCTCAGATATTATCTTCCATATATTTTTCCATGTATTGCGACGTGAGAATTGGAGCACCTTTTTCACCTCTGGGTCTGATTCAGCATCGCTATCAAAGGGAGGAACAGAGTCTGGGATTAATGCAATTAAGGAAGTGCCATGTTCTTCTCATTCCCTGACCTTGGTTGCTTCACCTTCTGCTACTGTTTGGGTCGAGGCTGAGGCTTCACCCCCAGATCTAGCCATTGAAGTTGACAGCCCTGTTTGGTCAATTGAAAGTATGGTTAGTTTCAAAAGTACAATAAAAGTTGATTGATTGTCTTGCAGGTTAAGTAAGCTACATATATAATCATCTTATACCTAATAGTAGATTAGAAACTTGTGAAGACTCCTCCCCATCTTTCCTAGCTTCAACAGGATTTTCAGGATGGGTTTTAGGAGGGTCTTCCATGTTAAGTTCCACCTGAGCCAGTTTTTCTTCAATAAAAGGGTTGACATCAATGTCTACACTCCTTTCAAGTGTTGTTTGGTTAGCAGTATATTTAGATGTAACTGTACATTTTTTAACCAAACATGGTTATAAGTGTAATCATGAGAATATTAAAAGGAAAAATGATGAAACTCACGTCCAGTTGATTCTATAACTAAATCTCCAAAATTTTCAAAATCACATGGTAATTTACCATGATCTAAAATTTCTTCAAAGGAAATTCCATGTTTCATCATTTTATCGAATGTTGTCCCAGATCCCAGGTTAGTCTCACCAGTGGGAGCACTCGACATGTCTTATTCGTGACTTTCATCTGGAAATCTCTGACCCCGAATATCTTCTTCACAGAAAGTTGTGGGGTTAGCTGCGGTGGTTGCCAAATATTTAGGTGCATGTTTTGAACCTAAAAAATCACAAAATAGAAGTCAATTGTTGTCTCATTTGAATTTCTATGAGGTATTGTTAATTTACCAGAAGTCTTTTCTCTCCTGGCATCAGAAATAGACATCGGCTCATATGCTCTCAGTATTTATTCAGGAACAGCCTTTTGAGTAAGAACTTGTGGTTGTTCTCCAACATCCTCAGTTGTACTCTGAGGATGTTTAGTCCTTTCCCTTTAAGGGGAAACTGAACAAGACCCTACAATCCTGAGAAGTTTGAGCACTTTCTCATAAGTTAAGATTCATGACTACCAGAAAGACTTACCACTACTGATAAAGCGTTTGACTATGGTCTTCTTTTTTTGATGATTTTGCTTCTTGGCCTTTTTAGGTGTACTGGCATCATCATCTCCGAAAACAGGTATCTGAGACAACAACGCCCTTTCTAAATCTTCATCCATGGCTTGTTGGCCTGGAGATACTTTTCCCAACTCACGAGGAGATTCAGTGGCTCAAAGAGCGGTGCCACCAGGGCTATACCACGGTGAAGGGATTTTAGTAGTTCTTTCCTTTATAAGCTACAGGATGAAAAAGATTATTTCCTTAAATAAAAAAGCTTTGATTAATTTAAAATTGAAAATAAAATAGAAATATGAGAAAAAAAGAAAACTTACATCTTCAAGAGCCACATAATCACACCACTCTTCATCTAATGAAGGACCAATACCCTCATTGGTACCAAAATCCATAATTTCCTTCACCTGTTTGGTGACAGGAACTGACTTATCAGTGGAATATATGGGTGTTTCCAGCTCTTTGATGAAAACCCTCACTTCATTGGGGTTTTTCTCAAAACGGATGTTAGTGAAAGCCCAGAGATTCCCCACTCCAGGGATATGAAGCCCTTTGCATGAGTCCATCTAGGCCATTTTAGCATCACAATATAAACTCCTCCATGTCCAGATGTCCTCTGGTCGTAAATATTCAGAATGTGCACCAGAAGGCCACGAGGGGGGTCCTACAATCTGGGACATCAACTTCTTCCCAGCTCCTGCAATCACAGATAAAGGATAAGAAAATGAAACTTATTACTTTTTAAAATAATGGAGACTAAATTTCCTCAATGATGTAACTCACCAGGAGTTGGTGGAGTAGTTCTCTTGAGTCTGGCAGTTAGATTATATCTGGAACGAGGCCACTTTGACGCATTTCATGCCTCATCATCACCATCCTGGGAATCCGGTGAATCGGCTCCAGGTGAGGAACCTGGTGAATTAGCTCCGAGTGAGGAAGAATCACCTTCCAAATGAAAATATTCCTTCCTAATGGTTATATTATTTGTCCCCACCCGAGGGACTAGCTGATTCAATACCCCTTCAGGGTATGATTCTACCCATCTCTCGGCATACCATGTATTAAATCGACTTGCTGCTCCAACAGCTGGTAGATAAAACATCACCCTAGTCTTCTCTATTGATGTTCACAACCATAGTTGATGAGAAACCATCAGATGCTTCTCTAACCTGACATGCACCAGAGGGGATACTGTCATCTTCTGTAGACATTTGAATTGACATGTGAATTTGTATGGAGCATAGGCCTCGAATATAATTTCTCCGTCAATCCTTGTGGCCAATGTACCATCTCTACATGCCAACATGTATTCCCTTAACTCCAGGCTAGATGTTCCATCATCAACAAATTGCCTTGTTGGGGGATTTCCATAAGGAATAAAGTGAAACTCCTTGAACATGCTCAGCCTTATTTTGATATCATAAGCATTGAGGGATAAGGGATAAATTCCCGAAAAGTCCTGAACAGACGGCCGAAAAGAACTTCTAGGAACCTGTACCCCACTTTGTACAACATATGTTATGAAGTGAGTGGTGATCCATCCCCATAAAACATGGAATGGTCCCACTATTCTTATAGGAGACTTACCAATATAAACAAGAAGTAAGATCCTATAATTTTTTTCCCAAACTAGGGTGGCCAACCCAACCATCTTCCTTTCAGCCAGCTTGGCTGCAATGACAAAGGTCTTTGGCCTCATGCCTCCTTTTTAATATCGAACTAGTAAAAGGTAAACAATGAGCCAAAAAGCCAAAAATCCTTCCAGATGGGTCTTCACTGGTATTTTTTGGTTCACTTCATACCCCCACCTATCAAACTCTTCTGCTTCAAAAATTGGCCAAAATGTTCCTGGAGCACCCCTCTATACTACTCTAAGGAAACTAGTATGATTATTGAAGGATGGTCCCTCCTCTTTCTTCTTAATAAGAAACATTTCCATCCACTTATCTAGATGGATATCTTCTCTGGAGTGGGTTTTCGTGGTGTTTGTATTCTTAAGCTTGTGAAAACATTTCATTAACTCTCGAGCCAAAGTCGAAGTCTTCTCCGAATAATTCCAGGTCACCTTGGGGGGTGAATTCATCAAACATATCTCCCAAAATTGGATCCCCTAAAATCTTGTATACATCCCACAAACTGATTCCTACTTCTCCATGAGTTAGATTGAAAGAATTCATTTCCAGGCTCCAATGAATGTTTAAATCCGGCACGAAATTGTCATTCCTGTAGACATATGTCAGCCCAGTCCAGAAGAATTCATATATTACAGATCCCTTCAGATCATTGATAAACTCTGCATAGGTTTGTCGCACCTAATATACCCACATCCAATTCAGCTTCACACCTCTTCCAGGACAAAAATCCCAACTCTTTTTCCATCCCTTGGATTGGTCTATCTGAGAATTTTGGATAATAGAGGGATAGCAATGCGGCTGCAGCTCAGGCTTGTGAGGCTTCAGATCTGGTGCACATGGGCTATGATGCATTATGAATGCCTTCTCCACTATTCTATCATTGGAAAATTATCCTGCAACAGAGACATTTGCCGAAGAGAAATTGGTGTAAGTCTGAAACCAAGAATGAGGAATATAATTATTTTCCTCTGGAACGTTGACTCCTTGTAGATGACCATGCCCATATAAAGGCAAGTACATGCTCTGTGGGAAATTGGCATGATATTTCTTCATGTACTTAGAAAAATCCGGGAGAGTTCTATCATAGATAAAATAATAATCATGGCCGACAACGTTCATCAGGTCATTTATTCTCTTGTTGGCCAACTCATCAGCCGATCTAATTCTTCTGGGAGCCATTGAATATGCACAAAGATCAAACAAACAAACCTTAAGTATGGTTTTTTTTGTGAAATCTTGTTGAAGTAAATAAAAAAAAATTTCAAAGTCATTAAGGCGTGCAAGTACCAACTTGGCACACAAGTCAATTGGGTCGCGCAATTTTTTCCGCCCTAGTCATGACGCGCAAGTCAAATACCTTCTGTAGAAGCGCAACAAAAATACAGAAGACCGAAGACTGAAAACTGAATCACCTGCACGACGAGAGATTGATCTTCCGAAATTTGAATGAGTTCATGTGGGAGAGATCCTATATATATAGGTGATCCAGACCACCTTTATGCCATACTTGTGTGCTCCAGCATCAGCGCGCTGAACTTGCGCGCCACAGACCCTTGGTTCTCCGACTTTACCTCATAGTTGGATCCTCTTTTCTTTTCAAATCCAACTCTGAGGGGGGGACTTTTGTTGATTCTCCTATTCATAAAAGAGTCCAATTAATGGAAAAGGGGAATACCTTAAGCACAAAGAGGGTCACCCTTTGAATAACATCAAAAATTGACAAAGGCATGGACTAGGAACCCATTTGGAGGAAGTCGCGCAAGTTTCCTGCGCGCCGCGCAAGTCACTTGTGTGCCACCTATGGGTCGTGAAAGTCACTTGCGCACCCTATTCTTTTTTTTTCTCCCAAGGTGCCCAATGGCCTATAAATATCCCCTATGCGCCCCCCATTTGAAAGAAGGATTTTCCAAAACTCAGATTCAATCTCTGGTATCCCACGTCTTCAACTCAACTCTTCTGAAAGTTTCTATGGTAACTTTTTACCTAGAATGGAAGAATTGAAGGAGTAGGATAATGCCTAAGTGTTTAGGATTCATCAACACTTGTGCGCTTAAGTGTCCAGACCTCTTTGAAAGTGGAAACACTTGCGCGCCGTCCTACCCTTTCAATGATACTTAGACACCTCCCTTTTGGAAACATCTTAGGATAATACTAAAGGCTTGAGTTAAGTCTCGCCCAAGTATTACCCTATAGATTCTTCATCACCCAGGTGAACCCATGCCATGCAAGTACACTTGTGCAGCCAAGACATGCATGACAAATGATTTGTGCAGCCATACTTACATGCCAACTTTATTTGTGTGCCTCTCTCCCATTCACCTCTCCTCTTCAAGATATTATCCCTCAGACACCTTTTCAAAGCCATTTATGGAATCGTTCCTTTGTTGGCTTCCTTATCTGAAAGGAATTATGTGAGAACCTATCCCAAAAAACCTATTGACTTACAATCTTTATGTCACTATGGTTAGAGGTTTCCTTCAAAACCTCATACTTTAAGATGAGAATATCTTTTGATTTAGGGCATCCTACTCAGGAGTAATCCCCAAGTCCCCTTAACCTAGGCCTCATTCTCAATAGTAAGCCCCAGTCATAAGTCCCCTTAACTTGGGCCTCCTTCTCAGAAGTAAGCCCCAGTCATAAGTCCCCTTAACTTGGGCCTCCTTCTCTATACTAAGCCCCAGTCATAAGTCCCCTTAATCGGGGTCTCCATCTCAGAAGTAAGCCCCAGTCATAAGTCCCCATAAACTAGGCATCCTTCTCGTGTGTAAGACCTCGTCATAAGTCCCCTTAACCTAGGCCTCCTTCTTAGGAGTAATCCCCATTCATAAGTCCCCTTAACCTGGGCCTTTTTCTCAGGAGTAATCCTCAGTCACAATTTCCCTTAACCTGGGCCTCCTTCTTAGGAGTCATCCTCAGTCACAAGTTCCCTTAACCTGGGCCTCCTTCTCAAGAGTAATCATCAGTCATAAGTTCCCTTAACCTGGGCCACCTTCTCAGGAGTAAGTCCCAGTCATAAATTTCTTTTGATTTGGGCCTCCTTCACAGGAATAAGCCCCAATCATAAGTCCCCTTTAATTTGGGCATCCTCCTTAAGAGTAAGCCCCAGGTTAAAACTCCAAATCTCTATAAAATACAAATACCTTTATGGACCCTGTTCCTGGGATTCTTTCTTGAAGTAAGTCTTGGCCTTCATTTACTTGGGCATTCATACATACATAAGCCCCACATCATTTCTTGTAACTTCCTCTTTCATGGAAGAATCTTCAGGTTTACTGATACCTCTTGTTTCTCACACCGAGCATGACTCACGTGAGCATAGAGTGTAAAGGTAATCATGACATCTATTTTGGGCTGTTAACCATGCATAAGTCCCATATTTCCTTACCCTAACAACATGGAATTTGATCTCTTCCTTAAAAGTAAAGTACATAGGAAGCCTTTCTATGGTTCAAGCCCATCATTCATTAATTCTTTTCCATCCCATATGATGTTAAACTATATAATTCTTATATAACTATGTGGGTTCTGATTCCTTTTTAATGAGGATACATAGGTAGCCCATCTGCGGGTACGATCCCAACTCTGAAATAATCCATGTCTTTATGAAGGATAATAAACTTCAAGTGCCCCACTGAGTGGCTTTAAAACCAGTATGGTCATCATAATGACCAAGAGATTTCTATATAATGTATTGAGGTATACCATTAACTAAGAATCAATAATACATACGGATGATTCTCCATCGATGAAGAACATCAAATACATATAAAAGGTTCTCTAAATCCCATACATATCAATCATTGATTGATAAATATAACAGAAAACTCATTTTCATACTTGGTGTATTAATAAGTATTTTTGAACATAACTTAAATCTATAAGAGAGTCCCGGAGTAGGCAATAATTCCCCCCAAAAAGGTGTGATGAGCCTGACCTCCCATCCTCTCGACCAATGAAAATTATGAAGCCTCATCGTTCCATAACTAATGAAAACCTACCTTTGGAAAGTAGGTCCAAATGGATATAGAATCATTGGATGTTTCCAGTTCTATGAATAAACCCATTATAAACCAATTGGAAAGTTTGAGCCTTAAACAAACAAGGTCATCCCCATTTCCAGAGGAAACAATCCCTTTTCAAAAATGAGAAGAAAAATGAGTGTCCCTATCTAAAATGATAGAATGTGTGACCTCGTGTAGTCATACAATCTCATAGATGTATAACATCCCAAGATCATCAATAATGAAGGTTTCCTTGATCAGAAATAAATGTGTATCCTTAGTGATCCTATTAACATCAACCCATATGGAATCATTTCCTAAAGGTTACCTTAGTAAACCCTTAAAAAAACATTGTGACATAATTTCATTTCCATAGAGGAATGGGTAGCTTCGGTAAATGTTCGGCTAGTCGGTGGTGTTTTTCCTTCACCCGCTAACATGTGGAGCACCTCATGACAAAACCAAGTACATCTATTTTCATACCTAGCGACCAATACTGACAATGTAAATTTTGATGCATCTTGGTGATTCTAGGATGTAATACCCATATACAGGAAGGAAAATACCACATCATCTCCTCATGTATTTCTGAAAAAACCCATACGCGACTATGTAAACACAGAATATAATCTTCTCTTATTGTCCAACTAGGAGGAGGGTCCTCACCTTTCACACTCTCCCATAAAACTAGGCCTTCAGAATCTGATAGTTTCCTCATACTTGCTCTGTCTAGTAGGGTGGAGGTAATAGCTATGGATGAAATAAATTTCTATCTCGGGCTATATTGAACCTCCAAATGCATCTCAGAGAAAACATCCATAAGCTTGAACTCACTACTGGCCTGTTGCACTTCCTATATCTGGATCCTTTGTGTTAGCACATTAGCCACTTCATTTCATTTACCAGGAATATAGGAAAGATCAATGCCCAAAGACTAAATGTATTCCACCTACCTTCCTTGCCTCAGATTCATATCATGCTGTGTAAATTTGTACTTGAGTATTTTTTGGTCCATGTACACCACAAAATTATCTCCCAATAAGTAATGTCTCCAATAGTATAAGTCATGAACAACTGATTCTAAATCAGGATCCTACATTGGGTAATTACTCTAATGTGGCCTTAACTTACGAGACCTTTATGTAATGAATAGATCCCCTTTCATAAGAACTGCTCCTAGCCTGATATATTAGGCATCATAGTAAACAATATAACTCTTTTCCTAATATAGAAAAATAAGTATCGACTCCAAATTTAATCTCACTTTCAGCTTTTCAAAGTTTTTCTCACATGAATATGTCCATACATAATTTTCACCCTTTTTAGTCAGGCCCATAAACAGGGATACTAAACGTGAGAATTCATGTATGAAGTGCATGTAGTAACCATCCATCCCTAGAAAAATCCACACCTCAAAGAAGTTTTTGGCTACTCCTAGAAAACTACCACTCTCACCTTCTCTGGGACCACTGATACACCTGTCTCTGAGATGGGGTAATCCAAGGAGTGAACCTAATCCATTCATAAGTGTAAATTTTTCAGTTTATCATATGACTAATTCACTATTAATGTACTCAAAATGATCTCAATATGTGTTTCATGGTCATTTTGATTATAAAAATACACCAATATATCACCCATGAAAACCACAAAAAATGAATCAAGTTAAGTAAGGAACACTCGATTAATCAGTTCCATGAAGAATGTTGGCTTGTTTTTTAGGCCGAACTGATTTACCAAGTACTCATACAGACCATACCTACTCTAAATGGTGATTTAAGGTATGTCTGATGATCTAACATGCACCTGATGAAAACCAGATCTCAAATCGAACTTTGATAAAAACATAACTCCTCAAATCTAGTCAAATAGATCACCTATCCTTGGTATAAGATATCGATTCTTAACCCCCAAATGGTTCAATATTAAATAATTCACACATATTCTGAGGGTATCATCTGCCTTTTCACAAAAAGTACTTGAGAACTCCATGGAGATGTACTTGGTCTGATAAATCCCTTCTCATATAAATCCTCTATTTGTCACTTGATCTCTTGTAACTCTATCGTATCTACCCTATAAAGAGGAATGGATGCTAGTGTGGATCCTAGAAATAGATCGATATAGAACTCTACCTCTCTCACTAGAGGTAAACCTAAAAACATTATTTTGGGAATACATCCCTGAAATGTTCAACTATTGGAGGGAAATCCATTTGACATGTTCCCTGGTCATTCAGATACCAACACACAATCTAGGTTGTCATCCCATCCAACCCACGATGCTTTGGTCCATCTCAGCTCACCTAGATATCCCATTCACCATTATGTAATAACCCTCTTCCTTATGGTGTTTTGAAACTCACCATGTGGTGATAGCAATAAACAATGGATTGGAAGAGAAGCAACCAATTCATTCTAAGGATGAAATAAAATTCTATCATCTCTGAGACACAGAGGACCCATACAAAGTGAAAACCACCAATATCAAGGGGTAAATCCTTCAACAGACACACATCTACCATTATAATCCCTAACAGAGTTTCTAGAATCATAACATCATCAGAAGTAAAAACACAGAGCCCAAGGCTCTCCAAAATGGGCATAGATATGAAACTATGTAAAGTCCCTGTATTAAAAAGTGAAAAAGATAAAATAGAGGTGACTATAATAGTACCCATGATAGTAAATGGTCTAGAATCATGCTCCTTTTGGGTTTATTGCACTACATAAGTCTGACCTGTACTGCATTCATGTCAAAATTCATGGATACCCTGGGTTGATCCGCCCAATTATTTTTAAGAACCTATGGTTGGGATAACACAGCTGTAGACCCCGGAAACCTCGTCCCCATGACTTTCCAAATTATTCCATACACGATCCAATATCTTAGACCTTTTTGTAATCTTCGATTTGGTAGGTCTTAGGGCCCAAACGGAGTTAAGGATTAGGAATTATGGACATCTGAAGTTGGGCTGGAAAACTGGTTCGCAAAGCCCATTCGTGAAGCCCACTCCGTGATCGCGGAGCGCCGCCGCAAAACAATGAGGTGGGAAGCTCCGCAAACCTGTTTGACACTCAAGACACTCTGTGAAGACCCACCGTGAAGCAGTGAGGTGGGAAGCTCCATGAACCTGTTTGACATTCGCGATGCGCCGCGAAGACCCGTCACGCAGCAAGGAGGCAGGACTCTCCGCGACAGCACTTGACGTTTGCAATCCGCTATGGAGCAAGCATTGTATTTGCGCTGAGAGAGCTTTGCTTTGTGGATCCCCTTGCCTATAAATACCCAGCTCACACCCATTCTATGGCCACTTCTCCCCTTGGGCGTCCAAACTCCCAGTTCGTGGAACTCCACTTTGCGGCTCTGCGAGCCCATGCTCCGTGAGCAGCTTCCTTCGCGATGCTACTCCGTGAGTCCATGCTCCACGAGAAACTTCCTTCGTGATGCTGCTCCATGAGTCCATTCTCCATTAGTAGCATACTTCATGATGATTCTCTGTGAGCCCTTTTCTCCGCGAGACCTTTGCTCCACGAACCTTTGGTCCGCGAGCTGCCTTGCTTCGCGATCCTCCCTTTCTCTGCGAGAGGCCTTTGCTCCGTAAAGCTACTTTGTGAAGACCTATTATTTGTGAGGATCCTACCTTCACTCCCACCGGTCCATACCATGGGGGCTGCACCCACCACACCCCCGCTCGGGGGTCGGTGCTGGGCTGTAGTCCGGGCCCTTAGAGCCGTTCCCTTCACTACTGTCACAGACCCCCATGAAAAATGGAGAGTCGCACCGCGAACTTTCCGGGCCGGGATGTCGGTATTTTCCATTTTGTCCTTATGCACACCCACTTTCCACCTATGAAATACCATGATTTGAGATACTCCTCCACACACCATGAAACACCTTGAGTCGATATATTCCTCTTGGTTTCATTCCCATGTCATGAGTTGAGGTTGTCATCATCAATTCCCCAAGTACCTTGAGTCGAACCATTCCTCAGGCAACTCCTCCAAACCCAATCACTTGGCCCCTATTCCAGGTTGAACCAGAAAGGGCCTCCCTTGCATAAGTCCCAACACCATCCATTTCAAGGCACCTTATGCCAATAGTCCAATCTAAATGACAATAAACTATAGTACTCCCTATGTTCCTAACATAGGATGCCTCTTACTATAAACAAGAGATGCCTTATGCTCCAAGAATGAGATGCCAATATTCCTACTTGAATGAATCTAAACTGTAGTTATCCCTATGTTCCAAACATTGGAAGCCTCTTAATCGAAACAAGAGATTCCTTATTCTCCAAGAATGAGATTCCAATAGTCCTACCTATATGACTCTAAACTGTAGTTCTCCCTATGTTCCAAACATAGGACACCTCTTGCTCCAGACAATAGATTATTTATGCTCCAAGCATGAGATTACAACAGTCCTTTCTACATGACTCTAAATTGTAGCACACCCTATGTGCCAATTATAGGATGCCTCTTGCACTAAACAAGAGATACCTTATGCTCCAAGCATAAGACGCCTAATTCCATGATTACAGTGGCATGATTCCAATGCCCCTTGGCATTATCCCGCTTATACACTAGCGCATAGGTGAAGGCCTCAACCCACCAGTGAATTGGGATGCCCTCATGGACATACATGAGGAAGACATTACAAGCAGCATCCTTGCGTAAGCCCCATTCACCAGTGTCGCTCCTTAGCGGCACCCGGGCATCATCCTTGCGTAAGCCCCATTCACCATTGCCACTCTTTAGCAGCACCTGGGCTGCATCCTTGCGTAAGCCCCATTCACCAGTACTGCTCCTTAGCGGCACCTGGGAAGCATCCTTGTGTAATCCCCATTCACCATTGTCACTCCTTAACGGCACTCGGGCAGCTTCTTTGCGTAAGCCCCTTTCACCAGTGTCGCTCCATAGGGCCACCCGGGTAGCTTCCTTGCGTAAGCCCCATTCACCAGTGCTGCTCCATAGCGGCACCTGGGTAGCTTCCTTGTGTAAGCCCCATTCACCAGTGTCGCTCCATAGCGGCACTCAGGAGGCTTCCTTGCGTAATCCCCATTCACCAGTGCCGCTCCATAGTGGCACCTGGGCAGCATCCTTGCGTAAGCCCCATTCACCATTGTAGCTCCATAGCGGCACCCGGTCAGCTTCCTTGTGTAAGCCCCATTCACCAGTACCGCTCCAAAGCGACACCCGGGAAGCTTCCTTACGTAAGCCCCTCTCACCAGTGTCGCTCCATAGCGGCACCCGGGCAGCTTCCTTGCGTAATCCCCATTCACCAGTGCCGCTCCATAGCGGCACCCGGGTAGCTTCCTTGCATAAGCCATATTTACCAGTGCTACTCCATAGCGGCACCTGGGAAGCATCCTTGTGTAAGCCCCATTCACCATTATCGCTCCATAGTGGCACCCAGGCAGCTTCCTTGAGTATTCCCCATTCACCAGTGCCACTCCATAGCATCACCCAGGTATCTTCCTTGCGTAAGCGCCATCCACTATCATCACCTCCTTCGGCGGTAATCCATTGACATTCTTATCAGCGGTAAGTTGTTGACATCCTTATCCAGCGATAAGCCGTTGACATCCATTCAATGGTAAGACGTTGAAATCCTTATCCAGTGCAAGCCATTTTGACCCAATCCATCGGTAATCCGTTGTGACCCCATCCAACAGTAAGCCATTGACATCCTTATCCAGCGGTAAGCCATTGTGACCCAATCCGGCGGTAAGCCTTTTTGACCCAATCCAGCGGTAAGCCATTAAAACCCCCAATCGGCGGTAAGCCATCATCAAGAGAACTATGTGAACTTTGATTCCCTTCCACAGGGATACATAGGAATCCTCTTCAAGGCTCAATCCCAAAACCATCGTCATCCTCATGACCGTTCCATCCCATTCACCACCCATCATGGACGCACCTTTGTGCTATGATCGTTAGGTCCTTGCTGCCTCTTGTTTCTCACATCAAGCACAACTCATGTGGGCTTAGAGTAGTAAGAATCGAACATGAAATCCCCTATGGGAAGCCTAGAGTGTAAGCCTCACTCCATCCTGAACTACGTGTACTTTGATCCATGTCAATGCGTGGTATGTAGGAAGCCTCCCTAAGGTTCAAGCCCACCATCCACCTGGACCAAGGTCCTTATTCACATCGGTTCTCCGACACGTCCTTTTTTGAACTACAAGGTCTTTGATCCATGCCTAGTCATGGTACGTAGGAAGCCTCCACGAGGTTCAAGCCCACCACCAGTGGACCCCTGGGTTCACCTTCACATCGGTTCACCCCCATCCCGCATGACGTTAAACTGTATTCCACACCAACCCGAACTATGAGGAATTTGATCCATATCAAATCATGGTATGTAGGAAGCCTCCACGAGGTTCAATCCCACCACCAGTGGACCCCCGGGTTCTCCTTCACATCGGTTCGCTGACGAAACTCTACCCGAACTATGAGGACTTTGATCCATGTCAAGGCATGGTACGTAGGAAGCCTTCCTAAGGATCAAGCCCATCACCCATCGGACCAAGGTCCACCTTCACGTCGGTCCTCCGGGGCACCATAGTGAACTACGAGGACTTTGATCCGTGCTAAGGCATCGTACGTAGAAAACCTCACGAGGTTCATGCCCAACACCCTTCGGACCAAGGTCCACCTTCACGTAGGTCCCCCGGTGCACCATCCTGAACTACGAGGACTTTGATCTATGTCAAGGCATAGTACGTAGGAAACCTCTTGAGGTTCAATCCCAACACCCATCGGACCAAGGTCCACCTTCACATCGGTCCTCCGGTGCACCATCCCAAACTACGAGGACTTGGATCTATGTCAAGGCATGGTACGTAGGAAGCCTCCCTGAGGTTCAATCCCACCACCCATTGGTCGCTCTGACCCCCTTCTTGTCGGTTCTCACCACCGAACTACACAGACTTTGATTCCCTATCACGGGGATACGTAGGAAGTCTCTTTGAGGCTCAAGAACGAGTTCACCGACGTCCTCATGATGGTTCCATCTCATTACCCCTCCACTTCATTCAACTCTCCATCATCCATCCTGATTCTTACCTAGGACGCCACATCCTAGTGGGATCATATCATCCATTTCTTCACTGCTCTTAGCAGTACTTGGGCCGCTAGCCACGCGTAAGCCCCATCATGTATTTAGGTTGTTGTCCTCTGTGTACACCCTGATTCATCACCCCTTTGAACAACATGGGGTTTTAACCCTACTGTCTACACAGGGTACGTAGGAAACCTTCATGAGGTTCAATCCCAGCCAATGGTAAACCTTGGTGTTCCCCCATTCTGGGGTGCACACTCCCTGATCCTCCCTCAGTGGTGTTCAGATCAGCTTTCATGGTGTGACATCTCCCCTCTACGGGACACACCACTTCTGATCCGTCTCTATGGGATGTTTTGATCACCCTCATTCTGTCTCTGTAAGACTTTAACCTCACGGCCTACCTCATGATAAACATGAGATTCCTGAGGAAAACCTCGGATGACACACCTTTGGCGTAACTGTCTCCGTAAGATGTTAAACTCACGGCATACCCCGTTTTAAACATGGGAAGCTGAGGAAAACCTCAGATGCATTTCTATGACATATGATTCCCTGAATTCAACGTGGGATGCCTCGGGTTTTTCACCCTTGAGATTCCCTCTTATGAGTAAGAATACAGGTTCCCCAATGTCCACGCACCCAGAGATGCCCCGACATGCCTGATGTTGTCATCTACTCTGACCAAAGGTTGCTACCATGTCAAGACCCCATGGAATGTCTTGACGGAAGTAGGGTAATTAACCGGAGTCCATGAAGATATGGAACTGGGATCGAGATTCACAATAAACGTATTAAATCTATGAGGGAGGCCCAGACTGGGTGATGAGTTCCGAGGAGGAATCCACGGAAAGAAGAACTGACATCCCATCATCCTTTTTCGATCAAGCACTACTGGAAAACGGACCTATACCCACGGTTTGGCACAAAACCGTGGGTATAGGGTACCCCTATGCCCACAGTTTTCGCAAACCGTGGGCATAGGGGTAAAATGGTGACCTATACCCACGGTTTCATAAAACTGTGGGTATAGATTATTTTTGAAGACCTATACCCACGGTTTTGAAGAACCGTGGGTATAGGTGTTTTTTTTTTGAAGGTGTATACCCACGGTTTTGGCCAAACCGTGGGGGTAGAGTTTTCCAGAAGACCTATACCCACGGTTCTTCAAAACCGTGGGTATTGGGGTTTATTTTTTTCAAGACCTATACCCACGGTTTTCAAAACCGTGGGTATAGATTTCCCGCCATTAGGCGGGGAAAAAAATTACGCGGGACAGTGGGGAAAAATTGGCGGGAACACGATTTTTATTAATATAAATACAAATATAAAAATATATGTTGAAATGACAATAAAATGCCTTAGCCCAGTCGGTCCCTTTGTTCGGCGCTCTCAGGAGATTCTGCATGAAGCCCGGGTTCGATTCCCGCCGGCATTTATTTTTCATAACAGAACTAATATTAATATATATATAAAGATGTATACGCTTTATAAAGAATTATAAGGTAGCTCGGTTGGTCATTGCTGCGATGCTTGGCCGGGGCACGGTAGGAGACGCGGTTTCAAAACCCGGGGGCGGAATATTTTTGAAAACGTGAAGTTAATTATATTTATATATATTTATAAATATATATTAGTATTACAAGTAAATACAGTAGCTCAGTTGGTCTTGCGGGTCGCTTGTAGTCTTTGCGTCCAGGGTTCGAAACCTGCTGGACGTGGGTTTTTAAAATTCCAACGAAACGCGGTTTTTTAAAAATGAATCGAATATATTTCCTACGGTTTTCAAACCGTGGGAAAAACTCCCTTGCCACGCTGTACAGCGTGGTGCTTATGTGTGACACACCTATACCCACGGTTCTACCAAACCGTGGGTATAGGTCAAGACCTCTATCCCGACGCCGTTCCAGCCCACGGTTCGCAAAACCGTGGGTATAGCCTATACCCACGGTTTTGGGGGCTATCCCCACGGTTTTGAACCGTGGGTATAGGCCTTTTTTCCAGTAGTGAAGGAGCAGACATCCCTGAACAAGGAGCGAATGTCACCTGCCTTTGGAAAGTGTGAATGCGGGGAAACAGTTGTGCGTCCTCATAGATGGATGTGCGCACCCCGATGAAAGCGTCGGAAACAGAAATGGTGAACCCGATGTGAATCTCTTCCCCTTCAATAGAGAGTAGACCAAATGTGTCAAGAAAATTGAGGCATAACCCATGTGAATACCCTCTCCTTTATATGTGAGAGGATGAGTAACATACGGTTTTTGAAGGCTACGGTCAATCGGCACCTCGCCGAATCTGCCGCCTCAAGAGGCTGCGCAGGTGGAATCCACCACCCCACTTCATCAGCTCCTCACTGACTCTGCCACCTCAAGAAGCCACGCAGGTGGCGTCCGCCACCAAAATTCATTGGCTACTCGCCGACTCCGCTGCCTCAAGTGGCCATGCAGGTGGAATCCGCCACCCCACTTCATCGGCTCCTCACCAACTCTGCTGGCTCAAGAGGCCGCGCAGGTGGCGCCCGCCACCCAACTTCATCGGCTCCTCACCGACTATGCCGCCTCAAGAGGCCGTGTAGGTGGCATCTGCCACCCCACTCCATCGACTCATCGCCTACTCCACCACCTCAAGAGGAAAAATAGGTGGCATCAGCCACCCAACTCCATCGGCTCCTCACCGACCCCACCACCTCAAGTGGCCGCACAGGTGGCATCAGCCAACAAACTCCATCGGCTCCTCACTGACTCCGTCGCCTCAAGCGGTTGCGCAGGTGGCATCCACCACCCCACTCCATCAGCTCCTCGCTGACTCCTCCGCCTGAACAGGCCGTACAGGTGGCATCTGCCACCCCACTCCATCAGATCCTCGTGGACTCTGCCGCCTCAAGAGGCTGCGCAGGTGGCATCCACCACCCCACTCCATCGGCTCCTCGCTGACCACACCACCTCAAGAGGCCATGCAGGTGGCATCCGCCACCAGACTTCATCGTCTCTTCCTCGACCATGCACTGTTATCACCAATAACTATAGTGGTTCTCCTCGTACTTCCACCATTCAGAATGATGGTTTCTACGCCTTTTGGGCTCCATCGCCCTGTCGTACCGACGTTCCATCCTTCCACAACTTCCAAGCTCCATCGCCCCATCGTACTGACAATCCAGGCGTCCACGCATTCTGGGCCCCGTCGCCCCGTCGGACCGACGTTCCAGGCTTCCATGCCTTCTGGGCCCCGTATCCCCCGTCGCTCCAATGTTCTAGGCTTCCACGCCTTCCGGGCTCCATAACCCCATCATACCGACATTCCAGGATTCCATGCCTTCTGGGCTCCATCGCCCCGTCGTACCGATGTTCTAGGCTTCGATGCCTTCTAGGCTCTATCGCCCCCTTCGTACCTATATTCCAGGCATCTATGCCTTCCAGGCTCCATCACCCCCATCGTACTGATGTTCCAGGCTTCGACGACTTCTGGGCTCCATCACCCCTATCATACTGATGTTCCAAGCATCGATGCCTTCTGGGATCCATCGCCCCCATCGTACCGACATCCATGCTTCAAAGCCTTCTGGGCTCCATCGCCATGTCGTACCCACGATCCTGGCTTCTTCATCCCTCTAGACTGAGGGAATTTAGTCATACCAACTACCCTTGAGACACTCTGTGTCATCTCAACTACCACGTTGCATCAATCACAAAGGTCCTCCCTGCGGCCTTGAAACCATCTCATGGAAGGATCATTATGATCAGGGGATATTAGGGAAATCCCATAATATAGATTCCCCCCTCATCCCAACCCATAATGGGGTAGAGATGACCATCCCTATATTGACACAATCCTTGTAGTTTCACATCCCAGTTGCATGATGTTAAACTGTGTGACAACCACGTCTTAGTTGCATGAGGTTAAACTGCATAACAATCTTAGTTTGTCATGATGTTAAACTGCACATTATCATCCTGCACGACATTAAACTGCACCATCATCCCGCATGATGTTAAATTGTTCATCTTCATCCTGCATGATGTAAAACTGTTCACCTTCGTCCATCATGATGTTAAACTACTCACCATAGTCTTGAATGACGTTAATCTATTCATCTTCGTCTGTCATGATGTTAAACTGCTCATTATCATCCTGCACAACTTTAAACTGCATCATCATCTTGCATGATGTTAAACTGTTCATCTTCATCCATCATGATGTTAAACTGCTCATTATCATCCAATACGACATTAAACAGCACCATTGTCCTACATGGCGTTAAACTGTTCATCTTCGTCCTGTATGATGTTAAACTGTTCATCTTCATCTTGCATGACGTTAAACTTTTCATCTTCAACTGTCATGATGTTAAACTGCACATTATCGTTCTGCATGACGTTAAACTGTTTATCTTCATCCGTCATGATGTTAAACTGCACATTATCGTTCTGCATGACGTTAAACTGTTTATCTTCATCCGTCATGACGTTAAACTGCACATTATCATCTTTCATGACGTTAAACTATATCATCATCTGTCATGACGTTAAACTGCTCATTATCATCCCGCATGACAATAAACTGTAAAACGGTCAAAGCTCTATGACCTTAAACATTGATCACAACCGTCCATATCACACAATGTTAAAATTCATGATCCATCCCAAATGAAGGACGTAAAACAACTCAGCATTTGTCTTGCATGACCCTAAACTGCACCCCGAGTCCTGCATAACCCTAAACTGCACCCCGGTCCTGCACGAACTTAAACCGCATGGTCCCACATGACCCTAAATTGAAAGATGGTCCTACATGACCTTAAACTGTCCAGTCCTGCATAACTTTAAACTGAAACATCGTCCTTCATGACGTTAAACTACATCATCATCTGTCATGATGTTAAAATGTTCATCTTCATATGTCATGTTGGTAAACTACTCATTATCGTCCCGCATGAGAATAAACTACAAAATGGTCCGATCTCTATGACCCTAAACTAATATCTCCCTCATCCTCACTACATGAAGATAAATTGAAAGCTGGTCAGGACTTCCTGACTGAGGCCCTTGGCCTTCTCAGGCCCCTTGGCCTTTCCGGGCCCCCGTCCCTCGTCCTCACTGCAAGACAATAAACTGCAAGCTGGTCAGGCCTTCCTGACCGAGGCCCAGCCTTAGGCCCCATGGCCTTCCCTGATCCAAGCTCTCTTGTGGGATTGTATGGTGTGTTATGGGATTATGTCATCATTCACGTCAGTTTACTCACCGCAACATACACATACCAAGATGAGATGCACTCATCTCATCCTACATGACGTTAAAACTGCTTCTAGAACTACTTATGTCTTGATTCCCATCCACATGGGATACATAGGAACGCTCAGACGCTTTGTTTTGATCCCATCCCCAAACTCTTCTCTTTGACTATCCCCCCTGGGTATAGCTTCCTCGGAGGGTCCTCATATGATGTAGAGTAGGCTTCCTTAGCCCCACCCATAAGAGGATTATAATGGTCGCACCATGTACCCACTCCTGATCTTCTATCCTCCCCCATATTCACCGCACAACGTTAAATTGCATGGCCTTAAAGAACTATGTATGGCTTGATTCTCATCCTCATGAGATACGTAGGAACGCCAGGACACTTCGTCCATTGGCCCAGACCAAAATCCAGAATCTTCCCCTCTGGTCAAGACATACGGCAGGGTGCATACTTTTTCCCCAATTCACATCAAGCTAGCCTCAATCTTGTTGTACATCCCCCTCCCTAGAAATGTTCTTCTCTTTTGTAGATGGGTACAGCTATGCTTCACCCACTCCTTGTCTAGGATTCCATCACCTTCCCCATCCAGAAGGGCCCCTAAACGGTATGGATACCAGGCCTAAGGGCCCTCTTACCATTTTAGGCCAATGCCCTTGGAGATGCCAAGCAACAAGCCAATACAAGTCCCGCGTTTCGAATGTGGTCAGCGGTCGATGCTCATTTGTTTCTCCCATCTCAGGTCACAATAGGGACGCTGTGTTTCAAACATGGTCAATAGCCGCCCTGGATCTTCGATTCCACCCCAAGATGTCCCAAACATCGATTGTAGTGATTCATTCTGCCCCATCCCGAAGCGACGAACTCTTTTCGGGAAGGGCCAACCGTCAGGCCCCTTGGCCTTCTCGGGCCCCTTAGCCCAAGTCCATACCCAGAGTGTACGGTGTGGTGTGGGATTATGTCCTCATTCACATAAGGTTACTCGTCGTACCATGCACATCCCCAGAAGAGACACCTTATCCAGCCTGCGTCCTCACTACATGATGATAAACTGCAAGCTGGTCAGGCCTCCCTGACCGAGGACCAACTGTCAGGCCCCATGGCCTTCTCGGGCCCCCAGCCCTCATCCTTACTGCAAGAAGTTAAACAATAAGCTTGTTAGGCCTTCCTGACCAAGGCCCAGCCTCCGGCCCCTTGGCCTTCTCGGGACCCTTAGCTCAAGTCCATATCCGGAGTGTATGGTGTGGTGTGGGATTACGTCCTCATTCACGTTGGGTTACCCGTCGTGTCGTACACCTCCCTTATCCAGGGAATCTTATTCTCTGACCTTATTCCTCACTAAAAGATGTTAAACTATGAATAGTCCAGGTCTCCCTGACCAAAACCCATCTATCAGGCCCCTTAGCCTTTTCGGGCCCCTGGACCAGGTTCTCTCTTACGAGACTGTGTGGTGTGGCATGGGATTATGTCCTCATTCACATCGGGTTACTCGCCACGCCGTACACATCCTCCTTAGGGTATCCTGCCCCTAGGTGTCTTTGAGATCTATGTGTGGCTTGATTTCCATCCTTATGGGATACGTAGGACCACCCAAAGGTCTTTGCTTCGGGTCCAGCCCCATCTCCTAGAAATCTCCATCCCACCTTGACCCCTTGGCCTACCTCTTCTGAGCCGTTTCATCGACCCTTTTCGGTGGTCCATCGATGTGCCTAAGGGTACTCTGGTTTAGTACCTGTAATGCTGGACTCTACTCGGACATTTTTCCACCCGCTTTTCAGGATTTATGTTTCTCTTCATTAGGGATTTCATCACCTTTCACACCCGAAGGGACCCCCGAGTGGCATGGATCCTAGGCCTAAGGGCTCTCCTACCATTACAGGCCCCGAACAGAATGGATACTATTCTTAAGGTCTCTCCTACCATTACGGGCCAATGCCCCTGAGGGTTTTAGACAACAAATTGATAAAAATACCGTGTTGTGAATATGGTCAGCGGTCGATGCTCATTTGTTGTTCCCACTTCAGTCTAACGTAATATGGATACTGTTTTTCAACCATGGTTAACAGTTATCCTCCATCGCCACACCAACCCCATTAAGCCTAAAATGTCGATTACACAATTCACATCCTTATCCTCCTTCTCATGTCTAAGTAGATCTTCGACACTCTTGATGATATTCTATAGTGTTCATTTGCGCGTTAGAAGGACAAAACCATGGTAAGGGCGTCCTACGGGGCTCTGCACCGATTTCCCTCTGATGTACGTTCCAAGTATTGCAATAAATACCTTCCTACCTTTTTTCCCAAACCGAGTTTGATTCATGTGGGCTTAGGGATCGGGTCGAGGTCTGCGCTTACTTGGAAGGCTTTCATCCCTCCATGGTCCGAGCTCTAAGACCCTAAAATAATATCATTTCAGGACTACATTCAGCTTGAGTTCTACTAATTTTTCTTCTCTGCCCCACCTTCGGGACTTTGACTATGGGACCACATTATATGGTACAGGATTATGACCTCATTCATGTCGGGATTGTGGTAGCCGCACCACACGCACCCCATTCTGAAAATTAGCCCTCTTATTTCTTGTCCTACACGACATTAAAAGGAACATCTATAGAACTACATGGGGCTTGATTTCCATCCTTATGGGATACGTAGGACCACCTGAATGTCTAGACTTCAGGTCCAGCCCCACCTCTTAGAGATCTCTCGGTCACCTAGGCCCCTTGGCCTATTCCTCTCCACGAGATGGATAAATAGGTGTGGTATAGGGTTCTTGGCACCATGACCCCCTTCTCCCGAGAATCCTCCATCTCTTGGCCACCCTCAAGTTGAGTCCCTTAACCCCTTGCAGTGGTTCACCCATGTGTTAAGAGTACCCTAGTCTAGGACCAAGAGTGTCAGATTCAACTTGGTCAAGTTCCTTCTACTTTTCAAGCTCTGTGTTACCCTTCATTTGAGCTTCCATCATCTTTCACACCCAAAGGGACCCCCAAGAACGACATGGATACAATGCCTAAGGGATCTCCTACCTTTACAGGACAACGTCCTTGAGGGTTTTGGACAACAAATCCCACGTTGCGAACATGTTCAGTGGTCGATTCTCAATTGTTTGTCCCCATTTCAGGCTAATGCGATAGTTTACTATGTTGCGAAAATGGTCAGCAGTAATCCCTTGTCATCACTCTATCCCTTTCAGACCTTGAATGTTGGTTTCATGATTCACATTATGTTCCACCCCACCATGTTCAGGTGGAATCTCAACACTCTTAAAGCTATCCCTCAGTGCACCTCTGCACGTTAGGGGGACAAAGCTGCAATACGGCGTCCTTCGGGGCTCCCACAGTCCGAGCTCTAAGACCATAAACTAAGATCTTCATTAAGGGATATGTGTGGCTCGATCCTCATCCCCGTGGGATGCGATGGGTCACCCGGACGTCTTGTTTCTGAGTCCAGCTCAGCTGGGATCTAGTTCCACATGCCCCTTTCAATCTCGCCCCTATTTGGGTCCCTTGGCCCGAGGAACCTATCTCAAAATTTTGTACGGTGTGATGAGGGATCATGTCCCCATCCACATTGGTTTTGTTTCATGGCACCGTACACACTCCCTGCCCATCATCATCTCTGCCACGTTAGCACTGCATGATTTTAAAATGCATGCTTGGTCCTATCACATGACCCTAAACTGTGGCATTATCGTCCTGGCCGCACGACAAAAAATGACACTGCATTGTGATGAACTCACCATAGAGGAAGTCACGTTGGGTATTGGTTATATCCCATGCCATTTTTTAACGCCTACTACGGCTTGATTATTGTGGTGACACCCGGGCTTGCTACCCTAGTCCCGTCGCTTCACCAAAAAGAAACCACTCACCTTAAATGACAAACAAGATTTATCAAATTCCGCTTCTTTTGGTGCATGGGCCACGCCCACACTCCCCTTTTTCCCTGGCACTGGTACCTTACTGTGCCACCTTCTAGAACTATGTATGGCTTGATTCTCATCCTCATGAGATACATAGGAGCACCCTGTCACTTCCCCGTGGGCCCAGCCCAACTTTCGGGTTCGATACCTCGACTCGAGCACCTCCCCATAGAACACATGCTATGTAGGTCTTATGTCCTCGTTCACGTCGGGTTTTGTAACCTCTTTATCGTGTTTCCCCTGATCTCTTAACCCATTCATGGTCCGAGTTCTAAGACCTTAAACTAAGACCCTCTCAAGAACTACGTGCAACTGATCCCCATCCTCATGGGGTATGCAGGAATACCTTTTCATTTTTCTTTAGGCCCAGCTCAACTCTCGTTTTCGGTCCCTCGACCTAAAAATTTCCTAGAAGCACGTGGTGGTCAGAACCCCTAGTTCACATTCACGTCAGGTATTTGAGTTACCCCACCATATGCCTCTTGTGTTTCTTCCCACCCATGGTCTGAATTATACGACCCTAAACTAAGATATCTCTATGGGAAGGGACTCTACTCCCCCTATCTAATTAATGTCATTAACGTATTTAGATGCGTTTTGAAAAAAAGCCCGAAGTGTGGAATTTTCACGGGGACATCCCCTTGTTCCATGACCAAGATTCATGTGCTCACCATTTGTATCCTCATCCTCTTCCACAGCCAAAAGGTCCCTCGGACGACATGGATGCTAGGATTAAGGGATCTCCGTGGATGCTGGGCCTAAGGGATCTCCAATCGTTTCGGGCCAACGTCCCTACGGATCTCTGACGACATTTGCAACATGGTCCCGTGTTTCAAACATGGTCAATGGTCGACCCTCATTTTTCTATCCCCATTATAGGTTAACGTGATATGGGTGCTGTGTTTTGTCCATGGTCAACAGTTATCCTCCATCGTCATGCTGCCATCATTCCGACCCAAATCTCGAGCGTCATGATTCACACATTTCCACTTCCTCATGTTCAAGTTAAATTTCAACATACTCGACTTTATCTCTTGGGGAAACTAGGTGCGGAACATGGACGTGTTAGCATCATTGGGAAGGTATTAAACGAGTGCCCCTTCACCCTAACATGCCCCTTCCTGTGTCAGGAAAGTCCCAACATTACTTCTTGTTTCCCACACCGAGCACAACTCACGTGGGATTAGTAGTTTTGGTAGGATGTGCACCAACGCGGCCAGGCTTCTCATCGTCCCACATGACGTTAAACTACGCTCTCATAACTATATATGGCTAGATTCCCATCCTCATGGGGTACGTAGGAACACCCAACCACTTTTCTTCGGGCCCAGCCTAATTCTCACTCTTGGTCCCTCAACATGAAGAGTTTCCTCCGAGGGTACGTGGTGTGATTTGGATTCCAAGTCCTCATTCACGTCGGTTTCATAGCTACCACACCACATGCTCCCTGGGATCTTCCCTTTCATTTCACATCCTTTCGTATGAAGTTAAAATGCAGGAGACCATATGTCCTCAATGCATGACACTAAACTGCGGTTCTACCCTAAACAATTTTGGGATGCCCCATGTTGATCATGGGATGCAACAGAGCCTCTGCCAGAGAGGATTTCACCTGTCAGTGTTGGTCTATGACTACATTGCACTTCCAGAACTATGTACGGCTTGATTCCCATCCTCATGGGATACGTAGGGACACCCGGGCATTTCACCTCGGGTCCAGCCTCAGGAATCGTTAGATCCTGTTCCTCTCCATTTCCGGCCCATGGCCTGACCCCTCATGAGGGACCATTTAACTGAAACTGTACCCCAAACAAGTCTGAGATGCCCCAAGATGATATTGGGAAGCGACGGCTCCCTCACCAGAGAGGTCTTGTCTGAAAGAAGGAATGATCTATGATCAAACCGATGCGCCCATCCAGTGTTCTTCCGCCATGGTGGCATAATTTCAAGAGTGTTGGATTCTATTTGAAAAAACCCTCACTCCACATTCCACGCTTTGTGTTCACCTTATTTGGACCCTCTTCCTCTTTCATGCCTGGAGGAACCCCCTAACAGTATGGATGCTTGGACTATGTCCCGCCTACTGTCCTGGGCCAATATTCCGGAAGACTAACGGATGTTTGGAAGAACACCCTAATAGTATGGATGTTCTACCTATGGCCCGCCTACTGTCCTGTGCCAATGTTTTGGAAGACTAAAAGATGACATTTTGAGTCTGATGCCATGTTTCTAACATGGTCAACGGTCGACCCTCATTTGTTATCTCCATTTCAAGCTAATGCAATAAGGATACTGTGTTTCGAACATGGTCAAAAGTTATCCTTCATTGTCATGCCACCTCCATAGTGTTCTAGATTTTGGGTATCATGATTCACAACTTCCACTCCCCTCTATTCGGATATTCTAACGCCTTTGGTGTTACCCCACTCGTGCACCAAAGCACAGTGGGAGAAGTAGTTCGGCTGTCCAGAGAGCCATGTTCTTCACCTGTGACCCCTCTCTCTTTTAGGATTCTCCCAAATGGTGATCGATGTCCCCTTATGATCCCCTCATACAATGGACCATGATGAATGCTTTTTCCTCCGTCATTTCATCAAAACGCGGTCAGCCTCACCCTCCATGTCCTCGTTGGACCCCGTTCTTAGGGGCGGCATTTGTAGGCCTTAGAAAACGCATCCCCATGATTTTCCAAATGCTTCCATACACAATCTAAGATCGTATAACATTTATCAAGATTCGATTTGGTAGGTAATAGGGCCCTAACGGAGTTACGAATTAGGATTTATGGATATTTGAAGTTGGGCTGGAAAACTGGTTCACAAAGACCATTCGCGAAGCCCCCTCCACGATCGTGGAGCGCCGCCACGAAGCAATGAGGTGGGAAGCTCCATGAACCTGTTTTACATTCACGATGCGCCGCGAAGACCCGCCACAAAGAAATGAGGCAGGAAGCTCCGCGAACCTGTTTGACGTTTGTGATGCGCCGTGAAGACCCGTCGTGAAGCAAGGAGTTGGGACGCTCCGTGACCGCACTTGATGTTTGCGATCCTCCGTGGAGAAAGCTTCGTCTTCGTGCTGAGAGAGCATTGCTTCACGGTGCCCCTTTCCTCGAAATACCCATCCCACACCCCATTGTACAACCACTTTTCCCTTTGGGCAGTCGAACTCCCAATTCGTGGAGCTTTTCTTTGCGGCTCCGCAAGACCATGCTCCGCGAGCAGCTTCCTTCGCGGTGTTGCTCCGTGAGTCCATGCTCCGCGAGCATCTTCCTTCGCGATGATGCTCTGTGAGTCCATGCTCTGTGAGTAGAATCTTTCATGATGCTGCTCCGCGAGCCCTTTGCTCCATGAGTTCCCTTTGCTCCGCGAGACCTTTGCTCCGCGAACCATTGCTCTGTGAGCCGCCCTTGCTCCGCGATCCGCCCTTGCTCTGCGAGAGGCCTTTGCTCCATGAAGCTACTTCGTGAATCCCTATGCATTGAGAGGATCCTACCTTCGCGCCCACTGGTCCATACCACGGGGGATGCACCCCCCGCACCCCCAGTTGGGGTACGTGCTGAGCTGCGGTCCCGTCCCTTCGAACTGGTCCCTTCGCTACCGTCACAGACCCCCATGAAAAATGGAGAGTCACACCACGATCTTTTCGGGCCTGGACGTCGGTATTTTCCATTGCACCCTTATGTGAACCCACCTTCCACCTATGAAATACCATGATTTTAGATACTCCTCCACACACCATGAAACACCTTGATTCGATATATTCCTCTTGGTTTCATTCTCATGTCGTGAGTTGAGGTTCTCATCATCAATTCCCCGAGTACCATGAATCAAACCATTCTTCAGGAAACTCCTCCAAACCCAATCACTTGGCCCCTATGTCAGGTTCAACCAGAAAGGCCCGAACTTGCATAAGTCCCAACACCATCCATTTCTAGGCACCTTGTGCCAATAGTCCAATCTACATGACTATAAACTGTTTTACTCCCTATGTTCCTAACATAGGATGCCTCTTACTCTAAACAAGATATTCCTTATGATCCAAGAATGATATGTCAATAGTCCTACCTACATGACTCTAAAATGTAGTTCTCCCTATGTTACAAACATAGGACACCTATTACTTGAAACAAGAGATGCCTTATGCTCCAAGCATGAGCTTCCAGTAGTCCTACCTACATGACTCTAAACTTTAGTTCTCTCTATGTTCCAAACATAGGATGCCTCTTGCTCCAGAAAAGAGATGCCTTATGCTCTAAGCATGAGATGCCAACAGTCCTTTGTATATGACTCTAAACTATAGCACAACCTATGTGCCAATAATACGATGCCTCTTGAACTATAAAAGAGAAGCCTTATACTCCAAGCATAAGATTCCTAATTCCATTATTACAGTGGCATGATTCCAACACCCCTTGGAATTATCCCGCTTGTACACTAGCGCATAGGTGAAGGCCTCAACCCACCAGTGAGTTGGGATGACCTCATGGCCAGACATGAGGAAGACATTATGGGCATCATCCTTGTGTAACCCCCATTCACCAGTGCCACTCTTTAGCGGCACCCGGGCATCATCCTTGCGTAAGCCCCATTCACCATTGTCGCTCCTTAGCAACACCCAGGTAGCATCCTTGCGTAAGCCCTATTCACCAGTGTCGCTCCTTAGCGGCACCCAGGCAGCATCCTTGTGTAATCTCCATTCACCATTGTCGCTCCTTAGCGGCACCCAGGTAGCTTCCTTACATAAGCCCCTTTCACCAGTGCTGCTGCATAGCGGCACCCGGGAAGCTTCCTTGTGTAAGCCCCATTCACCAGTGCTGCTCCATAGCGGCACCCGGGCAGCTTCCATGCGTAAGGACCATTCACCAGTGCCGCTCCATAGCGGCACCCAGGAAGCTTCCTTGCATAAGTCCCATTCACCATTGCCGCTCCATAGTGGCACCTCGGAAGCATCCTTGCGTAATCCCCATTCACCATGGTCACTTCTCAGCGAAACCCGGGCAGCTTCCTTGTGTAAGCCCCGTTCACTAGTACCGCTCCATAGTGGCACCCAGGCAGCTTCCTTACATAAGCCCCATTCACCAGTGTCGCTCCATAGCGGCACCCGAGCATCTTCCTTGCGTAATCCCCATTTACCAGTACCGCTCCATAGCGGCACCCGGGTAGCTTCCTTACGTAAGCCCCGTTTACCAGTGCCGCTCCATAGCGGCACCTGGGAAGCATCCTTGTAGAATCCTCATTCACCATTGTCGCTCCATATTGGCACACGGGCATCTTCCTTGCGTAAGGCCCATTCACCATTGTCGCTCCATAGCGGCACCCGAGTAGCTTCCTTGCGTAAGCCCCATCCATTTTCGTCACCTATTTTGGTGGTAAGCCGTTGAAATCCTTATCAGAGGTAAGTCGTTGACATCCTTATCCAGTGGTAAGCTGGTGACATCCATTCAACGGTAATTCATTGACATCCTTATCCACCAGTAAGCTTATGTGACCCAATCTAGCGGTAATCCGTTGTGACCCCATCCAGCGGTAAGCCGTTGACATCCTTACCCAGCAGTAAGCTGTTGTGACCCAATCCAGCGGTAGGCCGTTGTGACCCAATCCAGTGGTAAGCCGTTGAAACCCCTAATTGGAGGTAAGCCGTCATCAAGAGAACTACGTGGACTTTGATTCCCTGCCATGGGGATACGTAGGAATCCTCTTCAAGGCTCAAGCCCGAAACCATCGTCATCCTCATGACGGTTCCATCCCATTCACCACCCATAATGGATGCACCTTTTCACTATGATCGCCAGGTCCTTGTTGTCTCTTGTTTCTCACATCAAGCACAACTCATGTGGTCTTAGAGTAGTAAGCATCGACCATGACATCCCCTATGGGTATCCTAGAGTGTAAGCCCCACACCATCCTGAACTACGTGGACATTGATCCATGTTAAGACATGGTACGTAGGAAGCCTCCCTGAGGTTCAAACCCACCATCCTCCTGGACCAAGTTCCTTATTCACGTCGGTTCTCTGACATGTCCTCTTTGGAACTATGAGGTCTTTGATCCATGTCCACGCATGGTATGTAGGAAGCCTCCATGAGGTTCAAGCCCACCACCAGTGGACCCCCGGGTTCGCCTTCATGTCGGTTCACCCCCGTACCGCATGACATTAAACTGTATTCCACACCAACCCGAACTATAAGGACTTTGATCCAGGTCAAGGCATGGTACGTAAGAAGCCTCCACGAGGTTCAATCCCACCACCAGTGGACCCCCAGGTTCAACTTCATGTCGGTTCACTAATGAAACCCTACCCGAACTATGAGGACTTGGATCCATGTCAAGGCATGGTACGTAGGAAGCCTCCCTGAGGTTCAAGCCCATCACCCATCGGACCAAGGTCCACCTTCACGTCGGCCCTCCGGCACACCATACCGAACTACAATGACTTTGATCCGTGATAATTCATGGTATGTAGGAAACCTCATGAGGTTGAAGCCCATCACCCATCGGACCAAGGTCCACCTTCACGTCGGTCCTCTGGCGCACCATCCCGAACTACATGGACTTTGATCCATGTCAAGGCATGGTAGATAGGAAACCTCTCGAGGTTCAAGCCCAACACCCATCGGACCAAGGTCCACCTTCACGTCGGTCCTCCGGCGCACCATCCCGAACTATGAGGACTTTGATCCATGTCAAGTAATTTTACATAGGAAGCCTCCTTGAGGTTCAATCCCACCACCCATTGGTCACTCTAACCCCCTTCATGTCTGTTCTCACCACTGAACTACGCGGACTTTGATTCCCTGCCATGAGGATACGTAGGAAGTCTCTTTGAGGCTCAAGACCAAGTTCACCATCATCCTCACGATGGTTCCATCTCATTCCCCCACCACTTCATTCAACTCTCCATCATCCATCCAGATTCTTACCCAGGCCACCACATCCCGGTGGGATCATGTCATCCATTTCTTCACCCCTCCTAGCAGTACTTGGGCCGCTAGCCACGCGTAATCCCCAACATGTATTCAGATTGTTGTCCTCTATGTACACCCTGATTCATCACCCCTTCGAACTACGTGGGTTTTTATCCATGTTGTCTACATAGGGTATGTAGGAAACCTCCCTGTGGTTCAATCCCAGCCAATGGTAAACCTTGGTGTTCCCCCATTCTGGGGTGCACACTCCCTGATCCGCCCTCAGTGGTGTCCAGATCAGCCTTCACGGTGTGACATCTCCCCTCTACAGGACACACCACCTTTGATCCGTCTCTATGGGACGTTCTGATCACCCTCATTATGTCTCTGTATGACTTTAAACTTGTGGCCTACCTCGTGATAAACATGAGATGCCTGAGGAAAACCTCAGATGACACGCCTTTGGTGTAACCATCTCTGTAAGACGTTAAACTCACGGCATACCCTGTTTTAAACATGGGAAGCTGAGGAAACCCTCAGATGCATGCCTATGGCATATGATTCCCCACATTCAACATGGGATGCATCGGGTTCTGCACCCTTGAGATGCCCTCTTATGAGGAAGAATACAGGTTCCCCAATGTCCACGCACCCAGAGATACCCCAACATGCCTGATGTTGTCATCTACTCCGACCGAAGGTTGCTACCATGTCAAGACCCCATGGAATGTCTTGATAGAAGTAGTGTAATTAACCGGCGTCCATGAAGATATGGAACCAGGAACAAGATTCATGAACAACGTATTAAATCTATGAGGGAGACCCGGACTAGGTGATGAGTTCCGAGGAGGAATCCATGTTAGGAATAACCGACATCCCATCATCCTGTTTCGATCAAGGAGCAGATATCCTTGAACAAGGATCGAATTCCGCCTGCCTTTGGAAAGCGGGAATGCGGGGAAACAGCTGCACATCCTCACATATGGATGCACGCGCCCCGGAGAAAGCGTCGGAAACAACAGCCATGAACACCACCTCATCCAGAACAGCCTGACGTACCCTAGCTCCTTGTTTGATTAGAAGCAACTGACCTTGCCTCCAAATGTGGAATCGGTGTAGACCCTCTCTCGCTATCTGTTGGTGGAAACATTATATAGATGTGTTTTAGATGGCCAATATTGTGGTAAGATCGGAACTTGTCTTGGTCCATCAGACATTGTGGTCTTGTATTCTAAATCATACTATAGTGGTAGCACCACATAAGGCTATTATTTGATATACTCTTACTACTAGTATCACTAAAAGAAAGATCTAGATTACTCTTATTACTATTGGTCGAGACAATACTAGATCTCGGTGCTGAACCTCCCTGGATCACACCTCATGATTCCCTCATGTTATACTTGGTAATTAGCACATGATTCAATATAGTATATACTATAGTAAACCTTAATACATTTACCTATGATCAGACACCATATCTGAGACCATCCTCAAATCGTTTAGCCTTCGATATATCATCACTAATCAAAATAGTTACGTAATGTTGAAGTTCAGTAAAATGGGAAGAATAGTCCATAAATAAGAGTGTTACCTACTCTAAATTCATAAACATCCAGGCTCTAATGGCCCTTAGTGTCTCGGGAATGTAATAATCCTAGAATAGTGTCTTAAAATTTCCCAATGCCATATCCTAATGATGCTCTGCTAGAGTGATAACATCCCACCATCTCTTGGTGCAATCATACCGCATATACGTCTTGAGATTTACCCTCTTCTTAGGAGGAATCTCCAAATGGTCAAAGATCAAAAGAATGGATTCCATCCAGAAATTCACAGCATGTGTTCCACCATAACCAAAAAACATGGGTGGATGATGTTGTTGGAACACTCATGTCAGATCTTCCATAGACGTGGTAGGGTGTGGTGCTCCCTTAAATGTTTGTATTAACCTCATAAAGACTTTATGGAACTCTACATCAGAAATTTACTCTAGAATAATAGTTGGTGCTGCAACTGGAATGACTAGATTATGCACTGGTATCCCATGCCCTACCACCTCTGGGGTATGATCATCACCACCCTTTTGGCGTACAACATGAGGTTATAGTGATGGCATGACTCTACAAGTTTAGAAAAAACCTCATTTCAAGTTCATTATCAAGGTTTTCATATCAAAAGTGAATAATGGAACATGATAAGACCTTCAAAGGGTACCAGAAGAGGATTGCATGGCATGTAAAAAATGTAGACAGTGTATACCCTAAATCTCCCACATGGGCATGTACTTCCACTAGCCTGGTCATGTAAACACCCCAGGTACATAGCATGTAAACACCATACATGGTGTGTACCCTAATTCTTCCACATGGGTGTGTACTTATGACAACATGTATGTGTAAACCTCCTAGGTACACAATGTGTATGGAGAGTAAATGGTGTGTACCCTATGTCCCTCAACCGGCTTGGTTGTTTAACTGGTCAAGTTCTCTATTAAAATAAAATTCCAAACCACTTTCTTTTATCATTAATTTATGTTTCAAAAACTAAGTTCACAATCATATCCGGATTGGTATGCTAAATTTCAATCCATGGGGGCCCATACTTCCCATTAGTCAAAGCTTGGAATCCTCCTGTATAACATCAGAACATGTTTCAATATAAGTCTGAAACAAGATCCACCAATTTATGATCCAAGAGGGACCATACACCTCAGAGACCAAATCATATCTTTTATCCAGTTTGAACCAAAACATGTATCAATACACCTATCACAATAGAATGAATATCTTTCATGGTACCTATCAGAACATCATGTAATCAAAAATTCTCATAAAGGGAAATAATTCATGGAATGTGATTTCTAAAAAGTTTCTATATGATTCATGTGATGGAATACACTCATCTCATTTGGTAGAAATAGAAATATAAACCATAGTTACATCAACAGTAATAATATAAACCATGTGTGTCACCCAATGGTGAAATCAATCAATTGAAAAATTTAAAACCCAAAGATAACAATTCATTCAAGGTAGTTTTTTCCTATAAGTGGGTAGATATTCCAAGTCAAAATTTATTACCAAATTCCATTTACTTCCTATCCCTATCTAATGTCACCAAATATTAAGTAAAACTAGAAAATAAACTCTGATACCACTTTCTAATATCTCGAATTCGGATTCCACTCAAAGGTTCCCCATCGGTTGGCCACATGGCCTCAAGAGAATCTCCCCAAATGTTAGAGGCTTCCAAATAGTAGTGAGGGACTAGAGGTGATATTAGGGAGACTATGCCTTCATTAGAAGAGAGTAACATTATATAAACAATAGTAAATCTATAGGGGAAGCAGTGATACCATACAATAGAAGTAAACAATGGAAGATTGATAATATAAATAACCATGTGTCAAATCCTACAAAAGATGATGTTGCATGTTACATGTTCTTGGAAAATATCCAAAACACGTTATAGTGTAATAATACATGTTACAAGTACCAAAATTACAAAAAAGGATAAAAGAAACTAAGAAGCATCTCAAGCCTTGGCTTGGTCCTATTCTCTCCTTCTTCTAAGAAGTATATCAAGTACCTATAGAAGGGTGCTTTCCCTTATCGACACCTACAACCATATAATATGTTTGGGCCTAGAAAAATGACCCAAATAGTCATAGTAGGAAACTTCTCAAGGTATATTCTAATATATCATTGAATATATGTAACTTGTAGTATAAAATAATGAAAGTAGTAAGCTATAAAACTACTCAAAAGTAAATAGTTCTATAAGCACTAGTTTTTATTTACATTCAATTCATGTTCATTAATAATTAAATTAAATTGAATTATATTACTATTTTGATCTTTCATAATCCTGACACCCCCCATATAAAAGTAAACACAACAAATTTCTCATAAGACCATCTAAACAAACAAAATTGAAGACTGAATCCAAGATTGTGCTTTGTCTTTGAAAACGCATCATAAGACATTTTATTTCAATATTCAATTTATAACCTTTGCATGTACACTACATATGTGGTTCACTCATGGCTTAAACATAATAACCAATTTGAGTACATCCATTTAATTTTAATCTGAACCCATGGTTCACATAATGTATAAGAAAATGTCAACTCATGACATATAAACAATGAAAATATATGCCATCAATGGAATCCATCAATTGATCTATTTTTCACTTGGAAATTATATATATCCTCTATGTGACCATCCACTAAATTTGTAGTTTGATTATGGATTTAACATAATACCCTATTTGGTTCCATCCATGGAATTCGAATTTGAATCATAGCTCACCCAAGGTAAAAGGTACAATAGTCATATGAGCATGTCCATGGCCTTTTATACAGAGACCATGGTTCGACCATTTCTATTACCCTTTAATAATTTAATATTTAATTAAATATGTCATTAGGCATTCAAAGGTCAAAACCTAAAATAATGAAATATTAATCACCAACCAAGGGTGTCTCAAGAAAAGTCCAAATTCATAAGGCTTGGCCTTCCAGTTACACACATGGGAACATTTCTCATAAGAAGCATCATAAGTAAAATAAACTATTACATGGATTTAAAATTAATTAACTCACGTGGACCAGTTAAAAGTTGGAGAAAAAATTCCAAGTGTGATTAAACAAGTATAGGCATACAAAGGTCAAGTGTAAAACCAACCATCCACCCTAACCAATTCAATTTCAATTTAACAACTTTTTAATTTATTAATAATATACAATAATTTTTAACAACCCATTAAAGGGTAACAATGGCATACCTCTTAGTCATCCTAGGCCAAATGTACATAAATGGTCATACAAGGAAACTCACCAATGGGGTTCTCCTAAAAAAAGGTATACAACCTAACACATTCTTGAAAACACTTATTCAATTACCTAAACATCCATAGAAAACAAAAATGGTAAATTACAAATCAAGGAGACACCCCCAAAATGGGTGTGCATCACTCCGGCATAAATAAACATCTTGATAATTAGCGAAAGGCATGAGACTAAATATTGTGTACTTGTAGGACTCTCCTCATCCATCTTCTACGTCTAATTCAGACTAGAACAAAGTAGATCTAAAAAATGATCAATAAATGCCCAAACATCAATAATTATTTTGAGATAATGAGATAAGAAGAATGGGTCGTATAGAATCAAGAACTCATTGAAAGGGTTCCAACGTAGTTGAATACATTCAAAATGGAGTCCAGATGAAGAATTGGTATCCAAACCTACCTCAGGTCATCTTGGTACTCCTATTAACAAACCATGGGGTAAAGATTCTATCCATCTATAAAATAAGACTATAATGATCATTTTTTTTAAAAAAATACACAATGTGTACTAGAAAATATATGTCGTGTATAAACCCTTTTTTGACATGAATTACTCCTCATGAACGGGTCTTGTCTAGACCATTTCACGACATGCACTATGATTACATACTGTGTAACCCCTTTTCATGTTGTGTAACAAGTCTGTAGCCATCCCTTGACCTATTTATTCTCATATTTCTTAAGTAAAACCTAAAATGAAAATATTTGTACCTCAATGAAAGAATTGGGTTCTTACACACATCGTACATCGGTATAACAATTGATTGGATTATTATATAATTATTTGTTTTATGTTTAATGTTTTGAATCATATCATAAATTGGTAAGTTTATGTTTCAAAAGTTTACTATATGAGATATTATATATTTTACTTGAAAATTTATTCATTTTTATTAGATTAATAAAAAAATAAGTACAAAATTTTGAATATATTCTATGTTTATTATCATTCACATTTAATTTATAAAATGTAATAGTTTTTGTTGTAGGTTATAGGTATCCATAGTTGGTAAGAGGTTGACCATTCTGATCCATGAAATTATTCTAAAGTTAGTTGTGATGGTTCTTACTTTTTTGGTTATGGTTAAATATTATCAAATATTGTACTATAATTCTGATTTAATATGTGCAGTACTTATTTTTATCTTATTTTTTTCATTTGTGGAAATGATGTAGTTGGTTCCAGTTAATGTCATGATATGGAGGTATATAGAAATTTTTAAGGTTTTGGGATGGAATTGTATTCTCCATGGGTTAATAGTTATTATTAGAAATATTTTTTAAGTATATATGTATTACTGAGGTTATTGGTTAATTGAGGATATATATATATACAACTGTGGATGTATTATTGTATATGTATGAGGATTTTATTGATAATTTATGATTTAGTTTATTGTATGATTAATTATTTTTTATTTTTTAATAATTATTAGTTAAATATTATTTAAAAAATAAAAAAAATTATAATATATTTAGATAAGGTTACATGAAACCTCTACTAAATATATAAATTAAAATAATTTTAGTTACAAATTATGATAACAATCTCTAAAAATTAATGCAACTTACTTCATTAGCTTCATATATGTTTATTTCACCCATTTTATTTTTTTTATGTTTTTTATTTTAAATAACCTTTTAAAAAAAGAATAAAAACCCACCGCTGAGTGCCCAAATAATAACACATATAAATACCACTAATTAAAAATAAAAATCAATTCTAAAAATTTTTTGATCATAAAATAATTTTTTGTTTACATAACAATAATTATAAAAATTTGAGGAGGTTTATGTAACCACATCTACCCCATGTATCTATGGTTTAAACCACATCCATTAGAAAAAAAACATTGTGAAGCCCTTATTTTTGTAGTGTGTCAACTCATACTATTGATGAAATTCATTCTTACACAAAGAATCAATAGTAGAAAAAAATGATCCATATGTTTTAAACATATGATTCTTCAAAGTATTGAATTTTCAAATTGTTTTCTATTTTATTTATATATTTATTGATGATAATTATTTATGTGTATTTTAATTCTAATATTGATCGAATATTAAAGGGGATAAATTGTGCATCATTTATGTAAATTATCCATGGTATTTAAGGATCATTAGTGGATTATTATTTAACTATATTATTTATTTATTTATTTTTATTATAAATGGAATTATATATTGATTCGTTTTTTTGAATTTCAAAGAAAATTAAGGAAACATCCATGTAAAGTTTTTTATTACGGAAAATAAAGTTGTTATTTAGTCATTGTTTCTTCTCCTATTTAAAGGACAAAGTGTGAAGTCAACCAAATATGTGGTACCTCATCATTTTAATTTTTTTAAGATCTATAACATTAGACTTTTTTATGGAGCCACTGATGTATCCAATAAGATTCATCGTATAAACATTCTTGATTGGCCAAGAACATTTCTACAATGATACTTTCTTTCATAACTAAGTATATGTTTCATTCTTTATGGGACAAGGACTTTTCTCCTTCATAAATTTCATGTTGGGTTTGGAACCTATCCTTTAGAAGAAAAAAAATTCTAGCATTGATTGTATTAAAGGGTTAGGTTGGGTTTAATACCTTTGTAAAGGTTTAGGTCTAGCTTGATCTTATAAATGGCCTTTATTTATACTGGATATTCATAATCCTAGGATAGAATGCGAAGAATGGATATAGGATAATATGGATCTTAACTACTGTAAAACTATTATGTTCATTTTATTCCTACTTATACACATTCCATACTTCTGATAAATTTATATTTTAAAAGGTTTAATTTCTAAACAAATTTATCTACTAAGTTTTAAAATTAATTTTATAAAACTTTGATTTTTATGATTGAGAATTCACCCACCCTCTTTTATAATGAACACTTATAGTATAAGTTATCCAAATAAACCTTTCCAAATAATCACTTTAGCTTCCAATTTTATATCCCACCCCGGGTAAATTGGTTAAGTAGACTTAGTCTCCCTTCCCCTTGTGGTGAAAATTGGATAAAATCTTACCTCTATACCACTCCTAAGATATTCATAGTTGTAAAATCAGAAATCATGAAATTATAGTGTAAAATCCACAGCTAGTTGTAATTGAACCCCTCATCCCTATGAAAATAAAAAAGTCACTAAACATTATTCCACCTTGATAGGATCATGAAAATTTATTTGTTTCATAGAAAAATATATGTTTAATTTATTATTTTTAAAAATAATTTTTAAAGAAATTTATTTTTGATAAAATTATATAATAAAATATTGTAATTAAGGAAACAAATTTAAATTATCTCATGTCCACACATCTTTAGTATTTATAATTGTTTCTCTTCTGCTGTTATTTCTATGTGATTGAAAATTTTATGAATAACTAACTAAAGTGAATTTTTTTCTTGAAATAACATAAATTCCAATGTTATTAACCCTATAGTATCCCAAGGATAGTAGAGTGTCTGTATGATCACTTGTACGGGTGCATAAAATGGTATACTATTGAAACATCCATTGGGGTAGGTGATGAATCTCTAATGGTATCTAATACGAATTAACTAGGTCCACTGATAGGGCTTAACAAAACTATATAATTTCCCAATACTAAAATCTAAAATTATTACCTTTTACATAATAATATATGAATGAATACTAAAAAACTATATTTTATTAACATATTTTTATATAATCATGTCACTAAAAAATAACATCACTTATGTAGAAAAATATAACTTAAAAGGTAAAAAACTAAAAAAATACAAGTTTGAATTGAGATATCACATTTTCTTGGAATTAAAAATATAGTGAAATGAAAAATTCATCAATCATTAAAAAAATAAAAAATCCAATAATTATGAAATTAAATGTAAAGGATTAGAATCATTATATATACTTATACGAAGAAGTCCAGAAATGAAATAGTTTCGGAAAAGGTCATCATCTGTAGTAACTCCATCAATGAGACTCATTTGATAAAATAGATAATTATAGTGATTTAATAATTAAATAAAGGGGAATATTTTAGGCCTTGTATTTGTGAGTATAACAATTGGTATGGATGTAATTTTGGAAGGGATTTTGGGGGAGGGAATCATTAGACTGGTGATGTGAGAGGTGAGTTGATCCCACACCATGAAACCACTTTCCCATTATGTGACTCTAAGGCGATCCCACAACACAACCCTTAATACCACTTTCACCTTCTGAGGATGGGATCTCCTTCACGGTCCCCCATGTACCACCTTACCATGTTATTCAGAGATGGTCACCCTCACAAATTCCCACTCCCAATGAGTCGACATACCATATAGTTATGAATTGATAACCTTCCCATTCATTAACTCAGTAGGAAAACAACCCTCAAACACTCAATAGGCTGAAGACCCTGATGAACGAACAGTTTTTGAAGGAACTGCATGGTCAAAGACTCTATAATATTTAGCTGCCTAATGTAGAATTCAATTTATCTTAGGTTTTAATAAAAAATTTCAAGATTTCTATTCTAGGATGAGACACAATAGATACACATAGGATTATAGAGGAATGGAGACTCAGAGAGACCCTTCCTGTAATTCTCGAGCCTAAAAATTTTAGTAATAATGTTATGTGAGTTATCTCCCATGATGTACATTCTATTTTTGTTTTTCTACAAGCCTATAACATAAAGCCTCCCCTCATGGTGGAATCTTCATATATGCAGTTACCATGTGCTCTCCCTCGGTAGATCCAACATTGTGATCCCTCTTGTTGTACCCCTCTCTCTTGGATTTTAATGATCACAATCACTCTCATCGTGTTCTAACTTGTTTTCAAGTGTTTTGATGCTAGGAAAAAGGTTTCCCAGGAGTTGGCCCAAGAAGGCTGATATTGGACTCTCTGAGTCCACCGGCCAACCGGTGGATTCCCACCGGCCAGCTGATAGTCTCTGGCAGAAGCATTGCTTTCTTCCAGAGCCACCGATCAGTCGGTGTTAGCGCACTGGCCAGCCGGTATGGGCACCGGCCAACCGGTTGTTGCCCACCGGCCAGCCGGAGGACCCAGGCAGTAGGCTTTCCCACTGCCTGGTGCCACTGGCCAACCGGTGGATGACCACCGGCCTGCCGGTGGAACCTAGACAGAAAGCCTACTCTGTCTGGACCACCGGCCAGCCGGGAGCTCAGCACCGGCCATCTGGTGGACCACCGGCCAACTGGTGAGACACCACCGGCCAGCCGGTGTGCCCAGTCAAACTAGCCATTGGGCTTTGACCAGACTTGTACTTTTGACCCCCAATGGCTCCGGAAGCCCTCCAAAGGCCATATTGAAGTGTTTATGGGTATTTCTCCTATAAATAAGAAACCATGGATGCCGGGAACACAACCATTTTTATAGTTTGATGTCTTGACACTCTAACGACAAATCTCCAAGGCCTCTTGTGATCCATTGCCATCCTTGAAGCTTGAGCTCCCTCTCCATCAGCTGCTCTCACACTTTTGGCGCTCAAGGATTCCGTGTGTTTGTATTATTTTATTTGTTTAGTTCTTCATTGGGTTTGGATTAAAACAAACCTCTCATTTCCATTATTTCTTTCAATTGGGTTTCTTGCTACAACCATAATAAAAAAGCAAGTTGTATGAAGGTGTTCTAGCCTACCTTAAAACGGCTAGTGGGTTTCTTGCTACAACCATAATAAAAAAGCAAGTTCTACGAAGGTGTTCTAGCCTACCTTAAAACGGCTAGTGGGTTTCTTGCTACAACCATTAAAAAGCAAGCTGACGTATTAATCTCTCAACGGTTCTTGTTGGGAGCGGAGTTGTAGGCTTGGAAATTAAGCCGAACTCCGTTAACAAATTGTGTCTTGGCTTTTTTATTTCCGCTACATTGATAATTGTTTTAAATTGTTAATTATTTTTGAAAAGGCAATTCACCCCCCCCCCTCTTGCCATCCTCTACGACCCAACATTTGTTATCAAAGAAAGTGTTTGTGTAATACCTTAACCGGTTACAAACTTAAGATCCTTAGTGATGGCCAATTCCTCGCATGCTCCCGAAGGGTATTCTATGACCCGGGCTCCATTCTTTGATGGAACCAATTACACTTATTGGAGAACTCGCATGATTACTTTTCTTAGAAGCATTGGTTATCCTATCTATAGGATTGTAATGCAAGGCTATACTTTATCTAACAAGGATGAGTCCAAATTGATCCCCAAAGACATTGCCAATTTTGAGCTTGATGGCAAAGCCATGAATGCTCTTCATTGTGGGCTAGACCGTAATGAATTCAACCGTGTTTCTACTTGCTCCACTTCTTATGAAATTTGGAAACTTTTAGAAGTAACCCATGAGGGCACTAACAAAGTCAAAGACACTAGATTAGACATATATCGCCAAGATTTTGAAAGTTTCACCATGCACCCACACGAATCAATTACTGAAATGTTTACTCGTTTTACTGACGTTTGCAATGGCAGAAAATCTCTTGGTGAGGATGTTTCTGCAGAAATGAAGGTCAAGAAGATTCTTTGGGTCCTACCAAGCTCATGGGCACCAAAGGTGACCGCAATTCAAGAAGCAAAATATGTCAAGAAAATGCCGGTTTAAGAGCTCATTGGATCACTCATGACCTACGGGATCACCATGAAGAGGCAAGCCGATAAAGAAGGTAAAACCTTCAAGGAGAAAAATAACATTGCTTTCAAAGAAAAGGAAGAAAGCTCCTCCGCTGATAGCGAATCTGAGATTGCTCAACTAGCAAGAAAAATGAGCAAATTCATGAAGAAAAATAAGAACTTTCGAAGGGCACGAAAGGAAGAGCCCAAAGCGGAGAATGAAGTTACATGCTTTGAATGTGGAAAGAAAGGCCACATCAAACCGGAGTGATCCATTTTCAAGAAAAGGGTAAAAGAAAATAAAAACAAGAAGGCTTTCAAAGCATCCACATGGAGTGCAAGTGATGACTCCATGTCTTCAAGCGACTCAAGCAATGAAGGTGAACAATGCCTAATGGCATTTGATGAGGTATCTTCTTCCGACTCCTCTTCCTCATCTTCCTATTTCAATAATGACATGTCCTATGAAGATCTCCAAAATGCGAGAGATCAATTAGAGGAAGGTTTTCACGAACTTACCTCTAAATTTATGGCTTTGAAAAAGAAAAATAAAATTCTCATTTCTGAAAAAGAACAACTTCTCAAAAAGAATGAGGAACTTACCCTTAAGATCCAAGATATTCCAAATGTTGATTCGTTGAATTCAACCATTAAAGATCTAAGGGAGTCTCCTTCCAAGTTCACCCAAGGTGAACAAAATTTGACCAAATTACTAGGTTCTCAGCGTTCGGCTAGAACAACACATGGACTTGGCTTTAACAAACAAGCCACTTCTTCTAGAGCACCCACTACTTTTGTAAGGGGGATCTCTCAATATAAATTTTGTAATTATTGTAAAAAGACCGGGGACATGATTTATGAGTGTGATTGTAAAAATGCAAGGTATGGAAGCCCCAAAACCATTACCTACTCGGATGAGTATTTTAGATGGAAACCCTCTAGAAAAATATGGGTTCAAAAGTCTCTTTTAGCTAATCTTTCCGGACCCAAACTTATATGGGTACCAAAATCTATTCTCTCTTGATTTTGTAGGATAAACGCCAAAGAAGTAGGACTTCAAAAGGCTCGTGGTATCTCGACAGCGGATGCTCGAGGCACATGTGTGGTGATCCCTCCGAGTTCAACTCCCTTGAAGAATTCGATGGAGGATACGTCACCTTCGGTGACAATTCAAAAAGCAAGATCGTCGGAATAGGTACCATTGGATTTGGTAGAACCTCTTTAATTAAAGGTGTTTTATTTGTTAAAGTTATAAAACATAATCTAATCAGCATTAGTCAACTTTGTGATAGTAGTTTTTCGGTGAATTTTCAAAATGATTTATGCAATGTGTTTGATTTTCAAAACAAATTGATATTTTCTGCTTCTCGTTTTCAAAATTTTTACATTATTGATTTAAAGTATTTAGCTAACCAAAATGTTAAATGTTTAAGTGCTCTTGACAATGAGTCTTGGCTTTGCATAGAAGGTTGGGGCATTGTAGCTCTCATTCACTTCTAAAGCTTAATAAGAACAAGCTCATCTGTGACCTTCCTAAACATAAGTTTAATAAAAATTTGATTTGTGAGCCATGCCAACTTGGCAAGCAACACAAGTCTTCTTTCAAATCTAAGAAGGAAGTGTCCACTTCAAAATCTCTTGAGCTCCTACATCTTGATCTTTTTGGTCCTACCCCTGTAGCAAGTCTAGGTGGAAAATCCTATACCTTTTTCCTAGTAGATGACTTTTCTCGTTTCACTTGGGTTTTCTTTTTAGCTCATAAAAATGATGCTTGTAGAACCTTTTTGAAATTCTCTAGGAAAGTAGAAAACGAAAAAGGATATAAAATTATATCGCTCCGTAGTGACAATGGAGGTGAATTCAAGAACAAAGAATTCGATGAATTGTGTTCCTCTCAAGGATACAATCACACCTTCTCTGCCCCTAGGACTCCACAACAAAATGGAGTGGTTGAAAGGAGAAACCAAACTCTCCAAGAAATTGCTCGAACCCTCCTTAGTGAATTCAACCTCCCTCAATTTTTCTGGGCTGAGGCAGTTAACACTGGTTGTTATACTATCAATAGAGTCCTTGTAAGAACCCTTCTTAAGAAAACCCCCTATGAAATTTGGAAAGGAAAATTGCCCAAAGTTGGTTATTTTAAAGTGTTTGGTTGTAAATGCTTTATCCTTAACACAAAAGATAACCTTGGGAAATTTGATGTCAAATCCGATGAAGGTATTTTTCTTGGGTACTCCAACTCAAGCAAAGCCTATCGTGTCTTCAACAAACATTCAAAAAACATCAAAGAATCATCTCATGTCAAGTTTGATGAAAATCTTCCAAAACCCCATCCGGTCATTGAAGATGTTGAAGATAAGCTTGATAAACTTGAATTAAATGATTCCCCTTCTCCTCTCAAGGAGGATGATGATCATGAACCTTCTTCACCTTCTTTGCCTTCCACCTTGCCTAAGGTTTGGAAACCTTCTAGAGACCATCCATTAGAAAATGTTATAGGTGATCTTAAATCCGGTACTCAAACTAGAAGATCAATCCTCAACGAGGTTGAACATCAAGCCTTCATTTCTCACCTAGAGCCTCAAACCATTAATGATGCCATTAATGATGATAATTGGGTTCTTGCAATGCAAGATGAACTAAATCAATTCTCTAGAAATGATGTTTGGACTCTTTTTGAAAGACCCAATGATCATCCAATTATTGGCACTAAATGGGTTTTTAGGAACAAACTTGATGATCAAGGAAATATAACCCGGAACAAGGCTCGCCTAGTAGCTAAGGGCTATAATCAAGAATAAGGAATTGATTATGGTGAAACCTTTGCGCCCGTTGCTAGATTGGAATCCATTAGGATCTTGTTGGCTTTCGCCGCCCACTTAAATTTCAAACTTTTTCAAATGGATGTTAAAAGTGCCTTTTTAAATGGTTTTATTTCAGAAAAAATCTTTGTTGAACAACCTCCCAGTTTTGAAGATCCAAAATTTCCAAATCATGTTTTTAAAATAACCAAGGCTCTATATGGCTTAAAGCAAGCCCCTCGGGCTTGGTATGAGCGGTTAACAAAATTCCTTTTAGAAAATGATTTTAAAATGGGTCAAGCTGATTGTACCCTCTTTTTAAAACACACTTCAAAAGATATTTTAATCGTCCAAATCTACGTCGATGACGTTATCTTTGGTTCTACCAAAGAATCACTTTGTACTGATTTTTCAGATTTAATGAGAAAAGAATTTGAAATGATCTTTATGGGGGAATTGAAATTTTTTCTCGGTTTTCAAATATTTCAAAATTCAAAAGGTATTTTTCTAAGCCAAGGCAAATACACAAACGAGCTCTTAAGTCGTTTTGGTATGGACCAAGTAAAGGAAATTAGTACCCCCATGAGTACTTCCTGTAAGCTTACGTTAGATGAAGTCGGGAAACTGGTTGATAACAAGCTTTATAGGAGTATGATCGGGAGTCTACTTTACCTAACTGCGACCCGTCCTGACATCATGTTCAGTGTTTTCCTTTGTGCTCATTTTCAAGCCAATCCCAAAGAATCTCATTTTAAATCGGTCAAAAGTATTTTTAGGTATTTAAGAGGATCCAAAAACATTGGTTTATTTTATCCTTCTAATACTTCTTTCGAACTTTCTTCATATTCGGATGCTGATTTTGGCGGATGTCAATTAGATCGAAAGAGTACTAGTGGAACCTGTCATCTGCTAGGCAAGTCCCTTGTATCGTGGAGTAGCAAGAAGCAAAACTGCGTTTCTCTTTCTACTGCCGAGGCCGAGTACATAGCTCCTGGGAATTGTTGTGCCCAAATTATTTGGATGCAGCACACTCTCTTGGATTATGGTCTTTCCTACGATCATATCCCTATTCGGTGTGACAACACTAGTGCCATTAGTATTTCTAAGAATCCAATACAACACTCTAGAACAAAGCATATATACTTAAGGCATCATTTCCTTCATGACCATTTTCAAAAAGGGGATATCACTTTGGACTTCATTTCTACTGATTTCCAATTAGCTGATATTTTTACCAAACTGCTCCCGGTTGAACGTTTTGATTTTATTAAGGGGGAGTTAGGAATGATTCTTCAATGAGCACTATTAAATATTTAACTCTTTTTTATTTTTATTCTATTTTTTTGTTTATCTAATTTCTTCTCATTTTTTTCTTTTTCCCTCTTATTTTGATAATCCCAAAGGGGGAGAAATTTCTCAGTTTACTAGTTTCATATTTCAACTGATTAAAGTGCTCTTTTTAAAAGTTCGTTTTTTTTAAAACCGGTAAGTTATTGATTTTGTTCCTTTTAAAAACAAATGACCTATGGTTACAATTTCAAAATGACTCATTCTCTTTATATTAAAATCATTTTCAATACATGGTACATCTCTTCAATTTTTTTTTGGAATGATCCCTAATATATTTTCATGTCCAAAATTGTTTATTTAAGCTTTCAATTAGCATATCCTTTTTAAAGCTTTCTCTTTTGTGATTGTGATCATCAAAATAGGAGGAGATTTTTGTACCCCTCTCTCTTGGATTTTAATGATCACAATCACTCTCATCGTGTTCTAACTTGTTTTCAAGTGTTTTGATGCTAGGAAAAAGGTTGCCCAGGAGTTGGCCCAAGAAGGCTGATAGTGGACTCTCTGAGTCCACCGGCCAACTGGTGGATTCCCACCGGCCAGACGGTAGTCTCTGGCAGAAGCATTGCTTTCATCCAGAGCCACCGGTCAGCCGGTGTTAGCGCACCGGCAAGCCGGTATGGGCACCGGCCAACCGGTTCTTGCCAACCGGCCAGCCGGAGGACCCAGGCAGTAGGCTTGCCCACTACCTGGTGCCACCGACCAACCGGTGGATGACCACCGGCCTGCCGGTGGAACCCAGACAGAAAGTCTGCTCTGTCTGGACCACCGGCTAGCCGGGAGCTCAGCACCGGCCAGCCGGTGGACCACCAGCCAACTGGTGAGACACCACCGGCCAGCCGGTGTGCCCAGTCAAACTAGCCGTTGGGCATTGGCCAGACTTTTACTTTTGACCCCCAACGGCTCCGGAAGCCCTCCAACGGCCATATTGAAGTGTTTATGGGTATTTATCCTATAAATAAGAAACCATGGATGCCGGGAACACAACCATTTTGATAGTTTGATGTCTTGACACTCTAACGACAAATATCCAAGGCCTCTTGTGATCCATTGCCATCCTTGAAGCTTGAGCTCCCTCTCCATCAGCTGCTCTCACACTTTTAGCGCTCAAGGATTCCGTGTGTTTGTATTATTTTATTTGTTTAGTTCTTCATTGGGTTTGGATTAAAACAAACCTCTCATTTCCATTCTTTCTTACAATTGGGTTTCTTGCTACAACCATAATAAAAAAGCAAGTTGTATGAAGGTGTTCTAGCCTACCTTAAAACGGCTAGTGGGTTTCTTGCTACAACCATAATAAAAAAGCAAGTTGTACGAAGGTGTTCTAGCCTACCTTAAAATGTCTAGTGGGTTTCTTTCTACAACCATTAAAAAGAAAGCTGACGTATTAATCTCTCAACGGTTCTTGTTGGGAGTGGAGACGTAGGCTTGGGAATTAAGCTGAAATCCGTTATCAAATTGTGTCTTGCCTTTTTTATTTTCGCTACATTGATAATTGTTTTAAATTGTTAATTATTTTTGAAAAGGCAATTCACCCCCCCTATTGGCATCCTCTACGACCCAACACCTCTATCACTTGGATCCCATGTACAAACTTCTAAAATATATATCTCCTTGGTAAATAATACTACAAGGTGGTATTACAAAGAAAACAATTATTTTTTATGAAGCATTGAATCAGGGAACCCTCCCTCACCAGATCCACTGTGTGGTTCCTACATAGAGTCATTCCCAATCATGCTATAAAATTTCCTGAGTAGCAACATAGGCCTCCAATAAATTTTAATATTTAACTCCCTATATACCATCAACTAATTCACTAATTATGTTAGGCATCAATGTAATACTATATGCATAAATCCTACACAATTCTCTATCATTTCACCTTTCATGAAATAGATGCCCATATTATAGGTACCAGGCACACTATAAGAATATTTCAATGAAATGACAATCCCACCTTCATTAGTAAGTCACATTAAATCATTTATTAAAATGAACAAAACACCATGTACAATGAAAACTATAGATTTCATTACAATATTAAAACTTCATAATAATAGACATAGTTTCATTATTGGTAAATTATAATTAATTTTTGAGAATATATAGAATCACATCAACTTTTAATTAAACATTTATTAAGGATATGGATTACAAGATATTGTCTTATCATTATTTCCTTATATGATACAATTATAGAATCCCTCTATAAGTCATCCAAATATGAACCACTATCTTGGAATGATGAAATATAATCATCAGTTGCTAGAATTACCAATACTAGGCACTTTCATTGTTCATGGTTGATCAGAGTTGAATTTTTCTTAGTAGAGGAAGAACACATAACATTATATCTTTATATTGAGAGTGAAAGGGAGATAATGACTCGAGGTCACTTGATCTACCTCTAGGTATTCAAAGAGTACCACTCTATATGTCATGTTCCCTAATTATGTTTTAAAAAGTGATATAATTCTATATTTGTTATGGCATGTTTAGGGTTGGAAAATTTTACACTAAACCCTTTAAATCTTCATAATTCATAATTAATCCAATTTATAATTATAATATTATTATTATTATTAATCACTAGATATATAAAATGAATTTATTAATATATAAATAATTATCATTAATATTATTTCCAATTTTACACAATACTCTTTCTCTCATCTAAATTTACCAATCCTTGAATAATTATTTTTTTAATAAATAATTATTACTACATTATTAACCAATAAATATAATAATTATTATAGTCACCAAACATAAAAAACTATTTATTATTATTATTATTTAATAAACTTATTATTTCAAATAACTTGTGATTAAATTACATCTATCAACCAAATCGAAATAAATATTATTTAATCGTATATGTTAAATTCCATTCTAGAATTTAACCGAGATTGCAGATACACTTAGTGTGTTCCCATGTAGGCATCTTTCTCAGTGGAATTAGGCATAACTACCAAGATTCCATGCTTAGAATATAAAAATATGCCAAGGAATCAATATAGAAAGTTATTAATATCTCAATGTTTTCCATCCTCCAATGAACATTTACAATATAACATAATCCTTTCGTCACAATATCTGAAATCATGAAGGTTTCATACCAGTGCCATCAACCTATATGAATTATGTATTTTTCTTTATCATTTTGAAAATGAACTCATCCATTTAACACCATGCCCATGAATTTATTTAGGAAATATCATTCCAATCAAAGGGCCTGAGATATCAACTTTTTCAAGTTAAATAAGGGATAAGTAATTTCTTTCATTATTAATTAATTCAATATCACTTATGATGAACCCAACATATCCTACTTGACCATTTGAATATATCATCATGGTTTCATCAATTCATAAAATCATGTTATTCATGATATCCTCTAAGGATAATCATAAAGTATAAGGATCAATACACACATCTACAGAAAGGGACCTCCAATGGAAAATGGAAATTTGGATTCCCTATTAAAGGGTATGTTCGCATAAGCTTATATATTCTAGATTACCAAGGGAAAACACCATGAGGAGGTATTTCAATGTCTAATGATCCTAATACCCCTAATTTCCATTAATTTTGATGTGTCTTCAGAAAAATATCATTTTCCCATATTACATGGATCAAGATTAGTTTTATAGAACCTCTATGTTCTCATCATAGTTGGGAACAACTATGAATATTTGAAAAGGTATATCTTCTAAGGACATTATCACATAAAAATACTATATATAATACTAATCATGATTTGATAATAACACTTATTTAATAAGAAAATAAAATTAATCATGTAATATGGAAGTTGGATCTAGGGCACCAACATCAATAGACGACCACTTCCATTAGATCCAACAAATAGGGGATTTTAGACCAGTATATCTTACATGATACTCATTATTCTAGTGAGATAAGTCCTTTGTTAAGAGGTCCACCATGTTTACTTCTATGGATACTCTAATCACTATAACTTCACTGCATTGTTAAAAAAACCTCAGGATATAAAACATCCAAAGTATATGATTTTTCCTTTGGTGTGGCCTTGGATATTTGGAGAGAGCCACCACTGTAGTGTTATCACAGTAGAAATTGATCGGAAATTTACATCAAGTCACCACATCAAACTCTTGGGGAATTTTGTGAACATAAAATTCTTCTTCAGCAGCATCAAAAGCCACAATATTCCTGGACTCTGCTATAGAATCAGTGAAAACTAGATTCTTTAGACTATTCCAGCTCATATCGCCTCCATTGACTCAAAATATGAATTTAGACCATGACATTAAATCAATATGATATTTATGAAAACTATAATTTTTATATCACCATATGACTATTTCTTCGTCTCCTCCAAAGACCAGGAACATATCATTGTATGCCTAAAATACTTAAGAAAAGCATTAATATTATTCCAATGTTGTTAACCTATATCTTCTTGGTATCTACATATAATATTCAAAAAATAGGCAACATCAAGCCTCATACATAACATAGAATACGTGACATATTCTACCGAAGAAGCACTTGTGATCATACTCATTATCTCTCTTTATTCTTCTGTATGATGAAACATTTTATGGGAATGTTTTATACCATGTGACACTTGAACCAGTCCTCTATTGGATTGTTTCATACTGATCCTCTTTAGTATCTGGTCAATTTATGTACCTTGAATTAGTTCAAGTATAATCGTTGATATATCATGTTCTATTTTGATCCCAAGAATGAAGGATGCTTCACCTAAGTCCTTAATAGAGAATCACCATCTCAATCATTCCTTAACCACTTATAAGGCTGGTTTTTTGTTTCCAATTAGTAATATTTCATCAATATACACTACAATTAAAACAACTATACTCCTAAACTACTTATAATCACATAGATCACATTATTTCTTAATAAACCAAATTATTTTATGGATTCATAGAATTGGATATTCAATTAAATTTATTCATTATTTAATATATAAATGGATATATTCAACATTTATACCTTTTTGTAATTTGTTAGATTGAAAAACCCTTCTCATTGTGTCATATACAAATCTTCTTTAAGGATCAAATTATAGAAATATATTTTGGAATTCATTTTCCAAATATCATAGTCCTAGTAAGATATTGACAGTAAATGGGATTTTTTTATTAATCATAAATAAGAAAAATAAACTGAAGAGATAGAGAGGCACAGTCAAGGGGGAATGAAAATTTTAATCCTAGGGAATTCACCCAAACAAAATCCTCACACTCTTGGGGAAATGACCCCAAGGAGGAATAAATAATAGGTGGACCAAAATGGTTTCCTTGGGAAGCCAGGAAATCAGCAACAATGTGACCCTCATGCCATGTGTTGGTCAAGCGTGCCTGACCGATGTAGTTCAAGAATATTCTAATAATATAAATGATGGACCAATGGGGTGATTCTTTACTTAGAGGTTGTTTCAAATAACTGAGTATTTAGTTTCAATTTCATTAAGGATGAAATTATTGTCATGAAAAATATGAATCCCATTAATAATATCTTTGGAAATAAGGGAAAAAAGTTTCATCATTATCAATTTCTTGATGTTATCTAAACCCTTTAGACAATAGTCCAAAATTTTAGGTATTTACATGAACTTCGGTGTCTTGTTTTCTCTGTAATACCCATTTAAAACCAATGGGTTTTACATAAACTGGATTATCAATCAAAACAAAACCTCAGTTTTGATTCATGGATTACATCATAGAGTTAATTTTTTCATTTCATATTAAATCTTTTAAGAACTTTAGTTTCTCTTTATAGAAGATAGGATCATTGTTGTCAACCAATGATGATTCATTATAATATATGACTAAAAAAACATATCTCTCTAGTTTTCTTGACTCTCTAGTGTTTCTACACAACACTTTTGTTTTATGAACATTTTCTATATGGACCTGTAGAATCTATTAATATACCAACTATTATGTACCTTGGGAATCAACTTTATCAAGTTCATTCTTTCTCCCACTATCCTCCTTGAGTATTTTTCCCTTTTAAGAATGATGGATTGTCTTGTGACAGTTTCTTTCTTTTCTTAATGGTTTTATAGATAATATCTCTTTTTTCCTTAGGATACCATATAAAGATACACTCCATACCTCATGTTAATTGTTTGTTTCTTGAGTTATTCCTAATAAATGCATGGAAAACCCATTTATGAAAATGTGAGACAATAGGTTTATTTCCACTCTATAACTTAACAAGAAATAAAATTTTATTCTTTGTTTGGTACTCAGTTAAGTAAGTATAATTTTGTTTATAATGAATATCCCCAAAATATTATGGAAGGCTCACATGAATCATCATCCACCTTACCATGTCTAAGAAGGAGTTTTTCCTCCTTTTAGTATCATAATTACATAGTGGTGTATTAGGTGAAAGTATTTGAAATAAAATATCTTACTTCTATAGAAATTAGATAATTTTTCGGTTAAAATATTCACCACCTTAATCTGATTGAAGTTTTATTATCTTTCTACCAAGTTGATTCACAACATAATTTTTGAACTCTTTAAAATTATAAAAGGTTTCAAACTTATACATCATCATGTAGATACAAACATACTTTCTCATGTCCCTGGTAAAAGTGGAAAATTATGAGAATTCACCAATAACATATACATGAAAATTCCCACACACATTAATTTGTAAAAAATCTAGAATCTGTGTTTCCCTTTCACCTAGACCACCAAATGGTGGTTTTTTCATCTATCCTTGTAAATAATCATGAAATATTTCAATTGAATTATGTTCAAAAGAGTCTATGTAAGCATATTGATAGAGCATTTTCAAACACTTCTCGTTTACATGCCCAAGATGGTGATTCCATAATTGGGTGTTATATGAGTCAAGTGGGTTTAGTTTTTTTATTAATTTCAAAATATTTTGTTTCCATTGTTTAATACATAAATAATAGTATTCCACTATGAAATAACATAATATATGATATATTTACAATTGAATAAACCCTTATTTTCAATGATAAAATTAAATCTATCCATATCCAAATAGGAAATGGAAACAATTTTATCGGTGACACTAGGAATGTAATAAAAGTTCATTAAAACAAAAATAAATCCTAACAATGATGTGTAATGGTTGTATCCAATGCCTAGAGTCTCAAACCTCACTATATTGGTATCCCATAGATCCACCTCATCTCTATTTTACTTCAAAAATCTACTTGGTTCCTATATTTATATACAAATGTGATCACCACATGCAATATATAATAACCAACTTTTTGATATGGAAATATTACACTAAAAATTATCCTAAATATTCTTCTTAAATATTTGGTAGGACTCAATTCCTCTTCTAGAGGACCTAATTACCATATGAAAAACTTACTTCATCATGTTCCTTTACCAGTCTTTAGATATTCTTTATAATGGTATGATGGTCCTCTAGAGCCTTAGACTTAGGATTATTCATTGGTACCTTTTCCATTTTCTTAATTTTCTTATTCATTATAAGAACTATGATTTTTCAATGATTCATGTCTTTTGAAACTGGTTGAATAATTTTAAGAATCTTTGAATGTATCATCTCACAATTTCTAATATTATAATTCATAATAAAACTAGATACATTCTTGGGTTGTAAGGATATTATGAGATCTAGGTGTAGATATTTAGGGATCATAAACCCAAAGATTTCCATGTTCTCAATATATCCAACCATATTGAATACATTTTCCCCATTTGGAACTGAGTCTTTGAGATTTAATGTGACCACTACATTGGAGATATTATATTTTTATGATCTCATCTTCTCTTTATAGAGATACTTATGTTGATATATAATTATATTCATATATGTATCCTCATATTGATTTTGAATAAAATTTTATAATAAGGATAGAATAAAACATTGTATATTCATAGCATAATCCACATGCTTCAAATATAGATACATTTCTTTATAATTAACCTATTTGTAAATGATCTCAGAAAGTGGGGTTTACATCACATTCAATTTCCATTCATGAAGTAGTATAATGTGAACTCTTCTATACCATTCTTGGAAATTCATGCCATTGAGGAGGTCATCATTTTAAATTATGGATCACAATGATCTTGTTGATTTTATTTGATTTTACAATACTATAAATTAAGATCATATTATTAGTATTTTTTATTAAATAAATTATTTATAAATTTATATTTAATTAAACTCCATTACCCAAATGGCCTGAAGTACTTCATTTTTATTGATTTTTGGTAACCCCCCTTTCAAGGGATGAGGGAGAACCCTTAAAAGGTTCGTAGGCTTAGTGATTACATGGCCCATAGGCTTAAGAGACATTACATGAGCCAAAGGTATTAGGGAATTCAACCAGACTGTAACTATAAGGAATTTCCCCTCCCCATCATCTGCATCATTATAGAATCTCTCCACCTTCGCATGGTCGTTTGACTAAGATTCTTTTGCAAGAATAGGATGGTCCTGATGGCGTAAAAATACCCTTGAATTCTTCCAAATACATTGGTTCTGCTCTGGTGTGCGCGCCTGCTATAAATCCTTCTCTGTGGCTTATTCTTTTTTGTAGAGTCTGTCTGGGGAAAACTGTATGTGGCCCGAAGGCCTTGAGGTTTCCCAAAGGCATTAAAGGTGGCCCACAATCCCTATTGACCCGAATTCATGGGTGGCTCGAAGGCCTTATGGACTCCAAGACCAAACTGGTGGGCCAAGGTGAATATTTTTGGCTGCTATAGTACCGAATAGTAACTACATAGTGCATCTACAGTACTGCTATAGTCCTCTCAAAAATATCTCTTTTCCTGGTTTTGAACTCGGGTCTTGTGGATGCACTTAAGAATACCTCACCAACTAGGTTGAGGTTCATGTTCATTAAAATCCATTAATATTCCACTATGTTTCAAAAATAGAATATCCCGTACCATTAGTTTTGGAATATCTTATCACTTAGATATTCTAATGGAAAGGATACATATTCAAATTCTCATAATCTAGACTTTGTCCAGATATGTTATTTGAAAGGTTTTAGGTATGCATAACATTCCAAGTACATTAACTCTTAGTTCCTTGATCCATTGAGTTTACTCCCCAATCATAAAATATTGTTTTAATATTTTCTTAACATTTTTCTTCTTAGTTACACTATGTCTTGGATGGGAAGAAAACCTTCATTGTAAACTAATTTAATTCAACCCAAAACTTCATGTTAAAAGTTCCATGATAATTTAAAACACAACAAATTGGGTTATTTAAGCACATTGAACTATGAGGTCATTTATAAATTATGTAGTTGAAGTATATACTAACTTAATATTTTACTTGATATATTTGTATCCTTATACACAAATCAGATTTTATCCATTTACATTTCTTATTAATATTAATTGGATTTTACAAAAGTGATTAACCATGTTTGATAAAATATTTACGCATAATATGGTTATATTTTGTTATATATTTCATGCTTGTTAATTCATTTTTTATGTGATTCTAGAATATAAAAAATCATAAATAATTAGTAATGAAACCAAAATAAATAAACTATAAGTGTCATGATCATTAGATTCCCTAATTTTTAGTTTATTTAGAGGATTATAAACTATTTGTTGGAACTAGGGGATAACACACCTTGAACCATAACTTGGTTCATGTTGCAACATTCCTCCTTTTCTCCTCAATATCTCCTTGATTGGTTTCAACTCAAATCCTTTACTTATAACATCTCCACTTACTTGGGATCTATGTCCTTAAATAATATTTTAATCACATGCAAGTGAGGGGTTATAATAGATTGGAGAAAGGGGTTTGCATAAAATAAATCATGGGAATGGATCCATTTACATAACCCGGGGGAGGATATGACATGTAGCACATCAAAAAGAATTTAACTTGAATAATTTAAAAGAGATCAATCCCATAAAAGGTCTTCTCTAATCTCATGTTCATACACACATCAAGCATCGAGCATACATTTTAAATATAATAATCAATTAATTCAATTTGTATTTTAATTAATATTGTGCCCTTGAAATAATCCAATTAATTGAATTTATCTTAATTATATCAAGACATACCTAACTCACCATAATATATGATTTTCAAAAAAATTAACTTCGTTTAAAATTAATATATTATACAAGTGTACTTGGTGGAAACCTTGTGTGTTCATCAAAAATTTTAAGATGGAATTAAATTTAATATATAATTGCTAATCCTAGGGAATTTCATTTTCTGTCAAACGAATGTCACACATAACACATAATAAATATTTATAATTATACATTTAATTATTATTTCCTTGAAAATTTGAGAACACTATCTGCATAAGAATACATAGTTCTTGAGAAATTTTAGGGCATGTACTCGTCTTATGCTCATGTTTGTAGCACACAACTTCGGTCTACTCGTGTTCCTTGATATAGAAAACCTTAAGGTACCCAATATGTATTCCAAAAAACATGGATCATATCCTCCTAGGTTCACGACATGTTTATCCCCATGTAGAGTATATAATATGTAACTTTTAAGGACACACCATGTTCTTGGCCATGAGAATACATGGTATTCACATCATGTACAATTGTTACACTATATGCAATTATGCATATTGTGTTACATACTATTATGATCTACATGTCTACCCATATTATTCAGATCTTGGATCTGATTTTTACTTATCTGACTCGATAAAATGAGATAAATAATATTAAAAATAATAAATGGAAAGTATATAAGAAACATATGTCGTGTAATCTATTTTTATCAAATTATGAACTTTGACACCTCCAGATGGTGTTCTTTAGATGATTATTCGTTTTTAAACCATAATTGTTTACTGGTTAGGTTAAAAATAAATAAGATAGGGAACATACTATGATGTAATATATTAAAATTAAATTATATAAGTAATAGAAAATGAAAATTCATGTAACTTTTCAATGAGCAATAAGTAATTATAATTTTAACATGTGACTGCTATGACACCACTTGTAGGTTATGGGTGCATCAGTTGTTTTATTTGATGGTATGACCATATCATCTTTTGTTTTTAATGATTTCTAATCATTACTTCATATAATCAAAACATCAAGCCCAATGAAGACAGTGGGTTACTTTACTATATTAAAATACTGGAACTATAAGAGAATGATCTTCACAAATAATGTATAATTCATTTATGAGAAGATATATAATTTCCTCAACTTTTAATTCTACTTTTGATGATGAAATAGTTAACAAGATCTTGTGATGTAGTTGTATAGCTATAGGAACCAAGTGTAGAATCCCTTTATCTATGATCTACATGTGCATCGTGATCTATATAATATGTCATAGAATCATTGGATGTTTGTATGGCCAATCCTGATCACTTTCATTGTTCATGGTTTATCGCAAAATAATTCCTCCATAGATAGGAATAACCCTTGATCTTACCTCATTCACATGATAGGGGAATGAAAGAGAGCACTCTAGATCTCTTAATCTCTCTACAGGTATTGAGGGTGTCTCACACTATCTGTTGGGAACTCTAATTCTATTTTAGAAAGTGATATAATTAAATATTTATTATGTAAGGTTTAGGTTTGAAAATTTTTACACTAAACCCTTTCTATATAAACAATTCTTAATTGATCTCATGTCCAATAATAAATATTATTATTATTATTCACTTTACATGTGAAACACCTTTAAGAATATATAAATAAATATCATTTTTATTATTTTTAATTGTACCATTAAACCCTTCCCACATTCCCTCATTGACATTTATTGATTCTTGAATAATAAATATTTATTTAATAAATAAATATTACTACATTATTCATCGATAACTGTAATAAATATTATATTCACTAAACTTGAAAACAAGTACTGATTATAATTATTTAACTCAGTTATTATTTTGAAAAATTTATGATTAAATTATGGAGATCAAGCAAACCCAGAAAAAATATTATTTATTCTAACTTCTTAAATTCAATTATAGAATTTAATTGAGATTTCAGATACAGTTATTGTGTGCCCCTCTAGGAATCTTTCTTAGTATCATTAGACATGAATTCCTAAAGTCAAAGTTCAACAACTACTAACATTCCAAGGAGTCTATATAGAAATAAGTTAACATCATAATAAAACCCAACCTCCCATGAATGTGTATTAGGAAAGATAATACTTTTATCATAATATCTCAAAAAGGTTTTATATTGCGGTCGTCACCTGTATTGTCATTGTATCTTTATTTCCTTTCTAGAATTGAACTCTCCCATCAAACACCATGTACATGGATTTATTCATGTAGTTCCATTCACATTAAAGGTCATGAAATATCAACATTCATCATGTGAAAGAAAAGGATAATTCCATTATTTCATTATACCTTAATGAAATATCACTTGTGATGAACCCAACATATCCTAATTCACTGTAAGGATATATCATCATGGTTTTTATCAATACATAAAATCACATGAGTCTTGATATCCATTAATGGTAATATAAAATGTGAGGATAAAAACACACATTTTAATATTGAAATGTCCAATGGAGCATGAAAATGTGGATTTCCTATTAACGTATCTATCCTTATAGCCTCCTATCTTGGTGATTACAAAGGGAAAACATCATGAGAAGTTATCTCAATGTATTATGAGCATCCTACACCTGATAGGAAATATTTTTTGTGTCTCATTATAAAATATAATCTAACCATAGAAAAAAATCATGAATAATGTCATGGAACCTGTTAGATCTCATCATATATGGGAACTGTTATGACCTATCATTATGATATATATTCTAAGGACATTATATCATAAAAATTTTAAGCATAAGAATAATCGTGATGTGATATGAAAACTCCTTTAATAATAAAAACATGTAATCATGAAATAAAAAAATATATATAGGGAACCAAATACAACACATGCACCATGATGTTAAACTAAAAGGCCAAAATACAAGTCATGTGATGTAAAAGTAAATGATGACATCCTTACTGCATAATGTTAAATAACATGGTATAGTTCTACCACATGACATTAATAAGAAACATGAACTATATGGTATTTATTTCCTATCAATAAGGATAAAAATGACACCTCCAAGAGGCTCAAATCAAATATACATAACCCTCTACATACATCCTCATTGGTCCATATTCCTCATTTGATTTTCTATTCCCTTCTTCTCTATGATATATAATGTGTAGGTTTTGTAACGACCTGAAATTTTGAATAAATCTTGTTTCCTAATTTTGTGTGTTATTTAATTTTTGATACTCAAAAAAACTGTTTCATTTGATAACATGAGTATAATTAAAATGAGACCGTTGGGTTTTGACTGTTATATGGCCATTGGTCAATATGACCACTAGAAACAAAACATTTTGATTATTGTCTCTAAATATAAGTAATGTTGGTTAATTAATATAGAAAGAATATTTGATGGCCTCACCCAGTAGTCTTGGACCGATTGAAGCCCATCTAACAGAACTTGGGAAGGAGGTAGCACCACTAGGCTTTGCTCTGGACCAAACCCAAGCCGAACTTCATCGTGTGAAGCTAGATTGGAATCTCCTTTGCAAGAAGTTCAAACTGATAGAAATTACTACTCGTGCGATGTTGGTCGAGCCTCCCTCGGATTCTCTCACCTTAGCACACCTTACACTTAGGTCCTATGCTGGTGTGATAAGGGGCTATGTAAGGAGACCATAACTGCCTTGTGTAACCATTTGTTTTAAATAAAAATTTTGATTTCTTCTTATGATGCAGTTTATGAATTTTCAAATGTCCGGATAAATATAGTATGCATATTTATGATGAATTTTAGAGAAATGATATTTTAAAAAAATTTATGTAAACCTTAAATAAATAAAAATATGTAATGATTTTCAAAAAATGGTCTTCTACAATTATGTTCAGTACGAAATTTAGAGTCTAATAAGATCAACTTAATTTTTGATGAATAGTAAATTAAGAATAGTGATTTTATGATTAGGATTAGTAATGTGTCCAAATGGATTAGTAATTTCACTTAAAGAAAGTATTAATATAATCTAGGAACCTTGATTAAGTAATGCGATTCAATAAATTGGTTAAATAATGGTTTCATAAATTATTATTCAAGTATTACTTTTTTCAGGTGAATAGTGTTTTTTAATTAAAAATTAAATTAAAAATATTTAGAAAATTATTTTTATAAAATTCATTTCATTTTTGAACTCATAGTATCGATATTATGTTAAGGTAATTTTTGGGGTTTTTTCTTGTAAAAATGAATTTTCGGTGAATAGTGTATTTATCTAAAAATTAAATTAAAAATATTTAGAAAATTATTTTTATAAAATGGAGTTCATTTTTGAAATCAGTGCATTGATATTTGGTTAATGTGAAATTTTGGTATTTTTCTGAGAAAGTTGAAATTTCATTGAATAGTAAAAATACAGTTTTAGGGTTTCAGTATGTTTAATGACATCATAACTGTGTCATGATGATTCCATGAAATATTTTCAGGGTTGGAAGACCAAGTGTGATGAATTATTGTATTGGGGGCCCCATGTGGCCTAACTCCATGGGAAAGACCATGGGAGAGCTCATGGTTTTGAGAAAACCACTTGTGAGGTGTCCCTTGGCCATTAATGCCTTGTCCCCTCACTTTCCCTATAAATACCAAGAAATCCTCTCATCCTTTTGACTCCCAACTCTCTCCCGAATAATTTCAGGTCTCATTACCTCCCAAGGAGTCCCCCAAAGGTCCCAACCTTTGAGTTTTAAAAGTTACGTTTTAAAGGTTAGGGATCTGACCCCCTCTCTTTCTTTTCAAGTGATCTCTTTTATGTCATTTCTTTTATGCTCCTTGTTCTTATGTTGGAGGATGTTCTTTTATATTAATTATACTGTCCTTTTTATGTTCATATGATGAGAGACCCCCTATTACTCACATCATTTCATTTTATGAAAGTTTAAGTGGCGTCGTTAGGCTGCCGAAATTTTTGCAACGGATTCTTTCACCCTTCTCGTTTTCAAGTTCTATTTTCTTGTCAAGTCTTTCAAGTTCCTTTTTATTATGTTGGGGTATGATATATATATCTATCATACTGATATTTTATGATCATATGATAATAGACCCCATTTTATCTCTTCAATTTAGTATTTTGATGTTTTAAGTGGCACCGTTAGGCTGCCGAATTTTTAAGTGGTTCTTTCACCTTTCTCCTTTTTCAAAGTTCTAATTCCATGTCACATCTTGAAATATACTTTTTATTATGTTGGGGTATTATCTCTATATCTATAATACTGATATTTTATGTTCATATGATGAGAGACCCTATTCAATATCATCAATTCATTTTTGGTTGATGTTTATGTGACGTCGTTAGGCTGCAGAATTTTCATAAGAGAAATCTTATTTTTGTCTTCCTTCCATGTTTTTCATTTCAAAAGGTATGTTCTTAAAATTTCATTACCCTGTTCATATATCCTTCATATTCTGTCTCTATACTATTTTATGGGTCATTTATGAATGTTTTACCCATATCCTCTCTTTCTTCAATGTTTTCTAAAACCCCGAAACATAGTCGTTATGTTGCAGAATTTTCATCTCAAAATGCCTCTCTCTTTTCTCAAAATTATTTTATGTTATTAAGTGTATACTCAAAGCTATTATTTCTAGAGGGGTATTCACATATATATCAAAATGTTCTATTTTAAATTCTTGGATTTACATACATGAAACCCGCTTTCTCCTTCTGTCGGTTTTAAAGTGACGTAAAGATCATGTCTTTAAAGCAGTTTTTAAACCGTTATGATTATGAAATGAAACCCATTTATTTTATTCTATATGGGTTATTTATGAAATTTTGGATGATGATATATGTGGCTCACATGATAATAAAGGAAAATTTAAGGGTTCACCTTGATAGCACTCCAATGCATTGGGTAATGATGTAACCACTAGAGATTACAATTTTCACGATATCTTGATGAATAACCTTGGTAATTTTCAAATGACACCTTGGGGATGGAACTTGGTGATATGTTCATGATTTTCTATGTTAAATGATGTAGCCACATCTTAAAGTTATGAAAAATGTTATTTTTATTATGATATTCCTCAATATTTCTTTCTCATGCCTTAAAGTTCTTTTCATGACCTTATTGAAGTATCTCAAGTTCACATGTAAAATGTTTCTCTTGTTTCCCTTACTGGGTCTTCTGCTCACCCTTTCTTTTGATGTATGTCCCCAAGTTATGATATGCAGTAATAAACCTAGGATTAACATGATTAGAAGCCTTTCAAGTGTTTAAGAAGAATTTTCTATATTTTCAGGTTTTAAGTTCCTGGTTTCCAAGACACTAAACCTTAAAGATCCTCATTTTTGTAAAATGTAATGAATGTTTATGTGATAAAAAGGTGGGATGCTACAGTTGGTATCAAAGGATAATTTAGTTATTTGTGGAAATTAGGATATGAAAACTTTAGTAAGAAGCCTATAGAAAAGTTTATATATAGGGAATCTTCCTGGTATTTTGGTGAGTATTGAGTAATGGGTTTCCAAGCAAATACATCCATGTCTGGATACGAGCAGGTAGAGGTGGATCTGGAATAGATGTACATAGGGGTAAAACCTGAAAACACCGCTTTGAGATAGACTCAAACAGGAACTGGTACACAACAACGGGCCTTGCTGCACTCTTGGTTATGACCCTCCTAGGGGATATGCTTTGGTAAATTCATAAGCTTAGTATGAACCATTGTTAAAGGAACAAAGATAAAATAAAATAAAGATTCAAATAAGAATATATGATCATGGATAACCTAGATGTGAACCTAGGGGATCAAAATTTAGGGTATACTTTTCTTCTACAAGTTATCCTTATATTCTTTAAGTTCCTTTTCATGATTATTGGCGAAGTATTTAAGCCCCTAATTATGTTTTCTCTTCTTAGTTAATGGTGGGAAATGGAAGAACATGTCCCAACAACCAATGTGATAGGAAATGCGATGATTGTCGTATTAATATGATAGAGATGATTAGTTTTTGGAAGACGTTCACTATTTTGGGGACCCTATATGATCGAGGTAAATAGATTACTAAGGTATTTTCATTGAGGAGTAAGGTTGACTTATATTTTGAAGAATTGATGAATTTAAGGTAGACTTATAGTAATTTAGGTTACTTATGGGAATGATTAACCTATCTTGGGTAAAATATGTTTAGTTTAGCTAGTTTTGTTATAAGATGTTAGGAGTGGTTGATGTTGTTTGGAGATGAACAATGAAGTTTATTTTGGAAGACTATGTTATCAAATCCTTCTTGTATTTGGGTTTCAATCTTAGTTTGGTTTATTTTGAGGAATTTTAAGGATCGTTATTTATGGAATGGTCTATGATGAACTTTGGGTAGTACCATGGAACTTTGAAGATTTAAAAGTAGTTTCCATTCCTATGGGATTCTTTATTTTTGAAGAGTTGTTTTACCTTACCCTTTCTATTTTTGGGATAATGTTTAAAGGTAAAAGAAATAGATAGTTAATCATTTGTGGATTATGTGATTCTCTAGAAGATGATTCTTGTGTTTTGATGAGACCAAGTGTTTTTGAATTCTCATCATTTGGAGAAAAGATTATTTTTTGTAGAGACTTATTAAAGGATGAAACTCTACTTAAAGGCAGGTATATTTTCTTATGTTTTTGTTCTATGTAGTAAATGAATTCCTCAAAATTATGAAAAGGAACATAAAACAAAAACATCGTTGGTTTATGTTTCCTACTAGGTAATCAAAGACCATTTATACACATCATAAGTTTGGTATTTTCTTATGTTTAACTTTCTCCTAATCATGTTTTCTATCACTCTTCCCCAGAACATGACCCTTTGTTTTTTCTTCCATATCCATGTTTTCCTCCATGGAATCCTAGTATGGGTTAACTCGGGTGTCCTTTGTACTTCCCTTTCTTTCTTTTAAAGTAATAGTTTTTCTGACTCCTTTTCTGATGTTGGACTCTCAATGAAATTTCAAAACTCAATTTTAAAAAATTGCGAGGACGCAATTTCTTAATGGGGGAAGATTGTAACGACCCGAAATTTTGAATAAATATTATTTCCTAATTTTGTGTGTTATTTTATTTTTGATACTCAACAAAACTCTTTCATTTGATAAAATGAGTATAATTAAAATGAGACCGTTGGATTTTGACTATTATATGACCATTGGTCAATATTACCACTGGAAACTAAACGTTTTGATTATTGTCTCTAAATACAAGTAATCTTGGTTAATTAATATAGAAATAAGATTCGATGGCCTCACCCAGTAGTCTTGGACCGATCGAAGCCCATCTAATAGAACTTGGGAAGGAGGTAGCACCACTGGGCTTTGCTCTGGACCAAATCCAAGCCGAACTTCATCGTGTGAAGCTAGAACGGAATCGCCTTTGCGAGAAGTTCAAACTGATAGAAATTACTACTCGTGCGATGTTGGTCGAGCCTGCCTCGGATTCTCTCACCTTAGCACACCTTACACTTAGGTCCTATGCTGGTGTGATAAGGGGCTATGTAAGGAGAACGTAACTGCCTTGTGTAACCCTTTGTTTTAAATAAAAATTTTAATTTCTTCTTATGATGCAGTTTATGAATTTTCAAATGTCCGGATAAATATAGTATGAATATTTTTGATGAATTTTAGAGAAACGATATTTTAAAAATGTTTATGTAAACCTTAAATACATAAAAATGTGTAATTATTTTCAAAAAATAGTCTTCTACAATTATGTTCAGTACGAAATTTAGAGTCTAATAAGATCAACTTAAATTTTGATGAATAGTAAATTATGATTAGTGATTTTATGATTAGGATTGGTAATGTGTCCAAATGGATTAGTAATCTCACCTAAAGAAAGTATTAATATAATCTAGGAACCTTGATTAAGTAATGTGATTCAATAAATTGGTTAAATAACGGTTTCATAAATTATTATTAAAGTATTAGTTTTTTCGGGTGAATAGTGTTTTTTAATTAAAAATTAAATTAAAAATATTTAGAAAATTATTTTTATAAAATGGATTTCATTTTTGAACTCAGATCATCGATATTATGTTAAGTTAATTTTTGGGGTTTTTTCTAAAAAAAATGATTTTTTGGTGAATAGTGTATTTATTTAAAAATTAAATTAAAAATATTTAGAAAATTATTTTTATAAAATAAAGTTCATTTTTGAAATCAGTACATTGATATTTGGTTAATGTGAAATTTTGGGATTTTTTTGAGAAAGTTGAATTTTCAGTGAATAGTAAAAATACAGTTTTAGGGTTTAGGTATGTTTAATGACATCATAACTGTGTCATGATGATTCCATGAGATATTTTAAGGGTGATTAATTATTGTATTGGGGGCCCCATGTGGCCTAACTCCATCAGAAAGACCATGGGAGAGCTCATGGTTTTGAGAAAACCAATTGTGAGGTGTCCCTTGGCCATTAATGCCTTGTCCCCTCACTTTCCCTATAAATACCAAGCAATCCTCTCATACTTTCGACTCCCAACTCTCCCCCAACGAAGTTCTGGTCTCATTACCTCCCAAGGAGTCCTCCCAAGGTTCCCCCAAGCCCTCAAGGTCCCAACCTTTGAGTTTTAAGAGTTACGTTTTAAAGGTAAGGGATCTGACCCCCTCTCTTTCTTTTCAAGTGATCTCTTTTATGTCATTTCTTTTATGTTCCATGTTCTTATTTTGGAGAATGTTATTTTATATTAATTATACTGTCCATTTTATGTTCATATGATGAGATACCCCCTCTTACTCACATAATTTCATTTTATGAAAGTTTAAGTGGCGTCGTTAGGCTGCCGAAATTTTTGTAACGGATTCTTTCACCCTTCTCATTTTCAAGTTCTATTTTCTTGTCAAGTGTTTCAAGTTCCTTTTTATTATGTAGGGTCATACTGATATTTTATGATCATATGATGAGATACCCCATTTTATCTCTTCAATTCAGTATTTTGATGTTTTAAGTGGCACCGTTAGGCTGCCGAATTTTTAAGTGGTTCTTTCACCTTTCTCCTTTTTCAAAGTTCTAATTCCATGTCATGTCTTGAAAGTTCCTTTTTATTATGTTGGGGTATGATCTCTATATCTATCATACTGATCTTTTATGTTCATATGATGAGAGACCCTATTCGATCTCATCAATTCATTTTTGGTTGAAGTTTATGTGACGTCGTTAGGCTGCTGATTTTCATAAGAGAAATCTTATTTTTTTCTTCCTTCCATGTTTTTCATTTCAAATGGTATGTCCTTATAATTTAATTACCATGTTCATATATACTTCATATTCTGTCCCTCTACTGTTTTATGGGTCATTTATGAATTTTTGACCCATTTCCTCTCTTTCTTCAATGTTTTCTAAAACCCCGAAACATAGTCGTTATGCTGCAGAATATTCATCTCAAAATGCCTCTCTCTTTTCTCAAAATTATTTTATGTTATTAAGTGAATACTCAAATCTCTTATTTCTACAGGGGTATTCACATATATATCAAAATTTTATATTTTAAATTCGGGTATTTACATACATGAAACCCTCTTTCCCCTTCCGTGGGTTTTAAAGTGACGTAAAGATCATGTCTTTAAAGCAGTTTTTAAAACGTTATGATTATGAAATGAAAACCATTTATTTTATGATATATGGGTTATTTATGAAATTTTTGATGATGATATATGTTTATCACATGATAATAAAATAAAATTTAAGAGTGTGCCCTGATAGCGCTCCAATGCATTGGGTAATGATGTAACCACTAGAGATTACAATTTTCACGATATCTTGGTGAATAACCTTGGTAATTTTAAAATGACACCTTGGGGATGGACCTTGGTGATATGTTCATGATTTTCTATGTTAAATGATGTAGCCACATCTTAAAGTTATGAAAAATGTTATTTTTATTATGATATGCCTCATGATTTCTTTCTCATGCCTTAAAGTTCTTTTCACGACCTTATTGAAGTATCTCAAGTTCACATGTAAAATGTTTCTCTTTTTTCCCTTAATGGGCCTTCTGCTCAACCTTTCTTTTGATGTATGTCCCCAGGTTATTAGATGTAGTAATGAACCTAGGATGAACATGAGTAGAATATTTTAAAGTGTTTAAGAAGAATGTTTTATGGTTTCAGGTTTTAAGTTCCTGTTTTCCAAGACACTAAACCTTAAAGATCCTCGTTTTTGTAAAATGTAATGAAAGTTTATGTGATAAAAAGGCAGGATGCTATAGGTTTGGATTCCCTACTCATTTGGCCATATTCCATCATAGATCCCCATTTAATTACACTATGTCAATATTCCCAGTGAACCACTCATTCATGGTCTATAATCCCTACAAAACAATTCCGGTCCAAAATTATATATTCTATTCAGGTATAACCATATTTCCTTTTTTTAGGTTATATTCCTCTTGGAACTGTAAACTATTCAATGGGTCATACTCCTGTTAGAAAAATTAAGAAAATTATTCAATGGTAATATTATTTATTAAACTAACAAATCCTCATTGGGAAATAATCCATTCAGGGTCAACATTAGAGGGTATCTCATGTATAAGTCGCAAACCAACCATCATTGGGTATCTTAATCATACTCATTCTTACTGCACGACGTTAATATAAATAGATAAGCCCCTATCACATGAGCTTAAAATGAATAAGGGGTCCCATTAAGTGAGACCAAACTATGTAGGTTTTTATTCAATTTATAAGGATATATATGAATTCCCTTTCATGGTCCTGATCCTAACTCCATAAATAATTATAGCCTCCTTGTATAGTAATAAACACAGAGGGCCCAATTATACAACTTAAAACTAAAGAATCAATGATTAATAAAAGGAATATGGAGAGACTATTATATATATATATATATATATATATTTGTGTGTTTCACATCAACACATGTTATTGAACAAAAATTTTCATAGGGTTAATCAGTCTTGTAAATGGATTTTTGAAGGATTCATGAATATCCATTAAATCTATAAGAGTGTTCAATAGTATGAAATAATCCTATTAGATAAGTTTGATGAGATTGAACTCATACACTATTAACCAATGTGCATCCTATATGTCACTGTAAAAATATCAATGACTGCCTACCTTTGGAAAGAAGGTATTCCTTGATTGAAAATGAGCACGGTATGGTCGTGCATCCAGAGTTTCCATCTAAAACTAAAGTGGTTATACTGACATGAATCATTTAATAATGAAATTAATTGGTTGATCATTCTTTTACATGTGATATTGTATTGGCCTGATTTATTATTTTATATTTATAACATTTATAGGACCATTAGAACAAAACCCCAGTTTAATCCAAACAAATGAAATCATCTCAACATGAGACTTACTCCTTAATCATTTCAATGTTTAAATCCTTGTAAAAGAAGGGGTCATTATCACAAGCATAAGATATCTAATGATAAGTGATAAATGAATTAGTTTATGCATACTTTTCAAATGGTATTTTCATAAATTAAGAGGTTTCACATGAATACATCCTATACATGAAGTCTCACTAACATCCTCATCAAGGATGGGTGGTGATGAAGCTAAAAACACAGGTCACCATCTCCACCCATTTTAGGATCATTTCCCAATAAAATAGTAATAACTACCTCCCTCATTTTAAGGATGTAGATGAGAAGATAAATTACAGTCTCTATAATACTCATGTGTCATTTAGGAAGAGTACTTCTAACCATTCTCACTACTAAAATCATATATCCTCAACAACTCAGAAAAATAAAGAACATTTCTCAAGAAGTCAATACTATGGTCACTCAAACCTCAATGCTTAAGCGATATCTCTAGGAGAGATGAACCACCAATAACAAGGAGTAGGATCATATCCCCACCTCCACTTAATATTTCCACCATTAAACCCTTTAAATAACTAATGAGAAAGAATTTATTCCTCTTTTTTCTCAATAAGTTTTCAAGTGCACTCTATAAACGTCATGAGGAGAATGTAAAATTTCTTAGTAAAAACTAGGGGTTGGAACTTGTTCTCAACCATGGACATTAATCCTATCAGCAAATCCTGGATGATACTAGATGTTTGGAGTGGGCCTATATCCCCACTCCCATAAAATAATGTTCACATATTCTTTTTTACTATCAAATAATATCCTAATAATGTCCTACAAATTATGAAAGGGTGGTATCATGTCTATATTCATGCCTTGAGAGACTATCAACATATTCTGGATGTAAAAATAGAATGGAACCATCGGTATATATAGATTTCAAATAGGGGATAAGAACATATTATAAACTCTACTATTATAGTAGATCATTAGTGTATTATAAAAGATAGTGTAGAGTAGGCACACTCTCAATCAGGAGGATCTTAAAAATTCCATTGAGGAATGAAGAACAAGATTAGGCTCATATTTTTATTCTGACTATAGATCATCAACACATTTTAATTTCCACTTTAGCGTATCCTCATATTCTTTTCAACTCTATAATAAACCACTAACTTATTCCATGAGACACTTAATAACTAGAACATACTCTAGCTCCCATTCAGTGTGTGGAAGTCCATAAACATATCTTGATGTAAGAAAATAGTCAATACCACATTTTTAACCATTTTTAAATTAACCATAAATATATTCTAATGAAAATATAGGGTTTTTATAAGATTTATCCCACATTTGAAGTTTTTTGTGTAAAATAAATGACCCCAATCACCCGATGGATAGAATCTAATAAGAAGTCTCATAAGGGGTAGCCTCAAACATAAGAGTGGGTTCATATTACTTCTTTGATCAATTTTGGTCTTCTTCAGGCTTTAATGAAAATTATAATAGCAGTTCAACAATTTATTTAATCATCATTATAAATAGGTTGCAGTTGTAGTTGAATAAATCCTCCCAATGATATTATTACTAATAGCTCTCGAATTTATCCCCAGAGTACCCTCTATGGATTTTCACAAAACAAAAATATCAAGATTTATCATGGTAACCATTCTCAAGGTGATACCTATAAAAAACATAATTGGTCTGGGATATCAAATTATAATAATGTTATACCCTTTCAAACATATCAATAACTTCCCACCAATAAGGAATTTTTTAGTCCATATATTGAATGAATCCTCTTTATTTTTGAATATTTACTTATGATGGTATCCCTCCATAGTGGTGTTCATAATAAAGGTCCTGCCCTCAACAACATAACATCTCAACAAGATGGTCCTCCCTTTTTTAATCCACTCAAATAAGTCTCTCATATCAAGAGGTACTTGAGATACTAAGGATGGCTAGACCAAACTCTAGATCAATGAAAAGTTATATCCCTCCTCAAACGAATTATAGCCCAAAAAAGTAGTACCTATCTATACTACATTAAAATCATTCATCCAAAGTGAATCAGAATCCTAACAATCATTCTTCCCTCAATATGTCTATCTGGGAAAAACCAATATGTACAAAACAGGTAAAGGAGTGTCTCACAGATGACATAGAGAACATCATGATCATGACCCATGAACTAACTAAAAACATCATAGAAATTATTTTTGGGACCATGGACACGTCTTGTTATTTAATTAATAATGATTTGGATGATGAATTAATATTCTACATTCATCTAAATATTTGTATTACTCATCATCACCTAAAGGAAAAGTCTCTATATTATATAGAATAAGCAGACCACATTAAGTAAAAAAGAGAACCCTTCCATTGAATTGACTTAGCATCCCTTTTAGTTGTATGAAACCTAATGTTTGGAAAGAAACATGGATACCTCCAATGTGAATGAATTAATACTTGGAGGAATCTATTCCAATTGATTTCCAACACTCCATATGATATACATATGGGAGGATGTGGTCAAAATTGATCACCTAATTTCAATACTTTCTATGGTTAGAAGAGTATGTTGAGAGAAGCATCAAAAAATACCATTACCATAGGCTAGATATAGGGCCTAGGATCCACATGTTATAGTTGGTATATCAATAAAAACCATGTCATTTCAAAATACAATAAATAGTAAACTCAGCTAAAATAATCTATCCTCATACTTCTACATTAGGACTCCATATTGTTTTTCTTGGTCTCTCATCAAAGAATATCCAATCACATGGCTATAACACCACATTCAATAGTGATTATATAATTTTTTAAAAAAATAATTAAATTTAAATCATTTTTGAATGAATTATAGAAAATTTAAGGGAGAAACTACATCAGTTTCCACCATAGTATTCCAGAAGAGACCCCAACCTATAGGATTAAGGGGAATTTTTACCATCACCACCAACCCCCAAGACCATAAAATCCCCACCAGGTTCAAAATTTCATGGGGGATAAACCAATTAAACACCATACCATAAAGATGGGTCCATTTATATGAAAACTTCCCCACTTCTATGGAGTTAATTATTCTTCGAATTGGGTGAGACACTATAAGAAATTTCCTCATAGTTCCTCCCACTGTATGACCCACCCATTTCATCAAGGACATGTTCATAAAGTGTTTATAGATACCCTCTTGAGATAACCCTTCATAAACTACTTCCATGGGAGCATTGGATAATATAAAACCTCACAAGGTCCAAAATACAAAATGGTAAACCAAAAAGGGAATGAGTAAAGAGGATTATAACATAACTCCCAAAAATTATTCATAAGAAAACTAGTACCCTTATCCATTTGATGAGTACATGATTCCAGACACACTATGAATTGGTGAATGTCATTACAATTAACCCTATAAATGTCCTTTAATAGAATTCCATTGTAGAAGAGTAAGATGATGAAGCTTATATCTATAACATGGTATAAATAAAAACACATGATGAAGGTGATCATACTAAGAACTAGAGACAAGTTCAAAATTTTATAGTTCATCCTAATGATCAGTTATATTTTTTTTGGTGATCCATGATTAAAGAAAAGGGGAAGTGTGTTTCTACAACCCACACATCACCCAACGAAGTTTATAATTATACTATATATGAAATATATTCCCAATTTTAAGTAGAGTTCAAGGAATTAAAACAAGTCAATATTGAACTTCTCGTAGGAAATATTTATATTTAGGGTAACCTATATATAAAAAATCACAACTCTACTTAAGAAAATTTCCCTCAACATGAAGAATTTATTCTACCAACTAAAGATTAATATAGCCATCCGACCAACCCCAAACCCAAAAATCTTGTATATCTAGACCCATTGGATAAGGAATGTTAAAAGTTCCATATATTGGATAAGAATCTAGAACCATATCTGGTGATATACCCCAGGACACCTCATACTAGTCATCAACAATAAACATAATAAATTTAACCATATCAATTTGTACCCATTTTCTCTACATAGATACGTAGTTTTCCAACCTTCATATAAGAACATATTGAATCCATAAAATCTCAAGAATCTCAAATAGAGGCTACAAAAGGATTTCAAACACTGATGAAACCAAATAAGTAATTATATCATGTGTGGGAAGACGCAACTCCTCCTCTACTTAGCTTAAAGAATATAATATTTCTAGTTTTACATGTAATTAGAGATCAAATCACAAAAGGTATATAATTACAAAAATTCCGAAAATAATGGAAATGCTAAGGGGGAAGTAACATGTCTCTTAATAAGTATTTAGAAGGAATCGAATCCACTAATCCTTCTGATGGGGACATGATTCAGAAAATGAACTATGCATTGGTGAATTCGATTGGAATTAACCATAATAATGACTTAGAATATAATGATAGTTCATAAGATTATTATGAGGAAGTTTATATCAGAAACATGGTCCACAATGATACACTTGAAGAATCAATGTGTAAACGGAACCAGAGACAAGATCGAATTTTTAGGGATCCCCCCAAATGCATAGTTATTATAAATTCATAAATCCTAAATTAAAGAAAAGGGGAAGAGTGTGGCCACATCCCACCCATCACAACATGAAGTTAAACCTCCAACAGTTTTCTCAATATAGATATTTGTTTTTCGAGTTAAAATGACTCAAAAATGAAATTATTAGGGAAAATATTCTAGTTGATCATAACCTCTAAAAAAATATCCATATTTCTACTTGTGAAAATATACCTCAACATGGAGAATTTATTATACCAATAAGATAATAATATATCTATCTAACCAACCCAAGACCCAAACATCCAGTCAATATATACCCAATGGATGGGTAATATTTAGAGTTCCTTCCACTGGGTCGGCATCTAGAACCATGTCAAGAAATCAACCTCATGTTGACTCATATTTATTATCATCGACAAATATAAGAAATCAAGCCATATGAAGTAACACCCATTGCCTCTAATCAAAAACATGGATAATAAAATATCCTATAAAAACATATTGACTTTATAAAATCATGGTCATTTCGAATGGTGATGTAGAAGGAGGTCAAGCACTAGAACAGCTAGATAGGAAACCATATCATGAGTGGGTGGAATCAAATCCTTCCCCAACCAACATTATGAATAAAAAATTCTTATTTTTAACTGGTATTTGATACCTATATCAGCATCATACACATTTTAATCATGATGTGTCTTCATTATGGGTACTCTCAATAAACAAGAGGCATCCAACCTTAGATTTTTTTATTGATTCTGGAGGAAAAATTATTTTTCTATTATAATAACTTACATGATGGTTTGATAACTAATTAGGTAGATCACTTTTTATAGTATCTATTCCAATTAATCTCAATAGTGATAAATTAAATAGTTCTTTACAACTCAAACTTTGAGCAGTGTGCGTGTTAGGGGGTCTTAGACATCATTTTGAATGGAATAGTATAACCCACTTCTTAAACATGAAAATCATATAGGATAATCTACTATAAATATAAAATGATAATTTTCATAATGCTTTTTAGACATTGTTGATCCCACTCAAGTTCCCATGTGGATTCTATGAGTTTTATATAGTGGAAAAAAGATTGATAGATTTTTTTTCTAAGGAACAAGGAAAAATCACAACACTGCTATCTCAAGGAAAGAGGATTAGTAGTGTAGAAACAATGACTATTATTTTGAGGATAGATGAAACCCCATATGTAGATTCCAAACCTATAAAATATCACATTTTATTTCTTCTTGAATGATATAAATAATAAAAGTACACTCGTCAGGAAGTAAGAAACGAAAATAGGCACCCACCATATGAAGATAAAAAAAAAATATTATTCTTTCCAAAAAATAGTAGGTTTCTAGGTACTTTGTCATGGATATGGAGAAAAATTTGTAAAATATAATAGATCCTAGGAATCCAAATTAATATCTTCTCAACAACAATTAAAATAATTTTCCCCTCCATCAAATTCTTAGGAACATCATCTGGGAGTTATTTTTTCTTCAAATATATCCTCTAAAAATGACAGATTAATGGATATTCAAGTTGGGAAATCCACCAAAAAATAGTCTTAGGTTTATTCAATTCCAATTAAATAGGATAGATAATGGAAGGATGTTTAAATTAGGTTCAAAAAAAATTTATGATTAGATGATGATAAATTCAGTCATCTAATATCATGATATGCTTAGGGCACAACAGAATTAACGAGTTGTGACCCTAGTTCAATATATACCCACCAAGACAATTCCTTTGGTCCCAAAGTCCTCTAAGAGACAATATTCTACAAATTGATACAATAGGTGTGACTAGAGTAAGAAACAACAAGTGGAACCCCTGGTGATTCCTAAGCTAGTTTATACTATGAAATATTTACTTCCCTTAACATCAAGAAGAAAGGAACCACACCCAACCAATTGTCTAATGGGAAATGACCAATCAAATAAAATCCTCATTAGATAATGAATACCAATACATCAATATTAATATTATTCACTTGTAAGTTATTTTATTCTCTAAAGAAGATTTACATGGACCTAATTTTCCCTCTCATAATCATGTAGAAGGATAAATAAGTCATTGACGTTGATGGGGTTGAAGAATAAAATGTTATAATGGATCTTAAAATTGAGGTCACATCACCATTGAATCTATATATACCATAGAAACCTAAATATATACACTCTAGAAGGAAAAAAAAGAAAATAAACTAGCTCCTTAATCATCTAGGGTTTTTTCAAGCTTGATCATATTAGAGAAAGGAATCAAAATCAATATCTTCTTGGTTAAAGTCAAAATATGGGATGGTCAACTCTACCCAACCAAAAAATGAAAAATATTCTATCAAAATCTGATTAGGAAAACATCCATTTATACAAATACTCTTAATTTAATCTCCAGATAAAATATATGCCTCATGTAGGGAAACTTAGGCCTCTGGCTCAAATGTATGACATTTTGAATTATTTTTCCATCATTCAATATAATATTTCAATCCTAGATTCTCTTTATTTATCAAAAAAAAATTTAAATCACATGTTTAGTCTATCCTAATACCTCATGAATTTTAATCTATGGTCATTTTAATTGAATTATATCACGCATAGGCCATCCACATCTAATTTCATATGATCATCTCCTTCAAAGAGAATTATAAGTAAAAACCATATAGGGATATATCCGACCCTTGTACATATATGGAAATATATAAAATAATAAAATTCATTGAGCACACATTGATAAAGGAAACAAAATAAATCTTTTTCAATTTTTTCTCCTCTAAATATTGGATTAGAGTGAAGCCATTTTGTATCCATATTTCTTAATAATACTTAGGTATGATAAGAGTGAAAAATAATTGTTTTAGATCAATCGCAAACCCCAATTTGGATATTTTTTCTCCAATAATGAGTTTTTGGTTATTCATAAAGACATGGATTTCATTTCTCTATTTGTAATAACATTATTGGTTTCCTATATGACAATGCCTTATTCATACAACCAATGTCTCATGTACTCTGTCAATGGATACGGCATATTACTTCATGGTGATAGTACCCCATTGGATTCCCATGAATCTCAATACATAGAGACAATATTATATTTGAGGGAGAGAAAATGACTAGAAATTTATTGATTTCATTTAAACCACATCCAATAACTTTTTATAAATAAAAAATGTCAACCCCTTCTACGAACATGATAAAGAGTGTGTATTTTCCATCAATAAAGTTGAGGCAGATGATCTAGATTTGTGGATACATCAAGTTACATGAACCTCATATGAGAGGATGAATAACTTGATAATATTTCTATCATATAATGGATATGATAAATTCACTCTATAATAACTACCTTCATCGAAGAGAAATGATAGAACATCATCCATGAAGATCATTCCTCACTGTCTCTAAGAGAAATCTGTCATGCCTGATCAACATCCCTACTCAAAAAATGACTCTTTCAACAAGTGGATATGAATACAAGGATAATATGAAAGGCCTAAGGTTTTTATATGTTTTCCTTGTTCATCATGATATCGATCACTTAGACCGAATCCTATTTTTTAGAAGAAGGTTATGATCCCAATCAAAATGATAATTACTTAAATGAGAATGATTCATATTTTTCTCTAATATGTCAGGATATCCTTTCAACAACACATGGATGATAATAATCCTCCGCATCATTGATAGAAATTGAAAATTTCCCTATGTCAACCCCTGAATCTAAGGATACTAAAACTAATTCTACCCTTGATGGCGGTGGAGTAGAAATAAAGGATATCTATAATTTCTCCAATAATAATGTGTTGGATTTTGTGTTATAAGAACATCTGATTTTAGATTGATTACATGTATATTAGATGAATTTAATATTAATAAAATATCTTATTACATTTTTTTATTTTTCTTCATGACATTAATTTAATAATTTCCTAGAGTATATGTCATATTGATATGTTCATAGTAGTTCCCTAGTATGATGAGAACCCTGAAATTCCATGACGATATTATAAAATATAGTTTTATAGTTGGATAACATTATATAATGGGCCACATACAACATGACTTATAGGTGTGAGTACTCATAAGAATAAGAGACTTCCTCTCATGAATCTCATACTTGGTAATCTCAAAGATGCGAGATTAGAAGAACAGGCCCACCAATAGAAATTTAGTATGTTTCACTATTATAAATTAAAGATCTATCAATGGACCTATATCCACATCAATAAAGACCATGGATATCACAATAATATAGGCATTGATGTTTTTGGTAATTTGGTAGTATCAACCTCACATTTCCCCTACCATTCTGATATTCCTTATCATTATGACCATCCTCCCTCCCCCGATACGGCCACCCAACCTCAAGTTATCCTCCTCCAATGAGTCTACCACCAAACCTTCACATGATCCTACTCCTCTGATGGGAAAACCCCACCTCCTCATCGACACTTCTCCAAAATGGCCTCTCTACCTCCTCCACTTTCATACCTTTTATGTGGCTACCCCACCTCCTTGTGATCTTCCTTATCCTTCAAAAAAGAACCAATGTGGCTCCAACACAACCACCCCACCCCTCCAAGTATATGATTCCTTTGATATAGAAACCCCTTATCCTTATTATCAAATGTTTCACCCCACCTCCATGATTTCTCAATCAAACCAAGTCTTGAACTCATGATCCTCCTCCAATGATTTTTCACTACCCCCATTCGGCTGACCCTTGAAAAATCATCCATTTTTTGATTTCTCGTACATAATTACTACCTCCTTATCTTATATCTAATTTCATCTACATAACTTGTTATGGATCCCATCATAGTGTGTTTCTCTCGGCATGTGTATGTCCATGATTATAGGTAAAAATCTACTTATTTTTATTTTATTCACCCCCAATCTACCACTATAGATGGATTTCTATTTATAAATTTCTATTACCACTAGTCTCCCCTATAAATTTATTTTTATTATGTTATAATATGTATTTAGTTAGGTAGTCATCCATATTTATTTTATGAACATAAAATTTTATACTTTTCTCTATGTAAAAATGGATTCTTTAGATCCTGTTTAATTTTTGTTTCATGATGTGATTTTCCACTTTTTATTCATGATTTGAATTTGTTACTTACATGTCATGGTTATATTTAAAATTCATCCATGATTATATTTATTTAAGTTTATAATTATGACTAGAAATCGTGTTCTGTATTCCATTTTCCAATATTATTATTCCCAAATTGCAATAGTTTTGATATTTCATGGAGTTTGTAGGTATAATAATTCTTTTTATAAGTAATGAATTTTTTATATCGTCATAGTTGATTTGATATCACTTAATAAAAATTGATTGTAGTGATTTTTAATTATTATAAGTGTTATTTTAGAATCATTTTTCATAGATGAAATCCTTTTCTATAACTTATTTATGAATATTTTCAAAAATAGAACAAATAATTCTTATTTTATAAATTTATTAATATATGTGACAAGTTCATGAATAGTTTTCAATAAGTGCATTTGTTTTCTAATATATTTCATTACCAAAATCATTTTGAGTTAATATAGATCATGTTTCCAAAGGTAGGTGGTCACTAGAAAATTTCCAGATATATATTATAAAATGAATTAGTCAAGAGGATGAGAGGTCAGTCTCACCATACCCTTTTGAAGGGGATTATTTCCCACTCCATGAATCTATCATATATTTAAGATGAATCCATGAATCCATCCATAATCCCAGTGTGATACTAGTTACCCGAGTTCTAATGATATGGTCAAGAACAAGTTTTTTATGTTAATATCTAAATATATTATAGATTACCTAACATTAAATTATTAATTTAATATTATTTGGATTAAATACAAATATTTGGAATCTATGGAGTTTATTTCCATCCAAGGATGTAGTTGGTGTTCTTGAGTTGGGATTGATCCTCAAAGAGGCATCACACATATCAAGTGATGACCAGAATCTAAACCCACATAGTTTGATAAAATGGGTAAAGGATAAATCAAATTGGTTTTGAACCTTAAATAGATGTCTTATGTATCCTACTTATAATGAGAATATGATCCTACATAGTTCAGTTGAATGATAATGGATTAAAACTCAAAAGGAGTCCCACAATTGAGGTAATTTATCCATGGTGATGGGATGATCACTACATATATCTAAGCTCATGAGATTCCTAATCAATTTTATAAATAAGAGATAATAGAAGATCAGTCGTGTAGAATTAGATCATACTTTTAGGTTTTAAAGGTGGTATTATACATTGAGTAAACCCTTGGAAGATTTATGTTTCATGAAAGTGGTGAAAATTAGAAATAAGGTGGGGACTTACACATGATATTTCTGGAGATACCTGAGAAAGAAGGTGGGTTAGGTGATGGTATTATTTGGGGATTTATCCTAGGGGTTTCCCATGTATCTTGAACCATGATGAGTGTCTCGACTCATGGTTAATTGAAGGGTTTGTGGGGTCTTACACTTAGTAGGATTCTTGTGTTTCCAGAACCCTGAGGAGTATCTCGACTAGTGCTAAATTGAAGATTTGGTTGGGTTATACATCAAGGAGGATTCCCATGTTTATGGAAGAATTAGTTGTATCTTAACTCATGGTGAATTTAAGGTTTGGTTGGATCTTACACCTAGGAGGATTCCCATGTTTTAGAAACCATGAAAAGTATCTGGGCTCATGGTGAATAATGGTAATCATGAGGAGGATCTTAACTCAATAGTAATTGGTGATTTTAATAAGTCTTACAACTAAGAGGATTCCAAATAATGATTTCTCTCCCCACCTCATCTATTGTTAATTGGATGACGAAGTGATATTTCTATGGTTGTGGTTACAACTAGTAGGATTCCAATAATTAAATTTCATGAAGGATCACTTGCTCACATGGGATTTTCCATATAGGGCTTCGTGAAGGAGGGTCTGCATAGGAGTTTCATATTGGATCCCTATAAAGGGGCCTCACATAGTGGTCATCACATAATTATTCGTGAATTAGGGTTTCCATATAGGATAATCACATATCATTTCTCTATGGATCCCAACAAAGCACTTCACATGGGGCCTGCCACATAGAATTGACACATAACACTTATGAAGGGGAATTAGTATAGGAGCTTCTCATAGGGATCCTTTCATATCAGTTTTCATAAAATTACTTTTGATGGTACTTCCATGTGGAGGGATTTATTTACGATTACATAATAAATTCCATCCCATGTTTGTAATTCAATAATTTTACCTGATTGGTTTAGGGAGAGCGAGTCCAGCCCAAGCGATCTAGCCAATCCTCCATGTATCTATCCACACTCTGTTATAAATTGTGTGTTCTTATTTATAGGTATTGTTAAATAATTGTTTTTCCAAAATATCTAAATGCATCGAAGTAGTCACATCGCCACATGCAGACATGTATAACTTCATGATAGAGGGAGGTTGTATATGAGCTCTATAGAGTAGTCTCACAGGGTGATAGTTGCATAAGATATTTGAAAAATAATTTATTCTCTATACAAGGGTCAAAGAAGTATACCTCATTCAAAAAATAATTTTTCTTGTGGAAGGCTTAAATTTATCACCTCGAACTGCAAACAACTTCAGTTTTTGGGATGACTATTATGTGAAAAATGATTAACACTACACGGTCTAGGAAAAGTGATATGTGGAGGAAAATATTAATGTCTCTATAATAAAAATATAGTATATTTGTAAAGTGGTTTAGGTTCTATGTTGATGGATAAATTCTTTATGTGTGTTTTTAAAGATTTTCAATTTCCATTTGGTATAAAAATGAAACCTGACATAGAACATTAATAACTTTGGATCTATAAGTCCATTTGGGATCTACATCTTGTCAAATTGAAGTCTGAAATGAAACTTTCACCCTTGGATATAGTTTATACACCATATCATGATGTTTAATGATATATAAATGTTTCTAACAGATCCTGAAAATCATTTTTTAAGGCATCAATACCTTTTTACCAACAATTTACAAAATCCATGAACTACACCTAGAGTGTGGTTCTCACCACTATTCCACCAGATATTAAAATATTTTTAAGGAATCTATGTCCTTGAATGTGGGATAATTATTTCATTACTTGGAAATAAAACATTCTTCTACTTTTTTCATTGAGATACATTTATACTAAAAATCAAAATGTATTGTCTAAGTGAGGATTATATCTTGTGACATGCAGAAAAGTGCACATAATAAAATTTTTGTATCCAATAACAGTTAATAAGACACTCAATATTTTTTATATTCTTAAATAGTTATTAATAAGTATAATTAATTTTTTCATGTCGCAAAATCTATAAATATGGTGTATATATTAATTATATAATTGGTATGTAATGTTTTTCATGTATTTATAATAGTTAAAAATGTATTTTTAATAGTGATTTTTTACACCAATCCATATTAAGGTATTTATTTTCCTTTGTATGAAATTATATATTTCATGATCTTAGGATTTATTATTTTTTATATAGTTTTTAATTTACCAGGATATGTGACAGTGTGAAATCCAATTCACTAGAGAATTGTTTTAAAAATTAAGTAGGTGTTATTTTATTCATGAATAATTATTGGGGATTAATTTTATAATTAATAGAAATATAATTTTTATGAACTTCAAGATTTTTTATTTTGTTTCTTATTTTTTCTATATTTTTAACTTTTCAAATATTGTATATAAATATTATGTGCTAATATTGGATACATTCATGAGATAAATTATTTCAGGTTTAATATTTTTTTCATTTATTAGCCAGTTTATTGGGACTTTTCTATGAACTCCTATTATATTCTAATATAATATACTGATATTTTAATATATAAAGGTTGTTAAAAAACATGGATCTCCTATTGGATGCCCCAATTTGAAAGGTTAGGTTAGACACTGAAGGTTCCAGTCAGTGTGAAATCATGGTTGGGATGGAACCCAACTTTAAATTTTACCATGATCAATTATTATTCTGAGATCAATACGAAAATAAAGACCAGTCTTCAAGGAATAGAATCAATGATTTAGATAAAGAAGGAAGAGTCTGAAAACCTATAGAGAGGATCTTTCACATCATGTTTATAATTAATTTAATTAATTTCATAAAGAAAATAATACCTGGATCTTTGGTATTTTCTTTTTTGATGATGTTGTTCATCTAGAATGACCCTTCTAGATTATCTCGTTGCGCTTGCGAGAATCCAAACTATAATCCCTATAGCGGTGATTCACACGTGCTCTAATGGCCTCTAATCAACACCACCCGTCCTCCGAGTGCTAGCACGATGAAATGATTGTCTTGTGTTGGTCATTCCTGATCACTTTTTCTTTGGCCTTAAATAATTTCTCTCATTCTTGAGAGGGGTGAGGAGAATATTTGAGAGAGAAATTTTTTAGCTCAACAATTCTCAATTCACCGAGCATGCAGTTCGGTACATGGAAAAATAGACATATGTTTCTATTTATTGACATGGGGCTTTGGTTACAGTATTTAATTTCATAATATTAATTAAATACATTCATAGCCTTATTGAAAACTCATGCTTTTAAGAATAATACAGTGTCATTATTTATGGTGTTCCATCTTGCGCAAAAATGAATTATAAATAAAATTCCATTTCACAAAATAATAAAAGTGTTATTATTATTATTTTAATTTGTGCTGACTAGTTAAATAATTGTTTACTGTCTTACAAATAATTATTTTACTACTAGACCAGCCTTGGTCTGCTCGAACTCCACTTCCATTTATTGAACACCAGAATAAATAAATAATTAATATATTCTCTTAAATAAATATTTTATTTAAAAACTAGTAAATAAATATTTGTTAAATGTTCAATAAAATAAATATATTTATTTTACCCACAGTCCAGTGAATAAATATTTATTTAATTTATTCAATCATTTTAACTTGAATAAAATTATTCCATTTTCTTGAGAATAATATTTATTAATTAAATTCAAATATAATTTAACCAAGACCACCAGAAACACTTAGTGTGTGACCCTCTAGGATTATTTCTCATTGGCATTAGGTGGGCTAGCCTAAAGTTCAAGAGTACTATTTAGCAACGGGTCAAGAAACCCAAGATAAGGAACTTAAAGTTTCAAAAAAGACATCCACATAAGAACACTAACTATGTAATATAATTCCTTTGACTCAATATCTCATCAAACTGGTTTCATGATAGTGTCATCAACCTTTATGCTTGATATATTGTTCTTTGAATACCTTAAATAAACTCGTCGTTACACCATGGCCATGAAATTTTGCACGAAGGTTCTATTTCAATCAACTTTATGAGATATCAAATTCCATAAATGGAAGGAAAAAATCATTCCTCGACTTATCCATTAACAACATTCCACGTGTGATGCACCCAACATACCCAACTTCTCACCAACTATATGCATGACGGTTTTTGTCAGTAAATCAAAGTGCATGAGTTGTGACACGTATTAATGATAATATTAAAGTATAAGGATCATTAAAAATGCTCATAGATAGGGATATCCAATGACACTAAAACATGCAGAATTCCTACTGGTTAGTCTGTTCTCATAATCTCTTATCTGAAAGATTACCAAGTACAAACTTCATGAGAGAAAGTCTCATCTGCTTATGAGTACTCACACCTGACAGTCGGTATTCTATGTGTCCCATCATAGTATGTCATACAACCATAGAACTATATTTAAGAATATTGTTATAGCATTTCAAGGTTCTCATCATAGCTGGGAACTTCCATGACCTTATCAATGCAACAAAAACTCTAGAAAATTATTACATCATAGTCATACAGAACAATGAAAAATATGAAATAATATTTTTAATATTTAAATACATTAAATATCCATGTAATAAAATTAAAAACAGTTGTACTAAGATACCAACTCTAACAAACTCCCCCTTGGACTAGGGAAAACTTCCTATCACTTTCAGTCTGCTAGAACTCACCTGATGATCATGTTTCTGCAGAGTCAAGGATTTAGTCAAGGGGTCCATCATGTTTTCTTCTGTGGAAATACTTCTCAATAAAGCTTCACCTCTCTATGAAAAATCCCTCAAGATATGATACTTATGAAGTGTGTACTTTGTCTACTGATGTGACCTTGTCCCTTTTTCAAGAGCCACTACTACAGTATTATCACAATAGAGTGTGATGGGATCTTTATTGATAGGTACCACATCCAGCTCCTGGAAAAATATTTGCATCCAAAATGCTTCTTTATATATCTCATAAGTTGCGATATACTTGGATTCTACTATAGAATTTGTGACCACACTCTGATTTGAGATCTTCCAGCTCATTTCACCTCCATTCAAAGTGAATATGTATACTGTTTATGACTTCATGTCATATTTATCGGTTTGGAAACTATAATATTCATATTCTCTAATGACTAGTTCCTCATATCCTCCATAAACTAGGAATATATCTTTAGTACGCCTCACATACTTAAGGATAGTCTTGACTACCATCCAATAGCGGTCACCTAGGTCATCTTGATATCTACCGACTTCACTCAATGCGTATGCAACATCTAGCCTAGTACATAGCATGGAATACATGACTTACCCAAATGAGTATAGATTCCTTTCCATTATCTTTATTTCATCATGCGTTTGAGGAAAAAAAAATTTGAAAAATGAATTCCATGTGATGCTAGAAACAATCCCCTCTTGGATTGTTCCATACTGAATCTCTTCAATATTTTATTAATGTATGTACTTTGACATTGTCCCAGCAATATCATAGATCTATCATGATGGATCTTGATCCAAGGAATATATTATTCCTCACCCAAGTCCTTTATAGAGAAGCATTAATTCAACCATTCCTTAACAGACTGTAATACTTGTATCATGTTTCCAATAAGTAATATGTCATAAACATATACTATTAGGAAAACAACTACACTCCCACTAAACTGTTTGTAGACACAAGGATCACATTCATTCTTGATAAAACCAAATTTCATTATGGATTTATTAAAACAAATGTTCCATGAACTATATGATTTCTTTAATCCATAAATGGATTTCTGTAAATTTCATACCTTGTTGGAATCCTTTAGAGTCATAAACCCTTTAGGTTGTGTCATGCAGACATCTTCCTGAAGGTTCCCGTTAAGGAATGTTGTTTCGACATAAATTTTCAAAATCTCATATTCATGGTAATCAAAAATGGAAAATATAATTATGATGGATTTTATCATTGAAACTGGTGAAAAGATTTCATCATAGTCAATGAATTGATGCTGCATGACCCATTTAGAACCAGTCGTACCTTATAGGTACTAACTTGTCCTTCCATGTCTAGTTTTTTCTTGAATACCCATTTTTAACCAACAGGGTTTACATCAACTGGAGGATCTACAAAAATCTAGAATTTGTTTCGGTACAAGGAATCTATTTTAAAATTAATGGCATCAAGACATTTGGCAACATCTATTCCACTTACTGCTTCATTGTGGGTTAGAGGATCGTTATTATCAACTAATAATGATCGCCTTCCTCGGTAACTAGAAAACCATAACATTTCAGTTCTCTAACCTCTCTTATACTCTTACGGAGTTCTTGTGTCTTAGAATAATTCTTTCTTCCATGGGCCTTTGTGGAATCTTTTCCTGTACCAAATCTTGTATACCTTGATCCTCAACTTCATCGATGTCTATATTGCTTCTACTGTCTCTTTTAGAGATGTGATCCCTCTCAATGAATACGGAATGTCTTGCCACTATAAACTTTTTTTCTGAGGGATTGTATTGTTAATATCCCCTTGTTTCTTTGGGGTATCCTATAAAGGTACACTTTGTGCCTTAGGGTGGAATTTTGTTACCTGAAGAGTCCTTAACAAAAATATCGCTACCCCACACTTGTAAATTCAATAACATGGCTTTATTTCTACTCCAGAACTCATTTGGAATACCATTTATCGATTTAGTTGGTACTCGGTTTAGTATTTGTGCCACTTTTTGAAACTCATATCCCCAAAAGGATAATGGAAGACTCTCATGACTCATCATTTATCTCACCATGTCCAACAAGGTATGGTTCCTCCTTTCAATCACACCATTCCACTAGGGCGTGTAAGGATGATTGAGTTGGGATAGGATCCCAAACTCTCGTAAGTAATCAATGAAGTCTTGATTAAGATATTCTCCACCTTGGTCTGAGCAGAGTTTCTTAATATTCTTACCAAGCTGGTTCTAAACTTAATTCTTGTATTCTTTGAACTTATCAAAATAATCTTACTTATACCTCATTGAGTAGATATATCCATATCTAGTAAAATCATTAGTAAAATTTATAAAGTATGAGTACACACCTCTTGCTTTAACTGGAAATGGTCCACAAAAATCGGTATAAACTAATTCTGGAATCTCTTTTGCCCTTTCACCTTTCCCACTAAATGGGGATTTGGTCATTTTGTCTTGTAAACATGCATGACATACGCCAAGTGGTTTCAGTTTGAAAGAATCAAAATATACATCTTGATGTAACTTTTTCAAGCGTTTCTCATTAACATGACCTAACTGGTGATTCCAAAGTTGGGTGTGGTATGATTCATGTGAAGCATCTTTGATTTCAATTTCCATTACTTGGTTTATTTAATCCAACATATAAAGATTGTGGTATAAACATGCCCCACCAAAACAAATTCTATCTTTATAAAAGAAGAAAAATTCATTTCCAAACATGAAAAGAAACCTATATGTATCTAATATGGATATAGAAAAAATATTTTTAGTAATACATGGAACATAATAACAACCCTTTAATACTAAGATCATCCCAATTGGAAACGTGAGGTGGTAGTCCTTGACAGTTATAGTTGCAAGTCTGGCTTTGTTGGCTGCTCGTAAATCCACCTCCTCTCAGTCAATCTTCTAGAATCTACTTGGTTCATGTATTTGGATACATATATGAGAACCAAAATCTATATATAATACCCAATTTGTAGAAACAAATAGATTAAATTCGATGACAAATGAATCTGAATCTTCCTCTTAATTCTAAGGTTGGGTGTAGTTCTTCTTCCAATGGCTCTTCTTTCCACATTTGAAACAAACAAATTCTTGTTCCCTTGACTCCCCTTTGATATTCCTTTTCTTGGAAGGTCATGAAGAAGATTTGGGCTTAAATATCTTTGCCTTCCCTTTCCTCTTATTCACCATAATGATATAAGGATTTTCGCACTTCATATCTTTTTCTACTTGGAAAATGAGGATAAGAATATCAGATAGAGACTTCTCAATGTTGTTCATATTGAAATTAACAACAAATATAGAGAAGTTATGAGGGAGTGATGCAATAATGAGATCATTACCCAATTATTCTTGGATTTTAATCCCTATAACCTCAAAGCGCTCAATGTAACCAATGATCTTGACTACGTGAGGCCTAGTTAGGGCACCCTCTTCAAGCTTACTCTGAAATAGTGCCTTTGAGATATCAAATTGTTCTTGTCTTGATCTCCCCTGGTAAAGACCACAGAGGTGATCAAGCATGCTATAGGAATCCATATTTTTATGAGACTTCATGAGCTCAATATAAATTTATGATAGCATCAAACATTGAATTTTTACCGTGTCGTTCATATTTTTCTCATAGACCAATAATTCTTTGTAACTCACCTCTTGGGCAGGAAGATCTGGTAATGCTGACACGTGCAAGTAAGACTTCTGTTCATGGTGTAGGATAACCCGAAGGTGTCTAAACCATTCATGGAAGTTACTGCTGTTGAGGATTTTGTCTTTGTCTAGAATTGATCATAGACATAGTGTGGTTGATGTTTTTTTCATTTTATTCTATAATTAAAAGAGTATATCATTAGTAATTTCTTGATTATGTTTTTTGAGAAATAATAAATTAATATTATTAAGTCTCCCACTATTTTATCAACTCCCAATGGCCCTCACTATTGAACTCAGAATGTCCAGTTTCTATGAAATTATAGTGGTAAGGATCCATATTCCCCTTCTCATAACCCCAAAAAGGGTTAGTCAAGCTATTTGAAGGTATTTAGGTAGGCAGGTCATTGCTAACTATGGGCTTGTAGCTCCTTGATTTGTTGAGTGGACTCCCCAATCATGAAATCCTGACATTGGATCTCCTCAACTCATGCCTCCAATATTACACCAAGTCTAGAAAGGGATACTCATCTTGATATAATATGTTTAAGTCAACCTGAAACCTTTCATAAGGTCTTCCTGTATAAAAGTAAGTGTCCCAACAAGGGTTGGTCAAACACATAGTTTAATTGAGTATTTCCCTTAATCAAGTAATGGAAGGCTTGGTCTGACTTAATATTTTATTTGAGGGTTTTTTTATCTCTTATGCATGAACTGATTATTATCATTATAACATGCTTGTTAATATTAAGTGGAACTTACTTAAGTGATTAACCATGTCTTGGTAATATTTACGCATAAGACTGGTTTATTTTAGTTCAATATTTCATGATTTTTTAATTCATTAATTATGTGATCGCGACAACACAATCATAATGATAAACCATGAAACTGAAAGAAATAAAATAAATAAAAGGTCATGATAATGAGATTTTATAATGGTTATTTTATCTAGAGGTTGATAAACTAACCCAATCCTAGGGGATAAAACACGTTGAACCTTTTCGGTTCGTGTTAACTGCTTTCCACCTATCCACCACTGTATCTCCTGGGATTTGTTTCATCTCAACTCCAGCTTGAACTGCCTCCACTATATTGGGAGTTACATCCATTAAATATGGTTTTAAACTCACACATAGGTGAGGGGAAAAGGGGGTTTACATAAAAGAAACCATGGGAATGTAGGCCCTGTATATTAATGAGGAGATATGAATCACATGACAACAATTAATTTAATAAATAAATTTAAAGAAACCAATAACATAAAAAGGTCTTGGTCTATATCAAGATCATCCACATACATGAAACGAGTTACATATTTAATAAAACTAGTATTCAAATCTTTTATCATTATTGTTTAAGATAAATCCTGCTCGAATCAATTAATTATCATCTTTAATTGATCAATCATTTTATCTTAAATCCTTTTTCTGAATTTTCTTGAGTTTATCATCCATCGTAATTTTGAACAAGTAAATTCATTTAAAATAATCTTTGTACATAACTTGTACCTGGGAGAAAACTCAGTGAATTCCCATTCATAACTACACAATGAGTAGGAATGAACATTACACATATGTTTAATTAAACACACATATATATAAAACACATATCACGTGTTGTTCCCCAACTTTACACCTGCACCATTGTACACGTCACAAGGTTTTATATAATATAATCATAAATTTTAATAAATCTATATAATTTGGATTAGTACACGATATTTTGTTCCTACTAAATGGAATGTAATATCATTCATCATTCATCCAAAGTATGTTCCTGGGGATACAGTGTGTATATGTACTTTGGAAATCCTTGGATTACACGGTGTGTCTAGTGGGCCACACAGTGTGTAGTATTCACGTTACACAATTTCTAATCGGGCAATCCATGTATAGGGTACATGGTCCAACCCTAACCTGAAGGGACTATATTCCATGTTCAGTGGGCCACATGGTGTGTAATCTAGAAATCATTTTCCAGATGTTCCTAGTCAACACATGGAGTCGTTAAGACTTAGAAAAACTCCAATGACATAGTTTGGTTTGGCAGACCAGTCCTGATGCATTGAACTTTGATACATGGTGTGTGAATCCAACTACACACTGTGTATTCTAATGTTATACATCCAAGAATCTTTGGAACCTTTGGATGAGTTCCACTGTTTTATTTTAATCAAAATTAAAAGAAAAGATCATTTTGTATGGTGAATGAGAAACAAAAGAGGAGGAATAGATCTCCATATTCATATTTTCAGAACGATTAACTTTAATTGAAAAACTAAATAATTAAACCGTAAATCATCAATGAATTATTTAAATAATTATAAACTATGATGTAACTGCTCTGATACCACTTGAAGGTTCTGAGCGCAATGGAAGCGAGGTTGGGATGGAACCGAACTTTAATTTTTACGATGACTAATGATTATTACGGGATCAATACGACGATGAACGCTAGTCTTCATGGAATAGAATAAAAGATTTAGATAAATAAGTAAGAGTCCCAAAATCTTTAGAGAGGATCTTGCACATAATTTTTATAAATAATTTAATTAATGTTCTAAAGAAAAGAATACATGGATCTTCGGTATTTTATTCTTTGATTATTTTGATCATACTTAATGACCCTTTCAGATTATCTTGCTATGCTTGTGAGGATCCAAACTATAATCCCTCTAGCGGTGATCCACACATGCTCTGATGGCCTCTTATCGACACCATTTGTTCTCTGGGTGCTATCGCAGTGAAGCAAGTGTCTTGTGTTGGTCGTTATTGATTTCTTGTTCTCCGACCTTGAAGAATGTCTCTCTTTCTTGAGAGGGGTGGGAAGAGGATTAGAGAGAGAAATTTTTTACCTCAACAATTCTCAATTCACCAGGCATGCATTCCGGTACATGGCACAATAGATGTATGTGTCTATTTATCAACATGGGGCTTTGGTTAAAATATTTAATTGTATAAAAATAATTAAATACATTCATAACCTTATAGAAAACTCATTATTTTAATAATAATAATGTGTCATTTTTTATAGTGCTCCAACTTGCACAAAACAGAATTATAAATAAAATTCTATGTCACAAAATAATAGCAGTGTTATTGTTATTTTAATTTATTCCAACTAGTTAAATAATTATTTTCCATCTTGGAAAAAATTATTTTACTACTATACCATCCTTGATCCTCCTGAACTCCACTTCCATTTATTGAACACCTGAATAAATAAATAAATAATTTATTCTCTTAAGTAAATGTTTTATTTACAAACTAGTAAATAAATATTTACTAAATGTTCAATAAAATAGATAAATATATTTTACCCATAATCTGGTGAATAAATATTTATTTAATTTATACAATCATTCTAACTTGAATAAAATTATTCCACTGTCTTAAGAATAATATTTATTAATTAAATTATAATAAAATTTAACTCAGACCACCAGAAACACTTAGTGTGTGATGCTCTATGATTTTTTCTTGTTGGCATTAGGCGGACTTGCCTAAAGTCTAAGAGTTATATCTAGAAATAGGTCAAGGCACCCAATAGAAAGAACTTAAAGTCGTAACAATGACAACCACATATGAATGTTCACTATGTAATATAATACCTTTGTCTCAATATCTCATCAAGATGGTTTCATGATAGTGTCATCAACCTTTATGCTTGATACGTTGTTCTTTGACTACCTAAAATAAACTCATCATTACACCATGTCCATGGGATTTCACACGACTGTTGTATTTCAATCAAAGGGTCGAGTAATCAACTTCCAGAAATGGAAGGGACAAATTCTTCCTCAACTTATTCATTAAAAACATGCCACTCGTGATGCACCTAACGTACCCTAATTACCACCAACTATCTGCATGATGGTTATCATCAGTAAATCAAAGTGTGCGAGTCGGGATAGGTATTAATGATAACATTAAAGTCTAAGAATCATTACACATTCTCGTAGATAGGAATATCCGATGACACCAAAACATGCGGAATTCCTACTAGCGAGTCTATTCTCATAATCTCCTTTCTTAGAGATTACCAAGTGTGAACTTCAGGAGAGGAAGTCTCATATTCTTAAGAGTACTCAAACCTAATGATCTATATTCTAGGTTTCCCATCAAAGTATGGCATCCAACTGTAGAACTATATTTAAGAATATTGTTATAGAATTTCAAGGTTCTCATCATAGTAGGGAACTACCATGACCTTATCAACGTAACAAATACTCTAGGACATTATTACATCATAGTCATGAAGAATACATCCACTCGCTCTAAATCTCTCAATGAACTTATATATGTAATCCCTCTATGATAAATTCAAGATTCCATCTTTTCTATTATGTATAATCCTCATTCCTAGGATCTTCTTGTCTTTATAAATATCTTTCATCTCAAAAATTCCAGAAAATTCCTTCACTTTTTTAATCATATGAATATGTTGACTTACCAACAGTAAATCATACATGTACAAAATTAATATAATCAATTCATTTTTACAAAAATAATTCTTGTAACAAAAGTGATCATCGTTACTTTGAGTGAAACCTTTTTATTCCATACAGGAATCAAAATTTCAGTTCCAACATCGTGGTGATTGTTTAAGACTATAAATACTCCTTATTTTACAAACCAAACCGTGATTATGATTATCTACAAAACCAATAGGTTAATTCATATAAACTTATTCCTCTAAATACCCACAATGAAAAGTTATATTTACATCCATTTATTTGAGGTGAACATTTTCAGAATAAATCATACTTAAATTGTTTAGATGGTAGTATATTTTACTTCTAGAGAGAATATCTCAAATAATTCGATAACTTCCTTCTAATTTAACCCTTTCAAAACCAGTCTTTATTTATATCTCTTCCTTTCATCAACCACTTCTTTCAATAGATAATCCCAATTTTTCTCAATTTTTTTATTTCATAGTGGAAATTTTGTTAACTCACAAGTGTTACTCAATCATAGTAAATCCAACTCCTATAACATTGATAATTTATACCATCCAAAAACACTTAGAGAATATGCTTATTTAGATTCTTTATTTCTCTTTCATCCATTAAAAGAAAGAAACTTGTATTAGATCCATACCACTACATCAATAATCTAATTCTTGAAAATCTCTACTAATTAACTGATGATTTTGATTCTTTTGGAAATATAACATCTTAATATTAACCTTATGAAACTCTTGACCATGATTCCATAGCTCCAAATATTTTAGATATAACTTCCACTAGATGAAATTCTAAATACTCTTCACTACCCTCTAAACTTCCTTCTAGAATATAAGACTTTATAACAGATTTAGAGACATATAAACATTATAGAACATGTGATACTCTAAAACCATTATTCAGATCAACTTGAATTAAAGTTGAATATTTATTCTCAACTTACTTATCCTTTATGTTTTGATCTTTCAAGTAGATATTCTCATTAAATATAATATTTAAACTTCTAAATAATTTCTTATTTTCATCATCCCAAAGATGAAAATAAAAGCCTCTATCTTTATATCCTATGAAGAAGAATGCACTAGATTTAAATTCAATAACATATCATTCTTTTATATCCACATGAATTTATGATAAAAATATGAAAACTCTATGTTGGGTAACTTAAAAACTTTTTTAGACCAAATTTATTCTAGTAACCGATTCTCGACTGGTGTTGATAGACTTTTATTGATCAATTAAGTTTTTTTTCACTACTTCCTGCCAAAACACCTATGGAATTACAAAATATAGTAGCTTAATTGTTATTATCTCCATGAATATTCGATTAATTATCTCAAAAACACCATTTTATTTAGGTGTTTTTATGATAGTATTCTCAATAAATATTTCTCTTTTATTAAATTAATTATGAAAACTCCTTCCAGTAAACTTGCTACCATTGTCTAGCCTCATTCATTTCAGATTTATTTCTATTTATCTTTCCACCATATCCTTCCATTAAACAAATATTATAAATACTTCACTATTTTGTTTATAAAAGTATACCCACACTTTTCTTGTGGAATCATTAATGAAGTTAAGAAAGTGCACACATTTTCTATAAGAATAAACTGGGGTAGGTCCCAAAACATCTAATAAACTAATTTTAACTTCCATCATTTTGGTGTTCTTCTAGAAATACTAAAAGACATATTTAATTTCTTAAGAAGTGTAAATATATTATATATTTTAAATTTTGAATAATCAAGCATCAATATGCCTTTATCTACTAGAATATTCATACTTTTCTCATAAATGTTCCTAGATCAATTATGCCAAAGTTTTTAAATTATAGAATATGTTTTTTTAGAAAGTGTAGCACCCACTTCCCTTATAGTATGATAAAAAATCACATATTTTACACCTACTTATATAGTAATATAACCTTGAGTAATCTTCCTTACTCCTTCCATGATTCTCATTCCAAATTTTTTTTATCCAGCTGACCCACTAAAATCAGGTTCTTAGAAAGTTTAAAAGTGTGATAAACTTATTTTTGTATAAGAAAAAAATATGATATATAATTTTACTTTTACTACTCCCTTTCTCATAATATCAATAGCTTCATTATCAGAAAGATTCACTATATTAAAATTTCTAGATACATTATTTGGTATGGACTCTTTTTCACTGATCGAATGTAATAAAGCCCTAGAATCTATGATCTATGATTCCATTGGTATAAAAAAATTAAAATATGTATACTAATTTATTCTTTCACACGCAACTCTACATAATATTTCCTTTTTGATGTATTCTTCCTTTCATGAAAATATTTCTTGAGGTGACCTCTCTTACCAAAATTCCAACATATGGTCCCACTTATAAAATAATTCCCTCTACTTTTTCCCTTTATTTAAAATCTAAATTATTTTGATTCCTATAATGAGGTGAGGATACCCTTAATTTTTTATTTAGTAAAACACCAAAATAATCTAAACTATCTTTGATTTAGAGCTTCTTATTGAGAATTAAGTTCCAAATATTAGTGAAAAACAAATCATTGTTTCACTTGAACTACTTAAAACTGTAACCATGGATTACCAAAACTCCGGTAGATATGATAAGAATAAAATTATTCAAACATAATTTACAAATATAACCTTTACACAATCTATTTTTCTCTAGATTTATTCAAAACCACTCAAGAGATATTATGTAGATAATCTTTTTGATAACCTCATATTTAATAATTTATATATTAATCACACTTTATTCAGTGTTATAGGTTTATTATATATATATATAAGGGTCTCCATCAACTCTGTTGTGGTCTTATTCTCCAAAATGTTTAAATCCATATCCCAGACTAATAACATTCAAATCAAACCAAGTGCCTTATGATATAGCTTTTCTCATTCACCTTTTTCCATTTATTTTAGTTTGACACCCTTATATAGAATCTCTAGATCTTTCTAAATAAGATAATATTCCATTTATATTCTCAATAAACTAATGTTCCATAAAATATATCAATTTTTAACTTTCCATCTCCAGATACCATCCTTCTCAAAACAATGAATCCCCCTAAAAATTGAGAAAAAACATATAGAAAATGAATGTCACCTGAACTGAGTCAAACCGTTGAGCCTTATATCAACCAATAACTTGATAACACTTGTATATAATTCACTCACTGCCCTAATAAACAATCATAAGTAGTTTTTCTAGAATCACCTATTGGAAATAGATTCTTGATGGAACTCTTCTGAACTTAATGTTACAAAACATGGAAGAAACAATGTTCAAATAAATCACCACACTAATTCAGAATCACTTCATCCCTGTTCACCCCAACATATAATAAAAACCATGAAATAAAATTAAAAGATAATCAAGAAAATATCACTTTGGTTTTACTTTGTTTTTGACTGAAAGTATTACATCCACGAGTGAAACTCTAGAATTTAACTACTTTGGAAAGAAAAATTTAAAACTTAATTACTAATTAGTCTCTTAAGATTACTAGAAACAACTAATAACACTTTCACTAAGTCTTGGTTACATCATATAAACAAAAGTAAACCCATATTCTATTTATAGAGAGTAACTTATGATCATTCATTTTCACAAAACTATAAGAAATATGGGAGTATATATATTACAATATTTGCAATAAAAACTGATAAATAAATCCTAAAAGTGACTGATTCATTATTTATATCAGTAACCTTGTCATAGAAAAAATTAAACATACCCAACCTTTTAGGAAAACTGAGCCAAACTTTTAGAACAAGACCAACAGTTTTGAGAACCATAGGAATAAACCCCTTCTAAAACATCAACTTCTAAAAATCCCCTTATGAAACACTAAATAAAAATAAATCCACTACCACCGCATCAATAAATTTAATATCTTTTCAAATGACTCATTATAGTTCATTTAATTCATTCAACTGAAATAGGATTCACACATTCCCAATAGAAACTCAGTACCTTATCCTATGATTTTTTAGATAATCCTCCACTATATTTTTGTAAACTCCATGCAATTATTGGTTCTTAATTTTAGAATTTTCTATCTAATTATATTCAAAACCTCTCTATGATATTATGTTATATAATTGAACACCTTAGACTTGTGGCTGATAACTATAATTCAATCCATCCTGCTATAATAATTAATGAAAATAATATAATATCACTTCCCATTAATAGATATTTGGTATATATGTCCACACACATTATTTTTTACAAGTTCATGTACTGATTTATATCTTTTATATTTTCCCTTGTATGTATTTCAATTAATATATCCTTGTTAATAAGCATCATAAGTTTGTGTACAATCATGTGATAACTTATGAAGATCTTTAGCTACATCACATTTCACCATATCTTCCAAGGATCGTTGGATCAAATCACTACACCAAAATTAATGTTTAATGGTGTTTATCTAATGATGGTTTGGAAAAATGCCACTAAATAAAATAAAAATATTGAAGTAGTGGTTTTAAAAAAGTACCACAAAAAAATTTCTAAAATATTAAAAAAACACTCTTTCTCTCATCCCCGAATTTCTATTCCCCCAATTGATCCCTCACCCCATTTCCCCCAAACCTAATTAATCTCCCACCATCACCCTTAGTCTCTCACCACTGATCCTTCTACACTACCAGTATTTCCCTCTCCCTTGACCTCATGTTTACCCTCACCCTCCGAGTCCATCACTGTCATCACCCTCAACACCGCCACTTTCACCCTCACCCTTAATCTCGTGATCACCCTCTCCATCACCCTCACTCTCGATATTGACTTCACACTCACTATAGCCTATTAATTTGCTCCCCAAATTCACTTTCACTGAATATGTTCCCTCATCATCATCATTTCCCTCATTTGATTCATCATATCTATGTTCCTAATCACCTGGGAGGTCAGATAAAGGTTAAATATCTTCCTTAATTATTTGGAGGTGTGTTCCATATATTATTATGTTTGTGATGGTTATAAATCCACAAATGTTTTTGTACTTTAGCCAATTCATAAATTTGTTATCATTGAATTAATTCAGTATTTATAAATTAAATATTTAGGTTATCACAATGTATCTAATAATTTAAAAACATGGATGGTCAATATTTTGGTGTTGTGTTTTAGGAGAATCATTTTCTTCATTTTTTTAGTTGTTAAATTATTGATGAAGGAATTCATTTTTATTGTATTTATTTTTCTTTAGATTTCCTGATTTTTTGTTATAATAAATAATAAAAATATATATTTAATAAAAACACATGATTACTTTTTTCATTAATTTTTTAATGAAAGGAATGTTGGAAGTTGGTGATACATGGATAAAAGTTGGATTATGTTACCTAGGAACACAACTAAATATGCTAAGGGTTTGGAGGGTATTTTAGATTTTTTAATTTCTTATTGGTCTTTTTATGGGATAATAAGATTTGTATGTCATAAATGTAAATTTAAGATATGATTTAAGAGACATGAAGTATATTATAACTTAATATTGAAGAAATTCCCTACTCAATATGCTCATGGTATTTTTCATGGAGAATCAAACATTAAAAGAAAATTGATCCCTGATGTTAGTCAACATAATGATCATGAGACTTCTTCAATTGTGGAAAATGAAATTAATGACCTTATAAATGATGTTTTTATAATTTTAGTGAAATATAATCAGTATCAAAACATATTAGTACAACCAATTTAGGATGCTATAAATATTAACTTTCTAAATTATATTTCTGAGACCTCGGGACAACTAGATCATGATTTCAACATATCAATGTATGATCTTACTAATGTTACAGAGACTAATTCAATAGATAAATTTATTGAGTAAAAAAAATATTTCATGATTTATTTATAGGTGAAAATAAATATATTTATGAAGGATGTATAAATTACTTAGAACTTTATTTTCTACTGAGGTTGTACCATATGAAATAAATATGAAGAATTAAAAATTAATCAATGTCCTAGATATTGGAATTATTGCATGAAATATTTCCTAAAGCTATGATCCCTAACTCCTTTTATAACATTAATAAATTTTTTAATAAGATTTACCTCAATTATTTTAAAATGCATGCTTGTCCCAATCATTTTATGATTTATTTAGGAGAGGATTAAAGTAAATAAGAGTATAAAAAATATTTATCTTCTTGTTGGAAGTCAATGAGTAGTGTTGGAATTATAAATCTATATAATAATATGTATAAGTAGAGAAAAGTAATACACCTATAAAGTTTTTGTGTTACTTTCCTTTAAAACCCCAATTACAAATATTATTCGTGTCATCAAAAACAACTGACCGCATGAAATGGAATGCTATATATATATAAATGACGGGTTAATGTGACATCCAAGAGATTTAAAATCATAGAATACACTTGAATCATTACATTAAAATTTCTCATTCAATCCTACAAATGTGAAATTGGGATTATATGATGATGGATTCAATCCATTCAAGACTTTGAGTGCTAGTTATAGCATTTAGTGAGTTGTTCTGATCCCTTGAAATCTATAAATGTGGATGTGTATGCATAAAACTTCATTTATTATTCCAATGATTATTCCAAGAAAAAAAATCCTAGGATTGATATCGATGTATAAATGTATCCTCTAATTAAATAATTATAGGAGTAATGGATAAAAAATGTTGAGATGTATGATAAAACTACTTCAAGAATTTTTAAAATGTATATTACTCTAGTATATACCATTAATGACTTCCCTAGACATGGGAACTTATCTAGTTGGAACACACACATTGTTTTGGATTGTATGGTTTGTAACATTGATTTTGATCCTAAAAGACTACCTTACAATGAAAATAGTGATTATTTTTTCATCAAATATTTATCGATAAATCTAATAGATTTTGGTTGAACAAGTTAAAAATAAATGGATTCATTGATCATAGACCAGCTTTAAATTTATTGATTGCTTTTGAAATAATATCACAACTATTAAATGTTAAAGGAAATTTTGGGGAGGTGCATTAGTTAAAGGATTGTGGGAAATGAGTTCAAAGTACATCATCAGTTGAAATCAGAACACAATAGTGGAAGAAAAAAAGTATATTTTTCAAACTTATATATTGGGAATTTAATTTACTGTGTCATAATATTGATTTTAGTTTTATTTATAAGAAATTTTGTGATAATTTTATCTTCACATAACTTAATGGTCATTGAAAACCTAAGGGCGAACCTAATGATCAAAAGGTCGTAAAATTAAAGATCATAAAGTGTGATCTTGGCCAAATGATAATGAAAAGTATGAAAAATTAATTTTTTCAATGAAAAATAAGAAGAAAATATACCTCAAAACATAATTTCATGGGTCCTAATGGGGGAAATTTTTATGATGAAATGAACAATCAATTATTAGTTTTTAATCATCCTGAACTTGTCTTTGGTGGAGTTCATGAACGATGGATTATATATGATAAAAATCAAAGAGCTCATACATATGTTCTTCTCAACTGTGAAAAAATAAAACCATTTTTACTATGATAAATCCTATAACTTATTCTATAATCTTGGTTAAAGAGAATTAATTTTATTCTATTTATAGATCATATGATAACCATATTAAGAAACAACTTCCTCAAATTACAGCAGCTGGTATTGAAGAATATTGGCAAAATAATTTTTCTATATGGTTTCAAAAACTTGTAACATATATTATTTATGGTTTAACATATAAAATAAATTTATTACTTATTATATTGATAATTTTTTTACACATTTTCAAGTATCACAACATGTTGGTAAAATTGATAATTGATTGTGCGTATTGAGTAACCCACCATTCAAAATGGTTAAATTTTATAATTCATATGTGCTGAATGGTTTTCGATTTCATACATGTGCATATGGAGTATCAAAAAAACAATGAATAGTGGTGTTTAATTGAGAGGGTCTTATCATAGATAAATTGAAGTTTACTTTTATGGAATGTTGGAAGAAATAATTGAAATGTGTTGTCTAGAACATAATTACATAACAATATTTAAATGTTAGGGTTTGGATACTGAGAGAGGAATTCATGTACATTTGATTCATAGAATAATTCATATTAAATATAAAATCCTTCTTATATTAAATGAACCATTTTTTCCTTCTCATCAGGAACATCAAATTTATTATGAAAATTATTGTGCTACTTCAATAGAGTTAAGTTATTTTTGGAGAATAATAAAAATGAAATATTAGGGAAATCAGTTTATTCAGAGTGAATGTAGTTATATTGAAGTGAAAGGAATTGAAATTTATCAAGACAATACTCCAAATATATATTTTCCATGAAGAGGCATGAATATCAATGATGCCACCCTACAGTTAAGGGTCGATGGTGACAATAATGTTATTGATGTAACAAAATAATTTGAAATGAAAACGGATGATGAAACCGAAAATCCTATGGAAATTGATGATATTGAAGAGGAATATAGAGATATTGGAATTTCCATATATGAAGATGAGAATGGAGATAAATATTGACATAGTTAAATATTGGTTAAAATCATATATAATTTATATCTGTATATAATAGTTGTTTTCAACTATTTTCTAACAGCATTCATTAACTATTTTCTAACAACATTCGTTTTGTGTTTTAGATGGACTCCAATCTATTTTGTGAGTTGGAGGGGGATGATCCACCTGGTGATGAGCATGATGTTGGATCATCAAAACCTTATACTGATGGTAGTTCTACGACGACTCGAAGGGGTAATGGTCCTATAGGATTGATGATTATTGACCCTATCCCCGAGTGACATCCACATCTTGGCTTTGATCCACGCATGTAGAGGTATGTTTACTTGTATAATTTAGTTAGTTTTCATTAATAATCATTAATTCATTTATATACCAATTTTTTTATTATTTGTTATCTTTTTCACATATTTTTAGATATATCTATTTGATAGGGAGTACTATATTGTGGAATTATTTTTCTGAAACATGGGTTACATGGGATCATATTCCCATTGATGTTCAGCATTGGATGTTCGATAATTGGATGGTACATAAATAAATAATATTTATTTTTAAATTTATTTAATTAATAACTTGATATTATTAATTATTTTTAGGGTTTATGTTATCTCATCGATGATATCATGTGTGACGTTATCTCGGAGGCATGGGAGGGTTGTATGCGTGAGTGTTGCCGTTAGTTTTTTCACAATTTGAGGAGGATAGTAATGAGGAAATTAGGAGTCGTATAGTTTGATCGGTCTTGCTATGCCCACCAAACTGATTACATTTCATCTCAAGTTTGGGATAGATTATGTTCACACTGGATGGGTAGTCATTTTCACAAGAGATCATCAATAGTTCGATATAAAAGAGGGAGACAGGAGGTGACACATCGAGCTGGTAGTCATACATTCAGCACGCATAGGGAACATATGGTAAGTACCTTTTTTAAATAATTTATATAACTATAAATGTAAAATGTTTATTTTATATTCATATAGGCATCTGAACATCCCAATATTATAGAGTTTTACATTTAAATGATGATGTATAGGGATCCTGTCACGGGAGATATTCGAAGCTATCTCCAGCATCAAATTGTGGTCAGTATAATTTCTATTTTATTTTTAAAATTAACTATAAATAATATTTTAATTATTTTAATTTTAAATTGAAATTAAATGATTCAAATGAGATATTGACATCTCATACACAAACTGGGAGTCAGGATGAGACCAAGGATCTAGCCAATGCATCAATATTTAATGGGGCATCACGGATGTAGGCAACCGAGTATGCCTTTGAGAAATGCCCAGTTGTTGGTATCGGCTCTCGATTAACACTTGGGAGTTATTATGGAATTGTTTTGATGTATTCATGCAGCTCGGGAGAAGATTATGGAGAGTCATCATCATCTGCTGGACAGTTTCGGGAGCAGTTGTGAGCTCAGGGTTAGCTTATAGAGAGTGTGTAAAGGGAGTTGGAAGATCTTCATTGACAATAGCAACAGCAGGAAGAGATGCTTCGATGGTAGCAGTAGTAGCACCAGCAAATGATGAAGTACATGTGGCATGTGACTCATGGTTGAGGGATAGATTTCCCTCCTCCAGCTCCTCTAGATGACCCTCCCCATTAGTGAATTATTTACTTTTTTATGATAAACATTTGAGTGTAAAAAATTTTTATAATATTTTTATTATTCCATATATTTATATTTCTATATATTGTGTTTATTATATTATTGTGAAAATTGTTTTTTTATTATTTTAATAATATATTATTTACTATTTTTTATTATTATCTTATTTTTTTATTTTATTGTTATTATTATTTTTGTATATTATTGAAAATATTGTGTTTTCTAAAATTTTATTATTTGAATTATATTTATACTAATTTTATTAGTTTTTTTATTATTATTATTTTATTATTACTATTCTATTTTTTATTTTTTATTTTTTTTATTTTTTTATTTTTATTTGTTTTCTTTATTTATTTATTTTTATTATTATTATATTATTATTATTATTATTATTTGATATGTTATTATTATTATTATTTTATTATTTTATTATTACTATTTTTATTTTATTCTTTATTATTTTATTAAATTGTATTAATATTAATTTTTTTATTATTTTTTTAGTTATTTTAGTTTTCTGTGATGGGCCCATCGCGAAATGTTTTTTTAAAACCCAGATAAACTATGTGCGATGAGATATATTCTCATTGCAGATATCTTTATTTGTGATGGGTTGTCATAAAAAATGTATTTACGACGCCATTTTCATCGACAAAGCAATTGCGACGGGACCCCGTTGTAAATAATCTTTTGTGATGGGATCCTGTCACAATTTTCCTGTCACAAATTGTTTAATTTCTAGTTGTTCTTTATTAATACATGACTTCCCAAATGACTGTATAGTATTTCTCAAGGACCACAAATCACAATCCTCAATGTGTGGTTCTTCTCGATACAAGAAAGATGAATTGGGTCCTATGAAAGTTCTATGGTACTTTCCAATCATTCCACGGTTTAGGCATCTATATGGAAGTGAGGAGACTATAAGGCAATGGACGTGGCATGCAGATTCAAGAAATAAATATGGGAAACATCATAACCCAGTTGACTCTCATCCATGTAAGATAATTGATCATGGGTATCCAAAATTTTGATATGAGTCGGGTGACCTTCATCTTTTGTTATCTAGGTATAGAGTGAATCCTTTTGGTTTTCAAAGAAGCACTCAGAGTACATGTCTAATTATGTTCTAAAATTATAAATTTCCACCTTTTTTATGCATGAAATGAAAATACATCAGGTTATCAATGCTTATATTATGACTAAAACAACCGGATAATGATATTGATATTTATTTGGCTCCATTGAAAGAATATTTGAAATTATTGTGGGATTAAGGTTTTATGTTGTATAATGCTTATAGAAATAAAGATTTCACATTGAGAGACATAAAATTAAAGTAACTAAAGGGTGTCCTATTTATGAACAATGTACACAGTGAATTATATTGAAACATTCATCGATGACTATGTTTCTAGGACATCACAGATTTCTACCCTGAAGATATAAGTACCGATCTTGGATGACATCATTCGATCGAAGTTTAGAAGAATGTACAGAACCATCTCCACAAACACTTGATCAACTAATTGAGAATTTAAAATATGTGGGAATTTATTTTTTTAAACTGTTTTTGAAAAACCTTACACAAACTGGTTGGAAAAAGAGATCAGTTTTTTTGAATTACCAAAATGAAATTGTTTGTACATCAAAAATTTTCCTAATGTTATGCATGTTGAAAAAAATATGTGTGATATTGTAATTGGAACATTACTAAATACACCCAAAAAATAAAGTATGGAATTAAGGCTAGGTTGGATATGGTTGACAATGGAATATGGGAAGATTTGGTGCTAGTAAAGGATGAAAATTGAACTTTTCTTCCTCTAACCGCTTACACTCTTTCCAGGTAGGAGAGATATCAGTTTTTCAACTTATTTAATGACATAAAGTCTCCATAGGGGTATTCATAAAATATCAAGAATATTTTTTCAATGACTAATTTAAATTTAAAGGGTTTGAAATCACATGACATCCTTGTTTTGATGCAATATCTAATTCTTATAGCTTTAAGTTGCATTTTTTCCAAGAATTTCCATCTTACATTAACCAAAATCTGTTTCTTTTTCAAATCTATATGCAGCAAAGTTATAGACCTAATAAAATTAAGGACTATGGGAAATAAAATTTCCATCATATTATGTGAATTGGAAATGTTCTTCCCACCAACATTATTTGATATTTTGGTTCAATTGATGGTTCACTTGGTGAGAGAGATTTCACTATGCGGTCCTATACACTATAGATGGATGTACCCCATTGAACGATATATTAATATTTTGAAATGGTATGTTAAAAATATAATATGGATAGAGGGTTGTATTTTGGAGTGATATATTGTTGATGAAGTCATTTAATTATGTAATGACTACCTATCCATTGTGGAAAGCATTGGACTATTGAAATTTCATCACACTAGAAAGCTTGTGGGTGAAGGAATTTATGGAAGAGATGTTGTTACAATCAATATTAAAAATCATGAGTAGTACCACCTTTAAATTTTGTATAATAGTTTGGACGTTTCTGTAATAACCCAAACTTTTTAATAATATTTATTTTCTAAATTTTTGTGTTATTTTATACTCAATAAAACTATATCCTTTAATTAATGAGGTGAGTATAATTAAAATGAGACCATTGGGTTTTGATTTTTATATAACAATTGGTCCATATGACCATTGGAAATTGTACACATAACGTTATGATTATTGTTTATAAATACAAATGATTGTGGTTAATTAATATGGAAAGAATATTTAATGGTCTCATCCAGTAAACTCAGGTCGTATGAAGCCCATCTGTCAGAGCTTGGGAAAGAGGTAGAATCACTGTGCTTTGCTCTGGACCAATCCCAAGCTGAACTCCAACACGTTAAGCTCAAACAGAATAACTTATGAGAGAAGTTCAAGCTAATGGAAATCACCACTCGGGCAATGTTGTTTGAGCTGCCCCAAGATTTTATCACCATTGCACACCTTACGCTTAGGTCCTATGTAGGTGTTATAAGAGGATATGTAACAATCCCATAGTTACTTCGTGTAATCCTTTTGTATAAATAAAATTGTTATTTCTTATTATTGTAAAATTTATAAATTTAAAATATCAAGATAAATATAGGATGAATTTATAGAAGATCCATATTATTAATTAATATTGGAAAAAAGGTATTTTAAAATATTTTTTATAATTTAAATAATTAATAATGTGTTATGACTTTTAAAAAAAGGTCTTCTACAATTTTGATCAGTAAGAAATTTATATTCTAATAAGATCAATTTAATTTTTGCTGAATAGTAAATTATGAATAGTAATATTACCCTTTTGAATAGTAATGTGACCAATGGAATTGAAACCTCACTTAAGAAAGTATAAATATAATTTAGGCATATTGATTGATAATGTGATATAATAGAATAAGTAAATAATTATTTCCGAAATTATTAGTTATGTCTTAGTATTTTTTCGGTAAATAGTGATTTTAATTAAAAATTAAATATCTCATAATTAGAAAATTATTTTCATAAAATTGAGATCATTTTTTAATTCAGATCATCAATATTAGGTTAGGGTGAATTTATGAGATTTTTATAAAATATTTTATTTTTCATTGAATAGTAAAAAAATACAGTTTGAGTTTCGGTGTGTTTAATGCCATAATTAATGATGTAATAATGGTTTAATAATTCTTCTAGACTTTTTTATAGTAAAATATGTTTTTAGGTGTCCCATGTGGCCAAAACCATGGGAAAATACCATGGTCAAGCCCACGGTTTTTCAAAACCCGCTAATGAGGTGTCCCTTGGAAATTAATAAAATATTCTCTGACTTTTGTTATAAATATCATCTCACTATTTCATTACTTTCATTCCAAATTCATCTTCAATTAAACTCTAGTCTTTTAACTCCAAAGGAGTCCTCCTAAGGTTCTCTCGATCCCCCTAAAGTCCCAACCATTGAGTTTTTGAATTTTCTCTTCAAGGTAAGGGAACCTTTCACCCTCCTTTTTAGTCAACACTTATTTTTATGTTATGTCTTTGAATTTATAGTTTCATATGTTGGGTAATGATATTATGTATCCCTATTACTGTCCTTTTTATTTAAATATGATGAGATACCCTTTTTCTCTCATAAATTCATTTTCTGAGTTTTTAAGTGACGCCATTAAGATTCTGAATTTTCGTAAAAGAAATCACATCTTCTCTTTTCTTTCAAGTTTCTTTTTCATGAGATATGTCATTAAAATATCCATACCATGATCTTATTTACATTTTATTTTTTCCCTATATTGTATTATTAGTTATTTATTAGTTTTTTACCCTTTTCCCCTCTCTTTTTAATGTTTTCTAAAATCATGTTGTATAGTCGTTATGATGCATAATTTTCATCTCAAATCTCTCTCTTTTTCTCAAGAAATTTTCTTATTTTATTTATGTGAATACCCAAACCTATTTTGTTTCTAGGGTTATTCATAAATACATAAATATGATATATTTTATTCTAGAATTGACATATATAAAACCTTCATTCCCTTTCCATGGGTTATAAATGAGATAATGGTCTTGTTTTTAATAACTTTTTAAAACATCAAAATTTTAATATGAAACCCATTTATTTTATTCTATTTGGGTTATTTATGAAATGTTTTATTAATATCTATGTGTATCACATGAAAATAAAAACATATTAAAGGTGCCCCCTGATAGCTATCCAATGTATTGGGTAAAGAAATTAATCTCTAGAGATGACAAGTTTTATAATGCCTTGGTGAATAACCCTGGTAATTTTTATGACACCTTGAGGATGGACCTTGGTGATATGCTTATGAATGTATAAATTAAATGTTGTAGCCACGTTTTTAAGTTATAATTCAAGTTATTATTTCTATTATATTCATATTTATCATTCCTTTATGATATTCCTCATGTTCTTATTGATATCACTCAAGTTCACATGTAAACTGTTTCACTTGTTTTCCCTTACTGGGCCTTCTGCTCACCCTTTCCTTTGATGTATGTATCTAGGTTATGAGATAAAGTAAGTGTACTTAGGATTAACATTTCAAGAATTTTTTTGAGGGTCTAAAAATAATGTTATACACTTTCATATATTATGTACATTTTTTCAAGACACTAAAATTTAAATATCCTCGGTTTTTAAAATGAAATGAAAAGTTATATAATAAAAATGCGGGATACCATAGTTGGTATCAAAGGATGGTTTAGTTATTTCTGGAAATTAGGATATGAAAATTTTAGGAATAACCCTATAGAAATGTTTAAATATAAAAAATCATCCTGGATTTTGGTGAAATATTAAGTGATTTTCGAAAAAATAAATCCATGTATGGATAATAATAAGTGGATGTGGCTCTGGTAGAGATGTACCTAGAAGTGAAAACTCTGACAAGGAGTTTTGGGATTGACTTGGGGTATCCTAGTACACGACAACATGCCTTACTACACTCTTGGTTTGAAACTCCTAGGGGATATGTTTGGTTAATAACAATATTTTCATGAATCATTATGAAGGATTTATAGAGAAATTTAATTGTTGTTAAAGAAAAATATATTTAAGAATAAAGTTTTAAGGCATAAAAATAATTTATAGTTAAAAGATTTATAAATGAAATAATCTTCTAACTAAGGTTTTATTCTTTTATAAAATGGCTATAAATAGGAGGAATCATGCAAATGGTGACCACAATGGACCATGTACTGATGGCCCTCCGATGGAAGCTGGAATGGAAACATTCATGAGAATGATGAACCCACTGAATCAAGTTATGGGAAATAACTTGAATCAAGATGAGATATAAATCTCACTATGAATGGAACAACATTATGTTGAGTCTTTTATGTGTCAAAACCCACCAACCTTTAGTGGATCTACTGATCCATTGATTGCTGAACAGTGGATCAGCTCTATCGAGAAGGCCTTTTCTATGCTCCGCTGTTTAGAATAAGAGAAGGTCACCTTGGTTGTTTAACTCTTAGAGGGAGAAGCTAATCAGTGGTGGGAACTGATTAGAAACACAAGGCCAATAGTAGAGGTTGAATCTATGGAGTGGGAAGAGTTCAGATGTATCTTCTTCAATAGGTATATCACTCGTTCGATGGGAACAAAAATGGAGAAGGAGTTTCTAAAGCTGAAGCAAAAGGAGAATGAATCTATTGGAAGCTACGAGATGAACTTCAAAAGGATTTCCAGTTATACAGAAATATTTTTCATGGATCCTAATGGTAAGGTTAATATATTCTTTGGTGGACTAAGACCTTATTTGCAGAATAATCTATCCAACCAAGACAATGATATCTATGAGGAGATCGTGTGAAGTTCTATTAAAGTTGAACTAGATTTCAGTGATACGTAGTGGTCTCATAAATCCAATGAATAGAAGAGATAAATGGATCCAATATTAGGAAGGAGCTTTGATAAAGGATGAGGAGGAAAGAAAGTGCAATGTCCCACATGTATAAATGTGGGAAGAAGCATTCAGGGAACTACCTACTTAGGAGCAAGAAGTTCTACAAGTGTGTAAGAGATGGCCATATCATGTGGAATTATCTTAGTGAGGTGAAGCCTCAACTTACAAACACTAAAGATAATGGGAAAATGGTGCAGGCCCTACCTGAAGTCCAATTCTTCAAGTGTGGACAACTTGGTCACTTTTCCAATCAGTGTCCAAATCTTAGGGCAGTGGAGGGGAATCACCAGCAACCTCAGTATAGTACAAGGGAGAAATGTCGTGATTTTTCTATCATGACAGCTTATGTTGAAGCTCCAAATGATGTGGTGGTAGGTATTCTTGTTGTTATCTCAAATCTAGAAAATACTTTGTTTGATTCTGGTTCTACACATTCCATTATTTCCTCCAATTTTGTAAAGAGTTTAGAATCAACCCCTAAATTTATAAAAGTATAGTTATCGGTCAAGACTCTTGGTGGGATTATCCAAGCATAGTCAGTGTTTAGAAACTCTATTATTTACTTTATTGATCACAATATTATCGCAAATCTAGTATCCATTCCCATTATAAAATTCGACATTACACTAGGGATGTATTGGCTCTCAAAGTATAATTCTAAGAAAAAATATAGGAGTAAAGAAATATCAGTAGTCTTGAATGAAAAACCTACAGTTATCTTCCAAGGATATAAATATCAACTGGTTCTTTATCTATAAGAACCTCCTATATCCTTCTTTATGGAGTTGATCGGTGAAGAAAAATAAGGAAATGTGATTATAAGGATAGAAAATGTCACAATCATTCAAGAATACATTGAAGTATTTCCTAAGGAGATACCCATACCTCCCATAGAAAGAGAGATAGAGTTCTCTATTGAACTCATACCTAGATCACATTCAATATCAAAGACCCCGTATAGGATGGAAAATGTAGAGCTGGAGGAATTAAATAATCAACTCCAAGATATTTTGGAGAAGGGGTTTATCCAACTAAGTGTGTCTCCTTGGAGAGAACTTTTTCTCTTTTATATGAAGAATGATGGATTGATGCGGCTATGCATTGATTATAGAGAACTAAATGGGATCACAGTAAATAAAAAATACCCTCTTCCAAGAATTTATAACTAATTTAACCAAATTTGTGGGGCTCAATTCTTATCTAAGATTGATCTTCGATATGGTTATCATTAATTGAGGGTGAAAAGAGAATATATTCAAAAAACTTACTTCTGCTCAATATATGGGAATTATGAGTTTGTTTTTATGACCTTAGGATTGAATAATGTACCTTCTATTTTTATGGATTTGATGAATAGAGTCTTTAAGTACTACCTTGATAACATTTTGGTAGTTTTTATTGATGATATTATTATATATTTCAAAATTTTTGAGGAGCATGAGGATCATCTAAGGGTTATTTTGTAAACTCAATGCAAGGATAGGATTTTTGGAAAGTTCATCAAATGTGAATTTTGGTTAAATGAAGTTTCTTTCTTAGGGAACATTGTAACCAATGAAGGAATCAAAATTGACCCTAAAAATACAAAAGTTGTAGAGGAGTGGCCTTAGCCTACAACAATAATTGAGATTCGTAGTTTCCTTGTATTAACGGGATATTATAAGAGGTTTTTGAAAAAAAATTCATCACTTTCTAATCCATTAACCAAGTTAACTCGAAAAGGGGTCAAGTTTATCTGGTTAAAGGAGTGTGAAGAAATTTTCCAAGAGCTAAAGAAGAGATTGGTTACTACACTTGTGTTAACCTTTCCTTCAAGTGGAGAAGGATTCATTATTTTTAGCAATGCCTCTCTGAAAGGTCTTGGTTTAATCCTTAGAAAAATGAAAAGGTCATTGATTATGAATCTTGACAGTTGAAGAATCATGAGAAGAAATAACCTACGCATGATCTTGAGATAGATGCAGTTGTTTTTTCTATAAATATATGGAGGAACTATCTTTATGGGGATAAATGTGATATATACACAGACCATCAAAGTTTGAAGTATATTTTCACAGAAAAATAATTGAACAAGAGACAAAAGATATGGTTAGAACTTCTTAAAGACTATGATTGTTCAATTCATTATCATCCTAGAAGAGAAAATAAAGTCATTGATGCATTAAGTATGAAATACCCAATTTTTCTATCTATAATGATAATTCAAAGAGATAATTTGATCAATGACTTAGTAAAGTTGGAAATGGGAATTATAAGGTAAGGGACATCATTAACCCAATCCCAAATTATTTCTCAACCATCAATACTAGAAAGTATCAAGAAATCTCAGAAAGAAGATCCTTTATTATAGAATAAGTTTGAGGCTGTGAAGGATGAGAAGTTTCCAAAGTTCAATATTGATCAAGAAGGGGTACTAAAATTTCATACCAAACTATGTGTTCCATCTATTCTAGAAATAAAGAAGGAGCTTATGGATGAATCTCATAGCTCTGCTTTATATATACATCTTGGAATCACGAAAATGTATAGGGACCTTTGTGATCATTATTGGTGGGATAATATGAAAAGGTAGATTGCTGACTACACTACAAGGTTCCTGGTATGTCAACAAGTGAAGACAGAGAGACAACTTCCTAAAGGGATATTACAACCACTGCCCATAACAGCATGGAAGTGGGACAATATCACTATGAACTTTGTCACTGGTCTCCCAAGAACATCCAAGGGAAACAATGCAGTATGGGTTATAGTGGAACGTCTCACCAAGACTTCCCATTTTATCTCTATTCAGGAAGATTTATCTCTATATCAACTTGCTAGGATTTACGTGAATAAAGTTGTAAGGCTGCATGTAGTTCCACTTTCTATCATATCTGATCATGATCTAAGGTTCACATCAAGATTCTAAAGAATTATTCAACATGCTCTGTGTACCGAATTGAATTTTAGTACGGCCTATCAACCCCAAACTGATGTAAAATCTAAAAGGACTATTCAAACACTCGAGAAAATGTTGAGAACATGCTCAATGGAATTTAAAGGTGGATGAGATCAACATCTCCCATTAGTTGAGTTCTCTTACAATAATAGTTTCCACTCGAGTATTCAAATGGCACCCTATGAATATCTATATATGAAGAGATGTAGAAATCCTGCTTGTTGGGATGAAGATGGTAAGATAAATCTTCTTGGGCATGATCTTGTGCAAGAGATGATAGAAAAAGTCCTTGCCGTCCAGCAACACATTAATGCTGCTCAAAGTCAGCAAAAGATTTATATTGAAAACAATCAAAGGGACTTGGATTTTGATGTTGGTAAGAAATTATTTCTTCAAATCTCACCTTTTAAGAGATTTATGAGTTTTGGGAAGAAATTGAAGTTCATCCCTATGTATATTAGCCCCTATGAAATCCTTGATCGTATAGGAGAAGTGGCCTATCATCTTGCACTTCCTAAAAATATAGCACAAGTTCATGATGTCTTCCACATATTCCTCTTGATGAAGTACATACCCAACCCTTCACATGTATTAAATACAGAGGTTGAACAACTGAAACATGACCTCTCTTATGAGTAGCAGCTGATAGAGATCTTGAATCGTAGAGACAAGGTTCTAGGCAACAAGACTACCCACCTAGTTAAGGTGTTTTGGAGGAACCAAAAATGTGAAGAAGCCACGTGGGAACCAGAGGAGTCTATGAGGCAGAATTACCCACACCTTTTATCTTCTAAGGGTATGAGTTGAAATTTTAGGGATGAAATTTCATAAGGGGGGAGAATGTAACAACCCGAACTTTTGAATAATATTTGTTTCCTAAATTTTTGTGTTATTTTATACTCAACAAAACTATATCCTTTAATTAATGATGTGAGTATAATTAAAATGAGACCATTAGGTTTTGACTGTTATATGATTGTTGGTCAATATGACCGTTGGAAGCTATACTCTAAACGTTATGATTATTGTTTATAAATACAAATGATCATGGTTAATTAATATAGAAAGATGAGTCGACGGCCTCGTTCAGTAGACTCGGGCTATATGAATCCCACTTTTCAATGATTGGGAAGCAGGTAACATAAATGGGCTTTGCACTGGACCAAGCCCAAGCCGAACTCCAACACGTTAATCGTGAATGGAATCACTTACAGGAGAAGCTCAAGCTAATAGAAATCACCACTCGGGCAATGTTGTCTGAGCCACCCCAAGATTTTATCACCATTGCACACCTTACTCATAAGTCCTATACAGGTGTTATAAGGGGATATTTAACGAGGCCTTAGTTACTTTTTGTAATCCTTTTGTATAAATAAAATTGTTATTTATTATTATGGTTATATTTTTGAATTTAAAATATCAAGATAAATATAGGATGAATTTATAGAAGATCCATATTATTTATTAATATTGGGAAAAAGGTATTTTAAAATATTTTTTTATACTTTAAATAATTAATAATGTGAAATTATTTTCAAAAAAAGGTCTTCTACAGTTGTGATCGGTAATAAATTTAGATTCTAATAACATCAACTAAATTTTTGGTGAATAGTAAATTGTGAATAGTATTATTACCCTTATGAATAGTAATGTTTCCAATGTAATAGTAACCTCACTTAATGAAGTATAAATATAATTTAGGCATCTTGATTGGTAATGTGATATAATAGCATAAGTAAATAACTATTTTAGAAATTATTAGATAAGTATTAGTATTTTTTCGGGTAAATAGTGACTTTACTTAAAAATTAAATATATCATAATTAGAAAATTGTTTTCATAAAATGGAGTTCATTTTTTAATTCAGAGCATCTATATTAGGTTAGGGTCAATTTATGATATTTTTATAAAAAAATTTATTTTTCAGTGAATAGTAAAAAAATAAAGTTTTGAGTTTTGGTGTGTTTAATGACATCATTAATGATGTAATAATTATGGTCAGCTTTTGTACATTAAAATATGTTATTAGGTATCCCAATTGGCCAAAACCATGGAAAAATATCATGGTCAAGCCCATGGTTTTTCAAATACCACTAATGGGGTGTCCCTTAGAAATTAATAAAATATTCCCTCACTTTTTCTGTAAACACCATCTCATTCCTTCATTAATTTCATTAAAAATTCATCCTCAATAAATCTCTGGTCTTTTTACCACCCAATTATTCTTACCTAGATTCCCTCATTCTCCCCAAGGTCTCAACCTTCTATTTTTGAAGTTACTATTCAAGGTAAGGGAACCTTTCACCCTCCTTTTTAGTAACACTTCTTTTATGTTATGTCTATGAATTTATATTTTTATATGTTGGGGTATGATATTATGTATGCCTATTAATATACTTTTTAATTCCATATGAATATATACCCTTTTTTCTCTCATCAATTCATTTTCTAAACTTTTAAGTGACATCGTTAGGCTGCCGAAGTTTCATAAAATAAATCGCATCTTTTCTTTTCTTTCAAGTTTCCTTTTCATGTGGTATGTCATTAAAATATCCATATCATGACCATATTTACATTTTATTCTATCCCTATACTATATTATGAGTTATTTATTAGTGGGTTACCCTTTTACTCTCTCTTTTTAATGTTTTATAAAACCATGTTGTATAATCGTTATACTGTAGAATTCTCGTCTCAAAATCTCTCTTTTCCTCAAGAAATTATATTATTTTATTTATGCGAATACCCAAACCAATTTCATTTTATGGGGTGTTCATAAATACATACAAATTATATATTTGATTTTGTAATTTAAATATATAAAACCTTGATTCCCTTTCTTTGGATTATGAATGACATAAAGATCTTGTTTTTAAGCACTTTTTAAAACATCACAATTTTGTTATGAAACTCATTTATTTTATTCTCTTTGGGTTATTTATGAAATGTTTGATTAATATATATGTGGATAACATTAAAATAAATACATATTGAAGATGTTCCATGATATCACTCCAATGCATTGGGTAAATAAATTAATCTCTAGAGATGACAAGTTTTATTATGCCTTGGTGAATAACCATGGTAATTTTTATGACACCTTGGGGATGGACCTTGGTGATATACTTATGAATGTCTAAATTAAATGTTGTAGCCACATTTTCAAGTTATTATTCAATTTATTATTTCTATGATATGCCTATTTTTCATTACTTTATGATACTCCTCATGTTATTATTGATATTGCTCAAGTTTACATGTAAACTGCTTCACTTGTTTTCCCTTACTAGGACTTCTGCTCACCCTTTCCATTGATGTAAGTCTCCAGGTTGTGAGATGATGTAAGTGTACTTAGGATTAACTTTTTAATATATTTTCATGTATATTAAAATAATTTTATATTTTTTCATGTATTATGAACCTTTTTTCCAAGATACTAGACTTTAAAGATCCGCTATTTTTAAAATGAAATGAAAAGTTTTTGTAATAAAAAAGGAAGGATACCATAGTTTCCCCATATGTTGAAACCCCTAAAGAAATTATTAGTAATTTGAATACATCAAGGAATTAAAGTTGGATATTAAATTCACATAATCAAAAATTTATATAATTGTTTGAGACCTTATTTTTCATGAGTCAGATGAAAATATAGATTCATCTTTAGAATTAATTTGATGGCTAGCTATAGTAACAAGTGTGTGTGTATATGTGTGTATTATCTTACAATGGTTATATAATTAATGTTTATAAGTTATGTAAAAATAAACATGATGAAGGTAGTACCATTAAAAATAGAAGAGTCATAATTGTGGATAAATTTATTCATGTTTCTGGTACTAAGGAAAGAAATCCAATTTATGCGAATATTTCATACTTTTGAATCATCAAAAAAATGGGGGTTATATTATAAAACATTCCAAGTGTTGATTTTTCAATACAAGTGGGTTGATAATAGGGGTTCTATTAAAATCGATGAATTGGGATACATGAAAATATATTTCAGTAAATTAGGGTACAAATAAGAACCATTTATATTGGCATCATAGATAGTACAAGTATTTTATATTTCAGATCCCACAAATCGAAAGTGTCCAATTGTTCTGTTATCAACCAAAACCACTAAAGGTCCTCATGAAAATTAAACTTAGGATTCCCCTTTAATTGGGAGTTAATAATCATTTCATATTTATCCCAATGTCTAAAAGTTTTTTTATGTCAGGATAGATCATAATTAATGGATTTTGATACTTGATAGAGGGGTTAAATTCCTTCATCCTTTAAAAAAGAGTTCAATAATCATGTTATATCTTTTGTAATATACATTGTGTTACCACATGTTATTATCTATTCACTACTTTATTTATGTAATACAAATTAAATTTTAAACCCCATATATATATAATGACTTCTACACATGATAGTGCTCCCAATCCTGATGAACAACAGGTCTCATAACCTACTATTTCTTTCAGTGCAAAGAAACAATGACCTTTTTCATGTGTCGATTCTCCCAATCAGAAGGAAAAATAAGTTTATCAACCTATTGTTTCTCCCATTATAGTGGTGAAAAAACCTTATGAACATCATGATGCTACTGATCCAATGGAAACACATATTGATGATGTGGAATCCAAAGAAATGGTAGGTGATAAAGGACCAATGATGCAGAAAAAATAGGAGCATAGTAGTGTGATTATTTTAGCAAAAATAATTAATTTTAAAATAAAAGGAATTAAATTTAAGGTCATATGGAATGTGTGGGGCTATCATGTTAACCCTAATAAGGATATGTTCAATAGTTACATTGGAATCATTACTCAACAATGCATGCGGATTGATTTAGATTCGTGAAACCATGTTTTACCAATGATTAAAGAACTAATGTGGGGACATATTATTATGACATTATGAAATCGTTTATTTATTTTACTAAAAAATAAAATAATGAAACATCGACTTACTCTATATCATATTTTTTACAGTTCATTTATAGTAGAGTAATCCCATAAGAAATATGTATTAATTCTTGTTGTGGTTATTCATGGAGGCATTCGCTCAATTCTAAAAAGTTTTCATCTTAAATATAATAAAGGGAAAATAAAACCTCACCCACTGCTTATGTATGAACACCTGATAAGCTAAGAATCATGAGATTTGTTTAATAGAAATCAATAAGAGATGTATTTTCAGGTACATTGTGGCAATACGTGTATTATCACTTTGAGAATTTTTTATTTATGAGATAAAAACTGAGTGCTAAAAATATGGAATGGGAATAAAAACCAATATACCTCTACCATAAAGTAATAATAGGGCATTCTTCACTTGAAAAAAAAAATTATACATATTTTAAATCTACCATAATACTTTTATGTGACATAAAACAATGGAATAATTATGTTCCTCTATTTATCTGCAGATTGATGAATCCAAATCCAAAGACACTTCCATTCCATATCATGTATTATAGAAGGAGTTATGTGTAAATAAATATGGGATACTAGTAGATTAAAATACACAAAAATTGTGGTAAACATGTATAAGTATTACATAATAAAAAAATTACTTTACATCACTATTACATAACAATGAATACTTATTTTACTATATTTTCAATATGATATAGTCACAAGAATCATTAACCCCTATATCGGATGAACACCTACTGTCAGTGGACTTGAGGTGGATGAAATGGTATGGTCGTGTCAGAGGTTAAGGTTTTGGGGTGACACCCCAAACATATTTTTAGAAAAAAACAATATGATGATAAATATAAAGAAATGGAAGAGATAAAAAAATATTATCTTCTCTTTAAGAAAAATTTAATTGGAAGACTAATTAACTGGAAACTGTTATGGGGGGGAGAAAAGAGAGGAAACAACTTAAGAACAACCCATGTGTAAAGAACCCACCACCCCCCACTAGCTTTGAGACAAGACATTCCCTAAAAGAGATATCTTAGTTGAGGTAATAAAAATTATAATAATTGTTTCTGTGAAATGTGAATTAGAAAATCAATGATACCTTTCCAATACAGATATTTTACAAGGTGAAAATAACTGTGATTTATATCTATCAACACCCACGCGTCAGCTTTTAGTGAGGAATAAGGTGTTAAATATACAAGACGATCATCTACACAATATACCACTTCTAACAGGTCATGTGAGAGTGGATATTAGCATAGATCATGAGTTGAGCACTAAGAAACATGTTCTAATTGATGGTGAGTATATTTATACAGTTTTACAAGTTGTTAAAACATTCATCGCATGTCCTTAAGATCTTGTAAAAACACATGTTGACAAGGAGGTATTCATTTCCAATTTATTTGTCAGGATAAAGATTTAGTAATTAATGAAAAAAGGTATGAACCGATGAATGTTATTATAGAAGAATAAAGGGAAGGGGTGGAATGAAAGGTTAACTCAAAACCATATAAATGATCAACCAACTTATCATAAAGAACTTCCAAAATCACCTTTACACCACTTGTTCAATATCTTCATTTACTAACATCGAAGGTTCATGTAGATACAAAGTTAAAAAATGTAACGCCCTGATCCTAGTTACCCAGAGTTGGTTCATTATTATATAACATTGGCATGATCACAAGGGATAAAATCCTGAAATACTGAGCATTTTTGTAGCCTTGTAAGTACTAGAAACAAACATCAGTTTTACATTACATTATGAAATGAAAAAAACATTGTGTCTCCTTTTAACACATTCATTTCCCTTATATTGTCCCCGCAGGTTAGTTATAATATACTTCTTCACATCCTGGTAAAAATAAAATATAAAAAGGGGTGATCTAAGGTGCTTAGTAAGGATAACAATATAGCGGAAACTTTCATAAATAAGCATAAACATTTAATGCAATGTATAATACTAAAACAAAAGACTTTTAAACAAAAACATTAGAATAATATGGAAAATGATAAATCAAATAATTCCATTTACTTATTCACATGGATATTCTACTAGTCAAATAATCACATGTAATATCAATAGCCAATTTCATAATGATGGAATACATAATGTCAGACATCATAACCACATAGTCAAGGCATCATTCCAAGAATAAAAATAATATTTTTTCAAGGCCTTGGGCCAAGAAAGTAGTTTTTCTCATGAGACCTAACGATGCATCAATAAGCTATAGCAGGCTCCACCCTTCACTTACTAGTCCAATGCATTTCTCATATGAAAAGGCTAAAACATAATATAAACATTTGTATTAAAAGTAGCATATGAAATGACAATAATTTATCCATAAACCCTGAATGGTATGAAAATAACACATCCATAGTCAAACATATCACAAAACCTTCAAAACAATATGGAAGATTGAATCATAATAAATAAACTTCATACAAGTGTAAAATCCATAAAATGATGTTGATATAGATGAAATCAAAACTATTTGAGAGAAATATCTCTTTTATTTTGAAATCATTTGAAAGTCACATAATAGTAAAAGAAACATTTATTTTGAAAATATTCTTATAATATTGTAAGTTAAGCTTCAAAGGTGTTATAATAATAGAAAATAGCTAGACCCAATGATGTTATTAATATTTTTATGACTTATTATTTACTCCCTTTTCTTATTTTATATTAAATGTGCATAATTTGTGTGAAATATTAATGTTTTATTATTAAGTATAATTTTTGAGCATTTTTACAAGTAGTCTAATTGGGTCAGTTTAATGTTTTAAACATAACTATCCCTATACTGATCAAAATTGTGTGGTTATTGTATTTTTGGATTCTCCTTTTAATATACAACATTTCATTAGAAGGTACCATCATCCAATTCATCCATTTGAAGGGTCATATGGTCCTCACAAACAAGACCAAAGAATCTGTGAACAAACTCGACCAGCCATGAAGATTGATTTACTGGGCTCAATCCAGAAGTTAAAAAACATTTACTCTCCACCATAATTCGTGGGACACTATATGTCATATTGGATAAAAATTTCAAGGTCCAAATCCAAGTACAAAGGGCCCAAATGAAGTTTTGAAGTCCAACCCACCATTCTGGCCAAGAATTAAAATCAGTATAGTATGCATGACATATCTCATGATGTAAGCATCATATCGATCTGATCTTTTGCATTGTGAAAGAGGCGATATAGGTGGAAGACTTTTTGGAAGAACCCGTTCAGATTTGAAGGCATATTCATATTCAAAAACCCTTTCACATTCTGGACTTCAAAAAGGCTGGATTGAAATGGACAGTTTTACTTTGTTTACTCAACCGGCCATAACCTTTGATCATTATGTCCACATGACTCCAAATTTTGAGAGTAGTCGTACAACGTTATTATATACAACTTTGAAGAAGGATATTACTCGAGAATCGGCTGTCTTGATTTCCATATCTGCGAGCCAATTGGAGGGGTATTTCTAGAATGTAAACATTCCACCACCTTGGGTTATAAATACATCCCCTCCTCTCCATTCAAAAGGGTTGTCATTTCAGAAGAGAGGAGAACATATTGGCATGACCAAGGCCTTGAAAAAGGCTTGGGAGGATCTTCCATACTCATGTTTTCACTTGATAGACCTTTCCTCCTCTCTTTGTTTTCACTTAATTTCGTGTTCTTTGTTTTTGTAATTTTGTAAGTCTCTTTCTCTGTAATTCTGTTTTAATGCAAGTTACTTATTCAATATCTCTTATTCTCATCCACCTTATGTAGTTTAATATTTATGTTCTTAAAATAGTTTAAATTCAGTTGAATCCCCTTCCCTTCTTCTGCTTCCTCATTCAATTGAAAATCCATTTTTTTAATTTTCTTCATCGTTTGTGTGTGTGTTCGGCGCACTACTCTTATCTTATCCCTTTATTTTTCTTATCTTTATAATTCATCACCATAATCATTATAACCAGATTAGTAATCATTTTAATGGCTGGGTAAATCTTTAATTTGGGTGAGTTATAATTTAGGTATGTTAAGTGATTGAGAGCTTTTGCTCGACGAATGTTCTTTAAATTAATATTGTGTATGTTGAACTTTATATGTCATGGATTAATGACATGTTTTGTTTAATATGTGGATTCCATGGATTATTGGAACCAAAAATACACTACCATAAACAAGTAATGGTAATGATTAGAAACTTAAGTTAAGTTACGGCTTGGATTAAAGCTTTAACACATGGGAATTCCGATCAAAATCATCTTGTGACATGGGTGTTAATTTAATGCAATATAAAGCAAAGCTCAAGGATATAACAAGATTAACTACCTAATGATGAACTCACTCCAATATTTATAAATTTTTTAAATAAAACATCATACATAAATTATTTCATAAGCTCTGCAAACAAACACCCCAATCAGAATACAATTAACTAAAAACAAACGACTATTACAATGTATCATCGCCAAGGATTCGACTCGAGTGCTGCTATACACATTAGCAGAGCACCGTAACCTTGACCGGTCGATAGGTGAAAATCGGCCGTGCATTTCAAATGGCATCATTTCCAGGGATGGTGCTTTAATTAGTCATTAGTTTCTAGTTATTAAAAAAACACAAAAAAAAATTGAAAAAAATTGAAAAAAACACCAAGAAAAATCCGTCTTTCCATAAAAATCATAAACGGAAAAAAAAATACAAAGAAAACCCCATCTTCCTCTTTATTACAACATCTCTCTGAATTCCCTGTAGCCTTCCAAAAAATCCCTCAGATTTGTTTGACCCTGAAATTGAGCGAACACTTCACCAAATTAGGAGGAACATAAGAGATAATCAAATAATTAAAGAACCAGTCCTTGTCCAACCAATTGAATTAGATATGGCCAATCCTAGGGAACAAACACTTAAAGAACTTGATGCCCCTGATATGAATTACCAACATCTTGGTATTCAATATCCAAACATACAGGCTGAATTCGAACTCAAGTCGGGTTTCATTCATCTTCTTCCTCATTTCCACGGGCTAGCCGGTGAAGATCCACATCTCCACCTTAAAGAGTTCCAAGTGGTGTGCTCTACCATGAAGCCTCAAGGGGTTTTTGAGGAACAAATAAAACTCTGAGCATTCCCTTTCTCTCTAGCTGACACTACTAAGTCATGGCTCTACTAACTTACTCCTGGTTCCATAACTACATGGAATGACATGAAGCGACTATTCTTAGAGAAATTCTTTCCTGCTTCTCGTACTGCTTCTATCCGAAAGGAAATAAGTGGTATTCATCAGTTCCCAAGTGAATCACTCCATGAGTACTGGGAGAGGTTCAAAAAGCTTGTGTAAACCTACCCACATCACCAAATCCCTGACCAAATCTCGATCCAATACTTATATGAGGTGTTATTGGCTATGGATAGAACTCTCATAGATGCCGCAAGTGGTGGTGCTCTTGTTGATAAAACTCCTATAGCTGCAAGAGATCTCATAAGTAACATGGCTGCAAACACACAAAAATTCCATACTCAAGAAAATGCTCAAGTCAAACAAGCCCAAGATAATCAATCAATTGTGTTGAACAAGATAACCGAGTGGATGAGTGAACTAACAGGTCTTGTGAGACAGCTAGTTGTGGCTACCAAATCCCCAACCTCGTCTTCTTCGCAATCAATGTTTCCTGGACCTGTCAAAAATTGTGGAATCTGCAACTCTCCATCTCATCCAACTGACACATGTCCACAACTTCAAGAGGATCAATCTAATTCATCAGGAACAATGGAGCTCAATGCATCATATGCTCAGCAGAACACCAATCCTAAACTATCAGGTCAGTCTGTTAGAAACTTCAACCAACCTCACTCTGAGCCATTCTCTTCTTCATATAACCAAGGCCTGAGGTATGGTAATCTCATCTCTCATCCCCCTCAATTACCTCCTCAAAACCCAAACCAATTTCAATATAGTGAAGGTGTTGGTAACTTCTAACAACCTTATCCTTTTTTCCCTCAACCTCAAAGGATCAATCCTCATATTCCTCCTCTCGGATTCCACTATCCTAGTGATCCTTCCCAATTCCCAAACCAATTCAATCGATTTCCCAAGAACCAAAATCAAGGAAATCCCAATCCAGGATAAGCCTCTTCTTCCAAGAAACCATGGGAAAGTTATGTTGAAGATCTCGCCTCCTTCACCCGTTCTAGTCTTAATAACATTGAAACTCAAATAGGTCAACTTGCATCCCACCTGAGCCAGCAACAACAATCAAATTCTTCCCAACTCCCAACTCAACCATTACCCAACCCCAAGGGTAATGTAAGTGCAATTTCACTTAGATCAGGAAAGCAACTTTCTATGCCTCAAGATAAATCCTCAAACCCTCCTTTGAATGTTGACCTAGAAAATGAAAAGAAAAAGAAAATTGAAAAGAAATATAAATCCATTCCATAAAATCCTTCCATTCCACTTAGGGACCCAATTCCTTTTCCTCAAGCTGTTTCTAAGACAAGGAAGTCCTTTGAACCTATTCCTGAAATGCTTGACATGTTTAGATGAGTTGAAGTCAACATTCCCCATTAGATGCCATAAAACAAATTCCTAAGTATGCCAAGTTTCTCAAGCAGTTGTCTACCCACAAGAGACAACTTAGGACCTTTGAAAATGTTTCCACCCAGCAGTCCATACCCATTAAGTGCAATGATCCAGGTACCTTTACATTTCCATGCCAAATTGGAAGTTCCAACTTTGATGATGCACTCATAGACCTAGGAGCCTCAATTAATGTCATGACCAAATCCATATTCTCCAACCTTGGTCTAGGTCCCTTGCACCCAACGGGTGTTTTCATTCAGTTATCCAATCGAAGCATATCCAGTCCTGAGGGAATAATTGAGGATGTCCTTGTTCGAGTTAATGATCTTATCTTTCCTGCTGATTTCTACGTCCTTGACATGGAAGGTGAGACGAACTCTTCTCGATCTCCCCTAATTCTAGGAAGACCATTCCTCATGACTGCGAGAACCAAGATTGATGTCCATTCAGGCATCTTATACATGGAATTCGGTGACCAACTAGTCAAGTTTGACATTTTCCAAGCCATGCGATACCCATCTGAGGACCACTCTGCATTCTCAATCCATGATTCTGAGGACACTTCTAAGAGTCAATTGAACCCCATTCCATCATGTTCATCCTGTTCTGATGACAAAGGATCTTGTGAAATCTTCCCCATGATTAACCAAGTCAAAAATGGTGAAGTTGATGTGGACCTCTCATTCATAGACTCCATAAATCTAGAAGAACTTGAAAACTCTCTTGAATCCCACATCAACTCTGATATCTACTGCTCCACCTTGGACAGTATTAAGGAGAATGAATTTGAAGCTCTCCCTTCATCCATTCCTGAGATGTCTAACCCACAAATAAGAGATGATACTGATCTAAAACCTCTTCTTGAACACCTGAAATATGCATTCCTCTTCAATGATCACTCATATCCTATCATTATCTCTACCACACTTACTGAAACTGAGGAGTCCAAACTTGTTCAAGTGTTAGAGGAAAACAAAAAGGCCTTAGGTTGGACCCTAGATGACATACAAGGAATCAACCCTTCCCTTTTCATGCATCACATCCATCTTGAGGAATAATCCAAACCAATTAGACAACCACAAAGATGACTCAATCCACTCATCCTTTAGGTAGTTAAGGAAGAGATCACCAAGCTTCTTCAAGCTAGTATTATCTACCCAATCTCTGATAGTGAATGGGTTAGTCTAATTCAACTTGTACCTAAGAAGGGTGGGATAACTGTTGTCACAAATGAACATGGAGAGGTAGTCACAACTCGAGTGAAGAACAAATGGTGTGTGTGCATTGACTATAGGAAATTGAATGTTGAAACCCGAAAAGATCACTATCCTCTTCCATTCCTTGATCAAATGCTAGAAATATTGGCCGGAAAGTCACACTATTGCTTTCTTGATGGATACACCGGCTATTTTCAAATCCCAATCTCACCTTAGGACCAAGAAAAGACTACATTCACATGCCCCTTTGGAACATATGCATATAGAAGAATGACTTTTGGACTTTTCAATGCTCCTGCAACATTCCAGAGGTGTATGATGAGAATCTTTTCATAATTCATTGAACACTACATGGAAGTCTTCATGGATGACTTCACCATTTATGGTGAGTCATTTCAATATTGTTTCCACTCACTCTCTCTAGTCCTTCAAAAGTGTGTCAAGTGTAACCTTGTGTTAAATTTTGAAAAATGTCACTTCATGGTTGCAAATGGGATTGTTCTAGGGCACATAGTTTCAAAAGATGGTATTGAAGTCGATCCTGCCAAAATTGAAGTGATCCAATCACTTCCTGAACCCAAATTTGTTCGAGACATCCATTCATTTCTCAGTCATGCTGGTTTCTATCAGAGATTCATCCATAACTTCAGTAAAATTTCCCTCCCACTCACTCGTTTTCTCCAAAATGATGTCACTTTCCATTTCGATGAGGTTTGCAAGAGAGCCTTTGTTGAACTCAAAACTGCTCTAACATCCACCCCAATAATCCAACCCCCAGATTGGTCCTTACCCTTTGAGTTAATGTTTGATGCTTCTGATAGAGCTGTTGGGGCTGTTCTTGGTCAAAGAAGAGAAATAATTCCCCATGTCATCTATTATGCCTCAAAAACATTGGATGAAACTCAATCTCACTACACTTTCCCTGAAAAGGAACTTCTAGCAGTGGTTTTTGCCTTAGATAAATTCTGATCCTATCTCTTAGGTGCCAAAATCATCATCTTCACAGACCATTCTGCTATAAAGTTCTTACTCAAGAAAAGTGATTCCAAACCGAGGCTAATAAGATGGATCCTAATGCTCTAAGAATTTGACCTTGAAATAAAAGATAGACCAGGAAAAGAAAACCCTGTGGCTGATCACTTGAGTAAAATTTCTAATTCTTCACAATCTGAAATCATCGATCCTGAATTCCCCACTGAGCACCTTTCATCTCTCACTCCAAAAATACCATGGTATGCCCCAATTGTAAATTAATTCGTTTTTGGTGTTTTTCCTGAAAATTTTTCAAAAGAAAAAAAATGAAGTTGAAAAGTGATTCAAAATACTATTTTTGGGATGAAAATAAACTTTGGAAAACCGGGGAAGACATGGCAATTAGGAGATGTGTTGACGAAAATGAGCATTCCTCCATCTTATAATTCTGTCACTCACTTCCCGGAGGTGGCCACTTTGGACCACAAAGGACCTCCCGAAAGGTCCTAGACTCTGGATTCTTCTATCCTTCACTATTCAAGGACTCACATGAGTTCTGTCAATCATGTCCCACTTGCCAAAAGTTCGTCACAGTATCCAAAAGAAATTAAATTCCCCAAAATCCTTTAATCTTTTGTGAAATCTTCGATGTTTGGAGCATCGATTTCATGGGACCATTTGCCCCTTCCAATGGATTCTCATACATTCTTCTTGCGGTCGATTATGTTTCAAGGTTGGTTGAGGCCAAACCCACTAGGAAGGATGATGCTCATACTGTTAGTGAGTTCCTAAAGACCCACATCTTCCAAAGATTTGGCACACCATGTGCCTTGATCAGTGACTTAGGAACCCATTTTTGTAATAGAACCATGGAAGCTCTTCTGAAAAAGAATGGGGTTGTACATAAAACTTCAACTGCATATCACCCTCAAAAAAATGGCATGGTTGAACTCTCTAATAGAGAAGTGAAAAGGGTTCTTGAGGGAATTGTTAAGCCCACCAGAAAAGACTGGCCTAAGAGACTTGGTGAAGCTCTTTGGGATTATCGAACTACCTATAAAACACCCATTGGGATGTCTCCTTTTAGGCTAGTTTTTGGTAAAGCATGTCACTTACCAATTGAAATCCAACATTAGTCTTTTTGGGCTGTGAAAACCTGTAATTTTGATTGTGAAAAATCTGGTGAAGAAAGATTGTTTCAATTGGCTGAACTGGAGGAGCTTCAACTTGAATCCTATGAGAATTCCAATCTGTACAAAGAGAAGGCTAAGGTACTCCATGACAAACACATCCTGAGAAATGTATTTCATGAAGGTGAAAAGGTAATGCTCTTCAATTCTCGATTTTAGCTTCACCCAGGTAAGCTTAATTCTTGTTGGGAAAGTCCTTTTGTTATTACTAATGTTTACCCATTTGGTGCAGTGCAAGTCCAAGACCCCTCTTCCAAAAGGACATTAACAGTTAATGTACATCGGTTAAAGCATCACCATGAAAGGATGCACAATTCTGGATCAACATCGACTTCCACTGGCTCCCCAACTTCTCTAGTCAACCTACCACTAGATGGAGAAGGCAACCCACCAAATCTAAACCAGGGGGCACCTCTTTCCCTTTAACTCTCTCTATATCTTCCTCTCTCTACCTCTTTCTTCTTCTTCCTCTCTCTTTCATTTTTTTTACCACTTTCTTTTTCAAAACCTTTATTTTTCACTTTCTCTTTTTTGTGGGTGTATCTTTACAAAATTAAATACCTAAAAAACAAAAAAAAAACCAAAAAAAAATCACTTAAAAAAATACAAAAAAATTATAAGTCATTCTTACTCACCATCAAGTTTTGAAATTTTGTACAACCATTTTGGGGAGTTAACAGACATGTTTTCATCTCAAAAATTTTATATTTTCATTATGACTTTGGATAAATAATTTTGTGTCAAAACCAATACATTTTGAATGCTCAATTTTTGATTTGGAAAATGATTTCCCCCAATCATGAGAACAAAAATTTGCTTTCATGCCAAGGCCACCTATGGACATCTTCTCAAAATGTGTGTTTTAACCCCCATTTGTGAGTCTTGAGTTTGTAGACCTTCGATCTGAATTTCCTACCTTAGTGTGTATTAATATGATATAGGCATTTTCTGATCCACATGAGAATCACAATAGCCAAATAGCCTCCCATTTCCCTTACATTAATCCTCCTTTTGAAAGCCCCTTCAAGCCTATGAAAACCTTTTCTTTGATATCCACATTACAAGACCAATACCTTATCCCACCCAATATCAACATGGATTTTCATTGCATAAGTTTTTAAAATTTAAGTGTGGTGGGGAATGGATTTCATTTTTGGGTATCATTTCATTACTTTTTGGTGTGTTATCATATGTTTGACGGAAATAATCCATTTTAGTGTGGGGGGGAGGTTGTCATTCAGTGGGATGTGGGAATGTATTATACAAATGATATTGAAAAATTGTCAAAAATAATTCAAAAAAAATGAAGAAAAAAATGAAAAAAATGGGTTGTGTCTTAGGTAGGTCAAAAATCACTCTTCCTCAACCTTTTATCTTGTTATAACTATTACAATTAGTGTAGTGAGGAGATCAATCATGGGTTGGGTTATGAGTGTGAGATCTTTTCCAAGTTCAACTTCCGAAAAAACAAAGGAAAAAAAGGAGAAAAAAAGAACACTTGCATTATATTCTTATTAGGAGAGGTTCTGTGTTTTGTAAATATTTCATCTTCTCATTACCTTAATATTTTATTCCTCTATTGTGTATTTCTTCTCACAATCATTCTCTTGTAAATATGTGTTTTCATTTCCTTCCATGTTTTATTTCAAAAAAAATGTGCATTGCTTTTTCTATGTTGGTATTTTAACCCTCTTATTCTCTCTCTTGGACATTATATTCCTACCGTGACATAGCCACAGAAAAACCCATTAAAAATACCTCTTGATTGTTGTTCACTTTGGATAGGTATTGTAAGCTGAGAGATATTTTCAAACTCTAAGATTTTCACTTTTGGTTGGTGAAAGAGTGAACCTCCACAAATAAATTTTATCATCTTGAGAGGTGTGAGTTTTGAGTGTCCACATTTTCCATTTCTAAATTTGAGCATGAAAAAATGAATTAGTTTTGGAACATTGTTTCTGTAAAAACTTGTGGGGGATTTCAAAATGGATGAGTGAAATAGTCTAAACCTCCCCTGATTGGAGAAAACAAAATTTTAATATTTGTTGGTGAGTAAAAATGATTTTGTCATGTTTTTATATTTGTTGCACATGAGGACATGCACAAAACTAAGTGTGGGGGATTTTATGTTATTAATATTTTCATGACTTATTATATACTCCCTTTACTTATTTTATATGAAATGTTCATAATTTGTGTGATATATTAATGTTTTAATATTAAGTATAATTTTTGACCATTTTTAGAAGTAGTCCAATTGAGTCAGTTTATTGTTTTAATAATAAATATCACTATAATGATCCAAATTGTGTGGTTATTGTTTTTTAGGATTCTCCTTTCAATATAAAACATTTCATTAGAAGGTACCATGAGCCAATTCTTCCATTTGAAGGGTCATATGGTCCTCACAAACAAGACCAAAGAATCTATGAACAAACTGGACCAGCCTTAAAAATTGATTTACTGGGCTCAATCCAGAATTTAAAAAACATTAACCCTCCACCATAATTCGGGGGACACTACATTTCATATTGGATAAAAATTTCAAGGCCCAACTCCAAGTACAAGGGGCCCAAATGAAGCTTTGAAGTCCAGCCCACCATTATGGCTGAGAATTAAAATCAGTATAGTATGAATGACATATCTCATGATGTAAGCATCAAATAGAGCTGATATTTTTCATTGTGAAAGATGAGATCAAGTCGGAAGACTTTGTTGAATAACCCATTTAGATTTGAAGGCATCTTCATATTCAAAAACCCTTTCACATTCTGGACTTCAAAAAGACTGGATTGAAATGGACAGTTTTACTTTGTTTAATCCATCGACCATAACTTTTGATCCTTAAGTCAAAATGACTCCAAATGTTGATAGTAGTCGTACAACGTTATTATCTACAACTTTTAAGAAGGATATGGCTCGAGATTTTTCTTTCTTTATGTCCATATCTGCGATCTAAGTGGAGGGGTATTTCTGGAATGTAAACAGTCCACCACCATGGGCTATAAATACATCCCCTCCTCTCCTTTCAAAAGGGTTGGAATTTCAAAAGAGAGGAGAACATATTGGCATGACCAAGGCCTTGAGAAAGGCTTGGGATGATCTTCCATACTCAAGTTTTCACTTGAGAGACCTTTCCTCCTCTCTTTGTTTTCACTTAATTTCGTGTTCTTCGTTTTTGTAATTTTGTAAGTCTCTTTCTTTGTAATTTTGTTTTAATGCAAGTTACTTATTCAATATCTCTTATTCTCATCCACCTTCTGTAGTTTAATATTTATATTCTTAAAATAGTTTAAATTCAGTTGAATCCCCTACCCTTCTTCTTCTTCCTCATTCAATCAAAAATCCATTTTTTTAATTTTCTTCATCGTTTGTGTGTGTGTTTGGCGAACTAATCTTATATTGTCCGTTTATTTTTATTCTCTTTATAATTCATCACCATAATCATTATTAACAGATTAGTAATAATTTTAATGGATGGTTAAATCTTTAATTAGGGTGAGTTATAATTTAGGTATGTTAAGTTATTGAGAGCTTTTGCTCGACGAATGTTCTTTAAATTAATATTGTGTATGTTGAACTTTATATGTCATTGATTAATGACATGTTTTGTTTAATATGTGGATTCCATGGATTATTGGAACCAAAAATACACTACCATAAACAAGTAATGGTAATTATTAGAAACCTAAGTTAAGTTACGGCTTGGATTAAAGCTTTAACACTTGGGAATTCCGATCAAAATCATCTTGTGACATGGGTGTTAATTTAATGCAATATAAAGAAAAGCTCAAGGATATCACAAGCTTAACTACCTAATGATGAACTCACCCCAATATTTATTAATTTGTTAAATCAAACATCATACATAAATTATTTCATAATTTCTGCAAACAAACACCCCAATCAGAATACAATTAACTAAAAAGAAACGACTATTACAAAGTATCATCACCGAGGATTCGACCTGAGTGCTTCTATACACATTAGCAGAGCACCGAAACCTTGACCGGTCAATAGGCGACAATCGGTTGTGTGTTTCACCCACCGTATAAGTTAAAAAACATTCTTACCTTAATTTGGTCAAAAATCTCATAAAGTACCTTGTTTCAAAAACGATGGAAAGATTCCTTTCAAAACATTTTATAAAAATTCAAACAAGGTTATAAATGAATTGAACCCATATTCTAGGAAATTGTAAAAATGTTTTGAAATACATTTTTAAAAAACACGTATGTGGATGATAAAGAGATCCTAGTAGATACTCACATAAAAACAACCTCGGAAAATGAGAGATTGTAGAATTAACCATTACCTTGTACTTTTCCTCGATCAAGGGTGTGTTAACCTACTATATAATAGTTAAATCATTGTTATTTAATTATACAAGAACTAAATACATAAATATGATATCATATAAGATCTTCTAATATTTCTTTGTTAATAATATTTCAGTAGTATCATCGTTTCGGGTGTTAACTGATTCATTTTCCTTTATATACTTGGTTACATAAGACATGTTTTTTATGGATAGGATGTATATGATTCATATAAATAATGATATTATGTTCTTAAAAAATATTTTTAATCATAAAATGAAAATTATTCTTGAATGGTTATGATGGGGAATGAATTTCATCACGTTCGTGGAGATGGTAATCTATACGTAAGCACGAGCGATAATATCATTCTATTGATGGTGAAATTGTATGTAATTGGATGGTATATCATATATAAATAATAATTAACATGTTATATTTATTATTTACATCATTTATACTCATTATTATACCCATCCAAATAATGAAGAGTTTGAATAACAAACTACACCATGACGTGGAGACGGTAAGCGGTACGTAAGCACGTATGTTGACTTGCCATTCATAGGATGGATAGAATAATGAATATGGTTGTACCATATTTATAATAATATCACAGTATATATAAGTTACTAGAGTTATTATTTTGGTATGGAAACAAAAAAGAAATAGGAAGTGGAAGAAGAAAAGAACTTTGAAAGAGGTGGTGAAATTATTACCTCTTCTTCGGCTATTTCCATTTGATTTGATCAAAAGGGATCCTTAGTTGGGATTTCTGATCATAGTAAGGCCTCTAGGTATAATTGAGGATATTTGGGAGGATATTTGAGCAGGTTTTGGCTGAGCCAAATTGCTTTGTAGGTGTGAAATTAAGAGAAGGGGAAGTACTATTTTATAAGAGAGGTGAGGGTCACTTTAGGAAAAGCTTGAAATATTAATTTATTATATAATCATATTTGGTTTATAATGGCTCCAAAAGGATTTATTTATATGATAAGGTGGGTATGGGTCGAAAACCTCTTAACTAATAGGTTTTAGATAGGTTTAGGTCGCCATATTAACCTTATCTTTTATATTTAACTCTTAGTTAAATAGTTTATCTTTTACCATGTATTCTTGTATTATTATAATAAATTGTTAATAAAATTACTATAAAAATCCAAGAAAACCGCAAGTGGTTTATTATTGATATATATAACCTTATCTAAGTCCTTCTTTCAAACCTTATATTTTTATGAATATTATATCAATTAATAATATAGTATTTGTTTTAAAAACTCTTTTATGTCAATTTTGACACAATTTAGTATTTGGTTTTTGTGAAAGTCCTAAAAACTTTACCATTTAGAAAACAAATTAATCAACACTAAAATGTCATATTAACCTAAAAAATTAGTGGAATATATAAAATTTTTAAATTTAAATTTATTTGGATATTTATAATATCAATTATTTTAATCTCTCAATAATAATGTAATTACTACATCATCATTGTGTCATAAATAAATTTAATTATTTAATTTTTAAAAATAATAAATAAAATACCATTATTTTATAATGCATATTTATAGTCTAATTTATCTTATTTATAATCCAATCTTAAAAAAAATTTAGTTATTAAACTTTTAATTTAACACTTTTAACTCTACTTTAAATAAAATAATAATAAATGTCCTAATCTAATCCAAGTGGACCAAAAGGATCATATTTTAATCCTAAGGTTTTTTTTAAAGTTGAGGGGTCCAAGCCCCGCAAATTTATTTATAAAAGAGAGTCAAGGGGAGAAACACATGAAAACAGTGCAAAAAAATACATTAACTTCCCCTTCCTTGGGAACCAATCTTTTTCCTCACCTTATCTGCAATTTTGCGTTCTTGGTCTCTCAGTTCATTCCATAGTTTGGCGCTGATACGCCCCCGACCTCTTCCTCTAGAGTAGCGGTCTGAAATCTCCTGAGCTTGCTGCAATAATGTTTCAATCTCTTCATCAGAGCTGGCAGTTTGATCATCTTATTTCTTCTTCATTTTTTCCTTTCTTTCCTTTTCCCTTTGGCTTCTTGTTCTTTCTTGTTTCCAATTGCAATCCTATGTTTCTTTTTTGTCATCTTCAGTCCCTGCTATATCAGGCACCTGCATATTGGAAATCTGATATTCATAATAAACTCCCCCCGAAGGAGGCATGGTTCCAACCCTTGATGATGGATCCAAATCCCCTAGAACATGAGAAACAAGATCAATATTAGAAGAAACATTAACAGATTTTGAAGGAGATACAGTGTGATCAACATCACTGCACTGCACACTATACAGTTTTTCCACTGAAGTAACCAAAGTAGAGTTCTGTTTGGTTGGCCCTTCCTTAGCCTGGGGCTCTGAGCATCCTGCATTCTGAAGCCTCTCCACATCAAGAACCCAATCCATCTTTGATTTCTTTTTGTTATAAGTATCTTTTCTAGTCACTTTAGATGGATCAGATGAAGGCATCAGAATCTGAGATGTAGCTAGTACTACATTCTGTTTTTGTCCAGAATGAGACCCAGGTTGAAAATCCTGATGCAGGTTCCCTTGTGATCCCATAGGAGTGTCAATCATATCATAGGTAGTCTGCACTGTAACCAAATTTTTAGAAAAAACATAAGTGTGAGCAGGAGATTTCAAAGCCACAGTTGTCTTATTCGCTATCACATCCTCCTCCCTAGCTTGCAAGGATGAAGAGGGATCTCCCTCCTCCACAATCTCAACCCAGGATTTCTTAGTTTGATTACAGGTCCTATTAAAATTCAAAGAGTTTGTAACTTCAGGTCTATGGACATCCTTACTGTTAGAAACAGTAGGCAAAATTTTTTTGCTCTGTTGATCCAGATTAAAAGATCTAGGTTTCAACCTCTCAACCTTTCCACATGACTTGGAGTCATGTCCTCTAAGGGAGCATATGCTACACACTATAGCCTTCATACATGTTGTAACATCATGACCTAAAACCTTATAGCTTTGGAAGAATTTAGGTACCCTTTCAAACTCAATTCTCAGCTCTAATTCTTCATCATCCGTGGATAAATAAACCCTATCAACAAGTGTTGAACAAAGATCAATCTCAATGAGGCATCTAGCATAGTGACTGAATCTAACCATTTCTGTTTCTCTATCCATTCTAATAGGAACTCCAATGGAAAGTGAAAAATCGTAAAGAATTCTAGGATGCCATAAAATCCAATTAAGACCAAAAAATTTGATCCATACCTGAGCTGAGGTGTTACGTAATTTAGAAGGGTTGATACTCTTTTCCCATTCCCTGATGTGGAAAGCACCTGGCCTAAATGAGATTGAGCCGAAGCTCCAGGATTTGAGTTTGAGATCTACATAAGGGAAAATTAGGTGGTAATATCCTTTTCCAAGAGAAACTCATTGCCAAGAGTCAAAAACCCAGGCATCAGCAAGTCTTTACTGAAGATAGTCCATTTTCTAGGGAATACTTCCCTTCGGAAGAATCAATCTACCAATTATAGAGTTACTATTCACCAAAAATTATTTTCTTCTTATTGAACCACATTTTACTTAATGATGTCAACTATTTTTGTCATATTTTTGAATTTCAATCCACAAAAGTTATAAAATTATGTTTTATACAAATTTATTAATGTGGCTAGAAGGTTGGTAAAAGAGGTTAAAAATTCAATAAAATTTTATATATCTAATCTTATTATAAAATGACTCTAATGAACTACACTAAACATATATAGGTATTATGTATCTATTTTGACCTAAAATAAATTTAAATAAAATAACTAATTATTTAAATAAAAAGTCGGTTTTAAACAATAATGCTATGTTTTCACTATTCATCAAAAATTGAATGTTTTCAGAAAAATACCAAAAATTCATCATAAGCTAATTTTGATATTTCAAATCCAAAAATGAAGTCCATTTTGAAAAATAAAATTTATAAAATTTCAAAAAAGTGGGTATTACTATTCATACTGACTAGTTTGATTGGTCGTGGTGTGTTAGAACTCGAAGTTACGTACATCTCAAGCTATTGTTTTATTCAAAGGGAAGTGTGTTGTGGAAGCTTGGGGTGTTAATTCTTCCCTCCTTAAAATACTTTCATCCTTGAAATTTCTAAAATATTACTACATAAAAAGAATCGGGTGGTTCTTCATCATAAGTTCATCGGGTTCCCACGTTGTCTATTCCATATTATGGTTTCTCCATAGAACTTTTACCAGAAGAGTTGTTAGGTTTCTCAACACTTATTCTATGGTATCAATAATCTTGACAGGATCTTCACAATAAGACAAATCGGGTTCTAGTTCTATTTCTTCATAGGTGAGTACATGCGTTGTGTCAGGCATGTATTTTCTCAATAGTGATATATAGAACATATCATGAACTTTGGAGAGACTTGGAGGCATTCCCAAATGGTAATCTACAACTCCAATTCATTCTAGAATTTTGAAAGGTCTGATGTACCTGAGACTTAATTTACCCTTCTTACCAAATCATACAACACCCTTCCATGGGGATACCTTCAAGAAAACATGATCTCCTACTTGAAATTCTAAATCCTTCCTTTGGTTATCTACATAGCTCTTTTGCCTACTTTGAACTGCTTTGATGTTATTTTGGATAATCTTTACATTTTCCATTGTTTCCTCAATAAGTTCTGGGCCTACGAGTTTTGTTTCACCAACATCTACCCAAAAATTTAGTGTGCGACATTTCTTTCAATATAATGTTTCATATGGTTCCATATAAAAACTTGAATGGAAGATATTGTTATAGGAAAATTATACCATAGATAAATATTTATCTCACTAGCCTTTAAAGTCAAGTGAGAAATATCTCAACATGTCTTCTAAGGTTTGAATAGTATGTTCTGATTGTCCATCAATTTGAGGGTGGTAGGTAGTGCTCAAATGAAGTTCAGTATCCAAGGCCTTCTAAAGACTTTTCCAAAATCTTGATGTAAAATGGTGATCACAATCAGAAACAATCGATAGGGGTACACAATGAAGTCTTAAAACTTTATTAATATATTGTATTTCTAAACGTTCAAGTGGTAAATCTTCCCTTATAGCAATAAAATGTGCTTAATTGGTAAGACAATCAACAATGACCCATATTGAATCATTCCTTCTATGAGTTTTTGGTACCCCTTGACAATGTTCATCGTAATCTAATCCAATTTCGACTCAGGTATAGGAAGAGGTTGCATGACTCCTCCAGGATGTTGTCTTCCATCCTTAACCTGTTGAAAAACCATACATCCTGACACATAATCAGCAATATCCCTCTTCATGATGTCCCACCAAAAATGTTCCTTCAAATCTCTATACATATTAGAGCTACCAGGGTGTATAGAGAAATTGGAGCTATGTGCATCATCCAACAATTCCCTTTTTAGATCGTGTATGTCAAGAAAACAAAGTTTGTTCCCAAATTTCAAAATTCCATCTTCATATACGAAGTCAATCAATCTCTCCTAATTCACAGCTTTATTTTTCTTTTGAAACACCTCATCATCTGTTTGAGAACTTTTTTTCTTTTCTAGTAAATATGGTTTGAAAACTATTTGAAAAAGTATTGATGTTTCACCTTCCATGATTTTTCCCATATCTATTTCTACTAGATCCATGAATATAGGATCCCTTTCAACTCTCATCTTTTTCAAAACTCCATGATCCTTTCTACTCAAAGCATCTACCACCATATTTTCCTTCCACATGTGGTAGTGTATAGTGTAATCATAATCCTTGAGTAGTTCAATCCATCTCCTTTTCCTCATGTTGAGTTCTTTTTATGAGAAAATATTCTTTAAACTCTTATGAATAGTATATATCTCACATTTTTCACCATAGAGATAGTTTCTCTGTATCATCAAAGAAAATATTATAGCTTCTAACTCAAGATCATGGGCGGTATAGTTTTGTTCATGTATTTTTAGTTGTCTTGATGCATAGGCAATAACTCGATCATTCTGCATAAAGACATAACCAAGTCCTTTCTTTAAAGAATCACTATGAATAACACACCCATCATTCCCCAATGGTAGAGTCAAGATAAGAGAATTGACTAATATTCTATTCAATTCTTCAAAACATTCCTTACACTATTTTGTCCAAACAAATGTAACCCCTTTACGTGTGAGCTTGGTTAATGGGTTATCCAATCTAGAAAAATCTTAGACAAAATGCCAATAATAACTTACTAAACCAATAAAATTGTGTACCATAGTTATACTCATAGGTGTTGGCCATTCTTGTATTTCTCTTGTCTTAAAAGAATCAATAGAGATTCCATCCTTAAAGACAATATGGCCAAGAAAAGAAATCTCATTAAGACAAAATTCAAACTTTATAAACATCCCATATAATTCAATTCTTCTAAGATTCTTTAGAATAGTGCACAAGTGATTTTCATGATCTTCATAGATTTTGGAGTAAACCAATATATCATCAATAAATACAACTATAATTCATCAATATATTCCTTGAAATCACTATTAATTAGATCCATGAAAATATAGGGTGAATTAGTCAGTCCAAAAGGCATTACTGTAAACTTGTAATGCCCATACCTGGTACGAAATGTTGTCTTTGGAATCTCTTCCTTCTTTACACACAACTGATGACATCCAGATCGAAGGTCAATCTTTGAAAAATATTGAGCTCCATGAAGTTGATCGAATAAATCATAAATTTGAGGTAAGGGATACTTGTTATTTATTGTAATATCATTGATCTCCCTGTAGTCAATACACAACCTCATAGATCCATATTTATTCTTAACAAAAAGAACATGGGATCCCCATGGAGAAACACTAGGGTGAATAAATCCTTTATTACTCAATTCCTCTAGTTGTTTATTTAGTTCCACTAATTCCATAGTGGCCATTCTATAAGGGGTTTTCGATATAGTCCTTGAACCCAGAATTAAATTAATGGAAAACTCAACTTCTCATTCTGGAGGTTGTCCGGGTAAATCCTCTGGAAACACATAAACATATTCTGGCACAATAGGTACATCCTTTATTTAAACATTACTTTCCTCACTCATAGTTATTTTATTTTCTGCCTCCCCAATAATTTAACTTAGTATAGTTGTATGGGTGGATCTAGATAAGAATTAGATGGTGATGTTTCTTCTCTAAATATAAGGTACTCCTTATCATCATCAAAAATTGTAACCTCCTTTTTACAATATATTTTTTCATCATAGTCCAAAAGCCAATACATATTGAGGATTATATAAAATTCAATCATGGGTATGATGATGAGATCAGTAGATAAAGAACATTTATATTCCCTAATGGGGACATTCACAAAACTTTGTTGCAATGATACTTCCCTTATGATTTTTGACTGACAACTCCCCTATTAAATCAAATTGTAAATATCTAATTTTATTAGAAAATTGGGAAGATATAAACAATGTGATGATCTATAATCAAATAAAGCATTGGATAAATTTGAGGAAAACATTAAATTACCTGCACCTACATCATTCATAGCTTCAACCTTAGCAGTAGTGATCACATAAGCTTGGACTTTCTCCCTTAGCCTTTTCTAAGGTAATTTTCCCTGATGCTTAGGAAATTAATTTGCATAATTCTCCATTTCTCTAAAATTGTATCATTTAATATTGACAACCGATTTATTTCCCTTGCAATCATTATCTTGGTGGCCTTTTTCACCACACTGGTAATAGACTCTCATTCCCTTTAGGCAAGTACTAGGGTGTTTCTTCCCACATTTACCACAGGATGGAAATTCAACATTTTCTTTATTCCACTTATTTCTATTTCCAGAGTGTTCAGCAGATCTCTTCTTCTCTTGCTTTTCTATAAATTTTTAAGACTTAGATAATTCCTTTTCTGTCTTTATAGCACATGATACAATATCTCCGTATGATGAGAAGGATTTTGAGACTAATGCTTGATGGAGAAATGGTTTTAAACCATCAAAGAATCTATTAATCTTACTCCTTGGATTACATATATAATTTGTTTCATGACTTGCTAACCTTGTAAATTTAGCCGCATACTTTGTGATATATCATCCTCCTTTTTCCTCAGACACAGAAATTGTCTTTCCATATCCGCTCGATGGTCACGAGGAAAGTATTTTTCTAAAAAAATATCTTTAAACTCCCTACATTCCATATTTTATACTTCTTCATCCTCCTTTGTGTTTTGAATTAATGACCACCATTTATCTACATCTCCCATGTGGTGATAAACAACCATGACAACTTTTTCCATTTCGCTACTCTCCAAAGCATGAAATATTTTCTCTAGGTAAATTATCCATTGTTGAGCTACAAATGGATTTGTAGTCCCATTGAATTTAAATGGTTGTTTCCTCATGAATTAGTATAACATTTATCCTCCTCGTTGTGGATCAGGGTCCTCCATACGGGTAAGGTTATTATTCATAACCTGAGTGAGTTGTCTCAGTATAGTAATATGATGATCAGCACCAGTTGCATCAAAATCTCCACTATAATTATCTTGAGTAAGAGGGAAATCCCTACATGGATTAGGTTAATTGATACAGTTTCTATTCCTTCCACTAGGCACCATTTAAAAACAATGAAATGCACTAGATTAGTTTATGAATCACAATACATAATTCCAAACATGTAAAATACTAAACATAAATTGAATAGTTTATTGATTTAATCCATAATCATAAAAATGTGTTCTTTGAGGAATTATTCACTCCTTGGTATATATATGCTAGAGCCACCTCTACTTGCTCGTATCCAGACAGGGATGTATTCCTTGGAAAACCCACATAATATTTACCCTACTAAATTTTTTGGATGTTCTTTTATACTAATCCTCAAAGTCTATCTTAGGGTAATGTTATCTAATCAGAGTTTTTCTAAATATAGTTTCCAAGGTTTGTACTAAACTTCCTCTGATACCAACTATAATGCCCTGGTCCTAGTTACCCAGAGTCAGTGCATTATTACATAACATTGTCATGATCACAATGGATCAAATACTGAAAGACCAATCAGTTTAGTAGCCTTGGAAGTACTAGATACAAACATAAGTTTTACATTAAATTATGAAATGAAAAAAAAACAACATCGTGTCTTCTTTTAACACATTCATCTCCATTAGACTATCCCTACAGGTCAGTCATAATATACTTCTTCGCATCCCGGTAAAAATAAAACATAGAAAGGGGTGAGCTCAGGTGCTTAGTAAGGATAACAATATAGAGGAAACTTTCATAAATAAGCATAAACATTTAAAGCAATGTATAAGACTAAACAATCCTTTTAAACATATACTCAGCATAATATGGAAAGTATAAATCAAATAATTCCATTTACTTATTCACATGGATATTCTACTAGTAGAATAATCACTTTTAATATCAATAGCCAATTTCATAATGATGGAATGCATAATGCCGGACATCATAACCACATAGTCAAGGCCTGGTGACAAGACTACAAATAAGAGTTTGTCAAGGACTTGTTCCAAGACACTATTTTGTCTCATGATACCTACCGATGCATCGAGGAGCTATAGCGATCTCCACCCATCACTTACCAGTCCAATGCATTCCTCATATGAAAAGGTTGAAACATAACATAAACATTCATATTAAAACTAGCATACGAAATGTCAATACTTTATCCATAAACCATGAATGGTATAAAAATAACACATCCATAGTCAAATATATCAAAATACCATTAATAAAATATGGAATATTTTATTATAATAAATCAACTTCAAACAAGTGTAAAATTCATCAAAGGATGTTGACATAGATGAAATCAAAACTATTTGAGAGAAATATCTCTTTCTATTTTGAAATCATTTAAAATTCACATAATTATATAAGAAAACATTTATTTTGAAAATATTCTTATAATCTTGTAATGGAATCTTCAAAAGTGTTATAACGGTAGAAAATAGTCGCACCCTTAGTATAAGTTAAAAAATATTCTTATCGTAATTTTGTTGAAAAGGTTATAAAGTACCTTATTTGGAAAACAACAGAAAGATTCCTTTCAAAACATTTTATAAAAAGTTAAAAAAGGGTATAAATGACTTTATCCCATAGTATATGAAATTGTAAAAATTTTTTGAAATAAATTTTTAAGAAACACAGATGTGGATGACAAAGAGGTCCCAGTAGATACTCACGTAAAAACAACCACAAATAATTAAGAGATTGTAAAATTCACCCTTACCTTGTAATTTTTCTTGATATAGGTTACTTTAACCTCTTATATAATAGTTAAATCATTATTATTAAATTATACAAGAACCACATACATAAATATGATATCATATATGATCTTCTAATATTAATTTGTTAATTTTATTTCAGTAGTATCATCATTTTGGGTGTTAACTGATTCATTTTACTTTATATGCTAGGTTACATAAGCCATGTTTGTTATGGATTGGATTTATTTGATTCATATATAGAATGATATTAAGTTCTTAAACTTTATTTTTAATCATAAAATGAAAATTATTCTTGAATGTTTATGATGGGGAATGAATTTCATCACGTTCGTCGAGACGGTAATCCATACGTACGCATTAGCAATAATATAATTCTATTGATGGTGAAATTGTATGTTATTGGATGGTATATAATATATACATAATAATTAATATGTTATATTTATTATTTAAATCATTTATACTCATTATTACACTCATCCAAATATTTATGTGTTTTAATAACAAACTACACCACAACGTGGAGATAGTAAGTCATACGTATGTGCGTATGGTGACTTGTCATTCATAGGATAGATAGAATAATGAATATGGTTGTATGATATTTATATTAATATCACAATATCTATAAATTACTGGAGTTATTATTTTGGTATGGAAACAACAAATAAAGAGGAAGTGTAAGAAGAAAAAAACTTTGAAAGATGTGGTGAAATTATTACCTCATAATCGGGTATTTTCATTTGAGATTATCAAAAGGGATCCTTAGGTTGGTTTTATGATAATAGTAATGCTTATAGGTATAAGTGAGGGTATTTATGAGGATATTTGATCATGTTTTGGCCGAGCCAAATGGCTTTGGAGTTGTGAAATTGAGAGAAGGGGAAGTACCCTTTTATAAGAGAGGTGAGGGTCACTTTTGGAAAAGCTTGAAACATTAATTTATTATAAAATCATATTTGGTTTATAATGGATAAAAAAGGATTTATTTAAGGGATAAGGTGGGTATGGGTCAAAAAAATCTCAAAAAATATGTTTTCTACAGGTTTAGTTCACCATATTAACCTTATCTTTTAGATTTAACTCTTAGTTAAATAGTTTAACTTTTACCATGTATTCTTGTATTATTATAATAAATGGTTAATAAACTTCCTAAAAAATCCAAGAAAACACCAAGTATTTTATTATTGATATATCTAACCTTATCTAAGTCCATTGGTTGAACCTTATATTTTTAGGAATATTATATCAATTAATAATATAGTATTTGTTTTAAAAACTCATTTATGTCAATTTTGACACTATTTAGTATTTGGTTTTTGTGAAAGTCATTAAAACTTTATAATTTCAAAAAAAAAATTAATCATCCCTATAATGTCATATTAACCTGAAAAAATTGCGGAATACATAAAAAGTCTCAATTTACATTTATTTGGATATTTATAATATCAAATATTTTAATCTTTCAATAATAACGTAATTAATGCATCATTATAGTGTCATAAATAAATTTAATTCTTTAATGTATAAAAATTATAAATAAAATACCATTATGTAGGAAATATTTTTATCTTTCTAATTAATATTTATAATCTAATTTATCTTATTTATAACCCTATATTATAATTTTTTAATTTATTAAACTTTGAGTTAAACACTTTTAACTCTTCTTTAAATAAAATAATAATAAATGTCAAAATCTAATCCTAGTGGACCAAAAGGATCATATTTTATTCCTAAGGTATATTTTGGTTGAAATAAACTTATATTATATACTTAGGACACGTTTTAGGGTAATTAAAACATCGTTATTCACCTTTAATTACCCTATTTACTTTTAACCATGGTAAATAAATGTCAGAAGTTATTATTCACCAAAAATTATTTTCATCTTATTGATCCACATTTTACTTAATTATGTCAATTGTGTCTCAAATATTTTTAAAATTCGATTCACAGAAGCAATAAAATTACATTTTATGCAAAATTTCTAACGTGCCTAGAAGGTGGGTAAAAGACGTTAAAAAATTAAAATAAAATTTTATATATCTAATATTATTATAAAATGACTCCAATGAATTAAATTAAACATATATAGGTATTATGTATCTATTTTGACTTAAGATAAATTTAAATAAAATAACTAATTACTTAAATAAGAAGTCGATTTTAAACAATAACGCGGTATTTTCCACTATTCATCAAAAATTGAATGTTTTCAGAAAATACCAAAAAATCACTCTAAGCTAATTTTGATATTCCAAATCCAAAAATGAAGACTATTTTGAAAAATAAAATTTCAAAAACTGAGTATTACTATTCATAATGTCTAGTTTGATTGGGCATGGTGTGTTAAAACTCGAAGTTGCGTATAGTGTAAGCTATTGTTTTATTCAAAGAAAAGCGTACTGAGGAAGATTGGGTTGTTACATTATTCCCTCCTTCATATGATTTTGTCCTCAAAATTTCTATAATATTACTATATAAAAAGATTTCAGTGGTTCATAATTATAAGTTCCTCAGGTTCTCATGTTACCTCTTCCGTCTTATGGTTTCTTCATAGAAATTTTACCAGACAAGTCGTCCGGTTTCTCAACACTTGTTCAATGGTATCAAGAATCTTGACAGACTCTTCACAATAAGATAGATCGAGTTCCAGTTATATTTATTCATTGGTGATTACATGTGTTGTGTCAGGCATATATTTTCTCAATTGGGATACATAGAACATATCATGAACTTTGAGATACTTGGCGGTATTTCCGAACGGTAAGCTATAACTCCAATTCGTTCTAGAATTTTGAAAGTTTTGATGTACATGGGAGTTAATTTACCCTTCTTACCTAACTATAAAACACCCTTCCATTAAGATACCTTCAAGAAAACATGATCTCCTACTTGAAATTCCAAATCCTTCCTTCTGTTATCTACATAGCTATTTTGCTTACTTTGAGCTGCTTTGATGTGGGTTTGGATAATCTTCACATTTTCCATTTTTTCCCCAACATGTTCTGGGCCTATGAGTTATCTTTCACCAAAATCATCCCAACAAGTTGGTTTGCCACATCTCTTTCCATATAACGCTTCATATTATGGCATATGAATACTTGAATGGAAGATATTGTTATAGGAAAATTCTACCAGAGGTAAATATTGATCCCACATACCTTGAAAGTCAAGTGAGCAAGATCTCAACATGTCTTCTAAGGTCTGAATAGTATGTTCTGATTTTCTATCAATTTGAGGGTGGTAGGTAGTGCTCAAATGAAGTTTAGTATCCAATTCCTTCTAAATACTTTTCTATAATCTTGATGTAAAATGGGGATCATGATCAGAAACAATAAATAGGGGTACTCCATGAAGTCTTATAACTTCATTAATATATAGTCTTGTTAAACGTTCAAGTGGTAAATCTTCTCTTATAGAAATAAAATTTGTTTACTTGGTAAGATGATAAAAAATTCCCCATATTGCATCATCCCTTCTAGAAGTCTTTGGTATCCCTATGACAAAGTCCATTATAATATCATCCCATTGGCACTCAGGTATGGGAAAAGGTTGCATGACTCCTCCAAGATGTTTTCTTCTAGCCTTAACCTATTGACAAACCATACATCTTGACACATAATCATCAATATCCCTCTTCATGTTGTCCACAAAAAATATACCTTAAAATCTATAAACATATTAGTGATACCAGTCTATATAGAGAAATTAGATCTATGAGCATCATCCAACAATTCCCTTTTTAGAACGTGTATGTCAGGAATACAAAGTCTCTTCCCGAATTTCAAAATCCCATCTTCATATACGAATTCAATCAATCTCTCATCATTAATAACTTTAATTTTCTTTTGAAACTCCACATCATCAGTCTGAGAAATTTTTATCCTTTCTAGTAATGATGGTTTGACAACCATTTGAAAAATTATTGACGTTTCGCCTTCCATGATTATTCCCGTATCCATTTCTACTAGATCCATGAACATAGGATCCCTTTCAACTCTCATCTTGTTCAAAAATCCATGATCCTTTCTACTCAAAGCATCTTCCACCTTAATTTCCTTCCATGTGTGGTAGTTTATAGTGTAATTAAATCCTTGAGTAGTTCGAGCCATCTCATTTGCCTCATGTTGTGTTCTTTTTGTGAGAAAATATACTTCAAACTCTTGTGATCAATATATTTCTCACATTTTTCACCATAGAGATAGTGTCTCCATATATTCAAATCAAATATTACATCTAATAACTCAAGATCATGAGTGGGATAGTTTTTTTCATGTATTTTTAGCTGTCTTGATGCATAGGCAATAACTCTATCATTCTGCATTAGGACACAACTAAGTCCTTTCTTTGAAGCATCACTATAAATAAAAAACCCATCATTCCCCGATGGTAGAGTCAGGATAGAAGCATTGACTAATCTTTTCTTAAGTTCTTCAAAACATTCTTCATACTCTTTTTTTCAAAAAAATGTAACCCCTCTATGTGTGATCTTGGTAAATTGGTTATCCAATCAGGAAAAATCATAGACAAAATGTCGATAATAACCTGCTAAACCAATAAAACTGTGTACCTCAGTTATACTCATAGGTGTTGGCCATTCTTGTATTTCTCTTGTATTAGAAGGATCAACAGAGATTCCATCCTTAGAGACAATATAGCCAAGAAAATAAATCTTTTGAATCCAGAATTTCCACTTTCTAAAATTCCATAAAATTTATTTCTTCTAGGGGTCATTAGAATAGTTTACAAGTGAATTTCATGATCATCATAGCTTTTGAAGTAAACCAATATATCATCAAAAAATACCACTAAACAATCATCAAGATATTCCTTGAAAACTATATTCATTAGATCCATGGAAATAGAGGGTGTATTAGTCAGTCCAAAAGTCATTACTGTAAACTCAAAATGTCCATACCTGGTACAAAATGTTGTCTTCAGAATGTCCTCCTTCTTCACACATAGCTGATGACATCCAGATCAAAGCTCAATCTTTGAAAAATATTGATCTCCATGAAGTTGATCGAATAAATCATCAATCAGAGGTAGGGGATACTTGTTCTTTATTATTATAGCATTGATCTCCCTATAGTCAACACACAACCTCATTGATCCATCATTTTTCTTAACAAAAAGAACAGGGGTTCCCCATGGAGAAACACTAGGGTGAATAAATCATTTATTACTCTATTCCTCTAGTTAATTCTTTATTTCCACTAATTCCATAGTGGAAATTATAAAGGGGTCTTCGATATGGGTGTTGAACCCAGAATTAAATCAATAGAAAACTCAATTTCTCATTCAGGAGGATGTTCAGGTAAATCCTCTAAAAACACATCAAGCAATTCTTTCACAATAGGTACATACTCTATTTGAACATTCTTTTCCACACCCATAGTTATTTCATTCTCTTCCTCCCCGATAATTGAACATAGTAGAGCTAAATAGGGTGGATATAGATAAGAATAAGATAGTGACATTTATTCTATAAAGATAAGGTACTCCTTATGATCATCAAAAATTGTAACCTCCTTCTTATTACAATAATTTTTTTGCATCACGGTCCGAAATCCAATCCATACTGAGGATTATATAAAATTTAATCATGGTTATGACGATGATATCATTATATAAAGAACATTTATATGCCCTAATGGGAATTGATTCACAAAACATTGTTGCAATGATACTTCCCTTATGATTTTTTACTAACAAATCCCTTGTTAAATAAAATTGGAAAAATCTAATTATCTTAGAAAACTGGGAAGATATAAAACAATGTGATGATCCCGAATAAAATAAAGCATTGGATAAATTTGATTAAACCATTAAATTACCTACCACCATGTCATTCGGAGCTTAAACCTTAGCAGTAGTGATCGCATAAGCTTGTCCTTTCTCCCTTCACCTTTTCTGAGGTAAATTTCCCTGACACTTAGGACATTCATTTTCATAATGCCCCATTTATCTACAATTGCAGCATTCAACATTATCAAACTCTTTCTATCCCTTGAAATCATGATCTTGGTGGCCTTTTTCAGCACACTTATAACAGACTCTCATTCCCTTTAGGCAAGTACCAGGGTGTTTCTTACCAAATTTACCGCAGGATGGATATTCAACGTTTCCCTTCATCCCCTTATTTCCATTTCTATATTGTTCAGCAGATCTCTTCTTATCTTTCTTCACTTTAATGTTGTAAGAGTTAGATAATTTCTTTTCTATCTTGATATCACATGAGATAATATCTTTGTATGATGAGAAGGATTGTGAGACTAATTCTTGATGGAGAAATGGTTTTAACCCATCAATTAATCGATCAACATTACTCCTTGGGTTACATATATAATCTGCTGCATGCCTTGTTAACCTTGTAAAGTTAGCCTCATACTTTGGGACATTATCATCCTCCTTTTACCTCAGACTCAGAAATTGTCTTTCCATATCTGATTGATGGTCCCGAGGAAAGTATTTTTCTAATAAAAGGTCTTTAAACTCCCTCCATTCCATATTTGAAACTTCTTCATCCTCCTTTGTGTTTTTAATTAATTTCCACCATTGATCTACATCTCCCGTGAGGTGATAAACGTCCATGACAACATTTTCCTTTTCGATAATCCCCAAAGCATGAAATATTTTCTCTAAGTAACTTATCCATTGCTCAGATACAAATGGATTTGTAGTCCCATTGAATTTTGGTGGTTGTTTCCTCATGAATCGGTATAATTTTGATCCTCCGTGTTGTAGATCAGGGTGATCCATATGGGTATGGTTATTATTCATAACCTCAGTGAGTTGTCCCAGTATAGTGATAAGCTGATCAGCACTAGTTGCATCACCAGCTCAACTATAATTATCTTTAGTAGGAGGGAAATCCCTATATAGATTACATGTATTGATATGGTTCCCATTCCTTCCACTAGGCTCCATTTATAAACAATGAAATATTCTAGATTAGTTTATGAATCATAATACATAATTGAAAACTTGTAAAAAAAACATAACATAAATTGAACAGTTTATGGATTTAATCCATAATCATAAAAAAAATTCTTTGAGAAAGTATTTACTCATAAATCCTTCATATGTTTTTTACAAAAAAAATTAATTATCATAATCATATCCCCTGGGAGTCTCGTAACCAAGAGTGCAGCAAGGCCTGTTGTTGTGTACTATGATACCCCGAGTAAAACTCGAACCTCCTTGTTAGAGTTTTCACTCCTAGTTACATCTATGCTAGAACCACCTCTACTTGATCATATCCAGATAGGGATTTATTTCTTAGAAAACCCATATAATATTTACACTACCAAAAAAAATTATGTTCTTCTATACTAATTCTCAAATTCTATCTTAGGGTAATGTTCTCAAATCAGATTTTTTTCTAAATCCAGTTTCCAAGGTTTGTACTAAACTTCCTCTGATACCAACTGTAATTCCCTAACCCAAGTTACCCATAGTTATAGCATTATTACATTACATTGGCATGATCACAAAGGATAAAATCCCGAAAGACTAATCATTTTAGTAGCCTTAGAATTACTGGATACAAACATAAGTTTTACTTTACATTATGAAATGAAAAAAACATCATTTGGTATCCTTTTAACACATTACTCTCCCTTAGACTATCCCTTCAGGTCTGCAATAATATACTTCTTCGCATCCTAGTAAAATAAAACATAGAAAGGGGTGAGCTCAGCTGCTCAGTAAGGATAACAATATTGTAGAAACTTTCATAAATAAGAATAAACATTTAAGGAAATGTATAAGACTAAAACAATATCCTTTTAAACATAAACTTAAGAATAATATTGAAATGATAAATCAAATAATTCCATTTACTTATTCACATGGATATTCTACTAGTCTAATAATCACATGTAATATCAATAGCCAATTTCATAATGATGGAATGTATAATATCGGACATCATAACCACATAGTCAAGGCCTCGTGCCAAGACTACAAATAATATTTTGTCAAGGCCTTGTTCCAAGAAACTAGTTTGTCTCATGAGACCTACCAATGCATCGAGGAGCTATAGCAGGCTCCACCCATCACTTACTAGTCCAATTCACTCCTCATATTAAAATGTTTAAACATAACATAAACATTTGTATGAAAACTAGCATACAAAATGTCAATACTTTATCCATAAACCATAAATGGTATAAAAATAACACATCTATAGTAAAAAATATCACATAACCTTTAATAAAATATGGAATATTTTATCACACTAAATCATCTTCAAACAAGTGTAAAATCCATCAAAGGATGTTGACATAGATGAAATCAAAACTATTTGAGAGAAATATCTCTTTCTATTTTGAAATCATTTAAAATTAACGTAATTATAAAAGAAAACATTTATTTCGAAAATATTCTTATAATCTTTTACAGGAAGTTTCAAAGGTGTTATAACGTCAAAAAATAGTCGCACCCTTTATATAAGTTAAAAAACATTCTTACCTTAATTTTGTCGAAAAGGTCATAAAGTACCTTATTTGGAAAATGACGGAAAGATTCCTTTGAAATTTTTTTATAAAAAATCAAACAAGGGTATAAATTAAATTATACCATAGTCTAGGAAATTGTAAAAATGTTTTGAAATACATTTTTAAGAAACATGGATGTGGATGATAAAGAGGTCTCAGTAGATACTCATGTAAAAACAACCTCAGATAATGAAGAGATTATAGAATTAATGCTTACCTTGTACATTTACTTGATCATGGGTACATTAACCTCCTGTATAATAGTTAAATAATCATTATTAACTTATACAAGAACCACATACATGAATATGATATCATATATGATCTTCTAATATTCCTTTGTTAATAATATTTTCGTAGTATCATCTTTTTGGGTGTTAACTAATTCATTTTCCTTTATATGCTTGGTTACATAAGACATGTTTTTTATGGATAATATTTATTTTATTCATATACAGGATGATATTAATTTCTTAAACATTATTTTTAATCATAAAATGAAAATTATTCTTGAATGCTTATGATGGGGAATGAATTTCATCACATTCGTGGAGAAGGTAATTCGTACGTATGCACGAGCGATAATATCATTCCATTGATGGTGAAATCGTATGTAATTGGATGGTATAAAATATATAAATAATAATTAACATGTTATATTTGTTATTTACATATGTTATTCTCATTTTTATACCCATCCAAATAATTACGTGTTTGAATAACAAACTACACCAGGACGTGGAGACAGTTAGTCATACGTACGCACGTATAGTGACTTTTCATTTGTAGGATTGATAGAAAAATAAATATGGTTGTACCATATTTATAATAATATCACAGTATTTATAAGGTACTGGAGTTATTATTTTGGTATGGAAACAACAAATAATGAGGAAGTTGAAGAAGAAAAGAACTTTGAAAGAGGTGGTGAAATTATTACCTCTTCTTCGGGTGTTTCCATTTGAGTTAATCAAAAGGGCTCCTTAGGTTGTATTTCTGATCACAATAAGGCCTATAGGTATAATTGAGGGTAGTTGGTAGGATATTGGAGCATGGTTTTTCCAAGATAAATGGCTTTGTAGTTGTGAAATTCAGAGAAGGGTAAGTACCCTTTTATAAGAGAGGTGAGGGTCACTTTAGGAAAAGATTGAAATATTATTTTATTATACAATCATATTCAGTTTATAATTGCTCAAAAAGGATTTATTTCTAGGATAATGTAGTTATTGGTCTAAAAACTTTCAAACAATAGGTTTTAGATAGGTTTAGGTCACCATATTAACCTTATCTTTTAGACTTAACGCTTAGTTAAATACTTTAACTTTTACCATGTATTCTTTTATTATTATAATAAATGGTTAATAAACTTAGTATAAATAGCCAAGAGAACCCCAAGTGGTTCATTATTGATATATATAAACTTATCTAAGTCCTTTTTCTGAACCTTATATTTTTAGGAATATTATATCAATTAATAAAATAGTATTTTTTCTAAAAACTCATTTATGTCAATTTTGACACTATTTAGTATTTGGTTTTTTTGAAAGTCATGAAAACTTTATCATTTCAAAATAAATTATTTAATAAACCCTAACATGTCATATTAACCTATAAAATTCGTTCAATACATAAAAAGTCTTAATTTACATTTATTTGGATATTTATAATATCAATTGTTTTAATCTTTCAATAATAATTTAATCACTGCATCATCATTGTGTCATAAACAAATTTAATTATTTAATGTTTAAAATTTATAAATAAAATATCATTATGTAGGAAATCTTTTTATATTTATAATTAATATTAATAATCTGATTTATCTTATTTATAACCCTATATTAAAAAAATAGTTATTAAACTTTGAATTTAACACTTAATTTTTCTTTAAATAAAATAATAATAAATGTCCTAATCTAATCCAAATGGACCTAAAGGATCATATTTTATTCATAAGGTTGATTTTGGTCGAAATAAACATATCTAATAGAATTAGGATAAGTTTTAGGGTAATTATAATATCATTTTTTACCTTTTATTTCCCTATTTACTTTTAACCGTGGTAAATGAAAGTCAAAAGTTACTATTCCCCAAAAATTATTTTCATCTTATTGAACAACATTTTACTTACTGATTTCAACCGTTCCTCTCAGATTTTTGAAATTCAATTTACATAATTGGTAATATGACTTCCCTCATTTTTATTTCATAACATTTCATTACTTTTTACAAACAGAGGATCTTTAAAGTCTAGTGTCTTGGAAATCAGGAACATAATACATGAAAACAACATAAAAAATTCTTCTAAACCACTTGTAAGGCTTCATAAAAGGTTCATACTATGTAAATTTACTACATCTCATATCTTGGAGATAGAAATCAAAGGAAAGGGTGAGAAGAAGGCCCAGTAAGGGTAAACAAGGGAATCAATGTACTTGTGGTATGAATAAGAACTTGAATACAAACATAAAGACATGAGAAATGGAAGAATAGGCATATCATAAAGAGAATAACTTGGGAAATAACTTGAATATGTGACTACAAAATTTCATTTATGCATTCATGAACATATCACCAAGGTCCATCCCCAAGGTGTCATAAAAATTACCAAGGTTATTCACCAAGGTATCGTGAAACTTGTCATCTCTAGAGAATAAATCTTTACCCAATGCATTGGAGCGATATCAAGGAGAACCCTTAATATGACTTTAATTTCATGTGATCCACATATATAATAATCAATAATTTCTCAAATAACCCAAATAGATTCAATGAAATGGGTTTCATGTCAAAATCTTGACGTTTAAAAAGAGCTTAAAAATGAGATCATTATGTCATTTATAACCCATGGAAAGGGAGTGAGGGTTATATTTCTGTCAATTAAAGAATAAAATATATCATATTTATATATTTATGGACACCAAAAGAAATGAAATAGGTCTGGGTATTCACATAAATAAAACTGGAGAATTTCTGGAAAGAAAGAGATAGAAATTTTGAGGCAAAATTTCCGCAGCATAACGGCTATATAACAAAGTTTTAGAAAACATTGAAAAGAGAGGGTAAAAGAGTAACCCACCCATAAATAACTTAAAAAATAGTATAAATACATAATTACATGGATATAAAAACATGGTATGGAAATTTTAATGGCATACCACATGAAAAGGAAACATGAAAGGAAAGAGAAGATGTGATTCCTTTTACGAAAACTTTGGCAGCCTACCAGCATCACATAAAAATTCAGAAAACAAATTAATGAGAGAAGAAAGGGCCTATAAAAAATTAGATATGAAATTTAAAGTAATTATAAAATATAAGAACATACCCTCAACAAAAATTGATGGAAACTAGAAGACACAACATAAAGGAAGTCATGGCTTAAAAGAGGAGGTTGAAAGGATCCCTTATCTTGAAGAGTAACTTCGAAATCTTGAAGGTTGGGGAATTGGGAGGCTTGAGGGAACCTTGAGAGTACTCCTTGGGAGGTAAAGAGACCATAACTTCATTGGGGATGATTTGGAAATGAAATGAATGAGAGAATGTCTTGGTATTTATAGGAGAAGTGAGGGGACAAGTCATTAATGGCCAAGGGACAACTCATCGGTGGTATTGAAAAAACCATGGACTTTTCCATGGTATTTACCCGTGGTAATGGCCACTTGAGACACCTCATACCTTATATTACTATTCATAAGTCGAACAGAATTATTCCATGATTATTACGTCCTTAATGATGTCATTAAACACGCGAAACTCAAAACTGTATTTTCACTATTCAATGAAAATTCAACTTTCTTAGAAAAATGCCAAAAATTCACCTTAACCAAATATAGATTCTATGATTTCAAAAATGAAATCCATTTTATGAAAATAATTTTCTAAATATTTTTAATTTAATTTTTAAATAAAAACACTATTCACTGAAAATTCCACTGTTTCAAAAAAATCCCAAAAATTCACTTTAACCAATTATCGATGCTTTGATTTCAAAAATGAACTCCATTTTATGAAAATAATTTTCTAAATATTTCTAATTTAAATTTTATATAAAAAACACTATTCACCCGAAAAAACTAATTCTTAACCAATAATTTCTAAAACAGTTCTTTACCAATTTTATTGAATCACATTACTTAATCAAGGTAGGTAAATTATATTAATACTTTATTAAGTGAGGTTACTTAATCCATTTGATCACATTACTAATCATAAGGGTAAAATCATTATTCATATTTTACTATTCATAAAAAATTAAGTTGATCTTATTAGACTCTAAATTTCTTAATGAACATAACTGTAGAAAATCATTTTTTGAAAATCATTACACATTATTAATTATTTAAGGTTTACATAAATATTTTTAAAATATCCTTTTTCTAAAATTCATCAATAATAGGCATACTATATTTATCTAGACATTTGAAAATTCACAAACTTCATCATAAGAAGAAATATCAATTTTTATTTAAATCAAAGGATTACACAAGGACATTACGGTCTCGTTACATAGCCCCTTATAACACCATCATAGGACCTAAGAGTAAGGTGTGCTAGGGTGATAGAATCTTGGGGCGGCTCGGTCAACATTGCCCGAGTAGTGATTTCTAGCAGCTTGAACTTCTCGCAAAGTCGATTCTGTTCCAGCTTCACACGATGTAGTTCGGCTTGGATTTGGTCCAGAGCAAAGCCCAAAGGTGCTACCTCCTTCCCGAGTTCCGTCAGATGGTCTTTAATCAGCCCGAGACTACTGGATGGGGCCATCAAATCTTCTTTGTATATTAATTAAGATCACTTGTATTTATAAAGAATAATTGTAATAATTAGTTTCCAATGGTCATATTGACCAATGGTCATATAACAGTCAAAACCCAATGGTCTCATTATACTCATTTTATTAAATGAAATAGTTTTGTTGAGTATAAAATAAAATAACCCACAAAAATTAGGGAATAAAAATTAATTCAAAATTTCGGGTCATTACATTCTTCCCCCCTTAATAAATTGCGTCCTCAAAATTTTAAAATTGGGCTTGGAAATTTCATTGAAATTCCCACATCAAAAAAAGAGTTAGTAAAACTATTACTTTAAAAGAAAGAAAGAGAAGTAAAAAAGGCCACCCGAGTTAACCCATACTAGGATTCCATGTAGGAAAACAAGGATATTGAAGAGAAAACAAAGGGTCATGTTCTGATGGAGAGTGATAGAAAACATGATTAGGAGAAAATGAACCACAAGAAGATCACAAACATAAGATGTGTTAAACGGTCTTTGATTACCCTGTAGGAAATGTAAACCAACAATGTTTTTGTTTTACGTTCCTTTTTATAATTTTGAGGAATTCATTTACTACATAGAATAAAAACATTAGGAAATATACTTACCTTCAAGTACAGTTTCATCCCTTAATAAGTTTCCACCAAGACTAATCTTTTCTCTAAACAATGAGCATTCAAAAAGACTTGATCTCATCAAAAGAACAAGAATCATCTTCTAGAGAATCACATAATCCACAAAAGAATAATTATATTTTTCCCTTGTCTTTAGTCATCAATTAAAACAAAAAAGGTTAGTACAAGATCATATAATCCCCAAAAAGGATAATCCTTTATAAAAAGAAATATGACTATTATTCTCCAAAATTCAACAAAAGTACCCAAAGTTCCAGAAAGACCATTCAATACACAATCATCCTTAAAATTCTTCAGAATAATCCAAACTAATATTGGAACCCAAAAATCAGAAGGATTTAATCACATGGTCTTCACCAAAAAAATCTTAACATTTATCTCCAAATAACATCGAATACTATTAAAGTATCATACTAAAGTTTAATTAACCTATTCAAATATTTCTATGCTAGGTTCATCATTTTCCAGAAATAACCCAAATCACCATATGTCCACAATAAACACATAAATTCTTACAAAAAAATTCAACCATTCCTCCTCAATTTAAATCCTGTAGTATTTTATTTCCCTTAGGCATATAGTACTCCAAAAGAGAAAACATCATCCAAAATAACCTTTATCATTTAATTGTAAAATCATTTTCCTATATAAAGGATATCCATTTGATAAAACATAAGTTTCCAAAATCGACTTATTTTTTATTCATAAAATAGCAGGTGCATACTACAGCTTTTCAATACCTACATCATCTAGAGTCTCTCCCGCTTGAGAGTTTTCCTCCTAGGGATTCCTAGGGTTTTGAGTTTTCTCGTCCGTTCGGATTCGGCGGCTCCGTCTTCGCCGGTCAGTTTCTGGTTCTCCTTCCTCATCGTCTTCGGCTTCAGCGACAGCGGCTCGGGTTTTCCCAATCCTTGCCGTTCACCGTGCATCCTTCCTCCGTTTTTCCTTGCCAGCTACCGGACTCTGGTACCGGCGATCCGCTGGATTTCGGGCTTCATTCCCTCGAACTCATCTTCTGTCGCTGATCCTGGTCCTCAACGCTGCCCAGAAGTTTTTCCCATCCCCTGTCCCTAGGCCTGTGCCAGATCTGGGTAAGGGAAGGTTGGCGGTGACCTTTGGGCGCTTGGGAAAATCCTCGGCTACGAAGTTCCCTCTGCTACGCGGTGATTCGTGAAGCACCTTCCGAGACGAGTTCCCCAATCTTTGAAGGTGCGGCGGGCGTGGACGTAAAGAAGAGTCCTCCGGCGCGCAAGTTGGAACGCCACGCAGCTTGCCCGGTTCTCGAAGCGCGAGGAACTTGCGCGAGTTCTGATTGTGTTTCTCCAGCGCGAAGGATTTTCCGCGCAAGTCTGGTTGTGGATCGTGATTGTTTCCCAGCGCGCTGCTTTTGGTCGCGCAGGTCGTTGCGCGGCTTGTGGTCCTCCCCAGCGATTTTTTTTTTGGCCGCGCAGGTATTGGCGCGGCTTGTGGTTATTCACAGTTTGACGGCGCGGCTCATGTCTCGGCTCGGCCCGGCTTGTGGTCTTCCCCAGATTGGCGCTTTGCTTTGGCCGCGCAGGTCTTGGAGCAGCTTGTGGTCGTCCCCAGCTTGTTGGCTCGGGTCGTGTAGGGCCGGCACAGACAGAAACAGTGGCACGGAGAAACAGGGGTACGGACAGAAAACAGTGGCACAGACAGAAACAGTGGCACCTGATTGGAGGAATTATATCGGGCTGTGCCTGAACAGAGAAAGCATTGGGTTGGGCCCGACCTGTGTGAAGTATCATTCAAACCCGGTCTGTGATACTATCCGTAGATTCCTGGAGGTTTGGAAAAATTGTGATTTTCCTGGTCGCGAAGCTTCGGTTGTGTTGAATTTGCCTGTGCGGTTTCGGATTGGGACAGAGTCCCTGGGTCGGGGAACCCCTTCGGGCTCGATACCCCTTGGATAGGGGACCTCTGTTTGGCCAATCCCTCCCTTGGAGATTTCGTGGCTCTCAACATGGAGACGGATCTGCTGAACCAATGGAAGAACCTCACTTTGACAGACAAAGAAAAAGAGCCACTTACAACCCGTAGAATTGAAGACAACAATTTGACAAAACGTATGGCTTTATTGGTTGTTGGAAGACTGGCGACCGAGGCACCATTTAATCTAAAGGCCCTCAGAACCACCCTTCAAAATCTGTGGAAATTGGAAGCTGGAGTAGCCATCCGGGAAATTGAGAACAAACTCCTTGTTTTTGAGTTCTTCAGTGATAAAGACAAAGATAAAGTCCTCAGAGGACGACCTTGTTCCTTTTACAATCATCTCATTCTAATGGAGGAATTTAAAGGGGGAGACGAGATTCAGAATTGTACACTTACCCAATCCCCGTTCTGGGTAAGAATTAAAGGAATACCATTCCATGGGAGATCAACACATGTGATGAAAGAAATTGGAGACCGGATCGGTCACTTCCTAGAGTGGGATTGCTCGGACCCAATACAATGGGGCCCCTGGGTTCGAATAAAGGCTGAGATCGATGTGTCCGAACCCTTAATGCGAGGCATGTTCCTGAAAATTGCTGATTCCAACACCTGGATCTCGTTTGAATTCGAAAAACTACCAATCTTCTGCTTCCTTTGTGGACGTATCGGCCACATTGAGAAAGCATGTGGGGCAAAGCCAGAGAATTCCGCCGAAAATATTACCCTACAATACGGTCCGTGGCTCCGGGCCAAAGCACACAGAGAGGCATATATCCCTGAGGCAGAGAGACAAATAGATCGAGACCGTCTCAATGCAGCCCATCTAAGGCGACCGGAATCTGGACAACCTCCTATTATAAGGATGGGACCCCCTGTCTTCCCTAAAGAATCCCCAGCTGAGCTCAGGGGAAAGGGAAACGCCTCCCAAGAGATCATCGTCAGATGCAATGATGGGGATCAGCAAGACAGTCACCTGATTCAGGGTATCTCAAAATCCGACTTCGCTTTAACTGCACCGAATTTAACGTTCATTTCTGCAACGGAGCCGCTACCTAAACCAAAAGAACCTCCAGAGAAATTTCCGAGCCAGCAACATGTTTCCTTGGATTCGCCTGAAGCTGAGCAGAGTCCAAATCGGATCTCAACCGATGCCCCTCTGCAAGCTGATTCTGGGATGACTGAAGCCTCACCTTCAGGACATGTTACTCGTAGAACCTAGAGAAGGGCATGCGGCGGTGGTAAAGGCGAATGCCCAGGGAATCCCAACCCAGGAGATCTGAAACGGCAAAGCGAGTCCAGTGGTACGCACACCAATCCTCCCAAAAGGAGGAAAGCATCAGGCACGTCATTAACCCCACACGAGACAAAGGCGGAGGCGGGTCAGACCCGACCCCGCCTAGAGCAATGATTGCTTTATGCTGGAACTGTCGTGGGCTTGGCAACCCACGAACGGTTCGTATGTTCCAGCGCCATTGCGCTCAAAGTTGCCCCGATATGGTTTTCCTGTCCGAAACCATATTGGAAAACAAGGACATCACAAATCTTGCTCTAAAATGCGGTTTCCAGGGTTGTTTCCCGGTTCCCCGCCAGGGACATTCAGGGGGGTTATGTCTTCTCTGGAAGGATAATGTCGATGTTAGACTCCTTTCTTTTTCCCAACGCCACGTGGCTGCATCCATTTGTGATTCCCAAAACCCCCCCTGGACTTTTGTGGGCTTCTATGGCTGGCCCTCCCAGTCTGATAAGTGGAAATCTTGGGATCTTCTGTGCAAACTCCGTCGTGATCTGCCAAGCCCCATTCTGTTTGGAGGGGACTTTAATGAGATCCTTTTCCAGAAGGAGAAAAAAGGTGGAGTTGTGCGCTCCTCCACGTCTATGTCTGCTTTTAATGAAGCTATCCTTAAGGCAGAGCTAATGGACCTGGGTTATACGGGTAATCCTTTCACATGGTTCCGAGGCAGTTCAGATGGAAATCGAATCGCTGAACGTCTGGATAGATTCTTTGGCTCAATGGATTGGATGAACCTCTTCAAAATGTACCATATCAGACATCTCACGTTCAATTGCTCGGACCACTGCCCAATTGTCATTAATTGCACCCATAATGAGCACGTTACTAGTTCCAGGAAACCATTCAGATTCGAAAGCTTCTGGTCAAAAGATCCCGAGTGTGAGGCGGTTATCCGTTCCGGCTGGAAGAATGGGCAAGATGATCTGAGAACCAACCTCCTCCGCGTGGCGTCGGATCTGTGGACATGGAGCAACTCTAAATTCCGTCACCCGGACCGGCAATGCAAGTTTCTTGAAAGGAAGATTGGATATCTCCTTAGCAAACCCCCGTATAGCAGCATTCTCTCCAAAATTAGCGAAACCCAATGAGAGCTGGACATTGCCCTGCGCAATAAGGAAGGTTTTTGGGCTATGCGTGCGCGTGATATTCATATAGCAGAAGGGGATGCTAATACACGTTACTTCCACCAGAAGGCCTCAGCAAGACGCCGAAAAAACTTTATTTCTGGCATTCTCAATTCAGACGGTAGTAAAGTGTTTGACACAGGGGGAATCCAAGAAGCATTCCTGAGCTATTTTCAGAAGCTCTTCTCTGCAGGCCATTCTATTATTTCTCCTGAGATTGAGGACTGCATCAAACCCGTGATTTCTAACGATATGAATAGACAGCTTTCTAAAGATGTGACGAATGACGAGACTCTTAAGGCCTTAAAGCAAATTCACTCTACGAAGGCCCCGGGACCAGACGGATTCCATGCCCTCTTTTTCAAGAATTACTGGCACATCATTGGTCCAGACATATGCAATCTGATGCGGGATATTTGGGCAGGGAAAACGGATCTGTCGTCTATTAATGAAACTATACTTACCCTCATTCCCAAGATGAAAAATCCGCAAGGGGTTTCGTACTTTCGACCTATCAGTCTGTGCAATGTTTCGTATAAGATCTTTTCAAAGATCCTGGCGAATCGGTTGCGTCCTTGGCTACCCGACGTCATTTCAGAGAACCAAAGCGCTTTTGTGGCAAAATGGTTAATCACTGATAATGCCATTATTGCTCATGAAATTTTCCACTCCATGAAAACTCGAACACGAGCAAAGAGAGGGATCATGGCTTGGAAATTGGATATGGCTAAGGCCTATGATAGAGTGGAATGGAACTTCCTCGAATTTGTGATGCTCAAGATGGGTTTTTGCACCAAATGGATTGACATGATCATGCAATGCGTCTCGTCAGTTTCCTTCTGTATCAACGTCAACGGGGTGCTAACCCGAGGCTTTTCACCATCCCGTGGGCTTCGTCAGGGAGACCCTCTTTCACCCTTCCTTTTTATTTTGGTGGCTGACGTGTTTTCTAACCTCCTTTCCAGGGCAGCTTCGCGTTCCATAATTCATGGGGCGAAAGCGTGCCGCAAGGGCCCTCCGATTTCCCACCTATTCTTCGCTGATGATTGCCTTCTTTTTTCTCGTGCTACCCCTAATGAGTGTACTGCAATCTGCCAGGCGATACAATAGTATGAACGGGCTTCAGGACAAATGATCAACCAGAGTAAATCGGAAATTTCTTTCAGCTCTGGAGTCCCCCAGCCGAAAAGAGAAGATCTCTGCTCTTTAGCACGCATTCCTGGGGTAGATAAGCACCAGAAGTATCTTGGGCTCCCGACGGTGGTTGGACGGTCAAAGAAAGAAATATGTTCAGCTATTGTGGATCGAGTTGAAAGAAAAATACAAGGTTGGACCCCTAAAAAAATCTCCAAGGCCGGGAAGGAAATCCTCATCAAGGCGGCACTTCAATCTGTCCCTAGCTATCTGATGTCTATTTTTAAACTTCCTGATGTGGTGCTTTCAAAGATTCAATCCAGCACATCTAACTTCTGGTGGGGTCGAAAGGACGGAAAAAATAAAGTCCATTGGATCGCCTGGTCTACTCTCTGTCAACCAAAATCGGAAGGCGGAATGGGATTCCGGGACCTTTCTCTTTTTAATGATGCTTTGCTGGCCAAACAAGGCTGGCATTTGATTTGTAACCCATCATCCCTATGCGCACGAGTTCTCCGGGCTAAATATTTCCCACATAAGGATTTCTTGGATTCCCATCTTGGCTATCGACCCAGTTTCCTCTGGAGAAGTATTTGGGGTGGTCGTAATCTGTTGAGGAAAGGACTTGGCTGGAGGATTGGGAATGGTTTAACGGTCAAGTTGTGGACTGATCCCTGGCTTGTTGATCAGACAGGCACGAAGGCGTCATCCCCTTTTTTTCCAGGATCCGAACATGCCACAGTTTGTTGTCTTTTTGATGATCAAGGGGCGGGTTGGTGTTTAGAAAAACTCTTCTCATGGTTTAATGAGCGGGATAGGAGAATTATTCTGAGTATCCCCTGTATGCCAGACGCGGGGCAAGATCATCTCTACTGGATTAACGATAGATCAGGAGAGTATACGGTGAAAGCTGGTTACCGGCGAGCTCTGACTGCCCAAATTACAGAAGGGGAGGCGAGGCCCTGGACAACAATTTGGAAGATTAACGTTCCCCCTAAAGTTCGCTTTTTCTGGTGGCAGGTGTGCACCGGTATCCTTCCAACTATGAGCCTCCTTGCCTACAGACACTTTTCAAACGACAACTCATGTCCTTTCTGCCCTTCTGTGACTGAATCCCCTCTCCATGCTCTTTTTCAATGTCCCGGGGCTCAGGAGGTTTGGAATGGCTGGGGATCAACCATAGAGCTGTTCTTGGACACCGCCTCGGATCTTACATCTCTTCTGATGCGATGGTGCTCCTCCTTTTCGCCGGCTAAAGCAGGCGCCCTGTGCATTATGACTTGGATTATCTGGGACAGGCGGAACGAGGCCATTTTCAATCATTTCCGGAGGCCCCCCAGATTCTGGATTGACCGGGCATTGTCATGGATTGCGGTTTGGCAGAACCATCCTGAGCAACAAAGACTTGTCACCCCCTCTCCTCTCCCCCAACATTGGTGCCCCCCACCGGAAGGGATTCTTAAGATCAATGTGGATGCCTCTCTTCCTAAGGATGGCCCAGTTGGACTTGGTCTACTGGCCCGTGACAACCTGGGAAATCTTATTGCGGCCAAATACGAAGCACGTTATGCTCTTTGGGAGCCCTCAGTCGCGGAGGCCGCCGCCATCCTTGCTGGGTTAAACTTCGCAAAAGATCGCGGTTGGGAGTCCATTCACATCGAATCCGACTGCCTTACTGTAATCAATGCTATCAATCTCACTGACGGCGGGTTTCAACCTTTCGGCCCCATTATCCGGTGTATTCACGCGCGGAGACAAGGCTTCAACTCCTGCAAGTTCTCATTTATTAGAAGGGAAGCGAACGAAGCCGCTCACAAGATGGCAGGCATTGGTCCTCCTTACGAGGATTTGCTTTGGTTCAATCATTTTCCATCGTGGTTACGCTACTGTATTTCTGCTGATCTACATCATTAATGGATCCGCCTTATTTTGTCAAAAAAAAAATAGCAGGTGCATTATTCAGTTCAAAGGGCATAACAAAAAACTCCTAAAGCCCATATCTGGATTGGAAGGCAGTTTTTGGAATATCATCATTCTTCACCCTCAATTGATGATAACCAGAACAAAGATCAATCTTAGAGAAGAATTGAGCGCCAAAAAGTTGGTCAAATAAGTCATCAATTCTTGGAAGAGAGTATTTGTTCTTCACTGTGATCTCATTCAGTTCTCTATAATCAATGCATAGCTGCATCGATCCATCCTTCTTCTTCACAAAGAGAACTGGTGCTCCCTGAGGAGAAACACTTGGTCGGATAGTCCCATTCTCCAAAAGATCTTCGATTTGTTTCTTTAATTCCTCTAGCTCCACATTTTCCATCCTATAGGGGGTCTTTGACATCAGATTAGATCTAGGTACGAGTTCAATGGAGAACTCTACCTCTCATTCTGGGGGAGGTTCAGGTAACTCCTCAAGGAATACATCAACGTATTCCAAGATGATGGGGAAATTCTCTAACAGAATAAATCCTTTGTGAGAAACTTATTTCATTTACAAATCTTTTAACTAAAAATTATTTTATGTCTTAAAACTTTATGCTTAGACAATTACATTTTTTCTATAATTCCATCATAATGATTCATAAAAAGCTTGTGATTAACCAAACATATCCCCCAGGAGTGTCGTAACCAAAAGTGAAGCAAGGCCCATTGTCATGTACCAGTTCCCATTCAAGTCTATCTCAAAGTGGTGTTTTCATGTTTTACCCCTATGTACATCTATGCCAAAGCCACCACTACCAGCTCGTATCCAGACAAGGATGTATTTTCTTGATAAACCACTTAATCAATACTCACCAAAATACCAAGAAGATTTCATATATTTAAACTTTTCTATAGCGTTCGTTCTAAAGTTTTCATATCCTAATTTCCATAAATAACTAAACTATCATTTGATACCAACTATGACATCCCACATTTTTATTTCATAACATTTCATTACTTTATACAAACAGAGGATCTTTAAAGTCTAGTGTCTTGGAAATCAGGAACATAATACATGAAAACAAAATAAAACATTCTTCTAAACCACTTTTAAGGCTTCATCAAAGGTTCATCCTATGTACATTTACTGCATCTCATATCATATAGATATACATCAAAGGAAATGGTGAGTAGAAGGCCCAGTAAGGGTAAACAAGGGAATCAATGTACTTGTGGTATCAATAAAAACATGAATAAAAAAATAAAGACATGAGCAATGGAAGAATAGGAATATCATAAAGAAAATAACTTGGAACATAACTTGAATATGTGGCTACAAAATTTCATTTAGACATTCATGAACATATCACCAAGGTCCATCCTCAAGGTGTCATAAAAATTACCAAGGGTATTCACTAAGGTAACGTGAAACTTGTCATCTCTAGAGATTAAATATCTACCCAATGCATTGGAGCGCAATTTGGGTGAACCTATAATATGTATTTAATTTCATGTGAGACACATAGATCATAATCAATCATTTCATAAATAACCCAAATAGATTCAATGAAATGGGTTTCATGTCAAAATCGTGACGTTTAAAAGAGATTAAAATGAGATAATTATGTCATTTATAACCCATGGAAAGGGTGTGAAGGTTATATGTATGTCAATTCCAGAATCAAATATATCAGCTTTATATATTTATGAACACCCAAAAAAAATAAATAGGTCTGGGTATTCACATAAATAAAACCAGAGAATTTATGGAGAGAAAGAGATAGAAATTTTGAGGCAAAATTTCCGCAGAATAACGACTATATAACAAAGTTTTAGAAAACATTGGAGGTGAATTTCTGGGGTACTGTAGCAGTACTGTTGCAGTACTATTGCAATCACTGTTCTGTACTGTAGTGGTCACTGTTCAGTACTGTAGTAGCAGGAACTATTCACCCGATTTGGGCCTTCGGGCCACCGGTTTGGGCCTACAAATCACCAGGTCCTTCGGGTCATCAAAGGCCTTCGGGGCACAGGGCCTTCGGGTCACGTAGCCCATGGAGTATCCCAGTTCACACAGAACATGCCCCAGAAGAGGATCAGAGCAGCAGAAGTAGCAGCCACCAGATACAGAGCTAACCGGATTGGAAGAATGAGAGGGTATGGTAGCCTCCATCGGGATCAGGCACCGTGAATCTTTGTATGGGGCAATTCTAGCCGATCAGAAATGCAAGGTGGGGAGATAAGGATATCAATGATGCAAGACACTGGGGAGGGGCAGTTCTAGTGGGCTGGGCCTATGAGTCATGTAATGGACATGGTATGCCTCTGGGCCTTCGGGTCATGTATTGCGGGTCATGTTGGGCCTTGTGCCTTGGTCATAAGGGTCATGTACGGGTTCCCCTTCAACCCTTAAAAGGGGGATTATCTATAATAAAATAAAATAAAGGCCTTCGGTCCATTCGGGCTAAAGAGAATATGCGATTCCTATTACGAAAAATTCGGCAGCCTAGCGGCGTCACATAAAAATTCAGAAAACAAATTGATGAGAGCGGAAAGGGTCTCTCAACAATTAGACATTAAATGGACAGTAATGAGAACATATAAGAACATACCATCAACAAAAATAGATGTAAACTAGAAGACACAACATAAAGGAAGTCATGGTTTAAAAGAAGAGGGTGAAAGGATCCCTTACCTTGAAGGGTAACCTAGAAAGCTTGAAGTTCAGGACCTTGGGAGGCTTGAGGGAACCTTGGGAGGACTCCTTGGGAGGTAAAGAGACCATAACTTCATTGTGGAAGATTTGGAAATGAAATGAATGAGGTAATGTCTTGGTATTTATAGGAGAAGTGAGGGGACAAGTCATTAATGGCCAAGGGACACCTCATCGGTGGTATTGGCAAAACTATGGGCTTTCCCATGGTATTTACCCATGGTGTTGGCCACTTGGGACACCTCATACCTTATCTTACTATTAATAATTCGACCAGAATTATTTCATGATTATTACATCCTTAATGATGTCATTAAACACCCGAAACTCAAAAACTGTATTTTCACTATTCACCGAAAATTCAACTTTCTCAGAAAAATCCCAAAAATTCACCTTAACGAAATATTGATGCTCTGATTTCAAAAATGAACTCAATTTTATGAAAATAATTTTATAAATATTTATAATTTAATTTTTAAATAAAAACGCTATTCACTGAAAATTCAATTGTTTCATAAAAATCCCAAAAAATCACCTTAACCAAATATTGATGCTCTGATTTCAAAAATGAACTCCATTTTATGAAAATAATTTTCTAAATATTTTTAATTTAATTTTTAAATAAAAAACACTATTCACCCAAAAAACTAATACTTAACCAGTAATTTCTGAAATAGTTATTTACCTAATTTATTGAATTACATTACTTAATCAAGGTAGCTAAATTATATTAATACTTTCTTAAGTGAGGTTACTTAATCCATTTGATCACATTACTAATCTTAAGCGTAAAATCACTATTTATAATTTACAATTCATAAAAAATTAAGTTGATCTTATTAGACTCTAAATTTCTTCCTGAACATAACTCTAGAAGACCATTTTTTAAAAATCATTACACATTATTAATTATATAAGGTTTACATAAATATTTTTAAAATATCTTTTTTCTAAAATTCATAAATAATACGCATACTATATTTATCTGGAAATTTAAAAATTCACAAACTTCACCATAAGAAGAAATCATAATTTTTATTTAAATCAAAGGATTACACAAGGCAGTTACAGTCTCGTTACATAGCTTCTTATAACACCAGCATAGGACCTAAGATTAAGGTGTGCTAGGGTGATAGAATATTGGGGCGGCTCGGCCAACATTGCCCAAGTAGTGATTTCTATCAGCTTGAACTTCCCGTGAAGGTGATTCCCTTCCAGCTTCACACGATGGAGTTCGGCTTGGGTTTGGTCTAGAGCAAGCTCAAAGGTGCTACCACCTTCCCGAGTTCCGTCAGATGGGCTTCGATCGGCCCGAGACTACTGGACAGGGCCATCAAATCTTCTTTCTATATTAATTAGGATCACTTGTATTTATAGAGAATAATTGTAAAAATTAGTTTCCAATGGTCTTATTGACCAACGTTAATATAACAGTCGAAACCCAATAGTCTCATTATACTCATTTTATTAAATGAAATAGTTTTGTTGAGTATAAAATAAAATAACCCACAACAATTTGGGAACAAAGTTTATTCAAAATTTTGGGTCGTTACATTCTTCCCCCCTTAATAAATTACATCCTCACAATTTCATAATTGGACTTGGAAATTTAGTTGAAAGTCCCACATCGAAAAAGAGTCAGTAAAACTATTACTTTAAAAGAAAGAAACGTAAATAAAAAGGTCACCTGAGTTAACCCATGCCATGATTCCATGTAGGAAAACATGGATATGGAAGAGAAAACAAAGGGTCATGTTCTGATGGAGAGTGATAGAAAACATGATTAGGATAAAATTAACAACAAGAAGGTCACAAACTTAAGATTTGTTAAACATTATTTGATTACCCAGTAGGAAATATAAACCAACAATGTTTTTGTTTTACGTTCCTTTTTATAATTTTGAAGAATTAATTTACTACATAGAATAAAAACATAAGGAAATATACTTACCTTCAAGTAGAGTTTAATCTCTTAATAAGTTTCCACCAAGACTAATCTTTTCTCTAAACAATGAGCATTCAAAAAGACTTGATCTCATCAAAAGCACAAGAATCATATTCTATATAATCATATAAATCACAAAAGAAGAACTATATTTTTCCCTTGTCTATAGTCATCAACTAAAACTGAATAGATTAGTACGAGATCATATAATCCCCAAAAAGTATAATACTTTATAAAAAGAAATATGATTATTAATCTCCAAAATTCAACAAAAGTACCCAGAGTTCTAGAAATAACATTCAATACTCAATCATCCTTAAAATTCTTCAAAATAATCCAAACTAATATTGGAACCCAAAACTCAGAAGGATTTAATCACATAGTCTTCCACAAAAAAATCTTAACATTTATCTCCAAATAACATCGACTACTATTAAATTCTCATACTAAAGTGTAATTAACCTATTCATGTATTCTCTATGCTAGGTTCATAATTTTCTAGAAATAACCCAAATCACCATATTCCCACAATAAACACATAAATTCTTACAAAAAAAATTCAACCAATCCTCCTCAATTTAAATCCTATAGTATTTTATTTCCCTTAGTCATATAGTACTCCAAAAGATAAAAAATCGCCCAAAATAACCTTTATCATTTAATCACCAGATCATTTTCCTATACAAAGGATATTAATTTAATAAAACATAAGTTTCCAAAATCAACTTATTCTTGATCCATAAAATAGTAGGTGAATTAGTCAGTCCAAAAGGCATAACAACAAACTCATAATTCTCATATCATGATTGGAAGGTAGTTTTTGGAATATCATCATTCTTCACCCTCAATTGATGATAACCAGAATGAAGATCAATCTTATAGAATAATTGGGCCCCATGAATTTGGTCAAATAATCATCAATTCTTGGAAGAGCGTATTTTTTCTTCACTGTGATCCCATTCTGTTTTCTATAATCAATGCATAGCTGCATCGATCCATCCTTCTTCTTCACAAAGAGAACTGGTGATCCCCAAGGAGAAACACTTGGTCAGATAAACCCATTCTCCAAAAGATCTTGGAGTTGTTTCTTTAATTCCTCTATCTCCATATTTTCCATCCTATAGGGGTTCTTTGACATCGGATGAGATCAAGGTATGAGTTCAATGGGGAACTCTACCTCTCTTTATGGGGGAGGTTCGGGTAACTCCTCAGGGAATACTTCAAAGTATTCCTAGAAAATGGGTACATTATCTTAAAGAATAAATCCTTCATGAGAAACTTATTTCATTTACGAATCTTTTAACCAAAAAAGTATTTTATGTCTTAAAACTTCATGCTTAGATAATTACATTTTTCTATAATTCCTTAATAATGATCCATAAAAGATTGTTATTCACTTAAAATATCCCCCGGGAGTTTCATAACCAAGAGTTCAGAAAGTCCTGTTGTTGTGTACCAGTTCCTGTTCGAGTCTATCTCAAAGTGGTGTTTTCAGGTTTTACCCCTATGTATATATGTGCCAAAGCCACCTCTACCTGCTCGTATCCAGACAGGGATGTATTTTTTTGATAAACCACTTACTCAATACTCACCAAAATACCAGGAATATTTTCTATATTTAAACTTTTCTATAGGGTTCTTCCTAAAGCTTTAATATCCAAATTTTCATTAATAACTAAACTATCCATTGATACCAACTATGACATCCCGCCTTTTTATTTCATAACATTTCATTACTTTTTACAAACAGAGGATCTTTAAAGTCTAGTGTCTTGGAAATCAGGAACATAATAAATGAAAAAAACATAAAACATTATTCTAAACCACTTTTAAGGATTCATCAAAGTTTCATACTATGTACATTTACTACATCTCATATCCTGGAGATAGACATTAAAGGAAAGGGTGAGCAGAAGGCCCAATAAGGGTAAACAAGGGAATCAATGTACTTGTGGTATCAATATGAAATTGAATAAAAACATAAACACGTGAGCAATGGAAGAATGGGCATATCATAAGGAAAAGAACATGGAACGTAACTTGAATATGTGGCTACAAAATTTCATTTATACATTCATGAACATATCACCAAGGTCCATCCCCAAGCTATCATAAAAATTACCAAGGTTAGTCACCAAGGTATCGTGAAACTTGTCATCTCTAGAGATTAAATCTTTACCCAATGCATTAGAGCGATATCAGGGAAAATCCTTGATATGTATTTAATTTCATGTGATCCACATAGATCATGATCAATAATTTCATAAATAACCCAAATAGGCTCAATGAAATGAGCATCATGTCAAAATCGTGACATTTAAAAAGAGCTTAAAAATGAGATCATTATGTCATTTATAACCCAAGTAAAGGGAGTGAGGGTCATATGTATGTCAATTGCAGAATAAAATAGATCATATTTATATATTTATGAACACCCAAAGAAAATAAATATTTCAGGGTTTTCACATAAATAAAACCAAATAATTTCTGGAGAGAAAGAGATAGCAATTTTGAGGCAAAATTTCCGCAGCATAACGGCTATATAACAAAGTTTTAGAAAACATTGAAAGGAGAGGGTACAAGAGTAAACCACTCATAAATAACTTATAAAACAGTATAAATACAGAATTACATGGATATAATAACATGGTTTGGAAATTTTAATGACATACCACATGAAAAGGAAACATGAAAGGAAAGAGAAGATGCGATTCCTTTTACGAAAACTTCGGCAGCCTAACGGCGTCACATAAAAATTCAGAAAACAAATTGATGAGAGAGGAAAGGGTATCTCAACAAATATACATGAAATTTACAGTAATTAGAACATATAAGTACATACCCTCCACAAAAAATATATGGAAACTAGAAGACAAAACATAAAGGAAGTCATGGATTAAAAGAGGAGGGTGAAAGGATCGCTTACCTTGAAAAGTAACTTTGAAAGCTTGAAGGTCGGGACCTTGGGAGGCTTGAGGGAACCTTGTGAGGACTCCTTGGGAGGTAAAGAGACCAGAACTTCGTTGGGTATGATTTGGAAATGAAATGAATGAGGGAATGTCTTGGTATTTATAGGATAAGTGAGAGAACAAGTCATTAATGGCCAAGTGACACCTCATCGGTGGTATTGAAAAAACCATGGGCCTGCCCATGGTATTTACCCATGGTATTAGCCAATTGGGACACCTAATACCTTATATTTATATTCATAAGTCTACCAGAGTTATTTCATGATTATTACATCCTTAATGATGTCATTAAACACCCGAAACTCAAAAACTGTATTTTCACTATTCACTAAAAATTCAACTTTCTCAGAAAAATCCCAAAAATTCACCTTAACCAAATATTGTTGCTCTGATTTCAAAAATGAACTCCATTTTATGAAAATAATTTTCTAAATATTTTTAATTTTATTTTTAAATGAAAACACTATTCAATGAAAATTCAACTATTTCAGAAAAATCCCAAAAATTCACCTTAACCAAATATCGATGCTCTGATTTCAAAAATGAACTCCATTTTATGAAAATAATTTTCTTAATATTTTTAATTTAATTTTTAAATAAAAAACACTATTCACTCAAAAAAACTAATACTTAACCAATAATTTTTGAAATAGTTATTTACATATTTTATTGAATCACATTACTTAATCAAGGTAGCTAAATTATTTTAATACTTTCTTAAGTGAGGTCACTTAATCCATATGATCACATTACTAATCATAAGCGTAAAATCACTATTAATAATTTACTATTCATAAAAAATTAAGTTGATCTTATTAGACTCTAAATTTCTTAATGAACATAACTGTAGAAGACCATGTTTTAAAAATAATTACACATTATTAATTATTTAAGGATTACATAAATATTTTTTAAATATCCTTTTTCTAAAATTCATCAATAATATGCATACTATATTTATATGGATATTTAAAAATTCACAAACTTCATCATAAGAAGAAATCGTAATTTTTATTTAAATCAAAGGATTACACAAGGCAGTTATGGTCACGTTACATAGCCCCATATAACACCAGCATAGGACCTAAGAGTAAGGTGCTTTAGAGTGATAGAATCTTGGGGCGGCTCGGCCAAAATTGTCCGAGTAGTTATTTCTATCAGCTTGAACTTCTTGTGAAGGCGATTCCGTTCTAGCTTCACACGATGGAGTTCGTCTTGGGTTTGGTCCAGAGCAAAGCCTAGAGGTGCTACCTCCTTCCCGAGTTCTATCAGATGGGCTTCGATAGGCCCGAGAATACTGGATGGGTCCATAGAATCTTCTTTCTATATTAAATAAGATCACTTGTATTTATAGAGAATAATTGTAACTCTCAGTTTCCAATGGTCATATTGACCAACGGTCATATAACAGTCGAAACCCAACGGTCTCATTATACTCATTTTATTAAATGAAATATTTTTGTTGAGTATAAAATAAAATAACCCACAAAAATTGGGGAACAAAATTTATTCAAAATTTTGGGTCGTTACAGGTAAAATTATGTTTTATGCAAATTTGCTAACGTGCCTAGAAGGTGGGTAAAAGACGTTAAAATTTTCAATAAAATTTTATATATCTAATATTATTATAAAGTGACTCAAATGAATTACATTGAAAATATATAGGTATTATGTATCTATTTTGAACTAAAATAAATTTAAATAAAATAACTAATTATTTAAATAAAAAGACGGTTTTAAACAATAACACAATGTTTTTCACAATTCATCAAAAATTGAATGTTTTCAGAAAAATACCAAGAATTCACCCTAAGATAATTTTGATATTATGAATCCAAAAATGATGTCTATTTTGAAAAATAAAATTCATAAAATTTCAAAAAGTATGTATTACTATTCATAAAATCTAGTTTGATTGGTCGTGGTGTGTTAGAACTTGAAGTTGCATACACCGCAAGCTATTGTTTTATTCAAAGAGAAGCGTACCGTGGAAGCTTGGGGTGTTACAAAAAATTGTATTAGTCATGTGGTTGATTTTAAACAAAAAATGTAATGATAGGAAGTTACATACTACATTTACTTTGATAATGTAAATTAAATCCTCAATTATGAATTGCTATGAGGCTCAGTTGTAGATTTATATATAAGGTATGGTTTCATGATTTTTTTAAAAAAGATGATATAATATGTTAATTGTGACTAAATACCTTTCATATTTTTTACATACATATATATAAATACCAATTTAAGGGATTAACCCATGAAAATAAATTTGGACTCATTAGTCCTCACGTCAGTTCTATAGAACATACAAAAATAGATTAAAAAAATGAATGAAATAGTGCCAGACTAGGCCAAATTGTTTGAAAAATAAAATTGCAGATGATAGAATCTTCTTAACACTAATAATACAGGGGTAAAACTATAAAATTTAATCATATAAAATATATTTTTATTTAATTTATTAATTATTTCTTTTTTTTTATTAAACATTAGGTGCTCATTGTGGTCAATTTAGATACTCCAAAGTTTTATTTCCTAGATTCACTGCATGGATACCCAAAAAACTGACCACACATAATGATTTTTTTCAATTTTTAATACACTAAATCCAATATTTTAAAACTAAATTTCAAGTTGTATATTTTATATTATGTTTTAATGAGAATTTGGTTATGACAGGTCAGTGTTTAAATATCATGAAAATCATGGCATGAGGACAGTCCATGTGCATAAGGATCCTAACAAGTTTTACAAGTTTAAAATTATCAAGGAATTTATAATAATATTTCACTGTCCAAACATATATAAAAAATTACTTATTTTTATCAATTTTTTGCAGTATTTGATACAAAAAAAATGAAAAATATTTTGGTTAATATGTTTGTAAATTTATGAAATAGGTTATATTCCATCATCAAACTAGCAACCCTAAAGAGGTATTTTTAAAAATAATTACTATTTCATTTAAAACATTTATTTTTTGTTTTTATATTTTTTCAGTACTAATATGACTCTCAAAATACTCATATTCACAAGATGATATAGATTTTCCTAGAAATGAATGGGCCACATACCTGATGTAAGAATATAAACAAATAACTTAAAGATGTGACTTCCATATAAGTAATGGATTGTTTCATATTTATGTTTAATTTATTTCTTTTTAGTATTACTCACATAATAATTTTTTCCTAATATTTTTGGATTTATTTGTTCGATTTGGGTTGGTTTGTTCAAAGCTACTCATTCTCATGAGAGATTAGACGTCGATGATGCAATTGAGATAATGATAATAAGAAAATGGGTCATGAATGTATAAAAACATCATGAAAATGTGAATTACTAGTAATTATTTAATTAATTTTCCATAATTTTATCTACTATTTTTAAGTTATTCTTCTTATTATTTGTATTTAATAATTATTTAGTTTTTTTCATAGATCTTTTGGGGTAATTCATATTTTTCTTTCAAATGTCTACAAAAATCCACAAAAAGATAACATTATCCTTTCTACCAATGTTACCATGCTTTCAATTGCTTTTATTTATTGGTATACCAACATTTAATATTGATTCAATGTTCTTATCTGAAAACCCATTCTCTTTATTGAAACCATAATAGTAGAGGAAGTTTTTTCGGCTAAGAACATCAACTCAATATGCAATATTAGCAGTTAGACAAAGAATGATAATAGAATGTGTGGTCACATTGGTAGTTTGTATTGTTTTTATACTTGAATAAAATGATCAAAAAGTAATTTGGGATGTGTAGGAATAAAAGAAACCTCAATCTGACACACGGTGTGACTGGTGTGACTCGAGGAGTGTCTTTTTATTTAAAATTAACATTAATTTTAGTAAAAAAGATAACTAACATACTAAAAATTTAACAAACACATTTTATTGTTTTAATACTTTATTAAAATGATAAATAATTAATTTAGGATGTGTAGGAATCATCCTCACCTCAATCTGATGCACGGTGTGACTGATATGACTCTACATATGTATTTTTATTTAAAATTGACATTAATTTTAGTAAAAAAGACAACTCACATACTCAAAAATGAAAAAATTCATTTGGATTGTTTTGATACTTTAATAAAATGATAAATAAGTCATTATTAATGTGTAGTAATAAATCACACCCCAATCTAATCCATGATGTGCCCAGTATGGTGCAAAGAGTCTGTTATTAGTTTAAAATTAACATTTTAGTTCAAAAAGTGTCACTCACTAAAAACAGAGAAAATGTGCTCCAATTTTCTTAATAATTTAGTTAAAAAATAATAATTCGTTTTTTATGTGTATAAATTAGTCTCACATCAAACCAACACATGATGTGACCGATATGACTCAAAGTGTGTGTTTCCAGTTTAAAATGACATTTTAGTAAAAAAGATAAGTGGCATAATAAAAATTGAGAAAACACATTCATATTATTTTGATACTTTTGGGAAATGATCCATAATTCATTTTAGATGTGTAGGAATCTTCTAGGGCTCAATCCAATTCACGGTGTGACTGTTATGACTCCATGTGCCTCTTTTTATTTAATATTGACATTAATTTTAGTAAAAAATGAAACTCACATGCTCAAAACCAAGAAAATGAATTAATATTGTTTTTATACTTTAATAAAATGATTTATAAGTCATTTTTAATGTGTAGAAATAAACCGTACCACAATATAATACACGATCATCCCAGTTTTACTCAAAGTAAAAATTATGAGTTTAAAATTGACATTTTAGTTCAAAAAGTGTCACTCACTTAAAAGTAAGTAAATGTGATAAGATTTTATTGAAAATTTATGACAACAATTTGAAATTAATTTGTGATGTGTAGGAATCTGTCTTTAATCATACCAACACACGATGTTACTGGTATGACTCAAAGTGTGTGTTTCTAGTTTAAAATGGAATTTTAGTAAAAAAAGACAAGTGACATACTCAAAATGAATAAAATTTATTTTTATTGTTTTGATACTTTATGAAAACAATCCATCAATAATTTGAGATTTGTAAGAATTAGACTCACCTTAATCCAATTCACGGTGTGACTGGTATGCCTCCAAGTGTGTCTTTTTATATTAAATTAACATTAATTTTAGTAAAAAAGACAACTGACATACTCAAAACCAAGAAAACACATTTGGATTATTTTGATACTTTATGAAAATAATCTATAATTTATTTTTATGTGTATTAATTATCCTCACCTCAAACTGATACATGATGTGTCTGATATGACTAAAAGTTCCCACTATCAGTTTAAAATTAACATTTCAGTTTAAAAAGTGTCACACACTGAAAATCAAGAAAACATGATCATATTGTCTTCATAATTTATTAAAATGATTCATAAGTAATTTTTGATGTGTATGAATCATTATCACATCAAACTGACACACGATGTGACTGAGATGACTCAAAGTGTGTGTTTTCTATTTAAAATGACATTTTAGTAAAAAAGACAACTGACATACTCAAAACTAAGAAAAAATATTCTTATTTTTTTGATACTTTAGGAAAAAAATAAATAATTCATTTGATAGATTTGGGAATCAGTTTCACCTCACTTTAACACACGGTGTTATTGGTATGAATTCAATTTCTCCATTTTATTTAAAATTGAAATTAATTTTAGTAAAATAAACAACTCACATACTCAAAACCAATAAAATGCATTTGTATTGTTTTTATACTTTAGGAACATAATCCATAAGTCATTTTGTACATGTATAAATCAGTCTTACCTCAATATGACACACTATGTTCCCAGTATGAATCAAAGTGTCTATTATCTATTTAAAATTAACTTTTATGTTCAAAAAGTGTCACTCACTAAACACTGATAAAACATGATCGGATTGTCTTGATAATTTAGGAAAAAATTCATAAATCATTTTTTTTTATAGGAAGAATTCTCAAATCAAAATGACATATGATGTGATCGGTATGACTCCAAGTATGTGTTTCCAATTTCAAATGAAATTTTAATAAAAAACACAAGTGACATACTGAAAATTGATAAAACACATCCATATTATTTTGATACATTAGGAAAATAATCCATAAGTTATTTTTTGATGTGTAGGAATCATCCATGACTTAATCCAACATATGGTTTGGTTGGTATAATTCCAAGTGTGTTTATTTATTTTAAATTGACATTAATTTTAGTAAAAAGAACAAGAGACTTATTGAAAATGGAGAAAATGCATTAACATTGTTTTGATAATTTAGAAAAACAATTAATAAGTCATTTTTAATATTTAGTAATAAACTCCACCTCAATATGATGCATGGTGAGACCAGTATAACTATATGTATGTATTTTTATTTAAAATTGTCATTGATTTTAGTAAAAAGAACAAGTGTCCTACTAAAAATCAAGAAAATACATTTGGGTTGTTTTGATAATTTAATAAAACAATACATGAGTCATTTTAGATGTGTATAAATCACTTTCACCTCAGTACAACACAATGTGTGACCATTATGACTTCAAATGTGTCTTTTTATTTAAAATTGACATTAATTTTAGTAAAAAGAACAAGTGACATGCTATAAACTGAGAAAATGTATTCAGATTGTTTTAATAATTTAGGAAATGATCCATGAGTCACTTTTTGTTGTATAGGAATAAACCTAACCTCAATACAATGCGCGGTGTGACCGGCATGACTCCAAGTGTGTCTTTTTATTTAAAATTGACATTGATTTTAGTTAAAAGAACAAGTGACATACTGAAAACTACGAAAATGCATTCATATTGTTTCGATACTTTATGAAAATGTTCTATGAGTAATATTTTACATTTATCAATTATCTTCACCTAAATCTGACACATGGTGTGATCAATATGACTTCAAATGAGTATTTTTATTTTAAATTGAAATTAATTTTAGTAAAAAAATTAAGTGGCATACTAAAAACTGAGAAATAGATTTGGATTGTTTTGATACTTTAGGAAAATGATCCATGAGTAATTTTTGATGTGTTGGAATAACATGCACCTCAATCTGATTCATGGTGTGACCAGTGTAACTCAAAGTGTTTATTATCAGTTTAAAATTCACATTTCAATTAAAAACATGTGCCAGTCACCAAAAACCACGAAAATGGGATCTGATTGTCTTTATGATTTAGTAAAATAATTAATAAGTCATTTTTGATGTGTACAAATTATTCTCACATCAAAAAAAACACACAATGTGATAGGTATGACTCAAAGTGCATGTTTCCATTTTGAAATGACATTTTACTAAAAAACACAAGTGACATACTAAAAACTAAGCTAACACATTCATATTGTTTTGGAACTTTAAGAAAATGATATTTAAGTAATTTTTTATGTGTAGGAATCAATTTCACCTCAATCCCATGAATTTTGTTACCGATCTAACTCCAAGTGTGTCTCTATTTAAAATTGACATTAATTTCATTAAAAAGAACAATTGACATACTCAAAACTGAGAAAATGAATTCAGATTATTTTGATACTTTAGAAAAATGATCCATAACTCATTTATAACATGTTAGAATCAAATTTACCTCAATATGACTCATGATGCGATTTGTTATAATATTAATAACATAATATTTTTTTCTCATATAGGTGGATTTTTTTGCTCAGGTTGAGGGGATTTGTTCAGAAACTGATACCATGGGTGGACTTTTTTGAGAATAGATCACAAGTGCCAAATATGGTGAAACATAAATGTTTTAAAATGTTTGTGGATAATAATTATAAATGTAATTATACAAAACATTATTTGAAATGTATATAGTAGTTTGTTTTTTGTATCCGTGATGTAAAATTTATTTCAATTAAATTATATATTTTGTGTAGAGTTTATAGGTTGTTCCAATGAGCAGTTATAGAAATAGCACCCTACATCAAGTGGGATCTTTATCAGTACTATTTTTAGTGTTGATAAAAATGTCCCTTTATCAGTGCTAAAAAGACACTGATAAAGAGTGTCCTTTATTATCACTTTTTTACCACTGATTAATGGGACCCCCCCCCCCCTTTAACAATGTAGTGGATAATAGTTCTTTTTTAGTGATTTTAAAATCCTTTTTATTCACTGTTAAAATAAATATCTATATTAGTGTGGGTGGGGGTTGAATTCTTATTTTATTTTATTTATTCCAACTATTATATCATAGATAAAATGGTTTTTTGGTAGAATCACTCTAATTTTCATCCTGGTAACTTTTCTTGGTTTATTAGGGGGACTTCAACCCCATCACAGACATGTCGGAGAAGAAAGGAGTAGCGATTTTCTCTAACAAGTATATATAAGATTTTAGAGATTTTATAGCATCCAGCAGCCTTGTGGACATGGGATTCTTGGGGAACAAGTTTACATGGTGTGATAACCGTAAAGATAACAGGCTCATATGAAGAATATTAGACCAGTGTCTCTCCAACATACAAGGTATAGACTCATTTACATAGTCTCGGATAATTCATTTAACTCGATCTCTCTTAGACTACTCTTCTCTAATGGTGCTATTAAAGATGGGGTAGATGAGGATCAACCTCTTCTTCTACTTGAAAAATTGGACCTAGGTTGAATGTCTTTTATAAATGGTAAAAATATCCAGGTATCAATAAAATATGTAGAATTCATAATTGGGGTTAACACATCGACTTCAATTTCTGCAGAGGGAGATTCAAGTGTGGGATTCCAAAAAAACAAATAGAGAATCTATACTAGAGGAGATCAAAGACGATATTGATAGGTGGTAGGATATTCTTAAAGAAAATTGGGATGATGAAATGTTTTTCAACATGATTGATAAGCAAAGAATCTTGGAAAAAAATTACTAGAGATTGAAAGGTTGTGTAGGGAGATATAAATGGCCCTTCAGCTTAGGGGGGGATTGGAACATGATGTATTTTTAGGAATTTAGGAAGGATAAGGTTATTAAGAGGATCAACTTAAATCTTGAATATGATTTGTATAAGGTATATATAGAAGTGGTAGAGAAACTAGTTTTGTAATATTTTTAGAATATTTTGGTAGGAACTGCGAGCTTAAGTGAACAGAGTCCATCTGGGATGAATGGGGATGATAACTTTTTTCACTACATTCTCATACTAGTGGAGGACATGGATAGCCAATAAGTGGAATCTATTCTAGGAGAGGAGGAGTTCAAAGAGGAAGTTTTAATCATGAAACTAGTATCACACTAGGTCTTTATGGGTTCCATGGATCAGTTTACATGGCTATATAGGATATAATTAAGGTTCAGGTTATGGAAGTGGTGTAATATTATTTTATAGGAGGAACACTAATGAGAGAAGTGTGTGATTCTAAGGTGGTTTAAAGTATAAAGGTTAAGTAACCCACAATTCTAAATCAATAAAAACCTATATACCTTTGTAACATTGTATATAAGATCCTTGCATGAATTTTTAATTAAAGGATTAGTTGAGTTATCCCAAGACTGATATCGAAGGAATAACATGGCTCCATTCAAGGATGAAGTGTCTAAGGTGATGGGGATTGTGAAATAGATTGTGGGGGAAATTAATAAGAATAATATCAGATCTAATATTATGATAAAAGTTGATATGAATAATATGTATGATCGGTTATACTAGATATTCAATGTGAGGGGCATGAGGAATTTTGTGTTCAAAGAATGGGTATATGACATGCTATTCATATATAGTGTGTCATTTTGGATCACCATCTTTATCATGGGTATAGTGACATAGGATTCTCATACATGGATATGACATCTTTTTATATGAATATTCATTACAATATATAAACACATTCCTAAGAACCATAATAGTTTAGTGCCTTTGAAAACTTAGAACACAATATTCTAATCTGGAGAAATATCTTCAATGTTTCAAAACAATATCTTTCTATTTAGTAATCTTCTTATAAAAACCCTACTTAAAACCTTTATTCATAACCTAGTGAAGGAACCTTAAGAAATAGTGAGCTAATAAGCTCATTAAGGGTAAACATAAGATATATAAATATATGATCATATTAAAGAATAATATAATGATAAGGGTAAGTGATCATGAACATAACTTAAAAATATCAAACCCAGGCTATCATGGATCATGTAAAAGATTAATGGAATAAAACATTATCATTTTAGAAAGCATGGTCCATAAGAGTGATAAATCATCATAAATCAATCATAAACCATAATCTCATTTTATAAAAGTGTGACATCATTATAAATATATAAATCCATTTCATATGTCATGGTAAAATACCAAGACCATTTTTTTGACCCGATTCGCATCGTACCACTTTTTGGTGGGGGGAGAGATGGTCCCATCAGGACTGGGCAGTATATCCTTTTTTTATATCACAAAATAGGTTCCACAGTTGACTATTCTTGGAAGGAGATTGCATGGGGTTAAGTGTTCTGTTTAATTAACCCACGTTGGGTATGATTTCCTCAGATGGTCTCTAATGGGTTTATTCACAGAGCTAGAAACACCCAACCACCCTTTTATCCATGATTCATGGACCTGCTTTCCAAAGGTAGGTGCTTGTTGGATAACAATTTTTACAATGACACTTAAGGACTCCATTGGTTGAGAGGATGGGAGGTCGAGCTCATCACACCCTTTTGGGGGGAAATTATTTCCTATTTTATGACTCTCTTATAGATTTAAGCAATGTTCCTATATTTATGAATCCTTGGTTATTTCCCAAGAATGTGTCCACATATTACCCTCGGGTTTTAAAATCAATCATGGATATACATGGATTAGGAATTACTGAGACAATTCTAGTTTAATCTATGTGATGTGGTTCTCTAGAGTTTATCATCATCCAGGGGGATGGAAGTTGTTTCACTGTCGGGGTAGAACCCATGAGATGTGATTCCTACGTATCCTCATGAGAGGAACCATAGTCCACATAGTTCATTTGGGTGGGGATTACAAAAGGAAGTTTCCCACTTGAGGGGATATGGTTAGGAATTAAACCATAGAGGAGGCCTTTCTAGAAGAATCACATCTGGTCTTATACCTGAATAGGATTACCTAGTGAGTTTGGGGTAATTTTATTAGGACTGAATTCTAAGGAGAATATCCCTTGAGATCGGGCCTTAAGCAGGTGTCCTACATATCTTGATCAGAGTGGGAATTATAGTTCTCATAGTTCATTGAATTTTGGGATTATACCTAAGAGTAGTTCAATGTCTCTATAACCATCAGGAGGATCTCAACTCATGATTATTTGGAGTTTTGGTTGGGGCTTACACCTAGGAGGATGCCTATTTGAGCTCGGGCCTTTAGATTGGCATCCTACGTATCCTGGTTAGAGAAGGAATCAAATTTATCATAGTTTATTAAGATATGGTATGGATGATGTGATCATATTCAACCTCTAATACCATGTAAGTCATGATTGGTGTTATAAGAAAGATGAATAAGTTGATCCATAAAAACACATGCCTTCCCTTCTCTGCTGATGAAAAAGGAGGACGACAGAGGAAGAGGTTAGAGAGATAGCTCAATGAGACATAGAGGGGGGTTTGAATGGGGCAATTTCATCACCTGTGTTGATATACAATATATCCATGTCTTGTAATCTATCTGGATGTTTCTCAGGATAAGCCCAATAAGAGAAAGAGTTCCACCTCCCATGGAAATGTTAGGGACTTACCTCAGGAGAAGTTCCTTGAAATGAGTTCTGGTAAAGGGGATAATAATCACTCCACATCAAAAGTAAAAACAAGTGTGATCCCTTTAACTTGTCATTTTCTCTCATTGAATGGAAAATACAGTGAGTACCCTTTATCCCTATAACAGGGAGGTTCATGTTAGTATCCCAAGGTTAGGCCCTAGGTTACCATGGGAATGTAGAATTAAGAATTTTCTGGGGGGACATACCGATGTGGATATTACCTTCATGACCCACTTACCATGGGTAATCAGACTCATAAGGGCGTGTTGATGCGCCTGATGATCTTATTATACAGGTCTGGTGGCTTTGTAAGAGGATTTGGACTGATGCCATTGGACTGTCTTGTAGAGGAATCATGGAGGATGGGATGGAAATGGAAGGTCAGGATCAGGACCGGAAGGTGGAAAGCCTGAAGTACCCTATTCTGCATACCATTTATTCATGTGGGGTGGGGTACCCTCTACATGGCATATTGTTATGCGGATGGAGGGGTTATCATCATACTGAGGTGGTACATGGACCTGTATGTGGACCACGTACCATAGTGGTATGTGGCGTCAGGTTCTGTCTACATAGTGTGGTGTTATGCAGTGATGGATTCCATCTGTGTGTCAAAGAACTACACGATGCAGGGTTTTGTCTATATAACAATGTGTTATGCGGTACGCCGGATTGAATAAGGGGAATTATTCTTGCGGTTCATGGTAATTTTATCCATGAGGGTCATATAGTTCATAGTTCTCCATTAGGTTTGTATCAAGTTCATTATTATTATTATGTTTCCTTCCTTTTGTTGTACGTGGTGGGTTTATACCTGTTGGAAATTATTCATGGTTTCATACTTCATCAATCATTTGTCTTCTAAGTCTTCGTGCCGTAAACTCCAAGCACCCCAAAAAATTTGATCTCATTTCTCGGCTCCCCTCAGGTTCCTTTTATAGAGTTTTAGGGAAGATAGATTTGTGGGATGTGTGGAACTTTTTGCAGAAACCCATGGGGAAATCATCTGGCCTGCAGATGACTCAGTCAATCGAGGTCTGTGAGGCTAAGGTTTGCAGTGGCAGTGGTTCTCGGTGGCGGTAATCACTACCTCAATCCCATGAATGGCTTGTATTTTTCACAGGACACCTTCGTATTTTCCTTGCCTGCAAACCATTTTTTTTGTGGGTTTTATTCACACCGACGTACCAATCCATATCATTTTTTTCAATTACATCATTCATGGTGGAGCTAGAGTTGGCATCCCCATATATGTACTATAGTTCACAATCGATTCTTTCTGTAGATCATTCCTTGAACTTAGCACGCATACCACTCTGGGTCCTTTTCCAAAGTTATATTTTACAAAATTATTATTAAAATTTTAATCGAATGTGAATTTTTTTCCCTTTATCAAATTTATGAGATTATTTGATTTCCCTTTTTCATGTTTTTAAGACCCTAAAAATTCCCCCATTATAATGGATTCTGATCAGGAGTAATAGGAGGTTGTTCTGATGTAGAAATTAGTCATGAATTGAAATCGTTTGTTGTAGAAAATTGGACCTAGTGGGAGACCACGCCTATATATAAAGGGGCATAGAACATTTGTATTTTACCATATTTTCCGCTAACTATGCACTCTTGATTTTCCTCTCGGTCGTTATAGTTCCACGTACTACCCCCTTAGAAAAATCCTTTGACCATGAATAGTTATTTTCATTCTTTGAACTGAAAACCCTTCATGGTCACTCTCATCCACAAATTAACTTTTAAATCCACGAACTAAACTTCTATTCTGTCAATGATGACTTTGAGCTTCCGTGTAGTGATTTCCTTACGTGGTTCATCTCCATCCACTATATTAATTTTGAACTTGTGAACTAAACATTAAATTTCCAAATTGTGATCTCAAACTTATTCATATTTTAGGTCATATGTGGTTATCTTGCTCTGAAAAATATTCAGTTTGTTGGCCAACACCTCGTGGGCTCGTACCTCATGGGTTCTGTGAACTATCAGTTCATGGGGAATGATTTTTGCAAACTGTTTTCGGGTTTTAGTACATGGATATTTTCTGTGGACTTCTTTCTATTCCTTTTCTGAACTTTATTAAGCTGACCTTTTTCTATGGTCTTTTTCAAGATCATGGATCTTTGATGAGATGATGCTAATGATGTTTTTTTTTATTGTCTTGTTGCCCCTTTTTAGTTACTAGTGAAAAGCAGAATAATATGGAGAACTTTATGGATGACAAAATCTTTGTTGACTCACTGTATCAATACTTAACAAATCTACTTAATGCGGGTCAGATGGAATATCTAAACTCAGACAGGCTGCACATTTATGGATTCAGACTACTGTCTAATACATCTATTCTGGAACCATGTCAGGCCGACCAACCTTCTACTTAGATAATCAGCAACACCATTCCTTAGGCACTTATCTCATTGAGAGGAAAATTCATACATAAGGATACCACTATTGGGTTCTTACTAAACTATTCCCCTTGAACTCTAGAGGGGGTGTGATGGAATCCAAATGAAATGGATCATTCCTACCATATCATTGCACGGAGGGCCACATAAAATGAACAACATGCCTAGTCATCCAAGAGGGACCTTCTTTTTGGAGGTTCGTTTGGTTTGGAATGGGGGTGTCCATTCTGGGTTCGTCAGAGCTATGAATAATTCTAGGTGGAATTCAAGGTTGTGGAGTTATATGAGGTTTTCTAGGTATCCCAGACCTGTGCTCATCAAACCAACTCCCTCATTTCATAGCTTCTGGGTAGGTGGAGACCAGACACCAACACTTTTCATTTAGTCTATGGAGAGGTGCGTATTAGCCTTTAGGACATCAAAATAATTTCAGGGTCCCCCATTGTCGAAGATATGTATAAAGAGTTTATACCTTCTCTTTACACCTAGGATGATGATGATAGGACCCCTTTCTTGGCCAAGAGACTTATTTCCCAAGCGAAAACATTTTCAAAGGACATTAACCCCTCCCCGAAGCAATACATTCCTTTCTCTGACAAGATTGGTGCCTTCATTAAGCAAAGTGGTCCAAATTCAAACATACATAGACCCAGGTACAACCTTACAAAGGAAAACCAAATTCGAGTAGGTTCCTACTAGCCTGCCTTGGTGGAGGGCTAGTTTCGCAAATGGGGATGGGAACTTTTCCCCAATGTCGATCAATTGTTCCAGCTGGTGGACTTCTTAGACATGTTTCTGAGTGGTTTTATTCTACCAGTACATGAATTAGGTTGTGTAATAGTTAAAACATTTTTCATGGTGGCTCTTCTATCCACTGGAAAGTTTATCAATTTGGTCATTACAGTATTGAACAAGATCTATCGATTACTCGGCTAGGTTAGCGAGGGGAGGCCACCTCATCGGGTGATTGGACCTTTCTAAATCCTCTAGGGCTGGATGGGAGCCCACATAGGGGGTTACACATTTATCAACCCCCTACCATTTCCACATGCTATTTTTGGCCATATATTCAGAGTACCAGTAGGGTTATGCCGGTGGGCTGGACTGCATAGTATAATAAGGAAGATCAAACCAAATTGAATGAACAAGACTAGTTGACTCAAATCAAATATCAGGACAATTTTACTTATTATCCTTAAGCTTCCCCTACTGATACAATTATGAATTATGAATCAAAATACTTTGTTAACTAATGCTACATATTTTCTTTAAGATAGGGTATTTTGGTTTCTTGAATTGATGGGGAACTTATTTGTGAGGGATACACACCTTTCATATTTAGCCATCAGTTTAACTACATTTAGTTGTTGTGTCACACTTCTATCAATAGGGTGTATCAGGAAAAACATCCCATGATATCCTAATAGTTTTGGATGATGTTTACCCAGGAGGAAACTCAGTGTGAGATCAAGCTTCGAGATTCTGAGGGTTCTGTACCCTTCCTCACAAAATATTATATTTATTACTGGGTTCAATCATATTCATATAGTCAGTTAGTCTATTTATTTTCCCATTGTTATGACCCCTAAGGCATTAGGGGTGAAGGGGAAGAAAAAAGTAAACAACTGATCATTCCCATCCAGGAAATTACTTCATAAGATTTTCAGTTCTGAACCCCTAAGGAAGGTCCTGAGAGACTGGGGTGTGACCTCACAAGCTTTCGAGGATGTCACTGAGAGCTAACCAACCATTCCCTCAGGTGCTTCCTTTCCAGTGGCCTAGAGGCAATGGGATATTTTGAGTAGTTTTCAATCCCTTCATGATTAGTCTCATTGTACCTTGTGGAAGTTCTTCCAAGAGATGGAGGTTTCCCTTACCAAACTTGGTTACGTGTTAGTACCTTCTTACATTTCCTATAATGATGATCTGGAGAGGGTAAATGTTACCTTCAGGACCTTGAATCCATGATTCATGCTCATAAAAATCATTTTAAATACTCTCATCAAGTAATTTCCATGATGAGATCATAGGATAACAATGATGATGATGATGATAATGATCATTCCTCATAGGGTGATGATATTACTGATTTACCTGCTACGACTAGAGCAATGGAATTTCCTCTCTTGCTCTCAGGGCCCCATAAATGTTTATCCCATGAGGGTCCTAGGGTTTTAGAGGCACCTAGGAAGAAATTTTAATTGATTAAACCTAGTTTAATTCCCCAGACCAATCCTATAACACTATCCTTTCCCATTATAGATACATTTTTTTCACTTGGAGGGTCTGGGATGACTTAAGGGAAAACTCTTCTGATGAAGAAATTTGGAAGCTTCTTCAAGGGGGGCACTTTGATATTCTAGGTTTTTGGGTAGTATTTCCCCCACATGGATTTATGATAAAGAATATATATATATGAGGTAGCTTCATACCTAAGAAAGATGGATAGGTTCCTCCATGCTTCCAAAGACATGCTTTATTCGTCTGGTTGGGTTGAATCGATGGCGGTACTCTCAGAGCCAATTAATATCGAAGGAGAGGTCATTCTATTTACTAACCCTAAATTTAATTTCCATCATTATGTAGGTACTAAAACTTATAATATTTACTTTTTTAGGGACCTGAGGAGTCTCAAGGGATATTTCTTTCTCTATTATACACCCCTAGGAGAACTTCTATTGGGGAACATGTCCCCTCAGACACTGGGATTACTGGGAAAGGATCTCCTGGTGCTACTAAACATATTGAGGTAGTTATTGAAAATATTTTCAGTTCATTCCATCCTCTGGATACACTTTATATTCCTATCAGATATTCATACCCATGGTGTACCAAGAAACTCCAATAGGTGTCCCAACTGTCGAAATGCATCAAAAAGGGGATTACAAGTAACTGCCATACCTTTTTATCTAGTCTTCATTCCAAGTTGTTTTATTTTTTTCACCAATTATTGTGTGTATATTATGATGCAGAACCAATAAGTAATTAGGCAGAATTTTCCTAGGTGTATATGGTTCTTGTTCCTTCTATGGTAGAAGAAGTACCACCAGCATTCATGGTTGAACAGGGTAGAGAGACCGGACCAGCTAAGGAGACCAAGGGTATTATGATCCCTCTATACATAAATTCCCCAAATCATTCAACCTTTTCCCTAATAGGGGAGGATAATTTAGAGGTTTAAATCCCAAATGAGTATGTTTATACCACCTCCATAGAGAAAGATGGATGACTTTGATAGCAGTAGTTGAATTGTGTGAAGAACCGCAAACACCTTAGGATATCGAGGGGTTCCAATTCTTGAGGATTCAACCACACCAAACTATATTGAACCTACCCTTTTGGAGGGGAAACCTTTGAAGATCAATTCCATAATTTATTGTGCTGATTTTGGTCCCCTAGAAGTCATAATAACATGGGATTTGTCACCTCAATTCCTGAAAATTTAGAGCGGTCCATTGTTCCTTTTTCCACAACCACCAGAGAAGCTGTGATTCTCGATCGCAATTACTTAGAACTAGCCATCATACCTTTTAACATACTTATTATCCCTACGAGCCTAATTTATATGAGTGATATTTTAGAGGATACTCTAGAGGTCACTGGCCCGGTTGAGCATGGCCCTGAGCCACGCTTTCCATTAAATGGATTTAGGACTCAGTTTCTTTTTGGGGATGCAATACCATATTTAATGGGTAGTGATGCCACCATGGAATTTGAAGGCATTGATACTTCAAAAAGTGAATGTTAGTTTCCCAATACTCTGACCACCACCCCTATTGTTTTTTTTTCATCTACTTTTAATAATCGAGAGTGTTTACTTGCTTCACTTATGACTTTGGGATCACAAATAAAAGCATTAATGATTGTGGTAGATACTTCAATCCTGAATTATATTGCAACTATCAGGGGTGAGGCTGTTGAGGGGTCAAGTCACGTTGTAGCCATCAAATCAGGACCCTCCCTTGTGACGTTCATTCCCAAATACATTCCATCATCTGGGAGAGATTCTCAGACTGATAGATAGGGCTTTTCCAGCCTTCGTCCCAGCCTCCAAAGGACATGTAAAAACATTTGTGTTTGATTTCAAAAACACCACTTGCCTATATATCGATGAAGCTACCCAAAATATATCGCCAATTTGTGGTTATGGGGTTTAGAGGATTTTATTACCATGGAATTTATGACATAGTGAAGTAGGTAGTCATGGATAGGGATAAGGATAGTGCGCTTGATTCCCATATTTTTGCTAAGGAGTCCATGGATCATCTCACTACATCCAGAAAAATTCTTATGAATGAAGCTGCTGACCAATCTAGAACAGTCGCAAGGTTGAAAGATGAACTCGCAAAAACAAAGTTCCTTAGAAGAGCAGCTTGATCAGGAAGTGGAACAGTCGAGTAGATAATTGGAGAAACATAAAAAAGAATAGGCCCATGTCATAGTCGTAATTGATGAAGGAATATGGCTACTGGATGAGGGGGAAAATATTGGCTTTGAAGCAATGTAGGAGATGGAGGCATTGCAGGAAGGTGAGGAGGATGAGACCGCAACTTTGTTAAGGCACCTCCAAGACATTGAAGAGTTGAATCATGAAGTTATAAAACTCTGTGAATCTACTAAACATATTTTTTAATGGTCATGTCATGCCCATATGGAGAGGCTCTGGGTTGTGGATTCCTTCCATACCTGCATTTAATGGAATGAAAAGGTTTTTCTCTCCAATTATTCTCCTTCATTTTCTCCCTGCAATGTCAATAAATCATGATCAACTATATTTTAAATAGTAATTTCAATCATAAATTATTTCAAATTCAAATTCAGGATAAAGGAAACAATTAAGTCATGCTCGAATTTTTTCCTGGGCCAAGGGGATCAGCGAGTGTAGTTTGACTCTTTCTAGGGTTACATGGTAATCCCTACAAACTATACACCTTTTTTGTTATTTCCCTAATTTTTTCCTAAGACCAATTTGGTGTGGGCTTAGAAGACATAACCTTACTTATTATTAGGCCACTCTTAATTATTTTTCAACCTAATGAGATTTTTGTATCATGAGTTTTTGTTTGCTCAATATTTTCACCTAAAACATACGTGTTGTAGGTTTAGTGAGCTGGCACTCAGATTTTGTCCAAGATTCCCTTTGAGGGTTTTCATCCTGGTGAGTGTTGTCTCCATCATGGGAAATTTAATGTCCTACAAACCAGACTGCATTACTAACATTTTAGGTCTATCATCTTTTACTAAGACTTATGTTTTAGGTTGAATAGTTTGGACCATGATTTGCAGGGCAAGGTCCCCAATTTGGGACTCATTAACTGAGAATGTCCTAATAACTTTCAGACATAGATAAGGTAATTTTCTTGACCCTAACTTTTTTTTTCTAGAGATTGGGATATGAAATGCAGCATGGAATATTTGGTTGTACAGAAGTATGGAAATCCTCTCTTAAAGATGAATTTTTCTTTGGTTAATAGGTCATTTTTGTGGGCCATTTTTGTAGAGCTGTTGAGGCATTGTGTGCATATTTAAACAATGGTGTCCTTAAAATACTAGCCTCCCATTTCTGATGGCCAGAAAATTTTATGGAAATTCATGTTTGTTTCATTTTTGAAGACCATAGTGTGTGTCATGTTGAGGGAACAGTGTCTAAAAGCATGGGGAAATTTACATTGGTTCTGGTCTAGAAACCAATCCCACATAAATTTGACTTATTAAAAATAGGGATAGTTTATGTTGTGGTTTAACGTCGTACAACCAGGACTTTTGATACTTCTGGATTAAATTATTTTTTACTCTCACTAGAGGGGGTAAGCATTTTTTCTTTTCCACGAAAATCTGACCAACAATGTTCTATCACCTTCAGTCATGAGGAAAGGAGAAAACTATAAACTATAATATGAATATTCTATGGAAATGAGGAATGAGGTAATACATAAAAATTATAGGGGCATACTGAGATAGTAAAAGCCTCTCGTGATGATGAATTTTCCTTTGGTTGACATTCCATTTTTGTGTTCAACATATGCAGAGTTGGAAAGGCATTGTGTGAATAGTCAAAAAAAGGTGTTTTCATGACACTATCTATCCATTTATGATGGACACAGATGGTTATGTGGATTTAAAACTTTTTGGACATAGAGTATGGTGTGTGAAGATGGGTTTCTGATCATAAAAAAGGGTAATTTCAGGTTTAACTTTACCGAGAATAACACGAATTAGTGGAGGCATTTTTATCCTATCCATGTGAGTTGTTTCCTTACATAGGTTTGACCCTTGATTAGGAAGTGATGGGACAATTCTATTTCATGTATGGACCCAAATATGAAATTCAGATGTCACTATATATCATTTGATGGTAGGAATCAAATCTTATGTAGTTCTTTTAAGGTTTATCCTTGTGAAGATTTGGTTCACACATACAAATGAGGCATCTTTGTCTTGTCCATGGGGTAACCAATTAGGTTGGAATAATGTTTTAATTTCATGTACGGACTCATTTCATGCACAGGAACATGGGGTAATGCATTCCATAGCATTTCAGGACTCAATAATGAACATTGTTTGTCGATCATCATGCATTTTTAATGTCACGTGATTAGGACTTTCATGTAGAATCTCTATTTAACTAGAGGATGATAAGGATGATGTGTTCTAACATTTCCAAGATGTGTACATAAATGAAAGTGTAAGTTGTAGTTTCAAGGGATCTTAGATCAGGGGAGATGATATGGGGCATGAAATCTGTTAAGTGTATAGAAACAGGAAAAGTCTCTCTTGAGGAAGAATTTTCCTATGGTTGATAAGACATTTTTTGGGAAACATATTTAGATCCATCGGGGCATGATGTTCATAGTCAAACAAAGGTGTCCACATAACACTGGCCTTTCATTTCCAACATCCTTAGTGGTATATGAGGATCCAAAATCGCTCTAAGCACATAGTTTTATAGGAGGAAAAGAAAAATTTGGACATGTTAGAAACTTTCATACCGTGATCACCCATAGAGTTGGGAACTCTTCTACACATATTTAGCTCTCATGTGGGGTGAGACATTTTGATTCCCTTACTGGAGCTGGGTCTGACTTCAAAGATCAGGGTGCCCTGAAATTAGGATTCTTGCATAGTTCTGGCCTACGTGTAGGGATTGGATCATATTAGCTAAATTTTGGGATACCTTTAAGTTTAACTTCATATGGTTAGGACTTGGTTTCCTCATATTTAAGGTAAAACATTAAAATTCCTTTTAAAGTCTTGAAAATAGGACCAGTGGATTGGTTTACCCATGTTTTATAAGGAATCCCCTACCAAAATTCCAAAGCCCACATGAGCTATGCTCGGTATGAGAAACTAGGCTCAGAAAGGGTTTCACTCCACCACATAGGGATTGAAGTATCAAAGAAAATAGAATTGTTGGGCCATGCAGTTTAACATCATGTGGTGAGGACATGGGTGACTTGACGTGAACGAGCTAGCTATTGTGGGTCCATGCAGTTTTAAGTCTTGTGGAAAGGACATTGATAGCACAGTTTATCATTATGTTGCAAGGATGAAATATCAAATGGATCTTATGTAAATATGAGGTAATTAGGTTGGGATATCCCTAGTACGCCCCAGATGTGATTAGGGGAGGAAAGTGTAAACCGTGATTTTTAGAGACCTCAAATTAAGGGGGGTGATGTGAGTCTTAGGAGAAAATGGGCATACGAAAGTAGAAAAATCCTATCAAGAGGACTTATTTTCCTTTGGTAGATAGGCACTTTTTATGGGAAACATATACAGAGCCACTAGGGCATTGTGTGAATAGTCCAAAAAAGGTGTATACAAGACACTAGCCTTCCAAGTCTGATATCCATGGGTGATTATGGGGATTCGAGATTTCTAGGGGCATAGAGTTTGATGGATGAAAAGGGGATATCTAGGTGTGTGATAAATATCTAGACTGGGATCAGTTATAAGGTACAAGATCTTCTACACAGATCTGATTCATATGTAGGTGGAGGGCATGATCTGTTAACACTTTTTGGATTTAAGAATCTTTATTTGGAATCTATTTCATCTATTTGTATTTCACATGAAATATTTTGGGTAATTTTTATTTTATTTTGTGTGACTAGAACTGGGATTTCTAGTCTGAGTGTCTCTATGTATCTCATCATAATGAGAATTAATCCAAATGTAGTTCTTGAGACACCTTACAGTTTAATTTCATGTGGTTAAGACTTCTTTGTCCATTCATTTTAACTTCATGCGGCTCGAACTCATGAATTCCCCTACACAATTATGACCTATACACAGGAGGAGGTATTTTTTATGGTGGTTGGTCCAGGATATGTGATTTGGGCATCATTACTCTTCCTACAAAGGCAGGAATTAATCCACAAATAGTTCTGTTATCCCATGTATTTTAACATCATATAGTAAGTATGAGGTGAACCATCGTGAAAAGGATGAGGTGGTGAAGTGTTGGTCTTGAACCTTAGGGAGGTTTCCTACATATTCTAGTTAGTTGGGAATCAAAGTCCATATAGTTATGATAACATGTTCCATGTACCAGTCTGACCCATGTAGAGGGAGGGGTTTTTTTTGAATGGTAGATGGACCAAGATGAAGAATATGGGTATCACTATGTATCATTCAAGGAAAGAATCATGCCACACATAGTTCTTGAACACTTTCTATGCTAGTCTAACATTTTCACAGAGAGGGCAGGATCACGTGGTGGATGGAACAAGACTTAGGTTCAAGGTGTCTCTACGTATCTTGTGAGGGTAGGAATCAATATGTACATGGTTCTTATGGTACCTTGCAGTTTAACGTCATACGGTTAGGACTTTTAATGGATTCCCCTGTGCAAGTCTGACTTGTACATAGGGAAAAGGGAATTTTTCACTTTGGCTAGTGGTTGGACTAGGATGTAGAATCTAGGCATAACTATTTATCTTGTTAATTAATAGGAATATTTCCACACATAGTTCTAAGATACACTCCTTGTTCTAGTCTTACCCATACATAGGAATGGGGCATTTTTATGTTTTCCTTGCACGAATTTGACTCATGCATGATGAATCACTATTCAGAACACAATGACCTCCATACAGTTTAATTTCATGTGGTTAAGAAAATTTTTCAATGTAGTTTAACATCGTGTGGTTAGGATAAAGGTGTTGAGTATTTAATATTGTGCAGTTATGATGAATTTGGTTCTATGAAGTTTAATTTCGTGCAGCTAAGACGATCATGGTGTAATTACGCAAAGTATTTCTTCCTGAATCTTGCATTGGTGGGAGCTGTAGTGATTTTTCGATCCATTGAAATTAAGGAATATGTTTCGTTGGAGTAAACCTTGTGAATGACATATGATCCTTCCCATTTTGGATACAATTTTGGAGGTTTATTTTCAAGTATCATCAGAGTTATAAGGACCAACACCATCTATCCTTCAAGGAAATATCAAAGGAAAACATTTTTGTTGAAGTCTTGTGAGATCTGATTTGGGTAAACTTCCAAATGGCACAATTTATGAAGTCTTTTATCATCTAGTTTCGCTAACTCATCTAAGTGCTTCTAGGATTATTCATCTATAGACAGGTGATCACAGACAATAATGCGGAGTGATGGTAATTGAACTTAAATGGGTAGAACTACCTTCGTCCTGTATATTAATGAATATGGGGTTTCTTGAGTGGCGGTGTGATTCATGGTCTGGTAATCCTAAATAGTATGTATGAGATTTTCCAGCCATGATTTATTGTCTTTTTATACCACCTTATGAAGTATAATAGATAGGGTTTTATTGAAGGCCTCTATCTACCCGTTGGCTACCGCATGGTTGTGGGATGAACAGTTGTCTTTGAGTCCATACTCCTGATATATCTTTTCCAATTCAACAGAGTATAAATTGGTGTCATTTTCCATCAGTATTGTATGAAGGACACTAAATCCGGTGATGATGTGGGCTTTCACAAAGTTGACAATTCTTCTTTCTCCAAATTCATTGAGGGGTATATCTTCTTCCCATTTGGAAAATAAGTCTATTTACAGGAGAATATATTTGAATTTTCTAGTTGTGGGAGTAGGATATCATCCCACAACATATATTCCCTATATGGAAAATGCCTAGGATTACTTGGTTGTGTGATGTAACTCTGGGGTTTGGTGGATGAAATTTGCATGAACTTGGCAGGAATGGCACTTCTTGGTGAATTTCATGCAATTATGCATCATGGTGGGCCAATAGTACCCAAGCCTTTAACTATGTTGTGAGATCTAGTATGATGACTGATGTGTGAAATGCATGGCCGATTGTCTCCTATCGACCAGTCAAATATCCAATGTTCTACTAATGTGTATAGCAGCACTCGGGTCGAATCCTCGGTGATGATACTTTTTTTAATAGTCGATTGTTTTTAGTTGATTGTTTTTTCTATTGGTGGGTTTGTTTTTAGAGCTTATGAAATAATTTATGTATGATATTTTATTTAACAAATTGATAAATATTGGGGTGATTTCATCATTAGGTAGTTAATCTTGTGAAATCATTGAGCCTTACTTTATATTACATTAAATTAACACCCACTTCACAAGATAACGTTGATTGGAATTCCTAAGTGTTAAGTCTTTAATCCAAGCCTTAACTTAACTTAAGGTTCTAATATCAATCAGATCTTGTTTATGGTGGTGTATTTATGGTTCCAATAATCCATGTAAACCACACTTTAAACAAAACAAGTCATTAATCCATGACATGTTAAGTCCAACATACACAATGTTAATTCAAAGAATATTCATCGAGCAAATACTCTCAGTCACTTAACATCCCTAAATTTTGAATCACCCCAATAATATATTTACTCAACCATTTGGGAGTTTAATAATCTGGTTATAATTATTATGATGATAAATTAAGAAGATAATAAAAAGAAAGGGATAAGAAAAGAGTGGTGCATCAACACACACATGAACAATGATGATAATTAAAAACAAACTTTCGATTGAATCAGGAAGCAAAGTAAGGGAAGGGGATTCAAAGGTATTTAAACTATTTTAAGAACATTAATATTAAACTACATAGGGTTTATGATAATGAGAGATATTTAAGAAGAAACTTGCATTAAAACATAATTAAAACACACAAACTTACAAGATTACAAACGAAGAACAACACAAAAGTGAAAGGAAACAAAGAGAGATGGAAGGGTATCTCAAGTGAAAAAGTGAGTATGGAAGGTCCTCCCAAGCCTTTGGAAAGTATTTGGTCATGAGAATTTATGCTCCTCTCTTCTGAAATTCCAACCCGAGAGGAGGGGGATGTATTTATAGCCCAAGGAAGTGGACTGTTTGCATTCCCAATCTGCCCTTCCACTTAGATCGACGATTTGGACATCTATACAGACGAATATTGTGATATCTCCTTTTTCAAAGTTTAAGATAATAATGTTTTCTGACCTCTCGCAATATTTGGTTCCATTTGGAACTATGGATCTAAAGTTAGGTCCAGTTGATTAAACAATTTTAATCTGTCCATTTCAATCTAATATTTTTGAAGTCCAAAATGTGAAATGGTTTTTGAATAGGAATATGCCTTTAAAGCCGAATTATTTATTCAAAAAAGTCATCCACCTATATATCCTTTTTCACACTGCAAAATCTCAGCTATATTTGATGATTACATAAGGATATATGTCATGAATAGTGTCCGGATTTTAATTCCCGACCAGAATGGTGAGCTGGACTTTAAGGCATTAGTTGGGCCACTTTTTCTTGTAGTTGGACCTTAAAATTTTTATCCATGATTCCTTTGGATAATATAAAACTTATGGTGGAGTTTCATAAAATTTGGGCTTCTAGATTTAGACCAGTAACTCAATCATCATTGATGGTCCAGTTTCATCACAAATTATTACGGTCTTCGTGTGTTGACCATATGTGTAACGCCCCGACCCCAGCTACCCAGAGTCGGTGAATTAATTACATAAAATTGGCATTATCACAAGAAAGATCAAATCCCGAAAGACCGATTGGTTTAGTAGCCTTGGAAACACTAGATATAATCATAAAGTTTTACATTACATTTCAAAGTGAAAAACTACTACAACAACAAAGTCTTCATATCCACACTATTAACCCCTCATAATATCCCTGCAAGTCATTCATAAATTACTTCTTCACTACCTGGGAAAAATAAAACATAGAAAAGGGGTGAGCTCAAATGCCTAGTAAGGATAACAATATAGCGGAACATTCAAAATAAGCATAAACATTTAAGGCAATGAATTACTAAAACAAAAGCCTTTTAAAATTGAACTTCAACATAGTATGGCAAAAGTAAAATGAAATAATGCCATTTACTTGTTCACATGGATATTCTACTAATCGAACAATCACATGCAATATCAATAACCACTTTCATAATGTTGGAATGCATAATGCCAGACTATCATAACCACATAGCCAAGGCCTCGTGCCAAGACTACAAATAAGATTTTGTCAAGGCCTTGTGCCAAGACACTAGTTTGTCTCATGAGACCTACCGATGCATCGAGGAGCTATAGCGGGCTCCACCCGTCACTTATTAAGTCCAATGCATTCCCATATGAAAAGGTTTCAACATAACATAAACATTCGTATTAAAACTAGCATACGAAATGTCAATAATTTCACCATAAACTATGAATGGTATAAAAATAGCACATCCACAGTCAAACATATCACAAAAACTTCAATACAATATAGAAGTTTTGTATCATAATAAATCAACTTCATATAATCTTAAAATCCATCAAAGGATGTTGACATAGATGAAATCAAAATTCTTTTTAAAGAAGTATCTCCTTTTATTTTGAAATCATTTAAGATCCATATAAAATAAAACATTTTCTTTGAAAATATTCTTATAAGCTTGTATGGAAAGCTTCGACGATTTTATAACGGCGGAAAATAACCGCACCCGCCGTATAAGTTAAAAAAAACATTCTTACCTCAATTCAGTCGAAAAGGTTAAAAAGGACCTTGTTTTGAAAACGACGGAAAGATTCCTTTATAAACCTATTATAAAAAGTCAAACAAGGGTATAAATGACTTTAACCCATATTCTTGTAAATAGTAAAAATGTTTTGAAATACATTTCAAAGAAACATGGATGTGGATGATAAAGAGATCCCAGTAGATTATTACGTATAATACAACCTCGGATAATGAAGAGATTGTGAAATAACCCTTACCTTGTACTTTTCCTTGGTTGTGGTAGGTTAACCTCCTGTATAATGGTGAAATAATTGTTATTAAATTATACAAGAGTCATATACATTAATATGATATCATATATGATCTTTTAATATTGATTTGATAATAATATCTTAGTATTATCGTTGTTTCGGGTGTTAACTTACTTGTTTTCTTTTGTATGTTTTGTTACGTAAGACATGTATGTAAAGGATAGGTTGTATATTATTCATATCCAGAATTATATCAAGTCCTTAAACATCATTTTTTAAATCATCAAATTATACTTGAATGGATACGATGGAGAATGAATCTCATCGCGTTCGTGGAGACGGTAGTCCGTACGTACGCACGAGCGACAATATCATTCTTTTGATATTAAAATAATATATAAATGGATGGTATATCATATATAAAGAATCATTAACATGTTAGATTTATTATTTACATGAGTTACACATCATTATTATACCCATCCAAATAATATTATATTGAATAACAATTACACCACGACGTGGAGACGGTAAGCCGTACGTACGCACGTATGGTGACATGTTATTCAAAGGGTGGATAGAATAATGAATATGGTTGTACCATATTTATAATAACATCACAGTATATGTGAGATACTGGAGTTATTATTTTATAATGGTAAGAACAAAGGAAGAAGAAGTGGAAGAAGAAATGAACTTAGAAAAGGGTGGTGAAATCATTACCTCTTCTTCGGGTTCTTCCTTTTGATTTGATCAAAAGGGCTCCTTAGGTTGGCTTTCTGATCAAACTAAGGCCTCTAGGTTGTATTGAGGGATGTTGGGAGAGTATTTGGGCAGAGTTTGGCCGAACCAAAAGGCTTTAGAGGTGTGAAGAAATGAGAAGGAGGAGTGCCTTTTTATAAGAGGGGTGAGGGGAACCTTTGGAAAAGCTAGAAATATTAATTTATAATAAATTCATATTCGGTTTCTAATGGCTCCAAAATTTACTATTCAAAGGTTAAGGTGGGGATAGGTCGAAAACAACTCAACAAATAGAATTTAGACAGGTTTGGGTACTTATATTAACCTTATCTTTAAGTATTAACTCTAAGTTAATTAGTTTCACTTTTACAATGTCTCTTTGTATTTTTATATTATATGGTTAATAGACTTACCATATACATACAAGATACCCCCAAGTGGTCCATTAATGATGATCCTATCATTATATAAGTCTCTTGGCCGAACCTTAGATTTTTAAAAATTTAATATCAATTAATAATATAATATTTGTTTTAAGAACTCTTTTATGTCAATTTTGACACTATTCAATAGTTGATTTTTGTGAAACTCATAACAGATTGATTACTTCGAAAAAAGTCAATTAAATCACTCCTAATATATCATATTATCCTAGAAAATTAGTTTAATTCATTAAAAGTTTCATATTATATTTATTTGGGTATTTATAATATCAATTATTTTAATTTTTCACTATTTTAGAAATTACTGCATCATCATTGTGTCATAAATAAAATAAATTATTTAATGTCTAAAAATTATAAATAAAATATAATTATGTAGGAAATCTTTTTATCTTTATAATGAATATTTATAATCTAAAATCCAACATATATAACCCTATGTAACAATTGTTTTTCTAAAAGATATATGCTTATGTCATTTTTGTATTCATTTTAACTTAATTAAAATAAAGTGTCATTATCACTTACAAGTGGATCCATGGGGTCCCAAAATCGACCCAAAGATGCCCATGGTCGACCATGTATCAACCAATAGGGTTAGGACACGTTTTAGGGTAATTTAGTATTATTATAATATTATTTTTTTAACCCTTATTTACCGGATTTACCCTTAACCATGGTAAATAAAATATTTACCGCAGTAATTATTCAAAATGTGTAAAAATGAAAGTTACCTATTTACATAATTTGGACATCCTGATTCCAAATATGTAATCCATTTTTCCAAATTCAAAACACAGAAGTGGCAGAAATTAATTTAAAATTAATTCCCGCTGTCAAAACAAAAAGCGTGTTTTTAAGAGATAATAACTATCAAAAGATTGACACTTGTTTATGTTCGGTTTAATTGTAAAATTATGTCCAATGACAAACATTAAATTGAATTGTAAAAATATATTCTAAATATACTTTAAGACCACTCAAATTCATAATTTATCAATATTAATTATTTTGATTAAAAAAGTTGTTTTTAATTAAAATTTAGTAATTTTCACTATTCATCAAAATATAAAAGTTATCCGAAAAGTACCAAAATTTCACCCTAGGCTAATTTCGATATTACGAATCCAAAAATGAAGTCCATTTTGAAATATAAAATATATATGATTTCAAAAAGTAGGTATTACTATTCACAACGGCTATTTTAATTAGTTGTGGTGTGTGTTAGAACTCGAGGTTGCGTACAACACACGCTATCGCATTATTCGAAGGGAAACGTATCGTAGAAGCTTGGGGTGTTACATTCTCCCCTCCTTCAAATAATTGCGTCCTCGCAATTTCTAGGGTATTACTGCATAAAAAGACTCGGGTGGTTCTTCATCATAAGTTCCTCGGGTTCCCACGTTGCCTCTTCCATCTTATGGTTTCTCCACAAAAATTTTACCAGACGCGTCGTCCGGTTTCTCAGCACTTGTTCTCTCGTATCAAGAATCTTGACGGGATCTTCGCAATAAGACAGATCGGGTTCTAGTTCTAATTCTTCATAGGTGAGTACATGCGTTGGATCAGGCATGTATTTCCTCAATAGAGATACGTGGAACACATCGTGAACTTTGGAGAGACTTGGCGGCATTGCCAATCGGTAAGCTACAACCCCAATTCGTTCTAGAATTTCGAAAGGTCCAATGTACATGGGACTCAATTTACCTTTCTTACCAAAACGTGTGACTCCCTTCCACGGAGATACCTTCAGGAAAACATGATCACCGACTTGAAATTCCAAATCCTTCCTTCGATTATCGGCATAGCTCTTCTGCCTACTTTGAGCTGCTTTGATGTGATTTTGGATTACCTTCACCTTTTCCACTGTTTCCTCCACCAGTTCTGGGCCTACAAGTTTTCTTTCACCAACATCATCCCAACAGGTTGGTGTACGACATCTCTTTCCATATAACGCTTCATATGGTGACATCTGAATACTCGAATGGAAGCTATTGTTATAGGAAAATTCTACCAGAGGTAAATATTGATCCCACATACCCTGAAAGTCAAGTGAGCAAGATCTCAACATGTCTTCTAAGGTTTTAATAGTCCGTTCTGATTGTCCGTCTGTCTGAGGGTGGTAAGAAGTGCTCAAATAAAGTTCAGTATCCAGGGATTTCTGAAGACTTTTCCAGAATCTTGAAGTAAAACGGGGATCACGATCAGAAACAATTGATAAGGGTACTCCATGAAGTCTCACAACTTCATTAATATATAGTCTTGCTAGACGTTCCAGGGGTAGATCTTCTCTTATAGCAAGAAAATGTGCTGACTTGGTAAGACGATCAACAATAACCCATATTGCATCATTCCTTCTTGGAGTCTTTGGTAGCCCCATGACAAAGTCCATCGTAATATTGTCCCATTTCCACTCCGGTATGGGAAGAGGTTGCATGACTCCTCCAGGCTATTGCCTTCCAGCTTTCACTTGTTGACAAACCATACATCTTGACACAAAATCAGCAATCTCCCTCTTCATGTTGTCCCACCAAAAATTTTCCTTCAAATCTCTATACATTTTGGTGCTCCCAGGGTGTATAGAGAAATTGGAACTATGAGCATCATCCATCAATTCCCTTTTTAGATCAGGTGAATCGGGAACACAAAGTCTCTTCCCCAATTTCAAAATCCCATCTTTATACACAAAGTCTCTCAATCTCCCATCATTCACAGCTTTAATCTTCTTCTGAAATTCTTCATCATCGGTCTGAGAACTCTTAATCCTTTCTAGTAAAGATGGTTTGGCAACCATTTGAAAAAGCATTGATGTTTCACCTTCCCTGGTTATTCCCATGTCCATCTTCACTAGATCCATGAAAATTGGATCCCTTTCAATTCTCATCATGTTCAAAACTCCATGGTCTTTTCTGCTCAAAGCATCTGCCACCTTGTTTGCTTTCCCCGGGTGGTAGTGTATCGTACAATCATAATCCTTGAGTAATTCAAGCCATCTCCTTTGCCTCATGTTGAGTTCTTTTTGTGATAAAATATACTTCAAACTCTTGTGATCAGTATAAATCTCACATTTTTCCCCATAGAGGTAGTGCCTCCATATCTTCAAAGCAAAGATCACAGCTGCTAACTCAAGATCATGAGTAGGATAGTTTTGTTCATGAATTTTCAACTGTCGTGATGCATAGGCAATAACTCTATCATTATGCATAAGGACACAGCCAAGTCCCTTCTTTGATGCATCACTATAAATAACGAACCCATCATTCCCCGATGGTAGAGTCAATATAGGAGCATTGACTAATCTTCTCTTTAGTTCTTCGAAACATTCTTCACACTCTTTTGTCCAAACAAATTTAACCCCTTTACGTGTGAGCTTTGTTAATGGGTTATCCAATCGGGCAAAATTCTGGACGAAACGTCGATAATAACCTGCCAAACCAATAAAACTACGTACCTCAGTTATACTCGTAGGTGATGTCCATTCTTGGATTGCCTTGGTCTTAGAAGGATCAACAGAGATTCCATCTTTAGAGACAATATGGCCAAGAAAAGAAATCTCCTGAAGCCAGAATTCACACTTGCTAAACTTCCCATATAATTCATGCCTCCTCAGAGTCTTCAAGATAATGCGCAAGTGATTTTCATGATCTTCGTAGGTTTTGGAGTATACCAAGATATCATCAATAAATACCACCACAAATTCATCGAGATACTCCTTGAAAACTCTATTCATTAGATCCATGAATACAGAGGGTGCATTAGTCAATCCAAACGGCATTACAGTAAACTCGTAATGCCCGTACCTGGTTCGAAATGCTGTTTTCGGAATGTCTTCCTTCTTCACACACAACTGATGGTATCCAGATCGAAGGTCAATCTTTGAAAAGTATTGAGCTCCATGCATTTGGTCAAATAAATCATCAATACGAGGTAGGGGATACTTGTTCTTTATCGTTATAGCATTGATCTCCCTGTAGTCGATACATAACCTCATAGATCCATCTTTCTTTTTAACAAAAATAACAGGGGCTCCCCAGGGAGAAACACTAGGGCGAATAAATCCCTTATTACTCAATTCCTCTAGTTGTTTCTTTAGTTCGACTAACTCTACAGTGGCCATTCTATAAGGGGTCTTTGATATAGGCCTTGATCCAGGAATCAAATCAATAGAAAACTCAACTTCTCGTTCTGGAGGATGTCCAGGTAAATCTTCTGGAAATACATCTACAAATTCTTTCACAACAGGTACATCCTCTATTTGAACATTCCTTTCCTCACCGACAGTTATTTCATTCTCTTCCTCCCCAATAATTGAATTAAGTTGAGCTACTGGGGGTGGATATAAATAAGAATTAGGTGGTGATGATTCTGCTCTAAAGATAAGGTGTTCCTTATCATTATCATCAAGAATTGTAACCTCTTTCTTCTTACAATAAATCTTCGCATCATAGTCCGAAAGCCAGTCCATACCGAGGATTATATCAAACTCAATCATAGGTATGACGATGAGATCAGCTGATAAAGAAAATTTATGTGCTCTAATGGGGACTGATTCACAAAACTTTGTTGCAATGATACTTCCCTTAGGAGTTTTAACTGACAACTCCCTTATTAAATCAAATTGGAAATATCTAATTTTCTTAGCAAACTGGGAAGATATGAAACAATGCGATGATCCAGAATCAAATAATGCATTTGCTAAACTTGAGGAAACCATTAAATTACCTGCCACCACGTCTTTCGGAGCTTCTACCTCAGCAGTAGTGATAGCATATGCCTGGCCTTGATCCCTTGGACTTTTCTGAGGTAAGTTCTCCTGACGCTTAGGACATGAATTTGTGTAATGCCCCATCTCCCTACAATTGTAGCACTGAACATTGGTAGCTTCCTTCTTCCCCTTGCAATTATGAGCTTGGTGTCCTTTTTCACCACACTTGTAACAGACTCCCATTCCCTTCAAGCAAGTACCAGGGTGTTTCTTCCCGTATTTACCACAAGATGGATATTCAACCTTTCCCTTCTTCCCCTTATTTCCATTCCCAGATTGATCAGCAGGTCTCTTCTTCTCTTTCTTTACTTTAAAGTCATAAGACTTAGAGAATTCCTTTTCGGTCTTTATAGCACATGAGACAATGTCTTCGTACGATGAAAAGGATTGTGAGACTAATGCTCGACGGAGAAATGGTTTTAACCCATCAAAGAAACGATCAATCTTACTTCTTGGGTTGTGAATATAATCTCCAGCATACCTCGCTAACCTTGTAAAGTTAGCCTCATACTTTGTGACATTCTTATCCTCCTTTTGTCTCAGACTCAGAAATTGTCTTTCCATATCCGCTCGATGGTCGCGAGGGAAGTATTTTTCTAAAAACAGATCTTTGAATTCCCTCCATTCCATATTTGATACTTCATCATCTTCCTTCGTATTTTGAATCAATGACCACCATTGATCAGCATCTCCAGTGAGGTGGTAAACTGCCATGATAACTTTTTCCCTTTCACTGCTCCCCAAAGCCTGAAATATTTTCTCTAGGGAAAATATCCATTGCTCAGCTACTAAGGGATTTGTATTCCCATTGAACGTTGGTGGTTGTTTCCTCATGAATCGATCTAACATTGATCCTCCACGCTGCGGATCAGGGTGCTCCATACGGGTAAGGTTATTATTCATAACCTGAGTAAGTTGTCCCAGTATGGTGATTAGCTGATCAGCACCAGTTGCATCACCAGCCCCACTATAATTATCTTGAGCATGAGGGAAATCCCTACATGGAGTGCGTGCATTGATACGGTTTTCATTTCTTCCACTAGGCGCCATTTCTAAACAATGGCATAAACTAGATCAGTTTATGAATCAAAATACATAATCCCATACTTATAAAACACTTAACATAAATTGAACTATTTATGGATATAATCCATAATCATAAAAATGTTTTCTTTGAGGAAGTATATACTCATAAACCCTTCATAATGATTTGTAAAGATGATGAGAGTTATCCTAAGCATATCCCCCGGGAGTGTCGTAACCAAGAGTGCAGCAAGGCCCGTTGTCGTGCACCAGTTCCCGTTCGAGTCTAGCTCAAAGCGGTGTTTTCGGGTTTTACCCCTAGGTACATCTGTGCCAGAGCCGCCTCTACCTGCTCGTATCCAGACAGGGATGTATTGCTCGGAAAACTCACAAAATCTCTACAATACCAAAATTCTAGGAAGTTCTTCTATACTAATCTTCAAAGTTCATCTTAGGTCTACGTGCTCTAATCAGAGTTTATCTAAATCTATCTTCCAAGGTTTGTACTAAACTTCCTCTAATACCAACTGTAACGCCCCGACCCCAGCTACCCAGAGTCGGTGCATTAATTACATAACATTGGCATGATCACAAGAAAGATCAAATCCCGAAAGACCGATTGGTTTAGTAGCCTTGGAAACACTAGATATAATCATAAAGTTTTACATTACATTTCAAAGTGAAAAACTACTACAACAACAAAGTCTTCATATACACACTATTAACCCCTCATAATATCCCTGCAAGTCATTCATAAATTACTTCTTCACTACCTGGGAAAAATAAAACATAGAAAAGGGGTGAGCTCAAATGCCCAGTAAGGATGACAATATAGCGGAACATTCAAAATAAGCATAAACATTTGAGGCAATTAATTACTAAAACAAAAGCCTTTTAAAATTGAACTTCAACATAGTATGGCAAAAGTAAAATGAAATAATTCCATTTACTTATTCACATGGATATTCTACTAATCGAATAATCACATGCAATATCAATAACCACTTTCATAATGTTGGAATGCATAATGCCAGACTATCATAACCACATAGCCAAGGCCTCGTGCCAAGACTACAAATAAGATTTTGTCAAGGCCTTGTGCCAAGACACTAGTTTGTCTCATGAGACCTACCGATGCATCGAGGAGCTATAGCGGGCTCCACCCGTCACTTATTAAGTCCAATGCATTCCCATATGAAAAGGTTTAAACATAACATAAACATTCGTATTAAAACTAGCATACGAAATGTCAATAATTTCACCATAAACTATGAATGGTATAAAAATAGCACATCCACAGTCAAACATATCACAAAAACTTCAATACAATATAGAAGTTTTGTATCATAATAAATCAACTTCAAATAATCTTAAAATCCATCAAAGGATGTTGACATAGATGAAATCAAAATTCTTTTTAAAGAAGTATCTCCTTTTATTTTGAAATCATTTAAGATCCATATAAAATAAAACATTTTCTTTGAAAATATTCTTATAAGCTTGTATGGAAAGCTTCGACGATTTTATAACGGCGGAAAATAACCGCACCCGCCGTATAAGTTAAAAAAAACATTCTTACCTCAATTCAGTCGAAAAGGTTAAAAAGGACCTTGTTTTGAAAACGACGGAAAGATTCCTTTATAAACCTCTTATAAAAAGTCAAACAAGGGTATAAATGACTTTAACCCATATTCTTGTAAATAGTAAAAATGTTTTGAAATACATTTCAAAGAAACATGGATGTGGATGATAAAGAGATCCCAGTAGATTATTACGTATAATACAACCTCGGATAATGAAGAGATTGTGAAATAACCCTTACCTTATACTTTTCCTTGGTTGTGGTAGGTTAACCTCCTGTATAATGGTGAAATAATTGTTATTAAATTATACAAGAGTCATATACATTAATATGATATCATATATGATCTTTTAATATTGATTTGATAATAATATCTTAGTATTATCGTTGTTTCGGGTGTTAACTTACTTGTTTTCTTTTGTATGTTTTGTTACGTAAGACATGTATGTAAAGGATAGGTTGTATATTATTCGTATCCAGAATGATATCAAGTCCTTAAACATCATTTTTTAAATCATCAAATTATACTTGAATGGATACGATGGAGAATGAATCTCATCGCGTTCGTGGAGACGGTAGTCCGTACGTACGCACGAGCGACAATATCATTCTTTTGATATTAAAATAATATATAAATGGATGGTATATCATATATAAAGAATCATTAAAATGTTAGATTTATTATTTACATGAGTTACACATCATTATTATACCCATCCAAATAATATTATATTGAATAACAATTACACCATGACGTGGAGACGGTACGCCGTACGTACGCACGTATGGTGACATGTTATTCAAAGGGTGGATAGGATAATGAATATGGTTGTACCATATTTATAATAACATCACATTATATGTGAGATACTGGAGTTATTATTTTAGAATGGTAAGAACAAAGGAAGAATAAGTGGAAGAATAAATGAACTTAGAAAAGGGTGGTGAAATCATTACCTCTTCTTCGGGTTCTTCCTTTTGATTTGATCAAAAGGGCTCCTTAGGTTGGCTTTCTGATCAAACTAAGGCCTCTAGGTTGTATTGAGGGATGTTGGGAGAGTATTTGGGCAGAGTTTGGCCGAACCAAAAGGCTTTAGAGGTGTGAAGAAATGAGAAGGAGGAGTGCCTTTTTATAAGAGGGGTGAGGGGAACCTTTGGAAAAGCTAGAAATATTAATTTATAATAAATTCATATTCGGTTTCTAATGGCTCCAAAATTTACTATTCAAAGGTTAAGGTGGGGATAGGTCGAAAAAAACTCAACCAATAGAATTTAGACAGGTTTGGGTACTTATATTAACCTTATCTTTAAGTATTAACTCTAAGTTAATTAGTTTCACTTTTACAATGTCTCTTTGTATTTTTATATTATATGGTTAATAGACTTACCATATACATACAAGCGACCCCCAAGTGGTCCATTAATGATGATCCTATCATTATATAAGTCTCTTGGCCGAACCTTAGATTTTTAAAAATTTAATATCAATTAATAATATAATATTTGTTTTAAGAACTCTTTTATGTCAATTTTGACACTATTCAATAGTTGATTTTTGTGAAACTCATAACAGATTGATTACTTCAAACAAAGTCAATTAAATCACTCCTAATATATCATATTATCCTATAAAATTAGTTTAATTCATTAAAAGTTTCATATTATATTTATTTGGGTATTTATAATATCAATTATTTTAATTTTTCACTATTTTAGAAATTACTGCATCATCATTGTGTCATAAATAAAATAAATTATTTAATGTCTAAAAATTATAAATAAAATATCATTATGTATGAAATCTTTTTATCTTTATAATGAATATTTATAATCTAAAATCCAACATATATAACCCTATGTAACAATTGTTTTTCTAAAAGATATATGCTTATGTCATTTTTGTATTCATTTTAACTTAATTAAAATAAAGTGTCATTATCACTTACAAGTGGATCCATGGGGTCCCAAAATCGACCCAAAGATTCCCATGGTCGACCATGTATCAACCAATAGGGTTAGGACACGTTTTAGTGTAATTTAGTATTATTATAATATTATTTGTTTAACCCTTATTTACCGGATTTACCCTTAACCATGGTAAATAAAATATTTACCGCAGTAATTATTCAAAATGTGTAAAAATGAAAGTTACCTATTTACATAATTTGGACATCCTGATTCCAAATATGTAATCCATTTTTCCAAATTCAAAACACAGAAGTGGCAGAAATTAATTTAAAATTAATTCCCGCTGTCAAAACAAAAAGCGTGTTTTTAAGAGATAATAACTATCAAAAGATTGACACTTGTTTATGTTCGGTTTAATTGTAAAATTATGTCCAATGACAAACATTAAATTGAATGGTAAAAATATATTCTAAATATACTTTAAGACCACTCAAATTCATAATTTATCAATATTAATTATTTTGATTAAAAAAGTTGTTTTTAATTAAAATTTAGTAATTTTCACTATTCATCAAAATATAAAAGTTATCCGAAAAGTACCAAAATTTCACCCTAGGCTAATTTCGATATTCCGAATCCAAAAATGAAGTCCATTTTGAAATATAAAATATATATGATTTCAAAAAGTAGGTATTACTATTCACAACGGCTATTTTAATTAGTTGTGGTGTGTGTTAGAACTCGAGGTTGCGTACAACACACGCTATCGCATTATTCGAAGGGAAACGTACCGTAGAAGCTTGGGGTGTTACAATATGAGCCTTCAAATGGAAGAATTTGCCCATGATTCCTTCTAATGATATCTGAGAAATTGAATAAGTAATACTAAAAAACAAGAACCACACAATATGAATTAGTAGGCTAATAGTTATAAATAAAATAGTAAACTGACTCAATTGGAATACTTCTAAAAATGATCAAAAATTATACTTAGTATTAAAACATTAATATTTCACACAAATTATGCACATTTCATATAAAATAAGTAAAGGGAGTATATAATAATTCATGAAAATATTAATAAAATAAACTCATATACACTTAGTCTTGTGCATGTCCTCATGTGAAACAGATATAAAAACATAACAAAATCATTTTCACTCACCAACAAATATTAAAATTTTGTTTTCTCTAATCAAGGGAGGTTTTGAATATTTCACTCATCCATTTTGAATTCCACCACAAGTTGTTACATAAACAATGTTCCAAAACTAATTCATTTTTTCATTCTCAAATTTAGAAATGGAAAATGTGGACACTCAAAACTCACACCTCTCAAGATGATAAAATTCATTTGTGGAGGTTCACTATTTCACCAACCAAAAGTAAAAATATTAGAGTTTGAAAGATCTCTTAGCTTCCATTTCCTATCCTAAAGTGATCAAAAATAAAGTGGCCTTTTTAGGGGAGTTTTTTTGTGGCTATGGGATGGTAGTAATATAATGTCCAAGAGAGAGAAGAAGAGGGGTAAAACACCAACATGGAAAACACAATGCACAATATTTTTGAAATAAAACATGAAAGGAAATGGAAACACATATTTATGAGGGAATGAAAATGTGAAACATGACTCAAAATTGGAAGGAAATATGAATTTAATGAGAATATGGAATATTTACAAAACACAAAACATCTCCCAATAATAATATAATTCAAGTGTTCTCTTTTTTCTTTTCTTTTTTTTTGTCATTTTTTTTCGAATGTTGACCTTGAAATAGATCTCACACTCATATCCAAACCCATGTTTGATCTCCTCATGGCACTAATTATAATAGTTATAACAAGATCAAATGTTTAGGAAGAGTGATTTTTGACCTACCCAAGACACAACCCATTTTTTTCATTTTTTTTTATTTTTTTCATCATTTTTTATTTTTTTAACACTTGTCAATAACATTTAAAAAATTACATAAATGGAAGTACATTACATTACCCAAAGCTCATTGACTAACAACCTCTCTCCCACATTGAAATGGATGCTTTCCCTCAAGCATATGATAACATGGTGAAATCAACAAAAGGTACCCCAAAAAAATCCATCCCCCACAAACTTAAATTTCAAAAAAAAAATATGCAATGAAAATCCATGTTGATATTGGGTGGGAAAAGGTATTGGGCTTGTAATGTAGCTAACAAAGAAAAGGTTTTCATAGGCTCCAAGGGGCTCTCAAAAGGAGGATTAATGTATTTTTAATGGGAGGCTATTTGGCTATTGTGATTATCATGTGGTTCATAAAATGACTCTATCATATTAATTCACACTAAAGTAGGAAATTCAGAACGAAGGTCCACAAACTCAAGACTTGCAAATGGGGGTGAAAACAAACATTTTTAAAAGATGGCCATAGGCATCCCTGTCATGAAATCCAGTGTTGGTTCTCACGGTTGGGGAAAAGCATTTTCCAAATCAATAACTAAGCATTCAAAATGTATTATTCTTGACACAAAATTCTTTATCCAAATATATGATGAAAACACAAGAAAATTGAGATGAAACCATGTCTTTTGACTCCCAAAAATGGTTGAACAAAATTTTAAAATTGAATGTGAGTAAGTATGACTCTTTTGGTTTTTTTACATTCTTTTTATTTTTTTATTTTTTTAGTGTTATTTAAAATACACACCCACACAAAATAGAAAGAGAAAAAGAAAGATTTTGATGAACAAAGTGGTAGAAAAATGAAAGATCAAGGAAGAAGAAGAAAGAGGTTGAGGGAGGAAGATATGGAGAGAGTTAAAGGGAAAGAGGTACCCCCTGGTTTGGATTTGGTGAGTCTCCATCTCAATCTAGTGGTGGGTCGACTACAGAAGTTGGGGATCCAGTGGAAGTCGATGTTGATCCAGGATTGTGCGTCCTCTCATGGTGATTCTTTAACCGATGTCCATTAACTGTGAATGTCCTTTTGGAAGAGAGGTATTGGACTTGCACTGCACCAAACGGGTAAACATTGGAAATAACAAAAGGACCTACCCAATGAGAATTAACCTTACCTGGGTGAAGCCGAAATCAACAATTAAAGATCATTACACTTTCACCTTCATTAAATACCTTTCTCAGGATGTGTTTATCATGGAGTGCCTTGGATTTTTCTTTTTAGAGATTAGAATTATTGTAAGAATCAAGTCTAAGCTCCTCCAGTTCATCCAATTGCAACAATATTTCTTCACCATATTTTTCAAAATCAAAATTATAGGTTTTCACAACCCAAAAAGACTTATGTTGGATTTAAACTAGTAGATGACATGCTTTACCAAAAACTAGCCTAAAAGGAGAGAACCCAATGGGTGTTTTATAGGCAGTTCGATAAGCCCAAAGTGTTTCCCTTAGTCTTTCAGGCCAGTCTTTGCTAGTGGGTTTTACAATTCTCTCAAACACTCTTTTAAATTCCCTATTAGAAAGTTCAGCCATGCCATTTAATTGGGGGTGATATGCAGTTGAAGTTTTAGGTAAAACCCCATTATTTTTTAAAATATATTCCATGGTTTTTTTTTACAAAAATGGGTTTCTAAGTCACTTATCAAGGAACGAGGTGTGACAAATCGGTGGAAGATGTGTGTCTTTAGGAACTCACTAACAGTATGTGAATCATCCTTTCTAGTGGGTTTGGCCTCGACCCACCTAGAAACATAATCAACCGTAAGAAGGATGTATGAGAATCCATTGGAAGGGGGAAATGGTCTCATGAAATCGATACCCCAAACATTGAAGATCTCACAGAAAATTAAAGGCTTTTGTAGAAATTCATTTCTCTTGGAAATTGTGCCAAACTTTTGGCAAGTGGGACATGATTGAAAGAACTCACGTGAGTCCTTGAAGAGTGAAGGCCAGAAGAATCTAGAGTCTAGGAACTTTTGGGAGGTCCTTTGTGGTCCAATGTGGCCACCACCAGGCATTGAGTGAAAGAATTATAATATGGATGAATGTTTATTTTCATCGACACATCTCCTTATTACCATGTCATCCCCAGTTTTCCAAAGTTTATTTTCTTCCCAAAAATAGTATTTTGAATCACTTTTCAATATAATTTATTTTCATTTGAAAAAATTTCAGGAAATACACCAGAAACCAAGTAATTTACAATTGGGGAATACCATGGTATTTTTGGAGTGAGAGATGAAAGGTGCTCAGTGGGGAATTCAGGATCGATGATTTCAAAATGAGAAGAATTAGAAATTCTACTCAAGTGATCAGCCACAGGTTTTTCTTTTCCTGGTCTATATTTGATTTCAAGGTCAAAATCTTGGAGCATTAGGATCCATCTTATTATCCTTGGTTTGGAATCACTTTTCTTGAGTAGAACTTTATAGAAGAATGGTCTGTGAAGATGATGATTTCAGAACCTAAGAGATAGGGTCGGAATTTATCTAAGGCAAAAACAACGGCTAAAAGTTATTTTTCAGTGGACGTGTAGTGATATTGAGTTTCATCCAATGTTTTTGAGGAATAATATATGACATGTAGAATTATTTCTCTTCTTTGATCAAGAACATCCCCAACAGCTCTATCAAAAGCATCATACATCAACTCAAAGGGTAAGGACCAATATGGGGGTTGGATTATCGGGGCAGGTGTAAGAGAAGTTTTGCGTTCAATGAAGGATCTCTTTCAAACATCATCGAAATGGAAAGTAAAATCATTTTAGAGCAACTGAGGGAGTGGGAGGGAAATTTTACTGAAGTTATAGATGAATATCTGATAGAAATCGGCATGACCGAGAAATGAACGGATGTATCGAACATATTTGGGGGGAGGAAGTGATTGGATCACTTCAATTTTGGTAGGATCGACTTCAATACCATATTTTAAAACTATGTGTCCTAGAACAATCCCATTTGCAACCATGAAGTGACATTTTTCAAAATTTAACACAATGTTAAACATGACACACTTTTGAAGGATTGGAGAGAGTGAATTAAAGCAAGATTCAAATGACTCACCATAAATGTTAAAGTCATCCATGAAGACTTCCATGCAGTGTTCACTGAATCCGGAAAATATACTCATCATACACCTCTAGAATGTTGCAGGAGCATTGAAAATTACAAAAGGAATTATCCTATATGCATATGTCCCAAAGGGGCATGTGATAGTAGTATTTTCTTGGTCCTGAGGTGCGATTGGGATTTGGAAGTCGTCGGTGTATCCATTAAGAAAAAAATAGTGTGACTTTCCAGCTAATAGTTCTAGCATTTGATCAAGGAATGGAAGAGGGTAGTGATCTTTTCTTGTTTCAACATTCAATTTCCTATAGTCGATGCACACACGCCATTTTTTCTTCACTCAAGTTGTGACTACCTCTCCATGTTCTTTTGTGACAACAGTTATCCCACCCTTCTTAGGTAAAACTTGAATTGGACTAACCCATTCACTATTAGAAATTTTATAAATAATACCAGCTTGAAAAAGCTTGGTGATCTCTTCCCTAACTACCTCAAGTATGAGTGGATTGAGTCTTCTTTGTGGTTATCTAATTGGTTTAGATGACTCCTCAAGATGGATGTGATGTATGAAAAGGGAAGGGTTGATTCCTGGTATGGAATCTAGGGTCCAACCTAAGGCATTTTTGTTTTTCTTTAACACTTGAACAAGTTTGGACTCCTCAGTTTTGGTAAGCGAAGAAGAGATAATGACAGGATATGAGTGATCATGGAAAAAGAATGCATATTTCAGGTGTTCATAAAGAGGTTTTAGATCAGTATAATCTTTCATTTTTGGGTTAGACAACTCAGGAATAGAAGAATGGACTTCATTTGCTTCATATTCATTTTCCTTAATAATGTCCAAGGTGGAGTAGTAGAGATCAGAATTGATGTGGAATTAAAGAGAGTTTTTAATATACTCTAGATTTATAGATTCTATGAATGAAAGGTCCACATAAACTTCACCATTTATGACTTTGTTAATCATGGTGTAGATTTCACAAGATCCTTTGTCATTAGAACATGAAGAACATGGTGGATTGGGGTTCGATTGACTCTTACAAGTGTCCTCAGAAGCATGGATTGAGAATGTAGAGTGATCCTCATATGGGTATCGCATGGCTTGGAAAATGTTGAACTTGACCAGTTGGTCACCAAATTTCATGGATAAGAGGCCTGAATGGACATCAATCATGGTTCTCGCATTCATGATAAATGGTATTCTTTAATTAGGGGAAATCAAGAAGAGTTCATCTCACCTTCCATGTCAAGGACATAGAAATCAACAGGAAAGATAATATCATTAACTTGGACAAGTACATCCTCAATTATTCCCTCAGTACTAGTTGTGCTTCGATTTTCCAATTTAATGACAACACCCATTGGATGTAAGGTACCTAGACCAAGGTTGGAGAATATGGATTTGTGCATGACATTAATTGAGGCCCCTAAATCTATGAGTGCATCATCGAAGTTAGAACTTAGAATTTGTCATGGAACAGTAAAGGTCCCTAGATCTTTGCACTTTATGGGAATATACTGCTAGGTGGAAACATTTTCAAAGGTCCTAAATTTCCACTTGTGGGTACACAACTCCTTGAGAAACTTGGAATACTTAGGAAATTGTTTTATGGAATCTAAGAGGGGAATGTTGACTTCAACATGTCTAAACATGTCAATCATTTTATGATCAGGTTCAAAGGACTTCTTTGGCTTAGAAACGTCTTGAGGAAAATTAATTAGGTTCCTATGTGAAATGGAAGGAGGTGAGGGAATGGATTTAGGTTCCTTTTCAAGTTTCTTTTTCTTTTCATTTTCTTGGTCAACATTTAAAGGTGGTTTATATTACTTATCATGAGGTATAGAAATTTTCTTTCCCGATCTAAGTGCAAATGCACTTACATTACCCTTGGGGTTGGGTAATGGTTGAGATGAGAGTTGGGAAGAATTGGATGGTTGCTGTTGACTAAGGTGGGATGCAATTTTACCAATTTGGGTTTCAATGTTCTTGAGACTAGAATGGGTGAAGGAGGAAAGATCTTCAACAGCACTTTCCCATGGTTTCTTGGAAGAAGAGGCTTGTCCTGGATTGGGATTACCTTGATTTTGGTTCTTGGGAAAGTGATTGTATTGGTTTTGGAATTGGGAAGGCTCACTAGGATAATGGAATCTAGGAGGAGGATTCTTCCTTTGAGGTTGAGGAACAATAGGATAAGGTTGTTGGAAGTTACCAACACCTTGACCATAATGGAATTGGTTTGGGTTTTGAGGAGGTAATTGAGGGGGATGAGAGATGGGATTACCATTCCTCAAGCCTGGGTTATAGGAAGAAGAGAAGGTCTCAAAGCGAGTTTGGTTGAAGTTTCTAACAAACGGACCTGATAGTTGAGGGTTGGTGTTCCGCTGAGCATATTCCGCATTTAGCTCCATTGGTCCAGATGAATTGGATTTATCCTCTTGAAGTTATGGACATGTGTCAATTGGATGATATGGAGAGTTTTAGATTCCATAGTTTTTGAGAGGTCCAGGAAACATTGATTGTGGATAAGACGAGGTTGGGGATTTGGATGCCATAGCTAGTTGATGCACAAGACCTGTAAGTTCACTCAACCACTCGGTCATCTTGTTCGGATCAATTGATTGATTATATTGGGCTTGTTTGACTTGATAATGTGATTGAGTATGGAATTTTTGTGTGTTTGAAGCCATGTTTCTTATAAGATCTCTTGCAGCTGCAGGAGTTTTATCAACAAGAGCACCACCACCTTTAGCATCAATGAGAGTTATCTCCATAGCCAATAACCCCTCATAGAAGTATTGGATCAAGAGTTGGTTAGGTATTTGGTGTTGTGGGTAGGTTACAACAAGATTTTTGAACCTCTCCCAGTATTAATGGAGTGATTAACTTGGGAACTGACGGATACCACTTATTTTCTTTCGGATAGAAGCAGTACGAGAAGTAGGAAAGAATTTCTCTAAGAAGAGTCACTTCATGTCATTCCATGTGGTTATGGAACCAATAGGAAGGTAGTATATCCAGGACTTAGCAGTTTCATATAGGGAGAAAGGGAATTCTCGGAGCTTGATTTGTTTCTCAGAAACCCCTTGAGGCTTCATGGTAGAGCACACTACTTGGAACTCTTTAAGGCGAAGATGTGGATCCTCATCGGCTAGCCTGTGGAAATGAGGGAGAAGATGAATCAAAAACTATTTGAGTTCAAAGTCAGACTCTATGATTGGATATTGAATACCAAGAGTTTGATAATTCATATTAGGGGTAACAAGTTCTTTAAGTGTTTGTTCCCTGGGATTTTACATATCTAATTCAATTGGTTCGACAAGGACTGGTTCTTGAATTATTTGATTTTCTCTTATGTTTCTCCTATGTTGGCGAAGTGTTCGCTCAATTTCAGGGTCAAAAAAATCAGATGGATTTTTTGGGAGGCTTTGGGGAATTCAAATAGATGTTGGAAGGAAAAGTAAGATGGGTTTTTCTTTGTGTTTTTCGATTTATGATTTTTATGAGAAGACTGGTTTTTCTTTGTGTTTTTTTAATCAGTTTTTTTTTAAATTTGGTTTTTTTTCTTTTGTTTTTACAATAACCAGAAACTAATGACTACTTAAAGTACCATCACTGTAAATGGAACCATTTGAAATGCATGGATTATTTTCGCCTATCAACTAGTCAAATATCTAATGCTCTGCTAATGTGTATAGCAGCACTCGGGTCGAATCCTCAGCGATGATACTTTTTTAATAGTCGATTTTTTTAGTTGATTGTTTTTTTATTGGGGGGTTTGTTTGAAGAGATTATGAAATAATTTATGGATTATTTTTTATTTAAAAAATTGATAAATATTTGGGTGAGTTCATCATTAGGTAGTTAAGCTTGTGAAATCATTGAGCCTTGCTTTATATTTCATTAAATTAACACCCACTTCACAAGATAACGTTGATTGGAATTCCTAAGTGTTAAGGCTTTAATTCAAGCCTTAACTTAACATAATGTTCTAATCTTAATCATATCTTGTTGATGGTGGTGTATTTATGGTTCTAATAATCCATGGAAACCACACGTTAAAAAAAAGTCATTAATCCATGACATGTTAAGTCCAATATACACAGTGTTAATTCAAAGAATATTCATCAAGAAAATACTCTCAATCACTTAACATCCCTAAATTTTGAATCACCCCAATAATATATTTACTCATCCATTTGGGTGTTTAATAATCTGTTTATAATTATTATGATGATAAATTAAGAAGAGAAGAAAAATAAAGGGATAAGAAAATAGTGGTGTGTCGACACCCACACACGAACAATGATGATAATTAAAAACAAGCTTTCGATTGAATGAGGAAGAAAAGGAAGGGAAGGAGATTCAACTATATTTAAAATATTTTAATAACATTAATATTAAACTATAGAAGGTCTATGTGAATAAGAGATATTGAATAAGAAACTTTCATTAAAACAGAATTAAAAAACACAAACTTACAAGATTACAAATGAAGAACAACACAAAAGTGAAAGAAGACAAAGAGATGAGGAAGGGTGTCTCAAGTGAAAACTTGAGTATGAAAGGTACTCCCAAGACTTTAGAAAGGATTTTTTCATGCCAATTTATGCTCCTCTCTTTTGAAATGCCAACCCCTTTGATGGAGAGGAGGGGGATGTATTTATAGCCCAAGGAAGTGGACTATTTGCATTCCCAATATTTCCTTCCACTTGCCTCAATGATTTGGACATCTAGACAGCTGAATATAGAGATATAGCCTTCTTAAAAGTTAAATATAACAATGTTTTCTGACCTCTCTCAAAATTAGAATCCATTTAGAACTATGGATCCAAAGTTATTACCAGTTGATTAAACAATTTTAATATGTCCATTTCAATCCAATATTTTTGAAGTCCAAAATGTGAAAGGGTTTTTGAATAGGAATATGCCTTTAAAGACAAGTTATTTCTTCTAAAAAGTAGGCCTCCTATATATCATATTCCACACTGAAAAATCTCAGCTCTATTTGATGATTACATCATGAGATATGTCATGTATAGTTTCCGGATTGTAATTCCCGACCAGAATGGTGGGCTGGACTTCAAGGAATTAGTTGGGCCATTTGTTCTTGTAGTTGGACCTTTAAATTTTTATCCATGATTCATTTTTATAATATAGAACTTATGGTGTATTTTTATAAAATTTGGGCTTCTTTATTTATACCAGTAACTCAATCATCATTGATGGTCCAGTTTGATCATAAATTATTTGTCTCTTCTTGTGTTGACCATATGAGCCCTAAAATGGCAGAATTGGCCCATGATTCCTTCTAATAATATGTGATAAATTGAATAAGAAATACTAAAAAGGAATAACCACACAATTAAAATCAGAAGTATGGGAGTTATAAATGAAATAGTAAACTGACTCAATTGGACTACTTCTAAAAATGCTCAAAAATTATACTTAGTATTAAAACATTAACATTTCTCACAAATTATGCACATTTCATATAAAATAAGTAAAGGGGGTATATAATAAGTCATGAAAATATTAATAACATCAATGTGCTCCAAAATTTTTGGCGTGCACTTATTTCATGATGGCAGTGGTCTCTTCTCCATAAATTCACCTGAGAAGGACCCCATCGAGGTTGCGCTTATAGAGATCCTTTGGCTGGTTAATTCTATCATACACCAGTAATTTGGTTTCCCATCTATGTATATATTCCCTTCCATCCCTATCTAGTGGTATCTCTCACCTTTGAAGGTAATCTCTAATGGGATTCATCCAGCTAGTGGTAGGACCATACAACTTTATGATGGGACTGATTTCGTTGATTTCTTCTATGTTTTCTTGAATGAATGGTAAGACCATACATTGGTGGGAAATACTTATGACTATTTCATTCCAATTTGGGTTGGTGAGAGTCATGGCTTCAATTTCCAATGCATTATCTTGTGCATTTTGTGACTAGGGGACATAAGTCAATGTTGGCGCTAACAAGAATTCTACCATCAGTTCTTAGACATGGTTCATCAAAGGGGTCATCTTCTCTTTCTTGCTAGAATAGTCACCATTGACTTTCTTGATGACTAGTTCTGAATCACCATTTATCTTCAGGTGTTCCTCTTGCACTTGGAGTTCTAGCTCCAAGCATGCAACAAGGGTCTGGTATTCTACTTCATTGTTTATGCATCCATATAACATTAGAAAATAATAAGGTAGAACTGCTTTTTTCTGAGGATATGAGTATGAATCCTATCCCCACTTTATTGAGTTTTGGGTCTTCCATTATTTTTCCTGTCGAGTTTCTAGAGGAACCATCGAAGTGAATTCCCCACATCTAGGAGTTCTCTGGAATAGTTACTCATAATGTATATCAACGTCTAATAGGGATACCTCTATTGAGAGATTCTCTTCCAAGAAATTTTCTAATTCTTAGACTTTGAAGAATTTCTATGGTATGCACCATATATAAAACTGTTGTAGGATGACCGCCCACCGTAACAGAAATCCGGTTAACATTGGACAACTGAGAATATACTTGATAGGTTTTCTATGTGAGACCAACTAGACCTCATGGTGCTACAAGTAATGCCTCGGTTTTTTAGACCGCAAATATTAATGCATGGCATATCTTCTTGATATTTGAATAATAAGTCTCAGTATTGATCGTAGTTAGGCCAAGGTAATAGAGATTATTCTCGCTTCTAACATCATTTTTTTAGTGTGAGGAAGGTTCCTAGGGATCACTCCAAGGCGGTAATATACAGAATGAGTGGTATTCCTTCGATAGGAGGCATTATCATTGGTGGTATTAAGAGATATCTTTTGAGATTTTCGAATTCTTCCTGAAAATAATTATTCCATTGATATTCTACCCCTTTTTTCATCAACCTGGTGAAGGGAAATCATTTTCCTATGAGTTTGTATATGATGCACCAAATATAGTTCAGGTGTCCTTGGAGTCCTCTCAACTCAGTGAGGTTGCGAGGAGGGGTCATTAAAAGGATAGCCTTTATATTCCTGGGGTAAACTTTGATGAAAAAATAATGTATGATGAAGCCAAGGAATTTTCCCAAGGTAACACTAAAATCGCACTTTATGGGGTTCATTTTCAGACTATGATGTCATAGTTTGTTGAAAACATTTTCAAAATATATAGGGTGGTCTGATATTTTTGTGAATTAACCACCAAATCTTCCACATAGTATTTGAATAACTTTCCTAGGAAGGGTTTTAAAATGTGATGCATGGAGCACTGATATGTGGAACCAATATTGCTCAAACTGAAAGGAATCACTTGATATAAAAACAACCCCTAGGGATCCCTGAAGGAGGAGAATTATTCATCCTCTTAGGACATTCAAATTTGATTATATCCTGAATAAACATCCATGAAAGAGAGATCCCCATATCTAGAAGTTTCATCGATCAGTAATTCAGTGATCAGGACTGGGATGTCATCTTTTGAACAATACCAATTGAGATCCCTAAAGTTAATGTAGAATATGATTTTATTATTCTTATTTTTAATGGGGACAATATTGGCCAGAAAGATAGGGTATCGGACTTCCCAAATGAAGTTTTCTCTGATAATCTTGTTGACTTCATACTCTATTTTAGAAGCATGGGTCAGGTGTTTCCTTCTAGCAGCTTGATTGTACCCAGAGTGGTCTTCTAGAAGACCTAGGTGGTGAGTGGCCACCTCTGGATTAAGTCCTAGAATTTCTGTATAATTCAAAGTGAAAACATATCAATTCTACTTTTTGAAGGAGTTATATACCTCTTTCTCTTTGGAAGGCATGGCCACACTAATCAGAGTAGGTCACGGGTCTTCTTCCATACCTAAGCTTATTTCCTTGAGTTCATAAATGGTGGTAAAGACACCTTCATCAAATTATAGAGGGTCATCCCTTAGGTTTTCATCTTCCTCCTCTATATCCTCACCATATTCCTCTTTATATTCTGATGAGGAAACAATCCTAGAAACAATTTCTCCACAGTTTAGGGAAGAATTTCAATTTTGGTGTTTGTGAGTTGAAGTCATCTCTTCTTACGCATCTATCAGTGGGGGATTCTCTAGAGAATATGTAGTGAGGGGTAAAAGATTTTCCTCATATTATTTGAGTGAAGAGACACTTCCTCCTACCTTAGTTGGTGAGGCAAGGATTTTATGAAGTTTTGATGATGGTTTTAAGGCTTTTATATTTGAAATCACACCATTATCTTGGGATTCAGTGAGCCTTTCAACATTATTATACTCAGCATCCATGACAGAAATCATGAGGACTGATGAATACGCATCTAACTCTAAACATGTACATTCAATCTAATTGATGGAAAATACGTATTCTTCCCTAATCTGTTTGAGGGGACTGGGAGGAACCATTTATAAACCATTTAGGGTAGAAATCCATGGAACATCATTGACTAGAAGATGCTTCCCCTTTGGTTTATAGAACCTGAAATCAATATAGTGTGATTCTAAAAGGTGGAATGGGGCCTTATCGGCATGTAGTGTCCCACTGTGTCCATTAAATCTATATTTGAGGCACTAATGGTAATAGTAGAAGATTTTTGTGTGTTGATGAAGTCAAGGCCTTCCTATTAGGGCATTTAAGGCTGTATTATTTCGGACCACAAGAAATTATCGGTGAGCTATGAGGTCACTAAATGAGGTTTCGAGCTTAATCTAGCCTAACTTATTCTAATCACTTTTATTATATCCTAATAGGGTTGTGGTGTAGGGCATCAGATCATCCTCATTGAAGCATAGTCGACAAAGTGTTCATAGTGGGAGGAGATTAAATCCAAATCCATTTTCAATAAATACATTTTGGATATTGATTCCATTTATCATGCCAGACATATATAAGGGTTTGATATGTCCTTACGTGATGAATTCTTCATCTTTATACATGAAGGAGATAAATTCATGGCATTCTGCAGGATTGGTCTCTACCCAGTATATTTTAGTGTCTATTACTTTGTCTTTAAACTCCTATGGACTTATCAAGGATTCGATGAGTGCCTCCCTAAGATCTACTGATAGATTCAGTACATCCATGATCGACAAAATATCTAGTATCAAAGCTAACTATTTTAGAATGTAATATTTTTAATCTAAAGTCCAGTACTTCCTAGATAAATGATTCTCTTTCACAAGCGCTTTAGGGCATTGAACATTTTATGAAGATGTTTTGTCCCTTGGGGTCAGAGCTGGGGGGAACTTCTGTCCTGTTTGGATTGGGTCGGGCAGGTCTACTTGCCTGCTAAGGGTAATTAGTCATTTGTTATTCCTCTGATGGATATTCCAAAAATATTGGACTGGGGTGGATTCTTGTGGAGGAAGAAGAATTTTATTTTCCCTGTTGGATCTATTGGAGTGTCCTTCTGTGGGTTTCTAGAACACTAACGGTTTGAGAGGGGGTGCGACCACAAGCTTGATTTCTATCATGGTTGTGTCTTCCTTGATATCCCATGATTATGTGGATTATTCCTCTGGCCCCAAAATTAGGTGTGGATAATTCGGATTGATAACCATATTTATCATCATATAAGGGATCCATGAAGTTTATGACATTGATGGATCCAAAAATCAACTCCTTTTCTGATGATGACTTTTCTTTATCATCTACCTCTGGTGGTGCTATTTGGCAGGGTGGTTCCCGTTGTGTCGTTTGGTCAGGCGCTGCCAGTATCTTCAGATATGTTGTCATAAAATCTGAGAGATTCAAATATGACTTTGTATTTGGTGCAAGTTCATCTTCCTGCACTTTCTTTCCACCCTTCTGATTGGACTGTTTTTTGGGCGATCAACCTTTGGAGGACTGTGGGTCTGAGGATGTTGATTGTTTTGTATCGGGAGTTGTTGGAGGCATAGTTGGTTTCTTTAATTGTTCTTAGAGGATACCATGGGATTGTTTTTTTGTTATTTGATTCATTAAAATATCAAACTTTTTCTCCTTTTGTTAACAACTTTTTCCCACTCCCCTCCTTCATTAAGGTTAGTGGTAGAAACATATGCCACTTGCTCTGGCAGTGGTACCATCTTGACTTGTCTGGAATCTATCATTCGTTGCAAGATTTACTTTAAGACAAACCACTACTAGATTCCATGTCCCAATATCTGATAGAATACATGGAAATATAACTGGTCATCAAGACCTACTTCATCATCTTTCTTTGGCTCCAGTAGCTGAAGAAAATTGCAATTCATGGTGGCTACAAAGTAGACACAGACTTGTTCATCCCAAAACAAATAAACATTACTTATTTATTCCTAAAATTTATTTCTTTTATCCCCCATTATCTCATATTTTCTATGGGGTGGAAGCTAAGGTCTAGGGGGCCTGCATAGTTTGGTGCAAGCCTTGGAGCTGGGGATGGTGCAAGGGGTGTCTTAAACATGATAGAAGTTGCTTCAACTATTCTATCTCTTTTTACTATGGTCGATGGGGCTTCCCAGGAGTTGAGATTAGTTTTTTGTAAGGAATATTCTTTCCTTTGAGCAATTAAAGAGAAGTCCTAGAACCCACTTGTATACTTCATCATGTTTTTAGATCATAATGGATATTATCGATGCACATGTCCAACATCTCATCTTGGGGGAGTGGCTGGTTTAGGGAGTAAGTTAGATCTTTCCATCTGAAAATGAAGTCTAAAACTCTCTCATTATCTCACTTTTTGTAGTTCATGAGGTCATTGGTTGTTGTTTTTTGAAAAATATTGCTAAACTAGAACAGGAATTGGCACTGGAGATCCTCCCAGCCTGTTGTTTAATTATCGGTCAAGCTGGTATACTACATGAAGGCTGAACCTTGCAGGGTTTGTACAAATAATATGAGCTTCATAGCTTCTTATGGCTTCAGGTTTCCAATCATGGGGTCATAGTAAGATGTGTGGTGCATTCGATATTTCTCTGGGTCCCCTAATCTATTAAACATTTGTAATACGGGGTTCCCGAAATTTGGTGGTGGGGGATCATTGTTTACCCAATCGAGGTAAGGTTTTCATTCCAACTGTATCATAGTGTTTCATCCTTCCTTGGATTCTAATTGAGTTTTCAATGACTTGATATTATTCATGATCCCTTGATGCATGTCTTATTGAACTTGAGCATTAGCGGGTGTAGTAGGGGGAAGGATTTGATGTGTCGGCACTGCTAAAACTAGAGGCAGATACCCAAACGGAGGGGCATCCTTTATGGATTCTCCTGAATCTGTTCAAGTTTCTTCCCCAATGGAGGTAAGTCTTGATATCCTATTAGGATTGGGTTCAGGTAGACTGATGGTCCCATCACTACCTTAAACTATCTTTCTAGCCTTTCTTCATTAATCGGGATAATCCTATGGGGTAGAGGTATATCTGATTGAAGTGTGTGTTGATGCTCTACCTGGGAACATACCAAGTAGGACAGCTTGCTCGTAGCAGCTCATAATTGATTCTCCTTAGCTATTTTATTTCCTCCTCCTATTGATTGAATCTCTCCTTAGGAATGAGGGAATCTTTCTCATTGGGGGGAGGAGGTGGGTTGTATGAACCCTTATTCTCATTCTTATTGGGTATTTTTAAAGGATTCAAGGATGGATTAGTTGAGGGAGTGCCCAAATTTAAGGCGGATATTTGGTTCCGAGTGTGCACACCTTCAGGCTCGATGTGGACCTCCTCCAGGAGGAAACCATCTTCTCTAGAATCCTCATAATTTTTATTATTTTATATGAGAACTATGGGACAGACATCCACAACATTCATTGATGAATACTTCATTGCAGGCAGCGTATCGGGTGCAGAATAATAGGAGAGGTTCTTGCATCCATTGTTGGATTTTCTATTTCCATTTTGTGGTACCCTTCGGGTTTCTTGGAGAAGAGTGACTCAAATGGAGCCCTGATATAACCTTGAAATACGCCTTCATGTTGGGGGACATGAATCATGAGATGGGGTAGAATGGGTGACCTCTCTATTTTTCATTCTCCCCTGACAGGAGAAGACTGACGTTCACTAGGCAGTAATTTGAGGTAAAACTTCCCCCAGCCCTATGGGTTGGGGTTTATACCATTCCTTTATCATCATGTCATGTCCCATATTTTCCAATCTTATGGGGGAATTTTTTGTTAAAATTTATTTCATCCCTATGGGCTGGGGTTTCTCACGTACTGCAATGGTTGCTGCTGTTATCGCTGCCTTCTCAATCTCACACATTTCAATGTGGGCATGACCCGGATATGGTGACATATTTTTATGTGAATTATTTGATTTCTAGGATATGATTAGTGTTCATTTATTGGATTTCCTTATAAGAGAAACTTGTTGAATGTTTTTAGCATCTTGGTTCAGGAGCTTTTCTATGGCTTTCTCCTGTCGAGCCTAATGCTTTTGAAACTTACTCAAGTTCGATTCTTGTTGATAAGGACACTTTTCCTAAATAGGTACTTCATTTGGATACCATATTTGGATGGTGAAATTACAAGATTCCATTTCCAGTGGTTTCTACTGGATGGGACATGGGGTGAAGTGTTGAGCTCCATGTTCTCCCCACCCTCATATGTGAACACCAGACAGGCATCACTGATGAGGAAATGTAATGTGTGTTTCACGTAGAGGCAAGACAACTCGAGGTTTTTCTTTTACTTTTATAATCATGGATTTCATGTAGACAGAAGGTCTTCTCAGTAAATTTTCCAATGAAGCTCCCCCAATAGACTGAAATGGTCCACAACACCATCATAGAGAAGAAATTTCATTTTCAACTCGCAGAGAGTTTTCTAGATATTGAGGAGAATGTTATGCATGCATTATTCTGAAAACTCTTTTGGGATGCTGAACTAAGAAGTGTATGTGGGCTAGAACATAACCAGTATTTCATCATTATCTAGATGTCTTCTCATGAGCATCATATTATTTTGTTGTTCTGTCAGCGCTTCCTCTAATTATTGTGCACAATGTTGATAATTTTTTATGATTTTATCCTGTGTAGTGAGGTTAGTAGATATTTCATTGATGCATGAACAGAGCAGGGGTGGATTAGAGGATGAGCATGGACCTAGGCTCTCTCCCAATCGAGAAAGGGTATCAATTTTCATTGAAATTGTTTCTATCATATTCGACCCTATCCTTCCAAGCACCTTAGAATATGATGGATTTCTCATATTTGAACTGGCATGGGGAGGGCCTTCTTACCGGTGTGATTTTGGGCTGTGGGGAGGACCTTTGAAACTGAGGTTGTCATGGCGAGGACTACCATTGTAGGTTAGCATCTGGTTGTAGGGATATTTTCTACAACATGTACCCTAGGTAGGACCTTCAAGGTGGAATTCATCAAGGGGAGGACCTTTTTGTTGTTTGTTGACATTGTAGGGAGGACCTTTGCAATGACTTCCATTATGGAAAGGTCTAATGATGTGCCTGATTTTTGTATACCATTTCATACATATTATAGAACATAAAAATGTGTTTTCACCAAATATATATTATCTTGTGGATAAAATTATTTATGTTGGTGATCATGGTGTCCCTCATGTTTTATCTATTCAAAGTAACAAATCGAGAAAGAAGGTAAAAGAAGTTTGAATATACATAGTGTGTACTTTATACACATGTTGTATACCATTTCCCCAACACGGGTCGGCCAGACCAAGTGCAGGCCCATGTTGCCAGCCATATTCACACGCCATGTAAAATTCATTTACATGTCATGTTCCCCCTTCTAGAAGTGGTATATGGCTGAATTTGATACTACACACCATGTGGGGTGGTGATACACACCATGTACCCCCACCAACCGATTGTTGATGCCTTCAAAGTCAAAGGCGATGTGACAGATCACCTATCAGCGGAGAAAGTGAATCCATTTCAAGTTTAATTAACTACATGCCCTGTAATTTTTGGTACACACCATGTAGTTTTAAATTCTATAAATAGGAGGGATGCCTTTCCGAACCAAAGAGAAAAAAATAAGATATGGGTGAGGAACAATGAAGTGAAGGTGTTGTTGCTCTTTCATCCCAACAATATTCTTTCCAAAGACGTTGCAATGTTTATCTTGAGTATTAAGAGTTTTTTATTCATCATTTACTCCATGTGTAGATAAATCCCCCATGTGTTGTGGCTATGGATGATTATGGTTTTTTGTTAATAAACTATCTTTTTGTATTTGTGTTATTTATTTTTATCTAATAAATCCATTTAAACTTTTTGTTAAATCTCACTGGAAACCCCATATCATACCAAGAACAGAATTTCCATGGATCTTCATAGGAATTATGAAAAAGTACACCCATGGTCATTGGGTGCACTTTTCATCTCAGAAGGGCCTACAATTAATAGAATTAATAGGACTCAATTTATAGACCAAGGATTTTGTTCCTATTGATTCAAATGAAAGTCACCAAACCAAGGGGTTTTTGTTATATTAAAAACCCATAGATGTGAGTTATTATGAAAAACAAAACATGATAAAAAATTGATTTATCGATGACCTTGAAAAATCCATATCCCTGACACATTTGTCTGATTTATCGCCAGAACCAATTTTTAAGTTTTTCTTTTTTCTTTAAATCAATTCATCAAGAAATTGAAGAATCGGTTACTCCATCATTAGAACATCAAACGTAGACTGTAAATTTCATCAATATCCACCTAATTAATCACAAACTAGATAAACATAATTCATTGACTCTCTCTCCCTGTGGATCGACCCTATACTTACACTATACTAGTATTGAGATTTGTTATTTCAATTTGGACTACCGAATGTAACATTTCAACCAAAATGATACAAAATTATGGTGTCGTTACTGGGGAGGAAAAAGTTAACAGTGTTTTGTAAATTCGAGTTTTCATTAATTAAGTGAAAATAAAAAAATACAAATTCTTAAAATTTTGTTCTTAATCTCATTTCTATTTTTCATTATTTTAGTCTTCCTCTTTTACTCTTAGTTCATTGTTTAGTGTTTTGTAGGATCACAGGTGCATGAGTGGCTGAATAAATCGTTCCAAGAGTGTTAAGTCATCGGAAGTCCTTCCAATTGATCTGAAAATTGAAAAAATGATCTTGAGGAGACATCAGGAACTTATGGGAGAGCACAACCAAAATTTCCCCATGAAGAATATGGAAGAGGAAGAACCAGTTTCTGTCCAAGGAGTTGGACAATAAGTAATTCTTTATGACAACCGAAACCAACAAAAAGCTGCAGAAGATAAACGGAACCAAATTCCACCAGTCAATGTTATGGAGTTCATGCCACGGAACCAGAAAAGAAAAACGGATCAATTTGTTCTTGGTTTTGGCCTACAGCAACCCTGGTAGTATCATCCACCAAAACAGTTTCCATAAATACATACAAGTTTGGGGCCTTATTTTTCTCATGAGCAGTAGTTTATGCCCCCACCTCCTCAAGAAAAACTACCCCCACATCGTACCCTTATGAAGTACAGGCTTCCTTCTATCCATGGAGAAGATACAGGTATTGTAAGAAAAATAGTGAAAGCCCATAATTTTGAGATTAAGCTACCTATCATGCAGGTTATCTAAAAAACAATGCAGTTTGGGGATTTACCAAGTGAAGACCCCAACACTCATCTCTTGAACTTTATGAAAATATGTGATACATTCCGTTACTAAGGAGTGTCCGAGGATTCCATTAGTCTTTTCTTATTCCCCTTCTCATTAAGGGAGAAATTGAAGGACTGGATTAAAGGATTTCCTCAACATTCCATCCTCAACTGGGAGGCACTTGACCAAGAATTTTTGTCAAATTATTTTCCACCTTCCAAAATGGTGACATTGTGGAATGAAACTCACAACTTTAAACAACATGATTTGGAGTCATTGTATGAATATTGGGATCATTTCATGGAAAGTTTGAGGAAATTACCTCATAATGGAGTCCCACTATGGATACAAGTCTAAATTTTTTGTGGTGTTCTTACTACAAACACCAAATTAGTGGTGTGTGTAGCTACAGGAGGAACAGTTATGAGGGAATCCCTAGAGGATATTTTTGATCTACTAGAGGATATGTCAACAAATATATTCCAATGGAACTCTAAGAGGGGAACTCAGAATAGGGGCATGCATAACATTAATTCCACTCCAATTATTGTTTCCTAAATCGATGTTGTGTCCAAGAAAATTGATGCATTGAATCTGAAAAATACATCTCAAGTTCAAGCAGTAAATCATCCATTATTCAGTGAATGTGGTGATAATAATGTTCGGGGTGAATGCCTGTGGTCAAGTTTTGGTCCCTCAATAAGTGAGGTAATCTATTCTTCTCAAAACTGAGGACTGGCCATGTACCCTCAATATGAGAACACTACTTGGAAAGATAATATGAACACGGGCTGGGGGCAGTAACAACGAAACTATCAACCCCACCCCCAAAGGTTGACTGATTATGGTCAATAGTAGTATCAAAATCCATATCCTATATAGAAATAGGGAAACCAATTTTAGTAGGGATTCTTCCAGTAGAAAAGGTATCAAAACCCTCATCTGATGCAGCTTCCAAAGTAGCCAAAACCTCAACCGGATGCACAACAACCCCAGTAGGAACCCCCATAAAGGCTAGAAGAAATGATGTCAAAATTTATTACAACTGATGAAACAAGATTTCAGAATCAGGAGGCATTTATTCAAAGCCTTGAGATTCAGATTGGGAAGCTTACTAATCAGATCTCTTCAAGGAAACCGAGTACACTACCAGGTAACACTGAAAAGAACCCATAGGAGGAGGCCAATGTTGTCACTCTATAAAGTGGGAAGGAGCTACCCTATAAAATAACTTCAAATCAAAGTGAGGAAAAAATCATCTAGACTTACACCCTCTTCAGATAGAGAATCCAAAATGTATGAGTCCCCTTCATCACAAGGCCTATCCAAAGAGAAGGAGTCCGCACATGGTAAGGAAAAATAGGTGGTAAAATATTATGAACCTACCTTACCATTTCCTAAATGAATGAAGCAGAGGAAGTTGGATTAGTAGTTTGGGAATTTTATGGGGTTATTCCATAAACATCACATTAATATTTCTTTCACAGAGGCATTGACTCAAATTCCAACATATATGAAGTTAATGAAAGAAATCCTCTTGAACAAGAGGAAGATGGAGGATTTGGGAACCATTTATCTCACTAAGGAATTTTTAGTGGTGGTTCACCACTCTATTACTCCAAACCTCCAAGATCTAGTAAGTTTTACAATTCCTTTCACAATTGGACCTTGTGAATTTAGAAATTAACTCTATGATTTAGGAGCTAGTATTGACCTGATTCCCTTTGGAATCTTTAAAAAGATGGGGATGAACAATCTAAAACCAACTCGAGTGGAAATATAACTAGAAGATCTCTCCATTAAATATCCTAAAGGGATACCTGAGTATGTTCTATTTAAAGTATGGAGGTTGATTCTTCCTAACGATTTTATAATACTCAACATGCAGGAAGACCAAGAGGCACCTCTTATTCTGGGAAAAATATTCTTGTATAGAGGGAAAGTTTTGATATATTTTCACCAAAGATAATTGATCTTCATATTACGATATTAAAAGGTATCATACAACATCCTAAAATCTATTTAGAAATCCTCACTTATGGAAAATGTAGAGTATTATGTGTTGACTATAGTGGTCGATCACTTTGTCCACATGGGATATGACATTATATATTTTTATATCACCGATGAACCAGTATATGAGGACATCTAACCCAATTATGAACCAAAGAAGCTGCAATTTATCATAGGATAGGGTGGTCATTATTTGCAGTGTGAGGTTGTTCTGGATATTCTAGAGCAAGCTGAGGTAGAACCAATTGTGCCCTTAGTTCTAAAATACCCACAACTTGAACTAAAACCTCTCCCATATTATTTAAAATATGGGTACTTGGGAGATAAGCACATGCTTCTAGTTATACTCAATACATATCTCTCATAAGAGCAAGAACATAAACTTCTATAGGTTCTTAAGTGAAGAAAATTGGCTATTGGGTGGATAGTTGTTGATCTTAAAGGGATTAGTCTGACCATTTTCACCCATAAGGTGCTACTTGAGGAAGGATTCAATCCCTCTCAGAAACCATAGTGACAGATAAATCATCCAATGAATGAGGTATTGAAGAAATGAGTGATCAAGCTATTAGATGTGGGAATCATCTACCCAATTTCTGATAGCCCAAGGGTGAGTCCTTAGGAAGTGGTGCCCAAAAAAGGGGGTATCACCATGATTTCCAAAGATAAGAATGAACTCATCCCAACAAGAATGGTCATAGTATAGAGAGTGTGTGTGGACTACCAAAAGATTAATGATGCCACACAGAAGGATCACTTCCCACTTCCTTTTATGGATCAAATGTTAGAGCAATTGGTAGGTCACGAGTTCTATTTCTTTCTATATAGTTATTCTAGATGTTACCAAATTTCTATTGCTCCTGACGATCAAGAGAAAATAACCTTTACATGCCCCAATGGGACTTTTTCCGATCAAAGGATGTCTTTTGTCATGTGCAATGCTCCATCCACCTTCCAACGGTGCATGTTGGCAATATTCCATGACATGGTAGAGAAGATTATGGAAGTATTTATGGTTGATTTCTTATTCAATGTAAAACCATTCAATGCCTACTTGAGAAATCTGGAATTAGTCCTAGAACGGTGCGAGAAAACCAATCTGGCTATGAAATGGGATAAATGTAACTTTATGGTAAAAAATTACATTATCTTAGGCCATCATATTTCCATGAAAGGAATTGAATTTGACCCTTCAAATATTGAAGTAATCTCACAACTGACCATTCCAACTTTTATTCAAGAAATCCAAAGTTTTCTTGGACATGTAGGTTTTTACAGACAATTCATTCGTGAATTTTCAAAGATATCTTAACCACTAACCAATATCCTTTCAAAATATGTTATCTTTGAATTTGATGAAACATGCACGGCATCCTTTCATCTCTTGAAGAAACGATTGGTTGAAGCTCCTATTGATTTCCCCAAACTGGGAGGAACAATTTGAAATTATGTGTGATACAAGTGATTATGATGTGGGATCAGTTCTTGGATAGAGGATTAATCATATCTTCAAACCAATCTACTATGAAAGTAGATCCCTGAATGAAGCAAAAATTAACTGCACTATCAAAGAGAATGAAATTCTAGCAGTAGTTTTCGCAATCGATAGGTTCTGCTCTTATTTAGTTCTATCAAAAGTTGTTGTTTATACTAACCATGTAGAACTTAAATATTTTATAAATAATAAGGATGAAAAACCATGTCTCGTCAATTGGGTACTTCTCCTCCAAGAGTTTGACTTGGAAATCTGTGACAATAAAGGAAGAGAGAATGTTGTCATCGATCATCTATCCCGTATAGAATTGCCTCATTTGGAAATAGAGGATGACAGAAAAATAGGGAGGACTTCCCAGACGAGCATCTTTTCTCAGTTGGAGTTACACCTCACCCATGGTATGCTGACATCACTAATTACTAGGTTACATGAGTTTTTCATCCAAACCTTACTTTCCAACAAAATAAAAAAAAATCTTTCTAAAGTAAAAAAAGATATTTTGGGGAATACCCATTGCTTTTCCGTTCATTTGGAGACGAGGTGATCCGCCGCTGCATCCCGAAATAATAAATTAAAGAAATTATGGAGTTTTATCACTCTTTCCTAGCTGGGGGGAATCATGATCTATACTGAACGATAGAAAAAATTCTACAATCTATATTTTTCTATCCCACCATGAACAAGGATTCCTGATATTTTGTAGCACATTGTGATAGGTGTCAGCAAACTGGTAACATGGGGTGCCGAGCTGAAATGCATCAACACCCCTTCCTTGAGGTTAAGGTCTTCGACGTATGGGGTATTGATTACATGGGGCCATTTCCCCCATCATATGGAAACTCATACATTCTGGTTTGGGTGGATTATGTATCCAAATTGGTGGAATCCACTACCACGACACACAACACAGTAAAGGTCATTATTTCCTTCTTTAAGATGAATGTTTTCAGTAGATTCGGTGTTCCACGGGTTCTAATAAGTGATAGAGGGACTCATTTTGACAATGAGTTGATGAGGAATGTTATTATAAGTATGGAGTGAGGTATAACATGGGGACACCTTACCATCCCCAATCCAAGGGCCAAGTGGATGTATCCAACTGTGAACTAAAGCAAATCCTATAGAAGATGGTGGGAGCTTCCAGAAAGGATTGGTCCAAGAAGCTTGATGATGCCTTATGGGCATACAGGACCACATTTAAGACACCTCTGGGTATGTCCCCATTCCATTTAATCTATGAAAATCTATTTCATATACTAGTGGAACTTGAGAATAAAGCCTATTGGGCTATGATGGCCTTGAATTACGATCTAAAGGCTGTGGAGAAGAAACAAAATTTTCAATGGATGGAGCTTGATAAAATTTGTCGGGAGGAATATAAGAATGCCAAACTGTATAAATAAAATACAAGGGTGTTCCATGACTACATGATATCTCATAATTCATTCCAGCTTGGTGATGAGGTATTGTTTTTTATCTCCCGTATGATATTGTTTTCAGAAAAACTGAAGTCCCAGTGATCGGGACCTTTACAAGTGATCAAAGTCTTCCACCATGGTGTGGTGGAAGTTGTTGGAGAAAATGGTCAACCATTTAAGGTGAATGGGTAGCATCTCAAACCCTATATTCACATGGAGGAAAATGTGGGTATGATATTCACCATGCAATTCGGATAGCAAGAGGATCAGGTAGGTCGAGGCAAAGACCTAAAACAAAGAAGCTTCCTAGGAGGCAACCCAGAGACTACACATCACGTATAACCTTTTCACATGGTGTGTATTTTCCTTTATAATGTATATTATAATAAAACAAGTAGTATAAGTACATATTAATTAATTTAATAAAAAAGGATGATGCCTCTGTCGATGGAAAGGTCACCAGAATGTATTTGAGCCATCGTCGGTTCGAATCGCTCCATACCTTCCTTTGGTATAGGTTTTATTCTTATTGAAATCGTGTTTAGTTAAATGGAGTGTTATCTAGTTTCAAAATAAAATAAATGTTTTTCAGAATAAAATAAAACCCATGATGGTGTTGGCTCAGCTGGCAGGGTCATAAACCATGGATCCAAAAGACCCAAGTTTGAAACCTGAAAACCGGCCCAGTTCCATCATTTTTCATATTTATAAAACTACATAGTGTGATTTTCTATATATTTTGTGTGTTAAATGTTTTTATTAATGATTTAAATGAATTTCAAAATAAGAAAACACATGTAGGTGAAGTGGTCCGATTGGAAAAGTCTCGAAACTGGGTTCAAAAGACTTGGGTTTAAACTTGGCTAATCTCCCTACTTCATCCCAATCATTCAATAATTAAAACCACATGTCATAAATTTTATTCATCCTATGTAGTAATAAACCTATAATTTAATTATTAAAATTTAATAAAAATGTGAAACACTACAACCTTCATTCTAGTGGTTGAGGGCTTGCGTTAGGATTAGCTGATTGCTAGTTTGAATCACGCCCCAAGCACCAGACCGAAGGTTGTAGTTCTCTTTTTCAAATTTTAGAAAACACAGTGTGTCATCCTATGATACACTATATGTATAAGTTTATTTTTTATTTATATATATTTTATTATTATAATAATTGTGTTAAAAAAAACAAAAAAAAAACTCATACACGGTGTGTGGGGCCTACTACACACCATGTGGTTAAGCTATAATGGTCGGGAACCCTACCCGGACTAACCCCATGTCGAACCCCCTCTCATCCCCATTTTCTCTCCCAAAGCTTCTATTGTACACCAATCCGCCTCCCTCCTCCCAATCTCCCAATTTTTTACATTTTCAGCCCTCGATTCTTAATTATTTCTATCATCGATCAAGGTACACAATTCTAAACCCTTTATTTCAAGGTTTTAGTCATGTTTAGGTCAATTTTTGGATGTTTTTACCATTTAGATTCAACTCGTAGCACACTGGTTACATGAAGAACACACTCCGTGTACTTCTTGTACACGGCCACATGCACACATTTTTGTAATTTGAAATACACATTGCGTGTATATTCAGTACACGCCATGTATAGTACCTCCCATAGCCTTTAGGAATAGCCCGTGTATTTGTGACCACACAACTCTGATCCCATGTATTCATACACGGTGTGTATGTTTGGCACACATCGTGTCCCCTCTCCATTCATAGGAATTTTTGTGGTGGTTGTATAGGCCTTAGAACTCTATGTTCGCTCACACAGCGTGTATGCACTTCACATAGCATGTCCTTTGCAATCTGACCCCTCAAATCTAAGCCGTGTATGGGCACTTACACGGGAACCGCTTCATGTTGTGATACATGTCGTGTCAACCTTAATACACATTGTGTCTTGGATTTTTCCAAAATGAAGCCCACTCATCATGTTTATCCATCACACACAGGTTCCTAATGCACTCACATCACACACCGTGTACCTTGGATCCACACGCCGTGTAATTTTATTTTTCTAATTTCTCACATTTTTTTATTTTTATTCACTTCCTCTTCTTTTTGTTTTTTCTTTTCTTTCTTTCAGGTATGTAAGATGGAGATAATGCGAGTGGGAAGCGTCTTGCTTTTTCTACTAAGGGAAAGATACTCATCCTTGTCGGCTTCTTCTCCGGTCTTAGTCGAGACCATCGTCAGATTTTCTAGTTTTCCTACCACCTACAATGGAGATGCAACATTCTCCTCTCCTATCACCCACATATGTGACATCTTCTGGTCAGGAAGATCCGGTGATACCCTCTAATTCCACCATATATCCTCCTGCTGCTGCGACCGGACCATCCATAGTTGGCGCGGCCTCCTGCACAGCAGATCTCGATTCTAGAACATCACCTTCAAATCCCTCTATAACTTCAGTGGACTGAATTGGGGCAGTACCACTCTCTACTACTGAACCAACCTTAGTGCCAGCACTGGCCTCAGCTACTTCACCTCCTACGACAACTGCGGGACCAGCCACTACAGCAGCTGCAGCTCCACCCCCAGCCTACACTTGCAGCTGCCCGACCTCAGCTGCATCCATACCTGATCTTCACTGAGGGAGATACTATGGTAGATAAGTTGTGATGAATTTCATGCTGCATGATATAGTTGAGTGGCCACTTCCTCGACATTAGCGTTCTGCAGTGCATCGGCATCTTGGAGGATATTGAGGATCTCTTCAGGCATATACATTTATTGGACACAATCCATGTCAGAACTCCCACATTTTGTGATTTATTTTTGGAGTTCATTGTGACCTTTGAGTTTTATTGGCCCACCTACTGCCTGATTCCCACTGATACCACCACTCCAGTTCGATTTCAGCTAGGCAGATGACCCTTTTCTCGAACAATGGCAGAGTTTGGCTGAGGGTGAAGCTTCTACCCCCATCATGCCACCCCACCTCCTGTCTCTACCCTCACTCGCTTTGACCTTATTCCATGTGGCGGGAGCTTGTTGGTTCTAACTATAGTTACACCCCCACATCTCATAAGATCACTCTCATCATTTCCCCTCCCCTTTATTTTCTCTATTAGTGATTCTGCACCATTATTTTTTCCCACCATGAGGATATGGGTGTAGTGTTCAGGCATGACATGGAGCTTCTCAACTGTATTGTCTGGCACAATTACCCTAACCTCCCCTATATTTTCACCACTTATTTCCACTCCATGATCCATGGCCGTCAGGGCACCTAGATGGCAGCTTCTGTGCCACCCACTTGGCACACCACCTAGGATTTTTTGAGACCTCTATCCTTCAAGAACCCTTAGGTTCTCATAAACATCTAGAATTCCTAATTATTATCCTTATAAAGATGGTAGAGCATAGGGGAGACGGTTATGTGGTTATGCAGGATACCCCAGCTCCAGTAGGGGTGAGAGATGAACCTGATGTCCCAACAGGTGTTGTTGAGCAGGTCCCACCCCATCCCCCAATGGATTCTCATTCCCAACCTCACCCTAATTTATCTTCCACTCCATCTTATTCCACCATTACCTCTTATTTTGTTCCCTACACCACTCCACCTCCTCCCAAACCCTTAGCTGATCTCCCCATCACCCCCCACCTATCCATGATTGACCACCATCTGGATGTCCTTGAGAACCATCAGACTACTATCCTACAGTCCCAGGTGCAACTTGAGCAGATGATGGTATTCTTCTTCAGCATCACGGTCTTCAGTTTCACCCAGCACCTAATCCACTCTCTAATCATCAGCCTTCATCCACACAGATACCTTTGACCGCTATGGCCACCGATTTAGTTCTCCTCTCCACAGTTGGTCCAATTGTTCCTTTCACTAATGTCGCAACGGTCGTTCCTGCTACACCTTCCACTCAGAGAATTGATAAGGTTCCTATAGTTTCCACTACAGACGAGCCTCCTCTAACAGATACTCCTATTAATGATGACGCCTATTTTGAGGTGACCTAGTGACTATTTCTTGGAAATTTTGTTTCATTTATATATCTATCATTTGTTTTATTCATGTGATCTGATGTTATATGTATCTGAAAATTTCTTTTTTCCTTTTCTTCACCGGTTATAGTTACCATGGAGCATCGCTTGGAACTTTTTTTTCGACTACTTTCCATATCTATCGACTCACCATGAGGGGAGTATTATTTCAGAGTTTCTTTTTCATTTTTACTTTGGATTTAATTATTTTATTGCTTACCCTCGTCTTGACCACCCATGTATCCCTACATCCTCTCCTCTATCTTATTATTTCATTTGGATGAATATGTGTAATATTAAGTGTGGGGGAGAGTTTCTAACTACACTAGTATTTACCCTTGAACTGATCTAGGATACATCATTAATAGTGAAAATATTTTAAAATGTAGAAATTTCTTGATTAATTATAATTATAAATAATAAATACATAAAAGGTAATTTTAAAAGTTACATGCTTATTTTAAATTTTAAATAATTAGAAAAAAATTATTTCTGATATAGTTTGATTCTGGATTTAAATTCTTAGACATTTACATTTATTAGACTAATCATTTGTACTCATTTCATGACCCGATTGACCCTTTAATTTTCCCATTCCCAAGAGGTATTCTAATCCCTTTTGAAATATTATTTCATTTACCCTCTTTCTTGAGATATTCTTAGGATATTCATAACTACTAGAAATTTTGATTGTTTCTCTTCAAAACATGAATATTTTGAATCACATTAAAATGATTGAGTCTTTTGATTGTTTTTTATCCCCTTTAACCTTGAGATCTACCCTATATATGATCTTTATAAAACCCTTATAAACCATGAACATCCTTGATAGTAATTCACATTACAAGCCTATTTACCCTTCCTACCCTAATTCTTTTATAATTTTTCATGATTATTCATTTGAGCTTTAGAGAGTGATTTTTGGATATTCATGGTAAATTTTGGTGAGAAACCATGAAATCAAGTTTGGGGGAGAGTGCCACTTATTCATTTGGGCATAAGGGTTCCAAAACCACTATTCATTGTATTCTTGGTGGTCCTTATAAAAAAAGAAGTGTTGAAAAATTCAAAAGAGGAACCAGATTCATTCATTACACATTATGGATGGTTTTTGGACCCTTGTTGGTACGGGAATATCATGGTGATGATAACATTTGAGAGATCTCGATTTCGGATACATTTTCATTAAGCTCTATTTATGAATATAATTCATTGTTATTTAAAAATTCAGACTTCTATTTCAAAACTCTAAGATTATTTTTCACATTATTACCTACCTACCCAAAACCTCAGAATCATTTGAAACTTATTGAAAGACCTCATGATTTTTGTGATTTGATTTCTAAAGTAGAGAATGAGAATAATTTAAAACCTATGGATATATTTCATATACTTGATATTGAGTATAAAATTGATAAAATAATCTTGAGTGATGAGTGTGGTAACTTCTAGTGAGGTAAATCATCAAGTGACATGTGTAGTTATGAAAATTTGAATAATTTGGATCAAAGAGGATGCAAATATTTAATTGAATTATATAGGAGGCATGAGTAGAATATATTTGGAATTGAACTATGTTTTCTGCCTTTTAAAATCCTCTACTATGGCTATAGTATTTATAAGTATAATTAATTGAATGATTCCCTTCTTAGAGTATGGATTCTACTGATTTGATGCTGAGATTTTGCTTGAGGGTAAGAAAATGGCTAAGTGTGGGGGAGTTTGATGTGCCTAATTTGTGTGTAAACTTTCATACATATTATTGAACATAAAACATTTTTTCACAAAAAATCTATTATTTTTTGGATAAAATACTTTATTTTGGTGATCATGGTGGCTTTTAGGTTTTTTCTATACAAAGTCAAAAATCAAGAAAGAACATAACAGAAGTTCGGATATACATAGCATGTGTTGTATATACACATTGTGTACCATTACCTAGACACGGATCAGCCAGACCAAGTTCACACCCATGTTGTCGTTTAGATTCACACACCGTGTACAATTCATTTACAAAATGTGTTCCCCCTTCCAAAAATTTTTGGTGGATGAAGTTGATACTACACGCCATGTGGGGTTATACTACATGTCGTGTACCCCCACTAACCGACTTTCGATGCCTTAAAATTCAATGGTGGTGCAGCAGATCACCTACCGGTGGAGAAAGAAAATCCAAGTCAAGTTGACTTGACTACACATCATTTACTTTTTTTTACATTCCATGTGGTTTTAAATTCTATATATAGGAGGGAATCCCCTCCGAACAAAATAGGAAAAAAAGAAGAGAGGGGTTAGGAACAACGAAGTGAATTTGATTTCAATCTGTCATCCCAATGATATTCTTTATGAAGATACTGCAATGTTTATATTAGGTATTAAGATTTTATTAGTCGTAATTTACTCCATGTGTATCTAAATCCCCCTTGTTTTGGGGTTGTGGATTATTATGGTTTTTTGTTAATCAATTGTATTGTTGTATATGTGTTATTTATGTTTCTCTCATAAATCCCTCGAAACCTTTTTCTGAATCTCGCTGGAAACCCCATATCAAACCAAGAACATAATTTATAGAGATATTCATAGTAATTATGAAAAATTACCCCCATGGTCATTGGGTTCACTTGTCATCTCTAAAGGGACTACAATTAATAGAATTAATAGGCCTCAATTTCCAAACCAAGGATTTAGTTCATATTGATTCAAACGAAACTCACCAGACTAAGGGAGTTTCATTATATTCAAAACCAAAATATGTGAGTTATTATGAACAATATAAAATGATAAGAAAATCGGTTTATCTATGATATTGAAAAATCCACAACCCCGATGCATTCTTCTCATTTATCGTTAAAACCAATTTTTATGATTTTCTTTTTCTTTAAAGTAATTCATCATGAAATTGAAGAATAGATTACTTTATCATTGGAACATCAAACATAGACTATAAATTTTATAAATCTTCACCTAATTAATCATCAACCATAGAAATATAATTCATTTACTCTATCTCCCTATGGATCAACCCCATACTTACACTATACTAGTAGTAAGATTGGTTATTCCAATTTGTTCTGTCGAACATAACATGTTGGATGAAATGATACCAGCTACCATTATGGCTTGACATCTAGATATAGGGAGAATATATGTAGTGTTCATTCTAGAGAGGACCTTTGGGATGTAGGGGAGGACCTTATGGTTACTTGATGTCACTGCGGGGAGAGCCTTCGCAACGACTGACATCTTGGAGAGGACTGCCATCATAGCTTGACATATAAATATAGTGAGAATAATATCTGCAGCATATAACCTGGGGAGGACCATCAAGGAGAATGATAGTAAAGAGAGGAACTTCTTGTAGCTCGATCTTTTGGTCAAGGGGAGGGCTACCCTGACACACATCAAGAGATAGGCTCTCACGATCGATCATTTATAGCCCAAGAATTAAGCCCTAATGGGTGCTCTGAGGAGGACCTTCAAAGTTTCTAGTGGAAACATTGTAGGGAGGACCTTTGCAACTGCTAATACCTCTTCCATAATTTGGTAATGTATTGGTAGGATATTGAGCCTCTATGTAAGAACCTGGTTCTTATTTTAGAGGTACGGGCTTCTTCTTTTCCTTTTCCTTAAGTGTTTTTGAGAAAATATGGAAAATGGGGGAAAATCCTAAATTTTGGAACTACACGCAGTGTACTTTTCCACACATCGTGTATTTTTGGCCATGTTGGGGTGAGTACACGGGGCGTGTAGCCATGCCGGTGACGAAGGGTGTAGGAACCGACTACATGCCGTGTAGTGGTACCTTACATGCCGTGTAGTCTATCGTCAGGCCTAAACAGTAAGGTGGTGGAGCAGCCGATTTCTGGGTGACAGTACACGCCGTGTACTTTAGAATACATGTCGTGTACTAATTTCGACGATTGAACAGTGTGGCAGTGCCGCCAAATGAACAGTTAAATGAAACAAGTACACGTCGTGTACTCAGAATTACACGCCGTGTACTTTGTTTTTCGGCTTAAAACAAGAAATAGCCTCCTCATTTTGCAGAGGAGACTCTTGAACCATTTTGGAGCCAAAGTAGGAGGCCGGATCTTTGAAGATCCACATGGCGTTCTTATGGAATCCATTTCAGCTTCGGACGATTTCGTTGGAACCGCACGGGTAAGCCCTCTCCTCTCCTGGTATCATTCTTACCAATTCTTCTCCTAACGTAAGTTATTTACATTTGAATGGTTTTTGTTCTTCGTCAGATCTATGCCATTATAGGGAGTTTCTGGAGTCAGTGTTCGTGTATAACGCTCGTTGACATATAAGGTAGGTGGCTTGGTGTTTAGTTTTCCAACTGCTGTGTGTTTTGTTCATTTTCGTTCCACGAACCCATGTTGGGGTGTCGTGTGGATGAGGCCATTTCTATGTTTAATGCCTAGAATTGCATAGGTGATTAAAATATGATAATAAAATATTGGTTGGGATCATTTCTTGGATCCAGAACCACCCCAGGGGTGTGTTCCACTGTTTAGTCGTTTGGCCAGGATACCCGAGAGTATGCCTTTAAAGTAGTAATTGTAGAATTGCCTTGAGAGGAATTGCTTTTTACTTATTGTTTACCTGTTGGGATGGCCCATTTACCTGTTTAGCCTGAGGTAATTTTTGTATTTAGCCTAAGGGTGTTGTTGTGATTATCCTGTGGGCACTGTACTGTATTAGCCTGAGGGTGTGACTGTTTTAGCCAGAGGGTTGTCGTTATTCCGCCTGAGGGAAAACTTTGATGCCTGAGGGCTTGACTTCTGTGCCTGAGGGAAACACTTCTTATGCCTGAGGGAAATTTATGTTACGCTTGAGGGAAATACCTTCGGGTTGGATTCTGTATAGGCTTAGGGTGTGGTTCACTATATTAGCCTGAGGGCAAGATACTGGTTGGCCTGAGGGCTTGGTGCTGTTGAGCACAATAATGTTACTAAATTAAATAAATTAAATGAATAATAAAATGGAAATTAAATTATTGAGTTAGTTACTTTTTAGTACTGCTTACTTTATTGCATTTTACTATTGCACACTGTTGTTGCATGCTTACGCGCAATTGGGAACGGGCCTTTGGTGGGTGCCTACTGAGATATATTTCTCACACCCTGTTTGGGTCATGCTTTTCGGCCCAAACAGATTACGTTTCTGTAGGTGTAGATAGGGTCAAGAGTCCCTATACAGGTACTTGACTGTTGCTAAGTAGTAAGAGGGCATGGGACTGAGCCTAGGCTCGCGATGCCGCTGCCTGCTGTTTTGCTTGTTTTACTGTACTCTGTATTTTGTTGTACTGTATTGATGTATAACATGTTTTGGCTATTTTCTTATAACTTGAAACATATAGCATCATCACTCATATATTGTTGGTTGTATCCACTGCTGTAGTTTATTTCAGTTGTGTGTGGTTTACTGCTTCCGCTGTCGTTGTATGTTTATTTTGGTATTCCGCTGCGCTACACTTTAAAAAATGAGGTCATAGTTTCCCCACTATAAAACCTTGACCCTCTCTTCTAGTCGGTAGCCTCTGGCATTTGGGGAAATGCGCTTGAGGTCAGGTGGCGAACCAGGCTCGGGGCACCCGTTGCGTGGCACCCGGGTCCGGGACGTTATAAAGTGGTATCAGAGGAGTTTCTTTTCTTTGACTTACTATTTGGCGCCATAGTCAGGGATAGGATGGAACGGTAGTTGGTAATAAGTTGTTCCCAGGCATAGCTAGCCCGTGTATAGGGAAAAGCCAGTCTACCTCGTATTTTGAATTCTTTTTATTTTTCAATTTTACGGTTGATATGTTTTCACCGTTGGGTGACGCACTTGGATTGTGTTGTTTATATTTTATTTGTGGGTTCTATTTAGTTGCAACCTGATGAGATGAGGGTATGCCATCTCATGCATCATATAGGAATATTCTAGGTGCATTAGAAATTTGAATGTTGTTGTGATAGTTGTTGTGCTAATAAATCATGTTGTTGTGATAGCTACTTGATAAATACCTGCCTTGTGATATGGTATGTTTGTTTGAGATTGTTTATAGAATGGACGCCAAACTTTGGTTTTTGGGGAGTATGGGCCCCCATTGACCGGAATTTTGTGGATCATTGACTGTTTATTGGTTATAACACATATAAGATGTCGAACTTTGATTTGTGGGGAGTATGGGCCCCCACGGGTCGGAATTTGACACTTAGGTGTTGTTTTTTATTATTTTTTGGGTTCTGGGGAAGTTTTTGAGGCATACTGTCCGGAAAACCCAGAATACACGCCGTGTAGGACCTCATACACGCCATGTGTGTTCTTTTGTTCGGGAAGAAAAATGAACTTTTTGAGTACATGTCGTGTACCCCGAGTACACGCCGTGTAGTCTCTTCCTGTGTCACAAACCGTGTGGGTGGCGACATGGGGTGGGGAAGGGCTTGGGTAAAAACATGCCGTGTAGTTTTTGTGCATTTCATGTAGTGTGACCCGGATTCCGGCCGTGTAACTAACAACGCGGTTCGGTGAACTCCTTGACAGAACACGCTGTGTCAGTTATAGACACTCCATGTAGTGTTTCCTGGGGACTCGGCCATGTAGCTAACAATACAGGCCGGTGTCACCTCTCCCTAAACATGCCGTGTGCCTATGGGACACGCCGTGTAGTCTGGTCCGAGGACAGACCGTGTGGAGTTAGCTGTGTGGCTGGGAAACGGGATGCTGTACACGCCGTGTACGGGTGTAACACACCGTGTGGAGTAAAGCCGAGTAGTCGATCGTGTCACAGACTACATGAGCAGTTGGAAAATAACACCGTACATGCCGTGTAGATATTATACATGCCGTGTAGTTTTGTTGAACGAAAGTCGTGTGGCTTAGCCATGTAGAAGGACCCAGGCAGGGGAAGGGAAGTCAAGTACACGTCGTGTAGTCATTGTACATGTCGTGTAGTCTTGTCTTGCAAATTTTGGAATGCCTTCTTCCTCTTGTTTCCTTTGTGGTTCCTTCACTTTTCAGTCACAATAATCTTAAATCTGAGGCTTGCTTTTGACCTTGTCGTGTCATGCTGCCTAGACGACCGCGAGTTGTTCGCTAGGAGAGCGGTGACGATTATACTCTGGAGATGGTGGGCCATGGGCTACCATTTGATCCTCTATTAGAGCTAGATGCGGCACCAGCTATTATACCAGACACTAGCATGGAGGTGCAGTTCCGTGAAGGCTTTATGCGATTCATGTAGACCTTTCAGGGAGCACCGCAGGCTACCACATCTATGGATGAGCTGACTCGTATCTTTCAGCAGTAGCATCTGCCTACGTTTTCAGGGGATGGCGGACCACAGGCTGCAGAGTCTTGGCTAGGATCGATGCAGACTATTTTCGAGAACTTGGAGATGCCTCCAGGGCATAGGGTCAAGCTCGTGACTACATGCTGCGTGATTCTAACAAGAGGTGGTGGGATGTTACCACCCAGACAGAGCATCACAGGGACGTGGCATGGAAAGATTTTCAGGCAGTCTTCTATGAATTCTTCTTTCCAGAGACGCTGAGGGAAGATAGAGCTCAAGAGTTCATGAATCTGCAGCAGGGCGCTATGTCGGTGATGGACTATTCTGCTTGTTTTACGGAGCTTCAGCGTTTTTCACCCATGCTGGTGGGTGATGAGACGTTGAGAGACAGAAATTTTGAGTATGGTCTTCGGTATGACATCTGAGCGCTGGTAAATGTGTTTAGGTTGCCTACTGTACACGCGATTGTGAACCAAGAGTTGATTACAGAGAGGAACCTGTGGGAATCGAGTACTGTGGGCCAGGGCAGTTCAGCACCAGTTACTGGTACTATTTCTACTGGAAAGAGGAAGAGACAGATGGACTTCTCTCAGAGTGGCATTACCAGCCAGGCAGTGTCTTCAGGTGTCCCAATCAGGTGCTACCAGTGTGGCAGAGAGGGGAACAAGAGACCGCAGTGTCCACGAGACCTAGTTGAGTGCCGAGCTTGGGCAAGATGGGTCATCTGTAGCACTTTTGTAGGGTGTTTCTACCAGTGTCTAGTGAGAAGGGTTCTATGCAGACTCCACGTGCGGGAGAAGGACCAGTGGCTTCTTACCAGTCAGGGAACTGGAATATGTCAGGGTGTGCAGGCAGAGATGGTGGTCGTGGACGTGGTAGCCAGACGCCAGGATCTCAGAGGCAACAGGACAGGACAGCTCAGGGTAGCCAGGCTGTGTCACAGGGTCGCGGCACTGGGCAGGCATATGCAGTGCGACAGACCCAGCAGGAGCAGGATCCCGAACCTTCTACAGTTAGAGGTATTATTCTAGTAGCTTCTGTTTTATCTTCAGTACTTTTAATATGGGTGTTATGCATAGTTTCATATATGTACCCGTTGTGGAGAGCCTTGGGCTTGGTGTTTCTTCTTCTTCTGATATCATGGTGCTAGACACTCCGTTGGGGACTAGGACGGTTGGTGTGCGTTAGTGCAAGGAGTGCCCCCTTGAGGTTGGAGGGTGTCACTTCCTTTGGGACCTCTCTATCTTATAGATGACGAGCTATGATGTCATTCTCAGGATGGACTGGTTGGTTCCCTTTAGAGCTTTTGTAGACTGCTATCATCGTAGGGTGAGTTTCACGTCACCAGAGGGCGGAGAGTTTCTATACAATGGCGAATGGGATGTTTAGGCAAGTCAAGCTGGACCAGAGCACCATGGGTGAGGTGGAGTCACAGCCCAGATTGCAAGTTTATATTTGGATGACCAGGGGACTTGTCAGACAGTTTTCCCTCCAGTTGTTGATTGTTTCAGGGATGTCTTCCCAGATGACTTTTCAGGTCTACCACCAGTGCATGAGGTCGATTTCTCTATCGAGCTAGTTCCAGGATCAGCATCGGTGTCCATTCCTCCTTATAGGATGGCCACACATGAGTTTCAAGAGCTCAAGATGCAGTTAAAGGAGCTGTAGGAGAAGGGTTTTATCCGACCCAGTACTTCTTCTTGGGGTTCTCCAGTTCTTTTTGCGAAAAAGGCAGACGGTACCCTCATACTTTGTGTGGATTATTGGAAGTTGAACCAGTTTATGATTAAGAACTGATATCCCTTGTCGATGTCACCTCGAGTCAATGACGACGTGTGGGTTGTTGTGGACAGACTCATGAAGGTATCTCACTTCTTGTCGATCAAGGAGACCTTCGGTGTGGACGAGCTCGGAATGCTATATATCCGAGAGATCGTACGTCTTCATGGGGTCCCTCGTTCTATCGTTTCAAATAGGGACGCCCGCTTTACGTCTCGTTTCTGGCAGAGTTTTCAGAGGGCGCTGGGTACACAGGTGATTCTGAGCACAGCATACCACCCTCAGACAGATGGCCAGTCAAAGCGGATGATATAGGTGCTAGAGGACATGTTGCGCGCATGCGTCCTAGACTTTGGGGGCTCTTGGGAGAAGCATATACCCTTAGTCGAGTTTGCCTATAAAAATAGTTTTCAGGTGACTATTGAGATGGAACCATACGAGACTTTATATGGTAGGATATGTTGATCACCTTTGTGCTGATTAGAGGCAGGTGATGCTACTTTACAGGGGCCACAGCTCGTACAGGAGACATCTGAGCAGGTCCAGTTGATTTGGAAGCGGATGGCTACCGTGCAGTCTCGTCAGAAATCTTATGCTGATCGCCGTAGATGACCTTTGGAGTTCATGGTCGGGGATCATGTTTTCTTACGTGTTTCTCCAAGGCTGGGACACAAGTGGATCAGGAGATAGGGTAAGCTTTCACTGAGGTATGTGGGGCCATTCAAGATTCTGGAGAGAGTCGGGCTAGTTTCCTATCGGTTGCAATTACCACAACGGTACTGAGCCATGCATGACGTCTTCCACGTGTCTCAGTTGTGTCGCTACCATTCAGACCCGTCTCACACCTTTCAGCCAGAGGAGGTTGAGCTTCAGCATGATGCATCCTTTGAGGAGCATCTGATTCATATCGTTGACAGGAGCACGAAGGTTCTCCACATCTGGTCAGTTCCTCTCGTACGGGTGCTATGGTAGTATGGCCAAGTGCAAGATAAGACCTGGGAGTGGGAGGCCGACGTACGTGCTCAGTGGCCAGAGCTGTTCTGAGCTTTATCTTCACCACCCTTGGAAGGGAAATTTGGGGATGAATTTCTATAAGGGGGAAGTTTGTAAGAACCCAGTTCTTATTTTAGAGTTATGGGCTTCTTCTTTTCCTTTTCCTTAAGTTTTTTTGAGAAAATATGGAAAATGGAGAAAAATCCTAAATTTTGGAACTACACACCGTGTACTTTTCCAAATGCTATGTATTTTTTTCCATGTTGGGGTGAGTACACGGGACGTGTATCCATGCCAGCGATGAAGGGTGTAGGAACCGACTACACGCCGTGTAGTGGTACCTTACACACTGTGTAGTCAGTTGGAAGGCCTAAACAGTAAGATGGTGGAGCAGCCGACAGCTGGGCGACAGTACACGCCGTGTACTTTAGAGTACATGTCATGTACTCATGTCGACGGGTGAACAGTGTGGCGGTGCCGCCAAATGAACTGTTAAATGAAAGAAGTACACATCGTGTACTCAAAAGTACACGTTGTGTACTTTGTTTTTTCAGCTTAAAACAGGAAGTAGCCTCCTCATTTGGCAGAGGAGACTCTTGAACCGTTTTGGAGCCAAAGGAGGCAGCTGGATCTTTGAAGATCCATCGGGCGTTCGTCTGGAATCTGTTTCGGCTTCGGACAATTTCGTTGGAACCACACGGGTAAGACCTCTCCTCTCCTAGTACCGTTCTTACCAATTCTTCTCCTAACGTAAGTTATTTACGTTTGAATGGTTTTTGTTCTTTGTCAGATCTATGCCATTCTTGGGTGTTTCTGGAGTCGGCATTCGTGTATAACGCTTGTTGATGTATAAGGTAGGTGTCTTGGTGTTTAGTTTTATAACTGTTGTGTGTTTTGTGCGTTTTCGTGCCACGAACCCATGTTGGGGTGTCGTGTGGAAGAGTTCGTTTCTATGTTTAATGCCTAGAATTACATAGGTGATTAAACTATGATAATAAAATGTTGGTTGAGATCATTGCTTGGATCTGGAACCACCCCAGGGGTGTGTTCCACTGTTTAGCCGTTTTTCCAGGATACCCGAGGTTATGCCTTTAAAGTAGTAATTGTAGAATTTCCTTGAGAGGAATTCCTTTTTACTGCTTGTTTATCTATTGGACATGGCCTGGTTACTATTTAGCCTAAGGGCATTGTTGTATTTAGCCTGAGGGCGTTGTTGTGATCAGCCTGTGGGCACTGTACTGTATTAGCCTGAGGGCGTGACTGTTTTAGCTCGAGGGATGTCGTTATTCTGCCTCAAGGCAACCTTTCGTGCCTAAGGGATTGACTTCTGTGCCTGAGGGAGACACTTCCTATGCCTAAGGGAAATTTCTGTTAGGTCTGAGGGAAATACCTGCGGGTTGGATTCTGTATAGCCTGAGGGAATGGTTCACTATATTATCCTGAGTTCAAGATACTAGTTGGCCTAAGGGCTTGGTGTTGTTGAGCACAATAATGTTACTAAATTAAATAAATTAAATGAATAATAAAATGGAAATTAAATTGTTAAGTTGGTTACTTTTTAGTACTTCTTACTTTATTGCATTTTACTATTGCACACTGTTGTTGCATGCTTACACGCAGTTGGGCACGGGCCTTTGGTGGGTGCCTACTGAGATATATTTCTCACACCTTGTTTAGGTCATGCTTTTTGGCCCAAACAGATTATGTTTCTGCAGGTGTAGATAGGGTCAATAGTCCCTATACAGGTACTTGACTGTTGCTGAGGAGTAGGAGGGCGTGGGACCGAGCCTAGGCTCGCGATGCTGCAGCCAGCTATTTTTCTTGTTTTGTTGTACTCTGTATTTTTTTGTACTGTATTGATGTATAACATGTTCTTGATGTTTTCTTAGAACTTGAAACATGTATCATCATCACTCATAGACTATTGGTTATATCCACTACTGTAGTTTATTTAAGTTGTGTATGGTTTACTGCTTCCGTTGTTGTTGTATGTTTATTTTGGTATTCCGCGGCACTACACTTTGACAAATGAGGGCATAATTTCCCCACTATTAGACCTGGTCCCTCACTGCTAGTCGATAGCCTATAGCATTTGGGGAAATGTGCTTGAGGTCACGTGGTGAAACGGGCTCGGGGCACCCGTTGTGTGGCACCCGGGTCCGGGACGTTACACTCTATTTATATATGTCTTATGGAATCAAGAAATCTATCTTTTACTAAAGCATAATCATAAGTGTGCTACTCATTTTTAGTTTCCTTTAGAAACTTCTGTTTTTTGGCACTCTCATACAACAAACTCGAGCCAATTGTTGTTGATAATAGCCTTCTTATACAAGTACCTATTTGGTTGGTTCTCGCGATGTCATCAGTATACGCCGACGAGCATCTTGAGTTATCGAAAGGATATATGCCTACCCTAGATCATTAACCACATTAAACTAGTGTTCCCCAGTTGTAATGGGTGTTTATTCCAGATTCGATTGTCCTTGTGTCATGGAATATAGTCATCGTCCCTCCTATACTAGAGCAGGGATAAAATTCTTATCTGGAGTAAACATCTTATTTCTTGGATGAATTACCCCACCATGGGAGATGAGATCGTGGGTCGGAATCCTTTCTTTTTCCACCAATGTGATGATGTCTTGATAGGTTTGGAGTATATGGTCTAGAATTGAAGTTTGATCCTCCATCATTTCTAGGATGTGTTGAGATATATCTTTGGTTGAAATAGGTATAAATTCTCATTCCAATGTCAGAGAAAGAGTTTGTACCTACTCCAGTCCTCCATATGTTTCCAGTAGGTACTAGAAGTTCTCCTATACTGGGGCAGAGGAATGAGTCTGCCTCTAATTCATGGCCAGGATATGCCGACTACTTTCTCTAGTTTCTACCATATTTGACTGGTTGGATTTATAAATACGAGTAGGAATTTGTGTCTATCTATTTGCAGCTACATTTTTCTCATGATATTGGTTTGAATCTTCAGTAATTTGACTCTTCTTATATATTTTTTGCACTATATTTGACTGGTGGGAATCATTGTGGTAGGCAGGAATTTGCATCTTCCTATTAATTTCCACCGTATTTGACTGGTGGGCTTCATATGTATTGATAGTGTTGTATGACTGCCCATAGATTTCCATTCTATTTTGATAGATGTATTCTTGCATATCGGAGTGGATTTGCATCCACCTATAATTCTCCACCCAATTAGTGTGGCGAGACCAGTAATAATTATTGATAATCTACACCGGATCATGTTTTTTCCTGTATATACATGGTGGGATTTAGAATAGAAGGTAGGGTTGTATGTCTTCCCATGGTACGCTGCCATCTTTGTATAAAAGATCACCTCCTCAAAAACCAGGGTAATGACCTACTCCTGATTATGTATTCTCCACCCTTGGAGGGTATCCTGAGGTGTATGTATCCACTAGACTTTAGAAGGTTCCCTCGACATGAGATCCTCTTCAAAGGGAGGATATCGGTTTGTACGCCACTGGTGATGACGTCCTCCGAAAGAATACCTTGAGTGGGGTTCCTATATAGCTGGGATGAATTCATTGGTGTTGATTCCATTCACCTTTCTGAGATAAGGGAGGTATTCATTATCGCATTTTGGGTACAGGCTCCCGAAATGATTTGAGAAGACCAATGGGGTCATCCTATGCCAGATTGATGGTCGTTACTGAAGAGGCAGCTGGTGATCTTTCTCATATTAGATGGGATTATTTTCAACCTCCACTATGGGGAGAGTACCATTTTGGTGGTACTATTTGATCAGTGTGTTTGAAACCCAGCTTTGAAGACACTGGGTAGGTGAGGGAGTCATGTTCTTCATCAAGGATTCTGTCAGTGCATCGATCATCATGCGTGTTCATGAGGACATTGATGATTCCATTGGATTGAATATTTATCTGAAGACCTATAATACATGTAATAGAAATAGGAAAGAAAACCATGTCACAGTAGCATCTCTTGATCACATGTATAATTGATGATTTTTCTTGGATCTCTTCCATTTGGATGATAAAGGAGCTTGAGGTAGGGTAACCTGCCACCTTGGGTAAGGATTCACATCGGGTTCACTATTTTTGTTTCAACCTAATTTGTGTCATATCTCTTTTCAGTGGGGGTGAGATGGTCCCACCATGACTGGGTAGTATATCCTTTTTTTATTTTGTACAGGAGGTTCTAAAATGGACTGGTACTGGAGGGGATTATAGGGGGTTAAGTGTTTTTTGTAATCGATCCACGTTGGGTATGATGTCTTTAGATAGTCTCTAACAAGTTTATTCACAGAGCCAAAAATACCCAATGTTCCTTTTATCCTTGATTCATGGACCTTATTTCCAAAGGAAGTCACTCATTTGATGAAGATTTGGCCAATCGAACTTAAGTACTCCATTGTTCGAGAGGATGGAGGTCGGGCTCATCACACCCTTTTGGGGGTAAATTATTACCTATTCCAAGACTCTCTTGTAGATTTAAGCAGTGTTTATATGTTCATAAATCCTTTTTTATTTCCCAATTATGTGTCCATGGATTACCCCTGGGTTGAAAAATCAATCTTGGATATACATTAATCATGAATTACTAAGACAATGCTAGTTTAAGCCATGTGATGAGGCGCTCTAGAGTCTATCATCATCAAGAGGGTCTGAATTTGTTTCCCTATTTAAGGTAAAACCCGTGAGATGGGATTCCTATGTATCCTTGTGATAATAATCAAATCATGTGTAGTTTGTGTGGGTGGGGATTGCGGATGGAAGATTCCCACTTGTGGGGACATGGTTGGGACTTACATCACAGAGGAGGCCTTTCTGGAAGAGTCACGTCAGGATTATACCTGAAGAGGATTCCCAAGAGAGTTTGGGGTAATTTTATATGGACTAACTTCTAAGGATAATGTCCATTGTGCTTGGGCCTTAGGTAGGCATCCTACGTATCCTGATCAAAGCAGGAATCAGAGTTCTCATAGTTCATTGAATTTTGGGTTTATAGATAAGAGGAGTACCATGTCTTTATAACCATGAGAAGGATCTCAAATCATTTTTATTTGGAGGTTTTTTGGGGGATTACACCAAGTAGGATGACCATTTAAGATCAGGACTTCATACATGCGTCCTACGTATCCTAGTTGGAGTAGGAATCGAAGTTATCATAGTTCATTAAGAGATGATATAGATGTTGTGATCATCTTAAAACTTTAATATCATGTGATTCATGTGTGGTGTGAGAAACAAGAGGAAGTGATAGATCTGACAAAACATACACCATACCTTCTTAACTGATGGAAAAGGAGGACGACAACGGAAAAGGCCGAGATGACAGCTCAACAAGAGATATAAGGGATTTGAATGTTCCAATTTCCTCACCCATGTTGATATCTAGTATAGCCACATCCAATGATATATATCAATTTGTATCAGGCTGAGCCTAAGAGGATAAATAATGCCTCCTCCCATGGAATGTTTAGGGACTTACCTTAGGAGGAGTGCCTTGAAATGAGTTCTGGGAAAGGGAAGAAGCATTGTTCCTCATCAAACGGAAAGGGAGGCATGATACCTTTGACTTGTCACTCTACCTCGTTGAATGGAAAATCCAGTGATTACCCTTGATCCCTATAATGGGGAGGTTCATGTTAGTATCCTAAGGTTGGTCCCTAGGTTACCATGGGAATGTAGACTTAAGAACATTATGGGGGTCTATACCAATGTGGATATTACCTTTGTGACCTCACTTACCATGGGTATGTAGATTCAAAAGGGTGTGCTGATGCGCCTGATGATCTTATCATATGGATCTGGTGGATTTTTAAGAGGTTTTGTCTTGATGCCATGGGACTGCCTTGCAGAGGGGTCATGGAGGATGGGATGGAAATAGAAGGGCATGATTATAATCAGAAGGTGAAAAGCCCAAAGGTACCCTATTCCATGTACCATTTTTTCATGTGGGGTGGGGTACCCTCCGCATGTCATATTTATATGCGGGTGGAGGGGTTTTCCACATACCAAGGTGGTATGTAGACTTAGATGTGGTATGCATAGCATATTGGTACGTGGCTTCAGGTTCTGTCTGTATACAGTGGTGCTATGCAGTGTGGGATTACATCTGTGTTGCAAAGCGTAACACAGTGTAGGGTTTCATTTGTATAGCGATGTACTATGTGGTACACCGGATTGAAGAAGGGGAGTTGATCCCATGGTTCGTTGGAAGTTCATCTGTGAAGGGCATATGGTTCTAATTTTTTCAATTATGTTTGTGTCTAGTTCATTATTATTATGTTTTCTTCCTTTCATGGTACGCAGTGGGTTTATACCTGCTGAAAACTATTCACAGTTCTGTACTTCGTCAATCGTTTGTCTTCAAAGTCTTCCATCTGTAAACTCTAAGATCCCCCAAAAATCCCATCTCCTTTATTATATCCCCTAGGGATCCTTTTATAGAGTTTTGGGGAATCTGGATCTATGGGGTTCACAACACTTTTTGCGGAATCCCATGGGGAAATCATTTGGCTTGCGGACGACTCAGTCAACAGAGGTCTGTGGGGTTAAGGTTTGTGATGGTTGTGGTTCACAATGGCAGTAATCACCACCTCAATCTTGTGAATGGTTTGTCTTGCTTACAGGCCACCTTCGGCTTCTCCTCTCTTATGAACCGTTTTGGTTTTTGGGAACAGTTCTCAGTGACGTACCGCTCCGTCTCATTTTCACCAACGACATCATTCGTAGTGGAGTTAGCGTCGACATACCCATCTGCATACTATAGTTTTTATTCAATTCTTTTCATGGATCATTCCCAGAAATCAGTATTCAGACCACTCTAGGTCCTATTCCAAAGTTGTCGTCTTCAAAATTCTTCTTCAAATTTTCAATCGAACATTCATTTTGTCCCTTTATCAAATTTGAGGGAGTATTTGATTTCCTTTTTCCAAGTTTTCATAACCCTACAACTATCAACACAGTGGATCATGACTTATCACCTATTTCCCATTATGGATAAGGATGTAAATATTTCCCATTTTAGATCAGGATGCACTTATTTCCCATTGTGGATTAGGACACACCTATTTCCTATTATGGATCAGGATGCACCTGCTTCCCATTATAGATTAGGATGGACCTATTTCCCATTGTGGATCAGACACACCTATTTTCTATAGTGGATCAGGATGAACATATTTTCTATAGTAGATCAGGACACGCATGTTTCCCATAGTAGATCAGGACACACCTATTTCCCATAGTGGATCAAGACACACCTATTTCCCATAGTGGATCAAGTTCGTCGAATTGTTTCACATTTTAATCTTATGAAGTATAAAGCTTTACCCAATTCATTAGAGGGAGATATAGGTTACACCTTTATAATATTGAAAACCATACTTATTTTTTCCATAATATCATAAAACATTTGACATATAATCAAATCATAACCTATGTAAATAAAACAGGATTCATAAACATTCAATAAATTCCCCATAGTATAACCATGAAAAATAAATGTGTTTCATAGACATTTCATTAACATAAATATTAAACATACAAATAAAGAATAAGGATGGTATCATTAAATATTATCCCTAATAAATAATAAGTAACATCAAATTATTTCATCTTATATGGGAAATAATTTTGAAATGAAACTTGGAAAATTTCATGTGGAGAATAACTTTTCTTTCAAAATAACTTTTTAAAACATAAAATTCATAAAATATTTGGAAATAAATTTTTTTAAAATAACCATGAAAACTTATAATGGAATATTTTAAAATAATTTAAAATATTTCTTGAGGAAAATATCCTTTTTCCTTATAAAAACACCATTCTTCTAAACTCTTTAGTATATAAAGAGAGGAAAATAAAAATAAAAATGTATTCTAATTAAATAACCAAAGTAGAATAAAATTCATGAGTTTCTTGAGAGATATATCATATTATTTCATCATTGGAATTATAATCATAAAAAAATCCTGATAAATTATGATATTTTAATATAAAGATCTTACCACTTAGGTAACATGGAAATGTAATCCACATGAAGTAATATCATTAAATGAATCTTAAAATATCATGAAAATAAGTATATTGATGATATAACATGTCATGTGAGAAATATATACACCTCATAGAATAGTATATATGCATAACATAACTTATGTCCCAAAGAAGGAAAATTGAGACAAAATCCATTATGGATTTGTTAACATTTAAACTATAAACCCCCTGAAAAAGATATCCTCAAATTAATATGTAAATCCCCATAATTTTAAGGATAATAATCATAAAATACATTCATGGTTAGCACACACACAAAATAATTAAATATATACATATTTTATTATATTTAATTATAATAAATCACTTGTATAAATACAAGTATCAACATATTTATGTAGAAATGTATTTTTAAATATATAAAATAAATATTTATTATTCATTTTATTTAAAGTAAAAACTTATCCATTTTATTTACCTTGTAAAAATGAATTCATATATATATATATAATTAATTTTTTTATATAAACATGTGTTTGTTAATAATTAACAAATATATATGTATATGTATATTTTAATATATGTAAATAAATACATATTCTAAAATTTTATTTTAAAAAATATCTAACTATTTTTTACATAATAAAAATATATATATGATGTTTATATATACATATATTTGTGTATTAATAAATAGATATATATTTATAATATATTGTAGTATATGTAAACAAATATAATATATAATATATTTATATAAATATAAGTGTGTATATATAAATCACACACACACATATATTTTATAAATGTATTTAAAAATTATTATATAAATATATAACTAAAAATATATTTGTAAATATATATAAATAAATAGATATATCATTAAAAAGACAAAAAAAACAACATGGTGTAGTGGTAAAGATGTTCCATCTTTAAATGAGAGGTACAGGGTTCGAATCTAGGTGGGCGTAGAAGGATGGAAACTCACAAAGAACTGATAAAGGGGTGTTGGGGTGAAAAGTGCTAATAAATGTGGGGTTGGAGCACTATTAAAGGGGTTACAGAAGCACTAATAGAGGGGTTAGGCTCATAGATGTCCAAAAAATATAATTTTACCCCCTTTAACAGTGCTAAAAAAAGTATTGTTAAAAGGGTCCTTTAACAGTTCTAAAAAATTGATGATAAATGGGTGATTTATCAGTGTTTTTTAGCACTGCTAAAATACCCATTTATAAGCTCTTTTCTAGCACTAATAAAATCCTAGGGCTTTTAACCGTGCTTCGGTAGTCCGTTCTTTTTTAACACTGATAAAGGCCGATTATAGAGCTAATAAATGATTATTTTGTAGTATTGAGGGTTTGTTCAAGTCAAAGTCCATTTTATGTGTGAATAAGTGAAGGATGGTAGTGCCATTTTATAACTGTGGTGAAGGATCCCATTGGAAACTACTAGGAAACTTCCCAAAAAACTCAAAAATAATAAAGTCATTGTTAGTCCAAAAGCTTCAAGATGACCTTGGATTATAAATTGGGAAGTATAAGGTGGAAATATGTCCATAAATCAATATTTTTAGAATTTTTAAGTCATTTTAACACTTATCTTCTAAGTTTAACCTTGTAGTAAACCCATTTTTACACTAACCACAGTAATTAAGTTTTACTGCATTTACTATTCATTTGGTCAAAAATTAAGTTGAAATAACTAGATAAAATATATTATTTTTATTAAAAAAATGGAATGCATTTTTAAATCTTCTGTTCACATAAGTGGAAATTTTTAATTTAAAATTAATCCCGCAGACACGATGAGAAATCGGGGTTTTAAAGAGAAAATGTTCAAAAATTTACAAAAAAATTATATCACAATTCAATATTAAATTAATTAAAATGACCTAAATTAGATTAATGGATATATAATTGAACTAATTTAACTTTAATATTAATTTTAAATATAATTTTACTTTATAAATAAACTAAATAAAAATACAGTTTTCTATTAAAATTATGTATTTTTTACTATTCATCAAAAAATGGAACTTTTCAGAAAAAACTCAAAAATTAAAAATAAGATAATTTTTAAATTATGATTAAAAAAATGGAGTTTATTTTATCAAATAAATTTTATTAAAGTTTCAAAAATTAGTTTTAAAATAAGTGTTCTAGAAAAAGGCGACAACACGGTTTTTTATAAAAATATCATTTTTAAGCATAAAATTGGATTTATTATTATATATTATCTAGAAAACACATAAGATGAATTATAAACATTTTATTGGAGATATAATACATATATTTATTTAAAATAATTCACCAAAATTGATTCGTTTAATTTTTTTAGGTAAAACACATTTATGTGCATAAAAACAGTTTTTCAAAAAATGATTTTCTTTGTTTTCAAAAAGTTTTTATTTTAATTCTAATTAATTGGTCACAAATGGATTAATTATATATAAATTTTAAACCATATATTTCCATACTTTAGTTAATCCTATTCATACCTTCCATTCCAATAGCTATGTGATAACAATTATGTTAAATAATAATATTTTAATAGTTTGTCGTGTTTCATTTAAACTTGATGTTGCATGTGACACATGATAAAATAAATATTTTATGTAACATAAACCAAAATTAGTGTTTTGGGTAACATAATAAAAACTCATTGTTTTGTGTAATACAATCCAAACTCAGTGCTTTCGTGTAATGCAAGATAAATTTAGTGTTATGTGTAATGAAAAATATCAAAAAGTTAAAATTAATTAGAAAAAATATATTTTACAAATTCTAGAGGTGTTCCAATGGAAAGGAAATTTGGATTCTTAAAAATAGTTTGTGTATTAAGGTATGGAGACCCGGTGTATCCCCCTATTTTTACCAAAAGTAATAAGGCTCTTACGAGGAATATAAAGTGTGGACTCGAGGAAGGGAAGATATTACCTTTTAAAAATAGGTCAAAGGATGTAATTATCTCTCACCTTTTATTTATTGATGATATGATTTTTTTCATTAATGAAAGTAAAATTAACATCAATAGTTTTAATAATATCATGGAAATATATAGAAAATATAGTGTCCAATGGATTAACTGGGTGAAAATAATGTGTTTATTTCAAAAAAAATGAACGAGTGTAGAAGAATCATTCAAGACTCATTAGCCATATAGAGGGGATATATTTTGGTGAAATATCCTAGTGAACCAATTTTATATTGGAATATTAATAAGGTTTTCTTTAATTTAAGCATCAATTAAATCATTGGACACATCTTCAACTGAAAGAACTGTTTCCTTTCATTTGGAGGATGAATTACTTTGGTTAATAGTGTCATTACCTCTATACCAATTCATGTTTTTTCAATCATAAAATCACCCAAGGGGACCTTTGATAAGATTTAAAAAATCATTACATAATTCAAATAAGATGATAATTATTGTGGAAGGTTTCACTAGGAATCTTGGGAAAAAATGGAAATACTGATTGAAGAAGGTGGAATTAAATTATGAAGCATGTCAGAATCCATACAAGGCATGCAAGTGAAGCTCACATGGGAGATTATTGAGGGAGACTCATTATGGGTGAAATTTATGGGGAAAAAGTATGGTGAAAACTTCATCTAATGGGTTTATCGAACTGGGATAACGTTATGCCTCACAAGATACATGATTGATTAAACGGAGGTACTGTAAGATAAATCTTGGAGGATATTAGGTTGTAGAGATATAAACTATAGGAAGGTGAATTGGGATGGAAAAAACTCTTTTCTTTCTGGGTGTCTAGTTGCAGATATATTTTTCAAGGAATACATCAGGTTCCCTCTATTTATCAATAAAACTATTGATCAAAAAAATAACCCTTAACCAAAATATTATCCTGGTCAATAAACCTCACATATTTTTTTTCAAAATCATATTTAGGTCACTTTAGTGGAAGAGATATCTAAGTGATGTTTTATACAAAAAATCAGGTTGATGAGTGGGAATCAAAGTTGTGGTTCAATAATATCCCAATGAAGATGAACTTTTCATTTTTATATTTAAGGAATAAAGAATTACCCATGGATGATATTGTGAATAAGAAGGGTGTTTACCTAGAATCTCTATGTCAGTGTTGTGTATCACTGATCTTAGAATCAGTTTGGAATATATTTTTGAAAGGAGACTAGGTGCTTGGCATATGAAATTACCTTGGTTAGTACCTAGGAAATTCTAAATATGAGGAATTGATTTTTTTACTTTATTACATCCTTGATCTAGGGTGTTTTCTATCATGGTATGAAGGTAAAGATTCATAGAATTACCTTCATTGTGGTGTGTTGGGTGATTTGGGAGGCTAGGAACAAGGTGAGGGAAGGATGATGGTACTCTCAATTATTTATCAAGGTATGAGTGAATGCTCTATTGTTAGAACTAGTGGTTATCATCAAGGGAGGGTGGCTTCATTTTTGATAAGGGGAATTATTATGATGATAACTTTAAATACTAAGGGTGGAGATAGAAATATCCAAGGGAGGTAGGTTAAATGGATAACTCCATGGGTGGGGATGAAGTTGAATATTGATGGATCTTATGTGAACAAATAAATGAGAGGGGTGTCCTATTTTGGGATAGCAAGGTTTTGATGAACTTTGGTTTTATAACTTATTATAGTTCAAGAAACTCTATTATATCAAAGTAAAGGGATATTTTCACTGAAATTACTCTTTCTAGTCTCTACAAAATTATTTTATGAGAGGCATAATTAGACTCCATAGTGCTTGTTGGAATTCTCTTCAACAAGGATAGATCACCATGGAAGCTAGAATACCACATTAGAAAATGCAGGACAAACATAAATCAGGGCATTGAAGTTAGTCATTCATTGAGGGAAGGTAATTTTATAGCAGATGATTTGTTATGTAAAGTGAGCCCTATAAAAAATTATTATTTTATATTTTTTCTATCAAGTCCTTACCAAATGATTGAAATATCACTATAAAGGTTGACTCCCTTGGTCTTTACCACCTCTTCTCCCATTGACCTTAGGGTTTTTAATAAAAAATTGATTTTCAGTCTACAAAATGGTATGTCTAAACATATGTACTTTATGAACATATCATTATGAACATATGTGCTTTATATATAAATCACTTCCTTTAATATGAGGGTGTATTTTTCAATATGATATTTCACTTCTCACTATTTTTGTATATTTTATTAGTTTCACATGAACTATTATTTATTTGGATATTATTATATATGGTTATGTGTATAAGGAGATTTAATTTTTTTATAGTAATATTTAAAAGTTTTAATTATTATCATGTTATCATTTATGGGACTAGTTTACATTGAATTTATTTATGATATAGAGATTTCAAATATTTTCTATATTATGTTAATATATAATAATTTAAATTTAACTTATATTTGATTTACAAGTAAAAATAAAAAGAACAATGGGATTATAATATTTCACACTTTGTATCATTATCCTAAGATAGTCTAGTTGTTCAGGTCCATTAGAAGGAGCATCTTGGTCGTGTGTGCGGGATAGGTTTTTTCCAGTGTCATCTGAGGTCTTTGGAAGTTCATCAGGTACTATAGTAGCTTCTACTCTAGGTTCTAATTATTCTTTCCATCCAAATGCTTATAAGAAATTTCTTTCAATACAAAACACAATCTAGTAATAGGGGAACACAATCCATCAATAGGGGACTCGTATATAAATACAAAATGTGAAGATCATTATTCTACAAAAATCATTAATTGAATTATATAAAAATATTGTTGGATGTGTCACCAATGACATTGCATTAATGGATAGTTTGAATCAATAATTAAATGATGCAATTTCATAATCATTTACAGCAAAAAAAGGTTTATTGGATTTAAGTTCAAATTTAAATATAAATCATTTTTAAATTTTCAATAAAATTTCCATGTAAGTGTGGGGAGAAGGGATTGGAGATGGAGACCGAGATAGAGATGATTATAGCTCATCAGGAGGTAGATATAAGGCTTGATTTTGAACTCAGTGGTGATGTTGAATAAATGACATCTATTTTTAACTAATTTTATTTAGTTATCTATATATATAAATGTGTGTGTTTTGTACATAATTATTTTTAGGGTTTAGTAATTTTTTACTGTAATCATGTATCTTTTTTCCTTGTAGAAATGGATTATATGATTAATATAAAATAAACCTAGATGTAAATTATATTGTGGTTGTTGGTGATGGATCTATTCTATGATATTATTTCTAATTTTTTTGGGGTAGTTTAACACCCTAGTATTTTATGGTGTGTTTATTTTAAAATAAAGTTAATATATTCAATTTCTTGTGTTTCATGCAACATTATGTTTAAAAAAACCATGATTTATTATTAAAATATTATTATGTGAGCATTATAAACTAGAAATTGAATTTTTTTTGTTATGAATAGAACTAACTAAATTATGAAAATTATATAGTTTAATAATTTATAAAATAAGTTTATTTTTTATCAATAAAAATCATTTGAATGTAAAAGAAACTTTTTTCTGAAAAACTATTTTTATGGGTGCATAATGTGTTTTTATTTTATTAAATTTAATCTATCGCTTTTTTTGAATTAATTTAATGAAATTTATATATTATATATTCAATAAAATGTTTTAATATTCATCTATATTTTTATTGGGTATAGGATAAGAATAAATCTAGTTTTATGCTTAAAAATTGTATTTTTCTAAAAACAAATTTTCATCATGTTTTGCATACTTATTTTAAAATTAATTTCTGAAATTTATAGAAATTTAATCTTGAAAATTGGATTCCATAATTGTAATTAGGAGGTTAAAATTTAGTAAATATATAGTACCCCAAACATTTTATGTTATGTTTCTCTATTCATCACTGAGTTACATTCTATTCATCATTGTGTTCCTTTTAAACAACACTAGATTATTTAGGAGATAGTTAAAACCTAGCCATTAAACATAAATTTCTCACTTCTATGTTTTGAATTTTGAAAAATGGTCATCTAGAGTTGTGTTCAGTAAGTCATTTGGAGTCTGATAGAACAAACTTGATTTTTGGTGAATAGTAACATACCCATATGAATAGTAATATGAATAGTAACATACCCTTATGAATATTAGATAACATTATTATTTTATTTTCTTAAGGCAATAAGATAATGAGATCTTAATTAGTTTTTCAATGAGAAATAAAACTAGTTGCACTTTAAGATTGTTATTTTTTGAATTAACTATGACCTTATTTAAAAATTAAATTAATAATATTTAGAAATTTATTTTTGAAAAATGGATTTCACTTTTGAAATCGACACATCGATAAATGGTTAGGGTGAATTTTTGGAATTTTTCTGAAACAGTTGATTTTTCAGTGAATAGTAAAAAATACAGTTTTTAGTTTCGGTGTGTTAATGACATAATTAATTATATAATAATTATTTCATAAATCTGGTCGACTTATGTATAGTTTAATAATATGTGAGGTGTCCCAAGTGGCTTATACCATGGGAAAATACCATGGGCAAGCCCATGATTTTGCAAAAACCACTCATGAGGTGTCCCTTGAAATTTTTTAAAATAATCCCTCACTTTTCCTATAAATACCAACTCTTCCCTTCATTGAATTCATTCCCAATTCTACCTCAATGAAGTTCTGGCCTACTTACCTCCATATTAGTCCTACCAAGGTTTCCTCAAGTTCCCAAGGTCCCAAACATCAAGTTCAAAGGGTTACTCCACAAGGTAAGAAAATTATCAATTTCTTTCTTTTTTCATTCAAGATCTCTTTTATGTGGTATATCCTTCAAGTTTCAATACCATGTTCTTCTTATTATTGGTCTAATATATATTATGATTAATTTATGGATAGGTTACCCTTGTCCCCTCTCTCTTTAATATTTTCTAAAACCATGTTGCGTAGCCGTTAGGCTGCAGAATTTTTATAAGCGATTTCAAAATTATTCTTTTATCTTGAGTTATTTATTTATTCTTTCTTCATATCTTCTTACCCAAGAGGAATGAAATATTAAAAATCTTTTATATTATAGATTTTCTAATGTTCATGAGAAATTCATCGTCAATCTTCTTCTTTCCCCCACTTGTTCAAGGAATTAAAAACATTGTCCGTGACGTGTCGAATTACCGACATCGTGGACAATGTGATTTCAATTCGCATTAATTATTTCAAGTCTAGTCATGAAACCATTTATATGGTTGAACCAGGTTATAATATTTGGGTTATAATTCACCCATGGTTCTTTAATTCTTTGGTACTCTTGGTTCTAATTTATGAAACAAAATGAGGTTGTTATTATCAAAGAACCACTAAAATGATCTAAACGAACATCCATAATGTTTTAACTAATGAATCATCATCATGGTATATAACCCAAAATAATTATAAGATCATTTATATCTCAATAATTTCATTAATAAGACGTATTAACATATCTGTATGTTTAACCATGTTTCAAATGAACTTCCATTCATGGAAACAAGTAAACGAACCATGAAAACCAAGGAAGAAAATGCTTCCAAAACATGAAAATTGAACCAATTGAACCCATAGAAAGGGCCATGAATGAACCTAATAATGTTATAATAAATAAATTACATGTATAGGAGGTTATTGAAATATTAATTAATTAATCTAAATTTGATTATTCAGATCATTAAAACAAACTAAGAACACACTCGAGCATAAGGTAAGGGGTTTCTCATCTCAATTTCATTTCTGTGAGATTTCAATTGTTCGCCAATTATTCCTTATATTTCGTATATTTGTACTTACATTTGATATATAATAACATGATTCTATTTATATAAATGTTATTCAATGATTCACTTGATGGTTATTAAGTTCTGGTCATACGGTTCGACTGTTTCATTGTGGTAAGGGACTTTGTCTCAGCTGCCGTTTTCATTGTGACTATCTTTGTATTATGCACCTAATAATATTTATGTGGTGTACCTACTTCCCATTTGAGATCAATTTTAATTTTAAATTATATTTATATTAAATATCCATAATCTCATGTCATGTATATGTTTTTTGTCTAAACTATATACCATTTTACATACGGTGTTTATTTGGAAAGTTATTTTAAATATCGAAATATAGATGAATCTGTATACTCTACTATATATGGATATTGAAATGGAATATTTATATTGTATTGAATCAATGTATAAATAATTATTTGGAAATTCAGTGGTGGTTGGGGCCCACTACATCCCCTCGATGCATCGGTAGGTCTCATGAGACAAAACAGTTTGGCGACAAACCCTTCGAGTTTGTTTCCAAAAATCAGATGAGTTTCTACCCACAAAACTAAACTGTTTTTATGGTATTATGGTTTCATGTGCCAGATACATGACATCCAATTAATAAGAATTCTATTTATTCATTATCATTTATAATTATTATCTATGAGATTTTCACTATGACAAAATCTATGGATGCAGTTTCATTTTTAGTTTATTAATGGAATTAGTTATTCATTTATTCACTATGCTATATTGATTATGTCATATTGTTTGTGAATCACTTATTATTGTACACATGATTCTGCTATTTGTAACCCTTACTGAGCATTTGAGCTCAACCCTTTTCGTTATCTACCTTCGAGAGGTGATGAAGAGAAGGTCTTCTTTTGAGTTCATGTGGATGCAGATTTTAGTTTTTGTTATGTATTGTATTTTTTAATCATTTTCCAATGTAATTTGAGTTACATATATGTATCTAGTTTCTTAAAGACTAATAAACTGATCGTTCTTTCAGGATTTTCATTCCTTCTAACCATTCCAATATCAAAAGTAATGCACCGGCTCCAGCCTAGAGGGGTCGGGGTGTTACAGTTGGTATCAGAGGAAGTTTAGTAGAAAACGTGGAAAGTAGAGTAGGAAATGTATAGTAGGGAACAAATCCATAAGGTAGTATCTGAGGATTAACATATAAGAATGTCCTGTTATTTTGTTAAGGAATATATTATGTGGATATTTTCAACAATATGTCGCTGTCTGGATACAAGCAGGTAGAGGCGGCTCTGGCACAGATGTATCTAGGGGTAAAACCTGAAAACACCGCTTTGAGCTAGACTCGAACGGGAACTGGTGCACAACAACGGGCCTTGTTTCACTCTTGGTTACAACACTCTTGGGGGATATGATTAGGATAATTCATGTTTTCTTTACAATCCATTATGAAGAAGTTAAAGTAAATTTTTCCTTAGAGGAACCATGTTTATAAGATTAGTTATGCATAGAATTTCAATCCATGTTGAGTGCTTTTCTATTTGAGATTCATAAACTAATCTAGTGTATCCCATTATTTAGAAATGGAATCTAATGGAAGAAGGGGAATCAATACTCATGGTCAAGGTAGGGATCTCCCTTTTGAGCAAGTAAACATAGTCAATGTTGGAGCAGATCAGATCATGACCATATTGGGAAAACTTACTCAAGTTGTAACAAATAACCATTTAACACCTATGTTGGATAGTTTCATGTGGAAGAAGCCCCCATATTTCAGTGGTACTACTAATCCAATGGTTACTGAGCAATGGATCAAGTCCCTTGAAAAGATATTCATGGCGTTAAGATGCAATGAAAATGAAAAGGTAGTACTGGAAGTATATTGTCTCAAGGGTGACGCTGATCAATGGTGGTCCTTGATTCAAAATACCGCAGAGGAAGAAGAGATAGAGGATATGGAATGAAGGACTTTTAAGGAAATATTCTACGAAAAATACTTCCCTCATGATCAATGAACTGAAATGAAGAGGAAATTCCTTAGTTTGAAACAAAGGGAAGAAGACAGTGTTACAGAGTATGAGGCTACCTTCACAAGGCTATCCAGGTATGTCATGTATTACGTTCGTGACTCGGTGGACAAGATTGATCATTTCTTTTAAGGTATTAAGCCAAGTCTTCAAAGGTCACTAGATTCTCAATCATTTTCATCATATGATGAAATTGTATCAAGTTCCATCAAAACAGAGAAAGAATTTGCTAGATCAATTTTTTTCAAAGGAAACCAAGATAAGAAGAGGTATTCTGATAACAAAGGAAAAGGAGAAGCACCAAAGAAGAGCAAGGGAATGAATAGTTTCCCATTCTGTGAGAACTTTGGAAAGAATCATCCCGAGAAATGCTTGAAATCAAGGGAGTCTGCTATAACTGCGGAGAAAAGGGTCATCGATCTGATGAATGCAAGGGGAAGAAACAATTCAATGATGTTCAATGCTACAATTGCAAAGAGATGGGACACTATGAAAATGAGTGTACTAAGCGCCAAGGAAACATGCCTCAGAAAAATCTAAAAGAGAAAGGGAGAGCCTATGCAATTACAACCACGGAGGTTGATGTTCCTAGTGACGTGGTGGTAGGTACTTTAATTATTTCCTCAAACTTAGCCAACACTTTATTTGATTCTAGATCAACGCATTCATTTATATCTTCTCAGTTTTCCAAGAAAATTAGATATGTACAATTTGATTTAAGAAAGGAGTTGTCAGTCAAAACTCCCATGGGATGTATCATTATAATAGAGGCATGTCAACTAGTCCCCCTCCAAACACCAAAACGTGCTTTATTTGATAGCATTATCATCATACCCATGATTGAATTTGATATAATTCTCAGTATGTATTGTCTATCAAATTATGATGCGAGGATTTATTGTAAGAAAAAGGAAGTTACAATTTTTGAAAATGGTGTAGAATATCTTATCTTTAGAGCGGAGACTTTGCCATCTGATTCTTATCTAGAATCACCCCTAGTAGCTCTATTGAATTCAATTCTTAGAGAGGAAGAGAAACCAATATCTATGGGTGAGGAAATAAATATTCAAATTGAAGATGTGCATATAATACATTGATGTAATTCTAGAGGATTTACCTGGACATCCTCCTAAGTGGGAAATTGAGTTTTTCCATTGAATTAATTTCTGGTACAAGACCTATATCAAAGACCCCATATAGAATGGCCACTATGGAGTTAGTGGAGCTAAATAAACAACTAGAAGAGTTGAGTGACAAATGATTTATTCAACCTAGTGTTTCTCCATGGGGAGCCCCGGTCTTGTTTGTAAAGAAGAAAGATGGATCAATGAGGCTATGCATTGATTACAGAGAAATCAATGCTATTACAATAAAGAACAAGTATCCTCTACCCTGGATTGATGATTTATTTGACCAACATCCAGGAGTTCAATACTTTTCAAAGATCGACCTTTGATCCGTATATCATCAACTGTGTATGAGGAAGGAAGATATTCCGAAGACAGCATTTCGATCTAGGTATGGCCATTACGAGTTTACAGTGATGTCTTTTGGACTGACGAATGCACCATCTGTTTTCATGGATTTAATGAATAGAGTTTTCAAGGAATATCTTGATAACTTTGTTGTGATATCCATCGATGATATCCTCGTATACTCAAAAATCTATGAAGTCCATGAGAGTCACTTGCGAGTTATTCCGGGAACTCTTAGAAGAAATGAATTATATGGGAATTTTAGCAAGTGTGAATTTTGGCTTCAATCAGTTCCTTTTCTAGGCCATATTGTCTCTATGGATGGAATCCTAGTTGATCCTACAAAGACAAAGGCAATCCAAGAATGGCCCATGCCAACAAACATAACTGAGGTACGCAGTTTTATTGGATTAGCAGGTTATTATCGACGTTTCGTGAAGAATTGTCCCCAACTGGATAATCCGCTAACCAAGTTCACACGTAAAGGGGTTAAATTTGTTTGGACAAAAGATTGTGAAGAATTCTTTGAAGAACTGAATAGAATATTAGTCAATGTTATTATATTGACTCTACCATCGGGGAATGACAGGTTTATTATTTATAGTGATGCTTCAAAGAAAGGACTTGGTTGTGTCCTTATGCAAAATGATAAGTTTATTTCTTATGCATCACGACAGCTAAAAGTTCATGAGAAAAACTATCCTACTCATGATCTTGAGTTAGCTGCTGTAATCTTTTCTTTGAAGATATGGAGACATTATCTCTATGGTGAAAAATTTGAGATTTATACTGATCACAAGAGTTTGAAGTATATTTTCTCACAGAAAGAACTGAACATGAGGTAAAGGAGATGGCTTGAACTACTCAAGGATTATGATTTCATGATACACTACCACCCGGGGAAGGAAAATAAGTTGGAAGATGCATTGACCAGAAAGGATCATGGATTTTTGAACAAGATGAGAGTTGAAAGGGAACCTATTTTCATGGATCTAGTAAAGATGGATATGGGAATAACCATGGAATGTGAAAAATCAATGCTTTTTCGAATGGTTGCCAAACCATATTTACTAGAAAGGATAAAAAGTTCTCAAGCTGATGATGAGGAGTTTCAAAAGAAGATTAAAGCTGTGAATGATGGGAGATTGAGTGACTTCATATATGAAGATGGAATTTTGAGATTTGGTAAGAGTCTTTGTGTTCCCAATATACCTGATCTAAAAAGGGAATTATTGGATGATGCTCATAGTTCCAATTTCTCTATACACCCTAGTAGCACTAAGATGTATAGAGATTTGAAGGAACATTTTTGGTGGGACAACATGAAGAGGGAGATTGCTGATTTTGTGTCATGATGTATGGTCTGTCAACAAGTGAAAGCTGGAAGGCAACAGCCTCTAGGAGTATTGAAACCTCTTCCCATACCTGAGTGGAAATGGGATAATATCATGATGGACTTTGTCATGGGACTACCAAAGACTCCTAGAAGGAATGATGCAATATGGGTCATTGTTTATCGTCTTACCAAGTCATCACATTTTCTTACTATAAGAGAAGATCTACCACTTGAATGTCTAGCAAGAATATATATTAATGAAGTAGTGAGACTTCATGGAGTACACCTATCGATTGTTTCTGATCATGATCCACATTTTACATCAAGATTCTTGAAAAGTCTTCAGAAGGCCCTAGATACTGATCTTCAATTGGGCACTTCCTACCACCCACAAACTGATGGACAATCAGAACGGACTATTCAAACATTGGAAGACTTGTTGAGGTCTTGTTCACTCGATTTTCAAGGCATGTGGGATCATTATTTACCTTTTGTAGAATTTTCCTACAAAAATAGCTTCCATTCAAGTATTCAAATGGCACCTTATGAAGCATTATATGGGAGGAGATTTCGTACACCAACTTGTTGGGATGAAGTCGGTGAAAGAAAACTTGTGCGCCAAGAACTTGTTGAAGAAACAACGGAAAAGGTGAAGATTACTCAGAACCATATCAAAATATCTCAAAGTAGGCAAAAGACCTATGCAGATAACCGAAGTAAGGATTTGGAGTTTCAAGAAGGTGATCACGTTTTCATAAAGGTATCGCCATGGAAGGGTATTATATGATTTGGTAAGAAGGGAAAGTTAAGTCCCAGGTACATTAGACCTTTTGAAATTCTGGACCTAATTGGAGCCATAACTTACCATTTGGTGATGACTCCAAGTCTCTCCAAGGTTCACAATGTGTTCCACGTGTCAATGTTAAGAAAGTACATTCCATACCCAACACATGTACTCACTTATGAAGAAGTAGAACTTGAGCTAGATCTATCTTATTGTGAAGATCCTGTCAAGTTTCTTGATACTAGAGAACAAGTATTGAGAAATCGAACGACTCGTCTAGTAAAGGTTCTATGGAGGAACCATAAGATGGAGGAAGAAACATGGGATCCTAAGGAGCTTATGTTAAAGACATACCCGAATCTTTTTAGGTAATATTTTGTAAATTTCAAGGAAAAAAATTTCCGAAGGAGGGAATATTGTAGTACCCCAAACATTTTATGTTATGTTTATCTATTCATCACTGAGTTACATTCTATACATCACTGTGTTCCTTTGAAACAACACTAGTTTATTTAGGAGATAGTTAAAACCTATCCATTAAACATAAATTTCTCACTTTTATGTTTTGAATTTCGAAAAATGGTCATCTAGAGTTGTGTTCAGTAATTCATTTGGAGTCTGATAGAACGAACTTGATTTTTGGTGAATAGTAACATACCCATATGAATATTAATATGAATAGTAACATACCCTTATGAATAGTAAATAATATTATTATTTTATTTTCTTAAGGCAATAAGATAATGAGATCTTAATTAGTTTTTCAATGAGAAATAAAACTAGTTTCACTTTAAGATTGTTATTTTTCAAAATAACTATGACCTTATTTAAAAATTAAATTAATAATATTTAGAAAATTATTTTTGAAAAATGGATTTCACTTTTCAAATATACACATTGATAAATGGTTAGGGTGAATTTTGGGGATTTTTCTGAAACAGTTGATTTTTCAGTGAATAGCAAAAAATACAGTTTTTAGTTTCGGTGTGTTAATGACATCATTAATGATATAATAATGATGTAATAAATCTGGTAGACTTGTGTATAATTAAATAAGATGTGAGGTGTACCAAGTGTCTTATACCATGGGAAAATACCATGGGCAAGCCCAGGGTTTTGCAAAAACCACTCATGAGGTGTCCCTTGAAAATTATTAAAATAATCCCTCACTTTTCCTATAAATACCAACTCTTCCCTTAATTGGATTCATTCCCAATTATCCCTAAACTAATTTATGGCCTAATTACCTCCATATTAGTCCTCCCACAGTTTTCTCAAGTTCTCAAGGTCTCGACCTTCAAGTTCTAAGGGTTACTTCACAATGTAAGAAAAATATCAATTTCTTTCTTTTTCCTTTCAAGATCTCTCTTATGTGGTATATATTTCAAGTTTCCATACCATGCTCTTATTTTTATTCTTATTCTTAATATACTATATATTATGATTCATTTCTGGATAGGTGACCCTTGTCCCCTCTCTTTTTAATATTTTCTAAAACCATGTTGCGTAGCCGTTAGGCTGCCGAATTTTTGTATGCGATTTCAAAATTATTCTTTTATCTTGAGTTATTTATTTATTCTTTCTTCATATCTTCTTACCCAAGAGGAATGAAATCTCCAGAATCTTTTATATTCTTGATGTTTTAATTTTCATGAGAAATTCATCATCAATATTCTTCTTTCCCCCACTTTTTCAAGGAATTAAAAACATTGTCTGTGACGTGTCGAATTACCGACATCGTAGACAATGTGATTTCAATTCGCATTAATTATTTCAAGTCTGGTCCTGAAACCATTTATATGGTTGAACTAGGTTATAATATTTGTGTTATGATTCACCCATGGTTATGTAATTCTTTTTTACTCATGTTTCTAATTTATAAAACAAAATGAGGTTGTTATTATCAAAGAACTACTAAAACGATCTAAACGAACATCCTTAATGTTTTAACTAATGAATCATCATCATGGTATATAACCCAAAATCATTATAAGATAATTTATATCTCCATAATTTTATTAATAAGATGTATTAACAAATCTGTATGTTTAACCATTTTTCAAATGAACTTCCATTCATGGAAACAAGTAAACGAACCATGAAAACCAAGGAAGAAAATGATTCCAAAACATGAAAATTGAACCAATTGAACCCATAGAAAGGGCCATGAATGAACCTAATAAGGTTATAATAAATAAATTAAATTTATGTAAGGTTATGTAAATATTAATTAATTAATCTAAATTTGATTATTTAGGTCATTAAAATAAACAAAGAACACACTCGAGCATATGGTAAGGGGTTTCTCATCTCACTTTCATTTCTGGGAGATTTCCATTGTTCGCCAATTATTCATTATATTTGGTATATGTGTACTTTAATTTTATATATAATAACATTATTATATTTATATAAATGTTATTAAATGATTCACTTGATGGTTATTAAGTTCTGGTCATACGGTTTGACCATTTCATTGTGGTAAGGGACTTTGTCTCAGCTGTCGTTTTTGTTGTGACTATCTTTGTATTGTGCGCCTAATAATCCTTATGTGGTGTACCTACTTCCCATTTGAGATCACTTTTCATTTGAAATTATATTTATATTAAATATCCATAATCTTATTTCATGTATATGTTTGTTTTATAAACCGTATACCATTTTACATATGGTGTTTATTTGGAAAGTTATTTTAAATATGGAAATATTGACGAATCTGTATACTCTACTATATACGGATATTGAAAGGGCATATTGATCTTGTAATGAATCAATGTATAAATAATTATTTCGACATGCAGTGGAGGGTGGGGCCTGCTACAGCCCCTCGATGCATCGGAAGGTCTCATGAGACAAAACTTTTTGAAGACAAACCCTTCGAGTTTGTTTCCAAAAATCAGACGGGTTTCTACCCACACGACTAAACCGTTTTTATGGTATTATGGTTTCATGTGCAAGATACATGAAATCCAAATAATAAGAATTATATTTATTCAATATCAGTTATTATTATTATCCATGACATTTTCACTATGACAAAATCTATGGATTCTGTTTCATTTTTAGTTTATTAATAGAATTAGTTATTCATTTATTCACTATGTCATATTGATTATGTGTGATTGTTTGTGAATAACTTATTATTATACTCATGAATACGCTATTTTTAACCCTTACTGAGTATTTGAGCTCACCCCATTTCGTTGTCTACCTTCGACAGGTGATGAAGAGAAGGTCTTCTTTTGAGTTCCTGTGGATGCAGATTTTAGTTTTTGTTATGTATTGTATTTTGTAATCATTTTCTAATGTAATTTGAGTTACATCTATGTATCTAGTTTCTTCAAGACTACTAAACTGATCATTCCTTTGGGATTTTCATTCCTTATAACCATGCCAATATCACAAGTAATGCACCGGCTCCAGCATAGAGGTTTCGGGGTGTTACAAAATAGGTCTCTTTTATTTTTAGTCAATATGAATAGTAACTGTGATAAAATTTATCACTTGGTAAAGGGTAAATCGGGTTAATATAGGTTGAAACTAAGTGATAATGTCATAATATTTCAACTTAATTTATATTTTATTAATTTAATTAGACCCTTATTATCTTAGGATCAAAATTTATATGTTTAATTAACACTTTTTCATGAAAATTGCGAATATAATATTTAAATCAAAGAAAGTTAAAAAATGTCACTCTCTTAGTTTTAAAAATCTATTATGTGTCCACATAGGGAAAAAATTATGAATGAATATAAATTTCAATTTTTTGAATAATGAAATTATTTTAATAATTATAATTTATATGTAATTTTTATTGATTATATAATTATAGTGACCCTATCTTTTTAACATATAAAATTACATGATTTTAAGCATAATTATACATCAGAGTACAGGCCAAGGATCATGAAGTCTAGTGTCTTTGAAGACTAGGTACATAAAACTAAAAACATGAGAATAAAAGAAACTTTTTTATTTAATATTAAAAAAGATCCCCTAACTTCCATTGTGCTCATACGTCTTTATAAGTTACCTGGGGGAAAACATGAACAAATGGATTGGCTAAATAGCCTGATAAGGGAGTATACATAAGAATAAGGCTTTAGCACATGGGTTATAAGGCGTGACATAAAGATAAAAAAGCATGAAACATATAAAATAATAACATATAATCATGGTATCATATAAACATGGAGTCATATAAATGTTTTATAATCATAAAACATGACTTTAGTACGAGTCAAGGCCAACTTCCAAGATTGTTTCAAATAATATCACAAGCTAAGGCTAACCACCAAGACCATCGCAAATGACATTTCATGAGACTTAAGTTTACTCAATGCATTAGAGCACTATCTGGGTGCACCCGTATCAACTTTTCATGAGTATATATTCCACATAAATAATCATACATAATCAATATTATATAAACATAAGGATTTCCCATGGAAAGAAGTGGGTACCACAATCATGACACAAAGAATAACAGATGGGTGTAACAAAAAAGTGTCCATGAAAGAAGGGAACTAAAGTATACATGTACATTAATATAGTAAAAATATATATTTGTATCATGGTGAGTGATTTCAAGTATAAGTGACAATATGTAAGAAAAATATTTAATAAATTTTTCTAAAAACATTTTTTATAGGTTTTAAGGAAAATACTATAGGCCTTTAAAATATAAAAGGGAACAATAATTTATAAAAAACCAGAAGTGAACCCAAAATGTTTTCATAATAAAAACAACTGATTTTATAAAGAAAATGGTGGCTTAAAATAGAAGATATAGTGCTCTTGAAATTGGGTAAGAATTCGAGAAGTTCCCTTAAAAAAGGTTTGCTTATCGGGATGTATTGAGAAAGGAATCACATAAAAGCATATATATCCCCAAAATAAAATGATTAATGGATATTGGTACTTGATTTTGGAAATATAAATATAAATTAAAAAATTTAAATAAATAGAATATAGGATTTAATTTGGAAAAATATAATGATAGAGTAACCCGAATGAATAAAGGAGGTTTGGGTAGAATCCCTTACGGAATATCGGCATGGTATTGGGTGTACTTAAGAGGGATTAATGAGAGATAAAGAGATTTATCATATTTTATAAATCAGGATGAAATTGTGGGGTAGGTGTGTAATCATACCCCATAACTAGTAATTACACATAAAAGGTCATAACATAGAGGACAATCTTGAATAAAAGTGAAATGGAGAGGACCCCTTACCTTAATTTCCATTTAATTTCATCCCTCATGTGCCTCCTAAATAATAAATTTATGTTTATTAAAACAATGATATAAAAGTTAGTTATAGTAATTTTATAAAAATATTTATCAATTATATTCATTGTAATTTATTTCATGATTTTTGTTGATGAAATTGAAGAATTTTGATATAATATTTTACTTTCGAAGGGAATCGAGTCTCCTTTGAGAGAGCAGGCCAAGGAATAAAGGGAGATGTCTAGGCGAGGAAAGGAGAACTTGAGTCCTGTAAATTGTTCATACAGTGAAATTGTCCAAAAGGGGAATCAGAAGGTGTCTGATGGGGGAAAATCAATACTTGCAACGCTGGGAAGGAGGCCACAGAAGGATTATTCCTATCTTCCGTGGCCGATGCAGACAAGGTCTGCCTCTAAATAGAATGGCGGAGTGGTTCTGGTTGTCAAGATGAGCAGCAGGATTAAGAAGGCACCCCCGGATATGCGGGTTCTTGAGAATCTCCAGAATCGAGTGCAAAGTATAGGTTTTTGGAGACATCCTGAGTGGGAATCGGCTACAGGAGAAGAAAAATCCTACTTGGGAGTCGTGGAAGACTATGGGTACTATGATATGTGACTTCCTGTTTTTTCTCTTGTTGTTTCTACTTGACTGTGTTTTTGAAGTGTTGAAGTGTTTGTGATTTGGTCTCGGGTATGTGGGTTTCATGACCGTCGTTGATGATATTGTGAGTTGGTCTCTAGTATGCGGGTTCTTTGACCGTCGTTGATGATGTTGGATATTGTTTGTATGGTTACCGGTAACCCATAAACTGGATTTTTAGAAAATGATAAAATGGATTTCAGGATATAATATTTTACTTAAAAATTTCTCATCTTGCGACGATTTCACTTTTTATTAAATGTAATTTATAAATTAAGATAATTAGTTTCATAAGAATAGAATACATGTAATTTTACATTAATATTTTATATATAATTTATATTTTCCATACATTAAGTTTTTTATAATAATTATCTTAGCAACGTCTCCATAGATGGTTAACCGACCTTTAACGGGATATTATCGATAGTGCGGGAAAGGGAAGTATGACATTTATATTTTTCATTAATATGATAATTAAAGTAGTTTAACATCATTAATATAATTTTAAATTACTTTATAATCAAATTTTTAGAATAATTTTTTGAAAGAAATAGGGTAAAAGAAAAAAAAAGAGGAAGAAAATAGAAAATCTTTAATAGAGTCTTACTCTCTCCTCAGTGTAGCTTCTCTTGCATGAAACTATAAATCCCTCGGTGATTGGAGTTGGAGGGATCCAGAATGTCTCTAAATATTCTAAGAGGATTGATAGGGAGAATTTGGGCAGATATTAGGCTTAGTAATGGATGATAGGAATGGTTTTTCAAGGGGAGGGAGAGGGGTTATTTATACATGAGGAGGGGTGTTTTTAGAATAAAATATTAAATAAAATAATATATCAAATGTTAGACTTGTAATAGTTGTTTTTTGACAACATAAATCATATATTAATTTAATATAATTTGTTTTAGACTTTAAATAATCTTTATAATTCTAATTCATTAATTTATTAAAAGGAAAGTGAAAAGAAAGAGAAAATGATATTTTAAGGAATCACTTTTTGACTTTAGGTTTTGGAAAGTTCTTTTTAGGTTTGGAAATTAAGTTTATTATATTTTAAGGAATCGTTTATGAAATTAAATATAACATGGATGAATATAAAGTTCAAGAAAGTTATGTCATCATTACACCATGAATGATGCAATTTAAGATATACCGGTTATGTGAAAAACGGTATTTTTTTACTATTCACCCAAAAAATGAAGTATTTCATAAAATTACCAAAAAATAACCCTAACCATTTTTAGATGTGTAGAATCCAAAATTGAACTCAATTTTTCAAAAATAATTTTCTAAATATTATTAATTTAATATTTAATTAAAATCACAATTTAATTGAAAAATACAAGTTTTAAATTTAAAACTAATTCTATAACACTTTGATAAATTAATTAAGGTTACATAAAATTATCTTAGAATAAAAATATTAATTTATGAATAAATTTCATGAAACTAAATTTTCATTTAAATTATTAAATTAATCCTAAAATTTTAATTAAATATTCCTGACTTATAAAAATACCAACACCTTATTAATATTTTTTAAAATATTTATTTACTTATACTATGATATAATTATACCATATTGTCACTTATAAAAGATAAATTCTATTTATACTTTCATTAGAGATGTTACTACTACATTGGTCAGTTTACTATTCATAAGGGTCACATTACTATTCCAAAGATCAAGTTACTATTGATATATGTTCCTTAACTTCTAAAGATACCTTTTATTTCACTTATTTTTACTTATAAAGTTTGTATTATATTATAAAAGTAATCTTATATGATTATACTATAAAACATAATTATAATAAGTGAATTTCCATTGATAAAACTTTGGGTCATTACATTCTTCCCCCCTTAAGAAATTTCACCCCTAAAATTTTGGTTTGCATTCTAGCTAGGTCTGTGTAATTTTCCTTCATTGCCTCCTCTAGTTCCCATGATTCCTCTTCATACTTATGATTCCGCCATAGTAACTTAACTAGGTGAGTAGTTTTTTTACGTAGAACTTTATCTCTACAAATCAAGATTTTCACTGGATGCTCCTCATAAGAGATATCATCCTATAACTATAACACCTCTGAAGAGAGTACATGTGAAGGGTCTGGTATGTACTTCCTTAAGAGGGATACAAGAAAGACATTGTGTAATTAGGACATGGTAGGTAGAAGTTCCAATCAATAGGCCACAGCTCTGACATAATAAAGGATCTTCAAGGGGATTATGTAGCTAGGAATTATCTTCCATTTCTTCACAAATCTCATGACCTTCTTCTATGGAGATACATGGAGAAATACCATGTCTCTAACTTTTAACTCAAGGTCTCGTCGACGGTTGTCTGCATAACTCTTTTTTCAACTTTGGGATACCTTGATGTGTTTCTGAATGGTTTTCACCTTCTCCCCCACTTCTTCAACCATTTCAGGTCCTAGAAGCTTATTCTCACTGAATTCATCCCAACATGTTGGTGTTCTGCACCTTTTCCCGTAAAGGGCTCCGTATGGCGTCATTCGGATGCTTGAGTGGAAACTATTATTATAGGAGAATTCAACCAGTGGAATATATTGGTCCCATCCTCTTTTTAATTCCATAGAACATGCTCTCAACATGTCTTCTTGTGTATAAATATTTCACTCAAATTGTCTATTAGTTTGATGATGTTAGGTCGTACTAAAGTTTAGTTCAGTGCTTAGAGCATGTTAGATGATTTTCTAGAACTTCAAGTTGAATCTCAGATCATGATTAGATACAATAGATATCAGTACTCCATGCATCCTTACCACTTATTTAATATATATTCATGAAATTTTATCCAATTATAAGTCCTCTCTAATTTCGATAAAGTGATATGTCTTTGTAAGATGATCCACAACGACCCATATAGCATTGCTTCCTCTAGATGTCCTTAGAAGTCCAGTGAAAAATCCCATGGTGATATTCTCTCACTTCCATGTTGTTATGGGTAGTGGTTTCATTATCCCCTTATAATTTTTCCTCTGAACCTTCACTTGTTGACATACCAGACACTTTTATGTATATTAAGAAATATCTCTTTTCATATTGTCCCACCAAAATTTTTCTTAGAGATCTCGATACATATTTGTGCTCCATGGGTGGATATAGAAGGTTGAGATTTGTGCATAATTAAGAAGCTCCTTATTTATCTCTGGATCGAATTTTACACATAATCATGACCTAAATCTTATAACTACTTCCTTGTTAATATTTAACTATGTGGATTTCCCATTTCTGATAGCTTCCACCCTTTTCAGAATTTCCACATCTTTTCTTTGAGAATCCTTTATTTTCTCCATGGGGATGGTTGAGAAATAATTTTAGAAATGATTTATTATGTTCCTCCCTTAATGATCTCCACTTCCATCCTATAAAAATCTAAGAAGATCGGATCCTTTTCAATTCTCATCATTGATAAATATGTAGGATTCTTTCTACTTAGAGCATTTTCCACCTTATTTGCCTTACTGGGATGGTATTGGATTGAGTAGTCATAATACTTGATGAGCTCTATCCATATTCATTGGTTCATACTAATCTCTTTTAGTGTGAATATATATTTGAGACTATTTTGATCAGTATATATCTCACACTTCTCTCCATAGAGATAATGCTGCCAAATTTTTAACATAAAGATCACCACTGCCAACTCCAGATCATGCGTAGGATAGTTTTGCTCATGTATTTTCAGCTTCCTTGAGATGTAGGATATCACTTTATCATTTTTAATTATCACACATCCTAATCCCTTCTTTGAAGCATCATTATACACCACAAAGAGTTCTCCACTTGTTGGTAGTGTGATTACTGGTGTAGTGATAATCCCCTTTTTTAACTCCTTGAAATAGTATTCACATTCCTGAGTCCAGAAAAACTTTACTCCCTTCCGTGTCAGTTTGGTCATTGGGTTTAAAAATCATGAAAAGTTCTTCACAAATCATCGGTAATACCCATCTAGACCCAAAAATCTACATATCTTCATTACATATGTTGGCTTTGGCCACTCTTCAATCATCTTTGTCTTGTAATGGTCCATAAATATCCCTTTGCTAGTGATAACATGCCCCAAGAATGATACTTCCTCTATATAGAACTCAAATTTACTATACTTTTCATACAGCTTCTCCCTTCTCAAATTATTTAACACAGTATTCAAATGCTCCTCATTTTCCTCCTTTCTCTTGGATTATATTAGAATATCGTTAATAAAGACTACAAAATTTTTTTTAGGTAATATATAAAGTCTCTATTTATTAAATCCATGAAAATTGTTTGAGTATTAGTGATTCCAAAGGGAATCACTATGAACTTATAGTGTCTATGACTCGTTCGAAAGGCAGTCTTGGGAATATCTTCCTTCCTCACCTTTAATGGGTGATAACCTAACCGATGGTCTAAAATAGAGAAATAATTGGCCCCATGAAGTTGATCGAATAAGTAATCTATCAGTTGTAGGGGATATTTGTTCTTTATCGTGATTTTATTGAGCTCATGATAATCAAAGCATAGGTGCATTGAACCACCATTCTTCTTGACTAAGATGATTGGCGTACCCCAAGGTGAAGCACTCGGGCATATAAAACCCTTCTTCAGATTCTCCTATAACTACTTCTTCAGCTCTTCCATCTCTATAGTGTAAATTCAACAAGGTGTATTTGATATAGGTAGAGATCCAGGAGTAAGTTTAATTTAGAACTCAACCTCTCAATTAGGAGGAAGTCTAGGAAACTCTTCATGGAATACATTAGTATAATCCCTTATGATGGGCATGTCTTCAAGTATGATTCTCTCCTTTGTATTAATCATTTGAGCTAGAAATTCTTGCTCATAATAAATTAATATACACACTTGAGACACTGATTCTAAAGAATATTCATCTTCCTCCTTACACTTTTAAGGAATTGGAAGATGCTTCGGGATGTGAAGAGTGATCTCCCTTTTCCGACAGTTGATGTTGGATTTGTATATAGATAGTCAATCCATGCCCAAGATAACATCTAACTACACTAAAGGAAGTATTAAAATATTTTTTGGGAGGTTCAGTTCACAAATGTTAATCGGGGATGAGTTATAAACCATGGACATAATAATTTCCTCATTCGTTGTTCTCACAGATAACTTATCCTCCAAATTTTTAGGTGGTGTTTGAATAGTTCTAAAAAACTTTCAAGATATTAAAGAATGTGTAGAACCAGAATAAAATAGTACGTTCTCTATTCTTGAATGGATAACTATCGTACCTGTCACCACATCGTTGTTCGGATCCACCTCGGTAGTAGTGATGGCATAAGCCTTTCCTTGTTGCCTTGGAAGTTGATGTTTATTGCCTCTAAAAACCCTTGGATTAGGGAAATTGTTCACATAATTCCCATTCTCCTTATATTTGTAACACTAAACTATAGGTTGAGTATTGATCTGAGCCTTCCTTTATTCTTCTATATTAATAGGATTATTTATATCTCATCGGTAGTTCTTAACCATATGTCCCAAATTTCCACATTTGAAGCAATTCTTGGTTCCCTTTAGACATCTCCCAAGATTCTTCTTTGAAGAAATTTTTCAATTGGGATAGTCCCGCTTCTTTCCATCGTGGGATTTTTTTGTTGAAAACCCCATGTTGTTCTCTATTTTCTGCTTCTTTTCACTGGGCTCACGAGACCACTGAGAGTCTCCAATCTCTATTTGAACCTTGATGTAACAACAGAAAATATACTCATAACTGTCAAAGTCTTGGATTTCCAACACCTTCTGTAGACTCGGCTTTAGCCCATTAAAGAAGCGATCCACCTTGCTTTTTGTGTTCATGACAAAGCCAAAGGCTTACCTTGAAAGCCTTGTAAATCTTTCTTCATACACCCCAATTGAATCATCTTCCTTATAATTGAGACTGAGGAACTCTCTTTCCATCTTGAGACCGAGGGTTCGAGGAAAATATTTATTGAAATACATCATATTTATTTACTCCCAATATATAGTATCAATTTCCTCCTAGGGATTCGTATTCTTGATCAGTTTCCACCACTGATCAGCTTCCCCATAAAAATGATAGAGAACCAGTACACTTTCTCTTCTTCTGAGCACTGGAGGAAAGAGAATATATTTTTAATGGAGTTAATCCACTGTTCCACGAGGAGGGGATCAAAAGATCTACTAAACATGGGAGGCCTTTTCCTCATGAAGGATTCTACGAAAACATGATCTTTCCTTGGAGGATGAGGTTGTTCCACATGATCCAAGTTATTATTAATAACTTTAGCCAGCTGAGAAAGTAATATGATGAAGTTTTTAGTACTCGTTCCCATCATATCAGGCATATCATTGGTTCAATCATCACATTCCCTATCACATTGATTCTTGGCATGTGTTCTTCTATTTCCTGCCATTAACTGAGAAAAGGATCATACAATTAGAGGGATTGAATACTTATATATTGATAATAAAAAGGAAAATTTGAACATAAAAGTATAAAATTATAAAGGAGGATTATATCCTAACTTGTGATTCCTTAGGTTTAATCTAGGTTATCTTTGATATATTTATTAACTTATATTCTTATGGTATTTTTTCATTCCCTTAATAATGGTTTGTAAAAAGATCATGAATTTACCAAAGAATATCCCTCGGGAGTGTCAAACCAAGAGTGCAGTAAAGATCACTGTCATGTACCAGGATACCCTAGGTTAGGCCCGAAACTCCTTGTTGGAGTTTTAACTCTTAGGTACATATGTTCCAGAGCCACCTCTGCCTGTTTGTATTTAGACAGGGATGTATTTTCTTGATAACCCACTTAATCTATACTTACCAAAATTTAGGGATATTTTCTTATACTTCATATCATCCTTAATGTTCTCCCTAAGGTTCTCTATTCCTAATACCCAAAAATAACTATACCATCCTATAATACCAACTATAGTGACCCTATCCCTTTTACATATAACATTACATGATTTTAAGCATAATTATACATCAGAGTACAAGATAACGATACATAAGAATAAGAAAAAATGAGAATAAAAAAGAAATTATTTATTTAATCTTAAAAAATATACCCTAACTTTCATTGTGCTCATACATCTTCATAGGGTGTCCAAGGGAAGACATGAAAAAATGGATGTGCTAAATAGCCCTGTAAGGGTGTATACATAAGAATAAGGCTTTATCACATGGATTAGAAGGTATGACATAATGATAAAAAAAATAATGGAACATATGGAATCATTACATATAAACATGGGATCATATAAACATGGAGCCATATAAATTTGTAAGCAACATAAAAAATGACTTTATTATGAGTTAAGGATAATCGCCAATATCGTTTCACATAGTATCACAAGCCAAGGGTAACCGCCAAGACTGTCACACATGACATCTCACAAGACTTAACTTTACCCAATGAATTGGATCTCTATATGGGTAAACCCATATTAACTTTTCCTGAATATGTTTTCTAAATAAAGAATCATACATAATCAATCTTACATAAACATAATAATTACCCATGTAAGGAATTGGGTACCACAATCATGACACAAAGCATAATAGATGGGCGTAACACAAAGGTGTCGATGAAATAAGGGAACTAAATTATACATGGAAATTAATAAGGTAAATATATATATATATATATATATATATATATATATATGTATCATGGTGAGTTATTTCAATTATAAGTGACAATATTTAAGAAACATATTGAAGAAATTTGGCATAAAAACATTTTTGAGAGGTTTTAAGGAAAATGTTATAGGGCCTTTAAAATAAAAAAGGGAAAAATACTTTATAAAAACCCATAAGTGAACCCAAAATCTTTTCATAATAAAAAGGGATAATTTTATAAATAAAATGGTGGCTTAAAATATAAGATAGAGTGATCTTGAAATCTGGTAAGAATCTAGGAAGTTCCCTTAAAACATGTTTTCTTATTGGGAAGTATTGAGAAGGGGATCACTTAAAAGCATGTATATCCCCAAAGAGAATGATGAATGGATATTGGTAAATGAGTTTTTACATATAAACAGAAATTAGAAGATGTAAATAAATAGAATATAGGATTTAATTTTGTAAAAAAGAATGATAGAGTAACCTGAATGAATAAAGGAGGTTCAGGTAGAATCCCTTACGAAATATCGGTATGGTATCGGGTGTACTTAAGAGGGCTTAATGAGAGAGAAAGGGATTTATAATATTTTATAAATCATGAGGAAAGTATGGGGAGGTTTTTAATCATATACCATAATTATAAATTACACATAAAATGGCATAACATAGAGGACAATCTTGAATAAAAGTGAAATGAAGAGGATCCCTTACCTTAATTTCCGCTTAATTTCGTCTCTTTTGTGCATCGTGAATAATAAATTTATGTTTATTAAAACAATGATATAAAAATTAATTATAGTCATTTTTTAAAAAAAATTATCAATTATATTCATTGTAATTTATTTTATAATTTTCATTGATGAAATTGAATCATTTTGATATCATATTTTACTTAAAAATTTCTTATCTTGTGATGATTTCACTTTTTATTAAATATAATTTATAAATTAGTATGATAAATTTTAGAAGCATAGAATAAATTTAATTTTATACTAATATATTATATATAATTTATATTTTCCTTACAAGAAGTTTTTCATAATAATTATCTTGGCCACGTCACCATAGATGGTTAACCGATCTTTAAGGGGATGTTGTCGATAGTGCAGGAAAGGGAAGTATGACATTTATATTTTTCATTAATATGATAATTAAATTAGTTTAACATCATTAATATAATGTTAAATCACTGTATAATCAATTTTTTATCATAATTTTTTGAAAGGGATAGAGTAAAATAAAAAAAATAGGAAGAAAAGAGAGAATATTTAATAGAGTATTACTCTCTCCTCAGTGTAGCTTCTCTTGCACGAAACTATAAATACCTTCGTGATTGGAGTAGAAGGGCTCCAGAATATTCTTATGTATTATAAGAGGCTTGAGAGGGAGAATTTGGTCAGATATCAGGCTTAGTAATGGATTATAGGAATGGTTTTCTAAGGGGAGGGAGAGGGGTTATTTATACTTGAGGAGGGGTGTTTTTAGAATAAAATATTAAATAAAATAATATATCAAATGTTACACTTGTAATAGTAGTTTTTTGAGAACATAAATAATATATTAATATAATATAATTATTTTTAGGCTTTAAATCATCTTTATAATTTTAATTAATTAATTTATTAAAAGGAAAGTGAAAAGAAATGGAAAATGATATTTTAAGGAATCACTTTTTGACTTTAGGTTCGGGAAAGGTCTTTTTAGGTTTGAAAATTGAGTTTATTTTATTTTAAGAAACCATTTATGAAATTAAATAGAAAATTCCCATATATAAAGTTCTATAAATTTTATTTCATCATGACATCATGAATGATGCAATTTAAGATATACTGGTCATGTAAAAAAATGTGTTTTTTACTATTCACCTGAAAATTGAAGTATTTCAGAAAATTACCAAAAAAATCCTAAAAATTTTTAGATGTTTAGAATCCAAAAATAAACTCCATTTTTCAAAAAAAATATATAATTATGATTAATTTAATATTCAATTAAAATCACAATTTACTTAAAAAATACAAGTTTTAAATTTAAAATTGCTTTTCTAACACTTCGAAAAATTACGTAAGGTCACATAAAATTATCTTAGAATCAAAATATTAATTTATTAATGTATTTAATGAAACTAAATTTTCATTTAAATTATTAAATTAATCATAAAATTATAATTAAATATTCCTGACTTATAAAAATACCAACACCTTATTAATAGTTTTTAAAATATTTATTTACTTATATTATGATATAATTATACCATATTGTCAATTATAAAAAGATAAATTTTATTTATACTTTCATTAGAGAGGTTACTATTAAAGTGGGCGGCTTACTATTCATAAGGGTCACATTACTATTCCAAAGGTCAAGTTACAATTGTTATATGTTCCTTAACTTCTAAAGATACCTTTTATTTCACTTGTTCTTTACTTATAAAGTTTTTATTGTGTTCTAAAAGTAATATTATGTGTTTATAATGTAAGACATAATTATAATAAGGGAATTTCCATTGATAAAACTTTGGGGCATTACAATAATTTCCCTAAATTCTTATGCAATGCTAATACAGTATTGATTCAATTAATAGAAAAAAAAAATATGATATTAAAAATATTAAAAGTTATATAATTTTAGTGATTAATAGTGTTCCCTAAATTATTTAGATTAATATAAAATATTAGTTATTATTAAATTAATTATATTTTAAATCCAAATTTCTCTTGATGTATTTTAAGTCAAATTAAATTAATAGTGTCAAAATTGACTTTAATAATAATTTATCAAAAAAATTAATAAATTATTTAAAAATAATTAAAATATTGAAAGAGTATAAGGGGTAAGATATGGTCTAAAATTTCATTCTTTTTCCATTTATGATTAAATATTTACCTTATAAGTAAAATTATAATTCTAAAGAGTGAAAAATACATTAGCGTGATTAATGTTAAAATTGGTGAACTAATGGGTTAAAACAAATTATAAGTCATAAAACACCACAAAAATTGGTCAAAATTTTATTTTTTGATGATATTTAAACCATATACTTCCCTATGTTTTAATCCCAATCCATTTGGATGTATTTTTCTTGAAAATTGATTCATTATAATTTAATCTTTTTAGAAATTCTAAAGGTTCCCCTCACCTCTATTAAAAAAAGAGAACCTCCTCCCTCACATATTTACATCAATTTTATCCATCTATATCAACCAACCCCTACCCATTTATTTTCTCAAAATCTTTAAATAAGTTATATAGATTCTTTAAATTCCAAAATACCAACCCTAGGTTCCTTAAGAAGAGATCTAAAGGAAGCCTATCGAAGAAGAGGTTGTCATCTTTATTGAGTCCTTCAAGTCTATTTATTCTTATACTTTATATTAAAGTGTTATAATCATAATAAGATAATAATTATAGTATAATAAATATAGTTATATTTTATTATAATTATGGTAAAATCATATTCCATCTCTTTCCCATCCTACAAAAAGTGAAAACATCGCTCATGTGTATGTACGGCTTATCATCTACACGTATAAGTGTAATTGTTTTTCATAATAACATTACTTGGATAGTTATAAAGATGTAAAAAATTATTATATATGATTTTTATAACCTAATTATGATTTTGGAACAATAATATCATATATACCTTCTTACCTTCCTATCCATTGGAAAACGATAACGTCGATTGTGCTTACGTGTGGACTACCACCTCCACAAAGCAATATGATCCATTTTTCATTTATTTTTTACATGGATGATAATAAGTATATATTTAATGAATATATTTGATATATATGATATTATAATTATTTTTTAAAGATTAATTTTTATCCATATTTTTTTTCTATTCATCGAAAATTGAAAACAATGTTCTTGTGTATGTACGTTCTACCGTCTCCATTAAAGGTGTAATTAATTTTTCTATCTATATGTTTTATGGATGAATATAAATATCTATATATCAAATATATATTATATTTATACTATTAATAAAATTATTGATATTATTTAACCATAATAAATGTACAATTATCAGAACTACCGAATCAAAACATACTTGAAAAATGAAGTAGTTAACACTCGAAATAATGATAATAATAAAATATTATTAAAATAGGTGATAAAATGTTATAAATTGATCATATAGAATATCATAGATATTTCTATGTGTTTTTATATAATCATAATAAATCAAAATTTATTATAAATGTGGTTAAAATCACTTATGAGGAAAGTCGAACATGAGGTAAGGGATTTTGTCTCAATTTCCACTCCATTGAGACATATTTGGAATTATGAACCTATTTATTTTTATATGGTGTATATACTACCCATTTTATGTAATTAAAATGAATATAAATTTATTCATGATTATTAAATTTCAATTATTCTTTTTAGTAATAATAAATATGGATCTATGAGTATTTTCATTGATTATAGGGAAATAAATTCCATTACAGTAAAGAGAAAATATCCTCTCCCTCGCATTGATTACTTATTAGATCAAATTTAATAAGATCGTTATTTTTAAAATATTGAACTTAATTTTTGGAATCATCAATTATGATTAATAAAAGAAGATATTCTTAAAACATCATTTCGAATGAGGTGTGGACATTACGAGTTTACAGTAATTCCATTTGGACTTACTAATGTACCCTCTATTTTAATGGATATAATGAATAGAGTATTCAAGGAATATATTGATGATTTTTTTTGGTATTTATTGATGATATCTTAGTGTACTTAAAAATTAATGAGGACCATTATGATAACTTTCAGGTCATTCTTGAGACTCTTAGAAGATAATAGTTATAAGGGAGATTTAGCAATTGTGAATTATGGCTTCAAAAATTTTCTTTTATTTTCCATATTGTCTTCAAGGATGGATATTAGTTTATCCTATAAAGATAAAGGCATTACAATAATTTAATACACCAATGAACATAATAGATGTACATAGTTTCATTGGTTTGGAAGGTTACTATCAGTGATTTGTTCAAACAAATTCCCAATTGGCTAACTAGTTAACCAAGATTACTCTTGAAGGGGTTAAGTTTTTATGGAGAAAGTAATTTGAATAATGTTTTAAAGAATTTAAATAAATATTTTTGATTTCTCTAATTTTGACTCTTCCATCACGAAACGATGTATTTGTGATATATAGTGATTCATAGTGGAAGGGACTCAGTTGTTATAGGTTCTGGGCGCAACAGAAGCACGGTTAGGCTGGTGACCGACTTTAAATTTTACCGTGATCAATGATTATTCTAGTATCAATACGACAATGAATACCAGTATCTAATGAATAAAATTAAAGATTTAGATAAATAATAAAGAATCCCATAACCTTGATATAGGATCAACATATTTTGTTTATAATTAAATTAATTAAATTAAAGAAATACCTCCAAGGTTTTCTTTATTCGTTGATGTGTCTAGCCACAGATTTGTGGTGAGTCTTTATTTTCTTTATAGAGATCAAGAGTAGATCTCCTCTAGTAGTAATCCACATGTGCTCCATGAATCTATGGATGTCACCAAAGGATTCTCTCGGTGCTATAATGGTAGGTCCTTGTGCTTGCATCGTCTTCCCTCGATCGCCTTAAGATCTGCTTCCAAATAATTCTCAGATCTAGTAAAGGATGGCCACTCTCATTCTTGAGAGCATTCTTAGAGAAAAATGAGCTCTTAAGGATTGAGAGATTTTCCCCAAAATGTTGTGCATAACCAAAATTGGATCTATAGCCTTTTTTTTCTCCCTTGGCTAATAATATAATAATATGTAACTTGTAATTTAATTCACTGGGTAATAATAAATAATTAGCACAAGTTATGGTACTTATTTTATTATTCCATGTGAAACCCTCATATCAAATAATAATAGCAATACCATTATTTACATGACATGTTTTTAGCTTGAAAGTTACAATTAAATATTATTTTAATCAAATAATATTTGATATTATTTTCTCACTGGACCCTTCAACTCAGTCCATCCATCCTCTGAAATATTTATCAGACCTTGAATATATACTATTTATTTATTAAATAAAATAAATAAATCTAACTGCATTATTCATCGATAAATAAATAAAATGCGATCAGGAATACCTGAATAATTATTAAACCCCAAATGGGAATAATATTTATTCAACTTGTTAAATAATAAATTATTTAATTGAGATTTCAAATACACTTAGTGCGTGACCCTCTAGGCCTCTTTATCAGTGGCATTAGGTGAGCCTTCCTAAAGTTCAAGATTAGCATCTATAAACACGCCAAGTCACCCATTAAGTAATAAATTATTGTTGAAATTAAATTTCACCTCATACGAATGCTTAACATGTAATATAATCCCTTTATCACAATATCTCCAATCGAGTAGGTTGTATGCCAGTTTCATCAACCTATATGCTTGATAACCTGTTCTTTGAATTTCCAGAAATAAAACTTTCCTAGATAACACCATGGACATGGATTTATTTTTATTATATCATATCCATCAAAGGGCCTAAGATATTTACTTTTTTTAATTAATATAATGGATAAATCCTTTCTCACATTATTCATTAATGCAATATTACTCGTGATGCACCCAATGTATCATGCCTCATTGTTTCTGACGCTTTCACCGGGGTGCGTTCATCTATCTGTGGAAGGTGCGCTGGCTGTTTCCCCACATTCCTACTTTCCAAAGGTGGGTGGCATCCATCACTTATTCAAGGATGCTTGCTCCTTTATCTAAATTGGATGATGGGATGTTGGTTCTTCCTTCCATGGATTCCTCCTTGGAACTCATCACCTAGTATAGGTCTCCCTTAAATACTAAGTCATGGTTTGTGAATCTCATTTTCAGTGTCATATATTTGTGGACACCGGTTAATTACAATGCTTTTATCAATACATTCCAAGGGGCCTTGATAGGGTAGCAACCTTCAGTCAGAGTAGATGGTAACATCAGTCATGTTAGGGCATATCTGGATGCGTGGACAATGGGGAACATGTATTCTCCTTCATAAGAGGGAATATCAAGGGTGCATAACCTAAGGAATCTCATGTCAGTCGCGGGGTATCTTATGCTGGAAGCATGCCTCTGAGATTTTCCTTCACTTCCCATGTTTATCACAGGGTATGTCATGAGTTTAACATCTTGCAGATACGGTTACGCTAATGGTGTGTCTTCTAAGGTTTTCCTCGGGAATATCATTTTTAAAATGAGGTAGGCCATGAGTTTAATTTCTTGTAGAGATGGAATTAGGGTGATCATAATGCCCCATACATACTGATTAGATTGGTATATCCCTAGGAGGGAGTTCTATTAGTGTTTACTAGGTGGACGGATCTGAAAACTCAATAAGAGCAGACCCAGGATGGTGTGTCCCATAAAGGGAAGATGTCACATTGTGAAGGATGATATGGACACCACTGAGGGTGGATCAGGGAGTGTGCACCCTAGAATGGGGGAGCACCAAGGTTTACCATTGGCTAGGATTGAACCTCATGGAGGCTTCCTACGTACCCTGTGTATACGACAGGGATTAAAACCCACGTAGTTTGAAGGGGTGATGAATCGGGGTGTACAAAATGGACAATGACCTGGATACACACTGGGTATTATGTATGAAAAGTGTCACGTCGCAAGAGGGATACTCTTGGGTGGATTATTATGGATGTTTTGTGGGTTTTATGCACAGTTAGATGCTCGGGTGTCGCAAGGAGCGGCTCTAGGATGAATGGCATGATCTCACCGAGATGTGGCAGGCCAGGTAAGAATCAGGATGGATGATGGAGAGTTTAATAAAGTGGAAGGGGAATGAGATGGAGCCGTCATGAAGGTGACGGTAGTGTTGAGATTGAGCCTCAAAGAGACTTCCTACGTATCCCCATGGAAGGGAATCAAAGTCCTCGTAGTTCGGTTGGATGATGGGACACCTAAGGAGGCGACCCGTGATAATGGACACATGGATAGGATCTAGAGGAAATAGAACCTCCAGGTTGGGGAATGATCTTCCTAGAACACATGGGATCGATGGATAGATTAGTATAAGACATAGGTGATGGTCTTTAACCTCATGGAGGCTTCCTACATATCCCTATGGCAGGAAATCAAAGTTGAGGTAGTTCATCTGATGACGAATTACCATCGATTGGGGTTGACAACAGCTTACCAATGGATGGGATTGACAACGGCTTACCGCTAGATAGGGGATTGGCAATGGATTACTACTGGATAGGGGATTGATAATGGATTACTGCTAGATAGGGGATAGTTTAGTGTCATTCAGGACAAAATGGGTGTACAGTTTAACATCATGGAGGACGAGGGTGAACCAATGTGAAGTGGTCAGAACCAATGGGTGTTGGGATTGAACCTTAGGGAGGCTTTCCATGTACCTTTCCTTGAAAAGGATCAGAGTCTGCATAGTTCGAGATGGTGGGAACCGATGTGAAGGGGGTTGGAACGAATGGTTGTTGGGCATGAACCTCAGGGAGGCGTCCTACGTACCTTGTCTTGGCAAGGATCAAAGTCCACGTAGTTCGGGATAGCATTTTTGAACCGATGTGAAGATGGTCGAGACCAATGGGTGTTGGGATTGAACCTCATGGAGGCTTCCTACGTACCTTTCCTTGGTAAGGATCAAATTCCACGTAGTTCGGGAGGAGTGGGAACCGACGTGAAGATGGTCGGGACCAATGGTTGTTGGGATTGAACCTCAAGGAGGTTTCCTACATACCTTTCCTTGGCAAGGATCAATGTCCACATAGTTCAGGATGGTTTTTTGTGGGCCGGAGTGAAGGGAGTCATATCTAATGGATAGTGGGCTTGAACCTCAGGGATGCTTCCTACATACCTAGCCTTATCAAGGATCAAAGACCACGTAGTTCAGATGGTGTGGGGATTACACTCTAGGCTGCCCATAGAGGATTTCATGGTCGATGCTTACCACTCTAAGACCACATGAGCCATGCTCTATGTGAGAAACAATAGGTGTCAAGGACTTGATGATCATGGCACAAAGGTGCGTCCATGAAGGGTGATGAATGGGGATTACGCAAGGAAGCTGCCTGGGTGCCGCTATGGAGAGAAAACGATGCATGGGAATTATACAAGGAAGTTTCCTTATTGCCGCTATGGAGTTAGAAGGGTGAATGGGGCTCATGTAAGGAAGCTACCTGGGTGCCGCTATGGAGTGGAAACAATTCATGGGGCTTATTCAAGGAAGTTTCTCGGGTGTCGCTATGGAGCGGTAATGATGGTTGGGGATTACGCAAGGAAGCTACCCTGGTGCGGCTATGAAGTAGCAACGGTGCATGGGGCTTACGCAAGGAAGCTGCCCGAGTGACGATATGAACCAGCAATGATGGTTGGGGGTTACGCAAGGAAGTTGTCTGAGTGCTGCTATAGAGTGGCAACGATGCATGGGGATTACGCAAGGAAGTTGCCCGGGTGCCTCTATGGAGTGACATGATGGTTGGGGATTATGCAAGGAAGCTACCCGGGTGTTGATATGGAGTGACAATGATGGTTGGGGATTATGCAAGGAATCTTCCTAGGTGCCACTATGGACCGGAAATGGTGCATGAGGCTTACGCAAGGAAGCTTCTTGGGTGCCGCTATAAAGTGGCAATGATGGTTGGGGCTTACACAATGAAGCTTCCTGGGTGCTGCTATGGAGCAGAAACGGTGCATGGGGATTACACAAGGAAGCTACTCGGGTGCCTCTATGATGCGACAATGTTGGTTGTAGCTTACGCAAGGAAGATTCCCAGGTGCCTCTATGGAGTGGAAATGGTGAATGGGGTTAAAGTAAATAAGTTATTCAGGTGTCGCTATGGAGCGGCAATGATGGTTGGGGCTTACACAAGGAAGCCGCACGGGTGCCCCTATGGAGCGGCAATGGTTCATGGGGATTACGCAAGGAATCTGCCCAGGTGCTGATATGGAGGGGAAATGATGGTTGGGGCTTATGCAAGGAAGCTGCCCAGGTACCGCTATGGAGCGGAAACGGTGCATGAGGATTACACAAGGAAGTTTCTCGGGTTCTGTTATGGAGCAACAACGGTGCATGGAACTTACACAAGGAAGCTGCATGTGTTCCGATATAGAGCAACAATGATGGTTGGGTATTACGCAAGGAAGTTTCCCGAGTGCCGCTATAGAGTGGAAATGGTGCATGGGGCTTATGCAAGGAAGCTGCTCGGGTGCCACTATGGAGCGGAAATGATGGTTGGGGCTTATGCAAGGAAGTTGCCTGAGTGCTGCTATGGAGGGGCAATAGTGAATGAGGCTTACGCAAGGAAGCTGCCCGGGTGCTGCAATGGAGGGGAAATGGTGTATGAGGCTTACGCAAGGAAGCTTCCTGGGTGCCGCTATGGAGCGACAATGGTGAATGGGGATTATGCAAGGAAGATTTTTGGGTGATGCTATGGAGCGAAAATGGTGCATGGGGATTATGCAAGGAAGCTACCTGGGTGCCGCTAAGGAGCAGAAATGGTGGATGGGGCTTACGCATGGAAGCTGCTCGGGTGCTGCTAAGGAGAAGCAATGGTGAATGGGGTTTACGCAAGGAAGCTACACGGGTTCCTCTAAGGAGCGGCAATGGTGTATGGGGCTTAAACATGGAAGTTCCCCGGGTGCCACTATGGAGCGGAAATGGTAGGTGGGGCTTACGCAAGGAAGCTACCTGGGTGCCTCTATGGAGCGGTAATGGTGAATAGGGCTTACACAAGGAAGCTACCCGAGTTTCTTCTTCATGTCTGGTCATGAGGGCATCTCATTTAGCTGGTGGGTCGAGGCACATAATTGGGGTCTACACTTATACGCTAGTGCACAAGTGGGATAACACCATGGGAATTGGAATCAGTCCGAGTAAAGGGAGATGAAAAGTGTGAATCACATGCCCGAATTTCGGAACGCAATGAGGGTGGAATGGCGATGGAGGATAACTGTTGACTGTGTTCGAAACACATCATCCATATCGTGTTAGCATGAAATGGGAACAAACAAATGAGGGTCGATTGTTGATCATGTTTGAGACACATGACCAGACTCGAAGTGTCATCCAAAGTCTTCTGAGGCATTATCCTAGGATGGTAGGTGAGCCGATGCGGCATGGGACTAGGCTGTTTGGGGGTCCCTTCTGACATAGAAGAGGATGAAAATCCGAATGAAGGACACGCAAAGTGTTAGGTGGAGTGATGGAATGTTTGAATGAATTCCAACACTCTTGAAATTATGACACTGTAATCATTGCAATAGATATCTTATGCTTTTCACATAATCCATCTCTTATTTGGAATAAGAGGCATCCTATTATTAAATTATAGGGCATACTAAAGTTTAAATTCATGTAGAGAGGACTGTTGGAATCTCATTATTTGTATCATAAGGCATCTCTTTTTTGGAGCAAGAGGCATACTATATTTGGAACATAGGGTGAACTGTAGTTTATAGTCATGTAGATAGGACTGTTGGCATCTTATGCTTGGCGCATAATGTATCTCCTGTTTAGAGAAAGAGGCGTACTATGTTTGGAACATATGGTGTATTACAGTTTATAGTCATGTAGAGAGGACTATTGGAATATTATGCTTGGCGCATACGGCATCTCTTGTTTGGATCAAGAGGCATCCTATGTTTGGCACATAGGGTGTACTACAGTTTATAGTCATGTAGAGAGGACTATTGGCATCTTTTTCTTAGATATTAAGGCATCTCTTACTTGGATCAAGAGGCATCCTATGATTGTAACATAGGGAGTACTATAGTTTATAGTCATGTAGAGAGGACTATTATGCATAAGGCGCCTAGAGATGGTTGGTGGTGGGACTTATGCAAGGGCGGCCCTTTTCTGATTCAACCTGTTATAGAAGTCAGGTGATGGGATTTGGATGAGTTGCTTGAGGAATGGTTCAACTTAAGGAATTGATGATGAGAATATGAACTCATGACATGGGAAATGAACCAAGAGGAATAATTCGACTCAAAGTGTTTCATGGTGTGCATAGGAATATCTCAAATCATGGTATTCCATAGGTGGAAGGTGGGAGTGCATAAGGACGCAATGGAAAATCCCGACATCCCGACCCGAAAATTTTGTGGTGCGACTCTCCATTTTTCATGGGTGTTAGTGACGGAAGCGAAGGGACCAGTCCGGAGGGTGGGGACCACAGCCCGGCACTGAACCCGAGGGGGTGCGGGGGTGCAGCCCCCACGGTATGGACTAGCGGGCGCAGGCCTGTATACTATTGCGCATAAAATGTGCTACATGTAGGATAGGATACGCACAATATTGCATTGTGCGGTACAGGTGCACAAAATATTGGGCATCGTGGAACTGTTTCATGTAATAGGGAAGGTTGGAATGCAATAGGGAAGGCTTTTCATGCAAGAGGGAAAGATTTTTCGCAATAGGGGGGTGTGCACACAATATGGGAGATGTGCGCGCAATAGGGGGTTGTGTGTGCAATGCGGAAGGAATTGTGCGCAATAGTGGAGGTTGGCATGCAATAGGGGATCTTTGCGTGCAATAGGGAATGTGTGTGCGCAATTGGATAGGTGCAGCACTAGAACATGGAAAATTGGGCACATTGACACTATTGCACAAAAAAATAATGTTTTTCATGCAAAATTGGGCATGTTGGCGCTTTTACGCGTAAAAGTGATGTTTTACGTGAAAGTGGGGATTTTACATGCAAGCACATAAAATGCGGAATTACACATATTAGAGTGGGAGCCGACCTCCAGGGGCCTCCGAGAATAAGGGGGTGCACTTGTATTTATAGGTGAAGCCTTGAATGTCGGTGCGCAAAAAATTCCATTCCAATTTTCTGCAAAAATACATTTTACGTGAAAGATTCCTTTTTTATGTGTAAGATTTCCTTTTTACATGAAATATTCCATTTTTACGCGCAAGATTCCCTTTTTACGTGTAAATCCATACTTTGCCCCAAAACCATCCTAGATAGCCATTTCCAGTAGCCCGACTTCAAATAGCCATAACTTCTTATCCGTAACTCCGTTTGGGCTCCAAGACTAGTCAAATCAAATCATACGGAACGTGATATGCTCTAGGATCATGTAAGGAAGCATTCAGTGAATTACATGGATGCATTTTCTAGTGCCAACACTCATCACAAGAATTTGGCGTCACGGTTTTCACTAATACATCAAAGTGTGTGACTCATAATATCCATTAATAATTATCTTAAAGTATAAGGACCATTACACACATCCGCAGATAGGGACATCCAATGACATTTATAATGTGGATTTCCTAATTTTGGTTCTTGTTCTCATAATATCCTACTGGATATTACCAAGGTTGTACACCATGAGAAGGCGCCTCAAAGTCCTATGAGTATCCACCCTTGATAGCTTGTATCATTGATGTCCCTTCAAATGATTTCATCTAACCATAGAACATTTATTCAAGAATAGTGTTGTGGCACTTCTGGGTTCTCATCATAATGGGAAACTATTCTGACCTTTTAGTTTGACAGCTACTCTAGGGACATTATCACAAGTTATGTTATGTAGAAGAACAATCATGATGTGATAATGAATTTATTAATATTCAAAACCATGAATATAAGTTATTATAAAGTAAAAAAGAAGTTGGTTATAGGGAACCAACTTCAACAGTTGTGTCCTTATGCAGAATGATAAAATTATTTCATGTGCATCAAGGTAGTTAAATAATCATGAACAAAAATATCCATCCCATTATCTTGAATTATCAATCATAATAGTTTTTATAAAGATGTGGATACACTATCTCTATGGTGAAATATGTGAGATATATATAGATCATAAGAGTTTGAAATACATATTCTCATAGAAAGAACTCAACATGTATAAAATATAGTGGCTTGAGCTACTTAAGTATTATGATTTCTCAATACACTACCATCTAGGAAAAAAAATATGGTAGCAGATGCATTCAGTGGGAAAGACCATGGAGTTCTGACCAAAATGAGGATTGACATGGATCTTATGTTAATGGATTTAGTATAGATGGATCTGGGAATTATTAAAGAAGGGTAAACATAAATTCTTTTTAAAATAATTTCCAATCCATCTTTATTAGAAAATATTAAAAGTACTCAGCTTGATGATGAGAATATTCAAAGTAAAATTAAAGCTGTGAATGATGTAAAATTGTTAAACTTTGCATATGAAGATAGTGTTTTGAAATTTGGAAAGAGGTTATGTGTTCTATCTATACCTAAGTTAAAAATGGAATTATTATATGATTCTTATATCTTAAATTTCTCTATACAATCTGGAATCCCCTAGATATATAGATATTTGAAGGAATATTTTTTTTGGGATAATATGAAGCATGAAATTTTTGATTATGTGTCAGGAATTTTGGTTTTTCAGCAAGTTAAGGCTGGGAGACATCATTCTAGAGGAGTTATGAAACCTTTACCTATTCTTATATGGAAAAGTATGATATTACTATGGTCTTTTTCATTGGATTACCAAATAATCCTAGAAATAATAATGTGATAAAGTTTATTGTTGATCTCTTTACCAAATCTTCACATTTCCTCACAATAAGTGAATATTTTCCTCTGAAGTGCCTTACATGACTCTATATTAATGATGTTGTAAGACATCATGTATCACCTATTTCAATTGTGTATGATTTTTATCCACAATTTACATCGAAATTATGAAAAATTATTTAGAAATATCTTAGTAATGAGATTCATTTGAGAATTGATTATCATCCTCAAACTTAAGTGAAATTTTAAAGGACTATTCAAACATTGGAAGATATGTTTAGGTCATGATCACTTGACTTTCGAGGTATGTGTGATTATCATTTACCTTCGGTATAGTTTTACTAAAATAATAGCTTTCATTCATGTGTTCAAATGGCATTGTATGAAGAATTATATTGAAAGTGATGTCATACTCTAACTTGTTGGGATGAAGTTAGTGAAAGGAATCTTATAGGCCTAAAAATTGGGGAATAGATAATAGAAAAGTTAAATACTATTTATACTTATATTAAAGTGGATCAAATCATAAAAAATAGTTATATTGATAACTAAAGGAAATATTTTGTGTTTTAAGTGGGAGATCATGTTATCTTGAAAGTGTATCTATGGAATAGTGTTATAAGATTCAGTAAAAAGGTAAAATTGAGCCTTGGTTACATCATAACTTTTAATATTCTAGAAATAATTGGATTGGTGTCATACCATTGGGAAATTCTACCAAGCCTCTCTAAAGTACATGATGTGTTCTATATCTCCCTATTAAGAAAGTATATTCCAGACCCAATGAATAATCTTGATTACAAATAAATAGAATTGTAAACTAATTTATCTTATTGTGAAGATCCTATATAGATTCTAGACACTAGAGAACAAGTTTTGAAGAATCATACAACTTGGTGAGTAAAGGTACATTGGAGAAATCATAGGATAGAAGAGGTGACAAAAGAAATTGAGAAAATTATGATGAAGAACTACCCAAATATATTCATGAGGTGAAATTATGAAAATTTAGAGTAATGAAAAAAAATTAAGTAGGGAATAATGTAACACCCTATGATTTTAGGATATTTTTTTTAAATAAATTTAATCTCTTCAATAGCTTGTGTTTCATTCAACACTGAGTTTAAATGAAGAGTAATATATTATCAAAATATTATTATGTGACTGTTATAACCTAGACATTAAAATTTTTAGATATTAATAGGTCTAACAAAATTATGAAAAGTATATATTTTATTCATTTATAAAATAAATTCATTGGTTATTGATAAAAATCATTTGAATGTAAAAGAAATGTTTTTCTGGAAAACAGTTTTTATGTACGCACAATGTGTTTTAATTTTAATAAATTTAATTAATCACTGTTGTTGAATTATTTTAATTAAATTTAAATATTATATAATCAATATAATGTTTTAATTTCCATCTAGATTTATTACTAGGAATTTGATAAGAATATATTTAGGTTTATGCTTAAAACTGTATTTTTCTTAAAAGTGATTTTTTACATGCTTTGCACAATTATTTTATAATTATCTTATGAAATTTATAGAAGTTGAATCTTAAAAAATTTATTCCATAATTACAATCATGAGGTTGAAATTTTTTAAATAGGTTTCATTTATTTTTTGTTAATATGAATAGTAAATGTGGTAAAATTTATAACCTTAGTAAAGGGTAATTTAGGTTTAGTTAAAATTAAGTGATAAGGTCATAATATTTATTCTTAATTCATATTTTATGAAGGAAATTAAAACCTTATAACCTTATTCTTGAAATTGATAAGTTTAATGGAAACTTTTCCATGAAAATGAACAATATTATATTTAAATCTGTGAAAGTTACAAAATTTCACTCTCTTAGTTTTAAAAATATATTATGTGTAAACATAGGAAAAAAATAAAGTTATGAACAAATATAAATGTAAATTTTGTGAAAAATGAAATTATTTTCTTTATTATAATTTATTTCTAATTTTTAGTGATTATATAATTACCTTAAATTTTTGTGCAATGCTAATACAGTATTTATTCAATTAATAGGAAAAAAAATAAATGATATTAAAAATATTAAAAGTGATATAATTTGAGTTACTAATATTTATTCATTAATTTTTTAAATTAATATGAAATATTAGTGATGTGTGACTTAATTATATTCTAAATACAACTATTTCTTGTTGTATTTGAAATGAAATTAAATGAATAGTGTCAAAATTGACATTAACGGTAATTTATCAAAATAATATTTTATGAAATTATTTAAAAATAATTAAAATATTATAATATGAAAAATGGGGTAATATATGGAATATAATTGCATTCCTTTTCCATTTATGAGTCATTATTTACCCTATATGTAAAGTTATAACTCTTTTAAGAGTGAAAAATATGTTACCATGATTAATGTTATAATTGGTTAAGGGGTTAAACCAAAAGATAAGGTTTAAAACACCACACAAACCAATAAAAAAATAATGATATTTTAACCATATACTACCTTGGGTTCAAATACCTTACCATTTGGATGCATTTGGATTGAGAATTACTTTATTATAATTTAATCTTTTAATAAATTCCAAAGGTTCCCCTCACCTCAATTATAAAAAGGGAACCTCATCCCTCACTTATTAACACTACATTGAGCCATATAGATCAAAAAACCTGTCTATTTCTCTTATAAACATCCTTAAATAAGTTATAGAGGTTTTTTTATTCCAAAATACCTACCCTAGTTCCCTTAAGAATATGTCCAAAGGAAGTCTACCGAATAAGAGGTAATCATATTTACCGAGTCCTTTAAGAATATTTCTTATTATACTTACTCCTAAATTTTTTACCCATACAAAGATAATAAATATAGTATCATAAATATACTTATATGTTATTATAATTATGGTAAAACCATATTTCATCTCCTTTCCATCCTATGAAAAGTGAAAACATTTCTTGTGTGTACATACGGCTTACCATCTCCATGTAGTAGTGTAATTTTATTTCATCACCACTTTACATGGATGGTTATAAATATGGAACTAATGATTATATATGATATTTATGACATAAATATGATTTTTTAACAATAATATCACATATACCTTCTTACCATCCAATCTTTTGGAAAACAATAATGTTGATCGTTCGTACGTGTGGACTACCACCTCCACGAAACGATGCGATCTATTTTTTATCTATGTTTTACATGGATGGTAATAAGGATAGATTTAATGAATATATATGATATATATTATATTATAATTATTCTAGAAATATTAATTATTATTTACCTTTCTTTCATTCCATCCTTCAAAAAGTGAAAACAACATTCTTGCATATGTACGCATACCGTCTCCATTAACGGTATAATTTATTTTTCTATTTATATATTTTATAGATGACTATGAATATCTATATATTGAATATATATGATATTTATATCATTACTAATATTTTTAGATGATGTAACCAAAATAAATCTACAATTAATATAACTAATGAATTAAAATATACTTGAAAACCAAAGTAGTTAACACCTAAAATAATAATAATAATAAAATATTATTAACAAATGGGTGATAAAATTTTATAAATGGATCACATAATATACCATATATACATATATAGTTCTGATATATAATTATAATAAATCTAAATTTATCATAATTGTGTTTAAAATCACTAAAGAGGCAAGTCGAATGTGAGGTAAGGGATTTCGTCTCAATTTCTACTTTATTGATACATATTTGTTATTATACACCAGTTTATTTTTATGTGGTGTATATATTTACCCTTATAGATATTTAACATAAATATATATTTATTAATTATGATTAATTTTCATTTAAACATTTCTCTCTTAAATGTCTTCCATGTTTTCATCCAACTTTTCCTCTCTTTGGAACTTGAATCAAGAAAATAAATGTTTAAAATAAAAAATGATCTTATTTATCTTTTGATCAGATATAGTTTTCTTAGATATCCATATTTTCTATTAAATTTTTTCAGAAATTTTTTTTCACTTCCAAAATTATTTATCAAAAAAACCCACATTTGACTTTTTATTAAACATTTTTAAAGGAATCTTTTTACCATTTTCTCAATGAGGTTCTTTGTGACTTTTCTGACAAAATTATAAAAGGATTTTTTCTAACGTATAAAGAATGAGAATATTTTTCCTCTATAATAACTAATATTTGTTTTTAATATTTATTTATAAGTTTACAAGTTTATTCTCAATGAAAATATTTTACTTTATAAATTCTTAGTTTTTTTAAATAAGTTATTTCAAAAAAATGGAAAGGTTGTTTTCCTCAATAATGTTTTAATAATAATTCAATGGAATTACTATTCATCAAAGATAACAACCCTTTATTTTACTTATCCACCATTGGGGATATGTTTTAATAATACCACCCTTTTAAAACATTCACTTACTTGTGATCATTGTGTATTACATTTCTCTTAAATATCAATATTCTTTGTATCATGGATATGATTATTGCCTAAAATGTATAGCATTTCTACATACACTTTTATAGTTTGAAATTATTTGATTTACTATAGAATTATTGATGAATCCATAGTATTTATTCAATAAATATATTTTATTATAATTCATTTTTTTTATGAATTGAATCAGTCATTCAATATATGAAAAATGCATTGGATATACACTGACATGTAGGGTCTAGAGTTATATAGCATCTCAATTCATCAAAATATATCATGAGACAAATTAGTTGTCCAAATTAAATGGGTCTTTACTTATAGTTTTAAACTATCTTAGTGAAATGTATTGGAGGTATATATATCATGGTTTTTTACATCATTACTTCCAATAGTATGTATTTCCTTCCTTGATAATTCGATTATCATTATCTATGAGATTACTAAATTTATATTATCCATAGATTCATTTTGTACTCAAATTTTTGATCAAATGGTATGTGTTTTCAGTTATTTATCTTTTCATATTGATTATTCCTTATTTACTCATGATAGATTCTACTTTACATAACCCTTACTGATCATTTGATACCACCCTTATTTTGTTTTCTTTACGAAAGTTATGAAGAATAAATCTTTGAATGAGTTTTAAGGATGAAATTTTTTTAGTTTTTTATATTTATTTTTTATAATTCTAATGTAATATAGGAATCAAATATGTATCTAGTTTACCGATGTGGTTAAACTAAGTGATCATATGTGATTAGATCTATTATATCTATGCTAATGTAATAAATTATACACTATCTCTAGGTTTCTGGAGTTGGGGTTATTACAAAAAATAGATTTATTACTATTTTTTTGAATTTCAATATATAGTAGTAGTTTATACCACTGTTAAATATGATGTATTATTCAAAAAATTCCGAATGAAAAACCACCTGCAAAACACAAAAAAAAACACTAATAAAAAATGTTTCATGAAACTTGAAAAACAATTGAACCAAAATAAATAAAACCATCAAGAAAAATTTCCTAAACCCATATTTAGAGGCGGTTTTATAAAACCAATAATATGAGGTCATTATGTTGTAATGAATGGACATGTGATTTATGCCACCATCTATTTTCTTCCTCCTTGGATAGAAATCACATATCTTCTTCTCCACTCACATTGTATATATTCCTATTTGTGTTCTTCCCCTTCATCACAAATATACCATATTTTACCTTGATGATAAACATTTTATTGGTAAATATTATTGCATGTTCTATGTTATATAGCTAACTGACACTCAAAAATTTTTGTAAGAGACCTTTAATGGCCAATAAATTTTCACATCTCATATCTTTTCCCCTAAACAGGGTTTTTACTAAGCATATAACATTTAAAACTTCATCAATTACAAATTTGACAACATCCACCTTGGCATACTTGATGCAAGTGACCAAATATTTATTTCCCATCATGTGGGAAGTGCATACACTATCAAGAATCAATTCAATGGAATAATATAGTTCTTTAAAGATAATCTCATTAACCATTTTCTAGTCGGATATTTTATTTTTATCCCATGTCTTCAACTTCATACCAGATGTTGACTAGTATTCTTGATCTTACTCTAAGCATGATGGTTCAACTTCATTCCATAAAGATAAAATTTTGTTTTTCATTTCATCCCACTTATTAACTCTTTGATATTCTAAATACACTCACTATAGATATTTATTGGAACATTACCTTCCAATTTTTATGATAAATATATGGTTATATGTCCAAATAATCCACACCAAAAATAGTGACCATAAAATGAATTCCTAGAATATTGACTTTTGTTTGGATATATTTATTTCTTTTATGTCCTCCAGTACCTTTTGGATATATAACATACATCGTTTGAATGTATCATCTTTCCAAAATAATAATTTCAGATACGAGCAGCATTCTTGTGTGTCATTATTATAAAATCAGTTTTCCCTTGGGTTCTCTAGATCTTTTTATTTTGATTAATATCCAAATAAATATTCAACCTTAGAGAGGGTTCTTGTGGTCTGACACCAATCATCATTACTTTCTATTTAAGGTTAAGTCTTATACCAGCTATTTTGATCTGATGTATTGTTTACTTCTCCTGAAAATTATTTGGCTATTTTTTGAGACCTCCATTATCAAATTTTCCTTTTTCGTTCACCTATGTAACCTAATATTCTGATTTCATACTAGGGTTCAAAATTCCATCTTGATATTTAAATTTTATTCATAGGTTAACAACAAATTCCTCAAGATATTTGATATATTTGACTTGATATTTCTCTATATTACCTAAAATATCAATAACCTTGGTCTTATATTCAACTTGAAGCATATACTCAATGACCATATCCTAGATTTTAGGCTTTTTAGATATGATATTTTCAATTTATGACTTTATATAAGACTTCTATTTTTCCTATTACTGCATATATTATTTGGCATCATGAACCACTCTATTTTATTTCATCATTTTGGATCTCCAAACATCTATCTCTTAAAGTGAATCCTCAATCTCAACTTGGAGATCAAATCTTCCTTCCTATTCTTATTCATTAGAACCAATCTATTCCCTTGTCTAGGAATTACCAATAATAACTACCATATCATTTTATTTATGTCATTTATAGCATTCAATTTCTTCTACCTCTTTTTCTTCTGAACTAAAATTTTCTTTCCAAAGCAAGTTCTTCTTATTGAATAAATTTTTTTAGTAATTTTTTTACCTTTAATATTGGTATAACACCTATTTATGGGTATTTATTAATGATCATTACCATCATATTGAATGTTATTAGGACACTTTTCTACAATGTTTACCACCCTTCCACATTTAAAGCGTGTTTCAAAAAGTTTTCTTTTAAGATTTCATTTTCCCCTTTATTTATTTGAGGAAAGGAGTGGCATGACTTAATCCATCTCTTCTTTTTCAAATTCAACATTGTTGAAACCAAAATGTGGGTAGAATAAGAATACATAGACGCGGTGACTGCCTTGAAAAGCCCCATCGCGGAGTCCCCTTTGACATTCGTGACCCACCGCGGAGAAAAGAGGTGGGACGCTCTGTGATTGCATTTGACATTCGCGACCCGCCATGGAGCAAAGAGGCGAGACGCTCCACGAATGCATTTGACATTCGCGACCCTCTGTGGATCAAATAGGCGAGACGCTCCACGAACGCATTTGGCGTTCGCGACCCACCACAGAGCAAAAAGGTGGGATTCTCCACGAACACATTTTACTTTCGCGACCCGCCGCAGAGCGAGGAGGTAGGACGCTTCGCGAACACATTTGACGTTCGCGACACATCGTGGTGCCACAAACAAACGGGATTCACACCGAGTGAACGCTGCTTCACGGTGCCTCTCCCCTATAAATACCGACCTCCCCCCAAGTACAGGAGGCGGATCATCCGACCTTTCAACTTACTAACTCATGAATCGTAAATCATCTTCTGCTCTGCGAACCATGAGCTGCGCGAGGTACTTTTGCTCTGCGAAGTGCCTCCCCTTTGCCTTATTTTGATTCCCTCTTTCGAGAGGGATGAATTTCACGGATCCTAAGAGCTTCCGCGAAGGAAGGGGATCCCCAAAAGGACCCGGGTCATTATGGAGAATTTATGCTTCACGAAACACGCTTCATGTACACGCGATCCACATGCCAAGGTAGGGTCATTATACTTCGCGAAGCACATTGCTTCACGATAACTTGATTCATGAGGCACCTTTGCTCCACAAGGAAGTTCTCCGCGAATTCCTTTCCACTTCACGAAGCACCCCCCATATGCAAATCTACCCTATGTTTAGGCTGGGTCTCCCCACTTCGCGAAGCACACCCCTTCACAAACACCCTCTGCCACGCGGAGCAGCAAAGCTTCACAAGGACCCTACCTATGAACCCCTATGATTTGCAATTCCTTTTCCTGTGTGACCCTCTAAGTTTGCAGGATGTGATTTAAAATTCCCTTGGACAATACTGCCCACTGCGTAGCTTCGCCTCATGCTTCTTCCCATAGGCACGCTAACGGCTATTGCTTCTTCGTATAGTCATGATAATGTGGACCCCCAGATGGTTTTCTCCATGACACCCCATATCCACGGATTTTCCCATCCCCTCTCTACACCAAGGAGTACAGGGTATCGGTTATGTAAGTCCTAGGGGTGTGGAGCAAACCCACCACGTCCGAGATGCAGAACGTTAAACTTCCAAGCGCCATCATCCTCAGCACATGATGTTAAACTGTGACATCACCTCATGCCTCGCACATGGGGTTCCCCCACCTTGGACATTCTCTGCACCCATTGGTCTTCACTATGATGAGATCTTCACTCATAGGAGATGATATCCTCCTTTTTAGGGTGGCTTTTTTCCATGGTAAAAGGGAAACCATCTTGGTGTAAGCCCCTATCTTTTCTTGTAGGAGGCAGCGTCCATGCTCCTCATTTCTTCTTCGGTCCCAAGGACCAGGGGAGGGGGAGAATGGATACCGGACCCCTCCTTTCTTCGGTGCCAAATCCCTCTCTCTCTGGGCTTTGTCTCCATCGAGCCTCCATCATGGAGTAAGTCTCAACCTCTTTGGGCTGCTAACCATGCATAAGCCCCTTTATCCTCTTTGGGCTGCAATCACGTCTAAGCCTCACTCCACTTCCCACGGATGCACCTTTCATGACGTGATCATCAGGTCTCTGCTGCCTCTTATTTCTTACACCAAGCATGACTCATGTGGGCTTAGAGTAAGCATCGACCATGACATCCTATCTGAGAAACCTAGAGTTTAAGCCCCACAAACCAACCCAAAATACGTGGACTTTGATCCCTACCAAGGTAGGGTACGTAGGAAGCCTCCCTGAGGTTCAATACCAACACATACTTGTACCGACCCCTTCACGTCGGTTCATATTCATCTCGCATGATGTTAAACTGTATCCCTCATCCCGAACTATGAAGACTTTGATCCTTTCTAAGGCAATGTATGTAGGAAGCCTCCCTGATGTTCAAACCCACCACCCATTGGACCCCAGGTCCTCCTTCACGTCGGTTCACCAACCCACATGAACTGTGTGGTCATTGATCCTTACCAAGGCAGGGTACCTAGGAAGCCTCCATGAGGTTCAAGCCCACTACCCTGGACATTCCGACCATCTTCACGTCGGTTTACCAACACCTTGGGTATCCTAGAGTGTAAGCCCCACAAACCAACCCGAACTACGTGGACTTTGACCATGACAAGGCAAGGTACGTAGGAAGCCTCCTTGAGGTTCAATCCCAACACCCGGTCATTCCGACCCCCCTTCACGTCGGTTCTCCTACACCATCCCTATGGATCCCAGGTCCTTATTTACGTTGGTTCAACCCCATCCTACATGACATGAAACTGTGTACCTCAATCAACGGTAAGTCGTTATGCCCCATACAGCGGCAAGTCGTTGTGTCCCTCAATCAGCGGTAAGTCCTTGTATCCTGATAAGCGGTAATCCGTTGCATCCCTTATTCAGTGGCAAGCCGTCGTAATCCCATTAGCTAGGACCCACACCTTTGGTCCATTCTAGTGATGTCAGACCAACCTGGGCTGCTAACCACACATAAGCCCCATACACATTATCGGGTTGTTGTCCTATGTGTACACCCCAATTCAAGCTCATTGCCTGATCTTTCTCTAGATCCCATGTGTTTCGGGAATATCATGCCCCAAACCGGAGGTTCTACTTCTTTCGGGTCCCATCCATGCATCCATTATCATGGGTCGCCTCCTTAGGTGTCCCATCGTCCCACCAAACTACGCGGACTTGGATTACCTTCCATGGGGATATGTAAGAATTTTCTTCGAGACTCAAGACCAACACTACCTTCACTTTCACAACGGTCCCATTCCCCCTCCACAATTTTCAAATCTCCTTCGTCCATCCAGATTCTTACTCAGGCCGCCACATATCGGTGGGATCATGTCACCTCATACCCCATTCCTCTCAACAGTAAACGGAAATTCAACCACGTGTTGTCCCCAGCATCAGTGTTCCCTCCAGGGGTTGCACCCATCTGATCCACTCTAGTCAGTGTTATGATCAGTCTGATCCATCTCCACTGTACATTAAACTTGAGGCATACCTTGTGTTAAACATGAGTAGATGAGGAAAACCTCAGATACATTCCCATGGAATATGATTCCCCACGTTCAATGTGGGATGTCTTGGGCTTCCGCGCCCTCGAGAAGCCCTATAACAAGGGACGAAAATCCAGACATGCTAATTCCTCAGTGCCCAGACATGCCAGTGATGCCCAACGTGACTACTCCCCTGACCGAAGGTTGCTGCCCTGACCAGACCCCTTGGAATGTACTGACAGAAGCAGTGTAATTAATTGGTATCCATGAAAATATGGAACTAGGAAGAGTTTCACAAACAACATATTAAATCTATAAGGGAGACCCAGACTAGGTAATGAGTTCTGAGGAGGAATCCACGAAAGGAAGAACCGACATCCCATCATCCCGTTTCGATCAAGGAGAAGACGTCCCTAAATAAAGAGCGAATTTCACCCACATTTGGAAATTAGGAATGTGGGGAAACAAAACAGCGCAGCCGTCCCCCCAAAACAGACGGATGCACGCACCCCAGCGAAAGCGTCGGAAATAGAAATGGGGAACTCGGTGTGAATTTCTTCTCCTCAATATGGAGATTATTAGCACTTGGGGAATCAATAGATTGATGTGTCACTGGATCCATCTATCTGATGATGGGTCCCACTAAGCAAATTGTGGGTTTTCTGTGAAACTCACCATAAGTTGGGGCAGTAGAATGTTGGACATTTCCTTCTGCGATGTTGTCAGTGTGGATCCCTCTTACCGGCCATGAAATATGGGATGGAGTTGGGGAATTTGTCGTCGATTCCTTTTCTTTCAACACTAATGAATTAATATCCCTGCTCTCAAGAATCAGGTTGTTGCATCTGGAATGTGATCACCTCCTGCACACTAGCGTCGGGGCAAGGGTAGCACTAACGCGGCAGTCCAGCGTGGTTTCACCACTTCCACGACGGCCTCTACGCCCATGGCCCTAGGGCTTCCATGCCCCATGTCCTCATCCAAGGTCATTCAATGGAGGTTCATCAATAACCTCGTACATCATTACGAGGAGGAGGGCATAATCCTGACCAGGGATATGGCCCGCCTAGACCTGGAGGCATCTGCACCTCATCGCCAACACTACCCTCGAGGGCCGCACATGGATCCGCTGCTCCCCACGCCAACATAAAATCATTTCAGGAGCTTATCCCCAGAATGCTTTGACGATTCCCTACCTTATGTTGATGAGGTAGGTGAGGTCTATCCCAGCCCGGTCAGAGTCCCATTCTGGGGGCTCCTAGAGAGGGCTCCCACCCGGCCGCGTCAGCACCGCCGCCCAGTCTTTCAGGAATAGGAGACGATAAGTTATGTACTTGCACCACTGGTCCCAGTTCATCCGACCCTATTCCAGTGTCTGGTGCAAGTTAAGGAGGACGCCTGCCGAGGGGCATCAACGTCGGCAGCTACCATGGCCTGATCCACTGCCGACGCATATCATCAGGTCCCTGCATACACTGATCGGGGGAACTTATACGCTTGGCCATGATCGGGGCCCCTACCACCCCACGGGCAGGCTGGGTTGACTCTCTTGGCCGCTGGTACAAGTAGTGGTCGCCGCAAACAACCCACAGCAACGCCACCCAGTACGGAGGTCCTCCCCGTACCACTACCACAGAGAGCGCGGGCCTTCCCCGCTTCGAGGCCCAACATGGAGGTCCACCCCATGCCACCCTCAATCCAAATGAGGGTCTTCTTCATGCCAGTGATTCTCAGCATGGGGGTCTCTTCTGTGCCCACTACACCAGGTATGGAGTCATTCCTCCCACCACTGATAGCCTATGTAGGGAAGTTTCACATCTGGTCCCTCTTCTATGTGGGGATCCACCCCGCTCCCTCTTAGCAGCTGGTGAGGGTCCTCCTAACCTCATCAACCAGAGGGAAGAAGGTTAGCCTCACTCCACCCACACCCAGCATGGAGGTCCTACCTGTATTCAGATAACTCAATACAAGGACCCTCCCCATACTGAGGCCACTAGGGGAAACAAACATGGAGGTCCTCCCCATGCTTCAACTAGTTTTAACGGAGGCCTTTCCCACTCCAACGCTACCCATGGAGGTCCTCTCCATGTCCCTTTTGACATCTTTCTTGGTGCTCCTAAAACCCCGGCTTTCTCAGGTGGGAACTCTCTCTGCCCCAGCACCAGTGCGGCCAAAGGAACCCGTGTCAGAAATCTGCCCTGTCCTGAGGAGCCACCTAGGGGCAGGAAGGTGGGTCTTCTCCACCATAAGAGGAATTTGGGAAAGATCCATATAGATATCAAACTGGTCCGCTTTTTATACACTGAAGTAGAGTACGATTCTGCGCAGGAACCCTCATCCTGCTCAGCCGAGTCAAGGGCTAGGGCAGGGACAAGGTGTATCATCCTAGTACTCCTGGAATGTGATGTCTATTAGCTTACCTCCTCCCTCCGCATTTATATCCAAGAGGATGAAAATTTGGTGACTCCGTAGGTTACGGTCGCGCAATCACCACCATCATCACTGGAAGTGCTCTCTACCTCTACAAGAGATCACAGAGAGCTATTCTGGGGACCAATGGCAGGCGAGCAGCATCGCGGCCTATCACCAGTATCCCTGAACCCTGAAATAGGAACAATGGTTTTTATCCCATCTTATCACAATGTAGCGTCTAGGTCGCTACACTCTTCGGAGGACAGCTCGAGAATAGGTGGCCAGTCATCCCGTTTGTTGTACTCTCCACCGGCCAGCCTTCTATCCCAACGGTCTACCTTGGTACTACTACCAGTTCCTCAGCCACCCCCATTTGATGATTGGGGTAATGAAGGGCCAGAACCTGAATCTAAGCCGAGGATCTTTTGGAAAATTCTCACAGTGGACCACTTCCCTGAGAAGTTCTGGATCGTGGCAGTGCCGAATTTTTGTGTGCCGGAATCCCTCACCCTAGAGGAAGTTGAGTGTTTTTTTCACACCCTTTGGGCAACGCATTTCAGTTGCTGTCATCAGTGAGTGGTTTATCCCAGGAGCCAAGAAAATTTCGAAGACATCAGTGAGAAATGTTTTCTAGTAGATCTGGTTGCACTCCCTGTGGCCCAGCGCCCTGAGTCACTAGGTCGTCGTACGACCCTCCAACAATAATGCATTCAGAGTATCAAGGTACTCCACAAAATTATCAAGGAAGCTACCCCCCCCCCCACATGAAAATCCGTGGTTGGGTGCAGTATGTTTCCCTCCTCTTCAGTCCTATCTGGCGGTAGCCCGACCTGCTAGGCGATATCGAAGATATGCCCCCAGGAAGGGTCGTGTTCAACATGGCCAACATAGTGGACAAGGAGGATGAGGTGGAGCTTCTCGATGGGGAATTACCCCCCGAGGGCGTTCCACCATATTTGGATCCATCGGGAAGGGTTACGCTCCAATAGAGGAACCTACTAGGCCTCCCTGCACCCACTGAGGCATTGGTACTTAGCCAGAATCCCGGTAAAGGCAAAGAGCTGGTCATAATTTTCCAACACACTGCCCTGTCCGCCATAGTGTAGAAGATGGAGGAGGACCCCAAGAAGTCCACGTTGCGCCAAAAACTCACTGAGCAGAAGAAGTTGGTCGATGAACCCTTTTCTAAATGTGTTGTAGAGCGATGACCTGAATACGGCAATCCTAGGCCAGTATAGTATGGGCAGGAATAACTTCCCCTCGGCAAGCTGCCCCCAGTCAACCCTGATCATGCTACCCCCACAGACAGAGTTGAGGCTGGAGCTCATGGAAAGAGGGCAAGATATGTCTCTCCAAACCCACTTGAATGGCGCGGAAATCCAAGGAATCCATCCCGGGCTCCCCTAGCCACCCCGCAAGTCACTCCACCAGCCACTCTATGAGTCGCTGGGCTTGTTTACCGCATTGAAGAACCCGGAAACACACTTGTGGTTAGGGATCCCCATCAAGATACGGACCCCCGCCCAGATAATCCAATGGAGGCACTCATTTCCTGCCTTGAAGCGTTGGAAACATGACAGGTGGCAATCCCACCTGATGGCAATCCATATCTGGCATGGGTGGATGATATGTAATTACCTCCGGATTTCGAGAATCCCACCTTATCCCCCTTTAGTGGGATGGGGGACCCACCGCAGCACCTTTCCCACTTCAACTCAAGGTGTGGGCCCATGTTAGGGACTCTAGTGCCGCAGGAGGCTGCCAAGCTCCACTGTTTTGTTCAGACATTGGAGGGGCCAGCATTTTTCTATTACATCCAGCTCCCTATCGGATCCATAACCAGATGGGAGGACCTTCGCAGGCAATTCCTCTACCAGTTCAGCTCTACCACCCAAAAAACGAGCATCGCAGACCTCTTCAAGTGCGAGAAAAGGTCTGATGAGCGATTCATGGACTTTATCACCCAGTGGAAGGGGCTCACATACTCCCTTGACATGCCACTGACTCAGGAGCAATTACTAATGATGTGTGTAGGAAATGTTAGGATGGAACTGGTTCCCTCTATGATCACCTAGAACTACCCTAGAGGATTCTGAGACTTCTCTGATAAGGCCCAGTGCCTAGAGGAATCCCTGCAGCAAGCCAGCCAGGCACGTCTGTTTCCCCCTGTAATTCCAACAAGGAGGGTTTCCAGAGCCGAGCCTACCATGGTGGCCCAAATAGAAGCCCCCAGGCAACTAGAATTGTTACCAGTGGCACCAGCCCTGCAGCCTCGCAGAGGCCCTCCACCTCAGGCGCAGCCTTCGGCTCAGCAGCGTCTTCCTTATAATCAGTAATTACCCCCACGGAATGCACCGCCACCTCCCAGGTGAGACAACCAGGATCCATATCCTTGATAGGAACATCCATCTCCTCATCAGTTCTAGGATCTAAGATACCCCTTCCCGAACTGAAGGAACTGGACCTATTCGTTCAATGAGAATCAGGTCCCTGGTTACTTCCATAGTGCCTTAGAGCAGGGGATTGTACACTTGTCTAAGTGCATAAGGCCGGAAGAGTCGAATCTCACTGATTTCCCCAACTATTTCCCCTATCATCGGATTCTGGGGCACACCCTCAAGCAGTGATATGTGTTCAAATATTGGCTTCAAGACCAGGTCGATAACAGCATAGTCAGGCTGGCCCTGGCCCTCGTATAAGTGGCATACATCGTTGTAAGGCCAAACAGCAGTAGCGACAGTGAAGGTGATGGCAGTAGGTTTCTAACCGCGACTCCTAGAAGTATGATGACTGGATGGCTCTCAAAACGGTTTCTCATTCCCATGGTATCATTCACGCATGCTTGAATCAGTTGGAGCCTTCGGAAGTTATGACCACTACTTCAGCATCATCATCTTAGTCGGCCTCTTCCAAGAAGAGCAAGCATCGGCGGCGCAAGGGAAAGAAACGTGCCCCGCCAATGCCATCGTCGTCCCGCACTCTCAGAGAATTTATGCCTCATAAGATGGGGATTCCCCCCAGAATCTTCCCAGTAGCGGATGACTCTTTAAGTGACAGTCCAAGGTATGCGTCGGTTAATACCGTGGAGTTGGTAAACCCCTATATGAATCCCAATGATGGGGAGCGCCAGGCGAACCGCCCCAACATGCCCAGCCAACGCCAACTTCGGTGGAGTCGCGGCCACATGGGCCATCGGGGAACTTCAGTTGGAACCTCTAGCCAGACCGTACATGCCACTAAGACCAGGAAACAGGCCCAACACAGAGCTCGGTATGCTCCACCTTTTTTTCTGGTGTCGTCGGGTCCGCCTCCACCACTGTTTGTGCTACTGGATCAGGCAGAGCTACCTCAACCACGTCACTACTAGACTCTCCCTGCTACAGGATGATCTTAGTCATCTGAAACTCATCCGGCTTCTACTCTTTGGGCTTTGACTAGTGAGCAGCGGGATATACCCAGCACCAGTCAGCCGTTGGTCCGGCCAGCAGGGCCCGCCATGCCTCCTACCACAGAGCAGCTTCCTGCAAGCAGAAGTTTTTTGCCTAGCATAGAATTATGATGTTATCAAGCACCTCGTCGGCATCCCAGCGAGTGTTTCCATCCTTGAATCCCTTCTCTTGTTTCTAGATATGTGTCATTCCCTCGCTGAGGCTTTGAGAATCCCCCTCCAGTTTGAGATGGAGGTAGCAGCTGCAGAAGCTTTTCATGATGAAACGGTCAAGAAAGCTAAATTTCAGGCCATCATTTCATTCTATGGAGAAGATTAAGGCTCCCCCATACAGGGGCACATCCACCCATTGTACATCACCGTCCAATTTAACAGCGTGGAGGTTCATCATTGTCTCGTTGACATCGGCTCTGGGATCAACCTTATCCCGACGCGGACACTACGAAAGTTGGGGTTATTCAAGGATGACCTGACTCCCTCTAATTTAAGGATCCAGGGATACAAAAGGACAGAGAAAACCCCAGTTGGTATGTTCCTCTTGAACACCCAGTTCGGTGGCCTAATTTCCAGCATTGAGTTTATGGTTGTCTCCCAGGACACCGCGTACAATGCATTGATGGGCAGACCATGGCTCCACCTATACGCGGAAGTCCCCTTGTCGTATCACTAGTGCCTCAAGTATTCCCTCAATGGTCGAGATGGTGTACTTCAAAGCGATGCATCTCATTTCGCCTCTTGTGAATCCCGCTACCTGGATGTCGAATATTACTAGAGAAAGGATAAGCAGATTCAGGCCAGTGAGGTCGAACTCATACCGGTTGCAATTAACCCCTGGGAAGGTCTGTATGATGCCTATGTATTTCCGATCCATCGATTGGAGGCCACAACCCCCGATATGGGGAAATGTTTTGTTGTCTTTGGTACAAGAGGGAAGAATATTCTCAAGTCCAAGTGACGGCAGGAAATCACTTCGTACTCCTACACAAACCAGGCTCAGGTGATCCTGGAGCCTCCTACCCCCATACAATATCGGGATGTCTACCCCATGGAAACATTAGTACATTATACATGTCTATTTCATTGGGCTGGGATTAACCGGCTCAAGACGACGCGCCACTATTGCTTTGATATCATCAAGAATGGCCCCTTGGGCTGAAGACCAGATGGGATCGGGTCGACTGCCTTCATTGCGATGGTTTTAGCAGCACGTGAGTATCCCAATATGTTGTACACCACTATCCAGGCCGGTACCAGCCTACCGTCAGGATCCACCGACCCAGAGGAAGCTTCTATCACTGAGAATCCATCCTCCACAAGCAAAGAATAGGATCTAGAGGATTCACCCCCTGCCTTTGAAGAAGGCGTTTCTGCCATGGTCGATGAAATGGTATGGGTGAACCTTGGTAGTGAGATAGATCTGAGACCCACATTGATCAGTGCCACCATGTCCCTCGAAGAGCAGCAAAAGTACATGGAATTCCTTAAACATCACCATGATGTGTTTTCCTAGAGTTACGATGAGATGTCAGGACTAGATCCTCATGTAGTCATCCACCACCTCGATCTCCCTACAAACCATCGCGGGTCCAAGTAGCCTCCCAGGAAGATTCAACCTTCTCACGGTGGAATGGTTGAGGCTGAAGTTGACAAGATCATCATAGACAACTTCGTCAAGGAGGTCCAATACCCAAAGTTCCTAGCCAATAGTGTCCCAGTCGGGAAGAAGAACGGACAGATCAGAGTCTGCATCGACTTCTGAGATCTCAACCGTCGATGTCTGAATGATGACTTTCCCCTTCCGGTGATAGAATTGTTGATCGACGCTACAGGTGGGTTCCAATCCCTCTCCTTCATGGATGGTTATTTTGGATACAACCAGATCCGAAAGTCCCCCGAGGACGAAGAGTCCACAGCTTTCATGGTACCCCAAGGTACTTTCTGTTACCAGGTTATTCCCTTCATCCTGAAGAATGAAGGTGCCACCTATCAGTGGGTCAGGCACCGCATATTCAAGCCAATCCTCGGGACATTTGTGGAATTTTATGTGGATGATCTGGTGGTCAAATCTCACTAGTACCAAGACCATATCAAGGACCTTGAGAAAGTGTTCGGTTTACTCCGTTCCCACCACCTGAAGATAAAAACATTGAAGTGTGCCTTCGGGGTCACCTCTGGGAATTTCCTTGGCTTTTTTGTCAGATACCAGGGCATCGAGGTTGACCCAGAGAAGATCAAGGTCATCAGCCATATCCCCCCCCCCACAAGAAATATTTGGGGGCTTTGAGGTTCCCAAGCCCACTTAGCCTACATACACAGATTCATTGCAAATCTGGACAGCAAGTGTAAGCCCATTTCTTGGCTCATGAAGAAAGTCTCCGCCTATGAATGGTATAAAGAGTTCCAGACCGCATTCAAGGAAATCAAGCATTACCTGCTCCAACCTCCGGTCCTGATGCCACCCATCTCCGGGAAACCACTAATTCTGTATGTGACTTCCCTGGAACGATCTATTGTCGCCCTTCTCACCCATAAGAACAATGAAGGGATAGAGAACAGTCTCTACTAACTCAGCCTTATGCTCATAGATACGGAGACCAGATAATCCCCCATCAAAAATAGATACCTTACGCTGGTATTTTCAGTGAAGAAGTTGCGACATTTCCTGCAGCACCATGAGGTATATCCAGTGTCTTAGGTAGACCCGCTGAAGTACATTCTGAACCACCCCATGTTGACCGGCCGTCTAGAACGGTGGGCAGTAATCCTATAGCAGTTCGACATTAGGTTTGTGCCTCAGAATGTTATCAAGGGACAAACATTGGTAGATTTTATAGCTTCCCATCCAACCCCCGCGGACTAGTCCCTGGACCTGGATTTTCCCGACGAGGCAATCCTCTCAGTAGATCCTACCATCCCATGTTAGCAGATGAACTTCGATGGTGCCTCCCAGAGCCCCACCGGTACGAGACTCAATGATCCAAGTCACAATAGAGTAGGCCTGGGTATTGTCTTTATTACCCTAGTGCAAGTCGTTCTGCCGTATTCATTTCTATTTTCGGAAGGCTGCACCAACAATGAGGCAGAGTATCAGGCCCTCATTATTGTCCTCGAGCTGGCCCTCAAGATTGATGTGCCCCATTTGCATGTGAAAGAGGATTTTGAACTGGTCATCAAGAAAATCAATGGTGGCTACATCGTCATAAAACCAGAGCTCGTACCATTTTTGGAGTGCACCCTCCAGCTAACGGCCCAGTTTCCATCTCGGCCGGAAGTTACTCATGTCCCTCGATCTTAGAATGGTCAAGTCGATGCCCAGGCCAGCCTGGCTGCATCACTTTCAGAACTTGAGTAAGATGATCTGATCATACACATGGCACATCGGAGAGTCATTGTTCCTGTCACCCCAGAGGACGACGATGGCCTACGAGTAAGCCATCTTACCACCGAAGCCTCCACATCAGGACCCCCAAGTTCCTTAGATGTAGTGGTTGAAGAAACCCCTGACTGGAGAGACCACTTTGTCAAGTATCTAAAAAATGGTAACCTCCCAGATGATCGGGCTGAGCACGAGCGAATCCGACGCTGCCCGCTGCAGTTCACCCTCTAGAGTGGTCCTAGTCTTGAGCAGATCCTCTACAAGAGCAGGTTTGATGGTGTTCTCCTCCATTGCATCCAAGGAGTCGATATTTATCAGGTCATGCAGGAGGTTCACGATGGTTCCTGTGGGGCTCACCAGACTGGGCCGAATCTGTCCCACTAGATCCATAGATTGGGATATTTTTGGACCTCCATGATCCATGACTACATCAAGTTCTCCAAGAGATGTCACGCATGCCAAATTCATGCTAACTTCATGAATCGGCTGCCAGAACCTCTCCACTCCACCAAGTACTCTTGGTTGTTTGCAGTGTGTGGACTCGATGTCGTGGGGCCATATCCACCAGTGATAGCTCGCCAATGCAGTTTCATCCTGACTGCCACGGATTTCTTTTCCAAGTGGGAAGAAGAAGTTCCTCTCAAGGAGTTCAAGACCCGTTCTATCATTGACTTCGTGAGCTCCAACATCATCCACCAGTTTGGAGTTCCTCACATTATCCTCATCGATAATGGCACCAACTTCTGAGAAGTCAATCTAAAGAAATTGTACGCCAAGTACAACATCTATTCGAACCATACCTCCCGCTATCACGTGTAGAAAAATGGGAAAATCGAGGTGTTCAACAAAACCCTCTCTAAAATTTTGCAGAAAATTGTTGGTAAGAATAAGAAGAGTTAGTCGAACAAGATCCCCAACACCCTCTGGGCTTATCGGACGACGACTCGTAATTCCACCCAGGTGAACCTGTATTCCCTGGTGTACGGAGCTGAGGTCGTCCTGTCCATCGAGATCCAGCTGCCTTCGTTATGTACAGTGTTCTATGACCAGCAGGCGCCAGATAAGGTAGTCGAAATTCATATGGCTGAATTAGAAGCACTTGACGAGAATAGGCTTTGTGCCCTACACAATATGAAAAAGCATCAGAATAAGATAGCTAGAGCCTTCAACAAGAAGGTTCGCCTCCGCTCTTTCCTGCAAGGTGACTTGGTATTGGCCCTCCAGGCACCAATGATCCCTGGCAGGAAACCACCAAAGTTGGAGCCCAAATGGGAAGGACCTTACATAATTCACAGGGTCTATACCAATGGAGAATAATCTCTGGTGACCATGGATGGTGAGCATATAACTCCTCGCACCAATGCCAAGTTTCTCAGGCAATACTTTTCCTGATCCAGCAGGTCCGGCATGACCCTAAACTTTCTGGTCCTGCACGACCTTAAACTGTCCGGTTCAGCAAGACCTTAAACTGTTCAGTCCTACATGACTATAAACTGTGCATCATCTCTCAAGATGTTAAACTGCTCCCTTAGAACTACGTATGGCTTGATTCCCAACCGCATGGGATACACAGGAACACTCAAGCGTTTCGTCTGGAGCCCATCCCCAACTATTCTCTTTGAATATCCCCAAGGGTATAGTTCTCTCAGAGGATCCTTGCATGATATGGTGTAGGATTCTTTAGCCCAACTCATGCTAGGATTATAATGGTCACACCATGTTCCCTCTCCCCACTCTTCTATCCTCCTAGGTCCTCACCGCATGACGTTAAACTGCATGTCCTTCAAGAACTATGTACAGCTTGATTCCCAACCTCATGGGATACATAGGAACGCCCATACATTTCATCTATTGGCCTAGCCCAAACACTAGAATATTCCCCTCAGGTAAATACATATGGTGTGGTGCAGGTTCTTCCCTCAAGACACGTCAACCTCATCTCGATTCTGCCATACATCCCACTCCCCAGAGGTGTCCGCCTCTTTCACCACCCGGCTTGATTTTGAAATGTATGGGTATAGCTATGCTTCACCCACTCCTTTGATTGGGACTCCATCATTCTTCTCATCCGGAAGGGCCCCCGAATAGCAAGGATGCCAGGCCCAAGGGCTCTCCTACCATTTCTGGCCAACGCCCTCGAGGATGTTGAGCAACAAATTGATACAAGTCCCACGTTGTGAATATGGTCAGTGGTCGATGCCCATTTGTTGTTCCCATTCTAGGTCACTATAAGGACACTGTGTTTCAAACATTGTAACGCCCCGACCCTAGTTACCCAGAGTTAGTGCATTATTACATAACATTGGCATGATCACAAGAAAGATCAAATCTCGAAAGACCGATTGGTTTAGTAGCCTTGGAAACACTAGATATATTCATAAAGTTTTACATTACATCATAAAGTGAAAAAATACTACAACAACATAGTCTCCATATTCCACACTCATATCCCCACATAAAATCCCTGCAGGTCATTCATAACTTACTTCTTCACATCCTGGGAAAAATAAAACATAGAAAAGGGGTGAGCTCAAATGACCAGTAAGGATGACAATATAGCGGAACTTTCAAAAATAAGCATAAACACTTAAGGCAATGCATTACTAAAACAAAAGCCTTTTAAACTTGAACTTCAACATAGTATGGAAAAAGTAAAATGAAATAATGCCATTTACTTATTCAAATGGTTATTCTACTAATCGAATAATCACATGAAATATCAATAACCACTTTCATAATGTTGGAATGCATAATGCCAGACTATCATAACCACATAGCCAAGGCCTCGTGCCAAGACTACAAATAAGATTTTGCCAAGGCCTTGTGCCAAGACACTAGTTTGTCTCATGAGACCTATCGATGCATCGAGGAGCTATAGCGGGCTCCACCTGTCACATATTAAGTCCAATGGATTCCCATATGAAAAGGTTTAAACATAACATAAACCATCGTATTAAAACTAGCATACGAAATGTCAATACTTTCACCATAAACCATGAATGGTATAAAAATAGCACATCCACAGTCAAACATATCACAAAACCTTCAATAAAATATAGAATTTTTGTATCATAATAAATCAACTTCAAATAAGCGTAAAATCCATCAAAGGATGTTGACATAGATGAAATCAAAACTCTTTTTAGAGAAATATCTCTTTCTATTTTGAAATCATTTAAGTGTCATATATTTATAAAATAAAACATTTTCTTTGAAAATATTCTTATAAGCTTGTAAGGGAAGCTTTGACGATTTTATAACGGCGGAAAATAGCCGCCCCTGCTGTATAAGTTAAAAAAACATTCTTACCTTAATTTTGTCGAAAAGGTTAAAAAGCACATTATTTGGAAAACAACGTAAAGATTCCTTTATAAACCTCTTATAAAAAGTCAAACAAGGGTATAAATGAATTTAACCCATATTCTTGTAAATAGTAAAAATGTTTTGAAATACATTTTTAAGAAACATGGATGTGGGTGATAAAGAGATCCCAGTAGATTATTACATATAAACAACCTCGGATAATGAAGAGATTGTGAAATAACCCTTACCTTGTACTTTTCCTTGGTTGGGGTAGCTTAACCTCCTATATAATAGTGAAATAATTGTTATTAAATTATACAATAATCATATGCATTCATATGATATCATATATGATCTTTTAACATTGCTTTGTTAATAATATCTTAGTATTATCGTTGTTTCGGGTGTTAACTTACTCGTTTTCTTTTATATGTTTTGTTATGTAAGCCATGTTTGTAAAGGATAGGTTGTATATTATTCATATCCAGAATTATATCAAGTCCTTAAACCTCATTTTTAAATCATCAAATGATAATTATACTTGAATGGATACGATGGAGAATGAATCTCATCGCATTCGTGGAGACGGTAGTCCGTATGTACGCACGAGCGACAATATCATTATTTTGATATTAAAATAATATATAAATGGATGGTATATAATATATAAAGAATCATTAACATGTTATATTTATTATTTACATGAGTTACATATCATTATTATACCCATCCAAATAATAATATATTGAATACCAATTACACCACGACGTGGAGACGGTAAGACGTACGTACGCACGTATGGTGACATGTTATTCAAAGGGTGGATAGAATGCTGAATATGGTTGTACCATATTTATAATAACATCACAGTATATATATGATACTGGAGTTATTATTTTAGAATGGTAACAACAAAGGAAGAAGAAGTGGAAGAAGAAAGGAACTTGGAAAAGGGTGGTGAAATCATTACCTCTTCTTTGGTTTCTTCCTTTTGATTTGATCAAAAGGGATCATTAGGTTGGCTTTCTGATCAAAATAAGGCCTCTAGTTTGTAGTGAGGGAAGTTGGGAGAGTATTGGGGTAGAGTTTGGCCGAACCAAAAGGCTTTGAAGGTGTGAAGAAATGAGAAGGAGGAGTGCCCTTTTATAAGAGGGGTGAGGGGCACCTTTGGAAAAGCTAGAAATATTAGTTTATAATAAATTCATATTCGGTTTATAATGCCTCCAAAGTTTATTATTTAAATTTTAAGGTGGGGATGGGTCAAAAACAACTCAACCAATATAATTTATACAGTTTTGGGTACTTATATTAACCTTATCTTTAAGTATTAACTCTAAGTTAATTAGTTTCACTTTTACAATGTCTCTTTGTATTTTTATATAATATGGTTAATAAACTTACTATATACATCCAAGAGACCCCCAAGAGGTCCATTAATGATTAACCTATAATGATATAAGTATCTTGGCCGAACCTTAGATTTTTAGGGATTTAATATCAATTTATAATATAATATTTCTTTTAAGAACTCTTTGATGTCAATTTTGACACTATTCAATAGTTGATTTTTGTGAAACTCATAACAGATTTATTACTTCGCACAAAGTCAATTGAATCACTCCTAATATATCATATTATCCTAGAAAATTATTTTAATTCATTAAAAGTTTCATATTATATTTATTTGGGTATTTATAATATCAATTATTTTAACTTTTCACTATTATAGTAATTACTGCATCATCATTGTGTCATAAATAAATTAAATTATTTAATGTCTAAAAATTATAAATAAAATATAATTATGTAGGAAATCGTTTTATCTTTCTAAGTAATATTTATAATTTAAAATCCAACATATATAACCCTATGTAAAAATTGTTTTTCTAAAAGATATATGCTTGTGTCATTTTTGTATTCATTTTAACTTAATTAAAATAAAGTGTCCCTATCACCTACAAGTGGCACCATGGGGTCCCAAAATCGACCCAAAGATGCCTATGGTCGAACATATATCAACCAATAAGGCTAGGACACGTTTTAGGGTAATTTAGTATTATTATAATATTATTTTTTTAACCCTTATTTACCGGATTTACCCTTAACCATGGTAAATAAAATATTTACCACAGTAATTATTCAAAATGTCTAAAAATAAAAGTTACCTATTTACACAATTTGAACATCCTGATTCCAAATATGGAATCCATTTTTCTAAATTTAAAACACAGAAGTGGCAGAAATTAATTTAAAATTAATTCCCGCTGTCAAAACAAAAAGCGTGTTTTTAAGAGATAATAACTATCAAAAGATTGACACTTGTTTATATTCGGTTTAATTGTAAAATTATGTCCAATGACCAAAATTATATTAAATGGTAAAAATATATTCAAAATATACTTTAAAACCACTCAAATTCATAATTTATCACTATTAATTATTTTGATTAAAAAAGTTGTTTTTAATTAAAATTTAGTAATTTTCACTATTCATCAAAATATTAAAGTTATCTGAAAAGTACCAAAAATTCACCTTAGGCTAAATTAGATATTCCGAATCCAAAAATGAAGTCCATTTTGAAATATAAAATATATATAATTTCAAAAAAGTAGGTATTACTATTCATAACGGCTAGTTTGATTGGTTATGGTGTGTTAGAACTTGGTGTTGCGTACAACACAAGCTATCACATTATTCAAAGAGAAGCGTACCGTAGAAGCTTGGGGTGTTAAATTCTCCCCTCCTTCAAATAATTTCGTCCTCAAAATTTCTAGAATACTTATCACATGAAAAGACTCGGGTGGTTCTTCACCATAAGTTCCTCGGGTTCCCATGTTGCCTCTTCCATCTTGTGGTTTCTCCACAAGACTTTTACCAGACGCGTCGTATAGTTTCTCAGTACTTGTTCTCTCGTATCAAGAATCCTGACGGACTCTTCTCAATAATATAGATCGGGTTCCAGTTCTAATTCTTCATAGGTGAGTACATGCGTTGGGTCAGGCATGTATTTCCTCAACAGAGATACGTGGAACACATCGTGAACTTTGGAGAGACTTGGCAGCATTGCCAATCGGTAAGCTACAGCCCCAATTCGTTCTAGAATTTCGAAAGGTCCGATGTACCTGGGACTCAATTTACCTTTCTTACCAAAACGTATGACTCCCTTCCATGGAGATACCTTCAGGAAAACATGATCACCGACTTGAAATTCTAAATCCTTCCTTCGATTATCGGCATAGCTCTTCTGCCTACTTTGAGCTGCTTTGATGTGATTTTGGATTACCTTCACCTTTTCCATCATTTCCTCCACCAGTTCTGGGCCTACAAGTTTTCTTTCACCAACGTCATCCCAACAGGTTGGTGTACGACATCTCTTTCCATATAACGCTTCATATGGTGCCATCTGAATACTCGAATGGAAGCTATTGTTATAGGAAAATTCTACAAGAGGTAAATATTGATCCCACATACCCTGAAAGTCAAGTGAGAAAGATCTCAACATGTCTTCTAAGGTTTTAATAGTCCATTCTGATTGTCCATCTATCTGAGGGTGGTAAGCAGTGCTCAAATGAAGTTCAGTATCCAGGGATTTCTGAAGACTTTTCCAAAATCTTGAAGTAAAACGGGGATCACGATCAGAAACAATCGATAGGGGTACTCCATAAAGTCTCACAACTTCATTAATATATAGTCTTGCTAGACGTTACAGGGGTAGATCTTCTATTATAGTAAGAAAATGTGCTGACTTGGTAAGATGATCAACAATAACCAATATTGCATCGTTCCTTCTAGGAGTCTTTGGTAGCCCCATGACAAAGTCCATCGTAATATTGTCCCATTTCCACTCCGGTATGGGAAGAGGTTGCATGACTCCTCCAGGCTGTTGCCTTCCAGATTTCACTTGCTGACAAACCATACATCTTGATACAAAATCAGCAATCTCCCTCTTCATGTTGTTCCACCAAAAATGTTCCTTCAAATCTCTATACATTTTGGTGCTCCCAGGGTGTATAGAGAAATTGAAACTATGAGCATCATCCAGCAATTCCCTTTTTAGATCAGGTATATCGGGAACACAAAGTCTCTTCCCGAATTTCAAAATTCCATGTTCATACACAAAGTCTCTCAATCTCCCATCATTCACAGCTTTAATCTTCTTTTGAAATTCTTCATCATCGGTCTGAGAACTCTTAATCCTTTCTAGTAAATATGGTTTGGAAACAATTTGAAAAAACATTGATTTTTCACCTTCCCTGGTTATTCCCATGTCCATCTTCACTAGATCCATGAAAATTGGATCCCTTTCAATTCTCATATTATTCAAAACTCCATGGTATTTTCTACTCAAAGCATCTTCCACCTTGTTTGCTTTCCCCGGGTGGTAGTGTATCGTGCAATCATAATCCTTGAGTAATTCAAGCCATCTCCTTTGCCTCATGTTGAGTTCTTTTTGTGAGAAAATATACTTCAAACTCTTGTGATCAGTATAAATCTCACATTTTTCACCATAGAGGTAGTGCCTCCATATCTTCAAAGCAAAGATCATAGCTGCTAACTCGAGATCATGATTAGGATAGTTTTGTTCATGAATTTTCAACTGTCGTCATGCATAGGCAATAACTCTATCATTCTGCATAAGGACACAACCAAGTCCTTTCTTTGATGCATCACTATAAATAACGAACCCATCATTCCCCGATGGTAGAGTCAATATAGGAGCATTGACTAATCTTCTCTTTAGTTCTTCGAAACATTCTTCACACTCTTTTGTCCAAACAAATTTAACTCCTTTACGTGTGAGCTTCGTTAATGGGTTAGCCAATCGGGCAAAATTTTGGACGAAACGTCGATAATAACCTGCCAAACCAATAAAACTACGTACCTCAGTTATAATCGTAGGTGCTGGCCATTATTGGATCACCTTGTTCTTAGAAGGATCAATAGATATTCCATATTTAGAGACAATATGGCCAAGAAAAGAAATCTCATGAAGCCATAATTCACACTTGCTAAACTTCCCATATAATTCATGTCTTCTCAGATTCTTCAGGATAATGCGCAAGTGATTTTCATGATCTTCGTAGCTTTTGGAGTATACCAAGATATCATCAATAAATACCACCACAAATTCATTGAGATAATCCTTGAAAACTCTATTCATCAGATCCATGAATACAGAGGGTGCATTAGTCAATCCAAAAGGCATTACAGTAAACTCGTAATGCCCATACCTAGTTCGAAATGCTGTCTTCGGAATGTCTTCCTTCTTCACACACAACTGATGGTATCCAGAACGAAGGTCAATCTTTTAAAAGTATTGAACTCCATGAAATTGGTCAAATAAATCATCAATGTGAGGTAGGGGATACTTGTTCTTTATTGTTATAGGATTGATCTCCCTGTAGTCGATACATAACCTCATAGATCCGTCTTTCTTTTTAACAAAAAGAACAGGGGCACCCCATGGATAAACACTAGGGCGAATAAATCCCTTATTACTCAATTCATCTAGTTGTTTATTTAGTTCAACTAATTCTACAGTGGCCATTCTATAAGGGGTCTTTGATATAGGCCTTGATCCAGGAATTAAATCAATGGAAAACTCAACTTCTCGTTCTGGAGGATGTCCAGGTAAATCTTCCAGAAATACATCTACAAATTCTTTCACAACAGGTACATCCTCTATTTGAACATTCCTTTCCTCACCCACAGTCATTTCATTCTCTTCCTCCCAAATAATTGAATTTAGTTGAGCTACTGGGGGTGGATCTAAATAAGAATTAGGTGGTGACGATTCTTCTCTAAAGATAAGGTGTTCCTTATCATTATCATCAAGAATCGTAACCTCTTTCTTCTTATAATAAATCTTCGCATCATAGTCTGAAAGCCAGTCCATACCGAGGATTATATCAAACTCAATAATAGGTATGATGATGAGATCAGCAGATAAATAACATTTATGTGCTCTAATGGGGACTGATTCATAAAACTTTGTTGCAATGATACTTCCCTTAGGAGTTTTAACAGACAACTCCCTTGTTAAATCAAATTGAAAATATCTAATTTTCTTAGCAAACTGGGAAGATATGAAACAATGCGATGATCCAGAATCAAATAATGCATTTTCTAAACTTGAGGAAACCATTAAATTACCTGCCACCACGTCTTTCGGAGCTTCTACCTCAGCAGTAGTGATAGCATAAGCTTGGCCTTGATCCCTTGGCCTTTTCTGAGGTAAGTTCTCCTGATGCTTAGGACATTCATTTGCATAATGCCCCATCTCCCTGCAATTGTAGCACTAAATGTTGGTAGCTTCCTTCTTCCCCTTGCAATCACGAGCTTGGTGGCCTTTTTCACCACACTTGTAACAGACTCCTATTCCCTTCAAGCAAGTACTAGGGTGTTTCTTCCCGCATTTACCACAGGATGGATATTCAACCTTTCCCTTCTTCCCCTTATTTCCATTCCCAGATTGATCAGCAGGTCTCTTCTTATCTTTCTTTGCTTTAAAGTCATAAGACTTAGAGAATTCCTTTTCAGTCTTGATAGCACATGAGACAATGTCTTCGTATGACGAAAAGGATTGTGAGACTAATTCTTGATAGAGAAATGGTTTTAACCCATCAAAGAAACGATCAATATTACTTCTTGGGTTACGTATATAATCTCCAGCATACCTTGCTAACCTTGTAAAGTTAGCCTCATACTTTGTGACATTCTCATCCTCTTTTTGTCTCAGACTCAGAAATTGCCTTTCCATATCTGCTCAATGGTCGCGAGGAAAGTATTTTTCTAAAAATAGATCTTTGAACTCCCTCCATTCCATATTTGATACTTCATCATCTTCCTTCGTGTTTTGAATCAATGACCACCATTGATCAGCATCTCCAGTGAGGCGGTAAACTTCCATGATAATTTTTCCCTTTCACTACTCCCCAAAGCCTGAAATATTTTCTCTAGGGAATTTATCCATTTCTCAGCTACTAAGGGATTTTTACTCCCATTGAACGTTGGTGGTTGTTGCCTCATGAATCGATCTAACATTGATCCTCCACACTGTGGATCAGGGTGCTCCATACGGGTAAGGTTATTATTCATAACCTGAGTGAGTTGTCCCAGTATGGTGATTAGCTGATCGGCACCAGTTGCATCACCATCTCCACTATAATTATCCTGAGCAGAGGTAAATCCCTACATGGAGTGTGTTCATTGATACGGTTTCCATTTCTTCCACTAGGTGCCATTTCTAAACAATGGCATAAACTAGATCAGTTTATAAATCAAAATACATAATCCCATACTTATAAAACACTTAACATAAATTGAACTATTTTTGGATATAATCCATAATCATAAGAATGTTTTCTTTGAGGAAGTATATACTCATAAACCCTTCATAATGATTTGTAAAGAAAATTAGAGTTATCCTAAGCATATCCCCCGGGAGTGTCGTAACCAAGAGTGCAGCAAGGCCCGTTGTCGTGCACCAGTTCCCGTTCAAGTCTAGCTCAAAGAGGTGTTTTCGGGTTTTACCCCTAGGTACATCTGTGCCAGAGCCGCCTCTACCTACTCGTATCCATATAGGGATGTATTGCTTGAAAAACTCACAAAATCATTAAAATACCAAAATTCTTGGAAGTTCTTCTATACTAATCCTCAAATTTCATCTTAGGTCTACATGCTCTAATCAGAGTTTATCTAAATCTAGCTTCCAAGGTTTGTACTAAACTTCCTTTGATACCAACTATAACGCCCCGACCCTAGTTACCCAGAGTCAGTGCATTATTACATAACATTGGCATGATCACAAGAAAGATCAAATCTTGAAAGACCGATTGGTTTAGTAGCCTTGGAAACACTAGATATATTCATAAAGTTTTACATTACATCATAAAGTGAAAAACTACTACAACAACATAGTCTCCATATTCCACACTCATATCCCCACATAAAATCCCTGCAGGTCATTCATAACTTACTTCTTCACATCCTGGGAAAAATAAAACATAGAAAAGGGGTGAGCTCAAATGCCCAGTAAGGATAATAATATAGCGGAACTTTCAAAAATAAGCATAAACACTTAAGGCAATGCATTACTAAAACAAAAGCCTTTTAAACTTGAACTTCAACATAGTATGGAAAAAGTAAAATGAAATAATGACATTTACTTATTCACATGGATATTCTACTAATCGAATAATCACATGCAATATCAATAACCACTTTCATAATGTTGGAATGCATAATGCCAGACTATCATAACCACATAGCCAAGGCCTCGTGCCAAGAATACAAATAATATTTTGCCAAGGCCTTGTGCCAAGACACTAGTTTGTCTCATGAGACCTACCGATGCATCGAGGAGCTATAGCAGGCTCCACCCGTCACATATTAAGTCCAATGCATTCCCATATGAAAAGGTTTAAACATAACATAAACCATCGTATTAAAACTAGCATACAAAATGTCAATACTTTCACCATAAACCATGAATGGTATAAAAATATCACATCCACAGTCAAACATATCACAAAACCTTCAATACAATATAGAAGTTTTGTATCATAATAAATCAACTTCAAATAAGCGTAAAATCCATCAAAGGATGTTGACATAGATGAAATCAAAACTCTTTTTAGAGAAATATCTTTTTCTATTTTGAAATAATTTAAGAGTCATATATTTATAAAATAAAACATTTTCTTTGAAAATATTCTTATAAGCTTGTAAGGGAAGCTTTGAAGATTTTATAACGGCGGAAAATAGCCACCCCCGCCGTATAAGTTAAAAAAACATTCTTACCTTAATTTTGTCGAAAAGGTTAAAAAGCACCTTGTTTGGAAAACGACGGAAAGATTCCTTTATAAACCTCTTATAAAAAGTAAAACAAGCGTATAAATGAATTTAACCCATATTATTGTAAATATTAAAAATGTTTTGAAATACATTTTTAAGAAACATGGATGTGGATGATAAAGAGATCCCAGTATATTATTACGTACAAACAACCTCGGATAATGAAGAGATTGTGAAATAACCCTTACCTTGTACTTTTCCTTGGTTGGGGTAGGTTAACCTCCTGTATAATATTGAAATAATTGTTATTAAATTATACAAGAATCATATGCATTCATATGATATCATATATGATCTTTTAACATTGCTTTGTTAATAATATCTTAGTATTATCGTTGTTTCGGGTGTTAACTTACTCGTTTTCTTTTATATGTTTTGTTACATAAGCCATGTTTGTAAAGGATAGGTTGTATATTATTCATATCCAGAATGATATCAAGTCCTTAAACCTCATTTTTAAATCATCAAATGATAATTATACTTGAATGGATACGATGGAGAATGAATCTCATCGCATTCGTGGAGACGGTAGTCCGTACGTACGCACGAGCGACAATATCATTCTTTTGATATTAAAATAATATATAAATGGATGGTATATCATATATACAGAATCATTAACATGTTATATTTATTATTTACATGAGTTACACGTCATTATTATACCCATCCAAATAATAATATATTGAATAACAATTACACCAAGACGTGGAGACGGTAAGCCGTACGTACGCACGTATGGTGACATGTTATTCAAAGGGTGGATAGAATACTGAATATGGTTGTACCATATTTATAATAACATCACAGTATATATATGATACTGGAGTTATTATTTTATAATGGTAACAATAAAGGAAGAAGAAGCGGAAGAAGAAAGGAACTTGGAAAAGGGTGGTGAAATCATTACCTCTTCTTCGGTTTCTTCCTTTTGATTTGATCAAAAGGGATACTTTGGTTGGCTTTATGATCAAACTAAGGCCTCTAGGTTGTATTGAGGGAAGTTGGTAGAGTATTTGGGCAGATTTTGGCTGAACCAAAAGGCTTTTAAGGGGTGAAGAAATGATAAGGAGGAGTGCCCTTTTATAAGAGGGGTGAGGGGCACCTTTGGAAAATCTAGAAATATTAGTTTATAATAAATTCATATTCGGTTTATAATGGCTCCAAAGTTGATTATTTAAATTTTAAGGTGGGGATGGGTCGAAAACAACTCAACCAATATAATTTAGACAGGTTTGGGTACTTATATTAACCTTATATTTAAGTATTAACTCTAAGTTAATTAGTTTCATTTTTACAATGTCTCTTTGTATATTTATATAATATGGTTAATAAACTTACTATATACATCCAAGCGACCCCCAAGAGGTCCATTAATGATGAACCTATAATTATATAAGTATCTTTTCTGAACCTTAGATTTTTAGGAATTTAATATCAATTAATAATATAATATTTTTTTAAGAACTCTTTTATGTAAATTTTGACACTATTCAATAGTTGATTTTTTTGAAACTCATAATAGATTGATTACTTCGAACAAAGTCAATTGAATCAATCCTAATATATCATATTATCCTATAAAATTAGTTTAATTCATTAAAAGTTTCATATTATATTTATTTGTGTATTTATAATATCAATTATTTTAATTTTTCACTATTATAGTAATTACTGCATCATCATTGTGTCATAAATAAATTAAATTATTTAATGTATAAAAATTATAAATAAAATATCATTATGTAGTAAATCTTTTTATATTTCTAATGAATATTTATAATCTAAAATCCAACATATATAACCCTATGTAAAAAAATTTCTAAAAGATATATGCTTGTGTCATTTTTGTATTCATTTTAACTTAATTAAAATAAAGTGTCCCTACCACCTACAAGTGGCACCATGGGGTCCCAAAATCGACCCAAAGATGCCTATGGTCTAACATGTATCAACCAATAAGTCTAGGACACGTTTTAGGGTAATTTAGTATTATTATAATATTATTGTTTTAACCCGTGTTTACCGGATTTACCCTTAACCATGGTAAATAAAATATTTACCGCAGTAATTATTCAAAATGTCTAAAAATAAAAGTTACCTATTTACACAATTTGAACATCCTGATTCCAAATATGGAATCCATTTTTCTAAATTCAAAACACATAAGTGGTAGAAATTAATTTAAAATTAATTCCCGCTGTCAAAACAAAAAGCGTGTTTTTAAGAGATAATAACTATCAAAAGATTAACACTTGTTTATATTCGGTTTAATTGTAAAATTATGTCCAATGACCAACATTATATTAAATGGTAAAAATATATTCTAAATATACTTTAAAACCACTCAATTTCATAATTTATCACTATTAATTATTTTGATTAAAAAAGTTGTTTTTAATTAAAATTTAGTAATTTTCACTATTCATCAAAATATTAATGTTATCCGAAAAGTACCAAAATTTCAACTTAGGCTAAATTCGATATTCCGAATCCATAAATGAAGTCCATTTTGAAATATAAAATATATATAATTTCAAAAAGTATGTATTACTATTCATAACGGCTAGTTTGATTGGTTATGGTGTGTTAGAACTCGGTGTTGCGTACAACACACGCTATCACATTATTCAAAGAGAAGCGTACCGTAGAATCTTGGGGTGTTGCAAACATGGTCAGTAGTTATCCTTTGTAATTAGATCCACCCTAATATGTCCCAAACATTGAGTGTGGTGGTTCACTCTGCCCCATTTTATATCCAAGCGATGAACTCCCCACAGGCGATGCCAGCTACTGGACCCCTGTATGGCAGGAAGAGCTGAATTCAGGTCCTTGTTTCCCACACTGAGCACTAATCACATGGTCTTAGCATTTGTGATGAGGTGATTATCGCACAAGAGGTCGTATGGCTACCATTGGTCGAGAAGCTCAGCCTCAGGACCCTAGGCCTTTTGTGGCCCCTTGGCCCTTTCTGGCCCCTGGCCCAAGTTCTCGTTTAGGGTTGTACGGTGTGGTATGGGATTATTTCCTCATTCATGTCGGGTTACTCGCAGTTTCATACGCATCCCCGGATAATATACCTTATCATATCATTGTCCTCACTACAAGAAGTTAAACTACAAACTGGTTGGGCCTTTCTGACTGAGGCCCTACCTCAGGCCCCTAGTCTTTTCTGGCCCCTTGGCCTTCTCGGGCCCCAACCCAAGTTCTTACAAAAAATTGTATGGTGTGGTATAGGATTATTTCCACATTCACGTCGTGTTATTTTTCGTGTCGTACACCCCCCTCGTTAGGGTATCTTACCCCTATGTGTGATTCTAGAACTATGTATGGCTTGATTCCCATCCTCATGGGATACGTTGGACCACCTGAGCAGCTTGTATTCAGGTCCAGCCCCATCTTGGCCCCTTGGCCTGCATTCCCCCAGAGAGAGAAATGTATGGTGTGGTATGGGATTATGCTCTCACTCACATTGGGTGTTGTAATGATCATGCCATTTACCTCCTCCTCTTGAGAGTTTTCCATCCCCTTGTACTATCCTCGTCTTTTCAAATTGGTCGCTCTCAAGATGAGCCCCTAGGCCCTCTTCGGTGATTCACCAATGTGCCTAAGGTACTCTGGTTTAATACCTGGAATGTCGAACTCCACTCGAACATGCTTTCACCCATTTTTCAGGATTTGTGTCCTCCCTCATTAGGGCTTCCAACACCTTTCACATCCAATGGGATCCCCGAATGGCATGGATGCTCGGACCAAGGTCCCTCCTACCATTAAGGTCCAACATCCTCGAGGGTTTCAGACAACAAATTGATATAAGTCCCGCGTTGTGAATTTGTTCAGCGGTTGATGCTCATTTTTCCCCCATTTCAGGCTAACGCGATATGGATGTTGTGTTTCGAACACGGTCAATAGTCATCCTCCAATGTCACGCCAACCCCATTAATCCCGAAATTTCAGTTACATGATTCACACCCTTCTCTACCTCATCATGTTCAAGTAGAACTTCTAAATTATTGGTATTATCCCTCAGTGCGCATCCGCACGTTATGAGGGAAAATCCGTGATAGCGTAATCATCCGGGGGCCCACCGATTCCCCTTTTACATATATTTAACGTATTGAAAATACCTTATCCGCCCTTGTTTACTACACCCAGTTCGACTCACGTAGGCTTAGGGATTAGGTTAAGGTTCCCTTTTACTTGGGATAGTCCCTTCTCCATGGTCGGAGCTCTAAGACCATAAACTAAGATCTCTTTTAGAACTACATGTATCTTGATTCCCATCCTCGTAGGATACGTAGGAACACCCAGATGTCTCCTTTTTGGGTCCAGCTCAATTGGGAGCTAGTTTCTCCTACCCCTTACCCTCTTACCTCTATCTTGGCCCCTTGTCCTAAGGTTTATTTCACGGAATTGCGTACAGTGTGATATGGTATTATGTCCTCATTCGCGTCGGGTATGTTTTATTGTATCATGCACATTCCCCCTTTAGCCTCGTCTCTATTACATTTATGCTGCATGGTGTTAAAATGCACATCGGGTCCCATCACATGACCCTAAACTGTTACATTATCATCCTGGACGTACGATGAAAAACGGCCCTGCATCATGATGTCCTCACTCAAGGGGACACCTTATTTGGTATCGGTCACACGCCATACCATTTTTCAATGCCTGCATATGGCTTGATTATTGTGGCAATGTCGGGACTTTCTATCCTAGGCATGTTGCTTCAAAAAAATCATTCACCTTGAAGGACAAACAAGATACTTATAATACTGCTTATTTTGGTGCGAGGTCCACACCCGCACACCCCTTTTATCCATGGCACTGGTGCCTTACAGTCCCACCTCTTAGAACTATGTATATCTTGATTCTCATCCTCATGAGATACGTAGAAATGCCTGAGCGCTTCCCCCACGGGCCCAGCTTAACTCTCATTTCCGGTCCCTCGACCTAAAACCTTTCTGGAAAACATATGGTAATATGGGACTATGTCCTCATTCACTTCAGGTTTCATAATCACTTTACCATGTGTCCCCTACACTCCTTACTGATCCATGGTCCGAGCTCTATGATCATAAACTAAGACCACTCTGGATCCTTTCCACAAGATGTTAAACTACACGACATCTTCCAGAACTACGTATGGATTGATTCTCATCCTCATGGGATACATAGAGACACTTAGGCATTTCACCTTGGGTCTAGCCCCAGGAACCATAAATCCTATTCCTCCTCAATTTCTTCCCCCTGGCCTGACCCCTTGTGGGGAACCATGTAACTATAGCTTTGCCCTGAACAAGTTTGGGATGCCCCATGATGACATTGGGAAGTGACGGTCCCCTCACCAGAGATGTCCTGTCTAAAAGAAGGAATGATCCATGATCAAACCGATGTGCCAATCTAATGTGCTCCCACCACGGTGGCACAATTTCAAGTGTTAGATTCTGTTCGAACAAACCATCACTCCATAGTCCACCCTTTGCATGCCCCTTATTCGGACCCTCATCCTTTTTCATGTCTAAGGGAACCTCCTAACAGTATGGATGATCAGCCTATGGCTCGCCTATTGTCTTGGGCCAATGTTCTGGAAGACTAATGGATGACATTTTGAGTCGGGCCCCGTGTTTTGAACATGGTCATCGGTCGGCCCTCATTTTCTATCCCCATTCTAGGATAACACAATAAGGATGTTATGTTTTGAATGTGGTCAACATTTATTCTTTATTATCATGCCACCCCCACATTGTTCTGAATCCTAGGTACTGTGATTCACACCTTTTGTTCCCATATTTTCATATTGATTCTAGTTCCCTTGGCATTACCACGTTCGTGCGCAAGACCACACTAGGAAAACGGTAATTCGGCTATTCTGAGAGCTTCATTCTCTAGTATGGTCTCTCCCAATCCCCCCCTGGAAATTCGGGCTGGTTGTTCAACACTCAGATTCCCAAATCTTGGTTTGCACTCCAACATCTGAATGGGGGTGATAAGTTGGTCGTCCCTTGTTTCTCACATCGGGCCCGACCCACGTGAGCTTGGGGAATGATCACTGGACACTCCACGAATATAATGAGAATGTAATAAACCAATGTAACAATAGAACTCATGCATGCTATGTCATAAAACAATCAAATCATGAAAGTAAGTTTGAGGGTTTTCTAATCATTACAGTACCTGAGGGTTGTTTCTCCCCATGGATGGGTTAACCTCGTCAAGAGAGCATAGCAGCTCTACCACCCTCTGGCTGGTGGCGTCCAGGACTTGCTGCCACCTGTTCATCTCCCACTCCTCCTCAGCAATGACAGGGCTCAATTCATCGGCTGCAGTCTGGGCCCACTCTACGTCGATCTGGATGATGGTCATCTCTTTGGAAGCCCGCTTCACGCCCTCTTCAGCATCCGCTAGCTGGGCTTTCAGCCGTGAGATGAGCTCTGATTGTGCGCCAAGGGAAGCGTAATGCTCATCCACCCAGTACTGTAACCGTTGAACCTCATCTTCAGCCTCCTGTAGCCTCTTGATTTTTACCACTTTCCTCTGATGCCAACCCACACCGAGGCCATGGTCATACTCCTGAATCTTTTCCACCATAACATCTCGGACGAGCATGTGAAGATGCTGGGAATCCACTCCCCCAGCACATAGTTCACGTAGTCGCGAGCGAAGTCTGTCCATCTCATCTAACCATAGTTCTTGGGGGTGTCATTAATGAAGCGTGTGATCATCTTCCATGATTAGTGGTGGACTATCTTGTTATCCTCTTCATCAGAGGTCGTATTGTCCCAATCAGCACGATTGGCAGGCTCATATGCAGGGAATGCCCCCAAGAACTCTTCAGCCGGGTCCACAACTGGTGTTTGATCGGGCATGGTAGGGTTTGGACTATCTGATCGGTCCTCATCATCGGATCCTACCTCAATGATCTTGGGTTCATCCCCACTGATGGTCCCACCAGTGATCGAGAGTGTCACAGCTCGGTCGGTTTGGTGCTCCACCTCCACGATCAACAGCATTCCCCTGGGAAGGATGTTGTAAGAAGCCCCGACCAACCTCGACAAGGCAACCCATGCCATTTGAAGAACTTTACGCACCAAAAACAAAAAGTACATGGACGTCAGTAAATGTGGTTAGGGGATGATAGTCATAAAACTAGTAGAAGGGACTTACAGAGATTAAATCCCTGGTCTCGCTCTTGGGATAATGTCATCGAGAACTTGAAGCATGGCCCCCCATATATGGTCGGGAGGTCTGAAAACTCCGGAGGGGTTGCCTCAGTTGTCCTAGCCCCACTGGATGCAACAATAGATGTGGCGGTCAGCGTAGATCCTGAAGGTCCCGCATCTGCATCCATTGAAGGATGAGAACGAGTTTTGTATATAAGACTCTTTTACACAGTAAGAAGTCTAGAATGACCTCAAAGCAAGTCTCAGAGAAGAGGGTTTCAGATTTTTACCTCAAGGGACTATGTAAACTCTTCAAGATCCGAGTCTTGATCTCCAACTTCACCCTCCTCCAACAGCCTCCCTCTCCTTGCCTCATCTCCCCAGGAAGACTCTTCTAATTCTTCCAGTAGAATGAAGCACTCTCTCAAATCAGCGGCCGACAACTACGGGGGAGTAGTGAGATCAAGAAATACCTTAACTAGATTTGTCATTGGATGAGGAGAACCCCAAGAGTGCACGAAGTCCTCCAGCTTAGTCAGGTATTGTTCCCCTTCAGATTGGGACACTGCAAAGTCGGCCCTGATGGGGCCTATTCCCGGCAAGTCCATCTCGAAACGGTTCAGGTGATTCCACAATTCGGTGGGGCCAAAGTATTTTCTGTTGACTTCCCAGATGTCCCAGGCCTTCGAGAAGACAGTGCTCTTCGGCATGTCGATATGGCACAGCCACTTCCCCGGAGCCTGGGTGGGTATCCTACGGAATCCTTTCAGCGGAATCCCCTTTGGATAACTCAGCTCTTCTGGAATAGCCAGGTCGATTGCTGCTACCAGATCCGCTACCATTGCTTCCCCCTCAACTAGTGTGGTCCTCGCTGCCACAGCAGCCCCGCCACTGCAGGATGTCCTTACTGCCTTCTGGCCCCAACCCAGAGGTCGTGGAATCTCACCATCACTGACTCGAATGTTTGGATGCTTTAGCATCTCCCCCAGGTAGGTTGTCTCCCAACTCTGGGCATATTCCTTTACCAGCCCGAGGACGGTGGTCGGAGGAGGAAACTTGTTCTGTATTTTTTGATCTTCCCATGTGAACATGAGCCACATCTGCCTCATCATGCATGGGTGTTCTTTATAGTACACCTCAAGATATACATGTGGGGTTAGTTGCTATATACACCAGAATTTCCTTGCAAACCAGTGTGGGGTATACGTCTCGCAGAGGGGATCACGGTCCACCCTCGCTACCAGAACTCTACATCGAAAGGCTAGGAGATAGGCCCAGTGCTCTTCTGTCCCCCAGACATCATCATTAAATATCCCCGTCGGCAACGGGAACAGGTGGAATGGACCACATACCCTCTGCGGCCTTTTCCCCTCACTGATATTCCACAACACCTTATACAGCTTGGCGAGCATCAAGAATCCTAGATTGACCCGCCCTCCTGTCACCAATGTGGACGCCATGATAAATGTGCTCGGGCATACTCCCATGTTGGTATCCCTCACTGGCAGGATCCAACCACAGATAAGATCTACGATGAACTCTACCAGCCTGACTATTGGTTGTTGCTCAGTGCTGATGACGAATCCCCATGTCTTCCACTGGTTGTTCTCCAAAAGTTTCTAGTACGAGTGATCCTTACTCTGATCCCCCTTAGGGCAGGTCCAAGGCCTTTCCAGAAACTATCTATTTTCCAGGAAGTTCAAGAATTATTTGAACCACCGCCTGAAGTGGACATCCCTTATTTCTTCCTTGTCCTCCCCAGGCACAAGCTCCATCAACGCCATCACCAGCCATAGAATTTGCTCTGGATCCTCCCATTCACTCATGACAAGGAGGAATTCTTCATACATTGCCCCCAGTATCGGGACCCCCGAGATCTGGTGGACATCCCACAAGCTGATACCAACCTCCCCATGGTGTAATTGAAAGGTATTGGTCCTCGATGACTATATTCTCAACAACTCTGGCATCAACTGTTTCGATTAATATATGTGGAATTGAGTGGCCCAGTCTACCTCATACAAACCCACTCTCCTCATCTCATCCCCAAACTCCTCACACGAGGCGCCTACCCAGGAAGCCCATGCCCAATCGTCGATGAAGTTTCCACCCTGGTGAAGGTCCCATTCCACATACCACCCCTTCCTCGGGTTCCTCAAAGTTGCCTTCAAAATCATCTGGTATAGAGGGGGATATGTCTCTAGAAATAATTCCTTCCCATTGACATTTTTCAGGTGGTTTTATAAGCAATCAACGATGATGGGTGTGAAATACTCCTGAGCATGGCCGTCAGCCACCCTGGACCATCGGCACTGGCATGGAATGCTCTTGAACCAGTAATATGGTTCACCTTGACTTCCTTCTAGGTTTAAGACGTCATCCCTTATCCCGAATCCATACAAAGGAAACCTCTTACATAGCGGGTAGTTTTTATGGCTCTTTGACAGCAACTGCACTAGCGAATCATGGTCAGAATGGCTCCGTACCAACTTCTCCATACCCAGACTGTTCTCCATATCATCCCTTTGGGTGGAATCTTCAAGGACCCCCGGGGTAGCTTTTGGACAAGCCATTCAGTTTTGAAATTTTGGAGATTTTCAGGTTGGTTCGCGAAGCTAGTTCGCAGAGGACGTTTGTGAAGGCTGTTCGCGAAGGATGTTTGTAAAGCCTATTCGCAGAGCCTTGCCTCATCCTTCAGGCATAGGGTCACTCAGTTCAGAGACATGAAGTCAAAGACCCACTGAAGCACTACGAAGCAGAAGGTCCGATTTGCAGAGAGCAATCACGGAGTACGTGGAGCTTCACGAATTGAGAGTGCTAAAGTCCAAAATCGCGGAGAGGAGAAAAGAAAAAAGAGAGTTTAGGTCCCCTATTTATAGGTGAGGGACCCCCAGCACTTCGCACTACGTCTCAACCGAAGCGATCTTCGTGGCGCATCCGGCCTTAGCTTCGCCTTCCAGCTTGGCGAGCCCTCTTCTTGAGATAGCTTCACGAATGACAGAGGATTTGGGAAATCTACTCTCAAACTTTAACACTTGATTTCTCTGTGGCTCAAAGTCTGAGAGAGGTAATTTATTGATGCTAAAGTGTGGGGAGAAGAATAAGACACACATGTGATCACTACCTCACAAAGCCCCTTTGAGGAGTCCCCTTTGATGTTCGTGACCTGTCGCGGAGCAAAGAGGCGGGACGCTCCATGAATGCATTTGACGTTCGTGACCCACCATGGAGCAAAGAGGCGGGATGCTCTGTGAATGCATTTGATGTTCGCGACCCGCCGTGGAGCAAAGAGGCAGGACACTCTCCGAACGCATTTGACATTTGCGACCCGTCGTGGATTAAAGAGGTGGGACGCTCCGCAAACGAATTTGAGGTTCGCGACCCACCTCGGAGTGAGGAGGCGGGATGCTCCACGAACACATTTGACATTTGCGACGCTCCGCAGATCCAAGAACAAATGGGATTCGTGCCGAGTGTGCACTGCTTGGAGGTGCCTCTCCCCTATAAATACCAACCTCCCCCCAAGTCCAGGAGGCAGATCATTCAACCTTTCAACTTTCTAGATCCTGAATCATGAAGCATCTTCTGCTCTATGAACCATGAGCTATGTAAGGTACTTTTGTTCTATGAAGTAACTCCCCTTCGCCTTATTTTGATTCCCTCTTTTGAGAGGGATGCATTTCGAGGATCCTAATGGCATTCACGAAGGAAGGGGATCCCCAAGGGGAACCGGTTTGTGGCAGAGTGTTTATGCTTCGTGAAACACCCTTCATGTACACGTGATCCACATGCCAAGGTAGGGTCATTGTACTTCACGAAGCACATTGCTTCATGATACCTTTCTTTGAGAGGCACCTTTGCTCTGCAAGTCATTTCTCTTTAAATTCCTTTCCACTTCGCGAATCACACCCCATATTCACCTCTGCCCTATGTTTAGGCTGGGGAACCCCACTTCACAAATCACACCCCTTTACAAACACCCTCCACCATGCGGAGCAGAAGAGCTTCACAAGGCCCCTACCTATGAACCCCTCTTCTTTGTAATTCCTTTTCCCGTGTGACCCTCCAGGTTTGCACGATGTGATTTCAAAGTCCCTTTGACACTACTACATGTTGTGTTTCTTCGCCTCATTCTTCTTCGCATAGGCATGCTAACGGCTATTGCTTCTTCGCATAGCCACGCTAATGTGGACCCCTCGATAGTTCGCTCCATGAAACCCCCTATCCACGGCTTTTCCCATCCCCTCTCTACACCAAGGAGTATAGGGTACCGATTATGTATGTCCTAGGGGTGTGGAGCAAACCCACCTCCTCTGAGCTACAGGATGTTAAACTACCAAGCGCCATCATACTCATAACATGACGTTAAACTGTGACCTCACCCCGTGCCTCACACATGGGGTGCCCCTACCTTGTACATTCTCCACACCCACTGGTCTCCATGAGGATGAGATCTTACCTCATAGGGGATGATATCCTCCTTTGCGGGGTGGAATTTTTCCACGGTAAAAGGGAAACCACCTTGGTGTAAGCCCCTAGCTTTTCTAGCAGGAGGAAGTGTCCATGCTCCTTTCTTCTTCGGTCCTAAGGACTAGGGGGAGGGGGGAATGGAAACTGGACCCCTCCTTTATTTGGTGCCAAATCCCTCTCCTGTTGGGCTTTTTCACCATTGGGACTCCATCCTGGAGTAAGTCCCAACCTCTTAGAGCTGCTAACCACGCATAATCTCTTGTCTCCTCTTTGGGTTGTGATCACGTGTAAGCCCCACTCCACTTCCCACGGACGCACCTTTCGCGATGTGATCATCAGGTCTCTACTGCCTCTTGTTTCTCACACCAATCATAACTCACGTGGTCTTAGAGTAATCATCGACCATGACATCCTATCTGGGCAGCCTAGAGTGTAATCCACACAAACCAACCCGAACTATGTGGACTTTGATCCCTGCTAAGGTAGGGTACTTAGGAATCCTCCCTGAGGTTCAAGCCCAACACCTACTTGTCCCGACCCCTTCAGGTTTGTTCACCTTCATCCTGCATGATGTTAAACTGTATCCCTTATCCTTAACTACAATGACTTTAATCCTTTCTAAGGAAAGGTATGTAGGATGCCTCCCTGAGGTTCAAGCCCACCACCCATTGGACCCCAGGTCCTCCTTCATATCGGTTCACCGACCCACCTGAACTATGTGGTCTTTGATCCTTGCCAAGGAAGGGTACGTAGGAAGCATCCATGTGGTTCAATACCACTACCCCAGACGTTCCGACCATCTTCATGTCGGTTCACCAACACCTTGGGAAGCCTAGAGTGTAATCCCCACAAACCAACCCAAACTACGTGGACTTTGATCCTTTCCAAGGCAAGGTATGTAGGAAGCCCCCTTGAGGTTCAAGCCCAACACCCGGTCATTCCGAACACCCTTTAAGTCGGTTCGCCTACACCATCCCTTGAGACCCTAGGTCCTTATTTACCTCGGTCTACCCTAGTCCTACATGACATTAAACTATGTACCTCAATCAGCGGTAAGACATTGTGCCCCATGCAGCAGCAAGCCATTGTGTCCTTCAATCAGCGGTAAGCCGTTGTATCCTGATCAGCGGTAAGTCATTGCGTCCCCTATTCAGCAGCAATCCATCGTAATCCCATTAGCTGGGACCCACACCTTTGGTCCGTTCTAGTGACGTCAGACCAACTCAGGCTGCTAACCACATGTAATCCCCATACACATCATTGGGTTTTTATCCTATGTATACACCCCAGTTCAAGCTCATTGCCTGATCTTTCCCTAGATCTTATGCGTTTTGGGAAGATCATGCCCCAACCTGGAGGTTCTACTTCCTTCGGGTCACATCCATGCATCCATTCTTACAGGCCACCTCCTTAGGTGTCCCATCATCCCACCAAACTACGCGGACTTTGATTCCCTACCACAGGGATATTTAGGAAGTTTCTTCAAGACTCAAGACCAACACTACCTTCACTTTCAGAACGGGCACATTCCCCCTCCACTACATTCAACACTCCATCATCCATCCTGATTCTTACCCGGGTAGCCACATCCCGGTGGGATCATGTCACCTCATACCCCATTCCCCTAAACAGTAACTGGGAAGTCAACTACGCATTTTCCCCAGCATCAGTGATCCCTCCGGGGGTTGCACCCATCTGATCCACTCTAGTCAGTGTTCTGATCAGTCTGATCCGTCTCCGCTGGACGTTAAACTTGTGTCATACCCTATGTTAAACACGGGTAGATGAGGAAAACCTCTGATACATGCCCATGTCATATGATTCCTTGCATTTGATGTGGAATTCCTCGGGCTTCTGTGCCCACAAGAGGCCCTATAACAAGGGACTGAAATCCATACATGCCAATTCCTAAGCGCCCAAACATGCCAATGATGCCCAACGTGACTACTCCCCTGACTGAAGGTTGTTTCCCTGACCAGACCCCTTGTAATGTCCCGACAGAAGCAGTGTAATTAACTAGTGTCCATAAAAATATGGCGCTAGGAAGAGTTTCACGAACAACGTATTAAATTTATAAGGGAGACCCGGACTAGGTAACGAGTTCTGAGGAGGAATCCACAAAAAAAAGAACCGACATCCCAACATCCTGTTTCGATCAAGGAGAAGACGTCCCTGAATAAGGAGAGAATGTTTCCCGCCTTTGGAAAGCGGGAATGCGGGGCAACAAAACAGCACAGCCATCCCCCCAAAACAAACGGATGTGCGTGCCCTGGTGAAATCGTCGAAAACAATCGTCTATATAATGTCATATATTTTGGATATTTTTTCACAATTATAGATAATTTAAAAATTAACTGAGGTGGTGGTATTCCCAAGATACACTTGAAGATATTTACATCATTGAGGATTTCACTGAGCTTGAAAATGCCTTCAACAACAACATTCACCCGATCAAAGAATTCATCAACAGACTCAATAGGGTGCATCCTCAAGTCCTCACACTTATTCCACAGAACTTGAAATTTATATTATCAGACCTTTTAATTAATTTCATATATATTTATTATCTTTTCAAACATGTAATGTGAGGATTTACATGATATAAACTTCATGTAGATTGTGTTGGATAAGGATCCACCTAAATTATTAAATCCATTGGATTTAGCATTCAATTCTCTTTTTTATGATTCTGATAAAGATCCATTATCCATACTAGGTGAAATATCATGCATAGAAGTTGTAAAAACATTCAGTCATAATTATTGAAATTATAATTTCATTTGATTCTTCCATTGTTGAAAATTATTTCCATCAAAGATTGGAATCCCTTTGTGATTAATTACTTTCATTACTTTCACTAATGGAAAAAACAATAACTTTAACCCTTACCATTGATACCAATTTTTGACCCCACTAGGTTAAATAACCTAAGAGGGGGGATTAGGGTATGAAAGATTAAAACACTTCTCCATTTTGGATCTTGTTTGATCATTAAACAAAACTCTTTTATCTCTTCTTACCATAGAAATATATGAATAGAAATGAAAACATACACGATACACAAAACTTTTACTTGTTTCACCCATAACTGGTATAGTCTAAGGATAATATAAAGTTAATGTAACAATATAACAAATCCACTATAGTTCACTATTGTTTCAATTTTTGAAGTGGAGTCATTATCCCCCTGGTTCACAACCATTCACTCTTTCAGATCATACTCCTCTCACTATTGAAGTAAATTAACTACTCCACCAGAAGATTAATCTATTATTCCAAAACATCTTAGATTTGGTTTACACATATGTGAGTGTGTCATGAAGATTTTTTTACATCTGAGAGATAAAATCCACTCTTCCATGTACATGATTTTTTGGAACACTCTTCACCACATACTCCAACTTCATATATATTTCTCATTGTGAACTCTCCTTGTATTTATAAACTCCCCTACTCTTCAGTAAAATCAACCACATAGAATATAATTCACCAAAAAACTCTACTTTATATAATTACCTATGTGATCTACACCCACAAACTCTTACTTTTAAAACTCTTCCTTTGCAACTTTTTAAGCTATCACATGAACTCCACCTTTACCTCTACAAAATTCAAATTTGTGCACTAAATTCAAAAAACCACTTCAGGATTCATGTACTTACTTCACAAACTCCTATGTTAAATCCTCTATTATTATTCCTCTATGATTAGTCCACTTATATTAGTACACTTTTCTTAGTGATCTTTTCTTAGTTTACTTATCTTAGTTTAGTTTTCTTAGTGCACTTTTCTTAGTCCACTTTTCTTAGTTCACTTCACTCAATACTCTTCACAAATTCCTTTATAACTCTTAGAATCTCCTGTGATGATCATTTGAGTTAATTTTTCTACTCTCTATCAAATGAACTGATCAAGGATTCCTTTTATAGGAAACCCCTCCATCACTCTTCATACTCCATTTCACTTACCTTTTTTGTTCTTACTTATATATTCTTAGTTATCTTCACTTGTTCATTTGTGCTTGATTATATTTATTTAGTCATGTTCACTTAGTCCTCATTGCTTACTTATCTTCAATTTTTACTAAGAGATATTCATACCTTACTAAGTTATAATGTACTTAATAAGTTATCTTCTTACTAATATATTTTCATTATTTACTAATATATTTTCTTACTTACCACATGAAAAACATTCCTTTGTGAATTTTACATGGCTTCACATACTTCTTATGTGATATTCATACTTACCAAGATATCTTCATACTTTACCAAGTGATCCATGTACTTACTAAGAAATATGTGCATTTTACCAAGTTATATACTTAATTACTATGTGAAAAACGTTTCTTTTCCAAAAAAATCACCATATTCATAAAAAAAATTCCAGATCCACTTTGAAAATATTTTTTTCCCCAAATACACTAGAACTTTTCCAACTATATTTTTCAAAAAAATAGAATAACAAAAAAACACCAAAACCTCACTTTTTCCAACATAATATCAACTTTTCAAGGATCACATGAATTGTCAAATTACTATAGTGAAATGAAAGTTATGGGTATAACCTACTTATTGTAAACTAAAAGGATTGTTTTCTAATAGATTGTGTGATATAAAATTGTTTCTAAATCATACCAAGGACTATAAAATATTATTGAGTAGTTAATCATGTAAATTCCTATGTTCTTTTGGGTTTTCTAATATATTTTGTTCATAAAATTAATTTTTTAACACCTTGTTACCTTCATTTAAGTATGTCTTGTCTTTTTTTTGGTTTCCCTTTTTTTGGGTGAATTTTTGGATTCTCAGGAATGGAGACCCTTTTCTTGGGAATATGACATAATTTTCAAGGATGTGTTTTTGTTTGAATTAATGGAGTTCTATTATAAATTTTTAAATGAATTATAAGTTTCTATTTAGGATCAAAGAACCCTAATTTTTAGTTTAGAGGCTTTTTGTAAAAAACTAGGCTGATTATTTCCTACTAGAAAAATTCACATCATGAATAGGTTACACGATGTTAATATATTTTGTGGGATATTTCATAAATATTTTTAAGGGAATGAAAATTTACGGGATTTTAAAATTTTACATGTAGTAAAAACATCAGTTGGTATTTAATTTAATCTGAGTCGATGTTTTTTCAGTGTCACTTTAATACATGGTATTTCATGACATGAAAGGGATTCATAACATGAAATCCTCACGGCTAGTGGTTTTAAACATGAAACACACCTAATTATTTTATCACTCAATGTGCATGCTTCCCTCTCAAACCTTAGAGTGATTTTTGGTGATTTTTGGTGATCTCCATCCTTTCGGATCACTTCATTCGACATTTATTTCCTATGTTAGTTTCACCAAATGTCCCTGGTAAGCAGTCCTTCTAGTTCTTCATTTACTTTGGTCATTTTGGATGTATTGGTTGTGTTTGTGTTTAATATTCATGATAAATTTTTTTCTTCTATCAATCCTTTTTATTTTCTTTTATTTTCTTTTTTTTGAAGGTTGATCCATGGTTTTCCTATCCCTATTTTGAAAGTCAGTTAGGTTTCTAATGTTTTTTAGGTAGGTGGATCTTTGAAATTGTTGATAATTATTGAATTTTCATATGTCCTAGTTGATCACTTTTTTTAGTTCATTGAAATGTATTTTCTTTGGTGAAATAGTGTTTTAATTAAATTTGATCATGGTTTTGTAAATGGTTTTGAATAAACTTATCACATGGGAACCTTGGGTGGGTTAGGAAATAGGCATAGGTGACCCTAGTGTGTGTGCCACCACTAGGGGTTACTTTTGTGATATTGAAAGACTGTTTAAGGACTTGATATTGGTTTGAATCAACTTATTCTTGGTTTAGGATTCTTTTTTTCTAGTATGTATTCTAATAGAATAGATCCCAAAGGATGTGCTTTGTCTTTTATACCTGGTTTATATAATGATGATTTATTTCATAGATATTTTCTCACATGTTTAATTTATGTGTTTTTATTTTATACATGTTATATTCCTATATTTTTTGAGTGTTTTATGAATTTATAGAAAAAAAATAAATATTTACATATGATTTTATTTATGAAAAATATTTATAAAATTGATTTTTTTAAGCTAGAACTTGTGTATTATTGATATTATAACTTTTATAGATTATTTTAGTGGTATCCTGTTATTATTTGTGATCAAACTCTACTTTTTTATTTGAGTGTTTGTAACCTTGTTTTTCAGGATACAAAAAAAGTGAATTTCATCATGTAGCATGTTATGTTCTCTTGTTGTCTATTGCATTCATAGCGGTTTGGTGGTGATGATTGGTCACATGGATACTTATTGGTCTTTTTTATTCATAATTTTATGATTTGGAATATTTATATTTGGTTTTATAGATCTTGTTATATCTCTTTATTTTGAATTATAATCTAGTTTTATGTCTTGTTTTGGTTATATTCAAGAATTGTTTCCATTATCTTTGTAATACCTCACCATGTGGTAGACAACCTTGGGTGACCTATCTAGTCAACCCTCATTGGTTCGTTACAAATTGGTATCATAGGGATGTTAGTGTGTTAACACTTCCTAAGTTTGTTTTTTCCTCTTGAGTATATTAGATTTAAGACCATCAAAATTTAGGTAGTAAGTAGGGGAGGGTGTCTGGCCAGCTAACTTACATGTCTAAACTCGATTTACCATGGGTGGTTGAAAAAAATACCAAGTAGAGACTTGGTTTTTGTGGTCATTTGAATGAAATATAAAGAAATTTTATTTAAATTAAAATATTCTTTTTAAAGAGTTGTATTTTTTTTGTATGAATCCATAATTTCTTTAAATTCTTAATGTTTCAAAGCATTGGTATTAATAACTGATGTTGTTCCAATGATTTTGCAATATTCTCATAACTAATTGGTTGTTGTCTTTTGATTTTTAGAAAACTCTTTTAAGAAGATATATTCCAAATCCAAGAGAGAATTCTGATAGATAGGTTCCATATGAAAACCCTCTAGTGGACCCTTATTTGGTAGAAGCTGTAATCTGAACCATTCAAACTCTAGGTCAAGCAGGTCTTGGGAACCTGAAACGAGCAGTGGATCATGGATCTTAATTTACAAAGTAGCATCCACCTTCCTTCTATGGTGACAAAGGAACATAGTAATATAAATAATGGATTGAGAATATTGATAGGATCTTCAAATTTATGAATAATCCTAAGGACTCTAAGGTGGTATTTTTTCATGTATATGCTTGAATGACTGGGAAGGAGATGGTGGGACTCTATTGTGCAAGCTAAGTTGCACAAGGACCTTACCTGGAATTATTTAAAGAAAATATTCAATAGTAATTTTTATCCTGATACATTATTTTTGGAAAATAACTATGAGTTTTTTACATTAGAGTAGAGATATCATGTCATTCTAGAGTATTTCATCCATTTTTTTGAGTTTTTGTACTTTGTACCAGAGATAATCATCAATGATTACATGAAGGATTGGAGGTTTAAGTTGAGATTTAGATCTGGTATTCATTCAATTATGATTCTCATGTACCTTCCAACATTTTTAATAGTAGTTGATAAGGTAGATTTTCTAGAGTCTGACATATCTAGAAAAACAAGTTTGGTAGGATCTTTAGTTGGTGTTGTCGTTAGCTAGGGTGTATCTTCTGTCCAGAAAAGGAAGTGAAAAGGTAGCTAGTTTTAATTAAGACTAGTTTTGAGGGATTCCTATAGATATTATAAGGTTTTTTCTATCAATGTGGGTGTCTTGATCATACCATTCCTAATTTTGTGGAGGATTCCAAGACTTTTCATCATTGTGGACAATCTGGCCACCTGAAACATTTTTGTGACAAGATTTCCCAAGGCAGTAAGTTTTGATCCATATTCACCAATGGATTGTAGGTTTATATTGATGCTTAAAAGGGTTACGAGTCTTAAACTCAAGGTTATTAGGATTTTCATGTGGCTAATAAATCCTCAAGAGGATCTAAGACCAGATGTCTTTATTCAATGTAGTATTCACTAGAGTAATCTGAAGTAGGCCTATCCACAGTTAGAGGTACGGTGTTTATTTCATATTCTATAGTACTAGCTTTGTTTGATATAGTTTTTACTCATTATTTTATACTATCTAAGATAGTTTACATGTTGGGATTTCATTTTTATCTTATTTCATACTTTTAGGATCTTTCCACTCCTTTGGGAAAGAAGTCTGAACAAGGTTTTAAGTGTCTCTCATGTTGGGTGATGATATCCGACTTTGAGGTGGAGTGGGACTTATTAGTGTTTGATATTCACATCTTTGACTTGATTATCATCATGGATTATATTATTATTATTAAGGTACATATATACTTTTATCACTGTTGGGTTTATTTTTTATCTTTTGATGGTGTAACTCGTGTTTTTTAGGGTGAATGAGACTCTAGATTGGAAAGGGAGGGGCATGTTGTTCCTTATACTGGGGTGATATCATTCCAGTTTTCAGATGTGTTTCTTGATGTTTTTGAACCTTTTTTAGGAATTAAAATACATGTATTAGTTTTTTCATACCCTAAGGTCATTCCAGATGAGTTTTTTATTTTACCACCATAGAGAGAGGTCGGGTTTACTATTGACCTACTCCCTGGCATGATGCCCATTTCTATTCCATCTTACCATATATAACCAACTGAGTTGGAGGAACTGAGTGTCCATATTTTGGAACTCAAGTAGAGTTCATTTATTCATCCTATCATGTCACTATGGTCTTCCCCTATCCTCTTTTCTAAGAAGTAAAATATGAGCCTCAGACTTTATATTGATTATTGGAAATTAAATTAGGTGACCGTCAAAAATAAATATCCCTTTACCATGATTGATGATCTATTTGATCAGCTTATAGGGTCTTGTTAGTTATCAAAGATCAACATGTGATCAGGGAACCACCAGTTGATATTCTGAGAAGCGAATATACCTACTACATCATTTAGGAGTCAATATAGGTGGTTTGATTTTTTGGTTATGTTACTCAGACTAACTAATGCTCTTGTGATTTTTATGGTATTGATGAACTGAATATTTCATCGGTTCTTATAATCTTTTTTTTTGTGTTCATGGATGATATTTTTGTTTACTATAACTTAGAGGAGGGACACATGGACTATTTGGATATCATTCTTATAACTTTGATGGTACATCATTTGTATGGTAAGCTTTCCAAATATGGGTTTTGGATTCAAGAAGTAAAGTTTTGGGGGTATTTTATATTTAATAGGGGAATATAAATGGATTCATAATAGTTATAGATAGTTATGTCCTATGGGAGGCCCAAAAATTTGTTTGAGATCCAAAAATTCATGGTGTTGGCTAGTTATTATAGGCATTTTTATGTGACTTATCCAAGATAGCACATCTAAGGATAGATTTAACCCATAAGGGTGTAAAGTTTGAGTGGAATGAAAAGTGTTAGAGATATTTTGAGGAAATTAATGTGATAGTGACTTCAGACCCAGTTTTGATTCTTCTGGAACTAGGTTCGTGTTATGATGTTTCATATAATGTTTCAGACATGGGTTTGGGGTGTATCTTGATGTAGGGAAGACGGGTGGTAAACTATGGCTCTCGATAGTTACACCCTTATGATAAGAACTAACATACCCATGATCTTGATTTGGTAAAAGTTATGCATGCACTCAAAATTTGATTCCACTACATCTTTGGGGAATGTAATACAGTATATTCTAATCATAAAACTAAGGTATGTTTTCACTCATATGGATCTGAACTTGAGAAAGAGACACAGGGTGGAGTATCTCCATAATTAGGATTTTGATATTTCTTATAATCTGGGAAAATTGAATGTGGTAACTGATGTGCTGAGTGGGAAATTACTGACACAAGAAGTGAAGGAATCAGTGAAAATGTGGTCTTTGATGAGGTTGTTTGTGGATATTAGCTTGGTAATTAAAGAAACTAGTGGGAAGGTATGTCTGGATTAGATGAGGGATGACTCTTTATTTTATAAGAATGTCTGACACGAGAAAATTAAAAACCCCAAGTGATAAATCTTTAGTAAAATACTTTATGGTAGGGAGACCTCGAGTGAGTGGTCTTGGTCTCCAAATGGAGCTTTGTTCTTCTATAGTAGGTTGGTTGTTCTGATTTCCCTAAGTTGGGAGTTGATTGATAGTGGACACAATTCTTGTTGGTCTATTAACCTATTTAATAATAAGATGCATCATGATTTGAGAAATCCGTATTTTTGGCCAGGTATGAGATGGTCAATTTCATATTTTGTATTGTGGTGTCTTACTTGTTATAAAACAAAGTCATAACACTAAATTCCTTCAAGTTTATTACAGTACTTAACCATTTTGGTAAGTAAATATGATGATATTTCCATGGATTTCATTATTATTTTACCATGGAATCCTAGTGGTAAGGAAGAAATTTGGTTGATCATTGATCGAATCATGAAATTAGTGAATTTCCTACCTATGAAGGAGATGATTAAGGTGAAATACATTGGGAACTTGTATGTTTTGGAGATTTTGATACTTTATGGGGTTCCCTATGTGGTTGTTTATGAAAGGGACCTGAGGTTCACATGAAGTTAATGGAAATTTTTGTAGGATGAAATAGATTCCCGGTTGAAATTGATCATAGAATATCATCCCCATATGGATGTATAGGTAGATAGATCTATCCAAGTTCTTGAGGATATGATACAAGATTGTGTTCTTGGTTTCATTGGTTCTTGGGAAAATTATTTTCCATTAGTCTAGTTTTCTTATAATAATATTTATAAGGCCTTTATCAAAATGGAACCCTTTGATACTTTTTATGGTTGGCCATATATATATCCCTTGTGTTGGGAAAAGTTTGGAGAGTAGTTCTTAGTTGGGCCAACTCTTGTTCAGGATATGATGGAGAGGGTGTGGTTGATCAGGAAGAGATTGATCATTGCATAGATTCATACAAAATCTTATGCAAACTTTCGGAAGCGGCTGCTGGAGTTTGATTTTGGTTATCAAGTCTTTCTTATATTTTTACCACACTTGGGAAATCATCAGTTGGGAAAAAGGGTAAGTTGGAACCAATGATTTTGGGGACCTTTGAGATCATTGGAGGACTGGTAAATGTGACTAATAATTAGGGCTTACCATCTCATTTTAGTTTCATTCATGATATGTTTCATGTTACCTATATGATGAGGTATCGACAGGGTCCTCCCCATGTGATTAAATGGGAGGATATTGATCTTTAGCCCTACATAACTATGGTTGAGAAAACATTTTAGATTATGGATCACTGAGAGAAGGTTTTATGTAGTAAAATGATTCCTTTAGTCTATATACTATGGTGTCATGGATTTTATAGATATAAGATGTGGGAGTGGTAATTTTTTATGAGGAACCAATGACATTCACTTTTTTTGAGTCCAAGATCTTCAGGAATTTATAGGGAGATAAATCATTTATGGTGGGGTGATTGTAACACCCCGTTACTTTCCTTCAGTTATGCCTTTCCTTTTGTTTTTGGTTTCCCTGTTTGTTTGGGTGCAATTCAGGATTCTAGAGAATGGAGATGCTTTACTTGGTAAAATGACCTAAAGTTCATAGATATATTTTTGTTTTAATTAATAGAGACTGGGTATAAATTTTTAAATAGATTAGAGGGTTCTATTTGGGACTGGGGAACCATACATTTTAGTTTGGAGGATTTCTATAGAAAATCATGTTGAGTACTTCTTGCTAGAAAAATTCACATCGTGAAGGGGTTAAAAAAGTGAATATGTTGTAGGCATGATTTCATGAATCTCATGTAGGGTGTGAAAAGTTTATAGGCCATGAAAACATTTATTGTGATTTAATTTAAAATGAGGTGTTTCCTTTTTCAGTGTCACTTTAATACATGGGATTTCATGTTGTGAAATGGATTTACAACATGAAATCCTTACATCCATTGGTTTTAAAAATTCAACATATATGATTCTTTTATCACTCAGTGCTCAAGATTCCCTCCCCATCTCTACATTGATTTTGTGCAATTTTGTATGATCTCTCTCCTTCCAAATCACATCATTAGGTGTTTTTCTTTCTATGGTGGTTGCACTGCATATCCCTAAAAAGCTGAATTTTTTATTCTTAATTACCTTTGGTTGTAGAGACTATGTTGTATTAATTTTTATTTAATATTCATGATCAATTTTTTCCTTTTATCGATTCACTGTAGTTTCTTATCATTCATTGTTTTTTAAAATCTAATTCATGGTTTTTCATTCTTTTTATCAAAGTCAATTAGGATTCCATTATTATTGAGGTAGATAGATCTATACAAGTGTTGTTAATTCTTGAATTTATATAAGTTATTGTTGATAACTTTGGTTTTTTCATTGAAATTTATTTTCTTTAGTGAAATAAGGTTTTAATTAAATTTATCATAGTTTTGGAAATGGTTTTGAACAAACTTAGAACATTGGGAATCTTGGGTGCATCGAGAAATATATAAAGGTGAACCTAGTGTGTATAGAACAAATAGGGGTTACTTTGTGATATTAACATACTATGGTAGGAATCAATATTGGTTGGAGCCAAATTATTCATGGTTTAGGCTTATTTTATTTCTAGTATGTATTCCCATAGGCTACAGCCCAAATAGTGTACATTTTCTTTTATACTTGATTTATTGCATGATGTTTTATTTCATGGATATTTTCTCACATGTTTAATTTACTAATTTTTCTGTTATACCTTTTATATTTATATATTTGGTAAATATGGTATAAATTTATGGAAATCTAATAAAATATTTAAAAAAAAAATTATTTAGGAAAAGTATTTATAAAATGGGTTTTATTTTAAAGCTATAACTTGTGCATTCATGATAATAGAACTTATATATAATTTTTGGTGGTATCCTACTTGGATATGTGTTCATACCCTAATTTTTCTTTTGGGAAGTTTTAGACCTTGTTTTAAAGGAAACATGAAAATTAAATGGCATCATGTATCATTTTAGGTTCTCTTGTCATGTTTCCTTCATAGCAGGATGGTTTTGACATGATGTTTGGTCACATGGAGGCATGTTGATCTTTTTAATTCTTACTTTTCTAGTTTATCCTATTTTTCTTAGTTTGTATGGATATTTTTGTATCACTTTATTCCTCATTGTACACTGTTTTTATGTCTTTTTTTGGTTATATTCAAGATTTTTTTATATTATCTTTTTTATACCTCACCATGTGGTGGACCACCTTGGGTGACCTGTCTAGTTGACCCGGGTTGGTTCCTTACAATTTATCTCTAAAAATATATGGATATTTATTTAAAATAAGAAAACATAAAAAAATCTTGATCCCTAATTCACCCCCCCCCCCCCCTCACTAGTCATATATATCCTAACAGTTCCTTATAATTAGTATCAAAGGGAGGTTCCTTCATTGACTCTAGGATGTTTGAAGTTTGAAGAAAAAGAATACTATTGTGGATGTTTATAAATTCGTTAAAAGTAATGGGATTCCTATATTTTTTGAGAAAACTATCATATCTATGAGGATATAATTTACCCTATTAATTATTCATTGGATATGAAGTTTTAGAAGCTATTACAGACAGTTTCACTCCTCCTGCTGAGGGTATTCCCTTAACAGCTATAGATTAAAGGAATATAGAGAATAAAATATGATTCATAAATGATATTATTTATTATCTCTCTCAAAAATTGAATTTCTATGGGTTAAAGGAATTTATATATCTAAAGGCATATGGGATAAGTTAAAGAATATTTATAAATGAAACACAAAAGTGAATAAAGATAAGTTGTAGATTTATAGATCGAAACACAAAGATCTAAAAATGGGAGATGATGAATTTTTTGGTGATTTCTTCACAAGGGGTAATGATATTGTAAGCACTATAAGAATATTTTGATAAAAATTGTAAGACTCAATAGTTGTTGAAAAGATCTTGAGAATTATTCCTAATAGACATAATTCCAAAGTTTAATCATTGGAGGATAGAGAGCCTAAGATAATATCTTTGGATAATTTTCATAGTATTATCATTATATATAAGATTATAAAATATAATTATATAAAAAGGAAGGGAAATGTTGATCATGAAATATCCTTCAAATATGCTAAGAATGAAAAGACAAAGAAATTTTTTATTCAGAAATAAGTCAGTGATTCTGATTTAGAAGATGAAGTGGATAATAAGTTTAATGAATTCATGTATTTATTTTATATAAATGTTAAAATATCCACAATTATTTATAAAGTATTTTTACCATTGAAATTATTTAACTATGGAACCATTGTACATTTTTTAGAAAATTTTCCAAGATTAAAGGAAGATGAAGATAGTGATAAAGAAGTTGTAAATTCAAGAATAGAACTAAAAAATAAGGTAAAAAATCAAAGACCAGTTAAAAATGGAGGAATAATAAGTTCTCTAAATATACATAGAGAATTTTTTTATCTAAATGTGATAAAGAATATGATAGTGAAGAAGAAGTGATAATTAAAAATTCTAGTGATAAATGTTGAAGTTTCTTATTGTAAATGTGACCAATTATAATTTTACCAGTGATGAAAGTAGTAACTAAGAATAATATAAAGAGTAAATTCATATGAAATCCATGCTAAAAAATATAATAGAATTAATTTCTCTTGAAAATTTCAAATATAGAGAAAGATAATAATAAGTTAAAAAAGATGGTCATCATATAAACAATAAAGAAATAATGTATGAAGAATAAAAATATTGATTGTTAAAATATATTGAAAACCTGAAGAAGTTTTATGATGAAAAGAAAATTCTCAAAATAAATCTTGAAGAAAATATTATAGATAAAGAGAATGAATTTGACCTTGTATGACAAAACAAATTGAAGTTATACAAGGAATATTTAACTTACAAAACTCAATTTTAGAATTTAGTGAAAACACTAAGGAGTGTGAATATTAAAAATATCATAAAATATCATCCTCCAGGTTAATGAAAAGGATGAATATGTTGGGAAAGGATTTGAGGAGAATAATTAAGTCAAAAGGGTCATGTATGTAGTTAAAACAAGTAAATTCCAAAATTATGTAATTTCTTAGAAACCAAGTTTTGAAGAAAAAAAATACTATATTTGGAGAATTTAATGAGGTTGAGAAGAAGTTTAAAATTAATAATAAGATTTTATAATTATATAAAAATTTTGGTGCACAAAAATTATCTAATATTGATGGTAGTAAATATGTAGGAAAACAGATACACATTTCAAGATAGAATATTGTTTTAAAATGAAAATATGATTTTTATAGATATTTTGGGTTCTATAGAGGATTTAGGCATCCAATGAATATGTGTTGGTTTTGTTATAAATACTAAAATTGATCCAAGATGTATTGGAGGTATAGTTTAAGAGGGTGGGTTAGGCCACTCAAAGAAGACAGACTCAAAAGAAATCTAAAAAATATAATTTGAAGATTGATAATATATTCCATCTTTATGAAACTCTAGGTTAGAGGTGTGATAATTTTGTAAATATTTAAAAATTTTGTATTGTGGTGTTTTCATCCCAACAAGGTTTTTATGAAAAAACACAAAAGGATCAGGTGAAGGAAGAATTGTTTAAAGTGAAGGCTCTTATAGTTGAAACTGCACTCAAGGATACAAAAGGTGAACAACTTTGAATTTTGGAAAGTGGTTTTTCTTCAAAAATTACTAGATATTTGAATCTATTGAAGAATGTGAAAGATTATAGAGAAGAAAAATTTACTTTTTGAAATGATGAGTCTCTAAGAATCAATTTTCATTGGATTTTCTAACATTGGAAAATAAAAGTTGAAATCCAGAAGTACCTTATTTTTTAATGGACTAAAACACAATATATTGATTAGTTCACATATTTTTTATGAATAAAATGAAGTTATATTTAGAAGATATGGTTTTATTATTAAAATTATTGGATATGGGGATGTTTTGATCGGAGGGAAGTGGACCAAGGGAAACCTTTTCTAGGTTGTTGATGCTCAAGATTCATGTTATCTGAGTATAAAAGAAGAAAGTCAATTTTGGCGTAGAAGGCTTGTACATATGTTCCAGAGAAACAGTATTATGTTTACACATATAGGAAGTGTTTGTAATGTACCTGATATTATAAGAAGAAAATATTGGTGTTTTCCATATGCCATAAAGTGAAATTTTCAAATTCTTTATACAAGAAGGTAGGGATACATACATCTCATCCCTTTAAACTTATTCATTCTGACATATGTGGACCTATAAGAAAGTAATAAAAAATGGATATAATTATTTTATTTATGTTATTCATTATTTCACTCATATTACATACATTATGTTTTTTAAACATAAGTTAAAGGCTCTCAAGGTGTTCAAAAGTTTCAAAATAAGTGTTAAAAAGGAATGTGGCTACTCTGTAAAGAAGATCTGAACTGATAATGGTGTTGAATACACAAGTTTTAAGTTTAAAATTCATCTTGAGAAACATATAATTCATCATGAGCTTAGTGAAACATAAACACAACAAAAAATACTTTCTCTAAAAGAAAAAATATAATATTGATTTATATGGCTTGAACTATATTGATTTATCATGATATTTCTTAGTTATTTTGGAGACAAGTTATCAGTTTAGAAGTTCATATAAAAAATCACTACTTTTACAAACCGAATTCATACATGTCTCTATATGAGATGTATTAAAAGAATACCCTATATTTTAATCACTTAAGGTTGTTTGAAAGTATTTTTATTATCAAAGTTAAAGGTAATAATTTTAGTAATTTTGATCAAATAGGAGTTAATGGAACATTACTTGGCTACCCTCTAAATAACAGAGGATTCAAATGCTACCATAAGGAAACTATACTACTTATTTATTTATCTATTATAAAATTACTAAAAAATTTAGAAATAAAATATTCATAGTCAACTATAAATATAAGATTCATGTTAAAGTCTCTAATTAAAGTGATGATATATTAGTTTTATAGGATTAATATATTGATTCATCTATTTCAAGTGATGAGAGATAATCATGATTATCTCTTCCAAGGATGAGTAAATAATTAGAGGTTTAAAATATCATTTGGGGTCAAGGATAATAATTTCAAACTAAAAGAAAGCTGAAGAAAGTTTCACATACCTCTTTGTTTTCACAGGTTAAGACAAGATATGGTGAAGAATAATTAGAGATTGAAGAGTGTATTGATTCCATGAATGAGGAATTAGATTATATTGATAAAAATAAGACATGGAAGATGATACCAAAACTAAATTTAAAAATGTAAACGGAACAAAGTGGGATTTTTAGAAAAAAATTTGAATGAAAATGGTGGAGTGATAAGAAACAAGGAAAGACTAGTTTGTAAGGGTTAATCATAGGTAGAAGGGATTGGATTTAATGATATTTTTTAACATGATTCAATAATTTAAACCATCATATTATTTCTTGATATTATAGAACAAAGGAAATATAATATTTTCCAAATGGATGGTAAGTATTCCTTTATCAATGGAGAGCTGGAGGAAGAATTCTATATTGATAATCTAAGTGGTTTCTTTCTTGGAAAAGAATAAAATTATGTGTATGATCTAACAAATTGTTAATATGAGTTAAATAAATACCCAAGATCTTTTTATTACAATCTATATTCTTATTTAAAGAGTCTAAATTTCAAAATTATAAGAATGGACAATAACCTCTATATAAAAGAAAATCAAGAGGTTTCTCTCATTGTGATTTTTTATGTTGATGATGTCATATTTTTTAAGAATAATTAATAATAATATAAAGGGTTTTAAAAATACATTAAATTTTATTTAAAATATCTATTTTTGGATAAATTAGGTACTTTTTTAGCTTGAAAATATCTCAAAATAATGATCATATTTTGTATCATAAGAAAAATATTCCAAGGATCCATAAAAAATATTATTTATAGAATATTAAAAGCCTATTTTAAAACCTATATCATTGATAAAAATCTACTCAAGGATGAATTTTTAAGGGATATAAATCTTAAATAATTTAGAAGATTTATTGAAAGCCTTCTATATTTAATAGCTTTTAGACCAGACCTGGTTTATGTTGTTACCTTCAAAGTGTACCAAAAATGTCACATTTTTTGTATTGGAAAATAATTATTAGATATATTAAGAGCACTATAGATTATGGGATAAAGTATGAAAAAATTGAAAGTTGAATCTTTTTTTCTATACAGATATAGGCTAGGTTTGTTTTATCAATTAGAGGAGATCTAAATACAGTCGTGTCTTCTTTTCAAGAGAAATATGTGTGGGTTAGCATATAAAGAAACAACATTTAGTGACTCAAAATAATTCAAAATGTAAGTATGTGGCTAAAATTCAAGATATGATGTGATCAATGTGGATTAAGACCTATTTGGAAGAATTTTCAGTTGATGTGAAGTTGCCACTTCTATTGAGTTTTTATAATCAAAGTGTTATCAATGTCATAAATAAATCGGTACAATATTAAAGTTCAAAGCACATAAATATTAAATATCACTCATCAAAGAGATTGCAGAAATAAATGAACTAAAGTTGGATTTTATACCTATGGGGATAAGGTATCTGATAATTTCACTAAAACACTATTATAGGATACTTTTTAAAAGCTGAGGTTGATTATGGGTGTTCAACCTCACTCTCTTCAAGGATAAGGTATTCATTTTTCATCCCCTATCTTATCTTTTCTTTAGATATTATTTTCAAAGTGTTATGAATATGAAAACATAAATATATCCACTGATATATGATTTATTTATTTAAGTAAATCATATATATAAGGGGGATTTTAAAAGTGGTAAGTTGTGATCTTAGTATGTATGATCTATGTTAAATATTTTAATAGTTTATTGAATTAGGTTTAGGAACTGTTTCGTATAGGTTAAATTCAGTTTTAGTTGTAAAGATGTGGTGAATGAATTTTGAGTAAATAAAAAAGTTTAGAATTATTTTTTATCACTATTTTATAGAAAATATGGAATTATTATACAATAATTCATGTTTCCTCCACTAATATATCTTATGTATGATTATAATTGTTGGATAGTGATGTTTATCTTGAGTATCATAGCATCAGTGATTTATGTTCTATGGTTGAAAAAAAAATATAAAGGGGGGTATTGTTGAGACTAAGTGGGCTTTATTATTTAATGTTTAATTTTTGATAAATATAATGAACAAGAATTTGTAATGCTCATGGTGTTTTCATTTTTTTTCAACACATAAATCATTTTATCTTATAGTTAGAGTTATAAATTTGATGATGAAAAGTGAAATGTTATTATAAGGTTCAAATATCATGTTATTGGTTATCATGAATCTTACAATAAGTTTTTTGGATGAAGTTTGAAAGAAGGAAGAAGAATGAGATTGTGAGAAAATAAAGTTTTATAGTTGGTTGAAGAAGTGGAGAACCACATATGTGAATCTATACATCCATGTACGGGTTTTCCTACATAGGTAAATCTATATAACTGCATGAAAAACTACATATATAAATTCTATTGGAATAATATTTCTATATATAAAGAATTTGGATACGTGACTAGTCACATAGTTAAACAGGTTACATAGGTGAATGTTCACAAAGTGAATTTGGATACATGACTTTATTTAAGAAAAATGGTTCACGTATGAGAATTTAAATACATGATGGTTCATGTGGGATGATCTATGTACCCGAATGTTACTCTGTATATTCAAACTGGTCACATAATTAAATTAGTTACTTGTATGAATGGAACATGTGGCTGAATGGTTCACATATATTATTTTTTTTATATATTATATTTTAACATCTATGATAATTTCATCATGTATGTAAATGAGTCCTGGATAGGATTTTTCTACATCGTAGAAAAAAATATTAACATAATCAATCTAATCTTGGAATATGAAAATGAACCATGAGTTGGGAACCATGAAGCAAGGAATCCATGATTGTAATGCCTACATATTAAACATGAATATTTGGATATACAAATAGTTTTTAGATAATGAGATTTTTGTAATTATTTGTGATGTGGGTTTTATGGAATTATCTAAATGTAAGGGTGCATGATTTCTACATATATCATAAAAGAAAAGAAAGGAATGTGATTGAGTCTTCAGGAGTTGTTTTAACATATTAAATACCACAAATCTATGATTGTGTAAGTTTTTAAGAAACATGTGTAAATAGTTTTAATGGTGATTCAATAGTATAAGCTTTCAAGTTATTTGAATTACCAAAAAACTTGGTTATTTAAAATTATTGATTCATGTGGTATTGTGAATTTTGAAGATAGAGGAGAAGATAAAGGTAACTAAAGTTGCATAATATATATTTAAAATTCTTACAGATTGTGTATTGGTGTGTGTATGTGAGGAAGAGAGAGTTATCAAAGGAATAAATAAGAAGATAATAGGTTATTTCTCACTATTATGTAAGAAATTTAAGAAGAATAATAACTTTCTTGTATAAGTGGAAGTGTAAATAATCCAAGAAGTACAATGATAACATTTTAAGCATGTTGGTGAAGGTTTATTTCATTGTTAAAAAATATATATTATCATATCAACTATTTTAGGATCACATACATTATAAAATAACTATAGTAAAATAAAATTGATGTATATAACCTTCCTATTATAAACCACAAGGACTATTTTTTATTAGATTTTGTGATGTTAGATTATTTATTGATCATTCAAATGACTAGATACTCTTACTAAGAAGTGAACATTATAAACTCCTATATTATTGTGGGTGTTCTTGTATGTTGTTTTCAATATAGTCATTTCTCTCTATCAAGATGTAAGTTTGTTTTAAAATAAGAAAACATGAAAAGAACTGACCATTGATTCACCCCTCCATCCTCTCAGTGGTCACACAGATCCTGATTGGTCCTTACACAAATATAAAATTTTTATCCCATATTTTGAAAAACTAAAATAAAATAGATTCCAATAATATTAGAAATAATTTAAAAGTGAAATATGAATCACCACTCCAAGAATTTAATTAGAGTGGTAAGTTTTTTAATAAATCTATTAAAAATGGTTCCACTAATGAATCATATCTGAGCTATGATGAAGATGATTATATAAAATCTATTGATGCAATATGATATAAGGTTATGGAATACTTAAATAAAATTCATATAGGGTTTATTTCACACATATTTATATTTATTAGGGGACTATATGAGGAAAAATAAAAGTTAGAGTTGGAAGCTAATGTAATAAAAGATACATTGGTTAAAAAGGTAATAAGATACACCACTCTCATAAAACTAATTAAAGCTGAGGATCAATCTATTTTAATTTACAATGAAATGTATTGTCTAGTTAATAATGAATTTCAAATGGTTTTTGAGAAAAAAAATTAAGAATGTTTTTGTAGAAGAGATCCGTAAATTTGAAAATTTTCACCAAGTCCCTATGAATGTCAAAGATACTCAACTAGAAGTTAAATAAAAGAAAATAAAAACCTTCACAACTACATACTATAATAAATCAAGATTCATGAGGATCAAATGAAGAATTTGAAAAGATAATGTGAAGATAACATGAAATAAATAGAATAATAGAAGTATATTTTTAATATAAAATTTCTTGAGTTGGATGTAAAGATGAGAAATTTGGAAAACACCCATGAAGAATCTTCATCATCGGGTGAAAGAATAAGTGTTTCTAAAAACTTTTTTGAAAATTTTATTGATTCTAAAAATACACCTATCATGGGTAAAATGATCTTGATATATTTTTTAGAAACATCCACTACAATCTCATAGAGAAAGGTAACTCGTTATCTTGATAAATCTATATCTACTAATGAATTTTGGTCTGCAAGTGTAGGATAAAAAATAAAATATAGATGAGTGTGGGTGGATAAAAATGAAAATAGATCCACCACTTCATCAAGGGTGGATACAAGAATATCCAAGAATAGAAACTCCCCAAATGGAGCCCAAAAAGAGTAGTGTACTTATCTAAAAATAGCAGGCATTTCAATTTGGATAGATTGCTACTAAACTAAAAATAATAAGTATTATAGGCCATTGTTGGTGTTATTGGAGGTTTGGACACAAGTTCATTGAATTTTGTAACAATATTTCAATGTATTAAGATTATTGAAATATTAAATTTAGATAGAGTAGAGATAAATAAAAAGTAAGATGTATTGGTCAAATGTAGACTTTACTAAAGGGGAGAAGTTTTTCTATCAAAATAATATTTTAAATTATTAATAACTTCAATGATTATTGTAAAATAACTAATAATAGTGAATAATTGTGATGGTACAAACCAGCTCAGCACAAATATTATACTGATGTGAAGAGAAGAACATAATAGAAAATGAAGTATGTGAGAAAATAAGAAAAGTGTGCCTTTAGGAGTAAATAGATGAAGAGAGATGAGAAAACTACTCTTAATAATTCAATAAAGAAAGATAAAAATTATTTCTCAATACAAAAAACGTTCTTCTATTGTAGTAGAAAAGGCACATCATAGACCATTTTAAGTTGAACATGAATACTAAAACTAAAGGTAGTAAGATTGAATCTAAAAAGAATGAATCAATCTAAGAAAGGGATGGAATTATTGGTTTGGTGAATGACATATAAGTTAAATAATATTAATTTCATTATAGTTTTACTAAAAAAAAGATAAACCTAGAGCTATTGAAAAGTTGTGTAGAATGTGAATATTTTCTAATCATACAACTACTATGTAGTGCCCCTAGATTTTCACTCCTAGGTCCATTACTGAATACACCTAAATTAAAATATTGTATTTTATGAAAATATATGATTACAATATCTTTCTCACATTTACAATCCAAGTGCCTTTTATTTATATTTTTATAGAATTAGGAAAAATCGCTAACTAATAAATCTCATGTACCCTCATAAAATGGAAATTTTTTCTATTGTATAAGAAGTTAATAATTATATAATGAGTCTTCAATGTATTCCATAAATTATCCATACAATATACTATTCTAGTATTATCAATCTTAATAATTTCTTCCATGACCTAGGGTAATGGAAACATAAGGAAGGGGTGAGTTCAAACGCTCAGTAAGGGTAAACATAATAAAAAGTATAACATGAGAGGAATGATTTATAACATGATATCATGATAATAATGATCATAATCTTGATATAATGGAATAAATATATGATAACATAAAGACATAGATTAAACAATGATCATAAAAAAATTGAAATGCATTATAAAAATTTGTAAATAACATAAACATGGTATCATAATAATATTCCAAGGATTACTATGTATGTCATCATCATCATATTACAAGGATTAATCCTTAGTCCCTTATAATATTACAAGTATTTCTCCCTATTCCAAAACAAATTATTAGGTTTACTCCCTAATCTCATACATAGATTCTCATCAGACATTAACATTATCCAATGCAATGGAGAACTATCTGGGTGCACCCATCATAATAAAAAATCATATATATATATATATATATGTGTGTGTGTGTGTGTGTCCATATGATTTCAATCAACATATCATAAAAAACAAGGAAATAAAATTGGTTTTATATCCTTTACAAGTGGTTACCAAAGTAACATTTCATGATTTCATCAATAAACATGAAATGATAAACCCATTGAAAATAAATGGGTATCCAATGACTTTAAGCATCATTATAGGTAAATAACACTAAAAAAATATTATTATGCATATGTTATTTATACTATAAGGTAAATAGATATATGGTTTAGACAATAACTTTCCAAATCAATTGATTTATTAGGCATCTAGGTGACCACCCTTTAATCAAGTAATGGGACATAGGGAATTCACATAGGAAAATAATTAGAAGTAAATCATGCCTATACAAGTGGATTATTGGGAAATAAAAAATCAGTGATGGATTATATGATAGATGTCAAATAAAATTTCATAATCCATATAGAAAAATAAAGTAGATGGTGTCATTTAAATTACACCCTTGATCAAGTATACAACATAGATGAAGAACACTATTAGAAACATTTTTAAAATTTATTTAAAAATAATAATTTACCTTTTCCTTTGAAAACATTTAAAATGGAAGATTTTATTAAACCATGATAATAAGAATTTACTTTTTGAAAACTCAAAAACATAGTGAGGAAGTATCGTATAAAATGATAAAGGTGGTGGAAATATATGTTCACATGAAAATGTGTAGACGATATTTATTTTAGTTGAAATTGGCCCATATGAAAACATTTAGAAGATTTAATTTAAAAAATAATAATAAATCCCAGGTATTTGAAAATGACCTTTATAAAACAATTTTTTAATAGATAATTTTAGAATATTTTAGAACAATACTTTAGAAGAAAACATTTTTTGAAACTAATCATGCAGAAAATGTTTAAAATCCATTAAAACCACTTAGTGAAACCCAGATTATAAATTATTGGTTAAAATATTTTATTTATAATATGTTAATAGAACTATGAAGTTCACTTACAATATTATAGAAAATAGTTTTGATAGTTAAAACATGGATATGGAAGAAAAATAGTTGTGTGCTTAGGTTGGGAATCATTCCTTTCACTGGCGCATTTTGAAAAAGAATGTAATCCTCTAAAGAGAAAAATTTTAATGAAAGGAATTAATTTACTCAAAATAAAATTAAATAAAATATATTTAAAATTAAATGGTAAGATAAATTACATTTTTAATATTAAATTCAAGAAGAGAAATCATGACTCGTGGAAAAAGAACTTTAGTTGAGAAAACATTTATGAATTGATTAACATTTTGATCAAAACCCTTAAAGGATAAATAGCTTGGAAATGAACCTAAAATAACATTAATAAATTATATTTCAGGATAAAATATCAATTTATGATAATATACACCATATAAAATATTTTATGTTCATAGAATTACAGGTGTCTTGAAGAATAAAGTTTTGAGATGAAACTCTTACCTATGTCTGAAAGTGTTCATAACTTGCACTTAACTTCTTTAATAATAAAATTAAGTTTATTAAAATACTTAATAATAACCTTATAAATATATAATTAATTTAATAAGGACTAATTATCATTATAATTTTATCATTTATTAAATTTTTTCCACTCATGTCGGTTACTTGAGGTTGTTCGGTTTATTTTTATGTGAATCTCTTGGCATGTTGACCATAGTTAATTTTATTTTTTAAAAAAATTCACAACCTCTAGAATATCAATATTTTTTAAAATATAATTTTTATTTATCTAAATAATTCTTAAATTAATACATGATTGATGGTAATGGAAAAAAATGTGTCACTATGTGGAGGAGGTAATCTACACATACAAACGGTTACCAATTTTATTTTCCATAAAACTAGTGGGAGGTAGTTAGTAAAATTATTTATCATTTGAGAATAATAATAATGTTTTAAATATAATATTTATTCACTAAAAAACATTTTTAACCATCCGATCAAGGTGGTGATGAAAAATAGGAAACTCCATGCATGGAGGTGGTAGTCCCCACATACGCATGATGATGTTTTTATTTTTCGAATGGTTTTGGGGGAAGGTGTAAAAGGGATATTTCATTAGTATAATAAAAAAAACATAATATAATTAATATGGATTTTATAATACTCTTATGTATAAAATATATTATTTGTGGCATAAGAAATAAAGAATAATAAAGAAAGATTAAGAAAGACGTGATGCCTTCATCGATAATTTGAACTTTCTCTTCAAAATCTTGTTGAAAATAATGGAGTTAGGCTATCTTATGGTGACCATAGGCTTGATTTAATGTAATAGGATTATATTATATGTATTTAGTGTATATTTTAAATAGTAATTCTAATATTAGTTTAAGTATAGAAAGGGTGTAAGTGGTCTCCTTTTATAAGTGAAGAAAAGGGAACTTTCTGTGGAAAAGAATGTTAAGGGGTAAGAATGGAAGTTCATGAAAGTTAGGTGAGTTAGGTGTTTTATTGTTTTTGAGAAATTTGGAAAGGACTTTAAAAACTAAAAATGATTTCTATAAGGTCTAAAGGTCATGTAAACTTATTAAAATTCAAGACACTTTATATTATTCATTTAAATACTTCTTACTCTTAATAAAATATTAATCGTGTCAATTAATTTGTTGCTAAAAATATAAGAAAATAACAATTGCCAAATTTATAAATTTTTATTCATAATTTAGGATCAATTTAAACTAATTAATTCCATAAATATGAGAAAATATTATTTTAAATTAAACATAGACAACACATAAAAAAATCAAGAGTGTTTTTAAACATTAAAATTATATATAAGATAAATTTTTGAGGTTTTCTGATTTTCATTATAGTAATTTATTTATTATAAATAAAATTAAGTTTATGTGACATTAAAATAAATACATCACTAAATTTTACAAAGATATTAATTAATTAAAATAAAATACATAAAATAGTTTTTTTATTTTTTTATAAATATCGTATTTTTGGCTAAAAATTGATATTTTCAAAAAATGATCAAAAAATTAATACTAAGTAAATTTTGATATTATAAATTTAAAAACAAATTTAATTTTATATAATTATATTTAAAAAAATTATTTATTTAACTTTTAACATAAAATAAAAAAAATTAAATATCAACTGATTTTATTTAAAAAGACCTTCTTAAACATTAAGTCTTTCTAATATTATTTTATATAAATTTTATAATTTAAAGAATTTTAATATTTTATATCATATATAGATATATTATATGTTTTCATAATTTTATTTTAAATATGAATATTTTAATTTAATAATGTATCGTAACCTTTGTTTTAGTGTGTTTGAAGAAAGATATCAAACTCAATATTATTTAAAGAAAAATATATATATTAAAATATCATAATTTTATAATATCTCTATCTAAAATAAACTAAATACTCATAATTTTTTTATAAAATCATTAATTAAGGATGTAAAAAATATATACATGACTTAAGATAAAATTTTAAATGAAATTTCAAGATTAATATCTTAAGTAAAACTAGAAAACAAATATTCTTCCACTATTGAGTTAACTCAATGCTTAATTTTTCCTCAACAATTAGATTCTTTATGTCCTCCTTTTCCACATATAAAACATTTTATAGTTTCTTTAAGATATTTCCCAATGTGTTTCTTCCTATATTTTTTACATGAATCAAATTTTATCTTTTTTACTTGATCATCTTCATCACCCAAATTTTCATAAGACTCTATTCTTATCTTATTTAGTGTGATAGGGAATTCAACTATGTTAACTTTGTTAATATTAATTCATGATATTTGATTTGGTATAGTAATAAGATTTATAATCTCAATTATTTTTCCAAAATATTGTAGGTTGGGAAAATCACCGTATTCTCCATTGCATCCATTTTTAGCTTGGTTCTTCATTGTTCGAGTCATTACTTTAAAAGAAATTTTAGGGATGAGAATACTTAAATTCATAAATTTACATAGTGTAAAATATGATCATAGAAGAAATAATTAATAAATGAGTTACATACCCTAACTAATGAGTTTTAAACTTTGATATATGTTATCCATAATCATTTTACTATCAGGTTATCTAATCTAGTTAGCTTCTATAAAATCATTTGTTCAAATCCTATATAATAGTTTGTAAATAAAATGTGAATTAAACCAAGAACATACCCTAGGAGTGTTAAACCAGGTGCACAGGAAAGGCCCATTCACCATGCACTAGAATGATGAATGAGATATACTCAACTAAATATTTTTAGGGTTACTACCCCTAAATGAATTTGTGTCAAAACCACAATCAATTTTAGTATCTAGACAAGGATGTAATAATAGGAAAACCACATAATCACTACTTTAACAAAATTTCAGTATGTTCTCATATACATCTTATACATAGGGTTTTCACTAAATCTCTCTTATCCTAATCCCCAAAAAATCATAAAATATTCAAAACTTCAAAAAAATTATTTATAACATTGAAACCAATATCATCCTTAACTCATAAACCCTTGATTTTATTCTTAAATCTTAAATCATCCTCAAATAATAACATAATAACCTATAAAGTTATCTAAACACTCCTATGCTACCAACTGTAGCCCCCCAAGACCCACATTCCTAGATTTGGTTTCTAAAATACATAACTTACAACACTGGATTTGATACACATATATGATTATAATATATTTCTCACATTTACAATATAAGGAACAATTAGTTTAGAGTTTTATATAATTAAGACAAATCAATAATAGATAAATACCAAGTCTTATCATCAAATGGATATTTTTCTATAGTATAAGAAGATAATGATTCTATACTGAGTCTTAAACATCTCCCACAAATTCTTCACACAAGATACTCTTCTAGGATTAGCATACTTAGTAATTGTTTCATAACCTATGGAAATGGAAACATAAGGAAGTGGTGAGCACAAAAACTCAGTAAGGGTAAACATAATAATAAATTATAACATGAGATACATGATCCATAACATGATATCATGATGAGAATGATCATAAGCCTGAGATCATGGAATAAAGAGATGATATCATAAATAAATGGATTAAATAATGACCATAACATAATATCATGGCATAATGGGAATGTGGAAACAACATAAACATGATATCATAAGCATATTACAAGGATTAATCCCTAGGCAATCATCGTCATATTCTAAGGATTAATCCTTAGTTTATTATCATGTGTCAAGGATTACTTCTTTATCCATCAAAAAGGATTAGGTTTAATCCCAAATACAAAACATAACTTCTCATGATACATTGACATTACCCAATACATTAGAGTGATATCTAGGTGCACCCATTATAATTAAAAATCATACATATGTGTGCCACATGATTTTAATCAATATAGCATAAAAACCCCAAGGAAATAAAATAGGTTTTATATCCTTTATAAGTGGATCCCTAAGGAATCATTCATGATTTCATCAATGAACATGACATGATAAACCCATGGAAAATAAATGGGTATCAAATGTCATTAAGTATCATTATAGGTATATAACACTCAATAAATATGATTATATATATGGTATTTACACCATATAGGAAATATTTATATGATTAGACAATAATTTCTCTAATCAATAAATGTATTCGACATCTAGGTGAACAACCTTCAATAAAATAATGGGATATATTTCATTCAAAAAAGGAAAATAATTATAATTAAATCATGTAATGAACCAACTTGGTTAGACCTAACCCATCACACAGTCTGGCTCAGCACTATGCCTCAAGCATGCCTCCTTGAATTCTAGAGGTTGCTGACTAGTGACAAGGGTTTAAAAGATACCGTGGGGATACTATACCCTCTAGTAAGAGTAAAATAAAAATGGAAATAACCAAAATATCCATAAGGATAAACATCAAAATATTCATAATAAATAAACTAAAATAATAACACGTTGTAATAAATGAAATGTGGAATATAGTAATTTAGACTCAAATAATGAAAAACATAAAACAGTCGGTCACCCACTGGGTCAACCACATATACAAAATGAAAAAACTGAAAATAAATACAATAGTCTATGCTTCCATCTTCGATTTGAACCACATACATAGTCTCCAAAATTCTCAATATGTTCTATCATGATCCTGAGACTCCACATGAGCGGTTGCACTTGATCAAGAAACATTGGTCCTCAGCCCTATCCATCATGAAACCTATGATCCAACCTAAAAGTAGGCATCAGGTTATCATGTACACCATAGTTTACATACATGGGGTGAGAAATAAATCTTAGTAGTCCACCCCCAAAGGTGGACCTATAATATATTTTCATAAAAAGTGCATGCACACATGATATGTTCATCTTAGCCGAAAATTAAATCTAGTGGCATAAAAAGAACAACTATATAAAAAGGGGGCTAAAAATAAAAAAAATAGACAACCATGGGTTTTAGTATGACATATGAGGTAAATCTACCCCTAATATGGTCCCCACCAAAGGATTTACAGTATGTGGCTCACCCAGCTAGATGAAAATCGGTGTGTCCACTAGATCTACATTGGATCTCCAAGATTTCTAAATTCAAAGGAATAAATAACAGACCCCAAGGTGTAACTATACACATTCGCATGAAAAATCACATCTACCGATCTCTAGAACCCCAATATCCTGATCTGAAATAGTGATAAGAACATCTAGGTCGGAAGAACTAGAAAACCTTTCAGTCCTGAAAGTTCTATAGAATGAATTAGGTACCATCTATGGACCCCAAAAAAGGTGTTATTCATACATAAACCTAGTAGCACACAACATCCATGGATCCAGGAGTACAACAACATCCATATAGGAAAAAATCACTTTTTTAGTGCCTCAGAACCTTATGATCCCGAAGATACTCTAGCCAAGGAGAAGACTTGACTAGAGGGGAGATTCACTCATCCAGATCACCCATTATCTCCCTAAGACCATCCAACCATATCCAACCAACGGAGCAGAGAAACTAATCAAATCAGGGCCAACTTATGATCCATGATATACCAAGGGTCTCCACCTAAAACCAAAGTCTTGAGTAGAAACTTCCTCAAACATCATGTCCAAAGGACAAACAAACATGGGATGATCTAACCTTTAATTCAGCATCTAAATAGTTTAACTTATAGTGCCAATCCACTCTCATCCAAAAAATAATGGTGCCTCTGCATGGTCCCTTGGATCTTAGCATCTAAAAAAACATCAACTGTGGGATCTCGACAACCAACTTTAGGGCCAACCAAAACTTGGGGTTCCCACTATCACCAAGGTCACAACATAAAGAGAAAAACTACTAGGGACTCCCCCGGTGAACCCAAGCTCTTAGTCCATGCCTATCTAAAGATACACAAATGGACCAAAGGTCATAGCAAGATCAAGACACACTATGAGGGGATCCTCTAGATGATCCAAATAATGGGACATGCCTAGTGTGAAATCATCCAAATTTCCCTCAAGGGAATCCAATCGATCCTCTATCAATAATGCACCCAAAGGGAATCTAAAAGAAAATCACGCCAACTAGGTCATTCACAATGGTCCACATGAACACCTCAAAATTGGTACCCTACAAGGGCCCCTCATAATAAACCAAATATTAAGGGAAATTACCAAGTAGTAAAATCTTATCCTACCTTCCCGAAAACCAACACATCCATGGGTACTAACTTTACCATAAGAGCATCCAAAGAAATTTCTTTCCACTTGAGCATTATCAACATCCAAAAATGACATCCACTAATCACTCAATTAGTAACCATACCATAAGGTCATCCTTAAACGTCCCTTAGACTCATCTCAATAGCTTAATGGCACCCATCTATAACTACCATCCCACAGTGTTAACTCAGCCCAAATGATCCAACAAATCTAATCTCAAGCAACCAATTCTAATACATAGGTAAAAAACAATATATCCACATAGATACTACTCAATACAACCTTCTTGGATCTATAAAAAATAAACTAGAAAAAAATAGCCTGGAATCCATAATTTATGCCAAATAACAAGATCATAGCCCTCACTCGGGCCTCACATCTCACAACCCAACCCCCATGAGGATTCTAAAATAAAACCTCAAATAAATCCTCTTATTGAACTCTCTTAATATAAACCACCATCCAGATACACTCTAAATTACTAATGGATTCCACCATCATGATCTATGTAGAAAATTTCTCAAAATTGACTTCTCAAAAGTCCAATTCTGACTCTAGGGTAAAAAATAAGAAAAATGTATAAAGGGAGGATAAGTATATGGTGTGTACTTTAGGTACACAAAATGTACCCAAAAATTTTTTCCTCAGTCATATGACTTATTACACTCAGTGTGTAATTTTCCAAAATACATGGTGTGTGTACCCTGTACACAGCATGTAACCCCGCATGGGTACCTGCCCGTGTACCTCAAACCCACTTGGCATGTATAGCGTTGAACTACACAGCATGTACCACCCCATACATAAAATATACCCCAAATAAGATCACCATCCATGTTCATGTACATATACCACCACACAGGGTTAGGAAAATCATAGTACGTGATTGCTCCCCATGTACCTCGCATGGGATCTAGTCATGTACCCTACATGACCATGTACCCCCGACACACCCCGATTTTCCACTACATGGCGTGTACCCCAAGTACATGGTGTGTAATACCACAAACTCATCTTACCAAAATAAAAATAACATATAGTGTTTTTTCTATGAACCACATGTTATGTACTTGGGTTTTCCCAAATAAAAATCCCCCAAAACAACCTAAAATGCCCGATTTCTCCCCAAAAGCCACAGATCAACCCCCCAGGGGGTCCTTAACAGACCATAAAAGGTATTAAAAAATTTTAAAAAAATTATTCTATGGGGATTGATTTTAAAAATATAAAAATATTCCTAACTATTAGTGGAAACCACTAGATATTTACACAAGATCCATGCCATGCACCCATCAAGACTTGATCTACCTCCAAACACGCTACCCAGTAAGTGAATCCTCCTATCTCTCCATATTATCTCCCTATACCTATCTAATATGAAGACCCTAGATGGGATAACCCCATGGAAATACATAAAAATCCAAGGGGGAAGTGATATGAAAAAGAAAAAAAGAAACTTGAAGAAAAATAGAAAATTTATTTGAGACTATCTTATAGGATAATTTACCATTTCCCCTGAACATTATTGAGAACAAAAAGGTTCAAATTTACCCTGATTTTAAAAACTTGTGATAATTTGATGCATCAAAAACTCCCCATAATAAGCACTTCTCACCTCCAAGAATAATCATTGTACAACCAACAACCATTCTATACCCCAAACACTAGTGCATCCATCACTTTCACAAAATTCCAATGGCTGGTTTTATAGGTCCCACAACTCTCTCCCAACATAAGATATGTTCAAATGTGACTAATTTAATTATCCCCTCTATAGAAGTATCCTTATCCTCAACCCACTCAACAAACCTCAAACCACATATCCCATGCTACGTCCATCACCAAATGTAATGGATAGACGTGGCCAAACCGCTCACACCTGAGTGCTAGAATGGAAACCCACAACCTCCATGCTCAAAAAACCACTTAAAAAGGATAAAAAAACTCCAAAAACCTATGGTAAACTCCCCAACACAATTATTTCCATAAACTACTCCCGAATAAGATCCAAGAATCATGCTCAGATGGGCTAAGTCCTAAAAACTAGGCTAATGTGCCTAAAACCACAGATCATCTTCTTGATATAGGTCAGATCAAACAAACCATAGAACCCTAATTAATCCTCTAAAAAACAAAGAAATTTACCTTGTACCAAGATCAACCACAAAACCATCCTCCACTCAAGAATTGATCCAAAACTATAAGCACCCAACCATGCTTCCACTGAATTACCCAAATCGTAACCAAAATGAGTAGGGTTAGGGGTCCAACCAAACCAGACCTATCAAGTAAACCACAGGAAAGGGATAACTCTAAAAAATACACTTTCTAAACACTAGGAATACTCATGCCTAGACACATCTTGGTTATATAAGACCTCAATGACCCCACCAATGAATAATATCCACACCCACCTAAGACATCGGTGATCGCAAGCACACAGGACCCATCGCAAGACTTGGAAAAAACACATGGAAATATAAATCCCTAACAAGAAACATGAGACATTTTATTTAGGTGAAACATCGCCTTAGGAAAACTCTAGGCTAATCCAAATATCTATCAGTCATCCTTTCCCTCACTGAGCCACCAACAGGGCACTTATAACCTAAGACCGACCCAAAAGTTTCTTCGAGAATCCATCAATGAAGGGAATTCATCTCCATAATCAATGAAACTATCGCCATAAGATCCACATTAACTATCATCAAATGAAAATATATACATATGTTTCAGTTACTTAGAATTACTAAAAGTACTTATACAATAAAACATCATATGATCAGTTTCAAACACTTTAAATAACTAAACCTCTATCATCAATAAAATGTTGTAGACAGGAATCTGTCATGTGAATCCTACATACCTAGAATTATGCATGAAAAATTGCCTCTTTAACATAGTCCAAGATCCAAAAACCATAATAAACCATAAATTCACAAACCCAAGTGCATCACACTAGGTGAAATCATGCAGCTGTACAAATAAAAATAGAAAACACCAATCTCTTTCCCTAGAAACTTGGACTTCCTATTAGAAAATGATTTTATGAAACACCAACTCAATAATCATCACAAGTTCCAACACATTCCTAAACCACCTATCAACCAACTCCAAAAATCATAAAACCAACCATCTCTGATACCATTTTGTAACAAACCATCTTAGGTCAACATGAAACATCACCCAAACTAGATTTCTATCAAGCCTCAAGCGCAACTCCTTGAATTCCAGAGGATGCTAATTATTAGTGAGGGTATAAAAGATATAGTGGGGAGACTATATTCTATGTTTAGGGTGTAATAATAGTAGAAATAACTAAAACATCCATAAGGATAAACATCATAGTACGCATAATAAATAAACTAAATAGTAACATGTTGTAATAAATAAAATATGGAATACAGTCATACAAATTCAAATCATTCAAAACATACAACAGAAAATAAACCACTGTACTGACCACATATAAAAAATAAAAAAATACAATAGGTTCCATCTCTGATCCAAACCACATACCTGGTCTCTGTGATGCTCAAGTTGCACTATCTTAATCCTAAGGCACCACATGAGTGACTCCGCTCGATCAAGAAACACTGGGTTTTATCCCCATCCATCATGAAACCTATTGTCTAACATGAAAGAATACATAAGTTCTACATGAACACTGAGTTTCATGTACAAGGGGTGATAAATAAATCTCAGTAGGATACCCCTAATATTAGGCCTATAATCTACTATCATAACAAGTTCATGCACATGTGATATGCCCAACCTAGCTGAAAACTAAAATAGTTTTCATAAAAAGAAAAAACTTCATAAAAATGGGGCTAAATAAAATAATTAAAGTAGACAAAAAATGGTTCTAGTCAGACACCCAAGTTAAATATACCCCCACTCTATCCCACTATAGAGTATTTACAGCATGTAGCTAACCCAGCCACACAAAAACTAGAATATATTTCAGATCTATACAGGATATATAATATTTATAAACACAAAGGAATAAATGTTAGACCCTAGGGAATAACCACAGGCCTACAAATGATAAAGAACATAAACTGGATCTAGGAATCCAATATCACAATCTAAATTGGGGACAGGAACATTTAGGTCAATGTAGGTTCTGGGTGCAGCAGAAGTGCGGATGGGATGGTCCCAACTTTAATTTTTTTTCATATTCAATGAACAATCTAGGATCAATATGATAATTAATTCCAGTATCCATGGAATTGAATCAAGGATTTAGACAAAGAAAAATAAACTCAAAAACAAGATATAGGATTAACATATTTTATTTATAATTAATTTAATTAAATTAAATAATTACCTCCAAGGTGATTCTTTCTTCATTGATTCGTTCGGTCATAGATCTATAGGTGTACCATCATTTTTTTGTAGATATCAAGGTTATATTTCCTCTAGTAGTGATCCATACATGTTCCACATATCTCCAGACATCATTAAAGGAGTCTCTGGGTGCTAGTATGGAAGATCCTTGTGCTTGTGATGTCCACCTTCGATCGCCTTGAGAACTGCTTCCAAATAATTCTTCTTGATCTGGTAGAGGATGGTCTCTCTCATTCTTGAGAGTGTTCTTAGATAGGGTTTAACTCACTAGTATTGAGATTTTTTCTCTAATTTGTTGTGCACAACACCCTTGGTGTTGCTTTGATATCGCTTGGATAATAAGAGAATAATATAATAGGACATTTAATTTACTATGGTAATAATAAATAATTTGCACAAGTGCCTTAATTATTTTATTAATCCTAGAGAAACCCCCATGTAAAATAATATCAGCAACATTATTATTTCTTGATATGTTCTTAACTTGAGAGTTATAATTAAATATTATTTAATCAAATAATATTCATTATTATTATTTATCATTGGACCATTAAACTCAATCTTACAATCCTCATAAATATTTATTAATTACTCCACTCACAATATATTCTCTCAAATAACTAGTTATGGAATAAATGTGATAAGTAATACATGAATAATTATTAAACCAAGACCAGTAATAACATTTATTCAATTTGTTAAATAATAAATTATTTAACTGAGATACTGAATACACTTAGTGTGTGACCCTCTAGGCCTATTTCTCACTGTAATTAGGAGAACCTACCTAAAGTCCAAGGTTAACATTTAGAAACATGCTAAGGCACCCATAGAGAAAGAATAAAATGATGCAATGACATGTCACCTCATACAAATTCTTACCATGTAATATATTCCCTTTATCACAATATTTATAATCGATCATGTTGCATGCTAGTGCTATCAACCTATATGCTTGATATCTCTTTCTTTGACTTTCTAGAAATAGAACTTTCCTATTAATAACCATTTACATGGATTCATTTAGTATATATCATTTCCATCAAAGGACTTGAGATATTATCTTCCATTAAAGAAAAGAAGGGATAAATTCTTTATCGCATTATTCATTAATGCAGTATTAATCCTGACACACCCAATATATAATACCTCGCCACAAACATCTATCATCATAGTTTTCATCAATACATCCAAGTGTGCAACTCATAATATCTATTAATAATAATATTAAAGTCTAAGGACCAATACACACGTCTGTAGATAGAAACATCCAATGACTCTTATAAATATGGATTTCCTACTGTCAGGTCTCGTTCACATAATATCCTACTGGATATCACCAAGGGATTACACCATGAGAAGGTTCTTAAAAGTCCTATAAGTATCTAACTATGATATCCTATATCATTTGTGTCCCTCAAATTATATCATCAAGATATATAACATATATTCAATAATAGTTTCATAGCACTTATGGGTTCTCATCATAGCAGGGATTTTCTATGACCTTTTAGTGCGATAGTTACTCTTAGGACATTATCACAGATAATGTTACATAGAATAATAATCAAGATGTGATAAGGAATTTATTAATATTCAAAAACCATGAATATAAGTTATTATAAAGTAAAAAATATAAGTTGTTTTAAGGGAACCAACTCCAACAGAATCTCACTTGCACTAGAGCCAACTGCTAACGACTTTCAGTCCGCTAGTTGTCACATGATACTCGTGCTTCTGCTGAGATAGAAATTTATTCAAGGGATCTTCCACATTCTCTTCTATGGACACTCTTCTCACTGCAACTTCACCCCTTTGATAAAAATTCCTCATGAGGTGATACTTCCAGAGTATGTTTTTTTTCTATTGATGTGACCTTGTCTACTTTACACGATCCACCACTGCAGTATTATCGAAATACAATGTGATAGAATCTTTAATTCTAGATACCACATTAATATCCTATAAAAAATTTCAAAATCTAGATGGTTTTCTTGGCTGCATCATAAGTTGCTATGTACTCATACTCCACTGTAGAATTAGATGAAACTGACTACTTTGAACTCTTCTATCTCACAGCTTCTCTGTTGAGATAGAAAACATATCCTGATCATGACTTCAGATCATTATCATCTGTCTAATGACAATATCCTCATATCCTCCATACACTAGGAATATATCCTTAGTTCTTCTCAGATACTTAAGGATAGTCCTAACAGCAGTCCAATGTTATTCTCTTGGATATTATTGATATCTTCCTACCATTCTCAATTCATAGGAAACATCAAGTCTATTACAAAACATGGTATACATGATTGATCCTATCACTAAATCATATGGTATATTACTCATTATATCTTTCTCCTATTGTGTTTGGGGACACATTTTCTTAAAAAGATGTAAACTATGTGACATTGGAACCAATCCCCTCTTGGATTTCCCCATACTAAATATTTTTAGTATCTGGTCAATATATTTACTTTGGATTAGTCCAAGAAGCATCTTGGATCTATCAAGAATGATCTTGATCCCTGTAATGTAGGCAGCTTCGCCTAAGTCTTTCATGGAGAATCACTTGTTCAACCAGTACTTAATAGATTGTAATACCAATATGCCATTTCCAATAAGTAATATTTCATAAACATATACTCATAGGATAACAACAACATTCCTACTAAACCTTTTGTAAACACATGGCTCACATTTTTTAATGAAACCAAATTCTTTTATGGATTCATTAAATTGAATGTTCTATGACCTAGATGCTTGCTTCAATACATAAATAGATCTCTATAACTTGAAAATACTTTTAGAATCACATGGTGTCATAAACCCTTCTGGTTGTGTCATGTAGACATCAACATGAAGGTTTTTGTTAAGGAATACATTTTTGACATCCATCTTCCAAATATCATAGTCATGGTAGGATACTATGGAAAATATGATTCTAATGGATTTAAAAATGGAAACTGGTGAAAAGGTTTCATTATAGTCAATTCCTTAATGCAATTTAAACCCTTTAGCCACTAACCTTGCTTTATAGGTACTTACTTTACCTTTCATGTCCAGTTTCCTGTTGAATACCCATTTACACCCAATAGGCTTTACATAAACTGGCGCATAGACCAGAACCCAAACTTGGTTCTAATACATGGAATCCATATCATAATTCATAGATTATATCCATTTTTCAGATTCTAATCTCTATAATTCCTCCTTATATGGTAGATATTAATCATTGTCAAACAATAATGAGTTATTATCCTCACTGAAAATAAAACAATATCTCTCTGGTTCCCTTACCACTCTTACACTCCTACACAGTACTTTTATTTCAAGAACCACTTCTTCCATGGGGACCTGTGGAACTTCTTCCTACACCAACTCCTATATATCTTGAGAATAAACTTCATAAAATTCAATCTTTATCCCATAATCCTTTTTGATTATGTTCTTCCTCTCAAGAAATATGGTTTTTCTGGCGATAGTCACTTTCTTGTTTGAGGGGTTGTCTAGGTAGTATCCTTTTATTTTCTTGGGATACCCTATAAATATAAAATTCATGCCCTGGGGTGCTAGTTTGTTTTTTGAGAAATCCTTAACAAACACCTCGCATCCCCATACATGTGTATGCAATAAAATGGGCTTCTTTCCACTCCATAGTTAAAGGGAATTCCATTTTTCACTTTAGTTGGTAATTTATTTAATGTGTATGTTGTAGTTTGTAATTCATATACCCAAAAGGATAACAGAATATCTACATGAATCATCATAGACCTTACCATGTCCAATAAGGTATAGTTCCTCCTTTCACTAACACTATTCCACTGTGGTGTATAAGGTGGAGTGAGTTGAGATAGAATCCCAAACTCCCGTAAAAAGTTGATGAACCCTTGGTTAAGATATTCTCTACCTCTATCTAATAGAGTTTCTTTATCTTCTTACCAAGATGATTCTACACTTCATTCTTTAATTCCTTTAATTTATAAGATGACTCAAACTTATACCTCATCAAGTAAATATATTCATATCTACTCAAGCCATCATTAAAAGTTATGAGGTAAGAATATCCACCTCTATCTTCTACTGGAAATGGTCCACACACATCAGTGTATAACAATCCTAGAAATTCTATGGCCCTTTCACTATATCCACAAAATGGTGGTATGGTAATTTTACCTTTTAAACAATCATGACATATATAAAGTGGTTTTAGTTAAAAAGATTCTAAATATCCATATTGATAGAGCTTTATCGAGTGCTTCTCATTTACATGACCAAGATGGTGATGCCACAACTGGGTGTTATATGAGTCATGTGAACCTGATTCATTATCTATTTTAAAAACTTTATTTTCATAATTTAATACCTATATACCATTATTTAAATGTTCCATACCATAACATATTTTTTCCTTACAAAATAAATAACTTTTATTTATGAATTTGAAAATAAAACCATCTGTATCTAAACTTGGTATAGAAATAATGTTCTTGGTAACACTTGGTACATAATAACAATCATGTAAAACAAAAATCATCCTAGTTTTAAATAAAAGGTAGTAGTCACCAATGGAAAGATAATTAATCTCTAAACCATTATCATCTCGTAGATCCACCTCTCCAATTGAAATTTTCTAAAATCTACTTAGTTCCTCCATTTGAATATATATGTGAGCACCAAAAGTTTTATCTAATACCCAATGTGTAGTAATGGAAATATTGGACTTGATAACGAACACACCTTTGGCTTCCCCTTGTCTCTGGGTGAATTTCCTCTTCTAGTGTCCTAAATTTCCACATGAAAAACACACTACTTCATTTTCCTTACCCTACCTTTAGATCTTCATCTTCTTGGTCGGATGGTTCTCCGGGGATTTAGACTATTTATATGTCTTAGGAACCTTTTCCTTGTCCTTTATCTTCCTATTCACCATAAGTATTGTGGGTTTATCACTCTCCATGTCCTTATCCACTTATAAAATCAGGGTCAGAAGTTCTGATAAACTCTTCTGATTATTTCTCATATTGTAATTCATAATAAAACTAGAGAAGGTCTTGGGAAGTGCTGAAAGTATGAGATCTTTATGAAAATCATCTAAGAATTTAATCCCTAATATGTCCAAACACTCAATTTAGCCGATAATATTGAATACATGAGGCCCAACTGGAACAGACTCTCCATGCTTAGTGGTGAAAAAATATTTGGATATCTCATACCTCTCTTTCCACGCTTTCTCTTGATATAGATCTTGAAGGTGAGAGATCATGCTATAATCATCTGTTTTCTCATGTTTCTTCAAGAGATCATTGTACATGGATGATAGCATGAATCACTGAACATTTATAGTGCCATTCATTTTTTTCTCATACAAATAGAGGTCCTCATCACTATCCTCATTCTTAGGTGAAACTAGTAAAGGTTCCTCCTGCACATATAGTTTCCTTTCATTATGAAGTATGACCCATAGGCGCCTTTGCTAGTCATGGAAATTAGTGCTGGTGAGAAGGTTTTCCTTATCGATTATAGATCACAATGATATGTTTGAATTCATTGTTTATGATGTTTCTACAAAAAAAGATGAGGGGAATTTTAGTACTTTAACTTCATAGAATTAGACAAATAAATAAATAAATATTTATTAGTCTCTCGCTATTTTTTCAAAACCCAATATCCCTCACCATTGGCTTAGGAATATCCTCTTTCTTAGACATTCTAGTGGAAATGATTCATATTATATTATCATCACCCCAAATTTTTCTGGTCAAGCAACATGAATGGTTTTAGGTAGGCATTCCAAATGCAGACTTCATTTACTCACAATTTCGTGAGCTGTTGAGTGGACTCCCTAATCCTGAAATAATTATTTTATATTTCCTCAATCTTTGCCTCTCAGTTACACTAAGTACAACTTTGACAGTCGACCCTTGATGTCAAACAAGTTAAGTCAAACCAAAACCTCAAATTAGAATTCCCAGATAATTGAAATCACCCCAAATTTGGATGGTCAAGCACTTTTAACTATGGTTTGATTCTAATTGAATTAATGGATTCCTATAGAGACTTAATATTTTATTGAGTTATTTTATCCTTTATGTGTAAATTGTCAATTATTATCTTTTTTAAAATATTTTTAATATTAATTGGAATTACTTAAGTGATTAACCATGTCTTTAGATAATATTTACTCATAATAAAATTTATTTTAGTTCCATCTTTACATGCTTGTTAATTCATTAATTATGTGATCACAAAAAACATCAATAATGAAATAACCATGTAATTGGAAGAATTAAAATAAAGGGTATGATCATGAAATTGTTATAATGGTTATTTTATCTAGTGGTTGATAAACTAACTCCTGACCTAGGGGAGAAACACCTTGAACCAATTAAGTTCGTGTTTACAGCTTTCCACCTGTCCACATCTGTATCTCCTTGGATTGGTTTCGGCTCATATCCTAACTTGAACCAACTCCACTAGCTTAGGATCTCTATCCATTATATATGATTTTACTCACAAATAAGTGAGGGGTAAATGGGTGTTTACATAAAAGAAAACTTAGGCACATAGTCCCTACATATTAATAGGGAGAGAAGTCACACTGGCCAACAATTTAATTTAATAATAAATTAAAAGGGAAGCCGATCACATAAAAAGGTCTGGTTTAACTCATGATCATCCACGTGCATGAAATGAATTACACATTTAATAAAACTAGCATTCAATCATTCTTATTTGTAACAACCTAAGCTTCTACGGTAAGTTTCCCTTTGAATAATGTAATAGCGCATGTTGTACGCAACATCGAGTTCTAACACACACCACAACCGATCAAAATAGCCGTCATGAATAGTAATACCTACTTTTTGAAATTATATATATATTTTATATTTCAAAATGGACTTCTTTTTTGGATTTAGAATATCTAAATTATCCTAAGTTGAATTTTTGGTATTTTTCTGAGAACGTCCAATTTTTATGAATAGTGAAAAATACTTAAAAACAACTTTTTTAATCAAAAATAATTTATAGAGATAAATTATATTATTTAGTGGTTTAAAAGTATAATTAGAATATATTTTTACCATTTTATCCAATGGTGTTCATTATAATTAATTTCACTTTGAAATTGGACATAAACAATTGTCAATCATTTGATATATATTGTTTCTTAAAAACACGTTATTTGTTGTGACAGTGGGAATTAATTATAAAATTAATTAATGAAAATTTTATGTTTGTAATTTTGTAAAATAGATATCATTTTTGAATTTGGAATATCAATTATATCTTAGGGTGAGATTTTGGCATTGTTCTGAAAAACTTCAATTTTTGATGAATAGTGAAACTACTAAGTGGTAGTTAAAAAAACTGAATTTTTCATAAAACATAATTTTACCGCTTCTGTGATTGGAATTTAGAAACTCCAAGAGACACAGTTAATATCAAGGAGTTAAATTTGGTTCAATGAGATGAAAATAATTTTTGGTGAATAGTAACTTTTAACTTTTATTTACCACGGTTAAAAGTAAATAGGGTAATTAAGGGTAAAAATGATATTAATATTACCCTAACACATGTCCTAATTATATTGGACAAGTGTATCTCGACCAAAAACAACCTTAGGAATAAAATATTATCATTTAGGTCCACTTGGATTAGATTAGGACATTTATTATTATTTAATTCAAAGAAGAGTTAAAAGAGTTAAAATCAATGTTTATTTACTAAAACATTTTTAATATAGGGTTATACATAAGATAAATTTGATTGTAAATATTCATTAGAAATCTAAAAATATTTCCTACATAATGATATTTTATTTATAATTTTTAGATATTATATAATTTAATTTATTTATGACACAATGATGATGCAGTAATTACCATAATAGTGAAAAATTAAAATAATTGATATTATAAATACCCAAATAAATATAATTTGATACTTTTAATGAATTAAACTAATTTACTAGGATAATATGACATATTAGGATTGATTTAATTGACTTTTTTCGAATTAATCATTCTGTTATGATTTTCACAAAAATCAATTATTGAATAGTGTCAAAATTGACATAAAAGAGTTTTTAAAACAAATATTATATTATATTAAATTCCTAAAAATCTAAGGTTCATACAAGAGACTTATTTCATGATAGGTGTATCATTAATGGACCACTTGGGGGTATCTTTTATGTATATAGTAAGTTTATTAACCATATAATATAAAAATACAAAGAGACATTGTAAAAGTGAAACAAATTAACTAAGAGTTAATAATTAATGATAAGGTTAATATAGTAACCCAAACCTGTCTAAATTCTATTGGTTGATTGGTTTTCAACCAATCCCCACCCTAAACTTTAAATAATCCACTTTTTAGCAATTAGAAACCGAATATGAATTTATTATAAAATAATATTTCTAGCTTTTCCAAAGGTGCCCCTCACCCCTCTTATAAAAGGGCACTCTCCCTTCTCATTAACTCACACCTTAAAAGCCTATTGGTTCGGCCAACCTCTACCCAAATACTCTCTCAACTTCCCTAAATTCATCCTAGAGGCCTTCCTTTAGTCATAAATCCAACCTAAGAGCCCTTTTGATCAAATCAAAAGGAAGAACCCGAAGAAGAGGTAATGATTTCACCACCCTTTTCCAAGTTCCTTTATTCTTCCACTTCTTCCTTCTTTGTTATTACCATTCTAAAATAATAACTCCAGTATCTTATATATAATGTGATGTTATTATAAATATGGTACAACCATATTCAGTATTCTATCCATCCTTTGAATAACATGTCACCATACGTGCGTACGTACGGCTAACCGTCTCCACGTCGTGGTGTAATTGTTATTCAATAAATTATTATTTGGATGGGTATAATAATGATGTGCAACTCATGTAAATAATAAATATAACATGATAATGATTTTTTATATATGTTATACCATCCATTTATATATTATTTTAATATCAAAATAATGATATTGTCACTCGTGCGTACGTACGGACTACCGTCTCCACGAATGCGATGAGATTCATTCTCCATCGTATCCATTCAAGCATAATTATCATTTGATGATTTAAAAATAATGTTTAAGGACTTGATATCATTCTTTATATGAATAAGATACATCCTATCCATAACAAACATGGCTTACTTAATAAAACATATCAAATAAAACGAGTAAGTTAACACCCGAAACGACGATAATACTAAGATATTATTAACAAATCAATGTTAAAAGATAATATATGATATCATATTATTGTATAATTTAATAACAATTATTTCACCATTATACAGGATTTTAACCTACCCCAACCAAGGAAAAGTAAAAGGTAAGGGTTTATTTCTCAATCTCTTCATTATCCGAGGTTGTTTATACGTAATAATCTACTGGGATCTCTTTATCATCCACATCCATGTTTCTTAAAAATGAATTTCAAAACATTTTTACTATTTACTAGAATATGGTTTAAAGTCATTTATACCCTTTTTTGACTTTTTATAAGAGGTTTATAAAGTAATATTTCCGTCATTTTCCAAATAAGGTGTTTTTAACCTTTTTGACAAAATTAAGGTAAGAATGTTTTTTTTAACTTATACGGCGGGTGCGGCTATTTTCCGCCATTATAAAATCGTCGAACCTTCCCTTACAATATTATAAGAATATTTTCAAAGAAAATGTTTTATTTTATAAATATATGACTCTTAAATGATTTCAAAATAGAAAGAGAAATTTCTCTAAAAGGAGTTTTGATTTCATCTATATCAACATCCTTCGATGGATTTTACGCTTATTTGAAGTTGATTTATTATGAAACAAAACTTCTATATTGTATTAAAGATTTTGTGATATGTTTGAGTGTGGATGTTTTATTTTTATACCATTCATGGTTTATAGATGAAGTATTCACATTTTTTATGCTAGTTTTAATATGAATGTTTATGTTATGTTTAAACCTTTTCATATGGGAATGCATTAGACTTAATATGTGACGGGTGGAGCCCGCTATAGCTCCTAGATGCATCGGTAGGTCTCATGAGACAAACTAGTGTCTTGGAACAAGGCCTTGGAAAAATCTTATTTGTAGTCTTGGCATGAGGCCTTGGCTATGTGGTTATGATAGTCTGGCGTTATGCATTCCATCATTATGGAAGTGGTTATTGATATTGCATGTGATTATTCGATTAGTAGAATATCCATGTGAGTAAGTAAATGGAATTATTTCATTTTATTTTTGCCATACTATGTTGAAGTTGAAGTTTAAAAGGCTTTTGTTTTAGTTATACACTGCCTTAAATGTTTATTCTTATTTATGAAAGTTTCCACTATATTGTTATCCTTACTGGGAATTTGAGCTCACCCCTTTTCTATGTTTTATTTTTCCCAGGATGTGAAGAAGTAAATTATGAATAACCTGCAGGGATATTATGAGGGGATAATAGTGTGGATTATGGAGACAATATGTTGTTGTTGTAGTTTTTTTTATGATGTAATTTAAGACTTATGAATATATCTAGTGTTTCCTAGGCTACTAAACTCATCGGTATTTTGAGATTTGATCCTTCTTGTGATCATGCCAATGTTATGTAATAATGCACTGACTCTGGGTAACTGGGGCCGGGGTGTTACAGTTGGTATCAGAGGAAGTTTAGTACAAACCTTGGAAGCTAGATTTAGATAAACTCTGATTAGAGCACGTAGACCTAAGATGAACTTTGAGGATTAGTATATAAGAACTTCCTAAAATTTTGGTATTGTAGAGATTTTGTGAGTTTTCCGACCAATACATCCCTGTCTGGATACGAGCAGGTAGAGGCAGCTCTGGCACAGATGTACCTAGGGGTAAAACCTGAAAACACCGCTTTGAGCTAGACTCGAACGGGAACTGGTGCACTACAACGGGCCTTGCTGCACTCTTGGTTATGACACTCCCGAGGGATATTCTTAGGATAACTCTCATTTTCTTTACAAATCATTATGAAGGGTTTATGAGTATATAATTCCTCAAAGAAAACATTTTTTATGATTATGGATTATATCCATAAATAGTTCAATTTATGTTAAGTGTTATGTATTTTGATTCATAAACTGATCTAGTTTATGCCATTGTTTAGAAATGGTTCCTAGGGGAAGAAATAGAAACTGTATCAATGCATTAACTCCATGTAGGGATTGACCTCCTGATCAAGATAATTATAGTAGAGCTGGTGATGCAACTGGTGCCGATCAACTAATCACCATACTGGGACAACTCACTCAGGTTATGAATAATAACCTTACCCATATGGAGCACCCTAATCCGCAGCGTGGAGGATCAATGTTAGATTGCTTTATGAGGCAACAACCACCAACGTTCAATGGGAGTAAAAATCCCTTAGTAGCTGAGCAATGGATAAATTCTCTAGAGAAAATATTTCAGGCTTTGGGGGGTAGTGAAAGGAAAAAAGTTATCATGGCAGTTTATCGCCTCACCAGAGATGTTGATCAATGGTGTTCATTGATTCAAAACACAAAAGAAGATGATGAAGTATCAAATATGGAATATAGGGAGTTCAAAGATCTATTTTTAAAAAAATACTTTCCTCGTGACCATCGAGCAGATATGGAAAGGCAATTTCTGAGTCTCAGACAAAAGGAGGATGAGAATGTTGCACAGTATGAGGCTAACTTTACAAGGTTATCAAGGTATGCTGGAGATTATATATATAACCAAATAAGTAATATTGATCATTTATTTGGTGGGTTAAAACCATTTCTCTGTCGAGCATTAGTCTCACAATCCTTTTCATCGTACGAAGACATTGTCTCATGTGCTATCAAGACCGAAAATAAATTCTCTAAGTCTTATGACTTTAAAGCAAAGCAAGAGAAGAAGAGATCTGCTGATCAATCTGGGAATGGAAATAAGGGGAATAAGGGAAAGGTTTAATATCCATCATGTGGTAAATGTGGGAAGAAACACCTCGGTACTTGCTTGAAGGGAATGGGTGTCTATTACAAGTGTGGTGAAAAAGGCCACCAAGCTTATGAATGCAAAGGGAAGAAGGAAGCTACCATTGTTCAATGCTACAATTGCAGGGAGATGGGACATTATGCAAATGAATGTCCTAATCTTCAGGGGTACTTACCTCATAAAAGGCCAAGGGATCATGGTCAAGCTTATGCTATCACTACTACTAAGGTAGAAGCTCCAAAAGACGTGGTGGCAGGTAATTTAATGGTTTCCTCAAGTTTAGAAAATGCATTATTTGATTCTGGATCATCACATTGTTTCATATATTCCCAGTTTGCTAAGAAAATTAGATATTTCCAATTTGAATTAACAAGGGAGTTGTCAGTTAAAACTCCTAAGGGAAGTATCATTGCAACAAAGTTTTGTGAATCAGTCCCCATTAGAGCACATAAATGTTCTTTATCTGCTGATCTCATCGCCATACCTATGATTGAGTTTGATATAATCCTCAGTATGGATTGGATTTTGGACTATGATGTGAAGATTTATTTTAAGAAGAAATAGGTTACGATTCTTGATGATGATGATAAGGAACACCTTGTCTTTAGAGCCGAATCGTCACCACCTAATTCTTATCTAGATCCACCCCCAGTATCTCAACTAAATTAAATTATTGGGGAGGAAGAGAATGAAATTATTGTGGGTGAGGAAAGGAATGTTCAAATAGAGGATGTACCTGTTGTGAAAGAATATGTATATGTGTTTCCGGAAGATTTACCTAGACATCCTCCAGAATGAGAAGTTGAGTTTTCCATTGATTTAATTCCTTGATCAAGGCCTATATCGAAGACCCCTTATAGAATGTCCACTGTAGAATTAGATGAACTAAAGAAAAAACTAGAGGAATTGAGTAATAAGGGATTTATTCACCCTAGTGTTTCTCCATGGGGAGCCCCTATTCTTTTTGTTAAAAAGAAAGATGGATCTATGAGGTTATGTATCGACTATAGGGAGATTAATGCCATAACAATAAAGAAAAAGTATCCCCTACCTCACATTGATGATTTATTTGACCAACTACATGGAGCTCAATACTTTTCAAAGATTGACCTTCGATCTGGATACTATCATTTGTGTGTAAAGAAGGAAGACATTCCGAAGACAGCATTTCAAACTAGGTATGGGCATTACGAGTTTACTGTAATTCCCTTTGGATTGACTAATGCACCATCTGTATTCATGGATCTGATGAATAGAGTTTTCAAGGAATATCTCAATGAATTTTTGGTGGTATTTATTGATGATATCTTGGTATACTCTAAAAGTTATGAGGATCATGAAAGTCACTTGCGCATTATCCTGAAGACTCTGAGAAGACATGAATTATATGGGAAGTTTAGTAAGTGTGAATTTTGGCTTCATGAGATTTATTTTCTTGGCCATATTGTCTCTAAAGATGGAATCTCTGTTGATCCTTCTAAGACCAAGGCAATCCAAGAATGGCCAGCACCTACGAGTATAACTGAGGTACGCAGTTTTATTGGTTTGGCAAGTTATTATTGACGTTTCGTCCAGAATTTTGCCCGATTGGAAAACCCATTAAAGAAGCTCACATGTAAAGGGGTTAAATTTGTTTGGACAAAAGAGTGTGAAGAATGTTTCGAAGAACTGAAGAGAAGATTAGTCAATGCTCCTATATTGACTCTACCATCGCGGAATGATGGGTTCATTATTTATAGTGATGCATCGAAGAAAGGACTTGGTTGTGTCCTTATGCAGAATGATAGGGTTATTGCCTATGTATCACGACAGTTGAAAATTTATGAGAAAAACTATCCTACTCATGATCTTGAGTTAGTAGTTGTGATCTTTTCTTTGAAGATATGGAGGCACTACCTCTATGGTGAAAAATGTGAGATTTATACTGATCACAAGAGTTTGAAGTATATTTTCTCACAAAAAGAACTCAACATGAGGAAAAGGAGATGGCTTGAATTACTCAAGGATTATGATTGTACGATACACTACCACTTGGGGAAAGCAAACAAGGTGGCAGATGCTTTGAGCAGAAAACATCATGGAGTTTTGAACAATATGAGAATTGAAAGGGATCCAATTTTCATGGATCTAGTAAAGATGGACATGGGAATAACCAGGGAAGGTGAAACATCAATTCTTTTTCAAATGGTTGCCAAACCATCTTTACTAGAAAGGATTAAGAGTTCTCAAACCGATGATGAATAATTTCAAAAGAAGATGAAAGCTGTAAATGATGGGATATTGAGAGACTTTGTGTATGAAGAAGGAATTTTGAAATTCGAGAAGAGGATTTGTGTTCCCGATATACCTGATCTAAAAAGTGAATTGTTGGATGATGCTCATAGTTCCAATTTATCTATACACCCTGGGAGCACCAAAATGTATAGAGATTTAAAGGAACATTTTTGGTGTGACAATATGAAGAGGGAGATTGCTGATTTTGTATCAAGATGTATGGTTTGTCAACAAGTGAAAGCTGGAAGGCAACAGCCTGGTGGAGTATTGCAACCTCTTCCCATACCGGAGTGGAAATGGGACAATATTACGATGGATTTTGTCATGGGGCTACCAAAGACTCCTAGAAGGAACGATGCAATATGGGTTATTGTTGATCGTCTTACCAAGTCAGCACATTTTCCTGCTATAAGAGAAGATCTACCACTGGAACGTCTAGCAATACTATACATTGATGAAGTTGTGAGACTTCATGGAGTACCCCTATCGATTGTTTCTGATCGTGATCCCCGTTTTACTTCAAGATTCTGGAAAAGTCTTCAGAAAGCCTTGGATACTGAACTACATTTGAGAACTGCCTACCACCCTCAAACAGATGGACAATCAGAACGAACTATTCAAACCTTAGAAGACATGTTGAGATCCTGCTCACTTGACTTTCAGGGTATGTGGGATCAATATTTACCTCTGGTAGAATTTTCCTATAACAATATCTTCTATTCGAGTATTCAGATGGCACCATATGAAGTGTTATACGGAAAGAGATGTCGTACACCAACCTGTTGGGATGACATTGGTGAAAGAAAACTTGTAGGCCCATAACTGGTGGAGGAAACGATGGAAAAGGTGAAGGTAATCCAAAATCACATAAAAGCAGCTCAAAGTAGGCAGAAGAGCTATGCCGATAATCGAAGGAAGGATTTGGAATTTCAAGTTGGTGATCATGTTTTCCTGAAGGTATCTCCATGGAAGGAAGTCATACATTTTGGTAAGAAAGATAAATTGAGTCCCAGGTACATCGGACCTTTCGAAATTCTAGAACAAATTGGGGTTGTAGCTTACCGATTGGCAATGCCGCCAAGTCTCTCCAAAGTTCACGATGTGTTCCACGTATCTCTATTGAGGAAATACATGCCTGACCCAACGCATGTACTCACCTATGAGGAATTAGAACTGGAACCCGATCTGTCTTATTGCGAAGAGCCCGTCAGGATTCTTGATACGAGAGAACAAGTACTGAGAAACCGGACGACTCTTCTGGTAAAAGTCTTGTGAAGAAACCATAAGATGGAAGAGGCAACGTGGGAACCCGAGGAACTTATGATGAAGAAACACCCGAGTCTTTTCATGCGGTATTATTCTAGAAATTTCTAGGATGAAATTATTTGAAGGAGGGGAGAATGTAACACCCCAAGCTTCTATGGTATGTTTCCCTTTGAATAATGTAATAGCATGTGTTGTACGCAACATCGAGTTCTAACACACACCACAACCGATCAAACTAGCCGTCATGAATAGTAATACCTACTTTTTGAAATTATATATATTTTATATTTCAAAATGGACTTCATTTTTGGATTCATAATATCCAAATTATCCTAAGTTTAATTTTTGGTATTTTTCTGAGAACGTCCAATTTTTATGAATAGTGAAAAATACTTAAAAACAACTTTTTTAATCAAAATAATTTATAGTGATAAATTATATTATTTATTGGTTTTAAATTATAATTAGAATATATTTTTACCATTTTATCCAATGGTGTTCATTATAATTAATATCACTTTGAAATTGGACATAAACAATTGTCAATCTTTTGATATATATTGTTTCTTAAAAACACGTTATTTGTTGTGACAGCGGGAATTGATTATAAAATTAATTAATGAAACTTTTATGTTTGGAATTTTGTAAAATAGATATCATTTTTGAATTCGGAATATCAATTATAGCTTAGGGTGAGATTTTGGCATTGTTCTGAAAAACTTTAATTTTTTATGAATAGTGAAACTACTAAGTGGTAGTTAAAAAAACTGAATTTTTCATAAAAATTAATTTTACCACTTCTGTGATTGGAATTTAGAAAATCCGAGAGACACGGTTAATATCAAGGAGTTAAATGTGGTTCAATGAGATGAAAATAATTTTTGGTGAATAGTAACTTTTTACTTTTATTTACCACGGTTAAAAGTAAATAGGGTAATTAAGGGTAAAAATGATATTAATATTACCCTAACACATGTCCTAATTCTATTGGACAAGTTTATCTCGACCAAAAACAACCTTAGGAATAAAATATTATCATTTAGGTCCACTTGGATTAGATTAGGACATTTATTATTATTTAATTCAAAGAAGAGTTAAAAGAGTTAAAATCAATGTTTATTTACTAAAACATTTTTAATATAGGGTTATACATAAGATAAATTTGATTGTAAATATTAATTAGAAATATAAAAATATTTCCTACATAATGATATTTTATTTATAATTTTTAGATATTATATAATTTAATTTATTTATGACACAATGATGATGCAGTAATTACCATAATAGTGAAAAATTAAAATAATTGATATTATAAATACCCAAATAAATATAATTTGATACTTTTAATGAATTACAATAATTTTCTAGGATAATATGACATATTAGTATTGATTTAATTGACTTTTTTCAAAGTAATCATTCTGTTATGATTTTCACAAAAAACAATTATTGAATAGTGTCAAAATTGACATAAAAAAGTTTTTAAAACAAATATTATATTATATTAAATTCCTAATAATCTAAGGTTCAGCCAAGAGACTTATATCATGATAGGTTTCTCATTAATGGACTACTTGGGGGGTCTCTTTGATGTATATAGTAAGTTTATTAACCATATAATATAAAAATACGAAGAGACATTGTAAAAGTGAAACAAATTAACTAAGAGTTGATACTTAATGATAAGGTTAATATAGTAACCCAAACCTATCTAAATTCTATTGGTTGAGTGGTTTTAGACCTATCCCCACCTTAACCTTTAAATAATCCACTTTAGATCCATTATAAACTGAATATGAATTTATTATAAAATAATATTTCTAGCTTTTCCAAAGGTGGCCCTCACCCCTCATATAAAAGGGAACTCTCCCTTCTCATTAACTCACACCTTAAAAGCCTTTTGGTTCGTCCTACCTCTACCCAAATAATCTCTCAACTTCCCTCAATTCATCCTAGAGGCCTTCCTTTAGTCATAAAGCCAACCTAAGAGCCCTTTTGATCAAATCAAAAGGAAGAACCCGAAGAAAAGGTAATGATTTCACCACCCTTTTCCAAGTTCCTTTCTTCTTCCACTTCTTCCTTCTTTGTTTTTACCATTATAAAATAATAACTCCAGTATATTATATATACTGTGATGTTATTATAAATATGGTACAACCATATTCATTATTCTATCCATCCTTTGAATAACATGTCACCATACGTGCGTACGTACGGCTTACCGTCTCCACGTCGTGGTGTAATTGTTATTCAATAAATTATTATTTGGATGGGTATAATAATGATGTGTAACTCATGTAAATAATAAATATAACATGATAATGATTCTGTATATATGTTATAACATCCATTTATATATTATTTTAATATCAAAATAATGATATTGTCGCTCGTGCGTACGTACGGACTACCGTCTCCACGAATGCGATGAGATTCATTCTCCATCGTATCCATTCAAGTATAATTATCATTTGATGATTTAAAAATAATGTTTAAGGACTTGATATCATTCTAGATATGAATAAGATACATACTATCCATAACAAACATGGCTTACGTAACAAAACATATCAAAGAAAATGAGTAAGTTAACACCCGAAATGACTATAATACTAAGATATTATTAACAAATCAATGTTAAAAGATCATATATGATATCATATTCTTGTATAATTTAATAAAAATTATTTCACCATTATACAGGAGGTTAACCTACCCCATCCAAGGAAAAGTTAAAGGTAAGGGTTTATTTCACAATCTCTTCATTATCTGAGGTTGTTTATACGTAATAATCTACTGGGATCTCTTTATCATCCACATCCATGTTTCTTAAAAATGAATTTTAAAACATTTTTACTATTTACTAGAATATGGGTTAAAGTAATTTATAACCTTTTTTTACTTTTTATAAGAGTTTTATAAATGAATCTTTCCGTCGTTTTCCAAACAAAGTGTTTTTTAACATTTTCGACAAAATTAAGGTAAGAATGTTTTTTTTAACTTATACGGCGGGTGCGGCTATTTTCCGCCATTATAAAATCATCGAAGCTTCCCTTACAATATTATAAGAATATTTTCAAAGAAAATGTTTTATTTTATAAATATATGACTCTTAAATTATTTCAAAATAGAAAGAGAAATTTCTCTAAAAAGAGTTTTGATTTCATTTATGTCAACATCCTTTGATGGATTTTACGCTTATTTGAAGTTTATTTATTATGAAACAAAACTTCTATATTGTATTGAAGGTTTTGTGATATGTTTGACTATTGATGTGTTATTTTTATACCATTCATGGTTTATGGATTAAGTATTTACATTTCGTATGCTAGTTTTAATACGAATGTTTATGTTATGTTTAAACCTTTTCATATGGGAATGCATTGGACTTAATATGTGACAGGTGGAGCCCACTATAGCTCCTTGATGCATCGGTAGGTCTCATGAGACAAACTAGTGTCTTGGAACAAGGCCTTGGAAAAACCTTATTTGTAGTCTTGGCACGAGGCCTTGGCTATGTGGTTATGATAGTCTGGCATTATGCATTCCATCATTATGAAAGTGGTTATTGATATTGCATGTGATTATTCGATTAGTAGAATATCCATGTGAATGATTAAATGGAATTATTTCATTTTATTTTTGCCATACTATGTTGAAGTTCAAGTTTAAAAGGCTTTTGTTTTAGTTATACACTGCCTTAAATGTTTATTCTTATTTATGAAAGTTTCTGCTATATTTTTATCCTTACTAGGCATTTGAGCTCACCCCTTTTCTATGTTTTATTTTTCCCAAGATGTGAAGAAGTAAATTATGAATGACCTGCAGGGATATTATTTGGGGATAATAGTGTGGATTATGGAGACAATATTTTTTTGTTGTAGTTTTTATTTTTATGATGTAATTTAAGACTTATGAATATATCTAGTGTTTCCAAGGATACTAAACTCGTCGGTCTTTAGAGATTTGATCCTTCTTGTGATCATACCAATGTTATATAATAATGCACCGACTCTGGGTAACTGGGGTTAGGGTGTTACATTATTTAAGATAAATCTCACTTGAATCGATTAATTATTATATTTAATTAATCAATCCTTTTATCTTAAACCTTTTCTGAATTTCCTTGAGAGTCTCATCCATTAAAATTTTAAACAAACTAATAAATTCATTTAAAACTAACTAAGTACATAACTTATACCTTGGAGGTAACCTGGTGAATACCCATACAAAACTACCCAACATGTGTTATACTTGTATACAATTTATTTTTTGTGACATATAGAATGCACATAGAATAATGACTATAATACTACTCATACATGATGTGAAGATCTTGAATATTATGCAGATGTTAATAAAACATTTATATATATATATATCAAAGCCTATCACATGGAGTGTCCCAGATTTATGCCCACATGCAACTACATATCGCAAGGGTTAAATAATATAATAAATTTTAAATCTTCATAACTAGTAAAATTACACAGCATTTAGATCTGATCTACACAGTATTTACATTCTTCACCGTGTATCTGAAGTACACACATAGGGACTTAGTGTGTGAGGCTTACTTCAGAAATCTTGTAGTACACAGCATGCCTAGTTTGTCACAAACTGTGTTGACTTCGTGTTACATGGTCACTGATCGAGTAGGTCGTGTATGGAATACATTGCCTAGATTTATCCTAAAAATAACTACACACCATGTCTAGTGGTACACATGGCATGTAGTCTGGATGATCATGCTCTAGTATTTCCTGGTCAACACGTGGTGTAATAATTAATTACACTATGTTTCATTAATTCACATGGGTTGAGTAATTATCGAACTAATCCTAATGCATTGAACACAACTACACGGTGTGTAGATCAGAATACATGGAATGAACTACTGTGTTTCCTGGACAGAACCCTTGGCACCTTCGGATGAGTTCCTTGATTTAATTTTAATCAAAAAATTAATCATTTATGTTAGATCTGTGAGAAAAAATAGAGGAAGAATAGATCTCATAATTTAGATTAAAATAACAATTAAACTTGAATTGAAAAACTAAATTATTAAATAATAAATCATCAATGAATTGTTTAAATAATTATAAACAATAATATTCCCACTCTAATACCACTTGTAGGTTCTGGGCATAGAAAAATCATGGATGGGATGGTTCTCAACTTTAATTTTTTCCATATTCAATAAAAAATCTGGGATAAATATAACGATGAATGTCAGTATCCACAGAATTGAATCAAGGATTTAGACAAAGGAATAGAAACCTAGAATCAAGAGATTGGATCAAAATATTTTTTTATAGTTAATTTAATTAAATTAAAGAATTACCTTCAAGGTGATTCTTTATTCATTGATGCATTCGACCATAGATCTTTTGGTGTATCATCATTGCATTGTAGAAATCATGGGTAGATCTCCTCTAGTGGTTATCTACACGTGTTCCACATATATCTGAACATCATCGAAGGAGTCTCTGGGTTCTATCAACAAAGATATTTTCACTTGCAATGTTCTCCTTCTATCTCCTTGAAAACCACTTCCAAAGCATTCTCCTTGATCTGGTATAGGAGGATCACTCTTGTCCTTGAGAGTGTTCTTGGAGAGGGATGAACTCTCTAGGCTTGAGAGCTTTTATCCAATTCATTGTGCAAAACACCCTTGGAGTCTCTTGGCTAGTGATTTTCTAATAATATAATAATATAACCAGGCATTTAATTCACTTGGGTAATAATAAATAATTTTCATAAGTGCCTTAATTATTTTATTATTCCTAGAGAAACCCCCATCTAAAATAATAACAATAACATTATTATTTCCCAACATGTACATAACTTACGAGTTGTAATTAAATATTATTTAATCAAATAATATTCAATATTATTATTTCTCATTGGACCATTAAACTTGGTCTTCTAATCCTACTCAATATTTATTAATTATTCTGCTCATAATATATTCTCTCGAATAACTAGTGATGGAATAAATGTAATAAAGCATATAGAAATAATTATTAAACCATTATTGGGAATAATATTTATTCAATTTTTTAAATAATAAATTATTTAACTCATATATTGGATATACTTAGTGTGTGACCCTCTGGGCCTCTTTCTCAGTGGCATTAGGCGAATCTACCTAAAATCTAAGGTTGGCGTCTAGCAACACGCCAAGGCACCCATAGAGAAAGAAGTTAATGTCGCAATGACATTTCACCTAAAAAAATGCTTACCATGTAATATAATATTTTTATCACAATATCTCTAATAGAGAAATTTTCATGCCAATATCATCAACCTATATGATCGATATCTCTTTATTTGACTTTCTGAAAATATAACTTGCATATTGATCACCATGTCCATGAATTTATTTAGGCTATATCTTTTACATAAAAGGGATTGAGATATTATCTTCCGTTAAAGAACAAAAGGGATAAATCTTTTTTCACATTATTCATTAATGCAATATTACTCTTGATGCACCCAACATATCATACATCACCGTGAACATCTATCATCATGATTTTCATCAATACATCTAAGTGCGCGACTCATAATATCCATTAATAATAATCTTAAAGTCTAAGTACCAATACACACATTTTTAGATAGGAACATCCAATGACATTTATAAATGTGGATTTCCTACTATAGGGTCTTGTTATCATAATATCCTACTGGATATCACCAAGGGAATACACTATGAGAGGGTGACTAAAAGTCCTATGAGTCTTCACCCCTGATAGAATATATCATTTGTGTCCCTAAAATGATATAATTCATCTATAGAACATATATTCAATAATAGTTTCATATCACTTCTGGGTTCTCATTATGGCAGGGATCCACTATGACCATTTAGTGTGACAGTTACTCTTAGGACATTATCACATACAATGTTACACAGAAGAATAATCATGATGTGATAATGAATTTATTTTATATTCAAAAACCATGAATATAAATTATCATAAAGTACAAAAAAATTTGGTTCTAGGGAACCAACTCCAACATTCGACAGAACTAGATAACCTTTCAATCCTGAAAGTCCTATAGGACAAATCGACTACCATCTATAGACCCAACAATAGGTGGGATCCATAAATAAACCTATGAATGTATATAATCCATGGGGATGGGATAAAAATAGTATCCATGGTCTAAAAAATAAACTCTGTGAGTGACTTGGCACCACACGAGCTAGAATCCACTCTAGCCATGGTGAATACTCAACTATAGGGGGTGCACTCATCCAAATCACTCATTAGCTCTATAAGTCCATCTAACCACAATCATCCAATGGAGTAGAAAACTATATCAAATCAGGGCCAATTCTTGATCCAATATATCCTAATGGTCTCATCCTCAAGCCAAATTCTTAACAAGAAACTACCTCAAACATCATGGACAAAGGCCAACTGAATGCAAGATTATCCAACCTCAAATCCACTGTCCAAATATTTGAACTAGTAGCATCAATCCACTCTAGGAAAAAAATCATGTGGCCTATCCATGGTCCCATGGAACTCATCATCCAGTAAAGGCACCATGTGATCTCAATAACCCACCTTAGGGCCAATGAAAACTTAGGGCTCCCATGGTCTCTATGGTCACAACATAAAGTGACATCCTACTAGGGACTCCTCTTTTGCACCCAATCTATCAGGACATGCCCTTATAAAGATCCAAAAACATCTTAAAGGACATATAAATATAAAGAAAACCTATGATGGGTTCCTCTAACTCATCCAAATCATAGGACATGCCTAATGTGTAAGCATATCAAATGGACCTCAATGGCCTCAAACTGATCCTCATTAAAAAACATGACCATAGGGCATCCAAAAGCAAATAAATACAACCAAGGTTTTCACAAAAGTAATCATGACCACCTCAAAAGTAGTAACATACAAGGACTCCTCATAATATGACAAACCTAAGGGGAAACTCCCACACAAGAAAACCTCCACCAACCTTTCTAGAAACCAACACATCCATAGGTACCAACTCTCTGATAAGGGTATCCAAAGAAACACCATGCCACTCAAGCATTCTCAAAAGTTGAAAACAAAATTCATGTATCACTCGATCAATAACCATCCCATAAGGGATTCCCCAAGATTCCCTCAAACTCATCTCAATAGATCAATGGCACCTAGATGTAGTTGTCATCCCACAACGTCAACCTAGCCGGAAGTCTCCAAAATCTCTAACCTCAAGTAACTAGTCTCGACATGTAGGTAAAAACCAATATATCCTTAGAGATACTACTCGATACTACCTTTATAAATCCATAAAAATTATACTCATACAAAACTGACCCAACATCCATAATCTATGAAAACTAATAATCACACAACCCTCACTCGGGCCTAATAGCTCACAAACCAACCCCCAAGAGGATTCTAAAACCAAACATCAAATAAATCATCTTGTTGAAATCTATAAATACAAAACACCATCTATAAGGACTCTAAATATTGAAAGGATTTCACCATTGTTATACAAGTGAAAAAATGATCATAATGGACTACTCACATGTCCAATTATGACTCTAGTGTGATAAATAGGAAAAATGCACTAGGGGAGGAGAAGTACACGAAGTGTACTTAAGGTACACGATATGTACCCAAAACTTTTCTCCCTGGATGTGTTCTTGAGGATACTTAGAATGTACTTTTACAAAGTACATGGAATTTGAACGTTGTACAAGGTGTATAACCCCACATGGGTACTTGCCCATGTACCTCATCAACTCCACTTGTCATGTACACCACTAAACTACATGGTGTGTATCACCACGTACATGGTGTGTTCCCAACATAGGGTCTCCATCCATGTACCTATCCATGTACCCCTACATAGGGTTAGGCCAAGCATAATAATTACCTCTATTTGTGTACCACACATGGGATCTAGCCATGTACCCTACACAGTCATGTGCCCTCGCCACACTCTAAGTCACCACTACATGGTGTGTACCACTAGTACATTGATTATAGTCCAAAAATGTATCTTCTATAAATAAAAATATCACACAACATGTGTTCTCTAAATTGCGTGATTTTTACATGGGTTTTCCCAAATGGAACACTCCCCAAAACGGACTGAAACGCCTAATTTCTCCCCAAAAGCCACAGATTAACACCCAAGGGGTCCCCAACAACCCATAAAATGATTTTAAAACTTAAAAAACTATGATATGGTGACTTATACTGAAAAAATAAAAATGGGTCTCCCTCTGAGTGGAAACCACCAAAGCTTTGCATTGGATCCACACCACGCACCCACCAAGCCTCGATCTAACTTCGGACAAGCTCCCTGGGTGGTGCCTCCTCCCCTCTCTCCTTCTTCTCTCCCTATCCTTATCTCATAAAAATAATCCAAATGGGATATCCCAAGGTCATACACAAAAATATAATGGATAATATAAAAGAAAAATAAAAAAGAACAAGGAAGAAAAATAAAAAGAAAATAAAATGGGTTGGGGCCTAGGATCAATGCCCACAACCTGTTTATTTTGGACTCAAATATTGAGATGAAATATAAATATGATGATCCATTTAAAATATATTACCAAATTAACATGAATAGATAAATTAATATTTAATTAATTAAATATTAAATATTCTATGAAAAATTAAACGGATTATATTTCCACCAAAATCCTATATTAGGATAAACACCCTATTATGGGACCAACATAGTGGTCATAAAAATTATCCAAGATCATATTATATGATAATTTAGAACTTTTTTCCTATATACTCCTAAGAACAAAAATTTTCAAATTTCCACTAATTTTCACAACTCGTGATGACACAAGGTGTCAAAAATCATGAATACAAGTGGATTATTAGGAAATAAAAAAATCATTTATGGATCATACCATATATGTAAAAGCAAAATTCATAATCCATCCAAAAAAATAAGGTGGATTGTTTCATTTTAAGAATATCCTTGATCAAGAACACAATATAGATGAATAACACTCTTAGAATCGTTAGGAAAACTTATTTGAATATAATAATTTCCCTTGTCATTTGAAATCATTTAAAAAATATTTTATTAAACCATGAGAATAATAATTTTCTTTTTAAAAATATAATAACATAGAGATTAATTCTCTTAGAAAAAAAGGCAGAAAAAGATATGTTCACATGGAAAAGTGTAACAGAGATTCCTTTTGGTTGAAAAAGACCCATAAGAAAATATTTAAAGGATTTTATTTTAAAAAATAATAATAAATTCAAGGTACTTGAAAATTTACTTTTTTAAAAAAAATTATCAAAGGTATTTTTTAATATTTTAAAATATTACTTTATAATAAAATATTTTTTAAGACTAATCATATGGAAAACATTTAAAATCCATTAAACCCATTTAGTAAAACCCACATCATAAAAAGGATGTTAAAACCTTTTATTTATAAGAGTTTAATAAAATTATAAAGGTAAATTTAAATATTATTGAAAGTATTTTTATATTTAAAACATGTATATGGAAGAAAAAATAGTTGTGTGCTTAGGTTGGGAATCATTCCTTTCACTGATGCATTTTGAAAGAGAATGTGAATCCCCCGAAGTGAAAAATTTTAATTAAAGGGATTAATTTACTCAAATGGAAATGAAATAAAATATATTTAAAATTAAATGGTATTATAAAGGATAATTTTAATATCAAATTAAATAAGAGAATTCACGACTCAGGGAAAAATAATTTGAGTTGAGAAAAAAATTCAAATTGAGTAGCATTTTGATTAAAACCCTTAAAGGATAAAGAGCTTGAAAATGGACCTAAAATGCCATGAATAAATTATATTTCATGATAAAATAATAATTTGGTAACATATACACCAAATAAAATAAATCATGTTCATAAAATAACATGTGTTTCAAAGAAGAAAGTTTTGAGATTAAACTCTTACCTATGATTGAAAGCATTATACACTTGCAATTAACTTTCTAAATAATCAAATTGATTTTATTAAAAACCTTAATAACAAACTTATTCATATATAACTAATTTCCCAAGTTATATATATCATAAATATTTTATCATTTATTAAATCATTCACACTCGTATTAATTACTTGGGGTGGTTCGGTTAATTTCTACATGAATCTCTTGGCATGTTGAACATATTTAAGTTTATTTTTAAAATAGATTCACAACATAAATAATATCAATAGTGTTTAAAATATGGATTATTTGAGATATCTTATAGTGACCATAGGCTTGATTACAAGTAAGATAATTATAGTATAGGTAACTAGGGTAGAGTTTCAAGAGTAATTATAATGGTAGGTGAAACAAGGAAGTGGTGGAAGTAGTCTCCTTTTATAAGTGAAGAAAAAGGCACTTTCCATGGAAAATAATGTTAAGGGGTAAGAATCGAAGTACAGATGATTAGGTGAGTTAGGTTTTTTATGGTTAGTGAGACATGTGGGTATGAATTTAAAACCTAACAAATAGTTTTTAGAAGCTCTAAAATTCAAGTAAACTCTGGAAAATTTGAGCCACTTTAGATTAGTCATTTAAACACTTCTTACTCTTAATTAAATATTAATCATTTCAATTAATTTATTACTAAAAATATAAGTAGGCCCTCATTACCAAATTTTTAAATTATAATTATGAATTTTATATCCATTTAATCCAATTAATTTCAAAAATATTAGAAAATATGGTTTTAAATTAAACACACAAAACACATAAAAATTATTCTTCTTAAACAGTGTTTATAAAATATAAACTTACGCGTAAGATATATTATTTTTGGTTACTGATTTTCATTATAGTACATTATTTATTATAAGTAAATTTGTGTTTATTTGATATTAAAATCAATCTATAACCTAGTTTTACCAAAATATTCATTAATTAAAATAAAAGGAATAAAATAGTTTTCTTTATTAAAGTAATTTTTTACTTTTGTTCTAAAAATGTTTTCTATGAGATCTCTAAAGGAAAATAATATTTTTAAATATATAATTTTAATTATCATTTTAATAATTTATCACTTAAATGGATTTATGGCCTTCTAGTTCATTCTTATATATTGATAAATTCATGAAAATCACAATTTTCATAAAATCCACATTTTCAACTAAAAAGTTAATGTTTTCATAAAATACAAAAAAATTAATACCAAGTATATTTTTATATTATAAATTCAAAAATAATGTTAGTTTTATATGATCCTATTTCTAAAAATTATTGATTTGACTTTTAATAGATAATAAATTATATAAACATCAACTTATTTTATTTAAAAATACCCTCTCAAATATTAAGTCTTTATAATATTATTTTATAAAAAAATATAATTTAAAGAATTTTAATATTTTATATCATATATATACATATTACATGTTATCATGATGATATTTTAACAATTATTATTTTAATTTAATAATGTATCCCGACATTTATTTTAGTGCATGTGAAGAAAGATATAAAACTTAGTATTATTTAAAGGAAAATATATATTCTAAAATCTTGAGATGTTCGATACTAAGTGAATGACATGGGTGACATAATAAGAAAAAATATTAAATAACAAATGGAAAGAACCAATGACTTCAAATTCTAAAAAAAATTGTAAATAAGGATCCTACACACAATAAGAATTTTTGGCATGTGCTCAAGGAACGTTTAGAAAAAAAATTTAGCCTAGTTGAAATTGGAAAAGAATATGTAGAAAGATATAAAAAATTTATCTCCTTGATTAAGTAAGGAAAATTCATCTAAGGAACCCTAAACCCACACTTCTAAGTTTGGTACTAAAACACATACTTTACACATAGACTTTATACCAAGTGAGAAGACCTAGGATATGTATATCTTTGTTTTACATAATTTCTATAAGTTAAACATTAAACATCACAAATAGTCTTAATCCAAAGAATGTAAAGATTAGTGTCTTTGAGTATTAGATATATAATCAGCTTATTTTATAATACTTAGGAACATTTATCTATAATCGAACCATACTATACTCCTTTTTAGACTCCTTATAAGTTATACTCTTCTTCAAAACTTTGGGAATGTAAACAAAAGAAAGGGATGAGATTAGACTCATTAGAGGAAAACTTTTCAATATATAATCAAGAGTTAGATCATATATGTATGAGAAAACATAATCCTAGGATAAATATCTTATTAAAAAGAACATTTAATGATAAGAGTTTTCAACAAGACATAATATAATAACCTATTAACCCAAATGATCAAATATATAACAATTCATAGGAGTGTATAAACATGAGATAATAAACATGATCCATGGTATCCTAACATAATAATATTACATAGAATTGTGGAATAAGTAAAAGTATAGAAAATCATAACCTGGTGGAGCATGCATTGCTACTTGATTCTCATAACATGGTGAGATTGGGATAACAAACCATGTGACCTCTTTGGTTTGGGCTAACAACCCATGTACCCTCTTGGGTTTAGTCTACTGCCTATGCACACTATTAGGCTTTGGATAATACCCACATACCTTAATAGACTTGAGATACTATCTTTTTACCCTCTTGGGCTTAAGATAAAACTTTTGTACCCTATTGGCCTTGTTCTACTTCCCATGTACCCTCTTGGAATTTGGATACTACCCATGTACCCTCATGGGATAGATATATTAACCATATACTATATTTGAGCTCATGATATATAATTATTTAACAAATTATATAGAGTTTAATATGGGATCACACATCAATCATCTAAACATATTTTTTCTACTTAAAATCAATCATTCATATTTCAAACATCACTTAATTAAATCATAGAAAAGAGATGGATTACATAAAAATGTCCATATAACATTTCACAATCCATATAAATAAATAAGTTGGATGGTGGTATAATAACATAACCCCCAATGTAACAAAAGGAGCATCAAGGATATTAACATGGATTTTAAATACCTTTTCAAGATCATGGGGTACATCACTTTGAAAACTAGAGGAAATTCCCCTTTTATTTTTAGAATAATTAATAAATAAGTTTATCTGCAAAACCATTTTATAATATGGAGAGTAATATTCATATATACGAATTATTATAATCGAAATAGTTTATTCACATAAAAAATAGTAAAAATAGATTTTGGAAAACATTTTTAACCTTATCATAAAAGAGAAAGTTATGAGTCACTTTCAAAATTCATTTTTGAAAAGGTAAAGTGAAAAAATTTGAAAACACTTACTTTTAAAAATAATATTCATTAATATATCCTATATAATACATATAAGTTTTTATAAATGGAATGATAATTCGAAGATAAAACATTTGATTATGAAATAATTGAAAACCCTTTTAATATTTTGAAATGATTTTGTTGAAAACCCACATTTTAAAAAGAGTAATAAAACATAATTTTGAAAATAGTAAAGAAAAATATGAAGGAAAAATGAGATAACACGTAATTGGTTTCCAAAAAAATAACATCATTGGAAATATAAAATATGGACATGGAATATAAATCATCATTAAAGAGAATGAGAATTATTCATAACAAATATGTAGTTTTTGAGAAATAAATGAATCATGGTAAAAGATTTGAATTTAAAATGTCACTTTACCTATAGAGATAAGACTATATAGTATCATAATATAATAGAAGATAAATTTCTTGTAAAACCATTCAAAAAGGAACCAATATGACTCAACAAAATAAGTTGAGTTAAGAAAGATCTCTTACGTCTTAAGAAACATTTTAAGTGAAACCCCTTGAAAGAGAGGGATTGAAATTGAACTCCAATTACCATTAATAAAATATATTTTATGATATTACATATAAAATAGGCAATATACATACCATTTAAATTAAATTAGGGTCATAAAACAAATCATGTCTCAAAGAAAGTAAATTGAGACATGACACCCTTACCTTTTTATCCCGCTTAGTCGAGCATGATCTAACCTCTTATATAAAAAAATTATCATAATCAAACTTTTAATAACATTATTCATACTTATAAACTTTTATAAACTTAATTTATAATATTTTATTACAAATATTTTTGTTAGTTGTACATTATTTCCATCATCAGATACTATTAGATTTGATTGTGGTTTAATACTAGTTTTGTAGTGGCGATGTCGATTATTTCTTATAGATTCAAAGTTAATAATTTTGATATATTTATACTATAATTTATTGTATGTATTATGATGATTTATTATGTTCTAATTTTACTTCATAAGTATTTCTATTAATATCCATGATTATTAAGTCAGTGACGAGCATGTTTTGGTAATTTTTAATGAACAAATGGGTGGTACAATAATAATGAGTAAAATATTAATATAACATTTAAATAAATATAAAAAACATTATTTGATCATTAATTTCTAATTAAACCATTATTTAGGTTTCCACACTCATCCATGATATAAATTTATAGTATTGTTCAAGTGGGTGGTTAAATCGACCCAAATAAGAACAAACAATAATCTATGGGCGAGTGTGGTTAATAAAGTGATTCCTTTGGTATAATATCATTATTAAAAAATAATAATGATATTATTTATATGTTTTTAAGGTGTTGAATCATATTTTAAGATATTTTTATAAATAATAAAATAATATATGAAAAACAAAATATGTCACTTTGGTGGAAGCGGTAATCTACACATACGCACGGGTGACATGTTTGTTTCCATGGAACGGGAGGAAGATAGGGAATGGTTTATAATTTTAGAATTATAATAATTTTATAAATATAATATTAATGCTTTTAATATAATTTTTTAACCATACATGTAATGTGGTAATGTAAAATCTAGCACGGCATTCATGGAGGCAGTAGTCTTCACATACACATGGCGACGTCTTCATTTTTTGAATGGTTTTAGAGAAAGGTAGAAAATGAATATTTCATTAGTATAATAAAATTTTAAAATATTAGTAATATTGATGTTATCACACTTTACTAGATATAATAGGTTTGAGTGGATATAATAATAAATAATTAATGGAGCTGAGTTAAGTCATTACCTCTCCCTTTGGATGTTCCCCCTTAGGTAACATCTTAAGGCTCCTTAGCTTAGTCTTTTAGAAAGACCAAGGATTTTAGGAAATGGTGTGAAAATTTATGAGATATTAGGAAATATTTTTGGATGATCTAATTATTTAGAATGATTTTATAAATTGAGTGGGTGTGAGCTCCTTTTATAGGTGAAAAGAGTGGCATTTTTTTGAATATAACTATTAAATATAAAGAGAGCACATGTTTCACATGGAAAGTAGAGAAAAGTGGAAAATAATGAAGTTTTCATGATTTAAGTTCTATGATGCATCAAAAATTTATTTTAAAACATTTTTTAAATATTTTTTAATTATTTTACTCTTAGATATTTCAATTTACTATTTTTTTACCATGGTGATTATTTTTTACCTAAGTAATTTACTTTTAATGCCTAAAAACAAAAAGGGCCGTATAAAATAATTTTTACCTAATGATTCCAAATATAAAATCAATTTTATCAAATAAAATTCATATGTGTTATAAAAAAATTAACATTAGCACATGTAATGCGTAAAAAATTATTTTTAAAAAAATTATTTTTAAGCATAAATGTTATGTTTAGGAAAATATTATCAACATTGTTAATTTTAATGGAATTAATTTATTTATTATTAACCAAATTATATTTATGTGACTTTAAAGGAAATAGAAAAAAACCCAATTTATCCTAGTGAAAACTTAATTAAAAGATAAAGACTGAAACTACATTTTATTAGAAAAATATTTCTTAATTTTCAAAATGTTATACATGGATTTTATAAATTCAATATAGTATATTTAAAATAATTATTGAACTCTATAAATAAATACTTGATCATTATATTTTTTTATGAGTTTTTAACTTATACTTACTTCTAGATATAGTCATAAATGATATAGTTTTAGTAAAAACTATATTTTTCACTATTCACTTAAAAATCATTTATTTTAGAAAAATACAAAAAAAATAATTCAAATATAATTTTAATATGATTAATTCAAAAATAAATTAAATTTTATGAAATTAATATTCTAAAATTTATAAATTTATTTTTTAAATGAGAATACAAAATATAATGAAAAACTATTTTTCTTGAAAAATGACATTTTTAAGTGTTATTAATATTATTTCATATCAATTTATAATTTAAGTAATATTAATATATTATTTAATATATTATAATTTTTTAAAATTGTTCAATTTAATTTATTAGGATGAAATATAAAAATTTTGAAAAATATTTATTTGAGAAAGAACAATATTTTTTAATATTAAATCTTATTAATTATTTATCCTCTAAATGTAAGAATATTTAGTTGAGTAGTAACATTGTATTTACTATAGGTTTTATTATTATTACAATATTCTTATTAATATTCATCTAATATGTTGTGGATCTTTTTAGTTTAATGTTATATGTGAAACAAGCTATCAAAAAATATATTACAAAATCTCAGGGTATTCCATGATCTGACTAAGAAGAAGGCTCAATTGAAAAAGAAACTCATGATGACCAAAGATACCTATATTTATAAAATCATGGGTGAAGCAAGCATGAAGAGTTCTTGAAATTTTATAGCTCTAAATAAAATATTTTCTAGGTTAATATCCAAGTCTTATCCAAGTTTCTCTCTTTAAATAACTCATAGAAAATCACTATGTTCCCAAAAAAAATCATTTGTGAAACTTAATACAAGGAATTAAAGATAATAAATCATAAAGGAAATTTAAATTAATGTTTTTATCCATCATGGAATACTTAATATAGTATCAGGTTGTCTCCTTACAACACGTCATTATAAATATCTTAGTTGATATCAAACTTCAACAAGTATCACAAATTCTTGGAGTTTATTCTTAAAGAAAAATCATCCATAATAAATACCATTGAAGAGAATCCCTTGAGGGGAACCTTATAAGATCAATTTTTTGAGGTTATTATTATTTTTTGGTTAAATCTAGAATTTTGTATAACTCTTTCAAAACTAAAGGCAAACATATGATGATCACTTTTACCATCTTATTTTATTTTATGTCAAATATGGTTACTAAGGGGTTGATTATTAAAGAAAATTGTTTGATAAGGTAAAACACATTATTTCACTTGAATGTTTATAATGTTTTTGTTGAATATGAGTACAGGTTATTAATTACTTACAAAAACTATCTAAACAACCCCTAAAAGGTGAATTTTAGTTGGTATCACATAATGGATTGAATATAGATATCTTTGATATCAATATTGATCACTCTTACTTTCTATATAGAGCATAGATCATTTAGACTTGAATTTTATTAATTGATGTCAATTTGAAAAGAAAAATGTGGTTCCATCCTTATATCATGTGGAATTGATTGATTTTCTCAATAAGGGGGAGAATATTTAAGTGGGGGAACAAATGGGGAGAATATTTTATCTTGATATAATGAGGATGATAATATTTAACTTGCATTTAATATTTCATATATTTTCAATAATGGGGAGAAGTACGATATTGAATTTATAAGTGAATTTAGTATTGAAAAAAAATCCAAAGGGGGAGATTGAAAACCCAAATGGATTAATTGAGCTGATATTGTATTTGTTATCAATTTATTATCAATGTAATTATGTAAATGAAATTAAATGTATGTAAAAATTTCATTATAGAAGAATAATCCTCCCAATAAATAAGATGAAGATGTTACCTATACATTTAGGTAAATAAGAGTGAGGATACTGCCTTGAAATACCTTTCTAGATATAATTTAAGGAGAAGTTATCACATATGATTATTGTTGAGTTGTTATTATATAATTATAAGTTTTTATGGAAGGAGGATAGTATTGTATACAATAGTGTTATGATGTTGGAAGATCTAGCTACTAAATTGAATATTGAATAGCTTGTAAATTTTTTACTAGTGAGGAGATTGAATAAGGTTCAAAGTTTTAAGAATAGATGCATGGAGTCGTGAAAAATCATATTAGTATTATTTAGCATTAAATTTTATACTTATAGTGTCTTATAAGACTCATATGAATAATTTTAGAAGGTTGTTTTGAAACTGAAATTAAAGCAGTAAATATACTTGAAATACTCAAGATTAAGTATTTAAAATGATTCAAAACTTTAGGAATTGGTTTAAAGATATTTGTAAATTTTTCTATATTTTACAGACTCATTTTAAGTGTTTGGAATTTATTTAGAGTTATTTGAGAAGGCTTGAGATGAATTAAAGTGGATCTAAGCTTATTTGAAAATATTCTAGAATTTGGAGTTAAAGAAGAATTTTGGCTAAGTATGACTTCATAAGAATCATTTCAGTACTATAAATATAAAAATAGAAATGGAATGAGTTTTTAAGAGTAAATATATGACTTGATAAGATTCATTTCAAGATTTATAAGGATCATTTCCTACTTTATAAGTATTTTTCATGACTTTGTAAGGTTCATGCCCTTGGTTCATAGGGATCATTGTATACTTTGTAAGAATTATTCTTGAAGTTTATATGGCTGATTTACTAACTTTGTAAGGATGAGTCTAAAGTTCATAAGGATTATGATGACTTTATAAGGTTCATTTCAAGATTTAATAATATTCATCTCAACTCTGGAATGAAAACTAGAAAAGGCATGAACACTTTAGAAGAGTCATGAGTGACTTTATAAAAGGTATCCTGAGTTTAGAAGAGTCATTCAATGTAACTGATATTGTAAATTTAAAAAAGGTATAACTTATAGCAGCCCATAATTTTTACACATATATATTACATATTAATATAATAATATTCATTACATAACATTGTGATCCGTTTTATGATAGTATAGGTTTTTTATCTTTGGAAACTTAGACACATTGAAACTAGTTCATAAAAGATCTAAATTGTCTCCCAATTAGTTCCTCATAACTAGAACCCTTTTTAGACATATCATACATAAAAATTTCTTCATAACCTAGGGAAAAGAAACATAATAAATTTTGAGGTTAGATGATTGGTAAGAGAAAATAAGGGAGACATCAATGATCACATAAATATAGCCTTAGAATGATGGTATTATAACATGAGATTAATATATGAAAACCATACCCTACATATCAAAGATAATAATATTTATTAATGGAATAAATCATGGTATTTCATAAGACATGAATCATAAAGTAATAAAAAAACACAATCCATGATATCATAACTTTTTCATAATACATAGATTTGTGGCATACATGTGAGTATTAAAAAGCATTTCCATGGTAGTCAAGGTTCACTTTCAAGACTATCATAGTAGATTGTGTTCACTCCTTATTCCATCATAGTAGTCAAGTTTTTCTTCTAAGACTATCATAGTGGATAGATTCCCTTACTGAATTTAGTTCACTCCGCATCCCATTCCTGTTTATCTCATGAGTTTTCCATCTTTACCTAATGAGTTGGAAAGTTATATAATTATGATCCCACCCATATCATAATGAAAATCATACATATTTATGCCACAAGATCATAAAACATTCATCATATCATAACCCATGAAAAATAAATGGGTTTTATAAACATTTCATCAAGGTATAACTCATGGAAAATAAACAAGTTTATAAACATTTCATCAATTAATCATAGCATAAACATATTATCATCATAACCATAAACCATCTAAAATAATAATAATGATGGTATCCTTGGATCATATCCCCATTAAATAATAAATAAAATCAAATGATATTATCATAATTTAAAATTACTTTAAAAGATCACTAGGAATATTTGTTAAGTAAAATACCCTTTTCACTTTGAAATCACATCTTTAAAATCTAAAAAATTCAAAACAATTATAGAAAAAATTTTCTTTGAAAAAAATCAGAAACTTGTAAAATAATCTCCAAATCATTTAGTGCTCATGATTATTAGAAATTACATTCATGATATATAATTTAAAAGAAAACATTCCTTTCATATTTTTATAAAAAAATGTCAAAAAAGTACCTCATTCAGAAAAAGACAAGAATATTCCTTTTAAAACATTTTCTAAAATTTCAATCAAGTGTAAAAATGAATTTAAAAAATCATATTAGAATATTAAAAACATTATTGAAAACATTTTTATAAAATATGGATATGGAATAAATATTATTTTTGACCAAAGAGAGAAATAAAGTCGGTTTTACTTAAAAATATTCTTTTGGTCTCTTGAGTAATTAAATAGATAAAAATGAAAGGAAAATATATAATTTATAGAAATAAATATAGGATAATAAAATTCATGAGAATTATTAAAAGTTATACCACAAGATATTGTTGAAATAAAAAAAAATGTAATCCATTCACTTTTCCACAGAATTCATGATGTTATCCTCACTTAGACACCAAATGTCAAGTTTGAGTAGAAATTCATCACTATGCTGGAAGGAGAAAATTGGATTTCCATGTGCATCAAGAATTATCAAACATCGGGGGATGGAGATTTCTCATAAGAATTTTCCAAACCAATGGAACTATGTTGAGAACCTCCCTCTGAGAGTAGGTTGTGTATTTGGAATGAGAGGTGGGGTTGTATGTGTCATGATCCAAAACATCCTCGAACAGCTAGAAAAGTTTCTGGTGTGACTCTCCATTTTTTATGGGGTTTGGTGCCAATAGATATGGGATCCATCTAGTGGGATGATACCATATCCTGGAAGTGATTCTGATTAGGGGTGCAGGGGCGTAGCCCCTACGTTATAGAGCAGCGGGTTCACCCATGTGGTACTGTGTGTGCACAACATACACGCCAAGAGACTCACGTAGGCCCTACCTGCGTGGATCTAAAGGATCAACTGCCCCTATGTGATGTACCGGCATGGGACACTTGCATGGGACACCTATGTGAGGTACCTATGTGGGAGACCTCCTTCAACCCGGGTCCCATATTTTCCTATAAATACAACCCTCAGGCTCATCATTTAAAGACTGGAAAAATGGAAGAATCATTAGAGCTCTGGTCATGCATCCCCTTCACCCAGGCCCTCAAAAATCTTCCAGGTAGCCCAAAAAACACGATATAGGAGTGAATTAATGGGGGTAGTGGGATCAAAATCCCTCTAGGATCTGAAACACAAGACACCTATTTGATGAACCCCTACACCCTAGTCGACAAACACTGGAATGAAGGTCCCTACCCAAACTCAGGACCTGCATAAGACCCATCTAGGGAAACCTAATGAATCTCTTGGTTCCTAGATCAAGTCCTCTACCAAGTGTTATTCCCCAGGTTTTCCATCACCCAAGGCATCTCCAGCTCACACTGGCCTACCCTACATGGATCACTTCTAGTTCTTACTAAGTATACCCTATGTTAAGCATCCTTATTCTCTCCAAGACCTGACCTATGTGATACATATTCTAATCCCTATTTTAATCTACTAATGGAAGGTATCCTCCTTATTTGGATCAATTATCTAAGGGGGGTAATTAAAGCCTCCACTGAATAGACTTTCACAATAATAGAAAAATATACACTAGTGTTTCTCTCATTTGATTATTCATTCCTTCAGTCAAAGGTGCCCTGCACATATCCTACTTGGTCAGTAGGGTCCTCAAGGTGCATGAAGTAATGCATCATATCAGTCAAGAGGACCTTAACCCTGGGTTAGGAACATCTCAATCTTAGACATGAGGTTTAGGACTATGTCCTTCCCTCATCATCTCTAAGATGAGGGACCTCCAGTTCCATACGGTAATGGAGGGTATCACGTTTTCTTTTCCCTTTGATAAGGATTAGTGTCATATCCTCCTCTCTTTTTTAGAAATAGGAGTAGGGTGTCCCTCCTAGATTATTCCCCTATCATTTTCCAAAATTTTCATATCCAATAAGGTAGTCATATGAAACTATCTCGGTTACAAAAATAGGAGAGGTGGAGAGCACATCAAATCCCTTTCTTCATCTCTCATAGCCCCGACCTCTTCCACCAATGGAAGAAGGATCATGTGGTTTTCCAGATCTTTAATTTCCTTTTGTTTCATACATTCAATCATCACTCACATGGTTTTATAGGTTATTTATAATCAAGAAATACACATGTTTAGATTCATGTCTCGGTAGAGAATCTTTTTCTAGATCTTCCTTCTACCTTCCTTCTAAGGAACTACATAGGTGTGGGTCCTCAAAACCATGTATCCAACCCAAAGGAAATCCTACTATATGGTGTAAGTCCCAAAATTATTCCTTAATCCTTTAAAAGGTCCACATACCCTATGATATAGACCTTCATATGTCCTCCATAAGCATGGGTCCTCACAACCGAACCACGTGGGATTTAATTCATATATAAATGGGATATGTAGAAAGACTCTATGATGTACAAACCCAATACCCCAAAATAAACCCTAATTTTCTCTAGGACACATTCCTAGTAGGTTCATGTCTAACTTGGGATCCCACATATCTTCCGGGTTCCTTGGGTCACCTTGGTGTGATTCCCACACTAAAATTTGACTATGAACCTTTCACCTAAACATCCTTGTCGTATGACATTAAAATGAATGGTTATGTTCTCATCACATGACCATAAAAGGTATTATGTGTCTCATTAAGTGGTACCAAACTACGTGGGTTCTGATTCCTTTACCAAAGATATGTAGGAATCTCATCTCATGGGCCCGATCTTGACATCAAAACAACTTCTATATCTCTGGATGATGGTAAACTCTAGAGTTCCCCACTGTGTGGATAAAAACCAGCATTATAATAATAATAATAATAAAGAATCTCTAATATTATCATAAAATAGTACCATTGATGGAGAACCTAGAATACATACATATATCTCCATAGATGAAGAACCTCATATACATATAGATGATTCTAAATTCCATTAATGCTAATAATTGATGGTTAAATCGAGGGTGACCTATGTTATACTTGGTAATGAATAAATTACTTTTGAATATGTCTTAAATCATTAAGAGAGTACCATAGTAGGAAATAATTCCCTCAAAAAAGGGTGTGATGATCCTAACCTCCCATCCTCTTGACCAATGTGATTACCTGATCATTGTTAGACCATTTCTCAATAACCGCATGCCTTTAGAAAGTAGTTTCATAAAACATATTGAATAACGGGATCATTGGGTGTTTCCATCTCCACGAAAAAAAATTGGAATCCGTTCAAAAATAGTGGGCCCAACATGGATTATTGTGCAACATTCAAACTTCCAAAATCAACCGTTGAACATTGCAAACATGTTTTCTTCATAAAAAAATGGTGAACCTGACATAAATCCTTAACCAAGATAATAGTGTCACCTACACACTAAGACCCTTTCACTCTCAAAATGAAAGAGGGATAAATAAGACAATCAGTTATGCATGTGTTCATTTATTGAGATTTTTCTTTCATGGGGTTTTCTTGTTAATTTTTTTCACCTATATTTTAGGAAAATTTTAAAATAACTTCCTTCAATCCAAATGGTGTTATACCAGTTCTCATAGATGTGTGCATCATCCACTACACAAACTGGGTCTTCAAGTAAAAAAAGGAAATTGTCTCCCATCCAACATATTCAACATTGGGTCTTAAATTCACGAGTCTAAGAGTAACACAAAATTGGTACCATCTCAACCCTAGAGGCTACTTGATAGGACCTCCAGCTCATGAAGCTCAACCAATCACCAAATCAATGATGGCTGGTGGTCCATATGTAGGTGGAACCAATCGTCATCTCCAAACATTTTGGGAACTTATACCTGGAATGTAGTAATAAGAACCTCCCTTATCTTAGGGAGATAAATCAAGAGGCCAAAAACGTACTCACCCAAAATAAACAAGGTTTATACAAAGGGCTCCTACTATTAGTCACTGTCGCCAATGCCATATGGCAGTGAACCCTCAGCATGATGAGGGTGTCATCCTCAGAATTCTAGCCTAAGTTATCCAGAACTAGCCATGCAAGATATCCCACCAATAGTAGTAGCTAGAAAATAGGTAATATGGATAAACCTTTTTAACCTCTAGATAATCCTGCTAAAAAAATATAGTGGAAAATAGTGAGCAGGCACAAACACCTACATGCACCCAGAAAGCCTACCAGTCAAATTTGGTGGGAAATCGTTAGTAGGCACAAACACCTGCCCATGCCATCCAACCCTACCAGCAACCTCATTTTCCAACATCTAAATAATACCACAAATCAAATTCAGTGATAAACTGTGATCAGGCACAAACACCATCTCACATCAATCAAGTTCACCAGTCAAATTCGGTGGTACACTGCGAGCAGGTGAACACACTAGCCTACATTCATAAAGCCTGATAGTAGAATTAATTGGAAACTTCTAAAGAAATAATTTGGAAAGTATTGACAATAAATATGGGGTGGAACCAAATATATTCTCTTACACCTAAGTACTTTTAGTCACCACTATTATGAAATAGAAGATATGATCAGGCACACACCCCTTATCCAGCCATAGAATGGGCATAAATCCTCATTCTAGCCACTGAAGTTACCAAGAACATCCTAAAAATGGTGAAAGGGTAGACAAAAATTCCTTCCCACATATTAAAAACCTTCCAAGACATAATAACAGTAGTGATAGTATTAGAGGGTCAAAAACACAACTTCATCCCTATAATTGAGGTGGATCATCAACATGTAACTCCAAAGTAGACATGAACCTTTGATCCCATCCATGAGGGTTGTGGGCCAAATTTTCCCATGATATATGGAAAATCATATTAGGTCCATACCCTCATTCCAACTGAAGGTAATTGGACAATTTCAATGGCCACTATGAGGTAGGCACAAACCCCTTCTAAAATTCTAGAAACCTAGCAAAAAGTTCCAAAAATAACACAGGATCTAACCAAACAAACTTCTGTATATGAAAAATCATTTCCCTAGCAAGAAGAACCAGTATCTTACAAGAAGGCATCCTAAAAGAATCCTCACCAGATATGACTGGAAAATAAAAAATTGATCTATGATCCCTCTTTTCCTAATGCTATATTTCTTGAATCCCTCAAACATTTATCTTTGGTATCTCAAGATCCTACTCTCCCATTACCAAATTATGGAAATAGTAGAAGCAGTTCTAGAGGTCCTCCATGGATGTCTCACCATGAAGGCTTGCTTCATGTCTAGAATCCGATCGATCTTGAGAGTCCATCTCTATATAAGATCCACAATATCCATCTGTGCGGCTAGAAGATCAAATAGTAATAAGTTCCTACCATTTATATTGTCTACCCTAAAGGTCCTCCCTAGGGTATACATAGAAGGAACTCTCCTCGCTATTAGATATCAAGACATGATGGTAGTCCTTCCTATAATGGAATTTCCCTTCAACAAGAAGGTCCTACCCTTGGAGATTTAATGATGAGAAATCCCTCATATTATGAGCCACTTAGTAAAATGAGTTCATTCGTGTTTGATTCCTTGTCATTGAAAAAATAATTCTTTTCTCATCTAGAATACATCCCAAGGTGATGGTTATTCTTTGAACCACCCTTGGATCATTTACCTTCCAATATGAGAGAGTAAGTCCCTACCAATATTGCTATTTATAATAAAGCAGTAGGGAAGCATCCACTTTGGGTAGACCGGGTTGAAGAACTTATAGAAAAATATGAAAAAGACATGTTGAATATGCAGAAATAGTTGGCTAAAGACAATATAACAGTCATGTTTTGGCCTTTATCCACTCCCTAGGACAGCATTCTAGAGGTGCTATCAGAAGATTGTGTGTGTTACATTCATCTCAATATATAGAAAACTCCTCACCATTTAAGAGAAAAATTATTACTTTAAAATGAATATCTAATCCACATCAGGATAATATAAGGGATACACCACCAAATTGACTTGGCAGAACTCATGAATTTATGACACCCAAAATTAGAAAAATAATAAGTATCTCTTTAGCATGCATGTCTCAATACATTAAAATAATTGTGTCAAATGATCACAGATTCCCTATATAGTGTTCATATTAAAGGATAGTGTGATCATGGATCATTTCATTTCACATTGCTCCCCAATCAGCAAAGCTCTCCAAAAGTGACATCATACAATGTCATAGCCTCAGTTAGGATTCAATAAATAGACTATATTCATGATAGATGATATGATCAAAAAAATATGGCCTGACCAACTCTCACTTATTTCAATCTAGAAAATAGAAATCCAATGAACGAATTTTTCATCGGGCATCTGAAAATGTCAAGAAAGCCTCCCACTTAAGGGAAGCCAATATTCAAATAGTGAAATTGTTAAAAATGCCACAAATTTCTTCAAAAATAGGTATCTCAAGTGTATATCATACAATGAACCCAACCCATGATCATAAATAGATTAGTAAAATCAAGAAAGCAGCTATGGTAGTGGCATTCATTACAATCTAAAAGCAACCCCAACCCAAAGGGCTGGGGGGGGGGGGGGGGTTTTGACATAACCTTTGAGTTCAGAAAAATAGGATCAAAAGGTTGTGTAAATAGATCAAGAACAACCCCATCCCACAGTTTAATGGTAATTTTTACCTCAAAAACCTCATCATCAATGGAAGTCAATATTTTCCCGACTAGGGGAATATCACATAACAAATCCTACCAATTCATCACATACCATAACCCATAATCCTCACTTAGAACATGTAAAAAAAATAGTGATTCCCTTTAGATTATCATCCACCAAATGGTCCCAAAAGAACTAAAAGTTGACAAGAAGAGGCCTCATAGAGGTTGCAAATAAAGGCAGTCTCTCCAAGAGACTAATGAAATGTATGTAATTCATTGTGCATTGGTGAATTCCATTAACACCAATTCTACAGACCCTACGGAACACAAGTCCAATATAGAGGAGAAGGAGTAGGAAGTTTTGGTTCATAATATAGTCCACACTGAAATTATCAAAGGATGTGTGCATACCCGATAATGTAGGATTTCTCTGAATTTGGGGATTTCCTCAACCACTCCATTATTTCCCCCTAGGAGAGAATACACCAAAAAAGGGGTAAAGGAAAGGTTTGACCTCACCCACCTACCAAATAGGTTAAACCCCTAAAAATTGATGAAATAATTTCTTAGAAAGAGGAATAGATGAAATAGTTGATAAGACTCGATGATGAAATTTTCTAAGGATTCTTACCAGATATGGTCTAAAAATATAGCCTTAACTTGCATTCCCAACAGGTGTACCTCAATAAATAGGGTTCAACTCAGTAGTTAAAATAGAACCATAGCATTCTATTAATGTCCAGAACCAATGAACAGTATATGTGTACCTCAAAATAGTGAGATATCAGGAGTTCCCTCTCTTGGGAACACAATTAGGGTTGGATTAGACACGTCCTTAGGAACCAGCCCCTGCAAGTTACTCACCAAAAGTATGATTAGAGCCACCACACATGGATTTACTTATTATTGACCCTAATCAAGCTCATGTTAAACTAGGCATACCTAAAGTTATCCTTAGTACTATTGAGTCATTGATAGCTTGATTGGAAGCTATAGAAGAATGTTATGCACCTGTGCTGCCAAAAAAGAGGCCTTACTCTGAATGGGTGGATCCAAACCCTCCCCCACCAAACTTTGGGAACCCCACATTTCTAATTTTTCAAGGTTTGGGGGATTCAAATAAGCATTTTATGCATTTCATGTCTTGTTCTGATCCCATTATGGGTACCCCTTCACAAAAATAAGTAGTGAAAATCAGATGCCTCACACAAAAAAATGCAAGGACTAGCCTTCATATGGTACACTAGTTTTCTAGCTTGGTCAATCGCAGGATGATAAGAACTCTGTAAATATTTTATATTTTAGTACAGATAAATGCTATAGAATAAAATAGTCCTTGGCATCTCAAAATTAAAATAGTGGTAGAATTATAGGGTCTTGTATTTTACTACTTGATGGAAAACGTTGACCTACTCCCTGAACCTACAGCTTCCCCGGGAAGATTTTTTTTCGATCTATATAGAGAACCTCCGCAACGAGTTGTGTATACCACCTATACCTATAAAATACGTAGGTGGGTTTTAGGATCTCACTATAGTAGATCATAAATCGAATATTATAACTTTTTCATCAAGTCCGATTCCCTAGTAATTCCATCAACTCAAGGGAAGATAACTTGGAAATTATAGGTTGTTTTTGTTGTGCTTAAGCCAGCCCCTACACCATCTCCAGCTTCAAAACCCATGTCATATCATAAGGACCCTCCTCTCGAGTGTCAAAAACAACCCCCACCTCATCAGGGGGAGTGAAGGGATCATATGTAGAACTAGTTTTAAGATCTAAATAATAATTTTTATTTATTCCGAGTGACTAAGTCCCTAGATACTTCATTACAACCTTGGAAAACAACTTGATCAAGTTGCCAAATCCCAAGAGGCCTGATCATGATGGTCTAGAATATCTACCAAACTATTTCCCCTTCCACTGAACATTGGGGAAAACTATCCAAGAATTATTTGTTTTCAAATACATTCTACAAAAAATGGTGGACTCTAGACAAGTAAAGTTGGGAAAGCTGCCAGTACAGGTATCATGTGTTTTTATGTCTAATTAAAAGGGAGAGTTTGAATGATAGGAAGTTACTAACAAAGGTATGAAGAAGTTAAATTATTGGATAGTTATAAAGAAAATAAATTGGACATATTTTATCCTTTTATCACAGTTGAAATGGTCAATTATTCCCCATAATTCTTCCTCTATGACACTGGAAACTCCATCAGTGCCACATCCCTCTAAAAGATAGTATTCTAAGAAATGACATGGCCAGAAGATCAAAAAGAATAAACATGAAGATGAACTTATTCCAAGTTTGAAGTTATCTTTGACTCTATATAAATCCATGCCTTTAGTCCCAGAAGCACAGGTTTCGCCCCTCCAAACAATACAACAAGAGTCGACCCACCAGACAATGTCCTCATTAAATGAGGAGTTGATCTTCGATTCAATTAATGTTATTCACTTAGTGGATCCCTTATTGGATGATGAGTGTGACTATGAACCCTAATTATCTACATGAAATTATGGAATTAGAGGAAGATTCCATAGGGTTTGAGGATATAGGGGAAGACGTGGTTATGGTAGAAATCAATACTCCATCCATATTCCCACTCATACTGTCTACATGGATAAAACTCAAACAAGATCCCTCCAGCAATATTAGAAGGATCAATAAATCTCCCCCACACATGATAGGTTTTGTCTTGACCTGATCATTATGTAAGATCAAATAGAGTAGATATTGTCACCAAATCAGCCTCAGTGCGTAGGCAGACCTAGTTGACCTAACCCACCAAGGATAGAAGCGCCTCCAATTCATGTTCCAAGGGATGATCCACCTACATCAAGTAATTCATTTCCTAAAGTTCCTACAAAATATAATATCTATGATAGGAATAACATACCTTTAGCTTATAATTATTAATTTTTAAATCAATTATCCCTATTTCCATCCAAATTTTCAATCCTAAATGCTCTAAGTCTATCAAAATACCTTTGGGAAGCACTCTTATAGGATTTACTAAGACCTTCAGAATTTGAAGAGGAACTTGTTATTATTGAAGTATATAATGTAGAGATATGTCCTATATAATTTAATTAAATAATATACTTCACATAGTAGGACAAAGATTTCATTATACAAGTAAATATCATACCTTTTTATATATTTAGCAGGATAAATGACATTGATGTTCAATGAGATTTAATTGACAACGGATCAGGATTTAACCTTATTCTGGTCTGAACACTTTGTCGAATGGGTTATAGAAAGGCATAATTTCTCCCCTATAAATTGATTATATAGTTTTATGACAAGATCAAGAAAAATCCTTGCAGTGTAATTAAGCTCAAGGCTCAGGTTGGGGACTTTATATCTGACTCGGAATTTCTAGTTGTTCAGCAAGACACAGATTATAATGTTATTTTGGGAAGACCTTGGATTCATCATCACATGGAAATCTTCTAATTATACCACCAATTTCTTAAATATTTCATTAATAGGAAAATTGGGATATTTTATGGTGATAAATTCTCATTTGAATCTTGTGAAACGCAGTACATTGATACAAGGTTCTACCAAAGGGAAGGTAAGTAACCCCTAACCAATGGTTTTGATCATGTCATATACTAGAAGGGACTATAAGTGACTTTGTTCAATACCTTCAAACATATAAGTAAATAATATGTGCTTCCTATCCATAAAATCAATGGCACAGGCCTAAATTTAGGTGAATATTCATCAACCTTCATGATATCAATCATGAAAACTGAGCTTGGAAGCGCTGAAAAGGTCACAGAATCACCATAATTTGGTATAAAATTGGATGAAAATTCCCTTTTTCTATCTATGGAGTCCCAACATACCCCTACATCATCATATAATCCAAGGGAGAATAAAGATACTCCTTCTCTATCCCTTACTTCATCCCCTTCAGAGCTTCAAAAATACCCCACTTTGTTAGCAAGGTCAGAGGGAGTCACTTCATCTTTCAGATGTCAAAACATCGACTCCCCTCCTAAGTATGGAGATATTACTATATTACATAATTCCCCTAAGAGTAAAGTAGAATATGAAGAGAAAAATTAAGAAAAAGTGGGGGGAGGACTTAGGGATTCCCCTCCGGTATTCAAGGAAGGTGTCTCTACCACCATTAATGAACTCAGGGAAATAAATCTGGGTATGGAAGAAGATCCACAACCCACTTTGATCAATGATGATATATCTTCTGAATAACAAGAGGTATATACCTCCTTACAAAATAAACATCAATATGTGTTCATCTATAATTACTTGGAGATTCCAGGCCTTGATCCTGAGGTGTCCACTCACCACTTGAGCTTACCAGAGAACCAACGGGGTTACAAACAAGCATGTAGAAGGACATAACCAAATCATTCCTCCAAAATTGAGGTTAAATTTTATAATATTATCAAAGTAAATTTCATTTGGGGATTCCGGTATCTGATATGGCTATCCAACATAGCCTCAATAAACAATAAGAATAAACAAATTAGGGTCTTCATAGACTTTATATATCTCAACTAGTATTATCTAAAAGATGATTTCCCAATCTAAATCATAGAGATATTGATTGGTGAAAAGGCCTAATATCATTACCTCTTCTTCATGTATGGATATCCAGAGTATAATCTAATATGAATGGATTAAGAATATAAATAATCGACTACCTTTAGGGGCCCTCAAGGAGTATTTTTTTATCAAATAATTCATGTTGACATGAATAATTTTGGTGCTAGATATCAACGTTCCATGCATCACATCTTCAAGACCTTATTGGGAAATTTTGTTTAATGATGCATTAATGAAATGGTGGTTAAGTCTTGGTAGTGTTCTATTAACTTGGATTATCTTGATACCTTCTTTAACAAACTGCAATAGTACAGCCTAAAGATAAACCCCTTGAAATTTTATTTTAGGTTCACCTCAAGGAAATTTCTCAGATTCATTATATGACAGCATGGCATTGAAGTTTACCCTAATAAAATAAATACTATCCTCAATATTTCACCACCTTATAACCTAAAATAGTTGATGGGTTTACAAGGACACCTTTGCTATATCTGGCACTTTATATCCAACCTCACAGACATGTATTTTCCATTCACCAAGTTAATGAATAAAAGGGTCACATATCAGTGGACTAATGACTGTTAGGAAGCATTTGAAATCCTAAATAAGTATCTCTTGATTACACCATTGTTAATGCCACCTATTGAGGTGAAACTGGTCATTTTTTATGTGATGGCCCTAGAATTATCACTGGGAACTTTACTTTCACAAAAGAATGATTTGGGGAATGAAAAAAACCTTTATTACCTTATTCAAACCATGATTGAAATTGAGAATCGTTATTTAGATATTGATAAGAGCTACTAGAATTAATCTTCACAGTATAGAAATTGAGGCACTACCAGTAACACTATAAGGTTCATTTGGTCTCTCTCAATAACCCACACAAATACATCCTCAACCATCCTATGTTTACTAGATGTTTTTCATGGTGTTTGGGTATCCTAAAATATTTTCACATATAGTTCATTCCTTATAAAGTGGTAAAAATCCAAGATTTAACATATTTTATTGAAGAACACCCATATAAAAAAACAATGTCGTTAAATACTAATTTTTTAGATGAAGATATATTTTCTATTCAAGACAGACCCCGGACATGGGAGATGTATTGGGACAATGCATCCAAAATCCCAACAAGGAAGACAATGGAATACCCTAATCTCAAAAAAATTGGGTTAGGATTCGTGCTCATCCCTCTAGAAAAGGTAGTCTTTACTTACTCCTTCCTATTGTCAGAAGGCTATAAAAACAATGAGGCATAATATCAGGGCCTCATTTTAAGTCTATAACTATCATTTCAAATTCTAGTAGGACACCTAGAGGTGAAAGGTGATTTATTATTGGTAATAAAATAGATCAATAGGGATTATAATATCATAAAATATGAGTTAATCCCCCTACTTGACTATATTCGGGGACTAATGGAAGAATTGCCCTTGGATCCAACAATGACTCATGTCCCATGATCACAAAATTCCTAGACTGGTACATTAGAGAATGCGGCCATGACCATAGAATATCCATATCAAGATGAGATGACCATCAACATCGCATATCTCTAAATGGTCTCACCTTTTTCTCGTGTCATCATGGAATAAGTCAATGTGATTAGTCCTGTTACTAAACTAGATGGTCCCATGACTGGTTGAATGATACCCATTGTGGACTAACATTAAATTTGAGTGATATTTTCTAACAGATCTATAAAAAAATCAAATCTAATGATGAGATACCAACTTTTCTCTTTATGACATTCCAAATCACTAAAAAAATATTCTATAAATGATTCCTTGATGAATTACTTATTAGATGAATTGATAGAGAAGATACCTTTACTATCATGAGAGAATTCTATATGGGAGAATTTGGTTCCCACCAGTCAAGGTATAGTATTTTCCATTAAATATGAAGGATTGGATATTTATGGCCTTTTAGAATGTGGGATTGTACAAAATTCAACAAGAAATTTCATTCCTATTAAGTGCATTCCAAATTTATCCATCAACCCTCATAGTTGATAAATATACCCAAATACTTCTGGCCATTTTCCAAGTTAGGAATGGATGTTGTAGGTTTGTATCCTCCAACTATGTCTAAGTAGTTCAAATGCATCCTAACTGTTACCAACTTCTTCTTTAAATGGGTTGAGGTAATACCCTTCAAAGAATTTAGATCCAAAAGCATCATCGTCTTCATGAAAGGAAACATCTTTAACAAATTTGGTGTCCCTCATACAATACTAATGGAAAAAAACACCAATTCATATTATGATAGGTTGGAGAAGTTTTATTAGGAGTATAATATCAAATCCATCCACTTGTAACACTATCACTCTTTGGATAATGGATAGATAGATTCCTTCAACAAGACTCTATAAAACATACACTAGAAGATGGTGGAGAAGGATAAATATTATTGGATAGATAATCTCTTGCATACCTTTTGGGCCTACCAGACTACCACCTGTACTATAATGCGGGAAACCCTATATTCACTTGTATACCGAATATAAGCAGTCCTGTCCATTGAGGCCCAATTTCCCTCGCTCTGTGTTTCCATTTGTGATTAGTTATCTATAGATGAGAAATCCTATAAATGACTAGATGAATTGTAGTGACTCAATGATAAAATAAAACATACCTTGCATCACTTGGAGGTCCATGTCACATGTCATCAACATATTTTTATTTTCAAAGGAAATAAAATCCACACAAAAAGAAAGAACAACATGAAAAACTGAAATAGAGACAACTGATCATTAGAGGGGCCTAAAATAGTGAATCACAAGGGCGTCTTCCTTCATGATTTTTACCCCCTAAGCTATTAGAGAGCTCATTCTAGGAAATAAAAAGGTCATTACACCTTGGCTGGCCTTTGATGCAAGGAATTCTGCTACTTTTTTCCCTCATTCCAGGTGTGGAGGACACTCATATGGTTATTAATAAGACCACTTCACCTTCTAATAATGTATGAAATTGATCAAGGGATGGTACCTAAATCATGTAGGGAGTTTTATAGTTTCATGCAATCTATTTCGACCTCTGCCAAGCTAATATTATTTTGCCTTCATAAATGGATTCATGTGATCATCATCATAGCCTCTACTTGGAGGGAATCCCTAGTTCCAAAAACCATTGTGAACATGAGAATAATATCCCCCTAATGGTCTTGAACCAATCCTCCTCCCCTCATAACACCATACTAAATGAGACATCTATATTGAGTTTTGAACTAGAGAGGGGAGGTTTCCAACGTACATCATTAATGGAGGATTGGGTGGTGGGACTACCGATAAGGATCGGTATAATAGTAGGGGAATCTTCCCAATTTTTTATGAGGTGGTTTAGATCGAGTATGATATTTATGGTTCTGATAGATATGGATCTTCCCATGCATGAGGTGTTGTCAACCCGAGTAGTGTTTCGTGCCTGCCAGATGTTCCAAAATCCTGTGAAGAGTACCAATGTTCTATCCTTCCATTATGCCCCCTCTGTTCCCACACCCTAGAACTAGTACTCCAAAAAAATTGATCCCTGTACGACATGGGATGAAATTCCCATGAATTCACCAAACACACTCTACATCACATTATCCTAGACTCTTTCAAAGAACAGATGTTCCAAGCTCTCCTTCCTTCACTCCCTAAAACACGAACACATGGAAAATAGGTTGATTCATATTCGTTTAATGTTATAATTGGTTGGTAGATCCTAGTTTATAATTCTCCAAAGGATAAAATTATAATTTGCGAGAGTCTCCTTGAACCACATCACCTTCCCCCAGCTTTCTCATAGTTAGGTGGAATCAACACCCTTCTGAAATCCTTAATTGAGAATCCTCCTGATGAGGATGCCATAAAAAACACATTTCCAGTTCATTATTCATCTTAATTAGGTCTCAAAAATCCTATTGTTTCTTGATTATGTTAGTGTTGATGAATTTTTGATGCATACATGCACTTATAAAGGTAATATCTATAACCAGACAACTGAGGAACCTGAGCATCAACCCAACCCAGTTATTATGTCAAAACAAAATATCCCTTCTCATGATCCATCGGGTATCAACTTGAAGTTTCTAGAGGTGAGGTTGAATGACAGACCATAGAGAATATAGGCTGCTTATTTCCATGATCACTTCACCGTTATATTTTTTTCCATGGACCTACCCCAAAGAGTATGATCCTCAAGGACCTCCCACTCCAACTTCTCATACATGCATTGGAGCATGCCTAAAATGTTTTACAAATTTATTCCTCCCTCATTCATAGTCCTATCCATTCTTCCCCAAGAGGCCCAGTGATTCTTACCTTCCGAGTGAACACCCTATATGAACAATGCCATAATCTTATCAATATGGGAGATGAATACCTTCAAAACCTTTGTTTTAGAGAGAGAATGGATCGAAATGGATGAAAGAATGATATTCACCAGAGTAATTATTTCTCCAAAGGAGAGGAATCAATTTTTATGATTCATAATTATCCCAATGATATTTTCAACAATTTTATCAAAATTATTTATGTGGGGCCCACATAAAAAAATGTAAGTAGCCAGGTAATCCATAGGTAAGGCCCTTATCTACATATAAATATCATTAGTGAGGGAGTATATCCTTATATATAATCACCTCATAGATATATAGAAGCTAATTTTGGTGTGACTGATAATTTTTTCACTCCATTTTCAATATTCTTCAGTGTCTTTGTTAACTCCTCGAACTGATCTCTTTCTGAAATTTTCAAATTATGGTATCATCAGCAAACATGAGTTGGGAGATGGTACACAATCTCTACCTACATCGGTAAGGAAGAACCTCACCCTATAGGATACTTCTATTAATGCGATGGTTGAGGACATCTTGGGTGATAATGAATATGGTAGGGAATAAAGGATTACTTTGTCTTATCCCTTGGATAGCTTTGAAAAAACCACAATTTTTCCAAGAAAGAAATTGAGAGCCTGAAAGAGATGAATCGCCTAAGCATTAGATCAGTGGTCTAAGAGGAAAATCCCATTCTATCCAACACCTTGATGATAAAATTCCATTCAATTTTTTCATAGGATTTGTCCATATCCAGCTTGATTTCCATCTTTTATCCAAGTACATTTTGGTTGATGTCACTAATCACTTCTTAAGCCAGTGCAATCACACCTTAGATAATCCTCCCCTTCACAAACCCATGTTGTTCATCATATATCCATTAAGTTGGGTGTGTAAGTACTCTTCTATTTATCACACTAGAAAACACCTTGTATGAAAAATTACATGTTCTTATCAGGTGATAATTTTGGAGAAATGAGGGGTCCTTGATCTTGGGAATCAGCACCAGAGTGGTAGCACATGCCACACAAGGGAGACACCCTCCCCTAAAAAATCCCCAAACTGAATTCACAATATCCCTTCTAATTAGATTACATGAGGACCTATAAAATTATCCCTAGAATCCATCTAGTCCTAAATCACTATCTATGTTAATACCTTTCATTTCCTCATAAATATCCTCATATTCAGTTATGGTTTCCAAGAAAATAGTATCATAATGGGAGACTGCATGAGGCACCATATTCATAAGATCATCATATCCCCTCAGATATCCACCTTAAATGTGTGGTATGGGACCTGAAAGCATTGTTTTAAAATAGGATTATTCCAGGCCTATGACCACTTTTATTTCATCAGTATATATTCTATCTTCCAACATAATATTAAATATAATGAGCCTCATCTTCTCTATGATACAGGCATTAAAAATTCCATGTTCTAATCACCTTTGCGTATCCATTTAACTCTCAACTTCTATCACTCCAAATTTTCTTATATCAATATTAAGTCATATATAGTTCCCTTCTTGTTAGAGAGATCGCAGAACATGTTATCATCCCAATAGATTTCCAAATTGGTTTCCATATATTCAACATCTACCTTATCCACCTCAATGACATGGGATAAGGGGGGTCCATAATCCAAGACTATAGATATTCTTTGAACCTTCAAAGTTTATTATGAAACCCAATCCATGCCATGCCCTGGATAGGCTTGTTCCATGATTCACTCACTGCATCGTGATGATTGGGGATGTTGATCCACTGGTGAGAGAATGAGGGACACATACCATAGTCCTTCCTAAGAGGCAAAGCAACCAAAAGTAGGGAATGGTCAGAAAGACTCCTCAAAAGGTGTGTTACCTTTTCAATCTAGGTACTCTAATATAGACTATAAATTGGAAATACAATGGTCTAGGTGACACCAGGTTCAAAGTTCCCATTTCTGGTTATTTCACCACGTAAAGAAATCACCAATATACCCTATGTTAAGCATCCCACAATGATCCATGAAGGAGATGAATGTGTGGCCAGCCTTCCTTGGTAATTCTACTCTTCCTTTATTATCCATTATATCTGCAATGATATTTAAATCACCTATAATAAACCATGGGGACTCCCCCATATTGAAGGATCCAAGTTCATTCCATAAGGATTCTCTTACCTGAGCGTCATAATTCTCATAGACAAATGTGAAGAAGAAGCAGAAATCACCATCAGTGATTTGTGTAGTGACAAACTAGTCTGAAGCACCAATAATAGCCACTGATATATTAGAGTTCTAGAATACCCATATGTGTTGATTTTGAGGATTGAAATGAAATTAATCATGTATCCTTATTCACTGCACAAAATAATCTATTTTGGAGGATCCTTGATTGGGCTCGATCACTACAACTAAGGAGACGTTACTGGTTTGGGCCTCATTCGTAATGAAGTACGTCTTGACCTGAGAACCCAAGGATGAAGTGTTCCATATTAGTAATGAGATCATGGAAACATGAGGCACATATTACTGGCCCCAGGAAACTTGGAACCCTAATGCTGAGAAGACAAACAGACCTAAAAGAATTTAGATTGTGACCTCATACACATTCCCTTAGAGATAGGTGAGAGAGACAAAACATTGGGAGAAGGAAGCTCTTGTACTTGGGTTGAAACCCTCCTCATCACCCTAGTTTGTGGCATGGGAGAAGAATAAACTGAATCATTATTGGTATGATAATTAATTCACATTCCTCCTGACATGGTGACCTGGGTGTCCTTCAACTAAGGAGGAACCTCAAGCATCTTCTTCTGAGAAGATCTATCTGAGGAAACTATTCCATTCTTGACATGTGATAAAGAACTATTATAGGGTGGAGAGGAGAACTTCACCTATTCAGAGGACCCAGGATCACATGGGAAAACGAGTTTTGGTAAACCCAGACTACATATAATGGATTTTCCTCAATCCATAGTTTTTTATCAAATCAGTTGATCTCAGGTAAGACCGACCAGAGTAGCCAAGACGTCCTATGGATTATAGGGAACCAAAGCTAGGAAATGGGACACCTCACCATCCAAAGGTTTCTATAAATATTTTTCCTAAGGTCCTAAGCTAACCTAGGGAGGAACATCAAAGACTTCTATAAGGACCCAATCCAAGGTTGGCTTTTCCTGGCCTGTTCTACACTGGATTGAGGCACCATCATCAAATAAGGATGTCACACCATTACTAGTGGCACCCTTCTGGAAAAATCTTGTCCTGGATGATCAATATTTCATTAAAATAAGAAAATAGTTCCCATGTAAATGGAAGAACTATAAAACTAGGGTTTCAAAGGATACATAATATTTTGTGACCATTCGAATGCATCTTGTACACACATCTAGATATAATCAAGAAGGGGGTAAGAAATATCCATATCAACAAAAATCCTTGCTACCTAATGCTACTTGAGGAAAAGGGTTTACTCCACCACATAGAGAAAACCCCCTACCTAATCTCTAATAGTATTGAGGATAGTCAGATTCTGAAAAGGAAGGAGAGGCTTGGGAGGATGATCCACACTGTCTCATGAGGGGAGTCTCTTCTAAAGTGGGTATCCATCATGCACCAGCAAAAGGAGAAATACCAATGGCCAAAGAATCTAGGAGAATGTCACTATGCCTACACAAAATCCTCCCTCAATGCCATCAAAATAAAAAATGATTTTTGATTTAGATAAGAAATATGCACCGAAGAGTCCAGGCCCCAGGATCCCACAAAGTGCTGTAAAAGAGGGAGATTTGGCTTATCTGATCCAAACCTTCCCACCAATGTCTACTTGAGTATATTTGAGGCTTCCTTAAAGGATGATGCAGGAAAATAAAACTCCAGACTACTATCGAAGGGGGCACTAACCAGGATCTTCACAGAGATTTTAGGAAAACACATTTGAGAACTCTAATGGGGCTGATGGAGGGAATCACTGTAGGAAAAAATAGGGGAATGGATTTGAAATGGATAGGCGAGGACCTCAGAGATTATTTTATGGAAAAGAACCACCCAATAAGATTTCAGGAGGGTGTCATAGGTGAGCAGGCTCCATAGTCGTTGAGGCCACCGGCTGGGAGGAAACGGTCATCAGAGGAGAAATAACCAAAGTGGGAGGGACCTTATTTCATATACAAGTTATAGTCTAACATATCTTATTCCCCAATATTTATGGGTGTAGAGATCATTACAGCTCATACCAATGAAATATTCCTCAATAAATACTTCATGTGATAAAAGATCATGGAATGTCTCTAGTGCATGATGTTAAACTGCATAATTGGTCTTTGTCGCATGACCTCAAAAAAAATCATGACATATCATCTACATTGCAAGATGATAAATTGCATGACACCATCATCCTGACCACATGATGCTAAGCTACATGGTTCCATTTTCTCTAATATATGACATTAAAATACATAGCAATATGGCCCTAGACACACGACCATAAAAGGAACACCATATGGTCCTGGTCATAAGACCCAAAACTACAATACATTAAAGTTTAAGCTATAAAACTTTAAACTACATATCCTAATGTCCTAGTAAAAATATGATAAATTGTATGAAAATTTACTTATCTAACAATGTAAAATTGAATGTTTCAAGTCCATTTTTTTGTCATGACTCCCTCTAAAGATACCATAATGAGGGGAGAGAGATAATGACCCCTGAGTCCCACCTCTAGTAGGCCCCTATTTAGAGACTATCACCAAGGGTGTACAAATCTAAAAATATGATAAGCATTACCCTTTATAAGAAAACAAGATTGGGAGAAATAATGAATCATCCACAACAACTCCAAGACATAATATAAAAAAGAGAAATACAAACCATCCCACATGCATGTATAAATATAATTGATACAGATAAAAGTATCCAAAGTAAATATCCAAAAGTAAAGCTAAAGTAGAGACACAACAATTATCAAGGATCCAAGCTAGTAAGGTCTATCACGGTCCACAAAATCCTCTAGGAAACCTAAAAATGGTTTTATATACATAGGGTGAGAATACAAGTATACTTAGTAGAAAAAAACAAAGTATCTCGTACACATGTAAAAGTGGCATACTAATTCACCTGTGAGAAAAAAGTAGAACCAAAAAGCACCTAAACAGGAATAATAACCATCCCAACCTCAATAAGAAATTATCACTAAATAACGCACATCCAGTAATATAGTATAAAGTAAAACACGTTGATGATAGGGTATCCTGCACCACTTTACCACTAATTAGATGATCTCATGCCCCAATGGAATACATCCTCACGCTTCCACCTCTTCTAAATATATCACATCATATCTCTCAAACACACACATGAGAAATAACAACACATCGCATCCTGTCCTTGCATACCTGGGCTATCAAAACACATCCCATCCCGAAGAAACCTAGGACACATATCACATATCATCCCGAAGAAACATGGGAAACATATCACAACTCATCCTGAAGACACATGGGATCACACATCACAACTCTCCCAAATACACCAAGGACACTATATCCTAGAAGAGGGATCAGGGAAGAGCGGGTGGCCAGCCATCCATCCTCCCACCAGGGTGTTGGGAAAGACACCCCCTACGTGACTATGTGGATGTTCAGAACATAGTTCTCAACGTGGGTGGAGTACATATAAAAATCACAAGAAAAATAAAATTATATATATAATATCAAACACTCAAGCCAAACCTTTAGGTACTCAAAAAACTAACCAACTCACAACACTATCACCTTTGTTGCCAACTCTAAATGCATAACATCACACATCAAGATACAAACTCCACTTAAAATTTACAACAAATTTCATTTAATCATTATATTATTTTCATTATTTAGTATCAAACATGTTTAACCACACAAATCATCATTTATTTATCCATTAACCATTTCCATTCCATTAACCAAACTAACCCTATCCATTCCAAACATTATTGCACAATTATTTATTTATTCCATCATTACTCGTGCATCTAGAACAAAGAAACTACCACCTAATCACCCCAAAATCATGGACAAACAAACCACCTTCTCACTGCACCAAAAGCACATCCAAACAAACCACCTTCTCACCACCCCAAAATCATGTCCAAACAAACTACATATCACCCCACACCCTATTACAACCACACATTTCCATCCCATAATCATGACCACACACCACACCACATCAATATCATTTATGTATGTTTAAAATGGGGATTTTATCACATTCCACTTTATTTTAGGTGTGTCATCACACAAACCAAAATCCCGAGGTAACCATTTCATTATCCTAGTATAATTAATTAACCAATTTTCATTTAGGGTGATATTGCAACAATCACGATAGTCAAAATACATATATCCAGCATAAAAATAACCCAATTTCCACAATTTTCAGTAGGGAATCAAGCCCATAAAATCCACAATATCACAATAACAAATAAAGGTATAAAAACATGAAAATAAAACCCCATTTACCCTTTTCAATTCAATTAACCAATTATTTATCTTTGATTAAGTCAGAAAAACTATAACCCGTAGATAAAAAAAATTAAACCCCTCCCACATGATACACAATAAATAGAAATGATGGAAATCCTACTTCAAATAATCTTTTTCAACTCGTTGCACACCGTAGGGAAAAGAAGAATGCATGAAAACCACAACTGCACCACATCGAACCATGGATAAACCTACACCGCACCCAAATACCATCAAAATGAAACCCAAAACACACCCCAAACCAAAAAAAACATTTTCGTAGTAAATCCTTGAAGAATAACTGAATAGAACTGGTGATAATGAGAAGAAAACCCACCACGGAACGAAGAAAAAATCCCAAGAATCAATCTCTATCAAATGGAATCTCCAAACATGAAAGGATATGGTCGATGGATGCTTGGAATGAGAGAAGATCCTTTGGCCATAGGTTTTGGAGAAAAAACGAGTGTTTGAAACATTTAAAACTATACAGCATCAGGGAATTACATGACATGTAATCCCCTTTCACATCATGTAATCCTGGGATTACAGGTTCTGTCAAAAAATGTGTCACCCTTTTTATTATTTAACCCTAAAAAACTAAACTTCATGAACCGGCCATGGAAAATCTGTGAAAAAAACTTTCACATCATGTAATACACTTACATAATGTGTATTTCCTGTAACAACTCCTCTACACCTATAGCTTCCTCTGAGAACTCCTGAAACTTCCCCTTAACACCTCCAACCACCAAAACTAGAAAAGTAATGGTCTGGGAGGTCATGGACCATTATATTAGATACCTATCAAATTATTATCACCCTAAAGAATCCAAAACTAATCCTATAAGTAAAGGGGTCCAAACAACCACCCCACAAGATACCTCTCAAGGATCTCTTCATACCTCAAATGCTACCACTAGCTAAACACGCCAACCCAAACGGCCACAAAACACATAGAACAACTGCAATCTGCCTCCTCTCACACAACCAAACTGCCACACAACCACTTTATATCCATCTCAACCAATATGAAGTCCAAATAAAAAACCTCTAAAACCAAAAAACCTCACTATCCTGAACACACAAATCATAGAATTACATCTTCCATGTCAAGATACTATTCGCTCTGGGAGGCACTGACTCGCCTGCACAGGTTCAATTGCATCACAGTTAATGTGTATCTATTAGGAATCAGGTCTTACCCTTTTCATATTTTAGGAATTTATCACACATCATACCACACACATCAAAAACCAACAAAAATAGCTCATCTGATAAAACAAAGTTCAAACATCACATCACAAAGAAAAAAAGAGAAAAAAAACTCAAAACAACTCTGGGTACTGGGCACACAATTGCATCTCTTGCTCCCAAGTACTCTTCTCTAGGCCACCATGCCTCAACAAAACATGAACCAAAGAAATGTTCCATCCATGCAGTGAATTTTCCTAATGATTTTGGATCTCTATTGGACACTCCACAAACATTGTGTTATCCTCTATATCCAACTCTCCCCAGTCAAGGACATGGGAGTCATCATGAAGATACTAGAGAATCTGAGAGACATGAAAGATTTTGTGGATCTTCTCCAATTGCGGTGACAATGCAAACCAATATGTCACTTAACTAACTCACCCCAACACCTCAAAGGTCCCAATAAACCTATGAGAAAGCTTACTACCTCTGCCAAACCTCCATTGGCCACATCAATGGGAAACCTTCAAGAACACATGGTCTCTAACCTCAAACTATAGGGGCCTCCTCTTGTGATCAGCATAAGACTTATATCATTCCTATGCTACTTTCATCCTCTCATTGAAAAGATGAAATTTATATGTTATTCTCTCCACCACATCTGGACCAAGAACAACTTTCTCCCCAACCTATGACTGGAACAATGTAGAATGACATGGTATTCCGTACAAAGCCTCAAATGGGGTTATGCCAATGGAAGAGTGGTGGATATTATTAAAATAAAACTCTACCAAAGGAATTTTGTGTACCCAAGATCCACCAAATTCCAAAATGCATGAGTTTATCATATTCTCCAGCATATGGATAGTCTGATCATACCACGATTCACTATTTTATTTCACCCTTATACCAATGTATTAAATTAATTTTGTATTGAAAATTAAAAATTTGATAACAATTTTTACTTAATGTTTGGTTCTATAATTTAATTATTATCACTTTCAAAATGGTATATTTTAATTGTTTTGATGTTTTTGTTATAGGTGTAGGTGATTTGGAGGGCCAATGATGAAGTCTAAGAAAAATGGGCTAATCTGCTCATGATCCAAGAACACTGGTGGGATAATCCGCACATTGATACTAAATAGTGAGTCAAAATGGGATGTAATTTTGTGTACTGGTCCAAAATTTAATGGGATAAATTTTATATGAATGAACCCAAACCCCATACGACCTCTAAAATTCCCATCTGAACTGATCTGTCCAGGGAATCAAATCTGCACAAGTCAAAAGTGATGTTCTGTATTTTATCAATATCTTCAGATCCACTTGTCCAAATAATGAAAAACTTTTGGTGGAGATATATATTATGTGGGTATGAAACTTTATAGTTTTTTCCAAAGGGATATTAAAATTTCTAGTGGCTGAAAACTATTATCCAAGTAGTTTTACACAATCTGTGTGCTCAAAATCACCGTTCAATTTTCCTATAAAAGAACACATTGGGAACCTCATTTAGAAGTTCGTATAAGAGGCAATATTCTACCATTTTTTAGTCCCCAAGAATTCTTATCAACATCCCTATAATTTTGGAGGCTATTGGAATTTCTACTTCAATATCTTCTTCTTCCTCCTCTCCCATGGATTTCTAAACCCCTTGTGATCACCCGGGGAGGAACATGATGTAAATCCCAAGATTCATGTTTGTAATATTTGAATGGTCTTTTTAATTCCAAGTTTTTATGTTATTTTTCATCATCCTATATTCTTTTTTTATTGATTTATGTACTAGTATTCTATGCTCAACCCATATGATCATGTTTAGGGGTACCCATTCATGTGATGTTTCACACACCGTTCACCACTTTTTATTACCTCATTCAATTATAGTGTTTGTATGGTTCATATTGATCAATTGAACTCACATATGAATTATCAACTCCATTTACATTTATTTCATGGTATCAAAAATAAATAACATACAAACTTGGATATCACATCGAGTTCTTCGTGTGTTTCCTTGGTGAGTTTCGGTTATGAAGTCGAACACAAATCACCCAATCATCGGTGGTGTCTGGTGAATCATTTTGTGTTTTCAACTGAACCCTATGATGTATCCTAGTATAAACTTAGTAAAATTATGGTAATAGGTGTTAAAATCAGGTATTAAAATATCTATACCCTTTCTCTTTAAGTGGTTAAGGATGAGAATCATGATACTCCCCTGAGTTGATCACGTTTAATTAATATAGTTCATTTCTACTTTATTTTATCGCTTTAGTTTTTATATTGTAATATTTAATCATAAAATCCCAAGTTTTATTAAATCCTATTCTCCTTCTATTTTCATAATCAAAACCCTATTTTTCAATTAATGATCGAAGGCTCCATCGAGAGACGACCTAGGGTTGCTGTCATACTGTAGAAATTCTAGTAAAAACTAAACAACTAATTTGATGCGCTCGACAATGCGATCAAATTTTGGAACCATTTCCAGGGAGACAAGATCAATTTTTTCTTCTTTATTTCCTTTTATTTATTTATTTTACTTCTTAATTATTACTCCTTTCAACACCCCACCCCCATTTTATTATTTTTGTTTTGTTTTTGTTTTGTTTTTTTATATTCTTGTTGGTTTTTGTGTGTTCTTCCTCTCTCTCTCTTTCTCTCTCTCTCTCTATTATTATCCATATCTCTATCTATAATTCTTTTTTATAACATTATATTCTACTTTCACTCTTATTAAGAGATTTTATCAATATTAAATCATAAAAAAACAAACAAAATTCACAACTTATTTGCATGACCCGGTCATAAAAAGAAAAACTGCTTGAATTTGACCCTGAAATTGAAAAGACACTTCACACAAAAATCAAGGCATTCAAAGAAGGTCAATTGAGTAACACTGAGGAATCCATTTTGTAACCTCAATTGTTACTAAACCAATACAAAATTCAACCCAATCAAACCCAAGAAAACATGGCTTAAAATAATCGAACCTTAAAAGAACTGACCACCCCGGATGTGGACTACCAACCTGTGTACATCCAATATCCCGAAGAAGCAGCCAACTTTGAGATGAGATCAGGCCTCATCCACCTACTTCCCAAATTCCATGGTCTTCCTGGTGAAGACCCTCATAAACATCTCAAATAGTTTCACATAGTGTGCTCCACCATGAAACCCCAAAATTTGTATGAGGGCCTAATTAAGTTTAGGGCCTTCCCTTTCTCCCTTGATAGTGTAGCCAAAGACTGGATATACTATCTACCTACCACAATTGGGGGCTGGAATGACCTTAAATGACTCTTTATAGAGAAGTTCTTCCCTTCCTCCTGAACTGCATCAATTAGAAAATAAATATATGGAATTATTCAATCACAAGGAGAGAACCTTCATGAATATTGGGAGAGATTCAAAATACTTTGCTCAAGTTTCCCCCACAACCAGATTAGTGAACAATTTCTAATTAAATAATTCTATGAGGGACTTATCCCCATGGATTATGGAATGATTGATGTTGTAGTTGGTGGTTCCCATGTTGATAAAACTCCTTCTGCTGCTCGTGAATTAATAGCCAATATGGATCAAAATGCACAACAATTTGGTACATGAGTAATTGCACCAACTTGAGGAGTTCATGAGGTAAGTTATTCAGCCCTAGAACAAAAGGTAGATAATAAACTTTATGAGATGAATACCCTTCTAAGGAAATTATCTCAAGAATAAGGTAACTCTCCCTCTTCTTCAATTCCATTACATTGTGGTATTTTCTCTGAAAATACTCATTTTTCTGACCAGTGCCCACAACTTCAAGATTCACCTAAGTCTTGTGTTGTCGTGTTCCCAGGGCATCCATACGAACAAGCACCTCCCTTCAAGCAAGAACCATTCAGGCCAAATCCAAACCCTGGGTGGCAAGCACAACCCTAGTATTGACAAGGAGAAAACTCAAGATACCCCAAGCAGAATTGGTATTAACAAGGCCAAGGTATGCAACCTTCTTATCCTTCAACTTCTCAAAACAATCATCCTCCTCCTCCCAAATCGGAACCAAGCCTCGAGGATATGGTAAAGAAAATGGCAACCCAGAACCTCCAATTCAAACAGATCACACAATCGGCAATTCAATACCTACGAACTCAAGTGGGGAAGTTGGAAAACACCATCAGTGAGCTTAAGATGCAAGGTTCTAGACAACTACCATCCCCACCCATTGCCAATCTGAAGGACAAGGGTAATGTATGTGTTGTTACACTTCATAGTTGTAAAGAAGTTTCTCTTTATAAGGATTCTTCCCAACAGGTATGTCCCCCTAATGAAAACACTCTTTCTCCAAACATAAAAGATTCTAATGAAGAAAAACAAAATAAAAAGGGTAATAAAATTATCATTGATGATTCAAATGAACAATCCATTCCTCTTACTTTATCCCAAATACTCTCTAAATATAAGAATAATTTTGATAATGATATTGATAAATAAATAATTGATACATTTAAAAAATTTCAAGTTAATATTCCATTGTTGGATGCAGTTAAGAAAATTCCACTTCATGCCAAATTTCTCAAAGAAATTTGCACCCATAGGTATAGGCTGATGGGGAATGAAAGATTCAACCTAGGAAGAAATGTTTCAACCTTGATTCAACCAGCAATGCCAACTAAGTGTAAGGATCTGGGCACATTCACAATACCTTGTACCATAGGGGAGACCTTTTTTGATGCTATGCTAGATTTAGGTGCTTCCATTAATGTAATGCCTCACTCCGTTTATAATTATCTACAGGTTGGAGAGCTTAAAACAATAGTCATTGTCGTGCAACTTGAAAATTGGAGTACTATGCATCCAATAGGAGTGATTGAGTATGTCCTTGTAAGATTGTAGAATCTCATCTTACCCACTGATTTTTACATTCTTGAGATGGAAGATACCCAAACCCAAGGACATTCCCCTCTCATAATTGGGAGGCCATTCCTCAAAACAGAAAAGATGATCATTAATGTTCACAAGATTACTTTTTCCATGGAGTTCGGTGGACAAAAGGTAAGTTTTAACATCCTTCAGGATATAAAACACCCTGTTGAAGAGCACTCCACTCTTCATGTTTATTTTATGGAAGTGATCTCAAATTATGCACACACACATAATTCTCTCCTCAACCCATACTCTAATTCATTTTCCACTTCTTCACCCTTGGATGATTTGAGTTTTGATTCATGTTTTGAGTGTTGTGTGGGTTATGAAAAGTGTAAATTTTTTGATTTAATTGATGAGTGTGTTCATTCTAAGGTACCCATGAACGTCGATGATTCTGAAAATCTCATTTCAGTAGATTCTCTATCATTAGAGAATAAACGTGAGAATATAGATATTTTACTAGATCCCACTCCCCCTAAATCCCATCCCTCAGTCAAAAAACCCTCGGTGTTGGAATTAAAACCACTTCCATATAATTTAAAATATGCCTATCTTGAGGGTATTGACCAATTTTCCATCATTATTTCCAATAACCTCTCTCAACAACAGGAATGAAAACTATTCAACCTTTTTAGAGAGTGTAAAAAGGCAATAGGATGTACATTGGATGATATTCTCGAGATTATCCCATATATTTGTATGCACCATATACTTTTGGATGATGAGGATAAGCTCGTAAGACAATCTCAACGCCGGTTGAATCCTACTCTCCTTGAAGTGGTAAAATTGGAAGTCAGTAAATAACTTGTTGCGGGGATCATTTATCATATATCTGATAGTAAATGGGTTATCCCAGTTCAAATTGTTCATAAAAATAGGAATAACATTTGTTTCAAATGAAAGGAATTAATTGGTTCCAACACATGTGAAAAACAATTGGCGAGTCTGTATTGACTACCGTTGACTGAATCAAGCCACGCGGAAGGACCAATTTTCTCTACCTTTCATTGACCAAATGCTAGAATGATTGTCTAGTAAGTCCCATTATTGTTTCCTTGATGGCTATTCAGGTTATTTTCAAATCCATATAGCTCCTGAGGATTAAGAAAAGACAACATCTACCTATCCATTTGGCACATTTGTATAAAGAAGGATGCATTTTGGTCTTTGTAATGCTCTTGGTTCTTTTCAGCATTGTATGTTGAGTATATTTTTAGAGTACCTAGAAAATTGTATAGAAGTTTTTATGGATGATTTCACAGTTTATGTAACTTCCTTTGATGATTGTTTGGATCACCTAGGTTCTATCCTCCATCATTGCATAAAAAAGATCTTGTATTAAATTATGAGAAATTCCATTTCATGGTTGAACGGGGGATAGTTCTTGGTCATGTTATTTCAAAAGAGGGAATTCAAGTGGATAAATAAAAAATTGAATTAATTTCAACACTTAAATATCCAAAATCTGTTCGTGAGGTGTGATCTTTCTTGGGTCATGCTGGTTTTTACCGCTGATTCATTAAAGACTTCAATAAGATCACACTTCACTTTTCCTACCTATTACAAAAGGATTTTGAGTTTGTGTTTGATAAAATTTGTGAGGATGCTTTCAATTCACAAAAAATAGTCTCACATCACCTCCCGTCATCCAACCACCAAGTTGGGATCTCCCCTTTGAGCTTATGTGTGATGCCTCTAAATTTGTAGTTGGGGAAGTTTTATCACAAAGGGTTGAGAAATCTCCTCATGTCATTGTGTATGCCTCACATACCCTTGACCATGCCCAAGAAAACTACACAACCACTGAAAAAGAACTTCTTTATATTGTGTTTTCCTTAGAAAAATTGCATTCATATCTTATAGGGTCAAAAATAATTGTCTTTTCTGATCATGTTGCCCTTCGTTTTCTTCCAAAGAAACCATAAGCTAAACCCCACATCATTTGGTGGATGCTCCTCCTCCAAGAGTTTGACCTTGAGATTAGAGATAAGAGAGGAGTGGAAAATGTGGTAGCTGACCACATTAGTAGGATTTCCCCACTATTGGACCATCATGTTGAATCACCCATACTCATTGGAGAATTCTTTCCTCATGATAACCTTTGTGATGTTGTGGACCTTACCCCATGGTATGCAGAAATTGTGAATTTTCTAGCAACATCTAGGGTTCCCACTGATTTCATCACTTCACAATTCCAAATACTTAATCATGGTTCTCGGTGGTACATTTGGGATGACCCATATTTTTGGAGAATTTTTGGTGACCAAGTAGTTTGTCGGTGTGTCCCTGGCCATGATTTTACCTCTGTTTTGGCCTTCTGTCACACTTTGGCCTATGGGGGCCACTTTGTCTCTCAACGTACAGCTCGAAAGGTCCTTAACTCAAGACTTTATTGGACAACTTTGTATACGGATTCCCATATATTTTTCAGGTCATGTATTCATTGTCAATTCACAGGGAATATTTCAAAGAGGAATGAAATTCCCCAACAACTCATGTTATTTTGTGAGATCTTCAATGCATGGGGAATTGAATTCATGGGGCCTTTTCCAAATTCATTTGGATTTTTGTACATATTATTGGTTTTTGACTGTGTATCTAAATGGGTGGAAGAAAAGGCCACCAGGACTGATGAATCTTGAGTGGTTGTTGATTTTGTGAGGTCCCAAATTTTCAGTAGGTTTGGTTTACCTAGATTCATCATTAGTGATCAGGGTTCACATTTTTTCAATCGCAACATGAAAAATTTTCTTTGTAAGTATGGGGTTGTTCATAAAGTCTCTACAGCATATCACCCCCAAACTAATGGAAAAGCAGAAATCTCAAATCAGAAAGTTAAAAGAATCTTGGAAAACACAATACAACCCAACAGGAAAGATTGGATTTTGCGCTTGTATGATGCACTTTGGGTATACCGTATAGCTTTTAAAACCCCAATCAGAATGTCACCATATAGAATTGTTTTTGTAAATGATTTTCACCTCTCGGTGGAGGTAGAACACCATGCATATTGGGATTTTAAACAATGTAATATGAATCTTTGAGGTGCAGGTGAGTATAGGAATCTATAGATTCAAGAGTTGGAAGAAATTTGATGTGATGCATATGAGAACTCCTAGATCTATAAATAAAATACAAAGGTTGTCCATGATAGCATGATTCATCAGTGGAAGTTCCATATTGGTGAGATATTCCTCATGTACAATTCCATGCTAAAGCTCCACCCAGGTAAGCTTCGTTCCCAATGGCTCGGTCCTTATATTATTACTGATGTTTACCCTTTTGGTGTTATATAGTTTTATCATGAGAAGAGTAGACAGTGGATTACTGTCAACGGGCAGAAGCTCAAACACTTCTATGAGGATTTTCCAAAGCATCTCGTGGAGGAAATCCAACTGATAGATGCCACATATGACACCACTTAGAAGGTTTTCCCTTCTCCCTACCTTTATTTATTGTCTATTTATTTAAAATACTTTAATTGATTACAATGTAACTTTTAGGTGTGGGGGAGGGTGACATATCATAGTTAGGATTAAAAAATTAAAAAAAATTAAAAAAATAAAAATGTTTTTTCATTTTTGATTTCTTTATTTTGTGTTTTTAGATAAAAATTGATCTTAAAAAGAATATCCAAAAATCATTTTTCATGCTTGGGTCGATTGTGTGGAAAATTCCATTGTTTTTTGGAAAAATGTTTTTCAAATGAATGTTGATATGGAATATTTTTCTAGAATTTTTATTTTCAAATCATTTTTAGGTGTTTAATGGATTTTTGAAACCCATGCCTCATTAGCACTAACTAATATTTTAATCCCTTACCCGAGAGATATTCTAAGCCTTTTATTGCATATTCTTCCTTTTAATCACTTTCCTGAGAGTCTCGAGTCATGTAGAGAAACTAAAACTTTCCTTAATTCTGTTTGAAGCCATAAGATTCAAGTATGTTACATTTATGATAGAGGCAATCGTTCATTGAAAATTCCTTTGTATAATTAACCTTTATTTTTTTTCCACCTTGACATTTTATCCTTTTTAAGCCTTAAAGACCATGAAATGATTGTTAGGTAGACACATTACAAGATAATATATCCCTACCTACCCATATCTTGTGTATATTCTTGTTTTATTTTCAGAAAGTGTGGGATAGAGGGTGTTTCCATGGGAATTTTGGGAAGATAATCATTATTATGGGTTGATATAAAGGGTGCCTACATTTTCCTTGGGCAATGGGTTCACAAGCCATATTACATCATTGTTTTACACATGTTTCCCTCTTTATCTCCAAAAAAACTATACATTAAAAAAATAGTTTTGTACATTGAAAAAAAACAGAACAAAAGAAAAAAATGGATAAAAGAGGATGTTTACTCGTTATTATTCACTTCTTGGTTGTGACCCACAAAAATAGACAATGGGGAGAGTGAGTTGGAAGTGATACACTTTATGAGGGGTTGAGTGTGTGCATTCATTGTGAACACTTGATGAATTTTTACATGTTTTGTACATAAGATATTAAACACTCCTCTTCTGCCTCATATTTTTAAACATTAAATCTTACCAACCCTTGAACCTCAGAACAACCTGTTGGAATTCCTCTTGAGTAGCACACTAGTTTTTGTCGTTAGAGAAATGAGAATCTTGGAAAGAATATGGTAAGATCACATGAACTCTAGGAAAATAGCATAAATCCACTTTCATATGTTCCTTGAGTGAAGAGGGAAAATGTTTTTAGGTTGGTTGTGACATTTTTCATGGTTGAACAAATGAAGTTGAAAAAATTTGAATGTGAGAAAAGAAAAATGATAGGAAAAATGATTCTATAAACAAGACATGATGAATTTATTTTCAAAAGAATCTTGGATTTTTTTCACACATTTTATTTAGAAATGATACATGATTAGTATATTATACTTTTCCCAAGAGTGAAAATGTTTAGGTGTGGGGGTGTGATCGTACCACGATTCACTGTTTTATTTCACCCTTATACCAATGTATTAAACTGATTTTGTATTGAAAATTAAAAATTTAATAACAAGTTTTACTTAATGTTTGGTTCTATAATTTAATTATTATCACTTTAAAAAATGGATATTTTACTTGTTTTTATTTTTTTGTTATATTTGGAGGCGATTTGGAGGGCCCATGATGAAGTCCAAGAAAAATGGGCCAATCTGCACATGATCCAGGAACACCAGTGGACTAATCTGAACATTTATACTAAACTGTGCGTCCCAATGGGATACAATTTTGGGTTATGGTCCAAAATTTAATGGGATACATTTCATATGAAGGAACCCAAGCCCCGTTCAGCCTCTAAGATTCCTATCCGAACTGGTCTGTCCAGGGAATCAAATCTGTACAAGTCAAAAGAGGTGTTCTGTAAATGATTCCAAACTTTCGGTGGAGATATCTCTGATTTGGGGATACAAAATTATTTTTTTCAAAGGGATATTTGAATTTATAGTGGCTGAAAACTATGAGACAGGTGGTTTTACATAATCTGTGTGCTCAAAACCACCTCCAATTTTCCTATAAAAGAACACCTTGGGCACCTCATTTACGAGTTCATCCAGGAGGAAAGGTTCTTCCATTTTGGATTCCCCAAGGAGTCTTCTCATCATACCTATAAATTATGGAGGTTGTGGTAAGTTCTACTTCAACATCTTCTTCTTCTCCCCCTCCCATGGGTTTCTAAACCCCTTGTGATCACCCAGGGAGGAACGTGATGTAAATCCCAAGCTTAATGTTTGTAATATTTGAATGATATTTTTAATTCCTAGTTTTTATGTTGTTTTTCATCATCCTATATTATTTTTTTATTTTTTTATGTACTGGTATGTCATGATCAACTCATATGATCATGTTTGGGGGTACCCATTCATGTAATGTTTCACACACCGTTCACCACTTTTTCTTCCCTCATTCAATTGTGGTGTTTGTGTGGTTAATATTGGTCAATTGAACTCACATATGCACTTTCAAGTCCATGTACATTTATTTCATGGTATCACAAAGAAATAACATACAAACTTGGACAGAACATCAAGTTCTTCATGTGTTTCCTTGGTGAGTTTGAGTTATGAAGTCGAACACAAATCACCCAATCATCGGCGGTGTTCGGTGAATCATTGTGTGTTTTTTACTGAACCCTAGGAGGTATCCTAGTATAAACTTAGTAACAATATGGTAATATGTGTTACAAATTAGGTATTAAAATATATATACCCTTTCTCTTGAATCGATTAAGGATGAGCATCATGATACTCCCCTAAGTTGATCACGTTTAATTAATCTAGTTCATTTCTACTTTGTTTTATCTCTTTAGTTTTTCTATTGTAATATTTAATCATCAAAACCCAAGTTTTATTAAATCCCATTCCCCTTCTATTTTCATAATAAAAACCCTCTTTTTCAATTAATGATCTAAGGATCCGTCGAGAGACAACCTAGGTTTACTTCTATACTGCAGAAATTCTAGTAAAAAATAAACAACTAATCTGACGCCCTCAAAAATGCGATCATAGTCCATTCCATCTACCCATCGATATGAGGGTAGAAATTAGTGTTGAGGTGTAACTAAGTGCCAAAATCATGTTATAATCCCCTACAGACTCGTGAGGTAAAAAGTGTGTACCGATCTGAGACAATGGACCTCGGAACTCCATGCAACCACACCACCTCATCTGCATACCTCTTATCTAAATAATGCATTATGATCAACTCCTTTATTTACAAGAAGTGAGACAATTTCATCAATTGATCCATGACCACCTAGATATCATCACAACCTCCCTGATCTATGGGTAACCCTGTGAAAAAATCCATCAATATTTCATCCCATTTCCACTCATGATCGTCAAAGGGTTGAAACAGACCACTAATAACATGATGCTCAACCTTTACTTGCTGTAAAACCAAACAATTTTCTGAAAACTCTATCACTACCCATTTCACCTCGGGACACAAAAACTTCACCCTCAATCTATATGGAATCCTGCCTTTTTATTACATAACTTTTCATTACATTTTACAAACATAGGAACTTTAAAGTCTAGTGTCTTGGAAATCATGAACATAAAACATTATTCTAATCCACTTGTAGGGATTCATAATAAGTTCTTCCTAAGTACAATTATTTCATCTCATAACCTAGAGACATACATCAAAGTAAAGGGTGAGCAGAAGGCCCAGTAATGAAAACAAGGGAATCAGTTTACTTATGAAATCAATAAGAACTTGATAAAAAACATAAAGACATGATAAATAGAAGTAGAGGAATTTCATAATGAAAATAAATTGAACCATAACATGAATATGTGTCTGAAACATTTAATTTAGACATTCATTAACATATCACCAAGGTTCATCCCCAAGGTCTCATAAAAATTACCAAGGTTATTCACCAAGGTATCATGAAACTTGTCATCTCAAGAGATTAAATTCTTTACCCAATGCATTGGAGCGCTATCAGGGCGAACCCTTAATATTTCTTTATATTCATGTGATCCATATATATAATAATCAATCATTTCAAAAATAACCCATATAGAGTAAAAGTAATGGGTTTCACTTCAAAATCGAGACGTTTTAAAAGTTCTTAAAATCTTGATCGTTATGTCATTTATAACCCATAGAAAGGGAGTGAGGATTATATGTATGTAAATTCCAGAATCAAATATATAAATTTTATGTATTTATTAACACCATTGAAAATAAAAATAGATTTTTTTATTCACATAAATAATACAAGATAATTTCTTGAGAAAAAGAGAGAGATTTTTAGACGAAAATTTTGTAGCATAACGGCTATATAATATGGTTTTAGAAAACGTTGAAAAGAGAGGGGAAAAGAGTCACACACTCATAAAAAACTCATAATAAAGTATGGGTACAGAATAAAAATAAATAATATCATGGTATGGATATTTGAAGGAAATACCATATGAAAATTAAACTCAAAATAAAAGAGAAGATGTGATTTCTTTTACAAAAATTCGGCAGCCTAACAGCGTCACTTAAAAATTCAGAAAATAAATTGATGAGAGAAGAAAGGGTCTCTCATCATTTGGACATGAAATTTACAGTAATAATAATATATAATAACATACCCCTATATAAGAATATGGAAACTAGAATACATAACTTAAAGAAAATCATGACTAAAAAAGGAGGGTGGAAGGTTCCCTTACCTTGAAGAGTAACTTCAAAAGCTTGAAGGTTGGGACCTTGGGGGCTTCATGGCACCTTGAGAGAACTCCTTGAGAGGTAAAAAGACTATAACTTAGTTGAGGAGGATTTTGGAATGAAATGAATGAGGTAATGGCTTGGTATTTATAGGAAACATGAGGGGATATTTAATTAATTTCCAAGGGACACCTCATCAGTGGTATTTGCAAAACCATGGGCTTACCCATGGTATTTTCCCATGGTATTGGCCACCTGGGACGCCTCATAGAATATATTACTATTCACAAGTCTACCAGAATGATTACATCATTATTACAACATCAATGATGTCATTAAACACCCAAAACTCAAAACTGTATTTTTACCATTCACTGAAAATTCAACTGTTTCAGAAAAATCCCAAAAATTTACCCTAACCTAATATCGATGATATAAATTCAAAAATGAAATCCATTTTATGAAAATAATTTTCTAAATATTTTTAATTTAATTTTTAAATAAAATCATTATTTATTCCAAATAAACAACTTTAAATCTATAACTTGTTTTGTAACACCTTGAAAAAGTAATCAAGGTCCTATAAAATTATCATATAACCATAAGACAATAAAGTAACAATTTATGATTACATTTTATGAAAATAAATTTTTATTTTAAATTATTAAATTAATTATAAAATTTCAATTAAAATATTTATGACATACAAAAATACTGATACTTATATTATAACCAATTTTCACTTTTAAGATGTATAAATTATATTTATACATTCATGGGTAAAGCATCTATTTTTTTGGCAGATTTACTATTCATTACTATTCATAAGGGTATATTACTATTAATACTTTACTATTCACCAAAAATTAAGTTGATCATATTAGACTCTAAATTTCTTACTGGTCAGAATTGTAGAAGACCATTTTCTGATAATCATTTCACATTATTAATTATTAAAAGTTTACATAAATATTTTAAAATACCCTTTTCCAAAATCATCAATAATATTCATCCCATATTTATCTAGATATTTGAAAATCAAAAATTTTACCATAATAATAAATAAAAATTTTATTTATACCGAGGGATTACAAAAATTATCTAAGCCCTCGTTACATAGCCCCCTATAACACCTACATTGGACCTAAGTGTAAGGTGTGCTATAGTGATAGAATCTTGGGGCGGCTCGGACAACATTGCCCAAGTAGTGATTTCTATCAGCTTGAACTTATCCCTTAGGTGATTTCCTTCAAGCTTCACATGTTGAAGCTCATCTTGGGATTGGTCCAGAGCAAATCCTAGAGATGCTACCTCCTTCCCAAGCACTGACAGATGGGATTCATATGGCCCGATTCTACTAGATGAGGCCATCGACTCTTCTTTCTGTATTAACTAAGATTACTTGTATTTATAAACAATAATTGTAATGTAATGAGTTTAGTTTCCAATGGTCATATTGACCAATGGTCATATAATAGTCGAAACCCAATGATCTCATTTAATTATACTCACTTTATTAATTAAAGGATATAGTTTTGTGGAGTATAATATGAAATAACACACAAATTTAGGAAACAAATATTATTAAAAAGTTCGATTCATTACATTCTTCCCCCCTTAAGAAATTTCATCCCCAAAATTTTAACTCATACCCTAAGAAGAGAAAAGGTGTGGGTACTTCTGCCTCATAGACTCCTCTGGTTCCCGCGTGGATTCATCGTATTTGTGGTTCCTCCACAACACCTTAACAAGGTGGGTGGTCTTGTTGCGTAGAAACTTGTCTCTATGATCCAAGATCTCCACCAGTTTCTCCTCATAAGAGAGTTCATGTTCCAGTTGTACCACCTCTAGATTTAGTACATGTGAAGGGTCAGGTATGTACTTCCTCAAAAGGGATACAGGAAAGACATCATGAACTTGTGCTAGATTTGGAGGAAGTTCAATCTAATAGGCCACTACTCCTATGCGATCAAGGATTTCATAGGGGCCAATGTACCTAGTAATGAGCTTCCCTTTCTTCCCAAACCTCATGACTCTCTTCCAAGGTGGAATTTGAAGAAAAACTTTGTCACCAACATCAAACTCCAAGTCCCTTCGACAGTTGTCGGCATAGCTCTTTTGCTGACTCTGAGCAGCCTTAATGTGTTGTTAGATGGCATGGACATTTTCTATCATATCTTGCACAAGATCAGGCCCAAGAAGTTTTCTCTCACCAGCTTTATGCTAACAAGTAGGAGTTCTAAATTGTTTACCATATAGAGCTTCATAGGGTGACATTTGAATGCTCGAGTGGAAGATGTTGTTGTAAGATATCTCAACTAAAGGGATATGTTGATCCCATCCACCTTTAAATTCCATTGAGCATGTTCTCAGCATTTCCTCAAGTGTTTGAATAGTCCTTTCAGATTTTCCATCAGTTTGGGGGTGATAGGTCATACTTAAATTCAATTCAGTGCTCAGAGCATGTTGAAGACTTCTCCAGAATTTTGATGTGAACCTTGGATCACGATCAGATACGATAGAAAGTGGAACTCCATGTAGCCTTACCACTTCCTTCACGTAGATCATGGCAAGTTGATCAAGAGATAAATCTTCTCAAATGGAGATAAAATGGGAATTATTGGTGAGATAGTCCACAATAACCCATATCGCATTGTTTCCTTTGGAAGTTCTCAGGAGACCAGTGATGAAGTCCATAGTGATATTTGTTGGGCGGAGAAAAAGGGGAAGGATGGCAAGAGGGGGGGTGAATTGCCTTTTAAAAAATGATTAACAAATTAAAATCAAAGTTAAAGGTGCAGCGGAAATAAAGAGGCAATCACACAAGAAATTGTTAACGGAGTTCGGCCAAAACCCGGCCTACGTCTCCGCTCCCAACTAAACCGTTGAGAGATTCCTACCGCTTGCTTTTCAATGGTTTTAGCAAGAAACCCACTAGGCTTTGAGGTAGCACTAGGACCTATTACAGCTTGCTTTTGAATTGGTTTAGCAAGAACCCACTTGCTTTTAATGGTTGAGTAAGAACCCACTAGCCTTCTTACAGGTGAAGGCTAGCTCACCTATGACACAAGCCTTTTAAAAGGAAAGGCTTGAAGAAACCTCTTCACACCTTAATGGTGATGTGAAACCCAAAAGAAAGAGGGATGAAGAAAGAGTTTGGGGTGTGTAGGCACAAACCCAATTTTAAGCTCAAAAAGATAAAACACTAAAAACCGTAATTGGGAGAAGCCTTGGGCGCCTTTGATTGATTGATGATGTTGAAGGAAGCTTCCAAGCTTCTTTGGTGGTGCTCTTGGATGTGGAATTGGATGGAGCACTTGGGGTTCCTTGAGGTGGCTTGCCGGAGGATTGCCGAATGATCAACAAAGTGTCCTTGGGCTTGGTTTAAGTTTCGGGTAGTGTCTGGGGCTTCCTTGGCCTTTATTTATAGGCATGGAACCCTTGGGGAGTCTTCGGAGCCGTTGGAAAAGGCCTTGGAGCCGTTGGAGGCCAAAAGAGGGTTGACTGGTCAAAGCCAACGGCTAGTTTGACTGGGCTACCGTCTGGCCGGTACAGGGCCACCGGCTGGCCGGTGCCTTGGCAGAGGAGAAGAAATTTGGTCCAGGCTCTACCGGCTGACCGGTGGAGGAGCCACCGACTGGCCGGTGGGGAGACAGTAGCTGCCACTGTTTGACTGGATGCCACCGGCTGGCCGGTGGTCAAGCCACCGGCTGACCGGTGGAGCCTGGCAGTGGAAGGATGGCAAGAGGGGGGGTGAATTGCCTTTTAAAAAATGATTAACAAATTAAAATCAAAGTTAAAGGTGCAGCGGAAATAAAGAGGCAATCACACAAGAAATTGTTAACGGAGTTCGGCCAAAACTCGGCCTACGTCTCCGCTCCCAACTAAACCGTTGAGAGATTCCTACCACTTGCTTTTCAATGGTTTTAGCAAGAAACCCACTAGGCTTTGAGGTAGCACTAGGACCTATTACAGCTTGCTTTTGAATTGGTTTAGCAAGAACCCACTTGCTTTTAATGGTTGAGCAAGAACCCACTAGCCTTCTTACAGGTGAAGGCTAGCTCACCTATGACACAAGCCTTTTAAAAGGAAAGGCTTGAAGAAACCTCTTCACACCTTAATGGTGATGTGAACCCCAAAAGAAACAGGGATGAAGAAAGAGTTTGGGGTTTTTAGGAACAAACCCAATTTTAAGCTCAAAAAGATAAAACACTAAAAACTGTAATTGGGAGAAGCCTTGGGCGCCTTTGATTGATTGATGATGTTGAAGGATGCTTCCAAGCTTCTTTGGTGGTGCTCTTGGATGTGGAATTGGATGGAGCACTTGGGGTTCCTTGAGGTGGCTTGCCGGAGGATTGTCGAATGATCAACAAAGTGTCCTTGGGCTTGGTTTAAGTTCCGGGTAGTGTCCGGGGCTTCCTTGGCCTTTATTTATAGGCATGGAACCCTTGGGGAGTCTTCGAAGCCGTTGGAAAAGGCCTCGGAGCCGTTGGAGGCCAAAAGAGGGTTGACTGGTCAAAGCCAACGGCTAGTTTGACTGGGCTACCGGCTGGCCGGTACAGGGCCACCGGCTGGCCGGTGCCTTGGCAGAGGAGAAGAAATTTGGTTCAGGCTCTACCGGCTGACCGGTGGAGGAGCCACCGGCTGGCCGGTGGGGAGACAGTAGCTGCCACTGTTTGACTGGATGCCACCGGCTGGCCGGTGGTCAAGCCACCGGCTGACCGGTGGAGCCTGGCAGTGGGCAATGCCTCTGCCAGGTCCACCGGCTGGCCGGTGATATCACACCGGTTGGCCGGTGGACTGAATTTCAGTCCACTTCTTGTCCATTCTTGGGCCAATTTCTTGGCAACCTTGTGCCTATCATTCAAAAACACTTCAAACAAAATTAGACAAATAATAAGGTGATTGTGATCATGAAAATCAAACAACGAGGGGAACGAGAGGTACAACAATCTCCCCCTATTTTGATGATCACAATCACCAAAACAATAAATGTAAAATACAGAAATGAAAAGCATGTTTTAAAGGATTTCTCCCCCAATCAACCAAGAATTTCTCCCCCTTTGTGATTATCAAAATAGCACGGGGCATAAAACTTGATTGAGGGAAAACGTTGAAAAACAAGATATGAGAATTGAAAAATCAATTGAGATTTTTGAAATTGAAATGAAAATTTGAATAACAGTTTGAATTGAAAGTTTTGAATCAAAAACCAATTGAAATTTGAAATTTGAAACCAAATGAAATTTTTGAAATTGAGAGTTTTGAATCAGAAATGAATTGAAAATTTAAATTGAAAAATGAATCGAAAGAGATTTTTGAATTTAAGAAAATTTCTCCCCCTAAATAAAACAAAAGATCATCGGGGAAACGAAACTATTTTTGGCCCGGAGAGACTCTCCAAAATGGATTTTTCAATCCAAATTTGTTTCATGGCGGGTCTTCTCCTATAAAACTCGTCCGAATAAAAAATAGATTTGGGTTGACCGTACCGGGAATTTTTGCAATCACACTTATAAATGAGGTGCCCGGGTTTCTTACAATAATTACAAAATTTAAAACTAGAGCTCCCCCTTACAAAAACAGTGGGTGCATGGGAGGAGGAAGCTATATTGGTGTAGCCAAGTCCATTGGTGGTTCTAGATACTCGTTGAGAACCTAAGAGTTTGGACAAATTTTGTTCACCTTGGGTGAACTTGGCTAGAGTTTCTCTAAGGTCCTTGATGGTTGATTCCAAAGAATCAACATTGGGGAAATTTTGGATTTTTAGGGAGAGTTCCTCCTTCTCTTTGAGAAGTTGGTCTTTTTCGGAGGAAAGCTTTTTGAAATTCTTTTTCAAAGCAACGAATTTTGACGAGAGTTCATGAAAACCATTTTCAAGTTGGTCTCGCACATGTTGGAGTTCTTCGTATGACAAATGATTAAAAGAATTAGAAGAACTAGAGGATGAAGAAGAGGAAGAGGATGATGATACCTCATGTTTTTCCATTAGGCATTTTGTACCTTGATCGCTTGAGGAGAAGGAGGAGAAGGAGGAGCTATCACTCCAAGATGCCTTTTTCTTTCCCTTCTTTTTCTTGGCCCTTTTCTTGTGAAGTGGGCAAGCGGGTTTGAATTTTTCGTCGAGTTCTTGCTCTTGAGCGGGTTCTTGCTTTGGAGCCTTGCTAGTACCTTCATGGGTTAGCTCTAAATATTTCCAAATATCATAAGAGGTAGTGCAAGAATAAATACAATTAAAAACATTATGGTCAAGACCACAATGAAGAGCGTTCATGGCTTTGCCATCAAGCTCAAAATTTGCAATGTCGACGGGGGTCCATTTAGACTCATCGGGAGAAGAGAGCGTAAAACCATGCATAACAATTCTAAAAATAGGATAGCTAATGCTTTTAAGAAAAGTTGACATGCGGGTTTTCCAAAAAGTATAATCTGCTCCATCAAAGAATGGAGCACGATCCAAAGAATGTCCTTCGGGGGATTGAGAGGAAGAAGCGGTAGAAGCCATCAAAAAATAGGATCTTTAATTTGAAACCGGTTAAGGAATTATTCAAAATACCCCTCTGATACCAATTGTTAGGCGGAGAAAAAGGGGAAGTATGGAAAGAGGGGGGGTGAATTGCCTTTTAAAAAATGATTAACAAATTAAAATCAAAGTTAAAGGTGCAGCGGAAATAAAGAGGCAATCACACAAGAAATTGTTAACGGAGTTCGGCCAAAACCCGGCCTACGTCTCCGCTCCCAACTAAACCGTTGAGAGATTCCTACCGCTTGCTTTTCAATGGTTTTAGCAAGAAACCCACTAGGCTTTGAGGTAGCACTAGGACCTATTACAGCTTTCTTTTGAATTGGTTCAGCAAGAACCCACTTGCTTTTAATGGTTGAGCAAGAACCAACTAGCCTTCTTACAGGTGAAGGCTAGCTCACCTATGACACAAGCCTTTTAAAAGGAAAGGCTTGAAGAAACCTCTTCACACCTTAATGGTGATGTGAAACCCAAAAGAAAGAGGGATGAAGAAAGAGTTTGGGGTTTGTAGGCACAAACCCAATTTTAAGCTCAAAAAGATAAAACACTAAAAACCGTAATTGGGAGAAGCCTTGGGCGCCTTTGATTGATTGATGATGTTGAAGGACGCTTCCAAGCTTCTTTGGTGGTGCTCTTGGATGTGGAATTGGATGGAGCACTTGGGGTTCCTTGAGGTGGCTTGCCGGAGGATTGCCGAATGATCAACAAAGTGTCCTTGGGCTTGGTTTAAGTTCCGGGTAGTGTACGGGGCTTCCTTGGCCTTTATTTATAGGCATGGAACCCTTGGGGAGTCTTCGGAGCCGTTGGAAAGGGCCTCGGAGTCGTTGGAGGCCAAAAGAGGGTTGACTGGTCAAAGCCAACGGCTAGTTTGACTGGGCTACCGGCTGGCCGGTACAGGGCCACTGGCTGGCCGGTGCCTTGGCAGAGGAGAAGAAATTTGGTCCAGGCTCTACCGGCTGACCGGTGGAGGAGCCACCGGCTGGCCGGTGGGGAGACAGTAGCTGCCACTATTTGACTGGATGCCACCGGCTGGCCGGTGGTCAAGCCACCGGCTGACCGGTGGAGCCTGGCAGTGGGCAATGCCTCTGCCGGGTCCACCGGCTGGCCGGTGATATCACACCGGTTGGCCGGTGGAATGAATTTCAGTCCACTTCTTGTCCATTCTTGGGCCAATTTCTTGGCAACCTTGTGCCTATCATTCAAAAACACTTCAAACAAAATTAGACAAATAATAAGGTGATTGTGATCATGAAAATCAAACAACGAGGGGAACGAGAGGTACAACAATATTGTCCCACTTCCATGCTGGTATGGGTAGTGGTTTCAATACCCCTTTAGGAATTTGTCACTCTGCCTCCACTTGATGACATACCAGGAAATTTGAAGTGTAGTCAGCAATCTCTTTTTTCATATTATCCCACCAATAATGATCACGAAGGTCCCTATACATTTTTGCGCTTCTAGGATGTATAGAGAAAGTAGAGATATGAGATTCATCCATCAAATCCTTCTTTATTTACAGAATAAATGGAAAACATAGTATTGTACAAAATTTCATTACACCTTCTTGATCAATATTAAACTCAGGAAAATTCCCATCCTTCATAGCCTCGAACTTCTTCTGTAACAAAGGATCTTCTTTATGATATTTCTTGATATTCTCTAGTAATGATGGTTGAGAAATCATTTGGGTTAGGGTTGATGATGTCCCTTACATTATAATTTCCATGTCCAACTTTATTAGGTCATTGATCAAAGGATCTCTTTGAATCCTCATCATGGAAAGAACAACTGGGTCTTTCTTGCTTAATGCATCAGCAAATTTTTTTACTCTTCTGAGATGATAAGGAATTGAAAATTCGTAGTCTTTAAGAAGTTCCAACCATCTCCTTTGTCTCATGTTCAATTCCTTTTGCGTGAAAATATACTTCAATCTTTGATGGACTGTGTATATATCACATTTCTCCCCATAAAGATAGTGCCTCCATATCTTCAGATAAAAAACGACCGCAACCAGCTCCAAATCATGCATAGAATAGTTCTTCTCATGAGTCTTCAACTGTCGAGATGTATAAGCAATGAATTTTTCATTTTATATGAGGACGCACCCAAGACCTTTCAAAGATGAATCTCTAAGAATAAAGAATCCTTCTCCACTTGAGGGTATAGTTAACACGGGTGTAGTAACCAATCTCTTCTTCAGCTCTTGGAAACTTTCCTCACACTCCTTTGTCCAGATTAACTTGACCCCTTTTCAAGTTAACTTGGTTAATGGATTAGAAAGTCGTGAATTTTTTTTCACAAACCTCCTATAATATCCTGATAATCCAAGGAAAATAAGAATATCAATTATTGTTGTATGATAAGTCCACTCCTCTACAACTTTTGTCTTTTTAGGGTCAACTATGATTCCTTCATTGGTTGCAATGTGCCCCAAGAAGCAACTTATTGCAACCAGAATTCATATTTTCTGAACTTCCCAAAAATCCTCTTCTTCCTTAGAGTTTGAAAAATAACCCTTAGATGATCCTCATGATCCTCATGACTTTGTAAATATATCAGAATATCATCAATAAAAACTACCAAAACATTATCAAGTTAGTCCTTAAAGACTCTATTCATCAAATCCATAAAAATAGTTAGTGCATTAGTCAGTCTGAAGGGCATAACAACAAACTCATAATGCCCATATTTTTATCGGAAGTCAGTTTTTGGAATATCTTCTTTATTCACCCTCAATTGATTGTAACCAGATTGAAGATCAATCTTAAAGAATAATTGAGCACCACAAAGTTTGTCAAATAATTCATCAATTCTTGGAAGAGGGTATTTGTTCTTCACTTTGATCCCGTTCAGTTCTCTATAATCAATTCATAGCTGCATCAATCCATCCTTCTTCTTCACAAAGATAATTGATGCTCCCCAAGGAGACACACTCAGTCGGATAAAACCCTTCTCCAAAAGATCTTGGAGTTGTTTATTTAACTCCTCCAGCTCCACATTTTCCATTCTATATGGGGTCTTTGATATCGGATGGGATCCAGGTATGAGTTCAATGGAGAACTCTACCTCTCTTTCTAGGGGAGGTCTGGGTAACTCCTCAGAAAATACAAAAACGTATTCCTAGATGATGGGGACATTTTCTATCCTCAAAATCTCATTTCCGTCTTCTTCTTCACCAATCAACGCCATAAATAAGGATATAAGAGGTTCTTCTAGATAAAGATCAGGTTGAGATATCTCTCCTTGGAAGATAACTGCAGGTTTTCCATTCAAGACTACTGATATTTCCTTGCTCCTGCATTTGATCTTAGCATTATACTTTGAGAGCTAGTCCATCCCTAGTACAATGTCAAATTCCAGCATGGGAATGACTACTATATTTGCGATAATATTGTGCTTTCTAAAGTAAATACTAGAGTTTCTAAACACTGGCGATGCTTGGATAATCCCACCAGGAGTCTTGACTGACAACTCTACTTTTAGAAAATCGGGGGTTGATTCTAAATTCTTTGAAAACTTGGAGGAAATAAATGAATGTGTAGAACCAAAATCAAACAAATTACTTTCTAGCTTTTATAGAACAAAAATAGTACCTTCCACCACATCATTTGGCGCTTCAACTTCAGCCGCAATGATTGAAAAAGTACGACCTTGTTCCCTTGGTTGTTTCTAAGGATGATGGTGATTCCCCTCCACTTCCCTAGGATTTCGATAGTGATTGGAAAAGTTCCCAAGTTGTCCACACTTATAGAATTAGACATCAGGTAGTGTCTTAATCATCTTCCCTTTTTATTTAGTGTTGGGAAGTTTTGGATTCACCTCACTATGAAAATTCCGCGTAATGTGGCCATCTCTGCCACACTTGTAGCACTTCCCGCTCCCGAGTAAGCAGTTCCCCGAATGCTTATTCCCACATTTATTACACATGGGACATTGTAATTTATTTCCTTCTCTTCCCTGAATGAAGCTCCTCCCTAAGCTTGGATCCATCAATCTTTTATTGTCATTGTATTTATGAGACTATTGCATCTCACCAAAATCCAGTTCAACTGTTATCGCACTTCGCACGATCTCCTCATAGCTATCATAATCTTAGTTGGCTAGATTCTTCCACAAATGAGGTCTCAGTCCACCGAAGAATCTATCAACCTTACCATTTGGATCCATGACAAAGCTAGAGGTGTAACGTGAAAGCCTTGTGAAGTTCATCTCATTTCTTCCCACAAATTCATTCTCCTTATGCTTTAGCTTGAGAAACTCCTTCCCCATTCTTGTTCTCATCGATCGAGGGAAATACTTGTTGAAGAATATTCCTCTGAACTCTTCCCACTCCATAGCTTCAACTTCCACCCTTGGCCTTGTGTTTTTAATCAGTTCCCACCACTGATCATCTTCTCCCTCTAAGCGATAAATAACCAATGTAACCTTATCTTGTTTAGAACAGCGGAGCATAGAAAAGATCTTCTCGATAGAGCTGATTCACTATTCAGCAATCAAGGGGTCGATAGATCCACTAAAGGATGGTGGTCATTGACATATAAAGGATTCAATATAAATTTGTTCCCTTCATATTAAAATCGGTCTCTCAACTTGATTCAAGTTATTTCCCATAACTTGAGTCAGTTGGTTCATCATTCACATGAAAGTTTCCATTCCAGCTTTCATTAGAGGGTTGTCAGCGCATGGTCCATTGCAGTCACCATTTGCACGGTTCCTCCTATTGACCTCAATTTTCTATAAGAATAAAACCTTAGTGAGAAGATTATTTTATTTATGAATATTTTAACTATAAAGTATTTTATGTCTTAAAACTTCATGCTTTAAACAATTACATTTCTCTATAAATCCTTTATAATGATTCATAAAAAGCTTATGATTAAACAAACATATCCCCTGGGAGTTTCGTAACCAAGAGTGAAGCAAGGCCCATTGTCATGTACTAGGATACCCTAGGTCAATCCCAAAACTCCTTGTTATATTTTTCACTCCTAAGTGCATATTTTCTAGAGCTACCTCTACATGCTCGTATCCAAATAGGGATGTATTAGCTTGATAAACCACTTACTCAATACGCACCAAAATATCAGGAAGTATTCCTATATTTAAACTTTTATATAGGGTTATTCCTAATGTTTTCATAGCCTAATTTCCATAAATAACTAAACTATCATTTGATGCCAACTATGGAATCCCACCTTTTTATTATATAACTTTTCATTACATTTTACAAACAAATGATCTTTAAAGTCTTGTGTCTTGGAAATCAGGAACATAAAACATGAAAACATAAAACATTATTACAGTCCAATTTTATGGATTTGTCATAAGTTATTCCTAAGTATAATTATTTCATCTCATAACTGGGAGACATACATCAAAGGAAAGGGTGAGCAGAAGGCCCAGTAAGGAAAACAATGGAATTAGTTTACTTGTGAAATCAATAAGAACTTGATAAAAAATATAAAGAGATGAGAAATAGAAGTAGAGGCATTTCATAACAAAAATAACTTGAACCATAACATGAATATATGGATAAAACATTTAATTTATACATTCATGAATATATCACCAAGGTTCATCCCCAAGGTTTCATAAAAATTACCAAGGTCATTCACCAAGGTATTGTGAAACTTTTCATCTCTAGAGATTAAATTATTTACCCAATGCATTGGAGAAATATCAGGGCACACCCTTAATATGTATTTATATTCATGTGATCCAAATATATCATAATCAAACATTTCATAAATAACCCATAGAGATTAAAAGTAATGGGCTTCACTTCAAAATCGTGACCTTTTAAAAGTTTTTAAAATCTTGATCGTTATGTCATTTATAACCCATAGAAAGGGGGTTAGGGTTATATGTATGTAAATTACAGAATAAAATAGATCAATTTTATGTATTTATTAATACCCTTAGAAATAAAAAATATATTTTGGTATTCACATAAATAATACAAGAGAATTTATTGAGAAAAATAGAGAGATTTTTAGACGAAAATTCTGCAGCATAACGGCTATAAAACATGGTTTTAGAAAATGTTGAAAAGAGAGGGGAAAAGAGTCACCCACTCATAAAAAACTCATAATATAGTATGTATACATAATAAAAATAAATAAGACCATGGTATGGATATTTTAAGGAAATACCATATGAAAATGAAACTCGAAAGAAAAGAGAATATGTGATTTCTTTTACGACAATTCGGCAGCCTAACAGCGTCACTTAAAAATTCAAAAAATAAATTTATGAGAGAATAAAGTTTCTATAATCATTTGGAAATGAAATGGAGAGTAATAAGAATATATAATAACATACCCCCACATAAGAATATGGAAACTGGAAGAAATAACTTAAAGGAAATCATGACTAAAAAGGGAGGGTGGAAGGTTCCCTTACCTTGAAGAGTAACTTCGAAATCTTGAAGGATGAGACCTCAGGGGGATTGAGGGAACCTTGAGAGGACTCCTTGGGATTTAAAAATACTAGAAATTATTTGAGGAGGATTTTGGAATGAAATTAATGAGGTAATTTCTTGGTATTTATAGGAAAAGTGAGGGAATTTTTAATTAATTTCTAAGGGACACCTCATCGATGGTATTTGCAAAACCATGGGCTTGCCCATGGTATTGGACACTTGGGACACCTCATAGAATATCTTACTATTCACAAGTAGACCAGAATGATTACATCATTATTAAATCATCAATAATGTCATTTAACACCTAAAACTCAAAACTGTATTTTTACTATTCACCGAAAATTGAATTGTTTCGGAAAAATCCCAAAAATTTACCCTAAACTAATATCGATGCTATGAATTCAAAAATGAAATCCATTTTATGAAAATAATTTTTTAAATATTTTTAATTTATTTTTAAAATAAAATCATTATTTATTCCAAATAAACAACTTTAAATCTATAACTCATTTTGTAAGACCTTGAAAAAGTAATCAAGGTCCCATAAAATTATTGTATAACCATAAGATAATAATGTAACATTTTATGATTACATTTTATGAAAATACATTTTCATTTTAACTTATTAAATTAATTATAAATTTTCAATTAAAATATTTATGACATATAAAAATAACAATACTTATATTATGACCATTTTTCACTTTTAAGATTTCTAAATTATATTTATACATTCATGGGTGAAGTTTCTATTTTTTTGGACGATTTACTATTCATTACTATTCATAAGGGTATATTACTATTCATACTTTACTATTCACCAAAAATTAAGTTGATCTTATTAAACTCTAAATTTCTTATTGGTCACAATTATAGAAGACCATTTTCTGAAAACCATTTCACATTATTAATTATTTAAAGTTTACATAAATATTTTAAAATACCCTTTTCCAAAATCATCAATAATTATCATCCCATATTTATCCAGACATTTAAAAATCAAAAAATTTACCATAATAATAAATAAAAAATTTATTTATACCAATGGATTACAAAAATTATTTAAGGACTCGTTACATAGCCCCTTATAACACATGCATATGACCTAAGTGTATGGTGTGCTATGGTGATAGAATCTTGGGGCAGCTTGGACAATATTACCCAAGTGGTGATTTCTATCAGCTTGAACTCCTCCCTTAGGTGATTCTGTTCAAGCTTCACATGTTGAAGCTTAGCTTGGGCTTGGTCTAGAGCAAAGCCTAGAGATGCTACCTCCTTCCCAAGCTCTGACAGATGGGCTTCGTACGGCCCGAGTCTACTAGATGAGGCCATAAACTCTTCTTTCTATATTAACCAAGATCACTTTTACTTATAAACAATAATTGTAACATAAAGAGTTTAGTTTCCAATGGTCATATTGACCAACGGTCATATAATAGTCAAAACCCAATGGTCTCATTTAATTATACTCACTTCATTAATTAAAGGATATAGTTTTGTGGACTATAAAATGAAATAACACACAAATTTAGGAAACAAATATTATTCAAAAATTTTGGTCATTACAATCCACAATACATATTGGAAACTTCTGGTTGTATCGCCAAAGTTGAGTTATGAAAATCATAAAAAAATATCTTACGCATTTCTATCAGAAAAAATAGTCTTTCAAAAAAAATATGGTTTTGACCATCCTCTGACCACCCCTCTGGAGAATCACCATGGCCAACACGATTGCACATCACCTCTTCCTCTAAGTCTCCCCACTGAGACACCTCCACTTGTTTCGTCAAAGAAGATTTCACCATCATCTAAAACAAACAGCCTCTACCGCCATCCACCCTTGAATCTATGTGCAAGGTTTTTAACTCCTCCATTGCTCTCCAAGCATCCTCAGAATCCCGAATAAAACCCTTCCGCAACTTCCTACTCAAAGAATCAGACACAAAATTCCCCTTTCCTAAGGTATATGAGATCTCAAAATCATAATCCTAAAGAAACTTTATCCACCACCACTATCTATTTTTTAGATCACGCTGCAAAAAGACATTCCTCAAACTCTTATGATCTGTAAAGACCAAAAATTTCTCCCTAATGAGGTAATGTCTCCAAAACTTCAGCACAAACAAAAATTCTACTATCTCTCTATCATGGGTGGAATAGCTACGCTCATGGTTACATAACTTATTAAACCCATAAAATATCATCACCCGCTACTGCATCAGCACACATCCCAATCCCATACATGAAGCATCACAAAACACCTCAAACATCACCCCTCCTCCGACAGCTAAAGCACTAGAGCATCGACTAACTTCCCCTTAAGGTAATATAATGTTTCTTGGAACTGATCACTCTACATAAAATCTTGGTATTTCCTAGTCAATGTTGTCAACAGGGATGAAAATTGATAGAAATCAAGTACAAACCTCTTATAATAGCCTGTGAGACCAAGGAAACTACAAACCTCTGCCACATTCTTGGGTGCCTCCTAAGAAACAACTACTTCAACCTTTGATGGGTCTACTTCCACACCCTACTTAGACACCACATGCCTAATTAAATGCACCTCTCGTGTCTAGAACTTACACTTGGACCACTTTCTATAGAAATGTTGGTGTCGAAGAACATGCAAGATGGTTCTGAGATGCTCAGCAAACTCCTTATCTGACTTCGAGTAGATTAAGATATCATCAATAAATATGATGATGAACCAATCCAGGAACTCACAAAACATGGATTTTATAATCCCTATGAACACGAATGGTGTGTTTGTGACACCGAATGAAATGACTACAAACTTGAAGTGGCCATACTTTCATCTGAATGCAGTCTTTGGAATATCGTGCTCCTCAGCCATCAACTGGTGATATCCAAACCATAGATTGATCTTAGAAAACCAACTCACCCCTATTATCTGGTTGAAAAGATATTATATTCTCTAAAGAAGGTAATGTTTTTTTACTGTCACCTAATTCAACCACTGGTAGTCTATACACAACCTAAGACTACTATCTACCTTATTGAATAACAACATTGGACCACCCCATGGTGACACACTAGGATAGATAAAATCCTTTTGCATCATATCGTATACCTGAACCTTCAACTCCTAAAACTCATAAGGTTTCATCTGATAATAAGCCATCGAAAGTATAGAAGCATTAGGCTACATGTATATCCTGAACTCAACATCACGTCGAGGGGGTAGCATCAAAACCTCTTTGAGAAAAACTTATAGGAAATCCCCAACAACCCTAAGAACCTCTACCATCTTAGTGTCCAATGATTCCACTAACAACTCGACCAATAGGTAAAGAAGGGGCTCCACATGCCAACTACCCACCTGACAACCCCACTTGCCAATGAAAACCACTCATTGGCCATCTACATCCGAAAACATGATTCTCATCCAGAAGCAGTTGATAACAGATCATACAAAATACAACCAGTAAATGTTTATGATTATATCATATGGCTGCATTTGTAGAAAGAAAAGATCCCCATGGTACTGATGAGTCCCCATCATTAGTCTACACCCCTGGAACACATCAAATAATCTATTTTGAACTCTAACTAGTGTAGTCAACACCAGGGGTATAAGAATACTCTCTATGTCTATTCCCAGAGCATGGGATAGAGAAGGCACAAAAAAAGGAGTGAGAAGCTCCCAAATCAAACAAGGAACAAACAATAGTACTAAACAAACTGATCGTACCTCTAACTATCTTTGACCCTCTAGAAATGCTGCCTCCACTACATGAAACTAACCACACCCAGATCCTCTACCTCTCTGCTGAAAACAACCTCCATGGTCATGTTCATCCCTTTATCCCTAAACATGATGAACATATTGAGTTTATCCTCTACATGGTCCATCTCCCCTCAGTGGTGCATAAGCCTGCTGCCCCTACTGTGGAAATGGCCTCACTGGTAACTATTGTTGATGCTGACACTGAACCTATTTGCCTTGGAAAAACTAAGCTCGAGTAGCCACTGGGGAAAATTCCTGAATATTTCCATGAACACCACATAATAATCACATCATCCCCAACCCCATAGAAAAGGAATATAAACTGGGAGTTCAAAATGGAATCTGTTTAGGTTGAATCCCAGCTAATCGAAACCTCAAAGTTCCTCACACCTAAGACCTTCCACTGACAAATCTACCCCTTAAGGAACCCTGTTGGTTCCATTCCCATGGAAAACCTCCTCGTGAGGGAATTTACTTGATTGCCTCTTCCTTATTATGAACCGGAAGATACATTGGAAATGTAAGAGTAATTGCATACTGGATAGAAGGATGAAGTGCCTTCTCAAGACATCACGTATGAGTCTCTTCATCTGAAAAAAGATCTTGGTAAAAAAGGTTCTTAAACATGATTCCCAACTCACACACTGACATGATACTTTATTGAAGAGAAAGAATATCCTTCCTCTTTACTTATTTCATGGGCGATGAAAGGAATACTTCTTAGAACTCCTTTTGGAAGTCAAACCACAAAACATATGCCTCCTCCTGCTCTCCTAGATATAGCATCCACCACTGATGCGTGGCTCTCCGCATCTGAATAACTTCCAAAGGGTCCCAGTACTCTGTCGGGGCACAAATAAAATTGAAAGTTATCTTGAGCTCCTCTATACAGCTCTCTATCTCTGTTTATGAAACACTACCCTCGTACTTCCCCAAAGCCTTCCACTATAAATCATGTAACATTCTCTTCCACAAATCATCCTCCTCAATCGGATCAACCCTATGACGATCAATAGAATCATCCTTTTGAACCTCAACTACCTAAACCACATGAGAATGGTGAAAAATATCTATTTCTGAAAGGAAAACAAGTATTTCATAAGCCCGGTAGTGTGAAATTTTATTAATATTCATTTTAATTCAATTAGTTCATGTTAACATTCCCAAAGAAACCCAATTCAAACAATTACACAAGTCATCATGATGTGTGTACCTTTCCTAGGACACTACCCGGTAAGAAGGTCCATCTCACTTGGATATTAAATAAGCTCATATTATGTTCATCGGATCATGGGGGCCCAAAAATCCCATGTCCTAACCAATCTCCCATTACTATGTCACGTTCCAAGGTCAACTGGCATTGTTACCATACCAACCCATGCATTCCTCACTAATCCTAACTCCAAACTCCATACTATATCTCAACCATTATCCTTTGATACCACTATATCATGACCACCTCCCTCCAAAGATACCATAATGAGGGGAGATAGATAATGACCCTTGAGTCCCACCTCTAGTAGGCCCCGAGTTGGCAGCTAGCACCAAGGGTGTACAAATCTCACAATATGGGAGGCATTACCCTTTATAAGAAAACAAGCTCATGAGATATAATGAATCATACACAAAAACCCCAATATATAATATAAAATAGAAACCCAAACCATACCACATGCATGTATAAATAGAACTAATATAGATAAAAGTCTCCAAAGTAAATACCCAAAAGTAAAGCTAAAGTATTAACACAATAACTATCAAGGTTCTGAGTTAGTAAGTTCCATCACGATCCACAAAATCCTCCTAGAAACCTAAAACGCGTTTATATGCATAGGGTGACCATACAAGTATACTCAATAGTAAAAACAAAATTCTCATGCACATGTGAAAGAAGTATAATAATGCACCTGTGAGAAAATAGTAGAACCAAACAGCACCTAAACAGGCATACTAACCATCTCAACCTCACCAAGGCACACTCACCAAATAACACATGTTAAGAAATATGATATAAATTAAATAACATTGATGATAGGGTACCCTACACCACGTTCCCATTGATTAGATGCTCTCACACCCCAATTGAAGAAGTCCTAGAACTTCCACCTCTTCCAAATAAATCACATCCCACTCGCAAACACATGGAAAATCACAACACATCACATACTTTTTGCACACACCTAGGCTATCACAACACATCTCATCCTGAAGACACTTGGGAAACATTTCACATATCATACCAAAGACACCTAGGACACGTATCATATATCATTCCAAATACACCTAGGACCACACATCACAACTCACCTAAAGACACCTGTCCACTATTTCCTGTAAGAGGGAGCAGGGAAGAGTGGGTGGCCAACCATCCATCCTCCCATTGGGATGTTGGAAGAGACACCCCCCGTATGACTATGCAGGTGTTCGGTACATATTTCTCAATGTGGGTGGGGTGCGTATAGAAATCACAAGGAAAATACAAGTATATATATAGTATCAAACACTCAATCCCAACCTATGGGTCCTAAAATAAACTAACCAACTCACAACATTGTCACCTTTTTTCCACCTCTAAATGCATAACATCACACATCACACATCAAGTCATAAAACCCACTTCACATTTCCAACTAATTTCATTTAATCATTCCATTATTTTCATTATTTAGAATCAACCATGTTTAACCACACAACTCTAGATTTATTTATCCATTAACCATTTCCATTCCATTAACCAAACCAACCCAATCCATTCCAAACATTATTTAAAAGTTATTTATTTATTCCATCACTACTCATTCATATAGCACAAAGAAACCACCAACTCACCACCCCAAAATTATGGAAAAAAACCACCTTCTCACCACCCCAAAAGCACAGCCAAACAAACCACCTTCTCACTACCCTAAAAGCACAGCCAAATAAACCACCTTCTCATCACCCCAAAAGCATGGAAAAACAAACTACATATGACCCCACAACCAATTGAAACCACACATAATTTTCCCACAAGTACGCCACACATAAAAACACATCAAGATCATTTCTACAGGTTTACAAAAGGGATTTTATCAAATTCCACTTTATTTTACGGGTGTTATCACACAAATCAAAATCCTAGGGAAACCATTTCATTATCCAAGTATAATTAATTAACCAATTTTCATTTAGGGTTATATCATAACAATAATTATAGTCACAATAGTCACAATACATATATCCAGCATAAACAAATCCCCCAACAGCCATAATTTTCAATGGGGCATCAAGCCCGTACAATCCACAATATCACAATAAAAAATAAAGCTGTAAAAACATGTGAATCAAACCCCATTTACCCCTTTAAAGTAAAATAATCAATTATTTATCATTGATTAAGTCATTACAACCATAACCCATATATAAAAAAAATAAACCAATCCCACATGATACACAATAAAGAGAAATGAGGTAAATCCTACTTCAAAAAAAAATTCAACTCGCTACGCACTGCAGGGCGAAGAAGAACGCTTGCAAACCACAAACGCACTAATATGAATCACAGATCAACCTACACCGCACCCAAAGACCATAAAAATTCAACCCAAAATACACCCCAAACCAAAACAACATCATCGCAAAATTTACAAAGAATAATGGAAGGGGACGGATAAGAACGAGAGTAGAAATCACCACGAATCGAAGATAGAATCCCAAGGATCGATCCCCATCGAAAGGAATATAAAAAAACATAAAGAAAAGGTCATTGGATTCCTATAATAAGATAATATCTACTAGCCATAGGGTGTGCGGAAAACTTGAGAGGCTGAAACCTTTAGAACTGTACAATATTGGGGAATTACACAACATGTAATCCTGTTTCACGTCATGTAATCCCAAGATTCCTAGTTCCTCCAAAAATCGTATCACCGTTTTTATTATTTAACCCCAAAAAACTACACATTATGAACCGGCCATGAAAAATCCATGAAACCAATTTTCACATCATTTAATACACTTACACGGTGTGTATTTCCAGCAGCAACTATGTTGCACCTCCATCTTCCACTGATAACTCCCAAAACCTCCCCCAAACACCTCCAACCACCAAAACCATCAAAGTAATGGACTGGGGGCATGAATTGTTATAGTTTCATGACATAAAATTGCATAACATTTCAATCTATTCTTGAGCAGATCATAATATTTGGTGTTAGTATCCCACCACACCATTATTCAAGAACTGTGTGTGGATTTATTCTTACCATCACATGATATGTAGTGACACCTAGATCTCCAATCCTGGGTATAGCCACAATAAAAAAATATCCCCCTCCCTATACATGGGTCAGACCTGTATAGGGATCCTTACCAGAACTATATGTGGCTTGATTCTCATTCTCAGAGATACGTAGTGATGCCTAAACCCTATGAATCAGGCCCAGTCAGGAAGAAAAATAAATACCCCCTCTATTGTAGTCAAGCATAGATCTATACAGAAGACCCCAAATCAGTTTTCCTCATTTAGAAACCATTCATGGAAACAGAAATATTCCTCTCCCACATGTAAACAAAAAAGATCTATATTGGGGACTTTACAATCCATAACTAATGCTGGTCAAAATTATTCTATTATGCTCGTACATATTTCTTCCACACACCATAATCCTTTTCCTAAGAAAATTTATATATCTATAATATTTCCTTGTAAATAAGTGACAGAATGTTAAATTCATAAATACACATTTGTTTGACTTTGTAGTAATATGCCCGAATTGGATTTCCATAAGTCACCCACACTATAAAGACCCATATTTTCCTTGTAATTTTTTTTAATTATATGGAATTATTATGAGTCTGTGAAAATTGACGATGCGTGATTCTGAGGCCCGGTGTGCCCGGAATGAATTTCTGAACTTTTTTTAAGATACTTTCAGTAAACACGTGATCGGTGTTTTCTAACTTTTTAACCGGTGCTCGGATTAAAAATAATATGGCACCGTTGAATCTGAAGAATCGGGATTCTCTTAAGAGAGGCTTCACTTTGACTGTAGTAGGACTAGAGAAATGATTAATTTTTTGGACTTTTTAAAAGAAATAACTAGAATAACATTAATATTTTATTTTAATTATTTTCCTCCAATGGACAAATGACAATCTGGGTCCAGCGACGTGTCAAGAAAATAAATGGCTTGACCTTTCAATATTAAGTAATGACGTCGTTGGGGAATTAGTAAGGTTTCTAATTAATGAGCCCCATTAATTCCCAACATCATTATTTACCCTCTCCCTCTCCTATTTATTTGAAACTTGGGAAGGGGTATCGACACAGCTTCACCAAGAAACAAAGTGCCAGTAAAGTGTTGAGATGAAAAACGCTTAGAGGACGGAGCCGGTCCCAGCAGTAGGTGATGGGAGGCACCAAACCACGAACCGAAGGACGGAGTACGAGCGGAATTTTTGGAGGCTAGTTGCGGAGGACGACGAGCACCGACCCCTTTCCTCAAGAGCGAAGGCTCCCCAACAACCTCAGATAGGGGTTTGATTCAGGTTTAATTCAAGTTAATTTCTTAAACCCTTTAATCATCCCTCATGATTAAAAACTAACACAGAAGGCGCAGTCCTAACGAACCCAGCCCAAACCCTCCACTACTTTGTTACCCTTGCGTCATCCGTGGAAAACCACTGGTGTGGTGGCACCAACTGGCTATGAAGGAGGCAGCGTGCTGACACACACCTCAAGAGGAGGTCATGACACTAAGTCATGGCGGTCATCAGATCAGCTAGAACCGACTGGCCGTGGAGGAGGTGCGACAAACCGTCGCGCACCTCCAGTGAGTAAGGGGTCACGACTCATCAGTCGTAGTGGTCGGAGAAGGCAGTCGACACATCGTTCGGCCGTAGAAGGGGAGACGGTGTGACCATTACACCACCGGAGAGTGGGGAGATGGTGCGACCAGCGCACCTTCGGTGAGAAGAGGTTCGCGGCCAAAGCCGCAACGGAGGTAGAACCCACGCCTATCTGGCGGGTACCGCGGTGATCGGGCGGTGCCCACATGGCGCCGCCATTTCCCAAAGTCGAATGACCTCCAGGACATTCGGGATACAGGGGGGAAACACCTCCCCCTTCCCAGCTCAGGTGGACCATGGGTCACCCCCTTGCGGGTCGCGCCTCTCACAGGCGGGCCACCCCCTTTCGGGTCGCGCCACACGAGGTCGGGCTGCCTGCCCAGTGGGTCGCACCTCCTTGTTGGCCGCCCATTGTGGGCCACCCTTTGTGGGCCTCCCCCTTTCGGTCCAAGATAGACCTCATCCCAGCCCAGACTGGGTCGGGCCGAGTCGGTCCGACCAGGTCAGACCGGACCCGGGCCCAACCGGACCCAGAAACACTTAAAGGGCTATATATTGAGAACCAGATGTCCGTTTGACAAACCGCCTACGGTTTTGGGATCCTTAGATCGAGACGGTCCTTTGGGTATACTCCACTTGAGTTTTGGAGATAATTGTAGTACGGCTAGGTTGGATCGAACCCGAATCCAACCGGGCCCTCGGAACTAAAATGCTTATAAATCATAGATTGGGCGTCCGATTGACGCACTGTCTGTCGCATTGGAACCCTTACAACATAGTGGTCCTTTGGGTTACTTCTTTTTGGGGATTAGAGATGGTTAAAAAATGAACGATATCTCGAGGAGAAGATTATACGGAAATCAAGTACACTGGGTGTGAGGAATCCTGTGGCAGGCTGTAACGTGAAGGAAGAACATTGATCTTATGTGAATCATCATCTATTGATCGTGTGTGGGTCAGGTATTATCAGATCCTGTGTAGATCAGTGCTCAGCGATCCTGTGTGGGTCAGCGCATATCGATTCTGTGTGGGTCAAATCTTGTGTGGGTCAACGCTCAGTGATCTTGTGTGGGTCAGCGCATATCGATCCTGTGTGGGTCAGATCCTGTGTGGGTCAATGGGAGTTAGTACCTATCAATCCTGTGTGGGTCAATAGTAGTGATTATTAACAGAATAAGATGATATAGCTTATGAATAATCATCTGTACTTGTGTACTTAAGTTATACCTGATTGTGAGCTGAGTCTTTTACCTGTGTGGCACTTCTACCTTTGTGGTGTTGTCTTTGTGGTATTACCTGTGTGGTACTTCTATCTCAATGGTGTTACCTGTGTGGTACTTCTACCTTTGTGGTGTTTTATTCATGGTGTTTCCTGTGTGGTACTTCTATCTCAGTGGTGTTACCTGTGTGGTACTTCTACCTTTGTGGTGTTTTCTTCGTGGTGTTACCTGTGTGGTACTTCTATCTCAGTAGTGTTACCTACGTGGTGTTTCTACCTTCATGGTGTTACCTTTGTGGTATTCTTCCCTCGTTTATGATATGAGTATATCTTGATAACTTAGGTATATGTATGGGCATATACCTAAGTAGTGTTGATGTATATTGCTTCGTGCTTTGAGATTGAGGTCTGGCTTTGTGGTATTTCCTTTGTGGAACTCTGGGAGACCTAAAGGGGTCTCGGGGTCCCAACTGAGTAACATTATACTCACCCCTGCATGGTCTATGACCGCACCTTGTTGTGTCTTGTGCAGACGACGGATAGCATTGACTGAGGCTGAGGGAGCCGGGACCGGATGGTACTCGGAGGTGGACCATTTGGTGTGACGTAATGCAGGGACTAATGATCGTGAGTTGTACCTACCCTTCATGTATGATCCTTGATGGATGATCTATGAGATTTTTTTTCTTTTTCAGTTGTATTGTACCTTTCAGTTGTACTTGTACTTTTACAATTGGTCTTGTATTCTAGCCCCTTTACTTTCAACACACTTTTTACTATAGCAGTTTACTTAGTGGTTGCTTATTGTTGTGTTCTTGGATTGTGTGTATTTACAATTTAAAAGGAAATGCATTCCCATTTTAGGGATATGCCTTTCTGATGCTAGTCTTCATCCCCTGACATATGGAAGGCGGTCTTGGGGTAGTCACGGCACAGGCCCCGAGGGACAGGTCATGACAAAGTGGTATTAGAGGATTCAGTTCTTCCGAAGAACTAGGACTCCGATCTTTTCTATGTGGTAATAGTGTTAAGTGTTATGAGTGTGGTTTTCAGTTTGGTTAATCCAATGTTGGTGTGGTGGCCGACGTATCCATACACTAGGACCCTGACTTCTGATTTCCGACTCAGTGCATGAAAACACTGATTGCGTGTGTTTTGAAAAACAATTCTTATGATCTCTTGAGTTAGCTCGTCAGGTATAACTTATTAACCATGGAACACCTGTCTTCTCTCTAGATTCCGCCACATAGATATCCATCCAGGATTCCTGAGAGAGTACGTGATGACGGCCCACTGAGTGATGAGGCCTCGGTGCAGGGCCCTCTTACGACTTTAGCACCTTCGGGTGGTGTACCAGCACCACTACCCATTGGGAAGTCATTATCACTAGCCCCACCAGCAGAGGATACACGCCAACTGAGTGTGTTTCATGAGTTTTAGCGGTAGATGCCTCTGAGGTTCTGAGGCGAGATGGACCCGCAGGCGGCTGAGGACTGGCTGGAGGCTGTAGTCAGAGTTTTCTGCTTGGTTGGGACACCAGCTGACATTATGGTGATCCTAATATCCAGTCTTTTCCAGGAAGAAGTAGGGAGATGGTGGATCTTGATGCTCCATATACATGATGAGGTGACCCTCATCTGGGCATACTTTGAAGACTTTTTCAAGGCAGAGTTCATCCCAACAACTCTACGCTCATTGTGTATACAAGAGCTGCTTCACTTACAACAGGGCAGCATGACTGTGGCCCAGTACTCAGTGAGGTTCACTAATATCTCTCACTACTCCACCGATATGGTACAGGACCCTTTCTTCAGGGCCCAGACCTTTGAGTAGGGTCTCCGATGGGAGATCAGAGCATAAATGATATCACTCAACATTCTGACGTAGTCTAGGGTGTTAGAGCGATCACTTTTGGTGGAAAGCTTCCTAGATGAGCAGGCACCAACAGCGAGAGCCACCACCGTACGTTAGGTAGAAGATTCATCTACGGTAGGTAGTAGACGGATGATGTAGGGGCCCAAGTGGGACAGACCTTCTGGTGGATAACCTCAAGATACAAGGTTGGTGGTGCGGGGCTCACGGGATAGAGGAGGACAGCTGAGGAGCAAGCAGTGCTACACGTGTGGCGGGCAGGGTCACATGGTTTGCAACTGCCCGACCCGTCGTATGGACGACTAGCAGATGGTTAAGGGACCGTCAAGGAAGAGGCAGAGATTTGATCGAGGAGGTCCGCAAGCAGCAGGCAGATGTGGCAGAGAAGCTGGTCATGCAGTAGGCGGTGGGCGGCGATTCGAGGTTCTACCACCACCACCTCCAGGTGGTCCACCCTGACCACAGGGAGCAGGTGGACAAGGATGAGTTCATCTCCATGTAGCTGAGGCTTACAAACACAGCACTCCAGAGATGATTAGAGGTACGATCTATGTCTAATCCACCTTATTTGTAGTACTTATAGACATAGGTTCCAATCACTCTTTAATTTCCACGGCCCTCGTTCAAAGCTTGGAGATTCTGGTGGAGCCATTGGCTCGATCCTTACAGCTATAGACTTCTAAAAGAGTGGATTCGACGATTACACACTAGTTCTAGCACTGTGAGATTGCTCTAGGAGGCAAGAGCTTCAGCTGGAATCTTCTAGTAGCGGCGTTAAGGCCTTACGATGTCATATTGGGTCTGGACTGGTTATCCATAGTCCATGCCCAGATTGACTGTATTAGGCACAAAGTGTGGTGTGTCCGTGAGGATGGGACCATGTTTTCCTTCACCGGCGAGAATGGAACCTTTGTAGCAGAGGATGGACTTACCCAAAGGAGGGTGTATCCGGTCACACATCATTTGGATAGAATTACCCTCGGAGCAGTAGATATTGAGAGTCCTAGATATCCTGTTGTGGTGGGACAGTATGTCGATGTCTTTCCTAATTATGTTCTGGGACTACCTCCACCTAGAGAGGTATACTTTTACATCGAACTATACCCCAGGATGACACCGATATCTACACCAGCATATTGGATGGATCCTATGGAGATTTGTGAGTTACGGGGATAGTTGGAGTACTTTCAGAGAAAGGGGTTCATAAGGCCCAGAATTTCTCCATGGGCAGCCCCGATTTTGTTCGCCAAGAAGGCAGATGGGAGTTTGAGACTCTGTGTGGACTACCGGGGCCTGAACCAAGTGGCTATGAAGAACAAGTATCCACTTCCGAGGATTGATGATATTTTTTATCAGCTAAATGGAGCTCATTGGTTTTCAAAGATAGACCTCAGATCAAGCTATCATCAACTCAGAGTACGTGATGTGGATGTGAAGAAGACAGCCTTCAGATGTCGGTATGGCCAATATGAGTTCTTGGTTATGCCATTTGGCATGACCAATTCCCCATCAGTGTTCATGGGACTCATGAATAGGATCTTTAAGCCATACCTCAATAACTTTGTGGTGGTCTTCATCGATGACATCTTGATATACTCAGCAATAGAGGAGGATCATGCCTATCATCTGCAGATAGTTCTGGATACACTCTGAGAGAACCAGCTTTATGGTAAACTCTCGAAGTTCTAATTCTTGATACGAGAGGTCCACTTTCTGGGACACGTTATCTCGGAGGTTGGAGCTACAGTAAATCCAGTGAAGATAGAGGTTGTACTTGCTTGGGATCCACCCAGGAGTGTGGCCGAGGTGTAGAGATTCCTGGGGTTGGTTGGATACTACCGGAGATTCATGACTTACTTTTCTAGAGTTGCGACACCCTTGTTAGCATTAACAAAGAAGGGATGGCCCTTTGTATGGATGGAGAGATTCCAGTAGATTTTTCAGGAGCTAAGGAAAATATTGATGAGTTCCCCCATCTTGAGGCTACCAGAAGAGGGCATTGGGTATGTAGTCTATTGTGATGCATTAGGGACTAGACTTGGGTGTGTCTTGACTCAGGAGAAAGAATTGATCACCTATGTATCATGACAACTGAGGAAATATGAGCAGAACTATGCTACCCATGACCTAGAGTTAGTAGCATTGGTCTTTGTCCTGAAGATGTGGTGACATTACTTGATGGGTAAACGTTTTACAGTCTACTATAATCACAAGATTCTCAAGTATATATTCTCTCATAAGGACCTGAACTTGAGACAGTGGATATGGATATAGTTCCTCCATGACAATGAATTTGAGATAGTCTATACTCCTAGGAAGGGGAACGTCGTAAAAGATGCACTCAGCAGGAGGTCTAGTCTACAGTTGCTGAGTGAGGCGACAGAGTAGCTAGATGTGTTGTAGATATCCTTTGTGGATAGAGATGGAGCAGTTTACCTCCAGTCTATGACAGTCACTCCCCCACTCCTTAAGTGAGTCAGGGAGGCACAGCTTGGGTACATTGACTGTGAGGCTCAACGTGCATAGATATCCTCAGAACAGGCGCCTGATGGATTTTCTGAAGGAGGAGAGCACACCACCCTCTTCAGAGGACGTACCATGGTACCGATGGTGCTATAGAAGGAGGTGTTGAGGGAGTTCCATATGTCCTCTCTGGCGGTACATCCTGGTGAGAAGAAGATGTACTAGGACTTCTGGCATCAGCACTGGTGGCCAGGGATGAAGAAAGTAGTGGCAGAGTTTGTTTCTCAATGCCTCACTTGTCAGTAAGTGAAGGCCGATCATCAGGCTCCAGTAGGCTTAGCACAGCCACTAGAGGTTCCAGAGTGGAAGTGGGATGGAATCTCCATGGAATTTTTTATAAGTATTCCACGTACGTTCAGGGGAAATGATTCTATTTGGGTTATTATTGACTGACTCACCAAGTCAGCCCACTTCCTAGCTATCTGAGAGCAGGGATAAGTAAAGGTCTTGGGACGCCTCTACAAATAGAATATTGTGCGAATCCATGGGGTGACATTGACTATCGTCTTTAACTATGATGCACGTTTTACTTCCCAGTTGTAGAAGGGGTTGTAGGAGGCATTCAGGACTCATCTACATTTGAGCACCGCCTTTCATCCCCAGATGGATGGTCAAACAGAGTGGACCATACAAACTCTAGAGGAAATGCTTCATGCTTGCATCCTAGATTTTGGTCACAGTTTGGAGGATCACTTTCCCTTGGTGGAGTTTACGTACAACAATAGTTATCACTCCACCATCAATATGGAACCATTCGAGGCCCTTTACGGTCGACCATGCAGATCACCTCTATGCTGGACAGACCCGGGAGAGTCAGCACTTATGGGTCCAGAGTTGGTATGGGCTACCACTGAGAAGGTGCAGATCATCCAAGAGTGAATGAAGACTACACAGAACAGACATAAGTCTTATGCTAATAGGAGGCGGAGACCTTTGGAGTTCCAGGAGGGGAACCAAGTATTCTTACTAGTATCCCCTCGATGGGGACTAAGGATATTTGGTCAAGGCGACAAGTTATCACCGAGGTTTATCAGATCATTTATGATACTTTGTAGGATAGGCGAGGTGGCATACTGTCTGGAACTTCCACTGCTATTGGATAGGGTGCAAAACATCTTCAATGTATCCCAGCTGAGGAGATACGTGAATGACCCATCTCACATCATCGACTGTGGTGAGATGGACTTTGATGATGGGGTGATGTTTACAGAGGTTCCAGTAGAGATTGAGGATCTATATGAGTGAGTCCTTTGTGGATGTTCGATACCTATGGTGCACATTCGATGGCAGCATGGGAACCTCCAAGATAGAACTTGGGAGTAGGAGGCTCAGATTCGTGCTCAGTACCCCCCATTTGTTCCCTTAGTCTATGTTGTGGCTTTCGGGGAAAAAAACCCTAAGGTAGGGAGAATATAAAGACCTGGATTTTCCATATAATTTTTTTTTAATTATATGGAATTATTACGAGTCTTCAAAAATTTATGGAGCGTGATTCCAAGGCCCGGTGTGCCCAGAATGAATTTATGAACTTTGTTTTAAGGTACGTTCAGTAAACACATGACCATCATTTTTTAACTTTTGAACCAGTGCTCAGATTAAAAATCTGAGGGCACCGTTGAATCTGCAGCACCAGGATTCACTTAAGGGAGGCTTCACTTTTACCACAGTAGGACTAGAGAAAATTTTAATTTTGGGGAATTTTTAAAAGAAATAAATAATATAACATTGTTAATTTATTTTCATTATTTTCCTCCAAATGACAAATGGAAACATGGGACCAATGATGTGTCAAGCCAATAAATGGCTTGACCTTTCAATCTTAAGTAATGATGTCATTGGGGAATTAGGAAGGTTTCTAATTAATGAGCCCCATTATTTCCCAACGTCATTACTTACCATCCCCCTCTCCTATTTATATGGAGCTTGGGAAGGGGTATCAACACAACTTCACTAAGAAACAAAGTGTTGGTAAAGTGTCGAGATGCCAAACCCTTAGGGGACAGAGTCAGTCCCAGAAGGAGGTGACAGGAGGCATCGAACCATGAACCGAAGGATGACGTACGAGCGGCATCGTTGGAGGCTATTTGTGGAGGACGGCGAGCATTTACCCCCTTTCTCAAGCATGGAGGCTCCCCAAAAACCTCAGGTAGGGGTTTGATTCTTGTTAAATTCAAGTGATTTTCTTGAACCCTTTAATCCTTCCTCATGATTACGAGCTAACGCGGAGGATACGGGCCTAATGAACCTGGCCCGAACCCTCTGCTACTTTGCTACACTTGTTCCCTCCATGGAAGACCGTCGGCTTGGTGGCACCGATTGGCTACGAAGGATGCGGCGCACTGACGCACTCCTTAAGAGGAGGTTGCAGCACTAAGCTATGGCGGTCATCAGAGCATCCGGAACCGGTCGACTATAGAGGAGGTGCGGTGCGCCGTCACGTGCCACCGGTGAGCAAGGAGACATGGCTCGTTAGCCGCGATGGTCAGATAATGTGTTCGGAACATCGGCCAGTCGTGGAAGGGGATACAGAGTGACCAGCACGCCACTGGAGAGCGGGGAGGCTGTGCGACCAGGGTGTCACCGATGAGCAGAGGGTCATGGCCAAAATTACGGTGGAGGTAGAACCCGTTCCTACCCGGTGGGTTCCACGGTGATCGGGTGGTTCCCACATAGCGTCTCCATTTCCCAAAGCTGAACAACCTCTAGGGAGTTTAGGATACCGGGGGGAAATACCTCCCCCCTTGCCAGCTCCGGCAGACTGCGGGCCGCCCCCTTGCAGGCAGCGCCTCTCGCAGCTGGGCCGCCCCCTTGCGGGTCGCGCCACATGCGGCCAGGCCGCCTACCCAATGGGCCATGAACCCTTGCGGGCCACCCATTTCGGGCCTCCCTTTGAGGTCCACCACTTTGTAGGATGGGGCGAGCCTGCCACGGCCCAGCCCAGACTGGGTCGGGCCGAGTCGGTTTGACCGGGTCAGACCGGACCCAAAAATACTTAAAGGGCCATATCTTGAGAACCAGAAATCCATTTGATGAACCATCTATAAAATTGGGATCCTTGGATCAAGAAATTCCTTTCTTTATACTCTACTTGAGTTTTGGAGACAGTTGGAGTATGGCCGGGTTGGATCGAACATGAATCCAATCGGGCCCTCGGAACTAAAACACTTATATAACTCACAGACCGGGCGTCCGATTGACACACCATCTGTCGTGTTGGAACCCTTACGACATAGTGGTCCTTTTAGTTACTCCTTTTTTGGGATTATAGGTGGTCTAGGTATGAACAATATCTCAAGGGGCAGATTCTATGGAACTCGAGCGCACCGAGTGCGAGGAATCATGTGGCAGGCTGTAACGTGAAGAAAGAACATCGATCCTATGTGGGTCAGCATCTATCAGTCCTATGTGAGTTAACTACTATCATATCCTATGTGGGTCAGCACTCAGCGATCCTGTGTGGTTTAGTGAATATTGATCCTGTGTGGGTCAGATCATGTGTGGGTCAGCGGGGGTTAGTACCTATTAGATCCAGTGTGGGTCAGCGCTCAGTGATCCTGTGTGGATCAGCGCATACCGATCCAATGTGGGTCATATCCTATGTGGGTCAGTGGGGGTTAGTACCTATCGATCCTATGTGGGTTAGTAGCAGTTCTTCTTAATAGAATAAGACGGTCTGGCTTATGACTAATCATTTGTACTTCTGTACTTAAGTTATACCTGATTGTGAGCTGAGTCTTTTACCTGTGTGGTACTTCTACCTTTGTGGTGTTGTCTTCATGGTGTTACATGTGTGGTACTTCTATCTCAGTGGTGTTACCTATGTGGTACTTCTACCTTTGTGGTGTTGTCTTCGTGGTGTTGTCTGTGTGGTACTTCTATCTCAGTGGTGTTACCTGTGTGGTACTTCTACCTTTGTGGTGTTGTCTTCTTGGTTTTACATGTGTGGTACTTCTATCTCAATGGTTTTACCTGTGTGGTATTTCTACCTTCATGGTGTTACCTTAGTGGTATTCTTCCCTCATGTATGATATGAGTATATCTTGATAACTTAGGTATATGTATGGGAATATACCTAAGTAGTGTTGATGTCTATTGCTTCATGATTTGAGATTGAGGTCTTGCTTTGTGGTATTTCCTTTGTGTAACTCTGGGAGACTTATGGGGGTCTCGGGGTCCCTACTGAGTAACGTTATACTCACCCCTGCACGAGCTACACTCGAACCTTGTTGTGTCTTGTGCAGACGATGGATAGCATTGACCGAGGCTGAGGGAGCTGGGACCGGATGGTACTCAGAGGTTGAGCATTTGGCGTGATGTGACGCAGGTACTAGTGATCGTGAGCTATAACTACCCTTCATGTAGGATCCTCGATGGATGATCCATGAACTGTTTTTTCCTTTTCAGTTGTATTTTACCTTTTAGTTGTACTTGTACTTTTATATTTGGTCTTGTATTCTAGCCCATTTACTTTCAACGCACTTTTTACTACAGCAGTTTACTTAGTGGTTGCTTCTTATTGTGTTCTTGGACTGTGTGTCTTTATAGGTTAAAAGGAAATGCCTTCCCATTTTAGAGATACTCCTTTCTGGTGCTAGTCATCAGCCCTTGGCCTATAGAAGGCGGGCTTGGGGTAGTCACGGCACAGGCCCCGTGGGACGGCTCATGACACACACAAAAGGGTCTGTCAGCTAGAGGATGACACTATTTGACAATGAAGTAATATTCCCTAGTTAGCTTTGTGTAAGTCACCCACCAAAAGGGTCTATCAACCAGAGGTACATTTTTCCCTAGGAGAGACCTCTTTTATCTTTGTAATCTCTAATGACGTTTTTTCCCATATCACTCTTCTGATCTGAGAACCCCTAAGATCATGGTTTACAGTTTCCTCCTTTACGTCTAAATCATATTAGAGTATCCTTGGCCCGATAAGCCTTACATCACTCCTTATTTCCATGAAAAATGGTCCTCACCGTATAACCTAAAACTGAAAGACACCAGATGTCATCACTATATGACACTAAACTATTTGGTTTTCAAGAACTATGTACAGCTTGATTCTTACTTTGAAGAGATACGTAGGAATACCCAAATATCACATCTTAGTATAGCCACACACAAAAAATAAAAATGACCTTATCCTTCATTTTTATCACCTTTGTGTGGTAGTAGAAACCTTTTCTACTCCTTATTTCTCACACCGAGCATAGCTCACATGGGCATAAGAGTTTTTGTAAATGATTCCACACATGATCAATTTATATCAATTCACATCAGGGTTACTATGGTCATGGTCACAAGACCTTAAATGGCACACTAGATGTCCTTACCACATGGTGTTAAACCGCACAGTTGATGCAAATTCAATAACTACATGTCAATTGATTCCTGTCATTGTAGGATATGTAGTGATACCTAGGTATCTAATCTTACATCCATCCATAATATTTCCTTTTCAGGTTGAGGAACCCATATCCTTACTGCATGACTTTGAAATTCATGGTTCCTTAATAACTATGTGTGGATTAATTCATTCCCCAACAAGATATGTAGTGATGCCTGGATCCTACATCCTGGTCCAGCCACATTATAATAAATAAACCCACTCTTCTATCTATGAGTAAAATCTACATAAGATAATCCAATATGGGTTCTCACCCCATTAGTGAACCTGAATTCAAAAAAAAAGCCTTTCCCCAAACAAGAATTTGATTAGTATGGGGAATATTTTCTAGAACTACATGTGGCATGATTCTTTCCCCCAATAAGATATGTAGTGACACTCAGGTCCAATTTCTTAGACCATCCACAACATAAAAATAATATCCTTTTTTCATGTATGGGTCATGCCTATGTAGGGAGATCATTTCTCACCATTTATTGATAATTTTGATATGAAATTCCTCTTCCATATTCTGGTACTTTCCTTATGCAAACAAATATTTGTGGCTAGGACAACCTGAATCTCCATAATCTTTCCCCAATTATTATTAGTGGAATGTTAGTTTCCTAAGTATGAATTTATCTAACTATGTAGTAATATGTCCCATTTTTCTTTGTATAAGTTTCCCCTAAAAGGGCCTTTTAGGTAGAGGATTTTTCTATTTGACTATGTAGTAATAAACCCTAGTTGACTTTTCATAAGTCACCCACACAAAAATGGCATGTCAACCAGAGGTAAATTCATCCTCGGGAGAGACATATTCTATACTTATAATCCCCAACATCTTTTTCTTCCCATATAACTCATCAGATATGGAAACCCCCAATTTATAGTTTACAACCATCTCCCCTTCATACATGAAAATGATGGAACATTCTTGGACAGATTATTGTGAAAGGGTAAAATCACTAATATTTTGGTAAAATATAAATGACCTTAAATGTTATCCCCAACATCCTCATTGTAATACATTAAACTACATAGTCCATTTCCTTCTCACATGACATTAAATTGCACGATGCTTTAACCTTTGTTAGGGAGGGGCCTTCCCCCTTGATGTCAGTGATATAATAGAATGTACCCTCTTTTACACAATCTAAATTCATATACGAGCGGTCTCCCATTCATGTACAATTCCAATACAAATTTTCTCTTTATTCTCAGATGCCTTCCCTTAGTAAACCACTCATTGTGGTATTGATAAATTCAGATCTTCACAAACTGCCCAACTATCAATAATGGAATTTAAGATTCCTGAATTTGCCTTTGTCTAACTATAAATTAATACTACCTAGTTGTATTTTCATAAGTCACCCACAAAAATAGAATACCTTCTAGAGGATTCCACTATTTTACTATACAGTAATACACCCCAGTTAGTTTTTCATAAGTAAACCACATAAAAGGGCATATCAACCAGAGGTATATTCATCCTTGGGAGATACCTCTTCTATCTCCATAAACCCCACACAAAAACATGTGCTGGAACCCTCTTTTTTAATATTCTATATGGTCTTTCCTTGTATGTTTGTCTTTCATCATGTTTCAAATCTGGAAATCAAAAAATCATGACTCAAAATTCCCCTTCGGATATCTGAAAAATATTATAAAATATTAGCCAACAAGCCTTATTTGGGTAATTATTCCAAAACCCATGGTCAAAGTGATTTGACCTGAAACAAAAAACACATTAGTCTGGATTGTAAGACTTTAAACTACCCCAAAAAGAGACACAATACTCTCTAGGTTGAAAACCCACTAAGGTAACCCTAGGTAAAAGGTGAGTCTTAGCTCACTAGACCTATAATCTACATGGTTTAGGAAAAATAAATCAATGAAAATAAAGAGGCATAAAACTTGTTAGGTTTAAAATTTTCAAAGGGTGGCCTAAGAAAAATACAAGTCTCACCCACTGTGTCTTATTCATATCAGACTTGGAAAAAATTAGGGTGATGACACAAAAGACTCAAAGTTTTTGGGGTCTATCATATGGCCCTAAAAATAGTCAAACTACACTCTCTAGGACCCATGTATTAGGAAAGAAATAATATCATCCTCATATAGTTGATATAGCTTCAAATACCACCAAATGATTTTGGAATGAATTAAATTTCCCTACAGTTACCTTAGAACAAGATTCTTTTCATTCGAAATGAACCTAATTATAAGGGGGTATTTTTTGACACTAAAAAATTTATTCCATGCACTTTTATATGGAATTCATGATTTTATCCTTAATTAGACAACAAATGTCTATTTTGAGTAGAAATACATCATTATGCTAGAAGGAGTATATTTGATTTCCATGTGCCACAAGAATTATCACAAACTAGGGGAGTGGAGATTCCTCCGAAACATTGTTCAATCTATTGTCACTATGGTGAGAACCTACCTCTAAGAGTAGGTTGTGGATTTGTAATGAGGGGTGGGGTTATATATGTCGCGACCTAAAATGTCCTCGATATGGCCTGAAAAGTTAATGGTATGAATATCTGTTTTTCATGGGGTTTGGTGATGGTAGTGAAGGGATTGGCCCAAAGGGTCAAGACTATGGCCTGGTAGTGATCCCAAGCAAGGGTGTGGGGGCTCAGTACCTATAGTATGTATTAGTGGTTTCTCCCAAGTGGTCTTGTGTGCACACATTATGCACACCAAGAGGCTCACTCAGGCCCTACCTACATATATTTGAAGTATTATCCACCACTACATGAGGTACCTATGCAGGACACCTATGCAGGGTGCTGATGAAGGAAACCTCATTTGACTATGGTCCCATGTTCTTCTATAAATAGAACCCCAGGGATCCTCATTTAAAAATTGGAAAAATAGAAGAAGCTTCAAAGCTCTGGTCATGTATTCCCTTTTCCTAGGCCATCAAAAATATTTATCATATCCCTCTAAAACCTAAGAGATGAGGTAATTAATAAGGTTAGTGGGATCAAAATCCCTTTATGGTCTGAACACAAGACACCTTTGTGAGGACCCCCTCCCCCCAAGTTGATAAACACTAGCATGATGGTCCCTCCCCAATGAAAGACCCTTATAGGGACACCTGAGTAAGCCCTTGGTTCCTAGAGAAAGGCCTCTCCAAAGTGTTTTTCCCAATTTTTCCATCATCTAAGGCATCTCCAACTCACACTAGCCTACCCAAAACAAAGCACTTCGAGTTCCTCTTAGGTCTACCCAGTGTGAAGTATCCTTATTCTCTCCAAGCCTTGAACTATGTGAGACACCTTTTAAGAACTCTTTTAATCCACCAATGATAGGTATCCTCTTCCTTTGGATCCCTCATATGAGGGGTACCAAATTGAAGCCCTCGTGAAATCCTTCAAACTTTCACAATCATGGTGAGAGACACACAATCATGTCTTCTATTTGGTTATTCATTCCTTCGATCCGAGGTGTCCCACACTTGTCATACTTGGTGGGTAGGGTCTTCTAGGTGGATTCAGTTATAAATCCTATCAGTCATGAGGATCTTGACCTTGGAGGAAGTTCCAGGGACCTCCTGGTCTCAAACACGAGGGCTAAGACCATGTACTTCCCTCATCATCTCTAATACTAGGGACCACCAGTTTCAGATAGTAAGGGAGGGGATCATGCTTACTTTTCTATTTTATGGGAATTAGTGCCTTATCCTCCTATATTATCTAGAACTAGGATTAGGGAATCCCTAATGGATTAATCCCCTAGACTTTTCCAAATGAGTCGTATCCAAGTGTGTAGTTATATTTGACTACCCCGGTTACGAAAACAGAAAAGGGGATGGGCACATCAAAGCCCTTTCTTATTCTCATTAGCCCCATCCTCTTCCACTAGTGGAAGAATGATCGTTTGGTTTTCTAGATCTATCATTTTCTCTTGTTTATCACATTAAATAATGACTCACATGGTCATAGAGGTTAGTGGTGATCATGAAATCTACATAGTTAGATGCATGTCTCAAAAGATAATCTTTTTATGAATCTTCCTCACACATTCCTTTAGAGGGATTCTATAGGCATGGGTTTTCAAATCCATGTATCCAAACAATAGAGAATCTTCTTATATGGTTTAATCCCTAAAATAATTCATTAATCCTCTCAAAGGGCTACATACCATGTGTGAAAAACCTTCATAGGGCCTCCATAGGCATGGGTCCTCACAACTGGACTATGTGGGCTTTGATTCCCATCAAAATGGGATATGTAGGAAGCCTCCATTAGGTCTAAATCCAATACCACAAAATCAACCCTAATTCTCTCTAGCTCATATTCCTAGTAGGTTCATGTCTAACCTGGGAGCCCAAATCTTTTCTAGGTTCCTTGGGTCACCTTGGCGTGATTCCCACACCAAACTTTGACTAGGAACCTTTATCCTAGACATCCTTGTTACATGACATTAAAATGCATGGTTTGGTCCTCATCACATGACCTTAGAAGGTATGATGTGTCTTATTGAGTGGAACCAAACTATGTGGGTTCTAATTCCTTTCATGAGGGTATATAGGAAGCCTATCTCATGGGCCCAATCCTAAAATAAAAATAACTCATGTCTCTGTGGATTATGGAAAGCTCCAAAGCACCGCACCATGTGGCTTAAAACTAGCATCATAATAATAAATGGAAAAAAAGATCTCTAATCTGCTCATAAAATGGTGACATTGATGGAGAAACTTGGATATATATAGATATCTCCATAAATGGAGAACCTTGGATACATACAAATGATTATAAACTCCATACATGTTAATAATTGATTGTTAACTTGAGGGTGACCTGGGTTATACTTGGGAATTAATGAAGGATTCATCAATATGTCTTAAATATTTAATAGAGTACCAGAGTAGAAAATAATTACCCTAAAAAGGGTGTGATGATACCAAAATTCAATCCTCTTGAACAATGTGATTACCTAATGATTTTTAGACAATTTCTCAATAACCTCCTACCTTCGGAATGTAGGTTTATAAAACATCTTAAATAAGGGGATTGTTGGGTGTTTCTGACTCCATGAACAAACCTCATTGGAAGTAATTCAAAAATAGTGAGCCTGACACAGATGATTGTGAAAAATTAAAACCCCCATAATAAATCGTCGAAAATCACAAAAAAAAATCATTGTAAAATGATATCATCATTGGAACTTAATCATAAACAATCCTAATAAATAATTATATAATAACATAAAACCCTTACCACTTTGGTAACATTTGAATCATAATCCCCGTTAAAGAAATAAAATTATATGGATATTTATATACCATAATTTTCATGATAATAATCAAAAATAATAATTCATGAGTATTATATGCAACACATAAAATAAACAAGGGGTGAATGTGGCACGCATCTCACATAAGTAAACTTAAGATGAAAATCCCTTACCTTGAGTTCCACTTGCTTTGAAAGTTCTCTATACTCCTATATAATAAATTTAAATTTATTATAATTCTATAATATAATAATTAAAATATTTATAATATCATATATTATCCATTTATAATATTTCAATACCTATTTATCAATAATTACTTATTAAATTCATTATTTTTGGGTGTTAATTGTTTCGTTTTTTCATAATAATTTTGATTTGATAGTTCTGGTCCTTGTACTTTGATCATGGTTCAATGATATCTATAATTTTAATAATTATATAAGTCTAATATATATTAATTATATATATATGTTAATCAATAAAATTTATAGATAGAAAAATGAATTACATCGTTCACAGAGATGGTAGGTAGTACATACGTATGAACGCTATTTTCACTTTTTGACGGATGGAATGAAATAAAGTAAAATAATAATTCACCTTCAAAAAATTATTATTATTATTATATCATATATATCATATATATTCATAAAATTAATACTTATTACCATATATGTAAATGATTCACCAAAAATGAATCGCATCGCTTCATGGAGGTGGTCGTCCACACATACACACGAGTGACATTATTGATTTACAAAAAAATGGAAGTTAAGAAGGTAGATATGATATTATCATTACATAAGTATAATTATATAAAAAATATTATATATATATAAACATTAAAACCATAATAATACTCATCTATAAAATATAGTGATGAAAAATGAATTGTATCGTTGCGTGGAGACGGTAAGCCATACGTATGCACGAGCAATACTTTAACCTCTCATTTGAAGAATAATTAGGTGGATAATGGAAGTTTCATGATCATAATAAAATTTAAGTATATTTAAAATACTTATGTTATTATTTTATGATAAATATCATATATTTATAGGTGTTAAAATAATAATTTAAAAAAATGAAGTGATCAGTTAAGGCAATTACCTCTTCCTTGAAAGAACTCCTTTAGATATCCTCTTAAAGATCCTAGGGTTGGTATTTTGGAAATAAAACCACCTATATAATGTGGATAATGATTTTGAGAAGTAAATTTTTCAGGTTTTGGTTTATCTATAAGGCTCAAAGAGGTGTAAAAAATAGAAATGAGGGATGTCTTTTTTAAGGGAGGGAGAGGACACACTTAGAATTTCTTAAAATATTAAAATATAATTAATTCATTCTTAAGAAAAATTATTCAAAATTATAATTAATTAAAATAAAAATATGATATGGTTTAAATAAGATCATAAAATTAAATTTAGACAGGTTTTGGTGTCATTTTAAACCTTTTATTTTTTATTTACCCCTTCGTTAACCATTTTTGACCTTAACCATGGTAACAACTATTTCAATCTTAAAGAGTTAAGAATGTTACCATAAATAGAAAAGTAACTCATAAATGGTCCATGGTTTATATTCTCAACCATATTCCATTAAATGGGATGAATATAATATTTTTATGAATTTTAAATCATTTAATAATATATTATTTGTTATAAAATATAATTACTGTTAATTTTGGAACAATTCATTTGACTTTAAAGACACCAACACAAAGATATAATTAAAATATAATCCTTTAACACAACATTAATATGTTATATTAATATATAAAATTTATGAAACACTATAACTCACTAAAATTATATTAGCTTTAATATTTTTAATATCATTTGTTTTATTTTTATATTAATTGAAGAAATATTATTTTAGTATTATGTAAGCATTTAAGGTAATCATATAATTACAAAAAATTATAAATAAATTAATATCATGGAAATAATTTCATTATTCTGAAAATAACCATTAATATTCATTCAAATATTTAATTTTTTTCTATGTGAACATATAAGATAGATTTAAAAGTAAGAGTGGCATTTTGTATTTTTATTTACTTTAAATATTTTATAGGTCATTTTCTTGGAAAAGTGTCCCATAAACAATTAAATTTATATTATAAGGTGATAATTTTATAATTACATTAATACAATAATAATTAAGATGAAAAATGGTGACCTTAATACTTAGTTTTAAACCGAATTAACTCATTTTACCTTTACCATGGTAACAAAAATTTATTGTGGTTACTATTCATATTGACCAAAAATAAAAGGTACAAATTTACCAAATATGAACCAAATTATTCCAAATATGGTATCCATTTATAATTATTCAATATATATAAGTTAAATAAATTAATTTAAAATAAAAACACAAAATGTAATGAAAAACAATTTTTCAAAAAAATGTCTTTTTAAGTAAAAAATGATTTCACAAAAAATTCACCCATAAATTTGATTATAATGAATTAATAATAATATAAGAGAAATAATTTTACTTTTAAATCATTTTTAAAAAATGGAATTTCTTAGATGTTTTAAAAATATACGATTTTCAATAAAATCATTATTTTTCACTATTTATAAAAAAACAATATTTTCAAAAAATTCTCAAAAAATTCACCCTAAGATAATTTTGATATGATAATTTCAAAAATGAAGTTTATTTTTTAAAATTAATTTTATAAAATTGGAAGAAAATAATTGTAATATTTCCTCACAAAGCAATAAAATCATTTTTTTTAGGAAACGTATTTTTGAAGAATAATATGACTTTACAAAAAAATAATTATTTATTTATTAATCATTAATAAATACATTGGTATTGATTGGTACCATTATATATTTTATTATGAATTCATAATGTTTATTATAGTAGTTCATAAGAGTCATCTTGACTCTAGAATGAAAATTTTCAATGGCATGACCACTTGCTATTTGAACTTAAGTCCAATAGTTAGTGAAATTGTGAGATTTCAGAAGTATGAAATATCTAAAAAATTTAGAATGAAATATTTTTTAGGAAATTTAATATGTTGATTATAGCATCCTGCCTTTTTATCACATAAACTTTCATTACATTTTACAAAACTGGGGATCTTTAAGGTTTAGTGTCTTGGAAACTAGGAACTTAAAACATGAAAACATAAAACATTCTTCTTAAACACTTGAAAGGCTTCTCCTCATCTTCACCCTAGGATCATTACTGCATCTCATAACCTGGGGACATACATCAAAAGAAAGGGTGAGCAGAAGTCCCAGCAAGGGAAACAAGTGAAACATTTTACATATGAACTTGAGATACATCAATAAAGTCATAAAAAGAACTTTAAGGCATGAAAATGAAATCATGAGGCATATCATAATAAAAATAAAACTTTTTCATAACTTGAAGATGTGGCTACATCATTTAACATAGACAATCATGAACATATCACCAAGTTCCATCCCCAAGGTGTCATTTGAAAATTACCAAGGTTATTCACCAAGGTATCGTGAAAATTGTAATCTCTAGTGGTTACATCATTACCCAATGCATTGGAGCGCTATCAGGGTGCACCCTTAAATTTGCCTTTATTATCATGTGAGCCACATATATCATCATCAAACAGTTCATAAATAACCCATATAGCATAAAATAAATGGGTTACATTTCATAATCATAACGTTTTAAAAACTGCTTTAAAGACATGATCTTTACGTTACTTTAAACCCACGGAAAGGGAAAGCGGGTATCATGTATGTAAATCCCAGAATTTAAAATAGAACATTTTTGTATATATGTGAATAACCCTGTAGAAATAAGAGCTTTGAGTATTCACTTAATAACATGAAGTAATTTTGAGAAAAAGAGAGAGGCATTTTGAGACAAAAATTTTGCAGCGCAACGGCTACGTTACAAGGTTTTAGAAAACGTTGAAAAGAGAGGGGACATGGGTCAAACAATGATAAATGACCCATAAAACAGTATAGGGACAGAATATAATGGATTTAAGAACATGGTAATGAAATTTGAAAATATACCATATGAAATGAAGAACATGAAAGGAAGACAAAAATAAGATTTCTCTTATGAAAATTCGGCAGCCTAACAGCGTTACATAAACTTCAACCAAAAATGAATTGATGATATCGAATAGGGTCTCTTATCATATGAACATAAAAGATCATTATGATAGATATAGAGATCATACCCCAACATAATAAAAAGGAACTTGCAAGACATGACATGGAATTAGAACTTTGAAAAGGAGAAGGGTGAAAGAATCCCTTAAAATTTCGGCAGCCTAACGGCGTCACTTAAACTTCAACAAAAATGAATTGATGAGATCAAATAGGGTCTCTCATCATATGAACATAAGAGTCCAGTATGATATATATAGAGATCATACCCCAACATAACAAAAAGGAACTTGAAAGAATTGACATGAAAGTAGAACTTCAAAACGAGAAGGGTGAAGAACCACTTAAAAATTCAGCAGCCTAACGGTGCCACTTAAAACATCAAAAAACTGAATTGAAGAGATCAAATGGGGTCTCTCATCATATGATCATAAAAGATCATTATGAAAAATTTAGAGATCATACCCCAACATAACAAAAAGGAACTTTAAATAATTGACATGAAAGTAGAACTTCAAAAAGAGAAGGGTGAAGAACCACTTAAAAATTCGGCAGCCTAACGGCGCCACTTAAAACTTCAAAAAACTGAATTGAATAGATCAAATGGGGTCTCTCATCATATGATCATAAAATATAATTATGATAAATTTAGAGATCATACCCCAACATAACAAAAAGAAAATTGAAAGAATTGACATGAAAGTAGAACTTCAAAAAGAGAAGGGTGAAGAACCACTTAAAAATTCGGCAGCCTAACGGCGCCACTTAAAACTTCAAAAAACTGAATTGAAGAGATCAAATGGGGTATCTCATCATATGATCAAAAAAGATTAGTATGATAAATTTAGAGATCATACCCCAACATAACAAAAAGGAACTTGAAAGAATTGACATGAAAGTAGAACTTCAAAAAGAGAAGGGTGAAGAACCACTTAAAAATTCGGCAGCCTAACGGCGCCACTTAAAACTTCAAAAAACTGAATTGAAGAGATCAAATGGGGTCTCTCATCATATGATCATAAAAGATCAGTATGATAAATTTAGAGATCATACCCCAACATAATAAAAATGAACTTGAAATACTTTACATGATAATAGATCTTGAAAAATGAGAAGGGATAAAGAATCCGTTACAAAAATTTCGGCAGCCTAACGGCGCCACTTAAAACTTCAAAAAACTAAATAATGAGAGTAAGAGGGGATCTATCATTATATGAACATGAAAAGGGCAGTAAGAGGAGTATAAAAGAACACCCTTTAACATAAGAACATGGAGCATAAAAGAAATTACATAAAAGAGATTTCTTGAAAAGAAAGAGAGAGGTCGGATCCCTTACCTTAAAACGTAACTCTTAAAACTCAAAGGTTGGGACCTTGAGGGCTTGGGGGCACCTTGGGAGGACTCCTTGGGAGGTAAGGAGACCATAACTTCGTTGATGATGGTTTTGGAGTCTAAAATATGAGAGGAGGGCTTGATATTTATAGGGAAAGTGAGGGGACAAGGCATTAATGGCCAAGGGACACCTCAAAAGTGGTTTTCTCAAAAGCATGGGCCCTCCCATGGTACTTCCCATAAAGTTAGGCCACATGGGGACCCCCACACAATAATTCATCCTCTTTAGTCGAACATCCTTTAAAATATCTCATGACATCATCATGACACAGTTATGATGTCGTTAAACATACCGAAACCCTAAAACTGTATTTTTACTATTCACTGAAAATTCATCTTTCTCAGAAAAATCCCAAAATTTCACCTTAACCAAATATCAATGCTCTGATTTCAAAAATGAACTCCATTTTATAAAAATAATTTTCTAAATATTTTTTATTTATTTTTTAAATAAATACACTATTCACCGAAAATTCATTATTTTTAGAAAAAAACCCCAAAAATTACCTTAACATAATATCGATGCTCTGAGTTCAAAAATGAAATCCATTTTATAAAAATAATTTTCTAAATATTTTTAATTTAAATTTTAATTAAAAAACACTATTCACCCGAAAAAACTAATACTTGAATAATAATTTATGAAACCGTTTTTTAACCATTTTATTGATTCACGTTACTTAAATCAAGGTGCCTAGATTATATTAATACTTTCTTTAAGTGAGATTACTAATCCATTTGGTCACATTACTAATCCTAAGCATAAAATCACTATTCATAATTTACTATTCATCAAAAATTAAGTTGATCTTATTAGACTCTAAATTCCGTACTGAACATATTTGTAGAAGACCATTTTTCAAAAATCATTATACATTTTTATTTATTTAAGGTTTACATAAACATTTTTAAAATATCCTTTCTCTAAAATTCATCAAAAATATGAATACTATATTTATCTGGTCATTTGAAAATTCATAAACTTCATCATAAGAAGAAATTACAATTTTTATTTAAAACAAAGGATTACACAAGGTAGTTATGGTCTCCTTATATAGCCCCTTATCACACCAGCATAGGACCTAAGTGTAATGTGTGCTAAGGTTAGAGAATCTGAGGAAGGCTTGGCCAACATCGCACGAGTAGTAATTTCTATCAGTTTGAACTTCTCGCGAAGGCGATCCCGTTCTAGCTTCACACGATGAAGTTCAGCTTGGGTTTGGTCCAGAGCAAAGCCCAGTGGTGCTACCTCCTTCCCAAGTTCTGTTAGATGGGCTTCGATCGGTCCAAGACTACTGGGTGAGGCCATCTAATCTTCTTTCTATATTAATTAACCAAGATTACTTGTATTTAGAGACAATAATCAAAACATTTAGTTTCCAGCGGTCATATTGACCAATGGTCATATAACAGTCAAAAACCAATGATATCATTTTAATTATACTCATGTTATCAAATGAAACATTTTTGTTGAGTATAAAAATAAAATAAAAATAACACATAAAATTAGGAAACAAGATTTATTCAAAATTTCGGGTCGTTACAATCTTCCCCCCTTAAGAAATTGCGTCCTCGCAATTTTTAAAATTAGGTTTTGAAATTTCATTGAAAGTCCCACATCGGAAAAGGATTCAGTAAAACTATTACTTTAAAAGAAAGAAAGTGAAGTATTAAGGTCACCCGAGTTAGCCCACACTGGGATTCCATGTAGGAAAACATGGACATGGAAGAAAAACAAAGGGTCAAGTTCTAAGGGAGAGTGATAGAGAACATGATTAGGAGAAAGTTAACCATAAGAAAATCTCAAACTTATGATGTGTGTAAACGGTCATTGATTACCTAGTAGGAAACGTAAACCAACAACGTTTTTGTTTTACGTTCCTTTTCATAATTTTGAGGAATTCATTTACTACATAGAACAAAAACATAAGAAAATATACCTACCTTCATGTAGAGTTTCATCCTTTAATAAGTTTCTACCAAAACTAATCTTTTCTCCCAATGATGAGCATTCAAAATTACTTGGTCTCATCAAAACACAAGAATCATCTTCTAGGGAATCACATAATCCACAAAAGATTAACTATCTATTTCTTCTATCTTTAAACATTATCCCAAAACAGAAAGGGTAAGGTAAAACAACTCTTCAAAAAGAAAGAATCCCATAGGAAGGGAAACTATTTTTAAATCTTCAAAGTTCCATGGTACTACCCAAAGTTCATCATAGACCATCCCATAAATAACGGTCCTTAAAATTCCTCAAAATAAACTAAACTAAGATTGAAACCCAAATACAAGAGGGATTTGATAACATAGTCTTCCAAAATAAACTTCATTGTTCATCTCCAAACAACATCAACCACACCTAACATCTTATAACAAATGTAGCTAACCTAAACATATTTTACCCAAGATAGGTTAATCATTCCCATAAGTAACCTAAATTACTATAAGTCCACCTTAAGTTCATTGATTCTTCAAAATATAAGTCAACCTTACTCCTCAATGAAAATACCATAGTAATCTATTTACCTCGATCATATAGGGTCCTCAAAATAGTGAATGTCTTCCAAAATAATAATCATCTTTTAATCCCCTAATCATCTCTATTGTATTAATACGGCAATCGTAGCATTTCCTATCACATTAGTTGTTGGGACATGTTCTTCCATTTCCCGCCATTAACTAAGAAAAGAAACTATAAATAGGGGCTTAAATACCTAGACAATAATCATGAAAAGAACCTTAAAGCATATAAGGATACCTTGTAGTTGAAAAGTATACCCTAATTTGTGATCCCCTAGGTTCCCATCTAGGTTATCCATGATCATATATTCTTATGTGAACCTTTATTTTATTTTATCTTTATTCCTTTAACAATGGTTCATACTAAGCTTATGAATTTACCAAAGCATATCCCCCGGGAGTGTCGTAACCAAGAGTGCAGCAAGGCCCGTTGTCGTGTACCAGTTCCCGTTCGAGTCTAGCTCAAAGCGGTGTTTTCAGGTTTTACCCCTATGTACATCTGTGCCAGAGCCACCTCTACCTGCTCGTATCCAGACAGGGATGTATTTGCTTGGAAACCCCTTACTCAATACTCACCAAAATACGAGGAAGATTTCCTATATTTAAACTTTTCTATAGGGTTCTTCCTAGAGTTTTCATATCCTAATTTCCACAAATAACTAAACCATCCTTTGATACCAACAATAGCATCCAACCTTTTTATCACATAAACTTTCATTACATTTTACAAAACTGAGGATCTTTAAGGTTTAGTGTCTTGGAAACTAGGAACTTAAAACATGAAAACATAAAACATTCTTCTTAAACACTTGAAAGGCTTCTCCTCATGTTCACCCTAGGATCATTACTGCATATCATAACCTGGGGACATACATCAAAAGAAAGGGTGAGCAGAAGGCCCAGCAAGGGAAACAAGTGAAACATTTTACATATGAACTTGAGATACATCAATAAAGTCATGAAAAGAACTTTAAGGCATGAAAATGAAATCATGAGGCATATCATAATAAAAATAAAACTTTTTCATAACTTGAAGATGTGGCTACATAATTTAACATAGACAATCATGAACATATCACCAAGGTCCATCCCCAAGGTGTCATTTGAAAATTACCAAGGTTATTCACCAAGGTATCGTGAAAATTGTAATCTCTAGTGGTTACATCATTACCCAATGCATTGGAGCGCTATTAGGGCGCACCCTTAAATTTTCCTTTATTATCATGTGAGCCACATATATCATCATCAAACATTTCATAAATAACCCATATAGCATAAAATAAATGGGTTTCATTTCATAATCATAACGTTTTAAAAACTGCTTTAAAGACATGATCTTTACGTTACTTTAAACCCACGGAAAGGGAAAGCGGGTATCATGTATGTAAATCCCAGAATTTAAAATAGAACATTTTTGTATATATGTGAATATCCCTATAGAAATAAGAGCTTTGAGTATTCACTTAATAACATGAAGTAATTTTGAGAAAAAGAGAGAGGCATTTTGAGACAAAAATTTTGCAGCGCAACGGCTACGTTACAAGGTTTTAGAAAACGTTGAAAAGAGAGGGGACATGGGTCAAACAATGATAAATGACCCATAAAACAGTAGAGGGAGAGAATATAAGGGATTTAAGAACATGGTAATGAAATTTGAAAATATACCATATGAAATGAAGAACATGAAAGGAAGACAAAAATAAGATTTCTCTTATGAAAATTCGGCAGCCTAACAGCGTTACATAAACTTCAACCAAAAATGAATTGATGATATCGAATAGGGTCTCTTATCATATGAACATAAAATATCAGTATGATAGATATAGAGATCATACCCCAATATAATAAAAAGGAACTTTCAAGACATGACATGGAATTAGAACTTTGAAAAGGAGAAGGGTGAAAGAATCCCTTAAAATTTCGGCAGCCTAACGGCGTCACTTAAACTTCAACAAAAATGAATTGATGAGATCAAATAGGGTCTCTCGTCATATGAAAATAAGAGTCCAGTATGATATATATAGAGATAATACCCCAACATAACAAAAAGGAACTTGAAAGAATTGACATGAAAGTAGAACTTCAAAACGAGAAGGGTGAAGAACCACTTAAAAATTCAGCAGCCTAACGGTGCCACTTAAAACATCAAAAAACTGAATTGAAGAGATCAAATGGGGTCTCTCATCATATGATCATAAAAGATAAGTATGAAAAATTTAGAGATCATACTCCAACATAACAAAAAGTAACTTTAAAGAATTGACATGAAAGTAGAACTTCAAAAAGAGAAGGGTGAAGAACCACTTAAAAATTCGGCAGCCTAAAGGCGCCACTTAAAACTTCAAAAAACTGAATTGAAGAGATCAAATGGGGTATCTCATCATATGATCATAAAATATAAGTATGATAAATTTATAGATCATACCCCAACATAACAAAAAGGAACTTGAAAGAATTGACATGAAAGTAGAACTTCAAAAAGAGAAGGGTGAAGAACCACTTAAAAATTCGGCAGCCTAACGGCGCCACTTAAAACTTCAAAAAACTGAATTGAAGAGATCAAATGGGGTCTCTCATCATATGATCAAAAAATATCAGTATGTTAAATTTAGAGATCATACCCCAACATAACAAAAAGGAACTTGAAAGAATTGACATGAAAGTAGAACTTCAAAAAGAGAAGGGTGAAGAACCACTTAAAAATTCGGCAGCCTAACGACGCCACTTAAAACTTCAAAAAACTGAATTGAAGAGATAAAATGGGGTCTCTCATCATATGATCATAAAAGATCAGTATGATAAATTTATAGATCATACCCCAACATAATAAAAATGAACTTGAAATACTTTACATGATAATAGATCTTGAAAAATGAGAAGGGAGAAAGAATCCGTTACAAAAATTTCGGCAGCCTAACGGCGCCACTTAAAACTTCCAAAAACTAAATAATGAGAGTAAGAGGGGATCTCTCATTATATGAACATGAAAAGGGAAGTAAGAGGAGTATAAAAGAACACCATTTAACATAATAACATGGAGCATAAAAGAAATTACATAAAAGATATTTCTTGAAAAGAAAGAGAGAGGTCGGATCCCTTACCTTAAAACGTAACTCTTAAAACTCAAAGGTTGGGACCTTGAGGGCTTGGGGGCACCTTGGGAGGACTCCTTGGGAGGTAAGGAGACCAGAACTTCGTTGAGGATGGTTTTGGAGTCTAAAAGATGAGAGGAGGGCTTGATATTTATAGAGAAAGTGAGGGGACAAGGCATTAATGGCCAAGGGACACCTCAAAAGTGGTTTTCTCAAAAGCATGGGCCCTCCCATGGTACTTCCCATAAAGTTAGGCCACATGGGGACCCCCACACAATAATTCATCCTCTTTAGTCTAACATCCTTTAAAATATCTCATGACATCATCATGACACAGTTATGATGTCGTTAAACATACCGAAACCCTAAAACTGTATTTTTACTATTCACTGAAAATTCATCTTTCTCAGAAAAATCCCAAAATTTCACCTTAAACAAATATCAATGCTCTGATTTCAAAAATGAACTCCATTTTATAAAAATAATTTTCTAAATATTTTTTATTTATTTTTTAAATAAATACACTATTCACCAAAAATTCATTATTTTTAGAAAAAAACCCCAAAAATTACCTTAACATAATATCGATGCTCTGAGTTCAAAAATGAAATCCATTTTATAAAAATAATTTTCTAAATATTTTTAATTTAAATTTTAATTAAAAAACACTATTCACCCGAAAAAACTAATACTTGAATAATAATTTATGAAACCGTTTTTTAACCATTTTATTGAATCACGTTACTTAAATCAAGGTTTCTAGATTATATTAATACTTTCTTTAAGTGAGATTACTAATCCATTTGGTCACATTACTAATCCTAAGCATAAAATCACTATTCATAATTTACTATTCATCAAAAATTAAGTTGATCTTATTAGACTCTAAATTCCGTACTAAACATATTTGTAGAAGACCATTTTTTGAAAATCATTATACATTTTTATTTATTTAAGGTTTACATAAACATTTTTAAAATATCATTTCTCTAAAATTCATCAAAAATATGCATACTATATTTATCTGGTCATTTGAAAATTCATAAACTTCATCATAAGAAGAAATTCCAATTTTTATTTAAAAAAAAGGATTACACAAGGTAGTTATGGTCTCCTTATATAGCCCCTTATCACACCAGCATAGGACCTAAGTGTAAGGTGTGCTAAGGTTAGAGAATATGAGGGAGGCTCGGCCAACATCGCACGAGTAGTAATTTCTATCAGTTTGAACTTCTCGCGAAGGCGATCCCGTTCTAGCTTCACACGATGAAGTTCAGCTTGGGTTTGGTCCAGAGCAAAGCCCAGTGGTGCTACCTCCTTCCCAAGTTCTGTTAGATGGGCTTCGATCGGTCCAAGACTACTGGGTGAGGACATCGAATCTTCTTTCTATATTAATTAACCAAGATTACTTGTATTTAGAGACAATAATCAAAACGTTTAGTTTCCAGTGTTCATATTGACCAATGGTCATATAACAGTCAAAAACCAATGATATCATTTTAATTATACTCATGTTATCAAATGAAACATTTTTGTTGAGTATAAAAATAAAATAAAAATAACACATAAAATTAGGAAACAAGATTTATTCAAAATTTCAGGTCGTTACATTGATTCTAATTATGTTCTTCATTGATTACAAAAATATAATATGATTCAATAAAATGAATGAGAAATATGATCTTATGATTATTGAGAAGAAGATCAGAGCATGATAAAATTGTGAGAAATTAAATAGTTATGAAATGAAGAAATTGTAGAATAAATGATTCTAGAAATTTAATGTTTTAATGATTGAACTTCTCTATAAAGATGTAAATATCACATGTGTGTGTTTTATTCTTGTTGAAAATTGAGAAGATCAAGCTAAGATTGAATATAAGAATTAGATATTCAAGTTGAAACCTACTAGTGTTTTAAATGCACTCACGCCGTGAAGGAAAGATACATACCTCAATAGTATTATATCTTTATGGTTTTTATATAGTTTTAGATAATTGATTATTAAATATTTTTTAGGAATATTTTGAGAATAAATATCACAATATTTCATGAATAGTTAAATAGATATTTATTTATCTAGGATACATGGGATTTAAATGAGAAAAAAGAATTTCTTGAATTTCAATCGAGACAAATAGTTGAGGAAAAAATGAATATTTCATGATCATGGGAGCACACCCACATAAAGGAATTGAGTAAATATTTAGATATCATGGTGTTTAAATTGAAAGTATTTCTATATTCAAAATATATAAATTATATTTGTGAGATCCCAAGTGAATATAAAAGAGAAGAAGAATAAATATAAATTTTATTGAAAAAATAGAGAACCTGATACAATGTTGTGGAAGAAGAACCCACTTTGTATCAAAGAAGTAGATTAAGTCGACAACATCCAGAAATAAGCACTTGTTTATCAATAAATAAGGAAGAAGGAATAAGTTGGAGAGATAATAGGTTTTAAGATCACAATTGAATCATGATTTCATAGAAGACAGTGAGAAAATTTTATACAAGATTTATGAGATTGGATATTTATAGAGACTAAGTTTCACACAATTATATTGATTATCTACAATAATTTTAAGACTCTGTTAAGGAAGGAGGTCAGATCATGTTAATGCAGTGACTTCTTGAGTATATTAGAGATCTGCTTCAAGAAGTTGAAAATAAATTTTGTAATACTATTTGAGATACTGAAGAATATTGGATATAGTATAAATCCAGTGGGATGTTGGGAAGCATAATAGAATTTTGTGTCTATATAATATGAACTATGGGTTATAAATAATCCATTCCCTATTGTAACTAACTATGTTTATATTAGATAATCTCTAACTTGGGGTGAATAACCAATCACATAAAAGAGTAGGTTTCTCATGATGGGACTAAACCTTGTAAAAACACTATGTGTTTCCCTTTACTTACATTCTATATTTCATGTGGTTAATGTATGTTAAATAAGATAAAAAAAATAATTTATATCCTAATAATTAATAGAGGTTCATGTACCAAAGGGGTTAAAATCTTATAAGAATCTTTGGAATTTGGTAAAAATCAGTCACACCTAATTTACACCCACCCATCTTAGGTGACTAAGCACAACCCTAAGGTACTTTCACTGCTAATAATTACTCATTTTTCTATTATGTATGCAGTTTATTTGTGTGTATCCAAAAGGAAGTTTCATGTGTGTGTATATATATATAGTATCAATTCCATTCACTGTCATGATAATTAAAATTTATTTGAATCAAATATTTCTATAATCTTATCCATGAAAGTAGGAAACCCATTAAAGATGGTTCAATCTTATATAAATTAAATTTTGAGTAAAACTACACCAAAAAATTATAAAACCTTTACTTTTTAACAATATATTTTGAAGTTTGGAAAATATTTCTCATTTAATTAGACAACCAAAAACTTTCATGAAAATATATTCAAAAAATGAATAATGCATAAAAATTATTGTTTTCTTATTCTACATAAGATAAATATCAAAAAATATTTGTTACATAATAATGAAATCAATTTTATGATGTCCAATTAAAAATAAACCAATCTATAATCTTTTGTAAAAATAACTCATTCTATGAATAAGAATAGTTTTGTATCCATGTAATATTAACTTTTAAAATTTGAAGTCTATGTAAGATACTATAACTCATATAATTTCTATTATGTACAATCAAAATAAATTTTTAACAAATCATGTATGAGTTAAAACTATTATATAAAAGATATTATGCTTAGAATATTTTCTATAAGAAATTTTACTTGGTGTTAGGCTCAGCTATGAAAATTGTTTTTTGGTCAAAGTAATTAGTTTACCAAAATGGGAAATTCTAGATGGGTAATTTTTAATAGTTATATGGAAATAATGGAGAGGTAGGAACCATTGCTCGGTATTCCTAGACAATGAGAAATTAAATAGTGTATACCGAATGGTTTTGATCATATGATATTGTCAGATGATATCATCAAACAATGTGGTCGGATGATACAATTGGATAACATAACTGGTGGAGTATTTGTAGTTACCTCTTGATCACTTATCATAGAGTCAGTGTGAGAAATCAGCAAAGGATAGAATCTTAAGAGTCATCTTTTGATAACATTGAAAGATGGCACTATTGACCAGGTGTAGGAGTTGGGATGGTGGAAGACCTTAACTAAATGAAGGAATTGTCCATGAAGAACGGGAAAGGTGGACTTCATCCAACATATACAGGGAGGTGGTGACAACTAGACACGTTATTCAAGTTCTACTATATAATAATGGGATGGATCATTTATAGACATATAATATAATAACCATCCTTTGATTTTAGGATATAAGTCTAAAACATGTTAAAAAATTTGTTTTTCTTGTGCCTTTGAGATTTATTTTGATTATCTTCTTTCGATAGTCTTGTCTATGTTCATTCTGTAGTTTTACATTGTGGTGTGATGACTTGGATGTGGGTTACCTTCCAAATTCCAAGTGTCATAGTGTGGGTTCACATTCCAAATATTTTTCTTATGTATTCCAATTTTTAGTGGAATAATATATATTGGTTTTACTGGATGGTGAAAAAAGTTATCAAAGATCAAGGTTGGGGTGTTTCTAGATGATCAAACCCTAGACACGGTGATTTAGAGCTCGATTCAGTATCATTATTCTTACCTCAATATTTTAGAAGGATATAGGTAAGAAGTTCCTAGCCTATTTTCTATATTATCTAAAATTTAGTGGGAATTCATAATTTATAGAGTTTGGCATCATAGGAGAGTAATTTTTGGGTGGAGAAGTTTGATGAAATGGATTTTGGGTTTTGGAAGATTCATATATAGGATTTTCCACTACAAAAGGTCCTTGATATTTCATGTTTTCTCAAATAGATATATGGTTTAATGGTCAAGAGATGGTTTAAATGGATAATTTTTAAGAAATTTAAAATATTATAACAAAAATAAAAAAATTAAGTAGTGGAAAAATAAAATAGGAGCATAATAGAATTTTATAGTAGTTCATATAAAATTAATACTTCATATGCTCTTTACTTATCTCTATCCCCAAGAGAAATGACACCCACTAATAAACTAAATTTTTCAATGGAGTCACAACCCAATTATAAAATCCCTATTTTAGTAGAAGCACAACTAACACAACACTTAACTTTTAAATAGGATTCACAACCCGTTACAAAACTGACCTTTTCAAAATGTATTCAAAACCCAAATACCTTCTTTTTTTACCCTAGAGGCACAACATGAATATTCCAAAAATAAATTACCTGGTTTCATAACCCAAAATACCTCTTAATAGGTATTATAACTCAATATTACTTATTTTGAATGAAAAAATCATAAAATCACTCTTACACACACAAAAATATAATAAATTATAGCACCATGTAACTAGATCTAAAACATTAAAAATTATAAGAGTTAAAGTATCTTGGGTCACTTTAGTATTAGTAGAGTGAATAATTTTTAAGTCTATATATGAAGGGAATGGTAGCAGTGATCACAAAAAATGTACAGTATTATGTCATGTAGCACACACCAATTCATTTCTCTACTTTGTACAGCTCATGTATGTCTCACCACAAGCACAAGTTCTATCAATATCAATTTATAGAAATTTATTAGAATATAATAACTTTAAAAATCAAAGTAATCATAGTTTTTATTTTCTAAAGAAGCAGTCATAGAAGTAATTTTAAAATAAATAACTACTTTAGATTTGTTCAAAACTTTATTCAAAATCATTATAATCATTTGATGAATTTCCAAGAAGGTGTTCCATAAATTAATCTCCATTTAATATGCATTAAATCATCCTTTAATTACATTGAGTATTGTTTTTGTATAATTATAAGCAATAAAACTTCATTCAAAACATACTGTAGAAATATAATAGTTAAAATAAATAAATAAATAGAAAATATTCAAAAACCATAGGAGTAAAAAATTTCTAAGATATTTTTGGGTTTGATTCATTTCTTATAGAATATAAATCATTTTTATATAGGTGTAAATATATGAGTCGTTCTAGAAATGTATGGGTATTTTATCCTACATAAGATTTATTCAGACTATGTACAAGTCTTTTTTGGTTCTTTGTATGAGTCATTTGACTAGTGTACGAGTCATTTAAAGTATGTATGAGTCATTTTGATTTTGTATATGTTTTATTTCCATTGTATATGTGTCAAACTAGTGTGTGTGTGTGTGTGTGTGTTTGTACCATTCACCTATACATATGTTTTATTTTTTTAATTTTAAAAAATATTAAAAACTCATAACGTGAATTTTTTTTACATAATTAACAATATAATGACAACATTTAATAAATAATGAATAAAATAGTTAGACATAATTATTTTCTTCTAAAATAATTTAAAGATTCAATAAAATAAATTTTGTTTTCCTAACCTCATGTTAAATGGAATAAAGAAATAATGATTTTGTAATTATCAAAACACACAAAAAATAAAGTTGTAAGGAGCCACTTTAATGATCTCCCACTTTTTGAAAATTACAAAACTGTACCTAAAACCTCTCCTCATTTTTATAATTGATAAAAAAGTTCAAAACATTTCTAAATTAAATATTATTAAATAACTCATACATTTTTTAAAGGGTTAAAAAGGTTAAAAAACTCCCCCTTTTATTTAAAACAAACAAAATTCAAAAACCTTTTGATAAACAGTTCATTCAAAAATTCTATCCTTTATATATTTCTATCTTGAATGTTATATAGAAAAGATAATTCATCTTAATTTAAATAAAGATAAACCTATAATAAAAATAGTTTTTTTAGACTAAAATATAAATTTGAAATTACTAAAACTCATTTTAAATATTTAAAATATATTTAAGAAATCAAATTACAGCATTCTTAAGAAAAAATTTAAAATTTTAATAATATCTTATAGTAGTATTTAATGAAACACATTTAAATAACATAAAAACACCTAAATTTATGCATTATAAAAAAATAGATACTATCTAAAATACAAATAAGAAACAATTAATAAACCTCCCCCTTAATTAATTATTTAAAATTACAAAGAAAGTTTGTATAGATTTGAAATTCTGTCATTATGAAGTGTAGATAAATTGTCTTATATAAGACTTTAAAATCTATAAAGATGTATGAAAAGGTTAATATATTCAAAAAATTATAAAATTATATATAATTAATTAAATAATAACTATATTTCAAATCATATTCCAATAAACCATATGATAAAACAGATTTCTCAAACTCACTGGATAAGTATAAATAGATTCTTCAAATAATCCATGAAATCAATTATAAATAATGATAAATATTTAATAATTTTTTTAATATAATATATTTAAATCATATTTCCCTTATACTAATTTTAAAATTTATTTTCTCAAACTCGGTTATGTACAATAGTTTAGTAAAAATTATTTCTAATTGTTCATTAGTAGAGATGTATTCCAAATTGATTTCTTCTTTCTATACATGAGAAATAAAAAAAATATCTAAATTTGATATAATTAGTTCTAGAGTGGTGTAAATGGTTCTTAGAAATAAAAATAGTAGATGAATTATCCCATAAAATAGGCATCTTTTCATAAATCATATCAAAATTAATACAAAAACATTGAGCATAATAGTTAGAAACGTCAACATATTCTACTTCAGTTGTAGTAAAGGTGAAAAAAGTTGGTTTATTTGAACTCCAATACACTAAACTTTTACTTAAAAAGTGATACATTCCACTAAAATATTTTTTATCAATTTTGAAACCTCCAAAATTATAATCAGAATAGCCTGTAAATTAAAATCAATTATGCTAATATATAATAAACCAAGATTTATATAATCTTTAACATATTTAATAATCCTTGTAATATATTTTAAGTGACTCTCTTTAGGGTTGGCTTGAAATATAGCACATAAGTATACACTAAATGAAAAATATGGTCTAGAAGTAGTTAAATTAAGTAAACTACCAATCATTCCTCTAAAAATTTTAATATCCATAGATTTTTAATCTTTATCATAATCTAGTTTACAAGAATATCTCATAGGGACATTTGAACTTTTAAAAAATTCAATAACAAATCCTTTAACTAATTATTTAGCATAATTATATTGATTAAGAAAATTTTCAACATCTCTTGGAAAAATTGATTCCCTATAAAGAATTTTAATTCACCCATAAGACTTATATCAAATTCATAAGTCATCCAATATGAAAATTATTTACAAAGAAGTTCATTTGAAGATCCAAATATGATATCATCAATAGAAATTTGAATGACCAAAATATATTTATATTTATTAACAAATAAATTGGGATCTACTTTGGATTTTACAAAACTATTTTTCAAAATAAATTGAGACAATCATTCATACCATGATTTAGGGACTTTAAGTCCATAATGAGACTTAGAAAGTTTTAAAACATGTTCATGTTTCTTTTCATGTTCAAAACTCAAGGTTTGTTTTACATAACTTCATCAAGAATGAAACCATTTAGAAAATCAATTTTTATATGAATTTGATAAATTTTAAATCCATGAAGAGAATAATAAGATAAAGAAATCCTAATAGATTCTAATCTATAAATAGTTGAAAAAGTGTCACCATAATCAATACCTTCATCTTGAAAATAACCTTGAGTTAGTAATATGAATATATTTTAAATAATTTGTCTAAATTCATCAAGTTTATTTCTAAATAACTTTTAAACATCAATAACTTTTTAAAATTTATATAGTTCAACCAAATTCCAAAAATTATTTTATAGAAAACTGATTCAATTATTCTTCCATGGATAATATCAAATTATAATCATTTAATGATTCAAAAATATCTTTTAGAAAAAAAACTAAAAATAAAATCATTGGGAGAACAAAAAATTCATAATGAATTTATAGATTGAATTGTATACTCAACATCTCCAATAACTCTATCTATAGGATAATATTTATTTATTTTCCAAGATCTTTCATGAGGATTATTCTCCCCCTCAATAGGTGGATTCAATTCTATATTTTAATCTTAACCAAAATTTAAATCTCTAAAATATTCTTCGATATGTTCTAAATCGTTATTATTTTATTTTATATTATTTTTATCAAACTTGAAATGAATAAATTCTTCAACAACTATGGTTATTTTATTATAATCTAAAATCTTAACTTATATTTGAATAACCTAAAAATGTACCTTCATCATATTTGATATCAAATTTATCTAAAAAATATATAGCATTAAGGATAAAAACTTTACAATGAAAATCTATAAAATATACAACTTTAGGGTTTTTCCCTTTCATATTTCATAAGGGGTTTTATTTGAAGGAGGCCTTAAAATAATTATATTAGAAACATAGAAATTTTTATTCATATATTTTTTTAAAAAAATATTTAAGTGTTTTGAATCCATTTAACATAATTCTAGCCATTTCATGAATAGTTCTATTTTTCCTTTAAACTACAGCATTTTTTGGGTTGTTCTAGGGTCTGAAAAGTTATAAAAATAATTATTTTATTTATAAAACATTTCAAATTCAATAATTATAAATTATCCCCCTCTATCAATTTATAATATATAAAATTAAATAACCATTTTAATTTAAAACCAGTTTATGTAAATCTACTAAAATAATTATTAATAATAATAACCCATACCATCAAGACTAGTGGTTTGAATCAGGTTAGATAAATCTAAATCAATCAATTATAAAGATCTTATTAAATGGATGTCCTTGATAGATCTATGACTTTCTCTATACTTCTTTGCCTTTATACAGGAATCAAAAATGGGATTTTTGTCTAGTTTTGAATTAGGTATCTACTGAACTTTTTTAGTTTATATATCATGTTTAATAGTCTAAAATTAGCATGTCTAAGCCTCATATTCTATAAAAAAAATATGACTATATATAATTTAAACCCTTAAAATTATAATTTATTAGTTTAGAAAAATTAATAAAATAAATGTTGACTTTTTGATTGGTATAAAACAAAATAAATTCATATTTAAAAATAATGAACTTATAATTTTGAAACTTAAAAAACATTCCTTAATCACATAACTGTGAAATTATCATCAAATTTTGTTTTAAACCTTCAATATATAAAATTTTATAAATAATAAAAAATTTATAAATGCCTAATTTACCAAAACCTTAAACCATGTCTTTTGAGTTGTGTCCAAAAGTCACATTTCCTCCATCACATCTATTGAATGATAAAAACTCAGTACATATCCTTCCATGTTTCTATAGAAGACACTATTCATATAACAAGTATCATTTTGATGACTTACAAAAAATATTTCCTATAAAATCATATTTAAGACTGTTTTTGTACCCATTCTACATTAGGTCTAATAGGGTTAAAAAATGAATTTTTAGAAACCTAAAAAAAATTCAAACATATGTTCATCGGTAATATTAAAGATAAATATTTAGAAATGAAAACTTTTTTATGTACTAAATATTTTTAAAATTAGATAAAACATTCACTTGCATAATGACCTTTCATCCTACATCTAAAACATATAAAGGTGATACACTTTCTTTATAACTTTAAAAAAATAAATTTTTTAATATTTTGAGTAATTTTTTATTATATCCAAGTCCATTATTATTTATACTTATTATATTTATAATCAAAATTTTATCATAAATTTATCTACCATAAAAAAATTTGGATATATTTTTATTTAAACTTTGAATTTCATTTTTGATATTATCATTCTCTTCTAGAAAAACATTGAATTTTCTTTCTTAATCGTTATTATTTTTAGAATGATAATGTTTGATTTTATAATTTTCCTTCTGAATAATCTATAAATCTACACATACTTTATCATTAGTGATATAACTAGTATTTATTAACTTTTTGTTTTCATCAAGAGTAGTCTTATTTTCCTCAACATGTTTTTTATTATTATCTTTGATTTTTTTATAAAACTTAGAAATTTTGATAATATCATTTTTTTTAATCTTTTGATCTCTCTATATAAATCATCGATGGTAAATTTTTAGAATCAGATACATTGAAATTATAATTAGAATCACTGACCTAATTTAATAACTCAATGAGATACAATTCAATTGATTCTTTTTATATTATAGATTCATCACTAGAATATAAATTCTCTATGAAAATCCTGTCACCTGGTAAATCTCTTTTTTATTTCTTATTCAGTATCATGTTCTTTCTTTAATTATTTAATTTCAAACATTTAGGCTTTATATGTCCTTTTATTCTGAATTCATAATAGATTACATCAGGATTATCATTAGAAACAATATTACCTTTCTTGTTTCCTTTTCAATCAACTCTAGTATAATCCTTTCTAGTTATTCTAGAGAAGATTTTATTTATTTTTTACATTCCTTTTGCTACTTAGGAAATTTTATCTCTTTTACTTCCTGGTAACTCGGAATCAGAAGAGTAATAAGTAAAATTCTTTTTTATTTAAAATAAATACCTTTTATTTTTATAATATATTCATAAGAAATTTTTTTGAGTCATGATTCATACCAATGAGTTTTTCAAGTGTATATTCTTTGAAATTATTACTTTCATCACTAGAAAAAATTTTAACATGTTATATATTTAGTAAATATCTAAGTAATTTTTCAATAAGAATTGTGTTATCCATGGTTTCTCCTAAAGTAATCAATCTATTTACAATACTAGTAAATTGATAAAACATTTGATTTACAGATTCTTATTCGCCCATTTTAAAATTTTGATATCCAACTCTCAACATTCCTAGTTTAGTCCTTTTTAGTTTATTAGTTTCATAATGTTTGACTTGTAAAATTCTCCAGATATCATGAGTATTTTTTCATATAGATATGTGACTGAACACATTTTTGATAATTTCACAATATAAAATATTCATTTACTTATAGTTTAATACATATATAATAGCATCATTACTAGTTAAGGAATCTGGATCTTTTTTGGGTAATTTGTAAGGTTTTACCATGATATTCTAGGGATGAATCCTTAGATTTTTAAGGTGATATTTCATATGGGCTTTCCAGTATCCATAGTCATTACCATTGAACGATGGAGATCTCTAAGGAATACAATCATCATTAGAATTTGAACCATTCATCCCAAATGATATTTTCCCTTATATGTTTAAGTCTAGGAAAAAGATTATCAATGAAAATATATTTATATACCAGAGTATTGAATCACAACATATAAAAAGGGAACATCTCTGATACTAATTTTTTTCTTAGATAGATAGATTTTTGAATGGTCAATAGGGGTGAATTAACCAGTTTATAAAACTTTTAAAAGATTTTATTAGAGATAAAAATAATTTATGTAGCATAAAAATAAAACATGAGCATAAGTGATTTTATAAAAGTTTGAATCAAAGTGATCATATTTTTACTATTTAATTTTATCTATCCATAATAAAAATGATACCCACTAATAAACTGAATTTTTTGGGGGAGTCACAACCAATTACAAACTCCCTTTTTTATAAGAGGAAAAACCAACACAACACTTGAATTTTAAAAGTGGTCAAAAATAACTTTTTCAACCTAGATTCAAACCCCAAAGACCTATATTTTTTACCCTAGAATCACAACCCAAATAGTATTACCCTTTTCTACCTGGATTTATAACCTAATATTCCTTTTAATGGGTAGTATAACCCAATAGTCCTTTTGAATGAAAAAGAAAAAAAACCAACTCTAACGTGCATAGAAAAGATAATAAATTATAGCACCATAGTACAATATTTAAAATTTTATAAATTCTAGTAGTCAAGGAAACTTGGATCACTTTATAAGTAATAGAGTGAAACAAATTAAATTCCATCTAATAAAATCATATCAGTAGTTATCACAAAAGTGTACAACATTACATTATGTTTCACACACCACTTTGTTTTTATACTCTTCGCAGCTCGTGTATGTGTATCCACATACACTAGTTCTATCAATCTCTATTTATAGATATTTCTCCAGGCATAGTAACATTAAAAATAATAGTCTTTATAGTTATTATTTTCTAAAGTATCAATAATAGAATTAATTTTAAAATAAAAAAATAATTTATAACTTTTCAAAAATTCATTAAAAATTTTCATAATCATTTGATGATTTCCGAGTAGTTGTTCCACAATTTAATCTCCATTTAATGTGTCTGAAATCCTCCTTTAATTAACTTGAGTCTCATTCCTATATATTTTTAAAGTCAAACATACCTATAAATGTAAAAATTATAATAAATAAATAAATAGAAATATATTCAAAATTAATAGGATTGAAATATTTCTAAGTAATTTGTGTGTATGAGTTATTCCTTTCAGAATATGATAAATTTCTATATAGGTGTAAATGTATGAGTCATTATAGTAATTCATGGGTCTTTTTATCCTACGTACTAGTCATTTAGCCTATGTATGAGTTTTTGGTTTTATGTGTGAGTCATTTGACCAGCATACAAGTCATTTTGACTATTTATAAGTCATTTTGGTTATTCATATGCATCATTAACTTTTCATATTTTCCAACCTAGTGTGTGTATGTTCCATTCACTTCTATGAATGTGACGTTTCATACATTTTAAAAATATTGAAAACTAAAAACATAAAACTATTTTTACAAAATTTACAAAATAATAACAACATTTAATAAAGTAAACATCATTTTTTCTTCTATAAGCAGTGAAAGCTTCAATAAAAAATCAAACCTTATGTTAGTTGGAATAATAAAATAATTATTTTTTAATTATCAAAACATAAATAAATATAGATACAAGTATCCACTTCAAAATTATGTTTACTTGTTCCAAAATAGAAGCAATGAAAGCAAAAGAATGGGATAGGTTGGATAAGAAAACACCTAGGTTGATATGAATGTCACTTTTATGGAATATTGCATTCAACATCGAGGAAGTGAAAACTATATCGGGACTCATGAATCCCCTTGTTGGAATATATGAGAATCCCATGGTGGTGAATAATGTATTATTACTAAATTGATTGTTCAGTGGGAGAATATTATAAGGTAGGTTTGATACTAATCATATGAACAACTTCAATGTTATTATAATCCATTTGGAGTTAGTAAAAGTGATATTTGGAGACCTGGTTTGGGTACTGATTTTACTCTCATCACTCTTGGAATGATGTGATGCGACGGTGAATTCTGTAAGTAATTATATCAAAAAAATTATTTGTTGTTAACAAACATTAAAGGCCTGGTCTTTAAGAATAGATTCATTAGAAGGATATTTTGGAATCTTCCAAAAAATCATATAGTTTATAAGGGAGGGGATGTGTCATTTCTTGGAAAATTCCCTAGAAAGGGAAAGGTAAAAGGATCTGGAGTAGGAGTATCCTGGTGGATAGTGCTCCCCTATGTTGGAATTGTGGGAGGAAAGGACACCTGAAGAAATATTATAGTGAATAGAGGGATAAATCCTAAAGATATACCTCTAAAAGTGGGTTTGTGAACCCTATTTTTGAATAAAGGGTTAAATTTATCCTTAGTGTTGCTATCTCACTTGATTAATGGGTTATTAACTCTAGAGCTTTGTTCTATTCAACTTACAAGAAAGGAAGTATAAAGAATTATATTTTCAGAGGGTTAGGTAGAGTATATCTAGAATATGATCAAGCACCCAAGATTGTTAATATTAGAGACATTTCTATTCAAACAATAAATAGAATCTTTCTAAACTTTCAAGGCGTGCAACACTTCTCGAGGTTAAGGAAGAACTTAATTTTCATTTGAAAACATGATGATTTATTTTTTATACAAAATTCACATATGGCACATGGAAAATATCACATTAGTTCATGGATGTAGAAAAACGAGTGAGGTATTGGACTTTTTATCTCATGGTTTCATCATAAGGAGCAATACATGTTTAAGAGTCAACTTTCACAAAGTTGTGGAATGACCATCTTGATAACATTAGTGAGAATAGAATGAGGATATTAGTTTCTAAGGGATTATTGAAGTCCAAAAGCATGGATTATAGAACATATGAGGAATTTTTCCTAGGGAATCAATGGGATGTATTCTTATAAATGGAAGGGAAAGTACCAAAACACTATAATATGGAGTTGATTCACAAAGAAGTTTGGGAGATGGCTCTAGTTTACTCTCATGGAGGATCACTCTACTATGTAATATCTATTTATAATGACACACATAAAGTGGGGGTGTAATTCATCAAGTAAAAATCTGAGGTGTTTATAATTTTCATCTAGTAGAGGATCATGATGGAAAAAATTAATGGACAGAATTAAAATTCCAACAGTCGTACAATGGTGGTTAGTATAGAAGTAGATAATTCCATAGGATCTAATAGCTAAAGGGGATTTGTTTCTAGAAGATCATTTCAAGGACTCCAGAACAAAATGGGATGGCAGAGAGGATAAATCAGACAATTTTGGAGAAGGATAAGAGTATGAGGACTCACACAATATTCTATATCTATTTTGGTAATAGGTGGTGAATTGTTCAATTTACCTAGTCAACCAAATCCATTCATCTACACTTAGATAGAAACTTCCAAATATATGTTATTTTAGAATGATTAAACCGCCTAAAGATCTTTATTACACTAGATTATATCCATGTTGATGCCAAGGAGTGATAAAATTTGGATGATAAGTCTCAATCATGTTACATTATTGGGTATGGAGACAAAGAATTTGGGTTTTGACTCTGGGATAACTACTCTAAAAAAGTAATCATAAGTTGAAATTTGATATTCAGTGATGAGATATTGTGGAAGGATAAGAACAAGAGGAAAATGGATGGGATCAAAGTATCATTATAAGGTGAGGTTTGACTGGATGGATGTCCAAACATTATGGATGTTATTGGTAATCTAGTGAGCATGATAGTACTACAAACACTAGACCATCTGAAGAATGTTCCAGAATGGTGTCAAATTCTAGTGGTTTGTTTAGGCCTAAAGTACCAGATATTTCAATAAATATGGAATCCTAACAAACAAAAATCAAAACTTCAGAAGATTCAGTACCAGAAGAAGCTCAACTGTAGGAACAACTCTATAGATCTATTAGGGTAAGGTGACAGGTGCAAAGGTATGGTAGTGATTTGAATTATCTATTTCTAATGGATGGTGGATAGTTCAAGATCTTGGAATAGGTAAGTAGTTTTAAAGGATTTTTATTGTGGTAGTTATAACTAAGTAATGAAATTGATTCCTTCCATGTGTTCAAAACATGGGAACTGACAGAGAGACCTAGTGAGAAGAGAGTTCTTCAAAATAAAATGGTGTATCAACTAAAGGAAGAGGTGGATGGTAGAATGTGGTACAAGGTTAGGCTAGTCATAAAGGGGTTTCAATAAATGGAAAGTGTGTATTTTTTAGAGATCTTTTCATTGGTTGTTAAACATATAACTATTTGGGTAGGGTTTAGTATGGTTTCAATGGAAGGAATTCATATAGAGTAGTTGGATGTGAATAAAAAATTCCTTTATTGGGACTTAGATAAATAAATTTACAGAGTATATGTATAATCTCATGGATCATTAGAACTAGGAACTTGTGTGTTAACTTAAATGTATCCTTTATAGTTTGAATCAGGTGTTTAGGAATTGGAATTAAAATTTCAATGACTTTATAAAGGAGTAAAAGTTCATCCAGATCATTTTTTATAATTTTTGTTACTAAAATATGTTCAATGATGGTATTTTCATCATTATTATTCTCTATATGGATAATATGATGATTACCATTTTGGTAAAGGAAAGAATTAATGAAATAAAGTTTGAATTGTATGAAATCTTCAAGATGAAGTATCTCAGTTTGGTGAAAAGGAATTAGGGGATGGAGTTAGTAAGAGACATGAGTTAATAATATTTTTCACCTAATCTAATCAAGTTACATCCTGTAGGTTTTGGATCAATTTGGTATGGGTGAGGTGAAATTGGTGATCATTCCCCTGAATATAAATTTCAATCTAAGATAAGTCACCAGAACAAAATATGAGGTCGCGTAAATGGGGAAGATTCTGTATACATTAGTGCTTGGAAGCCTCGTGTATGTCATGTTTTATACTCATATAGATATTACACGAGTAATGGGAGTTGTCAGTATGTTTATGTCAAACCCTGGAAGATATAACTAGGAGTCTATAAAGTAGATTCTTCATTACTTAAAGGCTTTTTTATGAGCATGGAAAATTTCTTCATAACAGACAAGTCACCGCAAGGGTTCATTGACTCTAACTTTATTAGGGATGGAGACACTCAGAAAATAAAAACTGGTTATGTGTTCACTTTTATCAAAATGGTAGTTAGTTGGTTATAGAAACTTCAACCGGTAGTTTCACTATCAACAATGAAAGCAAGTTATGTCACATTGATGAAATTAGGGAAGGATTTAATTTAGATGAAGGGTAATTTGGAGGATCTCAGACAGAGGCACGATGATTGGATCCTTGTTTTTTATTCATAAAATGTGGTTCACTTAGCCAAAAATATGATATTTCATTCAAGGATGAAGCACATTTAGTTGAATTATCACTTTATCTAAAAGTTGTAGGAGGATGGAAGGATGGATCTCCAAAAGATATATGGGAATCGTAACCTAGTGTACATATTGAAAAAGGATGTAGTATGAGAATTTTTGAGGTAGTGTTGCACATTAATAAGGATTGGATGATGGGAATTCATGGTGTGGGGACCATGTTAGCTATAATAGAAATTATAAGGAAGGAGATATATTGAGGACTTCGTGTTGAAGCTTGTAAAATAATTCTCAAGTGGGAGATCATTATACTTGGCTGTGAAAATCATCTTCCAACCAAAGAAATTATTATATAAAATAGAAAAACTCTAGGAGACTAATATCTAATGATTGTATGAAAATTATGTAGAGGTGGTGACCAGGGTCCAGAATTCCTAGACAATAGGCATTTGTATGTTGTAGACCAGACAACACTAATCAAATGATATAGCATGGCGATGTCATCTAATGGTTTGATCAGATGATACAAGCTAATAACACAGTTAGAGGTGTATTGGGAGTTACCTATTAGTGAATAAATACATGAAATGATTAAAGGTAATAATCATAAAATTTATCTCATGATAACATCAGTAGATAGCATTGTTGACCAGGTGAAGGAGTTGAGCCGGTGGAAGGCCTTGATTAAACATAGGGCTTGTCTGTGAAGATTGGGAAAGGTTTAATTCATCCTATAAATATTGGTAGTTGAATACTACTATACACATTTTATGGATCCTAATATTTAATATTGGTATGGATCATTTTATATAGATATTGAACATTGTAATCATCCTTCAATTCCTTAAATAAAGAGAGTTGCAGTGTCTAAATTGTATTTAAAGGGGGTTCAACTAGGAGATAAGGCTCAAAATATCTCCAATGCTTGTTTAAATGTGATTGGTTGAGTTTAGTTCAATACTACCACATCTTATCTAAAACTTTTGGTTGCTTTAGTTCCACTTGACTATGAATAAGACCATATATTAATTTAAAACTTTTAATAATTACAAGATTGTCACTCCCCTCACTTATAAAAGGGAATCACTTATTATATTGTATTAACTCCTATTGAATCACTTATCTAGAAAATTAATTACCCAAATACCTCCCTGAATTCTTTCCTTTAATCCTTGAGCTCATGTTCTTACCCTAATACCATCCTAATAAGGCTTGAGGTGTAATCCAAAGGAGGTCTTTCAAAGAAGAGGTGATCATCTTATCATACTCTTCCAAAGTTTATTTATTCTTATAATTCCTATAAATATATTATGTCTCCATACTAAAATAATTAATTTTTTGTTATAAATATATTGAGATTTTATTATTTTTATGGGATAACTATTTTCCACCTCATTTCCATCAAATGATAAATGATAGTACTGCTCGTGTGTATGTGTGGACTACCGCCTTCACGTAGTGATATGATTCATTTTCCATCATCATCCTTCATGGTTGGTTATTATGATAGATTTAATGTTTATATATTATATTTATAAAATATTTATTATTATATGTTATAATATATTATATATCTTTCTCTTTCCCATTCGTTGGGAAACGATAATGCTGCTTGTATGCAAGTATAGACTACCACCTCCTCGAAGCGATGTGATTCAGTTTTCATTTATAATTTAAATAAATCATAATAAAGATAGATTTAATTAATATATATTATATTTATGATATAATAATTATTATATAAATTTTAATTGTTATTTGCCTTTATTTTGTTTCACCCATCAAAAATTGGAAACATCATTTGTGTGTAAGTACAGACTATCGTGATGTAATTCATTTTTCATCACCGCTTTATATGAATGGTTATACAATTTTATATAATGAATAAATATGATACCAATTTCATGATTAAAATTTTTTAGATGATGGTACCATTATCAATGTTCAAGGACCATAAATTATGAACTGAATCATGCGTGAAAAATAAAACAGTTATCACTCAGAACGGTAATTTTAATAAAGAATTGTTAATGAACAGGTGATAAGATGTTATCAGTAAACCATGTATGGTATTATAAGAATAAATATGGTACTATTATAAGATTATAATAAATTTAAATCTATTATACAGTAGGTTAAAGGACTTGTTAAGCAAGTCAGACTTGAGGTAAGAGGTTTCTTTACTCAATTTCTTTTCATTGGGAAATATCACCTCTTCATTTACTATGTTATTCCAAGATTATATGTGTAATGACCTTAGATTATTTTATGTTTTATTTATAATTGTTTTATATAGATTTAAATTTTTTACACATAATCAATTCATTTATAAGTTATCACTTCAATGTTATGATCTTTGTAAGGGTTTCTTGTCTCACTTTTATTTCTGTGAGACATTTGCTATATTCAACACTTGTTTCTCTTGTGTTGTCTATATATAGATCATGAATGTATTTTATATTTATTTTGATGGAAATTATGGGAATTTAGAAATCCATATAATTTTCTATCTTTTATGATATTTTTATCCAGAGATTACTAAAGTTGTTAGGGGTTTATATTAAAAAATCCCCCCTTTTATTTAAAACCAAAAAATTTCGAAAAAAAATTGATAAATAGTTCATTCAAAAATTCTATCCATTAGATATTTCTCTCTCAAATTTTATATAGAAAATAAACTCCTATTAATTTAAATAATGATAAACCTATAGTAAAAAAGGCATGCTTAGACTAAAATATAAATCTAAAATTAAAAAAACTCATTCTAAATATTTAAAACAGATTCAAAAAATGTAATTTTAGTATGATTTGGAATATTTAAAAGATTATAATATCATATTGTAGTATAATTTCATGAAAACATATTTAAATAACATATAAACCCATAGATATGTACATTATAAAAAATTGGTACCATCTAAAATATAAAATAAGCAACAAGAAATAAACCTCCCTTTTAATTAATACTTTAAATAACCAAACAAGTTTGTATATATTTGAAATTATAAATTTATAATGTATAGATAACTCCTACTGTATAAGACTTTAAAATCTACAAAGAGCTGTGAAAAAATATTAAGATATTTAAAAAATGTAAAATGATATGTAATGAATTAAATAATAACTGACTATCAAAGAATATGCCAATAAAAAATATGATAAAATGGATTTCTAATTCTCACTGGCCAATTATAACAGATTCATTAAATAATCCATGAAATAAATTATAAATAATGATAAATATTCTATGATACCTCAAATATAATATAATTAAATCATATTTCCTGTATACCAAGTTTAAACTTAATTTCTTCAAACTCGGTTACATCCAATAGTTCAGTGTAAATGATTTTTAATTGGTCATTAGTAGATGTGTATTCCAAAAAAATATCTCCACTTTGTACATGATACCTAATAAAATGATATCTAAATTCAATATGATTAGTTCTAGAGTGGTATAAATGGTTCTTATAAATATAAATAGTGAATAAATTATCATATAAAATAGGTATATTTTCATAAAACATATCAAAATCAATTAACTATTTAATACATAAAATTTTAACATAAGAGCTAGCAACATCAACATTTTCTACATAACCTATAGTTAAGGCAATAAAAAGTGGTTTCTTTGAACTGAAAGATACTAGATATTTACCTAAAAAGTGATACATGCCACTAAAACTTTTTCTATAAATTTTTCAACCTCCAGAATTAGAATCAAAATATATGTTTAAATAGAGTCAATTATTCTAGGATAAAATAAACCAAGATTTATATAAACTTTAACATATTTAATAATCCATTTGATGTATTTTAAGTCACTCTCTTTAGGGTTATCTTGAAATCTAGAACATAAGTATACACTAAATATCAAATATAGTTAATAAATAGATAAATAAAGTAAAATACAAATCATTCCTCTAAAAATTTTAATATCTACTAATTTTCTAGCTTTATCATAATCCAGTTTACAAGAAGTGCTCATAGGGTCATTGGAACTTTTACAACAGTCAATACCAAATATTTTAACTAATTATTTATCATATTCATATTTATTAATAAAAACTTCATCATCTCTTGGAAAAAATTGAAGTCCTAGAAAAATTTTAAATTCTCCCATAAGACTCATATCAAATTCAAAATTCAATAAAACTGAAAATTATTTACAAAGAAATTCATTTTAAGATTCAAAGGTGATATCATCAACATAAATTTGAACAACTGAAATATATTTATAGTTCTTAATAAATAAATTAGGATCTGATTTTGATTTTAAAAAACTAATTTTCAAAAGAAATTGAGACAATCTTTCATACCATGCTTTAGGGGCCTATTTAAGTCCATAAAGATACTTAAAAGTTTTAAAACATGTTTAGATTTATTTTTATGTTCAAATCCTAATGGTTGTTCTATATAAACTTCTTTAAGATTTAAACTATTTAAAAAAATGTGTTTTGCATCCATTTGATAAATTTTAAATCCATGAAGAGAATAATGACCTAATAAAATTCTAATAGATTTTAATCTAGAAATAGGTAAAAAGGTTTCATCATAATCAGTACCTTCATCTTGAAAATAATATTGATTTTCTAACATGAATTTATTTCATATAATTTTTTCAAATTTATCAATTTTATTTCTAAATTTCTATTTAATATCAATAACTTTTTGATCTTTATATAGTCTGACCAAAGTCCAAACATTATTTTCTATAAAACTGAATTAATTATTTTTCCATGACTAATATCCAATTATAATAATTCAAAGGTTCAAAAATATCTTTTGGAACAAAATCATAAATAAAATCATTGTGAGAATAAAATTTTCTTAATGAATTTCTAGTTTGAATTTTAGACTCAACATCACCAATAACTCTATCAAGGGAATAATATTTATGTGTTTTCCAAGATATTTCATGAGGATGATTCTCCCCATTAATAGGTTCATTCAATTCTATATTTTCATCTTCTCTAAAATTAAAATCTCTAAAATCTTCTTCAATATCTTCTAAATCATTATTATTATTTTTTTAAGTATTTCTATCAAAATTAAGATGAATAAATTTTTCAACAACCATGGTTATTTTGTTATACTCTATAAGATTTACTTTTTTAAACAAGTTGAGGGTCAAGCCTCCTTTATTAAACAAAAAAATGGAACCTATTTTAAGTATGGGAAAATTAGGAACCCATTATATGGTTTGTGGGCCCAGAGGCACAAATACCTAAAAGAAACATGGCCCGAAGGCTTTAACATGGTTCAGTGAACCTAAAGACCCAAATGTCCAATAGGAAGAAAACATCATACCAAACACCAGTGAGTAACTCTAAAAAAATTCCTTCATTAGATTTGATATCAAATTGATCTAAAAACTATTTAGTACTATGGATAAAAACTTTACAATGAACAACTCTAAAATATCCAAATTTAGGTTTTTTTTATCTTTAATAGTTCGAAAGGGGTTCTCTTTAAAAAGAGTTTATAAAATAATTCTACTGGAATCATAAAAATTTGTATTCATAGCTTATGTTCCAAAAAAATAAATGTTTTGAATTCATTTTACATAATTCTATTCATTTCATTAGTAGTTATATTTTTTCTATCAACTACATCATTCATTGGGTTGTTCTAGAAGCTATAAAGTTATGAAAATAATTATTTTCTTCACAAAACTTTTTAAATTTTAGATTTATAAATTCTTCTCCTCTATCACTTCTAATAGATAAAATTAAATAACCATTTTTATTTTGAAATAGTTTACAAAAAACAGTAAACTTTGATATAGATTCTGATTTATGTGTGAGTAAACAATCCCATTTCAATCTACTAAAATCATCAATAATAACAAAAACACATCTTACCACTAAGACTAGCAGTTTGAATCGGGTCAAACAAATCTAAATCACCCAATTATAAATGTTTTACGAAATAGATATCTTTGAGAGATATAAAACTTTCTATATACTACTTTACCTTCATGAAGGAATCAAAAATGTGATTTTTGTCCAGTTTTAAATTGGGTAGCTATAAAACTTGACTTTATATGGACAGCGTGTGAAACAGTCTAAAATTAGCATGTTTAAGCCTCATATTTTATAAAATGTTTTTGAATATATAGCATTTAAACCCTTAAAATTATAATTTAGTAGTTTGGAAAAATTAATAGAATACTTGTTTTCTTTTCAATTAGCATAAAACATAACATATTCATCTTTAAAAACAACACACTAGTAATTTTGAAACTTAAAAAATATCCCGTCATCACATAACTATAAAATACTAATCAAATTTTGTTTTAAAAAATCAACATATAAAACTTTATAAATAATAAAAAAATTAGAAATTCCTACTTTACCAAAACCTTTAACCTTGCCTTTTGAGTTATGTCCAAAAGTCACATTTCCTCCATCACATCTATTGAATGATAAAAAACTTGATGTGTCTCTTATATTCTTAGATAATCCACTATTTATATACCAAGTCTCCTTTTGGTGACTTCCAAAGCATATTTCCTACAAAATCAGATTTAATATAGTTTTGGTACCCATGCTACTTTGGGTCAAATAGGGTTATAAAATGAAAACAAATTTCAAACATGTATTCACCTATAATATTAAAGATAAATATTTAGAAATTAAAGTTTTTTGTGTCCCAAAGATTTTGAAAATTGTAGAAAACATTCACTTTCATAATGACCTTTCATACTATACCTAAAACATATAACGGGTGATGCACTTCCTTTATAACTTTTAAAAAAGAATGTTTTGTATATTTGGGTAATTTTTTATCATATCCAACTACATTATTATTTATACTTATTTTATTCATACTCAAAAATTTATCATAGATTTATCTACCATGAACAAATGTTAATATATTTTGATTTAAACTTTTAATTTCTTTTTTGAGATTTTCATTCTCTTCTAGAAAAACTTTTAATTTTCTTTCTTATTCTTTATTATTTTTAGAAAGATATTCTTTAAATTTTTTCATTTTATTTTTGAATAATATCTAAATATGTACATACTTTATCATTAGTGATATAAATAGTATTACTTAAATTGATTAATCTTGTTTTCCTCAACATATTTTTTATTCTTATCATTGAGTTCTTTATAAAACTTAGAAATTTTGATAATATCATTTTTTTAATCTTTCAATCTCTCTATATAACTCATAAATGGTAATTTTTTCAGAATCAGATTCATGAGAATTATAATTATAATCACTAAGTTGATTTAATAACACTATGAGACACAATTTGGATTATTATTCTTCTTTTCCAGATTCATCATTAGAATTTAGATCCTCTATAAAACTCCAACCACCTAGTAAATCTATTTTCTCTTTCTTATTCAGTCTCTTTTTCTTTCTTTCATTATTTAATTTTTAACATTCGAGCTTGATATGTCCTTTTCTTCTACATTAATAATAGATTATATCAGGATAATCATTAGAAACAATATTACCTTTCTTGTTTCCTTTGTAATAATATCTAGGATAATCCTTTCTAGTTCTTCAAGAGAATATTTTCTTTATTTTGTACATTCCTTTTTCTACTTGGGAAAATTCATCTCTTTCACTTCCTTATAACTTTGAATTAGAAGAGTAAGAAGTAACATTCATTTTTTATTTAAAAGAAATGACTTTTATTTTTATAATATATTCATAATAAATATTTTTAAGTTATAATTCATATTAAAATAATGAACCAATGAGTTCATCAAGTGTATGTGCCTTAAAATTCTTAATTTTATCTATAGTAACATTTTTAGCATGTTATTTCTTTGGTAAATATCTACATAATATTTCAATAAGGATAGTATTATTCAAGGTTTATCATAAATTAATAATTCCATTTACAATACCATTAAATTGATAAAATATTTGATTTATAGATTCTTCTTTACTCATTTTAAAATTTTGATATCCAACTCTCAATATTATGAGTTTAGACCATTTCAGTTTATTAATTCCATAATGTTTGACTTGTAAAATTCTCCAGATATCATGAGAATTTTTTTCATAAAAATATGTGACTAGACACATTTATACTAATTTCACAATATAAAATATTCATTAACTTACATTTTAATACATATATAACAACATCATTACTGGATAAGGAATATGGATCGATTTTGGGTAATTTGTATGGTTTTACCATGATGTTTCAGTGATCAATGGTTAGATTTTTAAGGTAAGCTTCCTTTTGGGCATGTTAGTATGCATAGTCGGTACCATTGAATAATGGATATCTCTAAGGAATCCAACCATCATTAGAATTTTAACCTTTCATCTCAAATGATCTTTTCCCTTAGATGGTTCAGTCTAGGCCAAAGGTTAGTAATGGTAATATATTTATATACCGGAGTAGTGAATCACAACACATAAAAAGGGACATGCTCTGATACTAATTTTTTTACCTGATAGAGAGATAGTTGAATAGTCTATAGGGGGTGAATTGACCAGTTTATAAAATTTTGAAAAGATTGTATTATAGATAAAAGCAATTTAAGTGGGAAAAAATAAAACATGAACACATGGGATTTTATAGTAGTTTGAATCAAATTGATCATATGTTTACTCTTCACTTATCTATATCCCTAAGAGAAATGACATGCACTAATAAACTGAACTTTGTGGTAGAGTCACAAACCAATTATAAGTTGGCTTTTTTAGTAGTCATAACCAACACAACACTTGACTTTTAAAGGGGAGTCACAACTGACTTTTTCAACCTGGAGTCACAACCCAAAGACCTAACTTTTAACCATAGAATCTCAACCCAAATAGTAATACATTTTTCAACTTATAGTTACAATCCAACATGCCTTTTAATGGGTTATATAACCTAACATTCCTACTTTTGATTGCAAAATCATAAACCAACTCTAACACACAGATAAAAGATAAGAAATTATATCACCGTAGAATAAGATTTAAAATGTTAAAAATTTCTCAAGTTGAAGCAGATTGGGTCCATTTAAGAGTAGTATAGTACAACATGTTTAAGTCCAGTTAATAAAATTGTGGCATCAGTGACCACGGAAGTGTACAACATCACATCATGTAGCGCACACCACATTGTTTTTCTACTCTTCACAACTCGTATATGTATCACCACATGCACCGGTTCAATCAAAAACTATTTATAGAGGTTTTTATAAATATAATAACTTTAAAAATAATAGTCATTATAGTTTTTCTTTTCCAAATAATCAGTCATGTAAGTAATTTGAAAATAATAAACTAATTCAGTGTTGTTCAAAAATTCATTAAAAATTGTCATAATCATATAATGATTTCTATGTAGGTGCTCCACAATTTAATCTCTATTTAATGTGTGTGAAATACTCCTTTAATTACCATTATTATTGTTTATGTATAGTGTTTATGAGTAATTCCTCCTGGCATATGATTCATTGTTATGTAGGTGTCAATGTATGAGTCATTCTAGCAACGCATGGGTCTTTTTATCACGCATACTAGTCATTAAAACAATGTATAAGTTATTTTTGGTTCTGTGTATGATTCATTTGACCTATGTACAAGTCATTTTGACTATGTATGAGTCATTTTGGTTCTGCATATGCATCATTACCTTTTCATATGTGTCAACCTAGTGTGTGTGTGTGTGTGTGTGTGTGACATTAACTTCTATGTATGTGTCATTTAATAGTTTTAAAAAATATTGAAAACCAGAAACATAAAACTATTTTTACAAAATCAAAATAATAATAATAATAATAATAATAATAATAATAATAACATTTAATAAACCAATTAAACATAATTTTTCTTCTAAAAGTAGTGAAAGCTTCAATAAAATAAATTATTTTTTTACATACCTCATGTTAGAGGGAATAATAAAACAATGATTTTGTAATTATCAAAACATAAACAAATATAGTGGCATGAAACCACTTCAAAATTATGTTGACTGGTGCCAAATAAAAAGAGATGAAAGAAGAATAATGGGATGGAATGGATAAGAAAACACTTGGGTTGATGTGAACATCACTTTCATGGAATTTGGTGTTCAACATCCAAGAAGTGAAAACTATATTGGGACTCATGAAGACCCTTTCTAGCTTGTATTAGAAGCCCACAATAATGAATAAGGTATTCTTATTAAAGAGATTGTTCAACATGATAATGTAGAAAAATATTTCTACTACCGATCATATGAACAACTTTGATATTATTATAAGTCAATTGGAGTCTGTAAAGGTGAGATTTAGAGACATGGTTTTGGCACTAATTTTACTCTCATCGCTCTCGGAATCATGGGATGCGATGTTGTAAGTAATTATAGTAAAAAAATTTATTTTTAGTTCACATATCTTTGAGTCCTGATCTTGAAAGAATAAATTCATTGGAAGGATATTTGGTCATATTCCAAAAAATTATATAGTACGGAAGGAAGGGGATGTGTCATCACTCAAAAAATTCCCCAAAAAGGGAAAGGTCAAAGGATCCATAGAAGGAGTATCCAAGTGGATGGTGCTCCCCTGTGTTGGAATTATGAAAGGAAAGGCCACCTAAAGAAATATTATAGTGAACAGAGGGACAACTCCTAAAGATATACCTTTGAAAGTGGGCCTATTAAACCTGTGTTGAAAGAAAGGTTTGGATTTCTCCTTAGTGTTTCTAGCTCAATTGATTCATTAGTGATTGAATTTAGAGATTCGTTCCATTAAGTATTTGATAAAGGAAGTATGGAGAATTGTATTTTTCAGAAGATTAGTCAAAGTACATCTGGAAGATGATCGAGAACCCAAGATTTTTAGTATTGGAGATATTTCTGTCTGAACAAGGAATGGAATATTATTGAACTTTCAAGGCATACGAAAAATCCCAGGGTTAAGGAAGAACTTAATTTCAATTAGGTAGCATGATGATTCATTTTTTTACAACATTCATAGATGGTTCATGGAAAATATCATGTCAATATTTGGTTGTAGAACGAGGAGTGAGGGATGGGACTTTGTATCATATGCGTTCATCAGAAGGAGCAATGCATGTCAGAGAGTCAACTTCCATGAAGTTTTGGCATAACCATCCTGATCACCTTAGTAAGAAGAGGATGAAGATATTAGTTTCTAAGTTATTGTTGAAGGTTGGAAGCATAGAGTACAGAAGATGTGAGGAATACATCCTAGGGAAGTAGTGTAAGGTTTTCTTCTAAATGGAAGGGAATTTTCCAAAACATTAAAAGTTGCAGTTAGTTCACAGAGACATTTGAGGGTCGTCTCTAATGTACTCACATGGAAGATCACTCTACTATGTAATCTTCATCGATGATTCCACACGTAAATTTTGGGTTTACTTGCTCAAGAACAAATATAAGGTGTTGGAATTTTCATATAGTCGAGGGTCATGGTGGCAAAAAAATATTGGAAGGAAAGTAAAATGCCTACATTTTGACAATGGTGGTGAGTACAGAAGTGGAGATTTCTAGGATTTTTGCTTATATAAGGGGATTCATTTCGATAAGGCCATGTCAAGGACTCTAAAACATAATGGAGTCACAGAGAGGGTGAATTAGACAATGGTGGATAAGTATAAGAGCATAAGGATTCATGTGGGATCACCCATGTGTTTTGGGAATATGTGTTGAATTGTGTAGCTTACCTAGTTAACTAGAGACCTTCATCTCTACTTGGATAGAAACTTCTGAATATTTGTTAGTCTGGAAAGAAGGTAGATTTCAACCACCTCAAAATATTCAATGCACTCCCCTATATCAATGTTGATTATAAGGAGTGAGAAAATTTATAGGCTAAGTCTAGAGCATGTTACTTTGTTAGGTATGGAGGCAAAAAATTTGGGTTTTGACTCTGGGAAAACTAATCTCATAAAGTCATCAAAAGTTGAAATGTGGTCTTCGATGAAGAGATTCTATGGAAGGATCGAAACCAAGATGAAAATTCTAATTTGATCAAAGTATCATCAGAAACTGAGGTTCGACTAGATGGGTGTTAAGACATTACGGATGTTCTGGGGAATCTAGTGAGCATGACAGTACTATAAACACCAGACTATCCAGAGGATGTTTTGGAAGGGAGTCAGATTCTGGTGCTATTTTTGAGGCCTAAAGTACTAGAGAGTTCAAGAACTATGGAAGCTCAATAACCATAAATTACAACTCAGGAAGATTCAGTACCAGAAGGAACTTAACAGTGGGAACGACTCTGAAGATCTACTAGGGTAAGGTTCCAAGTGCGAAGTTATGGTAGTGATTTTCACTATTTACTACTAACAGGTGATGGAGATCCTAAGATATTAGGAGAGGCAAGGAGTTTGAATGCTTGGAATAATGGGAGTTAGCTATGTGGGATGAAATCAATTCCTTCCATGTGTTCAAAATATGGGAGTTGGTGGAGATACCTATTGAGAAGAGAGTTTTTCAAAACAAATGGGTGTATCAGCTAAAGGAATAGGTGGATAGTAGATGGAGATATAAGGTCAGGCCAGTAATAAAGGGCTTCAATAAATGGAAGGTGTAGATTTTTTAAATATCTTCTCACCGATGGTTAAACATATGAATTTATGGGTAGTGTTTAGTGTGGTTGTAATGGAAAGACCTCATCTAGAGTAGTTGGATGTGAAGACAGCATTCCTTCATGGGGACTTAGATGAAGAAATTTACAGAGTATTAGGCTAATTTGGTGGATCACCGGAACCAGGAACTTGTGTGCCAACTCAAATTTAGCCTTTACAGTTTGAAGCAGGCACTAAGGAATTGTAATTGAAGGTTCGATGACTTCATAAAGGATCGAAAGCTCATTCAAATCAATATTGATCATTGTTGTTACTAGAAGGTGTTCGATGATGGGAGTTTCATCATCCTTCTTCTCAATGTGGATGATATGTTGATTACCGGTCTGGTAAAGGGAAGAATCAATGAACTGGAAGTTGAATTGTATGGAAGCTTCGAGATGATGGATCTGGGTTCGGCGAAAAGGATTTTGGAGATGAGAATAGTGAGAGAGTTAAATTCTATTATTTTTCACTTGAGCCAGTCATATTATGTCTAAAAGGTAGTGGAGCACTTTGTCTTGGCAGGGATAGAGACACTCAGAAAACCATAACCGGTTATGTGTTCACTTTTAGCGAAACGATAGTTAGCAGATTATAGAAACTTCAATAGGCAGTTTCACTCTCAACAACAAAAGTGGAGTACGTCGCAATGATGAAAGCATGGAAGAAGTTAATTTGGATGAAGGGGCTGTTAGAGAATCTGAGACAAAGGTAAGATGATGGGATTCTCTTTTTTGATTCATAAAATGTGAATCGCTTAGCCAAAAATCTGATATTCCATTCAAGGAAAAAGAAATTCAACTGATGTATCACTTTATCTGAAAGTTGTTGTATTTAAATTGTATATTCATATATATCTTTATTTAAACCATTGTAAAAATGTCGTGTTTTTTAATTTTAAAAACCTTTTTTTAATACGTTATAAACTTTTTTTAAGCAGCAACAACAACAATAAAACAAGCTTTAAACTCAATTAAATGGAGTTGAGTACATGAATCAAACGTCACCAATTAGCTCTATTGAATATCATTGAAACCATTTAAAACAATATCATTTTGAATGATTTGTTTAAGGATCTTTTTAGGTCTACAACTACCTCTTCTAAAAAGTGAATTAGTCATTAAAATTTACCTTATCAATGGGTGCATGTTTAGGTCTTCTTGTAACATGTCCAAACCATCTTAATCTAATTTCAGTCATCTTCTCGTCAATCGGAACCACTCCAATTTTCTCTCAAGTGCATTCATTTCTAATTATATCCATCTTAAAGTGTCTACATGCTCATCTTAACATTTTTATTTCTATTACCCTTATTTTTTGTTCAAGATGTCCCATCAAAGACGTTACCATAGAGAATAAATGGTCTAATAACAGTCCTATAAAATTCACCCTTCAATTTCAAAGGAAATTTACAATCACAAAGCATCCCAAAAGCATTTCTTCATTTTATCCATCCAGTTAGGATCATATGAGAGACATATGCATTAATATCTTCATTAGATTGCAGAAATGAACCTAAATATCAAAAACGGTCAACTTTCAAAATAATGCGGTCTTCCAGTCACACATTCATAACATTACTAGACAATCCTTTGCTAAAACGACACTCCATGTATTCCGTTTTATCCTTATTAAGACGGAAACCTTTTGATTCTAAAGTCGGTCTCCAAAGGTCTAACTTTAAATTGATGGTTTCTTTAGATTCTGCAATGAAAACTACATCATCCGCAAAAAGCATGCAATTAGGTATCTCATTTTGGATATGCTTTGTAAGTTCATCTAAGAGCAAAACAAAAAGGTATGAGCTTAAAACCAAACTTTGATGCAACTCTATCAAGATAGAGAAGTATGTAGTGTCGCTTACTAGAAAATTAACTTGAGTCAATCCTCTGTTAACATTCTTCCAAAGTTTCATGGTACGACTCATAAACTTAATGTCTTCATAATTCTCACAATTTAACATCTCTTTTAATTTTAGACACATGTACTACAGAACTCTTCATACATTTTCTTGGATTTCATAATCTCATTAAACTTGGTGATCCAATTAATACTCACGACTTTAAATATTTCAACACTTCAATGCAAATGTTATCTAACCCGACTGATTTATCATTTTTCATCCTCATTTTAGTCATTTTAAGCTTGGGAGAACTTTTCAATAAGACCTACAAAAATGATAATCATTATTTATTTACAGGTTAGGGGTCCATAATCCAAAGACTAAGCCATGGCATCATCTTCTTTTCCTCATTATACACCTGACCGAGTCCAGAATGCGATAGAAGTCAAAGAACAGGGACGACTCCTTCCCCTCCAACCCGTCCCGGCTCACCCGGTTGCTGCCCGCCAGATTGTTGCAAGGGCTGCCCCCGATCACCAGATCGAACCCACCGTGCGCGTTTATCATCTCCTCCAGCCGCTCCCCGTTCAGCTGCTCCACGTCCGCGATGTCGATCAGCCTCCCCTTCTGCATCGTCTGCTCCCACCAGCACCGCTGGATGCTGCGGTTCGTCTCCGAGATCTCCACCGACACCACCAGATTCAGTGGGATGCCGAGGCGATGAAGCGCCATCTCCGCTCCCCCGATGCCGGAGAAGAGGGACAGCACGTTCATGCCTCCCAGAAACTTCTTCTTCAGCACTGATAAATGGTACGCTACCGTATCCACCTGAAATTCATTAGGCATCGGATCGCTGCTGTGTCAGTGCAATCAAAGCATCATAATCAGTAAGTCAAAACTAAATTAAACGTTGAATGTGTATGCCTAATCCAGAACCGATCAAAAATGGCGGACACTGGACCTTGTATCAGTGGAATCAAAGTATCATTATCAGCAAGTCAAAACTAGATCAGATTTTCAGTCCCGATCAATAATCATATGGATCTAACCTCCGACACGATTTTCTTCTAGAATTCAAGGGTTCCTTTGACAACACTTCAGCACTTCGGTGCAAGTGTTTCCAGGTTATTTTTTAAAAATGCGATTTTATGCCACTTATTCAAGTGGTTTTTTTCTGAAATTTATTTAAAAATATATTTTTTTAGAAACGGAACAAACATCACTTGTGTTTTTCATAAACAGAACACCTATTTTTTTCAAATAAATAATAAGTGTTATAATCAATTCTCAATAAGTATAATCAAACAGACCCCGAGGAGTTTGCTGCTGAAAGAAAAAGAAAAAAATCTCACCTGGAAAGAGTTGCCCAGAGACTTGAACCTGTCAGTTCTACTGATTCCACCGCCCCTCGTGTGGTTCCTTGGGAACCCCAGGAGCATCTCCACCTCATCCGGCTCCAAAGGGGCCACCTTGTTCCTCCCGACCCACACCAGATTCCATTTTTTGCATTCATCCATCACATACTTCTGGACATCGACAGGTGGCATATCATCCCAATCTTCTAGTGCCTTCCGGACCCGTTCGGTCAGCTTGGCACTCCCAATGACAGTCTGAAGGCAATTCAGTTTCGTTCTCTGGTCCCATGCGGGCCACCATCTCTTCGTCAATGGCAGTGCTTCCTGAATGGTACCCGGAGGAAGTGGGAGCAGAGGGAACCGATCATTGATGGGAAGGTTATGAACATAACCTCTCTTCCTCGCCGCAGCACAAAAGTACTTGGAGTCCACAAATTCAGGTTCAATGTCACCCAAAAACCGAGAGATGGTTTGCCAGACGCCCTTAGGTGCAAGGGCTACGTTTTCGTAGTAGAAGTAAGGGGGGGCAATGGTTGATTCAGGGATCGTTCTTGAAACTACATGACATGGTTCTGTGGGAATTCCAAACCCGATCATCGGTTTTGGGAGACTAAGCACCTCACCTTCATCCACAAACCTTTTTGAATGCCCTCGCAGCTTTTTCTGCCTCCTCGACTCACAATCAAGCATTTTGCGCTTCTTATTGGATAAAGGATTTTCTACTGGCTGTAGGTGAAAAATCACAACAAAAATACATTACACTGAATGCAAGCTGTTAAAATCACTCTGCATCATTTTTTTTTTTAAAAAATCATCAGAACGTGTGAAAGGTTTTCAGCAGCACAGATCTTAGGATACATTTGAAATGAATGAGCACTGACATTTGAGAAGAAATGGGTGATTGAATAATTAGAAATCATGTTTAGCATGAGGCGGTGTCGATTCCATCATTCAAGGACCCTTGGTGGAATGCTTGTTCCTTGCTTGGAATATAAATTTTACAAACACAACAGTCCTTGATTTTTTATATTATTGACAAGAATACCCTTTAAACAATGAAAAGGTTATTTTAGATTTTCTCGCTATAATGTATTCACATTCCATCACACATTTTTCATGCATACCAAACAAACAATTGACTCACAAATCTCCCTCTCATTCCCTCTCCTATGCCTTTTCCGTTGTCATCATAAAGACATCTCTCGTACAAAACATAGCCTTAATTCATTTAAAAATTACAGAGAAGAACCTTCTCCTCAGGTGGTAGACATGCATCTGCTGCCCTGCAAATTTGAGCAGCAGTGATGAAATCGGTTAGCTCCACCACTGAGGCATCTGGGCCTGCAATAAAACCGAGGATGTTGTAAAAGGTTAAGCAGATGAGGAGGGGCTTAGAGACTTTGATGTGGATATCAGAGGGGGCAAATTTGTTTCAAGGAAACTCTGTATTCATTGGGCTTGGATTTCTTTAATCTTTTCTCTTTCTTATTTCCAATTCTTTTAATTAAAATCCATTGCACTTAATTAAGTCTACTAATATCCACTCTACTGTATTTCATAATTCTTGAACTCTATCATATTTCATATACAGGTTCTATTTATTCACTTTTCACTCATCTCAACTTTTTTTATTGCACGTGTAAATTGCTTTCAAGCAACTTAACTAAAGTTTACTTTTCATTTACAGATTACTTGATTAAATCTACTGATAAAGACCCTATTGTATTTTGTATGCAAATTGGTAAACTCTTCCTCTATTGATTTTTATTTTGATCCTTGAATATTTTACTGTCAACAAATCATACATAAATGAGACAAAAAATCATGTAGCAGTTGAGGGAAATTACCACTACCAGGTAGAAATCATGTTAATTCAATGCACCCAAGCACCACCTAAAACCAGCATGTAATGAAAAACTAATGTAAAATATAATTCGATAAAAAGGAAAGGAAAGGGAAGGGAAGGAGATGGGGGGGGGAGGCAAACAAGCAATGCTTTAGAATCGCTCAAGCACCCACGATTGACCACAGAAATTCCTATCCGACAGAAAAAATGAAAAAAAAAATCTTTATATCAACTCATGGTAAGTAGCCGTCAAGATTTTAAATGTAAACTGAAACTGGGAAAAAATAATTACGAAACAATCTGTCTAAACAATTGATGAATCGTTGAAATTTTTGTTTTGGCGGACTTCTTGAAGAAAAGGAAATAACATATTATAGATAGAACATAAAAGCTTATAGCATTTATCACTTATGATACATGTTTAGAAAAATTAAATTATGTTCCATTTTTTTTGGAAAAAAAAAATATTAAATTAAATTCTGAAGAAAAACATATATGCAAGTGAAAAAAATATATTTTTTTAATAAGCAATTTGAAAACACTAAGGTTGCATTTGACAACACTCAAAACACCTGCATCTAAATCTCTGGGAAAACGTTTTTTTTTTTCCAATAATCAATTTGGAAACATTTATCACAAATGAAATGCTTTAATAAGCATCATCAAACAAAACCTCGTTATAAATGATAAATACTGGAAACACTTTTGGAAGTGTTTCTAAGAGGCTAACATGGCGATCAAGACATACCACATCTCTTTAAGGCAATTGAAGCCTCTTCAATGGGGAATCCCATGTCTGCCAAGAACAACAATTTCTTATCTTCCTCTGAATGTGAGAGTGAGTTATCCTGCACCAAAATTCAGTAAATTGACAGCAATGTAGCTGATATAATGAAGCGGACAAAAGAGACTGCTGATTCCTTGAATACAATTTTCAACAAAATGAAGTAGCGTTTCTTCTCTTCAAAAGTTCTAGTGAATGGTCTCTTGGGAGCAAGAAGCATGAATAGAATACCATAGAAATATCTATAAATGTCGAACAGATATTTATAATAAAACATTAATCAGACCCTGAAGGGGTGACATCAGTGAGAAATTAATTTCCATTAATTCAACAAAAAATTGCAGAGATGCCCATCATAAAAGCCATGGCAGAGAATCCAAAAGCTTTTAATGCAATTGTCAACCTCGAACGATTAATATAATAGGATGATATATCTGGGAAGAACAAGCTGGCTGCAACAAAGACCAATGCAGAACCTTTAAATATGTTTACCTCATTTTCAGGACAACTGTTGGAATCAGAGAGATCCCGCAGAAAGCTTCCTTCATAGTCCGAAGAAAAATTATCATCAAGGTCCAGCTTTTCCTGACTGCTGATTTCAAGAGCCTAGCAAATGTTCAATAGAAGTGACAGTAAATAACAAATTTCCCATTGATAGTGTTAGAAAATTCAGATATTTAGGATATGGGTATCCAACATGTTAACATTACAAACAAGAAAGCAAAGCATACTGATCGCATCATCATTAGCTTTGGAGAATGTCCAGCAGGAAAATCCATGGATGAAAAGTATTAATAAAAAGGCACTAGTTATAGCAACAAAGGAACTAGTTACAGTTTGGACATAATAAAAAGATAGTAAAACATGCTCAGAGTGAGATTCAGCAATGAATACTGTAGGAGGAACCCAGAATCCGTACCTCTAAGTGAAGTCAGGTTGTTCTTATTCATAAATGAAGAAAACAAAGATACAAACTGGATCATAAATACAAGTCAAACCATTGACCATTCACCCAGCCAAACCCATATCCAAATTTCTAAATACTCAGATATGTACAATGCTGACAGGAATAAAAGAAAAATATTTATCAACAAAAAAGGCCAAATTTAATAACCCTTCTCTAAAACTGGCTACATTTTTTTTTTAAATATATTTCTGCTCCCTGTGAAAGTATTTTCTTTTCTATAAATAATAGAAGGCCAAAAGCATCATCTGCAGTCATCAACTAACCGAATAAGTGAGGAGTGATTCCAGTATCAAATCTGCATTGTCTTCTCCTGGATAGTAGGAAAAAAAAGTTAATAAATATATCTCAGGGGGCAGGATAAACATACAGCAGGTATGGCTCAGAGAGTTGTTTACCATTTTCCTCTACTGCTTTGGCAACCCGGTTCTCAGAGAAACCCATCCCAACAAAATGTTGGATTAACTTGGAGTTGGAAGAAACTGATGATGAGCTTGCCTTAAAGCAGGACAAGTGGTTGAAAAAAAAATCAGCAGAATCATACAATGATGTGCTTCCACGTTAACATAGCAGTTTGTTAGAGGAAAACCCCCTCCGCAGAACCAGACAGTCTGTATGGTATGTGATTGCCAAAACTGTAAGATTTTTAGATAGGTCTTGTTAGGACGTGGGGCTGGCAGTGAGCTGGTTGGTGGGCTTTCCATGTGAGGGTGAGTTGCTGGCTGGGTTGTTGTATTCTTCTGTAGCAGTGTTGTATTAGGTAGTAGTGTGTAACTGCTCAGGGCAGCATTGTCTTTTCTCTATTAGTTGTTAGGGGGTAGTTGGCTGTTGGGTGGGGGTATTAAATGGGAGCAGATTGATTGTGAGGGAGGGATACGATTCTTTCTGGATTCCAGCAGGGCTGTTGGGGGGCCTGGATCTCGGGAGGTTCAGCCTAGGCTCCGAGGAGTGGTCCTCGGCAGAGAGTTTCTTCTTCCTCTTATCTCTTTCTCCTCCTTCCTATTGTAACAGAGATTGTTCTCCTGCTATAGTGGGATAATAGGTGCTGTTATGCTGTTTGTTCTATGCCTTCTACCCTAAATTCTGCCGAGCAATCCCTGTTAGGTTGGTTACCTAACAGGTCTACTAATGGAAGTTGAACATTATAATATCAAGCTAGAGAGCAAAAAAAACAAAAGAGGGAAGGAGAATTCTTGCGCTACCTCTGGAAAGCTCCTTTTATTTTCTCCAAAAGGAAGTGCAACACCTGAACAAGCTGAAAAAGAAGCATCCTTCACTTCTGATTCATTATCAGTATCCCAGTCAATGCACAATTCACCACATGAATCTCCATCCTGCAAAATTTACTATTTTTCGAAAAAAAAAACTGAAGACAACAAATAAACAGTAAAAAAAATTGTGAAAAAGGAGCAGTACCATCTTTTGATCACCCTTAGTTTGCATGTGTGAGATTGCAAAAAGCCCAAGCTGATCAATATCGTATTCTGACTATGATTTTGGAGACTGTAAAATTGACAGAAAAAAACACATCCGATATGTGTCATTTTCTTGAAAAAAGTTTAATTTTTTTGATCATCTAAGAAGCAATTACTTATTTATTGTGATAACACTTGCAATTTCTATTTCGAAGAATCCATTACAACATTCTAGAACAAAACATATCGATTGTAGAGGGTGAAAATAAGAGAGACCGAACCCCCAAGGTGTATCTCCAAAGGAGCCCTTGGGGTGTATTTATAACAAATAATAAAGACCACACCGGACCTCAAGTCCGATGTGGGATGCAGATTCCAACACTCCCCCTCAAGCTAGGTGTACTTAGCTTGGGCACATAATGAAAATAAAACAACAAAACAGACGCTAACACTCCCCCTCAAGCTGGACATACCCAGCTTGATGACAAAATAAAACAAAAATTAAGCTGCAAAAGTTGATGCTCCCCCTCACGATCGAAGCTCCTCCGCAGGATGATGGATGGAAGATGTCGCGGACGCAGTAGATGAACCACTCAAACCGGGTCGATGGTCGGAATGTCAGGAATGCCGCACTAGTGGGGCCGGTCGATGAAGAGCCGGGAAATCCAAACTAGCACCGGGAAAACCGCATTTGCGGGGCCGGCGACGGGAGGCAGGGACTCCGCAGAAATCGTTGCGGGATCTGGCGGCGCCAACAGACCCAAATCCTAGGTGGTCGAGCTGCTGCGCCAGCGAATGGACGTGCCGGCGAATAGAGATGCAGCTGCCGGGAGTCGTCGGGAGATGCCGGCGAGGCGGGGATGCCGCTAGAGGTGTCAGAGAGCCGAAACGGAAGCAGGGCAGCCGCTGGGAGAAACTGGAGCCGGTTGGCTGCCTGAAGAGGAGCGCAAGAGGAGGGCGAGGGAGCAGGACAACGGGGGGCAGCGCTTGAAGCCGGAGGAGGCCGGCTGCCGCGCAGAGAGGGGCCGGCGAGGCTTGAGGCCGGCTGCTGCCGGAGGAGCCGGCAAGAATGGAGACCGGCTGGAGAAGGGAGTCCGTCGGCGCATAGAGCCGGCTGGGATGGAGCCGCCGGGGAAGGAAGGCACCGGCGCATGGAGCCGGCTGGGAGTGCTCGGCGGAGAGGGACGTCGTCGGGAGTCGGGAGCGCCGGGGAGAAGGGGCCACATCGGGAGAAAGGGGAACGGGAGGGAGGCGGAGCCGGGAAGCCGCGCTGCGGGAGGTCGAAGTAGAGAACCGCCGGGGAAAGATCTGCCGGCAGGGGAAGATCGTCGGGATGCAGGCGAACGTTGAGGGGCCGGTGCTGGGGAACCGCCGGGGAAAGCCACAGGAGGCGGACGCCGCAGAAGCCGGGAGGGGATCCGCGCAGAGAGGGGCGCCGGGAGGGTCGCGCTCGGGAGGAGACGCGCCGGGAGGGAAGGCGCACCTGGAGGAGGTCCGCCGGAGAAGAGTCGCGCCGAGGTCGTCGGGTCTGGACGCCGGAGAGCAGCGGGCGAGCGCGACAAAGGGGTGAGCGCGACGGAGAGGCGCAGGCGTCGGGCGAAGGCCCGCTGGGACGAGGGCGCACCGCGGGAGGACGGCGGACGCCGGGGCCGGGAGCCGCGCCACCGGGGTAGGGCGCTGGGCGGGGTGTCGCGCCTGAGGGAGGCCCGCCGGGAGGTGGAGCCGCACCGGGAGGGAGAGGCGGGCGCCGGCGTCGGGATGCCGCAGCAGGAGGCAGGGCCGTCGCGCAGGGAGCCGTCGCGGAAGGGAGCCGCTGCGGAAGGCGGACCGTCGCGCAGGGTGGGAGAGCCGCGGGGAGGGAGCGCTCCGCAGGAGGAGGCGCCGGCAGCTGGAGAACCAGGGAGAGGCGCCCGCCAGGCGCCGGCATGGAGGGCCGCCGAGGGAAAGGAGCCCGGAGGGGGCGGCGTGCCGCGCCTGGAGGGAGGCCCGCCGGGAGGAGAGAAGCGCCGCGCGCAGCGGGGAAGCAGGCGCGGGCAGGGGAGATCCGCCGGAGAAAACGAGCCCGGAGGGGGGGGGCGGCGGTAAAAACATAAACCTAGCCCTTCATGAGGGCCGCCCCCCCCCCACGGGGGAGAAGAGAAAAAAAAAACCTAGATAGGAGGAATAAAATGGGAGGAGGGGAGTTGGGTTCCCTTTGATACCATGTAGAGGGTGAAAATAAGAGAGACCGAACCCCCAAGGTGTATCTCCAAAGGAGCCCTTGGGGTGTATTTATAACAAATAATAAAGACCACACCGGACCTCAAGTCCGATGTGGGATGCAGACTCCAACATCGATGTTAGATTTCATTTTATTAGAGATCATGTGGATAATGAAGATATTGTTTTAGAATATATTCCTACTGAAAATCAACTTGCGGATATCTTTACTAAGCCTTCAGACTTTACTCAGTTTGAATTTATTAAATTTGAGCTTGACATGTTGGAATCTTAATAGTTTTATGTTTGCATGTGTTTAGGGTGAGTTTGAATTAATTTCTATGCAGAAATTCTCAGATTTACATAAAATCAGTAAAATCTGGAATCTGTTTTTCAGATTACTTTTGTTTAATTTATTTACATATTTATTTATTGTATAACTATTTTAAGTCTTCTCATACATCCTAGATGATGTTAACTTGCTGTTTAAACCTTCAGTTTGCATGAAATCTTATTTTGAAAAAAAATTCTGATTATTTTTCTCAATCAACCTTTGAAAATTCTGCTTGCTGCATTTAATTCTAAATTTTAACAGTGTATAAACTTTATCGTGACTCTTTGATACATTTTTTAAAAAAAAATAAAGAATTTATAGTGACTCTTTGACATATGTTTCGACATATGAATGTTTAAGAACACTCTACACTATTTACATGTTTTTATGAATGTTTTTGAAATTATTCTTGATTTTGTAATTATCAAAAAATGGAAGAATGTTGAGTAACTCCTTGAATCACTTTATGTTTTGATAATTACGAAGATTTATTTGTTTTATTTCCTTTAAATGTCTTAATAATTTGAATTGTATATTAATTAAAGTATGTTTAACTTTGATCATGTCATAATATTTCTTTACTTCAAAAATCTTTAGATTTCATGTTTTGATTTGTCATAACATGATCTACAAGTGTCTTGAAGTGTTCTTAGGCTAAATAATTCATTTGGGAACTTAAAATGTCATTTAGACATGTTTTGCACTGTTCCCATTGATAGGAAGGTGGACTGGAGGTGCAGGCCAGTTAGGCCATCGGGCTTGGATCGTGCGTGCATGGGTGTTGGAGGTCTTTGGCCTAGGCGTTCCTGCATGAGAGTCCAGCAGAAGCCCTGCTGCTTGTGTCAGGTTGTTGCATAGGAGTCTAGGGGTGTTGCTGTGCATGTGGAGGCAGTATTGTAAAAACAATAAGAGGTCGTTAGTGGGTCGTTAGTGGCTGCCAGCTGTTAGGCTGTTCAGTGACTCCAGCGAGAGGACTCTCTAGAAGATTCCAGCTATTAAAGGAATCCTCCATATAAGCTGGCTGGAAAGAGGGCTGAGGTACGGATATTTTGAAGTGGAAATCTGTTGTGCGGATTGGAGGCTGCGGCCTACGGCTCTCGTTGCAGCGTCTCGAGATTCTCCTTCTTCTTCCCATTTTCTTCATTTTCCTTCTTCCTTCTTTTTTCTTCTTCTATTCCTTTTTCCTGTAATTTTCTGTTGCTGTTAATAGTAGTTGTTACTGTTTTTCTCTCACATCAATTGATTCCTATCAATTGGTGCTTTCATTGAGAGGTTTCTAGAGAGAGAAACAAGATAAAAATTATCGTCTGTTCTTGCTGGAAATTTCTGGACACAGCCGCTTAAGCGGTGCAGCAGAATCTTGATTGCATTGCAGTCTACACAGCAGCGTGTGTCCTGTAACAGAGTCAGACTCTTCATCGATCTTGATCATGACAGCAGATTCTGCTTACACTGAAGCTGGTGCACCAACTACACCAAGAAGATTTGAAACGGACAGTGGATTAAGTCTCGCACACATGGAGAAACAGATGCGGGAACTCTGAGCGAATCTGTCCATACTGGAAAGAAGTCTGGAGAAGCGCTATGGACAGGTGAAGATTCCGGAATTTTCTGGACAAGATCCTCAGAATTGGATCATAGAAGCTGAGGTTTATTTTTCGAACCGGCAAACTCCAGAAAAGATGAAGGTACCGATGGCGGAAATTTGCATGCAAGGAGCGGCTGGGTGTGGAAATTTTTGTTGGAACCAAATAAGGCCGATCTAACCTGGAAGCAGTTCAAAGAAGAGTTGATTGGGAGATTTTGGAAGTGTGGCAGTGAGAGAAACGAGGAATTCCAAACCTGTACAGCAGCAGCAAGAGATAAAACAGGAGATGTCGGCGCAAGCACATGCTCCTATTGAACTGACTGGACAGCCGCATCCTTTCAATTCTACGACACTGCAACCCAAGATGCAAATCGTGCTGGAACAAACAAGAGAGATGTTCCAGAGTTACAGCAATGCAGAGGTGGATAAAACTGCCCAAACTGAGGTTACTTTTTCAGAACAACAGCCACATTCAGGACAGACGCAGCAAGAGACGTTGAAGAAAGAAGACGATTGTAGCTTTTGCAGCAAAGGAAGTTGTCTGGCAGCAGTGGAAATTCTTAATCAAGATATGAAGAAATCGGACACAGCGGACGCAATGAAAGAGAGTCGGCTTGCAGTTGTGGAAAAAATGGTCACTGAACAGAAGGCAGAAATGCAACAGTTCAAAGCTGCTGAGGAACGACTCGTACAAAGCCGGGCGGAAAGTGTCACTCGGAATGCTAGCAAGGGAAAATCAATCATAGAAGAGGAAAGTAGTCTCCAATCCGTCGATCACAATAGGAGGATTTTGTAACAAAAGATAAGTAATGTAGCTTTGTTAACTTTGGAAGCCGGTGGGACTGCAGATGCTGCGATGGAGGCTATACCTTTGGCTAAATATGCAACTGACCAAGTTGTTTGGTTACCAAGACCGCCGCCAAAGCCACCTCCATGGGCAAGTCTTCTACGGAGTCTTCAGTTTATGATTCAACCTAATAATCACCTTGAGGACAAGGTGGTTTTTCAATACGGCGGGAATGATAGGAAAGTGGGCTGGAGGCGCAGACCAGTTAGGCCATCGGGCTTGGATCGTGCGTGCATGGGTGTTAGAGGTCTTTGGCCTAGGTGTTCCTCCATGAGAGTCCAGTAGCAAGCCCTGCTGCTTGTGTCAGGTTGTTGCATAGGGGTCTAGGGGTGTTGTACATGTGGGGGCAGTATTGTAAAAACAATAAGAGGCTGTTAGTGGGTTGTTAGTGACTGTCAGTTGTTAGGCTGTTAAGTGGCTCCAACAAGAGGACTCTAGAAGATTTCAGCTGTTAAAGAAATCCACCAAGCTGGCTGGGGAGAGGGCTGGGGTACGGATATTTTGAAGTAGAAATCTGTTGTGCAGATTAGAGGCTGCGGCCTACAGCTCTCATTGCAGCGTCTATGAGAGATTCTCCTTCCCATTTTCTTCTACATTTTCCTTCTTTTTTCTTCTTCTATTCCTTTTTCCTACTGTAATTTTCTGCTGCTGTTAAAAGTAGTTCTTACTGTTTTTCTCTCACATCAATTGATTCCTATCACTCATACACCAAAATTATTTTTCACCACATAGCCAAATGCTTAACGCCGCACCCAATTTGTAATGCACATAGCCGTTTTGAAATCCACATAGCCGATTTTCCAGAATCGGTTACCCTCTGTATTTCAACTATTAACTTGAGCTACAGAACTCCGAATTCAGTGATTCTTTTTTTCGAAAACTAAGACGATTATTTATATTTCATTAGAAGAAATCAACTTCTCAATCAATCTCTATCGTATCTGAAATTAGGGTAGAAGTTGCTGAATGTTTTCAGTCCAATTTCTACGGTTTTCAGAACTGTTTTGCTTCTGTTTTTCAGTCCAATTAAGGTAATTCTTGATTTTTTAGAAAGCTAATTCTAAATATAAGTAAGAAGACCCAAAGCTGATTTTGTTATTCAGATTGGGTGTTTTAGGCCTGAAATTTGAAAAGTCAATATGTTTTCAGTTTTCAGGAATTCAGATATGTGAATCGCCTACATGATAAATCCCTTGCGTGAACGCTTACGTGAATCCATTACGACGATTTGCTCACGTGAATCGCCTACATCAATTCGCCTATGTGGTTCATTCGCTTACGTAGAGAAGAATGCCTACATGAAAATCCCCTACGTGAATTTGGCTACGTAGTTCAGTGAAATTCTATAGGTTTTTTTAAAATCTGGAAAAATGCTCTGTTTTACGTAATATTTCATATTTAGATTCATTGCATGCTCATTTCATATATTTAAATTGTTGTAACGACTTTATAAATTCATATTAATTATGTAGAACCTGGGCCAAGTGTTTTTTAATGTTTTAAACACGTTTTTATGAAAATCAAAGTGTGTTCTATCTTAACGAATGAAACTTACAGCTTGAAACTCAAAAATCGTTTTTATTATTTTATGTTGTTTTCTTCGATTTTATTGCTTCAAAATCAATATTAATTGATATTAAACCCATTCAAATTTGTTTTAATATCTTTAATGCAGTGTTATTAAGTTTTGAATTTCTTCGCATATTTACCGTTTGTTTTAAATGGAATGTTTTTTAATTTCATATTTCAAATCCAGCCTTGTTATTTTCATGGGATCTTTCCTTGACCTATTTGAATTAGTCTTTATTGTTTTGAATAACTAAACGTGAGTTGAGCGATTATTATGCAGCGATAATAACTCTTTCTCGCTCTTTCCAATAATTCGATTTTATCGTTTTTGAATTTTGAATTCTCCTCTCACCTATGTTGAGTTTATTTGTTTTTAAAAGAGTCTTAGCCTTGCAGCTCGGCAACGTGGCAAGTGACGGACTGCTCATGCGATACTTCTTCCACAAGAGTCTTAATATTTTTCAAGTGATACAGTGCGAAGAGTGTGGCGGTGTTGATACTGAAGGTTCCGGACGCAGCGGAAGCGTGGCGGTTGGGAGGGCCCAACTTTGCTTTTTCCGTAATCGATAACCAATTCGGGATCAATAAGATGATGAATGTCAGTATTCACGGATTGAAATCAAAGATTTAGGCAAAGAGAAGAATAGTCCCGGATCCGAGAAAGAAGATCTTGCACATCATGTTTATAATTAATTTAATAATTTCTGAAGAAATTAAATACCTGGGTCTTCGGTACTTTCTTCATTGACGGTCGTTGATCGTCCGGAATGACCCTTCCGGATTGCCTTCGTTGCGTTTGTGAGGATCCAGAGTAGAATCCCTCTAGCGGTGATCCACACGTGCTCCAATGATCTCCAATCAACGTCACTCGTTCTCCGGGTGCTAGCACGGCAGAACGAATGTCTTGCATCGATCGTTCTTGATCGCTCGTTCTTCGGTCTTGAAGAACTTATCTCGTTCTTGAGAGGAAGAGATGAGAGGAGTCGAGAGAGAAAATGTTTGGATCAACAATTCTCAATTCACCGAGGTTTGGCACAATAGACGTACCTGATTATTAATCGACATGGGGTTTCAGTTACAATATCAGCAATCAAATACAATTATAACTATTAGAGAAAACTCATGCCACATAATGACAATAACATCATCATTGTTTGTGGTGCGCCAACTTGCGCAACACGGAACCATAAATGAAATCTCGTGCCACATAATGATAACAGTATTATTATTATTTCTTACGCCAACTGGATAAACATTATTTACCGACTTGTAAATAATTTATCAACGGACACGGTCTTGGTCCGTTCGAACTCCTCTTCCATTTATTGAACACCCGAATAAAATATTTTATTCTCTTAAATAAATATTTTTATTTACAAACTAGTAAATAAATATTTATTAAATGTTCAATAAAATAAATAAATATATTTTATTCACAATCCGGTGAATAAATATTTATCTAATTTATGCGATCATTTTAACTTGAATAAAATTATTTCTCAGTCTTGAAAATAATATTTATTTCATTAATTAAATTCAAATAGAATTTAATTGAGACCACCAAAAACACTTAGTGTGTCTAGGATTCTTTTTCGTTGGCATTAGGCGGACTTGCCTAAAGTCCAAGATTACTGTCTAGCAACGGGTCAAGGCACTTAAGATAAAGAACTTAAAGTCACAATGACGACATTTACATACGAACACTCACTGTGTAATATAATCTCTTTGTCACAATATCTCATCAATCAGGTTTCATGATAGTGTCATCAACCTATATGCGTGATACGACATTCTTTGACTACCTTAAATAAACTCATCGTTACACCATAGCCATGAAATTTAGGGCGACGGTTCTATTTCAATCAAAGGGTCGAGATATCAACTTCCATAAATGGAAGGGACAAATCCTTCATCGACTTATCCATTAATAACATGTCATCCGTGACGCACCCAACGTACCCTACTTCCCGTAAACATATGGCGTGACGGTTTTCGTCAGCAAATCTAAGTGTGCGAGTCATAACACGTATTAATGATAATCTTAAAGTCTAAGGACCATTACACACACTCACAGGAATATTCGATGACCCCAAAACATGCGGAATTCCTACTAACGGGTCCGTTTTCATAATCTCTCGTCTTAAAGATTATCAAGTGCGAACGTCATGAGAAGAAATCTCATCTGCTTACGAGTACTCGCACCTGATGGTTTGTATACTATGGGTCTTATCATAGATGTCATCCAACCGCAGAACTATATTTAAAAATATTGTCATAGCACTTTAAGGTTCTCATCATAGCGGGAAACTGCTATGACCTTATTAATGCGACAAATACTCTATGACATTATTACATTATAGTCATGCAAAACAATGAACAATATGTAATAAGATGTTTAATATTTAAATACATTAAATATTCATGTAATCAATGTACAGACAGTTAGTTCTAGGACACCAACTCCAACTATGAAGTGTTGTACATTCTGCTTGTTCTAAACATTTCTCGCTACTGCTGGACAATCTCTCAAGGGTTGAACACAAACATCTTCGACTTATACTGCCTTGACGAAACAAGTTGATCAAGCACTCAAGAACCAGTACTTGTGTTTTTATTCTTCTTATATCTATTTTGTTCTAGTTGTTTGAGTTTTCTTTCACACGCTCTAATTTTTTTGTTTATGCTTTTACATACAAAAACATTCTTTTTCTCTATCCTCAGGTTGTGACTCCCGGATTCTAAAGTCGGGACCATTTGGGTTGTGAATCTCGTTGTCTAAAGTTAGTATTGTATTTGGGTTGTGACTCCCTGTTTGTGTGGTCATGCGCGTTCACAATAGCAAGCGCCCTCAAAGCAAGAACCTCCTCTAGAAACTATCTTCGGTCCAAAGAGGTCAATTCCTCTCAATGAAAGCACCAATTGATAGAGTTTCTAACCAAATGAGAAAGAGATTCAGAAGAAAACTTACCTACTATGCTCAAACATAAAACTACAGGAGACCGTAGGGATCCGGAGGATCGAGAGACACTCCTGAGAAGCTCGCTTCTCAGGGCCAAGGCTCACGCCCTTACTTTCAACTGTCGAACAAGATCCCCTCTCCCCTCATCTCGATCCTCCTAATGTATTCACGCCCTGAATACAATCATTTAATATGTTGTGTGATTACAACACTGCCCCTTGGCGATTCAAAAGTATTCCCCAACTCCCCCTTATGTTCTCCCTTTCTACAGTAAGTAAAATAAACAGACGATCTAGGCCAAACTCCATGTAGAGCATAAATAGGCTCCCCCGAGTTCCTCTCAACTTTGAATACCCAAAACGTTGTTCGGAGATCCGTGAACTTTGAATACCCGAAACGTTGTTCGGAGATCCGTGAAGCAAGTGTGGATACAATTAGAGGAGTCCTCAATTGGATTCTAAGCCGCAATGATAATGACACAAGAGCGGCCTCAGATAATGATCGAGAGGAATTATCGTATTCGAGGTAATGCTTATAATAAATTAATTATAAATTAAATGTGAAATATCCTCACTAGGAGATTTTAGGGTTGCATTCGCCAAGTTCTTCGGATTTATCCGTTGAAACTGACGAAAAACCAAAATTGGACACCGACCCACAACTTCCATTGTGACCCGGTACCTTCAGTTTTGTGATGGCACAATTGATAATCCTTTTGAACCGAGTGAAAAATCACTTCATGCGACAAGTTCTTCTCTTCATTGACATGGAATCATCGCCCAGTTGAAAAGTTAATTTATTAAACTATGATAAGACCAGATATTGCATATGTTGTTGGTGAGGTGAGTCATTTTATATAGCAACCTACATAAATATTGAGAGGTTGTTCTTTATATTATCATATGTATAAAGAAGGAACCAAGTTTAGGGCAGCTCTATAATTATAAAGTTTGTCCATGCACCAAGGAATTTACATCTAGATACATCTAGATACGTTATTTTCATTTGAGGTAACCAAATATCTTGGCAAAGAACCGAAAAGTCATATCACATGAGAGTGCATAGTCAGAGTACCGATAATGACTCACATGACAATAGAGACCCAATGGGCGCATCAAATTTTGTATGAGGTTGGTTACCCAGTTTAAAACTCATCCATGTACAACGTGGTAAATAGGTGACCGTGAAGATTACTACAAATCTTGTTTTTCACAGACATACCAAACACATAAAGGTGAATTTTTTATTTGGTACGTGAGAATTATGATAATAAGAATCTAATTTTTTGCTACATTCAAAAAGTGGAACAATCTTGGCACTATCTTAAGAAGTCGCATTTTAATGGGGTAAAAACCCTCGATCTTGAGAAAGGAGAGAAAAAGAGAGTTAAGGTGGGGGGAAGAGAACCATACGAGAGGAAGATAATGAGGTTTGGGTTTCAGATCCCGTGGAGAGTGATCATTTCATTTCTTTCTATTTCATTCTATTAATAATCATTTTATTACCTTTCATTCAATGTCGGGCATACCTACAGCTCCTATAACCTCCCACTTCAGGAGTATACCATGTCTTCCAAGGAAGACCACCACAATGCCTCAAACGCGTCCCCCGGTTGCCAAAGGCTTGCGACGAGCACCAAGAGTTTACTTGCAACTGTTGGGGAATGATTTTCCCTTTGTACCAACTAAACTTCTCATGCTCAAATTCTATCAAAAAATTGACATGAGGTAGTTGTAAGTTGGACATATCAACACCTATTTGACAAAAAAAACATTTACCCAATTATTCTCAGGGAGTACATAAAGCATAGAATCAAAATTTTAAAGGCAACCTAATCCACTGGGAATTTAAAGACAACCTAATGCACTAGAAGTCATGCGTGTCATACAATGTTTTTAATATACACCTTTTAAACAAAGAGAACCTATAGTCAAACAGTTCACAATGAAAATGTGATAGGCACAAAAAATAAAAATAATAATATAAAGCCAACTCAATTCACTAGTCTCCACTAGACATCCACCAGCTTGCCATTCAAGCCACCCTAAAAGTCCCTCAAAACCTACATACCAATAATATATGCATGCACGCTGAAGTGTAAATGTGGGGTGTAGCTATACACGACTTAATCGAGATCACTATAAAACCCCGAACATACCCAAAAATTCAAAGATGTAATGTCAGGAAAAACACATACCATTTAATTAAAAAATAATAATTAACAATCAAATCGAGTCACCTAGTGCTTACCAGGCAACCACAGAACCCATACCTGCTTTAAGCCTTGCTCATATGAGAGTACCATGTCGAGGGGATTATCCCATGAGTCCAACTCATATGGAAGACCATAGGAAGCATCCTCGATGGTCATACCTTGAGGGAAGATAATGACTTTCACATCTGGCATCCCCAAGATTGTACCATGAGCAAAAGAACCAAGGAGAGCATCTTCTCCGGCCACGCTTAGAGGGAATACGTGCCCCGAGCATCTTTATAATCGTCTCCATGACCATGCCAAGAGAGAAAAAAACACTGATAACACCCTCCCCTGGAAATGGGTGGTCCCCAATTAATTACAATAGTCAACTAGTCCCAAGCCCCGCGGTCTTGGGAGTAGTGGACCGCTTGCAAACCACCAATCCGGTTAAGGGTCTTAACCCACTACCACAATTGTACTAAAACATCACAGTCTTCATGTTATGCTCAACAATTACCTTGGGCCTTGTCACTAATATCCATAACCAATTCTTCATATTAACATGATATTTCACACAAGGCATGCATAACAAACAGCATAACAATATCAATGCATGACATCTCATATAAAATATCGATGTCACAACCAGACACCCAGAGCACTCACCTCACTGGGTCAGGGCTTAAGTCTGGTGAATTTTCCCTACTCAAGAGTAATTCTTTTCAAATGAATTACAACCGAAAGTCATTCCCAGATAACGAGTGTAACGTTTTAATTAAGAATGCAACATGAATGATCAAAGAGAATTCGGCCAATAAAATAACATATCAAAAGTCATATGTCGGGTCACAACCCCACTTACACCTGGGCAAGCTATTCTCATCTCTCAATACATTTATCACATTTTCATATCATTTCCCTGCTTTAAATCACATTTCATACATCATGCATATCACATCAATTATTCTATGTAGTAATGATATCCATAGAATAGCATAAGCAGTCCAACATGATCAAATCAACTCAAATAACCAGGTGTATATCATGAAAATATTCATTTAAATTATTTCAAATAAATTAATACATCAACCACCGCAGATGCCAAGCAACAATCATTACCCTTTGTATAACAATTCCATATTCGATGAGTCACCCATCATAAACACGTATACAACGTAGGCATGGAATTCGCAGATTAGCACAAGCAGATACATAAAAGCGTTCAATCAAAATAAACAACCTTGTATCACACGATATCAATTCCAATTACATGCGAGCAAAATAAATAATCAGTGCTATTTAGCCAATACATAAATAAATTCAACTCGAGCCCAATTGTATTCGGTTTAACTTGTCCTTTATGATTTATTTGATCTAACCCAAGGTTCAAAGGCCAAAACTCCCATTTCATTCTATGAACACAATGATCAACTTCATCGCTAGGAGATCCAAATATTGCATTTGGCTTGCGCAGAACATCCATCATAATCATAATAAAGTATGTGAATTTATTAATTTAATTCCGGACAACCAGTTTACCTATTCAAATATCGTCCCATAAAAATCCCCGTAACGGGCACAATGAGCGGTTGACTCACCATATGGTCCAAAAATTATTCCTAGGAAAGATGTATGTCTGGGTTATGTTAGCTTATGTGATTTTTTTTTATAAAAATCCAGACCTCGGATACACGTTCAGTTCTCATTTCAAATAATTTCTCCTATGGCCTCAATGAGCAACTGCCACGCCAGACAGTCGGGGCAGAAAGTCTGTCTAGTTCATATTAGCCTACGTGAATTTATTTATAAAAATAGGGACATTCTAGATACCAGTTCGGGTCCCCTGTGTCGGGTCCCCAAACCGGGCATATGATTTTGCACACGAAACATAAATTAAATAACAGGAAATGTTAGGGATCACCTGCCTGAAAATAAATCCTAACTTCTCCACTGATACCACCCCTTGAATCAAGCCGAAAATAAGGGAATCAACAAGCCCTTCCAAAATTAGATGGAATAAGGCGACTCGCCCAAACATTCCCGAATAAATTGAAACATTAAATCAAGCATTAGGGCATACCTTTGTCTAGTGGCTGCGGTCGCACTCCCGTGGACGGATCGTCAATCCTGCGCTTCGCAGACTAGATACCGTAGAGAGAAGCTCGAAAAAAAAAAAAGAGGGAGAGATGGTGAGAGGAGGGGGGTAGTGCGGGAGGGAGGGAGGAAAGAGAAAACGGGACTCGTGACTGGCACACCTCGTGGAATAAAAAAGGCGGGGATGTGATGGGTAATCCCAACTGGTGGGTGACTCTGGAGTTTGCTATATGCAAATTAATTTTTTAAAACCCGGAATTGTTTATAGTTTATTTTAACTGTCATGGCCTATTTAAATATCCATTTATAATTTGAAAATTTTAAAATACATTTATAAATTTAAAATAAATGAATGTCGAATTAAAAAAATCTGTGTTGTAATTTTATAATCCTTGAAAATTATAGTTAATGAACTGATAATAATTAATTTAATCATGTTTTGATTTAAAATTCATTTATAACAAAATAAGAATTGATAAATATATTATATCATACTACTGCTATTTTAAAAATATGTAACTATGAAATTAATAATAATTAATTTAATGGGATTTGAGTTTTGGAATACACTAGCGCGATTATTCTAATCATTTATTGATCGAGTTTTGAATTCAATGCTCCAACTCTATCTGTTTATCAGTTGAGTTTTGAATTCATTGCCTTTATCGTATAACAACTCTGATATGATTGTATAATATACACACATAGGCTTGTATTTATCTTAAAAGCGACAATAATAATAATATATTTTCGATTTTGAGCGATATAAATTGAAGGGGTGCAAGTTCAAATAAGATACAAAAGATGCAATGAATCTAAGTCACACCCCCCCATGGTCCGACTCGCATCTAATGTAAACATCGTAAATACGCTACTATAAGTTGGGGTTTTAAAAACGCATGTTTTGGCATTATCAATGTAAAAAAGTATGCATGTCGTCGGCCTTAATAAAAGTGGTTTTTATTGGTTATAGAGTTGACGCTGATAAAAGCTATATTTTTATCAATGCGGGTTTTAGCGTTGATAAAAGATATCACCTGCAACAGTGTGTTGTTACACGAACAACACACTGCAGCAACCAAACAAATAAAACATAAATAAATTACAAATAAATTTACATTACAAACACTTCAATACATTGTAATTATATTGATATGTTTATTACAAACATTTACAATTTCCAACAAACAAAAAAACATTCCAACTCGTAGGAGATCAGGTGATCTTGTATTTCGCTATCCTTGGGGCCCTCTTCCAATAGGGCTCGATCACGCTATCAATTGTCAAACACACCACATTTGGCTCGAGAGAAAAAAACGCATGCTTGTAATAAAAAACAAAAAATATTTTATTAACATTATAGAGAAGTAAATAAAACATAAATATGATATAACATTACATAAATAAAAAATAAATAAATAAGATAATATGAATTGTAAAATACAATACGTAAATAAAAAAGACAACACAATAGATAAATAAAACATATTATAAAGTAATATGACACTTATAACTTGTTTGTTTTGCCTTGAGCATGTGATGCACTTTCAGGCATATAAGTCACATCACATGTTAGATTGACGTGTGATTAATCATTACACGCCACAAATTGATAATCGATCATTGTCCTAAAGCATCATAATAATTCAAATATGTTGCTTTGTTTTGACTATGTGGAGCGCGTTTTGAACTAAAATATCGATTTTAAATTGAAAACACACACTTTTCAGTTATATTGGTCACAGTGCATGCCACACTAACACGTGGTTAATTCATACACATCGTAAATGAATAATCAATCATTGTCCCAAAGCATCACAATAATTTGAGTGTATTTGCACGGTTTTGAGTATGTGACGTACATTTTGAACTAAAATGTCACTTTTAAATAAAAACATGCATTTTCAGTCAAATCGACAATACCGTGTCTCAGATTGACGCGAGGTTAAAACCCACACAATACAAATGAATTGTCGATTTGTTTTCCGAAATATCAAGACAATTTGAGCGTGGTTGCTTTAGTTTTAAGTATAAGACACACATTTTGAACTAAAATATCACTTTTAAAATGAAACATACACTTTTAGTCATACCAACCATACCGTGTGCTAGAATGATGTGCAGTCCATTCCTACACATCACAAGTGAATTATCGATCTCTGTCCTAAAACTTCAAGACAACCCGAGTGCATTTGTTCTATTTTGAGTATGTGACATGTTTTGAACTAAAATGTCACTTTTAAACTAAAAACATGCACTTTCAGTCACATCAACCACATCGTGCGTCTGATTGATGTGAGATCAATTTATACATGTCATAAATGAATTATCATTTTTTTTCTGAAGCATCAAGACAACTTAATTGTAACACCCCATGGATCTCCAAGTCGTTGCGTTTTGGAGACAATTTGGATTTTTGATCTGGCGAGGGGCTTGATTTGAGAACCACGACCAGATTGGGATTCAAAGTGTCTAGACATCTCAAAACGATGTTTTTTGATGAGGTTTAAGACCTAGTTTGTGGTATGGGTGCTCGAGTGAGTTTCAGAGAAGGTTCGGGTGGCCTGGGAGCTGAATTAGCTGTCACAACCACACACGTAGTTAATGGATTTTAACCAAGGGTGGGAGCCCTCTGCTAGAGTATTTCACGACATGACCCCCCTGTTAAAGCCATGAAACTTTCAGGGGGGGAAGACCTTTCAGGCGGTGAAATGTGGTTTTAACCATGAAATGTGTCTGGGTAACTTTTTTTGTATGGGGGGCATTTTTATCTTTTTTTTAGGTCAGGAATATCACAATTTAAGGGGAGATGGGACTTAGGAGAGGCAATTTCTGGCCTGTTCCTCCCCTCCCATGCCTCTCCTTCGATCCCCCTCCGTTTGGGGTGACTCCATATGCGTTCCAGCGACGATCTCAGGCATGTTCATTCGTTTTTATCTTTTTCCATCCTTTTGATTGTAACCCTTTGATTTTGGTTTGATTTGAGCTAGGTTTTTTGTGAAAATTTCATCAAATTATGGTGAAATTGTCCGTGATCGATGGGACTCTTGCTTGACTTGCATAGAGGATGTCCCGATATGAGGTCTACACGTTGTTGCATGCCTTTTTGACAAAGGTACGTCTTCGTATGATTTTTTTATACGTTTTTTGGTAAAATTTAATGAAATTGATCGTTGGAATGAGTAAATAAATTAGGGTTTTTCATGACCTAGGTCTCGATGCGTGTTAGGAGTGGACCACACCCCGTTGCTTGAGGTTTTGGTGAGTGAATGACACCTGATGATTTTTTAGACATGTGCGCCTATTTAAATTACATTTTTAATTAATTATAAATTGTTATAATTAATTGTGTGTGATGTTTGACGTAAGACAAGTTCCTAGGAACACAGATAAGGATTGGTTGGCTTGGGTGAGGCTTGATGAAGCTCGATGAGGGGTTAACTCCGCGTCCCTGGTTGGTGGCCCCTATAATATAACTTCATATGTTTGTCTATGCATGGGTGTGCATGCCTACACACTGCATGGGGTTTGGGAATAGGGTTTAGGGACTGAGAGTGCCTTGTGTAGATGAGATAGGATGGCACTAAGCCTCCTCTCCCAGATTAAGTGCTCTTTAGCACTTTGATGAGTTGGGATCTCTTGACAACTATGTCACCAAGGGGCGAGGGCTTTGGTTGATCCGACAAGAGACCTCTAGAATATCCTAGGATGTGAGATGAGATGCATGATAACCTAGGTTGAGTTCCTAGGGATAATGGGCATGCATGAAGGGCTTGAGGTCGAGTGATGACGGGTAAGACGATTGTACGTCTTGCAAGCGACTAGGAACTCCCTTCTATGGCTGGAGGAGACTCTTGGTGTACCAGATGAGTGGGATAATCCCCCCCGAGACTTGGTGTATGGGACAAAGAGGGATTTCCTCTAGGTAGTGGACCGAGGGATCTCCCTTGGGAGATGTGATATGAGACTTGGGTGTGGGTCCTGGGAATTGTTCAGGACTTGGTGTTGGGATGCCAATGGGGTTTTTGGTCAAGAATTTGACCCTGCCTACTAAGGCCAAGGTTGAAGGTTCCGGACGCAGCGGAAGCGCGTGGGTGGATGTGCCCACTTGGCTTTTTTTCATTAGCAATGATCAATCCGGGATCAATACGACGATAAACGCCAGTCTCCATGGATCGAATCACAGAAAAAGACAAAGAAGATGGTTTGTCCCGGAACCACAAACAAGGATCGTTACAGGTTGATTATAATTAATTTAATTAATTATAAAGAAATACCTTTTGGGCGTTCTTTCTTCGTTGATGTTCTTGATCACGTTGTCGATGTGATCCGTCGTTGCATCGCAGAAGCCAAGTGTAAACTCCCTCTAGCAGTGATCCACACGTGTACCTCGTATCTTTGGACGTCGCCAAAGGATTCTCCGGGTGCTAGCGTGGAGAAGCCTTTGCTTGCATTGCCCGCCTTAGATCGTCTTGATCCTATGGAAGAGGATCTCTCTCGGTCTTGAGAGCGTTCTTGGAGGAAGAGGTTCTTTCGGCCTTGAAAGAATTCTCCAGAGATGTTGTGCACAACGATTCTCTTGTGTAGGAAAAGAACTGGGGTTGTGAGGATATTTATAATCGAGTTTGAGGTTGTAGAGTTACAATAATAAATAAACGCGTTACGCATTTCATTTATTTCATTAACTCTTATTGAAAACCCCCATGTCGAATAATTAATTCCTTGACATGCGCTCACGCTGATTATAATAAATATCATTTAATAAAACGATATTATATCCTCAAAATCCCGACTGGAAAAACTACACAGCGTGTAATAATAAATACACAGCGTGTACTTGTTTTTCATTGAAAACTACACGGAGTGTACATTAAATGTACACGGCGTGTATATCTTGTTTTCATTTATTCATTTCCTTTCCAAAATAAAACTACACGGCGTGTACATTTAATAATACACGGCGTGTACTTATTTTATTTTATTTTTCCTCCATCATTTAAAACAACTTAGGCTTCCTTGAATAATTATTAAACCACGTACGAGAATAATCTTTATTAAACTTGAGATACTTGGATACACTTAGTGTGTGACCCTCTAGACCTCTTTCTCGTTGGAATTAGGCGGGCTTGCCTAAAGTCCAAGATTACTGTCTAGCAACGGGTCAAGGCACCCAAGAGAAAGAAGTTGACGCCGAATTGACGTATCACCTCATACGAACGCTTATTGTGTAATTTAATCCCTTTGTCTCAATATCTCACCAAGCAGGTTTCATGGAAGTGTCATAAACCTATATGCTTGATCCGTCGTTCTTTGACTACCTGAAATAAACTCGTTGTTTACACCATGACCATGGAATTTAATGCGATAGTTCTATTTCAATCAAAGGGCCGAGATATCAACTTCCATAAATAGAAGGGACAAATCCTTCATCGACTTATCCATTAACAACATGTCACTCGTGACGCACCAACGTACCCTAATTTCCGCCAACTGTCTGCGTGACGGTTTTCGTCAGTAAATCTAAGTGCGCGAGTCATGACATGAGTTAATGATAATCTTCTAGTCTAAGGACCATTACACACGCTCACAAATAGCAATATCTGATGACACTAAGACATGCCGAATTACTACTGGCGGGTCTGTTCTCATAATCTCACATCTTGGAGATTACCAAGTGCGAACTCCATGAGAGAGAGTCTCGTCTTCTTACGAGTACTCGAACATGACGGTCTGTATACTATGTGTCCTATCATAGTATGTCATCCAACCGCAGAACTTTATTTAAGAATATTGTTATAGAATTTCAAGGTTCTCATCATAGCGGGGATCTGCTATGACCTTATTAATGCAACAAATATTCCAGGACATTATTATATTATAGTCATGTAGAACAATGAACAATATATAATAAGTGAACATTCATGTAATCAAAGTAAAAAATAGTTGGTTCTGAGGACACCAACCCTTACAAAGGTTGGGTAGACGTGATGGCTTATGATAGTGTCGGGGTAGCGGGACCAGGAGTGTTGAGGGAATTTGGTGAGATTAGACTATACCTTTGGTTCTCGTTCTGACAAGACTTCAAGAAGTGAGGTCACCAAAGGGTGAAAAATGCAAGATGGTATTTCCGATTAGAGACCATGACAGGTCTGGACCCAGTGAGCACCCTGATGGGAAATTTGAGATGTGTTCATGATGATGGGCTAGGTTTCGAGTGACTGGTGCCCTAGGATTAGTCCATGAGTTGTGTGGCGGGTTGTGGGCCCTGTGTGTTACTGCATGTGTGCACTTGTGTGTGCTTGTCAGACCTTACCTTCAAAGGTTTGGGTCAATGTTATTGATGTGACCTCTCTTGAGTGTGTGAGGATGGTTTGGTGTGCTTGATTGGACCTCCCTTGAGCAATAAGGGATGGGTTGAGGTTTATGGATGTATGATCATGCCCTGTTTCCTCAGGAAGTGGGTCAAGGTTCATCGACATATGACCATGCCCTCTTGCCTCAGGTAGTGAGTCGAGGTTTATGGAAATATAACCATTCCCTATTTCCTTAGGTAGTGGGTCAAGATTTATGGATGTATAACCATGCCCCATTCCCTTGGGTAGCGTGTCGAGGTATATGGATGTATGATTGTGCCCTATCCCTTTGGGTCGTGGGTCAACGTTTGAACGTCACCCCACCATGTGTCTCAGAGTATAAGTTAGGCATTAGTTACAGTGGAATGAGGTGACGAGTCTATTCCGTTACGGTACAAAAGTAGGTATGTCCAGGCATCATGGTATCCTAGTTAGCACATGGTGTCCTGACGGGTGTTTGTGCCTTGTTGGGTGTTGTGGTGGCCTGGTTAGCACATGAAGACTCGACAAGAATGTTTATTTATGTATTTATTTTCCTTATGAATACACACACATATAATGACATATATTAGGGTTTCTTGGTGAGACCCTATTGAGTTATATTCATACACCCTGCACAGGCATCTCTATGCACGAACATACCTTATGTTTGCTTTTTTAGGTCAGAGCACATGATGTGCAGTGGGTTGGGATGGGGTTGCTTGATGGGAATCATAGATTGGGATGAGGCTTGAGGTTGACAATATATCATATTTTACTTTATTTTATTTATTTTTTATTTTGTATATGGGATCAAAGTGGTGAGAAATTGGTGTATATTTTGTACGATAACATCATTTATTATAAAACTATTGTTTTATTGTTTGTTTTGCATACTCTGATATTTATTAATGTGTATGATGCTTGATTATTTTCTATTGTTTTAATGAATCTAATTTTAGGGCATATCCACCCCACAATATGGATTAGGTCTTTGCTACTAGTCGATAACCTCTGAAACATGGGGAGGCGTTCCTAAGGCCACATGCTACTCTGGTTTAGACGGTGGTTTCAGACCGAGGCGTTACAAAGTGGTATCCGTGCTTTTGTTTTTTTATGATTGGGGAGATGGTAAAAAAGTGGTCTATTAATGTGTCGGAGCTTGTGATGAATATCGGTCTGGTGCATCGAGAACTCCTTTTTCTGATAGGAAGTCTAGGTTTCCATGGTATGTGATTGTTGTTCTTAGTTTTCTATGTTACAGTTGTATGATTTCACATTGGGTGATGCACTTGAGTTTTGGAGTTATGATTTATTATGAGTTTTGGATCTTATCTTCTTGTCAAGAGGTGTTGGATTTGGTGGCCTAGAACTAACTAATTTGTACTTTATTCATTAATAAATACCTTATCACATCTTGATTGTTCTTCTGCATGATAATGCATGTGATAATGTCCTAAGGATAGCTGTTTCACCAAAGGGTCATAGTGGATCCCTGTTATGATGAGAACTTGGAAGTGCCATAACACTATTCTTGAATATATGTTATATGGCCGGATGATGTTATCTGAGAGACACAAATAATACAGGCTATTAGGGGTGATGACTCATAAAACTTTGAGGCACCTTCTCATGGTGTACACCCTTGGTAATATTCAGGAGGATATTATGAGAATGAGACCTTCCAGTAGGAAATCCACATTTCATAGTGTCACTAGATGTTCCTATATGCGTACGTGTGTATTGGTCCTTAGACTTTAAGATTATTAGTAATGGGTATTATAACTCACACACTTAGATGTATTGATGAAAACCATGATGACACACTATTCACAATGAGGTAGGATATGTTGGGTGCGTCACGAGTAATACTACATTAATAGATAACGCGAGAAAGGATTTGACCATTCTGTTCTATAATGGAAGTTGAAATCTTAGGCCCTTTGATGGAATTGATATAGCCTAAATAAATCCATGGTCATGGTAAGGAATGAGAGAGTTCAATTCCAGAAATTCAAAGAAAGAATAATCAAGCACATGGGTTGATAACACTAGCATGCGACCTGCTTGATTCGAGATATCGATACAAAAGGATTAAATTACACGGTAAACATTCATAGGAGGTGACACATCATTACGACGTTAAATTATTTCTCTATGGGTGCCTTTGCATGTTGCTAGATGCTACCTTGGACTTTAGGTAGGCTCCACCTAATGCCACTGAGAAAGAGGCCTAGAGGGTCACACACTAAGTGTGTCCAAGTATCTTAGTTAAATATTCATTTGACAAGTTGAATAAAGATTATTCCCGATTGTGGTTTAATAATTATTCAAGGATGCCTGATCGCATTTATTTCGAAACTAGTTATTTGAGAGAATATATTGTAGGTGAAATAATATATTTATTAGTGAGTAATGCAATAATATTTATTTAAGAAATAAATAGTCATTATTCAAGGTCAAATAAATGTGGTGGAGGAAATAAAGAAAATGGAAAAAACAAAATTACACGCAGTGTATATTAATATACACGCCGTGTAGTTTTTCTGGGGATTTGTGAGAAATAATATTATTTAATTAATTAAATAATATTAGGAGTAATTCACTGGGCGCATGTCAAGTAATAATAATAGTCAGGTGTTATTATTAGACATGGGGTCTTACTAAGAATTAAATGAAATGAATAAATGCTTTCAGGTAATTAATTCATTTTATTATTCTATGTAATTAAAATCCCAATTATATAATTCTCATTATCCTAGCCAATTTTTTTGGGGTTGTTCACAATGGATCTAGAAAAGCTCTCAAGCCAAGAGAGAATTCTTTTTCCACCAAGAACACTCTCAAGTTACGAGAGAGATCCTCCTCCACCGGATCAAGGAGAGTGCTTTGGAAGTGACTCTCAAGGCGATTGAAGGCGGACATCGCAAGCAAATGCTCTTCCGTGCTAGCACCCGTAGATCCCTTCAACGACATCCAGAGATACGTGGAGCACGTGTGGATCACTGCTATAGGAAGCCTACACTTGGCTTCTACGACGCAACAACAAATCACATAGAATTGTGGCTGGAAACATCAAAAGATAGAGAATTCCATCAAGGTAATTCTCGTCTTTTAATTAAATTAATTATAACCAACATATGATGATCCTCTCTATGGTTCCGGGACTCCCTTCCTTTCTTTCATTCTTCTTTCTATTTCGAAGATCTGACGTTTTATTATCATGACAGATCTCAGATTAATTATTGTTTACAGAAAAATTAAATTTGGGTACAACCACCAACACGCTTCTGATGCGCTTGGAACTTACAAGTGGTATCAGAGGGGTCATATCATTGATTATAATTATTTAGTTTTTCATTGATGATTTATGCATTTAATAATTTAGTTGTTTCAATTCAATTTAATCGTTCTACAAATCTGAATCTTGAGATCTATTCCTCCTCTTTTGTTTCTCGTTCACCTTATAAAAACAATATTTTCTTTTAATTTTGATTAAAATAAAATAGAGGATCTCATCCAGAGGTTCCAAATATTCCTGGTCGTACAACACCAGAACACACGACGTGCATTCGACGGTATACGCCGTGTAGTCAAGATTCAATGCATCAGATTATTCTGACAAGCCAAGTCATGTGTTGGAGTCTTTATAAGTCTTAAATGACTTCGTGTGTTGACTAGGAATAGGTGGCACATAGTTTCTGGATTACACACCGTGTAGTCTAATGGACACAACGTGTAGTCCCTTCGGGTTAGGGTTGGGCCGTGTACCCCGTACACAGCTTGCCTGGCTGGAAACCATGTAACACAGATAATTGATGTTATTAATATTTTCATGAATTATTATATACTCCCTTTACTTATTTTATATGAAATGTGCATAATTTGTGTGAAATATTAATGTTTTAATATTAAGTATAATTTTTGAGCATTTTTAGAAGTAGTCCAATTGAGTCAGTTTACTGTTTTAATTATAACTATAACTATACTAATCCAAATTGTGTGGTTCTTGTTTTTTATTATTCCCCTTTAAATATAAAACATTTCTTCAGAAGGTACCATGAGCCAATTCTGCCATTTGAAGGGTCATATGGTCCTCACAATCAAGACCAGAGAATCTGTGAAGAAACTGGACTATTCATGAAGATTGATTTACTGGGATAGATAAAGAAGTCCAAATTCTATTATTCTCCACCATAGTTCGGGGGACAATGTAAGGAGTCTTGGATAAAAATTTCAAGACCCAAATCCAAACACAAGGGGCCCAACATATGACTTGAAGTCCAGCCCACCATTCTATCCGAGAAATAAAATTAGTACAGTATTAATGACATATCTCATGATGTAAGCATCCAATCAAGCTGATATTTTGCAGAGTGAAAGAGGAGATATAGGAGGCCGACTTTTTTGAATAAATCATTTGTATTTGAAGGCATCTTCCTATTCAAAAACCCTTTCACATTTTGGACTTCAAAAAGACTGGATTGAAATGGACAGATTAAAATTGTTTAATCAACCGGCCATAACTTTGGCTACATTTGTTCAAATGACTCCAAATTTGAGAGTAGTCATCCAACTTTATTATCTACAACTTTGAAGAAGGTGATTTCTCAAGATTAGGCTGTCTGAATAGACAACGTGGTGATGCAAGTGGAGGGACAAATTGGGAATGCAAACAGTCCACTCCTTGGGCTATAAATACTCTCCCCTTCTCTCCTTGAGAGGGGTTGGAATTTCAGAAGAGAGGAGATAATATTGGCACGACCAAAGCTTTTAAAAAGTCTTGGGAGAACATTCCATACTCATGTTTTCACTTGAGATGCCTTTCCTCCTCTCTTTGTTTTTCACTTACTTTTGTGTTCTTCGTTTTTGTAATCTTGTAAGTCTCTTTCTTTGAAATTCTATTTTAATGCAAGTTACTTCTTCAATATCTATTATTCTCATCCACCTTCTGTAGTTTAATATTTATGTTCTTAAAATAGTTTAAATTCAGTTGAATAACCTTCCCTTCTTTTGCTTCCTCATTCAATCGAAAATCCGTTTTTAATTTTCTTCATCGTTTGTGTGTGTGTTTGGCGCACTACTCTTATCTTGTCCCTTTATTTTTCTTCTCTTTATAATTCATCACCATAAACATATATTACCAGATTAATAACCATCTTAATGTCTGAGTAAATATCTCATTGGGGTGAGTTTTAATTTAGGTATGTTAAGCGATTGAGAGCTTTCGCTCGATGAGTATTCGTTGAATTAACATTGTGTATGTTGGACTTAGCATGTCATGGATTAATGACTTGTTTTGTTTAACGTGTGGTTTCCATGGATTATTGGAACCATAAATACACTACCATAAACAAGATATGATCAAGATTAGAACCCTAAGTTAAGTTAAGGCTTGTATTAAAGCCTTAACACTTGGGAATTCAAATCAACGTCAACTTGTGACATGGGTGTTAATTTAAATGCAATATAAAGCAAATCTCAAGGATATCACAAGATTAACTAAACTAATGATGAACTCACCCCAATAATTATCAATTTGTTAAATCAATCATAATCAATTAGTCATTTAAATTAAGCTCTACAAACAAACCTCCCCAATCAGAATACAATCAACTAAAAACAAACGACTATTTCAAAGTATCATCGTCGGGGATTCGACCCGAGTGCTACTATACACATTAGCAGAGCACCAGAACTTTGACCGGTTGATAGGAAACAATCGGCCGTGCATTTCAAATGACACCGTTTCCGGGGATGGTGCTTTATGTAGTCATTAGTTTCTGGTTATTGTAAAAAAAAACAAAAAAAAAAACAAAATTTAAAAAAAAATTTGAAAAAAAACAAAGAAAAACCTGTCTTCTCATAAAAATCATAAACGAAAAAAATACAAAGAAAAAGCCATCTTCCTCTTTCTTCAAAAATCTCTCTGAATTCCTCGTAGCCTCCCAAACAATCCCTTGGATTTGTTTGACCTTGAAATTGAGCAAACACTTCGCCAACTTAGGAGGAACATAAGAGATAATCAAATAATTCAAGAACCAGTCCTTGTCCAACCAATTGAATTAGATATGGCCAATCCTAGGGAACAAACACTTAAAGAACTCACTTCCCCTGATATGAATTACCAATATCTTGGTATTCAATATCCAAATATAGAGGCTGACTTCGAACTCAAATCGGGTTTGATTTATCTTCTTCCTCATTTCCATGGGCTAGCCAGTGAGGATCCACATCTCCACCTTAAAGAGTTTCAAGTAGTGTGCTCTACCATGAAACCTCAAGGGGTTTCTGAAGAAAAAATCAAGCTTCGAGCATTCCCTTTCTCCCTAGATTACACTGCTAAGTCATGGATCTACTAACTTCCTCCTGGTTCCATAACCACATGGAATGACATGAAGTGACTCTTCTTAGAGAAATTCTTTCCTTCTTCTCGTACTGCTTCTATCCAAAAGGAAATAAGTGGTATCCGTCAGTTCCCAAGTGAATCACTCCATGAATATTGAGAGAGGTTCAAAAAGCTTGTTGCAACCTGCCCACACCACCAAATCCCTGACCAACTCTTGATTCAATACTTCTGTGATGGGTTATTGGAAATGGAGAGAACTCTCATTGATGCCACAAGTGGTGGTGCTCTTGTTGATAAAAATTCTGCAGCTGCAAGAGATCTCATAAGTAACATGGCTGCAAACACACAACAATTCCATACTCTAGCACATGCTCAAGTAAAATAAGACCAATATAATCAATCCATAGAGCCGAATAAGATGACTGAGTGGATGAGTGAACTTACAGGTCTTGTGTGACAACTAGCTGTGGCTACCAAATCCCCAACCTCATCTTCTCCACAATCAATGTTTCCCGGACCTGTCAAAAACTGTGGAATCTGAAACTATCAATCTCATCCAACTGACACATGTCCATAACTTCAAGAGGATCAATCTGATTCATCTGAACCAATGGAGCTCAATGCAGCATATGCTCAGTGGAACACCAATCCTCAACTATCATGTCGGTTTGTTAGAAACTTCAACCAACCTCACTCTGAGCCCTTCTCTTCTTCCTATAACCAAGGCCTTAGGTATGGTAATCCCATATCTTATCCCCCTCAATTCCCTCCTCAAAACCCAAACCAGTTCCAATATGGTCAAGGTGTTGGTAACTTCCAACAACCTTATCCTTTTCTTCCTCAATATCAAAGGAACAATCCTCCCCCTGGATTCCATTATCCTAGCGAGCCTTTCCAATTCCAAAACCAATACAATCGCTTTCCCAAGAACCAAAATCAAGGTAATCCAAATCCGGGATAAGCCTCTTCTTCCAAGCAACCATGGGAAAGTGCAGTGGAAGATCTTTCCTCCTTCACCTGTTCAAGCCTCAAGAACATTGAAACCCAAATTGGTCAACTTGCATCCCACCTTAGTCAGCAGCAACCATCCAATTCTTCCCAACTCCCAACTCAACCATTACCCAAACCCAAGGGTAATGTAAGTGCAATTGAACTTAGATCATGAAAGAAAATTGCTATGCCTCAAGATAAGTCCTCAAACCCTCCTTTGAATGTTGACCTAGAAAATGAAAAGAAAAAGAATCTTGAAAAGGAACCTGAAACAATTCCCTCATCTCCTTCAATTCCACCTAAGAATCCGATTCCTTTTCCTCAAGCTGTTTCTAAACCAAGGAAGTCCTTTGAACCTGATCCTAAAATTCTCGACATGTTTAGACGTGTTGAAGTCAAAATTCCTCTCTTAGATTCCATAAAAAAATCCTAAGTATTCCAAGTTTCTTAAGGAATTGTGCACCCACAAGAGGAAACTTAGGACCTTTTAAAATGTTTCCACCCAACAGTATATTCCCATAAAGTGCAAAGATCTAGGAAGACCATTCTTAATGACAGCTAGAACCAAAATTGATGTCCATTCAGGCATCTTATCCATGGAATTTGGTGACCAACTGGTCAAGTTCAACATTTTCCAAGCCATGCGATACCCATTTGAGGATCACTCTGCATTCTCAATCCATGCTTATGAGGGAACTTCTAAGAGTCAATTAAAACCCATTCCATCATGTTCATCCCGTTCTAAAGAGATAAGATCTTGTGAAATCTGCACTAGTATTAACCAAGTCATAAATGGTGAAGTTGATGTGGACCTTTCATTCATAGACTCCATAAATCTAGAGGAACTTGAAAACTCTCTTGGATCCCACATCAACTCTGATCTCTACTGCTCCACCTTGGACAGTATTAAGGAAAATGAATTTGAAGCAATTGAAGTCCCTTCATCCATTCCTGAGATGTCTAATCCACAAATGAGAGATGAGACTGATATAAAACCTCTTCCTAAACACCTGAAATATGCATTCCTTTTCCATGATCACTCTTATCCTGTAATTATCTCTTCTTCACTTACCGAAACTAAGGAGTCAAAACTTGTTCAAGTGTTAGAGGAAAACAAAAAGGCCTTAGGTTGGACCCTAGATGACATACCAGGAATCAACCCCGCCCTTTGCATGCATCACATCCATCTTGAGGAGTCATACAAACCAATTAGACAACCACAAAGAAGACTCAATCCACTCATACTTGAGGTATTTAGGGAAGAGATCACCAAGCTTATTCAAGCTGGTATTATCTACCCAAATTCTGATAGTGAATGGGTTAGTCCAATTCAAGTTGTACCTAAGAAGGGTGGGATAACTGTTGTCACAAATGAACATGGGGAGGTAGTCACAACTCGAGTGAAGAACAAATGGCGTGTGTGCATCGACTATAGAAAATTGAATGTTGAAACCCAAAAAGATCAATACCCTATTCCATTCCTTGATCAAATGCTATAATGATTAGCTAAAAAGTCACACTATTACTTTCTTGATGGATACACTGGCTACTTCCAAATCCCAATCACACCTCAGGACCAAGAAAAGACTACTTTCACATGCCCCTTTGGAACATATGCATATAGAAGAATGACTTTTGGCCTTTGTAATGCTCCTGCAACATTCCAGAGGTGTATGATGAGTATCTTTTCAGAATTCATTGAACACTGCATTGAAGTCTTCATGGACGAATTCACCATTTACGGTGAGTCATTTGAGTCATGCTTGCATTCACTCTCTCTAGTCCTTCAAAAGTGTTTCAAGTGTAACTTTGTGTTAAATTTTGAAAAATGTCACGTCATGGTTGCAAATGGGATTGTTCTAGGGCACATAGTTTCAAAAGATGGTATTGAAGTCGATCCTGCCAAAATTGAAGTGATCCAATCACTTCCTGAACCCAACTCTATTCAAGACATATGTTCATTCCTCAGTCATGCTGGTTTCTGTCAGCGATTCATCCATAACTTCAGTAAAATTTCCCTCCCACTCACTCGTTTGCTCCAAAATGATCTCACTTTCCATTTTGATGAGGTTTACAAGAGAGCCTTCATTGAACTCAAAACTGCTCTTACATCTGCCCCGATAATCCAACCCCCAGATTGGTCATTACCCTTTGAATTAATGTGTGATGCTTCTGATAGAGCTGTTGGGGATGTTCTTGGTCAAAGAAGAGAAAATATTCCTCATGTCATCTATTATGCCTCAAAAACATTGGATGAAACTCAATCTCACTACACTATCACTGAAAAAGAACTTTTAGCAGTTGTTTTTACCTTAGATAAATTCCAGCCCTATCTATTAGGTGCCAAAATCATCATCTTCACAGACCATTCTGCTATAAATTTCTTACTCAAGAAAAGTGATTCCAAACTGAGGCTAATAAGATGGATCCTAATGCTCCAAGAGTTTGAACTTGAAATAAAAGATAGACCAGGAAAAGAAAACCCTGTGGCTGATCACTTGAGTAGAATTTCTAATTCTTCTCATTCTAAAATCATCGATCCTGAATTCCCTACTGATCACCTTTCATCTCTCACTCCAAAGTTACCATGGTATGCCCCAATTGTAAATTACTTGGTTTCTGGTGTTTTTCCTGAATTTTTTTCAAAAGAACAGAAAATGAAGTTGAAAAGTGATTCAAAACACTATTTTTGGGAAGAAAATAAACTTTGGAAAACTGGGGCAGATATGGTAATTAGGAGATGTATTGATAAAGGTGAACATTACTCCATATTAGAATTCTGTCACTCGATGCCTGGTGGTGGTCACTTTGGACCACAAAGGACCTCTCGAAAGGTTCTAGACTCTGGATTCTTCTAGCCTTCACTCTTCAAGGACTCACATGAGTTCTGTCAATCATGTCCCACTTGCCAAAAGTTTGGTACAACTTCAAAGAGAAATGAAATGACCTAAAAGCCTTTAATTTTCTGTGAGATATTTGATGTTTGAGGTATTGATTTCATGGGACCATTTCCCCCTTCCAATGGATTCTCATACATTATTCTTGTGGTTGATTATGTTTCTAGGTGGGTCGAGGCTAAAACCACTAGAAAGGATGATTCACATACTGTTAGTGAGTTCCTAAAGACACACATATTCCATAGATTTGGCACGCCTCGTGCCTTGATCAGTGACTTAGGAACCCATTTTTGTAATAGAACCATGGAATCACTTTTGAAAAAGAATGTGGTTGTTCATAAAACTTCAACTGCATATCACCCCCAAACAAATGGCATGGATGAACTTTCTAATAGGGAAGTGAAAAGAGTACTTGAGAGAATTGTAAAACCCACCAGAAAAGACTGGCCTGAAAGACTTGATGAAACACTTTGGGCTTATCGAACTGTCTATAAAACACCCATTGGGATGTCTCCTTTTGGGCTAGTTTTTGGTAAAGCATGTCATCTACCAGTTTAAATCCAACATAAGTCTTTTTGGACTGTGAAAACCTTTAATTTTGATTGTGAAAAATCTGGTGAAGAAAGATTGTTGCAATTGGTTGAACTGGAGGAGCTTCGACTTGAATCCTATGAGAATTCCAATCTGTACAAAGAGAAGGATAAGGTAATCCATGAAAAACACATCCTGAGAATGATATTTCATGAAGGTGAAAATGTAATGATCTTCAATTCTCGATTTCGGCTTCACCCGAGTAAGCTTAATTCTCGTTGGGAAAGTCCTTTTGTTATTACTAATGTTTACCCATTTGGTACAATGCAAGTCTAAGACCCCTCTTCCAAAAGGACATTCACGGTTAATGAAAATCAGTTAAAGTATCACCATGAGAGGATGCATAATCCTGGATCAACATCGACTTCCACTGGATCCCCAACTTCTCTAGCCGACCTACCACTAGATAGAGATGACGACCCGCTAAATCCAAACCAGGGGGCACCTATTTCCCTTTAACTCTCTCTCTATCTCTTTCTCTCTCTACCTCTTTCTTCTTCTTCCTCTCTCTTTCATTTTTTACAACTTTCTTTATCAAAACCTTTCCTTTTCACTTTCTCTTTTGAGTGGGTGTATATTTATAAAAAACAAAAATAAAAACCTAAAAAAAAAACAATCAATTAAAAAAAATACAAAAAAGTCAAGAGTCATGCTTACTCACCATTGAGTTTTGAAATTTTGTCCAACCATTTTGGGGAGTTAACAGACATGTTTTCATCTAATTTTTTTTGTATTTTCATCATGAATTTGGATAAATAATTTTGTGTCAAAATTAAAAAATTTTGAATGCTCAATTTTTTATTTGGAAAATGATTTTCCCGAACTGTGAGGAACAACATTTTCTTTCATGCCAAGGCCACCTATGGACATCTTTTCAAAATGTGTGTTTTCACCCCCATTTGTGAGTCTTGAGTTTGTGGACCTTCGAGTTGAATTTCCTACCTTAGTGTGCATTAATATGATAGAGGCATTTTCTAAACCACATGAGAATCACAATAGCCAAATAGCCTCCCATTTCCCTTACATTAATCCTCATTTTGAAAGCCCCTTCGAGCCTATGGAAACATTTTCTTTGATAGCCACATTACAAGCCCAATACCTTTTCCCACCCAATATAAACATGGATTTTCATTGCATAATTTTTTTTGAAATTTAAGTGTGGGGGGAATGGATTTTATTGTTTGGGTACCCTATTTTTGATTTTCAACGAGTTATCATCTACTTGAGGGCAAGCATCCATTTCAGTGTGGGGGAGAGGTTGTCATTCAGTGTGTTTTGGGGAATGTAATGTACTTTCATTTATGTGATTTTGTAAATGTTATTGACAAGTGTTCAAAAAAAAATCAAAAAAATAAAAATAAAAAAAGGGTTGTTTCTTGGGTAGGTCAAAAATCACTCTTCCTCAACCTTTTATCTTGTTATAACTATTACAATTAGTGTCATGAGGAGATAAATCATGGTTTGGGATATGAGTGTGAGATCTTTTCTAAGTTAAACTTTCGAAAAAAGGAAAAAAAAGGAAAAAAAAGAACACTTGCATTATATTATTATTGGGATAAGTTTTGTGTTTTGTAAATATTCCATCTTCTCATTACCTTCATATTTTCTTCCTATATTATGTCTTTCTTCACACACTCATTCCCTTGTAAATATGTTTTTTCATTTCCTTCCATGTTTTATTTCAAAAAATGTGCATTGCTTTTTCTATGTTGGTATTTTAACCCTCTTCTTTTCTCTCTTGGACATTATATTCTTACCATCCCATAGCCACAGAAAAACCCCTTAAAAAGACCTCTTGATTCTTGTTCACTTTGGATAGGGATTGGAAGCTGATATCTCTTTTCAAACTCTAATATTTTCACTTTTGGTTGGTGAAAGAGTGAACCTTCACAAATGAATTTTATCATCTTGAGAGGTGTGAGTTTTGAGTATCCACATTTTCCATTTCTAAATTTGAGCATGAAAAAATGAATTAGTTTTGGAACATTGTTTCTGTAACAACTTGTGGTGGATTTCAAAATGGATGAGTGAAATAGTCTAAACCTCCCCTGATTGAAGAAAACAAAATTTTAATATTTGTTGGTGAGTGAAAAAGATTTTGTCATGTTTTTATATTTGTTGCACATGAGGACATGCAAAAAACTAAGTGTGGGGGAGTTGATGTTATTAATATTTTCATGACTTATTATATACTCCCTTTACTTATTTTATATGAAATGTGCATAATTTGTGTGAAATATTAATGTTTTAATATTAAGTATAATTTTTGAGAATTTTTAGAAGTAGTCCAATTGAGTCAGTTTACTGTTTTAATTATAAATATCACTATACTAATCCAAATTGTATGGTTCTTGTTTTTTAGGATTCCCCTTTAAATATACAACATTTCTTCAGAAGGTACCATGATCCAATTCTGCCATTTGAAGGGTCATATGGTCCTCACAATCAAGACTAAAGAATCTGTGATGAAACTGTACTATTCATGAAGATTGATTTACTGGGATAGATACAGAAGTCCAAATTCCATTATTATCCACCATAGTTTTGAGGAAAATGTAAGGAGTCTTTGATAAAAATTTCAATACCCAAATCCAAACACAAGGGGCCCAACATATGAATTGAAGTCCAACCCACCATTCTGTCTGAGAAATAAAATCAGTACAGTATTAATGACATATCTCATGACGTAAGCATCCAATAAAGCTGATATTTTGTAGTGTGAAATAGGTGATATAGGTGGAAGAATTTTTTGAAGAAATCATTCATATTTGAAGGCATCTTCCTATTAAAAAACCCTTTCACATTTTGGACTTCAAAAAGACTGGATTTAAATGGACAGATTAAAATTGTTTAATCAACCGGCCATAACTTTGGCTACATTTTTTCAAATGACTCCAAATTTTGAGAGTAGTCGGAAAACTTTATTATCTACAACTTTGAAGAAGGATATTTCTCAAGATTCGGATTTATTAATAGAAAACGCGGTGATGCAAGTGGAGGGACAGATTGGGAATGAAAAAAGTCCACTCCTTGGGCTATAAATACTCTCCCCTTCTCTACTTGAGAGGGGTTGGAATTTCAGAAGAGAGGAGATCATATTGGCACGACCAAAGCTTTTCCAAAGGCTTGGGAGGACCTGCCATACTCAAGTTTTCACTTGAGAGAACTTTCCTCTTCTCTTTGTTTTTCACTTACTTTCGTGTTCTTCATTTTTGTAATCTTGTAAGTCTCTTTCTTTGTAATTCTATTTTAATGAAAGTTACTTCTTCAATATCTCTTATTCTCATCCACCTTCTGTAGTTTAATATTTATGTTCTTAAAATAGTTTAAATTCAGTTGAATCCCCTTCCCTTATTTTGCTTCCTCATTCAATCAAAAATCCGTTTTTAATTTTCTTCATCGTTTGTGTGTGTATTTGGCGCACTACTCTTATCTTATCCCTTTCCTTTTCTTCTCTTTATAATTCATCACCATAAACATATATTACCAGATTAATAACCATCTTAATTTCTGAGTAAATCTCTCATTGGGGTGAGTTTTAATTTAGGTATGTTAAGCGATTGATAGCTTTTGCTCGATGAGTATTCGTTGAATTAACATTGTGTATGTTGGACTTAGCATGTCATGGATTAATGACTTGTTTTGTTTAACATGTGGTTTACATGGATTATTGGAATCATAAATACACTACCATAAACAAGATATGATCAAGATTAGAACCCTAAGTTAATTTAAGGCTTGGATTAAAGCCTTAACACTTGGGAATTCAAATCAACGTCAACTTGTGACATGAGTGTTAATTTAAATGTAATATAAAGCAAAGCTCAAGGATATCACAAGCTTAACTAACCTAATGATGAACTCACCCCAATAATTATCAATTTTTTAAATCAATTATAATCAATTAGTCATTTCAATTAAGCTCTGCAAACAAACCCCCCCAATCAGAATACAATCAACTAAAAACAAATGACTATTAGCAGAGCACCGGAACTTTGACCAGTCGATAGGTGAAAATCGGCCATGCGTTTCAATACTACACGGTGTGTGACCCACTGAACACGCCATTTACTCCAAAGATTTCCGAAGTACATCTACACGCTATGTCCTCGGGCGTGTACTTCAGATAGACGATGAACGATAGTACACGCCGTGTAGTGAGAACTACACGCCGTGTACTTATCCAAATTACACAAATTTATTAAAATTTATTATTATATTGTACAAACCCTTGAGACGTGTACCATAGTGTGGGCGTAAAGCTGAGGCACAACATGTTATAGATGTTTTATATATATGTGTTTAATTTAACATCTGTGTAATGTTCATTTCTACCAATTGGGTAGTTATGAACGAGAATTAACTGGGTTACCTCCAAGGTACAAGTTTCATACAAAGATAATTTTAAATGAATTTATTTGTTTAAAATTATAATGGATGAGAATCTCAAGGAAATTTAGAAAATGATTTAAGATAAAAGGATTGATTAATTAAATATAATTAATTGATTCGAGCGTGAGTTATATTAAACAAGAACGATTAAAGAATTGAATGCTAGTTTTATTTATGCGTAAATATCATTGCATGTATGGATGATCATGAGCTAGACCAAGACCTTTTTATGTGAATGTTTTATTTTAATTTATTTATTTAAATTAAATTTGTTGGCCTATGAGTCTTCTCCTTATCAATATGTAGGGCATGCGTGCTCAAGGTTTCTTTTATGTAAAACCCTGTTTTACCCCTCACCTGCAAGTGAGATAAAATAATATGTAATAGATGGATCTCCCAAGCTAGTGGAGGAGGCTCAAGTTATGAGCCAAGGTGAAAGTAATTCAAGGAGATACAAAGGTGGATAGATGGAAAGCTGTAAACACAAACCCAAGAGGTTCAAGTTGTTTCTACCCTAGGTTTTGGGTTAGTTTATCAAACGCTATATAAAATAACCAATAGAACAAGCTCATGATCATACCATTTATTTTATTTTTATCAGTTTCAAGGTTTATTTATTATGGGTGTGTTGTCACGATCACACAATTAATGAATTAAACAAGCATGCAAGATGGAACTAAAATAAGACCAACTTATTCATAAATATTATCTTAGACATGGTTAATCACTTAAGTATATCCCGCTTAATATTAACAAGCATGTAATCAAAGATAATAAAATGTAAATTTACATATAAGGATAAAATCCCTCAAAGAAATATTAAGTCGATATAGCCATCCATAATCTTGGTTAGAATCAAACCGTAGTTCAAAGTGCTTGACCAACCCTAGTTAGGGTGCTTTCAATTATCAGGGAATTCTAATTCAAGGTTTTGGGTTGAATTGACTTGGTTCACATCAAGGGTTGACTGCCACAATAGGACTTGGTGTGACCAAGAGGAAAATATTGAGGAAATCCAAAATAAAAGGATTTCAGGATTGGGGAGTCCACTCAATGGATCAAGGAGTTGCGAGTTAATGCAGTTGGCATTTGGAATGCCTACCTAAAAACCTTCAAGTTTCTTGACCAACCCTAGTTGGTGTAATACGAAGGGAAATATGAATCCTTGCCACTAGAATATTCATGCAATAGAATATTTTGAAGTTAATGGTGAGGGATATTGGATTTCAATAAAATAGTGGGTGACTAATAAGTATTAATTTATTTATTTGTCTCAGTTTTATCATGATAAAATACTAAATCTTTGCTCATCTTAATTTGTAGAAATGACAAGAAAAATGAATTCAAACATATCATTTTGAACCATAATCAATAAGGAAAACCTTCTCACTGGAACCGATTTACAGGAATGGCAGAGGCATTTACGCGTCATCCTTCGCCATGAGAGGAAATTGTATGTGATGGAAGAGACTATTTCACTTACGCCTGGAAAAGAGGCCAGTGATGAGGAACTATCTCTCTATATGAAACATATGGATGATGCCACAAATTTCCAATGTTTTATGTTATCAGCCATGTCTAATGAGATCTTGAAGCAACATGAAAACATGGATGCGTATAACATGATGCCTCAAATACAATATGAACAACAATGAGAAGAGTCTATCAGAAATTCTGACCTTAATTCGCTAGGTAGATAAGGACATGAGGTGTGAAAAACCCACAGTCCTTATGGTGAATAAGAAAAGGAAGGACAAGGCAAAGGGGCCAAGGATTCATAAACAGTCTGAAGCCCCCGAGCACTGTACCTACAAGAAGGGGAAGATCCAGAGGTAAGGAAAGGAATGGGAGGTAGTATGTTTTGCATGTGGAAAGCTAGGCCACTGGAAGAGGAACTGCACCCAGAAGCATGGGGATGCTAAAGGTGCGTTCGTTATCGAGTGTAATCTTTCTATTTATACACATTGGGTATTAAATACATATTATGGGGATCACATATGTATCCAAATGAAGGAACCAAGTAGATTTAGAAATATTACCATAGGAGAGGTGGATCTTTGAACTTCCAATGGCGCGAGGCTGGTTGCGTTGGCCATTGGAGATTACCATATCTCATTGCCAACTGGGATGCTTTTGGTTTTGCATAACTGTTATTATGTGCCCAGTGTTACCAAGAACATAATTTCTGTATCATGTTTGGATATGGATGAATTTATTTTCAAGTTTGTAAATAAGGGTTGTTTATTTTATAAGAACAATGTATGTTATAGTATGATGCATTTAAATAATGGTTTGTATGTATTAAATTACGAAAACCAAGTGTTGTAAATCGATAACGAAACAAACTCACATGACTCATACATCACCCAGTCGTGGCATCACTATCTCGGTCATGTAAACGAGAAGTGCTCGACAAAGCTCTTCCAATATGATTATTTAGACTCTACTGATCTAAAACCACTTGATAGATGTCACACTTGTTTACAAGGTAAAATGACCAAGCTGCCTTTCAGTGGATAGGGTGAAAGGGCCACAGAGCTTCTAGGATTGGTGAACACGGATGTGTGTGGACCATTTCCAGTAGAATCTAGAGGTGGATATTCTTAATTCATTACTTTTACTGATGATTTAAGTAGATATGGCTATGTATACTTAATGAGGTATAAGTCAGAGTCCTTGTAGAAATTTAAGGAATTCAATAATGCAGTAGAGAATCATCTTGGTAAGAAAATAAAGAAACTTTGATCGGATCGAGGTGGAGAATATCTGAACCAAGAGTTCATCGACCTTATACGAGAGTCTAAAATTCTATCTCAACTCACTCATCCTTATTCACCATAGTGTAAAGGTGTTAGTGAAAGGAGAAACCACACCTTGTTGGATATGGTGAGGTCGATGACGAGTCATACATATCTTCCATTATTCTTTTGGGGATATGCATTACAAAATGCAACATACACATTAAAATGAGTACCAACTAAGGTGGAAAATGTAATTCCCTCTGAGATATGGAATGGAAAGAAACCCATTTTTTCGCACACACGTGTATGGGGATACGAGGCGTTTGTTAAGGCCTTATTAGGAAACAAACTAGCACCCTAGGGCATGAAGTGTATCTTTATAGGATATACCAAGGAAACGAAAGGATATTACCTATATAACCCTTCAGACAAGAAAGTCATTTTCGCCATATAAGCCTTCTTTATTGAGAGAGAGCACATCCTAAAAAAGGATAGTGGGAGCAAGATTGAATTTGATAAAGTTTATGCTCAAGATACACATGATTTGGTACAAGAACAAGTTTTATAGGTCATTGTGGAAGAGGTTCCAGAAACACAAGTACTGCATAGGAGCTCAAGATAGGTAAGGGAACCAGAAATATATGGTTTCCTAGTCATTGAGGATGGTGAATCATTATTGTTGGACAATGATGAACCTCTCTCCTAAAAGGAAGAAGTAGAGAGCTCATAAGCTACAAGATGGCTAGAAGCTATGAAATATGAGATGAATTCCATGTATTAGAACCAAGTCTGGGTTCTAATCGATGAACTAGTTAACGTAAAGACTGTTGGATGAAAATGGGAATTCAAGATAAAGTTGGACATAGAAGGTCAAGTTAGCACCTATAAAGCAAGGCTAGTGTCTAAAGGATCCAGAAAACATCAAGGAATTGACTATGATGAAACCTTCTCGCTAGTTTCCATGTTTAAATCCATAAAAATCATACTTTCCATAGCAGCTTACCATGACTATGAGATTTGGAAGATGGATGTAAAAACAACATTCCTTAATGGGAACCTTCAGGAAGATGTCTATATGACACAACCAGAAGGGTTTGTGATACCAGGTGAATCTAAATGGGTTTGCAAGTTGTAGAAATCCATTTATGGATTAAAGCAAGCATCCAGGTCATGGAACATTCGATTTGATAAATCTATAAAGGAATTTGGTTTCATTAAGAATGAATATGAGCCATTTGTTTATAAACGATTTAATGGGAATGCGGTAGTTATCTTAGTAGTATATGTTGGCGACATATTACTTATTGGAAACGATGTACCAATCTTACAGTTAGTTAAGGACTGGTTGAACAAGTGTTTCTCCATGAAGGACTTAGGTGAAGAAACCTACATTCTAGGGATCAAGATAATTCGTGATAAATCCAAGAGGTTGTTTGTACTAAGTCAGGGTACATACATTAATCAAATACTAAAAAGATTTAGTATGAAACAATCCAAGAGGGGATTGGTTCCATTGTCACATGACCTACATCTTTCTAAGAGAATGTTTCCTCAGACATAACATGAGAAAGATAAGTTGAGTAAGATCCCATATGCTTCAGCTATAGGATCTATCATGTATGCCATGTTATGTACCAAGCTTGATGTTTCCTATGCACTGAGCCTGGTAGGAAAATATCAAGCAGATCTAGGAGAACAACATTAGACTGTTGTTAAGACTATCCTCAAGTATCTTAGAAGAACTAAGGATATGTTTCTAGTGTATGGAGGAGACGAGGATCTTGTCATAAGAGGGTATACTGATGTTGGTTTTCAGATAGATCAGAACGATTTGAAGTCGCAATCAGGATATGTTTTCTGTCTCAATGTAGGAGCTGTGAGCTGGAAGAGTTCAAAGTAGGCAGTTGTCACCGATTATACAACAGAGTCTGAATATATAGCGGCTTCTGATGCAGCCAAGGAAGCTTTATGGATTCAAAACTTTGTCCAGGAGCATGATGTGGTGCCTAGTAGTAAAGATCCTATCGCATTGTATTGTGATAATACTGCATCAGTGGCTCTTGTAAAAGAACCAAGGTCACATCAGCAGACAAAACACATTCTCTGAAAATATCACCTCTTGAGGGATTTATATCAAAGAGGTGAAGTTGTAGTAATCAGAGTGTCCATAGAAGAGAACGTAGTAGACCCCATTATTAAAGGCCTATCTCAGCAGAAACATGAATATCATGTGAGAGCTAGCGGGTTAAAGGTTGTTAGCAGTTTGATCTAGTCCAAGTGAGAGTCTATTGGAGTTGGTGGCCTAGAAACAAATACTTTGTACTTTATTCATTAATAAATACCTTACACTACTACAAATATAGCCTTTATCAGTGCTAGAAAAGTTGATTAACAGCGCTAAAAAAGCGTTGTTAATCGAGGCGAAGATAAAGGAGGGTCTCTTTTATCAACGCTCAGAAAAGCAATGATAAATGCCCATTTTATCAGCACTAAAAAAAGAGTTGATAAAAGGGTCTGTTATCAGTGCTTTTTTTAGCACTGATAAAAGGCCCCTTTTATCAGGGCTTTTAAAAAGTGATAATAAAAGTTGAAAAAATATTAAAAAAATAAAAAAAATATTTTTTCAATTCTGGGGGGCTTCAACAACGCTTGAAGCTCTCCTTTAACAGCGCCCACCGCCCCAGGCCAGCTCCACCCAGCCCCACCCCCTTTAACAGTGCTAGGTAATTCCCCACACCTACGCGCGCGACATGCCTCCCCCAGGATTCGAACTCGAGACCTCTTTCCTGTGCACCTAAACCTTTACCACTCCACCATATTTATTTTCTTTTCATTTATTAATATATCTATTTATATATATATATATATATATTTAGTTATATTTACTCATATATTAATATATATGTATATTTAGTTATATTAATATATATATCCGTATATTAATATATATATATATATATATATTAACATATATATATAGTCATATTAATATATACATATATATATTTAGTCATATTAATGTATATATATATATTTAATTATATTACTGTATATATATATATATCTGTATATTGATATATATTTATATCTATATCTATATATATATATATTTATAATTTTTTATCCGTATATTTATTTGTATATATATATATAAGATTAGTTTTAAATACATTTATAAAATATGTTTTCTTATGTGTGTTTTTATAAATAAATAAATAAATACATACACACATACATATATACAACACACCCACACCCACATATATATATTATATGTATATCTGTAGGTATAATTATACATATTTATATATATTTACAAATATTATATATTAATATGTATATACAAAAGTGCTAGAAATGGGGTCTCGAAAAACCTAACAAATCGCAGAGTCACTGAGAAAGTCATAACTTCCGCTCTGGGTGTCTGTTTCAACTTCGTGAGTAGTCAATCTGAAGATCACGGAACGAACTATGATTAAACAGGTTTTAGAGGCTGAACAGACACACAGATCAGAAGTTAGGACCATTTTAAGAAAAATTTGATAGGGGTCCGGACACAGAAACTGAGTTTTGGAGGCCTTCTGGTTGTTTTTTTGGAATTTTAAGGTCCAAAACTTGACTAGAACTATGTTTGAGTTAGACTGATACATATATCTCTTAACTTTCTTTGATTTGATATGTGGTAGATCCCAAACGGACACCCGAAACGAAAGTTATGGCCATTTGAAGTTGGACTTTGTTTGGAGTGATATAACTGATATATCTTTCGTTCCTCTGATCTTCTAACGGTTTCGACTAGACGTGGTCATCACTCATTCCATGAGATTATATTTTACTAGTTTCGGATCTCAAATGGACAACCAGAGCATAATTTATACCCGTTTTAGTGAGTTGCTGGTTTCTTAGGTTTTTAGGAGATACAAGAGTTGTAAAATTTCAAACGACAATAACTTTTGCTCCGAGTGTCCGTTTTGGATCTACCACATATCAAATCAAATCTTGTAAAAAGTTACACACTCCTGTGATCAACTAAACCCCTTCTCATGTTCTTTGAGTTTTAAAAAGAACCAAAAACCCTCTGAACGGTCATAAGTTTGGCTCCAGGGGTCCATTTTACCATAACTTCTGCTCCGGGTGTCTATTTTGCCTCAACCACATATCAAATCGAATTTTAAGACCATAAATACACTATAGTGACCATTTTAACACCTTCTCATATTCTTCAAGGTATGAAAAGTTCCTTAATCCCTACAAATGACTATAATTTCTGCTCTGGGGTGTCTATTTTGGGTCTACGACATATCAAATCGATATAAAACATATTTAAAAAAATATTTATTATATTTATATCAATAAAAATATACTTATATATCAATATATTATTTATTATTTTTTTTTGAAATATACACATTTATCAGCGCTAGGAAAATGTGCGCTGATAAAACCCCCCTTTATCAGCGCTTTTTTTTAGCGCTGATAAAGGGTGGCGCTACAGAAACCCATTTTTGTTTTAGTGTTATCACATATTGATTGTTAATCTATTTGAAAATGCATGTGATAATGTCCTAAAGATAGTTGTTGCACCAAAGGGTCCTAGCAGATCCCTACTATGATGAGAACCTGGAAGTGTCATAACACTATTATTGAATATATATTTTATGGTCGGATGATGTTATTTGAGACACAAAAATAATATAGGTCATTAGGGATGAGGACTCATAAAACTTTGAGACAACTTCTCATGGTGTGCACCCTTGGTAATATCCAGGAGGATGTTATGAGAATGAGACCCACCAGTAGGAAATCCATATTTCATATTGTCATCGAATGTTTTTATTTGTGGATGTGTGTATTGGTCCTTAGACTTTAAGATTATTATTAACGGGTATTACAACTCACACACTTAGATGAATTGATGAAAAATACGGCGACACACTGTTCACAGTGAAGTAGGATATGTTGGGTGCGTCACGAGTAATACTGTATTAATAGATAATGCGAGAAATGATTTGACCCTTCTATTCCATAATAGAATTTGATATCTCAGGCCCTTTGATGGAATTTATATAGCCTAAATAAATCCATGTCTATGGTAAGGAATGAGCGAGTTAAATTCTAGAAAGTCAAAGAAAGAATAATCAAGCACATGGGTTGATGACACTAGCATGTAACCCACTTGATTCGAGATATCGAGACAAAGGGATTACATTACATGGTAAGCATTCATAGAAGGTGACACGTCATTGTGATGTTAAATTCTTTCTCTATGGGTGTCTTAGCATGTTTCTATACGCTAACCTTGTACTTTAGGCAGGCTTTGCCTAATTCTACTGAGAAAGAGGCCTAGAGGTTCACACACTAAGTGTGTCCAAGTATCTCAGTTAAATATTCATTTGATAAGTTAAATAAAGATTATTCTCGATTGTGGTTTAATAATTATTCAAGGATGCATGATCACATTTATTTTGACACTAGTTATTTGATAGAATATATTGTGGGTGAAATAATATATTTATTAGTGAGTAATGCAGTAATATTTATTTAAGAAATAAATAACCATTATTCAAGGTCTGATAAATGTGGTGGAGGAAATAAATAAAATGGAAAAAATAAAAGTACACATCGTGTATATTAATATACACGCCGTGTATTTTTTTTGGGTATTTTTGAGAAATAATATTATTTAATTAATTAAATAATATTAGGTGGAATTCACTAGGTGCATGCCAAGTAATAATAATATTCAACTGTTATTATTAGACATGGATTCTTACTAAGAATTAAATGAAATTAATAAATGCTTTCAGGTAATTAATTCATTTTATTATTCTAAGTAATTAAAATCCCAATTATATAATTCTCATTAGCCTAGCTATTTTTTTGGGGTTGTGCATAATGGATCTGGAAAAGGTATCAAGCCAAGATAGAATTCTTTTTTCACCAAGAACGATTTCAAGTTACGAGAGAGATCCTCCTCCACCGGATCAATGAGAGAACTTTGGAAGCGACTCTCAAGGCGATCAAAGGAGGGCATTGCAAGCAAAGGCTCTTCTATGCTAGCACCCAGATATCCCTTCAGCAACGTCCAGAGATACATGGAGCATGTGTGGATCACTACTATAGGAATCCTACACTTGGCTTCTACGATGCAATGATGGATCACATCAGATCATGGACGGAGACATCAACGGATTGAGAATTCCATCAAGGTAATTCTCGTCTTTTAATTAAATTAATTATAACCAACATATGATGATCCTCTATATGGTTCCAGGACTCCCTTCCTTTCTTTCGTTCTTCGTTCCATTCCAAATATCCGACATTTTATTATCGTGACAGATCTCATATTGATCATTGTTAATGGAAAAATTAAAGTTGGGTACACCCACCAATGCACTTCCGTTGCGCCTGAAACCTACAAGAGGCCTGTGTACACGCATCATATTTGACATGTATGATTAACATGACATACATGTTCTTGACCATGGTTGTTTTATGATGAGTGGTTCAGTTGTTTGATGCATAAAAAACAACTTATATACTATTTTATCATATAACTTGGTTGTGGCATTCTACTCAACTGGATCACGATGTATTTCCTTTCAATATAAGGTTATACGAGTCTTACAATGAGCGGTTATTCAGTGATGGAATTACAAACCCTTCATTAAGGGATGTATAGAGACCCATCGCAGGTCGATATGGGAATTTTATGCCTTGGTAGTGGCTTAATGAGGGCATGGTATGCCTGAGAAGTGATCTGAGGATAAACACGTGTTTCCTTGAGTATGTGGGTTTAGTTACATAAAGTGTCAACAAAAACCTATATGGTGTTTTCCCGTATAGTTTCTTAGAGACATTCTACTAAATCGAATCAGGAAACTAGAAAAGGGAATGGGAAATGCCTTGTGTGTGGTATCAAGGATGATTTTGAGAAGGAAGGATCATTTGGATGCCTAGAATTTGTGGTTTTGGTTGTTCTTTTGGGTAGCGTAGTGGGAGCGTGAATGGATGCTCGTGGGTTTGGAATGGCGCCTCCATGGCGGGTGATCGTGTGGTTAACCTTGGAATAAGTGAGATATCTTGGGATGTTGGATGATTTTGCATGCAATGGGACATGGTTAGTGGGTTATACATGTGTGACTGTGTTAGACCAGACATGACTCATGGTAGTGTGAGTTCAGTTGTGCGATCGGGTTGCACAGGATCTTGCAATCGTTGGGTTTGGGTGAGACCAAGTAGGGTCATGGGTGGGAACCTATTACTAGGTTACCAGTGGATCACTTCATCTTTTAGGAAGGAGAGTGAGAGTTGGAGAGGTTTTATGAGAAAGTATTAGTGTGTAAGAGAAGGTACACACTGGGTACACACAATGACTGATTGAGTTACACACTGATGAACAAGCTGTGTGAGGGTTCGTTAGGAATCATTTGGGTTGTGGATAAACCTGAGTGGTACTAAAATAGTATTGTGGTGGTGTGATTCTTATGGGAATGGTGGTCTGGGGATTTAGATGAAAATGGGAGATATCCCTTGGTGGTAGGAGGTGGCATAAAAAATAGATCGGGGTACTATGGTATGGTCAATCTAAGTTCTTTCCATGATTGGAATCGACAGGATGGGGGAGAGTAGTGTTGGGAATAGGTTGGGGTTGGTGCTCATATATTAGTGTAAAGGAAGCCATATTGTGGGGAGCACACCATTGGCGGTTGGTGTTTTGTGTTGGCACTTGGGTATGAGTGGGATGACCACACCCAGTCATTGAATTCGATGATGATCAGAGTGTGGGCTGTGGAGATCGGTGGTTGGTTTAGTGGAGTGATGATAATGATACTCCTATAGTAGGGAGAAACACATCAGTCATGGGGGGGGGGGTACAAACTTCATGTTAGAAGTGTCGTGGTGGCTATCTGACCAGTTGGTGGATAGTCAGGTGGCACCGTGTAAGAACCCGGGTTTTTGGAACAGGTCAAAATTTTGACCCTATTTGAATTTTTGACTTGTTTCTGAAAAAAACTAGGAAAATATGGGAAGTTCTGGAAATTTCCAGATTATACACCATGTAATCCAAAGTACATGTCGTTTATGGGTTAGGCGTGTACCGATTGTGTGCTTACCGAGTACATGCCATGTGATGACCGTGTAAGGATTTCCTACTACATAGTGTGCAGTGTGGCTTGACACGCCATGTATTCTCCTTTCTAAGTATCAGCTGAGTTCTAGCCATGTGTCGACCTATGTGGCGTGTCCAAGCCATGTGGATTCCTCCTCTTAAGTCAGAGTACGAACAAGGAAACTACACGACATGTATTCCTTTATACATGTTGTGTATTTTTATTTTTTATTCACTTAAATAAAAGAGTGTCGTGTCTTATTTCAAAAAAGATCTTCTTCTTCCCCAACTTCAGAAAAGTCCCATTCCGAAATCCCAAACTACATACCTTGCCCTAAATTCTTCATACGAAGTCCGTTATTTAATCTGTCGGTGGCTACGGGATCGCATCAGCAAGGCTAAACCCATGCACCCTCATTCGTTCCAGTTTATTTGCCTCTCACACCGTAGTTTCCATATGAGCGGAATTTCCGAGATTTTACGGAAACTTAGATCTATGAAGATAGGATTTGAATTAGAGGTCGATATCGGATGTGCCTACATCTACGAGTCTCAGGTAGGTGGTGCATACTCTTTTTGTGTTTTCGTAGTCATTTGGGTGGCGCAGATTTTAGCGTGTATTTGGGTATTTTGAGTGTGACCCTATTTTATCTGCCATTGCATATTAAATTGTTCATTTGACCTAGGGGATGCCTTTGGGTATGCCCTATTTCCTGTTTTGCTTGAGTGGGGCCGGGCGAGGGGTCATTGCTCATTTGGGGCATTTTGGCTGGGGGTGCCAAAATGGTATAAGTTGATTTTATTTGATTAAACTACTGAGTTTAATTAGTTAAGTCATGATATTAATTTTTAAAGGCTTCTAAGACCTTGGTGATGGTATGAGACAACACATAGTTAGTGTAATTCAATTGCTTAGTTTGTTTGCATGTTTTAATCATTTCTTTTGATTAAAAATATATGTGATGTGTGATATTGCATATGTTGGAAGCTTTGGGTTGTGTTGGACATGACCCATATTTTCTTGAGTGATACCGATCGCAGGTTAGGCTTGGCCTGGGTTACATTGGGTGGTTCTGACCACGGGATTGGGTGTCATGGACGTCGACTTGAGGCAGTGTGACTATCAGGTTGGGCATGGCCTGAGTTACTTGGATGGAGAGGCCATCAGACTTGAGAGACATGGTCGTAGGGACACGCGGTGTCATAGATGTTGTGGCTTGGGTACTATTTTGGTGATTACCACTCACCCAGAAACTTTGAGTAGTGTGCACACAGAGAGACTCCGTGATGAGGTAGTTTTGACCACTCGTGTGGGTAGAGGCCCCTTTTAGTTGCGGTTTAGGTACTATTGGTTTGGGGGTGCTTACTGTTGGAAGACACATGGAAGGTGAGGATCCTTCAGGGGATATCGTTGAGGCTGTCGGGTTGGGGGTAGAGGCTCTCCGTGGTTTGAGGGTAGACATCACTGTCCCTCTAGTTACTGATTTGAGGGAAGACATCGTTGTCCCTCCAGTTACTTTATTGAGGGCAGACATCGATGTTCCTACGATTACTTATTTGAGTACAAACACCATTGTTCCTATGAGTTACTAATTCTTGGGCATGCCTTCAGGATGTTGATACTTAAGACACGTAGTGTCAGGAGGCACATGGTGCCAGGTTACTTGATTGAGATTCCAGCATTGGCTAAAGCAGGTGACACTCCATGGTGGCTGCTGAGCACCAGTGAATTTTATGTTTATTTGTGAATCATACTGTTTACTATTTTCCTTATAAATGCATGCCAACTTAAACACTTATATTAGGTACACACCATTGGGTGTTATCCTACTAAGATTTGTCTCAAACCCTGCACGGGCCCTTCGAGACGCGTGTAGACTTTATGGATTTACGTGCAAGAAAGAGGTCAACTTTAGGAGATGGACTATATTAGCTATTTCATGGAGATGGTATGGACCTTGAGGTCATGCCTGGCTTAAGTTTACTTTTTTTAGTTTCCATTATGTATTAGCATGCTTACTTGTTATTGTAGCTACTATTGGTCAGCCATTGATGCCCCTTTTATATATTGAATTTCTATGGATGAATGACTTGTCTGTTCTAGTAGTTATTACAAGTGTTCAACATGCTGTTGTGTTTACTTTTAGCTACACTTGCTTATGTATTGATTCCTTTATTTATTTCTATTGATTGTGCTTCCACTATGCGGGTTTGGTTTGAGTCTACTAAGTCGTTTATTTACACTACATGTTATATATTATTACTTGGACCAGTACCATTTTTCCCTCCTCTGAGAGGGTATAGACTCCCCACTATACCCATCAGACCCTCACTGCTAGTTGGCAGCCTTTGGAGTTTGGGGAGGTGCACCTAAGGTAGTAACACCTGACCCGTTTAGCACTGTTCAGGTGGCTATTCGAGTCTGGGTCGTTACAAAGTGGTATCAAAGGAGTTCTTGATAAGGATTTAGTAGTAGTATTTTTCTGTCTACTAATGATATTGATAATTATCTTTTTTTTTTTGTTGGTTTTACTATTTGGGATATGGTAGACTAGAGATAGGTTTTTACTAAAACTGGGTTTCTAGCTTGTTCTTGGGTGCCTGCAACCCCAAGTACGAGGGATGGACCAAGTTTCCATGGATGGGAATTGCTGTTTTCTTTTGATCAGATTATATTTTATATGATTTCCACCTCAGTGGCTCACTTGGTGTGTGATATTATTGATTGTGATATGTAACCCTTAACCCGATGTGTTAAGGGAGAATTGGACCTTGACACGGTATGGAAAGGCGTGATTGTTTAGATTTTGATAGGCACATTTTTAGGGTATTTCAATTTCATAACTGCACATATGCTTTGTGAAGTGATAATTCCATGTGAATAATATCAATTTCCATGCCTTGTATGCTTTGAAATGTGAATAGGTGAAATTCCTGATATAATTTCTTGTTTATTGAAATGTGTTATGCCATGCTTTATATATTTTTATAATTGCATGTAGTAGGGTATTTGGGTATGGCTCTTATAAGATCAGGAAAGTACTATGGTTGAGGTGATTTTGATCATCAGGATTGGGCGACTCGGTCGTCGGTTTGAGGTAACATTGGTTGTCAGGATGGGCATGGCCCGAGGTACTTTTGATACTTGGCTCCATTGAGGGCGGGTAAGGAGGCCATGAGGTCGGGATACCGTGGGCATGGGTTGCGGTGGGGGAGAGTAAGGGTAGTAGTTATGTTCTGCCTTGTACTATTTTTTCTATCTACGTAAATATATTGTTATATATATATGGGCTGTCTGACCATTTATGGTATTCAACGAGTTCCTTTTAGACGACTTAGATGGAACATTATGTGGGATATAGTACAGTATCGCAGGAGCAGGATCAGATTCAGGATTCGGTGTAGGAAATGCAAGAGCCACAGGTACAGGATCAGGAACATGATCAGGTTCAGGATCCGGTTCTGGTAGGACAACATCCGGGTTTGGCAGCATTTGGACCGTGGCTTGATGAGTAGCTCCGGTCTAGTCCGGTACGTGTCTTGCAGGGGATTGATAGAGGCACATAGGGTACATAGCCATCTATGGAATATCTGACGTAGGAGTTCCAGTCACAACACCCACTGCTTTTTTAGGGTGAGGGTGGTCCACAGGCGGCTGAGAACTGGATAAAGAGCATGCATATGATCTTTGAGTAGCTCAAGATGCCTCCAGGGCGGAGGGTCAAACTGGAGAAATACATGCTATGAGGACCGGCGAAGCGTTGGTGGGATGTGCAAGTTCAGGCTTGCAGGCATGAAGGACTGGCATAGAAGGACTTCGAGGATAGGTTTTTCGAGCACTTTTACCTAGAGACACCGAGGGCCAAGAGAGCTCAGGAGTTCTTGAGCCTTCAGCAGGGAGGCATGTCCGTCATGGACCATGTAGCTACTTTCACTGAGCTATCTCACTTTTCACCTGGTATGGTAAGTAATGAATCGGAAAGGGTGAGGCACTTTGAGGATGAATTACGACACGCCATTCGGATCCAAGTAAATATCTTCAGGATGGGTTCGTTCTTAGAGGCGGTGAATCATGCGCTCATAGCGGAGGGAAACTAGAGGGATAGGCCCCAGGTTGGCTGAGTGATGACTTCAGGTGATGGTTCAGATAGCAAGAAGCGTGGGCGGGATGAGTTCCAATAGGGCGGTCATGCCAAGGACTCATCTAGACCACCTCATAGCAGTTCTTCAGTGGTTTTATTTTAGTGTGGACAACTAGGGCATGTCCGAACACAACGCAATAGGCCTCCAAAGGAGTGACAGGCATGTGGAAAGGTTGGGAATCTCAAGAGGTTCTACAGGAAACCTTCTCAGACAGTTGGTAATTTGGGACCAGGACAGACTGTTGCATCTGGAGTTGGTCCAGGTTTGGTATCAAGAGAGGGTAGCTGAGTTTCAGCTGCATGTGGAGGACATGGCAGAGACAGTGGCACCCAGCTGAGGGGTCAGTGGCCAGTGATTGGAGTAGCACCGTAGGGAGGTCAAGCATCAGGAAGTCATACTTCAATCCAGGTTCATGTCGTGGAGCTACCAGAGGCTGAGTAGGCTGGTGAGCTGACGATAGTTAGAGGTACACCATGGTTGTGGCCGTGATCTGTTTTGTTTTTACTTGTTTTGGCATGGCCTTTTGGGGCATGTTCGCTTTGAGTGCACGAGGTGCACAAGATTTATGTGGAAAAACTAGATGTTGGTCAGTGGGATTGATGCCATATTGGGTGCATGATATATATATATATATATATATATATGAGTTACATATAATCATGAGCATCGATGATGCAGGTTACTTGAGGTGTCGTGGGTATCGGGGCATCGATGATGCAGGTTACTTGAGGTGCTAGGCACTAGGTTTGTTTTGAGCATCCATGGAATGCAGGACCTTGTATAGGCAGACACCATTGTGGTGAAAGATATGTTTGGGTGTCGAAAACGACATGGGAGCACCAATGAGGTGCAGGGGTGACGATGCATTATGAGAGGACCATGGGTATGAAAACATGTTAGTTGACCATTGCTTGATTTGAGTTTTGTCAGTTTGAGACCGAGTTAAGAAAATCCTAAGGTGGGGACCCCCTTGAGAAATTTAGCCAGAACCTTTAAAACCAGGGTAGTCCAGGTTACTTTGATCGGGGTGGTATGTTCAGTTCTATCTCTAGGTTTCATTTGATAGCTCGGGGACGAGATATATTAAGGTGGGGAGATTGTAAGAACCGTGGTTTTTGAAACGGGTAAAAATTATGACCCTGTTTGAATTTTTGACTTGTTTCTGAGAAAAACTGGAAAAATCTAGGAAGTTTTGGAAATTTCCAGATTACACGCTATGTACTCCAAAGTACACGCCATGTATGGGTTAGGTGTGTACTGACCCTGTGCTCGCCGAGTACATGCCATGTGATGACCGTGTAAGGATTTCCTACTACACAGGGTGTAGTGTGGCTTGACATGCCGTGTATTCTTCTTTCCACGTACTGACTGAGTTCTAGTCGCGTGTTGACCTATGTGGTGCATCCAATCCATGTGGCTACCTCCGCTTAAGTCGGAGTACGGACAAGGAAACTACACAACGTGTAGTAATTTATACATGCCGTGTATTTTTATTTTTTATTCTATTAAATGAAAGAGCGTCACATATTATTTTGGAAAAGATATTCTTCTTCCCCAACTTCAGAATAGTCTTGTTCAAAAATTCTGAACTATATACCTTGCCCTAGATTCTTCATAAGAAGTCCATTCTTCAATCCGTTGGTGGCTACAGGATTGCATCAGCATGGATAAACCCAAACACCCTCTTTCATTCCACTTTCTTTTCCTCACACACCGCAGTTTCCATCTAAGCATAATTGCTGGGATTTGACAGAAATATAGATCTACAAAGATCAACTTTGAATTAGAGCTTGATATAGGATGTGCCTACGTCTACGAGTCTTAGGTAGGTGGTGCATACTTTTTTTTTGTGTTTTCGTAGCCATTTGGGTGGTGTAGCTTTTTGCGTGTATTTGGGTATTTTGAGTGTGACCCTATTTTACCTGCCATTGCATATTAAATCATTCATTTGACCTAGGGGATGCCTTTGGGTATGCCCTGTTTCCTATTTTTCTTGAGCGGGGGCGGGTGAGGGGTTGTTGTTCATTTGGGGAATTTTGGCCGGGGGTGACAAAATGATATAAGTTGATTTTATTTGATTAAACTACCAAGTTTAATTGGTTAAGTCATGATATGAATTGTTAGAGGCTTCCAAGACCTTGGTTTTGGTATGGGACAACACATAGTTAGTGCAATTCAACTGTTTAGTTTGTTTGCTTGTTTTAAGTATTTATTTTGATTAAATATATATGTGATGTGTGATATTGCATATGTTGGAACCTTCAGGTTGTGTTGGGAGTGAACCGAATATTCTTGAGTGATGCTGATCACAAGTTAGGCTTGTCCCGGGTTACATTGGGTGGTTCTGACCACGGGATTGGGCGTCATAGATGTCAGCTTGAGGCAGTGTGACTGTCAGGTTGGGCATGGCCTGTGTTACTTGGGTGGTAAGACCATCAGACTTGAGTGACATGGTCATAGGGACATGAGGTGTCAGAGATGTTGTGGCTTGGGTACTATTTTGGTGATTACCACTCACACAAAAACTTTGAGTAATGTGCACACAAAGATATTCCGTGATGAGGTGGTTTTGACCACTCGTGTGGGTAGAGGCCCCCATTAGTTGAGGTTTAGGTACTATTGGTTTGGGGGTTCTTGCCATAGGAATTCACATAGAAGGTGAGGAGCCTTCAGGGGATAACTTTGAGGTTATCAGGTTGGGGGTAGAGGCTCACCATGGTTTGAGGGCAGACATCGTTGTCCCTCCGGTTACTGATTTGAGGGAAGACATCCCTGTCCCTCTGGTTAATTTATTGAGGGAAGACATCATTGTCCCTCTGGTTACTTATTTGAGGGTAAAAATTTCTGTTCCTCTGAGTTACTACTTCTTGGGTGTGCCTTCGAGACATTGGTACTTGAGACACGTAGTGTCAGGAGGCACATGGTTCCTGGTTACTTGCCTGAGATAAATTCCCTTTAATTGAGTTTGCTTATCATGAGGAATTAAGAAGGGAACCATTTAAAACATGTAATTCCCCATAAAAGAAGGATGAATTGAGATACATACATATGTTTGGTATATATAAATAGAATATATGAGAAGTATATAAGAATAATTAAGTGATAAATTGAGGCAAAGATAGAGAAATTGTAACCCAAAGGAAATTTGGAGGTTCGGAAAGATCCCTTACCTTATGTCTAAATGTGTTCTGCACTTGCACTTAATGTCCTATATAATCATATTAGATTCATTAATTACTTAATTAATAACCTTTTACATATATATTTTATTTATTATAATTTTATTAAGTTTATCTATGACTATTTTGACAAGTTATAAAGATCAATTTCGTCGTTCTAGGAGCATTCATTTCATGGGTTCATGGTTGGTTCACTTGTGTATAATTATAGACGTTCTTGTAAAATGGAAATAAAACTAAAAAAGTGAAATAAAATGGTATTAATGCACATAAATAAGTTTAAATAGTCCCATATATCATTTTTATTTATGAAATGAGGATGATTCATTTGATAAAAATTTAATGATAAATGTTTAGTTTATTTTGGTGGCTTTTTTGATCATCACAAACTAGTTCAGTTTTATTTAATATTATGTATATATATTAGTTATAAAAGATTAAATAGGTTATAATATACCTAAGAAAATATTATTTAACTAGAATAATACTTTTATGACCATTATTGAATGCGGTAATGGAAAATGAGAAATCATTATACACAGAGATGATTAACTGCCATAATTTGGACAATGGTTTCATTTCTTTAAATATGAGGAGATGAGAAAAGGGGATCAGAGAAGATATTCCATTAGCAGTATAAAATTAAAGTATATACATGATATTAATTTTTTTATGATTTTATGGATGAATTAGGCGAGGATAAGGTTTACCCTTTAAGAAATAGGTGAGGAGAAGGTAGAAAAAGAAAAGAAATTAAGAGGAGGTTTGAGAAAGTTATGTCTTGAATATCACCTATTTGAAGGAACCTTTAAGGAACTTGTAATTGGTATTTGGGTGATAAAAATACACTTGGACATGGTGAGAGTGTGGAGGAGGGTTTTTTGTAGATATTTTACGATCTTTAAGTATTTTTAGGAGAAATCGGGTGGTATTTATACTTGAGTAGGGTTGGTTTTAAGTGATTAAATAATGATTATTTTATATTTAAATCCAACCACATTTGGGTGGAATTAATTTTAAAGAATTTATTTGATAATTAATGTATTTAAATTATGGTTAAGGTTTATAAACACATAAACCACCCATTTAATTCTATAGTTTTTAGGTATTTTAAGCTTTTTTCCTTTTAACTTAAACCCGCTACATTATTTTAACTATACTGTGGTAAATATTTTTTTACCACGGTAAAATTTTTATGCCTAAAAATGAAAATAAACTAATAAACTAATTTGGAACTTATGATTCCAAATATGGAATCCATTTTACTTTATTCAATTTATAAAAGTGATAAAAATCAATTCTAATGTGATACCCGTATAACTCATAAAAACGAGTTTTTAAAGGCTAAAATTGTGGTTTTCAAAAATGATAAGTATGTGTTTCTAAATGTAACACATTATGTAAAATTTCATTACATAAATAAATTTTGATCAATAAGAAGGGTTAATAAGTATTAAATCATGATCATATAATAATTATATCATTAAATTTATGTAAAAACAATATTTTCACTTTTTAACCAAAAAATAATTTTTTTATTATTCCCAAAAAATTACCCTAAGATAAATTTTATGTGATTGGTCCCAAAATGAATTTTATTTCATAATTTTTTTTCTAAATATTATAATTTTAAATTTTACATAAATATCCTTATTTATTGAAATTTAGAAATTTCATAGAAAAATAAACATTCCGACCATTATAAAAATTAATTAGGATTTTTTTTAAAATATATTAACATATAAAAAGTGTATTTTTAGTTTCTCTATGTGATATATGTGATTTATAAAATTTTACATAATTATAGGAAGGGAAATTCCATTGATAAAATTCTGGGTCGTTATATTCTCCCCCCCTTATAAAATTTTTCCCTTAAAATTTTGTTTTACATACTAAGGTGGAAAACTGTGAGGACACTTCATCTTCATCACTTCTTTTAGTTCCCATGTCACCTCTTCATATCTTTAGTTCCTCAATAGTACTTTAACCAGGTTATTGGTATTTTTTCATAGAAATTTATCTCTGCGATCCAAGATCTTCACCAGATGCTCCTCATAAGAGAGATCATTTTATAGTTGTATGACCTCTGAATTCAGTACATGTGAGGGATCTGGTATGTACTTACTCAAGAGGGATACATGGAGTAAATCATGTACTTAAGACATGGTTAGTGGATGTGATAATCAATATTCCATAGCTCTAATGCGATCAATAATCTAAATGAGGTTGATGTACTTGGGACTTAGCTTTCCCTTATTCTCAAATCTCATGACTCTCTTTCATGATGATATATAGAGGAAAAACTTATCTCTAACCTCAAAATCCAGGTCTCATCAATGATTATTTTCATAGCTCTTCTATCGAGTTTTGGTATCTCTGATGTGATATTGAATGGTCTTTACCTTTTCTACCATTTCCTTGACCACTTTAGGTCATAATAGCTTACGTTCTCAAACTTCATCCAAACATACATGTGTTTTATATATCTTCCCATAAAGGGATTCATATGGATCCATTTGGATGATTAAGTGAAAACTATTGTTTTAAGAGAACTCAACCAGTGAAATATATTGATACCATTATCTTTTGAAGTCCATTGATCATTCTCTCAACATGTCTTCTAATGTTTGAATAATCCAATCAGATTTTCCATCAGTCTAGGGGTGATAAGTCACACTGAAGTTCAACTTAGTGTTTAGGGAATGTTGGATACTTTTCTATAACTTGGTGGTAAATATCAGATCTCGATTGGATGCAATTGATAATGGTACTACATGTTTCCCCACCAATTCCCTGATGCATATCAGTGCAAGTGGATCGAGTGATAATTCCTCTCTAATTGTAATAAAGTGATAAGTCTTTGTAAAATGATATATAACAACCCATATAGCATTATTTCCTCTAAATGTCTTCAGAAGTCCAGTGACAAAGTCTATGGTGATGTTTTACCAATTCTATGTAGGTATAGGTAATGGTTTTATCATACCCTTATAATTTTTTCCTTTCATTATCCACTTGCTGACATACCTAACACTTTGATGTATATTTTAGGATCTCCTCCTTCATATTGTCCCACCAATAGTGCTCCTGAAGATCTCGATACATCTTTGTGCTCTCTGGGTGGATGGAGAAGGTCGATCTATGTGCATCATTTAAAATCTCCATATTTATCTAAAGATTTGATTATACACATAGTCATGACCCAAATATTATGAACCCTTCCTCATTAATTTTCAATTATGAGTATTTCCCATTTTTTATAGCTTTCACCTTCTTTTGAATTTCCAAAGAATATTTTTGTGCATCATTTATATTCTCTAAAAGGGATGGTTGGGAAATAATTTGATAAAGTAATGATGGTGTTCCTTTCCTTATGATTCACTTTTCCATAATTTGTAAGTCTAATAAGATTGGATCCTTATCAATTATCATTATTGATAAAGTTTCAATATCCTTTTTACTTAGAGCATCTGCCAATTTATTTGCTTACCAAGATGGTAATGGATTGAGTAGTCATAATCCTTAATGAGATCTAACCATATTCACTGTAACATATTAATCTCCTTCTAGGTAAATATATATTTGGGTCTCTTACGATTAGTATATACCTCACACTTCTCCCTATAGTGATAATGCCACCAAATTTTCAATGCGAAGATCACAACTGCCAACTCCAGATCACACGTGGGATAGTTTTCTGATGAACTTTCAGCTACCTTAAGGAATAGGATATTACTTTATTATTTTTCATTAGTACACATCCTAAGCCATTATTTGATTCATCACTGTATACCTTAAAGTGTTCCCAACTTGTGGGTAGTGTAAGTACTAACACAATGATAAGCCTATTTTTCAACACTTCAAAGCAGTCTTCACATTCACTAGTCCAAAAAAACTTTACCCCCTTACAAGTTATCTTGGTTATCAGATTTGAAAATCATGATAAGTTCATCACAAATCTTCGGTAATATCCATCTAGACTAATAAAACTATGGATCTCTATTACAGATACTATTTTGGGCCACTCTTCAACTTCCTTTATCTTAGAAGGGTCCAAAAACATCCCTTTGATGACAACATGTCTCAAGAATGATACTTCCTCCATTAAGAACTCACATTTAATATAATTTTCATGTAGTTTCTCTCTTCGTAAGGTCTTTATCACAATATTCAAATGCTCTTCATGCTCCTCCTTTCATTTGGATTATATCAGAATATCATCTATAAAGACTACCACAAATTTGTCAAGGTAATCTATAAAGTCTCTATTCATTAAGTCCATGAATATTTCTAGAGAATTATTGAGTCCTAATGGAATCACTATGAACTCATAGTGTTCATACCTCATTTGAAAGGCAGTCTTGGGAATATCTTCTTTCTTTACCTTTAATTGGAGATATCATGACTGAAGGTCCACCTTGGAGAAATAATTAACCCCACACAGTTGATCAAACAATCCATCTATCCATGGAAGGGGATACTTGTTCTTTATCATGATTTTGTTTATATCATGATAATCAATGCATAGGTTCATTGATCCATCATTATTCTTGAAGAAGAGGACCATAAAACCCCATGATGAAGCACTCAGGTGTATGAAACCCTTGTCTGGATTCTATTATAACCGCTTCTTCAATTATTCCAACTCAATGGTGTTAATTCTATAAGGTGTATTTGATATGGTTATAGATCCAGGTATAATTTCAATTGAGAACTTAACCTCTCAGTCAAGAGGAAAACCCAACAATTTTTCAGGGAACACATCAGTGTATTCCTTCACAATGGGCACTTATTCAAGCATGATCCTCTCCTCTATCTCTATCATTTGAGCTAGATATTCTTACCCATAAGGAAATAATATCCACAATTAAGTTGGTGATTATGAATGATATTCAACCTTCTCCTTACATTTGTACAGAATTGAAGGATTCCTCAAGATGTGAAGAGTGATTTATCTCTCCCGATAGTTGATGTTGCCTTTGTATAAAGATAGACAATATATGCCCAATATAACATCAAACTCCACCAAAGGAAGTAAGAAAAGATTAACTATGAGGCTCAGTCTACAAACATTGACTGATGAGGATTTATATACTTTAGATGCAATAATTTCCCCATTTTCTGTTCTCACAGATAATTCAACCTCTATATTTTGAGGTGGTGTTTGAATAGTTTTAATAAACTTGAAAGATATGAAAGAATGCGTAGAACCATACTCAAATTGTACATTATCTATTCTTGAATGAATAACTAGAGTACCTATCACCATATAATTGTTGGGATATGACACAACAGTAGTGATAGAATATTCCCTTCCTTGCTGCCTTAGAGGTTGTTGTTATAGATTATCCATAAAAACCCTTGTATTAGGGAATTGGATCACATTGTTCCCATGTTCCTTGTAGTTAAAGCACTGCACAATAGGTATAGTGTTTATCTAAACCTTTTTTCAACTTCCTCATTAGTGGGTTTCTTTATTTCACTTCAACATTTATTATCTTGGTTCCCCTCTTCCACACTTTAAGCACCTTCTAGTTCCTCTTAGGTAGTTTCCAGGATGATTCTTCCCACAATTTTGAAAAGTGGGATATTGATATTTCTTTCCTCCATGATATTTTTATGTTGGCCCTCCTGAAGATAATTCTATCTTACATTTATTATCTCCAGTCCAATGATACCACTAAGAATCACTAATTTCCATCTCAACTTTAATATCACAATGAACAATCTCTTTATAACTATAAATGTCTTGAATCAAAAATGATTTTCATAGACTTAGTTTCAACCCACTAAATAATTATTCCACCTTAATTTTAGTGATGATAAAAAATCCAGAATCATACCATGCATTCCTTGTGAAGTTTATCTCATATGCTCTGATAGACTCATCTTCATTTTTCTTCAGATTGAGGAACTCCCTCTCCATCTTAAGATAGATAGTTCGAGGAAAATATTTATTGAAAAATATTTTCTTGAATACTTCATAATCCATGGAATCAATTTCCTCTTCGGTCTTCATATTATTTATCAGTGTTCACCACTAATTATCTTCCCCTTCAAAAAGATATACTGCTAACATGAATTTCTATTCTTCTGAGCATTGGAGGACAGGGAATATTTTCTCATTGGAGTTAATCCATTATTCCATGATAAGGGGATTAGAAAATACACTAAATATAGGAGGACTTTGTCACATAAAATATTCAACCACAACTTCATCTTTCTTAATAGAAGGATGTTGTTCCACATGATTCAAGTTATTATTCATAACTTGAGATAATTGAGCTAGTACTGCCATGAAGTTCTGAGATCGTGTTCCCATAAAGTTTGGAATATCATTAGGGGAATCCTTTCATTTCATATCATATTATTTTTCAACACAGGTTCTTCTATTTCCATCCATTAACTAGAAAATAAAAAATAAAATTGGGGGGGGATTGCATACTTATCAAGTGAGCATGTAAAAATGAAATTATGAACACATAAGTATAAAATTAAAAATGAAAAATATATACTAACCTTTTATTCCCTAATATTCAATCTAGGTTATCCATAAAATTATTCATAGGGTTCTTACTAAAGTTTTCTAGTCCTAATACCCCAAAATTAAGAGACTATGTTCTGATACCAACCATAGACACCCAATCTTTTTGCACACATTATTACATGGTTTTAAGCATATTTATCTATGAAATAAAAACCAAGGATAAAAATTATAGTGTATTTGGAGGACTAGGTACATTATTATAAAACATGAAACTAGAATAAAACATATTTTTATCAATATTAATAATGATCTCCTAACTCCATTTGAGATCCTATAGCTGCATAGGATAACCTAGGGAAAACATAGACAAAAGAGATGAGCTAAAACGCCCAGTAAGGGAATAAACATGGGATTAAAGCATAACACATGAGTTATAAGGCGTAACATGACAACATAAAAGGTATGGATCATGAGTAAACATATGTAATCATAACACATAGAACATAGAATCATATGGCCATGGAAATATAGGAATGTTGCAGCAACATATAACATGAGTCAAGGATAACTTCCAAGACTATATCACATGGTGGACATAGTCCTATAATGGATTAGGTTTACTCCCCAATCCCATACATAACATCTCATGAGAATAAAAAATTACCCAATACATTGAATCTCTATCTGGGTGCACCCATCATAACATGGTCATGCATATACGTGCCACATAAAGAATCAAACATAAATAATAAACATAATGGTTAACCATAAAAAGAAATGGGTTTTAGAATCATGTTATAAGGCATATCCAAAGGGTGTATAATAATGGTATTAATTAAATAAGGGATTTAAATCATTCTTCGTCATTTATAAAGGAATAATAATAATAGATCACGAATAACGATATCTATAATGACCCAAGTTTTTTTAAAATGATATTTTTTTCCTGAGAAAATGTGTGTTATATCATATTACACATAGAAAAACCATATCTCTTTAATAATGATAAATAAAATAGTCATCTAAGAATACAATTAAAATTATTAAAATTACAATTGGACAAAAAATATAAAATAGAAAAGAAAAAATGGGAAAAAATGGATCGCTCTAATCCATTAGAATCATCACCCCATGACCAAAACTATAAAAATAAAACAAAATATTAGTAAACCAATCAACATCTTAGAAAATTATTTTAGTGAATATTGAATAAAATAATTAAGTGGTAATTATAGAGTATAAATGGAAATGTGAGTGTTGGTATTTGACCATTATAGGACCATTGGTCAAATATAACCTTTAATCAATATAACAGTTGGAAAATTTGATTGTTCAGAACTATAAACTTTGATAATAATTCTAATGTTATAATTAGTGTTTATAAGTAGTAATGATAAAGGATAATTAATGCAGAAAGGAGAAGCAATGAACTCAACTAGTATAGTCATGTCGTATGAAGCCCATTTGTCAAAAATTCGGAGGGAGGTAGCATATCTGGGGTTCACCCTTGACCAAGACCAATCCAAGCTTCAACAAGTGAAGCTAGAATGAAATCATCTAGAGGAGAAGTTCAAGTTAGTGGAAATTACCACTCGATCGATGTTAATCGAGCAGCCCCATGAATCCATTACCATCACACACCTTACCCTTAGGTCATACATGGGTGTTATAAGGGGTTATGTGTCTATGAATTAGTTACTTAAAGTATAATTACTTTGTATAAATAAAATTTTTATTCCACCAATTCCTTTTTAAGAATAGTTTTTATTAATAAAATATATGTTTAATTGAGATGAATTTGATAAATTATTTTTTCATAAACAAATTATACTTTTCAGAAAATCTATAATTTTTTATAATAAACTAAGGTATTATAAATAATATTTATTTTAATGAATTAGTATGTTAAAAATACTATTATTTAAGTAGAAATGATAAAATAATTTTATTATGTCCTAGGAAATTTTTAAGTGTCATAAATTTGACTATGCCTTATTACCCACTATTTTTTTAATAAATTGATATTTTTATATTTAAAAGTTAAAATTATCATATTTATATAATTATTATGATAAAAAAATATCATTTTTTAAATCATCACATCAAAATTATATTAGGGTGAATTTATGAGAATTTTCTAAAATAATTTATTTTTTAGTGAATAGTAAAAATACAGTTTTGGTTTTTTAGTATGTTTAATGACTTCATAATTATGTCATAATGATTCAATAATTAATTAACCATAATAAAAGACCTAAAATATGTTATTTTATTAATTTCAAGTATTTTAATATATTTTAATCAATTTACAAACCTATAAATGACTTTCCAAAGTCTAAAATGGAAACTTTGACTTTAAAAACATTATTTTGTGGAAACTTTACTTTTCCATGCCAAAAGAATTAATAAAAAAAACTGTTTTGGTGTATTTAAATAACATAAAATGTGTCCCAAATGTCCAAAACCATGGTAAAACAAGTGATTTTTCATTTTCCAAAAACCTAGATTTCCAAGGCATATATTTGGAAATTATTAAATAAATCCTCCACTTTTGCTATAAATACCCACCCATTTCTCCATTTCCATTTACTCCCAATCCATACTCCATAAAGTTCTAGTATTTTTTCCTCCCAAGGGTTTCTCAATCCTCCAAGGTTATACTCCTAAATATTTAGGAGTAACTCTTCAAGGTAAGGGAATTATCCTTCTTTTCTCTTCAATTCAGGAACTTCTTTTTATATGTGTCTTCTAATTGTTATGATTAATCTCTTTTGTTACCATTTTGATCACACCCTTACTTAAAAATTAGGTTTTATCAATGTTAGACCCTTATACCCTCTCATTTTACCCTATTCTAAAACCACATTTTATACCCATCATGCTGCTGAATTTAATTCTCAAAATTTCTCTCTTCTCCTTAAGAAATTATCTTTTATTTTCTTTGTGTGGATACCCAAACCTTTTTATTTTTCATTGGTATTCACTTAGATGTAAAAATGATTTATTTTATTTGGGTATTTACACATAAAAAACCTATATTCCCTTTTTGTGGGCTAAAAATTACGTAATGATCATGTCTTTAAGTGTAACACCCCAATATTTTAATAAATATTTATCTTTAAATAATTTTAATTTTTCAATAGCTTACGTTGCATGCAACCATGATTTTAAATGAATCGTGTAATATTATATATCTGTTATAACCTATACATTAAATTTTTAGGAATAAATATGAATAAATAATTTATAAAATAAATATAAAGGTCCAACTAAATATGAATGTATTGGTAAGTGCTTAGAAAATGATTAATTTTTTTTAGTAATGCCACTTTATTTTTTTAAACAATTTGTTTTCTTCAAAAACGAGTTTTCTTCTTTTTGTGAATGAATACTATTTTTTAGAAGTTATATAAAATTTATTTGACAAAATTAATTTCATTTTTGAATTCATCATGTCAAAATTATCTTAAAATTATTTTTTTTAAATTTTTTGAAAACATTTTTTAAGGAATAGTGAAAATACTGATTTTTATTGAAAACTGTATTTTCTTTTAAAGTCTTTACAAAGTAAAATTATGTTTTGGATTTTTTTTAAATTTTAATTACTTAGTTTTTATTTAGAATAATCCAATTATGGTTTTTGAAAAGGATTTTATACATGAATTTATTATAAAAACATTTTATGTTTTAAAAGGGAATTTTTCTGAAAAAATAGTTTTTCATGGCATTTTACTAGTTTTATTTTAAATTAAATTCTGAATTTTTTTTTATTTTTAATTTTAAAAAATGGATACAAAATTTAAATTCAGAAGGTCCAAATTTAGTGAATTGGTCTCTTTTATTTTTGGCCAATATGAATAGTAACCTTGGTAAATTTTGTTATCACGGTAAAGGGTAAATTGAGAAATTTAGGTTAAAAATAAAATGATAGACTATAAAATAACCATAACACATGAAATTTTTTTATTGAATGAATATAATTTTACCATTAATACATACAGATCTAAATTAAGTGGTTTAATGGATAATTGTCCATGAAAATGACTTATATAATATTTAAATCAAAGAAAGTCACAAAATGTCACTTTATTTATCTTAAATATCTCTTATATGTCTACATGGGGACAAAGGTCGGTTATGAACAAATCTAAATGTAAATTTTTAACTCAATAAAAAGTTATATGATATAATTTTTTGACTTTTTGGGTTACTTAGATGAGGTTATGATATTTATAATATTTTATTTAATAAAAATTCAAAGATGTCACATTCATGTTTTAAATACTATATCATTTTTAATATAGGGTTACCCAAAATATATATTGACTATAAATATTATTATTAAATCTATAATATTTGTTTTTAATTTTTAGTGATGAAATAAGTATATTAAATAATTACACAACGTTGATGTGGTAATTATTTTATTAATGGAATTATCAAATAAATGTTATTAAAAATATTAAAATAAATATAATTTGAGATAATTAACATGATCAAAGAATTTTATATATGACCTTGACATATTAAGGATATAATAAAATATTTTTTTCAAAGTTAACTTATTATCTTGATATTTTTAAAAGTCCAAGTAATGAATAGTGTCAAAATTGACACTAATGATATTTTATCAAAATCACATTTTATTAAATTATTTAAAAATAACAAAAAAACTTTATAAATAAAAAATAATTATAATATGGTCTAAAATATTATAAATTATTCATTTATGATCCAATTTACATGAAAAAAGTAAAAATTACAACCTTTCAATATTGAAAAAGTTATTATCATAGATAAAATTAAAATAGGTTAACTAAGGGTTAATTAAAATGATAAAGTTTAAAATAACAATTAAAATTATCTAAAATATATTGGTTGATGATATAAAAATATTATATCATATTATATTCTAATACATAGACTTTTGGATGTTTTTGTATTGATATTGAATTTATTATAAATTAATATTTTTAGAAATTCCTAAAGTGGTCATCACCTCAATTATAAAAGGACACCTCATCCCTCACTTATTCACATCACTTTGAGCCTTTAAACTCGACCATACCCTACCAATTTCTATTATAAACTCCAATATACATATTATAGGGGTTTTGGTATTCTAATATGACCAACCCTAGTGTCCATAAAAGGAGATCTAATGGAAGTTCACCAAAGAAGAGGTAATCGTCTTTACCGACTTTTCAAGTTTATTTCTTCTTCTATTTTATATTAATTTGTTGTTTCCATTTCAAAGTAATAAATTTGATATAAATTATATTATGATATTTTATTATGATTATGGAAAAACTATATTACACCTTTTATCCATCCTATGAAAAATGAAAGCACCATGCATGCGTACGTACGACTTACTGTTTCCACACCATGGTGTAATTTGTTTTTTCATCACCAATTTAATCGGATGGGTATAATGATGGAAATAATATATATATTTATATATATATGAAAATTATAATATTATATTAATATACCACCCACTTCCTTACCCTTTCACCATTAAGGGAATGATACCACTGCTCGTGCGTGCGTATGGCTTACAGTCTCCACGACGCGACGTGATTCATTTTCCATGTTCACCATTTAAGAATGATTATATAAATGTATATAATGAATAAATATGATATATATTACCTTAATATTATTATGGATATGACATAACTGTATCTTATGGATAAGAACTGAAACTTATAGGATAAAACATGTATAAAAAAATGAAGCAGTTAACACCCTAAAGAAGGATACTAATGAAATATTACTAACAAACAAGTGATAAGATGATACAATAAGATCATATATGATATCATAAATATTAATATATTTTTATTATAAATTAATAACATTCTTTAAACCATTATATAGTAGTTTCATATACATACAAAGGAAATCAGACCTAAAGTAAGGGTTAATTTCACAATCTCATTATCATTCGGGATTGTTTATATGTAAGTATCTATTAAGGAATATTTATCTTACATGTACATGTTTCCTAAAAATGTTATCAAAAATATTTTTAATATTATTCTACAATTATTTAAAGACATTTTTACATGTGTGTTAATTTTTAATAAATGGTTTGAAAGGGATCTTTTTTTCATTTTCCAAGCGAGATACTTTGTGACTTTTCCAGAAAAAATTCAAAAACAATGTTTTTAACTTATATGGAATGAACAAAATTTTTCAATTTCATGACTCCATAATGTATTTAATATTAATTTACAAGATTATAAGGTTATTTTCAAAGAAAATATTTTCCTTTGTAATTGCACAGTTATAAAGAAACGTTTTCAGAATAGAAAGGATATTTTCCTCAAGAATTATTTCAAATGATCTGTAAAAATCATTTTCCATTTAATACAATGTTATTTGATGTTACTTATATTTTATTGGGGATATTATCCAATGATACCATTCTTATTCTTTCTCCGAATGGTTTATGTTTATGATGGATTGATACTTATGAATTTTATTTCTTTTCTATAGGTTATGTTATGATGAAATGTATATGAAAACTATTTCTTTTCATGGGTTATGATATGATGAATGATTTATGTTCATGTGGAACAAATATGCATGGTTTTCATTATGTGACATGTGGGACCTATATCTCTCTCTAATGCATTGGGTAAAGATTTATATTTCATGAGATAGATAGGACTAGTACATGAAGTGAACCTGGTTTAGTAATATAGGACTAGAATGGGAAGTAAAATCGTTTCAGTAAAATAGGGCTAGAATGAGGAGTGAAATCAATTCAGTAAGGGACTTTGATAGCTACAATGGTTTTGTAAGTGATCCTTGAATAAATATGAAAATTATTTTCTATGCTTATGTGTATAATTCAATTTCGTGTCTTATGTTATACTTCAATGAATTATGTTCTTTATATTCATGTCTTATGAACTTATAAGATTTAATTCATAACTTAATATTAGGATCCTTGATATGGAGAATATACTTTTCAAAAGTTATTTTCATGTTCTTATGACCTTATTCTTATGTTATCTCCCTTGATTACTCTTACTGGGCATCTGAGCTCACCCTTTTCTTATGTTTCTTTTCCCTAGGATATGAACAAAGTGTTGGATTTATTGCCCTAGAAACTAACTTCTTTGTACTTTATGAGAAACCTATATTCATTGGATGGATATTTATAAGCTCCTTATCACATGATGATTGTTCTTTTGTATAACATAGTATGTGATAATTTCCTAAGAATAAATTTCACACTAAAAGGTCATAGTGGATCCCTACTACGATGAGAACCTGGAAGTTCTATGACACTATTCTTGAATATACGTTCTATGGACGAATGATATCATTTGAAGGGATACAAATGATACATGCTATCAGGGGTCAGAAATCATGAAACTTTGAGGCACCTTCTCATGGTGTGCGCCCTTGGTATCATCTAAGAAGATATTATGAGAACAAGACCCGCCAGTAGGAAATCCACATTCATTAGTGTCATTCGATGTTCCTATCTACAGATATGCGTATTAGTCCTTAGACTTTAAGATTATTATTAATGGGTATTATGACTCATGCACTTAGATGTATTGACTAAAACTATGACAATATATGTTCACTGCATGGTAGGATATGTTGGGTGCATCACGAGTAATACCGTATTAATGAATAATGAGAGAAAGTATTTGTCACTTCTATAGAAGTAGATATCTCATGCCCTTTGATGGAAATGATATAGCCTAACTAAATCCATTGACATGGTTTTCTCTAGGCAAGTTCAATTCTGAGAAGTCAAATAATGAGAAATCGAACACATGGGTTGATGACACTTGCATGCAACCCACTTGATTGAAGATATCGAGAAAAAAGGGATTATATTACATGGTAAGAGTTTGTATGAGGTAACATGTCATTGTGACATCAACTTCTTTCTCTTGGGTGTCTTGACCCATTGCTAGACAATAATCTTGGACTTTAGGCAAGCCCGCCTAATGACAATGATAAAGAGTCCTAGAGGGTCACATAGTAAGTGTAACCAATATCTTAGTCAAATAATTTATTTATTTAACAAGTTGAATAAATATTATCACTGGTTGTGGTTTAATAATTATTCAAGTATGCATGATTTAATTTATTCCATCTTTAGTTATTTGAGAGAATATATTATGGGAAAAATATTTATTTATCAGCGAATAATGTAGTTATATTTATTTAATAAATAAATAGTCATTATTCAAGGCTTGATAAATATTGACGACGATTGGCAGACCAAGTTGTGGGTCTGGTGAGAAATAATATTAAATATTATCTGGTTAAATAATATTTAAATATAACATGTAAGTTAATCACATGTCAGAGAAATAATATCATTGCTATTATTATTTGACATGGGGTTTCACATGGAATAATAAATTAAGTAACGACACCTGTGCTAATTATTTGTTATTACCTGGTGAATTAAATTCCCCATTATGTTATTATTCTCTATTTAATCTAAGGGGTCATTCAACTATATAACGAATCATTGTGTGTACAAAATTCTTGGAGAAAATCCCTCGAGCCGATATAACTCTTCCCTCTCTAAGAACGCTATCAAGAACGAGAGAGATCCTCCTCCACAAAATTAAGAAGAACACTTTGTAAGTGATTCTCAAGGCGATTGAAGGTGGACATCACAAGCTCAAGTATCTTCCATGATAGCACCTATAGACTCCTTCAGCAACATCCATAGATACGTAGAGCACCTGTGGATCACCGCTAGAGGATTACTATCCTTGGATTCTACATCGCAACAAAGTCTCACCTCATACCTGTGGTCAGACACATCAATGAAGAAAGAATCACCTTGGAGGTAATTCTATAATTTAATTAAATTAATTATAAACAAAACACGTTGATCCTCTCTTCTCAGTTCCAGGTTCTCTCCCTTGTATTTTATCTTTGATTCAATTCGTGGATACTAGAATTCATCATCATATTGATCCCATATTAATTATCGATTATGACAATTTTCAAAGTTGGGTACATGCCCATCTTTCACTTCTACTGCACTTGAAACCTACAAGTGGTATCATAGTGGTCATATTTTCATTTATAATTATTTAAATAATTATTTGATGATTTAAACTTTAATAATTTAGTTTTTCAATTCACGTTTGATCGTTATTGTAATCTGAATTTCAAGATATGTTCCTCCCTTATCTTTTCTCATAGATCTAACAAAAATGAATAATTTTATGATTAAAATTAAATTGAGGATCTCATTAGGAGGTGCTGACGGTTCTATCCAGATAACACAAGAATAAATGTCATGTAGTCAGATCTACACACCATGTATTTTTGTTCAATGCATTATGAGTAATTAAAAAATTACTTAATATGTGTGCATTAATGACACACAGTGTAGTTAATTCTTACACTGCGTGTTGACCAGGACAGACTGATGCACGGTTAGCCGGACTACACACCGTGTGGCCCACTGGACATTGTGTGTAGTCCCTTCAGGTCATGGTCAAGTCATGTATCCCATACATAACTTGCCCGACTGGTGACCATGTAACATAGAGTCTACATGGCGTGTGGCCCACTAGACACATTGTGTACTCTGAGGATTTCCAAAGTACACCTCACACACCATTTCCCCAGGCATGTAATTCGGATGGACGGTGAGGATGGTACACACTATGTAGTCAGATCTACATGTCGTGTACTGTTTCCAGACTATGAAAATTTAAAAATTTATTATTATATTATGTAAACCCTTGAGACATGTACCTTCATGTGGGTGTAAAGTTGTGACAAAACATGTGATATATGTTTGATATATATATATATATATGTGTGTGTGTGTGTGTGTGTTTAATTAACATCTGCATAATGTTCAAAGATCTGCACATCATGTATGAGTTGTATTACAATTATAATTCTATGTGCATGCTACATGTCACAAAGAATAAAGTGTATACAAGTATAAATACATGATGGGTTGTTTTTGATTGGTATTCACTGGGTTGTCTCCAAGGTACAAGATTATGTACAAGGTTATGAATGAAAATATCAAGGAAATTCAGAAAAGGATTAAGATAAAAAGTATTGATTAATTAAAGATAATGATTAATAGATTTGATCATAATTTATCTTAATAAGAATGATTAAAGAATTTAATGCTATTTTTATTAAAATACATAATTCATTGCATGTATGTGGATGATCATGAGCTAGACCAGACCTTTTTATGCGATTGGTTCCCTTTTAATTTATTTATTAAATTAAATTTGTTGGTTTTCGTGCCTTCTCCTCATTAATATGTAGGGCCTGCATTCCCATGGTTTCTTTTATGTAAACCCCTTTTACCCCTCACCCACGTGTGAGTTAAAAGCATATGTAATGGAAGGATCTCCCAAGCTAGTGGAGGCGGTTCAAGTTAGGAGCTGAGGCGAAACCAATCCAAGGAGATACAAAGGTGGACATGTGGAAAGCCGTAAACACGAACCTTAAACAGTTTAAGGTATTTTCCCCTAGGTAAGGGTTTGTTTATCAACCTCTAGATAAACTAACCAATAGTAAAGCTCATGATCATACCCTTTATTTTATTTTTGTCAGTTTTATGGTTATTCATTATGATTTTTTGATGCGATCACATAATTAATGATCTAACAAGCATACAATATGGAACTAAAATAAAAAAAATGGCTTATGCATAAATATTATCTATACATAGTTAATCACTTAAGTATATCCCACTTAACATTAAAAATCATGTGAAAAGATAATAAGTGGAAATTTACGTATAAAAAGATAAAATCCCTCAATTAAATATTAAGTTGGTATAACCTTTCATTACTTCGGTTAGAATCGAACCATATTTCAAAGTGCTTGACCAACCCTAGTTGGGGTGATTAAAATTATCAGGGAATTCTAATTTGAAGTTTTGGGTTGACTTAAATTAGTTTAGATCAAGGGTTGACTGCCCTAGTAGGACTTGGTGTAACTGAGAGAAAAGTTTGAGGAAATCCAAAATTAAGGATTTTAGGATTGGGGAGTCCACTCAACAAATCAAGGAGTTGTGAGTTAATGTCGTTGGAATTTGGAATGCCTACCTAAAACCTTTTAAGTTGATTGACCAACCCTAGTTGGGGTAATGAGAAGGAAAATATGGATCCTTTATTCTAGAATGTCTAAGCAATAGGATATTCTGAATCCAATGGCGAGGGATATTGGGTTTTGACAAAATAGTGGGAGAATAATAAATGTTAATTTATTTATTTGTCTATATTTATTAAGACAAAGTACTAAAACTCTGTTCATCTTAATTTGTAAAAAAAATCAAAATGAAATAAAACATATCATTATGATCCATACTCAATAAGAAAAACCTTATCACTGGAACTAATTTCCAAGAGTGGAAAATTATCCTTCGGGTTATCCTTTTCCATGAGAGGAAACTTTATGTGCTAGAAGAGCCTTTACCGGTTGCATCTAAAAATGAGGCAAGTAATGAGGAACTCTCTGTGTACGAGAAACATCTAAATGACGCTATAGATGTTCAGTGCCTTATGTTATCATCCATGACCAATGAGATCTTGAAGCAACATGAAGAAATGGATGCTTATAATATGATGTCTCACCTTCGAGATCTCTATCAAGAGAAGGTGAGACAGGAGAGGTATGAGATCTCCAATGCTTTGTTCACTACTAATCTTGGAGAGTTTGTGCTAGCTAGACCACATGTAGTCAAGATTATTGGCTACATTGACAGTCTAGAAATCTTAGGGATTAAATTCCCAGATGAGTTGCATACAGATCTCATACAATAATCACTTCCTAAGACCTTCTCTAGTTTTATTGTGAATTATAATATGATCAATAATGAGAAGAGTCTATTAGATCTTCTTACACTAATTCACCAATTTGATAAGGAAATGGGTCTTAAAAAACCCATTGTCCTTATGGTGAATAGGAAGAGGAAGGAAAAGGAAAAGGGGCCTAAGATTTATAAACAATCTAAAGCCTCCGAGCACCATTCGACCAAGAAGAAGAAGATCTAAAGGCAGGGAAAGGAAAATAAGGAAATATGATTTTCATGTGGAAATTCAGACCACTAGAAGAGGAACTGCACCCAGAGGAAAGGGGAAGCCAAAGGTGCATTCATTATCAAGTGAAATACTTCCATTTCTACACATTGGGTATTAGACACAGCTTTTGGGGGTCACATTAAATTCAAATGCTGGAACTAAGTAGATTCCAGAAAATTTCCAGAGGAGAGGTTGATCTATGATCTACCAATGGTGTGAGGCTAACTAATATTTCCATTGGTGACTACTACCTCACATTGTTGATGGGAATGATTTTGGTTTTACATGGATGTTATTATGTACATAGTTTTACCAAGAACATAATTTCTGTATCGTGTCTAGATACAGATGGATTTATTTTCATGTTCAAAAATAAATGCTGTTACTTTTATAAGGAAAACATATGTTATAGTATGGAACATTTAAATAATGGTATGTATGTATTAAATTATGATAACCAAGTGTTGGAAATTGATAATGTACCAAGTTCACATGACTCATACAACACCCAGTTGTGGCATCACTGCCTTGGTCATGTAAACGAGAAGCGCCTGACAAAGCTCTGTCAAGATGGTTATTTAGACTCTTTCAAGCTAAAACCACTTGATAGATATCACACTTGTTTACAAGGGAAAATGAAAAAACCATAATTTTGTGGATAGGGTAAAAGGGCCATATATCTTCTAGGATTGGTACACACTGATGTGCGTGGACCATTTCTAATAGAAGCTAGAGGTGGATATTCTTACTTCATTACTTTTACTGATGACTTGAGTAGATATGGATATGTCTACTTAATGAGGTATAAGTGCAAGTCCTTTGAGAAATTCAAGGATTTAAATAATGAAGTAGAGAATCATATTAGTAAGAAGATAAAGAATATTTGATCAGATCAAGGTGAAGAATATCTTAACCAAGAGTTTATTGACCTTTTAATGGAGTCTAGGATTCTATCTTAACTCACTCTACCTTATACACCATAGTGGAATGGTGTTAGTGAAAGGAGGAACCGTACCTTGTTGGACATGGTAAGGTTGATGATGAGTCATGAAGATCTTCCATTATCCTTTTGGGGATATGCATTGAAAACTATGACATACACATAAAACCAAGTACCAAATAAGGTGGAAAATGAGATTCCATTTGAGCTATAGAGTGGAATGAAACCCACGTTGTTGCATACATGTGTATGGGGATGCATGAATTTTTTTTAAATCTTTCTCAAGAAACAAACTAAAACCTTGGGGCACAAAGTGTATCTTTATAGGGTATCCCAAGGAAGTAAAGGGATACTACCTAGACAAACCCTCAGACAAGAAAGTGAATGTTTCCAGACAAGTTATCTTTCTTGAGAGGGAGCACATCCTTAAAAATGATAGTGAGGGAAATATTGACTTTGATGAAGTTGATGATCAAGATACACAGGAGTTGGTATAGGAAAAAGTTCTATAGGTCCCCATGGAAGAGGTAGTTCCTAAAACACAAGTATTTCATAGGATCACAAGAGAGGTAATGAAACTAGAGAGATATGGTTTCCTTGTCACCAAGGAAGGTGACTCATTATTATTGAAAAATGATGAACCTATATCCTACAAGGAAGCGGTAGAGAGATTAAAATCTTCAAGATGGATAAAAGATATGAATTCTAAGATGGATTACATGTATCATAACCAAGTCTGGGTTCTGGTCGATGCAATAGTTTATGTAAATCTTGTTGGGTGTAGATGGGTATTCAAAAAGAAACTGGACATGGAAGGTCAAGTTAGTACCTATAAAGAAAGGATAGTGGCTAAATATTTTAAACAACATCAAGGAATTGACTACGATGAATCATTTTCACCTGTTTCCATGTTTAAATTCATAATAATCATACTTTCCATAACAGATTTTCATGACTATGAGATTTAGAAGATGGATTCCAAAACTGCATTCCTTAATGGGAACCTTCAGGAAGATGTCTATATGACACAACCAGAAGGTTTTGTGACACCAGATGATGCTAAAAGGGTATGTAAGTTGTAGAGATACATTTATGGATTAAAGAAATCATTCAAATCAAGGAATATTTGGTTCTATGAATCCATAAGATAATTTGGTTTCATTAAGAATGAATGTGATCCATGTGTTTACAAGTGGTTTAATGGGAATGCGGTCGCTATCCTAGTAATGCATGTTGACGACATATTTCTTATTAGAAACATCTTACCATTATTACAGTCATTCAAGGACTGGTTGAACAAGTGCTTCTCCATGAAGGACTTAGGAGAAGCAATCTATATTCTAGGGATCAAGATCATTCGTGATAGATCCAAGAGGCTGCTTGGATTAAGTCAAAGTACATACATTGACCAGATACTATAGAGATTTATTATAGAACAATCCAATAGGGGATTGGTCCTAGTGTCACATGGTATACATATTTCCAAGAATATGTGTCCCCAGACACAACATGAGAAAGATAGGATGAGTAAGATTCCATACACTTCAGCGATAGGATCTATCATGTATGTCATGTTATGTACTAGATTTGATGCTGACTATACACTGAGCATGGTAGACGGATATAAAGCAGATCCAGGAGAACAAAATTGGACTGTTGTCAAGACTATCCTTAAGTATCTGAGAAGAACTAAGGATATGTTCCTAGTGTGTGGATGAGACGAAGAGCTTGTCATCATAGGGTATGCTGATGCTAGTTTTCAAATAGATCAGAATGATCTGAAGTCATAATCAGGATATGTTTTCTATCTCTATAGTGGATTCGTGAACTGGAAGAGTTCAAAGAATCTAGTTGTCACTGATTCTATAGCAGAGTCCGAATATATAGCAGCTTCTAATGCAGTCAAGGAATCTGTATGGATTTAGAATTTTTTTTCAAGAGATTTATGTGGTGCCTAACAATAAAGATCCCATTACATTGTATTGTGATAATACTATAGTGATGGATCTTGCAAAAGAGACAAGGTCACATAAACGAACAAAGAACATACTTCAAACGTATAACCTCTTGAGGTATTTCTATGAAAAGGGTTAAGTTTTAAAGAGCAGACTGTTCATATAAGAGAAAGTGGTGGACCCCTTGACTAAAGGCATATCTCAACAGAAGCATGAATATCATGTGAGACCTAGTGGATAAAAGGTTGTTAGTAGTTGGATCTAGTGCAAGTGAGAGTCTTTTGGAGTTGGTTCCTTAGAAACCAACTTCTTTATACTTTATGATAAACCTATATTCATTGGAATAATATTTATAAACTCCTTATCAGATCATTATTGTTCTTCTACATGACATAGTATGTGATAATGTCCTAATAATAGATGTCTCACTAAAAGACCATAGAGGATCCCTACTATGATGAGAACCCAGAAGTGCTATGATACTATTCTTGAATATATGTTTTATGGCCGAATGATATCATTTTAAGGGACACAAATGATATAGGCTATCAGGGGTGGGGACTCATGAAACTTTGAGCCACCTTCTCATAGTGTGCGTGTAACACCCTAGGTAAATAAAGAATATGACATTTTCATATTTATCCATAATTGTGAATAAAATTTTAATATGACTTTAAAGGGGACGCTATGCTCGATGGCGTACCCAACACGCAACAACGAGTTTCTTGGGAATATTACGTTGCACTCTAATAATAAAATAATATTATTTTAAATGGCTATTAACATGTAGCCGTTGTATTGGCGGGAATGGATATAAATAACTAAAATATGATTATATATGTTTTTAAATTTTTTTACTTTTATCCAATAAAAGATAAAGGCTTAAAATACGGAAAGAATTCAATTTTAGGCGTATATGCCCTAGTTTTCACTAAAGGTTCACTTATCGCCTTTTGATGGAGAACCGTCATTAAATACAGTTTTATTTACTCTTATACATCCTTTTGGACCAAATAAAACTCTTCTTTAGAATCGGTACATCAAAATTTACTTTGTGTAAATTTTTGGTATCTTTCCAATAAAGTTCATTTTTTTAATGAATAGTGTAAAATGTTGTATTTTAATTCAAAACCACTTTTTAATCTAATTTATTTATATGATTAGATTATCTTTTGAATTGGTTTTAAAGTGAAATTAGAATATATTTTTACCATTAAATCCAATAGTGGTCATTGGAATTAATTTCACTTTGAAATCGGACTTAAACTAGTGTCAATCTTTTGATACTTATTATTTCATAAAAACACGCTATTTGTCATGACAGCGGGAATTAATTATTAAATTAATTAATGTGACTTATATGTTTTGAATTTTGTAAAATAGACTTAATTTTTGAATTAAGAATATCAAATATAGCTTAGGGTTAATTTTTGGGATTTTTCTGAAAAACTTCAATTTTTGATGAATAGTGAAACCACTAAGTGGTACTTATAAAAACTGATTTTTCCGTTTAAATGAAATTTTTCCATCTTTGTGTTTTGAATTTCAAAAATCCGACATACATGGTTGTCATTAAGAAGTAAAATGTGGTTCAATGGGATAAAAATAATTTTTTTTGGTGAATAGTAACTTATTAAGTTTTTAATCGCGATTAGAGGTAATTAGTGTAGTTTAAGGTAAAAATAATGTTTTAATAATATGAAATGAACTTGAAACATGTACTAACCTCATTGGATGTGTCATGGCCGACCAAGACAACCCATGGGTCAACTTGGGGACCCCATTAAGCCACTTTGGTTGGAAAATGACATTAATATCTTTTTATTTAAAGTTAAAGTAAAAATGAGACAAACATGAAATGTTTTACTAAAACAATTTTTACATGGGGTTATACAAATCAGATTTTTGACTATAAATATTCATTGGAAAGCTAAAATTATTTCCTACATCATAGTAGTTTTTTTATAATTTTTAGACAATAAATAAATTAAATTATTTATGACATCCTGATGATGCAGTGATGACCTCATTATTTAACGATTTAAATAAAATGGAAAGATAATGTAATATCTAAGACCTACACATGTACAAAACCTATTGTATGAGTGGATTTCGAACCCTTATCACCTTATCCTCTAAACACATCAATGTGGGACCTCTTAAATCCGAATACCATTTTAAAATAAAGTGACCTTTCTTTACCTTCCAAGAGTGCCCCTCCTCTCCTCTTATAAAAGGCCCCCACCTCTACCTCCTTACCCACACTCCCAAAGCCTTTGGCTCCACCAAAAACTGCCCATTTTGTCTCTCCACTTCCCTCTCTTACTCCTTGAAGCCTCACTTTGGGCATAAGTATTCCCAAGGAAGCCTTTGATCTCAAACCAAAGGGAGTTACCCGATTTTAAGGTAATGTCTTCTTTTGAGTCCTTTTGTTTTATTTTGCTTCTCCAAACCCCTAAAATATTTTTATTCTTTTCTTTTGTAACAACTCCAGTATCCTAAATATACTAGTATGTTGTTATAATAAGTATTAGAGCTACACTTACACACACCTACATCTAATGGTTAACGAACATACTGTTTCCGTGGATGGCGAATTTATGCCTCCCGAAATGATGATTGTTCAAAATTATTTTAACACCTTCAAAGGTGGCCATTAAGATGTCAATATATTTATATATGATATATAATATGTTTATGTTTTACTTAATCTTCTGTATTTTTCATTTGTGTCTTACCTTTATGGCTTCCATTATGGGTATACGCAATATCTTCATTTTAGGAAGTGCAGACTACCGCCCCCTCAAAGTGATGTGATTCGTTAATGCCATACGTGGGACGTATAAAGGATGGATTTAATGTTATTATATATGATGTTATACTGGAATTATTATATACCTCTATATAATTATTATTTCTTTCCATTAAAGTATGATATAGAAATGAAAGTAGCGTTCATGCGTACGTACGGCTTACCGTCTCCATGAACAATGCATTTCATTTCTTATCCCCAAATGTAATGTACTATTATAAGTACATGTATATAATGGATATATATGATGAATGATACATATAAATGATGAATATAATTCTGTAATTAAAATATACATACCTCTCATTTAGTTTTAATTCCATTAATATGACAAAGAAATGAAAGTAGCGTTTATGCGTACGTACGACTTACCATCTCCATGAACGGTGCATTTCATTTCTTACCTCTAAATGATTATGTAATATTATAAATACATATATATTCTGGATATATATGATATATATGATATCTAAATCATGAATATAATTCTGGATATAATGAACATTTGACCACACGAACAACATGTAATTGTAAGAAGTCCACTTTCGACTTAAGAACCAAATATCGACAAAACAAACACTATTAACTTAAATGATTAAATAATGTTTATAACATTGAAATAAGTGATCTAAAAGGAATAATTAACTAGGAAAAGGTTCTGAATAAAGTGGAAATTGACTCAAGTTTATTATTCAGGATGTTAAAGAACGATCGAGTCAAGTCGGACCCGAGGTAAGGGATCCTACTCCACTCTTTCTTTTTAAGTACACTCTTTTATGTCATTCCTTTTAAAGATCATCTTTCTTGTTATTGGGATGTTATTTTATATTAATATTACTGTAATTTTTATGTTCATGTGATGAGAGACCCTATTCTCTCTCATGAATCCATTTTGGAAGTTTTAAGTGGCGCCGTTAGACTGCTGAATTTTCATAAGAGATCTAACCCCCCTCTTTCTTTTTAAGTACTCTCCTTTATGTCACTTCTTTTAAGCTCCTATTTGTTATGATTGGGGATGTTCTTTTATATTACTCTTGCTGTACATTTTATTTTAATGTGATGAGATACCCTATTTGATCTCATCAATCCATTTTTGGAAGTTTTAAGTGGCGCCGTTAGGATGCCGAGTTTTCGTAAGGGATTTTTCATCTCACTTTTATACCCGTGAGATTTATGCTACATTTGCCACAATTTCCTTTGAGTGGTGTATGTACTGCCCATTATTTTACTCATTGTGTAATATAATTTCTTTTATGAGTATTTACATCAATGTTGTATTGTCCTTCTTTCACGAGGTGTATGTTTCGAAAGATATCCATGTCGGTAAGGGAACCTTTCACCCTCCTCTTTTTAAAAGACTTATTTTGTTATGTATTTTAATTAACATAATATTATTTTGGGATATGTTCTTATATATCCTTATTGATGTGAATTTTATGTCCAAGTGATGAGATACCCTTTTTATCTCTCATCAACTCTTTTTCTGAATTTTGAAGTGACGCCATTAGGCTGTCTAATTATTGCAAGGGAACTTCTTAACCCAATTTCAATTCTTTGGGATAAACTTTTACAACTTTAATATGTCGTTCTATGATTATATGTGAATGTCCTCTGATTGTTTTACACTTAATACCCACTTATATTTTGTGTATTCGTTTGTCACACATAGTTATGTAACTGATTTATCCTTAATCCAAGGATACCGTCTTTGTATGGGACTTAGTCTCAATATCCTTTCATTGAGGCATATTTTGTTTTATACACAACCTTATTTTATACGGTGTATAAACCCCTTTGACTTTTACGTTTATTCAAAAGGAATCTTTTTTATATGAAACATTTACTAAATGACAAAAGGGAATGTTTTTGTCGTACGTATGCGGCGACAACGACTTCTCCACCGCCGTGACCATTATTTGAGTTTCGGCTTCCTCTAAAAGACATACCTTTTTTTTAAAAGAAAAATAAATACCATGTTTTAATTTTCTTTTATTTTTTGTATTGAAAATGGTTTTCATAATGTTTTTATATCAATGGGTTGTATTGATATCTTGTTATTGAAAGGTGGAAATGTTATGTTTCCTTTATGCATGTTTTATGTGATACGATTATGTTGAGGTTCTTGGGCATTATTATGAAGACGGGTGGTTCCGTGATAAACTAAGGGCGGGTGAGCCCGATATAGCTCTCCAATGCATTGGTTAACGCGAAGGAGTGAAACGTTAAGGTTTCTACGAAGAGATTTAGGGAATATACTGTGATGAGTATTCCAAACGTAACCAAGAGGGTTACTCCATACGTAAGGATGTTATGAATGCCTCAAGTTACCTTTATGTATTATGATTTATATGATTTATTCATGGTTTGATGAGGTATGTTAAAGTGCCTATGTTTTATGGGTAAAGTATGATTTCATTCTTATGTATATATGAAGTCATGTTTCCTTTCCATATTTTTTTATAACCCTTACTGAGCTTTTTATGCTCATCCCAAGTTTTTGAAATGTTTTTCACAGGTCAAGGGAAAGGTACATGATGTGATTATAGTGTCAAGGATGTGTCAAGAAAGAATCCATGTTTTATTTTAAATATGTTTCCGTTGATGGGAAGAATGAATACTGTCTTTTATGTAACCACTTTGTTTAAATGTGGAATGTAATGCAAGTTTCATGATCTAATTCTCTAAAACTCTAAACCTAAAAAGATCCTCAATGTGTAATCTTGTAATAACTCAAGATTAAGTAAGGTTTAAGGCTGGGGCCTTATAGTTGGTATCAAAGGTCGGTTTAGATAAATTTAGTGGTTAGGGTATTCTTTAAGCGTAAGTGGAATTACCATAATGGTTAGGATTTCAGAAAGAGTCCTAGTTTTAGATAAAGTGAATGAGTAAGTATATCTTAGTGTTTATCTTCCTCATTAGTACATGATGGTTTTTTTTTGATATACTCACACTAACATTTCTGTTTTTAGTGAATGGATGGATCTAGCAGGCACCAAAGAGACAACAGGTTTGAAGGAAACTGTGGTGGTTCTCTGATTAAGATACTAGATAAAATGGAGGATTCAATGAGGAAACTCGTGGTTGTTCTAGACCAAATATCAAGGAGTCATGATCAACCACTTGAACCTTGGTATGTTCTGTAATGAATCATGTATGAGATGACCAATTGATGTGGAAGTTCAGGTAATAATTATAAAGGTAACCATTAGAGTTTATATGATCCTTACTTTTGAGGTAATTATGGGTTATTATATGATATGCTAGAAAATGAAAGGCATGAGATAAACTTGAGGTTAAAATATGTTATGATCATTTTTGATGATTTTATCTCTTTTTGGGGAATGATTTAAGAATTATATAGTTTTGGAAAAAGGACAACACGCAGATCGTGTGACAACCCATCGCGTCGGACAAAGCCTCGGGAATCGAACCCACAACCAAAGTGCGACTGGTATTTATCGCCTACCACTGGACTACATGATGTCCCTAGTTAGTTTGACTGATTCTTTTAGTTATATGATTTTATGAATTAAGAGTAAGTTGATTTTGGGTTATTTATGAAAATTATTAACCTATCATGGAGGATATGTGATTAGGTTAATTACTTTTCAATACGAGACTTTAGGAGCAACTGATGTTGTTTGGAGATAAATGTTACGATTTAACTTGGAAGACTATGTGACTAAATCCTTCAAATATTTGGGTTTCAATCTTAGTTTGGTTTACTTTAAAGAATTTTATGGACAAATTGTTTATCGAATGGTCTTCATTGAACTTTGGGTTTTGTTGGACAAATTTTGGAGATTAAGAATAGATTTTTTTTTTATAAAGGGTTATCCTTTTCTGGATTATCTGATCATGTACTAACCTTTTTGGTTTTGGTTTTGGTTAGAGTCTAAAGACATGGGAAGTATATAGTTCTCTATTGTGCATTAGGTGATTCTATAGAAGTTGATTATAGTACTCTTAATGCGAACAAGTCTCCCTAAATACTCGTCTTTTGGAAAAAAATATGAGCTTGATTAAGGAATCTAGTAAAAGTTGAAAGTCAACATGATAAGTGATTATGATTACTTATGAATAAATTCATCAATAAAAAGTAACTTAAAACAAAAATGCTGTCTATTAACTTTTCCTACTGGGGAATCGAATACCCTTTAACCCATCACAAGTTTGTGATTTTCTTGTGGTTAAATTTCTCCTAAACATGTTTTCTATCACTCTACATCAGAAAATGACCCTATGTTTTCTCTTCCATGTCCATATTTTTCTACATGGAATCCTAGTATGGGTTAACTCGGGTGACCTTTGTACTTATCTTTCTTTATTTTAAAGTGATTTATTTACCGACTCTTGTTCCGATGTGGGACTTTCAAGGATGTTTCCAAGCTCAATTTTAAAAATTGCGAGGACGCAATTCCCAAAAGGGGGGAAGGATGTAACACCCCAGGTAAATAAAGAATATGAAATTTTCATATTTATCCATAATTTTTAATAAAATTTTAATATGACTTTAAAGGGGATGCTATGCTCGATGGCGTACCCAACATGCAACAATGAGTTTCTTGGGAATCTTACGTTGCACTCTAATAATAAAATGATATTATTTTAAATGGAAGTTAACATGTAGCCGTTGTATTGGAGGGAATGGATAGAAATAACTAAAATAAGATTATATATGTTTTTAAATGTTTTTACTTTTATCCAATAAAAGATAAAATCTTAAAATACGGAAAGAATTCAATTTTAGGCGTATATGCCCTAGTTTTCACTAAAGGTTCACTTATCACCATTTGATGGAAAAACATCATTAAATATAGTTTTGTTCACTCTTATACATCCTTTTGGACCAAATAAAACTCTTCTTTAGAATCGGGACATCAAAATTTACTTTGTGTAAATTTTTGGTATCTTTCCGATAAAGTTCATTTTTTTAATGAATAGTGTAAAATGTTGTATTTTAATTCAAAACCTCTTTTTAATATAATTTATTTATATGATTAGATTATCTTTTGAATTGGTTTTAAAGTGAAATTAGAATATATTTTTACCATTAAATCCAATAGTGGTCGTTGGAATTAATTTCACTTTGAAATCGGACTTAAACTAGTGTCAATCTTTTGATACTTATTGTTTCATAAAAACACGCTATTTGTCATGACAACGGGAATTAATTATTAAATTAATTAATGTGACTTATATGTTTTGAATTTTGTAAAATAGACTTCATTTTTTAATTCGTAATATCAAATATAGCTTAGGGTGAATTTTTGGGATTTTTCTGAAAAATTTCAATTTTTGATGAATAGTGAAACCACTAAGTGGTACTTATAAAAAATGATTTTTCCGTTTAAATGAAATTTTTCCATATTTTTGTTTTGAATTTCAAAAATCCGACATACATGGTTGTCATTAAGAAGTAAAATGTGGTTCAATGGGATGAAAATAATTTTTTTGGTGAATAGTAACTTATTAAGTTTTTAATCGCGATTAGAGGTAATTAGTGTAGTTTAAGGTAAAAATAATGTTTTAATAATATGAAATGAACTTGAAAAATGTTCTAACCTCATTGGATGTGTCATGACCGACCAATACAACCCATGGGTCAACTTGGGGACCCCATTAATCCACTTTGGTTGGAAAATGACATTAATATCTTTTTATTTAAAGTTAAAGTAAAAATGAGACAAACATGAAATGTTTTACTAAAACAATTTTTACATGGGGTTATACAAATCATATTTTTTACTATAAATATTCATTGGAAATCTAAAAATATTTCCTATATCATAGTATTTTTTTATAATTTTGAGACATTAAATAAATTAAATTATTTATGACATCCTGATGATGCAGCGATGACCTCATTATTTAACGATTTAAATAAAATGGAAAGATAATGTAATATCTAATACCTAAGCATGTACAAAACCTATTGGATGAGTGGATTTCAAACCCTTATCACCTTATCCTCGAAACACATCAATGTGGGACCTCTTAAATCCGAATACCATTTTAAAATAAAGTGACTTTTCTTTACCTTCCAAGAGTGCCCCTCCTCTCCTCTTATAAAAGGCCCCCACCTCTACCTCCTTACCCACACTCCCAAAGCCTTTGTCTCGGCCAACCCCTACCCATTTTGTCTCTCCACTTCCCTCTCTTACTCCTTGAAGCCTCACTTTGGGCAGAAGTCTTCCCAAGGAAGCCTTTGAGCTCAAACCAAATGGAGTTACCCGATTTTAAGGTAATGTCTTCTTTTGAGTCCTTTTGTTTTATTTTGATTCTCCAACCCCCTAAAATCTTTTTATTCTTTTCTTTTGTAACAAATCCAGTATCCTAAATATACTAGGATTTTGTTATAATAAGGATTCGAGCTACACTTACACACACCTACATCTAATGGTTAACGAACATACTGTTTCCGTGGATGTCGAATTTATGCCTCCCGAAACGATGATTGTTCAACATTCTTTTAACACCTTCAAAGGTGGCCATTAAGATGTCACTATATTTATATATGTTATATAATATGTTTATGTTTTACTTAAGCTTCTGTATTTTTCATTTTTGTCTTACCTTTATGGCTTCCATTATGGGTATACGCGATATCTTCATTTTAGGAAGTGCGGACTACCGCCCCCTCAAAGTGATGTGATTCGTTAATGCCATACGTGGGACGTATAAAAGATGGATTTAATGTTATTATATATGATTTTATAATGGAATTATTATATACCTCTATATAATTATTATTTATTTCCATTAAAGTATGATATAGAAATGAAAGTAGCGTTCATGCGTACGTACGGCTTACCGTCTCCATGAACGGTGCATTTCATTTCTTATCCCCAAATGTAATTTACTATTATAAGTACATGTATATAATGGATATATATGATGAATTATACATATAAATGATGAATATAATTCTGGAATTAAAATATACATACCTCTCATTTATTTTTAATTCCATTAATATGATAAAGAAATGAAAGTAGCGTTCATGCGTACGTACGGCTTACCGTATCCATGAATGGTGCATTTCATTTCTTACCTCTAAATGATTATGTAATATTATAAATACATGTATATTCTGGATATATATGATATATATGATATCCAAATCATGAATATAATTCTGGATATAATGAACATTTGACCACACGAACAACATGTAATTGTAAGAATTCCACTTTCGACTTAAGAACCAAATATTGACAAAACAAACATTATTAACTTAAATGATTAAATAATGTTTATAACATTGAAATAAGTGATCTAAAAGGAATAATGAACTAGGAAAAGGTTCTTAATAAAGTTTAAATTAACTCAAGTTTATTATTCAGGACGTTAAAGAATGATCGAGTCAAGTCAGACCCGAGGTAAGGGATCCTACTCCACTCTTTCTTTTTAAGTACACTCTTTTATGTCATTACTTTTAAAGCTCATATTTGTTGTTATTGGGATGTTATTTTATATTAATCTTACTGTAATTTTTATGTTCATGTGATGAGAGACCCTATTCTCTCTCATCAATCCATTTTGGAAGTTTTAAGTGGCGCCGTTAGGCTGCCGAATTTTCGTAAGAGATATAACCTCTCTCTTTCTTTTTAAGTACTCTCCTTTATGTCACTTCTTTTAATCTCCTATTTGTTATGACGGGGGATGTTATTTTATATTCCTCTTGATGTACATTTTATTGTAATGTGATGAGATACCCTATTTGATCTCATCAATCCATTTTTGGAAGTTTTAAGTGGCGCCGTTAGGCTGCCGAGTTTTCGTAAGGGATTTTTCATCTCACTTTTATACCCGTGAGATTTGTGCTACATTTTCCACAATTTCCTTTGAGTGGTGTATGTACTGACCATTATTTTACTCATTGTGTAATATAATTTCTTTTATGAGTATTTACATCAATGTTGTATTTTCCTTCTTTCACGAGGTGTATGTTTCGAAAGATACTCATGTCGGTAAGGGAACCTTTCACCCTCCTCTTTTTAAAAGACTTATTTTGTTATGTCTTTTAATTCACATTATATTATTTTGGGATATGTTCTTCTATATCCTTATTGATGTTAATTTTATGTCCAAGTGATGAGATACCCTTTTTATCTCTCATCAACTCTTTTTCTGAATTTTGAAGTGACGCCATTAGGCTGTCTAATTATTGCAATGGAACTTCTTAACCCAATTTCGATTCTTTGGGATAAACTTGTACACCTTGAATATGTCGTTATATGATTATATGTGAATGTCCTCTGATTGTTTTACACTTAATACCCACTTATATTTTGTGTATTCGTTTGTCACACATAGTTATGTAACTGATTTATCCTTAATCCAAGGATACCGTCATTGTATGGGACTTCGTCTCAATTTCCTTTCATTGAGGCATATTTTGTTTTATACACAACCTTCTTTTATATGGTGTATAAACCCCTTTGACTTTTAAATTTATTCAAAAGGAATATTTTCTATACGAAGCGTTTACTAAATGACAAAAGGGAATGTTTTTGTCGTACGTATGCGGCGACAACGACTTCTCCGCCACCATGACCATTATTTGAGTTTTGGCTTCCTCTACAAGCCATACCTTTTTTTTAAAAGAAAAATAAATACCATGTTTTAATTTTCTTTTATTTTGGTATTGAAAATGGTTTTCATAATGTTTTTATATCAATGCGTTGTATTGATATCTTGTGATTGAAAGGTGGAAATGTTATGTTTCCTTTATGCATGTTTTATGTGATACGATTATGTTGAGGTTCTTGGGCATTATTATGAAGACGGGTGGTTCTGTGATAAAATAAGGGCGGGTGAGCCCGATATAGCTCTCCAATGCATTGGGTAACGCGAAGGAGTGAAACGTTAAGGTTTCTCCGAAGAGATTTAGGGAATATACTGTGATGGGTATTCCAAACGTAACCAAGAGGGTTACTCTCTACGTAAGGATGTTATGAATGCCTCAAGTTACCTTTATGTCTTATGATTTCTATGATTTATTCATGGTTTGATGAGGTATGTTAAAGTACCTATGTTTTATGGGTAAAGTATGATTTCATTCTTATGTATATATGAACTCATGTTTCCTTTCCATATTTTTTTATAACCCTTACTGAGCTTTTTATGCTCATCCCAAGTTTTTGAAATGTTTTTCATAGGTCAAGGGAAAGGTACATGATGTGATGATAGTGTCAAGGATGTGTCAAGAAAGAATCAATGTTTTATTTTAAATATGTTTCCGTTGATGGGAAGAATGAATACTGTCTTTTATGTAACCACTTTGTTTAAATGTGGAATGTAATGCAAGTTTCATGATCTAATTCTCTAAAAATCTAAACCTGAAAAGATCCTCAATGTGTAATCTTGTAATAACTCAAGATTAAGTAAGGTTTAAGGCTGGGGCCTTATAGTGCACCCTTGGTAATATCTAGGAGGATATTATGAGAACAAGACCCGCCAGTAGGAAATCCACATTCATAAGTGTCATTAGATGTTCTTGTCTACAGATGTGTGTAGTGGTCCTTAGATTTTAAAATTATTATTAATTGGTATTATGACTCACACACTTAGATGTATTGACTAAAACCACGATGACAGATCTTCACAACAAGATATGATATATTGGGTGCGTCATGAGTAATAATGAATTAATGAATAATGTGAGAAAGGATTTGTCACTTCTGCAGAAGTAGATATCTCATGCCCTTTGATCGAAATGCTATAGACTAACTAAATCCATGACCATGGTGTTATCTAGTCAAGTTCAATTACAGGAAGTCAAAGAATGATAAATCGAGCACATGGGTTGATGATACTTGCATGCAACCCGCTTGATTGGAGATATCAGAAAAAATGGATTATATTACAAGGTAAGTGTTCGTATTAGGTGACATGTCATTGTGACATCAACTTCTTTCTCTTGGATACCTTGACCTATTGCTAGACAGTAATCTTGGACTTTAGGCAAGCCCACCTAATTTCAATGAGAAAGAGTCCTAGAGGGTTACACACTAAGTGTAACCAGTATCCCAGTTAAATAATGTATTTATTTAACAAGTTGAATAAATATTATTCCTGATTGTTGTTTAATAATTATTCAAGTATACCTGATCGTATTTATTTCGTTGCTAGTTATTAGAGAGAATATATTGAGGACAAAATATTTATTTATTAGAAAATAATGAAGTTATATTTATTTAATAAATAAATAGTCATTATTCAAGGATTAGTAAATATTGAGAAGGATTGGAAGACCAAGTTATGGGTCTGGTGATAAATAATATTAAATATTATTTGGTTAAATAGTATTTAAATATAACTTGAAAGTTAAGTACATGTCATGAAAATAATAGAATTGCTATTATTATTTGACACGAGGTTTCACATGGAATAATAAATTATGTAAATACACCTGTGCTAATTATTTATTATTACCTAGTGAATTTAATTACCCGTTATGTTATTATTCTCTATTTAATCTAAGGGGTCATTCTACTGGCTAACAGATCATTGTGTGCACAACATCCTTGGAGAAAATCTCTCGAGCTGAGAGAAATCTTCCCTCTCTAAGAAAGCTCTCAAGAATGAGAGATATCATCCTCCACCAGATCAAGGAGAATGCTTTGGAATTGATTCTCAAGGCGATCAAAGTTGAACATCACAAGCACAAGGATCTTCCGTTCTAGCACCCAAAGACTCCTTCGGTAACATCCGGAGATACGTGGAGCACATGTGGATCACCACTAGAGGATTCCTATCCTTGGATTCTACATCACAATGAAGCCTCACCTCAAACCCATGGTCGGATGCATCAATGAAGAAAGAATAACCTTGGAGGTATTCTATAATTAAATTAAATTAATTATAAACAAAATATGTCGATCCTCTCTTATTGGCTTTGGGTTCTCTTCTTTGTCTTTTATCTTTGATTCTGTTCATGGATACTGGCATTCATCATTGTATTGATCTTGGATTAATCATTGATTATGACAATTTTCCAAGTTGGGTACACTCCCATCCTATGCTTCTGCTACACTCGGAACCTACACAAAGGTATTAATTAAGATGTGTCAAAAAGTGTTATTGTTATGAAGGAATAAGTGGGAGATGATGTGTATGTTTTATGAATCAGTTTTTTATGTTTCCAAGTTTCCAAATACACTAAACCTATACAGTTCTAGCATGGTTTTGTTATGTTATGTAATGAATATTCTTTTATTTATATGTAATATCTATGTATGAAAATTATGGGCAGTTATAGTTGGTATTATAGAAAGGTTTAGTTAAACTTTGGAAACTAGGATGAGAAAACTTTAGTAAAAACCCTAAGGATAAGTCTATGCAAAGGATACAATACTAGAGTTTTGGTGACAATCATAAATGACCTAGGATAAATCCTAAGGTGTCCTGAATTGAAATTTTATAAGTAATTTCCCTTGATCATGTGGTTTTACCGCTATGATTAGTGTTAATCACACTATATTTTTTAGTTTTAGTCAATGGATGAGACCCAAAGGAACCACATTAATGATGAATGTGATGGGAAATGCAATGATTATCCTATTGAGAAATCGAATGTTATGGGATATGAAACAAAAAATCTTTTTTCTATGATCAAACAACTTTCTCAAGCTATAAATCATATTGGACTTCCAAACAAGAAAAGGAGGGAAACACATTATGTTGAGTCCTTCATGAGGTAGAGTGCACCTTATTTCAATGGGTATTGTAATCCACTAGTGGTTGAACAATGGACTCATTCCACTGAAAATATATTTTCAGTTCTCCAATGTTAAAAACATGAGAAAGTAATTTTGGCAGTCTATCATTTGAAAGGTGAATCAGATCAATGGTGGAAGCTTATCAAGAATATGAGGCAATGAGATGAAATTGACTCCATGGAATGGGATGAGTTCAAGAAATTATTTTTCAATAATTACTTTACTAATATTCATTGAATGAATATGGAGAAGGATTTTCTTAAGCTTAATCAAAAGGATGATGAATCTATTGGCACATATGAGGGAAATTTTACAAAACTAGCAAGGTATACTTCTAGATTTATCATTCAACCTAAAAGTAAGGTTGATCGATTCTTCAACGGCTTAAAGCCAAGTATCCAAATGGTGTTATCCATAAATGAATTCATTATCTATGAGGAAATATTTCAATGTTATCTCAAGGTTGAGATGGATATTGTAGTTACCCATAAATCTTATGGGTTTGATAAGAAGAGAAAAATGGAATTTAATAGAAAATATAAAAAACATAGTGAAAAGAGGATGAGCCTTCCTTTATTCTCAAAGTGTGGAAAGAAATATGGAGGAAAATGTCTTAAAGTAACTAATAAATGTTTTAAGTGTGGGAAATAAGGTCATCAAGAAATTTACTACTAAAGTGATGTAAAAAAGATAGATAATGATGTGAATAGAGAAAATGATACACAGAATGAACCTTCCACACTTCAATGCTTCAAGTGTAAGGAAAATGTACATTATGCTAACCAATGCCCAAATCCAAGATCTATTGATGATGATTGACATAAAAAACCTATAATTTCCAAAGACAAATTAAAATCACATGTGATCACTATTAGAGATGTGGAGTATGATAATGAAGTGGTGAAAGGTACACTTACCATCCACTCTAAAGCATCTAATGTTCTATTTGATTCTGGATCCACCCAATCTTTTATTTCTAAATAATTTTATAAGGGTATAATTGTATTACCTCAATAAATAGATGTTTATTTATATATTAAAACTCCTAATGGAACAATTATCACATCACAAGTTTATAATTCTTCTCCAGTTGAAGTTTGCTGGAAAGTGATTCCTAAAAATCTCGTGATTCACCCTATAGTTGAATTCGATGTGATTCTTGGAATGGATTAGCTTTCACTATATAGAGTTCATATTAATTCCTGAGGAAGAGAATTCACATTTTATATTCAAAATGAATCTATGATCATCTATCGATGAAATGATGAATATTAACTTCCAATGGAAATTACATCCATCTTGTGGGTCTTAATTATTATAAATGAAGGTTATATATCTTATATAGTTGGGGAGAAAATCACCATTAAGGATACACCTATTGTATGAGATTTTTTTGATGTATTTATGGAAGAATTTTCATGTATTCCACTAAATTGTGAAGTTGATTTTTCAATAGAAATTATACCAAGTACTGTGCCTATTTTAAAGACTCCTTATCGAATGAACCAAATCGAGTCACAGGAAATGAAGAAGCAACACCAAGAGAATCTTGACAAGGGACTCATATGCCTTAGTGTTTCACTTTGTGGAGTAATTGTTCTATTTGTTAAAAATAAAGATGTATCAATGAGACTCTACATTGATTATCAAGAACTTAACAAGATCACTATCAAGAACAAATATCCTCTCACCCATATTGATGATTTATTTGATCAACTACACAAAGATCAATAATTTACCAAGATTGATTTTCATTCTATATGTCATCAATTGATGTTAAATAAGGAGGATATACCCAATAAAACATTCCATACAGGGTATAGACACTATGAATTTATAGTGACACCATTTGTTCTTACTAATTCCCTTGTTACCTTAATAGATTTAATGAATAGAGTCTTTAGAGACTATCTTGATTAGTTTGTGGTATTCTTTATAGATGATATTATTGTATATTCAAAGATCAAGGAAGAATAGGAATATCACTTTAATATTATACTAAAGATCCTGAAAAAGGATAAGTTTTATGAAAAATTTACCAAGTGTGAATTTTGGCTTAAAAAATTTTCATTTTTGGGTCACAAAATCTCAAAAGAGGGGAAATCTATGGATCCAACAAAGACGTAAGTTATTGAATGTTGACCTAGACCAACAACGACAATGGATATATAAATTTATCTTGGTTTGGATGGATATTATCGATGTTTTGTGAAATATTTCTCATGATTATCTAATCCACTCACAAAGTTGACTTATAAAGGAGTTAAGTTTACATGGATGGAGGAATGTGAAGAGAATTTAAAGGAATTGAAAAGAAGGTTAGTCAGTACAACTATGCTCACATTACCCTATAGTGTATAAAGGTTTTTTATCTATAGTTATTCATTAAATAATGGTATGGGATGCGTTCTCATGTAAAATTATATGGTGATATCTTATGCATCACAATAATTGAAAATCCATGAGAAAATTACCCAAATCATGATTTGGATTTAGTTGTAGTAATTTTTATATTAAATATATGGAGGAATTATATTTATAGAGAAAGGTGTGACATATATAATAATCATAAATGTTTAAAGTATATTTTAACTCAAAATAAGAAGAATATTCACCAAAAAATATGGTTGGAGTTGATTAAAAATTATGACTACTTAATACATTACCACCCTAGGAAAGAAAACAAGGTGGTAGATTATTTGAGTCAAAAGGACCATACTATCCTATCTATGATAAGGATCACAAAAGATCCAATATTTATGGATTTGTAAAGGATGTTTCTAGAAATTTTAAATGAAGGGGATAAATCTTATCTGGATCAAATGAATGTTAAACCACCTATACAACTGAAGATTAAGGAGTTCTATAAGGAAGATATAGAGCTACAAAAGAAGGTAATAAATATTCCTGAGTTAAAATTTGATTTCAATGGAATAATAAGGTTCAAGAACCATGTTTGTATCAATACCATACAAAAATTAAAGGAGATATTGTATTGGGCTCATAGTTCATCATTATCTATTCATCCTGGAAGTACAAAGATTTATAGGGATCTAAAATAGTATTTATGGTGGGATGAAATTAAGAAAGATATTACATAATATGTTTATCAATGCTTGGTTTATTAGAAAGTTAAGGCTGGGAGACAAAATTATAAGGGGATGTTATAAAAATTACACATACCATAATGGAAAAGGGAAAACATCACCATGGATTTTGTCACCGGACTTCCTAAAACATCTAAAAACCATAATGCTATATGGGTTATAATTGACCACATTATGAATTCAACACACTTCATTACTATCAGAGAATATTTCTATCTTGATCAAATTTCCATAATATATATTAATGAAGTGGTGATATTTCATGGAGTACCACTTTACATTATATCTGATCGGAACCCGAGGTTTACCTTGAAGTTATGGAGAAGTCTTCAGCAGGATCTGGATACAGAGTTATGTTTTTGTACTTCTTATCATCCTCATACATATGGTCAGTATAAGAGGAAAATTCAAACTCTATAAGACATTTTTAGACCTTTCTCTATGGATTTTAAATGTGGTTAGGATCAACAACTACCTTTGGTAAAATTTTCTTACAATAATAGCTTTCACTCCAGTATTTAGATAGATCCTAATGAAGCCCTATATAGTAAGAAGTGAAAAACTACAACATTTTGGAATGAATTTGGGGAAATAAAGATATTGGGACTTTATGTAGTTGAGTAAATGAAATAGAATGTTAGATCTATTCAACAACACATAAGAACAACTTAGGGTTAGAAAAAAGTTATGCTGGAAATTGATGAAAAGACATAGAGTGTGAAGTGGGTGACAAAGTATTTCTATGAATATATTCTTAGAAGAGAGTGATGAGATTTGGAAATAAGGGAAAGCTAAACATTATGTATATATTTCCTTTTGAAATTCTTGATCATGTTGGGAAGGTATCTTATATACTGACACTTCCACTGAATCTCTCTCAAGTTCATGATGTGTTCCATATATATCCCTTGAGGAAGTACATACCCAATAATTCACATATACTAAACTAATAATTCATAAAGCTAGAGAAATTTATTTCTTATGAATAATAACTGATATAGATTTTAGATTATAGAGAAAATTTCCTATGAAACAAGACCACTCACTTGGTTAAAGTTTTATGAAAAAACCATCAATTTGAGAAGGCTACGTGGGAACCTGAGGATGTGATGAGACAGAGGCACCCTCAACAATTTTTATAAAAGTGATGAATTTAGAGGGTGAAATTTATTTTAAGTTGGGTAGAATATAACACCCTGATATTTTAATAAATATTTCTCTTTAAGTAATTTTAATTCTTCAATATCTTACGTTGCACGCGACCATGAGTTTAAACGAACCACATAATATTATATGCCCGCTATAACCTAGCCATAAAATTAGAGGTAATAAATATTAATAAACAATTTATTAAATAAATATAAAGTTCCAACTCAATATGAATGTATTGTTAAGTTCTTAGAAAATGATTACATAATTTTTAGTAATGTCACTTTATTTTTCAAAAAAATATGTTTTCCTCAAAAACAAGTATTTATTCTTTTTATGAATGAATATTAATTTTTAGAAGTTCTAAAAAATATATTTGAAAAAATGAATTTAATTTTTTAATTTATTCTATAAAAATTATCTTAAAATTATTTTTTTTATAGTTTTCTGAAAACATATTTTTAAAAAATAGTGAAAATACTGTTTTTTATTGAAAAATGTATTTTCTTTTAAAGTATTTACAAGGTGAAATTATGTTTTGGATTAGTTTTAAATTTTAATTAGTTAATTTTGATTTAAAATATTCCAATGATGGTTTTTTAAAATGATTTTATGCATGAATTTATTATAAAAATATTTTATGTTTTAAAAGGGCATTTTTCCAAAAAACCCGTTTTTCATGGTGTTTTACCGATTTAATTTTAAATTAAAATTTTAAAATTATGTGTTTTGAATTTCAAAAAATATATACCAAATTTATATTCATAATTTTCAAATTTATTGAATGGTTCCCTTTTCTTTTTGTCCAATATGAATAATAACCTTGGTAAATTTTGTTACCACAGTAAAAGGGTAAATTGGGTAATTTAGGTTAAAAATAAAATGATATAGACTATATAATAACCATAACACATGAATTTTTTTTATTGGATGAATATAATTAGATCCTTAACACATAAGGATAAAAATTAAGTTGTTTAATGGACACTTTTCCATGAAAATGACTTATATAATATTTAAATCAAAGAAAGTCACAAAATGTCATTTTCTTTGTCTTAAATATCTCTTATGTGTCTACATGGGAAAAAAGGTATTTTATGAATTAATATAATTTTAAACTATTAACTTAATAAATATATTTTCATGATATAAACTTATTTGTTACTTTTTGGTTCACTTATATTATATTATGATATTTATAATATTTTATTTAATAAAAAATCAAAAATGTCACAATCATGTTTTAATTACTATATCATTTTTAATATAGGGTTACCCAAAAGATATATTCAACTATAAATATTATTCTAAAATATATAATATTTATATTAATTATGGAATTTTATTTTTAATTTTTAGTGAATAAATAATTTAATTAAATAATTACACTACACTGATGAAGTAATTATTTTATTAATGGAAATATCAAATAAATGTTATTAAAAATATTAAAATAAATATAATTTTAGATAATTAAAATGACCAAATTTTTTTATAGATTACCTTTACCTATTAGGGATATAATAATATATTTTTTTCTTAGTTAACTTGTTATCTATATATTTTTAAAAGTCCAAGTAATGAATAGTGTCAAAATTGACACTAATGATATTTTATCAAAATCATATTTTATTAAATTATCTAAAAATCATAAAACAACTTTAGAAATAAAAAAATAATTATAATATGGTCTAAAATTTTGTAAATGTTTTATTTATGGTCTAATTGGCATCACATAAGTAAAAATTATAACCTTTCAATATTGAAAAATTTGTTATCATAGTTAAAATTAAAATAGCTTCACTAAAGGATAATTAAAATGATAAGGTTTAAAGTAATACCTAAACTTGTGTAAAATATATTTTTGATGATATTAAAACCTTATATAATCTTATATTATAATTCATGGTCTTTTGGAGGCATTTTTATTGATATTGAATTTATAATAAATTAGTATTTTTGGAAATTACAAAAGTACCCATCACCTCAATTATAAAAGGGAACCTCTTACCTCACTTATTCACATCAATTTGAGCCTTAAATATACACAATAAACTAAAAATTTATCTTATAAACTCCTATATACACATTATATAGGTTCTTTTATTCTCAAAAGACAAACCCTAGTGTCCCTAATAGAACATCTAAAGGAAGTTCACCGAAGAAGAGGTAATCGTCTTTACCGACACTTTAAAGTTTATTTCTTTTTATACTTCCTCTTCATGTGTTGTTTAAATTATAAATTAATAAATATAGTTTCAATTATTTTATGAGATTTTATTATTATTATGGTACTACCATATTCCACCTTTTATCCATTCTTCAAAAAATGAAAGAACCGCGTGTGCGCACGTACAACTTACCGTCTCCACACCATGGTGTTATCTATTTTTTCATAACCAATTTAATTAGATGGGTATAATTATGGAAATAATATATATATATGATAATTATAACATTATATTAATATACTATCTATTTACTTCCCCTTCCATCATTAAGGGAATGATACCATCGCTTGTGCGTACGTACGACCTACCGTCTCCACGACAGGATGTGATTCATTTTCCTTGTTCACCATTCAATAATGATTATATAAATGTATATAATGAATAAATATGATATATATTAATTTAATATCATAATTTATATTATAGAACTATATCCTATGCACAATATTTTAACTTATACAATAAAACATGCATAAAAAAATGATGCATTTAACATCCGAAAGTAGCATAATAATGAAACATTATTAAAAAAAGGGTGATAAGATGATATAATAGGATCATATATGATATAATAAATATGAATATTATTTTGGTATAAATTAATAACATTTTTAAACTATTATACAAGATTTTCATATATGTATAAAGGAAATCAGACCTAGGGTAAGGTTTAATTTCACAATCTCATTATCATTCGAGATTGTTTATATATAAGTATATACTGGGGGAATATTTCTCTTACATGTCTATGTTTCCTACAAATATTTTCAAAAATATTTTTACTATTATTATATAATTTTTTAAATAAATTTTTATACATGTTTTAATTTTTATCAAATGGTTTGAAATGAATCTTTTTTTCATTTTCCAAATGAGTTACTTTGTGAATTTTCTATAAAAAATATAAAAAGAATGTTTTTTAATATTATATGGAAAGAACAGATTTTTTCACTTTCATGATTCCTTAATGCCTTGAATATTTCTTTATAATATTACAAGGTTATTTTTTAAGAAAATGTTTTCTTTTTTAATTGCGTGACTATAATTTTTTTTTTCAGAATGTAAAGGATATTTTGCTCAAGAATTATTTCAAGTGATCTTTAAAAATAATTTTCCATCTAAGACAATGCTATTTGATATTACATAAGTTTTACTGGGGATATGATCATATGGTACCATTCTTATTCTTTCTCTGAATATTTTATATTTATGATGGATTGATACTTAATATTTTCTTTACTTTTCCACGAGTTATGTTATGATGAAATGTATATGAAACCCATTTATTTTCATGGGTTATTATATGATGAATAATTTATGTTCATGTGGCACACATATGTATGGTTTTCATTTGGTGATGAGTGGGACCTATATCTCACTCCAATGCATTGGGTAAAAATTTATATCACATGAGATATAAAGGAATAGAATGGGAAGTGAACTCGGTTCAGTAATACAGGACTGGAACGGAAAGTAAACCCGGTTTAGTAATATAGGACTGGAATGAGGAGTGAACTCAGTTCAGTAAGGGACTTTATTTTATATGATAGTCTTTGAAGTGATCCCTGAATAAATATGAAAATTATTTTCTATTCTTATGTGTATTCCAAAATTTCATGTCTTATGTTATACTACCATGAATTATGTTATTTATAATTCATGTCTTAGAAACTTATATTATTTAGTCAATAACTCAATATCAGGATCCTTTATATGCAGGATATAATTTTTATAAACTATTTTCATGTTCTTATGCCCTTATGATTATGTTATCTCCCTTGATTACTCTTACTGGGAATTTGAGCTCACCCTTTTCTTATGTTTATTTTCCCCAATATATGAAGAAATTTATTAAGTAATATGTGTTAAAAGGGGTTCTAGTTATAAAGAAATAAGTTGGAAATGATGTAGATGTTTTATGAATCAGTTTTTTATGTTTCTAATTTTCCAAAGATACTAAACCTATATGGTTATGGTGTGGTTTTTTTATATCATGTAATGAATATTATTCTATTTATATGAAATATCTATATATGAAAAGTATATTCTATTATATTAATCTCTTTTTATGCCATGATTTTGATTAGAAAACCTTAATTTATTCTACATGAGTTATTAATAAAATAATTTATTATGATGTATATAGCTCACATTAATTAAGAAAGATGAAGGGTGTTACCTGATAGAACTACAATGCATTGGGTAAAGAATTTAATCTCTAGATATGACATGTTTTATGATACCTTGGAGATTTTAAATTATGAAAACTTAGTGACAAACCTTGTTTATGTGATTATGAATGTATCATTTAAATTTTGTAGCCACATTTCTATGTTATTATTAATGATTTTTTTTATTTTGACATTCCTCATATTCTCTTTATCATGCCATAATTATATTCCTCATATTCTTATTGATATTCCTCATGATCACATGTAATTTTTTTCCCTTACTAGGCCTCACGCTCACCCATTTCATTTGATTTATGTTATCAGGTTATAATATATAGTAAATGTAAATTAGGGTGAACCCATAAAGAACCCTTTAAATTGGATTTGAATAATATTTTAAGTTTTCATGTATTATATACCTTATTTCCAAGAAATTAAACTTTAAAAGATCCTCTATTTGTACCATGTAATGAAATGTTATGTAATAAAAAGGGAGAATTTCATAGTTGGCATCAAAGGATAGTTTATTTATTTGTGGTAATTAAGAATAGAAATCCTTAGTATGAACCCTAGAAAAAAGTATAAATATAGAAAAACATTCTGTAATTTTAGTAAAGTATTAAGTAAGTGGTTTTTGAGAAAATAAATCCCTATCTATATATGAACAAGTTGATGTGACTATGGAATAAATGCATCTAGGGGAAACACCCAAAAACACTACATTGATTTATAATCGATCGAGAACTGGGGTACGACAATAGGCCTTGCTGCACTCCTAGTTTGACACTCCTGGGGGATATGTTTGGTTAATCACAAATTTTTTATGAACCATTATGAAGGATATATAGAAAATTTAATTGTTGTTAAAGAATAACATATTTAAGCATGATGTTTCAAGACATAAAACTCCTTTTGAATTATAAGACTCTTAAAATAAAAATGTTTCTCACTAAGGTTTTATTCTTTTAGAAAATGATGATAAATAGGAGGAACTACATAAATGATGAGAACAATAGATGATGTGTTGATGACCCTAAAATGGAATACAAAAAGGAAAACTTCATGGGAACAATTAATAAACTATATCAAGTTATGAATAATAACTTAAATCAAGTTGAGAAGCCAAATTCACCTCAAAGGGAACAAATTGTTTTTGAGTCCTTCACGCCTCAACGACCAACTTATTTTAGTGGATATACTAACCCATTGATTGATGAACACTGGATAAGCTCTATAAAAATATCTTTTATGTACTTATCTGTTCAGATAAAGATAAAGTCAACCTGGCAGTATACCACTTAGAAAGGGGAGATGATTAGTGGTGGAAACTAATTAAAAATACGAAGCCAAGAATGGAGATTGAGGTTATGGATCATGAAGAGTTTAGGGGAATATTTTTCAATAAATATTTCCCCCATTCAATGAAAAAAAAGGATAAGGAATTACTTGAGATGAACCGAAAGTAAAGTGAATCAGTGGGAATCAATGAGATGAACTTTACAAGACTTGCTTGATACACCTCTAGCTTTGTTATTGAATCAAAGGTAAATATTGATAGATTCTTCAGCAGACTAAGACCCCATATACGGAGGAATTTTGAAAACTGAGACTATAAAATCTATGAGTGGATAGTGAGGAGTTATATGAAGTTTGAATTGGATTTTGGAGAAATGTAGTGGTCACATAGGTTGAATGGAAATATGAGATATTTAGATCCAAACTTAGAGAAGAACTTTGATCACAGAAAAGGAGGAAAGTAAGTGAAACTTCCCATGTGAAACAAATGCGAGAAAAATTATTTGGGGAATTGTTTTCTTAGGAGTGGAAAATGTTACAAGTGTGAAAAAATGGCCATATTTCTTGGAACTATCATAGTGAGTTCAAGACTCAACTTCTAAACACTAATGACAAAAAGAAGATGATCCAGGCCCAACTTGAATTTCAATGTTTCAAGTGTGAAAAACTTGTTCACTTCTTCATCCACTATCCAAATCATAAGATAATAGAGGTAAACCACCATAAACCTCATCATAGGCCAAGGGTGTAAGGTCATACATTTTATATCATGACTAATGAAGTAGAGGCTCCAAATTATGTGGTGTCAGGTATTCTCATTGTTCTCTCAAATATAGTAATAACTTTGTTTGATTATATTTCTATGCATTCCTTTATTTCCTCCAAGTTTGAAAATAATATAGAATCAATCCTTGAGATTCTAGAAGTAGAGTTATCAGACAAGACTCCTAAATGGATCATCTAAGAATCAGTAGTGTATAGAAACTATAGTATTGAATTTTGTGATCACAATATCATCACAAATATATTATTCATTACCATGGTGGAATTAGACACTATACTAGGGATAGATTGGCTCTCAAATTAAAATTATAAGATTAAATAAAGAAGTAAGGAAATATCAATATTATTGAATGGAAAACCTATAATTATTTTCAAAGGATAAATATCCTGACCTGAGATTTTTCTAGAATCACCTCTCTAAGCCTTCTTTATGAAGATTATCAGTGAAGAGGAAGAAGGAAATGAAATTATAAGAATAGAAAATGTCCCCATAATTTAGGAAAATATTGATGTATTTCTTGAGGAGTTACTTGGACCTCCCCTAAAAAGAGAGTTAGAGTTCTCTATTGAAATCATACTTGGATCCAAGAAGATATCAAATACCCCATATATACTGAAAAATGTGGATCTAGAGTAATTAAATAAACAACTTCAAGATCTTTTGGAGAAGGGATTTATCTGACCAAGTGCATCTCCTTGGGGAGCACCCTATTATCTTTGTAAAGAATAAGGATGGATAAATACGACTATTCAATGATTATATATAACTTAATGGGATTATAGTGAAGAACAAGTACCCTCTCCCAAGTATTGATGATTTATTTGACCATCTTTTAGGGACTCAATTTTTCCAAGATTGATATTTGATCTGATTATCATCAATTGAGGGTAAATAAAGAATATATTTCAAATACTTCCTTCCGATCAAGATATGGAAATCATGAGTTTTTTGTTATTCCCTTTGGATTGAATAATTCCCTTGCTATATTTATGGATTTGATGAATAAATTATTTAAAGACTACCTTGATAAATATATGGTAGTTTTATTGATGGTATTATGATATATTCCAAAAATCACAAGGAGTATGAGGATCATATAAGGGTTATATTGAAAACTATGAGGAAGAAAGGCTATTCAGAAAATTTATAAAATGTGAATTTTGGTTACAAAAAATTTCTTTCTTGGGGTACATTATAACCAATGAAGGAATCTCAATTAACACTGCCAAGACAAAGTTTGTATAGGAGTGGCCTCATCATACAATAGTAATTGTTTTCCTTGGTTTAGCATGATATTATAGGAGGTTTGTGAAAAAAATTCATGACTTTCTAATCCACCAACAAAGATAATTCAAAAGGGGATAATTTCATATGGACTAAGAAAGTTTACAAGAACTGAAGAAGAAATTGGTTAATGCACTAGTATAACTCTACCCTCTATCCGAGAAGTATTCTTTATTTATATCGATGCATATCTAAAAGGTATTGGGTGCATCCTCATAAAAAATGACAAGGTGATTGCTTATTCATCTTAACTGTTAAAGCCTCATGAGAAGAATTATCCTACACATAAACCAGATCTAGCTATGGTTATTTTTTCTCTAAATATATGGAGGAACTATCTTTATGTGGAGAAATATGATATATACACATACCACCGAATTTTGAAGTATATATTCACATGGAAGGAATTGAACATGAGATAAAGGAGATGGTTGGAACTTCTAAAAGACTATGACTATTCAATTCATTATCACCCTAAAAGAGAAAACAAAGTCACTAATTCATTAATTAGTAAATACCCTGTTGTGTTGGAAATGATAATGATTCAAGGAGATACATTGATCAAAGACCTAGTAAGGTTGGACATGGTAATAATGATGGAAGTAATATCATCAATCATATCCCAAATGATTTATCAACCATAATTACTATATAAGATCAATAAAACTCAAAGAGAAGAGATTTTTTTACAAAAGAAGATAGAGGATGTGAATAATGAGAAGTTTCATGAGTTCAATATTGATCAATAAGGTGTAATTAAATTTCATACAAGTCTATGTGTTCTATATATTTCAAAGATAAATAAAGAGTTGATGGATGAATCTCATAACTATACATTATCTACACATCCGGGAAGCACTAAAATGTAGAGGGACCTTCATGATCATTATTGGTGGGATAATATGAAAAGGGAGATTTTCGACTACACTACAAGGTGCTCGGTATGTTAGCAAGTGAAGGTGAAGAAAAAAATTCCTAAAGGGGTATTAAAACCACTACCCATACCAACATGGAAGTGGGATAATATCCCTGTGGACTTTGTCACTGGTCTCCTAAGAACATCCAAAGGAAACAATGAGATATGGGTTATTGTGAACTGACTCACTAAGACTACACATTTTATCACTATTTGGGAATATTTCTATCTTGACCAACTTTCCAAGATGTACCTAAATGAAGAGGTGAGACTGTATAGGGAATCACTTTCTATATTTTCTGATAATGATCCAAGGTTCACATCTAAATTTTGGAGAAGTCTTCAATATGCTTTGAATACTGAATTAAATTTCAGTAAGGCCTATCACCCCCAAACTGATGGCCAATCTAAAGGACTATTTATACACTCAAGGACATGCTAAGAACATACCAAATAGAATTTAAAGGTGGATGGGATCAAAAAATCCCATTAGTTGAGTTATTATACAAAAATAGATTCTAGTTGAGTATTTAAATGGCACCATATATAAAAGGTTCATTCCATCTAACAAAACATAAAAGCTTCTCAGAGTTAGTGGAAGAACTATGCTGAAAATCATTGAAGGGAATTGGATTTTGATGTTGGTGAAAACGTTTTACATTGAATATCACTATGGAAGAGAGTGATGTGGTTTGGGAAGAAAGGGAAGATTAGACCTAGGTACATTGGCCCTCATGAAATCCTTGATCTCATAGGAGCAGTGGCCTATCATCTAGAACTTCCACCAAATATAGCTCAAGTTCATGATGCATTCCATGTATCTCTGTTGAGGAATTACATACCATATCCCTCACATATACTGAATCAGAAATTGGTACATCTGGAACATGACCTCTATTATAAGGAGTATCTAGTGGAGATATTAGACCATAGAGACAAGGTTCTATGCAACAAGACCACCCACATTGTAAAAATGTTGTGAAAAAACCATAAGTTTTAAGAGGTGACATAAGAACCATAGGAAACAATGAAGCTGAAGCACCCTCACCTTTTATCAACTGATATAATGAGTTGAAATTTCAGGGATGAAATTTCTAAAGAGGGGAATAATGTAATGACCCAAGTTTTTTTAAATGATATTTGTTTCCTGATAAAATTTGTGTTATATTATATTACACACAAAAAACCATATCTATTTAATAATGATCAATACATTATTCAGTTAATAAACCAATTAAAATTAAAAAAATTACAACTGTACAAAAAATATAAAATATAAAATCCAAAATGGGAAAATATGGATCATTCAAATCTTCCAGAATCATCACTCCCTGACCAACACTAAAAAAATAAAAAAATATTAGTAAACCAATAAACATCTTAGAAAATTAATGTAGTTAATATTTAATTAAATAATGAAGTGGTATTCATAGAGTATAAATGGAAATGTGACCATTGGGATTTGACTGTTATAGGATCACTAGTCAAATATTTCCATTAATAAATATAAACATTGAAAAATTTGACCATTGAAAACTACACCCTTTGTTAATAATTTTAGCATTATAATTAGTGTTTATAATTAGTAATGACAAAGTATAATTAATGCACAAATGAGAATTGATTGACTTAACTAGTAGAGTCATGTTGTATGAAACCCATTTGTCAGAACTTGGGAGGTAGGTTGTATCATTAGGGTTTTACCGTGACCAATCCCAAGCTGAGATTCAAAAAGTGAATCTAGAATGAAATCTTCTATGGGAGAATTCCAAGTTAGTGGAAATTACCACTCAGTCGATGTTAGTTGAGCAACCCCATGAATCTATCACCATCGAACACCTTACCCTTGGGTCGTACTTGTGGGCCATAAGGTGTTACATGTCTTGGAATTAGTCACTTATCTTTTAATTAATTTATATAAATAAAAATTTTATTCAATAAATTCCTTTTTAAGAATAGTTTTTGTTAAAAAATATCTGTTTAATTGAGATGAATTTGATAAATTGATTTTTTAGGCACAAATTGTACTTTTCAGAAAAGATATAAATTTTTATAATAAACTAAGGTATTTTGAATAATATTTATTTTAATTAAATTTTTTTTTTAAAAATTCTTATTTAAATATAAATGATAAAATAATTTTATTACGCCCTAGAAAATTTTTAAGTGTAAGAAATTTGATTATGCCTTATAACCCGCTATTTTTTTTAATAAATAAGGATTTTAATATTTAAAAGTTAAAATTATCATATTTAGAGAATTATTATGATAAAATAAACATCATTTTTGAAATCAGCATGTTGAAATTAGGTTAGGGTGAATTTATGAGAATTTTCTAAAATAGTTTATTTTTCCATGAATAGTAAAAATACAGTTTGGTTTTTTCAGTATGTTTAATGAATTCATAATTATTTCATAATGATGTAATAATTAATTAATCAAAATCCATGAACTAAAATATTTTATTTTATTAATATCAAGTATTTTAATAGATTTTAATCAATTTACAAACCTATAAATGACTTTCCAAAGTCTTAAAAAGGAAACTCTGACTTTAAAAACATTAATTTGTGGAAACCCTACTTTTCCATGCCAAAAGAAGTAGTAAAAAACAATTTCGGTTCTATTGGATTTAAATAACAAAAAATATGTCCCAAATGTCCAAGACCATGGTTAATCCAATGGTTTTTCATTTTCCACAACCTAGATTTCCAAGTCCTGTATTTGGAAATTATTAAACAAATCCTTCACTTTTACTATAAATACCCACTCATTTATCCATTTACTTTCACTCCCAATACATAATCTAAAAATTTAAATTATTTTTTCCTCCTAAGGAGTCCTCCCAAGGTGTCCTCAAGCCTCCAAGGTTCCATTCATCAATATTTAGGAGTAACTTTTCAAGGTAAGGGAATTATCCTTATTTTCTCTTCAATTCAAGAACTTATTTTTGTATGTGTATTATAATTGTTATGATTACTCTATTTTATTACCCCTTTGATCATACCATTAATTCAAAATTATGTTTTATCAATGGGATACCCTTGTCTTATCCCATTTTACCCTTTTCTAAAACCACATATTATACCTGTCATGTTGTCGAATATACTTCTCAACATTTCTCTCTTCTCCTTAAGAAATTCTATTTTATTTTCTTTGTGTGGACACCCTGAACTATTTATTTTCTATGTATATTAACCTATATGTAAAAATGATTTATTTTATTTGGTAATTTACACATAATAAACCCACATTCTAATTTTGTGGGTTAAAAATGATGTAATGATCATGTATTTAAACACTTTTGTACGCCATGATTTTGATAAGAAACCCATTATTTATTTTCCACATGTTATTAATGAAATGATTGATTATGATATATGTGGATCACATTAATTAATATATATTAATGGTGCACCATTATAACACTTTAATTCATTGTGTAAAAATTTCATCTCTAGAGATGACATGTTTTATGATACCTTACTGAATAACCTTGGTAATTTTCAATTATGATTTATTATGATATGCCTTGTGTTATCATACTCATGACATAATGATATTCCTCATATTAATATTTATATTCCTCATGATCAAATATAAATGTTTTTCCTTACTAGGCCTCATTCTCACCCCTTTCCTTTAATGTATGTCCCCAGGTTATGAGATTTCATAAATGTAACTTAGTATGAACCCATGAAAAATCCTTTCAAGTGGATTAGAAGAATGTTTTAAGTTTTCATGTATTATATACCTTATTTCCAAGAAACTAAACTTTAAAATATCCTCTATTTGTACCATGTAATTAAAAGTTATGTAATAAAAAGGAGAGATTCCATAATATCCAACTGAATTGAAAATAAGAAAGTGAGTGACTAGGTAACATTAGAAATGTGCCACTTAAGCATAGTTTTAGGGAAAATAATAGAGTATTTAAGGATTATAAATGTATAATTATTTCCATAAATCCATAAATTAACTAAAATAGTTTTCATGATATATTTAATGGGTTTATAAAAACATTTTAGGCTTATAATACTTTATAGAATGTACTTGAAAATGGGTAAGAAATAGAGAAGTTTCCTTCAATCGAGTTTTCTTATCATGAGGAATTGAGAAGGGAAAATTTTAAAATGTGTAATTCACCATCAATTAAGGATTAATTGAGATACATAAATATGTGTGGTACATATACATAGAATATAAGATAAGTATATAATAAGAATTAAGTGATAAATTTAGGCAAATAGAGTGAAAGCGTAACCCAAAGGAAATTTGGAGGTTTGGAAAGATCCCTTACCTTATGTCCAAATGTTGTATGCACTTACACTTAATGTCATGGATAATAAAATCAGATTAATTAATTAATTAATTAAGAACCTTTTACATCAATATTTTATTAATTATAATTTTATTAAGTTCATTTATGACCATTTTAATGAGTTATAAATATCAATTTTATCATTCCAGGAGCATTCGTTTCATGGTTGGTTCACTTGTGTATAACTATGAACATTCTTATAAAATGGAAATAAAACTATAGAAGTGAAATGAAATGGTATTAATGCACATATATAATTTTAAATTTCCCCATATATCATTTTTCTTTTTGACATGAGGATGATCCATTTGATAAAAATTTAATGATAAATGTTTAGTTTATTTTGGCGGTTTTTCCGACCATCATGAACTAGTTTTGTTTTATTTAATATTATGTATATATATTAGTTTAAAAACATGAAATAGGTTATAGTATACCAATAAAAATATTATTTAAATATAATAATTCTTTTATTACCATCCTTGATGGTGATAATGGAAAAATGAAAAATCATTATCCACAGAGATGGTTAAGCACCATAATTTGGACAATGGTTTCTTTTATTTGAATAATAAGAGATAAGAAAAGGGGTGGATATAAGTTATTCCATTATAAATATAAAATTATATTATATACATTATATTTGATTTATTATGATTTTATGGATGAAGGAGGTTAGAATAAGGTAGAAGAAAAAAATAAATTAAGAGAAGTGTTTTGAGAAAGTCACCTCTTAAATATCACCTCCTTGAAGGAACCCTTAAGGAACTTGGAATTAGTATTTGGGTGAGAACAGAAGCTCTTGGATGTGAGGAGAGTGGGGTGGAGAGGTTTATATATATATATTTTAATATATTCAAGCCTTGTGAGGAGAAAGGGGGTGATATTTATACTTGAGGAGGAGTAGTTTTAAGTGATTAAATAATGTTTATTTTATATTTAATGACAAATATATTTTTGTGGAATTAATTAAAATGAATTTGGTTGAAAATTAATGTTTTAAAGGATGTTTAATTTATATAAAAACATTAAACACCCATTTAATTTTGTAGTTTTTAAGTATTTTATGATTTTACCTTTTAACTTTAACCTAATAAATTATTTTTGGATAACCATGCATTGGATGTGTGATCATCTCTACAAAACTTAAAAATTCACCCACATAGTTTGCGTACATTTTCAACAAACCATGTTTCAACCATGAACTTATACATAAAATATAAAATTTTAAAATTTAAAACCTGGCCCGACCCAAAATTTAAAATTGAAGATAAAAAATAATTTAGTAATTAAAAATAATAAAAAAATAAAGGTTGGGATGTGATAATTCTCACCACTATGACAATTTCTACCCCATAAAGTCCCCAGAGATTCGATTTATCAAGAAAAAGGTAAAGAAAAATTACTACTCAGGATGAGACCTAAAAAATTTAAGACCAAAGAACCAATGCTCACCTTCCCTTTAAAACTGAGAACCTAAAAAATCCTAAAAGAGGCTAATAAATAATCCTATAAAACCAAACCAACATCAAATGAGACAACTAGTGAGACCAAATAACCTGAACCATCCAAAAAAAGAGTCAATTAAAGAGATTCAAATATTCAAGTACAACCCCAAAACAAGTAACACTCTGACCCTAACATAGAAATCACCATATAAAATCATCATAGTATGTTCGGGATCTCCACGATCATTCATCACATATCTTAAGGTTATGGAAAACAAAACTAATATGATCAGGGTTGGGTAAGGTGGGAAAAAGGGATTACTTTGTTAAGAAAGGATGAAAACCAAGTTCACCGTAATCTCTTTCTATGGTGGCCTCCCCACCATATTAAGAATCTGGTCGAACCTTGACTTCCCAAGCTGAAACAACCTCACAAGATCCAAATGAGATCCAAGTTATGAGAAAAGAGGGAATGAATGGGAAATACCACCACTTTAATACAACAATATTCAGAATTTTCCAAAACACACTTTCATTAAAGCTATAATTTCTAGGAAAAACAAAAAAGGGCAAAGGGATTTTAAAAGAAACGACTGACATACAAACATTCTCAAGGAAATCCCCAGGAACCTTAACCAATTTCTAGAACCAAGAACTAAAAGAACCACCAACCATAATAAAAATAATGAGGAACAAATTATTAGAGAATGAAAAGAAGTTATGACTGAGAATTCCCTAAATAAACATTCGTCAACAAGATCAACATGGTCTTTAGACTCAGGTCAAGGGAGGAAAAACTAGGAGCATCTCTTGGAACAATAACTCTCAATGAGCCCAACCAATAAAAATAATCAAACTATCCTTCCCATTCATCCCAACCACTAACCCGAGACTTTCCCATCTAAATAAGAGATACCAATACTGAGGAATTCACCTTATCAGAATGGCTAATCACTGAGATAACCAATACTCCCTAAGGGGTTTTCAAAGGGCAGTATATATATGAACACTTATTCATAATTTCATCAAAGTATCTAAATACCTCAAACTTGAAAATATCAAAACACCAAATTATATCCACCAAGATACCCAAAATGATAATTTTTCCAAAAATAAAAAACTATAATAAGGAAAAACTCAAATATTTTCCACTCTGATGTCCAAAAAACAATTTGGGATTATATCCATCACACCCAAAAACTCCTTCACTACATGAAAAGATTCACCATAAGGCATATAGAAGGAGATTTTATATCTTGAAGCATTTGCTACTCTAAAATCAGGAGCTGATAACCCCTGACTGAAACTTCTTATTTCATTACCACAACTTAAAGAACCTCTTCAAGTGACCCAAGAGGCCACACCAAATGGAATAGGAATATGTCCTAAAGACTAACCATCCATTCCTTACCGATAACGTTATAGGGAATACTCAAATAACACAAAACATGACTCTATCTATTCATGATTCCCAAATCAAATTCAAACAGTACCAACATGAATCATAAACTGAAACTCAAAAAACAACTAATTGGAATGAAAACATCTTTACAAAACCAATTATTTTTCCTTTAAATTACCCCCACTTTAAATTTGAAAATCCAAGATTCATTTTGAAAAAATACCCTGAAAACTTTCCATCCACCTTTGAAAACCCAACCAAATTTAAACCATTTGAAAACCAAATCATTTCACTAAATAACACATTTTAAATAACTTATTTATTATTAAATCCACTTTACAAATTAGAGCATCCTATTTTCTTAGGAATTATTTTAGAAACTTATTAAAAATTTCAAATCTAATATTTCATCATTTCCAAAAACCATTTAAATCCATTTTATAAAAAATTTTCTCAATAAAAAACTACCCTTACTAAATTAATTTTTTAACCTACTTAAAACCATTTCAAAACAAACATGTCTATTTTAAAATCTAATTTTTTTTCTTGAAAATAAATTTAAAATAAAAAACTCTTACCAAATTTAGTTCGAACTCATTTAAACAACAACTTACAATATAAAGATAACTAAAAAGGGACTAGTGACCATGAATGAATTAACCATATGGCTTGTTGGACCATGTGTCAATTATACAACCATAACTGAGAGTAACACAGAACCATGTACATGGGATACATAGTGATTACCAATATGAATGAGCTCACTACACACCACCAGATCAACTTCCATTTAATCCCCAAAATAAAATCTCAAAATCAAAATCCCAAAATGCCCAGGTGACTCAAGGATCCAATGGTAATAACCATGTCACATCATTTTGTTAGTGTTGTATCGTGATCCAGATAGATATGCCTAAGATGAGGCCCTAATAACTTTCCTAGATATTAGTCCTAGCTTTCCTACCTAGGTAACTGGATTCCCATGTTCCATCCCTAAATGAATTTGATTTTTTATTAAGATATTATATACCTACATATCACATAATTTTCACTAAAACCACCATTCGATTTCTCACCCCTGAATTCATTTCTTAAGCACATCCCCTTTCCCTTTCCAAAATAAAAAATAATTCACAAGACCCATTACCAGACACACATTACATATCACACATTTATCACACACTATATTTCTAATACAAGGGGCATACATTAAGAAGTTTTTTCATTTCTTTTAAAAATTTCCAAGTTCTAAATGGGCCTTAGATTATTATATATCAACTTTGATCATTTGTAAAACCACTTATTATACCATAGATTTTGCGTTCCAAACCATTTTAACATTTAAACACATATAAACAGATATATATATATATATATACACCCCCATGTCATAATGCACATATTTACATATACATGTGTAAATATGAAAAAAGAGGGCACTTACACACACACACATGTATATGTATATAAGTTACATTTGAAAGCAAAGAAGAATTTATAAACCATTTCAAAGCTCCTTGGAAATCATACACACCATCAAACCTTTATGAAAATAATGACTGAAAGACTAAAACATATCTGGAATTTTCCAACTTGCAAAAATAAAACATTTTAGAATTTAAATTTATCACTTGGTGTGCTTCACCATTTAGAACACATTTTTGAAACAAATTTCATCAGTAAAAACCCATAGAAAAAGCATAACACAACATGGAAAATATGAAATAGGTTATTTATATTCATCAAAAATATTTTCCCATAGTATAATTACTTTACAGTGTAATGAAAACATCTAATAAACCAATAAAGAAATTATAGTTTATAAATTAAATCCTTATACATAAGAAACCCACCTAAAATAGAATATGAACTCACTACCTTTGGCGCGTGAGACCCAAAATCTTCTCAACCGAGTTCAAGGAACCCCAAAAAATAAAAGAAAACCCTAACTAGAAAGAAAACACCCAAAACCAGACCATGATCATACCCTAGGTGTTGGGAAAAAATCCCTCAAGGTAACATTGCAGTATTTTTGGGTTGATTGTGTTTGTTGACAAAGCAGGTTTCCATGGAGAATTGTCAAGTTTCAGAGAATTTGTTGACAATCCATGTTGACAAATAACGATGACAAAGGAAAGGACGATCTAGAGGTGGTACAAAAGAGCAGTACAAGGTGACGCCGTTTCCTAGTGTTTGCCAAATTTTTGGGGTCCAAAATTTGGAGTTTGGTGAGCATCGCGAAAATAGGATTTCCATGAAGATCATAATTAAATATGGAAATTTCATGAATTTCGTGAAGAGAGGCTTTATGGTTTGGATTTCGCGAAGACCAGAAGAATGGAGGCGGTGATTCTTTGCGATTACGATGAGCTTCGCGAACGGCAAAGGCTGAAGCGCATCGCGGCAGTGAAGGGATTTGCAAGGGAGCTTCGCGACGATGAAGGGAATTGCGAGGGAGATTCGTGGCGAAGGCGCGAAGAAATTTACGGGATGCTCCGCGATTACGACGAGCTCCGCGAACGGAAAATTGTCGTGGTGCTTTGCGATTTGGACAGAATTCCGGCGGAAACTTCGGAGCTTCGCGATTTGAGATGACATGGCGTTGAATTCGCGTGGAAAGTTCGAGGGTCGGTGGAATCACCTATAAATAGAGGCAGTCCCCCTCGAGAGAAGAAGAGAGAATTTTTAGAGAAGATCATTTGCTCTCGATTTGCGAAGGTGGTTCGGGGAGCCAGTGTGCTTCGCGAAAAAGGAGCTTCGCGGCGGCTATTGTAGCTCCGCGAAACCTGCGAGCTCCGCGTTGGCTTAGTAAGATTCACGAGGGACGTTGCTTTAAAATGACTTGAGCTTCGTGAAAGTGCTTCACGAAAAGGAAGGAGCTTCACGAAGGCTTGTTTGAGCTTTGCGAAATTGGGAGCTTCGCGAAGTAGGGTGCTTTACGAGGTGTTTCCAAAAGGAATTGCCCAGTGTTCAGAGGCAAAGAGGTATTCATCAGTGGATGAAAGTTGTACTTCAATAGAGCATCTATCAACAGTTGAAGATGCATTATTTCATGCAAACGAAGAGACCTACAGGTCTATAAACTGTGAGTGGATTCCCTTCACAGAGCAGTGAGCTTAGGAAGAGGAAGAAGGTGATCCTCTCCACCGGCAGTGAGATAGAGAGAGAGAAACAGGGAGTGACCCTTGGGAAAGAAGTGATATGAAACTAAACCTTGTAAAGGAAGTGAGCCTGGGCATAGAAGTGATCTAGCCCGAACCTTGTGAACATTATTGGCAGTGAGCCTTAGTGTATTTGGTACAACGACACATTGCCATTTTATTCTCCTTGGACGTAGCCCAGTGCGGGTGAACCAAGTAAAAATCTCTGTGTCTGCCTAGTCGCTTCCCTGCATTGAATTCAAAGAATTATCATCAGACAAACCAGAAAATAACTGATCATAATAATCACACAAGAGAAAACAAAGTGACCATTGTAATAAATTGGTCAAGATCCAGTGGGGCAGGAAGAACTTTGAAAAAGAATATCCATACCCTGATTCACCCCCCCTCTCAGGGTATATAGGCCCCTATTGTCCCTAACACTAGGGTTTAGAAAAAAACATACCGTTGTCAGGAAAAAACAAAAAGGAATAAATAATTAGAAGAGAGGAGGAAAGTCTCACTTGCGATGATTACACAAGGAATCTAGAGGAGAAATGATCGAAAATAGAGGGAGGGAGAGGGGGCGGAGCGCAAGGCCGAAGTGTCTTAGGAGAGGTGTGTCACATGACACAAAGAAGAAGGGGATGGGGTGGGGAATGATGGTTAATGGGAAGGTGGGGATATATTTATGTTTTAATAATAATAATAATAATAATAATAATAATAATAATTTATTTTTTTAAGCTTATATACTGCGCACGATTTGGCCGCACGATTGGCCAAAATGTGTGCCAACCATGTGAATATACTAGAGGATATGGAAACCCTACATGGGTAGATCACATGGTTAGGGAAACAATACTATATCTATCCAGTAATCTCTACAAAAACTTATAGATGCACCTGCATCGTTTGTGCACAATTTCTACTAGCCGTGCACCAACCATGAACATATACAAAAAATACCAAATCTTAAAATTTAAAACTTAGTACATCCAAAAATTAAAATAAAATTCTAAAAAATAATTTAACAATTATAAATAATTAAAAATTAAATTTTGGGGTGTGACACATAGTTAGCCTAATCCCATCAAATTCAAGGTGACTTTCAAGGTAAATTCAAGTCCCTCATGTGATTCTTATCAACTACTTAGTTTTATTGAAAATTATATTATTTAAAATTTATTCTGGAAACACTAATATAATTTTATTATTATAATTTATATACTAAAATATTTATATATTAATGTTATTATCTTTATTTAACCATATTCTCTATCCATTAATAAAAAAATATTTGTTCGTGCATTATGCAGACTACCGCTTCCACAGTGTAATGTGATTCATTTTACTTTATTTACTTAAAAAGATGGATATAAGGATGGTATTAAAAGATAAATATTATTTTTATGAAGTCATTAATATTTTGGTATGAAAAATTAGATAACATATTAATTATATGATCAATAAATGACCATCGTTAATTTAATCGTTTAAAATAAGCATACTAAGAGGATATTATTTTACTCAAATTATGTAATGTTTTAATATAAATTATTTATTCTTATAAATCCTTTAAAATTATAATTATCACTCTAATAAACACCAAATAATATAATTATTCTTTTGGTATAATTATATTACAACAAAACCACCTCGTAATCATTCACTAAATCAAGGTATGTTCATGTTTGGGTTGATTTAACCACCCAATTGAACAATAATATGAATTTATATCATGAATGAATATGGGAAAACAATTTATAGTATAATATGATATAAATTTTTAAATATTTTTTTTGGTTTTGGATATGTTATATCAATATTTAATTCATTAATTAAGAAAACACACTTCAATCTTCAAGAATCGCCGAAACATGCCTGCAATCGATTTCATCTTCAAGGATAAAGATTAAAAATCATATAAAAGTAATTTGAAACATTATAAATAATTATAAATAATATATAATATTAAGTTTAATTATCTATAAGTTATTAATTTTTAAGTAATATTGAACATGAATATCGCTATTATGAAACCAGTACAGACAATCAAAACTATAAACACATGATGTTGAAAATCAGAATAATTTATATAGAAAATAAATAATTATAAAGAGTATGAATAAAAATGGTGATGTATATGATTATAAATTAATTTATTAAGTTATATATGTTTTTGATATATGATGTCAAAGTATATTGATATAATTTAGGAATAAAAGGTAAGGGTTTTCATCTCAAATTCCTTTTCTTGAGATAGGTTTGGTATTATGCACCTTAATTCATTTATGTAGTGTATATACTACATATTTGATATATAATATCATAGATTATATTTTAATCATGTTATTTTAAGTTTAATTACAATCCATCTATTTTAAGGGGGTTTGATTCAAAAGTTTCTAAAGCTATAAGGGTTTTCTTGGTCTTAATATTGATTCTATGAGACATAATACATTTTGTGCATCATATTTTATTTGTTTCATTTATTCATGAACATAGATGTATTTTTATCATAATATTTGTATTTAATGGAATTTAATATCCAAATCATGTCCCATTATCTAATCAATTATTGATTCAGTTGTTTCCCCATTGGTAAGAGTTTTTGGTAAGTCAAATTTCATTAATTGAATTACGATCATTCTATTGAAATTATTTCATATAAGTTGGGTACAATATAAATTTTATTGTATTATGTGGTATTATCTATTTTATTTTTTTAAATATAAATTTACACCTTATAAAACCTTGATAAATATTTCTCACTTCTTGGGATATGTTCTTTTGAAACCATCTAATTTCTTTCCCCGGATGGCTTATGATCATGTTATTCTAGTATTGACTTATCTGTGTAGCCATTTCTCTATACGATGTGATAATAAAATTTTAAATAATTATGATTAGATTATTTTCACAAAGAAGTATTATAATTATATTAACATGGGTAAAAGTATTTTCATTATATATGTTGTTATTCCTATATGAATGATTATTGGAAATTTGACTATGTATTATTTATCAATCCACCTTCTTCTTCTGTATGGGTTATGAACATGTTATCACTTTTATTTACATGGGTAAAGTATTAAAATTATTTATGATTATTAACTGATAACATAGGTTGATTATGTATTTGATTTTTTATTTCTCTACATACAGATAACCAAGTTTTATTGAGTAAGAGTTTCCTTAGGGAATGGTATGAAAAGACTTAATTGTTCTTATGGTGAATGCATTGGACATAATCAGGTGATGAGTGGGTACCAAAATTATATTGGCCATCTATTCATCAAAATATCTCAAGAGAAAAAATAGTTTTGGGTATTTGGTGTATTTATACCCAATTCAGTAAGATTTATTGATAATAGTCTCGATGTAAAGTGTCTTAGCACAAGACCTTGACAATATGTTTTTGATGTTTGGAATTATGGATTAGATTAGTTCATGATCTATATTATTGAAATACATGTTTTCATGCATATATCATCCTATTAGTTTCAAGTTGATTATGGATTCATGTTGTTTACATATTCCCGCCATAATATTTATTCCATGTTTATGCTACGATTACTTCAGGTATATATTTCCCTTATTAAGCATTTGAGATCACCCCTTTCTTATGATTATATTAAATAGGTTATGAATAAAAGTAATAAATGTGAAATGTTTATAAGGATAACATGCTTGAAATAATTTATAGGATATTTTGAAGAGTTATAATGAATTTAGTAGTTTCATATATAATAGGAAAATTATCCATTTGATACAAAAGAACATAGGATTTATCAGTTTGTTTTTTCCTAATTATATAAATCTCTAAACCTGTAAAGATAATTTATATATAATAGATTCAATAATACTTATTTATTTTATAATTATGGATGGTTATATCTAGGATTTTATAGCTGGTTTCAAGACAAGTATGTAAAGTATGTGTTTATGATCATGAAAAAGGAAATATTAAGAAAAATTTAGAGATTAAGATGTTTTTTGAGGATAATTTAAGGGTTTATAAGTTAATATTGATCAAAATTTCAAAGGTATATATATCAATTTGGAATAGTATATTATTTAATGTTAAGGAAACTATGCACATTTTATTTTGGGATTAGGATAAGAAAACTTCAATGAAAACTCTATAAATAAGTATAAGTATTGGATAAAATCATGATGTTTTGGTAAAGTAGAGATTATGTGGTTTTTCCTAGAAATACATCCCTATCTAGATACTAGAAAGTGGATTTATCTGTGGAACAAATTAACCTAGGGGTAACCACCCTAAGAAGGGTTGGTTGAGTATAGACTCATTCATGATGAGTGGGCCTAAGAATGATCCCAAGGGATATGATTTAGTTAATCACATTCTCTTTATTAAACATTTTGAAGTATTTAAGAATGATGTTAACTAATTAGGTTAGAGAAACTAACAAAAAATGGGCATGGATAACCAATTATTAAATAAGGGAGTCATAGGTTGATCCAAAATTATCATATATTAAAAAAATGTGTCCTAAGGGAAGAAATATTCAGATTAATGTTTTCATATTCATGTTTACAATATTATCATAACCATTTTGGTTTTATTATTTGGTTGAAACATGATCATGAATATGAAGTTGAGAAATTTATGTATCTATAAACCACTATATCTTATAACTAAATATAAGAGCATACTTAAATGGATTGGAATCTTATTATATACTATTTATAATGGAAAAGGGAAGTTTCCTAATCTTAACTTAGGCACCGAGATTGATATTTTCTTGAAACTATAGGACATTTTCATTAGTGAGTGTTATTTATCAATGACATTCTAGTATATTATTAAAGTTATGAGGATTATGTGAAACATTTAAGGAATATTCTTCATTAGTTTTACATTGAAGGTATGAAAACTTATATTAATAAAATTAAAAAGTGATTTTATGATAAGTTTATATTTTTGGGGATAACTATTTAAGAACACATGATTGAGGTATGAGTAACTCTTAAGTTTAATACACTCATAATTTTGGGATAATAAAGGGTGAATTGATTTTGAATAATTATTTTTGATAGTAATTTTTAACCTTGGGATTGATAATTGATTAATGATATTTTTTGGAGAAGTTCATATCATTTTTGAGACTACGAAATAATTTGACCAGTGTGTGACCGTATGAACTAGTGGTTAATAAAACTTTAGGTTTAAAGATAGAGTTAATTGTTGGCAGAATATATAACTTCACTGTAGTTTATTTACTTAGAGTTTCAAATAGTTTTTGGAAATATATGTTATTTAGAGCATATGATCAGGGTATATACATACTTGGGTATATGATTTTAGGAATGAATAATATTGTTTGAGGAATGGTAAGTTGTATTTTGAGATCATACATTTCAATGATTATTGGGTTTAGAAGATTTTAAGCAAGTCCATGGTAATTTGGGATCTCTATTTTAAGGATCATGTTGATAAGTATGAGACAACCCAACTCAAAGTAAATTAGGTTAAACCAAGAATGATATATTTTAAATAAATAGTGTTATAGAATGAATTGAGTATGATACAAGTTGATTTGTAAGAACTATATGCTAACATGATAGTGTTATAAAGTGAGACATCTTGAGGTTAAGTTTTCCTATGGGTATTTATAAAATTTACTTATAATGATAATCAATCATGTTAACTCTTTTGATTTTATCAATTATTGAATCTTTAAGGACCGAGTTAAAAATGGTATCCATAGACAATGTAGAAACCATCCTAATGAACAACCTAATAGGATAAATTCTAGAGTGATAAATCTTGTAATTTTTACAAACCAAATATCAATAATTTCGATTAATAATGTGGACATAGTTGAAATTCCATACACACTAAAGAAGAGAAGGATGTAATCTCATAGAAATTTGGGTGACCATGATAATGAAGGAAATAATATTTGATATACTACATATAAAAAATTCGAAAAGAAAAATGGGGGAAATTTCCTTAAAGGGATGGTTAAATGATATAAGTGTGGAGATAAAGGTCATCAAACTCACAATTGTAATGGAAAGAGAGAACCTACAAAAATCTATTTCTTCAATTGAAAGAGAGAATTGAGAATTATATAACTCAATTTAATACAAGGGCCAATAAGGGAGAGAGTCACCAAAAACCATGTGAACAAGGAAAATCCTATAAAACTAATACTATTGAATTAGATAGAGATTTTTCATTCTAGATTTTATAGTATCCTATTTCACGTATGTATTCATAAACTACTAGATATTGAGTTATAAATTAAAACCCTTTATGGTATGATTATCATATAAATCATTTTTAGGGTTTGGGTGAAGTTATTCCTTATAGATCTAGATCTACATCCCCTAGTAGAATTCTATGTGAAATTTGGAATGAGTTATCTCTCTTTATCAAATTATTATAATAAAATTTCATATAGATAAATCTCATTCCACATTATAAATAAACATATGATCATCTAGAGATGTATAGTTAATTATGAGTTCCCCAAAGAAATTACTTTGATATTATGAGTGAAATTTTGAGGGTGAAATTTATTTAATGGGGGAGAATTTAACACCAAAAAATTATAATGTATGATTACCTTTAAATAATTCAATATGTTTGATAACTTACTATGTATGCAACTCAAACATAAATAGAACCGTGATATATTTAAATAAAATATAAATGTTTAAGTATAAATGTTAAAACCAAGCAATTGAATTAGTGGTAATTAATATGAATAATTTATTTATGAATTATATGTATATAGAAAATAAATTATACTTTTAATATGAATGAAATTTAATCAGTTTACTTAAAATGACCAATAAGATCATTTATTATTTAGAAAATTATTTTTCTTAAAAATTTTCATTTATGTGATACACATTTACATTTTAATAAATATATGATTAATGATAAATTATGTTTGATTTTAATAATTGGTTAACACCAATTTAGTTTTGTAAATGAAATTAAATAAGAATAAGAATAAGAATAATTAATATTTAAAAATTTCATTTTTTAAATAAAATAAATTTTCAATTATAATTTATGATTTTTTTAAAACAATAAATTTATAATTTTTGAATTTAAAATTAATAAAAATGAAATTATTTTTAATTCCTCACATCAAATTAACTTAGTATAAATTTTTGATCTTTATTTAGAAAAGGTTAGTTTTGAGTCGGAAAAAATAGTTTTCAAGAAAATTTTAATTTATATGACTTTTCCGTTATATAAGAATGACCTATAAATTATGAAAACTTTTAATTAATAAAATATTAATTTTATAAATAACATTATTCGTTTTAAAATATTATTTTAACTTATAAAACCTGTTATAAACATTTTTATAACTAATTAAAAATTTTACTTTAATATAAAACTATTTTTGATCTCTTCTTTGAATCAAGTTTTTTTCAAGGGATATTTAGTTTTGGATTAAATTTAAAGCTTCATACCCTTTATTTTTTATAATAAATAAATATATTCATTTAAATCAATATCAAATATAATATTATCTTATATATAAATTTAAATATTAAAAATGTCATTTCTCAAAAAACCACTTTTATGTTATTAAGAGTATTTATTTTAAAATTAAATTTTCACACCTTTAGAAATTTTATTTGATAAAATTGTTTAAAAATTTTAAATTAAAAGTATCTAATTATGTAAATTTTTTAATCTTAATATTTTTCATTATAATTAATTACAAAGTTTAGAAATTAATTACAAAGGTAAAAGTAAAAGGGTTAAATTGAGTTTTATCTAGTGTAAAAGTCCTATAAAATTTACAAAAGCTGCCTAAAATTGAATGGTTGATTTTTTTTGACCAATAAATTTTTAACTTACACTTTTTTCCATTTTTGATCCATTTAACCTAGAATAGTGTCATGAAATTATTGAAAATATAAGGGTTACTCTCAAAAATAACTTATAAAAAGGTAACATATTCATCACTTCAAGACACATCATAACTTTGAATAAATACTTTATATTATACAATTTTACTCTCCATAAAACCCTATCCCACAAAAATAATCCTTTGGAAACTCATAGTTATCCTAATTCCTTCAAATTCAAGGAGACTTTTAAGGAAAATTTCTATCCCTGATGTAAGTATTATCAACTACTTAGTTTTCTTCTTAGTTATATTCATTTGAATTTATTATAGACACAATAATATAAGGATATTATTATCATTTATATAATTTAATGTTACTATATTAAGGTTATTAACATTATTTATTCATATACCCCATCCATTAATAAAAACAAAATCTCTGTTCGTGCGTTGTGTGGACTACCACTTCTACGACATAACCAGTTTCTTTTTCTTTCACTAGATTACAAGGTTGGATATAAGGATGGTATTAAAGGATAAATATTATTTTTATGATGTCATTAATATTATATTATAAAAAATTAGATAACTTATTAATGATATTATCAACAAACAATCATCGTTAATTTAATCATTTTAAATAAGTGTATTAAGAGGATCATCATTTATTCAAATTATGTAATTTTTTCATATCCATTATTTATTATTCTAATTAATTTATAATTATAAAATAAAAAATAATAAAAAATAAATAATATCATTATTATTATGGTATAATTATATTACAACAAAACCACTTCATAATCATTCATTAAATTCAGGCATGTTCATGTTTGGGTCAATTTAACCACCTAATTTAACAATATTATAAATTTATATCATGAATGAATATGGAAGAATAATTACCGGTATAATATGATATAAATTTTTAAATAAGTATTTTTTTGGTTATGGAGATGTTATACCAATATTTAATTCATTAATTAAGAAAACATACTTCATTCGTCAAGAATCATCGAAAAATGCCTATTATCAATTTCATATTCAAGGATAAAGATTAAAACATTCAAAAAATAAATTTAAAACAGTATAAATAATTATAAATCATACCTAACAATATGTTTAATTATCTATAAGTGATTAAATTTTAATTAATAATGAACACATACACCGCTATTATAAAACACGTACAAACGATCAAATCTATAAATACCTGATGTGAAAAATCAAAAGAATTCATGTAGATAATGACTAATTATGAATAATATGACTGAAAATGGACATGAGTAAGGTTTTGGATTAATTTATTAAGATATATATGATTTTTATATAGGATGTTAAAGTATTTTCATGGAATTCAGGAATAAGAGGTAAGGGTTTTCATCTCAAATTCCTCTCTTTGAAATGTTTAGTATTATAAACCTTAATTAATTTATGTGATGTATATAATACCAATCTGAGATATCATATCATGTATTATATTATAATCATGTAATTTTAAGTTTAATTATAAGCTATATCTTTAAAATGGTTTTGATTTAAAAGTTTCTAAATTTGTAAGGGTTTTCTTGGTCTCAATTCTGATTCCTTGAGACATAATACATTTTTTGCACCATTTTTTCTTTGTATGGAGTATTCATGACCATGGATATATTTTTATTATAATATTTTTATTACATTGTATTTATTATTCAAATCATTTCCCCTTATTCAAGTGGGTATTGATTCAATTGTTTCCCTCGTGGTAAGAGTTTTTGGTAATTCAAATTTCATTCATTGAGTTAAGATCATTTTTTGAAAATTATTTCATATAAGTTGGGTGCATCATGAATTTTATTATATTACGAAATATTCTTTATATTTTTGGGGATATAAATTCCTACCACATAAACCCTTTAAAAATATTTCTTACTTGGGATTTTTTAAAACCATCCACTTTCTTTCTCTAGATGGATTATAATAATTTTATTTATATATTATCTTAGTAATATTACCATTTTTATATATAGTGTGAACAAAATATTTTAAATAATTCATATTAGATGATGTTCACCTAGAAATATTGTAATTCTATTAACATGGGAAAATTATTGGAATTCTATATGTTGTTATTCCAATACATATGATTATTGGAAAGTTGACCATGTATTTTTTATCCATCCACCTTATTCTAGATGAGTTATGTTCATGTTATACCTTTTATTGACATAGGGAAAAGTATTGGAATTCTTGATGATTATTAAATACTAACACATGTTGATTGTGTATTTGATTTCTGTATTTCTCACCACATGGACATGCAAGTTTTATTGAGTAAGATGTTTCTCAGGGAATGATTTGAAAGGTCTTGATTAATCTTATGGTGAATGCATTATTTATAATCAAGTGATGAGTGGGGCCTAAATTTATATAGATCCTCAACACATTGATATCTCTCATGATACAAAATAGGTTTGGGTATTTGGTGTATTCCTTCCTAATTCAGTAAGATTTCTTGACACCAATCTCGATGATAAGTAATGTGTCTTGGAACAAGGCCTTGATAACAGGTTTTTGTTGTTTGAAATTATGCATTCCATTAGTATGATATATTTATTATTGATATCAATGTTTTCATTTATTTTTATGCATATAAAATGATCTCAGTTTCAATTTGATCATGGATTCATGTTGTTTACCTATTCCTACCATATTATTTATTCCATGTTTATGCCATGATTGATTCAGTTGTATGTTTATTTTATTGAGAATTTGAGATCATCCCTTTATTATGCTTCTATTTCCCAAGTTATGGAAAAAAGTAGTACATGTGACATGTTTAGAAGTATAAAACATGTGTAAGAATTTATTGGATATGTTGAAGAATTTTCATGAATTAAGTAGTTTCGTATATAATGGGAAATTTTTCTATTTAATACAAAGAACTTTAGATTTATCAATTTATGTTTTTTCCTAATTATATAAAGCTATAAACCTGGAACAATTATTTATATATAAGAGATTCAATAATCATTATTGATTTTTTAATTATGGATGGTTATATCTAGGATTTTATAACTGTTATCAAAGAAAGTATGTAAAGTATGAGTTTATGAGAACCAGATCTTGGAGTGTCGGTCTAGGGCATTATAGTATGCCTTCTTTATTATAATACATGTATATTACATTGAATTTTGTGATTCCACCATAAATTGGTATGGACTCATGTCAGCCTAAGAGTCAATATAGATTGTATAAGTTTCTAAATAGTTTAATGGAGGTGATTTGGTTGAACGAGTATCATTGACCCTCTTTATAGTTTGTTTGGTGTGTGTGTTGGTTTTTGGAAAGTAAAATGGATCTCATTTTAATTTTTTTTTAAATTTTTTTTTGATTAAAATTAGATTTAAAGGAAATTGGGTACTTTGGTAAACAGGTTTGAAATGATGTTTTAAAGAGAAAATAAGTTTTCTAGAGATTTTTTGATGGGGTTCAATCTTATGGATTGGTTTATGGAAAGTGCATGTGATTCCTTTTTCAAATTATTTTAAAATATGAATTTATATTGGTATTTAAAGGAATTTAAAAGGACTTGATTGACATGGTTTTGGTTCATTTGACCCCATGAGGGTGATGTACTATTTTATAAAGTTTATGTTCTTGTTATGATTTCCATTTGTGATTTTATATGGATTATGTTGATACATGTTGATGCATGATTATTCTTGTGTATCCTTGTGAGAACTCTGCTTGGTATCAAAGTGATAGGTTAATCCTGTTAAATGTGATAGAACCCTTAGAGGGTAGTGATAAGTCTAAAGGAACTCAATATTTTTGAGAGAAAATATGATCAAAATTAAATGTTGTAACTGAGATATGGGAATTTTATTGAGGAAAACAAGTAGGGTGTTTATGTAGTAATGTGACCTTAGGGACCCCGGTGGGTTCCTTGGTGTTGTTGGACCCTAGAGACGGGTCATATGAGATATGGGTATAAGCAATTGTGGGTTCCACCTTAGAACCTGAATCAGATGAGTGAGATTGTATGAATGATGTGATGATATTAGGCCATGCATTGATAGTCCAACCTATGATACATGATACGACTTTGAGAAAATATCCAACCCTTATGAGATACATTATGTAAGATGATTTGGGTGGGACAAACTACCCACTAAGATATATATAAGATACATGGGATGCCCTGAAGTAGATCATTGGATTTGGACTTCATGCTTGACTACTAGTTTGGAATTACTTGGGGATACCCCCTTGGATTCATTATGATACTGGTTTGGAATTCCTTAGAGAAATACCCATTATATTTGAATACGATACTAGTTTGGAATGCCTTAGGTATACCCCTCTTGGATTTGGATACAATACTAGTTTTTATTGTCTTAGATGAGTTCCTTGGAATTGGGGTAGGGGATGCGACCCTCCTAGGTTTCCTTTGGGTGTGGTTTTTTAATGATTTGAATAAGATCCTTGGATTAAAAAGTTATATTGGTTTGTATTACCTTAGACATATTCCTTGAAATTGGTGTAAGGGATGCGACCCTACTAGGTGGCCTTTGAGCATGATTTAGATTTCCCAGGACATGATCCTAGGAATTAACTATTGAGCATGAGACTATTGAGTTAGCTGTGGGCTAGATATTGGTTGGTAGGGTTCTGTGACATGTTTAGAGACACTTTGGCACTAGAAAAAGAAGGTATGGTCAGGGTTTGAGGTATTCCATTTGAAACCTGATGACCTAACATTATTTTTGATGTGCTTGCATGTTATGTTTCTGGATCGGTGTATAACACAAACATGACTACACCTATTTATATATATTACATATATATCCACTTGATAACAACAACAATTAGTATTGTCAATTCATTGGGGATTTTCTACTGGTTCGTTGGACCCATCCTCTACCCATGTACAGAGCATGGGTTTCGATGTACATGGGTATATATTCTTATTTTCTCTCAGTATAGAAGTAATATTTAAAGATAGATGCATGGTACAAGTCTAGTGATTTGTGGAGGCTGAGTTCTTGGTAGTATGGATTATGTGAGTTGGCCCAGTAGATAGTTTTATTTTAGTTATTTCATAGTATGTGTATTGGCTAGTGTGAGAATATTTTACTTTATATATGATACCTGATTATTTGTTTATTTATCATAATTCTCTGTATGGTTAATTCATCATATAAATAGATTTAACACTTTATATTCTAGAATGTGGGGGCCTTATCAACTCCATGTTTTATGTTTATAGTTATTTTTGGATGTCAAATATATAGATAGGTCATTCCAAATTTTTGGTAGAATTTGGACATGAACCCTAGGTTTTACACTAGAGGTCATAGTCACCCCAGAACTATTATAGGCCCTCATCACTAGTCGGCAACCTTTGGTATAAGGGGAGGCACATCAAGGTCATGTAGTGACCCTATTTGGGTACCATTTAGGTGATCTAGTATAATACATTAAAAAGTGATATCAAAGCTGTGTTTTGGGATGGGAAAGTGTGATATAGTGGTAGGTATGGATTATTGAGACTCAGGAGGTTAATTGAGCATGTTCTTGAAAAACATGAATTCATTTTAAACTCACGTTTCCAGCTGATTTATAGTGTTGGGACTATGAAATATAGGATGAGTGAGGTGTTGTTTTGGATCAAGAATCCTAAGTAGGATGGGTGAGACTTGGGATGAATCATAGGTTTCAATTGGGATCTAGTAAGTTGTATATGCATCATGATAGTGGTCTACTTAGGGCATGATACACGTGCCTAGGGGTGATGTTTTTTTGACATTATGGATCTTTATAATTTATTATTAATTAAATCAATTTGTAATATAATATATGTTTTCACAAATATATTATAAGGGGTGATCAGATTAATATGAATTATAAGGATTGTTTGATTTTTGATTATTTTTTATTTTGAATGCTTGAATAGTGTAGGGAAATGATTTTTTGTATGGTTAATTTTTGGAAAAAATCTGATTTTGAAAAGGGAAAAAAACTAATATGGTGGTACAATGTGTGTGTGAAATAGTTTTATAATTTATTATTTCTTGAACTGTCTCATAGAGCTAGTGATTTATGAATGATAGGGATTTTTAGGTTTTGAGAAAAAGTGTAAGTAAATGGTTTTTGAAATTGGGTTTCAAAATAGATTTTGGGAATATAATTGGGTTTCAAAAAATATTGGAAAGTTTGGGGATTTTGGTGACTTTGGTTTTGATGGAAAAACCCTTGGATACCAAGGAGTGTTTTGAAAACCTTATATGAGTTTTGGTACATGTAAAATGCTTTTGAACTAGTTTAAAATAAGCAACAAGTGCCTGTGTAGCCTGATATTATTTGGTTTCTTTATACTCAATCAAGGGATAACTATCTATTTGATTTCTTTGTGCTTAGTTGGGGTGAACCATATGCTTGATTATGTGTTTGGTTTTTATTTTTGTGTTTTCATGGAAACTTTTAGGTTAGGTTGGTGGGTGTGTTTGATTCATTGATATAGTGCAATGAGTGACCGTTTAGACCAGTTTTCTATGTTATCGGTGGTTGGTCGGGAGTGACCTAGGAATTTGACTTGTGTACTTAGCACTTATTCCTTGTTTATTTTGAGGGAGTTTCATATTGAAATCTCATGAGGTGGATATATGAATTTGGGATCGAGTATCTAGTTATGTTTTTTAAGGGGGTATGTGTTAGGGACTGATTGATTTTGAGTTTTGGTATATGATTCCTATGGTGGAGAACACCATTTGTTGGAATCAGCTATTGTTAGTAGAGTTTTATAGTGGGGAGAACTATAATACACAAGATCATTTTATTATTTACACTTTACTGTTTTATAATTTATGATTGAAGTTGGATAATATATTGGGGTTTTATGATTTGATGTTTTGGTTTAATGAGGTGATAATATGATACTCCATTGTAGGGAGAATCTTATGGGTCACGTGTGTATGACCCTTATGTTGGAAATTTCATGAATGTAGTAAAACTAGTCAGGGGATTATTGAGATAATAATGGGATGCAGATGAGTGGATAAACCTGATTTTAGGATTTGAGGGTGATATTGGATGGAGTCTGTGTATTGGTGATAATATTTTAATGGATTGGTAGGATCTAAGAGTGATTTATATAAGATATGTATTAGTGACCATCGATAGATCATGATGGTTTAATAGGTATTTTAAGTATCCAGCCATGGAAATTACACTAATAGTTAGGTTTAGACTTTGATGCTATCATTAAGCATTTTTTCAATGCCTGCTGGTGTTAAGGAATCATGGCCGAGAAGGTGATAGTGCATCAATGAGAGATTTTGATCATTTTAGGAAAGTCTTCTAGAGGAGTAATTATTGGTTTTGTTACATATAATTGGATATGAAAAGGTGTAAAATTCATTGGGAACATCTCTTAGCCTGTACTCGAGGTGTTATGAGAATTATACTGGGATTTTCTAAGGAAAGAAAATGTGTTTGAGTTTAGATTTTAGAGTTATGTAGTGGAAATACATTCATCAGTCAAAGATGGATCCTGGAAAATTGAGCATGAAATAACAACCAAGATAGACTAGAGTCTATGATTGAAAGATTTCTGAGTCTTCTTGAGGACAAGAAGTGTTATAGTGGGGAGGCTATAAAATCCTACTTATTGATTGGTTTTTAATTTTAGTGTAAATTTAAATTTTTTAGTTCGCAGTGTTAGGTTCATTTTAAAAAAAATTGGATTTTAATTTTGAGAGTTTAAGCAACCCGGGTTAATGTTTTGGGTTGAGTTTTAGAAGTTTTATAGATTTTTCCCCTAGTTCACAATTTGGGTTGCATAGTTTAGGGAAAACCATGCAATTACCCTTATGTAGGGATTCTTTTAAGTTCATTTTTTAATGTTCATGGTTTATGTGCACAATTAGTGCATGGTTTAGAGGAAACTATTAATATTCTAGGGTTAACTATCTGGATTGATTTTTTAAAGGGTATGACACATTGTTTATGCACAGTTGAAGGAAAACTAAGTGAAATCATAAATTCAACTATAGAGGCATTTTTTATGATTGGTGTATGGTTGGTAAACTAAGTGACCAAACCATGTGAGGTGAGTTACCTATAATACTAAAAGTTATATGGTTGGCACATGATTTGAAATCTATACAACTAAAATATGTGGTAGTGTCTTACTTGGACAGTTCCATCTGTAAGTTTGGCACACAATTTGGAAAATCGTGAGACCAAAACATGTGGACAACCTAATTTCATTAAAAATGGAAATTTACCATTACCCCCTTAGGATTTTATTTCCCCACCCCTCTCCTCTTCCCTTATGTGCGTGCATCCATAGATCCCCTCCCCCTTCATTTCATTTGATTCCCCACTAAAATGAGGTATCTATAGTGTGATTATTTAGCGCTCTAAGGTAAAATATTATATTTTATCCATCCCTCTGTCTTCCCCTTACCTTATTATTGATTTTGGACCTTTGGTTTAGGGTTTGTGATGATTTATACCAGATCATGGTATAAATAATCCCACTTATTCAAGGTTTTCTGTGCATCTTGTAGAGAAGACCCATAGAGGACGTAATCAAGCCACCAATCACCGCTCTCCTTGAGGTATGTTGATTCACGAAAAAATTTAGGGTTTTGAATTAAATCAGATGAAATTCACTATTAAATTGGTTATGTGGGTTAGTGATTTTGTAGGGAATGGTGTTAGGAGTGTTCCACGGGCCTTCCAAAAGTGATTGGTCTTTGTTATGATCTAGTGAGGTTTCCTAGTGTGCTTTTAGGTAGTTATGCCTATTTGATTAAATTGAGGAATTAATTATAATAGCTATGATTAATTGTTTTATTTTGAATAATTAATTATAAAGGTTGTAATTAATTATTTGGGATGTCGAGGCTTGGTATATAAGCCTCGGTTGAATTTGGATCTTGGACAAGCCTAGGAATAGTTGTTTGAGCTATAAATAAAAAGGAAGTAACTCTGTGAAGTGGCCCCAAATTCTTTAAGTCACTTGGTTGATTGGTGATTTTATGTTTGTGTACCATTATTATCATACTGTATATATATTTCATTTACTTGTGTGACTCTTCTATAAACTAGGATGGGCTTGCATCAACCTAATATTCAACATGGATTGCATAGCTTGCTAAATGGTTCGATGGTGGCACATTGGTTGAACAAGTCTCAGTAGACCTATTTATGGTTTTCTTGGAGGCATGTGTTGCTTTTTATAAAGTAAAATGGATCTCCTTTTAAAATTTTATTTAAAAAAAAGAGGTTTAATTGAAATGGGATTTAAAGGAAATTGGATGATCTGGTAAATGGGTTTAAAATGGGGTTTCAAATAAGAAATGGGTTTCATAAGAGATGTTTTGATGTGGTTCGGGCCTAGACCCTAGTTTGAGTAAAGTGAAATGTGATGCCTTTTAAAATGGTTTAAAAATAAGAATTTATCTTGGTCTTTAAATGAAGTTATAAGTAATTGATTGGAATGATTTTGGTCGATTTTAACTTATGAGGGTGATGATCTATTTTCCAAATATTATGTGCTTATTATTCTTTCCATCTGTGATTTTCTATAGATTATGTTGATGCATGATGATGTATGTTGTGTGTGTATCCATATGATAGCTTTTAATTGTGTCAAAATTATAGGTTGATCAGGTTATATGTGATATAACCATTAGAGGGTAGTGAAAAGTCTATAGGACCCCAATGTTATTGAGATACATTATAACCAAAATGATGAGTTGGAACTGAGATATGAGAATGTGATCGAGGAACCCAAGTGGGGTTTTAATGTAGTTATATGTCCTTAAGGACCCTGGTGGGTTACCTAGTATTATTCAACCCTAGAGAGGGTGTCATTGTGATACATTTATAGGAAATTTTGGGTGCTAAATTAAGGCATGAATCAAATATGTGAGCCTATATAGTTATTATTATGATGTTATTTCATGCATTGAGAGGATAAACTTTGCTATATGAGATGAGTTTGGGAATATGGAAAATCCTTGTAAGATGTATTATGTGAGATGATTTGGGTGGGATGAACTACCCACTGGGAAATATATGAGATACTTGAGATGCCTTGGACCATCTCCTTAGATATGTCCTTCTTTCCCGACTACTTGTTTGGAATGACTTGGGGCCATCCCCCCTTGGATTCATTATGATACTGGTTTGGAATGCCTTGTGGAAATAACCCTAGGATTCAAATGTGATATTGGTTTGGAATTCCTTGGGTAAATCCCCCTTTGATTTAGATGTGATACTATTTTGGAATACCTTGAACGAGTTCCTTGTAATCAGGGTAGGGAATGAAATCATCCTAGTTTTCCTTCGGGAATGGTTTGGAATTCCTTGGACAAGATCCTTGGATTTAGATGTGATACTGGTTTGGACTTCCTTGGAATTTTTTCTTGAAATTGGGGTAGGGTATGCAACCCTACTAGGTTTCCTACGAGTATTATTTATATTTCCTAGGAAATTCTCCTGGGAATCAACTTCTAAGCATGAGACTACTAGATTGGTTGTAGGCTAGGTATTGGTTTTAATAGTTTCTTGACATGCTCATAGAAAATATAACACCGGACGAATCAAGTATGTTCAGGGTTTGTGGTGGTCCATTTTACACTTGACAAACCAATTTTTTTTATTTTCTTGCGCATTATGTTTCTGGGTGGGTGTGTTTCACGAACATGACCACAACTATTTATATGCATTGCTTTCACATCAACTTGATCACATAAAAACTCAACATTTCAATGAATTTTGGATTTACTATTGGTTTTTTGGACTCACCACTACCCACATACATGACATGGGTTTTGATGTATGTGTGTAGATCTTCCTGTTTTTTCTTCAGACATAGGTACTGCTTTTAGTTGGATGCATAATATAGGTCTAGAAATTTGTGAAGTCTAAGTTCTTAGTAGGGTGGATTATGTGTATTTGGATAGAGGTTAGTTTTATTTTTATTATTTTTTATAATGTGTACTAGTCAGCATGCCACTATTTTACTTTATATGTGACACATTCTTATTTTTTTATTTCTACTTTTAATATTGTTTCTGATGCTTTCGCCGGGGCGCACGCATCCGTCTGTGAGGACGTGCAGCTGTTGCCCCGCATTCCAGCTTTCCAAGGGCGGGCGTCATCTATTCCTTGTTCAGGGACGTTTACTCCTTGATCGAAATCGGGATGATGAGATTTCGGTTCTTCCTTCTATGGATTACTCCTCAGAACTCGTCACCTAGTCCGGGTCTCCCTCATAGATTTAATACGTTGTTCGTGAATCTCATTCCCGGTGCCATATCTTCATGGACACCGGTTAATTACACTACTTCTTTCAAGACATTCCATGGGATCTTGACATGGTAGCGACCTTCGGTTGAAGTAGATGACAACATCAGGTATTTCAGGGCATCTCTGGGTGCATGGACATTGGGGAACCTGTATTCTTCCTCATGAGAGGGCATCTCAAGGGTGCATGACCTGAGGCATCCCGCATCGAATGTGGGGAATCATATGCCATAGGCATGTATCTGAGGTTTTCCTCAGCTTCCCATGTTTAACACAGGGTATGTCGCGAGTTTAACGTCTTGCGGAGATGGTTACGCCAAAGGCGTGTCATCCGAGGTTTTCCTCAGGCAACTCATGTTTATCACGAGGTAGGCTGGGAGCTTAACGTCTTGCGGAGACAGAATGAGGGTGATCAGAACATCCCATAGAGACGGATAATATCGGTACATCCCAAGGGGGGAATACCTAGAAGATGGATAGATTAGGACTCCCAATGAGGACGGATCCGAGGTGGTGTGCTCCTAGGAGGGGAGATGTCACACCGTAATGGCTGATCTGAACACCACTAAGGGCGGATCAGGGGAAGTGCACCCCAGGATGGGGGACACCATGGATTACCATTGGTTGGGATTGAACCTATTAGAGGTTTCCAATGTACCCTATGTAGAGGACATGGATCAAAACCCACGTAGTTCTAAGGTGTGATGAATTGGTGTGTACACAGAGGACAACGACCCAGAGATATGCTAGGGCTTACACGTGGAAAGTGGCCCATGCACCGCTAGGAGCAGCGAGGAGGTGGATGGCATGATCCCACCGGGATGTGGCGGCCCAAGTGAGAATCAGGATGGGTGATGGATAAATGAATGAAGTGAAGGCGGAATGAAATGGGACCATTGCCGGGGCAACAGTGAAGTTGGGCTTGAGCCTCAAAGAGACCTCCTACGTATCCCCGTGGCAGGGAATCAAAGTCCGCGTAGTTCGGGAGGGTGCTGGTGAACCGACGTGAAGGTGGACCTTCGCTCGATGGGTGTCGTCAGCGAACCGACGTGAATGTGGACCTTGGTCCGATGGGTGTTGTCAGTGAACTGACGTGGAATTTGGACCTTGGTCCGATGGGTGTCATCAGAAAACTGACATGAATGTGGACCTTGGTCTGATGGGTATTGTCAGCGAACTGACGTGAATGTGGACCTTGGTCCGATGGGTGTCGTTAGCGAACCAACGTGAATGTGGACCTTGGTCCGATGGGTATTGTCAGAGAACCGACGTGAAGGAGGTCGGAACGACCGGGTGATGGGCTTGAACCTTATGGAGGCTTCCTACGTACCATGCCTTGACATGGATCAAAGACCACGTAGTTCAAAGGGGCTTCGTCGGCAAACTGACGTGAAGGTGAACCCGGGGGTCCACTGGTGGTGGGTGTCGAAGAACCGACGTGAAGAAGGGACCTTGGTCCAATGGGAGATGGGATTGAACCTCAGGGAGGATTACTACGTACCGTTCCTTGACATAGATCAAAGTCCTCATAGTTCGGGTTGGTTACAACGGCTTGCCGTCGGACTGAAATGCAGTTTAACATCATGCTGGACGAGGGTGGAACCTGACGTGAAAAAATGATGGGTGGTGGGCTTGAACCTCATGGAGGATTCCTACGTACCATGCCTTGACATGGATCAAAGACCTCATAGTTCAAATGGATGTGCAGTTTAACGTCATGCTGGATGGGGGCATACAGTTTAACGTCATGCTGGACGACACACAGTTTAACATCATGCTGGACGAGGGTGGAACCTGACATGAAAAAATGACGGGTGGTGGGCTTGAACCTCATGGAGGCTTCCTACGTACCATGCCTTGACATGGATCAAAGACCACGTAGTTCAAAGGGGCTTCGTCGGTGAACCGATGTGAAGGTGAACCCGGGGGTCCACTGGTGGTGGGTGTCGGTGAACCGATGTGAAGAAGGGACCTTGGTCCGATGAGAGATGGGATTGAACCTCAGGGAGGCTTCCTACGTACCGTGCCTTGATATGGATCAAAGTCCTCGTAGTTCGGGTTGGTCACAATGGCTTACCATCGGACTGGAATGCAGTTTAATGTCATGCTGGATGAGGTGTTGTCATGTCCAATGCTTACTCTAAGCCCACGTGAGTCGTGCTCGGTGTGAGAAACAAGAGTCATCAGAGACCTGACGATCACGTCATGAAGGGTGCGTCCATGAGAAACAAAGAGGGGCTTACGCGTTGGGCAGCCCATGGTGTTGGGACTTAATCCAGGATGGAGGCCCGAGGAGAAGGATGACGATAGTTTCGGGCTTGAGCCTTGAAGAGGCTTCCTACGTATCCCCGTGGCAGGGAATCAAAGTCCGCGTAGTTCTTCTAAGGATGTGAATGGATTACCGCTAAATGGGGTCACAACGGATTATCGCTGGATTGGGTGTCAACGGATTACCGCTAAATAGGATCGCAACGGCTTACCGCTGGATTGGGTGTCAGCGGCTTACCGCTGAATAGGATCACAATAGTGGATGGGGCTTACGTAAGGATGCTACCCGGGTGCCGCTATGGAGCGACAATTGTGAATGGGGCTTACGCAAAAAAGCTGCCCGGGTGCTGCTATGGAGCGGCAATGGTGAATGGGGCTTACGCAAGGATGCTTCCCAGGTGCAGCTATGGAGCGACAGTGGTGAATGGGGATTACGCAAGGATGCTGCCCGGGTGCCGCTATGGAGCGACAATGGTGAATGGTGCTTACACAAGGATGCTGCCCGGGTGCCGCTATGGAGCTACAATGGTGAATGGGGCTTACGCAAGGAAGCTGCCCATGTGCCGCTATGGAGCGGCAATGGGGAATGGGATTATGCAAAGATGCTGCCCGTGATGTCTTCCTGATCTCTGGTAATGAGGGCATCCCAACTCACTGGTGGGTTAAGGCCTTCACCTATGCGTTAGTGCACAAGAGGGATATCGCCAAGGGGCGTTGGAATCATGCCACTGTAATCATGGAATTGTGCGTCTTATTCTTAGAGCATAAGGAATCTCTTTTTTAATGGAAGAGGCATCCTATGTTTGGAACATAGGGTGTACTACAGTTTATAGTCTTGTAGATAGGACTGTTAGCATCTCATGCTAGAAGCATAAGGCATCTCTTGCATAGAGCAAGAGGCATCCTAGGTCTGGAACATAGGGATTACTACAGTTTAGAGTCATATAGAAATGACTGTTGGCATATCATGCTAGGAGCATAAGGCATCTATCATATAGGGCAAGAGGCATCCTATGTTTGGAACATAGGGATTACTACAGTTTAGAGTCATGTAGAAAGGACTGTTGGCATCTCATGCTAGGAGCATAAGGCATCTCTCGTATAGGGCAAGCGGCATCCTATGTTTGGAACATAGGGATTACTAAAGTTTGGAGTCATGTAGATAGGACTATTAGGCATCTTATGTTAAGAGCATAAGGCGTCTCTTATTTGGAGAAAGAGGCATCCTACGTTAGGAACATAGGGAGAATACTACAGTTTAGAGTCATGCAGATAATACTATTAGCATCTCATGCTAGGAGCATATGGAATCTCTTATTTGGAGAAAGAGGCATCCTATGTTAGGAACATAGGGTGTACTACAGTTTAGAGTCTTATAGATAGGACTCTTAGGCGTTTTATGCTTGGAGCATAAGGCATCTCTTGTTCGGAGCAAGAGGCATCCTATCATTGGTTAGATAGGGAGTACTACAGTTTATAGTCATGTAGATAGGACTGTTAGGCATAAGGCACCTAGCAATGGTTGGTGTTGGGTCTTACGCAAGGGCGGCCCTTTCTGGTTCAACCTGGCATAGGAGCCAAGTGATAGGGTTTGGAGGATTTTTCTGAGGAATGGTTCGACTCAAGGTACTTGGGGGATTGATGATGAGAACCTCAACTCACTTGGCATAGGAGCCAAGTGATTGGGTTCAGAGGAGTTGCCTGAGAAATGGTTCGTCTCAAGGTACTCGGGGAATTGGTGATGAGAATCTCAACTCACGACATGAGAATGAAACCAAGAGGAATATGTCGACTCAAGGAGTTTCATGGTGTGCGGAGGAGTATCTCAAATCATGGTGTTCCATAGGTGGAAGGTGGGTGTGCATAAGGGCACAATGGAAAATCCCGACGTCCCGGCCCGAAAAGTTCACGGTGCGACTCTCCATTTTTCATGGGGGTCTGTGACGGTAGCGAAGAGACCGACCTAGAGGGCCGGGACCGCAACCCAGCACTGACCCCAAGTGGGGGTGCGGGGGCACAACCCCCGCGGTATGGACCAGCGGGTGCGGAGGTAGGAGCCTCGTGAAGGATAGGTCTTTGCGAGGTAGCTTCGCGGAGCAAAGGTCTCGTGAAGTAGCTTCACGGAGAAAAGGTCTCGTAGAGAAAAGGGATCTCGCGAAGCATGGGCCTCTTGCGGAGCAAGGGTGGCTCGCGGAGTACTCGTAGAGCATGGACTCGCAGAGCATCGTCTCGCGGAGCAGCAACGCGAAGGAAGCTGCTCGCGGAGCATGGCCTCAGGGAGCCGCAAAGCGGAGCTCCGCGGACCGGGAGATCGGCCGCCCAAGGGGCGGAAAAAATGGCCGTGGCCGTCCGTCTGGAGAAGGGGGGTGATCTGGGTATTTATAGGCAGGGGCGCCGCGAAGTAGAGCTCACACGGCGCGAAGGGGCGGCGGTTGCTTCACGGCGGGTCGCGAAGGTCAACCGGGTTCGCGGAGCGTTCCTGCCTCTGGGGCTTCGCGGCGGGCTCGCGAACGTCAGGGCATTCATGGAGCGTTACCACCTCCTCTGCTTCGCGGCGCGTCGCGAACATCAGATGGGTTCGCGGAGCCTCTCGCCTCATTACTTCATGGCGGCGCTCCGCGATCACGGAGGGGGATTCGCGAATGGGCTTCACGAACCAGATTTCTAGCCCAACTTCAAATGTCCATAACTCCTAATCCGTAGCTCCGTTCGGGACATGCGACCTACCAAATCGAAGATTTTGAAATGGACTACGATCTTGGATTGTGTATGGAAGCATTTGGAAAATTTTTTGGGATGCAGTTTCCGGTGCCAACAAATATGTTATGGTTAATGTATTATATAGATAGATTTATTACTTTCTATTTTAGACTATAAGGGCCCTATAAAATCTCTATTTTATGTCTATAGGTATTTTGGGATGTCCACTATATGGATAGTTCATGTCTAATTTTATATAAATTTTAATAATTAACCCCAGGATTTAAAATACAGGACATAGTCTCCCCATGACTATTCTAGGCCCTTGTTTCTAGTCAACAACCTCCAACGTACGGGGAGGCATGCCTGAGACCAAGTAGTGACCCCTACATGAGTGTCATTATAGTGATTCAGGCTAGATAATTACATTAGGAAATGCATGAACATGCTTAGTTTAGTCACATATGATGTGTTCAATTAATTATATAAGATATATATTATGTACTCATCTGATAGATGAATGACATGTAATGTATTCATCGACTTGGTCACTCTTTTTTAGGGAATAAATAAAATATTAGTTGGATTATAATTTATTGAAATTTTCATTGTCTAGTGGTCACTAGATGTTATGGATAAAATGATTATATTGGTACACATATGATGTGTATGATACATCTCATGGTGAACATGTTCATGTAGAGATATGATTATATTTTATGGAGATCAGACTAGATCCATTAGTAGCTTGAGAAGCACTGATGCTTTTCTAGAGGGAAATCTTTTATTATATCTATGAAATAGGGATTTCATGTTTATTTACAATGCTACTAAGTCCCTCAGTGTCACACAGTTAGGAATATGGACAAGGATTAAATTTTAGACAAAGTATTTGTTCCAAAATAAATAAATCTTGATGAAACAGTATCCAAAAGAGTTTATATGGATTTATAAAGAGTTTTGAAGTTTTTGAATAAATTCTATATGGGATTTTAGTAAAAGTGGTATATTGTTGGACGTGTAATAAAATAGGCACCACTAAATCATAGTGGTGTATGTGATATCTTAGTCTACAACCACACTTTGTCTTGATGTTCATGTGATGCATGTTTGGTGCTATTTTCCTCCCACACAATTTCATCAGTTACAAACCAAAGAGTTGGTTTGTAGGGGGATAATACACCTAATTAATTGAAGTGTTCAATAAATGAACACTTATAGATAATAACATTCAGGTTCTATGAGATAGAACCTGATAAGTAACATTATGGTCAACATTATTCATTAAATAAATAGAATCAAGGATGACCATATAAGAGGATATGATCCTCTATTATTGTGTGTGTGTATGAAACCTGTGATTATTTCATGCTATTATTAACTCTCTTCTCTTATTGAAGCCCACTCATTTCTTGATGAGTTTAATAACACCCCTTTGATCATTTGAGAGTCCTTATAAATAGTTTATGGATTTATTAGATAGCGTTACCCCCTCTGAGGAAGGAGGTGTTCATATTCTATTCCTTATGATCATCATCAGACATACTCTATCAAAGAAGAAGATGTATGCTACTAATATTCATGAATTTAAGGTATTCCATTTTATGCTCTATTTTTTTATTATATTTTCATGTTTGATCCTTTGAGTTATATTCTTATTTGTTTTGGGTTCACTTACACTTCCAATGATCATTAGATGATAAAAAAACCCATTAAAATCCATATTAATATCTCTATAACATTGCAGAAATGAGCTTAAATATCGAAAACGACCAAATTTTGAAATAACGTGGACCCCAATATCACATCAATAACATTATTATACAGTATTTTTCTAAATAGACACATTATATATTCTTTTTATCCTTATGAAGACAGAAAATTTTTGATTCTAAATTCTATCTTCAAAACTTTAACTTAAAATTATATGAAAATTAACTAAATAAGAAATAGATAAACCACCTCTTTATGATTTCTAAAAAATAAAAAAACTAAAAACGTGATAAAAAATCACATATTCATGATGTATAAAAAAATTCTAGCACCACATAAGATCCTCACTCATTCTGAAGCAAATATATTTCCTATTTTGAATATGTATATTGTCGACAGTCCTGGTAATACTGAAAAAATATAGATAAAAAAATGTTAATAAATATTTTAATTGAAATTGAAATTATATTTAGAAGTAACTCTTTAACGATGATAGTTTTTGGATGTGATATGATATCTTTTATAAATTTAAAAATGTAATAACCAAAATTTATGTGATTAATTTGTTTTGGATATTGCGAAAACATTGAAAAAAATAAGTAGTTTTTTTTAATAATGAAATATTATTATATATACTCTAATACTTATCTAGTTATGGAAAGTAATATGATTATTGTGATCATTTACCATCCTCATACCATGGTTTTGATGATAAATAAACCCCACCCTATCAGAATAAAATGTTTGTTAAAACATATTATAAAACATATAATTTTATGTTTGCTTATAAAGTTTTGAATGTAGTGTATTACAAATTATTAAGGGACATCATGTGTGGTTGATTTTTTGGATATCCATGCATTATATCCAAAAAATATATATTCAAAGTATCCAAATTGATCTCAATGAGAATCCAATGATTTATTAAAAAATTAAAAAATAAAACGTAATGGAAAAATATGAAAAATATATTTTATATGATTAGAGTGAAAATGTTTTACCCTATGTTGTGAGTATTAAGAAGAGCCTATTGTCTATTATTTTATTTTCAAATGTTGCAACTACTTGGTGTGATCTTACTAAAATTTAATCTTAATTCATTTGGTGTTTTTTTTGTAAAAGTTACTTTAGGACTAATGAATCCAAACTTTTCTTAATAGGGTATTCCATTTACATCGGTGTAATATATATTCCTATAGAAAATATGAATAGTATTAAACTGTAATACACACATTAGATAAATTTTTAGAAAAAAATTTATGAAAATGCACCTCACATATATATTCACAACCAAGGCTACCAACCATTCATTATTAAGAATTTCATTTACATTATCAAGACTATTCATGTTAGTAATGGCCATTTGTTATTTATATTAAATGTAGGCTATATTTTTATCTTATAATGTTTCATATTCATAAATTTTTAATGTTAATAAATTCAATAGTAAAATTGATGGGATAAATGTACTCTTTGGAAGTCATTTTGATCTATTAGTAGGTCCTTTAGATTGTATTGACTTGACCTCTCATTTACCTTCATTTTTATCCTTCTGTAATAATATATCTCAACTCAAAACATTTTTCATTAATTATTATTGAGTCCTATTTGTTTTTGTTATATGTTTTTTCAATGAATATAAGGAATCAATATGCTTGATGTTAATATGTTGATGAATAATTTCTTGGGAAATAGGTGAATAACCCAAACATGTTGTGAAGATTAATGGTTTAGAAGCATTGGAGTTCCCCACACATGCTGAGAAAAGAATTAAGTTCCCAAGAAAGGTGTCACTTTATATCATTTAAATATACTAATGAAGACACATCTTGGAAGTTGGTTTATATTAAAAATCTAGACCTTTCCATTGGAGTTATAAAGATCCATTCACATTTAAGGAAAAAGATGTTTGAAGTATTTGAGGTATTCATAATTTTTCATCACCACATTTTTTCCATAAGTATCAAATAGACTTGGATAAAGTTTATGGTATTTAAAAAGGTAAATTAGGAAAGAGGAGAATCCAAAAATTTGGCCAACTCTTAGACTGCTCAACCACCTGAGAAGTTTGGCCATCATGAAGTATCCAACCAAGATATAATATGGGAGCCAGTCAAGAATAGAATAGATAGTGTATAATTAGCATGGGTCAACACTGGCAGGAGATTCACAAGGTGTCATAAGAGGAAGAACCAAAATATGGGGTGACATGATGGAATTTCCAGGAGTCACGATCCTAAGGTATTTAATAGGAAACTAGTTGAGTGCATTGAGTTATAAATTAGTGACATCCCAAAGTTATTTTTTATGTAGGGTATGTTTAATTGGGATACTGTTCATATTTAAAAATTCAGGCATGTGTTTCTTAAAATGATGATGTTCTCTAATTATATTCTACCTTAGTGCCTTAGGTCTAGATGCAAGGGAGGTCATGTTATTCGAGTTGAGTTTCATGCCACATTAATTTGTGTTATGACATGATCTTACATTTTAATTGAAGGAGGGTCCCTAACAGTGGTCATATTGACACACCAAAGAAGTCATACACAAGGAATGATAATTGTGAGTCTCAAGAGATAAGGTTATGAAATATGGATAAACCTAAAGATACTTTACTGATATTTCAAGAGTAAATTCCATGATGATAATTATGGTTTATCATGATTGAAGTAGGAATGATTTTGACAGTAAAGAATATGAAGATAGTGAATAGGAAGAACGACAATGTTTGAGTTTATAGATTTCATTCAGTGAATATTGTAAGGCACACAAATGATTTTCACATAGTCGAGTTCATAGCGTACAACCAAAATCATCATTATGTACATGCTCATCATAGGGTATAATTAGTAAAGTTATTAAGGTATATACAAAGGAGTTCATAGGGTATAAACTGTATTTCATAGGGCACATCCAAATTCTATTTAGGGTATAACCAACCTTATAAAAATGTAAGATGCATACCTTTGCAATATTTCTATATACTAAGATGAAAGAGCTATGTTGTAATTATGTGGTGAAAAAAGGAAACATAGTGTCATGATATTATATATAAATTTGGAATGATTATTTGAATTTATGGAATAATTATTAGGAGAAGAAAGTTCCAGGTATAATATAAATATTTATGAAAGGTTGAAAGAAAGTATTTAGGTGACCAGGGGGTGGTGCGAGTGAAGGTGGTGGTGGACTGGTGTGCTAGATTTCGGAGATTAGTTTCTGATCTGGTTTATATCTGGATAGATATGGTTGGTTTAGATCCTTGGTGTTACCTCGGGATGTTGGCGCTGCAGGTTTGGTGGGATCCAGTGGGGGGGGGGGGGGTGGATTGGCGGTGATGTCCTCGGTGGATGATCTGTATTCGTTGGTGGGATGTGATGGCCTTATGGTCTTTTTCGGGCCTTTGACGATGGTGGTGGCCTGACAGGTGTCTAGTGGTGGTCTCGACATGATATGGATGTGGAGGCGATGCTGTTTGCGGTGCGGGATCTGGGTGGAGCATAGGTGGGTGGGTCCAGATTCAGCGATCGATGGGGGTATGCATCTGGTCACGGCAGGGTCCTATGGAACGCAATTGAGGATGAAATTTGGGTCATTTTTTGGGCATTGGGTCTTTTTTATGGGCTATTATTGGGCCTTTGTTACTTTGGGACATGTGATTGTAATGGTTTTGTACCATTATGCTTTCAGGCCATGTAGTTTAAGGCATTTGTGCCTTGGGTGTGAGGTTTTCTGTTGGGTTATACCTTTTCCCACAAAAGGGGTTTGTGTGTTTTTTATTTTTAATAAAGGGGATTTCCCCCAAATTTCCTAATATTGGATATAAAATATAATAAAAAAAAGAATAAATATGATATAAGTGAAGAAATAATTATATTGCATATTTTTTTAGTTGAAGGAAACAAACAAGGTGAGATCCATTACAAATCCAAGTTGCATAACCTATGTATCAAAGGAAGATAGAGATATCTGAATTTGTATGCACCTATTAATTTTTTTGAATAAAAAAAAATCTAATCTAGTGGTGTAGAAATATCACATCTATTACTCACTGAATAATAAATTATAATATGATAAATTGAGAATATAAAATTTTCTAGACATGCATACAAGTTGCGAAGAAAGTGAGTGTTTTGAGTTTACAATATTCTAATATTTTAATATCTAAAGTTGATCAAGGAAATATTTGATAATATTTATATTCAAGGAATCATATCATATTTTTCTAGGATATACATGTACTTATATTGGTGATCTACTTCAAGGTTTCACAATCCTAGTCTTGTATTTGGAGAAGTAAGTTGAATCTTGCTGTGAAACTGGTTGGTGTTAGTGTTTTTATGGTTCCAAGGTTATACCCTTCCTTGATATTCTTTTGATAATAATAGGAAATATATCTATGAGTAAGATAACAACCACATTAGACTAGGGAAATGATCATTCTAAATGGTGGTGAACCTCATAAATAAACCCTAGTGTTATTTTTGTGTTGATTTCCTATTTATATCTACATATATATTGACCAAAGGGAAGATAAATAAAGAGTGGAATGAATTCACTAAATAAGTGAAGAGGTGATAAGGGATAATGGTTTAGATTAGTATAAAACTATAGAAACATCGATTTATTCCCCCTTCATTATATATACATCCATATATAATCCTAATAATTGGTATTAGAGTGAGGTTTCAACTTTATTGGATTCTCTAACATATCAAAATTTAGAATTTTTTTCTTGACTTTCTCTTACAAAATCAACATGGAATCTAAAATTAGATGAGTTTTCAAAATCTGATCATATTTTCATCTCTTCCAAAACTTAAAAGAATATAAGTAAGAAGGATTTGAAAAGAATGAAGAAGTTATCCCACTTATGAAAAGAGGAATATGAGGTAGTTTTCCCATTACAAATATGACATGGAAGAGGAAGAACTTGTAGTTACATCAACCACCAAGGATGTAGAAAATATCTCTACCTTAAAGGAATTAAATCATCTTAATGATGAAAATGAGGTAACTGACATTTATTGTAAAAATTGTTCTATATATGAACCAAAAATGAGTGGAAAATATCATATCTTTGATGATTCATCAGATGAGTCTATCTCTACCTTAAAATAAATCCTATATAATTTCCCAAACAACATAATCACCCCAATTTGTGGCTATTTTAAAATTTTGTAGAATATCATCACTCACCTCATATAAGATGTTGAGAAAATATAGAAATCACTAACATAAAAATTTATGATGTGTGTAGATATGACCAATAAATATAATAAAAAAGTGAAAAAATATGTTTCTTAAAAACATTATCTCAAATTTTAAAGGATTAGCTTGAAACAATCATCAAGAAAGATGAATCCATTGAAAGGATTGATAAAAAGTTCCATTCACTTGAGGAAAATTAAAAGTACTGTATTGATGTTAAGGATGATCAACTAGAAGTCAATTCAATGAAGATCAAAGAACTTGATAATCTATTATAGGAAAAGAACAAGTTTCATGAAGATGATAATAAGAAGATTAAAAGAGAGTATAAAGATAATTTTAAATTATAGGAGGATGAGAAAAACATTATAAATATGAAACTCTTATAACTTTAAGTTAGATTGAGGAATCCGGAATCAGTTCATGCCATGTCTTCACAACATGTTGAAAAGATATTTTCTGCCACACTTAATTTAATGATGATTTTTATTCTAAAAGATATCTATTTTATGGTAATAAGATTACAACATCATATGATGATAATTATTTTACATCCCCAAAGTATAATGTGTCATCCATCTCAATAAATAATGATTACACTAAATTTGTTTTTATGTTTAATGTAGAGTTAAAATCAAAATCTATATGAATATAGATAAGGAGAATCCATGAAGATCCCAACACTATATACAAAGTGATTAGAAGAAAGTGTATGAGGTGATGTTACCCAAATAAAGACCAACTATTGGGAGAAAAGGTGTAAAAATATCTTAGAGCTAAATCTGGATAGTTGATGTTCAAAGAAGAATAAGGTTTATGGGATACTATTTATATTGTAATGGATTTGGGCATAAATATATAGATTCTTAGCATAATGTGTTAACCAATGAAATAAAATGTAAACCTATATCAAGGGGGAGCATGGCTGAGTTAAGTAAAACCTCATATAATATTGGGAAAAATTTGTTATCCTCAAACAGATTTAAAATTATTAAAGATATTTTTGAATCTTGCAACCATGATGGTTATAGGGAAGAGTCATATTAGTTTAAATCTACCAATAATGTATCAAGTACAACTAAATAAAGAAGAGCATGATTTCTATAGAAAAGGAAAGTGAATATACATCTTGATTTATCCTTGTAAAATAATTAAAATAAAAAGTTGGTTGAAAATAGTTTCAAAAAGTCCCTGAGGAGTACCACACCAAGAAGGAAGAGTTGATTCTTTTGTAGAAGAAGAATACACATCATGTAATTTTTCCTACAAGTGATGAATGTGTGTATTGATGGATGTAGGATAGAATACAAGAGAAAATTAATCCAAGGAAAGAACATATGGAATGAGGTAGAGAATAACACTCTTAAGATTCCATGTGGTAGAACTAAGAGGGCCGAGCACACATCCAAGGAATGTTTGATTATTTGTACAGACCAATTAGAAGAGGAAAGAAAAATAAAAGGCATATAGGTTAATGAAAGTTATAAATGGAAAGGAATTATTCCACATGAAGAATATGAATTTCATGAGAGGTTTTCAAAAGAGGACAATATTAGATCTCATGAGGTGTTGTGTGGGTGCTGCAAGCAAGTTAGACACAACTCAAAAGTCTCTCTAACAATCACAACAACTCAATAAGAAAACTTAAAGAATATGGTTATACCAGGTGATTCATATACCTTGGAGGATTATGAAATGAATAATTTATCACACAAAAAGGAAGATGATATTTCCATGATACCCAAGACTCCCTTGAAACCCCAAAAAGTCAGCATGAATAATTCTCTTAGACTTGGAGCAGAAAAGGAAAGGGTATCATGGTTAAGAATAAATTATCAACATTATCACTTAAATTAACGAACAAAAGTGGTTCTACCTTATTACATTATCGTATATGTTGTATTTTTATGCTTTCATTATAGGGCATTGGAGGTGATGTTTGTTCTAAAGAGAAGAACAAATGAATGGAAGTAAACTGAAATAACTATTCTAGATTCAAAGAAGTCACCATATTGGTATGATTTATCAATTAGTATTCTAAATAACATTGAACTAAAGTATATGTATTGATAAATTAAATATGGAGATCATCCCTTGAGGGTGAGTTTATTCTTGAGAAGCTTATAGAGTTTTTATAAATTACAATAATCTAAAATTTTGAAAGGTGCTTGAAAAATAGTCTTGAAAGGTACATATTAGTATTATATCATCCTTGGTTTTTAATAACTAAATCCTAATATTAATGGGTAGAAATTATTTTATCAATGATATAAAAAATTAATGATTATGAAGGGAATTCAGGGATGATTTCAAAAAATTGATACATGTGTTTTAATTCCTTTAACTTTTGTGTTGAGATGAGTACATGATATTAGGATATAATTACAATAAGTATAAGGTTTTAGAAACACACACAAAAATTATATTTTATTAAAGTCATAAATTGAACATTAAAACAACCTCCTAGTCCACAAGAAAAATAAAAAGAAAACATGGAACTAAGGGGGTCTAAAATAGTGGATCCTGAGAGAATTACATATAATGATGTCCACACCTTCTTCGGGGATGGATCCTATTATATTAAAATAAGATAAATCCTCCTGGGTATTCCTTGATGCAAATAAGTCATCCATAATGTTCCCCTCATGCCAAGTGTGAGTAATTTCAATGCTGTTGGAGAGAAGACTCCTACACTTGCGCACATGAAAAGAAATGTTCCATAGTGTAGAGATACTGCCTATATAGAGTTATAAATCACCTTAAAGTCAGTTTCAACCATGTAAAGCCTGATCTTTTTGATGCGGTAGAGCTCTAGACCTGTTAACATGGCGTTGGATTTTTCTAGTAAGGAGTCGCCAACCCCATATTCAACTAAAAAATAAATGATGAATGAGCCCCCGACGTCACAAAAAATCCCCCCACCATGAATTTATTTCATATTAAACAATCCATTGGTATTGAGTTTTAAGCCTATAGGGCAGGGAGATCCAATAAATCAAATGGAAATAGGATGAGATATCAATAGAAAGTGGTGGGAGGTCTTGAAATTCAGTTCGCTACAACAAGAACACTTGGAGGCAAGATGGATACCCATGTGATGGATGTTATCATTGATTGAGACTTCTTGGTTTCTCACCCTAAAAATAAGTAAGCATAGGTTAGAGGGAACATCTTTTCACCAGATAGTCTCACACCATTTACCCAAAACGATCAAAGGATGGAGTACCCTGTAATAATATTCATGTGAAAAGATTACAGATGATGATTTGGTGAAAATGCATATGTTGTTATCTTGTGTCAAATCAATGAGATTGAAGGTGGTACGTTGATACTTATCCAAGATGTATTGGTTGAACATTGGATAATTTCTATCCTACCTAAAAGATAAGTTCAGGGCCAGGAATATTGAGAAAGAAAGTTTACATCCAACTATATTATGGAACCAAAAGTTGGCATTTCCCTAAACTATTATCCATAACACATGATTCTCGAGAGAAGGAATAATCTACTTAAGCTCACACCACAATGGCAAAGTCCTTTTCCTTTGGTTCCTCAGATCCATGCCATACTTTATGTTGGATAATTTTCCCCATAACATTCTTCCTTCAAGGAATTCCCATGCAATATTTTCATGGAGGTATTGCATAGTTCCCATAAAACTCTTGATGTTGATCCATCCTTACCTCACTATATTTTCCAAACTAGTCTAAAATTCCTAATGTCGCTTCCCCTCTGAATGAGAATCCCAGATAAATACATCCATGAGGTTTTTAATGATCGTAATTATAGACTTTAGCACCTTTATTGCAGAGAGAGCATGCATGGGAATAGAAGAGAGGACATGGTTGACCAGTGTAATTCTCCCTCTGAAAGAAATATAGTAGTTCTTCTAGTTAGTGATGTTCCTTATGATCCAAGAAACTACCTTGTTAAAGTGATGAAGGTAGAGCCTTGAAGAATAAATTAAAATGCTGAGATAATCCATTAGAGAGTTCTTCCTGTGGATACCCAGGAGTGATTCAATAGAGTGAACCCTTCTATCCACACATTGGATAGAAATGTAATGATGTTTTTATCCTAATTTATAAGCTAGACACACTAATTACAATAATTTACAAGGATCATGTTTACCTCTCAGATCGTATGCTTGCCTCCATTGATAAAAAGGATGGTATCATCCACAAACATGTGGTGGGAAATACCAATACAAGGAGGCCTACACCTAAAAGGGGAAATGCTTCCTTCACTTATAATCTTAGTTATGAGGCTACTGAGAACATTATTCACCAAAATAAAGAGTCTAGGAGATAATTTATCTTCTTGCCTCAACCCCCTAATAGACTTGAAGAATCCCTAGTTCTTACACATAAACACTATGGACATCCATAGAGAGATAAAGCACCCAAAACAAATATGATGCAAAAATTTCAGGAGTCGCAAAGATAGAAAGAAATGATTCAGAGAGGAGTAAAAGACAAAAAATAGAATGAAAACATAAGGATTTACATGGTTTGGGAATAATCCCTACGTCCACGGAGAGGCATAATTTCACTATATGTCGGGAGCACAAATTATAGGGAGATTTCTCAAAGATTATAACACATGAAACCCTAATATGAAATGGGATAATAAGTAGGATGAATCACTATTAAACCAACTATAATAAAGTTCAATGTTCTATAGTGAAAGGAATCTGGAAGTCTGCATCACTATAGTGAAAGGTGGCCACCCAAGTCAAAAGTGTTGTCTAGAAGTCTGCGCCGCTACAGTGCCCTGTTGGTGTTGGTTGGTCAGCTCTGCTATAATGGTCTGCATTGCTACAGTGACACCATAAATTTGGGTTGGGGCTCTTAGACCCCTAGAGTAGGGGCACGTTGCCCCTGCAACCCAAATGAGATCATCGTGAATCTCAACCCATGAAAGTTGCAGCCTGGTGTGCAATATGGGATGGAAGCATTTGGCCCAACAATATCCAGAACAGATTAGGCCACACCAAACTAATAGGATATCAACCACCCCTATAGATAACCCCATGATAAAGATAGATTTAATAATTAAAGACCATTAAATGTGATCATATGCTTTATCCATATCATGTTTAATAGAAATGTTAGAGTTAAGAACCTTTTTATTGAGGTCGTTGTTCATTTCTTGTGCCAAACTTATGGATCCTTGAATTGTTCTTCCCAGGACAAAACCATGTTATTCAAAGGATAACCACTGATGAAGATGAGAGGATAAATAACTATTAATTAAGCAATCCATAACCTTTTAATAAAAATTGAAAAGGTCGATGGGTCTGAAATACTTCAGCAAGGATGGATATTTGATCTTTGGGATGAGAACGACCGAGGTAGCACTTACCACTCATGGGATATAGCTTCATCGAAATATATCTAACACTGCTTCTGTGAAAAGACACTTGATTCTGTCCTAGGATGCAACATAAAAATGACCGGGGAATCCATATGGGTCTGGCACATTGTTTTTATCAAGCAAGAGAACAACTTCATAACCTCTTTTTCATCTAGAAATGACCCCAGGGCATAGTTAACTTTAGCCGAGACCACCCAAGGGACGAAATTGGAAAATTTAGTTTTCTCATATGGTTACCCTCCTTGCATGTGAGAGTTTGGACCTTGAATAAGAGATTCAAAGAAAGAATCGACCATACCTCTGACCTTGTCTCTATCAAAATTAATGGTTCCACTCTCATGCATAATATTATGTCTACAAACCCGGTGTTTCTACTTGATGCAAGCTTAGAAAAATGATGTGTTCTTGTATCCTTTCTGAAGATAATTAAACCTGGATTGCTCACTAACTATGCATTCATTCTCAAGAAGATGATCAACCAGAACATGTTTCCTTTAGGTGAGATAGAGAAAAAGAGCCTCCTTCCATGCATTATCAAGCCTTTCTTCTAGCCGATCAATATATTTTTTCAGCTCCCCCAAGTCTTGAAATCTGGAAGGATGGTATTTGGACCAAGAGAGAAAATCACCTTTTAGAAATCAATATTTTTTATGAATATCCAACTAGCAACTTCCCGACACTGTCTTGTTCTAGGAATCTTCCACAACCCGATGATAATCTAGATCTGATGTCCAACATTGTGATAAGAAAAACCACTCACTACAAGTTTGGTTGGCAGAAAATTCAACCAATAATGAAGCGTGATTGGAAAGAGCTCTCACCAGGTGGGATAACTTGATGTCTGGGAAAGAAGATATGGTATGTAGGTTGTCCAACATACTATCAAGAAAGCACCAGGTTCTCCCCTACCTTTATAATTATTATACCATGTAAAAAAATTACTTGAATAACCCAAATCTTAGAGACCTTAACTAGACATGAACAAATAAAAATCATGACTATCCTTTCTTGAATAGGAATATCCTCCTTTATTCTTAGAAGGATCCAAGATAACATTGAAGTCACCTCCTAATAAACATGGTGGAACTCCAGGATCAAAGGCCAAGAGATATTACCATAAATAATCTCTAGCTTGGGCTTCAGATTTAGCATAAACAAAGAAAAGGAGAGAGTATGGTTTCTTGTGTTAATTATAGTGGTAATTAACTGATATGAAGCATCCAAAAAATATACCAATATACTTGATTTCTAGAAGATCCAAACGTATTGGTTTTGAGGAGCATCATGCATGCAATGCCTTAACTTCATCCTATAGGCAAAGTACGAAATATTTGAATGATGTTGCTTAGGTTCTAGTTTAGAAAACAAATAAGACTTTCTATTATGAAGCTTTTGAGAAATAAAATCCATTTTATCCCATACTCCTAGGTCGTGATCATTCCATATGATAAATGAAAACATTAATGAAGGGACGAAACATGTTTTTCAAGCTCCATTTGAGACAAAATAGGGGAATAAGATTGAGATGTGAGGCATTTATGTTGGGACCTAGTGAGGACACCACTAGAAGTGGATGAATAGGAGGAGGAAAAATTACCAAGGGATAATGGATCCTTTTATTTCTAAGGAGGGTCAAATAACACAAAAAAATTTAGAGGTAAGGAGTGGTTCGGTTCATAGAGGCCTTGAATAATTTAAAGTATAGGGAGGAGAGAATAATTCAACCTCCTTACATTCCTTGTGAGGGGGTTTTATAAGAGGGGAAGAATAAGTATCTAGGGAGAACACTGGCTGCTTGTATAGCACCAAGTCCATCAAGTGGGTGTAATGGGAGAGGAGGGGGGGGCAGAATGTTAGGAAAGATCAAGGGAGGGAATGAGGACTCTGATGAACGAGGACCCATAATTGAGTTGGGGAGGAAAATGGGGGCTGTGGGGGGCGAGTTAAGGGAATATAACAGACCAAGGAAGATCTAGACACCTTTTGGGGGACGAAGAGGGGAAAATCACAAAGGATTTATCACTGATGAAGAGCTGATATTTCAAGACAAACCTTATACAAGAGGAGATGTAATGGCGATGGATCTTTTATTTTGTGCAATAGTGTGTCGGTGAGGAAGGAATGATCTTCTTCCACCATGAAAATGATTCCCCCACTGAGAGGAAAATGAATTACAAGATAGGAGAAGTGAGGTCAACCTCCACACAAATCCTTTCCACTAAGGTATCAATAAATTGGTAGGTTTGATTATCAGCACATAAAAAATCACCCACAATGTATCTGATGGATTGAAGAAAGGAGAGTTTCTATAATGGCAATGATAGAAATGGGAGATCGAGCTATAAGACTGAATGGGGGGAGTCACTTCCTGAATGAAAGCCGACCGAACACCTAAAAATATTAAAACTCCATTTTACACAATATCTAAAGCGGTGAGACCAGGAATTTATGAATTCCACTTTGAAAGAAAGAACCACACAAAAGGATCTACGATTCAGGATCAAAATCCACGCTGAAAAGTCCAGATCCCATGATTTAACACAGTTCATAAAAAAGGGGGTGGAGAATGATCCAGGATGAAATGTACAACTGACGTCCACCAATAAAATAGTGACTCTACCTTAAAAGCTTATGCTAGAAACTCAATCACTATAGATCCATACCTCAAGCCCTAATTAACTCCTTACAGAGGAACCTCCTAGAAGGGAGAAACACCTTCAAAAGAAGAACGAACCAGACTCGAGAGAATTTATTTTATTATTAGATCATAAAATGAGAGCTCTGGAGATTTTTAAGGACACATTCCATCATAGGAGGATAGACTAGGATCCTACGGTCTTCCCCGAGAAGACGAAGGGCATGAGGGCTAGCCCATTACTTTGTTTTAGAGGAAGGTTACTCTAAAATGAAGAATGAATCAAATCTAACCCATTTACATAATTTTCTAATATAAAAAGAATATCCCTTGAATATTAATATTTTTAATATATTAAAATAAATATAAACCATTTATTTGAATTTATTTGAATGATAAAATGTGTAAAAAAACAGTGAATTGCACAACTACAGTGCAACACCAAAATATGGTGTTGCACTTTATCATATAATAATTTTTTCACATAAAATAGTGGTGGGTTAGACCTATTTTTTACTCAAATATTGCATTTTTAACAATTGGTTAGAGATGGTTTGAGGGAAGCACCGTCAACGCCTCCAAATTTGGTGAACTAGCCATAATGGTTGACTTAGTTTGAAAAACCGAAGGTGCGTGACGTGCGTTCTGAGAGCCGAGAACCATCTACTAAATAAGTATAAGGTTTTCAATTATAATTATTTAGTTTCAAAATGAGGATATTTAAACAACCCTAGAACGAGTTATGGTAATTTTTATGAACTGGTATTATTTTATTTTGGTCAATGGACATTTTTTTTATCAAAATTGGACCCTCTTTTTTTATACAATAACTGTGGATCATGTAGATTTAGAGTGGGATGATCGATCAAAAATTTCTTAAGAATTAAGTGATACCACCCTATTTCATATAATTTTTATTTATTATCAATAAGGGGGGAAATGAAAATGAAAGTATTCAAAGATAAAAAAGTGATAGAAGAAAAACATATTTATAAATAATTTTCTCACATTGGTATTGATAAAAAATAAAAATAAAGAGATTATTGATCCCACTTTGTATGTGTTGAATTTATTTTCAATTAATATAGAGTATCAATATGCTTGATGTTAATATGTTGATGAAGAATTTATTAGAAGAGAGGCGGAGAACTAAAGCATGTTGAAAAGTTTAATGATTTATAAGCATTGAAGTTTCCCCAATCATGTTGATAAAATAATGATGTTGTCAAGTGAGGTGTCACTTTATATCAAGTGAATATACCGATGAAGACACTGTAGGTTATGAACATAGTGAAAGCATGGAAGGAATGATGACCAACTTTGATTTTTTCCATATTCAACAAACAATCCAGGATCTATGCAATGATGAATGCCATGATTCACAAAATTGAATCAAAGAAATATGAAAAAGGAATATAAACCCGGAACCAAGAGAGAGGATCAACATATATTGTTTATAATTAATTTAATTAAATAAGAATTACCTCCAAGGTTTATTCTGTCTTTATTGATGTGTCTGACCACAAATCTATAGTAGACCATCATTGCGTTGTAGAGATCAAGTGTAGATCTCCTTTAGCGGCGATCCAAATGTGTTACACGAATCTCCGAACGTCGCCGAAGGAGTCTCCGGGTGCTAGCATGTAAAATCCTTGCACTTGCATCGTCCACCTTCGATATCTTAGAGAACCAATTCCAAATAATTATCATTGATACAATAGAGGATGTTTGATATCATTATTGAGAGAATTATTGTAGAATAAATAACTCTCTAGGATTGAGAGATTTTCTCCAAAATTTCATGCACAACTCAATTGACGTCGCTTGGCTTGCCCTTGGCTAAATGAGAGAATAATATAAACATACATTTATTTCACTAGGGTAATGATAAAATAATTTCCACAAGTGCCTTTAATTATTTTATTAATATTAAAAAAAACCCCATGTCAAATAATAATAGCAATATTATTATTTCCTAACATATTCTTAACTTTCAAGTTATAATTAAATATTATTATTTCTTAATGGACCCTTAAACTTTGTTTTCCAATCCTCCTCAATATTTATCAATTATTCTGCCCACAATATATTCTCTCGAATAACTAGTAATTAAATAAATGTGACCAGACACACATGAATAATAATTAAACCATGACCAAGAATAATATTTATTCAACTTGTTAAATAATAAATTATTTAACTGAGATTCTGGATACATTTAGTGTGTGATCCTCTAGGCCTCTTTCCCAGTGGAATTAGGTGAAGTAGCCTAAATTATAAGGTTAGAATCTAGAAATATGCCAAGGCACCCATAGAGAAAGAATATAATTCCGCAATGACATGTAAACTTATACAAATATTTACCATTTAATATAATCCATTTATCACAATATCAATAATCGAGTAGGTTACATGCCAATGCCATCAACCTATATGCTCGATATCTCTTTCTTTGACTTTATATAAATAGAACTTACCTATAGAGCACCATGGACATGGATTTATTTAGGATATATTATTTCCATCAAATGTCTTGAGATATTAACTTACATTAGTGAACAGAATGGATAAATCCTTTCTCGCATTACTCATTAATGCAATATTACCCGTGACACACCCAACTTATCCTACCTCACTGCAAACATCTGTCTTCACAATTTTCATCACTAAATCAAAGTACACAAATCATAATATCTATTAATAATAATCTTAAATTATAAGGATAAATAAACACATCTGTAGATAGGAACACACAATGATACTTATAAATGTGTATTTCCTACTGTCAGTTCTCGTTCTTATAATATCCTACTGGATATCACCAAGGGTGTACACCATGAGAAGGTGCCTCAAATTCCTACGATTCTCCACCCTTGATATCCTGTATCATTTTTGTTCTTAAAATTATATCATCTGATCATAGAACATATATCTAAGAATAGTATCATAACACTTCTGGGTTCTCATCATAACGGGTAACTGCTATGACCTTTAGTGTGATAACTACTCTTGGGACATTATCACATACAATGTCATGTATAAGAATAATCATGATGTGATAAGGAAATTATTTATATTAAAAAACATGAATATATGTTATCATAAAGTAAAAAAGAAGTTGGTTCTAGGGCACCAACTCCAACAGACTCCCACTTGCACTAGAGCCAACTAGTAACAACCTTCAGTCTGCTAGATCTCACAAGATACTCATTATTCTGCTGAGATAGAACTTTAGTCAATGGGGCCTCCATATTCTCTTTCATGGATACTCTTATCATTGCAACTTCACCCCTATGATGAAAATCCCTCAAGTGGTGATAGTCCCGGAGTATGTGCTTTGTTCGTTGATGCGACCTTGGCTCTTTTTCAAGATCGACCACTATAGTATTATCACAATACAATGTGATAGAGATTTACTGCTAGGAACCACATCAAGATTCTAGAAAATGTTCTAAATCCAAATAGTTTCCTTAGCTGCATCAGAAGCTGCTATATAATCAGACTCCACTGTAGAATTAATGACAACTGGCTTCTTTGAACTCTTCAAGCTCACAAATCCTCTATTGAGACAAAAAACATATCCTGATTGCCACTTCAGATCATTATGATCTGTCTGAAAACTATCATCAGCATACCCTCTAATGACAAGCTCCTCGTCTCCTCCATACACCATGAACATATCCTTAGTTATTCTCAGATACTTAAGGATAGCCTTAACAACAGTCCAATACTGTTCTCCTGGATCTTCTTGATATTTTCCTACCATGCTCAGTGCATAGAAAACATCAAGTCTATTACATAACATGACATACATGATTGATCCTATTGCCGAATATTAAGGGATATTACTCATTATCTCTTTATCTTGTTGTGTTTGGGGAAACATTTTCTTAGAAAGATGTCAGCCATGTAACACTAGAACCAATAACCTCTTGGATTGTTCCATACTAAATATCTTTAGTATCTGGTCAATATATATACTTTGACTTAGTCCAAGAAGCCTCTTGGATCTATCACGAATGATCTTTATCTATAGAATATAGGCTGATTTGCCTAAGTATTTCATGGAGAAGTACTTGTTCAACCAGTCCTTAAATGACTATAAGACTAGTATGTCATTTCCGATAAGTAATATGTCATAAAAATATAATAATAGGATAATAATCGCATTCCCACTAAAAATTTTGTAAATACATGACTCACATTAATTTTTAATAAAAACAAATTCTCTTATGAGTTCACATAATTGAATGTTACATGACCTGGGTGCTTTCTTCAATCCATAAATGGATATCTAAAACTCTCAAACCCTTTTGGAATCACATGTTGTCAAAAAACCTTCTAGTTGTGTCATATAGACATCTTCCAAAAGATTCCCATTAAGAAATGCAGTTTTGACATCCATATTCCAAATCTCATAGTCATGGTAAGATGATATGGAAAGTATGATTCTAATGGATTTAAATATACCAAATGGAGAAAAGATTTCATTATAGTCAATTCCTTAATGCTGTTTGAATCGTTTAGCCACTATCCTTTCTTTATAGGTACTGAATTTACCTTCTATGTCCAGTTTCCTCTTGAATACCCATTTACATCCAACAAGCTTTACATCAACTGGATCATCAAAAAGAACCCAAACTTGGTTTTGATACATGGAATACATCTCATAATTCATAAATTCTAACCATCTTGTAGCTTTTGATATTTCTACTGCCTCCTTGTAGGAGAGAGGTTCATCATTTTCCAATAATAATGAGTCACCATCATCGATTACTAGAAAACTATATCTCTCTGGTTCCCTTAAGTCTATTACAATCCTATATAGTACTTGTGTTTCATAAACTACTTCTTCCACAGGGACCTATGGAACTTGTTCCTATACCAACTCCTATATATCTTGAGCATAAAATTCATAAAATTTAATCTTGATCCCACTACCCTTTTTGAGGATGTTCTCTCTATTAAGAAATATAAATTTTCTGGTGACTGTCACTTTCTTGTCTGAGGGGTTGTATAGGTAGTATCCCTTTGTTTCCTTGGGATACCCTATAAAGATACACTTCCTACCCCGAGGTGTTAGTTTGTTTTCAGAGAAATCCTTAACAAACTCCTCGCACCCCCATACACGTATATGTGATAAAATGGGTTTCTTTCCACTTCATAGATCAAAGGGAATTCCATTTTACGCTTTATTTGGTACTTAGTTTAATGTGTATTCCATAGTTTGTAATGCATGTCCCCAAAAGGATAATGGAAGATCTTCATGACTCACCATCTATCTTACCATGTACAACAAGGTACGATCCCTCTTTTAATTAACACCATTCCACTATGGTGTATAATGTGGAGTGAGTTGAGAAAAAATCCCAAACTCCCGTAGAAAGCCGATGAACTATTGGTTAAGATATTATCCAACTCATTCTGATCGAATCTTCTTTATCTTCTTACCAAGTTGATTCTCTGCTTCATACTTGAATTCCTTGAATTTCTCAAAGGACTCGGAATTATACCTCATTAAGTATACATATCCATATCTACTAAAGTCATTAGTAAAAGATATGAAGTAAGAATATCCACCTCTAGAATATACTATAAATGGTCCACATACATCAGCGTGTACCAATCCTGGAAGCTTTGTGGCCCTTTTACCCTATCCACCGAATGGTGGTTTGATTATTTTCCCTTGTAAAAATAATGACATCTATCAAGTGGTTTTATTTTAGAAGATTCTAAATAACCATCTTGATAGATCTTTGTTAGACGCTTCTCATTTACATGGCCAATATGGTGATGCCACAATTGGGTGTTATATGATTTGTGTGAACATGATTCATTATCGATTTTCAACACTTTCTTTTCATAATTTGATACATACATAAAGTTATTTAAATGTACCATACCATTACATATGTTTTTATTATAAAAGAAAAAAATTTTATTTATGAACTTGAAAATAAAGCCATCTGTATCTAAAATTGATACAGAAATTATTTTTTTGGTAATAGTAGGTACATAATAATAATCATGGAAAAACAAAATCAATATCATCAGTAAAGAAAGGTGGTACTCATAAATGGTAAGAGTATCTTTCCTCACACCACTGGAAGATCGTAGATCCACCTCTCCTCTAGATTTTTTTTGAAATATACTTGGTTTCTACATTTGAATATAGATGTGAGCACCAAAAGCTGTATCTAATATCCAATGTATAGAAATGAAAATATTTCACTCGATAATGAATGTACCTTTGGATTCCCCTTGCCTATGGGCTAGTTCCTCTTCCAGTAGCCTAACTTTCCACATGAAAAACATACTGCCTCTTTTTCCTTTCCCTTCCTTTGAATCTTCTTCTTCTTGGTCATAAAATTCTCGAGGATTTAGACTGTTTATAATTCTTAGGCACCTTTTCCTTTTACTTCCTCTTCTTATTCACCATAAGGACTGTGGGTTTGTTACTCCCCATGTACTTATCCACTTGGAGAATCAAGGTCAGAAGTTATCATAGACTCTTCTCATTATTTCTTATATTATAATTCACAATAAAACTAGAGAAGGCATTGGGAAGTGATGAAAGTATGAGATATGTATGGAAATCATTTGAGAATTTAATCCCTAAGATGTCTAGACACTCAATGTAGCCAATAATATTGACTACATGAGGCTAGATGGTGCAGAATATCCAAGATTAGTTGTGAATAAAGCGTTGGAGATATTATACCTCTCTTATGTCACCTTCTCTTGATATATTTCCCAAAGGTGATACATCATGCTATAAGCATCCATTTCCTCATGTTTCTTCAAGATCTCATTGGAAATGGATGATATCATGAAGAACTAAACATCTATAGCATCATTCAGATGTATCTCATACAAAGAGATCTCTTCATCACTCGCCTCATTTCTAGGTGAAACTAGTAAAGGTTCTTCCAGAATATACTGTTTCCTCTCATGGAGAAGGATGATTCGTAGGCGCCTTTTCCACTCCTGGAAATTAGTGCCGGTGAGAAGGTTTTCCTACTCAAGTATGGATCACAACAATATGTTTGATTTAATTTTTATGCTATTTCTACAAATAATATAAGAAAAATTTTAGTACTTTATCTGATAAAATTTAGACAAATAAATAAATATTATATTTATTAGTCTCCCACTATTTTATAGAAACCCAATATCCCTCACCATTGACTTCATAATATCCTGTTTCTTGGATATTCTAGTAGAAAGGATCCATATTCCATTCTCATTACCCTAAATTTGGATGGTCAAGAAACTAGAATTGTTTTAGGTAGGCATTCCAAATGCCAATTTCATTAACTCATAGTTCCTTGATCCGTTGAGTGGACTCCCCAATCTTAAAAGCATTAATTTAGATTTCCTCAACCTTCGCCTCTCAGTTACACCAAGTCCTACTTTGGCAGTCAACCCTTTATTTAAACTAAGTTAAGTCAATACAAAACCTCAAATTAGATTTTATCGATAATTGAAAGCACCCCAACTTTGGCTGGTCAAGCACTTTTAACTATGGTTCGATTCTAACCAAAGTAATGGAAGGCTACACCGAATTAATATTTTATTGAGGGATTTTATCCTTTATGCATAAATTTCTAATTATTATTTTTTCACATGCTTGTTAATATTAAGTGGGATATGATTAAGTGATTAACTATGTTTTAGATAATATTTATGAATAAGCGAGTTTATTTTAGTTACATCTTGTATTCTTTTTAATTCATTAATTATGTGATTGTGAAAAAAATATGTAATCAATAACTATGAAATTGACAGAAATAAAATAAAGGGTATGATATTGAGCTTGTTCTAATGGTTAGTTTATCTAGCAGTTAATAAACTAATCACTGGACTAGGGGATAAACACCTTGAACCATTTAAGGTTCATGGTTACATCTTTCCACCTATCCACCTTTGTATCTCCTTGGATTGGTTTCTCTTTGACTCCTAACTTAAACCACCTCCACTATCTTGAGAGCTCCATCCATTATATATGATTTTACTCACATGTAGGTGAGGGGTAAAATGGGGTTTATATAAAAGAAACCATGGGCATGCATACCCTACATATTAATGATGAGAGAAGGCACACATACCAACAATTTAATTTAATAATAAATTAAAATGAAACCAATCACATAAAAAAGGTCTGGTCTAGATCATGATCATCCACATGCATGAAATGAATTATGCATTTAATAAAACTATAATTCAATTATTTAATCATTCTTATTTAAGATAAATCACACCCGAATCGATTAATTATTATCTTTAATTAATCAATCATTTTATCTTAATCCTTTTATGAATTTACTTGAGATTATCATCCATTACAATTTTAAAAAAATTAAAATTCATTTAAAATTAACCTTGTACATAAATGTACCTTAGAGGTAACCTAGTGAATAACCATTAAAATCTAATCAATATGTATTATACTTGCATACACTTTATTCTTCGTGAAATATAACATGCACTACTTATCACATACTTTCATGACGTGTACTTCATAAATGATTACACAAATTAAATGAAATTTTGGTAACATGTCATGATTTAATGCACATAGAATAATAAATATAATACAACTTATACATGATATACAGATCTAAAAATTATATAGATATTAAAGTTTTAATTCTCTGTAATTTGGTAAAATTACATGACATGTAGATCTGATCTACACGGTGTGTACTACCTTCACCGACCATCCAAAGTTCACACCTAGGGACTTAGTGTGTTAGGTGTAATTTAGAATTCTTGGAGTACACATCATGTCTAGTGGACCAAATTCCGTGTTGAATCCGCGCTACATAGTCACCAGTTGACTAGGACATGCATGGGATACATGACCTGCCCCTGACCTGAAAGAAACTACACACCATGTCTAGTGGGCCACACAATGTGTAGTCTAGCTGAACATGCACCAATCTATCCTGGTCAACACGCAGTGTAAGAATTAACTACACTATGTGTCTTTAATGCAAACATATTGAGTAATTTCCGAATTAACTCATGGTTCATTAATCACAACTACATAGTGTGTAACTCTAGTTACATGGCGTGTACTGCTGTGTTATCCGAGAAGAATCCTTAGAATCTCCGGATGAGTTCCTCAATTTTATTTTAATCATAAAATTTATCATTTCTATTAGATCTATGAGAAACTATGGAGGAAGAAACAGTTCTCATAATTCAGATTAAAAGAATGATTTAACTTGAATTAAAAAACTAAATTATAAATGCGTAAATCACCAATGAATTTAAATAATTATAAACAATAATATGCCCACTCTGATACCACTTTTAGGTTTCGGGCACATCGGAAGCATGGAAGGGACGATTCCCAAATTTGATTTTTTCCACATTCAATGAATAATCCAGGATCTATGTGATGATGAATGCCATGATCCATAGAATTGAATCAATGAAATAAGACAAAGGAATATAAAATCATAACCAAGAGAGAGGATCAACATATACTGTTTATAATTAATTAAATTAAATAAGAATTACCTCCAAGGTTTATTCTTTATTTGTTGATGTGTCTGTCAATAGATCTAAAGTGCACCATCGTTGCGTTGTAGAGATCAAGGATATATCTCCTCTAGTAGTGATCCACACATGTTACACGAATCTCCAGACATTACCAAAGGAGTCTCTGGGTGCTAGCATAAAAATTTACCAAATTTTGTGTACAACTCAATTGGCTTCACTTGGCTTGCTCTTGGCTAAATGAGAGAATAATATAACCAAACATTTATTTCACTAAGGTAATAATCAAATAATTTTCATAAGTGCCTTTAATTATTTCATTAATCCTAGTGAAACCCCCATTTCAAATAATAAAAACAATATTATTATTTCCTTACATTCACTTAACTTGTGAGTTATTATTAAATATTATTTAATCAAATAATATTAAATATTATTTAATAAAATAATATTCAATATTATTATTTCTAACTGGAACGTTAAACTTGGTCCACCAATACTCCTCAATATTTATTAATTATTCTGCCCACAATATATTCTCTCGAATAAATACTGATGGAATAAATGCGATCATGCATACATGAATAATTATTAAACCACACCTAGGAATAATATTTATTCAAATTGTTAAATAATAAATTATTTAATTGAGATTCTAGATACAATTAGCATGTGACCCTCTAGGCCTCTTTCTCAGTGGCATTAGGCGGAGCAACCTAAAGTACAAGGTTATAATCTATCAATACGCTAAGACACTCATAGAGAAAAAAGTTAATGCCACAATGGTATGTCAACTTATACGAATGTTTACCATGTAATATAATCCCTTTATCATGATATCTCTAATTGATCAGGTTGAATGCCAGTTCCATCAACCTATATACTCGATATCACTTTCTTTGACTTTATGGAAATAGAACTTGCCTATAGAACACTATGGTCATGGATTTATTTAGGCTATATAATTTCCATAAAAGGACCTGACATATTAACTTCCATTAGAGAAAAGAAGTGATAAATCCTTTCTCACATTATTCATTAATTAAATATTACTCATGACACACCCAACGTATCCTACCTTACCATGAACATTTGTCATCACAATTTTCATAAATACATCAAAGTACGTGACTCATAATACCCATTAATAATAATCTTAAATTCCAAGGACCAATACACACGTCCGCATAGAGGAACATCCAATGAAACTTATAAATGTGGATTTACTACTACTGAGTCTCATTATCATAATATCCTACTGGATATAACTAAGGACATACTCTATGAGAAAGTGCCTCAAAGTCCTATTTGTATCCACCCCTGATAGCCTATATCATTTGTGTCCCTTAAATGATATCATCTAGACATAGAACATATATATAAGAATAGTGTCCTAGCACTTCTGGGTTCTCATAATAGTGGAGAACTTCTAGGACCTTTTTAGTGAAATAGCTACTCTTGGGACATTATCACATACAATGTCATGTAGAATAACAATCATGATGGGATAAGGAATTTATTTATATTCAAAAACCACAAATATAAGTTATCATAAAGTAAAAAATAAGTTGGTTCTAGGGAACCAAATCTAACAGACACATCTTGGAAGTTGGTTTATATGATAAAGTCATACCTTTCCATTGGATTTATAAGGAACCATTCACATTGAAGTAAAATAACGTTTTAAGTATTTGAGGTATCCATAAAGTTCCATCCTTGTGTTTTTTATGAGAAGTATCAAATAGTCTCAGATGATGTTGAGGACATTTAAAAAGAGAAATTGGGAAGGTTTTAAGTTGATTATTAAGGAAAAATTATATATTTAGTTGTTGAAAAAGGAATTTATAAGGCGGTGAAGCAAAAAAATTGGACAAATATTAGCTAACTCAACCAACCAAGTAGTCTGATCATCATGAAGATAGCTAAATAAGATCTAAGATAGGAGTCAACCATAAGCAGCATGGAGGATATATAACTAGTGTGAGTCGACATTGATAGGAGATTCATAGGAATTACTGAATATATGGGATTTATCAACACTATAAATATCCATAATTAGTGATTAAAATGTGCTGATGTTGTAATCACCTTTAAAAGACAATGAATTTTATCAACACTAAAAATTTCATTGATGAAATCTCCCTTTACCAGTGTTCAAAAATTATTGATAAATTTACCCTTCATTAGCGATAAAAAAATAACTAAAAAGGCGGTCCTTTATTGGTTCTATTTTAGAACTAATAAAGGGGGACTTTACAAAAAAATCTTAGTGATAATAAAGGGAAATTTTATCTGTGCTATTTTTAGTACTGATAAAACCCAAGCTGCAACAATGTGCTTTTGAAATTATAGCACACTGGAGAAATAAATATAGAATTTAATTTCATTTAAATTTACTAAAAAATATAATAAAAAAACAATATAAAATGATTAAAGTACTTTTAAATATTGTTATGTACAATTATATTTGTAAATAATTTTTTTTCAAAAATATCGAAAAATTAAAAAACATTAATGTTCCATTGTCTTTGGATCCTGACCCACTCTCAAAAGATCCCAATCATGCTACTAGTTGCTGAAAAAACCACCCTAGATTGAAAAAGGAGTGTTAATGTATAAAAAAACAATTATTATATAAGTAATACTATAAATAAATATATTAAACATAAATATGTTATAATACATTAATAAAATGTCACTTTTAAATTTAAAACATACAATTTGAGTCATACTGGGCACACCATATGCCGCATTGTTGATACCTACACATCACAAATGATTTATGGATAATTTGCCTAAAATATAAAGACAATCAGATCACATTTTATTGGTTTTGAGTATGTGTCATGTGTTTTGAACTAAAATGTCAATTTTAAATAAAAACATGCACTTTGAGTCATACCAACCACACTATATGTGTAACACCCCAAGTTTTTATGAACCTTTTTTTTGAATAAATTAATTTTATTTGATGTATTACATTAAAAACTACACTAATTAAAACTTTCTTTATACGCTATACCAAATTAATCTTTTTCTACATGCAACACTGACTTGGATTGTGTTATACACAACATTGAGTTTCTACGAAATAAAATTTTATTTTTATAATTATTTAAACTGGATAGTTATAAAATAACCATTAAAATTAGTAATATGAATAGTAATAACTAATTTTAAATTATTATTTATAATTATTTTATATAAATAAAACATATTTATAATAAGACATACAATTTATATTAAAGTCTTTATATGTTGGAAAATAATATTTTCTTAAAAGGACTGCTTTTTATGTCCTACTATGAAAAATAATAAAATTAATTTTCAAAACTTTTATAAAAATAATTTTAAAAAATAAACTTAATTTTGGAATTCATAATTTAAAAATTATCTTATCTTAAATTTTTGATATTTTTCTGAAAAAATTCATTTTTGGGTGAATGGTGAAAAATACTGAATTTTAATTCAAAACTGCATTTTTTTCTAATTTATTTATAGTGTTAAAATATATTTTAATGTGGTTTTAAAGTTTAATTAGATAAAATATAAATCAATTTATCCAATTTATGTTATTGGATCCAATTTCACATTGAAACTAAATATAAAAACATCCATAGTTTTTAAACATTTTTTCTTAAAAAACCCACTGTCACAACACGTCTATAGAATTAATTTTATATTAATTTATGCCCCTTATATGATTGGAATTTGGAAAAATGGATTCCATATTTGGAATAATAATAATTTATAATTTCTAATAATTCCAAATTAGGTTTTTACCAAAAATAATAGTGAAAGTGATTAAAATTAATTACAACGATTAAGAGAAAAATTATCTTAATAAAGGACTAAACCTTATACTTAAGGCAAACAATGACCTATAAAATTGTAAAACATCCACTGTATGTTCGTATTTATACCCTTTACTCCATTTTATCTGATTTTTAACATTATTGGGTTCATTTTTCATAGAAAAAACGTGGGTGGAATTCCCTTTTCAAAAATTTATAAGAATGCCACTCCTCCTCCACTATAAAAAGGAACTTGCTCCTACCACTTATTCACACATCTCAAGCCCTTTTTCTTGGAAAAAATCTATCTAAATATCCTCCAAAAATTCCTAAATTCATCATATAATCCTCCCTTTGGTAATAAATCCATCCAAACAATCCCTTTGGTGCAAACCAAAAGGAGTTACACAAAGAAGAGATAACATACTTCCTCAAGCTCTTTTGTTTTATTTTCATTCTAAACCCCCTAAAATATTATTATTACATGATTATATAATAACCTAAGTATAATAAATATAATTATATATTTTTATTCTATGGTTTATACCTACAATTACACACACTTCCATCTAATGGGCAATGAACTTACCATTATCGTGTACGATGAACTATCACCTCACGTAACAATATTGTCCATTTTTTCCTTTAAACACTTATCATGGTTGGAAATTATGATGGAAAATATATTTTTATATGATATATATTATATTTAGGATTTATTTATTCTTTTTTAATTATTATATAACTCATAACTTAATGATTTTTATTTTTTTGGAAATATGATAATTTTGTTTGGGGAAGTGTGGACTACCGCCTCCTCAAAGCGATGTGATTCGTTCACACTCTACATGGAATGTATTAAGGATGGGTTCATTAAACATATATGATATATATTAAATAATAATTCTACTATAATTAGTATATATATATATATAATTTACTTTATTTCTTTCAATACGATAATAAAATGGAAACAACATCCATGCGTACGCATGACCTACTGTCTCCAAGAACAATGTATTTCATTTTCTAGTTCTATATTTAAGTTATTATTATAAATACATATATAATTAATATAAATTATATTTAAATCATGGTTTATGTTATGTAAATAATGATATAAGTATGAGGACAAAAATATAACAAATTAAGACACATGTGAAAAACAAAGTAGATATTACTCGAAATGTAACCTTAACATAGAAGTGTTAATAAGAGAGTAATATAAAGACATATATGGTATTAAATATAATAATATTGTTCTATGGTAGACGTATAATAAACTTATATTTATTATACATGAGGTTTTAATGAGTACGATGTGATTCAAGACATAAGGTAAGAAGATTTCTAGTCTCACTTTTATTTCTCTGAGATTTATACCTTATTCACCACTCATTTCTTTTTTTGTGGTTTATATAATACCCATGAATATATTATATTATTATTATAATTAAATTTGTGGGTATTCACATATCCATTTTATGATCACTCTTTCATGGGGTTTATGTTTCAAAATTTACCAAATCGGTAAAGTTGTTTTGTCTCAATTTACCTTCTTTAAGACACATGCCATGAATTTCAAAAACCATGTTTTCAAAAATGTTTTCAAAAATATTTTTAAATATTATATTTTAAGATAATTTTAAAGGGAAAAATGATTTTAAAATTTTTATGGTTTTCAAGTTTCCTTTATATTTTTTCAAATATATTTTCAAAGAAAAAGGTTTTCAAAAATGTTTTATGTTTTAAAAACCATTTTTCAAAGAATAAAGGATATTTTCCTCAAGATTTTTTTAAAAAGATATTACCAAATTATTTTCCATCTAAGATAACATCCATTGGCGTTACTCATTACTTTATGGGGAAATTATTCAAAGGTTCAATTCATATTCTTTCTTTGAATGGTTTATTTTTTGATGGAATGATTTTTATGAAACCCATTTCTCTTTTCACAGGTTATATGCTTATGAAACCAACTTATTTTCATGGGTTATGCTTTGATGAAATGACTATGAAACCTATATTTTTCTATAGGTTAGAATATTATTACAAGTTTATGACACCCATTTCATTTCATGGGTTATGATATGATTGTTTATGATTTTGTGGAACATGTATGTAGGATTCCAGTATAAGATGGTTGGGACCTATATGTTCCTTAAATGAATTGGGAAAATATTTATATATCATGAGATAATGATGGGATTAAAGTCTAAGGGATTTATCCACTATGGAATATGGTGAAACTTGGTCCACTATGGGAATATGGGAAAACCCAATCCACTATGGGATGATGGGGAAACCCAACCCCTTATAAGAAAACGACTGTGACTGGGGATAATGGTGTGTCAAGCCTAGTAGGTTTAGTCCCCATGAAGTTCCCTATTAAGTTTTGGCAATATGACTTGACTTATAGAGAATGTTAGTACATGTTTATGCGTCTGCCACAATTCAATGCCTTATTCCTATGTTATTTTTTATGTCTTATGATCTCAATTCCCTTATGATACATGTATTATGAACTACCAATATTTATCACATGATTTATGTTTATGATCTTTGATATTTAGGGTATGGTCTTCTAATGTCATGATCATATTCTCATACCCTTATGATCATGTTTATGCTTACATATCTCCCTTATTTACCCTTACTGAGCATCTGATCTCACCCCTTTTTATGTTTCCATTCCCTAGGTTATGAAGATATGTATTATGTATGATGTGCCTAAGAAGGGTTATATTCATGAAGAACCTAGTGGGAGATAATGTAGATCACTTTTGTACCAGTGTTTATGTTTCCATGTTTCCAAAGACACTAGACTAATACAGTCTTTGGGCATCTGTTTGTGTAATCTATTAATTATTCTACAAAAATGATGTAATGTTAAGGTATGAAAATGGAGGGTTTCTATAGTTGGTATCATAGAAAATTTTAGTTAACCTTTTAAAACTAGGATGCGAAAACCTTAGTGGGAACCCTAAGTACATGTCTATGGATAAGTTTAAGGATAAGGAAAATTATAGAAAAATGTATTGGAATTTAGGTAAAGGATAGAGTGAGTGTTTTCCAAGAAATAAATCTTCGTATGGATACTAAAAGTGGATGTGGATCTGGCAGAAATGTACATAGGGTTAACAACCTAAAAAACACCACATTGAGCTAGACTCGACCGAGAACTAGTGCATGATAATGAGCCTTGCTGCACACCTAATTTAACAATCCTAGGGGATATTCTTTAGGAATTCACAAACTCTTCATGAACCATAATGAAGGGTATAAATATGAGTTGGCTATGAATAAACTAGGATAAACCTAAGGTGTCATAGATTAAATAATGTGTCATAATTTAGAAATCCTATATGCGGGTTTTTAGGATTATGTCGTTCTTAACTATGAAAATTGTTTCTTACTATATGATTTTTGATTTTAGTCAATGGATAGAACCCGAAGGAACAAAATTAATGGCAATTTCAATGAAAAATTCAACAATTTTACTTATAATAATCTGAATCCTATGGTAATTGGAATGAAAAATCTCATTACTATATTCACCCAACTTTCTCAAGATATGAATCACGATGAGATTATAAATGAGAAAAGGAGGGAATAATGTTCTATTGAGTCCTTCATGTGGAAATGTCCACTTTCTTTCAGTAGGTTTTCTAATCCACTTGTGGATGAATATTGGATCGGTACCAATGGAAATATCTTCTCTGTTCTTTAGTGTTTAGAACATGAGAAATTTATTCTGGATATTTACTATTTAGAAGGTGAAGCCAACTAGTGGTGGGCTCTAATCAAGAATATGAGGAAGAAATATGAAATTGAATCCATGGACTGAGATGATTTCAAGAACTTATTCTTCAATAATTACTTTCCTTGTGTTATTCATACGAAGATTTAAAAGGAGTTCATTGAGTTAAAGCTAAATGATAATGAATTCGTCGGTACCTATGGGGATAATTTCACAAGACTTGTAATGAACTCTTTTAGAATTATCATCCAACCCAAAATTAAAGTTTATAGGTTCTTTAGTGGCTTAAATCCACATCTTGGAAGGGTGTTGTCCATAAGATACATTAATAGCTGTGAAGATATTGTGCACTATGCAATCAAATTTGAAATGGAGGTTGGATTTACATATCAATCTCATGGTTTTAATAAGAAAAGGAAGATGGAGTTCAAATTAAAATCTAAAAACCATGAAGAGAAGAAGAATAACCTTTCTTTATGCTCCAAGTGTAGAAAGAAGTAGGGAGGAAATTGTTTTATGGGGATTAATAAATGTTTTAAGTGCATAAGTGAAGGACATTAGGAAATTAATTGGCAAAATGATGGTAAGAATTTTTCCAATGATGCAAATAGAGGGAAAGTTGTGAAAAATGAACCTCCCACGCTTCAATTCTTCAAATGTAAGAAGGATGAGCATTATGATAACCAGTGATCAAACCCAAGGGTTGGTGATAATTATTGGTGTCAAAAACCTCTTAAAGAGAGGGATAATGGAAAATATCATGCGATCATAATTTCTAAAGAGGGGTACAATAACGACATGGTGAAAAGTACACTTACCATCAAATCTAGAACTTCTAATGTCTTATTTAATTTTGGATCTAACCACTCTTTCATATCTATAGAATTTTCTAAGGGTATTAAGATTCCAAAAAAAAGGATTAGATGTGGAATTAGCAGTGTAAACCCCTAATGGTATGATGATTTCATCTCAAGTATATGATTCCTCTCCAGTTAATGTTTGTGGGAATGCGCTTTCTGTAATTCTTGTCATTCTTCCTTTGGTTAAATTTGATGTCATCTTAGGCATGAATTAGATTTACATATATAAACCCCGCATAAATTTTCGAATAAATAAAGTTACATTTGATATTTAAAACCAATATATAATTTTATATAAATGTTATGATATGTATGAAATTCTTATAGAGATTAAATCTACTGTATGGGTCTTAATTTCCATTCAGAAGGCATGTTTGTCTCAAATGGTTTAGGAGGAAATCAGCATTGATGATATTACTATTATTTAGAAATTTTTGGATGTGTTCCCAAAATATTTTACTAGTATTCCACCAAAACATAAAGTTGAGTTCTCTATAGAAATCATACCCGGTTCCACAAAAATTTTAAAGACTCCCTATAGAATTCCCCAATTGAGTTGCAAGAATTAAAAGAGAAACTCTAAGAAAACCTTGATAAGGGATTAATTCGGAAAACTGTTTCACCTTAGGGTGTACCTGTTCTTTTTTTGAAAAATAAATATGGATCAATGTGACTCTGCATTGATTATCTGGAGTTGAACAAGATCATAATCAAGAATAAGTATCCTATTCCCTGTATTGATGAATTTTTTGATCAACTACATGGAGCTCAATACTTTTCAAGATTGACCATCATTCTGGATATCATCAATTGAGGGTCAAAAAATATAATATAACTAAGATGGAATTCCATACAATGTATGAAAACTATGAATATATAGTGATGCCTTTGGTCTTTCTAATTCCCCTTCTATCTTCATGGATTTGATGAACACAATTTTAGATATTACCTCGATCAATTTGTTGTAGTATTTCTAGATGATATTATTGTCTATTCAAAGAGAAAGGAAGAGCATGAATACCACTTAATAATTGTACTAAAGACCCTAACGAAGGATAAAATGTATTAAAAATTTACAAAGTGTGAATTTTGGTTGAAAAAGGTTTCATTTTGGGTCACATGATCTCAAGAGATGGTATAACAGTAGATCCATCAAAGGAGAAGGATATTTAATGTTGGACTAGACTAACCAAGGTGAATAAGATCCATATTCTTATTAGATTAACCAGATATTATCAAAGGTTTGTGGATAATTTCTCATGACTATCGAATCCACTTACCAAGTTAACTTGAAAGGGTGCCATGTTCCTATGGATAAATGAATGTGAGGAAAATTTCAAGGAACTAAAGAGAAGGTTGGATAACAAACCTATTCTTACATTACCATGTAATAGAGAAGAGTTTTTAATCTATAGTGATATATATAAGAAGGTATTTTTACGTGTTATTATAAATAATAACATGGTTATCGTTTATGCCTCGTGATAGTTGAATACCCACTAGTAAAATTACCCAACTCATGATTTGGAGTTAGCGACAATATTTTTTTTCATTAAATATATGGAGGAATTATCTTTATGGAAAAATGTTTGATATATATACTAATCATAAAATTATAAAATATATATTCACACAGAAGGAGTTGAATATGAACTAGATAAGATAGTCAGAGCTGATAAAATATTATGACTTCTCAATTCATTACTACCCTAGGAAAGCGAATAAGGTGGATGATGCTTTGAGTCGAAAGGATCATGCTGTCTTATCCATGATGAGGATCATAAAATATCCAATATTTATGGATTTACAAACGATGAATCTATAAATCCAAAAGGAAGGAGAGAAATATTATCTTTCTCAATTTAATGTTCAACCATCCATCCAAGTGATGATTAAAGAGGCGCAGAAGGAAGATATAGAGATTCAAATAAAGGTTAGAAATGTTCCTTAGTTTAACCTTGATCAAGATGAAATGATAAGGTTCAAGAATCATATATGTGTTTCTTCCATACTAGATTTGAAAAAGGATCTGTTAGAGGAATCTCATAGTTCTTCATTCTCTAGTAATCTTGGAAGTATGAAGATGTATAGATTTTTGAATGAATACTTCTAGTGGGATGGAATGAAGATAGATATCATAGAGTTTGTATATCGATTCTTGGTATGCTAACAAGTTAAGGAAAAAAGACAGAAGTATAAGGGGATGTTGCATCCATTACCCATACCAAAATGGAAATGGGATAACATAACTATAGATTTTATTGTTGGACTCCCCAAAACCTCTAAAGGGTTTAATTCTATATGGGTAGTATTTTATCACCTTAGTAAATAAACACACTTCATTTCTATCAGATAAGAATTCTCTCTGGATTATCTTTCTAGGATATACATTAAGGAAGTTGTAAGGTTTCATGGAGTATCACACTCTATTTTATCTGATCAGAATATGAGGTTTACCACAAAGTTTTGGTGAATTATTTAGTAAGAACTTGATATAGAATTAAGTTTCATCACTACTTATCATCCTCATATGGATGGTCAGTCTGAAAGAACAATTCAAATCCTAGAGGATATATTGGGATCTTGTTCATTGGATTTCAAAGGTGGTTGGGATCAAAAACTTACTCTAGTTAAGTTTTCTTACAAAAATATATTTCACTCAATAATTTATATAGATTGATATTAATCCCCATATGGGAAGAAATTTAGAGATCTAACTTTCTAGGATGAAGTTGGATAAAGAAATCTATTTTTGACCTATGATAGTTGAATAAATGGCAGAGATGGTTGAAACCATTCAGTAGCATATCAAGGCATCTCAAAGTTGGTAAAAAATTTATTCTGATAACCATTGGTGTGACCTAGAATTTTAATTTTGTGAGAAGGTGTTTCTATGAATTTATCCATGGAAGAAGGTTATGAGGCTTGGGAATAAAGGGAAACTAAGCCCTATGTATATCAGTCCCTTTGAGATTCTTGATCGCATCAGAATGGTAGCCTATCGCTCAAATATTCCTCCAAACATCTCTCAAGTATATGATGTGTTACATGTATATATCCTAAGGAATTACATACCAGAACCTTCACATGTACTAAAATTATAGTTCCTACCACTAGATCGAAATATTTATTATGAGGAACAACCGATTGAAATTATGGATCATATAGAGAATTTTCTATGAAACATGATGACTCACCTGGTCAAAGTTTTGGGGAGAAACCACCAATAATATGTAGCTACATGGTAACTTGAGGATATTATGAGGCATAAGTATCCTCATTTTTTTGTATCATAATGACTAATTTTGAGGGAGAAATTCATTTTAGGAGGGGGGGGGGGGGTAAAATGTAACACCCCAAGTTTTTATGAACCTTTTTTTCAAATAAATTAATTTTATTTGATGTATTTAATTACACACTACACTAATTAAGACTTTATTTATACGCTATACCAAGTTAATCTTGTGATACACACAACAACAACTTATCTTGTGTTATATGAAACACTAAGTCTCTACGAAACAACATTTTAATATTATAATTATTTAAACGGGATAGTTATAACATATAAATTAAACTTAGTTATATGAATAGTTATAACTAATTTTTAAATATTATTTATAATGGTTTTATATAAATAAAACATATTGATAATAATATATACAATTTTTTGTAAAATCTTTATATGTTTGAAAATACTATTTTCTTAAAGAATTGCCTTTTATGTCCTTCTATGAATAATAATAAAATTAATTTTATAAAATTTTAGAAATTGAATTTGATAAAATAAACTTCATTTTTGAATTAATAATTTCAAAATTATCTTAGGGTTAATTATTGATATTTTTATAAAAAACTTCATTTTTGTATGAATAGTGAAAAATACTTAATTTTAATTCAAAAATGTTTTTTTCTAATTTATTTATATTATTAAATTATTTTTTTGGTTTTAAAGATTAATTATATAAAATATAAATCAATTGATCCAATTTAGTTCATTGGGACTAATTTCACCTTGAAATTGGATATAAAAACGTCCCTATCTTTTAAGCATTTTTTGCTTAAAAAGCCCGTTGCCGTGACATGTATGCGAGATTAATTTAAAATTAATTTATGAAAATTATGTGATTATCATTTAGAAAAATGGATTACATATTTGGAATTATAATAATTTATAATTTATAATATTTTCAACTTAGTTTTTTACCAAAAATATTAGTGAAAGTGATTAAAATTAATTCCATCGATTAAAAGAAAAATTAGCTTAATAAAGGAATAAACCATATACTTAAGGCCCAAAATGACCTATAAAATTATATAAAACATATTTTATATTAAAATTTATACTATATACTCTCTTTTATCATATTGGAAACATTATTGGGGCCACTTTTCATAGGAAAAATGTGGGTGGAATTCCCTTTTCAAAACTTTACAAGAATGCCACTCCTCCTCCACTAAAAAAAGGCACTCACCCCTTACACTTATTCACACCTCTCAATCCATTTTTATAAGAAAAAATAAACCTAAATATCCTCCCAAAATCCATACCTTCATTCTATAAGCATATCTTTAGGAATAAATCCATCCAAGGAATCCCTTTAGTGAAAACCAAAAGGAGTTACCCAAAGAAGAGGTACATCCTTCCTTGAGCTCTTTTGTTTTATTTTCATTATCCACCACTAAAATATTATTATTAAATGATTATATATTAATATAAGTATTATAAATATATTTATATGTTTTTATTCTAAGTGTTTGATCTACACTTTCACACACTTCCATCTAATGGTTAATGAGCTTACCATTCTTGTGTACGAAGAACGATCGCGTTGCGAAACGATGTTGTTCGTTATTCATTTACTGCCTATCATGGTTGTGAATTATGATTAAAAAAATATTTTTATATTATATATATGATATTTATGATTTATTTATGATTCTTTAATTATTATATAACACATACCTTCATTCTTTCCATTTTTTGTAAATATGATAATTTCATTTGGGGAAGTGTGGACTACCGACTCCTCAAAACGATGTGATTCATTCACACTCTACATGGAATATATTAAGGATGATTTAAGTAAATTTATATGATATATGTGAAATAATAATTATACCATAATTATATATATATATGTCATTTAATTTTTTTCTTTCAATACGATAAGAAAATAGAAACAATATTTCGATGTACGTACGACCCACTATCACCATGAACGATGTATTTCATTTTCTACTTATATATTTCATATATTATTATAAATACTTATATAATGAATATAAATTATATTTATATCATTATTTATGTTCTAGGAATGATTATATAAGTATGAGTAGAAAAAATACAACAAATTAAGACACATACGAAAAACAAAGCCGATATTACCAGAAACATAACCTTAACATAGAAGTGTTAATAATTGAGTAATATAAATCCATATATGGTATTAAATATAATAATATGGACATGTGTTAGATTAATTATAAAATTATATTTATTATACATGAGGTTTTAATGATTATGATGAGAGTCAAGACATAAGGTAAGAGGATTTATAGTCTCACTTTTATTTCTGTGATCTTTATACCATATTCACCACTAATTTTTTTTATGTGGTGTATATATTGACCATGAATATATTATATGAATATTATTCTTAAATTTATGGTTATTCACATATCCATTTTATTATCACTCTTTAATGGGGTTTATGTTTCAAAATTTACCAAATTGGTAAAGTAGTTTTGTCTCAATTGCCTTCATTGACACACATGTTAGGAATTTAAAAAACCATGTTTCCAAATATGTTTTCAAAAAAAAATTTCAATTATTTTTTTCAAAAAGTTTTTTAAATATGGTATTTTAAGATCATTTTCAGGAAAAAAGTATTTTAAAAATGTTTTATGTTTTCCAAGCTTCCTTTATAAGTTTCAAAGCTATTTTTAAAGAAAAAGGTTTTTGAAAATGTTTTATGTTTTAAAAAGTTTTTTTCAAAGAAGAAAGGATATTTTACTCAAGAAATATTTTTAAAAGATATTCCCAAATTATTTTCCATCTAAGATAACATCCCTTTTTTTACTTATACCTTTATGGGGAAATAATCCAAAGGTTCCATTCATATTCTTTCTCTGAATGGTTTATGTTTTGATGACATGATTTTTATAAAACCCATTTATCTTTTGATGAGTTATATGATTATGAATCCCACTTATTTTCACGGGTTATGCTTTGATGAAATGATTATTAAAACTATATTTTTCTATAGGTTAATATATAATTACATGTTTATAACACCAATTTCATTTCATTTATTATGATATGATAGTTTCTGATTTTGTGGCACATGTATGTATGATTTCATTATGATATGGGTGGGACCAATATCTCTCTTAAATGCATTGGGTAAAAATTTATATCTCATGAGATAATAATGGTATTCAAGTTGAATGGCTTGATCCACTATGGAATACGGGGAAACTCAATCCACTATGAGAAGATTGGGAAACCTGATCCACTATGGGAAGATGGGGAAACCCAATCCCTAATAAGGAAAGGACTGTGACTGGGGATGGTGGTGTGTCCGAACCAGTAGGTGTAGTCCCCATGAAGTGACCTGTTATGTTTTGGAAATCTCATTGACTTATAGGGAATGGAATTACATGTTTATGTGTCTGCCACAATTTAATGTCTTATTCTTATTCTATGATTTCACATCTTATGGTATTGATTCCCTTATGATTCATGTTTATGAACTTTGATATGAAGGGTATGATCTTATAATGTCATGATCACATTATCATACCATTATTATCATTTTTATGCTCACATATATCCCTTGTTTACCCTTACTAATCATCTGAGCTCACCCATTTTTATGTTTTTATTCCCCAGGTTATGAAGATATGTATTATGTATGATGTGTCTAAGAAGGGCGCTAGTCATGAAGAACCCAGTGGGAGATAATTTAGATCACTTATGTACCAGGGTTTATGTTTCAAAATTTCCAATGGCACTAGACTAATATGGTCTTTGGGCATCTGTTTGTGTAATGTATTAAGTATTCCATAAAAATGATGTAATGTTAATGTATGAAAAGTGAGGGTATCTATAGTGTTTAAGATTGATGTATAACTAATTCCTACTCATAAAAAATAATTTATGGACAATTTTTATAAAATATCAAGATAACTTGAGTGTGTTCGCTTAGTTTTCAATGAGTGATACATGTTTTTAACTAAAATTACATTTTAAACTAAAAACACACACTTTGAGTCATACTAGTCACATCATGTATTATATTGATATGTGACTTGTTATTACACATAAAAAATGACTTATGGATCATTTTAATAAAGTATTAAGACCATATGAGTTTTTTATTAAACGACACACATTTTTAACTAAAATGTCACTTTTAAACTAAAGACTCACATTTTTAGTCATATAGATCACACTATATATCAAATAAAGATGAGTTTTATTCCTTTACTTAACAAATTAATTATGGATCATTGTCTCAAATTATCAAAAAAATTGTATGTGTTTGATCAGTTTTGAGTATGTTACACTTATTTTGATCTAAAATGTCAATTTTAAATAAAAACACACACATTGAGTCATACCAGTCCCATAGTGTGTCAAATTGATATATGGTTGATTTATACACATAAAAAAATGACTTATGTATCAATTTTCTAAACTATCAAGATAACCCAAGTGCGATTTCTTAGTTTTTAGTGAGTGATAAACATTTTTAACTAAAATGTCATTTTTAAACTGAAAACACGTACTTTGAGTCATACCAGTCACACCTTGTGTCAAATTTATGTATAGATTATTCTTACATATAAAAAATGACTTATGGATCATTTTACCAAAGTATCTAGACGTCATTAGTGCGTTTTCTTGGTTTTTAGTCAGTGAAACATGTTCTTAACTAAAATGTCATTTTAAACTGAAAACATGCACTTTGAGTCATAACAGTCACATCATGTATTACGTTTATGTGAGAATAATTCTTACACATCACACATGACTTATGGATCATTTCCCTAAAGTATTAAGACCATATGAGTGCATTTTACTAGTTTTTAGTGAGTAACACATGTTTTTAACTAAAATGTCACTATTAAACCGAAAACATATATTTCAAGTCATACCAGCCACTCCATGTATTAGATTGAGGTGTAGATAATTCCTACATATCATAAATTATTCATGGATTATTTTACTAAAGTATCAAAATAATATAAATGAGTTTTGTTAGTTTTGATTATGTATCACATCTTTTGAACTAAAACGTCAATTTTAAATAAAAAACACACATTGTGTCATACGAGCCACACCGTGTGTCGGATTGACATGTAGTTAATTCCTACACATAAAAAATGAATTATTTATCATTTTAATAAATTATAAAGACAATATATGAGTGTTTTATTAGTTTTTAGTGAGTTACACATATTTTTATCTAAAATGTCATTTTTCAAATTGGAAACACTCATTTTGAGTCTTACCGATCATGCCGTGTGTTGGATTGATGTGTGACTAATTCTTACACATCATAAATTACTTATGGACAATTTTTCTAAAGTATTTATAAAATATGAGTTTTTTTTTATATTTTCAGTGAGTGATACATGTTCTTAACTAAAATTCCATTTTAAACTAAAATCATACACTTTGAGTCATACCAGTCACACCGTGTATGTGATTGACATGTGATCGATTCCTACATGTCAGAAATAACTTATGGATCATTTTTCTAAATTATCATGACCATAATGTGTGTTTTCTTGTTTTTTAGTGAACAACACATGTTTTTCACTCAAATTTTACTTTTAAACCAAAAACAAAAATTTTGAGTCATACTAGTCCCACCATGTATAGGATTGTGGTGTGGTTGATCCCTACGTATCACAAATGACTTATGGATCATTGTATTAAATCATCAAAAAAATATGAATTAATTTTCACAATTTTGAGTATGTCACACATATTTTGAACTAAAATGTTAATTTTAAATAAAAATGTGCACTTTGAGTCATACCAAATACTCCCTGTGTTATATTTATGTGGGATTTATTCATACATGTCAAAAATAACTTATGGATAATTGTATTAAAGTATCAAGAAAATATGAGTGTGTTTACTTAGTTTTAAGTGAGTGATAAACATTTTTAACTAAAATGTTATTTTTAAATTGAAAACACACACTTTGATTAATATCAGTTGTCCTAAAGTATTAATAAAATTAGAGTGTGTTCTTTCCAGCGAGTGACACACATTATTAATTAAAATTTCATTTTAAATAAAAAACATGCACTTTGAGTCATAATAGTCATGATGAATATTGGATTGATGTGTGACTGAGTCCTACACATCAAAAATGACTTATGGACCACTTTTTGAAATTATTAAGACCATACAAGTGTGTTTTCTTAATTTCTAATGAGTAGCACACATTTTTAACTAAAATTTCAATTTTAAATTGAAAACACACATTTCTAGTCATATTCGTCACACTATGTATCATATTGAGGCTCACCTAATTCCTATATGTCATAAATTACTAATGGATTTTTTCCTAAAATATGAAAAACAATATAATTATGTTTAGTTAGTTTTGAGTATGTCATGTGTCTTTTGAGCTAAAATTTCAATTTTAAATAAAAATACTTTGAGTCATATCGACCACATAGTGAGTCAAATTAATGTGAGTTTGATTCCTACATGTCAAAAATGAATTATGGACCATTATTTGAAAGTATAAAGAAATTCTGAGTGTGTTTTTTCGGTTTTTAGTGAGTGACACATGTTTTTAACTAAAATGGCATTTTAAACTAAATAAAAACACATTGATTAATACCTAACAAATCATTAATTGTATTATCATGAAATTTATTCTCACACATTAAAAAATTGTCATGATAATCCAAGTGTGTTTTCTTGGTTTTCAGTGAGTGACACATTTTCTTAACAAAAATGTCATTTTAAAACAAAAAATCACACTTTGGATCATAACGATCACACCATATATCATATTGATATTTGAGTGATTCTTACACATTAAAAATGACTCATGGATCATTTTAAAAAAGTATAAAGACTAAATGAGTGTTTTTCTCATTTTTCAGTGAGTGACACTTGTTTTTAACTAAAATGTTGATTTTAAATTAAAATCACACATTTCAGGTCATACTAGCCACACCATGTATTAGATTGAGGTGAAGTTGAATACTAAATGCTAAAAATGACTCATGGATAATTTTACTAAAGTATAAAAAAAAATGAATGAATTTTCTCAATTTTAATCATGTCACTTTTATTTTGAACTAAAATGTCAATTTTAAATAAAAACACCCACTTTGAGTCATAACAGCCACACCGTGTGTCATATTGACATGCGGTTTATTCCTACACATAAAAAAACTCATATATAATTTTATTAAATTATCAAGACAATCCAAGTGTGTTTGTATGGTTTTCAGTGGGTGATATTCATTTTTTACTGAAATGTAGTTTTTAGACCAAAAACACACAATTTAAGTCATACTGGTCACACTATGTGTCAAATTGATGTCTTGATGATTCATATACATTAAAAATGAATTTTGGATCATTATCATAATGTATCAAGATAATTTAGGTTCTTTTTATTAGTTTTGAGTATGTGAAATGTGTTTTGTACTAAAATGTCTATTTTAAATAAAAACACACACTTTTAGTTATACCGACCACACCATTTGTGAAAATTTACTAAATAAATAGTAGACAATTATTATAAGAAAATTAACTAAAAAATAAGTAGATAAAATGATGAAAAATTAACTAAAAAAGCAGTAGGAAGTCACACATTCATGATGCATTTATACATTCTGACACCATGTATTATGTCCACTCATTTATAAACAAATTTATTTACTCTTGAATATATGGACCATCAAAAATACTAATAGTGATAGAAAAACATAAATAAAAAAATGATTAATAAACATTTTAAATAAAAATTTAATTATCATTTGAAATTCCTCTTTAGGGATACTAGTTTGTTGATGAAATACAACATTTGTCATAAATTTACAAATATAATAACCACAATATTTATTGTTAGTTTTCTTTTGACACTGTAGAAACATTAAAAAAAAACAATTTTTTTATATTTGTTTTTTTTATGAAATATTATTATATATACCCTAATAATGATGTATTTGTAGAATTTTATAGGATTATTGTTCACATGGACCATCCTCATCCCATGATTTTGATGATATTTAAACTATGCCTTATCATAAAAAAATATTCAATAAAACATAATATAAAACATATAACTAGAAGTTTATTTGTAAAATGTTGAATGTAGTGTATTACAAATTGATAAATTTCATAATATATGGTTTATTTGTTGGTAGTCCATGAATTGAATACAAAAATAAATCTTCAGAGTATCCAAATTTATTGCAATGAGAAACCAATACTCCCTTAAAAAACAAAAAGTAATAAGTAATGAAAAAAATGAAAAAATATTAGATATGATTAGATTGTAGAGTTTTACCCCTACATCATGGGTATTAACAAGTGAATATCATTTTTAAGTTTATTTTCAAAATTGTGGCCATTTTGTGCACTATTTTTAAATATTACTTTTATTAAAGTGACCTTTCTTGTGTAGAATTAATGTGGGTGTAGATTCTGAGTGCAACAAAAGTATGCCACAGGCAGATCCCAACTTTGATTTTTTTCATGTTCAATGATTAATCCAATATCTGAATGATGATAAAATCCATGTTAAAAGGAATTGAATCAAATAAGACATAAAACATGAATCATGCCGGAACCAGAGAGAGGATCATCACATATTATTTATAATTAATTTAATTAAATAAGAATTAGCTTGATGGAATTATTTATTTCTTGATGGATCTGGTAACAAATATATGATGAAATATCATTGAATTATAGGAATCAACTATAGATTCCCTCTAGCAGTGATCCAAACATGTTCCACGAGTCTCCATATGTTACTGAAGGAATCTCTAGTTGCTAGCACATAAGTTCCTTGCGCTTGAGTCATCTTCCTTTGATTAATACGAGAATTGCTTCCAAAGAGTTCTCCTTGATCTGGTGAAGGAAGATTGCACTCTATTCTTGGGAGCGATCTTGGAGAATAGAGACCTAAAAGGTTTGAGAGAATTCTCCAATTCTGTTGGGCATAACCCAAACAAATGAATTATTCTGCTAAGAAAATAACATAAATGGGTTTATATATTGCTAGGGTTAAAATAAAATAATTTCACAAATTCTATTAATTATTTATTTAACCCTATAAAAAACCCAATATAAAATAATAATAATAATATTATTATTTATAAACATTCTCTTAACTTGAAAATTAAAATTAATTAATATTAATCAAATAATATTCAATATTTATTATTTTCTCACTGGACCTAAAATCCGGGCCCATCATTACTTCATAACATTTATTGATCCTTGAATAATGTATATTTATTTATTAAATAAATATCACTACATTATTCTCTAATAAATAAATAAATATTATATTCAATAAATAACAAATAAATATTTATTAAATATTCCACTCACATTTTTTTATCTCAAATAACTGGTAATTAAATAAATGAGATCAAGAAAACATGAATAATTATTAAACCACATATGAGAATAATATTTATTCAACCTGTTAAATAATAAATAATAATATATTATTTAACTGATGTTTTGGATACACTTAGTGTGTGACCCTCTAGGTATCTTTCTTAGTGGCATTAGATGAAACAACCTAAAGTCCAAGGTTAGCATCTAGAAATTCACCAATAAACCCATATAGAAATAAGTTAATGAAATAATGACATAATACCTCATACAAACACTTACTGTGTAATGTAATCCCTTTATCACAAGATCTCAAATCAAGTAGGTTGTATGCCGGTGTCATCAACTTATGTGCTCGATGTCCATTTCTTTGAATTTATGAAAATATAACTTACCTATAGAACACCATGTATATGGATTTATTTAGTCTATATCATTTCCATCAAAAGTCCATAGATATAAACTTTTTTTAAAGAATAGAAAGCAAAAATAATTTCTATCATTATTCATTAATGCAATATTAGTCGTGATGCACCCAATGTATCATACTTTACCATGAACATCTGTCATCACGATTTTCATCAATACATCAAATTACATGACTCACAATACTCATTAATAATAATGTTAAAGTATAAGGACCAATACAAATGTTTATAAATAAGAACATCCAATGACATATAAATGTGGATTTTCTACTGGAGGGTCTTGTTCTCATAATATCCTTTGGGATATTACTAAGGGTGTACACCATGAGAAAGTGCCTCAAATTCCTATGAGTCTCCATATTTTATATCTTGTATCATTTGTGTCCAAAAAAAGATATCACATGAATATGGAACATATATATAATAATAGTGTCCTAGCACTTCCAAGTTCTCATCATAGCGGGTAACTGGTATGGCCTTTTAGTACTACATCTAATCTTGAGACATTATCACATACTGTGTTACACAGAAGAACAATAATTATGTGATAAGTAGATTATAAATATTCAAAACTATATATACAAGTTATCATAAAGTAGATAGAATTTGGCTCTAGAGAACCAACTCTAATAGACTCCCATTTTTACTAGATCTAACTGTTAACAAACTTCAGTCTGCTATCACTCACATGAGACTCATGCTTCTACTGAGACGGGCCTTTAGTAAAGGTTTCTACCACGTTCTCTTTCATGGGTACTTGATCACACCACGATTTATTGTTTCATTTTCACTCTTACACCACCATGTTAAAATTTTTTTATATTAAAAATTATAAAATTAATAACAAATTTCATTCCATGTTTGAATAATTAATTTTGTGTTTATCACTATTAAAAAGGGAAATGTTACCTGTTTTGATGATTCCATTGCAGGAGGAGGTGATTTGGAGGCCTTGGAGTTCAAACCAAAAGTGAAGATCTACCATTTTGAAGTCCAGGATGAGTCTCCTCTTCATATTTGATGTTCTAGAGGCCCCTATCCTCATAGGGGGATCAATAATGAATAAGGAGTTCCACCTGAGCTTCCTCCTCCTCCTGATGTCGATCTAAACGGTGGGTGATCATTGCGAGGGAGCTACACACTTAAATATGGAGTTACAACATCTTATATTCTAATGGTTTTGTGTAATTTTTCTGTGAATTATTTCACTTACATTTAATCTTTATATGTTTCTTCTCTGAATGCATTAATTTGGTTTAATTAAGTGAAACATTTCTCATTTCAATACTAATTGGGTTGAGGTTCAAGTGGGAATCTTGGGTTGTTCCAATTGGACAACAAAATCATACTCTTTCTCTCACACATACATGAGATTTCAGCATGATTTGGTCAACCTCACTCTATGCTTGAGGTCCAAACCTTGAAAACATGATTGTTGTGTCAAGGGGTGGTTCTTTGTGCATCATTTTAAGAGGAAAGAGGGGAACCAAGATCTTGGTCATCCCTCAAACAAAGGGTTACAACAAAACCTAATAACCAATTGAGAACAAGGAACTATTCAAGTGCTTTAGTAACTTAGCAATGATAACTTATTTATCTGATATTTTTCAAAATCCAATTTGTCTTTCAACTTTACAAATCTTTACGTTAAGTTACTTTCTTAAAATTGTTTACAAAATCACCCCATATTTTGTTCTTCATATTAAAAATACACACTCAAAACCTATCAATTCTCCTTGAGAGACGACCTAGGGTCTGCCCTATAATATAAATCATCCTTAAAAACATAATCAATTTGACTTGTCATGACAGCGCGATCAAATTTTGGCACTGTTTCTGGGGAGAAATTTGGTTTTAGTGCGTGTTTTTGATAATTTGTTTTGTAAATTTTGTGAATGTTTGTTTGTTTTATCTTCTACCTTTACATTTATTTTTGTGTTCTAATTTATTTATGGTGTAGTTTCTTTTTATGTATCATTTAAATCTGGGAGAATTATAACCTTTCAAACCTGAACCGAATAGGATCCCACATCAGCGACCCCAAGATACACAAGAGGAACCTTTGAAGGAGGACACACAAAACATCAACACTCATCTTGATCCTCCTCCTCCTCCTCCTACTTCTTCTTCAGGAACCCACATTAAAACTAAAATTAACACGAACACAATGGATGAAAAAAATCAAATACTAAAAGAAGTAACCTTGATGGATGTTGATATACAACCCACATATATTCAAATTCAAGGCGAGGCACCCAAATTTGAACTAAAATATGGTTTAATTCATTTATTACCAAGATTCCATGGACTTCCTGGAGAAGATCCAAACAACCATCTAAAATAATTTCATAATGTGTGTTCTACATTAAAATCTGAAAATGTGGATGAAGAGAAAGTAAAGTTAATGGAATTACCTTTATCATTAAAAGACACCACAAAATACTAGCTTTATTGTGTTAATTCCCCAATAAGAGGATGGGCGGACATGAAAATCCTTTTTCTTGAAAAATATTTCCCAGCCTCTTGCACTGAAACTATAAGAAAATAAATATGTGGTATAATACAATTACAAGGAGAAACACTACATGAATATTGGGAACACTTTAAAAGGCTTTGTTCAAGTTGCACACACCACCAAATAAGAAAAAAAAATTTAATTTAGTATTTTTATGAAGGTTTAATCCCTATTGATAGAAATATGATTGATTCTACTATAGGTGGTGCACTAGTAGATTAGACCCCAATTTCTAAAATAACCTAGATTTAGAACATGGAATAGAACACTCAACAATTTGGCACAAGGTCCAGTGTACCCTTTCGAGGTGTCCATGAGGTGCAAAGTACCGAATTTGAGAAGAAGGTGGACACAAAGTTTGAAGAGGTAAGTATCCTTATAAGACAAATTGATCTTTCCCAAGGAAAATCCCAATCTACTCCTCCCATCCATTGTGGTATATGTTCTTCTACCACCCACTACTCTGACCAATGCCCCCAATTGAGAGAAACTTCTAAGAGTTGTGAGGAAATATTTCCAGGCTTCCCCTATAACCAACCCTTTAGGAAAGAACCATACTATCCATAAAATCCTGGGTGGAAAGACAACTAAGCCAATAGGAGGGGGGGGGGGTATTCAAACCAACCTCAATAACCATGGAACCAATAGGGTCAGAGTAGTCATCCACCACCACCACCCAAAAATCCTCATCCACCCCAAAGGCCTTTCCAATAACTCCCTCCAAAACCTGAGCCTATCCTAAAAGATATGATAAAACAAATGGCTACAAAAAATTTCCAATTCTAGAAAACCACCCAAGTAGTCATACAAGACCTCAAAACCCAATTAGGCTAACTAGCTAACTTGGTGGGGGAAATTCAAAGTCACAGGTTAGGTAAACTACCATCTCAACCATTATTCAACCCTAGAGATAAAGGAAATGTTAGTTCCATCACCCTTAGGAGTAAAAAAGAACTAGAAGGTCAAATGAATCCTCTATTAGAGTCATCCCCTCTTGAGGAAACCTCCATTCCAACAATTAAAAATGTTCCAAATGTTGAAAAACCATGTCTTGAGAGAATCCCTTCAAAAGGAAAGAGTGTGTCTATTAATGAGTCGTATATCCCAAACATTCCTCTTCCATTTCACCAAAGGACCACCCAAACAAGAAAACAAAAGTAAACTAATCTCGATAAGGAAATTTTGGAGACTTTCAAAAAAGTGCAGGTAAAAATCCCCTTGATTGATGATGTGAAGAAAATTCCATGATATTACAAGTTTCTAAAGGAGATGTGTACACATCAAAGGAAACTTCGTGGAGATGAAAAGGTGATCTTGGGGAGGAATTTATCAACATTAATAGAGACATCACTTCCCACCAAGTGAAAATATCTTGGGAGATTCTCGATTCCATGCACCATAGGGGAGTATTATTTTTCCAATTCTATGCTTGATTTATGTGCTTCTATAAATATGATGACTCAATCCATTTACTCTACATTGCAGATCAGGGAACTGAAGCCCACTAGAATTGTTGTTCAATTGGCTAACCGGAATACCACATACCCTTTTGGTGTGTTAGAGGATTTTCTTGTGAGGGTTCAAGATTTAATTTTTCCTACTAATTTTTATGTGCTTAAAATGGAAGATGATATTATGAATGGACATGACCCAATTTTATATTGGGGAGGCCTTTCTTGAAATCATCCAAAACCATAATTAATGTCCATAATGGAACATTATCTATGGAGTTTGTTGGTGACATTGTCCACTTCAACATCCTTGATGCCATGAATCACCCCTTATAAGAACATTCCTATCTCTTTGTTAATTCTATAGATGTACTCCCTTCCCTTGAAAAAAACTTGATTTCATTCCCCTGATCCCATTTTTGAGTTTTCTTCATTGATATAAATGCTAGGAAATTATCTGTGCATTGATTGTTGAGTGTTCTAGAGAAATGTAATGCATGTTTATTGATTGATGATTTCTTGAACACTGAGGATCACTTGACCATTAATGATATTGCTAATCTTGTAAAATATCATTCCTCTATTAAGGATGATACCATTGAGTAGTTAGATGAGATCAATGACCTCTCACTTTCACACACACTCCCATCAATCCAAAATCCACCTAAATTGGAATTGAAACAACTACCTCAAGATTTAAAATATTCATATCTTGATAATGGAAACAAGTTTCCAGTCATCATTTCTAGTTAACTCCCTTCTGAGCATGAATTGCAACTGCTTGAACTTTTGAGGGAGTATAAACAAGATTTAGGATGGAAACTTGCAGACATTCCTGGTATTATCCCATCAATTTTCACACATCATATTTTATTAAATGATGAGGCTAAACCAGTGAGGCAGGCACAATGACGACAGAAACCTAACCTCTTAGATGTAGTAAAAAAGGAGGTAACAAAACTATTGTCTATTGTAATCATTTACCCCATCTCTAACATCCAATGAGTCAGTCCAGTAGAAGTGGTTCCTACAAAAAATTGGTCTGATTGTAATAACATATGAAAAAAATTAATTGGTTCCAACTCATGTGCATAATAGTTGGCGTGTCTACATAGACTATCACTGACTAAACCAACACACTAGGAATGACCATTTCCCTATGCCATTAATTGACCAAATGCTAGAGAGGCTAGTGGGTAAGTCCCACTAATGTTTCCCTGATGGGTATTCTGGATACATTTAGATCCATATTTACCCCAAGTACTAGGAATAGATGACCTTCACTTGCCTCTTTGGAACATTTGAATATAGGAGGATGCCATTTGGTCTGTGCAATGCTCCAGGTACTTTCCAGTGATTCATGGTTAGTATTTTTTCATATTACCTATAGAATTGCATGGAAGTTTTCATGGATGATTTCACTGTGCATATATCCTATTTTGATGAATTTTTGAGTAGTATTTCTTTAGTCCCACATCTCCGTATTGAAAATAATCTCGTATTAAATTATGATAAATTCCATTTCATGGTGTGAAAAGGTATAGTTTTGGGACATGTCATTTCCAAGGATGGTATCCAAGTAGATAAATCAAAAGTGGATGTCATTTCTTCCCTAAAACTGCCCAAAAATGTATGGGATGTGTGGTATTTCCTAGTTCATGTTGAATTTTATTGTCATTTCATTCATAACTTTAGTAAAATTTCACTCCCCCTCTCCTGATTACTTCAAAAAGAAAAAGAATTTGTTTTTGATAAAGAATGTGAGGAATCTTTTAATAAGCTAAAATGGAGTCTCACATCACCCTCAGTAATCCAACCAACTTAGTGGTATTTACCATTTGAGCTTATGTGTGATGCCTCTAACTATGTAGTTGGGGAAGTCTTGTCACAAAGGTTCATTTGAGCTCCACATGTCATTGCTTATGCCTCATGTACTTTGGACCCTGCCCAAGAAAACTACACCAGAAATAAAAATAATTCCTTGACATTGTGTTTGCCTTGGATAAATTCTGATCGTATCTTTTAGGGTCCAAAGTCATTGTGTTCTCAAACCATACAACCCTTTGATATCTACTTAATAAACTAGAGTCCAAACCATATCTCATTCTCTGGATGCTACTCCTTCAAGAATTAAATCTAGAAATTAGAGATAAAAAAGAAGTAGAGAATGTGGTGGATGACCATATTAGTAGGATTCCCCCATCCTCGAACATTGACTCATCCCCCTGTATTCCTATAAATGACATGTTTCCTGATGAGTAATTGTACCGAGTGCAAGATACTATTCCTTGGTATTCTAAAATTGTAAATTATTTGGTATCATCTTTCATTCCTACTGATTTCAATAAAAACCAATCCAGTCATCTAAAACACGAGTCTCGTTGGTACATTTGGGATGACCCCTACCTCTGGCGCACATGTAGTGATCATGTCCTTAGGCGTTGTGTCCCTAATAGCAAGTTTCAATCTGTCCTTAGATTCTGCCACACTGTTGGTTGTGGGGGCCAATTTGGTCCCCAACGGACTGCTCACAAAATCCTTGATTCTAGTCTCTTTTGGCCAACACTTTTTTGGGATGCCCATGATTTTGGTAAATCTTTTCCTCATTTTCAAATAATAGGTAATGTGTCTAAAATAAATGAAATGCCACAATAACCATTGATATTTCATAACATTTTTGATGTTTGGGGTATTGAATTTATGGGGCGATTTCCCAATTCCTTTGGAAACTTGTACATTCTTATACCAGTTGATTACATGTAAAAATAGTTAGAGGCATGGGATACAAGGACTGATGATTCTAAGCTAGTTGTAGAGTTTTTGAGAACCCAAATCTTCTGTAGGTTTGGCTCACCTAGGTTCATCATCGGTGACTAGGGTTCTCATTTCTGCAACCGAACAATGCAATCACTTTTGTGTTGGTATGGGGTCGGTCATCAGGTGTCTACTGTATATCACACACAGACCAATGGTCAAGCCGAGGTGTCAAATAGAGAGGTAAAACAAATTCTTGAAAAAATGGTTCAACCTAACAGAAAATATTGGAGTCTTAGAATCGATGATTCATTATGGTCTTACCATACTGCCTTTAAAACTCCCATTGGAATGTCACCTTATAGGCTTGTTTTTGAAAACATTTGTCACCTCCCTATTGAGATTGAGCACCGGGCCTACTGGGGCATTAAAAAAATGCAATTATAACCTTTTTGGTGCAGGTTCTCAGAGGAAGTTACAGATTCAGGAGCTGGAGGAAATGCATAGAGATTCATATGAGAACTCCAGGATTTATAAGGAGTGAAGCAAGGATTACCATGACCGTCTCATCCTTCATTGTCAATTCCACATTGGGTAGAAGGTCCTCCTCTACATTAAAAGGCTGAAGTTTCATCCAGGAAAGCTTTGTTATCATTGGTTTGGACCATACACTATTACTAATGTATCTCCATTTGGTGTTTTTCAGGTTAAAAATGAAGAATCTAATCAAACCTTCACTGTCAATGGGAAGCGGCTAAAGTACTTCCACAAAGCCCTTATGGATTTCCTAATGGAGGAACTCCATGTTCAAGAAGCAACATACCAATGACACCCACCAAGTTTTATCCTTCCTTCCCACATTCTATTTTATTACAGTGAGGACACTACACATTCTAGGTGGGGGGGGGGGTAGATACATTCCTGTGTTCATTAGTATTTTCATCATCTTTCTTCTTTCTTATCCTTTTCACCTTCTTTATGGTATTTTTACTTCCCCCCCTTATGGTCACCAAATCATGGAACTTACTGAAAATAAATGTTGAAATTTTTGATTCCATGTTGATTTAACTTTTGATGAAAACATATCTCTGTTATGGAATGGATGTTTGTATGAATTTAACATCAGGGAGTGATTTTTAGTAAATTGGTTTTCTGTCAATGATATAAATGGTTGTATCTCTATGAAACCTTTGAGATGATTGATTCCCCTTGTGTGAGTAGTTTTTGGGAAAATCATGTCACTAATATCTCCACAAATTTTTGAACCAAACCAAAAACTGTGAATATTTCTTACTTAATATAAGGTAAATATATGTTAGGTTAATATTTTTCAGCTTAAAATGATATTTCCATATGTTCATTCCTTATCTGATCTGTTTCATTACTGTACCAGATTGACCTATGTGTGTGTACCTGATAGCCGACTGTTGTACACCCTAAAAAAATCAAAACAAAATTGGGTTGTGTCTTGGGTAGGTCAAAACCCACTCCTCCTCAACCTTTTATCTTGTTATAACTATTAAAATTAGTGTCGTGAGGAGATCAAACAAGGCTTGAGAGATGAGTGTGAGATTTGTTCCAAATGCAACTTCTAAAAAAACAAAAATAATAAATGAGGGGAGTGATGAAATGTGAAACATATGGGGATATCTAGGTTGGGAGCTTATGGTTTGACTTATGGGAATGCTTAAGTGAGTTGGTCTTGAAATATAATTGTAAAGGATGTAGGTCAGGTTCGGTGGAAAAAATCATTTAAGCTGAAAAATGTTAAAATAACCTATATTTATTGGATAGAAAGTGGAAAGAATAGCATGGTTGTAATGACCCAAACTTTTTAAATAGTATATTAACTTACTCTTAATTATTTAATAGAGATGTTCATGGTTAATGCAGAAAGAGGACTCGATGGCTTCATCTAGTAGACTCGAACCTTATGAAGCCCACTTATCAGAGCTTGGGAAGGAGGTAGCATATGTGGGCTTCGCTTTGGACCAAGACCAAGCCGAACTCCAGTGTGTCAAGCTTGAACGGAAACACCTCAGGGAGAAGTTCAAGTTAGTAGAGATTACTACTAGGGCAATGTTATCTGAGCCTCCCTCAAATTCTCTCACCATAGCACACCTTACACTTAGGTCATATGCCGGTGTTATAAGGGGCTATGTGATGAGACCCTAGCTTCTTTGTGTAATCCTTTGGGATGAATGAATTAAGATTTCTTCCTTTAGTGTTGTTTGTGAAACTTCAAATGTCCAGATAATTTTAGGATGTATTTTATTGATGAATTTTGAAAAAAGGATATTTTAAAATATTTATGTAAACCCTAAATAATTAATGATGTGTAATGATTTTCAAAAAATGGTCTTCTACAAAAGTGTTCAGTAAGAAATTTGGAGTCTAATAAGATCAACTTAATTTTTGATGAATAGTAAATTATGAATAGTGATTTTATGCTTAGGATTAGTAATGTGACCAAATGGATTAGTAATTTCACTCAAAGAAAGTTTTAATATAATTTAGACACCTAGATTAAGTAATGTGATTCAATAAAATGGGTAAATAACAGTTTCATAAATTATTAGTCAAGTATTAGTTTTTTCGGGTGAATAGTGTTTTTTTAATTAAAAATTTAATTAAAAATAATTAGAAAATTATTTTTATAAAAAGGACTTTATTTTTGAACTCAGAGCATCGATATTATGTTATGGTAATTTTTGGGGATTTTTCTGAAAAAAATGAATTCTCGATGAATAGTGTTTTTATTTAAAAATTAAATTAAAAATATTTAGAAAATTATTTTTAGAAAATGGAGTTCATAAATGTAATTAGAGCATCAATATTTGGTTAAGGTGAAATTTTGGGATTTTTCGGAGAAAGATGAATTTTTCAGTGAATAGTAAAAATGCAGTTTTAGGGTTTCGGTATGTTTAATGACATCATAGATGTGTCATGATGATGTCATGAGATATTTTAAGAGTTTGCCGGACAAAGGTGATGAATTATTGTTTTGGGGGCCCCATGTGGCCTAACTCCATGGTAAATTCCATGGGAGAGCACATGGTTTTGAGAAAAGCACTTGTGAGGTGTCCCTTGGCCATTAATGCCTTGTCCCCTCACTTTCCCTATAAATACCCACCCTTTACTCCTTTAGTTTTCACTCCCAACTCTCCCCCAACGAATTTCTGGTCTCCTTACCTCCCATGGAGTCCTCCCAAGGTGCCCCCAAGCCCTCAAGGTCCAAACCTTTGAGTTTTAAGAGTTACGTTTTAAGGTAAGGGATCTGACCTCTCTCTTTCTTTTCATGTAATCTCTTTTATGTCATTCCTTTTATGCTCCATGTTCTTATATGAGAGGATGTTCTTTTATATTCCTCTTAATTCCCTTTTCATGTTTATATGATGAGATATCCCCTCTTACTCTCATCATTTTGTTTTATGAAAGTTTAAGTGATGCTGTTAGGCTGCCGAATTTTTAATGGATTCATTCACCCTTCTCATTTTTCAAGTTCGATTTTCATGTCAAGTCTTTCAAGTTCCTTTTTATTATGTTGGGGTATTATCTCTATATCTATCATACTGATCTCTTATGATCATATGATGAGAGACCCTATTTGATCTTTTCAAATCATTTTTTATTGAAGTTTAAGTGACGCCGTTAGGCTGCCGAATTTTCATAAGAGAAATCTTATTTTTGTCTCACTTCCATGTTTTTCATTTCATATGGTATATCTTTCAAATTTCATTACCATGTTCTTAAATCCCTTATATTCTGTCGCTCTACTATTTTATGGGTCATTTATGAATTTTGACCCATGTCCCCTCTCCTTTCAATGTTTTCTAAAACCCCGAAACATAGCCATTATGCTGCAGAATTTTCGTCTCAAAATGCCTCTCTCTTTTCTCAAAATTATTTTATGTTATAAAGTGAATACTCAAAGCTCTTATTTATACAAGGGTATTCACATATATATCAAAATGTTCTATTTTAAATTTTGAGATTTACATACATGAGACCCGCTTTCCCTTTCCTTGGGTTTAAAGTGACATTAAGATCATGTCTTTAAAGTAGTTTTTAAAACGTTATGATTATGAAATTAAACCCATTTATTTTATGCTATATGGGTTATTTATGAAATTTTTGATGATGATATATGTGTCTCACATGATAATAAAGGTAAATTTAAGGGTGCTCTCTGATAGCGCTCCAATTCATTGGGTAATGATGTAACCACTAGAGATTACAATTTTCACGATACCTTGGTGAATAACCTTGGTAATTTTCAAATGACACCTTAGGGATGGACCTTGGTGATATGTTCATGATTGTCTATGTTAAATGATGTAGCCAAATCTTCAAGTTATGAAAAATGTTATTTTTATTATGAAATTCCTCATGATTCCTTTCTCATGCCTTAAAGTTCTTTTCTTGACCTTATTGAAGTATCTCAAGTTCACATGTAAAATGTTTCTCTTGTTTCCCTTACTGGGCATTCTGCTCACCCCTTCTTTTGATGTATGTCCCCAGGTTATGAGATGTAGTAATGAAACTAGGATGAACTTAAGGAGAAGCCTTTCAAGTGTTTAAGAAGAATGTTTTATGTTGTTTTCATGTATTATGTTCCTGGTTTCCAAGACACTAAACCTTAAAGATCCTCAGTGTTGTGTAATGTAATGAAAGTTTATGTTATAAAAAGGCGGGATGTTATAGTTGGTATCAAAGGATGGTTTAGTTATTTGTTGAAATTAGGATATAAAAACTTTAGGAAGAACCCTATAGAAAATTTTAAATATAGGAAAACTTCCTAGTATTTTGGTAAGTACTGAGTAAGTGGTTTATCAAACAAATACATACCTGTCTGGATACGAGCAGGTATAGGCGGCTCTGGCACATATGTACATAGGGGTAAGACCCAAAAACACCGCTTTGAGCTAGACTCGAACGGGAACTGGTGCATGATAACGGGCCTTGCTGCACTCTTGGTTACGACACTCCCGGGGGATATGTTTGTTTAATCACAATCTTTTTATGAATCATTATGAAGGAATTATAGAGAAGTGTAATTGTCTAAGCATGAAGTCTTAGTTAAAAGATTCATAAATGAAATAAGTTTCTCACTAAGGTTTTATTCTTTTAGAAAATGTAGGGCAATAGGAGGAACCGTGAAGATGGTGACTGCAATGCACCATGTGCTGACGGACCTCCGATGGAATCTGGAATGGAAACATTCATGCGAATGATGAACCAACTGACTCAAGTTATGAGTAATAACTTGAATCAAGCTGAGAGGCCAATCTCACCACGAAGGGAACAACATATGTTGAGTCCTTCATGCATCAAAGACCACCAACATTCAGTGGATCTACTAACCCATTGGTTGTGGAACAATGGATAAGCTCCATTGAAAAGATCTTTTCTGTACTTCATTGTTCGGAATAAGAAAAAGTCACCCTTGCTGTTTACCGCCTAGAGGGAGAAGCTGATCAGTGGTGGTCACTGATCAAAAACATGAATCCACGAGGAGAGATGGAAGCTATGGAGTGGGAAGAGTTCTGGGGAATATTCTTTAATAAGTATTTCCCTCGTTCGATGAGAACGAGAATGGAGAAATAATTTCTCGAGCTGAAGTAAAAGGAGAATGAATCAGTTGGAACCTACGAGATGAACTTCACAAGGATTTCCCGTTATACCTCAAGCTTCGTCATGGACCCTAATGGGAAGGTTGATAGATTCTTTGGTGGACTACGACCTCATCTGCGGAAGAATCTATCCAATAGGGACTATGATAGCTATGAAGAAATAGTTCGAAGTGCCATGAAAGTTGAACTAGAGTTTGGGGAGACACAGTGGTCTCACAAATCTAATGAGAAGAAGAGAACTCTAGAACCAAGCCTGGGAAGAAGTTTTGATCAGGAAAGAGGTGGAAAGCATATGTAACATGCCACATGCAATAAATGTGGGAAGAAGAATTCGGGGAACTGCTTGATCGAAAGTGGTAAGTGCTACAGGTGTGGAATAGAAGGCCATATTTCTCGGAATTGTTGTAGTGATGTGAAGCCTCAACTTCCCAACACTAACGACAGAGGAAAGATGGTTTTGGCCCTACCCTAAGTCACATGCTTCAAGTGTGGACAGCTTGGGCACTTTTCTAATCAATGTCCAAATCTGAGGGTGGTGGAGGGGAATCACCATCAACCTCAGCAGAGGCCAAGGGAGAAAGGTCGTGCTTTCGCTATCACAACAACTGAAGTTGAAGTTCCGAACGATGTGGTAGTAGGTACTCTTGTTGTCCTCTCAAAACTAGCAAGTAATTTATTTGATTCTGGTTCTACGCATTCCTTTATTTCCTCCAAGTTTGCAAGGAATATAGAATCAATCCCTGAACTTCTAGAGGTAGAGTTGTCAGTCAAGACTCCAAGTGGGATTATCATTTCATCAACAGTATTTAGAGACTCTAGTGTTTACTTTGGTGAGCACAATCTTATCTCAAATCTAGTAGTCATTCCCATGATGGAATTCGACATTATACTAGGGATGGAATGGACCTCAAAGTATAATGCTAAAATCAAATGCAGAAGTAAGGAAATCTCAGTAGTCTTGAATGAACGACCTACCGTTATCTTCCAAGGAGAGATATCTCGAACTGATCCCTATCTAGAAGCACCTCCTATAGCTTTCTTTATGGAGTTAATCGGTGATGATGAAGAAGGAAAAGGGAGCATACAAATAGAATATGTTCCGATTGTTCAGGAATACGTGGATGTATTTCCTGAGGAGTTACCTGGACCTCCCCCAGAAAGAGAGGTAGAGTTCTCCATTGAACTCGTACCTGGGTCTCAACCGATATCAAAGACTCTATATAGAATGGAAAATGTGGAGCTAGAAGAGTTAAAGAAACAACTCCAAGACTTGTTGGAGAAGGGGTTTATCCGTCTGAGTGTGTCTCCTTGGGGAGCACCAGTTCTCTTTGTGAAGAAGAAGGATGGATCAATGCGGCTATGCATTGATTATAGAGAACTGAATGGGATCACAGTGAAGAAAAAATACCCTCTTCCAAGAATTGATGATTTATTTGACCAACTTCGTGGGGCTCAATTATTCTCCAAGATTGACCTTTGATCTGGTTATCATCAACTGAGGGTGAAGAAGGAAGATATTCCAAAGACTACCTTCCGATCAAGATATGGGCATTATGAGTTTACTGTTATGCCCTTCGACTTGACTAATGCTCCTACTATTTTCATGGATTTTATGAATAGAGTATTTAAGGACTACCTTGATAACTTTGTGGAAGTTTTTATTGATGATATTTTGATATATTCAAAAATTCGTGAGGAGCATGAAGATCATCTGAGGGTTATTTTGAAAACTCTGCGGAAGGAGAGGCTCTTTGGAAAGTTCAACAAGTGTGAGTTTTGGTTACAACAAGTGGCTTTCTTGGGGCACATCTTAACCAATGAAGGAATCTCAGTTGGCCCTGCAAAGACAATGGTTGTGGAGGAGTGGCCTCAACCCACAACAGTAACTGAGATTCGTAGTTTCCTTGTTTTAGCAGGATATTATAGGAGGTTTGTGAAAAACTTTTCACGGCTTTCTAATCCACTAACCAAGTTGACTCGAAAAGGGGTTAAGTTAATCTGGACAAAGGAATGCGAGGAAAGTTTCCAAGAGCTGAAGAAGAGATTGGTTATTGCACCTGTGTTAACACTACCCTCTATCGGAGAAGGATTCGTTATTTTTAGCGATGCATCTCTGAAAGGGCTTGGGTGCGTCCTCATGCAAAATGACAAGGTAATTGCTTATGCATCTCGACAGTTGAAGATTCATGAGCAGAATTATCCTACGCATGATCTAGAGCTAGCGACAATTGTTTTTGCTCTAAAGATATGGAGGCACTATCTTTATGGGGAGAAATGTGATATATACACCTACCACCAAAGTTTAAAGTATATTTTCACGCAGAAAGAATTGAACATGAGACAAAGGAGATGGTTGGAGCTTATTAAAGACTATGATTGTTCAATTCATTATCACCCTGGAAGATCAAACAAAGTCGCAAATGCGTTAAGCAGGAAAGATCCCGTTGTTCTGGAAACAATGAGGATCCTAGGAGATCCCTTGATTAAAGATCTAGTAAAACTAGACATGGTAATTGTAAGGGAAGGGATATCATCAACCTTATCCCAAATGATTTCTCAACCTTCATTACTAGAGAAGATCAAGAAGGATAAAAAAGAAGATCCTTTGCTGTAGGAGAAGTTTAAGGCTGTAAAGGATGGGAAGTTCTCTGATTTCAATATTGATCAAGAAGGTGTATTGAAATTTCATACAAGACTATGTGTTCCATCTATTCATGAGATAAAGAAAGAATTGATGGATGAAGCTCATAACTCTACCTTCTCTATACATCCGGGAAGTACTAAAATTTATAGAGACCTTCGTGATCATTATTGGTGGGATAATATGAAGAGGGAGATTGCTAATTTCACTACAAGGTGCCTGGTGTGTCAGCAAGTAAAGGCAGAACGACAACTTCCCAAGGGGGTATTACAACCGCTACCCATACCAGTATGGAAGTGGGATAATATCACCATGGACTTTGTAACTGGTCTCCTGAAAACATCCAAAGGAAATAATGCGATATGGGTTATTGTGGACCGTCTCACCAAGACTGCCCATTTTATCTCTATTCGGGGAGATTTCTCTCTAGATCAACTTGCAAAGATATACGTAAAGGAAGTGGTGAGGCTGCATGGGGTACCACTATCCATCGTGTCTGATCGTGATCCAAGATTCACATCAAAATTCTGGAGAAGTCTTCAACATGCTCTGAATACTGAATTGAATTTTAGTACGGCCTATCATCCTCAAACTGATGGCCAATCTGAAAGGACTATTCAGACACTCGAAGACATGCTGAGATTATGCTCAATGGAATTTAAAGGTGGATGGGATCAACACCTCCCATTAGTTGAGTTCTCCTATAACAACATCTTCCATTCGAGTATTCAGATGGAACCCTATGAAGCTCTATATGGAAAGCGATGTAGAACTCCTACTTGTTGGGATGAAGCTGGTGAGAGAAAGCTTCTTGGGCCTGATCTTGCGCAAGAGATGACAGAACAGGTTCATGCCATCCAACAACACATAAAGGCTACTCAGAGTCGGCAGAAGAGCTATGCTGACAACCATCGAAGGGACTTGGTGTTTGGTGTTGGCGACAAAGTCTTCCTTCGAATTTCTCCATGGAAGAGAGTCATGCGGTTTGGGAAGAAAGGGAAGCTCAGCCCTAGGTACATTGGACCCTATGAAATCCTTGATCGCATAGGAGCAGTGGCCTATCGTCTAACACTTCCACCAAACCTAGCTCAAGTTCATGATGTCTTCCATGTATCTCTCTTGAGGAAGTACATACCCGACCCTTCGCATGTACTGAACCCAGAGGTGGTACAACTGAAACATGACCTCTCTTATGAGGAGCAGCCAATGGAGATCTTGGACCGTAGAGACAAGGTTCTATGAAACAAGACTACCCACCTTGTGAAAGTGTTGTGGAGGAATCATAAATATGAAGAAGCGAATTGGGATCCTGAGGAAACAATGAAGCAAAAGTACCCTCACCTTTTCGACTAGGCCCCAAGTATAAAATTTCAGGTACGAAATTTCTTAAGGGGGGAAGAATGTAATGGCCCAAACTTTTTAAATAGTATATTAACTTACTCTTAACGATTTAATAGAGATGTTAATGGTTAATGCAGTAAGAGGAGTCGATGGCATCATCCAGTAGACTCGAACCTTATGAATCCCACTTATCAGAGCTTGGGAAGGAGGTAGCATCTGTGGGCTTCGCTTTGGACCAAGCCCAAGCTGAACTCCAGCGTGTCAAGATTGAATGGAAACGCCTATGGGAGAAGTTCAAGTTAGTAGAGATTACTACTAGGGCAATGTTATCTAAGCCTCCCTCAGATTCTCTCACCATAGCACACCTTACACTTTGGTCATATGCCGGTGTTATAAGGGGCTATGTGATGAGACCCTAGCTTCTTTGTGTAATCCTTTGGGATGAATGAATTAAGATTTCTTCCTTTAGTGTTGTTTGTGAAACTTCAAATGTCTGGATAATTTTAGGATGTATTTTATTGATGAATTTTGAAAAAAGGATATTTTAAAATATTTATGTAAACCCTAAATAATTAATGATGTGTAATGATTTTCAAAAAATGGTCTTCTACAAAAGTGTTCAGTAAAGAATTTGGAGTCTAATAAGATCAACTTAATTTTTGATGAATAGTAAATTATGAATAGTGATTTTACGCTTAGGATTAGTAATGTGACCAAATGGATTAGTAATTTCACTCAAAGAAAGTTTTAATATAATTTAGACACCTAGATTAAGTAATGTGATTCAATAAAATGGGTAAATAACGGTTTCATAAATTATTAGTCAAGTATTAGTTTTTTCGGGTGAATAGTGTTTTTTTAATTAAAAATTTAATTAAAAATAATTAGAAAATTATTTTTATAAAAAGGACTTTATTTTTGAACTCAGAGCATCGATATTATGTTATGGTAATTTTTGGGGATTTTTCTGAAAAAAATGAATTCTCGATGAATAGTGTTTTTATTTAAAAATTAAATTAAAAATATTTAGAAAATTATTTTTATAAAATGGAGTTCATAAATTTAATTAGAGCATCGATATTTGGTTAAGGTGAAAATTTGGTATTTTTCTGAGAAAGATGAATTTTTCAGTGAATAGTAAAAATGCAGTTTTAGGGTTTCGATATGTTTAATGACATCATAACTGTGTCATGATGATGTCATGAGATATTTTAAGGGTTTTCCGGAAAAAGGTGATGAATTATTGTTTTGGGGGCCCCATGTGGCCTAACTCCATGGTAAATTCCATGGGAGAGCACATGGTTTTGAGAAAAGCACTTGTGAGGTGTCCCTTGGCCATTAATGCCTTGTCCCCTCACTTTCCCTATAAATACCCACCCTTTCATCCTTTAGTTTTCACTACCAACTCTCCCCCAAAGAAGTTCTGGTCTCCTTACCTCCAAAGGAGTCCTCCCAAGGTGCCCCCAATCCCTCAAGGTCCAAACCTTTGAGTTTTAAGAGTTACGTTTTAAGGTAAGGGATCCGACCTCTCTCTTTCTTTTCATGTAAGCTCTTTTATGTCATTCCTTTTATGCTCCATGTTCTTATAAGAGAGGATGTTATTTTATATTCCTCTTACTGCCCTTTTCATGTTTATATGATGAGAGATCTCCTCTTACTCTCATAATTTTGTTTTATGAAAGTTTAAGTGACGCCGTTAGGCTGCCGAATTTTTAATGGATTCTTTCACCCTTCTCATTTTTCTAGTTCGATTTTCATGTCAAGTCTTTCAAGTTCCTTTTTATTATGTTGGGGTATGATCTCTATATCTATCATAGTGATCTCTTATTATCATATGATGAGAGACCCTATTTGATCTTGTCAAATCATTTTTATTGAAGTTTAAGTGACGCCGTTAGGCTGCTGAATTTTCATAAGAGAAATCTTATTTTTGTCTCACTTCCATGTTTTTCATTTCATATGGTATATCTTTCAAATTTCATTAACATGTTCTTAAATCCCTTATATTCTTTACCTCTACTGTTTTATGGGTTATTTATGAATTTTGACCCATGTCCCCTCTCCTTTCAATGTTTTCTAAAACCCCGAAACATAGCCGTTATGCTGCAGAATTTTCATCTCAAAATGCCTCTCTCTTTTCTCAAAATTATTTTATGTTATAAAGTGAATACTCAAAGCTATTATTTCTAAAAGGGTATTCACATATATATCAAAATTTTCTATTTTAAATTCTGGTATTTACATACATGAGACCCGCTTTCCCTTTCCGTGGGTTTAAAGTGACATTAAGATCATGTCTTTAAAGCAGTTTTTAAAACGTTATGATTATGAAATGAAACCCATTTATTTTATGCTATATGGGTTATTTAGGAAATGTTTGATGATGATATATGTGGCTCACATGATAATAAAGGAAAATTTAAGGGTGCGCCCTGATAGCGCTCCAATGCATTGGGTAATGATGTAACCACTAGAGATTACAATTTTCACGATACCTTGGTGAATAACCTTGGTAATTTTCAGATGACACCTTGGGGATGGACCTTGGTGATATGTTCATGATTGTATATGTTAAATGATGTAGCCACATCTTCAAGTTATGAAAAATGATATTTTTATTATGAAATTCCTCATGATTCCTTTCTCATGCCTTAAAGTTCTTTTCTTGACCTTATTGAAGTATCTGAAGTTCACATGTAAAATGTTTCTCTTGTTTCCCTTACTGGGCCTTCTGCTCACCCCTTCTTTTGATGTATGTCCCCAGGTTATGAGATGCAGTAATGAACCTAGGATAAACTTAATTAGAAGCCTTTCAAGTGTTTAAGAAGAATGTTTTATATTGTTTTCATGTATTATGTTCCTGGATTCCAAGACACTAAACCTTAAAGATCCTCAGTGTTGTGTAATGTAATGAAATTTTATGTTATAAAAAGGCAGGATGTTATAATGGTATGGTTTTCACACACACACATGGAGAGTTAGTGGCATGGTTGACTTCTGAATTCCTTTCTGAATTTGGTATCATGAATCTCTTTGTATTTCATTGTGATATGATTTATGAGACATATTTTTCCATTTTCACTTGGAATAACTCCTTGGTGTGGTTTGTGTATTGATCACATTAGTTTAATTAATTAAAATTTCCTCAAATGTTAAATATTCATGATGTTGGTAATATCTACATGCACAATTTATGAAAATGTAACTTTTCCCAGGAGTGAAAATGTTTAGGTGTGGGGGTGGGATCACACCACGATTTATTATTTCATTTTCACTCTTACACCACTGCGCTAAAATTGTTTTATATTAAAAATTATAAAAATAACAAAAAATTTAATTCTATGTCTGAATCATTTATTTTCTATTTATCATTGTTAAAAAGGGAAATGTTACCTGTTTTGATGATTACATTGTAGGAGGAGGTGATTTAGAGGCCTCAGAGTTCAAATCAGAAGTGAAGCTCTGCTATTTTGGAGTCCTGGAGGAGTCTTCTCCTCATCCTTAAAGTTCTGGAGGCCCCTATCCTCATAGGGGGATCAATAATGAAGAAGGAGTTCCACCCGATCTTCCTCATCCTCCCGATATCGAGCAAAATGGTGGGTGATAATTATGAGGGAGCTACACACTTGAAGAGGGAGTTATGAAATCTTATATTCTACTGGTTTTGTGTAATTTGTGTGTGAATTATTTCATTTATGTTTAATATTTATATGATTCTTCTCTGAATTCATTTATTTGGTTTAATTAAGTGAAACATTTCTCATTTCAATACCGATTGGGTTGAGATTCAAGTGGGAATATTGGGTTGTTCCAATTGGACAACACAAGCATCCTATTTTTCTCACACATACACGAGAATTACTTTTCTTCGGTAGACCTCACTATGCTTGAGGTCCAAACATTGAAAACACGATTGTTGTATCAAGGGGTGGTGGGGAACTAAGATCTTGGTCATCCCTCAACCAAAGGATTACAACAAAACCTAATAAACAATTGAGAACAAGTAACTCTTCAAGTGATGTAGTAACTTAGCAATAATCACTTATTTATCTCATATTTTTCAAAATACACTTTTTCTTTCAACTTTACAACTCTTTACGTTAAGCTACTTTCTTAAAATTGTTTACAAAATCACCCCCCTATTTTTTTCTTCTTATTAAAAATACACACTCAAAACCTATCAACGCTCCTTGAGTGACGACCTAGGGTCTTCCCTAGACTATAAATCGACCTTAAAAACATAATCAATTTGATGTGTCATGATAGTGTGGTCAGTACTCTGCTCACTAAAACTTCACCTATTTGATAAAAATACCTCAAGAGGTGATATTTTTGGAGTATGTTATTTTTCCATTGGTTTAACCTTGGATTTTTTTGCAAGAGCAACCACTATAGTATTATCACAATATAGTGTGATAGGGTATTTACTGCTAGGTACCACATCAAGATCCTAGAAAAAGTTTCGAATCAAAATGGCTTCCTGGGCTACAACAGAAGCCACTATATACTCAGACTCTGTTATAGAATCTACGATAGATGGATGCTTTGAACTCTTCTAGATCACAACTCCTCCATTGAGACAAAAAACATATCCTAACTATGAATTCAGATTATTCTGATTATTCTAAAAACTAGAATTAATATAACCCATGATGACCAGCTCCTCATCTCCTCCATACACCAGAAACATATCCTTAGTTCTTCTCAGATACTTAAGGATAGCCTTAACAACAGTCCAATTTTGTTCTCCTGGATCTACTTGATATCTTCCTACTATTCTCAATGCATAGGCAGGATCAAGTCTAGTACATAACATGACATACATTATTGATCCTATCTCTGAAGTGTATGAGATATTACTCATTTTCTCTTTCTTATTTTGTGTCTGACAACACATTTTCTTAGAAAGATGTAAACTATGTGACACTGAAGCCAATACCCTATTGGATTGTTCTATACTAAATCTATTTAGTATATGGTTTATATATATACTTTGATTTAGTCCAATAAGACTCTTGGATCTATCATGAATGATCATGATCCGTAGAATATAGTTTACTTCACCTAAGTCCATATAGAAACACTTGTTTAACCAGTCCTTAACAGACTGTAAGATTGGTATGTCAGTTCCAATAAGTAATATGTCATCAACATACACTACCAGGATAATGAATGTATTCCCACTAAACCTTGTGTAAATATATGGCTCACATTCATTCGTAATAAAACAAAATTCTTTTATAGATTCATCAAATCAAATGTTCCATGACCTATATGTCTACTTCAATCCATAAAATGGATATCTGCAACTTAAAAATTCGTTTGGCATCATCTAGAGTAAAAAATACTTTTGGTTGTGTCATATAGACATCTTAATGAAGGTTCCCATTAAGGAATACAGTTTTGAAATATATATACAAAATCTCATAGTTATGGTAAGATTCTATAGCAAGTAGAATTATTATGGATTTAAACATGGAAACTGGTGAAAAGGTTTCATCATAGTCAATTCCTTAATGTTTTAAAACCCTTTAGCCACTATCTTTGATTTATAGATACTTACTTTACCTTCCATGTCTAGTTTCCTCTTGAATACCCATTTGCATCCAATAGGCTTTACATCAACTGGTGCATTGACCAGAACCCAAACTTAGTTCTGATACATGAAATCCATTTCAGATTTCATAGATTATTTCCATCTTACAGCTTCTGATATTTCTACTACCTTCTTATAGGAGAGAGGCTTATAATTTCCAACTAATAACGAGTCACCGTTCTTAGTGACTAGAAAACCATATCTATCTGGTTCTCTTACCTATCTTACACTACTATGCATTACTTATGTTTCAAGAACTACTTCTTCCATGGGGACCTATGGAATATATTCTTGTACCAACTCTTATATATCTTGAGCATCAAATTTATCGAAGTCAATCTTTCCCCCACTATCATTTTTAGGATGTTATCCCTATCAAGAAATATGGATTATCCAGTGACAATAAATTTCTTATCTGAGGGGTTTTATAGGTAGTATCCCTTCTTTTCCGTGAGATACCCTATAAAGATACACTTTGTGCCCCGTGGTGCTAGTTTGTTTCCTCATAAGGCCTTAAAAAATGCCTCGCAACCCCATACACGTGTATGTGATAAAAAGGGTTTTTCCACTCCATAACTCAAAGGTAATTCCATTTTCCGCTTTATTAGGTACCCATTTTAATGTGTATTCCATATATTGTAATGCATATACCCAAAAGGATAATAGACGATCTGCATGACTCATCATCGACCTTAACATGTCTAACAAGGTACGGTTCCCCCTTTAATTAACACCATTCCACTGTGGCGTGTAAGGTGTATTGAGTTGAGATATAATTCCAAAATCCCATAAAAAGTTGATAAACTCTTGGTTAAGATATTAACCACCTCGATCCAATTGAAGCTTATTTATCTTCTTTCTAAGTTGATTCTCTACTTTATTCTTGAATTACTTGAGTTTCAAAAATGACTCAAACTTATACCTCATCAATTACATAAAACCATATCTATTAAAGTTATCTATAAAAGTTATGAAGTAAGAATATCCACCTCTAAATTCTACTAGAAATGGTCCACACACATCAGTGATTACCAATCCATGAAGATCTATGGCTCCTTCACCCTATCCACTAAATAGTGGTTTGGTCATTTTTCCTTTTAAACAAGCATGACATATTTCAAGTGGTTTTATCTCAGAAGAGTCTAAATAACCATCTTGACAGAGCTTCACCAAATTAGTCTCATTTAAATGACCAAGATGGTGATGGCACAGATGGGTGTTATATGACTCATGTGAACATGATTCATTATCAATTTACAACACTTGGTTTTTGTAATTTAATACATAAATACCGTTATTTAAATGTTCCATACCATAACATATGTCTTCCTTACAAAATAAAAAAATTTCATTTCCAAATTTTAAAATAAACCCATATGTATCTAGGAATGATATAGAAATTATGTTCTTGGTAACCGTAGATACATAATATAAATATTTTAAAACAAAAATCATTTCTATTGGTAATGAAAGGTGGTGGTCACCAATGGTTAGGGAAACCAATCTCGCTCCATTGGAATCTTTTAGATCCACCTCTCCTCTAGAAATATTTCAAAACCTACTTGGTACTTGTATTTGGATATAGATGTGAGAACCACGAGCTATACCTAATACCCAATGTGAATATACTAAAATATTACAGTTGATATCGAATGTGCCTCTATATTCCCCTTTCTTCTGGGTGTAGTTCCTATTCCAATGGCCTAAATTGCCGCACACAAAAAATACTACCTCCTTTTCCTTACCCTACCTCTAGATCTTCCTCTTCTTGGAAGGATGGCTTCTCAGGAGCTTTATACTATTTATAGGTCTTGTCCCCATTTTTCTTGTTCTTATTTTTCTTATTCACTATAAGGACCACTGGTTTATCATTCCCTATGTCCTTATCCACTTGGAAAATCAAGGTAAGAAGTTCTGAGAGACTCTTTTGATTATCACTCATATTATAATTGATAATAAAACTATATAAGGTATTGGGAAGTGATGAAAGTATGAGATCTGAAATAAAATAATCCAAGAATTTAATCCCTAAGATATTTAATCATTAAATGTACCCAATGATATTGAATAAATGAGGCCTAACTATCATAGAATCTCCAAGATTAGGTGTAAAAAAAATATTATAGATCTCATACCTCTCTTGTCTCAACTTCTCTTGATAGATATAAATAAGGCCAGGCATCATGCTATATGCATCCATGTCCTCATGTTTCTTAAAAAGATCACTATACATGGATGATATCATGAAACATTGAACATATGTATCATCATTTATATGCTTCTTATAGAGATATAACTCTTTATCACTTTCCTCATTACCTGTCACAACTGGAAAAGTTTCTTCCAACACATACATTTTTTAATGGAAAAGTATAATGTGTAATCACCTTTACCACTCTTTAAAATTTTCACCATTGAGAAGGTTATCCTTCTCAAGTATGGATCTTAGTGATATGTTTGAAGTCATTTTAATGATTTTTATACAAATAATATGATCAGAATTTTAGTACTTTATCTGATAAAATTTATACAAATAAATAAATATTAAATTTATTAGTCTCCCACTATTTTATCAAAACCTAATATCCCACACCATTGGATTTGGAATATCATGTTTCTTTAACATTTTATTATAAATTATCTATATTACCATTCTCATTACCCCAACTTTTGTTGGTCAAGACACTTGAATAGTTTTAGTTAGGAATTATAAATTACAAATGCATTAAACTCATAGTTCCTTGATTTGTTGAGTGGACTCCCCAATCATAAAATCATTAATTTATATTTCCTCAACCATTGCCTCTCAGTTACACCATGTCCTACTTTGGCAGTCAAACCTTGATGTGAACTAAGTTAGGTCAACCAAAAACTTCAAGTTAGAATTCCTCAATAATTGAAAGCACCCCAACTTTGGTTGGTCAAGAAATTTGAAATATGGATCAATTTTAACTAAAATAGTGGAAGGATATACCAACTTAATATATATGATTGAGGGATTTTATCCTTTATGAGTAAATTTCCAATTATTATATTTATCACATGATTTTTAATATTAAGTAGATTTACTTAAGTGATTAACATTGTATTAAATAATATTTGTCTTAGATAATATTTATGCATAAGCCAATTTATTTTAGTTCTATCTTGCATGCTTTTTAATTTAATTAATTTATGTGATCGGAAAAAAAAACCATAATGAAATAACCATGAAACTGAAGAAATAAAATAATAAAGTGGTATGATCATTAGATTTTACTAATCATTAGTTTATCTAGAAGTTAATAAACTAATTATTGACCTAGGGGAAAAAACCTTGAACTAATTAAGGCTCATGTTATAGATCTACACTTATCCACTAATGTATATCTCTTGGATCGGTTTCCCCTTAACTCCAAACTTGAACCGACTCCACTATATTGGGAGCTCCATCCATTACATATGCTTTTAATCACACATAGATGATGGGAAATGGGTTTACATAAAAGAAACCTTGGGCACGAAGGCCCTTACATAATAAGAGGAGAGATGACTTGCATTCCAACAATTTAATTTAATAATAAATTAAATGAAACCAACCACATAAAAATGCTTGGTCTATGCTCATGATCATCCATATGCATGCAACAAATTACACATTTAATAAACTAGCATTCAATTCTTAATCATTTTTATTTAAGATAAATCAAACTCTAATAAATTAATTATCGTCTTTAATTAATCAACTCTTTTATCTTAATTATCATCTGAATTTCCTTGATATTCTCATCCATTATAATTTTAAATAAATTAAATAAATTCATTTAAAATTAACTATGTACATAAATGTACCTTTGAGACAACATGGTGAATACCCATCTGAATCTACCCAACATGTATTATACTCATATACTGTTTACTCTTGTGACATGTGGCATACACGACTTATCATATACTTTCATTATGTGTAGTATCAACTTAATGATTACACGAATTACATAATTTTTTGGTCACATTTTTTTCTTCAATGCACATAGAGTAATGACTGTAATAAGACTCATACATGATATGTTGATCCTAGCATTATGTAGATATTAATTAAACATTTATATATATAAATATTAAAACCCATCACATGGTGTATCCTATCAACTTAATGACCGCATGTAAGAACATGTCTCAAGGTTTAAATAATATAATAAATAAAATTTAAATATGTGAAATTTGGTATAAGTACACAACATGTATAATAAAGTTACACGACATGTATATCTATCACCGTTTATCTAAGGCACACGCCTAGGGACTCAGTGTGTAAATAGTACCTCATAAAAAATGGAGTACACAATGTGTCCAATGGGATACAGACCGTGTGATCTCCAAATTTCAAGATCACCAATTAGGTAGGTTATGTATGGTAATACATAGCCCATCTAGGACTCAAATAGACTACACACTGTGTACATGGGCTACATGGCGTGTACTCCGGTGGACCGTGTGCCAATCTATCCCGGTCAACACGCAGTGTGAGGTAATAACTACACCACATGTCATCATTACATACAACTAAATTAATTACAAATTAATTCCTGATGCATTGAACACAAATACTCAGTGTGTAAATCTGGTTACACGGTGTGTACTACTATTTTATCTATCTAGAATCCTTGGAACCTTCAGATGTGATATTTGATTTTAGTTTATTCATAAAATTAATCGTATTTAATAGATCTATGATAAACAAAGGAGTAAGAAGAATTCAGATTAAAATAATGATTAAAATTGAATTGAAAAACTAAATTAAAATGCAGAAATCACCAATGATTGTTAAATAATTATAAACAATTATGTGACCCCTCTTCTACCACATGCAGGTTCCAGGAACAATGGAAGCGTGTGATGGACATAACCCAAATTTTATTTTTTCCATGTTTAATGATCAATCTGAGATCTACAAGATGATAAACATCGTGTTCAAAATAATTGAATAAAAAGGCAGACAACATGAATCACATCAGAACTAGAGAGAGGATCATCACATATTATTTATAATTAATTTAATTAAATAATAATTACCTTGATGGAATTATTTATTCATTGATGGATCTAGTAATAGATCTGTGATGAACTATCATTTCATTGCATAAATCAAGTGTAGATTATCTCTAGTAGTGATCTACACATGTTCCATGAATCTCAAGAATTCATCGAATGCATCTCTAAGTTCTAGCATAGAAGATCCTTGCGCTTCCATCATCCACCTTTGATGGCTATGATAATTTATTACAAATCATTCTCCTTTATCTGGTGGAGGAATATTTCTCTCCATTCTTAGGAGTGATCTTGGAGAAGAAAGATCTCAAGGGCTTGAGAGAATTCACCAATTTCCTTATGCACAACCCAAACAAATGAATTGTTCTATTGAGAAAATAATATAACTTGATTTATATATCTCTAGGGTTAAACTAAAATAATTGTAAAAGTTCCCATAATTATTTATTTAATCCTATAAAAAAACCCATGTCAAATAATAATAATAATATTATTTTTTTCTCGACAGGCTCTTACAAATTAAAATTAAATATCATTTAATCAAATAATATTAAATATTTATTATTTTTTTACTAGATCTAAAATACCGGTCCATCATTTATCCATAATATTTATCAGACCTTGAATAAGGTCTATTTATTTATTAAATAAATATCACTTCATTATTCTCTAATAAATAAATAATTATTATATTCACTAAATAGAAAATAAATATTTATTAAATATTCCACTCACATTATATTCAATCGAATAATTGGTGAAAAAATAAATGTGATCAAGAAAACATGAATAATTATTAAACCACATGAGGGAATAATATCTATTCAACTTGTTAAATAATAAATAATAATATATTATTTAACTGAGATTCTATATACACTTAGTGTGTGACCCTCTATGCCTCTTTCTCAGTGGCATTAGCCAAAGAAGCCTAAAGACCAATGTTAGCATCTAACAACATGCCAAGACACCCATAGAAAAAGAAGTTAATGAAAAAATGGAATAATACCTCATACGAATGCTTACTGTGTAATGTAATTCCTTTATCATGATATCTCAAATCGAGTAGGTTGAATTCGGGTTCCATCAACCTATGTGATCGATATCTCTTTCTTTGACTTTTTGTAAATAGAATTTTCCTATAGAACATCATGGACATGGATTTATTTTGTCTACATAATTTCCATCAAATTTACTGAGATATCAACTTCTATTAAATAAAAAAAGGGAAAAATAATTTCTCACATTATTCATTAATGCAATATTACTCATGACACACCCAACATATCCTACTTCGCTGAGAACACCCGTCATCATGGTTTTGATCAACACATCAAAGTACATGAATCATAATACTCATTAATAATAATATTAAAGTCTAAGGACCAATACACATGTCCTCATATAGAAACATCCAATGACAAATATAAATGTGGATTTCCTGCTGGAGGGTCACATTATCATAATATCCTTTTGGATATTACCAAGGGCGTACACCATGAGAAGGTTCTTAAAATTACTATGAGTCTCCACCTTTGATATCCTGTATCATTTGTTCCCCTAAAATGATATCATCCATCTATAGAAAATATATTTAAGAATAGTGTCATAGCACTTTCGGGTTCTCATCACACCAGGGAACAACTATGACCTTTTTGTTAGATAACTACTCTTGGGACATTATCACATACTATGTTACATAGAAGAAAAATAATTATGTGACAAATAGTTTATTAATATTCAAAACTATGAATATAAGTTATCATAAAGTACAAAAAATTTGGTTATATGGAACCAACACCAATAGTGAGGACTATGAGTCGGAAGTTTTATTGATAGGGGTTTCTATATAAATAGTACTGATATATACGCCTATAAAAAATATGAATAGTATTTAACTATAATTAAAATAGTAGATAAACTATTGGATAAAAAAATTATTAAAACACACATCATGTATACATTTTAAACTAAGACTCCCAGCCATCCATGCTTGAGGATTTCATCTACATTCTCAAGACCAAGAAATTATGTAATGGCCTCTCCATATATTTATTCTTAAAAATAAATGGTGAATGTGATACCATATTTGAATGTTGTATCTACATGAAATTGTAATAATAATAAATTTAGTTGTTTAACTTATGGGGAAAAGGTACTCTCCGAAGGTATTTTATATTGATTGGTTAATCCTTTAGATTATTTTAATTTAACATTACATTCACCTTTCCTTTTTTACATATGTAATAGATTCATTAGTTCAAGCCTTTTTTATTAATTGCTAAAGGTTTATCATAAAATATAAAATTGGAAAGGATACAAATCATTTTCGAAATACATTTTTACAAGATCATACCATCATGATATATAAGTTCCAATAGCAATTTAGATCATGTGAATATCCAGATTATCAAGGGGAATTGGTAGCTTAGTTCTCAGCTTGTGATCTATGTAAATAAACACCTTTAAATGATCTTTTGAAAGCTGTTTATTGTGTTAAATATATTATTGTATATTGTAGACTATACACCTCACAATAAGGTGAAGGGTGGGTGCTAATGGATATAAATCAGCCTAAATTTCACACTATGAAATACTAGTATTGAAAAAGAATTGGAATCTGAATGATTCAAATTTAATAGAAACAATTATGACAAAATCGATTAGCTCTTATAAGGAATACCTTTGAGGGGAATTACTCACCTCAAAGATGGGGGGGGGGGGTGGATCTTCATGTAGTGGTTGTTTTTTTTCTTTTCTTATCTTTAATTCCATCCCATAATATTCTTTAACAACTTAGACTACCAAATAAGTTTTTCTTATAGAACATTTATTTGTACATGAATCTCATCCATTTTATTATATTTATTCTCTTGTGTGTTTCTTTTATCAAAATATGTCTGAGGAAATACTCTAAAACCCATAACTATAACACAACATTATTTTTCTGGTCACTTCAAGGCCACTAAAAGTAGTCATTCATCGGGTATAACTAATGAAGATTCATGTGTATAAACTAGATAAAAAATATAGGAAAATAAGTAGTAATAATTATGTAATAGTGATTTAAATTAAAATAAATTTTTATTATGTCATACTTACACACGATTCTTATAATCTTTATGTAAAGATCCCAACCACAATAGCCCAGAGCTGGTGGTTACTTTATTACATTGGCAGTAGATACTAGTGAATGAATCCCAAAGGACCAAATAATTTACTAGTTTTGGTAAATTAGATTCACACTTGAATCTCATATTACATTTGAAAACATAAAATAAATAACATAGTGAAAGTAAATATTATGTATCCTCAAAATCATTCAAAGTACCCTTCTTCAAATACTAGGGAAATGAAAAAAATAAGGGTGAGATCATATTCTCAATAAGATTTATGTATAGAGGAAGCTATATTGAATTAATAAGGTATAATAAATATGGAAAAGTAAATAACTAAAAACACATTCCATTTAATCAATAACTTGAGAACTAAGAATAATATGGAAGTAATAAATAATGATAAAATAATATCATATAAGTAATTATATGAGATTAAAAATTATCTATGGATATCATAACTATTCAAATAATCACATGAAAATCAATAACTGATTTTATAATTATGAAATTTATAATTCCAGACATATAAAACTTACCATCGAGGCCTTGTTCCAAGAAATCTAAAAATACCGTCAATGCCTCATGCAAAGTCATCTATATAAATAGTTAAGGCCTTAGCCAAATACCCAACCTAATCTATCTCATGAGACCTACTGATACATCAAGGGAATATATATTTCTAGGACTCATCCATCACTTAATTAGTATAATGAATTCATCATATGAATAAACAATACAACTTAATCAATATTCCTTAAAAATCAATAACTATTCATATTGGAAGAACTAGTATATGGAATATCAATACTTTCACTCATCAAACTAATCATAAACCATCCAAAGAAATATGGAGAATGATATATTTTGAGTATATCCATAATAAATAATAATATTAAATAGAGGATATAAACATAGATGAAAATACTTTAAAAATATCATTGGAAAATTTCTTGATGAAAATACAACTTTTTTAATTTGAAATCACAAATTTAAAATATAAAAATTTCTAAAATATTAAGTAAAAAATTTTCTTTGAAAATAAAATTGTACACTTTTAAATTCATCTTCAAATCATTGAGTGGTCATGATGGTGTGAAATTCTATTCATGTCTTATAAGTTAAAAAATTATTTCTTTCACACTTTTGTAAGAAAAGTAAAAAAAGTACCTCCTTCATAAAATGACAAAAAGATTACTTTTAAACCATTTTTTTAAAATTAAAAAATAGGGAAAAATATATTTAATAAATCATTCTATAAAATTAAAAATATATTTTAAAATATTTTAAGGAATATATAGACATGGGAAAAAAGATTCATAACAAAGTAGAAAACAAGTCTGATTTTCCTTAAAACACTATTTAATTATATTGAGTACTTAAAGAGAGTAAGAAAAAAATTAAACTTTTAATTTATATAAATAACCATATTATAATAAAATATATTATTTTTAATATATAAATATCAAATAATACCCCCATTTGAGACTTAAACAAAAACAATCTCGAATAATGATGATACTGTGAAATAAACCCTTACCTTAGGTCTGAATTCATTAATTTGTCTTTGAACCTCATGTATAATAAATATAGATTTATTATAATTATATTTCATAACCATAATAATATATATCATACCATATATGATTTTCTTATAGTATTTTATCACCCATTTATTAACAATTCAATGTTAAAATCATAGTTCTGGGCGATAACTGTTTTTTTTCATATTTGTTTTGGTTCGGTGCTTTTAGTCCTTGTATTTTGATCATGGTTCCATTATATAAATAAATTTAATCATGATATTAATATCATATATATTCATTATATATTTATTTATATTCGTCCATAAAATATAGAGATATAAAAGTGAATTACATCATTCTTGGAGATAGTAAGCCTTACGTAAGCATGAAAACTATTTTCACCTTTCAAAAGATGTAACAAAAGATAGGGAAATAATAATTAAAATTTAAAGAATAATTATTATATAATATATATCATATATATTTATTAAATATATCCTTATTACCATCCATGTAAATCATAAATGAAAAACGGATCACATCGCTTTGTGGAGATGGTAGTCCATACGTACGCACGAGCCACATTATTATTTTCGAATGAATTGGAAGGTAAGAAGTTATATGTGATATTATAATTTAATAAGTATATATATATATCATAAATATAATATATATTCATTATTTAAATCTTTATAACCATACAAGTAAAGTGGCGATGAAAAACAAATTACACCGCTACATGGAGACATTAAGCTATACATATGCACGACCAATACTTTCACTTTCCATTTGATGAAAAATAGGGTGAATAATTATGGTATAATAATAATAATAATTATAAAATTTTAGTATATTTAGGATAATTATTATTATTTTTATGATAAATACCATATATTTATAGGAGGTAAAAGAATAAGTAAAAAGAAAGTGATCGGTTAAGGTGATTACCTCTTCATTGAAAGAACTCCTTTAAATCTCCTCTTAAAGACACTAGGGTTGGTATTTTGGGAATAAAAGAACCTATAAAACTTTTATAAGGATGTTTATAAGTAAAATTTCCATGTATTAGTTGAGATAGTTTGCTTAAGGTGGGGTAAATAAGAGAGGGAAGAGGTGTCCTCTTATAAGTGAGGGGAGGGGATTTTTTGGAATTTATTAAAAGAATAAATGTATAATAAGATAATTATCATGAAAAATGCCTCCAAATATCCATATATTCGAAGATAAGGTAGGATATGGTTGAAATATCATCAAAAAATGAACTTTTTATAGGTTTAAGTTATATTTTAAACCTTATCTTTTGGTTTAACCCATTAGTTAACCTATTCTAACCTTAACCATGACAATACCCTTTTCACTCTTAAATGGTTATAATTTTACTTATAAGGTAAAAATTATACTATAAATGAAAAAAGGATGAAATTTAATACCATATATTATAATAATTCTACACTTTTAATTTTTTTAAATAATTTAATAAAATATTATTTTTTCATAAAATATCAACAATGTCATTTTGAAACTATTAATTTACTATGAATTTAAAGGCATCATGAAAAATATTTAATTATAATATATAATTTTAAAACATCTATAAAATTTAATATATATATATATATATATATATCTATTAAATTTTGGGTCACTATAACTCACTCAAAAAATATTACTTTTAGAGTTTTTTAAAATAATGTATTTTATTTTTCTATTAGTTGAGTAAATACTATATTGGTGTTGCGCAAGAGCTTAAGGTAATTATTTAATCACCAAAAATTGTAAGTAAATTACCATGATAAAAAATTAGTTTATATTTCAAATAAACATTTATAAACAAACTTTCCCTATTTTTATCCTTATAATAAAAATTTAGAGTTATTAAAGTGAAGGGTGTGACATTTTGTATTTAATATTTTCTTAAATTAATATAAAGGTCATAATAAAAGAAATATAGAACCAAGTGGCCATATATTTTATAATTTTAGGTAAATTACTAAACTAAACCAATCCAATAGGATAAATTCAAGTGTTAGGTTGATTTTTAGACCTAATCTAATGGGTTTAACCCTATTTTACCCATTTTACCCTTACTGAGGTGATAATTATTTACTATGGTTAATATTTATCATGAAAAAATAAAATAGAAATATTTTAAAAAAATTTAAATCCTAATTTTAAATATGGATTTCATGTTTTAATATTCAATTTTTTTAATTTACATAAATTAATTTAATATTAAAATACAAAACGCGACGAAAAACTATTTTTCAAAAAAATGCCTTTTTTGGTATAAGAATGTTTTTATACAAAATTAAACAATAAAATTGATTCCAATGAACTTAATTGAATTATAAATAATATAATGGAATTATTTTTTACTTTTAAACTATTTTAAAGTAAAATCTAACTTTTTAAATGTTTGAAAGAAAATACAATTTGCAATAAAAACCAGCATTTTCACTATTCACTTAAAAGTCAATCTTTTCAGAAAAATATAAAAAATAACCTTAAGATAATTTTGATATGATTATTAAAAAAATTATATTATTTTTATCAAACAATTTTTTAAAATTTTCTATAAATTGATTATAGTATTCACTCACAAGAAGCAATGGAAACCATTTTTAAAGAAAATGTATTTTAAAGAATAAAATTTCTTTACTAAAAATTGGGTGCTTATTTCCTAATCATTAATAATTTTTTTTATTGAGTAATAAATTTATATAAATTTAATAATATGGTCAAGTCTATTTATATACTCTAATTTACTAGCTAGTTTATAATGGTCATATTTAAATAATAATATTTCTTAGTTTGTTTAAGTTCAATGTTGCGTGTTGTATATGTAGGTTCCAGATGCAGTGGAAGCACTGAATGAGGAATTACCAAATTAGTTTTTTATTATAATCAATGGTTAATACAAGATTTAAATAAATGATAAACACTTTGACCAATGGAATTGAATCAAATATTAATTGATGAGAGAACGAAAAAATCAAAGAGTAGGATAATCACATATTATTTATAATTAATATAAACAATTAAGAATTATATTATGATGAATTATTTCTTTGTTGATGAACCTAAAAGCATATAAATGTCATATTATTATTTCATTATAGTAATCAAGAGTATATTCCCTCTAATAGTTATCTACATGTTCTCTACGAACCATAGAATGTCGCCATAGGATTCTCTGTTTTCTAGTGTAATAGATCTTAACACTTGCATTGTTCATATTTGATCGCTCCAATAATATCTTTAAGAAATGGTTCTCTTAAATCTCTATTGACTTGAGAGTGGTGGTGGATGAGTATCTATCTTCATTATTGAGAGTGTTCTTAGAGAGTGATCTCTCTAGAGTTTTGAGATAATTTTCTCCAGATGTCGTTGTGCACAAAAAAAAAAACAAATAGAAACACTAAAAAAATAATATAATAAGATTTATATACCAATAGGGTTAGAAAATAATAATTTCACATACAACATTTTTATTTTTATTAATCCCCATAGAACCCCATGTATATAATAATAATAATAGTAGTAGTATTATTATTTCTTGTCTTGTGTTAACTCACAAATTAACTAAAAATTATTTATTCAAATAATATTCAATAAATATCAGTTATCATCAGAACTTTTAAAATCGGTCCATAATTACTCCACAATATTTTTTAATCCTTGAATAATGACTAGTTGTTTAATAAATAAACATCATTACATTATTTTAAAATAAATAAATAAATATTATATTCACAGAATATAAAACAATTTTTTATTAAATATTTTTCTTAAAAAATATTCTCTTGAATAACTAGTGAAAAATATATACAATAAATAAATTATGAATAATAATTAAAATTAATTTAGTAATAATAATTATTCAACTTTTTAAATAATAAATAATAATATTATTTAACTAAAATTATGGATACACTTAGTGTGTGACCCTTTAGGTCTCTTTCTTAGTGGTAATAGGTGAAGAAAACCAAAGTACAAGGTTAGAATCTATAAACACACTAATACACCCATATAGATAGAATCTAATGTTTTAATGACATAAAAACTCATACAAACAATTTCTGTGTAATATAATCCCTTTATCACAATATCTCTAACCAAGCAGGATACATGCTAGTTCCATTAACCTATGTGCTCGATGTATCTTTCTTTGAATTTTAAAAAATTGAACTTTCATAGAGAACACCATGGACATGGATTTATTTAGTCTATATCATTTCTATAAAATCTCATGAGATATCAACTTCCTTTAAAGAATAGAAGGGAAAAATTATTTATTGCATTATTTATTAATAAAACATTACTTGTGACACACCCGACATATCATACTTCATCATGAACATATGCTATCATAATTTTCATCAATACATAAATGTATGTGACTAATAGTAATCATTTATAATAGAGAGTGATATAGAATATAGTCAGTAGAAAGTTAATGACCACAATATCATAAATATGTGTTGGTTGAAAAAACTATCAATTCATCAGAAATGATCATAATAGGATAATTTTTTTGTTCCAAGATCCTTTTACTAGAGTTGAGTAATTCATTTTCCATATAGATTAATAAAATAAGAAAATATACTTACTTGACCAGTATAATTTCATCCTTTAATCAATTTCTACCCCAATCTCATCCTTTCTCTAAACGATGAGTATTCTAGATGAATTCTTCATGCCCGAAGCACTAAAATAAACTTATAACGAATCATATGGCCCACAAAAGGATAAAAATATATTCCTTATGTATTTAAATTTTAACCAAAATTGAAATAGTTACCATAAGATAAGATAATAACCAAAATTTAAAATCCTTTATATGAATAAATGATTCACTGTACTTCAAAATTCCCACAATAATACCAAAAGTTAAACTTAGATTATTCCAAAAATAAATATTCATACATCATAATTAACCTTAATAACCTCAATATTAAAGAGTGTTTTAACCTCCACATTAACCTCATAACTTTTAACTTATATTAAAAAATTTTAATTCCATTATTTCCAAATAATATTTTATATTAAACCACATGTTAAACCTAAAGGTTACATATACTTCAAATCAATGAAGCATCCCAAAAATATCATGAATCACCATGATAAATCACTATATAATTTTATAATTTAGCGAACTTCACCAGAATATCATGAATCAAATTTAGATAATAACTTTAAAGGTAATCCTTAGCTTGACCATAAATATTTCCAAAAATATTTCCTTTTAAATGAATTACTTTTCAATAATCAGGATTTTCTATGTACCATTATACAATAGACCATAATAAATAATATATTAAACCAAAGGGTTATTTAAACATAAATAGAGCATTCTTCCTAAAACCCATTAAAAGTTTTAAACCACATCAAGATATCATCACTTAAATCCTCAAAAGGTGAATCTATACCTTTAAACTAATAGAAACCTTAAACTTATAAAACCATTATGATATACATAACTCTTAAGTTAACCCAACATGAAAAAATATATGATACTAAAAATTAATACAATCCTTATTTCTCAAATAAAATCATAGAATATTTTGATAAATCCAAAATTGTAATAAAATTAATTAAAGTTGACCTAAATCACTTTGTCACCAAATCACTAACCAGTTTCAAGGTCACCAAAACTATCTCATTTACTTCATTAATGTCAATAATCCATTTATCCCAATACATAAGCACTTTAATCATTTCACTTAAAGGATTTAGGTAGCATAATTACTTCATTTTTATAGGAGTCAACCCTTGGATTAGGTCATTGAATTAGATAATACCCATGTTACCCATACATAATACATTGAACTAAAAATGGTGATGTAAGATGAAATTTATTTCCTTACATCATACTCTTTATTTTTACTAAATAATTTGTTGATTTATTCCATTATATTTCACACATAAAACATTTTATTATTACTTTGAGGCATTTATTAGGGTTTCACTTTCCAAATTTCTAATATGAAGGAAATTGATCATTCATTCCTACATGGTCTCCACTACCCAAGAACTCAAAAAAATATATCATTCTCTTCTTTGGTGAGTCTAAGAGTTGGTTAAGGTGAAATTTTTCAATGATATATCATGATAAATGATTAGGAACAATCGAAATATATTTCAATCCACTCATCATCCCATTTAGTTTCTCATAATCACCACATTTTCCATTATATTCAATGTTAACATGGTACCTATTGGATCCGACCATTGATTGAAATAAAAAAGAATAGTGTTATTAAAAATAATCATAGTGGAAAGAAAAAATAATCTATACTATACCAAAATTTTATGATGTTATACTATACTTAGAATTATCCTCAAATTATTTTATAAGGTTATGTTCCCTAATCTCTATTTTCCAAAATCTAGTTCCTAACATTTCTACTAAACTTTATATGATACCAACTGTAAAGACCACAACCCTAGTAGATTATATCTGGTGGTTACTTTATTATATTGGTAGAAAATACAAGTTATTTCATCCCAAAGGACCAAATAGTTTATTAGTCTTGGTAAACTAGATACACACTTTAATCTCACATCACTCTTTAAAACATAAAATACATACCATAGTGAATATAAATATTCTGCATCCTTGAACTCATTCAATGATTACTTCTTCATATCCTAGGGAAAGGAAACAAAATAAGTGTGAGCTCACATACTCAGTAAGGGTTATGCACAATTGGATCTATCTTGAATAAATACACCATAATCAATATGAAAAGGTAAATAACTGAAAACACATGCTATTTAATAAATAACTTGAGTATGAAGAATAATATGGCAGGAATAAATAGTGATCAAATAAATCCATATAAATAATAACACGAGCTTGAAAATTATCCATGGCTATCATGAATATTCAAATTATCACATGGAAATCAATAAATTATTTCATAATGATGAAATGCATAATTCTATAAATCTAAAACTTACCATCGAGGCCATGTTACAAGATATCTAAAAACACTATCAAGGCCTCATGCAATGACATCTATATAATTGGGTAATGCCTCAGCTAAATACCCAACCAGATATTTCTCATGATACCTAATGATCGATAAAGGGGATATATAACTTTGTTCCCTAAAAATCACTTAATAATTCCAATTCATTCATCATATGAATAGACAATATAACTTAATCAACATGCCTTAAAAACCAATAAATATTTGTATTGGAAGAACTAGTATATGGATTATTAATACTTTCCCCAGTCAAAATGATACTAAACCATCCAAATAAATATGAAGGATAATATATTTATATTATATCTTTATTAATCATAATATTCAATAAATTATATTGATATAGATGAAAATTCTTTGAAAATATCATTGGAAAATTTCATGATGAAAATACCCCTTTTCAATTTGAAATCACTTATTTAAAATCTAATTTTTTTTAAAATATTAAGTAAAAAATTTTATTTTAAAATATAATTTTAAAGTTTTAAATTAAAGTTAAAATAATTGAGTGGTCATTATGGTGGTAAATTCCATTAATGTTTTATAAGTTTAAAAACATTCATTTCACACTTTTGTAAGAAAAGTCAAAAAGTACCTCATTCATAAAATAACAAGAAGATTAATTTTAAAATATTTTTAAAAAATTAAAATATGCGAAAAAATTTATTTAATAAATCATTGGATAATATTAAAATAATTATTAATTTTTTTAAGGAAAATATGGACATGGAAGAAAAATATTCCCGACTAAGTAGAAAAACAAGGCTGATTTTCCTTAAAACATTATTTCATTATATTAAGTACTTAAAGAGAGGAAGATAAAATGAAAAATTTTAATTTATATAAATAACTATAGTAGAATAAAATATATTGGTTTTAATATATAAATATAAAATAATACCCTCTGGGTAGACTTAAACAAAAAACAATTACGAACAAAAATGTGATTGTAAAATAAACCATTACCTCAGGTCCGAATTCCTTCATATGTGTTTGAAATTACTGTATAATAAATATATATTTATTATAAATATATTTCAAAACCATAATATATATATATATATATATATATATATATATCATATGATATATTATTTACTTATAATCTTTTATCACCCACTTATTAAAAACTCTTTGTTAAAATCACAGTTCTGGGTGATAACAGCTTCATTTTTCATGTATGTTTTGGTTCAATGGTTTCGGTCCTTATACATTGATCATTGTTCCATAATATCCAGAATGTTAATAATGATATAAATATCATATATATATATATATATTAATTGTATATTTATTTAGATTCATCCATAAAATATGGGGATAGAAAAATGAATTACACCGTTTATAGAGAGGATAAGCCATATGTACACATGAACACTATTTTCACTTTTGAAAAGATGGAATGAAATAAATATAAATAATAATTATCCTTTAAAAAATAATTATTATGTCATATATATCATATATATTTATTAAGTCCTTCCTTATTATCATCCATGTAAAGCGTAAAAGAAAAAATGATCACATCGCTTTGTGGAGTGGTAGTCCGAAAATATACACGAACGACATTATCGTTTTCCAATGGATTAGAAGGTAATAAGGTATATATGTTATTAAAATTACATAAGTATAGTTATGTTATTAATATCATATATATTCATTATTTATATCTCTATAATCATCTAAGTAAAGTGGTTATGAAAAATGAATTACACCGCTACGTGGAGACGGTAAGCTGTACATACATACGAGCGATAAATTTACATTCCAATTGATGAAAAAGAGGGTAGATAATTGTGGATTCATAATCATAATAAAATTTTATCATATTTATTATACATAATTTATTATTTTATGATAAATACCATAGACTTATTATAGGTAAAAGAAGAATTAAATTGAAAGTAATCGGTTAAGGTGATTACCTATTATTTGAAAGAACTCCTTTAGATATCCTCTTAAGGGACCTATAGTTGGTATTTTGGGAAGAAAAGAACCTATATAAATTTTATAAGTATGTTTATAATATAAATTTTTAGGGATTGGTTGAGATAGGTTTCTGAATGTGGTGTAAATAACAGCGGGAAGTGGTGTCCTTTTAAAAGTGAGGGGAGGGGAACTTTTATAATTTCTTAAAAAATTAAAAATATAATAAGGTAATTATCAATAAAAATACTTAAAAATATAAATATATTCAAATATAATGTTATTTATGGTTTAAATATCATCAAACTATATAATTCGGATGGGTTAAGTGGTATTTTAAACCTTGTCTTTTTGTTTAACCCCTTAGTTAACCTATTTTAACCTTAACCACAATAACACCATTTTCTCTCTTAAAGGGTTATAATTTTAAAAGGTAAATTTTTTCCCAAAAATGAAAAGGGGTTGAAATTTTAGACCATATATTATCCAACTTTTCCTCTTTCAATATTTTCACTATTTTTAAATAATTTAATAATATATTATTTTTCATAAAATATCAATAATGCCAAGACATCAAGACAAATATGTAATTTGAATATAGAATTTAACATATATATAATATATAATATTTATATATAAAATTCATGTGTCATTGTAACTCACTCAGAAATTAATAATTTTAGAGTTTTTAAAATAATTTATTTTACTTTTATATTAATTGAATGAATACTATATCAGCATTAACTAAGAAATTAAGGTAATTATTTAATCACTATAAATTAGAAATAAATTTCCATGATCAAAAAATTAGTTTATATTCCAAATAAAAATTTATAACTTAACTTTACTTATTTTTATCCTTATAATAACAATTTAGAGTTATTAAAATCAAGAGAGTGACATTTTGTATTTATTCTTTTCTTAAATTATTATAATGGTCCTAATAAAATAAATATGAAACCTAGTGGAAATATATTAAATAATTGGTGGGAAATTGATGAAATAAACACATAAAATAGGATAAAGTCAAGTTTTGGGTTGATTTTTAGACCTTATCTCATGGTTTTAACAATATTTTATCCATTTTACCCTTATCGAGGTGATAATTATTTACTATGGATACTATTCATAATGAAAAACATAAAAGGTACCAATTTATAAAATTTCGAGCTTTTGAGGAATATATTTTTCAAGATTAAATTTCTATAATTAGAAGAAGTTAATTTTATATTAAAAAGCAAAACATTATGATTTTTTTCTAGGAAATTAACTTTTAAGTATACAAAAGTTTTCATATTAACTTCAATAATAAAATTGATTCCAATGAACTTTATTGAGTTACTAATAATATAATATAACTAATTATACTTTGAAACCATTTTAAATCAAAATTAAAATTTTTAAATTCTTGAAATAAAAATAAAATTTTCAATAAAAACATTATTTTTCACAATTCACTTGAAAATTGGTTTTTTAGATTAATACAAAAAATTTACTCTTATATAATTATTACATAATTATTAGAAAAGGTATATTACTTTTATCAATAATTTTTTTAATGTTATGGAAATTAATTATAATATTTTCTAACAAGAAGCAACAAAAACATTTTTAATGAAAGCATATTTCGAAGAATAAAATGTATTTACTAAAAATTGAATGCTTATTTTATAAGAATTAATAAATAAATTTTTATTGAGTAAGTTCTTTATATATATATATATTGTCATATGGTTAATCCTATTCATTCCCTCTAATTTAACTACTTGATTATAACGATCATATTTAAATAATATTATTTCATGGTTCATTTAAGGTCAGTTTTGCGTGTTGTATATGCTATTGAACATAATATTTTTTAGCATATCAAGGTGTTACACTTTATGTGTTGTGATCTACTAGTATTCTGTATTTATTTACATGAGACTCTTTTAATAGAACATCACATGATATATAAGTGGTTTTGGATTTTGATTCATTAATATGCATAAAAATAAGAGAACAAAATTATGTTGTCATTGTTAGCGTAGGGAATTTTATTCATTTTATTTTATTTTTTTGATAAACTAAACAAACTTCATTGAAAAACTCTTAATTATTAAATTGAAAAAACATTCATTTTTTATCATTCATTAATTTATTTTAATTTCCTTTATTTTAAAAAATATTTATTGAAAAATGAAGGGTTTTTTCAATTTAATAATAAAGAGTTTTTCAATGAAGGGATTTTTCAAGTTGGTCGCTATAACCATTCTTACCCTAATTGTGATAGTGGTCTCAAGGAAGGACATTAGAGATTTCTCATTTAGTTTCTAAAGGGTTAGAAAAATAAGAGATATAGTGACCGCCATGGGTGGTCACTAATGGTCATGAAACATGGACCCTATAATGACCACCATAGGTGGTTGCTACATTGGAGATTTTGTTTAAGAAATCTGCATTCCTACATCTAGAATGCAGTATTATAGAAAAAAAGGTCCTAACCATAATGAATTATTATAGAAATAAATAACCAGAACAAAAAAATAGCCTACAAACAATAAATAAAAAATAGATATCCTAAAATTGTAGATTCAGGATCGGTGACATCCGAGCTTCGATGTCAAGGGATGGTGATATAAAAGTTGAAATAAGGATCTTTGATGATCTGGTGTAGTGGGAATATGGGTTCAAACCTGATAAATTGTTCAAAATCAAGCAGATAAAAAGAAATTTTTAAATCATGCTTGGGAGTGTAGTTGTATTTGAAAGTAACTAATTGATCAAGTTTCTGAAGACCATGTTCACTGGATCTTTGTTTACTATTTGATATTACAGATTCTGGAATTGAATAATGCCCAATAGTTCACCCATAGTTCAAAATACCAGTGCATAAGAGGTGTTGGATAGATTGTCTCAATGAAGCTCTGAAGCAAGGTGATACCCATGATTGAAGTGAAAAGACCAGTTAAATTTGTTTTCAAGCCAAATGAAAAAGTTGATCTAGATGGAAGGTGACCCCGACCTTGACATGAAGAAGGCAATCTAGGTTGCGAACATGTTCATTTTATGAATAATTATTTAAATAAAATGAAGCATATAATTTATCCAAGTGAATTCGAGTTTAATAAATGAATATATATGAATTTATCTTGATTTAATTGAAGTTCCATGGAGTTTTTGTTGATCTAGGATCTTAGGGGGATTCCAATATTGGATCTTGTGTTGGGATATAGTAATGAATAAATTTTTTATTAGAAGGTGAGGTAGTACAGAATTATAAATATCTACATAAAGGTATATTTAGAACAACATTGTCTATATAAGGGTTGGTTGTGAGTTGAATTAGATGCATAAAGGTAACACTAGACTAATATTGGTTACTTAAAGGTCATCTAGAGGTTTCACTACCAGTGTAAAGGTAGACTAGGAGCTATGTTAAGGAAAATCTAAATAACTAAAGGCTACCTAAAGTTAACTATGACAAATTAGGACCTGTGTAATGGGAATGAGGAAGTTATGAAATCTAAATAATGGTTATTTGAATGTTCAGTTATAGAATCTTGATTTTTAAAATGTTTACTTCAGTCAACATAAAGGCATTATTGAGTTTTAAGAATTCATTTCAAATAAAGGATATATTCAAAAGATGCTTGTGGTTTGTTCATTAATGAATAAATAATCAAAATAATCAAAATAGATTATGATCATAGATTCAAAGAGTTAAAAACTATGCAATATTAAGTAGTTGAGATGAGTACCTTGTTATAAGAAGCAGAGAAATGAGGATGCTACTATACTGTAGTGTATTACCAGTAGGAGTTTTAGTGGCTGTGTTGAGTTTAAAAATTACCAATGTAAAATGGGAGGTATAAAATTACAATATAATTTTTATGATTTTTGAATTTACTAAAAATATATTTGAACCCCTAAATGATACAAAAAACAAAATGAGACAATTAATTTAATTGAGAAACCAGAAAGATAAAACAAAACAAACCTATTGAATCTGATGCGACATGTAGGGCCATGGTTGCTACCTCTGTCCAATGAGATAGGGGCCTATAAAAAATAAAAATTATGAAGATAATAATAATCAATTTAATAATAAATAAATAAATAAATTCAGTATAAACCTGTATCATAGGACCCCCTGCACCGTCACCCTGACACACATATTCCCGCAGTGCTTTAATCTCAGCTACCATATGCTCATTTACCTCCTCAAAAGCACGCGTCTATGCCTCCAAATCTAACAACTGCTATTTCATCTTATAAATAATAGTATCCATAGGATTATCACATGAAACTACAAAATGATGAATCCCCATTCCATAGGTCAAACTGTGTCCATGTCCATCATGACCAATAATGTGATGGAATATCTCATCTCTTCACATGGAAAGTTGTTGCTGGTCCTCTGGAAGCTGCACTAACTTAGCCTCAAATTTATCCTACGTAATATATAAATATAAATATATACATATATACAAATTTATGTAAGTATTTATAATTAGTACAATAACTTACTGTATGAGCTGCAACCTCTGAATCATTTCGATCACGAGTCATCATCCACACCAAAATTTTATTAGTCAGTGCAGCTTAATACCATAACTGTATACCAATAATATATAAATATAGAATAAAAAAACATATTAAATAATAAATTTAAAAAGTTAATAATAAATACATCATGTTTAATTTGGGACACATGACGAGTCCCAAGCCTGTGAGGTGGTCCCTACAATGCATGATTCTCGGAATGATGTTCTACCACCTCCTATATTCAATTAATTCAAATACCAAATATTTAAAATGCTATACATTCTTTGAAATATATAAACCAAAATAAATAGACTCACCATTTTACTCTTATTAGACCAATATGAAACTAACTCATGCTAGTGAGATAGGAGAACCCCTCTTGGGACTCTATCCATAATTTCTATTATATGGAACTAACTCACGCCACCATTGCAGCCTCAATAAATTGATATGATCTACAAGGGTGATCCCAAGGAGGTTTCTGAAAAATAATTCATTCAATTATTTTTACTCTAATTTAGGTAATTTTTAATTCATGTATATATCAAATATAGAGACAATAAATATACAAAAAAAATTAAACGGTTCATAAAAAGTTAAACTAAAAAATGTTTTTAAAATGAAGAGTGGGAAAACATCATAACTTTCATTAAAAATAAAAATAGACCATTTATCTTTTAGTAGTATCTCTAACCCAATGAATATATTTTTCATGTTGAACTACGATGTGTTTATCTGGCTGTTGTGTGAAAAAGGCAACGGTCACAGGTTCATGTTGTTCAATGAAAAACATTCCTCTCCTTGACATTTTTACAGAAACTTTCCAATTCTTATTAGATGGAAAGGTAATGAAGAAAACTTGTTCTGATTGTGATGTTAAAATGAAAGGTTCATTACTAACTTATTCATCTACGTATAACATATTTTTAAAATTCACCAACATAAACTTATATTGATTGACTTTACTTCCACATACTAAATCATCCTAATTACACTTTAACAATTTTCATTTCAAACCATGTGCATATAAAAATTCAATGATGTCTTCCAATTGACCATAATAATAACTAGAATCGAAATATGGAAAAACAATTCCACTATTTTTTTTTCACATTTATCATCAACATCTTTAATGAAAAACTGAAATCCATTAGCATCTACAACTTTGTAACGACAAGCTATTATAGATGGACCCTCATCTAATTGGTTAAATTCTTTAGTTATTTCAAGGTCACTTAACTAACATAGGTTATGGACTTATATATTTATAAAATTTAAAAAAAGTTATGTAGAAAGAAATTAGTATTATACTTCAATCATAATGAAAATCCATTTATATATACAAAATACTTGAACCAATATTGAAATGATGCATAATGGGACTGTTGAATTTAATAATCACTCAGATGAGACATCTCCTATTTTATCTCATTAATGTGTTTCCTACAAATGATAATTTCATGTTTAAATGATCAACTTTATATATACAAAAAGAACATATAAATTTTAAACAATAAATGTGATAAGAAACTTACTACATCAATGGTGCAACCGATATATTATTGAAAAAGATATATTAATGAGCTTGTATCCACTCGATGTTGTCCATATAAAATATAGTTTCTTTACCAACTTGACCATCATGAATCTAAGAGGGATTATCTAATTTGTTTTTTAAAATCCATAATATATTCTACACAAAAAGTAGTACACTCATCCATAAAATAACTATTAGCTATTGATGCCTCTGGATGGGCTCTATTACATACGAACCATTTTAATGTATTTAGATACCACTCAATAGGATAAATCCACCTGAATTTAATGGGACCATTAGTTATTAATACATCGGTTAGGTTAACTTTCAAGTGAAGCATAACATCAAAAAATGTGGGTGGAAATAGTTTCTCCATGTGAAAAAGCGTAAGTAAAATTCTCTCATACAAAATTTTTAAATCACCCATTTGTTTAATTCATAAACAAATATTTCTAAAAAAATACTAATCATAATCAATAGTTGAGAAACATTGGGTGATAAACAATCATGAATTGTGATTGAAATCAACTGCTGAATTAATATTTGATTTTCATGAATTTTCAAACCTTGAAATGCCCTACTCATCACATTCACACAATTAGAAATATCAGAACAGTAACCATCAGGCACCTTGAGTATCTTTAAAATGGAAAGAAATATATATTTATCTTTTTTTCTCATCGTATACTATGCAGTATGCATGTATTCCTTGTTTCCCTCACTCAATTGTAAATGATTTTTTTTTCTTAAACCCATTTCTTCTTTATCATATCATGAATTGACATGGTCCTTTGATTTAGAAGAAATGGGTTTAAGAAAAAAAATCATTTATAGTTGAGTGAGGGAAACAAGTCATACATGCCTACTGCATAATATACAATGAGAAAAAAAGAGAATTATATGACACGATCCTTTGATTTTTCACTGACACCTAAAATGGTCCACAATATATTATCAAAAATGTTTTTTTCAATGTGCATGACATCCAGATTATGCCTTATCATGTTATTTTTTCCAGTAAGGGAGATTAAGAAAATAATTTTCTTCTTCCAATTATGATTGTGCTGCCTACCTGTATCGCAAATATTGAGAAATGGATGAGCCACCAAATCTTGAAATTCATATACCATGCAGATGTTTTCTTCCTCAATCTGCGATAATATTTTTACTCCTATCATGACCTTTGGTGTTGGGTTGAATTCTCTAGAACCATCAAATTCCACTCTGTCCTTTCTAAACCTATGTTGAGGAGGAAGAAAATGTCTATGAACTATGTATGTCCACTTTTTACAATGCTTAATCCATGTTAAACATTTACTTTTGTTGTAGAAAGGGTAAGAAAATCCCCCTTTAATTCTCCAACCTGTCAAATTTTCATAAGTTGGGAATTAATTGATTGTCCAAAAAAAGTAACCTACAGTTTGAACATTTAATTTGTTTCACAGTCATAAATCATTAAACCATTTCCCCAAAATTCATTGAAATCATCAATCAATGGATGAAGATAAACATCAATATTATCCCTCGAACTTCTAGGTCCATCAATAAGAGTGGAAAGTATGATAAATCATTATTTCATACAAAGCCACAAGGGAAGATTATACAGAACCGACACCACATGCGATGTGATATGAGTTGCACCGACAGTAGACTTAATGGATTGAAATATTATGCAGCCAATCCCAATCATACATTACGACTATCTTTAGAAATGTTAGGGTGTCTCTGATCAGAATCTTTCCATGAAAGAGAGTCTACTGTGTGGTTTAACATATCAATTTCTTTATTTCTTTCCACATTCCATCTCATTAATTGAGAAACTTTATATGACATAAATAATATTTTAAACCTCAAATTCAGTGGAAAGTAATGCATTTTCTTTACGATAATCAATTTACTCTATTTTTCAGTCTGACTTTAATTAGTATGATTTCCCCTGTTATCTTTCAACCTGTAAGAGTAACAAAATGTATAATTATCCGAATGCATAGTTTCTTTTCTAAATAACATATATTTTTTTTCACATGCAGCTATAAAATCATATGTGAAACCTAGTTTATTTTTAAACTTATGAGCATAGTAATACAAATTAGGAATATTAGCATCAGTAGGAATTAATTTTTTCAATAACACTAACATCATGTCGAACAATGTATCTGACCACTGATTCAAAGTCTTCAAGTGAAACAACTCCACGATAATGACAATTTAATGTAAGTAGTACACCTAAAATGTAATTCAGTTTTTCCATCATCAATTATTTCATAAAACTTCAACGAATCATTATCTACACCAGAGTATGGATTAATCTCACTGGTCTCATAATTTCAGATGTTAATACCTTCAAGATCCAACCCACATTCCATTTTAGTAAGCATTTCATGTATAGGACCAATAATCCTCACATCAGCATCCATATGAACTATTTTTGTATGATGACATTGAATATATTCTTCCACATGATGATTCCAAATCTTATAAATTTTTAAAAACCCATTCAAGAATAGGCATTCCCTCACAGAATCTCATATAAATTGATATATGTTTTTACATTTTCTATATGGAAAAATAATATAGTAACTTTTAAATCCTCTAGTGAAAATAATAATATGTATAATTCCTTAAAAATATTCTCTAGAAATTCTATTTATAAGATCAATTCAACACTTATCCATATTCAGATCTATACAATAAGAAATAACATTTACACAAGACTTCATATTGCATGTATTTTTAGAATTTCATATTACAAAATATATTTAAAAAAATACTAACCAATTGCATGGGTTCTTCAATTCATACTCATAAAAAAACAGTTCACAAATGACATGATCATTACATTATATTTATTTAATTATAAATTTTATTTTTAAATTATTCTTTTGTACATGACTAAATATTTTGTAGAGATGCAATTATAAAACATGTCCGGATAAAACAAATATTTTTAATATAAATAAAATGTTGACCAAACACATATATAAAATAAAACTCAACTAAGATATATTTTTGTTACGAAATGAGAATTTTTTTATTGCACTTTTTAATTGCTAAGGGAATAAAAATATCCAGTTAAAGGACAAGTAAATATAAATATAACATTCAGTCATAATTATAATATATGAATAAACACATTTTTAAGAAATTTGAAAACACTCACACAAAATAATTTATCAAAATGAATTTTAACTCTAGGAGGTTTTTAATAAGTACTGCTATATTGATTTATTTATAAAAAATAGTTTCATATAATTTGCATATAAATTTTAGAAGAAACCTACTTAAATAAATGAAACACATTTTCCAAGTGTGTTAATAAGAAAATTACTTCTAGGTGAGAGGAATTATCAAAATAATTAATATTTTTTTTATCAATTTGAGAAGGACGTATTACATTACATTATAATATTATGATTAATAACATTTATTTCTATGTACCAAATGCTCTATATAAAATAGTTAACAATTACTTTTAGTTTATTCCTAACAGTCACCTAATATCTACACCAAATAGTTATATAATGAATACCTTATTATCCATTAATAGTTGTGTAATGAATAACTTACAATCATAAATTCCATTAAATTCTCTAAAATATAATCTATAAAACCATTATTTTAATTTCATTTGTTTATTTTAATGATTTTAATTTCTTCTGAAAATTATTAATTGAATTATAAAAGTTTTTTTATTACTATTGTGATATTTATATCCATCTTTATTATTGGTGAATACCCACTATGTGGTTCCCAAATCAAGATCACCATGATTATTTTTACATGTTTTTCTTTTTTATGTATTATTATTATGATGGATTTATATCATTATTCTTTAATTTTATATTATAATAATATAATTTTTATTTAATATTTTTTCATAGTGGTGCATCATAAAAAATATTTATTTATTCTTTATGGAAAAAAATTATAAGTTATTTTAGTTCTTACATTTTTCTACCATAAAAATTACGCACATATATTTTAATTAGATTTCAATTTTTGAAATAGTGTGATTATTGTTCCATTATATCTTACTCTAACCCCCACATTATATCTTCTAATTTTTTATTCATTAACAAAAATTTTACTAGTTGAGTCACTTGATTTCTCACCACCGTATCTCTTCGTTCAAGGATTTAGACAAATTATTCATTATATAGTAAATAGTGATGTTTTTTAAATCTTATAGTACTATGGACATGCATTGGATATATCATGTACATCTATAAAAGGATTACATGAATGATGTTATAGAATTTAGAAAGTCTGGGTTATATGTGGCCAAATTTTCATCACAAATCAAATTAATAAGTTTATAAACAAAACACATTATATAGGATGAACACTATGCCTCCTTTTTCGTAAATTTTAAGGTATAATGTATTTATTTTTAATAAAATTTTGGAAAAAAATAATTTTTTTGGGTGAGAATTGGTTTTGAAAATGATTAAAATATGAAAAATGAAATAACATTAATTTAAAATATATATTTTGTAAAATAAATTGGGATTCATGGGATGTATAAATTGGTTATGATAAAAAAATTACTAAAAATTTATAAAATTACAATTCATTACAATTTAGTTTGGTTTGGTCATTTTTTTGAGGTTTTACTAAAATATAAGATATCCTATAATAGTGAATTACCACAATTTGATTAATTGGTGATTTATGAGAGTAAAATTTTAAGTGAGATTAATATAAGAACACATTAGATTTATTATATTCAATAATTTTTTATATCTGTAGATTAATTTTATGTTTTTATATTTTGTAGATGAAGTGAAGTTAAGAAGGTCATAAAGACATTTAAATTAAATGAGTTTTTTGAATTGGAGGCATACTCTATTTGATGACATGGTGATATAAACCCTAATTACTATAATGTGTATATAAAGATATGGATGTTGAAACTAGTGACAATATGATATTTCAATCTATAACACAAAAAAAGTCAGAGAAATTATATATAATAGAAAATAATGATCCCATACCATTGATTGTCTTCCAACCATGGAATAAAATAGATACATATTATAATCTAAGATGGATAATTCTAGATTTAATTCCCACATATTGATGGTTTTCAATAACAAAAATCAACATGGGGATATCAATCATTGTTTATGAATTTCTTATGAAATGAAATAAAATTTTATCATCACTTTCAATATCCATATCATCACCAATCCAAAACGTTTTTTTTGGGGAGATATTAATCCATAGAATCCATGCAGTGGGTTATATTTTTATTAAAACTACATATATATAAAATAAATTATTCCTAAATATGGTTAATCCAAGATAGATAAAAAAAGTTTTAGGCCATTGATGAGGGAAGGATTATAAAAATTTTTCTTACATACACACACCCATGAGACAAAAATAGTCTTCATGCAAGTTGCATAACTAAATTTGGTAAAGCATTAACATAAAATTCACGTGAAGGATGATCAGGGAAATAAGAGGAGGTGATAAAGGGAACTAAATCCCATATTAATAGAGGTAGATGATGAATCATATAAATGGAAGATAACCCTTTAGAAAAACAAATATTTTATAAATTATGACAACCTATATTAATTTGATTGTAACTGCATCTAATTTTTTCCTATGTTTTCTTCCATTGAAATATCTTTACTCTATTTAATAGAGAAAAAAACTCAATATTTATTTAAAGTGGAGTTTTAAAGTGATATTTTCCTTGATATTTGAATATATATTTCTTGTTCTTAATCTATTTTCACTCTAAGTTTCTTAATTGTTAAGTTAAACTAGTTGGGTGTGTTGATGGATCCTCTTACCTTGCAAACTTCTCATATTATTCTCATATACACATGATCATTGGTTCCCTTCACTATATTTCTTTTCATATTATGGATTTGGATAGATAATGGTCCATATATAAGGGGGTTACTTCACTAATTTTATCATATGGGTGGAGGAGTCGATCAATTAAGAATCAAAATATATTTTATTGGGTATACTAAAACATAGCAATCCAACATGGACAATAAGGAATCTGTGATCCACTAATAGCATAAAAAATGTGAAATGCATAAATTTGGATACACTATTATAAAAACATATAAGGAAAGTATAACTATAGAAATAAAAATTCTAGATCAGAAAAATTAAACTAAATGTAATAACCTACATGCCTATGTGGTACATGAAAAAACCCATCAAATACCAATATTTAACTATCCACCTTAGAGACTAAGATAATAACTCCCAATAAATCAATAAATACAATTATATAAAAAATTAGGTAAAATAGGGTGTGTGAAAAACACTATACATAGTTGGCTATCCCTAAAAGGTGAACAACCAATTCGACACTAGACATGATTAATAAATAAGTAGAAATTTTTTAGTACATAATTACATATTCATTAAAAAAACTCACAAGGTAAACAAGGTCAAAGTTCAACTAGTAAATTATCATATCCTCAGGTATCATTAGGTACTATATAGAAGAATACTAAATTCTAAAAGTATACGTGTATTTATCAATAACCCTAGTTTATATATTAAAAAAATCTACATACCTTTATCCATACTCATGGTCATTATGAATTCTATTCCCAAAATCACTATAGGAATCACCCACCAAATAATAGAGTATATAGAGTAAAACACTCAAAATCATAATATTGAAGGGCCATTGAAAACTAACTCCCATCAATCTAGTTTCCAATCTAAGTGATCTAAGTGACCAAAATCAAAACCCTAAAACTAAAATTAGGGATTAAATGAAAGTGTGAAAAATCTGTAATCAAGTGAATGTAGAGGTGGATTCGGATGACCGAAAATTCGCAGGGGAGAGGTGCTGATGAGGTCGTATGGGTGACATGTGACTTTGGGTCGCTTGTGAAAATGGGTGAGGTGTGAGGAGAGGGATCTAGGGGTGAGGGGCCAGAGGAAGAGGTGCATAGGGGAGTTAGGAAGGGAGAGGGAGCCAAATATTGAGGGAGTTGGAGCTGGAGACAAAGGTGGGTGTAGCAAGAGATAGAATGGGTGGTAGAGGTGAGTTGGAGGTGGAGATGGGTGCAACAAGAGAGAAGACAGACGACATAGGTGATCCAGAGGCGGAGTTGGGTGTAGTGAGGGAGAGGATGGGTGATGGAGGTAGGGTTAGAGTTTTATGAGGGAGCTAGTGTGCGATGGAGGTCGGGTGGGGGGGTGGGGTGGAAGACATTGTGATTTTTTTAAGGATTGTGACATCCATAGGAGGTTGTCCGTTCCAAGGGGATTCAAAGGCTTAATTTATAGTAGTGATTTTTCTTTATCATAAATTCCATAGCAGCACTGGAAAACACCAGAAGGAACCTACAACTCCAGTCTATAGGCAATAATACAAAGATATTCATCTTCTAATTGGATGTGTGATGTTTCTCACTGACATGAATTAATGGTATCATCCAAAATGACACATCTATGTAGCAGAAACACCAATAACGGAACAGTATCACCATAAGCTAATGGTATCTCATCTTCCTTGGCATTAGATATCCGACAAGTGGTGGTAGAATCCAATAAGCGGTCACAAAACCTACCATTCAGTGGAGGTAGAATTTCATCCTGATGGAAGAACCTATATCACTTCAGCAACAACAACCAGTTGTATTCTGAATAGGACAACAAAGTCGAGTATTTTTATCTTAAGTGCGACACCATATTCTTGTTCAGTGATGGTAGTAGTGGTACCATTTGACAATATAGATTCTACCACTCAACATTTGTAGTTTACTTCTCTTCACGGCAGTACCGTGTGTCTCCAACGGTATTATTATCTACCATTGATAACTATATAAGGGCAATGGTAGTATTGTCCACAACAGTAGAAAAGTTTCCCTCAAATAAATGGTAGCATCGCTTGGATCAATTTCTCGACAATGGTAACATGTCCCAATTCATCATTGTGATGGTAGTAGTCCGTCAATGTGGCATCACCTTTTAAGGGGAGTAGCTTGGGTCATTGTAGCATGCCTATCTACAACAACTGTAGAAGTAATACAAAAATACAATAGAAACACCATGCAATGGTATCACCACTTGAACTTTTAGAAGTATCTTATAAATGTGCAATGGTATCATGGAATAGTAGTTGTAGAAATTTCTTTCTACTTCCAGATAAATATTTCTACCATAAAATAAAATTATTTTACTACCACCTTTTAAAAATGTATCCACTACAAGTTTAATTATATCTAACCCTAGGTATTATTCTATATACTTCCAGTTAAATATTTTTTCTAAAAATATATATTTTTTATTTTTTACTTATTGTGCATAAATTAAATATTTTAATTTATATTTTATTTTTCTAAAAAATAATAAAATATTTGCTTAAATATTTTGAGAAAAAAAATTCATACATACATACATGAAGTATATTCTTTACAATAATTTTTTTTTCTGTTTTAATATTTTAATATATATTGAAAGATTGTTTAGATATTTTAATTTTTTTATTAATATGTAATATACATATTTATATTAAAAATATTATTTGAATTTTTTTGAAAGACATTTTATTCAGGAATAAAAGAGAAAAAAATTCCTTATCATTGATCAAGTTATTCCAATTATAGGTAACTGTAATATTATGTTTTATTATTTGCTAACTTTTTGAATAAAGTGATTGGATGGATTGATGCTTTGAGAAAATATTTGAATTAAGGATGAAGAATTATTCCATTGGAAATGTGATCAAGGGATTAAACAAACCTCATATTGTTTATTCGATAACAAATTACACAATATACATGTGATACACATTCTAGCTGTACATACGATCAAGAACCTCTTTGGATTTTGTTTCCTTACTAATATCATGAAGTGAATTCAACCATAAAATACTCTACTACTGAAGTGATCAAGATCATAAAACTTCATCATATTCATCATCTAATCTTTATACTGGTTTCATTTTTTTTTTCTATTTTTCATCATGTAATATTTTCTTTAATCTATTTGTAATATATTCATGTTGGTTTATGATTTTTTTATCAAAGTAAAGTCTTGTTTTCTGGTTATTATACCACCCAAAAGGAAGTTCTGGTTTGTGAGTCCCAAAGAAAAGTCATTTCATAGACTAGGTTAATACTTCTATAAAAATTCTAGGTTGTGCCTCCTGGTACTTGTAAATGTTAGAGTCTATAATAGGTTATCACGCCTCTAAAAGTTAGTCTCTTAGTGGGAACTAATCTTCTCACAATGTAGAGAAGGTTGATGAGTGGAATAAGATCTTGGTGATCTAAAAAACTATGAAATATCTATGTTATTTATTTTAATTTATGTTTCACTACACATATTCAACACAAAACTCACTATTTTCTTTTCAATTAATATATATTTTTGTTTTGTATTTAACTTTTTTAAAGACTGTTCACCCCCTCTAGTCATTATTCCCATCACTTATGATCCAATATTTTTTTTGTGACACATAAAATTATGACCATATTTATAAAATACATACCATTTTTTTATGTTAAGAATACCCCATCCTTGTATCATGGTAGGGGTACATTGGTTTTAATGAATGCTACTTATTTTCAGAACTCAATTATTATTTCATAAATTAAGAATTCTTAATCAAAGTGATTAATAAATTTATTTCAAAGAAGATTAATACCAATCACAATGTACCTAAAATAATTCCTCCTCATGACTTCCAATAAACTCATTCCATATTTCTTGGTTTATCATGTGTGCATATATCTATGGTGGGTGAGGGTTTACTTTCCCTCTAGAATCACTGAGATGATTCTTCGTAATAATTTTCCGAAAGGATCTATGAGCCTTTACAATGAAAATTAATACAAATTTCATTTGATAGTTATATAGTATAAATGAACTCTTAAATGGATAATGAAGACTAAATAAATGTTTCTTTATTTTATTTTTTAATAAAATAGAGAAATTATATCATAACGTTACCCTAATCTCTTCCCAAATTGCTGCCTAAATCACAGACACACCATTATGCCATATATATACATCAATAAACATGTATATTCTAGTGGTGAACATAATTTAACTAATAAAAATATAATTTTTGGGGTTAACAGGTTAGCCATGTGCATTACATCCATCCTTGAATTTGATGACTCTACTTCTCACCTTAATAATTTGTTTTAATATCATTGTGCTACGATGCTTCTACTTTTTATCAGACATAGGTTGTTCACCTTCAATGATTTTATTGGTTTCAACATCATCAATATATTGTTCCTTAGGATTGATAGAATTAACATGAGAAGAAACCTATAGTTTATCTATATTGAGAGCATCAATATATTGAGAAACCTGTTGTTCCTAAATATTGGAAGCATCAACATGTGAAGAAGACATTATCTGCAGAAGTTGTTGAAAATTTAATTTATATTACATAAATATAGTAGTGAACACTTAATATTATGAAATAACACAATGTATATTTAAAAAAACTTTAACTTTAATATTAAAATCTATTTTTTCTTCTTTAAAGGATGAAGGGATTTGAACCCTCTACTGAGTATCCAAATAAACTCATTGAGGTCTATTATAACATACAACACCCTATTTATATTGGAATATCTATGAAATGATTTCGATATCCAAATAAAAGGATTATCATTAGTTTAATTGACATCTGATATTATAATGGTTTTAGATGATAACCAAACAAATGATCACCTTCTATTTACTGGACTCGGTATATAAAATACTTTTACTTCCTGTGATTCTATTATCAATAGTTAATCCTTGTAAAATTCCTTATAGAAATCCACTTTCATGAATCCCAATTCATATATTTTAAATACACTCCTATTAACAACCCACTTCCATTGAGAAATAGGAACTTGGAATATAGTATAATACAACTCCCATATAGGTTTGGTGATGCCAAGGTAAGACATATTTTCATAAATAGGATTTATTTACTTAATACCAGATAAATGAATTGCTTCTGCTGCAAGAGTAACTCCACTATTTTTCATGAACTGCATTCATCATGTTACTTTTTATAGAACATATAATCATTAATTACATAACCATTGTAAGATAATACATGCACACTTGTTCCTCTGGCCAGACATCAAAATTATTATAAAATTTAATTTTGATTTATAGTAGAATCCATGAAAATATAGTCATTAAATCATCCTATAAATAGTCAATTATGTGTATTTGATATCCATATTTCACCCCTTGATGGATTCAAATGCCTAATAATTACTTTTTAGGTTTAAAAATATGGTCAAACCTCTAAAATATTCTGTAAAATATAAAGGTGATCCTACTATTTATCTATAATAGTAATTATGAAAATGTAAATTATGTAAATTCTTTCACCCACAAGTTTCTTGATGTGATGAGATTTTGGTAGAACAATGCCCTCCTTATTAGAAAGGTAGTCAATACATAATTCAATAACTTCCTAAAAAAATATCACTTTTCTATAAAAAATTCTGGATGAATTTGATTTTTAGAACACCCTTTGAAAATATTTATATACCATTAAATGGGGTAAATAAAGTACAAGACAATATAGTTGTATCTCTCTAACCAACTGAACCATCGGGTAAACCATCATATCAAAAATGATGGTGAGAAGAACATCTCCAATTCCCATAATATGATAACAATTCCCTTTTCTATAGTTAGTAAAATTTTAGGTATATAAATTTACTATATATAGGATTGAAAAAGAAAAAAATCTTAGTTAATGTATGAAAAACATTTTTAAGCATAATAAAACATAAATCTACAAGCATTAGATCTTGAATCAAAACATGAAAATCATGTGATTTCAGTCTTTTTAACTTTAAATCAGTCATTAAATGATATTATTGATATTTTTTGAATACCCTTCAAGAACTTTACATCATTTAGAAATTTATAAAACTGATATCTCTCTTTCTTAGAAAGAGTGTAATCAGATGGAGGAATAAAATTCCACCTTTTACCCTTAAATAAAACTGAATCTTCCTATATCCACATGTCAATAATTTACAACCTATCCTTAATTCCATTATTTTTTTCCTTAGGTGTATTTAGTAACATTACAATGAAACAATCACATATATATTTTTCCATTTTCATGAAATCAAGAAAATGTATGATGTATAAAAAAATCTAGTACAATATTTCCGACAAAAAAATGATCTCTTCTTCAAACCATTTTTTGCAATTTTCTTAAAGAAGGTTCACTAAAAGCAGTGAAAACATCCTTTAATTTCTCAAATAGTTTATCACTCACTAGTGGAGATAGTTTTGTACCTTATTATGAATTCCTATTGAATTATGTCATCCAAGATTAGTGTTTATTTCCTCGAGGTAGAAATTTATTAGGCCCTAGAAACACAATAATTGAGGAATTTTCAACCTAATTGAGTGTATACCTTTCTCATAAATGGGACACCATTGAGTTCCTTTAATGTTATATCCTGAAAAATTTCAATAAGTAGGAAATTCATTTATCATCTTTTATAATATTGTTCTTAATGAGAAATATTCATTTCTATAATCATTATACAATGCAACACTTGAATCCCATATTAATTTCAGATCTTTGATAAATGGATCCAAATAAACATCAATATCATTAATCGGTTGTTTTGGTCATGATATAAGTAGAGAAAATAAGATGTATTTTTCTCCATTCATAACTAGAGTGACAAGTTATAATTTACCAACATAACTCTCTATGTGCTCTGAGTGATAATTTATAAACCATAAGGGTTCAATACATTAGTAGATAACACATGATGAAGGTTTCTCAGATCATTTCAAAATTCAGGATACTTTTGATCAATTTTCTTTCACAGAGGAGTGTTTTTTAGGTGATAAATTTTCCTATAATTATTTAATATATCCATACGCCACAAAAATTTCCTTATAGTCTCCTCACTTCCATATATGCACCTAAGCCTAGTAATTATTGGAAAGTACCATACAAATTTCTAAAAAATTGATTAAGATTCCTTATATCAAAATGAACCACACATTGGGAATTTTTAAGTGTTTCATAGTCTATGTGAAATGATATACAATCATTTGGATATAAATTTATTATTTTAGAGATCATACCCATTGAAAGTTGAATTCATTTAACATCATATGTTCAGTAAGGAAACTTATTATCTTTTGGTAAAATTTTATTCAAGAGAGAAAGCAGTTTAGTAAAGATGGTGTCACTCAATATGCTGCAATATTTTATATTATATAGTTTTATAATGGATGAAAATGTTGTATAGTTAGTACAACCAATATATAATGGCGTTTTCATAGCTCTTTAACTTCTGAAATAACTTTGGATAATCATGAAATTCATCTTAAACGGTCCCCATCATTTCCTCAATATTATCTTTATCATCATTTACAACTCTAATCATATCCTAAATATGGTATTCATCATTGTTAACACTTTTAATCATATCATATGATCCATAAAATAAAGTGTTATCCTAGTCACTAGCTATATTTAGTACCTCCCCATGTTTATTACAACATTTATAGCTTCGATCTATTCCATGATAGATCAAGTGTTCTTCCAACTCCTCTAAACTAATTAGTCTTGAATAATAATAATAATAACATGGATAAAGGATTTGAGAAGGATCATATGCATGATATTTTGTAAACTTGATGAACTCATTATCCCCATACTCATAATCTTTTATCATATGATTAACATCCATCCATTTTTATTCATATTCATCCTATTTGATTCAGTAATATTCATATTTAACAAAATAAATAAATACAAAGAAGGCATGATCTTAGAATCCTAAAATACTATTATTTATATATACACACATATATATTAATAATATTTGATATAAATTATCACTATGTTAACAACTTGTAAGAATATATAAAGACTAATAATTATATAAATTTAAAGTATTATAAAAATTATTTTTTTATTACAAGAAGTAAGATATCATAAGTCATTATTATTTTTTGAAATGGATTCATCAATGAAGATAATATTATAAAATTTTAAAATGGAGTTCACCATATGTATTTCATTCACTTCATAAAAGGTCATCAAGGTCATCAGAAGTCATTGGAGCTAACCTTGAAGAACAAATACTTATAAAAAATTTGGTTGTTTTCAAGTATACATATCATATGGTGTATTTTGAGTTGTCATAAAAAAAATTTGGATAATAGTAAATGAAATTGTTTCTAGAATATAATCACAAATTAATATATGAATCTCAATCATAATTTTTCATTGGATGAACAATATTTAACAATATTTTCCTTTTAATACACCATCATATTATGTTATTTCCAAATGTGTGTGTCATGATACAATACCACACCCCCTTAAATAGTTGGTAAACTATTCCATTTGTTATCCACCCCCTCAATTTAATTAAAAAAATTTAATAAAATTTCCAAGATTATTTTTTACATTGTTATTGGATATTTTGGAACATTTCAAAGACTCAATATTTATGTTTCATTAGAAATATATATTTATATATACTAAAATCACCCATGAAGGTAAGAAAGTATCATAAACTACAAAATTCTTATGTACTTATTGATTCACACACATAAGTATATTTGAGGGAAAGTAACTCACTATATCTATTTTACTTTTCTAAAATGAATTTTTGTCATTTTTCACAATTAAAAAGATTCAAACTATCAAATTATTCATAATAAAATAATTATGAAAAGGTATATTTATAGGGCCTTTAGATGTGTTTTTGATTTTTATATTCTAGATGGTATTGATAAAAGTGATATTTAATTATTAACTTTGACCATATTATTTCTTACATTATATGAATATTTTAAATTCTAGGATATATAAAACTTTTAAATCACATATACCACTATGAAACATTTCATTTATGTAAATTGAAACTTTTTGGTTGATCCTTAAATAAAATTTCTTATTCTAAAAAGGAAACAAAACTAAAATTACTTATAATAGGAACTTAGTATTAATTTTATAATCCCAGAATCAATCCACTAGGAAAAGGTAGAAGGTAGGTTCCTATGGTTAAAAACAACCCTTAGTCCATTTCCCACATGAATATGACCTTTTACTTTAACCAATTTAATTTATTCTCATATAGTGAAAATCAGAAAAAAAGTATGACATGTATCCAACAACCAATATCCATGAAATATAATCAAAATGATTAACATACCTAACATATACACCTTAATACCCATGTTTTTTTGGTTTATCATTAATTTATTTGATCATACTGAATGATTTTATGTTTTTATATTAATTTTGAATTTATAATACATGGAGTCTAATATAAGACATCATATGTCAAAGAATTTTTTTATTAATAATAGGAAAATACAAATGAGATTTACTTTAAATTCATAGAAAGCAAAAAATTTCATAGATTATTCTGAAAACAAGTCAATGAAATGAAAAAAATAAGAAAACATGAAGAACCAAAAAATTGGAAAATAAGGGGCCAAACATAAACCAAGAGAAGTGAAACAAAAAATCATCCGATCAAGGGGCCAAACATCGATAATAAGAAAAGAAGAGAGGAGAAGAACCAAAAATCATGAAAATAGTGCCAAAACATCACACAGATAAGAAGAACCCAATGATAAAATAAATAAATAATGAAATAGGTTTAAAGATTGAATAAAAATGAGTATGGAATAACATACCTTTAATTTAAGGTTTGATTCGGTCAAAAGATTCAAAGGAGGTGACTATAGAAATCAACTTTCATGAAATTTTGAATGACGTGAGTAGAATGATCTCAGTTAGAGTTCTTTTAAAATAGTGGAAGAAGTTTTATCAGCACTAGTAAAAAGTGCTTAGAAAATGCACATTGTGAGTGCTAAAATGGAAAGCACTGATAACTGTGTATTTTATCAATGATTCTTACTAGTGCTCATAAATACTAGTGGAAAATAAAAATTAAAAATTAAAAATTACATTTAAAAAATATAATAAATTACTAATTATATAAAAATGAATATTTAAAATTACTTTATAATAAAAAATAAAAATATTAAAAATAAATCAATTGAAAAATATTTAAAATAAATAAACAATATTGTTTATATTAAATGTATTAATAAAAATGATAATATTATGATTTATTTTTTAGAAGGGAAGACCTTGTACAAAGTGGACAAGGCTCTTTTATTAAAAACTAAAGTTATAAGAGTCCAAAGTAAGGAGTTTTATGATGATCCCTTTGAATGATGGGATTAAGATCAACTGAGAGAGCATCAGACCAAATGAGACCACTAGTGCGGTTCACGCCTGTAATAATAATACAAAAAAATATAAAAATAATAATAAATAATATAAATTACAAAAAAATATAAATGGATAAATATTAACATAAAAATTAATAAATACTAAAAATTTCATTTAAAATAAATTCCTAATAAAAAACGAATAAATTATAACTGTACAAAGATTTAAATAAAAAAATATTAAAATAAAAATGAATAAATATTAATTATGTAAATTAAAAACATATTAAAAATATTAAATATTAATAAATAAAAATGTATAAATAAATATTAAAAATTATTAAATTACACAAATATTAAATGAATAAATATTAAAAATGAATAAATTAAAAATATATTGAAAGTGAATAAGTATTAGAAATTAATAGATAATGAAAAACAAATAAATAATAATAAATAAATAAAATTTAATAATTATAAATGAATTAATTGAAAAAATATTAAAAAATCATTTAATAACTTTAATTATATTAATTATTGAAATATTAAAAATGAATAAGTATTACAATAAAAATAAAAAAATATTAAAATTTAAAATTTAAAAACAAGATATTTATAATGATGTATTGATTATTGATTAGTAAATAATAATTATATAAAGATTTAAATATATATATATATATATATTAAAATAAAAATTAATAAAAATTAATTATATAAATTATATAAAAATTAAAATTATTGAATATTAATATTTAAAAATATATAAATAACTATCAAAATTTAATATATTATAAAATATTAAATAAATAATATTAAAAATGAATAAACATTAAAAATGAATAAATTATAGGAAATATTAAAAATGGAGAAATATTAAAAATGAATAAATAATATTAAATGAATAAATAGACATACACATTACATATATACACAAATATATATACATATATATAGACATACACATACACATACATGCACATTCACAGACACAAACACACACATACATATACACATGCACATACATGCATATACACAAACATACACATACACACATACACATATATACAATTACAGATACGTACATACACATACATACACATACATACAAATACAATATAATCATGCACATAGTACATAAAAAACTCATACATACATATACACATATACACACACATATATACATACACATACTACACTTACACACACACATACACATACATACACACAAACATGCACATAAATCCACATACTTACACTTACACATACATATATACATGTTCATATTCACACACACACACACACATACACTTATACCAAAAAATACACATACACAAACATACATCTATAAACATACACATAAAAACACACACACATAAAACATATATACATATATAATACATACAAATGCATACATACACATAAATACAAGGACATACAGATGTATACATACATACATCCACATACATGCACAATAATACACATACATAAAAATATATGTGTATATAAATTTTAAATTATTTAACAGGAATTTAAATATATAAATTCAAATATGAACTGTATTTAATTAAATATATATTAATTTATATATTTATATTTTTTAACTAAAATATTAATATATTATATTTATATATACATTTTGTAATTAATGTATATAAATATATTATTAAATATTTTAATTTGTTAATATAAATTTGATATTTATATATATATAAAATTCTAAAAATAAGATTGAAAAATTAATTATTATAATACAGTTATATAAATCATATTTATATATTATATTTACATATATATACTTATTTATATATAAATAATATTTAAAAATATATAAATATGTATATATAAATTAAATTATTCATGGTTCCCTTTATCAATGCTTTTTTAGTGATGTTAAAGGGGGAGATTTTATCAATGCTAAGATTAGCACTAATAAAGGGGTACCTTAATTAGCTCTTTTAGCTAGCAATGATAAAATTCCCTCCTTTATCAGTACTTTTTTTAGTAATGATAATGGTTACTACTTAATAAATGAAAATATGTAGTAGTGAGGGTAACACAAGAGGATAAAACATTGTATGGGGTGGCATAATAGACCCACCAGGTGATGTGGCCCTAAGGGATTTGACAGACTGCTTGTGGAGCATGTTTAGTTATAAATTAATGGAATCCCAAAGTTATTTTAAATGTGGGAAACATTTAATTAGATCACTGTTCATGTTTAAAAATGTTGGCACACATTGCTTAAAGTGAAAATATTCTATCATCTTCTTCTACTTCAACACATTAGGTCCACATACAAGGGATCTTTCATTTTTCTAGTTGAGTTTCATGATGCACTAGTTTGTGTCATGCCATGATATTACATTTGAATTGAAATAGGAACTCGAGAAGTTTCCATATTGACACACTGAAGATAACATACATGATGAATGATAAGTGTGAGTCTCGAGAGATATGGTTCTAAAATAAGGATAAAATTGATGATATTTTTTTGAAATTTTAAGAGTAAATTCTATGATGATAATGATGGTTTATCATGGTTCAAGCAGGAATGAGGTTTATAGTGAATAAGAAGATGATAATGAATGGTAAAAATGATAAAATATGAGTTTGTAGAGTTTATATAATGAATATCATAAGGTACACAAGAGATATTTATAGATTTGGGTTCGTAGGGTATAGCGTAAAGCATTATAAGGTACATGGACATCATATGGTACAAGTGGAGGAGTTCCTAAGGTACATACAAAGGAGTTAATAGGGTACAACCTTTATTTCACTGGCCACATATGAATTCTTCATAGGGTATGACCAACATTTTTAAAATTTAAGGTACAACCCTTTACGATATTTCTATATATTAAGATAAAGGATCCATTCTATAATATCATGATGAAAAAAAGTAAACATAGAAGCATGAGAATACCTGAAAACATGGAATGATAATCAGAATTTATGAAAGAATTACAAAGAAAAGAAAGTGCCTAGAATTATGGATACATTTATGAATGATTATAGCCGATTATTCAGGTGAGCAGATGGAAATGATCTATTCTTTAAATAAGTTAGATTTTAGGGAGTTTTTAAATGTTGAAGCTTATATAAATGTAAAATATGGCAGTCACATGATGAAATGGATAAAAAAATAGAAGAAAAATAAATAAGAAATATGAGAGAACCTATGCTATAATTATATTTCATATTATACAAGTCGAAGGAAATAAAAGAGGTGATATCCAATAAAAATCCAAGTTATAGAACCTATGTATAAAAGGAATATGAATATAACTAAATCTAAATGAACCTATTAATTTCTATAAAGTTGAATAAGGTATGGATGTGATGTACCAATATCACATCTATTGTAAACTGAATAAGAAAGAAGAATAAGAGAAAAATATTATCTTAATTATCTTAGAAATTCATACACACCGAAGAAGAAATCGGGTGGTCCTAAATTACAATTTTTTGATATTGTAAGATCATAAGTTGATCAATATATCATTTGAGGTTGATTTTATTTAAGGTAGTGTAGCATATTTTTTTAGGAGAGATACATACTTATATTGACGATATACTTCAAGGTTCTACAAACCTACTGTTGTATTTGGAAAATAAAGTTCAAACTTATTGTAAAAATGGTTGGTACCAGTGTTTATATGGGTCCAAGTACATACCCTTACTCGAACATATTTGGATAATAAGAAATAAGTTTTATGAGGGTGGGATAATAACCACCATACAGTAGGGACATAGTTATCCTAAATGGAGGCGGACCTCACCAATAAACCATGGTGTTTATATTTTTATATTTACTTTTTATATATCCATAGAATCTAACCAAAGGTAAGATTAAGAAATATAGGATTCTATTAATCTAACAGGTAAATAGGTGACAAGGGATAAAATTTAAAATTGGTTGAAAAACACACACACACACACACACACTAATTCACCCCTCTCAATGTTGGATACATCCTTATATGACCCTAAAAAATTATAAAATGTTTCACATATAAAATAAATTAGAAAGGATACACCTCATTATCATCATATATCAATGATATGAAAGTTCCAATAGTAATTTTGACCATATAAAAATCAAAACCATCAATGGAAAATGGTATCTTGATGAAAATCTTGTGAGCTATATAAATACATACAATCACATGATATTTTAGAAGATATTTATTATATAAAATATTTACTTGGATATTATACACCATACCTATCCCAAAGAATAAACGAGTGGGTGCTGATAGATATAATTAAAAATCAATTTATTCCTATAGAATTTTAGTAGAAGAAAGGTACTGACAATTTTTTATTTACATTTAGAAGATAATGTTATGAAAAAAATCGATTACCTCGGGTAAGGTAGGACTTTTAGAAGAATGAGTAGTCTAAAATACAAGGGGTGTGGATCTTCATGTGGTAGTTAATGTTGCATTTATTCTTATCATTTTTACTTTTGAGGAAACTAGTTTATCATATCATCCTACCAACTAACTTTTTTTATTAGATAATCTATTTGTTTCCACATTTTTTTTCACTTTTACATAAGTATCCCACTGTGTATTTGATTTATATAATATTATCTAGGTGTCACTCCAAAACATACACCTTTAACGTGACTATATTGTTCTTTATTCTTAAAAGGTACTGAAATTAGTCATTCATCAGGTACAGTGGATAAAGATTATTATGTCTAAAATGGATAAAAAATATAAGAAAATAAGTAGCTATTTTCATGTAATACATTTTTACAGTATAAAAAATTTATATTATGTCATGATTACATATTATTTTCATTATTTATTTGTTTTTTATGTATCATTTTTCCCTTTTTATTTACATGAGACTCCTTTAATTTCATATGATGTGGGATGGAAGTGGATTGAGATTCTGATTCATCATCCTACTTATAAACGTAGGAAAATAATTATGTTATTGATTCATATCATAGAATTTTTTTACTCTATATTAAAAATACAAACCATTTTTGTGTTCAAGTGAAGTGTACCCCATACTTGATTTACGGTAGGATTACAATGGTTTTTATGCATATTGTTTATTTTATGTACTACTTTTCTATTTCATATATTCATAATTCTTAATAAAAGTGATTAATATATGAAATGTTAAATAAAATATTACCAATTAAAATTCACCTTAAATTATTCCTTCTCCCAATGACTAGAGAAATCATCTCTAATTTCTTGGTTTATGATGTGTACATATATATTTTGATGGTGGGGTTTTAATTTCCCCTCAACATCCCTAAGATTCTATTTTGTAAGAAGTGCCTTAAAATCTCTATTATCATTTTTGATGACCATTAGTATGGATTTCATCCAATAATATTCTAATATAAATGTACTCTATAAGGGATAATGAAGATCAAATCAATGTTTCATTATTTTGTTTTTTGATAAAATAGAAAAATTATATCATAATGTTTCTCTAATATCTTTATAAATTGTTGTCTTCAATGTAGGCACAACATTGTTCAATGTATCTATATCAACTGGCATGTGTATTTGAGTACTGACCCCAATGTAACTAATTAAAAATGGAATTGTTGGGGGTCAATAGGTTAACCATGTGTATTCTATACAACCTTAAATTTTATACTTTTTATTTTGGTATTAATAATTTTTAATAACATTATCATGATACACTACTCATTTATTTTTTCAACCATATGTTGTTAACCATCTAACAGTTTCTCTAATTTAACATCACCAATATATTGTTTCATGAGATTGGTAGAATCAATAAGTGATAAATACATCATCTACATAATTTTTTAAACATTTAATTTATATTACATAAATTTAGCAATGAACACATAATATTATGAGGTAACACATTGTATATATAAAAAACTAATTAGAAACATTTAACCTATTCATTAAACATTTTTTAAAGGTCAAAGAGATTTTATACCTCTATAAATTATTCAAATCCCCTCCTTATGGTCTCCTATTATATATAGGACACCATATATATTGGGACTAATACAAAATGACTGCGACGACCCAAAAAAAGGGTCATTCTAAATAGAATTTTCATTTGATCTAATAGTTATTTTAGTCGATAATAAAACAAATGACTAATTCGTGTTTATAGGATTCTGGGAATAAAATACTTGTACTACCTATGATTCCATTATGTAAAGTTTATTATTTCACCCTTCCTTACTAAAATTCACTTTCATGAATCCTAAATAATCAATTTTAATTTCACCACTGTTATCAACCCATTTTCATTGACAAATTGACACTTAGAATGTTGTATAATACAACTCCCATATTTTTTTGATAATTCCAAAGTATAACATATTCACATAAATTAGATTTCTATCCCTAGTACCAGATACATGTATCCCTTCCACCACAAGAGTAACTCTATTATTTTCAACATACTATGTTCATCCTGTTCCTTAGTATAGAATATACAACTGTTAATTACATAAATATTTTAAAATAATACATGTTTACTTAATCCTATGTCTAGATATCATATTAATTTTTAAATTGAATTCATATTCTTAAATAACTCCTTAAAAATATAACCTCTAAACCATGATATAAAATATTGATTATGTGTATTTTAAATCCATCTTTCTACCCTTGATAGATTAAAATACCTAAAAATTAATTTTTGAGTTTCAACATATGATGAAACCTTTATACTACTATATAAAAATTAAAGGTGAGTCTACTCTGGATCTATAATATTAATTGAAATAATATCTCTTCTAAAAACTCCTTCACCCATATGGCATCCTCTACGATTAGATTTTGGGTAACTAATGCTATCCATATCAAAGAGGTAGTTGGTAAAAAATTAAAAGGATTCCTCAATAATATATCACTCTAGAATACAAAATTTTGGATGAATTTTATTTTTAATTCACCCTTTCAAAATTTTCACATACTATTCAATGGGTTACATACATATGTAAGGATCATGGACATATAGTTAGATATCACTAACAAAATAAACCATTATATAAAATAATGATGGTGGGAAGAATATCTCCAATTTATATAACATGGTAGTAATTTCTTTTTTCTATATATGGAAACTTCACTAGGTCTATAAATTTATTACATATAACATTGGAAATTAATAAAATATTAGTTAATATGAATCATAAATTTTTAGGTAGAATGCAATATAAATCCACATATACTAAATCTTGTATCAAAACATGACAATAATGTGATTTAAACCCTTTAACTTAAAATCAATCATCAAAATTTTATTATTGATATTTGATAAATACCACACTAAAACCTTTACATCATTAATAAAGTTTCAAAAATTAAATCTCTCTTAATTGGAAAGATATTAAACTGATGGTGGAAGAAAGGTTTATCTTTCACCATTTACTGGTGCCAACTCTTCTTTTTTCCACATATCAATCATGTACAATATATCCTTAATTACACATCTTTTTCCAGGTGTAATTGGTAACATTACAATGACACTATGAAACAAAATATTTTCTATGTGTAAGAAATCAAGAAAATGTCTGAAATACAAACAATTCCAATATGGTAATTTAAAAAATCTACTATATTTTCCATCCTGTTTTTGCAATTTTTTTTAAAAAAATTTACTAAAAAAGCAAAAATATAATATACTTTATAAAAACACCCATCGAATATTAATAGAAATGTTTTTACCATCTTCTTAATTACCATATAATTATGTTTCCTAAGATCGATATTTATGCCATCGGGGTAAAAATTTACAATGTCCTAGAAACACCGTCTTCAAGGAATATTTCATCCTAACTAATTGCACACCTTCTTTACAAATGGGGCACCCTAATATTCATATAATTATATGTAATAAAATTATTTTATATGTAGGAAAGTCATTTATCATCCTGAAAAACATGGATCTCAATGTGAACTCTTTATTTCTATGAGAACCATACAACATTACACCTGGACCCAATATCATTACCAAGTTGTTTTAGTATTTATTTAAGTATAAGAAACACAATGTAATTTCATTTCATGAATAATAAAAATGGAGAGTTAACATTTACAAACATAAATAGTAATACATTACTAGTGATAATTTTTACACTAAAAGGATTAATTATATCTAAATATTGAGCAATACAATGGTTTCTTAAATCATTTCCAAATTCGAGATACACATGATCAGTTCTCTTCCACTGAGGAGGGATTTTTGGGTGAATAAGTTTCCCACATTGAATTCATGTATCTATGTGCCAGATCAATTTATTTTTAGTATCCTCACTTCCATATATCTTTCATAACCATGAAATGATTGGAAAAATCCAAATAACTTTCTAAGAACTTGATTCATCTTTCTTGTAATGAGATTCACCAAACTTAGAACCTTTTCAAGTGATTAATAGTTCATATGAAATAATATATAATAATTTGGATATTCATGTATTCTTTCAAAAAATATACCCATTGATAATAAAATTAATTTATCATCATATATTAAATAAATAATCTTATTATCTTATAGTAACATATCATTGAAGAGAGAAAGTAGTTTTGAAAATCAGGCATCTCTCAATTTGTTTCTAGATTTCAATTTATATTGCTTCATTACAACTGTAAATGTTGTATATTTTTTACAACTAATATATAATGATATATTTTTACATATCTTTAACTTATAAAACATATTTGTATAATTTTTAAGTCTATCTTCAACCATCATTTCCATTTACTTAATATGATCACCATCATCATTTATAATTGTTCTCATTCCAGACTATCAATAAACAGTAGTGTTATCCAAGTCACCAGCTATATCTAGTTATTCATTTTATTTAGTCTAAATTTTATAACTTAAATATGTTCCATAATAGACCATGCATTCTTTTAACCTATCTCAAAAATTTTATCTTGAATAATAACAATATAAAAATGAAAAAATGATTTTAGAAGGGTTATTTCCATGCTCTGTTGTAAACTTGATGAACTATTTACCCCCAACCTCATACCATTTTGTCATACAATTGACATACATTAATTTTTTATATATATTTATCCTATTTGTCTAAAAAATCACCATATTTAGCAATAAATAAATAAATAAATAAAATTAAGGTGTATATATATTGTATCATTTTTTATATGAATAAATTATATAAAGAATAACTTTATAAAATATAATTATAAATTATAATACATACATATGAAAGATGTCTAGTAAATTCCACTCAATTTAAAAAAATAATGGGATTTTAATGGTTTATTTTTTAATAATATTATGATACTTCAAGTTAAAAGTTTTACATAGAATTTTACATAAACCTATGTGATGGTTTTTTATTTACACTTTATTTCTTTAAAACCTTGATTTAAAACCTTGTGAAATTTTGGTTTTTGGTAAAGTTTTTGTTGTTCCTGTTAATGTTTAGTTTGAATAAGTAGATTCTAGCATGTTGTAATTGTTTTTTTGAATTGGTTGGTTATTATATCTTTCCATGAACTTGTAAGGATTTTACAATTTGTTAAATAATTTTTGTTCATGGTAACTTGTTTACATTACTTATTTTTTAAAACATTAAAACATATTAAGGTATGAATATATTTAAATCATTACCAAAAATTGAATTTTTTTTCTTTGATTATAGATGGTTGAGGGTTTTTAGGGAATTTAATGTTATTTCAGAGTTTTTTTGGAAGTTAGAGGCCAAATTTTTTGAAAATGAGGGTTGTAGGATATGGCGAACTATTAACACATAGTTAGTTCTAATAATGCAACCAAACAATGAAAAGGGGAAGGTGTTTTTTGTGCCATTTTCCTAGTTTCCACACAGTTCTATAAACCACGAATGTATCAAAAAAACCATACAAATACTATAATTTATTTTAGACATGATCAAATAGTTGGAATGGGATTTACCTAACCACACACCCAATTTGTGTGGGGCATGTATTCTCCTAATAGTGGGAAAAGAATGATTAGTGCATAATTTGGAAAACCATGAGGGCTACCTAGTTACTTGAAAATTATGATTTTATCTAAATTATCTTAATTCTTTTAAACCCCTAACCCCTCTTCTCCGTATCTCGTTCAACCAGAAGTGTTCCCACCCATGCCCCTTCCCCCTTCCTATAAGTTTTTAGTAATTTCTATTTAAATCCTTGGTGGAATAAAGTGTTGTTAGTACCTATAGTGAGATAAAGGCAAGGATATCCCTTTGTATCTATCCTTCTTTAGGTTCTCTTACTATTTTATAGTCTTTCACTAGTTATGATCGTTTATGCCCTATTTTGATGCTCTTTTCTTATTTTGTCATTTTTACCATTTAAGCTCGAATCAATGATCTATACTTGATTATTATCCTTGTATGGGCCTATGTCAGGAGTTCCACAAGTTATTCCAAAATTTATTTCATAGTTTTTACACATGTGTGATGTGTGGTCATGCCGACCAAATGGTGCTTGACCTAAAAACTAATAAAAAAATATTTTATGACATTTCTTGTAAGAAAAAACTTACATTCAGACTATAAGAGTCCTGTTAATAAATAAATAACAAAGAGTATTAGTTACAAAAAAGGGGTGTGTTCTAAATCAATGGGATAGGGATAATTTAGGGTTAACCTGAGGGGTTATAGGGATGAAATGTAGATTCTTAAAAATATGACCATGAGAAAATGTTGGGGAATTGAATTTCCTTATTATGTGGTAATTATAGAGAATTATTGAGATATAAACACTAAATATTAAAAGTGAAAATCTATAAATTTGATAAATGTAAGTGGAATGGTAAATGTGGGATAGTCAAAAGTATGGTTCTTGGTAAAGATGAGTTTCACCTTAGATGTTCTTTATATGGTTTCAGGGTTGGATGTGTTTCCCCTTTTTGTTTCTTAATATAGTTCTGGAGTAGGATGATTCCCCCCTAGGTTTTCTTTTTATGGTTTTAGGATAGGATGAATTTTCCCTGGCTGTAATTTATATAGTTATGGGGAAGGATGAGGTCCCCCTAGGAATTAATTATATGATTCTAGGGTAGGATTATTTCCTCACTTGGTGATTATATATCTAGTTTAGAGACACCCAAAATTGGCCAAAGAAGGTATGGTCGGTCCTAGGTGTCACCTCAGAACCCTTGGATTGATGATATTTTATTTATTATGATTTACTTTTTTTAATACGGTACATCAACATGAGATCTTATTTAGACTTGATATATTTATGGATACCATTGTAGAAATAATATTGAGTTTTAATCACACCCTTATTGGGAATTCATTGGTACCCAATCATATTTTATGGTTGTAGGATAGGATAAGGGAAACAACCCTATGAGTGATGATTTATCTAACATGGTTAAGATGGATCATATGGCATTGGACTAGGCTAGGGCTTGGGACCAGCTTTGCAGATTCCCTGTTTTATTTATTTTATTCATTTTAGATTTTAGTGTACTCAACCCACACACTAGGTATCTCTCTTATATGTATGTATGTATGACATTTACAGTATTCATTTTGTTATAGCATGGGTTGGGTATTGTTTATTAGCATTTTTTGTGATGTCTTCTTCTTATTTACCTTGATATATGTGTGATATTTTTATTATTTCTTTTGTTATCACTCACTTTGATATTAGGGTATAGTCTCCCCATATCATCACTATGAACCCTCAATCCTAGTAAAAATACTCTGGTATACGGGGAGGCATAACCGATGAGACGTAACACTCTAATCCGGTCACAATTGACTGACCTGGTTTAGAGAATTATAGAGTGGTATTGTCTTAATATTTGGTAAAGGTACATAGATGTTAGGATGTTTTTATAAATTTTTATAAATCTTGTGCATGGGAGTAGCTAACCCATATTGGATGTAATTCCATGTTACCAAGGGTGAGATTTATGTTTTGGTTTTCATTTATACAGCTAAGCTATTTCACATAGCGTGACACACTTTATTTGGTGACTTATGATTTTGGGAATTTTTACTAGTGGTCTGGGATGATAAGAGGGTGTGTGTTCATGCATCATGATAGAAATATATGATTCACATGTCATTATCATGCCTTTTTATGATTGGTTACTATGATTATGATATCTAGTCAATTATTTAAAGTGTTTGTGTCAACTTATATGGTGTTTTCCCATATAAATTGATGATGGAATTTTATTTAACCAATTATTTAGACAATTTAATGATTTTATTCATGGATACTTAACCTATCTAGTATACAGTGTTAGTTAAATAAAATACCAATTAAAAATTATAGTGTTTTCCTATATAAATTTTAATTGACATTCCATTTAACTGGGCTTCAATGGTTAAACTCTTGTTAAAGAAAAATGGAAATAAATGATTTTAATCTTATAGGTATATGATTTTGACACTAAGTATGGGTACATGGGGCTATATAGAATGCCCAATTTATGAGATAATTATATTTTGGGGTGTATAGGATAACATGGTATTATTTTTATTATCATTTTCCTTAAACTATGATATTGATATTGTCATAGAGATGTGTTTTTCTCTGTGTGTTTGGAATTGTAAATATACTCCATCTTGGAGACCACTGGTAGAGTGTTAGGAGGTATGAGATGAGCACTCCCCACCGACAATTGGATTAGAGTCTCCTATAGCATCGAGAACTACCATAGATGAACAACCCTATGAGAGCTTAATATATATGATACAGTTCATGGAGAGAGAGAGATACACCATGAGCTACACCAACCCTAGTTGATTTGACCTGAAAGTTTTATATGTAGCACCCACCATTATTTATTGGTGAGGGTGGACCATAGGTGGAATATATATAGTTAGAGTTTATTCAAAATATTTTTTATCATCTAGAGATACCCCTTAAAAAGAGGGTGGATTTAATAGTTTTTATGCTTTGAGGCCTAGAGAAGTGGTGGTGGGATTTTGTGGTCTAAGAGAACCAGAACATGGGGTTTTCCTAGAAGGACATCCAGACTAGATTTTTGGATTACTAATTTTTGGATACTTTGAGGGATAAAAGGGAATGAGAGTTTACACATTTAACATAGAAATGGATATTTATCCTTAACTATACAACACACTTTACCATTTTATAATGTTTTATCCCTATGATAAATTGGTTTGAGATATCTAGGGAGAAATATTTAGAGGATGGGTTGCGATATGATATTTGGGTTCAGGTGAATGTTTTTTGGCATCCATATTTTTTTGAGATCATGAATCACATCCTTATTATAGAAAATAAAATGGGTAAGGGGAAAGGATTAGGGAATTTGGATTATTATAGGGGCACCGATAGTATTTCTTTAGGAAACAAAAAGTATTGTTTCGATGATTTTTTCCAAGGAGATTGTGGGTGGAGTAGCCAGGATAGTGTTCTATCTCTATCTCCTTAGGCAAACAATTCTATGGAGTGATAATAGTGTGGTGGATGAGGGAATATTTATCCTAAGTGTACCTAAACACCACTTGAGTATCTATTCTATGGTAGGATGGGGAACCAGTAGTAATTTTTTGAAGAGATAAATAGGTATAGGGTGATAGGGGATCTGGTGAGGTACATGTCTTAGAGGATGGATCTTGGATGTTGTTGCAAGTTGGTATTTGGAGTTACACCAACTGTTTGAGTCTAAGTGGAGGATGAGGTTCTCGGGGATATAGGAAAAAATGGTAGTAGGGTAGTGAAACTTAGAAAAGTTAGGCTGGTACTCAGATCAAAGGACCATTCCAATCATACGTTGTTCATCCTGATCATGCTGACTAAAATTCTAGGCCATCTACTATATGAGGTAGTGGATTTTACTTTATCATGTTCACTGTTTGAAATAGGAGCATCATTCTATTTTATATCATGTTATTTCATGTATGGTTTTTGGATAACTATAGATTATATATATTGAGTGATGTTGATCAAAATTTCATTAGGCGTGCAGTCTAAGGGAATTAACCAATGTTAAGAAAACACCATAGTGATTGGAGGTTATAGTTTCCTATAGAATTTTTTTTTCTAGAGATTATTGAATTTTATGTGATCCTCAAGATGGATTGGTTAGAAAATTATTGAGCTAATATTGATTATTATCATATATGGGTGATGTTTACATATCCAGATGGTGGCAATTATGTTTATAACAAAGAGTGGGACTTATAGTTAGGTCATGTGAGGAAGACTGTCAACAAATGAGCGGGGTTACAACCTAGGTCACTTGTATTGTTTTGGATAATGGGGAGATGCATCAAGAAGATTTTTCCTCCCATGGTCGACTAGTTTTATTATGTATTTCTTGAGGGTTTATTAGAGATTTTACTTGATATAGAGGTTGATTTTACAATTGATCTCATACTAGGTGCAAATTCTACATATATTTTGCCTTAAATGGTGTATTTTGTGGAGTTTTAAGAGCTCAAATATCAATATGATGACTTGGAGGACAATGGTTTTATATGACTAAGTACACCCCACTAGGGAACTCCAGTCCTGTTCTCCAAGAAGGTTGATGGTTGTTTAAGGGAATAAATTATTAAAGGTTAAACCAAGTTAAGTTTAGGAAAAAATATCCACTCCCTCATATTGATGATTTATTTGATCTTCTTAGAGGAACCAAAGTATTATCTAAGATTGACTTGAGTTTAGGTTATCACTAGCTAAGGATAAGTACTTTTAACATACCTTTCACAACATTTTTGAGTATTTATAGTATATAAGAGCACCTAATGATGTTTTTTGGTTTGATTAATGTGATGATAGTGTTTATTTATGTGATGAATTGTGTCTTACACCCTCACCTAGATACTTTTATTGTTATATTCATTGATGAAATCCCCATGTAATTCTATTAGTGGGAGGGGTATGTTAGGAATATGAACATAAATTTAGTATAGTTAGAGAGAATTACCTTTATGTTAATCTCTAAAAGTGTCATTTTTAGAATGATAAAGTGAAATTATTGGGGTACATGATATTAGAGGGAAAAGTTTTAGTGAAAATTGGGAAGTCCAAGATAGAGGTATACTAGGAGTGACCCAAAAAAGTTTTTGAGATCTATAGATTTTTGGAACTATCTAATTATTACTTGAGATTCATTCATTACTTCATATAGTTGGTAGTGACAATGATATGCCTAACTAGGAAAGGGGTGAATATTGTTTGGTAATATTCTAATAAGGAATCCTTTCAAAGATTGGAATTTTGATCGACACTTGCCCCAATTTTGACACTACCAAAGCCGGGTAAAGAGTTTTATATGTATTGTGATACACCAGAAGTTGGACTGGGAGCCAGTCTAATGAAATATGGTTACATATTCACTTATGGGTCTTGAAAACTGTGGTTACATGATAATAACTACCCAATTCATGATCTTGAGTTATCAACAGTGGTGCGTGCCTTGAGATATTGACAGAATTACCTTATGGGTGATAGATTTATGGTTTACATTGACCATAAGATCCCAAAATACATTTTATCATAGTGGTACCTAAAACTTTGACATATAAGGTAGGTAAATTATTTATAGTCATTTGATTTTGAGTTGGTATATAACCCCAGAAAGGTGAATGTTATTTCAGATTCACTAAGTATGAAGACTCGAACTCAGGTGGTGCAGAAGTCCAGTAGTGACTGACAGTTGATGGATTTATTTACTAAGATGAATTTTGATATGTAGGAGTACCAGGGTTGAGAGACCCTTAAATATTTATCTATCACCTCTTCTCTTATCAATAGGGTGAACTGGATATATCTATCATATTCATACTATTTGGTTATGAGAGACAACATATATGGTGGGGAACTAACACAAGACTGTTCTATTGAAAAAAATGGGATCCTTTATATCTGGGGTCATGTTGTGGTCCCTATGAGTATGCATGAGGAGTTGATAAGGGTATCACATGCCTCAAATTGGGTCATACATCTAGGATTGAATAAGATGTACCGTGGAATACAAAATCACTATTGGTGGCTTGGGATGAATAGGGGAATTGAGGGTTTTGTCACATGGTGCTCTACCATCAGCTAGTGAAAACTAAGCACTGATAACCAACTAATCTCTTAAATCCATTACCTATCCTTGAGTATAAGTGGAATGATGTGACCATGGATTTCATTATGGGGTTATTGGGGACACTTTCAGGTAGTGATTTATTAGGGGTGATCATAGATTTGATGAGTTAATTGGATTATTTCTTACCAATATAAGAGGCCTTATTCATTTATAAGCTAAGTAAACTTCATGTTCAAGAGATAATATTCCTATATAGGGTTCCTCGGAGTATTATACCAGACAAGGATCTTTATTTTACATCACACTTCATGTAGGTGTTGTATAAGGTGATATGTACTTAGGTGCATCTGTTATTTTATTATCACTAAAAGATATATGGGAATTTTGAGAATTGATTTGTATTTTAGAGGGTATTTTTAGAGCATGTGTTTTAAAGTTTAGTGGTTCCCAAGAGAACCATTTGGCTCTAGAAAAGTTTTCCTATAAAAATAAAAAAAAGAATATATTCATATGGTACCACTTTTGGATTTATATGGTAGTACATTTCAATCATTATTATGTAGGATAGAGGCTATGGAGTTAGTAATTATTAAACCAAATCTCATCTAAAAGATGTCGGGGCACATTTGGTTAATCTTGAAGTGGTTAACAACTACACAGAGTAGGTAGAGGTCATATGTTGTTTGTTAATTGAATCCTCTAGAGTTTGAGGTGGTAAAACATGTATTCTTTTTGGTGTCACCAATACCAGGGAATTATCTTTTTCAATGATAAGGGAAGTTATCACCCATGTATGTGGGTCTATTGGATATCAAGGAGAGGATCACTACAGTGACTTACAGATTGGATCTCCCTCAATATTTCAGTATTATGTATGACATATTCCAAATATTAAATATTAAATGGTACTATCCCAATAAATAAAATGTGATCCATACCATTGAAATTTATCTTGAGGCTGGCATATATTTTGGGAAAAATCTAGTTCAGATAGTGGATCCGAGTGAGAAGTATCTTCATGGGAAAATAGATCCTTTGGTATGAGTGCAATGGAAACACTGACATATAAAGAAGGATATTTGGGCGCAAGAGTCTAATATATTGATTCAATGGAAAAATTTATTTACTGGTGAGTCTGGGTGACTTTTGGGATCACAATTAATGGATAAAAAACTTTATGGTGAGCAGGTTATAAAACCCTTGTTCATATTAAGGCATGAACCTAATTAAATTATTTCCAACCATTGTGTTTTTAATCTGATTATATATGGTCGAGGTGTTTTTGGGGGACTCAAAGTTATTATATAGGTGTTCCAGAAGTCATAGGCCCAAGATTTTGAAAATGGGGGTTGTAGGATAGGATTTATGGTTAGTTCTAATCATTCACCCAAATTGTTCAAAGGGGGAAGACACTTCTAGTATTATTGGCATGATTTCCACACATTTTTTTAAACCATGAATCTCTCAGGTAAAACCATAAAAATCCTATAATTTATTATAGACATGATCACATGAATGGTACATGGTTTATCAAACCATGTGACCAAATCATACTGGTTTTAGGTTCCCCTAACAGTGGGAACTGCATGGCTGACACATGGTTTATAAAACTATACAGTCTACCTAGTTACTTAAAAATTAGGATTTTACCAAAATTACCTAGAAAATTTTAAAGCCTCTAACCAATATTCTCATTCTTTCATTATACCAGGTGTGCCCCAATGCATAGATATCTTATATTTCCTTCAAGTTAAAAGTGATTTACCCATAAAATCCTAGTGTAATAAAGTTTTGTTAGTTCCTACAGTGAGATAAAGGTAAGAATATACCTCTATATCCATACTTCTTCAGGTTCTATCACAATTTTATGATATTACTATAAGATCCCAACCTTTCTTAAGACTTATCATACCCTTTTCAGGATCTTTTTACCCTTTTTTTAATCTCCATTTGGTTGGAGTTTGTCTCGGGTTTATTTAGGTTAATTTATGGAGTTTTTTTTTGGTGTGGGGGTGGTTTTGGGAAGTGCATGGTTGGAACATGGTTTTCCCAAACCGTGCGCCCACCCCAAAAAACAATACACCCATAGGATAGTGGGTTTTTAATAGTTTGTTCATGGTTTAACAAACCATACAGGATAAATCATGAACCTCCTAGGCATTAGGGGAACACAGTTAGAGTGAAAAGTTTGTCTAACCATGCAACCCATCCAAGAAACCATGTGTGCATACTTTTAAACCTCCGAAAATTAGATTAAAAATTTCTAAACCACCCAGTTTATATCTCTAATCACCCCACTTGGACTAATATAGTTTCCCTTACTCTTGGAGACTCCATAGAAGATTTATTGTCCTCTCAAACCCATCCTACTGCAAATAAAAGATCCAATGTAAGAATATCAGATCCTATTCAGTATGTGATATCTTCTTTATTTAGGTTCCTATCTCTCTTTTGTGTTCCTCTTCCTTTGGATAGGGATGAATTTCCTCTGATTTTTGATGGTTAGGTCTAGGTTTCAATGGATCTTGTTTCATTTGATATTGATCCTATGTTTTGATCCTAGATCTCCTTCATCATTGCGAGTACGACTATTCTACCTTGAATTAATGGATAAGGTTGGGTGAGTGTTTATCAATGATCATAAGGTAGGTGGTCTATATAATAAATCCCATAGTCCTGATTTTGATCTTATGTTGTAGTGGTATCATTATGTTTCTTTATCATGAAATTTCTTTTAATTTACAAAAAAATCAATTGAATCCCAATGAAATTATAAGACCCTTCTCTAATTCTATTATATTCATTAGATATTATAATACCAAGATTGATGGAAACCTATGGGGTGTACTAATATCCTTGAAATGATGACTTATGAAATGAAAAAGAAGAAATTTCAGGGTTTATGAAATTAATCCAATTGTGAATATGTTGGCATGATAACAAGTTATAAATTATTATTTGGATTAATATGGAAGTGTTAATAAAATGTGATATGAATTATGTAAAATGGGTAAAATAGATTTCTTTTGAATTAAATGGTGTACTATATTTATAATGTTAGATAAATGTGTTATTAATTTTTAACTATGATATATATATATACACATGTGTGTGTGTGTTTTAAAATGTTAAAAACATGGAGAGTAAACTGCATTGATGCTCTAAGTGTGGATGGGGTGCCAGACTACTTCTCTAGGCCCCTGATGCATGTATATAAATTGGTTCTTGATTGATTCTCCAATTACTTAAGATTTTGGTGTTATAATGAAACTCTAAGTTCCTGTGATATTGGAATTGGAATAATTCTCCAAGTGCTCTAGATAATGATGTTGGACTAAAACTCCAAGTATCTGTGATAATGGTGCCTAGACTGATGCTCCAAGGAACCGAAATTAATTTTGAATTAAATTGAATTAATAAATTCCCTAAATTTTTAAAATGATAAAATATCTATGGAGTATGGTTCAGACTCTGACATGGTCCTAAGTAGGTATTATTGGATTAGGTGTCACCTTGAATCTAAGGTATAATGTGGTTAATTAAAGAATAATAATTGTGAACTTGTTTACTTTTATTGGCTTATTTATTATTTATTTATACAACTACATACACTTTTATAGTCCGGATATTTATTTAGATTCCATTGTTAGTGGCTTAATTAGTTGTACTCAGACCCTACTTGGGCTGCCATTTGGTACCTGAATAGATTTTATGTTTTCAGGTCAGGATAAGGGTAAGAGCCCTATGTTAGATGGTTGAGTTGGGATTCAAGTTGGAAAATGGATGTGGGCACTAGACATGATTTCAGGACCCACTTGGGAGATGTTAGTGTGTCTTTATTTTGGGTTTTCATTTGACACTTGACACTCATATGGCATGAAATATTTACTTCTTTGGTTTTGGTCATTATTACCACTTTGGGTTTATCATGTGATGTTTGTTCTTTATTGATAATTTTTGATTATTATTTTTGTCTATTGTTAATTTATTTCCATTGTTATCTTACTTAATAAAGAGGGTATAGTCTCCCCATGTGATATATTATACCCTCACTGCCAGTAAAAACCCTTTGGAATACAGGGGGTGTGATTGAGGTCATATGAAAAACTGGTTTGGGGAACTAGTATGTGGAACCCAGGTCGGGATGTTACAAAGTTTTATTAGAGGTGGGTTTTATTTTATTTTCAGTTTCCTTATTATTTGGTAAGGGTAGACAGGAGACTAGGATGAGTCATACGTTGTTCATGATCTCATTCATGGGATTAACTAACCAATGTGTTGGGGAAAACCCAAGTACCCAGGTTTGGATCATTGTTCTTGTTGTTTTATGTTATAGTTGGATGTTATTTCACCTTGGGTGATGCACTTGTTGTGTGATGCTATTATTTTTGAGATTTTATTTATGTCTCGGTATGGAATGAGAGTTGAGTATTCATGCATCATTCTAGGAACTGAGGAGTTATATGACATGCATCATATTAGGTACACATGAAAAATTAAGTCATGAGTGGGTTTTAGGGAATGAAAATGATTTTATTTATTTGAGTATTTTAAAAGAAATGGTGCCTAATAATATAAGTTTAATGGTTAAAAAGATGTTAAATGTGGTAATTTCAAATGGTTAAAATGGATGTATAATGGGAAAACAAAAAGTATGAAAAGTTGTTCACCCTATGTTATCTATGAACCATGTTAAGGATGGTTGAGGGTTATGATAGTGCCTCCGTTTTGACCATGGGGAAGCGTATGTAGGATGACTGTTAAGACTTTATGTGAGCATATTTTTTGAATTTTTTTAATGATGTGTTATGTGTCCTAATATATGTGAATATAATTGTATAGATGTACCTCCATGACAATGTTTTTTGGTTGGATGACATGAGTAAATTGATGGAAATGCACCTCTAGTAGTGAAACAAGAGGCCCTGATAGTTCCACATGAAGGGGTAGAAGGTAAGTTCCATGAGAAATTTTATTTCTTGATGTAGTTCATAGAAAGAGACCCAGGGTGGGTTGTTTGGAATGTGTCTAAGATGACCTAGGAGTTCTAGTTCTAGCACCCTCCAACGTTCATTGGAGAGGGTGTACCTAAATAAAATGAGTTCTAGATTGAGTCCATCTAGACGATTATTGACCATTTAGAGACACATATAAAGAAACAAGTCATGTTGTATGCTTATATGTTATAAGGTCATGCTAAGTGTTGATGGGATATTTAGGCTCAGGATGATCAATTAGAGGGAATGGTATGGAAGGACTTCCAGGATAATTTCCTAGAGCACTTTTACTGAGATACATAGAGATAAGAGAGAGAAGTATATTTTATGCAGTTGAACTAGAGAAGCATGTCATCGATATACTATGTTGTCTTCTTCAATGATTTCAGTTCATTTTTCTAAATTTGGTAGGATATGAGGTACTATAGAGAGATGTTTTCAGGATGGACTTAAATTTGAGATTAAGTCATAGGTTAATATCTTATATTTGAATAATTTTTCTAGAGTGGCGAATCAAGATCTCGTTTATGGGGGGAACATGAAGGAGGATTCTAGTGAAGTACAAGTGTTTTATACTGGATGACCAAGAGGTATGCATTTAAAGGGTAAGAGGATTCATTATGAGAAGATTCACCAGAGTAGTGGAAAACAAAGTATCCAAGGGGAAGGATCATTCACTCAGTGAAGTTATTGAGAGTTTTGTCATCAATGTAGTAGGATGGGTCACATTTGTAGCCAATGTACCTTACTAAAGGTGGAGTTATAATCTCTGGGAAGGATGCGACACTTAAAGAGGTATTTATAAAACCCTAGATAATTGGGTAGTGAGGGAGGATCAAGGAAAACCAAGAATACTATAATGGGTTCTTCTAACCCATACTAGTTGGGTAGTTGGGGATCTACTGGCCATGTTGGTTGGGGTGGAAGACATGGTAATTTAGGGAAAGAGTGCCCGTATTAGTAGAGTATTACATCACAAAGAAATCATAATAGAGTACATGGTAGAGAGGGAGGTTGGTTTCATGCAATTCGGCCTAGACTTATGGATAATGAGGCTGGGACGTTGATAGTCAGAGTTATATTTTTTTACCTTATACACTTTCTAGTGATTTATTTGATACAAGAGCCTCACATTATTTTATATCTACACAAATTGTGAATGTTTTGTGTCTAATAGTAGATTTTTTGACTGGGTTTATAATGATTGGCACACCGTTGGGTGTATGGTCAAAGGAAACTAGTCTATGGAGGGGATGCGCCCTCAAGTTTGGAGAGTATAATTTCCTTTGGAATATTTACATACTTTATATGTCATATTTAGATTGATTTTGTATATGGAATGGCTGGTATTGTACCAATACCACATCATCTTTTACCATATGAGAGTAACCTTTACGTCTCCTAAGGGTAATAGTTATGTTCATAATAGATAATGGGATATCCATGCATTCCATATAGGGATAGTTTATTATTAATTGTAAGGGATTGCTTCCCAAGTTTCAAGTATTTTATTGGATCATGTGGGTGTAAAACATTGTTTCTTTCCACCCATAGTGGATAGATTTAATGACCTATTTTCTGAGTAATTCTTAGGGTTACCACATGAGAGATATGTCCAGTTTATAATTGAACTAATTCCTGAAGATGAACTAGTTTTCATTCCACCTTACCGAATGGCACCAACTGAGTTCAAGAATTTAATACTCATCTATAATAATTGATGTATAAGATATTTATTCATCCGACTACATCACCTTGGGGTACTCCAGTTTTGTTTTCTAAGAAGGATGATAGGATGTTGCATTTATGTGTTGATTATAGGAAGTTGAACTAGATGATTGTTAAGAACTAATATCTTTTTACATGTATTGAAAATCTATTTGACTATATGAGGGGTGTCAATGTGTTCTAAAAGATCAATTTTAGGTTAGGGTATTATTAGTTGAGAGTGAGACCTTATGATATACCACAGACAACTTTCAAGAGTAGGTATGAATTGTATGAGTTCATTTTAATGCCATTTGGATTGATGAATTATGATTATATGTTTATGGACTTGATGAACCAAATATTCCACCTATTTTAAGACTAGTTTGTGGTTGTTTTTGTCGATGAAATATTAGCGTACTCCCATAATCATGACGATCATGATAAATATCTTGAAATAATCATAATTATATTAAGAGTGCATATGAAATATTCCAAGATATCTAAGTTTTAATTTTGGATTGAAAAGGTATATTTCTTAGGCCACATAATCTCCTAGTAAGGTGTATTAGTGGACCCATAGAAAGTTTAGGAAGTTTTTTCTTGAGAGTAGAAAAAGTATGTTTTTGATATCCAAAGATTTTTGGGTTTAATAGGATATTATCAGAGATTCATCCAATGATTTTATATATTGTAAATTACACTTTCAATCATGGAAAAGAAGGGTATCAAGTTTGAATGGTTTGAAGATTTAAAGAATCATTTGACCACTACACCGTTTTTGAACATCCCTAAGTTGGGTGAGGAGTATAACTTGTTTTATGATATGTTCGGAATCATAATTGGATTAATGGTGATTAAGGGTGATCATGTTGTGGAATTTAGATCATTAAAATTGAATCCACACAAACAGAATTTTCATATGCATGATCTTGAGTTAAATATGGTGGTTTATTCCCTAAAGTGTTGGAGGCATTACCTGTTGGGTGAAAGATTTATTGTGTATACCAACCACAAAAGATTAAAGTGAATATTTTCAAAATGATATTTTAATCTCTAGAAGTGGATATTGTTTTAGTATATGAATTCATTTGACTTTGAGATAACCTATGTACTTGGGAAATAAAATAGTGTTTTTGTCACTTTGAGTTAGAAGACACAGACTCAAGCTATCCAAGAGTCTATCTCTAAATGGAAGATGATGACCTTTGTGGCTGAGATTCATATTGAGGCTCTAAATGGACATGAGAATATGACCATCATGTCCTTATCAGTTTATTACACACTTCTGAGTCGGGTCAATGAGAGGTAGTATAAGGATATGGAGTTTTTTTCCTTGAGGGAAATCCTTGAAGGCGGGGAGTCATCTTCTGACTGGACTATAGATGAAGATGAGATCATCTATGTCTAAAACCATGCTGTTGTGACTTTGTGTATGAAAAAGGATTTGATGTGTGAGTTTAATGAATCGAACTGGGAAGTGTACCCTAGTTTTTAAAAAAAATGTATCATGACCTTCATAGGAAATATTGGTTTTTGGGAATTAAGAAATATTTTTTAGGATTCATGACATGATTCTACACATATTAGTAGGTGAAGGATGAGAATTATGACCTTGGGGTTTATTATAACCATTTCCCATTCTAGAATGGAAGTGGGGTGACATTAATATGTAATTTTTGGTATTTATTTTGAGGAACCCTACAAAAAATGAGGTGATATGGGTGATTGTGGAATGGTTAAAAAAAGTGTCCCTTTTTTTCTAATTCAGGAGACTTCTAGAATTGATCAGTTGGGTGACTTTTATGTTTGGGAGATAATCTATTTGCATAGGGTACCATGAATTATATATTTAGATCATTATCCATGTAAAGGATTGTAAATTTCACTTAGAACTCAGGTTTTTTGAGTACATTGTTTCACCCACATACATATGGGAAATCATAATGTACTATTTAGGTACTAGAGGACATTCTATGGGAATGCATCCTAGACTTTAGTGGATTTGGGGAGAAACAATTAGCAATCATTGAGTTATCCTATAAAATAGTTATATAGTGACTATTTAGATGACATTATATGAGATACTTTATGAAAGTAAATTTATATCACCTTTATGTTGGATGGAGGTAGGTGATTCAGAGTTGATGGGACTGAGTCTTGAACATGAGCTATCAAAATAGGTTTAGTTGATTTGGAAGCATATGGATATGACACAGAGTATATAGAAGTCTTCTGTTTATAGAAATAATCAAACTACTGAGTTTATAGTGGGTGATTATGTGTTCATTCAGGTGTCTTCAAGATTGGGTCACCATAGGATTCAAAAGTAGGGAAAGTTTTCATCCAGGTTTATCAGAAAATTTGAGATTATGGATAGTATCAGACCAGTGAAATACTTATTAGATCTTCCCTAGTGGTATAGTGCTATGATTTTTTTTTTCATATGTCACTTCTTTGGCAGTATCACCCTAACCCTTCTCATGTGATATATGTTCATGATATTGATCTTGAGGATGTTTCATCCTTTGAGGAGTATCCGATTCATGTTATGGATCACACTGAAAAAGTTTTGTGGGAAAAGACGGTGCCATTGGTCCAAGTTCTGTGGTAGAACAACCATTTTTAGGAGGAAACATAGGACAGAGAAGAATATATGTGGGCCTAGTGTCCTGAAATTTTCACCTCAAAGGCTTAATGATGCTTGGGAGTGAATCTCGAGGATGATATATTATAAGGTGGGGAGGTTGTAAGATTATGACCTTTCCTGAGGCTTCTTTTACTTGTTTTCGGGAAATTTTTACTCTTGTTTTAATCCCCTTTTGGTTGGTGTTTTTCTCGAGTGCATTCAAGTGGATTTTTGAAGTTTTTTGGGGGGTTTTAGGGTAGTTCATAGTTGGTGCTTGGTTTTCCAAAACCATGCACCCACCCTAGAAAAACATGAAACATTAGAACAATAGAGTTTTCATGGTTTGTGAATAGTTTAAACAATTATGCACCTCAAGGAGAATCTATGCACCCCTGGATAGCAAGGGTTTTTAGTTTGTTTAACCATGTGTCCCGTCTAGCAGACCATGTGCATGGAATTTTAAACACCCTAAAAATAGATTAAAAATTACCAAACCCCCAGTTTATATCCCCAATCACCCCACTCATCTTAATAAAATTTCCCTTACTCTTAGAGGCTCTAACGAGGATTTATTTTCCTATCAAACCCCATCTATGGTAGATAAAATATCCAATGGAATAATATTATATCCTCTTTGATTTATGATAACTTCTTTTTTTAGGTTCCTCTCTCTCCCCCTTATCCCTATTCCTTTGGAGGGGGATGAATTTCCTCCAGTTTTTGATGGTTAGATCTAGGTTTTAATGGATATTGTTTCATTTGATCTTGATCTTAGGTTTTGATCCTAGATATCCTTTTATATTGTGAATCTGACTATTATACCTCAAATTATGGGTTAAGGTTTGTCGATCATTTGTCAAAAACCCTAAGGTAAGTGGTATATATTCTAAATCCCATAGTCTTGATTTTGATCTTATGTTGTATGTGTATAGTTGTGTTACCTTTTTGGGAGATTTATTTTAAATTATAAAAAAATGAATTGAATCCCCCTGAAATTGTGAGACCCTCCTTATATTTCATTGGAATCATTGGACAATATGAGACCGAGCTTGATGGAAACCCATAGAGTGTGCCAATATCCTTGAAATTATTAATTATGCAATTGAAAAGAGGAAATTTGGGGGTTTATGAAATTAATCCAATTGTTAATATGTTGGGATGATAACATGTTATAAATGAGTATTTTTCATTACATGAGAGTGTTAATTAAATGTGAGAAGATTGATGGAAATTGGGTTAAATGGAAATGCTGTGAATGAAATAGTTCTCTATATTTATAATGGTTGATAAATGGGTTATTAATGTGGAACCATGATATATATATGTGTAAATGTGAACAATGTATAGAGGATGATGGATTAATGTTCCAAGTTTCCATGGGGTTCTATACCACTTCTCTAGGACCCCGATGCATGCATGTGAATTAGTGTTGGACTGATGCTCCAAGTACCTGAGATTTTGGTGCTAGACTGATTCTCTAAGAACCTATGATATTGGCATTGTACTGATGCTCGATGTGCCCAAGATAATGATGTTGGAATGATTCTACAAGTATCCATGATAATGGTGCATGGACTGAAATTTCAAGGCACTAAAATGAATTGGGATTAAATTTAATAAATAAATCCCGTGAATCGATAAAATGGTAAAATCCCTATGGTTTATGGTTCAGAATATGGAATGGGCCAAAGCAGGTATTATTGGCTCGGGTGTCACCTTGAACTCGAGGGATAATTTGGTTAATTAAAGAATAATAAATGTTAAACTATCTACTTTTATTGGTATATTTATTATTTATTTATACAACTACAAACTCTGTTATTGTTTGGAAATTTCATTAGACATTTTTGGTGGTGGACTAATGAGTTATAACCGCACCCTACTAGGGCCACCATTTGTTACCTGAATAGATTTTATTTTTACAGGTTAGGATAATGGAAAGAGACCTATGTTAGATGGTTGAGTTGGGATTCAGGTTGGACCATGTATAAGATTATAATAAATTATGTTGGCACCCACATGTGAGATATTAGTGTGTCTTAATTTTGGGTTTTAATTTAACACTCAATACTCACATGGAATGACATATTTACTAATTTAGTTTTGGTTATTATTACAACTTTGGGTTTATCATGTAATGTTTGGTCTTTATTGATTTTCATTGATTATTATTTTTTCTATTTTTTATTTATTTTTGTTGTTGTATTACTCTGATAAAGAGGGTATAGTCTCCCTATGTGACCTATTAGACCCTTGTTTCTAGTCTAAAACCTATGGTGTATGGGGAGGAACTCTTTATGTCATGCGATAAATTTACTTAGGGCACCAGTATGTGGTTCTTGTGTTGGGATATTACACCTACACTGGTTATGAACCTTTACGTTCTATTTTAGGGTTCTCTTTTGCTTCTAGAATTTTCATCATTTGAGCTCGAATCATCAAATGAAAAAAGATGAGTAGCCTTATACGAGCCTAAGTTTAGTGGTAATTAACTAATCTCTAAGTCTATTCCATTTTCATGTGTGTATGATGTGTGGATACACCAAAAATATGGTGATTGAGATAAAAAAATAATAAAACAATGTTTTAATATTCCTTATGAGAAAAACCATCCATTCAGAACTTGATAAATTCATTAAAAAATAAATATAAAATACCACCAGTTTCCCAAAAAAATGTTCTAAATAAATGGGATATAGATAATTTAGGGGAAACCTGAGGGGTTCCCAGGATAAAACAACCTTTTTGAAAATAAAACTATGATATAATCTTGGGAAATTTACTTAACATAGTAATCATAGATAATTATTATGATATAAATAGTAAATAATAAAAGTGAAAATATATAGATGTGAGAAATGCAAGTGGTATGATAAATGTGGGTCAATTGAAATTGTGGTTCTAGGGTAGAATGAGTTCCCCTGGGTGTTCTTTATATGATTTTGGGGTAGGATAAGTTACCCCTAGGTGTTATTTATATGGTTATAGTATAGAATGAGTTCCCACTTGGGTGTTTTATATTTAGTCTGGGGGTAGGATGAGTTTTACCTGGGCATTATTTATATGGTTATAAGATAAGATAAGTTTCTCCTGGGTGTTATATATGATTCTAGGATAGGATGAGTTTCTCTTGGGTGGTTATTCATCTAGTTTAGAGACATATGGAATTGATCTAAGTAGGTATGGTCGATCCTGGGAGTCACATTAAAACCCATGGATTGATGATATTTTATTTATTATACTTTATTTTTTAATATATAAAAACATAAATAACTCTTATTTAGACTAGATATATTTATGGCTATTATTAGTGGTGGCCTAGTGAGTTGTACTCACAACCTTCATGGGCAGTCGTTGGTACCTGCGTAGAATTCATGGTTGCAATATAAGATGAGATCAAAGGAAATATTATTGATGGTTGAACTGGCATGGCTAATATGGAGCAGGGGATATGGGATCTAACTTGGACTCTAGACCAAGGTTTCAAATTCCCATTTTTGTTTATTTTGTTCATTTTTGGATTTATATGTACTTGAACCGCTTATGGGGAATATGTCTTATATTTATGATCATATGAAATTTATAGTATTCATTTTGTTATATCATGGGCTAGTAATTATTTATTGTAACTTTTTGTTATATTTTTTTCTTATTTATATGGATCAATTTATGGTATTATTATTATTTCCACTATTATCACTCACTTTGGTATGAGGTAATAATATCACCATTGTATCACCATAGGCCATCACTTCTAGTTTAAAACCTCTAGAACATAGAGAGCTGTGCATAAGGTCATGTATCACTCTGACTCAATTATTTTTGAGTGTTCCAGGCCAAGGTATTACATGTTTTTTTCTTAGTTTCTCTAATAGGGTCTATTAATCATGTTTTATTGTTTTATAATACTATGTTCCATGAATCCATCATGTTTTCCAATGTTATTTATTTTCTGAAATGATTCTATTTGTATATTTTCATGATAGAAATGTTATAAAGATACAAATGGTTTTAATATTCATAAAAAATGTTTTTTTCACACATTTGGGTTATATATTTTGACTTTATTTTGATTAAGTAGAACAAATGTTTACATTTTTTAGGCCTTGGGTCAAGAAAGAAAATTAATATTTGATTAATACTTATTTTTTGTTATTTTGAGTCCTTTTAGTAAACCCAAGTGAAGTATATAAGGATAGGATCTAAATTCTATGAATATACCTTAATTATGAATGCATTTTTAATAATTTTTATATATTATAGTTAAGTCATTTAATTCTACTAATACTTGAATGAATTATACATCAAGGAATAATACTTAACCTTGGTTAGTAATTGCATCATTGATGAGATAATGGATAGGTTTGACCAAGTGAAAAGGATTGTTTTGGTAATTAAATATATTGGGTTTCATTAACTAGGTTTTTTCATAAACTAAGATTAAAACTTTATAAATACTAGTATTTTTTATTTTCTTAAATATTTGAGTATGATATTGGATTTAAATAAATACTTGAAAATTTATTATTATTCTTATTGAAGACCCAAACTTTGGTAATTTATTTCTTTAATTTTTTTAGTAAAAACCCATTTTACACCCTAAAATAAATGGATTTGATTTATATAGTAAAGATTTAAAGTGTATATATTTACTCTCTTTAAATATGGGAGAAATGGGTAGACCTTAACTGGATATGAAAAATTTTCTTTAGTAAACGTTATTTTCTTTTCTAAATTTTGTTTCAAATGTATAAAACATATTCAAACAAGGAGATTTTACTTTTTTACTTATATGTCATAAAAAGTGTTTATACTATGTCTTATCCTTTGAATTACAAGGTTTAAATCCATGTGAAAATAAAACCAACATATAACCACTAAATATTGAAAAATTAGTTTATAATAAACACTTCCATGAAAAGCATACAAAGAAAACACATCCTTTATAACCAAAGAGTTGCAAATCAATTAAATAAACCAAAATTCATCCTAAATCCATTATTACATAATTCAAGAAATTCATTGTGAGAATAACCAACTTTTAAATTAAAATTAAAACTAAACAAAGCCTTAAAAACCCAAAATACACTTCCTCTAATCAAAACTAACTTCAATAAAAATTCTAATAGAAAACCATGTATTCTAAAAGAAGATGTATTTTTGAAAACACACTAAAAATAAACAATTCCTTATTATTTAAAAAATAACTAACATAAATTACGTATAAAAAACATAATTAAAACATACTTTAATTTTAAAATATTACCAATGAAAACATGATTTATTATTTAACAAAACATTTGTAAATGTTTTCATTTGAACAAACTACACCCAAACACCAACCAATATGGAACTTTAATTATAAATTCATATTTACAACAATCTATGACATGTTTCATGAAAAAAATTAAAAAACAAATCTCTAAAAACTTATAATGTATAAATTATTATCATGAGGGAGTGAAACAATGTGTGGAATTATTTTATATGAAGAAAAATCTAAAAAATCACCCTGAAAAGTATCATGATCAGATGAGTTTACGTAACACTGATTTTAGAAGTGTAATAATTCAAAAAATGATGCAAGTGGGTGTGATAGATTATGAATTCTATAATAGCTTAAAAGACCTGAATGATCTATAACACCCAATAAATTATAATACTTTAATGTTATTATAGCTTATTTTATACTCAATACTAAATGAAAATAAACTATTTTATAATTAAAATATTAATGTTGTAACAATGACATTGAATTAGTGGGTATAAATAGAAGTAACAATAATAAAAAATAAATATTTGACATAGAATAATTGTAATAAATTAGTAGAATAATTTCTTATGATGCTTCTTTTCCCAAGCTTAGAAGGGAGATAGCTTCATAGGGTTTTCCCTGGACCAATCCCAAGCCAAAATCCAAGAGAATTGAGAGAAATAATTTATTGAAGAAGTAAAAGATCATGGAAATGAATATGATATAAATTTTGTAACGCCCCGACCCCAGCTACCCAGAGCCGGTGCGTTACTTCGTAACATTGGCATGATCACAAAAGATCAAGTCTCAAAAGACCGATTAGTTTAGTAGCCTTGGAAACACTAGATACATTCATAAGTCTTACATTACATCATAAAGTGAAAAACTATAATAACATAGTCTCCATAGTCCACACTTCTATCCTCTTCAGACTATCCCTGCAGGTCATTCATAAAATACTTCTTCACATCCTGGAAAATATGAAAACATTGAAAGGGGTGAGCTCGGATGCTCAGTAAGTTTATCAATATAGCGGAAGCTTTCATAAATAAACATTAACATTTAAGGCAATGTATAACTAAAACAAAAGCCTTTTAAACTTGAACTTCAACATAATATGGCAGAAGTAAAATGAGATAATTCCATTCACTTCTTCACATGGATATTCTACTGGTCGAATAATCACATGCAATATCAATAACCACTTTCATAATGATGGAATGCATAATGCCAGACTATCATAACCACGTAGCCAAGGCCTCGTGCCAAGACCAAAAATAAGATTTTGTCAAGGCCTCGTGCCAAGACACTAGTTTGTCTCATGAGACCTGCCGATGCATCGAGGAGCTATAGCGGGCTCCACCCGTCACTTATTAAGTCCAATGCATTCCTCATATGAATAGGTTTAAACATATCATAAACCATAACATAATCGTATCACATAAAACATGCATAAAGGAAACATAAAATTTCCACATTTCAATCACAAGATATAAATACAACACATTGATATAATAAAAACGCTTTCAAAACCATTTTCAATAAAATAAAAGAAAGTTAAAACTTTGTATTTATTTTTCATTAAAAAAATGATGGCTTGTAGAGGAAGCCAAAACTCAAATAATGGTCACGGCGGCGGAGAAGTCATTGTCGCCGCATAAGTATGGAAATAAAAACATTCCCTTTTTTTCGTTTAGTAAAACGCTTCGTATAAAAAATATTCCTTTTGAATAAATGTAAAAGTCAAATGGGTTTATACACCGTATAAAAGAAAGTTTTGTATAAAACCAAATATGCCTCAATGAAAGGGGATTGAGACGAAGTCCTTAAAAAGATCATTTTTTAAAATAAAGTACATCTATAATGTGTATTCACTATAAGTACACATACATAATGTACAAATACAATATAGGATATAATAATATCATGACATAATTTGAAAGTAGAAGATTAACCCAAAGAATGAAAATTGGGTTAAGAAATTCCCTTACCTTGCGTCTTGTCCTGACTCGACCGTTCTTTAACCTCCTGAATAATAAACTAGAGTTAATTTCTATTTACTTAAGAACCTTTTTCATGTTCATTATTCCTTTTATATCCCTTATTACCATGTTATGAACATTATTTAATTATTTAAGTTAATAACGGTCGTTTTGTCGATCTTTGGTACTTGAGTCAAAAATAAACTTCTTATAATTACAAGTTGTTCATGTGGTGAAATATCCATTATATCCAGAATTATATTCATGATTTAGATATCATATATATCATATATACAGTATATACATTCATTCATAATTTCACGTAACATTTAGAGGTAAGAAATGAAATGCACCGTTCATGGAGACGGTAAGTCGTACGTACGCATGAACGCTACTTTCATTTCTATTTCGTATTTAATGGAATGAAATCATAATGATATAAATTTATAATATAATTACAGTATAATATAGTGTATAATACCATTTAATACATCCTTTATATATCCCACATATGGCATTAACGATTCAAATCACTTTGAGGGGGTGGTAGTCCGCACTTCCTAAAATACAATTATCGCGTTTTACCCATAATGGAAATCATAAAGTATGCCATAAATGAGAAATACAGAAGCATAAGTAAAACATAAACATATTTTATATCATATATAAATATAGTGACATCTTAATGGCCACCTTTGAAGGTGTTATATGAGTGTTGAACAATCATCGTTTCGTGAGGCAGAAATTCGCCATCCACAGAAACCGTAGGTTCTTTAACCATTAGATGTAGGTGTGTGTAAGTGTAGCTTGAATCCTTCTTATAAAAACATCCTAGTATATTGAGGATACTGGTGTTGTTACAAAAGTAATGAATAAAAAGAGTTTAGGGGGTTGGAGAAGAAAAATAAAACAAAACAACATTAGAGAAGACATTACATCAAAATCGGGTAACTCTTTTTGATTTGAGCCAAAGGCTTCATTGAGAAGAGTTATGCCCAAAGTGAGGCTTCTAGGAGTAATAGGGGGAAGTTGGGAGAGTATTTGGGCAGAGTTTGGCCGAGCCAAATGGCTTGAAGGTGTGAATAAGGTGGGAGAGGTGGGGGCCTTTTATAAGTGGAGAGGAGGGGCACTCTTGGAAAGTAAAGAAAAGTCACTTTATTATAAAATGAGTTTCGGATTTTAGAGGTCCCACACTTATATAATTCGAGGCTAAGGTGATAAGGGTTCGAAATCTCCTCATCCAATAGGCTTTGGACAAGTGTAAGCCTTGTATTTTGCATTATCTTCTCATTTTATTTAAATAGTTAAATAATGAGGTCATCGCTGCACCATCATGATGTCATAAATAATTTAATTTATTTAATGTCTAAAAATTAAAAAAAAAATACGATGATGTAGGAAGTCGTTTTATCTTTCTAATGAATATTTATAATCAAAATTTGGACTCGTGTAACCCCACTTAAAAACTGTTTTATTAAAACAACTCATGTTTGTGTCAATTTAGTTTTAACATTAAATAAATATATATTAATGTCATTTTCCAACCAAAGTGGCTCCATGGGGTCCCCAAGTTGACCCATGGGTTGTCTTGGTCGGCCATGACTCATCCAATAGGAGTAGGACAAGTGTCAAGCTTATATCATATTATTAAAACATTGTTTTTACCTTAAATTACACTAATTACCTCTAATCGCGATTAAGAACTTAAAAGTTACTATTCACCAAAAAAATTATTTTAATCTCATTGAACCAAATTTTACTTCTTAATGACAACCATGTATGTCGGATTTTTGAAAATCAAATCACATAAGTGGTAATATTTCATTTAAACGAAAAATCAGTTATTTAACTACCACTTAGTGGTTTCACTATTCATCAAAAATTGAAGTTTTTCAGAACAATGCCAAAATTTCACCCTAAGCTATAATTGATATTCCGAATTCAAAAATGATGTCTATTTTACAAAATTTCAAACATATAAGTTGCATTAATTAATTTTATAATTAATTCCCGCTGTCACAACAAATAGCGTGTTTTTAAGAAACAATTTATATCAAAAGATTGGCAATTGTTTATCTCCAATTTCAATGTTAAATTAATTCTAATGAACAACATTGGATAAAATGGTAAAAATATATTCTAATTATACTTTAAAACCACTAAATGGTATAATTTATCACAATAAATTATTTTGATTAAAAAATTTGTTTTAAGTATTTTTCACTATTCATAAAAAAATTGGAAGTTCTCAGAAAGTTACAAAAAATTCAACTTAGGATAATTTCGATATTACGAATACAAAAATGAAGTCCATTTTGAAATATAAAATTTCTATAATTTTAAAAAGTGGTTATTACTATTCATAATGGCTACTTTGATTAGTCGCGGTGTTTTAGAACTCGAAGTTGCGTACAATGCAAGCTATTGCATTATTGAATGAGAAGCGTATGGTGGAAGCTCAGTGTGTTACATTCTCCCCTCCTTCAATAAATTGTGTCCTCGCAATTTGAAATTTTTCTTTGAAAATAAAAGGTTGAAAAGAGAAAATACCTTTGAGGAAAACCCACATCGGAAATAAGGTTAATAAATATATAACATTAAAAGAAAGCAAGATAAGTACAAAGGTCACCCTATATAGCCCATTCTAGGATTCTATGAAAATATGGATATGGAGGAGAAACAAACCATCAAGGTCTGATGGAGAGTTATAGAAAACAGGATTAGGAGAAAGTTTAACCACAAGAAAATCACAAACTTGTGATTGGTTAACCGGTCATTAAATCCCCAGTTGGAAAAGTTAACCGACAACATTTTTGTTTTAAGTTACCTTTTATAATGTTGAGGAATTTATTTAGGAGATTTACTAAGAACGTAAGGGAATATACATACTTGTTATGTATACTTTCATTCGTTAATAAATTTTTACCACAAACCCAACTTTTACTCCAAATGGTAACAGAACTCAAAAATATTCTATTTATCCTAATTGTATAAGGTTCCAAATGTTAAAACATACCATTTAGATTAGTAAAACTATTTTGTAATAACCAGGGAATTCCTATAGGCTAGTGGTAGGAAATAAAGGCTTGTCGCACTATGGTTGTGGGTTCGATTCCTGCAGCTTTGTCCGACGCGACGGGTTATTCCCCACCCTGCAGGTTGTCCTTTTCCTAAAACTATAGTATTATAATATTCCAAAAATAATCTTCAGAAATGATTTAACCTTAAACAATACTATCCATGGTTCAACTTAATCCATTCCAACCTTAATAGTTATCCAAAATACCTCCGTCCAGACTTTCTCTAAAAGGTCTCTAAATTCCAAAATCAATTGTAACATCAGATTCCCCAAACAAAGAAAAGTTTCTCTTATTGTCACATACTAAAAATATGATTACATTAATCATATTAAAACCTTAATGAAATCAAAAAGTACTACAGTACAATCTTTATATATATCACATTATTCTTATAACCAGAATATAATCCTTGAGTCCAAAAGCACCAATACATTAATTATTCTGCTTCAACTGTAGTCACAGCATAAGATTGGCCTTGATCCCTTGGCCTTTTCTGAGGTAAGTTTCCTTGACACTTAGGACATTCATTTGCATAATTCCCCATTTCCCTACAATTGTAGCATTCAACTTTGACAGCCTCTTTCTTTCCCTTGCAATCACGAGCCTGGTGACCCTTTTCTCCACATTTATAACAAACTCCCATTCCTTTTAGGCAAGTACCAGGGTGATTCTTCCCACAATTATCACATAATGGAAAATCCTTCTTTCCCTTTTTCCCTTTATCTGTCTCTTGTTCCACCGTTATCTTCTTCTCTTGCTTTACTTTGTTGTCATAAGACTTAGAGAATTCCTTTTCTGTCTTGATAGCACACGAGACAATATCTTCGTATGATGAGAAGGATTGTGATACTAAAGCTCAACGGAGAAATGGTTTTAACCCATCAAAGAAACGATCAATCTTACTCCTTGGGATACATATATAATCTGCAGCATACCTCGCTAACCTTGTAAAGTTGGCCTCATACTTTGCGACATTCTCATCCTCCTTCTGCCTCAGACTTAGAAATTTCCTTTCCATATCCGCTCGATGGTCTCGAGGAAAGTATTTTTCTAAGAACATCTCTTTGAACTCCCTCCATTCCATATTCGATACGTCATCATCTTCCTTTGTGTTTTGAATCAGCGACCACTACTGATCGACATCTCCATTGAGGCGGTAAACTGCCATGACAACCTTCTCCCTTTCGCTACTTCCCAAGGCATGGAATATTTTCTCTAAGGATTTTATCCATTACTCAGCTACTAACGGATTTATACCCCCATTAAATGTTGGTGGTTGTTGCCTCATGAAGCGGTCTAACATTGATCCTCCACGTTGCGGATCAGGGTGCTCCATACGAGTAAGGTTATTATTCATAACCTGCGTGAGTTGTCCCAGTACGGTGAGAAGATGATCAGCACTAGTTGTATCACTAGCTACACCATAATTATCTTGAGCAGGAGGGAAATCCCTACACAGAGTGCGTGCATTGATACGGTTTCCATTCCTTCCACTAGGCGCCATTTCTAAACAATGGCATAAACTAGATTAGTTTATGAATCAAAATACATAATTCCATACTTGTAAAATACTTAACATAAATTGAACTATTTATGGATATTATCCATAAAAATGTTTTCTTTGAGTAAGTATATACTCATAACCCTTCATAGTGGTTTATAAAGAAAATGAGAATTATCCAAAGCATATCCCCCAGGAGTTTCGTAACCAAGAGTGCAGCAAGGCCCGTTGTCGTGCACCAGTTCCCGTTCGAGTCTAGCTCAAAGCGGTGTTTTCGGGTTTTACCGCTAGGTACATCTGTGCCAGAGCCGCCTCTACTTGCTCGTATCCAGACAGGGATGTATTGCTCGGAAAACTCTCAAAATCTCTACAATAACAAAATTATAGGAAGTTCTTCTATACTAATCCTCAAAGTCTATCTTCGGGCTATGTGCTCTAATTAGAGTTTATCTAAATCTGGCTTCCAAGGTTAGTACTAAACTGCCTCTGATACCAACTGTAACACCCCGACCCCAGCTACCCAGAGCTGGTGCGTTACTTCGTAACATTGGCATGATCACAAAAGATCAAGTCTCGAAAGACCGATTAGTTTAGTAGCCTTGGAAACACTAGATACATTCATAAGTCTTACATTACATCATAAAGTGAAAAACTATAATAACATAGTCTCCATAGTCCACACTTCTATCCTCTTCGTACTATCCCTACAGGTCATTCATAAAATACTTCTTCACATCCTGGAAAATATTAAAACATTGAAAGGGGTGAGCTTGGATGCTCAGTAAGGTTAACAATATAGCGGAATCTTTCATAAATAAACATTAACATTTAAGGCAATGTATAACTAAAACAAAAGCCTTTTAAACTTGAACTTCAACATAATATGGCAAAAGTAAATTGAGATAATTCCATTCACTTCTTCACATGGATATTCTACTGGTCGAATAATCACATGCAATATCAATAACCACTTTCATAATGATGGAATGCATAATGCCAGACTATCATAACCACGTAGCCAAGGCCTCGTGCCAAGATAACCCCCGATTCTTATCTCATCCCTAGGCCATACACATATATTTTGAGGTGACATGTAAGTAGAAATTAAGATGATATAAACATAAATTTATCAAATATAATAAATTATATATATATATATATCACGTGTATTTATATACATTTCAAATTTCTACTTTTAATGTAAAATAATTGTTATTTTTATAAAAATGTATTCAATTAATGTATTTAAATAGCTAATAAAATCATTTTAGGCTTAAAAATGCATTTTATAAAAAATGTCTTTTTATGTGATGCAAATTTTATTTTAAGAAACTAAATATATTATGGTTAAATTATTATTGTAATAAAATATATTTTTGATATTAATAATATATTAACACTCATTTAACTTGTAATTAATAAGAAATAATAATAAGAAAATTTAATATTAAAAAAATTCACTTTTATACAATAAACGTTTTTTTATATATATCCTATCTTTGAATTCGAAATATATTTTTATAATGTTGAAAAATTGAATTAGATTAAATTGAGTCCAAATTTTGAATCATAATATAAATATTTTGTAGGGAGGGTCATCTAATTTTTTTAGTAAAAATATAATTACCATAGTAAATATTTAATCAATGTTAAAGGGTAAAAAAGAAGTAATACACCTTAGACCAAATTATACTAAATAAACATAAAACATGGACATTAAATAAGAAATTTTTATGAATAAAATTCAACCCCAAATCTATCACTAACATTTCCCCACCAAACTAACCAAATTACTATTTGATTCTATCTTTATCCTTCACCTGACTTCAATTTCCAAGGAAATATCCCTCTTGTTCACCTATAAAAGGAGCTCACTTTGTAACATCCCGGTTCTAGAAGCCACCCAGAGGCGCTCCGTACCTGGTTGGTCACATGGCCTCAAGCGCATTTCCCCGAATGACAGAGGCCGCCGACTAGAAGCGAGGGCCTTGGGTGTAATAATAGGGAAACTATTCCATCATTGGTAGAGTAACACAGCGGAAGATAGACAAATATACAATAGCGGAATCAGTAAACATCCAACAACAGAAAATAGAGGAAGACTGAGATAAAGAAACAACTGGAGCATACATATATATATAATGATGCATGATACATATATGTCTAGGAAAAACATCCAAATAAGTCACAATGCTGAGTATAGTACTAAATCAAAGTACAAAAGGAAAACAGATAAACTTCTCAGCATCTCAAGCCTCAGCTTGGTCCCATGTTCTCCAGCTCCAATGAAATCAAGTACCAGAAGTAGAAGGGCGCTTGACCTTATCTATACCTGCAGAAATATAATCTATTTGGGCCCAAAAGCATGACCCAAACAGGGTGTGAGAATAAATCCCAGTAGGTAACGACCCAAAGATCTGTTCCTAACAGTCAGTGAATATATGGCAGGTAATGTACATAAAGCAGTAAACAGGAAAGTACTCAACAGTAAACAATCCACAGTTCCAATATCAAGCAACAATTAACCGAATAGTTAAACACCAATAGGTAGCCCTTTGGGATGTTCCCACAACCTATACCCTATGGTCATACCTAGAAAGTATAAGAAACCCTCTGGGAAGAACACTCAGTCTAACCCCTCTCATTCAACTTAAGCATTCATAAATACTCTCTGAGGAAACACTCTCAATCAATTCCCCTTATAGTCTAAGGTAGTCAAGGACTCTCTGAGGAAGAACACAAGGAAATTCCCCTTATGGCCCCAAGGTTAAGAGAATCTCTGAGGAATATCACACATTCAATTACTCTTATATCCCCAGGTTGTTCACAGACTCTCTGAGGAAGCTCACACAGTCAATTCCCCTTAGAGACTAGAATGGTTCAGGGTAAATTCAAAGTAAACAAAGACTCTATGAGGAAGCTCACTCGGTCTATCCCCATCATAGTCTATAATGTCCAAAGACTCTCTAAGGAATCTCACACAGTCAATTCCTCTTATAGTCTATAATGTCCAAAGACTCTCTGAGGAAGCTAACACAGTCTATCCCTTTATAGTCTATAACACCAGGTTCTCACGGCCCCTTGTCAGTCAACGTATAATAATGCTATAAGGACAAAGTAAACCTACAAAACTACTTGGCTAAATAGTCTATAGCATCTGAACATGTAAGAATACAACACTCCATCCTACAATCACTAGGCATGGGAAACATGCAATACATGACCAAACGGTCATAAACAGAACATGCATGAAAAAACATCCAAGAATGGTAATCTATTCTAATTACATCCAATTCACCTCTACACGAGCATAAAAGCATGGCAGGAAAAATACTGGGGTAATACGATAAACACACAATACCCCATTCAAGGGTATTTTCACAATTGCACATAATATTCAAGGACTTTAAACTAAGTGGAACAAACCACCTACCTCTTAGGGTTTGGCGAAAACGTCCTCTTCACCCAAACACGCTCCAACCGGGTGGACGCATCCTCAAAACCACCTCAAAAACCCTACCCTAACATCAACAAGGTCAACCTTTAACACACAAAGTCAATAAAACCCTATATCTACATGAAACCCTTGTAGATCTATGAATTTAAGAGAGGGGGAGAGAGCTAACCCTAACCAAAACCTTGAAGAACCAAAAGAGGAACTTACCCGAGGAGAACCGCCTTCGATCCGCCAAGAAACCCCTTTGATTTGCCTCCAAACCGTGCCAAGGAGCTCCACCAACCTATGAAAATCAAAACTCCCACATGATCCATGAGTGGGAGGAGGAATGGTCGAGGAATGGAAAATCCCGAGTGGCTCGGGACTTAAAAACCCAAACTTTAAGTGGCCGCACGATTTAAAAAACCATGCGCCAACCGTGCGATTGCCACTTTCTCACCTAGGGACTTCACGCGGCTTTCCCAAACGGTTTGATAAACTGTTCGCAGCCCGTGCAGAGCCCACTGTCACATCCAGGGGCTTCGTACGACTAACCCACACCGTTTGACAAACCATGCTCATCCCGTGTGGAGCCCACTGTTAAGGGTGCATGATATTTTTGGGCTGGCTGAACGGTGTGTTTAAACCATGTGCCAACCGTGCGCCCCTGCACAACCTCCGTAAATTTCCTCTTTTTCTCAAAAACGACCAGAAAAGGAAAACGTACCTGAAAAGAAGGTCCGAGTTCTTACAAACTTCCCCCCTTAAAGAAATTCGTCCCCGAATTTCCCTAGCGTGACATAGAAGAAGCAACCTCGAATAGCTTCGACCACTGTGCTCGTACATCGGCCTCCCTCTCCCAAGTCTAATCCTGTACTTTCCCATGCTTCCATAGCACTCATACCAGAGGAATAGAATATCCACGAAGAACCTTTGTACATCAATCAACAATATAGATAGGATGCTCCTCGAATGATACATCCTCTTCGAGCTCAACCTCCTCAGGTTGAAAAATATGAGTTGGGTCTGAAAAGTAACATCGAAGCTAATAAACGTGTAAGACGTCGTGCATAGCCCTGTACCTCTGAGGTAACTGCAACTGATAGGAAACCAGCCCAACTCTCTCCAACACCTCAAATGACCCGACGTACCTCGATGAAAGCTTACCCTGTCTCCTAATCCTTCTGTGCCCCAACCTCGGTGCGACATGCAGGAAAATCTAATCCTCATCCTCGAACTCCAGAGGTCATCCCCGCTGACCAGCATAAGACTTCTGATGAGACTGCGCAATAGTCATCTTCTTCTGAATCAACTCTATATGTTTCGTGGTCTCTTGGACAAGATGAGGTCCTAGCATAGCTACCTATCCTGCCTCCATACAACACAAGGGTGATCAGCATGGCCTACCATACAAATCCTCATAAGGTGCCATCTGAATATTTGCTTGAAAAATATTGTTGTAGGTAAACTCCACGAGAGGTATATGTTTCTCCCAAGAACCTCCAAAATCCAGGATGCATGCTCGGAGCATGTCCTCAAGTACCTGAATCGTACGCTTTGACTGGCCATCTGTCTGGGGTTGATATGATGTAATAGAAATTACCTGTGTACCCAAAGCCTTCTGAAGCCCCTTCCAGACCCGAGAAGTAAAATGTGCATCCCTGTCCGAGACAATGGAGTGGGGAACCCCATGTAGATGTACAATCTCCTGAATGTACAACCGTCCCAGCTCATCAACACTGAAGGTGTCCTTGATCGGACAAAAGTGAGAAACCTTTGTATGCATGTCAATGAAAACCTAAACTGCATCATTCCCTCGAGGAGAACTCGGAAAACCGGTCATGAAATCCATCGCGACGTCGTTCCACTTCCACCCGGGAATGGGTAACTGCTGCAAAAGCCCTGCTGGTCACTGGTGCTCCGCCTTCACCTGCTAACAGTGGAACACCTCATGAAGAAACTAGATACATCCATCTTCATACCTGTCCACCAGTACTGACAGTGTAGATCCCGATACATCTTGGTGATGCCAGGATTAACTGCCCAAACTGAGGAATGGAAATCCTGCATCAGCTCCTTGCGTATATCTTCTAGCACCCATACGCATCCCTGAAAATGAAAGATCCCATCCTCGCCTACTGTCCATCCAGGAAGAGGGTCCTCTCCTGACAAACCTTCCCAAAGGAATAGGCCTTCAGAGTCTGATAAAAGCCTCATTAAAATTCGGTCAATAAGTGTAGAGGTAACAAATATAGAAGATAGAAAGGTATACCCTTGTTTGTCGTGAACCTCCAGATGAATCTCAGAGAACAGAGCCATAAGCTTCCACTCACTATTGGATTCCTGAACTGCCTGTATCTGAGTCCTCCTACTCAACGCATCAAACACAGCGTTTCCCTTTCTCGGTGTATAGGCAAGCTCAAAGTCAAAGGACTGAAGATACTTGACCCACCTACGCTCTCTCAGATTCAGATCACACTGAGTGAATATGTCCTTGAGACTCTTGTAGTCAGTGAAAACCACAAAGTTCTCTCCCAGAAGATAATGTCTCCAACAACGTAAGGCATGAACAATAACCACCAGCTTCAGATCATGTGTCGGGTAATTCCTCTCATGTGGCCTCAACTACCGAGACCCATATGCAATGAATCCATCTCCCTGCATAAGCATAGCTCACAACCTGATACCTGAAGCATCACAGTAAATAGTATAGCTCTTTCCTGACACTGGAAAGACTAGTATCGATGCTGATGTCAGCCTCCCCTTTAGCTCTTGAAAGGCTGAATCACAAGAATCTGACCACAAGAACTTCAAACCCTTCTTAGTCATACCTTTCAGTAGTGCTTCTAAGTGTGAAAAGTCTTGTATGAAGCATCTGTAGTATCCGACCAGCCCTAGGAAACTCCGTACCATGAAGAAGTTCTTCAGATGCTCCCAGGAAACAAATGCCCTCACTTTCTCTAGGTCCAATGATACTCCTGTCTCTGAGATAACATGACCCAAGAAGTGAATCTGATATATCCAAAAGTGGTATTTTGAGAGATTACCATATAACTGATGCTCTCTCAGTGTAATCAAAATGATCTCAAGATGGGTAGCATGGTCGTGTCGAGTGTGGGAGTACACCAATATATCATCTATGAAAACCACCACTAAGGAATCCAAGTATGGATGGAACACTCGTTTCATCAGTGCCATGAAAATTACAGGCATGTTCGTGAGACCGAATGGCATAACCATATACTCATATAGACCATACCTGCTCCTAAAAGCTGTGAGAGGTATATCAGATGGTCTAATACACAATTGATGGTAAAAATACCTCAATTTAATCTTCAAGAACACCTGGTATCCTCAAAGATGATCAAAGAGATCATCAATCCTCGATAAGGGATATCAGTTATTGACCATCAACTGGTTCAGCTTCCAATAATCCACACAAATCTTGAGAGTTTTGTCTTCCTTCTTCGCAAATAGGACAGGTGAACCCCAAGGAGAAGTACTGGTTCAGATGAAACCCTTGGCCTAAAACTCCTCCAACTGCTTCTTAAGCTCCCGCAACTCAGGTGCATCCATACTATAAGGAGGAATGGACACTGGTGCCACTCCTGGAAAGAGCGCAATAGAAAAGTCTACCTCACGATCTACTGGAAAACCTGAAAATTCCTCTGGAAAGACATCCCTAAAACGATCCACTACTGGAGGAAAGTCTAACTGTGAAGTCACCTGGTCATCCAGATAAAGAATATCAATCTGGGATATAACTGATCCTAACCCATGATGCTCTGGTCCCACTCCGCTCTCCTGGACATCCCACTATCCCTTATGAAGAAAAGATTCACCCTCCGGTGATATAAAACTCACCCTTCGGCGGTAGCAGTCAATAACTTCCTGGAAGGGAACTAGCCAGTCCATTCCGAGAATGACATCATAGCTGGTCATCTCCAGAACATAAATATCCCAAAGGAAGTGACACCCACCAACCTCAAGAGATAACTCCTTGCAATGACGTACACTAGCTATTCTAGTCCCCAATAGAGTGTATAGCGTCAAGACATCAACAGAAGAAAGGATACAGAGCCCAAGGATCTCCATGATAACAACAAATATAAAGCTATGCATAGAATCGATATCGAAAAGAGTTGAAGATAAAACTAAGGCTACTAGGATTGTAACTAAAACTGTAGAGGGGTCGGGATCCTGCTCCAGATGGGTCTACTCCACTGAAAAAGTCTGGCCAGCTCCGCGGCCCTGTGACCCTGCCTGACTACTCTGAGTAGGTCCACCTTGCTGTCACTAATATCCTGTAGACTGACTGCCACGACCACAACCTCCACCTTGGCCTGAATATCCAGAAGAACTCCAGTTCATAGAATAGTGAGAAACTGGTGGGATTGCTCTTATACGAGGATTCATAGATGAACCCCTGTCACCAGCTACTAGTGAGAAGATTTGATAGAAATGCTGCAGATGGCCCATCTTACCGCAAGATCTGTACTCCATCGGGTCTCTATGGAACTGTGGCCTAGTATGCCCGCTTCTTCCGCACTGGTAGCACACCACCTGGCTACCAGAAGATGCATCTCGCCTACTCTGGTCTCCTCGAGAAAGCTCCATATGGTTCTTTTTGCTATCAGAAGAAGGAACACTAACTCTGGATATCGAACCGCCCTGGCTCACTACTCCAGAATCCCTCAGATTATGCTTGGTGATCAATGCCTAGTTGACAATAGAGGATATCTAAGTCAACCTAAAGATGTTCACCTAGGAACAAATCACCTGCCCGAGACCCTCTTTAAACTTCCTAGCCAGGAACAAATCATCACCTGTTGGGATAGGCGTGAAATACTGAAGCTCTATGAAATGAGAGGAATAATCCACCACTGAAAGAGTACCCTACTCTAAGATCATGAAATCTCGGGCTCGGTCGGCCTCAAGGTCTTCGGGTAGAAGTAATCCTAGATAATATGCTGAAACTCCTCTCAAGCCATATTCTGATGGCGTCCTGCATGAGAGATGACATCCCACCACCTATTAGCGGAGTCTCGAAGAATATAGGTCACAAGTTTAACCCTATTATCTGGTGGTACCTAGATATGCTCGAATATCATCCGCATGGATTCGATCCACGACTCTGCATCCTGAGGTACTCTTTCCCCTGAGAAGGTGGGTGGATGCTGCTGTTGGAAAACCCCCATCAAATCAGCCATTGATGGGGCAAGAGGCTACACTCCCTGGAAGGTCTACATCATCCTTAGAAAACCCTCCCTAAACTGTGCATCATCACCTGGGTTAGGTATAACTACTGGTTCCAAGACTGGCACAACAGGAGGATCGACTGGAAGTCCCTGATCAGCCGTATCCAGTGTCTGATCACCGCCTTGTGGATGGCGTATAACCGGAAGAAGTATCAGTGGCATGACTCTGCAAGGTAATACGCACACCTCAGATCAGGATTAACAGGGACTAAAACATAGAAGTACATGGCATGTACTTAAGAAAGACTGTTCTTCCCGAATAGAAGAACAAAGGACATGTAGTCAAAACTACACGGCTTGCATTCTTGGTTTTTCTGGACAGTAAGCCTCAGAAACTACTTCGGAACCCAAATAACACTAAAACGAACATTGAAAGTGCCAAATTCCGATCCTTGAGGGCTCATACACCCCACAAATCAAGGTTTGTCATTTATACAAGTTATAACAAGGAAAACAAGCAATGATCCACCAAATTCTGGTCCATGAGGGCCCATAAAACCTCAAGATCCAAAATTTGGTGCTCATTCAAACAAAAACTTACACAATCATTGCCCTAACAAGAAGAAGATATTTTTATCAAGGCATCTATCACAACAACATGCATATTCTACACAACATCCATCACAAAAACACGAAATTGCTAATGCATCCTATATGACTTGGCAAGAATGAATGACATGTGATTTCTAGAAAGTTACTATATGATGCATGAGATGGAATACCCTCATATCATCGGGTTGCGATAGAAATAGAGACTCAATAACTTAAATAATAACCAGCACAAAACATGTGAGTCACCAACGGTGAAAATCAACGCAACCATAAACTTGCAAAACCAGAAAATTGCATCAACGAGGTAGATTGGCTTTTCTCTATACACGGGTTAGCTACTCCTGGGCACAACTTAATACCAAGTAACTATTCCTTCCTATCCCTGGGTAAAGTCTCTAAACAGTAAAACAAGAGGAAAGAATACCTCTGATACCACTTTTTAATGTCCTGGTTTTGGAAGCCACCCAGAGGCGCCCTGTACCCGGTTGGTCACATGGCCTCAAGCGCATTTCCCCGAACGCCAGAGGCTACCGACTAGCATCAAGAGCCTTGGGTGTAATAATGGAGAAACTATTCCCTCATTGGCAGAGTAACACAGTGGAAGATAAACAAATATACAATAGCGGAAGCAGTAAACATCCAACAACAGAAAACAGTGGAAGACAGAGATAAAAAACAACTGGAGCATACATATATACATATATATATACACATATATATATATATATATATAATGATGCATGATACATATATGTCTAGGAAAAATAGCCAAACAAGTCACAATGCTGAGTCTAGTACTAAATCAAAGTACAAAATGAAAACAGATAAACTCCTCAGCATCGCAAGCCTCAGCTTGGTCCCATGCTCTCCAGCTCCAATGCAATCAAGTACCGGATGTAGAAGGGCGCTTTCCCTTATCTATACCTAAAACAATATAATCTGTTTGGGACCAAAAGAATGACCCAAATAGGGTGTGAGAATAAATCCCAGTAGGCAACCACCCAAAGATCTGCGCCTAACAGTCAGTGAATATATGGCAGGTAATGTACAGATAGTAGTAAACAAGAAAGTACTCAAAAATAAACAATCCACAGTTCCAATATCAAGAAACAATTAACAGAACAATTAAACACCAACAGGTATCCCTCTAGGATGTACCCACATCCTATCCCCTCTAGTCATAACTAGAAAATAAAAGCAACCCTCTGGGAAGCACATTTAGTCTAACCCCTCTGGTTCAGCTTAAGCATTCATAAAGTCTCTCTGAGGAAGTTCTCTCAGTCAATTCCCCTTATAGTCTAAGGTAGTCAAGGACTCTCTGAGGAAGCACACAAGTTCAATTCCCCTTATAGCCCCAAGGTCAAGAGACTCTCTGAGGAATCTCACACATCCAATTCCTCTTATATCCCCAGGTTGTTCACAGACTCTCTGAGGAAGCTCACGGTGTCAATTCCCATTATAGACTAGAATGGTTCAAGGTGAATTCAAAGTAAACAAAGACTCTCTAAGGAAGCTCACTCGGTCTATCCCCATTATAGTCTATAACATCCAAAGACTCTCTGAGGAATCTCACATAGTCAATTCCTCTTATAGTCTATAATGTCCAAAGACTCTCTGAGGAAGCTCACACAGTCTATCCTCTTATAGTCTATAACACCGGGTTCTCACCGCCCCGTGCCAGTCAACGCATAGTAATGATATAAGGACAAAGTAAACCTACATAACTACTTGTCTAAATAGTCTATAGCATCTCAACATATCAGAATACAACACTCCATCCTACAATCACTAGGCATGGGAAACAGGCAATACAGGACCAAACGGCCGTACACAGGACATGCATGGAAAAACATCCAAGCATGGTAATCAATTCTAATTACATCCAATTCACCTCTATAAGAGCATAAAAGCATGGCAGAAAAAACACAGGGGTAAGATGCTAAAATCACAATACCCCGTTCAAGGGTATTTTTGAAATTGTACATAATATTCAAGGACATTAAACCGAGAGGCACAGACCACCTACCTCTTAGGGTTTGGTGAAAACAACATCTTCACCCAAACATGCTCTAACCAAGTGGATGCCTCCTTGAAAACACCTCAAAAACCCTTCCCTAACATAAACAAGGTCAACCTTTAACACACAAAGGAAACACAACCCTAGATCTATATGCAACCCCTGTAGATCTAGGAATTTAAGAGAGGGGGAGAGAGCTAACCCTAACCAAAACCTCAAAGAACCAAAAGAGGGACTTAACCGAGGAGAACTGCCTTCGATCCCCAAATAAACACCTTCAATTTTCCTCCAAACCATGCCATGGAGATCCCCCAACCTCTAAAAATAGAACTCCCGCATGAGCCACGAGTGGGAGGAGGAATGGTGGAGGAATGGAAAATCTCGAGTAGCCCGGGACTTAAAAACCCCAACTTTAAATGGCCGCACGGTTTTACTGCACGGGTTGGAAAACCGTGCACCAACCGTGTGGTTGCCACTGTATCTACCAGGGAATTCTCTAGGCTTTCTCACACGGTTTAACAAACCGTGTGCAGCCCGTGCGGAGCCCACTGTCTCATCCAGGGGCTTCACACGGCTTGCCCGCACGGTTTTAAAAACCGTGCGCATCTAGTGCGGAGCCCACTGTCAAGGGTTCATGGTTTCCTAGGCTAGCCACATGGTTTGTTTAAACCGTGCGCCAACTGTACGCCCCTGAACAACCTCTGGAAAGTTCCTTTTTTTCTCAAAAACAACCAGTAAAGGAAAACGTTCCTGAAAAGAAGGTCTGGGTTCTTATATACTTCCACGTGATTCAAGAAATACTTATCCTTTGAAATTACATTAAAAATATTCCTTTTGTTATATTCCATTGATAAAAACACCACATTTTTAGTCCATACTTACAGTAAAGTATCTCAAGTCCTCTATTTTTAAGAGGCCCTTCAAGAGAAGATCCAAGCCCTAAACTTGAGTATTATCCACTCCCTAACCTTTTCTTATCTATTTTTCTAATCCACCATCCTTAAAAATAATTATAAACATAATAATATAATTTCATAAGTACCATTATTATACTAAAATGTTATTATGTTGATGTAAAAACCATTATCTATCTCCCTTCTATCCATTAAGAAATGAAAACATATGTCATTTTATATGGGGACTACCGCTTCCATGAATGAAATATAAATTTTTAATAACTTAATCACATGGATGGTTCTATAAATTAATTTAATGAATAAACCTTATATTTATGGAATGATTAATAATATATAAATATAAAATATTCTTTCTATTAATATCTAAATTTTTATTATTATACCACCTTTTTTTCATTAAAAATCACTGAAACAAGTTCATCACTGATTTCATCTTCAGGAATCATAACAAAAAATATCATAGAATGAAATTATAACTTTATAAATAATTAAATAACACATATTAAAGTACCTTAAATAATCTAATAATGATAAATTTGGTATCAAAGTGTGGTTATATAAATCGACATTACAACATGCATGTGAAGAAATCAAAATCACCAACATCTGATAATGGAAATAAAACATAACTAACTAATAAATATATAATTAATGATTATAATTAAAGAGTATAAAATATATTATATTTTAATAAGGTTCATAAATAAGTAATTAATATGGTTATGTTTATTATACAGTATCTTAGAGCACATCTGACCAAGCAAAAATCCAAGGTAATGGTTTTGTCGACTCAACCTCCTTTTCTTTGAGTCATAATTTTTCTCCATTGAATTTGTTCTTATAAGTTTCCTATATTATTATATTTATTTAATTTATATGGTAATTTTTATTTATATTTATGGAATTTACATTTTCTCATCAAAATCTTCTTATTTGATGTATTTCTTTCTTTAATAAAAAATATTATTGTTAAAAATAATTCCCATCATTTCTAGTAAGCTCTTTCTATTTAATGTTTATATTATTTATTTACAAAAATGTTTTTATATATTATTTTAAAACCCAAATATTTATTATATCATAGGTTATAAATTTTTGTCCTTAACCCTTTTCAAAATAAAGTTTTATTATCCTTTTACGATGTGGGTTTCAATAAAGGTATTTTAATATATTAAAAATTATTTTCTTTTCAAAATTATATATTTAATATTACACTACACATTGGTGTACTTAAACTTTATTTTATATTAGGGTTAAATTATTGGGGTTCCTTTATAAATTATTTTCGAAAAAATATTCATGTCAGCATATCAAAAACAACATTTAATGTGACCAATAACTTTATCTTTTTTTATGATAATGTTAATTTGTTTTTATAAATTATTTTTTTATTTCAATTCCATTTTTGTCTTAATATCCAAAATATCTATAATATATGATGTTATATTTAATTAATCACCCTCTAAATTAAATTTATATATAATTATTTTGGGTGATTTAATTTTTTATCAATTAATCTATTTCTGGAATTCATTTTATATAATACCATTTAGAAATGTTATGAAAACCATTTATCATTCCATGGGGTTTTTCATGATATGATTTATGATTTATTTCATGTGGCACACAAATTTATTTTTTATCATCATGTTATGTTTTGGATCCTATATATACCTCTAAATAATTTGTTAAGGTTTTATATCTCATGAGATAATGATGTTATGTTTTGTACTATTTGTGTTTGGACATGTTCAAAATTTTATGTTTGGACCTTATTTCATATCCATAACTTGAAATGTAAAACTATTTATATTTAGAAATATTTTAAATGTTAAGATTTCTTCTACTTGTGTCACATTCTATGTTATGTTAATATTTTATATTCCATGGATCATGATTATTTTTTTATGATTCTGTAATCATATGAAATGGTAAGTGTTTGATCATTTGAGATAACATATTCTTCTAACACTAAATATGGATAACTCATATAATTCCATGATTTTTAATCCGATATTTCTCCCATGATCAAGTTTTCTCATATTTTTATATTCTAACAATTTATTACCCATTGATAAGTTTTTACCTTACCGATCATTTGATATATTTACCCAGTCTTAATATACATGAATAGTACATCATTTTAGATGAATATTCAGGACATTACAAAAATACATGCCTAAGGACTGTAATAGTTTAGTGTCATTGGAAGCTTGGAAACAAAATATTCTATCCTAATAAAATAACTTCAAAATATCCCATAAAAATATCCACCTTTATTACTTTTGCCTAAAACATTTATTCATAACCTGGGAAAAAGAAAACATAAGAAAGGGGTGAGATCATATGCCCAGTAAGGGTAAAGGAAATGCATAAGCATAACATAAATAAAAGGGTATGAAACTTGATAATAACATTGTAAGATCATACCCTACATATTATAGATCATAATAAAGATTTTCAATTCATAATACATTAATCATAAGAAAATAAATAATGTAATCCATGAAAGTATAAGATGGGAATAAAACATGGAATTGTGGAAGACACATAAACATCTATAATGATTTCTATAGTACTCAAGGCATTGCTAATGACACCATATTAGTGAAAAAATTCCTTTACTGAACTGGGTTCACACTCCATCACATCCCTGTATTATTAAACTGAGTTTACTCCTTATTCTATCCCTATAATACTAAACTGATTTCATTTTTCATTCCAGCCCTATAATACTAAATCGAGTTAATTTATTCTTATATCCATGTATATCTCATGTGATATAAATCTTTAGTCAATTCATTGGGGGGAGATATACATCCGACACATATCATAATTAAATAGTATATACACATGCCAAAAAATCATAAACAATTATATGATAACCCATGAAATGAAATGGGAATCATAAACATGTAATCATATAACGACCTATGAAAAAAGATATAGTTTCATAATCAATTCATCATAAGAATAACCCATGAAAAGAAGCATGTTTCAAAATCATATAACCCATGAAATGGAAATAGGTGTCATAAGAATCATTCCATCAAAAAATAAACCATTCAATAAGGAATATGGTTTAAACCTTTAGTTTATTTTCTAGAAGGACATGAGTAACATAAATAGATGTCATATTCAAAGGAAAATAACTTGGAAGTATATTTTGAAAACATTTATTGAGGAAAATATACTTTATTTTTTTGAAAAAACTTCTTTATAACATAAATTTTTTTAAAAAATATTTTCATTGAAAATACTTTAAAAACATAGAAAGATGGCCTGAAAATATTTTAAAAACAATTTCCTTTAAAATTTTGGAATTCATCTTCAAAAAAATTTAGAAATTTTTTTATTGAAAACTTATAAAAGAATCTTGAAATATTTTTAAAAAATATTTCTTTTGAAAATAATTTTCAAACTTATAAATGAGGCTTGAAATAATTTTGAAAACTATTTTCCTTGAAAACTTATAAAAGAAGTGTGAAAACATTTTGAAAACAAATTTCCTTAAAAAATTATAAAATAATCTTGAAAACATTTTGGAAACCATTTATTTGGAAATAAATTTTAATAAAAAATCCTTAAAAATTAACCTTTAAACATGAAAAAAATATTTAAAATATTGACTGTGGATAAATCCGTACATGTCGTACGAGGTGAAAAGAACATTCCTTTTTCACATTAAAAAAGGATAGAAAAAAATGCCTTATTCGAAAAGCAACAAGAAAATTCATTTGAAAAAAATTTCCAAATATAAAAGGGTAAAAATTTCTTTTAATGATAATAGTATAATATTTGAGTATTTTTGTAAAATCTTTTGGTAAAACGTGCTTTTAAAGGAAAATATATTTCCAACCGAAGAGAGGGTAATGTATGGCTTTCTTAAAAACACTTTCTTAACTATCTTATATGCCAAAGAGTGGAATAAATGGTAAATATTTATTAATAAATCATTAATAACCATATGAGAATAAATTTAATGAATTTTCTTGAGATATGGATCATAATATTTCTTTAAAGGAATCATAATCATAAACAATGTTGAAAAACGATGAGATTGTCTCAATAAAGCCTTATAACTTGGTAACTTGAGATCATACCATCCATGTAAGAAAAGGAAATTAAATTAATCCTAAAATATCATTTAAATAATTAAATTAATGATATAACATGTAAAATGGAATTATATAAACCTTGAAATAGAATTTATGTGCATAGAAAACACGAGTTTCAAAGAAGAAAAATTGAGACAAAACTATTTCACCGATTTGGTAACTTTTGAAACTTAAAACCCATGAAAGAAAGATCATAAAATGGATATGTGAATAACCATAAATTTATGTATAATATAAATAAAATACAACAATTTTCATTAAATACATCATATAAAAGGAAAGAGTGGCGAACATAACATGTGTCACAGAGAAATAAAAAGTGAGATGAAATCCCCTTACCTTGTGTGTTGAATCTCATCGTACTCATTCAAGACAACTATATAATAAATATAATTTTATTATAAATGTTTTAAAAAACCATATTATTATATATAATACCATATATGGTTTGATTATGTCCTTATATTACCCATTTTTTAACATTCCTATGTAAAGGTTTCACTTCGGGTAATATTCTCTTTATTCTTCACATGTGTCTTAATTTGGTATATCTTTGGTCCTTATACTTATATCATGATTTCCAGATTTTAAACCATGATATAAATATAATTTATATATATTATATATGTATTATAATAATCTATATAATATATAAGTGTGAAATGGGATACACCATTTATTGAGATGGTAGGCTGTACGTACGTATGAATGCTATTTCCGTTTAATTGTCGTGTTAAAAGGAAAAAATTAAAAGACATATATGTGTGTATATAAATTTAAAATTATTACAGTACATTTATTATATCATATATAACATATATATTCACTAAAACCATCCTTAATATGTTCCATGTAGTGTATGAACGAATCATATCGCTTTGAGGGGGCGGTAGTCCACACTTCCTCAAACAAAATTATCGTATTAACACAAAATGAAAATTAAAAAGATATGTGTTATAAAAAAGAATAAATAAGCTTAAATAAATAATAAATATAATATATGAAATATATAAATATATTTTCCATCATAATTTCCACCATGAGAGGCGGTAAAAAAATGAACAATCATCATTTAGTGAGGCGATAGTTTGCTATACACATAAACAATATGTTTGTTACCCATTAGATGGAGGTGTGTGTAAGTAAAGGTAAAACCCTTAGTATAAAAAAATTATATAATATTTAATATAATAGTATTATTATACACTAATGGAATAAATATAATATATAGGGTAGATAAATAAAATAAAAGAAAAGATCTTAGGAGAAGACGTTACCTCTTAATCGGGTAACTCCTTTTGGTTTGTGTCAAAAGGCTTCCTTTAATGGCTTTCTGTCCAAGGTTAGGCTTCTAGGAGGAATTAAGGTATGTTGGGAAGTTTATTGGGAAAATATTAGATGAAATTAATAGGTTTTAGAGGTTTTAATAAGTGGGATATGTGGTGGACTTTTATAGGGAAGGAAAAGGACTCGCTTGGAATTTTTGAAATCAAGTTAAGTGCACACATGTTATTACCTAAAAAAGTAATAAAAAACCAACCTAAATCAATAATGGAAAGTTTATGGACTAAATATGGATATAAAATGGGTTTTTGACAAGTGGATATTTCATTTGGCCCCTTAATATTAAATTTTAGTCCCTTATAAAGCTTAATTTGACCTTAATCGTTGTGGTTAATTTTAATCACTTTTACTAATCATTTAGGTAAAAAATAAACATAATATAAATAATATACTGACTTAATTATTTTATGTTTATTTTTATAAATTCAATTCACATAAGATAAAAAATTAATATTAATGTTAATTCAATAGACATGACGAAATAATGGGGTTTTAAAGTAAAGAAATGTTCAAAATTTTATTAAGTTTTTATAATCATTTCAAAGTGAAATTGATTAAAATTAATTAAATGGTATTAATATATGTATAATTGATGTAATTTTAACTTAAAACAAAATTAAATTATAATTTAACATTAATAATTATTTAAATTAAAAGGTAGTTATCAACTAAAATGCAGTATTTTTCACTATTAATAAAAAATGATGTTTCTCAGAAAAAATAAAAAATTCAACCTAAGATAATTTAGGAATTATAAATTCAAGAATGAATTTTATTTTATCTTATTAAATTTATATATGTATATAAATTGATTTTATTTTTTTTCATAAAGTACATGAAATGTAGTTCATTTGAGAAAATAATATTTTTAAACATGTAAGATCTTTAACAAAAATTATATATTTCATTATAAATATTTTTTATTTCTATAAAACAATTATAAAATATATTTGAAAATTATTTACTACTATTCATATTACTAAGTTTAACAATTAGGCTATAATTATCTCATTTAAATAATTATAATAGTAAAATGATGTTTTTTAAAAACATCAATGTTGCATGTAACATATGCTAAGTTGGTGTTGCAGGTTGCATATTCTAAGTTAGTGTTTCATGTAACACACTCCAATTCGCAGCTAACCTCGGTGTTATATGTATAAAAATCTATAATTTATATTGTGTGTAGTGCACAATTAGCTTAATTTTGCGTATAACGCAAGCCAAACATAGTACTTTAATATAAAATTAACTATTTTTAGTGTTACGTGAAATAAAAAATATCTCAAAGGTTAAATTAATTAGGAAAAACCAATTCACCGAATATTGGGGTGTTATATTCTACCGCCTTAAAATGAATTTATCCCTAAAACTTTATCTGGGTTATCAAAGGTTTAATACTTGAAAGTTTCATTCATAGAAATGAACATTGTAAAAATGAATACTAAAACATCCCTTAAAAGGGAATGTTGGAACCATAACGGTTACCCAAAGTAACACACAACTGGGGTTTCACATAGAAGAACATTAGTTGGGAGTGAATATTGGACATGAAGGAAATGCGTAAATATTTATAAGGAGTGATATAGGTCATCAATCAAAAACAAGTGAATGATCAAAGAAAATTTAAGGGCCTCAAATTCATAAATCTATGATGATTTAAAATGCCATCAGTTTAATAAAATTAAGGTATTAGGACAATACATTTTCTTTTTATCATTATCCTAATGTTGAGTAATTCTTTTATCGAGCAAGAATATAAGGAAATATACTTAATTGATATATTTCTATAAAAAAATTCATTATTTAGTTTCACTTTTATTAATTTGTAATTCATCCATTACTTAATTTAATTGACATCAAGAAATCAACTTTGATGCCCGAAGTGCTAAAATACACATTTTGTAGATCTTAAGGCCCATAAAATAATGAAAAGTATAACTATTTCTCTCTAAATATTCTTAAAAATCAATATGATTAACACATTAATATATAGACATAAAAAGTAAATGTATTGGTTAATCATTAATAATTATTCAAAAAAATAATAATTACACATTAACTATGACATCTCTTCGGCCAATGGTAGGTGTGAAACCCTTATCGTCCTTCAGCCATGGGTTCAAGAACTACGGTCTTTCTAAACGTGATTGGTTTTCACCCTAAATACATGATTTCCTTTTCTAAAATCATTCTAATATAATTTAAAAAATATTATGGACATCCTTGAAATAAGGTTAATCACTAAATAGCCTTTTAATCAATGGTTTCAATACAACCTCAATACATAAATACTTCCTTCAAAGTTTAACTTAAACGTTTTAGGAATAGTTAACCTTATAACCCTTATAAAAGATGAAAATTCTAAACTTTATAAAGAAATACATGAAATAAATATAACATTGGTCCCCTCATATATAAAAAAGTACCACTTGGTTGTCACATTACAAACATGTGAATAAACTCATAATATATTTACTCAACACATGGTAATAACCTTAATTAACATACATCCTTTTGGAAAACATGCATTCTTACTTATTACAATGATTACTAGATATATTCTTTAAATCCAAGAAGTCGTAAACTTCATCCTTGATGACATACAACAATTTTTCAATAATTAGTTCTAGGGTAATTCGTACCATCCAATTTACTTATTCATACCTAACATATCATTATCCAAAGATCATTATCTCAATTTCAGGTATTAATTAAGGGTTACCTTCTCTTAATCAAAATATAACCTTTCTATAAAATCACTTTTATATGTCTTCATAACCATTCAACATGTACTTTTCAATCATTAATGAAAAATTATGCTAAAAATAATTATACATTTCATGATTCATATAACATAATATTTGAATTCCAAAACATAAATACTTCATTAATCCAACTTTATTCTTAAACCATTGCTCAGGATTCATAAAATTATTCCTTAATACCTATTTTCTATAATATGAAATATGAATCATGTATTAAGGTTCCTGAACCTCAATATAATCACAATTATTATGATCAATATAAAAAATAATGTAAGAATATCACATACCTTTTACATTTTGTTTTTGGTCTCTTTATATTCAGGAGTATAACCAATACTCATACCACCTTCCTGATTCTCTTTATGAAATTTCCACTTAGGAAATAGTTTTTTATAATTCCCATACTTTACATATCTAAAAAATTAAATTTGATCCATGTTCCTTCTAGTTCTCTCCATTGACTAAAACCATATAGAATAGTGTAAGAAACATTTATAATATTAGGATACTATATAATCATGAAAAATTACTTATAGGGTGCCTAAATCATGGTTCTTAATTCTTTAATATATGATAACTTAGGTTTATCCTAGGTTATTCATAGTTATATTATATTCAAATCCTTCATAATGGTTTCTAAATAGTTTGTGAATTTATAAAGCATATCCCTCGGGAGTGTAAAACTAGGTGTGCAACAAGACCCATTGTTGAGTACCATAATACCCCGAGTCAGGCCTGAAACATCTTATCAAAGTTGTTACTCCTAAGTAAATTTATACCAGATTCACATTCACTTGTAGTATCTAGATTGGGATGTATTTATAGGAAACCACTCACTATATCCTTTAATAAAATTCTAGGACATTTTCTTGAAACATTTCATCCTTATACTTATCCTTAGAGACATCCCTAGACATATCCTTAGAAATATACCTAGGGATAACACTAAATTATTCTCATCCTAGTTTACTAAGGTTAACTAAACCTTTACTTTGATAACAACTATAGTCACCTAGGCTTAGAATACATGGATATTACATCATTTTAGATGAATATTCAATAAATTAAAAAAAATATATGTCCAAGGACCATAATAGTTTAGTGTTTTTGGAAACATAGAAACAAAATATTCTATCCTAGTAAAAGATCATCAACATCCTCCATTAATATCTCCACCTTTATTACTTCTACCTAAACCCTTTGTTTATAACATGGAGAAATGAAACATAAGAAAGGGGTGATCTAAGATACTTGGAAAGGGTAAAGAAAATTCATAAGCATAACATGAACAAATGGTTATGGAACTTGAGCACAACATTTTAAAATTATAACCTATATATTATAGATCATAATAAAGATTTAAATTTCATAATACATTAATCATAAATAAATAAATAACATAATCCATGAAATTATAAAAAATGAATAAAACATGAAATTATGGTAGACACATAAGCATGTATAATGATTTTCATAGTAGTCAAGGTATTGCTTCTGAGACCATCTGAGTGGAAAACATCCTTTTCTGAACCAGGTTCACACCTCATTCCATCCCTGTATTACTGAACTGAGTTCACTCCTCATTGTAACCCTTTAATACTGAACTGATTTAATTTCTCGTTCCAACCTTGTAATACTGAATCGAGTTCATTTATCATTTAATCTATGTCTATCTCATGAGATATAAATCTCCACCCAATTAATTAGAGGGATATATAGGTCTCACCCATCTCATAATGAAATCATACATTAATATTCTATAAAATCATAAACAATCATATCATAACCCATGAAATGAAATGGGTATCATAAACATGTAATCATATCATAATCCATGGAAAAAGATTCAGGTTTCATAATCATTTCATCATAAGAATAATCCATGAAAAGAAGAAGGTTTCCAAAAAATATAACATGTGAAATAGAAATAGGTGTCATAATAATCATTCCATCAAAACATAAACCATTCAAGTAGGAATATGAATGAAAACTTCATATTATTTTCTATAAGTTAATGAGTAACATCAATAGATTTCATATTTAAAGAAAAATAACCAGGAAGTATATTTTGAAAACATTTCTTGAGAAAAATATCATTTTTTATTTGAAAAAAATTCTTTAAAACATAGAACATTTTGAAAACTATTTCATTTGAAAATACTTTGAAAACTTATAAAAAAGGCCTAAAAACATTTTGAAAACAATTTTCCTTGAAAACTTATAAAATGAGATTGAAAACATTTTAAAAATAATTTTAATTGAAAAATTATAAAAGGATATTGAAAGTGTTTTGAAAACCATTTATTTTAAAATACTTTGAAAACTTATAAATGAGTCTTGACATCATTTTGAAAACTACTTTCCTCGAAAACTTATAAAAGAAGCTTGAAAACATTTTGAAATCATTTTTCCTGGAACAATTATAAAATAATCTTGAAAATATTTTGGAAACCATTTCCTTGAAAATAACATTGAATTTTTTTTTCTTAAAAATTAACCTTTAAACATGAAAATAAATCTTCAAAGGATTGATGGAGGATAAATCCATACATGTTGTACGAGGTAGAAATAACATTCATTTTGCATAGTAAAAAGGTTAAAAAAATGCCTCATTAAAAAAGTGATAATAATATTCATTTGAAAACATTATAAAAATAAAAAATGGGTAAAAATTTCTTTTAATGATAATATTATAATAGTATAATATTCTTGCAAACCCTTTTTGTAAAACATGATTTTAAAGGAACACATATTTCTGACTAAAGAGAGGGTAAAGTTGGGCTATCTTAAAAGCAGTTTATTAACTATATTATGTACCAAATAATGGAATAAATGGTACAAATATATAAATAAATAATATCAATAGGATAATAATATTGATGAATTTTCTTGAGATATAGATCACAATATTTCATCAAAGGAAGCATAAACATAAATAATCTTGGAAAATGATGGGATTATCTCAATAAACTCTTATAACTTGGTAACTTGGGATCATAATATCCATGTATGAAAAGTAAATTGCATAAAGATTAAAATATAATTAAAATAAGTAAATTCATGATAAAAGACATAAAATGTAATTATATACATCTCAAAAGATAATTTAGGTTCAAAACAAAACATGAGTCTCGAAGAAGGCAAATTGAGACAAAAATATTTCACCAATTTGGTAACTTTTGAAACTTAAAACCAGTGAAAGAAATATCATAAAATAGATATGTGAATACCCATAAATTCAATTATAAGATACATAGAATAAAATTATGTGAAGTATATACACCACAAATAAGTAAAGAGTGGAAAACATAGCATGTATCTCACAGGAATAAAAAGTGAGATGAAATCCCCTTACCATGTGTCTTGACTCTCGTCGAACTCATTCAAACCACATATATAATAAATATAAATTTATTATAAATATTTTAAAGAACCATATTATTATATATGATATCAAAAAGGTTTGATTATTACCTTATATTACACTCTTGTTAACAATATTATGTTATGGTTTCAGTTTGGGTAATATTCACTTTATTCTTCACATGTGACTTAATTTGTTATATATTTGGTCCTTATACTTATATCATGATTTAAATAAAGTAAACCATGATATAAATATCATGTATATACATTATATTTGTATTATAACAATCTATATAATATATAATTATGAAACATAACACACCATTCATGGAGATGGTAGGTCATACATACATATGAATAGTATTTCCGTTTAATTTTCACGTTGAAAGAAAAAAAAGAAAAATACATATATGTATATATATATATATAATTATTAAATAAGATTAATGATATCATATATATAATATATATTCACTAAAAACATCTTTTATACAATTCATGTAGTGTATTAATGAATCATATTGCTTTGAGGGGGAGGTAGTCTACACTCCCTCAAAAGAAATTACCGTATTAACAAAAAATGGAAAGTAAAAACTATGTGTTGTAAAAAGGAATAAATAATATTAAATACATAATTAATATAATATATGAAATATATAAAAATATTTCCACCATAATTTCTACCATGTTAGGTGGTAAAGAAAAAATGAACAATCATTATTTAGTGAGGCGGTAGTTCGCCGTACACATAAACAGCATGTTCGTTACCCATTAGATGAAGGTGAATGTGAGTGTAGGTAAAAATATTAGTATAAAAAAATCATAGTATATTTAATATACCTGTTTTTAATTAAATAATTGAATAATTAGAGTTTATAGGATGGAGAAGGAAAATAAAATAAAGGATCTTGGGAGAAGACGCTACCTCTTAATCGGGTAACTACTTTTTCTTTATGCAAAAAGGATTCATTTGGTTGATTTATGACCAAGGAGAGGCTTATAGGAGGATTATAGGGATTTTTTAAAGAGTATTGGTCATATATTTTCTGAACTTAAGATGTTTTATAGTTGTGAAGAAGTGGGATAGGTGGTGGCCTTTTATAGCGAAGGAAAAGTACTAACTTGGAATTTTTGGAAACAAGTTAGGTGTACACATGTTATTACCTAACAAAAGTCATAAAAACCAACATAAATCAATAATGGAATTTTTATGGCCTAAATATAAACATAAAATTGTGTTTTACAAGTTTATAGGTCATTTGGCCCCATAATATTAAGGTTTAGTCCCTAATTAAGCTTAATTTGACCTCAATCGTTGTGATTAATTTTAATCACTTTTACTAATCATGTTGGTAAAAAATAAACATGATATAATTATAATATAAATATTATATTCATTAAAATATTTTATATACATTTTTCTAAATTCAATTCACAGAAGAAAAAAAATTAAGAATAATGCTAGTCCTACAGACGGGATGAAATAAAGGGTTTTTAAATTAGAAAATGTTCAGAATTTTGTTGAATTTTCATATTGAATTTGAAAGTGAAATTGATTATAATGAAGTATATGGTATTAATAGGTTTATAATTGATATAATTTGAACTTCAAACAAATTTAAAGTATAATTTAACATTAATAATTATTTAAATGGAGAATTAGATATTAACTAAAATGTAGTATTTTCACTATTCATCAAAAAATGAAGTTTCTCAGAAAAATTCCCAAAATTCACCATAAGATAATTTCAGAATTCTTAATTCAAAAATTAAGTTTATTTTATCAAATAAAATTTCTATATGTGTCTAAAATTAATTTTATTATTTTTCATAGAAGGGCATGAAATGTAGTTCATTTGAAAAAATAACATTTTTAAACATATAAGGTCTTTACGAAAACATTATATCCTTCATTATCAATATGTTTTATTCTATAAAAAAATTATAAAAAAATTTGAAAATTATTTATTAATATTAATATTACTATGTTTAACAACTAGGTTACAATTATCGTATTTAAATAATTATAATAGTAAAATGATGTTTCGTAGAAACATTAGTGTTGCTTATAACATATGACAAGTTAGTGTTGCGTGTTGCATACAACAAGTCAGTGTTTTGTGTAACATATTCCTTTTGAGTCAAAAATTTTGTTATGAATTTTTCATACATTTATGTTTTGAAAATCATGAACACCTTTGACTTAATGATATTTATTTCTTTAAGAAACATTATATTTTTTAGACTTATTTTCAGAAATATATATTTTTATACTTTCTAGCTAAGTCTAACATAATTTTCATAAGAAAAATTAGATTATATATTCAAATAAAAAACACTACAACAAAACCGCTGTTTAGCGGTGGTTCTAGGAACCACCGCTAAACCTTGTTTTTTTAACAGCCCGAACCTTCCCCCACCCCGACCCTCCTCAACCTAGTTCCCCCGCCCCCCCCACTTTGCCCGCTTCCCCCGCCCCCCTGCGACCCTGAAGACCCCGCGACCCTGACCCTGATGACCCCGACGACCCCGACGACCCCGGTGACCCCAGAGACCCCACGACCCCCGGCCCCCACGACCCCAGCCCCCCGCGACCCCCAATGAACCCAACCCTCTCTCTCTATTAGTGGTCTGTGAAGCTTCCAAGGTAAGATTCTTTGGACTTTTTGTCATTTTCCTCCTCTTTTATCTTTACCCTCATGATTTCATGATTTCATTGGTCAGATTTATTATTATAAGGATTCATGTGAATCAAATTTTGGTGCAGTTAATTATTTTTTGATCATTTCATCATCATTGGGGAGAATTTATACTACATGTAGTTGTAAAAGGAGGATCGAGATTTTTTTCATTTAGGGAGGTATTATGCAGTGACCAAATGAATGTAATGAATTATATTAATAGAAATTTATTGTTAAGTGGTAGGAAACACATGTTTTTCCACAATTAATGTTTTTTCGAGGAGACATTTTTTATTCCTTTTCTAAAAATTATGGGTTTTGGGAGTCTAGTTTTTGTTATAGTTGATATGGTTTCAGAACCCCTATTTTGTGATTGTTATATATAACCATTTATTAAATGGATAATAACTTATATATGGATAATTAATCAATTTTCCATAGGATATTATCTTTTATTATAATTCCCTTAAAAGTAATAAAGTGAATGTTATGCATGACCTTTTTAGTTAAATCGAAAATAAATATGTGAAAAGTGGTTTTTATGTGTTTGTGTGAGGAAATTTGGTTGTGATTTGCAGCTATTGTGAAGTGAATGTGGTTGTGGTGTGTGGTGGTGGAAATCCTGGGCTTGCTATCATGAAAATGTGCATTTTTTTGGTGATGTGTTTTGATTGTTGTTCAACATGGATGAAATTAAATATTGATGATCAAATTGGAATATAAAAATGGTTGAATTTTCTAATGTGTTGGAATGATTAATACATACATAAATTTAAATTGGCTGTCTATCTTAATTTTTTTTTAAATATGAAATAAATGGTAAAGATAAATGAATTTGTTTGGTTACTATAAAATTAGCGAATTGGATTAATATGAAAAGAATTGTTGAAAGTGATGCAGTTTTGGTGTCTTCCTTGGGTTGTGTAATGCATATTGAAGAGGAAGTGAAGATGAAGGAGGTTTTAAGGCCATTTGGTGATTTTGTGAGTAGTGAAAGAATACATGTTATAAACCCATTGGTTGGTATTGTGTGTGTGACTACTATATATTGTATTTTCATTGTTCTTTCTATATTCACCCCACCCATACTGAGCAGTATTTTCCAACAGTAAAATGATTTTGGGGGTATTTCTCTAATCATACTAGATGTTGAGGATGGATGGTTAGAAACCCCCTATGCCCCAGTCTCTCTTCCAAGTAAGGTTATTTTTCATGGGATGTGATGTATAGAATCTGAAAGTGTAGTAGGTAAAATTTTTGATGTGATGATGTAGTGGTTCAGGGTGGGGATCATGTATAGTATCAGCAGGGAGTGCTGTTTACTTCCTTTATTCTAATTATACCCTACTATTATGGTCATGAAAATAGTTGATATGGGATATGATAAACTATGTTTCATCCAGGGGGGATGTGATAGCCAGTTTCATGCAAGGTGATTGGAATGATGGAGTTTTTCAAGTGTCTTAGGGTTTGATTATATAAATGAGGTGGGAGAACTGGGACATATGATGTTGGGGTGTGAGACTAGAGACTCATTGAGATTTTTTTGGGGGTGCCCCTTTTCCATATTCTTATTATTATGTTATTTTACTTTGGTGCATTATCTAGTGAGTATTCATGCATCATGATAGGAACATAGTAATGTATATATTGACATTCATTCTTCATGGTAGGGACATATTTATTTCATGTTCTATGTTCTTTCCTTTATGATGTGTTTTGATAATCCTACTGTATATGATAAATGATTTATTCTCCCAAGCCTTTAATATTGGGAAATGGATTTGTTTTTTGTGAATAAATATTATGGAACCCTTCACCTTTGTAATGATTACCGAAAAATGAATCGAGTCATAGTAAAGAACAAGTTTCAAAAATGTATTCATGGTTTGCACCTAGACACCCATCCCACAAAGCCAACACATTTAAATCACAATTTATCCCTCTATTATCATGTTTCAACTCCTCTCCAATCTGTATTTTCCAAATGACGTTCACACTTATTGGAGGTGATATTTCATAATTACTTATAAAAAATGGTGGTTTAAAACGAAAAGTAAATTTGGTTTCATTAGTGTGTTCCTTGTTTAATTTATAATTTTTTTGTATTTTATTCTTACTTTTATATAGAATAATTAGGCTTTATTTTGAGTATTTAATTGATATAGTTCATTTAGATGTTATTTTTGTCCACTGTAATTTTCAAAAAGGATTATTTAGTTCTTATTCCGACCTAGAATACGTGTTGATTTGTTGATGTTAAATAATTTTCAATATCAGACACCATCATAGGATTCCTGAATCACTATCTTCCTTCATTAAGTGTTTTTCAAGGGTCAATGGAAGTAGTTAGGTAGTTGTAACAAATTGAGGTGATCCTTAATTATCTTAGGGAACCTGATACTTTGTGTGTGAGAATTTTTTAGAACTGGATTTATAGTTTCAGTAGAGTCTTGTGGGAGCCAGTGGTACCTTCTTAACTTCATGAATGTATGAATTGGAATCTCATCAAGATTGATTTTTTTAATGGTTATTTCCTAAGGGAATGAATGTAGAGAAATAGACTGAGCTCATTAGTCTTTTTATTGGTGAAAAATCAGTATGGGAGTATGTCAATAACATTTCAAGGTTTGTTATATATTATCCAAAGATAGGGGTCATAAATTATAAGAAAGATCATTTCTTTGGTGATGGTCTTCACCCAGACCTTGGTACATCTCTACTTTCTTTGGGCATAACATCCATTTTAGAGGTTGTCACTAGAGACATGTGAATGGAAGCTAAATATTCTTAGAAATCGATGGTTGTTCATTCCTTAGTTTTATTAGGTATGCAACAAATTAATAGTGGGAATGAAGAGAATCCAATGTGAAAGGAGTAGAGGTAGGATGAACCATAACATGATGAAAAGGCCCATTCTTATAGAAAGAGTTCATCCATTTTTTACTTCCAGTTTAGGGACTTTGATTAATTTTGAGACCCATTTCTTGATATATCCTTGAATTTTTCTCTATTATGGAAATATTTTTAATCATTATTTGTTTATGATGATGGGGTTATAGAAGATGTCTCATGTTTGATTCCTTATTTTTTGTGTAGGCACATTTTGATATACATGGATAAAAGCTGGATCACATTACCGAGGAACACACCTCAGAATGTTAAGGGTTTGAATGAGTTATTAGATTTTGCAATTCCTAATAGATCCGTTTAAGGGAGAATAAAATGCCCATGTCCTAAATGTAAATTTAGAACATGGTTGAAGAGAGATGAGGTTTATGAACATTTAATACTGAAGCAATTCCCTGGTCAATATTTGTGTTGGATTTGGCATGGATAATCAAACATTACAGAAAGATTGAGCACTAATGTTAATCCACAAAATGAGGTCCCAAGTTCGTCGACAATGGAAAATGAAATGCAAAACCTAATAAATGATGCATTCGGCACTGCAAGACACCACTATCAGCATCAAAACATATCAGAACAACCAGAAGAGGGTGCTACAAATTGCAACGTGACAAGTGATGCTTTTGAGACTGTAACACAGGAAGATTAAGATTTTCACATATCATTGGATCCTCCTCTTGATTATGTGGAGCCAAATGTAAGAGAAAACTTCACTGAGGAAAATGTGTTTCATGATTTAGTTGATGATGGAAATCAAGAGTTGTATAGTGGGTGTTTGAAATATTCAAAGATTTCATTTTTGCTAAAGTTGTACCATATCAAATGTCTATGTGGAATTAGAAATAAGGCAATGTCCATGATATTGTAATTGATTCATGATTCATTTCCTGAAGAAAAAATCTCAGAATCTTTTTATGATATGAAAAAAGTTGTTAACAAGATTTGTCTGAATTATACAAAAATACGTGCATGTCCCAATGATTGTATGCTTTATTGGGGAGATGATTCAAGTATACATAATTGAAAGAAATGTTCTTCTTCTATATGGAAGGAAAAGGTTGATGTTAGAAGTATGAATGAGCATAATTTCATGGAGAAGAAGAAAAGGAGCACACCTGCAAAGGTTTTGCGTTACTTTCCTATGAAGCCTCGATTGCAAATATTATTCATGTCATCGAAAACCACCGAATACATGAAGTGGAATTCTATAGATAATAACAATGATGGGTTAATAAGATGTCCATGAGATTCCCAGTTGTGGAAGACATTTGATTCATTACATCTCAATTTCTCAGCTGATCCTAGGAATGTTCGATTGGGATTGGATGCCAATGGATTCAACCTATTTGGGACTTTGAGTACCAATTATAGCATTTGGCCAGTTGTTTTGATCTCTTATAATCTTCCTCCATGGATGTGTATGAAACAAATATCTTTTATCCTTTCGATGATTATTACTGGAAAAAAAATGCCTGGAAATGATATTGATGTATACTTCCATCCTTTGATTGAAGAATTGCAGGAGTTATGGAGCAACAGTGTTGAGACATTTGATGCTTCTTCTAAAACACTGTTCAAAATGCATGCTGCTTTAATGTGGACCATTAGTGACTTCCCTGGGATTGGGAATTTATCTGGTTAGAACACTTACACGGGTTTGGCTTTTCCCATTTGTAACTTTGATTTTGAGCCCAAATGGCTACCTTATAGTAGAGAATGGTGCTTCTTGTGTCATCGAAGATTTCTCGATGCATCTCATAGATTTTGGCTGAATAGATCAAAATTTAATGGTTCCATTGATCGTAGACCACTTCCAAAGTTGTTAAATGGTTTTGAAATGTTGGCACAACTCGAAAATGTTGAAACAGAATTTGGGAAGGTTCATCATTTGAATGATAGCGGAAAACGGGTCCGAAGTGCATCGTCAAGAGAAACTGGAATGAAACAATGGAAGAAAAAAATTATATTCTTCAATCTTCCGTATTGGGAATTTAATTTGTTGCAGAATAATTTTTATGTGATGCATATTGAGAAGAATGTCTGTGACAATTTTATTTTCACATTTCTTAATGAGCATGGAAAGTCGAAGGATCATCTCAATGCTCGCAAAGCCTTACAAGCAATGAACATAAAACGTGATCTCTGGCCAGATGAGAATGAAAAGTATCCTCCGACAATTTTTTCAATGAAAAATAATGATAAAGATACATTCCTTCGAATGTTAAAGAATGTTAAGGTATCTGATGGGTATTCAAGTAACATCTCGAGGTGTCTTGACTTGAAGAATCGCAAGTTACATGGATTGAAAAGCCACAATTCACATATTTTGTTACAACAGTTACTACCATTGGCATTGCGTACATTATTACCTGGAAAAATTACTACTGTTGTACTCCAGTTCTACACATTTTTCAGAAAACTATGTGAGAAATCTCTACATCCATTTCATCTTGACAACCTCCAGGAGAGGTTTGTATTGACCCTTTGTACAATGGAGATGATCTTTCCTCCATCCTTTTTTACTGTAATGATGTATTTAACTGTGCATTTGGTTGAGGAAGCTAAATTAGGAGGACCCGTTCATTATCGATGGATGTATCCAATTGAGAGGTACTTTATTTATATGTTTTCCAGTTAAGTAAAATTTTTTTGGTACTTAATTAAATGCATAATTATGTTTATTTTATTTCATAGATATCTTGAGAATTTGAAATCATACGTGAGAAATAAATCTAAACCAGAAGGCTCAATTGCTGAAGGTTATGTGGATGAGGAGTGTCTTACATTTTGTTCTCAATACTTGGATGATATTGAGACAAGATTTAATCGAGTTGGACATTTTGATGACACATCGAATCAATCTCAAATACATAAGAAATCCAAAATATTTCCTGCTATTGGCCGATCAGTTGGGAGGACCTCAAATGTGACACTGACTGAATTGGAATTATTACAGGCACATAGATATGTGCTGCTGAATAGTGAAATTGTAGATCCATTTATTGAAGAGTTGAGGATACAAACAAAGAGACTAATGAGAGGCCGAACACGAAATGAGAAAGATATAACGAAAGCTATTAATAAAGAGCTTGTAGAATGGTTTGCACGACGTGTAAGTTCATAAATATTTCAATAAATACAAATATTAGTTTGACACATACATTTTGTAAATATAATAAAGTATATTTCTTTTTTCAGATCATGAATACTAATACTCGAGCAGAGGTGTCAGAAGATTTGAAGTTTCTTTCTAGAGGTCCTCTAAAAGAAGTTAGAAAGTTCGACGCTTATAATGTGAATGGATTTAGATTTTGTACAGTCGATCGAGAAGTGGGTTTGCAAACACAGAATAGTGGTATATTTACATTTTCTGAAGTGGAATACTATGGAAAGCTACATGATATTATTTAATTAAACTACCACGGACATTTTTCAGTTGTTTTATTCAAATGCAAATGGGTCGATATTATCAGAGGTGTTAAAAGAGATTCCTTACAATTTACTATTGTGAACTTCTCTCGCTTGATGGATGTTGGTGATCGTGAACTGCATGATCCATATATCTTAGAATCGTAAGAAAAAATGGTATGTTATGTGAATTATGTTTCCGATGAAGGGTGGAGTGTAGTTTCTCATGTAATAAAAAGTGATTTGTATGATATGGGTGATGAAGTGGAAAATTTGACCTCTGAAATTGAATTTAATCAGCAACAGGAAGCAGAATTATTTGTCCATCATGATATTGAAATATTAGTCTAGCAAGGATGAATGAAGTGGATGAAGAAATGGAGCAGGAAACCGAAATGATTGAAGGGGAAAATGATCGTATGTATAATTATTTATTTATTCAGCAACCACTTGTTTCATTTCTGCAGTCATTAATTATCATTGTTATATATATTTTATCTGTTAGTACTCCATCTGTTATCATTTTTAATTTTTTTTCCTGCATAATTTTTTTGAAATATATATTCTGAACTTAATTTTATTTGATTAAATGACAGTAATGACAAGGAAGAAGCGTTACATTATTTCATCTAGTTCTGTGACAGATGACTATCCATCTGGCTCCCTCCCTACGACATCTGATGCACCAGCTGCCGACACCCCTACACCATCTCCCCCTGCACCATCTCTCACACCATCTGTGGATGTCCCAGTAGAGGCTGAGTCGTCGAATCCCCCTTCAGGAGCCTCAGAAGTGGGGCAGCGACGCGCCCCTTCCAGTTTATCCCGGACATACTTGAGTGTCACTATCATAGGTACAAATTTTAATTAAATAAATTTATTGAATTTTGTTTATACTAATTGTTTGCTCATTGAAGATGAAAAAAATGAAACCGTGGAGAAAAACATAAAAAGTTCAGATGTTTGGAATCTGAATGGAAAGAAGATTGTTGTGCCATTTGATTCTTACGGGGTCCCTACGGATGATACCATAGGGTTACTTGGCCAGATTCTAGGCCAGCTGGCAGCAGAGCCCATTTCCCATCCCATTTCATATGACGATTGGAGACATATGCCTCCAAGATAGAAAAATGAAGTGTTTGATTCTAAAATCAAGGCAAATTTATTACATTATGGTTTAATTGAATTTCATGTTACTAATATGTTCAAAATTAATTTCTGTATATAGATGTTCTTCCACTTTACCGTTGCTGATGTGATAGCACGGAAGTGGACATTGAAAAATCTAGGTAAGAAGTGGAAAGATTTTAAATGGAGATTTTGGTGTGATTTCAACGATGCTTCGTTGACCGCGCTGCAAATGTATGAGAAGCTACCCAGTGGGGTACCGAAAGAGTAGTGGAAAGTGTTTGTTGACAGGCATCGGGATCAGAAGAGGATGGTATTGAAATATATATATTATTATATTATCCTCATTTTACATTTATACATGTATATTAAATGGACATGACATTAAATACATCATTATTAAATTTCATTTTATTTATTTCAAGATCTATCAAGACAGAATGCGTCAAACCGAGCGAAGCTAGTCGTCCTGCACACTACAGGCTCAAAATGTTTTTCTAGAAATCGAAGTACATTGGTAATCTTTTAATTAGTTTAAATATTTATAAGAAAATATTATCTATTTAATATATTGAATTGTTGATTTATCTTTGATTAATTAAGTCACAGAGTTTAGGCCATGAAGCATCCAGAACTGAACTGTGGTTGGATGTTCACAAGAAATCAGATGGATGTTTTATTAATGAGCATGCTAAAGAAGTTGGGGTATGAATTCAAATTTTTATCATAATAACTTATTATAAATTTTTAATTTGTTAATATATATTGATATTTTATTTATAGATCAAAATTAAAGAACTATGGGATGCCAATCCTGCGCATTCCTACTCTGTCTCCCAGGATGACCCGGTTGCTATAGTCCTTGGGAAGGAGCATCCTGGGAGAGTGCACAGGATGGGTTTGGGACCCGTGCTATCTGATGTTTTTAGCAGGCCACTGGGGATAGCTACTGCATCTACTCCTGACTTTAGTCAGCCCATACCCGAAGATGCTAATAAAGAGATTGTTTCTTTACGAAACATAGTTCACTAGCAGGGGGATCCAATATCTGCATTGCAGAAAGAGTTGACTGAAATACGTCAGCAGATGAGCAGATATTCCCCTGGTGGGAGTGCATCGATTGGTGGTATGCAGGTAAATCACAGAAAATCAAAATCATTTAGTTTAATAACTTTAATTGGTTTTAAGTTTTAATATAAATATGTAACCATATTTAATTTTCAATATAATGTTCTTACAGGTGACAACATAAAGTGGAAATGAAGGTGGAGAGGGTGACGATGCATCATCAGAACCTGAGTAGTTGTATTTTTGATGTGTTGAACAAAAATGGAAACAATTGGTTTGTATATGTAACATTTGTGGCACATAGTTTCCACCACACATTTTCATGTCCTAAAATTTCCTTGATTTCTCATGTTTCTTTTTATGCATTTTATTGATTTCTGATGTTTATTTTTATGTCTTCATTTCTCGAGTGTGGTATACATCATTCCATTTAGGTCCGTGTTTTAATTGGTAGGCGAGATTTTGGATGACTAGAAGTTAAACCCATTATTGACGTGTTGAACAAATTGGGTCATTTCATAGTGATCAAGGGGATAATGTTGTGGACACTTTGGTGAGGCCCATTGTTGAAAATGTCTGATTTAAGCATCAGAAGTATCTAAACATGCTCTAACTATTCTAAAATTTCATGAGAATTTTCTAAATCAAGTGTGGTTTACTAAGATATATGTGTGACTGAGGGGTGATAAATTAGCATAAGTCCATGAATATAGGCAAGAATACTTTATAAATTAAAATATAATCTTGAAGATGGATATCAACTTGATGCACAATTGGTATGTATTATAAAAACATGAATTTTAAGAAAATAACTTCTACCAAATACTTAAATATTAGGATGGTTAACTCATATATTTATGTCTCTTGATTCAATAAAAAATATATGAAAATGGATAACCTGAAAAAAGTACAAAAAATAGGGCATATAAGATTGTACAATGATAACACTTAGAGAAATGAAGAAAACAAAAGAGGTCAAAGGAGAAGAATCCAAACCCCTACCCTTCCTCTTCTTTAAATGGATTAATAAATGGAGGAGTATTGAGTTTTTTATTGGAATCGTTTGACGATACATACCTACACTTACTAGAAACACAAAATATAACTGACCGATTACAATGGACCATTTCCAACCATAACTGTTTTGATCACTGAACTATTACTGCATGACTTGAACTGCATTCCCAACACAATTTCCACTTAATCATGGTCTGTCTGGTAATTATTACCTATCATTATATCCCTGAATTATTTATATTATGATTCTTAATTCCATTTTATGATTCAGTACAAGCTATCCGGTCATGAAACTTTAATTACTAGAATTCCAGAACATTCTTCTTTACCAACACTAGGCCTTATAGGGAGATGTCATAGGTCTGGTACAAAACACTTCTATCCAAACATACTCATAAGAAACCATATTTATACTCCCATGAATCCGTGTAATGATCGTATTGAATTTGAACAACACCCACATCTAGAGGATTTCCAATTTAATAAGACCCCCCAAAACACCTCTCATAACCTGTCCCTAGGTTTCTTTGCCATCTGAATTTAATCCAGAAACATTAAACCAAGTGACACCACTCAGACACATTAACAATGAAAACTACTTAAAGCGAGCACCACATGATTTATAGGTCCATGGTGTCTTCCCACCATAGTAATTCTCAAACCACTAAACCATGAGCACTATACTACTATACATAACTTCTAGTTTCACATTTACATGTTCGAGCTTTGATTTCTTTATTTAAGACATATCTCACTTGAGCTCACTTGAAAACTCCTTATGAAGCGGTGCCACATGAAAACCGCTACCTCCATTTACAAATCAACTATCATTTTTAATATAGTCCTAAAAATTTAAACTAAAGGGTCATAACCAAAACACACTCTTCATTATTAATACATCTTACACAAAGAAATCTTAGCTCACAACATGTACTAGTTTACTGAAATTCCAGTCAGAACGCTTTAGGTTGACCTGCTTAGAGGACATCCAAATTGATGGCCAATGCCTTTATTTGAAAACTAAATCATATTAACATAAATTGAAAAGTTATATTGTGATAATTGATATGGACCCACTGAATTCCAAAATTGACTCGTGGTGTGATTTAATGGGTGCATACTCAACCAACCATTTCAATATCACGCTACATTACAAGAAAATATGTGATATCAATCAATCACATTTCCTAGATTTCACATGCAACCCGAGTCTGAATATAATTTCCAAACCTGATTCAAAATCATACCTAAGTCTTAAATTCAACACCTCCTCCATGTATGGAAAACTTTAATTTTATAGCTCACAGACTTCTGAAAGTCATTTTGACTATTCATTACTATTCTTTCTACAACCACTCTCCCAAAGGTTACATTTTCCATGACCTGTGTGATTCTCCCCACCATAGGATTTTAATATTCATCATTTTAATAAAAATAGGAATCTAATTCCCATGAAAAACACTCTGTCCACCACTAAAAATGGTTTTTGGATGTGAGTCAACATAATTATACTATGTTCCATCATGACAATCCATCCTTGGCATACGCTGAATCCTCATCTAGAACTAATATTCCATCCTTGAACAACATGTGGTTCACTTCCTACCACATAGATTTACATCACCCACTTAATAATAAATAGAAATGGTCTATTCATAATCACATGCATTATGAAATCCTCATTCCATGTGCACCCATTCAATCAACATCAATAACTACATCTTGAACTTTAACCTAGATTGATGATGTTATAAAACTCGATCCTCTTACATAGTCATCTATAAAACTAGGATAACTTAGATTTTCTACTAAAAAATCTGGTCTACATCACTCACCACATCATATTTAATACCTAGGAAACCTCACTCAGGGAGTGATCATTTAACACAACCTTTTTAGATCCCACAACCCTAAACAAATTAGTTATGTGATAATACCCCTCAAGGTGTTACCTGTGATTTCATCCCTCAAACTCTCAGAGACTAGAAATTTTTTCACAAAACACCACACAAATCTCTCCATCAAACCTTAGTTAAATAGGAAATTTATATGATAATGAATACTAAATTGATGTTACATCAATAAAATGGGAACACCCATTTCATATAATTCATAGGACCAATGACACTGTGCATTCTTGGTATGTTATAGCCTACTCAAAAAATCAAACCCAAGGGTCACGTTATCCTACATAAACATTTAACATGGATGATGACTTCTCGAGTCATACACCTTTGAAATTAAACTCACACAAATAACTAAACTAAATAAAATTAGATTGGCATGTTAGTCCCACTAATATCAAGCATTAAAGATGCTCATAACACCTAGAAGTTTTACTTATCTCATGATCGCCTACCAACTGGGGGAATCATTCCACAACTAGAGTCCTACTCAATCCCAAAATACATAAAAAACACATTCTATGACCAAAAGCTAAAAAGATTCATCCAATGATGCTTAATATCTCCAAGGATGCTAGAAAAACTAGGTTAACCACTCACATAACATGATGAATAAACTCTAATTCTAGGTTTATTCCTAAAAGGTCACTAGAATCTCCCACCTATCCTATATTCCAACATAAAAAGATGTCAACTAAGACTCACTGGAAATATCCACATTCCTATAAAATCTATATCCTAATGTAACTCTAAAACTATTCCCACAATATGATTTTTTATAACAATATATTTCTAATGTGTTATTTAATCTATTTCATCAGTTCAAATTTATTATAAGTATTAAGGATGGTTTCTAGGCCAAAAAACCAAAAAAAATCATTATATAAATGGGTTGGAACTAATATAACTACTAATTCATCAATTATCAATTTTTATAAGTAGAGTGGAATCGCTATGGATGATCTATCCTAAGAAAGTGAAGTTATAAGATTTAGTGGAATCCAGTTTGGGATGTTACAATGTTGTATCAATGGAGTTTTATCATCATAGTATTTACTATTTAGGATATTGTATACATGAGTATGAGGAATGTGTTGGAACCTTTGATGGATATCTGACTGCTGTGTTAATAACACTTTCTCTAATAGGAAGTCTTATTTTCCAGAGTTTCAGATTTTTGTTCTATTTTTAAATATTAAAGTTGTATATTATTTCTCAATGAGAGAAAAAAATGTTTTTTGGATGTTGTGATTTATTATGGATATTCAGATCTTGGTCATTGGCGGGAGTCCAGGGATGGTTTTTTCTTGTTTTATTTGTTTTTCAGGGCAGTGGTGCAACAGAAGCAAAGAATTATTATTTTTATTCTGGGCAGCTTTTCGAGGCGGTTTTAACCACCGCGAAATGTATATTGGCAGTAGTTTAAACCACCACTAAACGTAAAATAAAATTTACTTTTAGCGGCAGTTATAACTGTTGCTAAATATGATCATCGTGGCTGACTCATTTCACGGAAGTTCTCGTGACTTTAGCGGCGGTTTTACGGCCGCTGGAATTTGAGTTTATTCACGGTGGTTATAACCGCCGTGAATAAAGTGATATCCAGGGCTCGTAAAACCTCCGCTAAATTTAGGGAAACCGCCGCGAAATGAGGCAGCAACAACGCTTTCCTGAAACCGCCGCTAAACGTAAATAACCACCACTAATAGATTGCCGACGACCTATTAGATGGCAGTTTCTGTAAACCGTCGCTAAACGCAAAAAAAAAAACGCCACTAAACGATGATTCTGTTGTAGTGAAATAAAATAGATGTTTATATAATCTGAATAACTATGTTTCTTATATTCTGATGAAGCAAATTTCTTAGATTCCAAATATTTTAGAAAAACTGATTCCGAATCAGTGCATTTCTTAGATTCTGAATCGCTTAGAAAAATCGATTCCGAATAAGCAAATTTCTTAGATTCTAAATCGATCAAAAAAACTAATTCCAAATTAGCACATTTATTAGATTCATAATGGCTTAGAAAAAACAATTCTGAATCATTAAATTTCTTAGATTAAGAATCACTCAGAAAACCTGATTCCAAATCAGTGCTTTTCTTACATTCTTAATCACTCAGAAAAACCGATTCCGAATCATGCTGTTTCTGAGATTCTGATTCTCAATAATTTTCAGATTTTATTTTAATAGTTTCTTATATGTGATCTGATTTTATATCTTTCTTAAATATTCTATATTTTCTTAATGTTATGATTTTATATTTTTCTTAAAGATTCTATATTTCCTTAATGTTACGATTTCCTAACATTCTTAAAGTTACGATATTTTCTTAATGTAATGTTTTCTTAACTTTATTAAAGTTAATTTATTTCCTTAATGTAGTATTTCTTACATTCAGTTTCTTACACATCATTTCAAAGATAATGTTACTTGTGATAGTTTTTATTATCTAAATAGTGTCATTGTTTCAGTTATAATATGACCATTACGAATGCCCCTTGTCTAAGTCCCTTAGAGATTTCAGGGAAAATATGACCGTTGGAGGAAAATGTGACCAATAAAGATATCACCTATAAATTCCCAATCATTTGAATGTTTTCACTGCTTTTAAATTTTGGGAGATTTTTTTACTCTGCGAGAGCTCTGCCATATTTGCTTCATGTGAAATACTTGAAGAGTTTAAGTTGTGAAAACCTTATTCCACATACTTAAATCATTAAAAAGATTTTTTTTTCATTGTGAGACTCCGATTATTTCTATATACAATCATGGGATTCTACGATGAATGAAGATAGAGGTTATGATTACCTACTTAATCAAGGGCTTCCATGTTAAAGGAATATGGAGGTACTGATCCCCTTATAGATCAATGGCTTGCAGGGATATCAAGACAGATACCGATTATCATATCGAGGGCTTACCCTTGTGTGGGTAAGAAAAACATTCTTGAAAGTATAAATCAAGAGAAATTTATCCAAGGTTGTTGGATACACTTCTCTTTGGGTTAAAATATTTCATTACACTTGTACTACTTGTTTAAGTACAAGTTCTTTTATTCCACTGCATATTTTGTTATAAATAGAATGTGTAACTTTCTTACAATTTTTTTAATAACTCCGATTTAAGATTCTATACTCTTTATGGTTGAATATTAATTAAGTATACTTGTGTTATTATTTCATTATAATATCTTTATATTCAGACTTTGAACCCTTCCAATTTCTTTGTTAAAGATAGTATATGGTTTTTTGAATCTTGTTTGTTTAACTTTGTTAAACAAAGTTTCCTTAATTTTAAGAAACAAAAGTTTTTTAAAATCCACCCCACTCTTGTAATTGAGTATCTACATCTCATATTTCGATCCTACAATTCCAAGTTATAGCTAATCTCTATTTTACGTGCAGATAAAACTAAAATTTATGTTTTGTGTAGTGCACAATTAACTTGGTGTCACATATAAAAAAATCCAAACATAATAATTTAATATTAAATAAACTATATTTAGTTTTATGTGAAATGAAAAAATTATCAAAGGTTAAATTAATTTGAAAAAAATAATACACTAAATCTTGAGGTGTTACATTTGAGCTCATCACTTCTTATGTTTCTCATTTCCCAAGAAAATTATATGAAGGATTATGTGATGAAGGAAGTCTTATGTAGTGATGTTAAAGAGACTATATAAAATAACATTTTGAAGTAGCTAATCTCTAAATATACTAAACCTTTTAGTTTTAAGACTTTGTATTTATTTTTGATTTGTAATGTTTAAATTTTTAGATTATATGTATAATAATATTAAGTATTTTTTGGTCTTCTCAGTTGGTGTAAATGATCATATATAATGTTTGCGTTTTTATCACTGGATTCGAGAGTTTGAGCATGGGGTAATTTAGTTTGTATCAGAGTAGGGTTTAGTTATTTTTTTGGATTATGTCTAAATAAAATTAGAGAAAACAAATAGGATAAGTCTAAATTTAGAAAACATCATAATTTTTTTGGAAAGTTGAGAATGTATGGTTTCCTAGAAATGAAATTTCTATCTGGATACAAATAAGTGGATATAGGATTTGGATTAGATACACTAAGAGGTAATAACATTGAAAAAGGATGGTTGAGTATTAACTCGATATTTACTCAATGCACAATTAATGGGACTAACTGCACACCTGGTTTGACACTCTTGAGGGTTATACTTTGGTTGATTCACATGATCTTTAAAAACCATTATGAAGGATTTAAATACAGTTTATTCTAGGTTGGATAATATAATAGGAACATGATCATGAATAATCAAGATTGAAACCTAGATACTCATAAGGCATACACATTGTTTATGAGTTACTTTTTCTAAGTTCATAGTTTTCCCTTTTTACATTTATTAATTTTCAAATAACTCAACTTTACTTTATTTAAAGTATTATCTATATCCCAAAGGAACCAAGATAAATAATGGTGTGATGGGTAATATGGATATTTTCCCAATAAAAAACCTAATGAGATATAGGTTGGAGTAAAAAATATCATGGCGATGCTCACTTAACTTCCCTATGCTATAAAAAATAACACTAACCATGTTGAGCTCCCAAAAACACTAAGTAAGAAGAAAATTTCTATCTATTCTACCATGTAGCAACGTCCACCCTCATTTAGTGGGTATTCTAACCCACTAATTACTAGGAAATGTATTAACACAATAACTATGATATTGTATATCCTCCAATTATTTAATCATGTGAATGTAATTTTAGATTTTTATCACCTATAAAGTGTGGCTAACTAATGGTAGAATCTTATTAAGAATAAAAAGAAGAAGGAAAAAGTTTATTATATAGAATTATAGGAGTTAAATAAAAAATTATTTACTAAATATTTTCCCCAAACTATTTTCATAAAAAAAGAGAGATAATTTTTTAAGTTAAAAAAATATAGGATGAAACCATTGGTACTTATGACGCAAACTTCATGAGACTCAATAAGTACACCTTTAGTTTTATTACTGACCTTGAAGGAAAGATAAAATGATTCTATAGTGTCTTAAAACCATGTCTTAAAAAACATCATATATTAGAGACTTTTGTGGCTATGAAGAAATTTTCTAATGTCCACTTAAGGTTGATATGGAAATTATATAATCTCATTATTATAGAGACAAGAAAAATAAAATAGTGTTTCATGGAAACATGAATGAAAAATAACATGGGGATAGAGATTCAAATTGCATATATTCAAAAAATATAGGAAGAATCACCCAAGTAATTATATAAAAGTAATTAGAATATGTTTTAAGTGTGGAATGGATATCCATCAAGTTCATGATTTTAAAAGAGAGATAAAGAGTCTGGTTAACATAATTGATAATAAGAATGTCCTAACAAATGCTCCATCCACACTTCAAGGATTCAAATAAAATAATTTAAAACATTAAAAAAATCAATTCCCTAATACAAGGAATAAAAATGACAATAGGCACAAAACAATATTAGACTAAGGGAACAAGGAAGGACCTATTAAATTACTACCACTAAAGTGGATTGTGAAAATGAAGTGGTTAAAGTTAAAAATTTTCTCTACTTTAGATATGTAAATATCTTATTTTATTCTAATTTTTCACATTAGTTCATATCCTAAAAGATTACTAATAATGTTTATTCAACACCTCAAACTCAAGATACATAATTATTGGTAAAACAATACTGAGGTATGTTTATTACATCATAGGTATAGACCACTTCTACAATTTAGATTTATGGTATGATACTTCTCAAGAATCTAGTTCTCCTCACCTTAGTATAATTTTATATGATATTATGTTTAGACTGAATCTCTCTACATAGATCTTGTACCAATTTTCAGGTTAAGGAAATATCATTTCATATCCCTAATCATCCTATTTTCAAATATCAATACAAGGTTGATTATGAACTCCCTTTGGAAGAAAACCCCTTAATTTTGGTTTTGATTCCCAATAATGTGGGATACTTGGTTTAAATAATAAAGGAAGGAATAAAAATTGAATAAATGACAATTTTATAAGATTATATTGATATATCTCTTAATAAATTACTCGACCTTCGCCTTAAATGGGAGGTTGAGTTTTCAATTGAACTCATACCTGGTTGTATGACTATATCGAAGAGTCCTTATAAAATGTTCCCCAATGGATTAGAATAATTGAATAAGAAACTTTATGTGAAACTGGAAAAAGGTTTTATACACCCATGTTCTTCATAATGGGATGCACAAGTTCTATTTGTTAAGAAAAAGTATGGATATATGTTTCTTTTCATAGATTATCATGAGCTTATCAATATTATGATCAAGAAAAAGTATTATCTACCCCATATTGATGATTTTTTTGATCAATTGAGAAGATATAAATACTTATAAAAGGTGGATATCCAATTATAATTCCATAAACTAAGGTTATAGAGAGAAGATATTTCCAAGACAACTTTATGTACAAGGTATGCAAACAATAAATTCATAATAATGTCATATTGAATTTCTAATACCCTAACTATATTTATATATTTATGAATATAATATTTATAGATTACCTTGACAAATTCATGGTAGTATTTATTGAAGATATTCTTATATATTCTAAGATAAAGGAATAACATGAAGATCATTTGAATGTTGTGCTAAAGATCATTTGGAAGGATAAATTATATTCCATGTTTAACAAGTGTGGGTTGCAAAAAGTATCCTTACTAGATCATGTAATCATAAGTGAGGGTATATCTATGGATTCATTGAATATATAGGTGACTAAAGAATTACTGTGGACAAACACAATGTATTTGATTCAAAATTTTCTTGGATTAGTTGAATACTACCGATTATTTTTTTGGATACTCTTCATGATTATCCAATACCCAAGCCAGGTTAACACAAAAGTTTCATGAACCAACCCAGGTTGACCCTGAACCGGTTATCCAAGCTAGCCTGCAACATGGCTCGAGGGGCGTTCCCGATCCCCACTGGCTGGAAACTAGTGACGAGAATCAAAACTAAACAGGTGGGAATGATTTGGCCCATAAAAGAAAGACAAATAAATAAATATTTACGATAAGAAAATAAAACTAACAACGAAAATAAAAAAAAGACTTCACATACCTCCTTGTGACCTCTGGGTCACCTCCAACAACTAAAAGCCTGCCTCGCATGGGAAGACAAAACAAAGACCCAAACCAAATAGCTGAACCTACATATGAAAAGATAGGATAGGTGTAAGCATTAAAATTCTCAGTAGGGATGCCAAAAATGAACCACAGAATCCACGCATTTTCTAATTCCAAAACAGCCCAATAATACCAGTTTGAACTAAAAATATAAAAATAATGTTTTCATATATACACTGTATTTTGAAAACTAACAATCAAAATTCTATTTCCCTTATAATTCAAAAACAAGGAAAAGAAAACAAAAGAGGGGATCACACAAAATTTTCCAAAACAACTACTTTGAAGTCCATTTTAAAATCAACCATACATACAAAACTTTTCCAAGAAAACACCAAAACCAAGTTCAAGGGTATGATTCTACACACAACAAGGGTAATGGAACTAAAAGTGATCTTACCAAAGGATCACAGAAAACTTAGGAACTCAGAGAATGCCCAGAACGTACTATACATGTGACTCATCCTGAAGGCATGTCTACTCTTGATGATGTCATAACACACTAATGCCCAACCGTCACCCTACCTGGACTGGTTGAGGGGCCCAATCCTATAGAAATAATAATAACAAAACATCTCTCTAATATGGGCCACTGGCCAGTGCATAATCTAAAATAGTATAACAATAGTTCTCAGTAAACTCTCTTTCTATGCTAAGTTTATGTGCTATGTTCAAAAAGAGGTGTGCCACTCATTCAAACAACAATCCATATATATATATCACCAAGCACACGATACAATATGGAGCCACCCCACCCACATCAAGATTATTCTCATGCCATAGAATAAATATTCTCAAAAGGAGGCCCATACTGAAGACCCTCTTATCACATGATCAATCGACGAAGCAAGAGACCTAACCAAAGAGGAGTTTTTCCAAATAACCATTTCAATAATGCTAAACAGGCCTTTAGATTTACCTCATTCAACCATTTAAAAAAAACATTTAGAAATGTTTCCAAAATATTAATAAACTCCATTTCTTACAAACATGGTCAAACAGACCAAAACTTGCTAAAACAATAAACATTTACGAACCATTTTCAAAACAACGTTAAACACCAAAACATATCACGAGCCAAATGGTCAAAACTTAAGGAACCCATTAAAAACCATGTATTCCAAAAAAATTAAATCAACACAAACAATTTACTAGTCATTTGATAAACAAATCAAACAGTTCATTAAAAATTATATTAACAAATCAGACAATTACACAACTAGAAAATAACATAACAGACTATTTTTAACAAGACCAACCAACTTGAAAACACTAAAGTAGGTTGTTCAATTATTTTTCAAAGATTCTAATCTAGTAAAGAATTAATTAAAAACATGCAAGAATTAAATGGACTTATTTTAAAAAGGGAAAATACAGATTTTCCTACCTCAAATAGAGGTCACTTTATGCTTTCTAACTCAAACAAAAGCTCACTCGCATGCACACACTTCCATATATATATATATATATATCCTTAATCTGATGCACGTATTCCACGTTCCGTGAGGGAACATGCACTCAGAAGATACATATATCTATACATATCCATACCTGGGAATATGTGTGCGCACCTTTGAAAAGGACCACAACTCCCTATGATAAATCCCTGAGACTCAGAAACACCACAAATCACTAAAATAAAATTTAATCCAAAAAAATAAATCAAGATACAATTTAAAAACCAACCCTAAAAAAACAAAAAGTTCACAAGTAAAACCCAAATCACATTTTCACCATTTTTATAAAACAAAACTAAGGGAAACATCCTCAAAATTACATCAAAGGCCAATTTTGACCAATTCCATCAATGAAAAAACATAAAAAAAAACTATAAAAGGAAACCATAGGGAGACAAAATATATTTTAAAAAAATTATCAAAGAAAGATTTGGAATTTAAACAAGCATATCATCGCAGACGCATGAAGATGTAAACCAGTAACTAACTCAAAACAAATTTTTAAAAACTTCAAAAAAATATTTTAGAACACTATAGCAGGATAATTAGGGGCATAATGAAGCTGCAAAACCACATAGTGGGCATAAAAATATACCTTGGATGTCAGTGCTGGACCGAAATATGAAGCAAGACCAAACACGCCCTGCAAATAATGGCGAAAGGTCCGAAGTGATCCGAACCTCTTTGCCTTCGGTGGAGGAGGATGGGACGCGGTCCGACATAACCCGAGACAGCCTTATCAAACCCAGCAAGGGGATTCATGGCCATGATGGAGCAACGCGGAGGCACTGCACAATGGGATTCGAGTTTGCGTCGGAAGATCCTTGAATGGTAGGGGTTGGTTCACCAGAAGTGCACCGGGAAGGGGGCCGAGTTATCCAAAAGCACATAGGGAAATGAGGTTGGGTTCAGACAGAGAGTGCTAGGTGGGGAAACAGTGATGTGAGGTTAGTTGGAATCCAACCGGGCAAGGGGGGTCATGCCGGATGTGGGAGGCCACACCGAATCAGGAGGGGGAGGCTGCTCCAGACTAGGAGGGGGTGGGGGGGCGCCGGTCTAGGAGGGGGTGCGCCAGTAGAGGTCACGTGAACAGGGAGGGGCGCCGCCAGAAGGGGGTGGAGAGGTGGAGGCCGATAGACTGGGGAGGGGGGAAGGGTGCCGCATGCCGCTGGAAGGAGAGGGGAGGGGAGCAGCGTGCCTTTCGTAGGAGGAAGAGGGGGGGGGGGGCGTTGACCCCGTTAGGGTTTCCCTTAAAGAAAATAAAAAAAACAAAAACAAAAAACAAAACAACTTAAAATAATAATAATAATAATAATAATAATAATAAATAAACTAAAACCAAACCAATAATAATAGTAGTAATAATAATATTAATGAAAATTTAATAAAAAAATAACACTAATAGAAATTTAATTAGAATAATATTAATATCAATTTAATGATATTATTATTATTATTATCTACAAAAATAATATTATCATGGTGGTTTAGACACTTATAAAATTTAGTTATTTTAAGTATCGAGCAACCATGCATTCACCAGGACTGAACACATGGGCATTGCTAATGGTACCATGACCGCACATCGACACAAGACCCACTGAAAACATCAAAGCATTAAAAAAAATAAAACCCAAACACAAACCCAACTATGTCAAAAAGACATTGGACTGAGAAAGGAATAAAATAATAGGTGTCTATGGTTTGGGTGTGACAATTCTCCCCACCATAGACACTTTATTCCCCTATAAATTCACCAAGCCAATAGTTGAAACAACTTAAGTCCATGCCTAAACAAAATCATAGAGAACTGAGAGCCTCAGGGTGACCATTCCCAACAAATATCACACACGACCAATTTAAAGAAAACCACTGCCCGAGATTGAGGGGAGAACATCAGAGGGTTCTCCCCACCACAGAAATTCACTAATACAAAAACCTTTGAAACCCAAACAAACCACTCCCCCTGGGGGGAAACACGGGAACTTTCAAACAAAACTCAGTAAGCCTTCTCAATGATAATGGAATAACTCCACCACTAGGATTAAGAAAATATATTGTGGGTCAAACCAGCACACTGGGACACTGGGACACTGGAATTCCTTGCAAAACCCAAGCACACTAAAGGAAAGCCTACGGAGAGGGACCTGAACTAAGTAAAGGCCCAAAAACATCATCCATTACTTTCATGAAAACAGCCATCCCCCCTAATGAACAAAATTGAGACCAACTCAAAATCCGAACAAGTCCTTTTATTCACAGTCCCACACCATTCAAAGAGACTGAACAATTTAAGAACCACACTAAGAGCAGATAAGACTGCTTGGCTTGTGGGGGAATGAGCTCATCATGCCACCATAACAAGGATGAGATTACGATAATGAAAAGAATAGAACAAGGAAATTTTGGATATCTCCATCCCAAAGCAAAAAACATTATCTGAACCGAGGTTCCAAACACCCTCGAAAACTCCTAACTGTGCCCGAGCTTCACCTCGAAACCTGTGGTAGGGGCCCTGATGGATAAAGCGTCTTCTACCTCATAGTAAGGTATTTGTATCCTCCGGCCTGAGACTTATTCTTCCTCCTGAATGGCGATTATTTTAGAACACTCCCCGGTGGCCCGAACAGTCGCACGATAGCAAGAATTCAAAGGGATGCATCAAGGCAGCTTAGAATGCATGAACCGGCCACACTAGTGTCATGAGTGAGAACATTCCAACAACCTGGGAGTCGGTAAACACGAAGATAGCTTCTTGGAGACAGGTTCCTTCAGCATGAACTCCTTACTAGATGGGGATCCTTTAGAAGAGCCGACCCCCACCAACTACACCCCAGACTCTAACAACGATGATACATCCCAACTTTACTAGTCCAAAACTGAACCCTCAAATAACTCTAGGATGGTATGAACCTTAACTACCCCAGGAGTCCCCAACAACCCGAAGGCACACTATCTTTCCGAACTATAAAACTTCCTCTAATAGAATTTGATTACCTCGTTAAGCAGGCAACACACAAAAAGAACTGGGAGATGAGCATAACTCATTAACAACTTTTGGTGGCTTTCTGGGCGGCATACTCATAACAACACGAAAACAACATCGAAACCGACATCAAGAAAAAACTCAATCAGAGCTACAATGTAAACTAAGGGCAATAGGACCATAATCCAAACATATACAAACACAAGCAATACTTACTTTTTCAAAAATCACCATTTCTTTTAAATTTTAAAACTCACCTATGGAAACTCATGAACTATCACATGTGCATTCATTCAATCCTTCTTACATCTTCTATGGACAAGTGCTCCCATGAAATCTCCGCACATACCCATGCACATGTGACCCTCCATAAAGAGTTCCAAGGTTCAAACACTTATTTTCCTTACCAAATCCAAACACATACTATGTTTTTCTAAACTGATACACTTTCTCTTTAAAAACCCACTTTGCTAATTTCAAAAACAATTTTGAAGAAACATTTTTTTTTCATTTCAAATTCAAATTCATTTTTAACACACACTCACATCAACCTAGTTTAAAATGAAACACAACCAACTATAAACCATAGAGATACGAAACTAGTGTCTATGTCTAAATTGGAGACATTGTGGTGAGCCATGCCCCAAGTAAGGAATAACACTAAGAGGACCTTAATCCGGACACTTGGACTTCACATGGGTCACCATTGCATGTGGGGACACAACGTAAACAGATTCAATTCCATTTTCATCCCTCAATCCAAAACAACCAAAGACAAAAGGCTCAAATCCCAGACTACCCTTGGTAACTTAGGTCTCGTCACGAGCGGTGGTGATCAGGAACCGACCCGTAACCTACCTCCTAAGACCTGAAAGTTTTAATCTCCTTCTACCATAAACCCCAAATAACAAGGGCCTCCTCTGATACCATTTTTTTATGAACCAACCCAGATCGACCCTGAACCAGTCACCTAAGTCGGCCTGCGACTTGACCCAAGGGGCGTTCCCGATCCCCATAGGCTGGCAACTAGTTCAGGGCATCAAAACTAAATTGGTGGGAATGATTTATCCCATAAAAGAAATACAAATAAATAAATATTGATGATAAGAAAATAAAACTAGTAGCGAAAAGAAAAAAAAGACTGCACATACCTCCTTAATGCCTCTTAGTCACCTCCAACAACTAACAGCCTGCCTCACATGGGCAGATGAAACAAGGACCCGAACCAAATAGATGAACCTGCATCTGAAAAGATAGGATATGTGTGAGGATTAAAATGCTCAGTAGGGATGCCAAAAATGAACCACAGAATACATGCATTTTCCATTTCCAAAATAGCCCAATAATACTAGTATGAACTAAAACTATAAAAGTAAGGTTTTCATATATACACTACATTTTGAAAACTAACAATCACAATTCCATTTACCTTATAATTAAAAAAAAGGAAAAGAAAACAAAAGAGGGGCTCACACAAAATTTTCCAAAACAGATACTTTGAAGTCTATTTTAAAATCAACCATACATACAAAAATTTTCCAAGAAAAAACCAAAACCAAGTTCAAGGGTATGATTCCACACACAACAAGGGAAATGGTGCTAATAGTACTCTTACCAAAGGATCACAAAAAACCTAGGAACTCAAAGGAAGACCAAAACGTACTATACATGTGACTCATCCTGATGGCATGCCTACTCTCGATGACGTCACAATGCACTAACGCCTAACTATCACCCTAACTGGCCTGGTCGAGGGGCCCAATCCCATATCAATAATAATAACAAAACATCTGTCTACTATGGGCCACTAATCAGTGCATAATCTAAACTAGTGCAACAATCGTTCTCAGAAAACCCCCCTTCTATGCTAAGTTTTTGTGCTATGGTCAAAAAGAGGTGTGCCACATCTTCAGAAAACAAGCCGTATATATATCACCGAGAAAGAGACAAAAAATGGTGCCAGCCCGCCCACCTCAAGATTAGTCTCATTCCATAGAATAAATATTCTTAGAAGGAGGCCCATACCAAAGACCCTCTTATCACATGATCAATCGACGAAGCAAGAGACCTAACCAAGGAGGGGTTTTTCCAACAAAACATTTCCAAAATTCCAAACATGCCTTTAACTTTACCTCATTCAACCATTTACCAACACATTTAGAAATGTTTCCAAAATAGTAATAAATGAAATTTCTTAAAAAAATGGTCAAAAAAACCAAAACATTCCAAAATAATGAACATTTACGAACCATTTTCAAAACAACATTGAACACCAAAACATGTCTCGAACCAAATGGTCAAACCTTAAGGAACCCATTAAAAACCATGTTTTCCAAAAAACTTAAATAAATACAAATATTTTACTAGTCATTTCATAAAAAAATAAAACAGTTTTTTAAAAATTATATTAACAAATCAGACAATTACATAACTAGAAAATAATGTAACGACTATTTTTAACAATCCCAAACAACTTCAAAACACTATAGCAGGTTGTTAAATTATTTTTCAAAGATGATAATCTAGTAAATAAATAATTAAAAACATGCAAGAATTAAATGGACTTATTTTAAAAAGGGAAAATTAGGATTCGCCTACCTCAAACAAATGTCACTAAATACTTTCTAACTCAAACCTCAACTTTCTCGCACGAACACACTTCCATATATATATATATATATATATATATATATATATATATATCTATATCTTTAAACTGATGCACATGTTCCCCACACCATGAGGGAACACACACTCATAAGATATATATATCTATACATATCAATACCTGGGAATATGCATGCGTGCTTTCGAAACTGACCAAAACTCCCTATGATAAATCCCTAGGACTTAAAAACACCACAAATCCCTAAAATAAAATTTATTCTAAACAAAGAAATCATGATACATTTTAAAAACCAACCCTAAAAAAACATAAAGTTCCCAGAGTAAAACCCAAATCATATTTTCACCATTTTAATAAAAAAACTAAGGGCAACACCCTCAAAATCACATAGAAGGCCAATTTTGACCAATTCCATCAATTCCAAAACATCAAAAAAAACAATACAAGGACACCATAAAGATGCAAAATATATTTTAAAAAAATTATCAAAGTAATTTTTAGCATTTAAATAATCATATCATCGTAGACACATGAAGATGTAAACTAGTAACTAACTCAAAATATATTTGTAACAACTTTAAAAAATATTTTAAAACACTAGAGTAGGATAATTAAGGGCATAACGAAGCTATGAAACCACATAGTGGGAATAAAACTATACCTTGGATGTCGGCGGCGGACCTAAACATACGGAAAGACCAAATGCGCCCTGCGAATAATGTCAAGCGGTCCGAAGTGATTCGAATCCCTTCGTCTTCGGTGGCAGAGGACGGGACGTAGTCTGACATGACCTGATACAGCCTTCACAAACCCGATGAGGGGATTCATGGCCATGCTGCAGAAATGTGGAGGTGCTGCACAATTGGATTCAAGTTTGTGCTAGAAGATCATCAGATGGTAGAGGTTGGTTCATCGGAAGCACGCTAGGAAGAGGGCCGGGTTCGCCGGAAGCGTGCCGGGAAGGGGGGTCGGGTTTGGATAGTGGGTTCTAGGCGGGGGCACGGTGAGGTGAGGTCAGTCGGAAGCCGACCGAACAAGGGGGGGTCACGCCGAATGGGGGAGGCCACACTAGACCAGAAGGGGGAGGCCGCACCAGACCAGAAGGGGGGGGGGGGCATACTAGGAGGGGGTGCTCCAGCAGAGGTCGCATGAGCAGGGAGGGGCACCGCCGGACGAGGGTGGAAAGGCGGAGGCCACTGGACTAGGGAGGGTGGAAGGGCGCCGCGCGCCGCTGGAAGGAGAGGGGAGGGGATCAGCGTTCTGTTCATAGGGGGAAGAGGGGGGGGGGGGGGGGTCGACACCCTTAGGGTTTCCCTTCAAAAAAATAAAAAAAACCAAAAACCAAAAACCAAAACAACTTAAAATAATAATAATAATAATAATAATAATAATGATAATAATAATAATAAAAATAAATAAATAAATAAATAAACTAAATCCAAACCAATAATAATAGTAGTAATAATAATATTAATCAAAATTTAATAAAATAATAATACTAACAGTAATTTAATAAGAATAATATTAATTCCAATTTAATGATATTATTATTATTATTATTATATGAAAAAATAATATTATCATGGAAGTTTAGACAGTTATAAAATTTAGTTATTTTAAGTATTAGGAAACAACACATTCACTAGAACCGAACACACGAGAACTACTAACGGTACCAGGACCGCGCACCGGATCGAGACCCACTGAAAACATCAAAGCTTCAAAAAAAAATCAAACCCGGACCCAAACCCAACTCTGTACAAAAGACGTAGGACCGAGAAAGGAATAAAATAATAGGAGTCCATGGTCGGGGTGTGATAGAAGGGAGTGGAGTTCCTCTAGAAAAAACAATATAAAGAAATATTCAAGGAACTTAAGAATAAGTTGGTAACTACACCTGTACTTACATTACCCTGTAGTGGAGAAGTATTTTTAATATATAGTGATGATTTGTTAAATAGTTTGAGGTGTGTTATTATGAAAAATATATGGTAATGGCTCATTCTTCATGAAAATTAAAGTCTCATGATCAAAATTTCCCAACACATGATCTAGAGTTGGCAGTTGTTATATTTTTATTTAAAATTTAGTGACATTATATATATGGTGAAAATTATGATATCTATACCGATCACAAGAGCTTAATGTATATATTCACAAAGAAGTTTCTGAACATAAACCAAAGAAGATTATTGGAATTGATCAAATACTATTATTTTTAAATACAATACCACCACGAGAAGGTGAACAAGGTGTTGGATTATCTAAGCATAAAGTATCATGCTGTCCTATCCATGATAAATATTTAAAAGGACCCAATCTTTATGGATATTCAAAGGATAGATATGGAGGTTTTATAGTAAGGGATAAAACCCTACCTTTCCAAAATTATTTATCGATCATCCATATATATAATGATCAAGGAGACCTAGAAATATGATATGGGTATATAAAAGAAGATTTAAAATATTATTTATTTCAATATTAATGGAGATAGAGTTATATGATCTAGAACTCAGATACGTGTCCCATCCATACCAAAACTAATGAAGGAGATTTTGGATGATTAATATAGCTTATGATTCTATATTCATCTTGGAATAACAAATACATATAGAGATATTAAACAACGCTTTTGGTGGGACAATATAAATGGGTAGATTGTAGAGTATGTGTCTCAATGCTTAGTATTTTAGAAAATAAGGACTGAAAATCAAAAATAAAAATGGATGTTTAAAACATTACCTATACCAATATGAAAACGAGAGTACATCACCATGGATTTCACCACTTGTATCCCTAAATAATTTTAAAGGATGCAATTACATCTTGATAATAGTTGATAGGCTTATAAAGTCTCTATAATTCATATAAATTAGATAAGACTACTCACTTGATAAACTTATTAAGATATACATAAAGTAAGTGGTAAGTTGAAATGAAATACCACTTTCAATATTATCTGATTCATATCTAAGGTTCACATCATAATTTTGGAGGAGTATTCAACAAGAATTGAATATAGAGGTGATATTTATCATAACTTATCATCCTAAAACTGATGTTCAATCTAAAAGGTCCATTTATAAATTATAGGATATGCTATGATCTTACTCGATATATTTCAAAGGAAGTTTAGATCAATATATTACTTTGTTTGAGTTCTCATATAATAATAGTTTTCAATCTAGCATCCAAATAGTTCCATATGACGCTCTATATGGGAGGAGATATAAGACTACAATACGTTGGGATAAAGTTAGAGAAAGGAAGCTATTAGGACCTAATATTTTAAAAGAAATGACAAAAAAGGTTCAAATCACTCAACAATATATGAAAGTGGTATAAAATCAACAGAAGAGCTATAATTATAACTATTAATGAGATATATAGTTAGAAGTTGTTGATAAGTTATTACTTTTAATATCTCATTAGAAATGGGTTATGAGATTTGGGAAGAAAAGGAAGTTGAGTCCTAGATACATTAGTCCCTTCAAAATTATTAATTATGTCAGGGTTGTATGTTATTGATTAACACTTCCTCCACACCCTCACAAGTGCATGACATGTTACATGTATCTCTTTTGAGAAATTACATACCAGATCTATCACATGTATGAAAGTTATAAGATATGCAGTCATAACATGATATCTCTTATGAAGAAAGTTCCACTGAACATGTATGAAACCTATAGAGATCTTGGATCAAAGTGAGAAGGTTTCATTGAACAAAACCACCCACCTGGTCAATGTTTTATAGTGAGACCATAAGTTTTAGGAAGTTATCTGGGAACTTAAAGATATGAATAGAAAAGTTACCTTCATTTGTTTTCATCCAAGTAATAAAATTTTGAGGTTGAAATTCCTTTAAGTGGATAGAATGTAACATTCAGTAAATTATAATAATTTAAACCTATAATAGCTTGTTTTATATAGAAAACCAAATAAAAATAAAATAAATTATAATTAAAATATTCATATCATAACATATACATTTAATTAAAGGGGATAAATAGAAGTAAATATATTACAAAATCAATACAAAAAATAGAATACATGACATAAATTAGAAGAATTATTCCTTACAAGGCTCATTTTCCCAAGATTAGAATGAAGGTAGATTTAATAGGGTTTTCCCTTGACCAAACCCAAGTCGAAATCAGACAATTGTAGCTTGAGTGGAATTATTTATAGGATAAGTTCAAGCTTGTAGAATTCACTACGAGATCCATTCTATCTGAATGGCCACCTACGAAAACCACCACTTCTTATATTATCATGATGTCTTATGAAAATATTTTTAGGGGATATATAATTAAAATTTATATTGATATAAACATGTATTTATCTATATAATAAAATATATATATCATGTTTATTTTTATACATTTCACATTTACAATTTTAAAAGAAAATAAAGTTTATTTTTAATAAAAATGTATTCAATTAATATAACAAAATCACTAATAAAATAATTTTATGCATAAAAATGGATTTTACTAGAAAATGGATTTTTACATGCTTTGTATTTTATTTTAATAAACTAACTATATTATGGTCAAATAATGATCTTAATAAAATATATAATTAATATGAATAATATAATAACACTCATTTAACTATTAATTAATACTATGTAATAATAAGAACAATTAAGATTAAAAAATTCATGTTTCTATATAAATATTTTTTTCTATATATCTTTTGTTTAAATTTAAAATATAATTTTATCAAAACTAGAAATAGAATTAGATTAAATGGAATCCAAATTTGAAATTACCTTGTTGAAATTTGGTAGAGGTTCATCATATATTTTTAGAAAAACATTAATTACAATAGTTAATATTTATAGTTGGGGTGGCATCTAAGTGGTAAAAAATGCAATATTACATCCAAAAGACCTAGGTTTAAAATCGAGTAAGGGTGAATTTTTGAGTTACTATAGTAGGTACTGAATTAGGATTTATATATTTTATAGTAGCATCATAAATATTCACCTGATTTGGTCCTATGGGCTATATACCTGGTCCTTCTATCCATAGGGCCTCTAGGACACCTTAGGCCTTTGGGCCATAGGCTATTAGGCCCCATGGTCTCTGATCCATGATGCATTCAGGTCAGTCCTCACAGGATCATGACCCAAAATAGGAATCATAGAAAGTATTAGCCACCAGAGCAGAGCTAACTGGATTGAGAATGAAGAGAGGTTATGTAAACTTCACCATCAGTATAAGGAACTATGATGATCTTCACATGGTAATGCTAGCCGAATATCCATGTGAGGTGGGGAGCTTGGTTACATTAATGAAGTAGATACTGGGGAGGGGTAGTTCCATTATAGTCGAGTCTATGGGACTTTGGGTCATATACTGGGCTGTATGCCTCTTGAAACTTGAGTCATGTAAGGGTTACCTCTCAACATAGTTAAAAAATGGGATTATCCAAAAAATAAATAACAATCTAAGGACTTTAGGACATTCTAACAATAGTAAATATTTAATCAAGGTTAAAGGGTAAAAGGGAAGTAATCTAGCATGGATCGAATTTTAATAAATCAAATTGACACTTACAAATTATAGAAGACATTTTTTAGGTAAGAAATTCAATCCCACATGTTTAACTAAAATTTATTCACCTAACTCACCTAAATCACATGAAATATCCTATTTACCATTCACCTAACTTTAGTTTCCAAGGAAATGTCACTCTTTTTTACCTATAAAAGGGGATGACTTCCACTCACTTAAAGAAAAACTTATCCTTTAAGATTTTATTGAAACACTAATAATTTTATCTCCCATATATAATTATTCTATGTTTTTCATCCCTTGGTTATAACAATGTTTCCAAAGTTCTATATTTCCATGAGTTCCTTCAAGAGAATATTATTACCCTCAATGTTAGTATTATCCAATCCTTAACTTCTTCTTCTATTTTTTCTATGACAAACGCATTCAAAATTATTCCTACCATAATAATATAATAACATAAATATAATTAGTATACTTAAATTTTATTATCTTGGTAGAATAACCATTATCTATCTCCCTCCCATCTAGTGGTAAATGAAAACATCAACAGTTTTACATGCGAACCACCGCCTCTACGAACAAAGTATTTCATATTTCATCATCGCCTTAGGTGGATGATTTTATAAAAGTATTTAATGAATAAAAATTATATTCATGAAATTATTAAGATTATAGAAAGAAAAATTATAAACTATATTCATCTATAATTCAATATTAATAATCTAAATTTTTTCATTAAAAATTACCGAGACAAGCTTGTTAGTGATTTTATATTCACAAATCATAACTAAAATTCTCATGGAATGAAATTAGAAATTTATAAATCATTATGTATTATTTATGAAAATATCTTAAATACTATAGTAATGATGAAATTGGTATCAAAGTATGGGGATCAACATAAACATTATAAAATGTTTGTGAACCAATCAAAATCACCAACATCCGAGGATGAAAATAAACAATAATAAATTAATATATGTATAATTAATGATTATAATTGAAGAGTATACAAGATACTATATTTGAATAAGTTTGTGAAATATTTAATTAATATGGTTATTTTTATCATATAGGATTTTAGAATATGTTTGACCAAATAGGAATTCAATGCAAGGGTTTTGTCAACTCAGCCTCCATTTCATTGAATCTCAATTTTAACACCTTGATGACATTATTATAAGTTTATTATATTATTAAATTTATATAATTCAAATGATAATTAATATTTATTTATAGAGAATTTATATTTTCTCATAAAAATATTATTCTATTATTTATTTATTTTTAAGAAAAAATGTTGTTGTTAAGAATAATTCTATTTTTTTCTAATAAACTCTTTCTCTTCTATTTACTATTAATTATTTCCAAAAAAATATTTTCTTATTCTAAATCCGAAAGATGTATTATCTCATGTGATATTAATTTTTCTCTATAACCCTTTTCAAAAGTAAGTTTTATTATCCATTTTATGATGTGGGTTTCAATAAAGGTATTTTAAAATATTAAAAATATTTTTCTTTTCAAAATCGTATCTTTTATCTTGCACTCCACATTGGTGAAGTTAACCTTTAATTATTCTCAAGGTTCCATTATTGGGGTTTCTTTCTAAATTATGTTTGAAAACTTATTCATGTTAAATTCTAAAAAATAAATTTTAAAGTGTCCTATAACTTTTTATTTTTATGATAATGTTAATAATATTTTGTGAAATACCTTTTTATAATTTCTCTTTCATTTTCCTCATTATCTCTAAAAGATCTATATTCTATAGAGTTATATTTCATGAATCACCCTCTAAACTCCCTTTTGAGATAATATTTTTTTGGTAATTTAACTTTGGTATCAGTTGATCAATTTATTGAGGTCATTTATGTGATACCATTTAGAAATGTTATGAAACTCATTTTCTTTCCATGTGATTTTCATGATATTATGTATAATTGATTTCACATGGCACACATATGTATAGTTTATCATTATGTTATGGGTGGAGTACTATATTCACATACAATGAATTTTTATGGTTTTATATAACATGAAATAATTATTTTACACATGAAACATTTTTCATTTTGATGTTTTCAAAATCATAACAACCTAGCTTCAATTATAGTAAGTCTCTTCATTCAAAAGAAACTATAGTATAATGCACATAGAATTATTCAAGAATGTGATTAAAACCAAAATTTAAAAAAATATATATTTTGAATTTTATGAAATTAATTTCATTTTTGAATTAATCATGCTAGAATTAGCTTATTTTAAATTTATGATATTTTTCAAAAATAGTTGTTTTTTAGGTGAATAGTGAAAACTACATATTTTACAAATACTGTCACTTTTATGACATTATACTAATATAATAATTAATTGAAAGTTTTTGAAGACTTTTTTATAGACCAAATATATATTTTATAAGTTATATAATTCATTTAAAAATATTATTTTGAACTAAAAAATCTATGTTTAAGATTTTTAAAATCCAAGTAATGTTTTCATTCAAATAAAAACTATTTTTGGTACTGATATCTTAATAAAGTATTAAAAAGGTTACATTAAATTTGGTTTTTTAAAAAAAAATAATTACCCATTTATTTAAAATAATAAAATTAATTAAATGGCGATAAACACTATACTTTATTTTTTTATAAAATCATTTTTATGCTTAAAACCCACATTTTTATAAATTTTTTTTTATGTTTTGAGAACTTAAATTAAAAGTAATTTTTAAGACTTATTGAAATTTAATATTGTAAACATATTACATATTTTTAATTAAAATAATTAATATTAGGTGATAAGGTTAACTTAATTCTTTTTCATGATGAATAGTAACCATGGTAAATATTCATCTCCTCGGTTAAGGGTAAAATGAGTTTAAATGGTTTAAAAAAGGGGATAAGGCTTCAAGATTGCGTAAAAAACCTGATTAAATATTATTGGTTGGTTTATTTCAAAATTAACCTTCTAATATTCTAAAATATGACAATTTTTATCCACTTTACTTTAGTAAGACATAAATTATATAATAATGTTTCACGTATTTACAAGTTTTGCACTCACCTCACTTATAAAAGGGAATCTCATCCCCTTACTTATCCAAAATTATTAATCCAATTACCTCAACTAATACCTACCCAAATACCTTCCCAAATATATTTTTCTTGAACTATAAGTTACAGTCTTCTCAAAATGCTAATTCAAGAATGAAAAATGTGTAATCCAAAGAAGGTTACTAAAATAAGAGGTGTATGTTCATACCAAGACTTTTATAGTTCTTTTCTTATTAAAACTCTTAAAAATATTTAATAACCATCTTAACATAATTACATAAGTATATGTAATATAATTATCTTTTTTTTATGTTAATAGTAAATCCATATTATATATCATTTTAATCCTTTATAAAATAAAAACATTTCTCGTGAATACATAAGAACTACTGTCCCCACGAAGCGATGTGTATCATTTTTCATCACCAAATCACTTGGATGGGTATAAAGTTGGAATTAATGAATATTTATAATATTTATGAAACAATTATTATTCCTTAATTATAATATATTATCTATATTTTTACCTTTCCATCCAATGTAAAATGATAACGTTTCTTGTGCATACATGTGGACTACCACCTCCATAAAGCGATGCGATTCATTTTTCTATCACCAACTTGAATGTATTATTCTATAATTTAATATAATGAATAAAAAATATATTCCTTAAATTTTTAAAATTATATATATTAATTAATCATTTCATAACACCATTAACCATGGTCAATATATCGATGTAATTTTATTGAAATTGACCGAATGACCTTAAGTGGTTGACATAATAAAGAAATATTAAATGAAGGGATGTCAAATGATTATAAAAGGAACATAAAATCAAATGAAAAATGTTCCTAGGAAATTATTTAATAAATTTAAATTGAATATTATGGTGGATATAACATGTCTCACCAAACAAGAATCAAAGATAAGGGTTTTTCATCTCAATCCCACTCCAATTGAGACCTGTTTTATATTATGCACCTAGTTTATTTCTTACAGTGCATATACTAACCATTTGAACTGTTATATCATTAATTAATCTTTATTAGTGTTATATTATGTTTAAATTAATTTTTTTATCTTTTAATGGGGTTTGATTCAAAATTTATTAAACCCATAAACGTCTATTTTACAATCACTCTCTTATTCGAGATTGTTCATGTTTAAATTTACATTGTAATAATTATATGATCTTTATCTTCTAAAAAAAATATATTTTATTCTCATATATTTACGTATTTTTTTCCAAGTCTTTTACAACTTTTCATCTCTTTGGTACTCATATACCAAAATAATGTTTTATAAAAAAACTGACCTTATTTCTATTTTTTTGGTCGGGAATATTTTTATTCCATGTCAAAATTTTCTAAAATGATTCAAGAATGTTATTTTAAATTCTAAAAATGATTTTATAAATTCATTTTCAACAAAAATTTAATTCATTTTCACTTTTTTATAAATTAACATTTTTAAGGTTTTTCAAACTGCTTGTTTTTTGATTTGTTTAAAAAAGTTTGAAAGAAATGATATTTTTAATGTACACAACATAAATATCTTTTCCAATCATCATAGTCATTATTCATTACCAATATTACTCTATATTGTTCCATGATTTTTAAGTAAAATATATTTTTCATTATTCTATGGTCTTTTAGTTTTTATATTAAAATAAAAAAGCATTATTTTCTAAATTGTAGAAACAAATTTTGGAAATGATTAATAACTTTGTTTTGATAAAAAAGATAAAAAATATTTAAGAAAATTTATTCTTAAAGTTCCATATTCATTTTCCTATCTAACTCACAAAATTATTTTCTTTATTTCAAACCTTAATTTATAATGAATTAATGGACTTGTATCATTCTTTACTGATTTATTAGTTATATCTTATTTGAGTTCATTCAATTTATTATGATCATGTTCTCTATCACTATCCATTATTCATTATACATTATTTTCCCCCTTTATGTCCATATTTTTAGCATCATGGATACATTAAGTATCATTTATACTAATTAAATATTGTATTAATTGTAGACCATTTCAATATATGGTGTTAATTGAAGGAATATTATTAAGAAAATCATTTCATTTACTGGGGAAATATTGACATTCCATATTCTAGATTCAATACATATATTTTTTTATTAACAAGTAATATTGATTATATATTATATTTTTTATTCAATATATGTAGAATGAATTGGACATATGTAAGTGATGGGTGAGCCCCGATTATAGATAGCCCCAAATGCATCAATATGTCCCATTAGAAAAACAATTGGCTAAATCAATTAGGTATTTTATGTATACCTACCCATTTATTAAAATGTATTATAATAAGGCCATAACAGTAAGGTTCATAATGTTTTAAAATGAGGCCTTTTTAGTAAGATAATAATGTCTGAAATTATGTATTTCCTTCAATAAAAATTTAGTCAATATTATCTTGTGATTTTTACACTACTACAAAAACGGGAAAGGGAAACACCAACTTATATCAACGCTAAGAAAAAAATGCTGATAAAGACACCCTTTATCAGTGTTAAAATTTTAGCGCTGATAGAGAGACTTTTTATGAGTGCTAGAAAAGCATTGATAAAGAACCCCTATATCAGTTCTAAAATTTTAGTGCTGATACATGGAATCTTTATCAGTACTTTTCTAGCGCTGATAAAGAGTCCCTATATTAGCGCTAGAAAAGCGCTGATAAAGAATCCCTTTATCAGTGCTAAAATGTTAGCGTTGATATAGGAAGGATTTATCAGTGGGTTTTTAGCATTGATAAAGAGGACCATTATCAGTGCTAAAAAAATCGCTGATAAAGGATACCTTTATCAGCGCTAAAATTTTAGTACTGATAAAGGTAGTGTTTATCAGCGCTTTTTAGCACTGATAAAACCTTAGTCCATTCTTTTATAAAGTCGGTTGCACAGTGCCCTCGTTTTATCACGACCTAAAGCTCTCGCGGTACTGGAACTCTGCGACTCCCCTCCGCCTCCCGCTGAGTTCGCATTGCCGGACCTCCGCTGCCCTCGAGCTTCTCATTGATGGACCTCCTCCTCCCAATGTTCTTCGCATTTCAAGACCTCCACCGCCCTTGAGCTTCTCTTTTCTGGACCTCCACCGCCCACAACTCCCTCGAGCTTTGCGTTTCCAGACCTCCACTGACCGCTAAGCTTTGCCTTGCCGGACCTCCCTTTAAGGCATGTTTTCCAAATCATTTTTTAATATTGTTCTCCTCTCCCATCACACATAACCATATTTTGATTTGGAATGATATATTTAATGGATATTTGAGATTGTGATGGTTGTAGGCTACATGATTCATCGTTTTATTCTTCATGTTTGTCTCTAGGGTAATGCCCCCTGTCGAAGCTCGAGTTTGGTCCAACATCTTCTAATGGTTCTAGAAATATTATTCTATAAATCATATCACAATATTAAAACATTTTTAATTGGAGTTTTGGGTGTGAGGATTTCCCATCAATGGTGTTCTAGTGGACTTTTTGTTGAATTATTTCATCCCTAGGTTTCATTTCCTCCGATGGTGATGATTCTGCTTCATCGTAGATTCATGAGTGTTCTTCCTATATATTGTGATGGGGTTCTTGGGGGTGATCATCAAATATATTTCTATTACTCCTAAGGTATCACCTTTTTTCTAATGACTATGGTGGATTTTTAGGTGATTTCGTATTTGTTTATTCTAGATCCTAGAAACCATTCAATTTGATGGTGGTATGGATGGATATGTTATATAAATTCTTCCAAAAATCACTTTTATGAGAAGGTGTGGTTTGAATTATAGAATATATATTCTTTGATTTAATTATATTATTAGGTTATGTTGGGTTGGAAATGGGTGATGAGGTTCCTAAGGTGATGAATTCTAGTTTGTTATCTTGTTAGTGAAGTTGTTGATGATGATGTTGATCAGGTGCATCACGGTGCATGTATCAAGGCACAAGTATCATAATGATTTGAGGCATGATTAAATAGAATATTCTTGTTTGAAATTTGAATTTAGTGGTGTTTTATGGGGTATTTTTTTATAATTTCACATTCTATTTGAACATATGTGTCTATGACATATTTATTTTTTATTTTATCATTACTCTATTATTCTAGGATTTTCTATTAGTATAGTTTTTTTACTGTAAATAAAAATGTGGAATCTTTGGGGAATGTTTGACATGGGTTGATTTTCTTTAAAAGGGATGGTTTATTCATGTAAAATATCCCTTTATAAACCTAGTATTGGTGGAAAGATTGATATGCTCATCATTAATGGAAATCAATGAGTTTACACTATCAGAGTGAAGTTTATGAAAAAATTTAAGGTCCTTACCACTTGGATTCTAGTTTCACTAGATTTCTCCTAGGTATCATTGATTCCCTTAGATCAAAAACCATGTCACCATAAAGTAAGGAATAAAGGATAAACGTTTTCTTTAAGGACAACACCACCTGATTCTGATGCATTTCTAGGTCATCCAATGCTTGAACCCTATTTTCTTTGAGGGGTTCCACCCTTCTTTCCTTCATGCTATCTAAGTGACTTTGTCTGGCAGTGCACTTGTATGGAATGATGCCCAGGCCACCATGCTTTCTTGCCTTTCCACCCCTACCTCCATCTCTATCCTTCTCCCCCGTTGAGGTTACTGACTACTTCTCTGTAGCGGCCAGACCCCTTCCTAGCAGTGTTTGTTCTGTCTCCCTTGGCTATGAGCCTGTCATCCAGCTCCAAATACTTATTGATCCAGAGAGAACTCCCTCACCAGCCCCAAGTTTCATTACCCATCCTTCCCCTGCCCCTTTGGATCCTCATCTTCCACTCATATGAAGCTTACCAACCAGAAGGGAGTATAAACATGTTCAAAATCAAGGGACCTCAATGAGAGATCATCCTCTCACTTCAATAAGGCTACTAGCTCTAGATCCAATGACAGAGCCTTGTCCTACCCACCATTATTATCTTCATATGTAATTCTCAGGGTCTTAGTGCCCATGTCAAATTGGACTTCCTCACCATAGAAATCAAAAAGCATAATGTCATTGTTTTTGTTGTCAAATAACACAAAAAACCCTATAATAATCATATAATTCTCCTAGAAGATTAATTTTCATGGATTTTTACACTATGACCCCTCCAACTGACACAAATGGGTATTTTGGCACTATAAATATGTTGTTGAGACTGTTCAAGATTGCAATCAATTCATCAATACGAAGGTGTCCAATGGTGACACCTCCTTCCTTATGACTTTTGTTTTTGGAAGTTATGACTCTCTTCATAGGGAATCTCTATAGAGTCAACAAAATACCTTCAATACATGCCACAATATATTGTTTGTTGGGGGTGAATTTAATAACATTTCCAACCCAAAGGAAAGGAAAGGTATAATCCCATTCTAGAGGAAGGCCATCATGGAGTTTGTTCAGTTCATGGCTGGGAAGGGACTCATTGATCTCAGCTTCTCAGGTGACAGTTTCACCTGGTGCAACAACTGCAGGGGCCATCACCACTTGTGGAGTCTATTGGATAGGTGTCTAGCCAACATGAAATCCACTAACCTATTCTCAAATACCATTTTTTTTCCATTTTACTTGAGGTATTTTGAACCACTCCCCCCTCTTGGTTTCCATTTCTTCTTGGCATGATCATTAGAAAGGGTTTCACTTCCACCAGTAGTGGGTTAACACCCTAGGGTACCAGGACATGGTTTGTGAAATATGGAATGAACCCTTGTAGGAGTATCAGGCCACCTTGAACCTTAGTAACCTGACCTCGAACCCCGATAGGTGCGTGTTTTCCCCTTCCTCCTCAGGAACCTTCACCACCTGGGAATACTGTCGCATATGGGCTCCTTCATAGTATTTTGATAGATGGAATGATACCTTGGGTTTATTGGATTATTAACACCAGTTTGAGATTTATGTGTGACTATATACTTATTATATTTTCTTATTATTTCTTACACACCACCACTTGAGTCGAGTAACCTAATTGAAATCCATATTGGTACTTTGGTTCAGATGTGGATATGGTTTTTTATGTGTTTGTGACATGTGTATGTGTGGATATATGGGTATTTAGTCATGATGATATTGAATATAGGGCAGAGACCTAGGAGTGGTATATGTATCATTCTTGATTATTCTCGTGTTTGGTCTGGGGTGATTTGAGGAAACTATAATGAATCTAAAGTAATTATATTTAATGAATATGAATAAATACTAATGGTTACACTCTATTAATCTCTATTTTTATAAGGAAGTGGTTCTCTTTTACTATATTTGGAAGTCCTTTTTTGTGTCCTTGAACCATAAATACTAATATCTGAGATTCAAATAGGATGAAGATGAATAAATATTGGATGGATGCTAATCATTTGATAATAGAGTACAAGAACGGAGTGAAAGAGTTCATCAAATTTTCAAAGGATCATGAAAAAGATCCTTCTAAAATCCTTTGTCTGTGTTTAGGTTGTTTTTATTCTAGAATACTTACTCCAGAGGAGTTGGAAGAACATTTGATATGTCATGGAATAGATCAGAGTTATAAATGTTGGAATAAACACAGAGAAAAAGTGAATGTAGCTACTGGCTGGGATAAAACTGTGTTTTATGGATCATCAGATATGAATACAAATATGGATAATGAATAAGACCATATGGAGGATGTGATTACAGATGTCAATGATGATGAAGATCATATTGAGGAAATGACAAATACAATTGAATATGAACTCCGTGATTTCCCAAAAATTGTTTGAGAAGTTAAAGAGTTGTGCAAAGACACCATTGTATGCTGGTTACACCAAGTATACAACATTGTCAGCTGTACTGAAGTTGTATAAATTGAAAGCATGAAACAGATGGAGTGATGTCAATTTTACGGAACTACTTTCTCTCTTGAATGACATGCTCCCTGAAGATAATGAGCTCCCAAGCAAGACATATGAAGTTAAACGAATGCTACACTCGATGGGTATGATTTCAGAAAGAATACATGCCTGACCGAAAGACTGTATATTGTTTCGAAAGGAGAAAAAATGCTTACAGAATACCCAAAGTGTGGTGCTTCTCAATAAAAGAAAGATGAATCCAATCCTACGAAAGTTGTATGGTACTTTCCAATCATTCCAAGATTTAAGCGTCTATATGGAAGTGAAGAAACTGCAAGACAATTATTGTGGCATGCAGATAAAAGAAATAAAGATGGGAAATTACGTCATCTAGCCGACTCTCCTCAATGGAATAAAATTGATCATGAGTATCCTGAATTTGGAAAAGAGCCAAGAAACCTTCTTCTTGCGTTATCTACATAAGGAGTAAATCATTTTGGTTTTCATACCAGCACTCATAGTACATGGCCTGTTATGTTGGTAAATTGTAACTTGCCACCCTGGTTATGAATGAAGCGGAAATTCATCATGTTATCTATGCTTATATCAGGACCAAAACAACCAGGTAATGATATTGATGTTTATTTGGATCCTTTGATCGAGGATTTGAAGTTATTGTGGGATTCAAGTGTTATGTTGTATGATGATTATAAAAGTGAATACTTCACGTTGAGAGCGATGTTGTATGGGACAATAAATGATTTCCCTGCTTATGGAAATTTTTCAGGCTATAGCATTAAAGGAACTAAAGGGTGTCTCATGTGCGAAGAAGATACATAATAAATTAGGTTAAAACATTCATTAAAATCTGTGTTTCTAGGACATCGTAGATTTCTACCTCGTCGACATAAGTACCAATCTTGGACGAAATCATTCAATGAAATTTTATAACAATGCACAACACCGTCTCCACTAATAGGTGATCAGCTGTTTGAGAAAGTAAAAGATGTGAACACAGTTTTCGGTAAACCATTTTCGAAAAACCTTACAAAAATCGGTTGTAAAAAGATATCAGTTTTTTTTGAATTACCATACTGGAATTTTTTGTACGTCAGAAATTTTCTTGATGTAATGCATGTGGGAAAAAATGTATGTGACAGTGTTATCAGAACGTTGTTAATGCCCCTGGAAAAAGAAAGGATGGAATTAAGGTAAGGTTGGACATGGTTGACATGAGAATACGAGAAGAGTTGGATCTTGTGAAGGGTGAAAATCGAATGTTTCTTCCTCCAGTTGCTTATACTCTTTCTAGGGAGGAGAGATACCAGTTTTGCCACTTCTTCAATGATGTAAAGGTTTCAGAGGTGTATTACTAAAATATCAAGAACATTGTGTCAATGAATGATTTGAAGTTAAAAGGTTTGAAATCACATGAATGCCCTATTTTGATGCAAGATCTAATTCCTATAGATTTATGTTGCATTTTGCCCAATAATGTTCGTCATACGTTAAGCAAACTTTATTTCTTTTTCAAAGCTATATGTAGAAAAGTTTTAGACCTGGCGAAATTTCCATCTATGGAAAAAGAAATTTTCATCATATTATAGGAATTAGAAATGTTCTTCCCGCCAACATTCTTTGATATGATGGTTCATTTGATGATTCACTTGGTGAGAGAGATTTGACTTTGTGGTCCGGTGCACTATAGATGGATGTATCCTGTTGAACGGTATATGAATATTTTGAAAGGGTATGTCAAAATTCGAAGTTGGGTAGAGGGTTGTATAATGGAGCGATATATTGTTGAGGAATCCGTTGAATTTTGTACCGAATACCTATCTGATGTGGAAAGCATTGGTCTCCCGAAATCTCATCACACTGGATGCATTGAGGGTGAGGGAATTTCTAGAAGTGATGTTGTGATAATCATCCTTACAGATCGGGAGTAGACCCACCATTATGTTTTGCATAATAGTTGGGAGGTTGTTACATATTTTTAAACTCACAAAGAAATTCTTAGGCAGTTGAATCCATCAAGGGCTGAAAAATGGTTATCAAATACACATAATCACCAGTTTATAGGATGGTTTCGGGACCATATTTTTATGAATTTGGATGAAAATAAGGATTCAATTTTAGAACGACTTCGATGGCTAGCCGCTGGACCAAGTGTGTATGTATTATCTTACAGTGGTTATGTAATTAATGGTTATACATTCTATACAAATGACATGATGAAGATAGTACCATGAAAAATAGTTGAGTTACATTAGTGGCTGAAGTGATGCATGTTTCTGGTAGTAAGGACAAAAATCCAATTTATACAAATATGTCATACTTTGGCATTATCAAACTAATATGGGAGTTGGATTATACGACATTCCAATTGCCGATTTTTCAATGCAAATGGGTTGATAACAACAGCGGTGTTAAAATAGATGAATGGGGATTTTTGAAAGTTGATTTTAGTAAAGAAGGGTGCAAAGAAGAACAATTTATAATGGAATCACAAGAGGTACAAGTTTTTTATGTTCCAGATCCTGTAAACAGAAAATGGTTGATTGTTCTGTTAGCGTCCAAATCTACTGATGGTTTCGATGAAAATTCAGTTGAGGACGATCCTTTCAGTGGTACATCCCAATCATTTCGGAGTGGTACCAATGTAGATGATGTGTTTTATGTTAGAGGAGACCACAATGAAGGGATTTGGATAATCTATAGAGGTGTCAAATCCCTTCAGCCTTTGAAAAAAATAAAGAGAGTTCAATAAACAAGTTATATTTTGTTTGTAATATAGATCTTGTTATCTCATGTTATTATGTTATCATTACTAAATTTATGTAATATAAATTAACTGTTCAACTAATTTTTCAGATAATGACTTCTTCACATTCTGGTTCTCCTAACCTTGAGGCTGAACAAGTCTCTCAAGCTGCTGCTGCGGCTGCTGCTGCTGCTGCTGCTACTGCTGCTGCTCCTCCTCCTGCTGCTACAGCTCATGCGGCTCCTTCTGCTCCCAGTGTTGAGGTCCAATAACCATCAACACATGTCGTTGCTACCATTTCATATGAACATATAGATTATGTTGATATCGATGAAATGGTCGGGAATGAAGGATCGACGTCGCAGAAAACACAGGTGCATCGTAGTTTGACGGTGTTAGCCAAAGTTCTTAAGGCAAAAAGTAAAGACATAAAATTTGATGTCAGATGGAATGCACAAGGCCAACATGTGAATCCCAACAAGGCTATGTTTAGTAGTTACATTGGAGTTTTCACTCGGCAACGCATGCCGATTGACATAGATTCATGGCACCATGTTGTGTCCGGGCTGAAGGCTGTGATCTGGGAGGAAATTACGGTAACATTATGAATTTATTTCTTTAATTTAGTAGAAAATAAAACAATGAAACAATGTCTTACTCTTCTCAATATCTTGAATAATACATTTATAGTAGATGATTCATACAAGGATTATGTACTAAGTCTTGCAGGAAGGATTCATTGAGGTTTTCGCACTATTTTAACAAGATGTCACCTGAAAGATTCGAAAGGTAAAATAAACCCACAACCACCCATTGTATATGCTCACCTGATATACTAAGAAGCATGGGATGCATTTATTGGCCGCTGTGGGGATGAGAAGTTTCAGGTACATTGTGGGTGATAATACGTTGTTTGAGGATATATGTATTCATCACTTTGATTATTGATATTTCATTTATGAAACAACAACTCTGTAAAGAAAATAAAGAACATGCATCAAAACCAACATACCCCTATCGTAAAGCAAGGATGCGGTACGATTCACTAGAAAAGAAAATGGTACGTATTTCAAATATATAGTAATATTGTTAGGTGCCAACAAACAACATCATAATTATCTTACTATGTTTATATGTAGATTGATGAGTCTAAAACCAAATACACTTCCATCCCATGTCATGTGCTTTGGAAGGAGGCACGTGTGAATAAGAAAGGGAAGCTAGTAGACGTGAACACACAAAAAGTATGGGAAATTTGTGTAAGTATGACACAACGATAAAAATATTTGTTTTAAATTGCTATTACATAAAAATAATTAGTTATTTTCCTATATCCAACAATCACAAGAATCAGCTACTCCTGTAGTGGATGCAGACCTATTATTGATGGATTTGAAGCAGCCAGAAAAATATGGTTGTGTCAGGGGTGCGGGGTTTAGGGTGACACCCCGAGTATATTTTTAGAAGAAAAAAAAATGGATGATAGAGATGAAACATTGAAACAAATGAGCGAAAAACTAGCAACCCTTGAAGAACTATTGCAATGGCAGGGAGAGTTGATTGCAACTTTTATGGGTGGAAAGCAAGGAGAAGACACAACTCAGGAACAACCAGCACGTGAAGATCCCGCCCCACCCCCACCAGCTTTGAGGTGAGCCATTCCCCTCAAAGAGATGTCTTAGCCATGGTAATAAATATTCTAATAATTGTTCCCATGAAATGTGAATCAACCAAATACTGATACTTTTCCTGTACTGATCTTCTACAGGGTGATAATGATTGTGATTTATATCTGTCAACACCCACCTATCACCTTGTAGCGAGGGATATAGTGTTCAATATCCCAGATGACACGCTGCATAATAGACCACTTCCGAAAGATCATCTGAAAGATCATCCGAAAGTGACGATTACTGTAGCTCATGAGCCAAATGCAGAACTAACTATTCCACTTGATGACGATGATATTAATACGGTCGAAAAGGTTATTGGGATAGTCATTGCATGGCTGTCAAAACTTCTAAGAGTACATGCAGACAAAGAGGTATTTATTTCCTTTTTTTTCAAGAAAAACCTTTAACAATTAATGAAAAAAGGTTCTGAACCAATGAATGTTATTATAGACGGAGAAAGGGAAGGGGGTAACAAAAGTCGTCTCAAAAACATCTAAAGGATCGACCAACCGATCCCAAGAAGCTACTGAAAGCACAATAACACCACCTGTTCTCTATCCACATTTACTAGCATTAAAGACTCATGTGGATACGAAGCTAAGTGGTTGTAGTAGTCATATAGTGGTTTTCGAAGAGAATATATATGGACTGGAAAGTCAAGATTTTGTTGCTGCTGAAAATGTAAATGAGATCCTTGAAAACGGTTGGCAGGGCGTCACAATTGTAAATATATATATGAGGTACATTTCCATGAATTGATTTTTTAAAAGATGATCTAATGTGAAAATTATGACTAAATGCATTTTATATTATTGACAGATGTATATATGAAAAATAGTTGAAGGAATTTTCACATGATCCAAGATTTGGAATCGTTAGTCCTCATACCACATCATCACATCTAACGAAAATAGAGCCATCAAAAAAGAATGAAATACTGAACGGCTTGCTGAAAACATTTGAAAGTAAGATTACAGATGATAGACTCTTATTAATACCAACCATGCAGGGGTAAAACTCTATGATTAAATCATATCAGTTATATTTTGACTTCTTTTATTACTTATTCCTTTTTGTGTTTTTTGGCAACATTGGATGCTAATTGTGGTGAACTTGGATACTCCAAATATTTATTTTCTGGATTCAAAGCATGGATATCCATCAAACCGACCACACATTATAGAGTTTGTAAATCTGTAAGACACTACATCCTACGTTTTAGGTCTAAACATCAAGTAATATAATTTATATTATCGTTTACTGAGGATTCTATTATGATAGGGTGGTGTATAATTATCGTCTAAAAAAAGGAATGAGGACAGGGGATAAGCATAAGGAGGTGAGAAAGTACTACATCTGGACAAATATCAGGGTATATATAATAAAATTTCACTATCCAAACACATCTCAACAAAAGTTACTTATTATCCTAATGATAAATTTTTTTTTCAGTGTCTAAAACAAACAAACGATAATGATTGAAGTTATTATGTTTGTAAATTTATGAAGGAGATCGTTTTTCATCAAGAAACAAGAATCCCCAAAGAAATATTTTCAAAAACAACTACTAGTTCGTTTAATTTATTAATTAATTATTTATTTTTTATATTTTTCAGTACTAATATGACTGCAGAAAAGCCTCATACTCACAAGAAAATAAAGATATGTTCATAAATGAGTGGGCCACATACCTAATGACAGATTGAACACAAATAACATGAAGATCTGACTTGGGGATGTGTACAATTGGTGGTCATTTTTGAGAGGGGTTTAGGGGATCAAAATAAAACACATTGTTGTATGTAAATGTTCATTGGAATATTGTAATTGTTATTAAATAAAAAATCCTTTCTCCAATGAGTCAATTTCCCATTTTAACAGATGATATACACCAACAACATGCAAGAATGATGAACCACTCAAAGGGCCTTTCTTTTGTTTAAAATGGACAAATTTTTAAGTGAAAACAACAACTGACCTACCGAAATCCAACCAAACGCATTCAGATTATCTCGATCCTTTATGAGAACGATCCACAGGTACTTTGTGACATGCAAAAGTCATGCCTGCCTCAATCCAAGGCACGGTGTGGCCGACACCACTAAAAGGGTCTCTCTTTTCTTTAAAATGGACACATTTTTAAGTGAAAACAACAACTGACCAACATAATTCTGACCAAAAGCATTAGGATTATCTTGATACTTTATTAGAATGATCCACGGGTCTTTTGTGATGTTCAAAAGTCATCCCCACCTCAATCTGAGGCACGGTGTGGCCGGTACCACTCAAAGGGTCTCTCTTTTGTTTAAAATGGACATATTTTTAAGTGAAAACAACAAATAACCTACAAAAATTCAACCAAAAACATTCATATTGTCTTGATCCTTTAGGAGAATGATCAAAGGGTCCTTTGTGACATGAAAGAGTCATCCCTGCCTCAATCTGAGGCACGGTGTGGCTGGTACCACTCAAAGGGTCTCACTTTTGTTTAAAATGGAAATTTTTTAAGTGAAAACAAAAACTGACCTACGAAAATCCAACCAAACACATTAATATTGTCTTGATACTTTAGGAGAAAGATACATGGGTCCTTTATGACATGAAAGATTCATCCCCACCTCAATCAGAGGCACGGTGTGGCCGGTACCACTCAAAGGGTCTCACTTTTGTTTAAAATGGACAGATTTTTAAGTGAAAACAACAATTGACCTAAGGAAATCCAACCAAACGCATTAGAATTGTCTTGATCCTTTATGAGAATGATCCACGGGTCCTTTGTGACATGAAAAAGTCATCCCCACCTCAATCCGAGTCATAGTGTGGCCGGTACCACTCAAGGGGTCTCTCTTCTATTTAAATTGGATAGATTTTTAAGTGAAAACAACAACTGACCTACGGAAATCTGACCAAACACATTTCGATTGTGTTTATCCTTTAAGAGAACAATCCAAAAGTACGTTGGAGGCGTGAACGAGTCATACCTGCCTCAATCCGAGGCACAGTGTGGCCGGTACCACTCAAAGGGTCTCTCTTCTATTTAAAATGGACATATTTTTAAGTGAAAACAAAAAAGGACCTACAAAAATTTGACCAAACGCATTCAGATTGTCTTTATCTTTTAGGATAACAATACAAGGGTCCATTGTGATGTGCAAGAGTCATCCCCGCCTCAATCTGAGGCATGTTGTGGCCGATACCACTCAAAGGGTATCACTTTTGTTTAAAATGGACAAATTTTTAAGTGAAAACAACAACCGACCTATGAAAATCTGACCAAACACATTCAGATTGTCTTAATACTTTAGGATAATGATTCAAGAGTCCTTTGTGATGTGAAAGATTCATCCCTGCCTCAGTCCGAGGCATGGTGTGGCCGGTACCACTCAAAGGGTCTCACTTTTGTTTAAAATGGACAGATTTTTAAGTGAAAACAACAACTGACCTAAAGAAATCTGACCAAACACATTAGTATTGTCTTGATCCTTTATGAGAAAGATCCACAGGTCCTTTGTGACATGCATGAGTCATTCTAGACTCAATCCGAGGCACGGTGTGGTCGGTACCACTCAAAGGGTCTCTCTTCTCTTTAAATTGAACAAATTTTTAAGTGAAAACAACAACATGCCTACAAAAATACAACCAAACACATTCATATTGTCTTGATACTTTAATATAACGATCCAATGGTGCATTGGGGACGTTCATGAGTCATCCCCGCCTCAATCCGAAGCATGGTGTGGCCAGTACCACTCAAAGGGTCTCTCTTCTGTTTAAAATGGAAAGATTTTTAAGTGAAAGCAACAACTGACCTATAGAAATTCAACCAAACGCATTCGTATTGTCTTGATCTTTTAGGAGAACGATCCACATGTCCTTTGTGACATGTATGAGTCATCCCCACCTCAATCTGAGGCACGATGTGGCCGGTACCACTCCAAGGGTCTCTCTTCTGTTTAAATTGGACATATTTTTAAGTGAAAACAACAACTGACCTACGGAAATCCGACCAAACACATTCGGATTGGGTTGATACTTTAAGAGAACGATCCAAGGGTAAATTTGGAATATTCAAGAGTCATCCCCGCCTCAATCTGAGGCACGGTGTGGCCGGTACCACTCAAAGATTCTCTCTTCTATTTAAATTGGACATATTTTTAAGTGAAGACAAAAACTGACCTACGGAAATCCAACCAAACACATTCGGATTGTGTTGATACTTTAAGAGAACGATCCATGGGTGCGTTGGGGATGTGAATGAGTCATCCTCATCTCAATCCGAGGCACGGTGTGACCAGTACCACTCAAAGGGTCTCTCTTTTCTTTAAAATGGACACAGTTTTAAGTGAAAACAACAACTGACCTATGGAAATCTGAACAAACGCATTCAGATTGTCTTTATCATTTAAGAGAACGATCCAAAAGTGTATTGAGGACGTGTAAGAGTCATCCCTGCCTCAATATGAGGCACGGTGTGGTTGGTACCACTCAAAGGATCTCACTTTTGTTTAAAATGGACATATTTTTAAGTGAAAACAACAACTGACCTACAAAAATTCAACCAAATGCATTCATATTGTCTTGATCCTTTAGGAGAATGATACAAGGGTCCTTTTTGATGTGCAAGAGTCATCCTTGCCTCAATCCGAGGTACGGTGTGGCCGATACCACTAAAAGGGTCTCACTTTTGTTTTAAATGGACAAATTTTAAGTGAAAACAACAACTGACCTACGGAAATTCGACCAAATGCATTCAGATTGTCTTGATCTTTTAGGATAACGATCCACAGGTCCTTTGTGACATGTACGAGTCATTCCCGCCTCAATCCGAGGCATAGTGTGACCAGTACCATGATTTTCAATCCCATCTATCATTAGTTATCATCAACACCATGTTTTTACAATAGGTTATCCATTATTTATAAATCCAATTTTTTCATATAATAGATTATTCTAAAAAACATCATGAAAATATTATCTTAATAATTCTATAAATGGTTAAACTTATAACCATTCCCAAATCTAAAAATCCATACCATTAGAGGGAAGTTCATAAAATCATCTTAACACTGGTGCCCCATATATCAAAAATTATATATTGGTTGTCACATTACAATCATGTGAATAACCTCATCATATATTCTTTTGAAACATAAAAATAACATAAATTACCATAAATAATTTGGGAAAACATGCATGATTCCGTATTACAATAGTTACTTGATATATTACTTAAATCCAAGAATTTGAAAACATCATATATAGTGAAATAGGCATCTTTTCAACAAATAGATAATCAGATCCATGGTAATCATTACTATCATATTTACTTTATCCACATCAATAATCATATTATCTATGTTAAACAAAATTTTCCCAACATCTATAATGGTGTATGGGTATACTTGGTGTAATTAGCTTATGATTTATGTGTTAATTTTGAATGGGTATACTTATTGAGATGCTGAATTATTTGCTGGTGCTGTTTGGGTGTGCTGTTGTAGATTTTTTTTTACAGCAGACAGGGATTTTATCAGCGCTTTTTTAGCACTGATAAAAGAAGTCTTTATCCGTACTAAAAAATAACTGATAAAATAAACATTTATCAGCGCTAATAGATCACTGATAAAGGAATCCTTTATCAGTTCTCTCTTAGTGCTGATAAAATGTACATTTATCAGTGCTCTTTAATCGCTGATAAAGTCTTCCTTTATCAGCGCTCTTTTCGCACTGAAAAAGGGGACCCCCCTTTATCATTTCTGATCTTTAAAGTGCTTTTTTTGTGCTGATAAAGCTCGTTTGAGCGCTGATAAAGCCCGTTTTTTAGTAGTGTTATATTAATATTTTACATTTATTAAATTTTTTGATCAATTTTTTATTTAAATATAATATGTATTGATTATAAACTCTACCATATTCTCAATTCCTTATCTACTCATGATATATTCCATTTTATGCTTTCCCTTACCGAGCGTCCGAGATCAACCTTTATTATGTTTTCCTTTCCTTAGTATATAAAGAATGAATATTTAAATGATATTAAAGTATGAAATAATATTTTTAATGATATGTTTTATTTTTCCAATGTGATATGGAAATCATGTTTATATCTAATTTTCCAAGAATGATAAACTAATCGACCCTTTATGGTGAAATTCCTTATATCTTTTAATAATATAATAAATTAAAAAATGGATATAGGTTACTAGAGTTGGGTTTGTTATAGTTGGTATCAATGGAATGTTAATAGGACCCTTGAGAACTAGATTTTAGGTTAACATATATTGTATTATCATTAAGATAAATCCCTATAATGTTTAATAAATATTAAGAATTTTTATGTTATAGAATAATATTCATGATGTTATGAGCTAATTATGTGTGTACCGAAATTTAGATATGGTTCCTAGTATGAGAAATGTAAATCACGTCAACAACCACAATCAATATAGGGATTACTTTAAAAAAAATACAATACAATAGATGTTAGATCTATGAATATTATGAACATATTAGTAAAACTAACCTAGGTTATGAAAAATAACCTTGCCCTTATGGATCGACCTATTTTTCCACAACACGATGAACCTATAATGGATATATTTATATGTTATTAGACTCAATAATTTAATGGAACTACTATTCCATTGGTAGCTAAGAAATGGATCAATTCCCCTGAAAAGATATTCCTAGATTTTGGAAGTAATGAAAGGTAAAAGGTTATTTTAGATGTTTATTATTTAAAGGGAGATGACGATGAATTATGGTCATTGATCAAGAATACTAAAAAATGATTAAATAGAATGTATGGAATAAATAAGTTTTAAAGTGATATTATTTGAGAAATATTTTCCTCAAGAGTAATGAGTTAAAATGGTGATAAAATTACTCAACTTAAAGTATACGGAATATAAATGTGTTTTTGAATACAAGGCTATCTTCACAATACATACAATATAATATATATTTAATCGGCAAAGCAATTTTAACTATGTTTTGATGGGATTAATCTCAATCTTAAAGGAAACTATTCACAATTTTTTTTCATCATATAATGATATATTATCATTTGACATCAAGATGGAGAAATAATTTTCTCAATCTTATATCTTAAACAGAATTCAAGAAAATAATAGGTTGGATGAGAACCAAGGAAAAATAAATGAATCAAAGAATAAGAAAGGAATGTTGATATTTCCACAATGTGATAATTATGGGAAGAAATTTCATGATAATTTATTAAAGGGAATGGTAGTTTATCACAAGTACCTAGATATGGGAAATTCAAATCATGAATTAAAGGGAAAGAAAGAAACCACTATTATCTAGTGCTTCATCTATAGTGATAAGATCACTTCAATATATGATCATCACTGGGGGTGAAGTGAATTAGTGTTAGGGACTTTTTAACAAATTATAACTTTTTATCCCTTTACCTCTTAGACCTATTTGGATCTTAATTCTTTTATTCTCTCTTCTTTATTATATGAAAGTATATGAATGAAAGAAAAGGATAACACGTGTGTTTTACATGGTTCACTACTTAATAAGAGTACCTAGTCCTTACCATTTATGGAAATGAATAGTAAACCTATAATACTTTGATATTTTAAGAGAAGAATATTATGTTTGATGACGTATACGACACATAACATAGAGCATAAATGAACCACAATATACTATTTAAACATGACCATTATAATAAAAACATTTGAATTGAAGGTATGAATAAGAATAACCACTTTATAGAAATTATTTATAATTATTTTAGAAAAATAAAATATATTATTAAATAAGTAAACAATTTTTAGTAAATTCTTTACACGCTTTAAAAATATATTTTTGTTAAAAATGTTTTTATTATTTTTTGTGAGAAAATAATATAATTAATTATTATGATTTTAGAAATTATATTAAAAAAATTAACTTCATTTTATAAATAATCATGTAAAAATTAACTTAGGGTAAAATTTTGGCTTTTTCTCTAAAAAGAGTGATTTTTATTGAATAATGAAAGATACCGATTTCTGTAAAATTATAATCTATTTTTAATAAATAAATTAATTTAAAATTGAATTATAATTTTAATTCAATTTAAAAATAGGATAAATATTACTTATTTATATTTAATTTAATTTGTTATATTTTAATAATATTTATACTGGATTTTTTTATAAGTTTATTTTTAGGCTTAAAAATAATTTTTTCCGAAAATTATTTTTAAGTGCATAATATTTCTCCATTTTAATTAATTAAAATAACCCCTAATGTAGAATTAATTAAATTAAATTTATTTATTATATATATATTTATATTAATTTAAATTCATCTAATGATGTTTTTTAGTCACAGAGTTAATTTAAGTACTTTTTTTGCCTGAAATTGTTTTTCCCTAAAAAACCACTTTTCATCGTGCTTTGTGGGATTATTGTAAAATCAATTTATAACATTTATTGGGAATAAATTTGGTAAAATTTATTCTATATTTTAATCAACATAATTTATATTATTTATTAATTCCAAATCAATTTTTGGTCATTATGAATAGTAAAAACAATAAAAAATTCATCACTCTGTTAAAAGGGTAAATTGAGTTAAACTAGGTTAAAACTAAGTGATAATGCCATGATTTTTAATTTTAAATATTATTATATGAATTTTATTCTTTAATTATCATATTTTTCTCTATATTTAATCATTTATTAGAAAATTTTCTATGAAAGTGACCTATATAACAATTTAAGTAAAGAAAAACGCAAAATGTCTCTCTCTTTCCTTTTAAATATCTCTTATATGTTCACATAGGGATAAAAATAAGTGAATAATGAATATAAAAGGATAATTTAAATATAATGAAATTATTTTCATGATGAAAATTTATTTTTAACTTTACTGATTATATACTTATCTTAAATTCTTATACAATGCTTACACAACGCTTTTCAAAATAGTGGAAAACTCAAAGTAAATAATTTTAAAAACATTAAAAGTAACGTATTTGGGATATGTTCTAGTTAATTTTTTATATATTTAATAATTATGTATTATTTATGGTAAAATTAATTTTATTTTAAATTCATTATTATCTTTATGTCTTTAAAGTCAAATTAAATGTATAGTGTAAAATACAACATTAATAATATTTTATATTAAATAACATTTTATTAAATTATTTAAAAATACTAAAAATCAGGAAGAGGAAAATTATGATTACAAATAAACTAAAATTTTATCCATTTTCCATTTATTATCTAATTTTTATCTTATAAGTAAAATTATAACCATTTCAGTTTGAATTTTACTTTACTGTAGCTAAGGTTAAAACAGGTTTATCAGGAGGTTAAACCAAGAGATAAGGGTTAATTTCTAATTAAACTCATCTAAATTATATTATTTGGCTATATTTTAACCTTATCCTATCATAAATTCTAACCATTTTCCATTTTAATGTATTTTAATTGAATAAGTCCTTATTAAAATTTAATACTTTATGAAATTACAAAAGTACCCCACCCCTTACTTATAAAAGGGAACCCCTCTCTTCTCCTTTCTCATCCATAGTTAAAAAACCCTTTGGTTCAGATAAAACCTTCCAAAAAACATTTATTACTTTACTTCCCATCCTATATGCCTTTTTTGATTATAAAATACCCATATGAAGGCATTTGTGGTAAACCTAAAGATGTTGTCTAAAGAGGAGGTATCATTCTTAATTGATTTTTTATTTCTTCTTATACATACATAAAATAATATTAAACCATGATAATATAATAAAATAATTATATCCCATATAATAATATGTTATTATGTTAATGGAATAACCTATATCCATATCCTCTTCCATCAAATGGGAAATGGAACCATCATTCATGTGTATGGAGGACTACTGCCTTACGAACCGATGTAATTCATTTTCCATCGCCTACTCTTACAGATGGTTATAATTATGGATTTAATATATATATATATATTAAATATATATTTGTAATTACGAAAATATAATATATCATCTACTTTATTACATTTCTATTCACTAAAAAATGATAACATTATTCATTCATACGTGTGGACTACTACCTCCAAGAAGTGATGTGATTCATTTTTTTGTCACCAAATCCCGTGGATGATATATATATGTATATTTAAATAAATAATATTCTATTTATGAAATTATTATCATTCTATAAATATAAAATAATACTTATCTTATTTCTATAATGATCATCGAGAAATGGAAACATTAGTCATGTGTACATACGGTCTACTGTCTCCATAATTGTAATGTACTTTACTATAGCAGTACTATAGCAGGAACTATTTAGTACTATAACAGCCGAAAATATTCATCCATCTGGGCCTTTGGGCCACTGGTTTATTCCTCAGGTCCTGCAAGGATTTCGAGCCACCTAAAGACTTCAGGCCAGTTGTCTCTCAAGGCCTTCAGGCCACCTCAAGGCCTTCAGGCCACCCCAAGGCCTTCGAGACACATGAATATATAGATGTACCAGTCAGAATATAAAGGAAAAATCCCTAGATGAGGATTCAGAGTAGGCGCATTCACTGGATCAGAGCTAACTAGATTTGGAATAACGAGAGAGTTTGACATTTCCATTGGTACTGGGCCTGTGAAGCTTTGAACAAGACAACTAGCTGACCAACCTTATGAAGGTAGAGTGCTGATATCATGACATGTGCTAGGGAGGAGCATTTCCAAGTTGTCTTTTCTGGGTGATTTCCCCTAATATATACAGGTCAGGTAATTATCTCTAAGCCTTTGGGCCTTGTAAGGGTTCCACCTCACCCCTTGAAAGGTGGATTATCAAAAATAATAAAAAATGAAGGGCTTCGGGCCATTCATTAATTTGGTCAAATTACTGAAGTCATTTTGGACATATGGATTTAATATCATCAAAGCATCTGATGTGAACATAATTTATTATGTAATGAATTATAACATGAAATTAAATAGAATAAAATGAATAAAAAATATGAATTTTTTTATTAATAATGTAAATAATCCACATAATTTTATTATCCTGGAAGGTAAAGAACATACGCAATGATTCAGAACTTAGATAAGGGATTTCATCTCAATTTTTATTCATTGAGGCATATTTTAATTTTATGAACATAATTTATTTTATATGTTATATAAAATGAAATTTTATATGTTTTATATAATTCAAACTTCATGGTATTTTGAGCTTCAATTCATATTATTTCATCTAAGGGTGCTTGACTTGAAAGTTACCAAGTGGTAAGTGTTCCATAACTCAATTTATTTTCATTGGGTTATATTACTTTTTCAGTATATTTGATATTATAAAATTATGTGTTTCATGTGTTTTTATTATTTTATGTTTTATTTAATTTTTTTTTTCTGTATTTAAATTTTATACACATAATAAATTCATTTATTAATTATCACTTCAATGGTATGATCTTTGTAATATATTTCATCTCAATTTCTACTCCATTGAGCTATATTTGGTATTATGAACCTATTTATTTTTATGAGGTGTATCTAATTCCAAATTGATTTTTTATGTCATGAATCTATTTATATTCATGGTATTTAATTTTTCAAATTAATTAATTTATTTTATGGGGATTATGATTCAAAATTTATCAAATTGATTATGGTTTATGCTTCAATCTCATTTTAATCGGGATTGTTTATGCTTGAATTTCCATTGAAGGATTTTTTTTTGAAAATTTATTAATAAAACCATTTAATTTTATTATAATATGTATATTCATGAATTTTTCAAGTAATAATACCATTTTCTCTCTTTTTCATTTAAAATTATTCAGAAAATATTTTTAAGAAAATCTAACTTTATTTCTCTTTTCGGTCGATAATTCCTTTTCTTCCATATCAATGTATTCTAATTTTTTTTCAATTTTTTTAATATTATCCTATGATTGTTTAATTTAATTTTTACCCATGTTTTAAATTTTTTAAAAATTGTTTAAAATGGATATTATTTTTATTTTCTAAATAGGGTACTTTTGGACTTTTTACCAAAAATGTGAAAGGAATATTTGTTTTAACATAATTTGTGTCAATTTGTTTTCCCACCATCATGAAAAATGATTGATTTTAAGATTACTTAACAAGTTTACAAGGTTAATTTCAAAGGGAACATTTTTCCTAATATTCTTGAAATTTTTAAAATTAGATTTTAAAATAAATAGGGTATTTTCCTCAAGAATGTTTTTAATGATCTATTTATGGTATTTTTATCCATCAATGAAAATAACCCTATATTTTACTTATAATATACTAGATATATGATATAATGATACCATCCTTATTCTTTATTCAGATGGTTTCTGATCAGTTTGACTAGGTAAAGTATTGATATTCAATTTCATGATTAATTTTGTATTCACTAACTTTCTATTGAAATGTTGACTTTCTTGTGATAATTAGACCTCACATTTGTCTTAAATTTCTATATTATTCATATCATGGATATGAATATTTTCTAAACTGCATATCATTTTGATATGTGTTGTTTTACTATGAATATTATTTTATAGGGTGAGAAAATATTGATATTTCATATTATTTACTCAATATAGATATTTATTGATAAGACATATTGTTTATGAATTAAACTGATTATTTAGTAAATGAGGAATAAATTGTACATATAGTGAGGGGTGGGACTCATTTATATATAACCCCTATATGCATCGACATGTCTCATGAGATGAACCAGTAAGCTACCATTAAATAAGTTTCTAGTGTATACATAACCATCCATTAAGCTCTTTGGGCATAAGATCCTGATCATATAGATGTCAGGATGTTTGATAACATGATGTCTAATATCAAGACTTTCCTTCATTGATAATTAAGTTATTATTATCCATGATATTACTACATTGATATTATCCTTAGATGAATTTCATGATCAAGTTATTGATTAAATGGTTAGTGATTTCATTTATTTCCCTTACCATATTATTTATTCCTTATTGATTCATGATAGCTTTCACTGTATGTAACCCTTACTGAGTTTTGAGATCACCCTTTATTTGTTTCCCTCTCCTCGAGATATGAAGAAGGAATATTTAAATGAGTTTAAGGATACAAAATGCTTATTTTCACTATATTGTAGTTTATGTTTTAAAATTTAATGTGAGACTAAAGTATGTATCTATTTTACCATAACTACTAAACTATTTGGTCCTTTGGGATGTAATCTATTTTATGTTATGCCAATATAATATAGTAAACACCAATTCTAGGCTACTAGGTTTGAGGTATTTATAGTCAGTATCTGATTAAGTTTAGTATAAACCTTGAGAACTAGATTTAAAGAAAAATAAATTAGGAAACATGACCCTATGACTAATTTGAGGACAAGTCTACGTATATGATAACATCATATTATTTTTGATATGGTAGAGATTGTATGGGTTTATTAGAAATATATCCTTGTCTAGATACTATAATTAGATGTGGTTTTAGTACAAATTCATCTTGTGGTAATAACCTTAAAAAGAGTTTCTTGAGTATACCTTGGCTATCATTCTGGTGCATGGTGAGTGTGCCCTTATTGTGAACTTGGCTTGACACTCCTAAGAGATATGCTTTGTTTAATTCAAATTTTCATTATGAACCATTATGATGAATCAGATAATAGAACCTATGGAAAACTATGACATTACATTATTATGTGGGATAAACCTAAAGTTTATTAGTTTAATAAGTCTCAGGTTTATCATAAATTTAAAGTTATAGATACTCATTTTAAGGTTTTATGTAATGATAGTTTAAGATGATTAAGGATATTTTGGGAAACATTTATAAGAATACAACCCTTTGGTTTAGTATATGTTTTAGTTATAAGGTTATTTGAGGAATAATACCTTTATATTTCTTAAGAATAATTTTAAATATAATGATAAAATTTAAGGTTAATATTATCATTGATGTTAAGGTAATAATAATCATTTAGTATTATTTTATTTTTTGAAGAAAATAAGTTTTATAGAAAGATTTTGTGGTTAAAATTTGATTTTATGACTAATGATATTTTTAGGTCGTGCATCATATTTTTGGGAACCTTATAAGAATTATATTAGTATAGTTTTATAAAAAGTACAACCCACATGTCGAGTGATAACCCATCACATTCGGTAAGGTCGAAAGGATTGTACCCACAACCGAAGGGTGACATGGGTGAAATAACTACCACCGGCCTACATGATGTACTTATTAATATGAAATTACTCTTAATTAAATGATTTTATATATAAATATTTATGGAATGGATTAAGTTAATCTTTGGGTTTAACTATTGAGGTTTTAGAGATTAATGCATTATATTGGACAACTTATACTAACAATTTTAGTTTTGGTAAATATTTAGAGAGTGAAGAAAATAATATTTACTATTTTATAGATCTTATAATTTTAAAAAGTTAATTTTAGTGATTTAGGTATAAAATATTCTTCTAGGATGTTCGATTCTTGGAGTAAGAAATGAATTGGAAATTGATTGATGCACAAGTAAAGGATGAAATTTTGATTATAAAATAAAAATATATCAATTTAGTATATTTAGTTATGTTCATAGTCTAGATGGTATAATAATTACTCAACTATAAAAAAAGGATCTTGAAAAGAAATCATATTACAATAAATTTTAATGAATTTATAGTCTTTTCGATGATAACATATATATGTTTTTTAGTTGTTAACATTCTCCTGACCATGTTATTTATCATTCCGTATTATTAATTAGGTGTTAGTTTTGTTCCCCATGTACTTATTTCACTTCACATTAATGTTTTACTATTAGGAATCATATTTTGTGTTATTCTAGATGAGCTTCATATTTCCTTTTCTATCTTTTTAAGTGGAACTTTTATCAACCCTTTTATGATGTGGGTTCTCCACAAAGAAAATTTAAAATGTCAAACCCTTGATTTCTTATCATACATTGAAATTTTGAGAATTTAATTTATTAAATGTGGGTAGAATTTAACACCTTTATATTTTAAAAGAATAACATTATGTTCGATAACACATATGACATGAAACACTGAGCCTAAACAAACCACAATATACTATTTAAACATGACCGTTATAACCCAAACATTAAAATTGGAAGTATAAATAGGAATAAAAACCTTTTGAAAATTATGTATATAAATTTTTTATGAATAAAATATATTGGTAAATAAGGACTCAATTTTTAGTAATGTCTTTATATGCTTCAAAAATATATTTTTCATAAAAAATATTTTATTGGTTTTTATGAGAAAATAATGTAATTAATTTCTGAAAATTTTAGAAATTTTCTTGTAAAAAATTTACTTAATTTTTTAAATCATCATGTCAAAACTAACTATGGGAGAAATTTTATGATTTTTATAAAAAGAGTAAACTTTTTTGCGAATAGTGAAAATAAGATTTTTTTTGTAAAATTGTCATTTATTTTCAACAAGTTAAGAAATTTAAAATTAAAATCTTGTTTTGAATTTTATTTAAAAGTAACATAATTATGATTTAGTTATAATTAGTCTAATTAATTCAATTTAAATCAAATTTATACTGGACTTTGTTATAAGTTTATTTTTATGATTAAAAAGGCATTTATCTAAAAACTGTTTTAAAGTACATAATGATTCTCCATTTTAATTATTTAAAATAAACCCTAATGAGAAATTATTTAAATTAAATGTATTATATATATATAAATATTAATTTAAATTCATATAATATTTTTTTAGTTATTGAAAAAATATAATATCATCTATTACTTGAAAAATGCATTTTCATGAAAAACCACTTTTCGTTATTATTTATAGGATTATTATAAAATGAATTCCAACCAATTATAGATATTTAATTTGTTCAAATTAACTCTTTATTTTGAAAAATTATAATTTATATTATTTAATATAGGAAACTTATTTTTTTCTTATTATAAATTGTAAAAATATTAAACAATTTGTCACCACGGTAAAAGGGTAAATCAGGTTAACCTTAGTTAAAATAAGTGATAAGGACACTATTTTTAATAAAAAATAATATTAGATTAATATATTTTTAACATTATCACCTTATTCTTGAGATTCAATTATTTATTGTACATTTTTACATGAAAGTGACCTATATAATAATTTAAGTAAAGAAAAAGACAAAATGTCACTCTCTTTCCTTTACATATCTCTTATACATTCACATAGGGGTAAAATTAAGTGGTGAATGAATATTAAATTTTATTTTTATTTTAATGAAATTATTTTAATGATGGTAATTTTTTAAATTTTTAGTGATTACATATTAACCTTAAATTATTATACAATGATAAGACAATGACTGTTCAAACATTGGAAATTCAAGGAAAATAATTTTAAAAACATCAAAAGTAATGCATTTGGGATGATTTATGGTAACAAAATAATTTTATAGTCTATAAGGATGTATTATTTATAGTTAAGTGTATTATATTTTAAATTAATTATTATATTTATGTCCTTAAAATAAAATAAAATTAATTGTGTAAAAAATGACATTAATTATATTTTATGTTAAGCAATAATTTATTTAATTATTTTAAAATACTAAAAATAATGAAAGAGGAAAATTAGGATGATAAATAGCCTAAAATTTCATATATTTTCCATTTATGATCCAATTGTTATCTTATAAGTAAAATTATAACCCCTTCAGTTTGAAAAATTTATTACCGCAGTTAAGGTTAAAACTGTTTTACATGGGGTTAAACCAAGAGATAAGGGTTAATTGATAATTAAAATTTTCTAAATATCATTGGATTGAAATATTTCAACCTTACACTATAAAAAATTATAACCCCTAATTTTTTTAAGTATTTTAATTAAATATGATTTTATTATAATTTAATACTATAAGAAATTCCAAAAGTACCCATCCCCTCACATAAAAAGGGAACCTCCCATTATCTCCTCTCCACACTTAAAGAGCCATTTCATTCCGAAAATACCTACCCAAATACCTTAATTAGTTCCCTTAACAGATCGTACATGCCTTATTTTTATTAGAAAACTCTCATAGGAAGGCTTTTGTTTTGTGTAAACCTAAAGAGGTTGTCTGAACAAGTGGTATCGTTATTAATAAAGAAGTTTTGCTTTATTTTTTATCCCACCTCATTAAAATATTATTCTACAATGAAATTATAATAAAATCATTATATAACAAATACTTATATGTTATTATGTTAATGTAATAACCTATATCCATCTCATCTACCATCAAATGGGAAACAAAACCATCATTCATGTGTATGGCGAACTTCGACCTTGCGAACTGATGTAATTCATTGCAATCATGAAATATTATAACTGGATGTAATAGTGGACTTAATATATATATATATATAATAAATTACATATTTATAATTATTAATAGATAATATATCATGTAATTTCTTACATTTCCACTCATTAAAAAATGATAACATCATTTGTGCGTACGTGTGGACTACCGCCTCTATAGTGCGATGTGATTCGCTTTTTATATCCAAATCACATGGATAATATATATAAGTATATTTAAATAAATAATTTGGTATTAATTATATTATGATCATTATATAAAGATAAAATAATACTTACCTTCTTTCCATAATTATCACTGGAAAATTGAAACATTACTCATACGTACGTTAGACCTATAGTCTCCATGATAGTAACATAGTTCATTTTTTATAAACATAATTTATGGTTGGTTTTAAAATTATAATTTATGTATAAAAATTATAATTATTTCATGATTATTATTTTGGATATGATGGAAAAATTACCACTTTTACTATAGTTATACCACCAAAGACATTTTGGATATATGAGCTGAATAACATCAAATAATCTGATGTAAAATTAATCAATTAATTGATAGAATATAACATGGTAGTAAATAAATTGAATGTAATAATAAAATTGAAAAATATTATTAAGTAATTAAATAATTAACATAAGCTTATTATTCATGATGATAAATAATGTACGAGACAAGTCTGACCTGAGGTAATGGGTTCCATCTCAATTTTCCTTCACTGAGGCATATTTTAATGTTATGCACCCAATTGATATTATATGGTGTATACACTACCCATTTACATTTTATATCTGGAATAATTCATAATTCATGGTATTTTAAGTTTTAATTTGTATTATTTTATCCAAGGGGATTTCAATCGAAAGTTATCAAGTGGTAAGTGTTCCATAACTAAATTTCTTTTCATTGGGTTATATTACTTGTTAATTATATTTGATATCACAAGGTTATGTGTGAAATTTATTTTTATTATTTTATGTTTTATTTAAACTTATTTTATGTTCATTTACATTTAATACTTATAATTAATTTATTGATTATTTTCCACATAAACGGTATGATATTTTTAAGATATTTCATCTTATTTTCCACTCCTTTGAGATATATTAGGTATTAAGAACCTATTTATTTTTATGAGAAGAATATAATTCCACTTTTATATGTTATATCATGAATCCTTTTATATTAATGGTATTTATTTTTTCATTTATATTTATTTATTTCATGGAGGTTACGATTCAAAAGTTTCCAAAGCGGAAAGGGTTTATGATTAAATATCATTTTGATCAAGATTATTTTATCTTGAATTTTCATTAAAGGAAATTATTTGATCATTATATAATTACACCATTTCATTTTATTCTCCTCTGGTTATTCATGAAGTTTTTAAGTAATAGTACCATTTCCTCTCTTTTTTACTTTTAATTAATAATAATTTTTTTAAGAAAATATATTTTTATTTATCTTTTCAGTTGAAAATGATTTTTCTTCCATATCCATGTTTTCTAAGATTATTTTATAGAATGTTTTTAATATTATCATATAATAGATTAAAGTTATTTTTACTCATTTTGGAATTTTTATAAAATTGTTTAAAAGGAAACTTCTTTATATTTTCCTAACAATATACATTTTGACTTTCTACTAAAATTATGAAAGGAATATTTGTTTTAGCATACTCAACAAGAATGAAATTTTCTTGTCATCATGAATGCTAATTTCTTTGAAGATTTATTTATAACTATACAAGGTTATTTTAAAATAAAATTTTTTCCTAATATTTTATATATTTTTAAAAGTGTATGTCTAAATAAAAAGTGTATTTTCCTTGAGAATGTTTTTAATAAATTTTTATGTTATTTCTATTCATCAATGAAAAAACCCATTTGTTTACTTATAATACATTGGGTATATATTTTAATGATACCATTATTATTCTTTATCAAGATATTATATAATTAATTTAAATTGGGAAAGTATTTACATTCACTTTATTAATTTTTTATTCATTATATTTCTCTTGAAACATTTAATTTCTTATTATCATTATAAATTAAATATATCTTAAATATAAATATTATTTATATCATAGATATGAATATTTCTTAAACCATATATCATTTATACACAAAGTGTTTTATAATGAATCTTATTTTGTTGACTAGGAAAATATTAATATTTCATATTATTTACTCAATACAGATATTTATTGATGAGGAATATTTTTTATGATTTAAATGGATCATTCAATAAATGAGTAATGCATTGGAAATATAGTGATGGGTGGGGACCGATTATAGATATCCTCTCGATGCATTGATAGGTCTCATGAGATAAACCATTATGATAGAATTAAATTGGTTTATGGTTTATACCTACCCATCAATTAAAATGTCTTGGCACAAGGTCAGGATGGTATAGATGTCATGATGTATGAGATCATGACGTCCAATATTAATAATTTCTTTCATTGAGAATTTAGTTATTATTATCCATGATATTATTATATTAATATTATCCATGGATTCATTTCATGTTCAAGTTATTGATTAAATGGCATATGTTTTAAATTATTTACCTTCATATACTATTAATTACTTATTGATTTATGATAACTTCCATTGTATGTAAATCGTACTGAGAATATGAGCTCAACCTTTATTTTTTACATTCCCTATAATATGAATAAGGAATATTTAAATGATTTAAAGGATACAATTTTTTTTATTTTCACTATGTTTTAATTTATGTTTTCAAATATAATTCGAGACTCTAGTATGTATATAGTTTACCAAGATTAAAAAACTATTCATTAATTTGGGATATAGTTTCTTGTATCATATGTCAATGTAATAAAGAAACCACTGATTCCAGGTCTCTAGGGTCAGTGTTTTTATAACATATATACTCCAATATAATGAGATAACAAATACATTTTTTTTCCTAGAAACAATCCAACTTCCAAGTGTGGTTCCCAACACTTTATGAGGCATGGTATATAAATTATCTTAACTCCCTAGACTAGTGAATTCCTAGTCCAACTGTATCACATTACTAGAAAATTATACAACCTATTTAATCAGTCTTCAACATCTTCTTTAAATACTTTATAACATTAAGAAAGTGTTCCACCAATGTGATTTTTTTTGAATATCACAATGCTTATATATTCTTTTTTTCTATTATGTTACTTGCACAATAACATAAAAAATAACTTTTTTTCATAGAAGAAAACAAAAATATTCTCTTAATTTATCTTCTTAATTCATCCAAAACCTATATGTCCGATTATTATTTATTTGATAATGTCCATCCATTACTTTTAATTCCATACATTCTACTCTTTTTCATCAAGTACAAGTTTTTACATTACTAGCTTGTCTATTTCCATCTCATTTGATTACATCTGCTCTTATTTATACAATACCTATTCATATGAAATATTGTTATCCAATACTTAAATTATCTATTTGATATATTTTCATCATGAATTTTTCTATATGATATAGTTCATCCATACACTTATTATTTTCATAGCTTTACTAATTCATCATGTGGTTTTCCCTATCTGGTACCTCCTTCTCCATCCAATACTTCTTAATATGATACTTAGATGAAAATGATAATTACTCTTAAGCTTCATATCCAACACTTCACTATGGAACTTCACTTTTTTAACAAGAAGTGTATCCAAAAAAGTTCAATCAATCTTTCTATAACGAACAAACTCCCTATTATATAAGTCGTAGTTCTCTAAAAACTTAAGGAGAAACATCAATTTAAATTTGAATTTCTCACTTAAAAATTTGAATATCACACTCAATTATTTCCTCATTTTACCACCTTAAAACTTTCTAAAAGATAGGTTTTAATGATCATTGTAGGCAATCTACTTAGATATCAGCGTCAACTATCTTCTTCAATCATTCTGTAATCTCATCTAGAATCATGATATTTTATTTCTCATTATTTAATAATTGAATTAATAACTCAACATCACCATATTTATGAATTTATAAAAGTTTTTTATTGTTATTCTAAATCATAATTCTATAATTCTGCATATGAACTTCATATTCTAGTTATTATTTATGAGAACTCCACTGGTAATATTCCTTTCAGTGTTCCGTCAAAATAATTTTTTTCATTCATTAACCTTATCCAACTAGTTCTTCTTTATAAGATTTCGTTATCTGTTAATTATTCTATCTGGTACAATGATCATTAACTTTCTGTATGATGGATCAACTCAAAAACCTTTATATGATGGCTCCACTAGGAAACTTTTATCTGATGAATTTTCTTAGAACCTTCAATCCAACACCATAGCTAAGAAACCTCTTCCTAAAACCTTATCATGAAATCTTCAATATGATTCCATATATCAGAAACTTCTATTTGATACATCTCCTAAAAAAAATTTATCTGATGATCTTCACATATTTTCTCCACCAGACGAATTTTCTAGGAAACCTCTATTGGATCATTCAGAAACATATATTTCACTTCCTCTATCTGATGACCTTGAGTTTCTCTATCTGATGTAATTCATAAAAAATTTTAGAATGAACTTTAATCACTTATTTGATAGACTTAAAATTTATTTATATTCGTTAAAACATAAAATAAAACTTCCATGACACTTATTTTTTGGATATTTATATAATTCTATCTGATAGACTTTGTACCACTCATTGTTCGAAACTTCCGCAATAACTATATTTTCCCAGGAACCTCTAAGTTCTAACAAATCCTTCCTTCAACCAAATTTATATTGTATCATGAATTCCATTTAATGATAATGATGTTTAGTACTTTGAAAAATATCAAATCATCACTAGAATCACCTCTAATTAACAAAGGGTTCTCTTCTTCCAAACTCTATCTTTGAATCACAGCCCCAAGGATTTGTAATGTTTAAAAAATGAGGAACACATCACTAATAAATGTATGATATATGATTCAAGTTTTTTTGATGAAACTATAAATTTATTTATACTTAATTTTTTTTCTATCCCCTACCTGATCACCTTAGTCTATTAGAATTTGTACGAGCACATTAGTTCTCTATCCACTTACCAGTTTCCCCTATATATATTAATCATCCTGGTAGCGTCATTCCATTTATCTCATACATATTTATATATAAATTTATTTCTAGAAAATTATTATGGAAAATGCTTAAGTAAAATTTATAATGTTTCTAATAAGTATTTTTCTCCAAACAAAAAGCATACGTTTGAGATATTAATATCAGATCACCAATCATTAAAAGTTTAATAAATCTTCAAACAAACTTTCTCCTTCATGTACTGAATATATTAATTAATGATATTACTCCTTGTATTCCAAAGTAAAAAACTCAACTTATCTTCTTCCAAGATAATAATATATGTAATATAAATTTTATTCCTCCTTCAATCATCTAATCTTCATCTACTTCATAAAAAATATTGGATACATCAACAAAATTTTTCAAAAACTTCTACTTTAAACCTCTTAAATATATTGACATCAATGGAATCTTTATATTTTATTGGAAAAAATTGATAACCAATTAAAACTAATTAAAACTTTTGATAATAAATATAACTCATACACATAGTGGGTCTATTCATATAGGTATATGGGGATTTATTCCAACCAATGTATTAAGCATCAAGGGAACCTGTTGTAGAAGAGGAAAGGGGTGGGGGATGTACAAGATTATACGATTACTACAACTGAAGTTGAAGTTCCTAAAAATGTAGCGGTATTCACTTTGATCATAAACTCAAAGTTAGATAATGATTTATTTTATTATGGATCTTTTAACTCTTTTATATCCTCCAAGTTTTCTATGAACATTAAATCATTTTCTAGAAGCTTAATAATGGGGTTTTTAATCAAGACTCCTAGTGAAATTATTATTATAAAAATGATATCTTCGTCAGTCCCCATTATAATGTATAAACATACCTTATTTTAAACCATTATTATTATACCTATGGTTGACTTTGATATAATATTTGGTATGTATTTTCTTTCAAAGTATAATGAAAAAACTAATTTTCAAGAGAAGGATATTATGATTTGGGATGGAGATGTAGAATCCATTATTTTTATTGGGGAGACTACATCATTTGAATAATGTTTATATCCACATATTGTAACTCACCTTAATAAATTTTTTCTAGAAGAAGAGTATATTCAACCTATGGATGGGAAATGTAAGATTAGAATAGAATATGAACCTATTATATAAGAATAAGTTAATGTGCTTCTTAAAGAGTTACCTAAAACTACACGTGAGTGTAAAGTTGGTTTTTGAATTAACCTCATCCATGATGAAAAATCAATATATAATACACCCAAAAAAATGACTATAGTGGAATTAGTAGAGATAAGGGAAAAACTATAGGATTTGTGTAATGATGGATTCTTTCACTCCATTGTTTCACCTTGGGGAGACCTTATTATTTTTGTTAAAAAGAAGGATGGGCTTATGATATTGTGGATATATTATAAGTAATTTTATACCATTACTATAAAGAACAAGTATCATCTTCCTCTAATTTATGACTTGTCTGATCAACATGAAGGAGTTCAATATCATTCAAAGATTGATCTTCATCATGGGTATTATCAATTGCGAGTAAGGAAGGAATATATTTCAAAGATTATATTTAATTTTTTTTTTGGGAATTATGAGTTTATAATAATTCGCTGTAGATGGATTAATGAACCCTATAGTTTTATAGATATGATGAATAAAGTATTAATATATTTTCTTGATAATTTCATTGTGGTATTTATTAATGATGTCTTAGTATACTCAAAAAATTTATGAGGAGCATAAAATCCATTTGAGTATCATTTTTGAAACTCTTAGAGAGGAGGAGTTATATGGGAAATTTAATAAGTTGTAATTCTAGATTTAGAAATTTTATTTTCATGGACATATTATAAGGACCCGACCTTAAACATTACATAATCTTCAATTATGTCATGACTTCACATTGAGGATCTTTTAAAGTTTAGAGTTTTAGATAATTAGGCCATAACTATTACATAACAACTTGAATATTAAAAGTAGACACTACTAACCAGTATCGATTTTTCATAAAATAAAAACTCTTAAAAAGAAACATGTCTAGTTCAATGTTTTAGACATCATGACTTTTCCTTGATAGCATCCTTGACCCTATTCATCTTTAAGTCCTATAGAAAACATTTCAAAAACATGGGATGAGCATAAAAAGCTCAGTAAGGGTTATAAAATAAGTAAGGAAAACATTATCCCATAAATAAATACAAATCAATGAAACTAATACTTTTCCATCATAACATATCGTACGAAATCATAAGATTTATGAATAACACATAAAAATCATAAATCATAAAGGTAAATTATGGAATTCATAACATACTAATATTGTAGCTATCACAACTACATAAGGAGTCACATTTGGAATACCCATCACAATATATTCCCTAAATCTCTTAGAAGAAACATTAACGTTTACCTCCGTCACGTTACCCAATGCATTGGAGAGTTATCTCGGGCTCACCCACCCTAGGTTTATCACGGAACCACCCACATACATAAACAATTCCCAATAACCATAACATAATCATAACACATAAAACAATCATATTAGAAAGATAAAATTTCCACATTCCAATCATAGTATATCAAATCAGGATATTGAAATAAACAATGCTTTATCAAACCATTTTAAAAACCATTTAAAAAATTTAATAAAGAGATTTTTGAATCAAAGTGTCTCATACCAGCTTGAAGATTTTAAATGAATTATCATTTGAAAAAATTAATGTCCATATAAATAAATCTTAAAAACCATTTTGAAAAAATGGACATTAATGTGAAATATTTAGAAGAATAAATCTTTAAAACATTTAAAAAGATATTTTAGTTAAAGGGTTTTAAAAAAAATGAGAGATTCTTGAATAAAAATAATTGAGGAATAGAATTCAATCAAAAAATTATAATATCATGAGAATAAAGGGATTCAGGATATAATATGAAAAAGGATAGTATATACAATTTATAAAAGTGAATTGATTCATAACAACAACGAAGTCTCAATGTAATGTAAATTGAGACGAAATCCCTTATAAAACTACATCCTTAGATTAAGGATAAATCAATTACATAAAAATTTGTGAAAAATATAAATACACTAAATATAATTAGATATTAAGTGTAAATAAATCATAGGAAATTCACACATGTTATTTTTAAGACAAAACCAATGACTTTTATGTTTAACTCAATGAATGGAAATTGAGTTAAAATTACTCTTATCAAGTTCATATCGATGACTTGAGAATTTATCAATGGAGTGATTATGTGTATCAAAAGTATATCAAACCAAAGGGGAGTGTAAATTACAACATAAATAAATAAATAGTGATTCCACACATAATAATAGAATGAAATAATTATGAATTAGAATATGAACCCAAGGAATGGAAATTGGGTTAAAATGTTCCCTTACATATTTGGTAAATTAAGAAACATTCAAACCATGAAAGAAGGACTGTAAAATGAAGATGTAAATACCAATAAATTGAATTATATTTCACAATGAATACAATATTTGATAGTAAATACACCACACAAAAGGAAATAGTGGCAAATATAGCATGAACCTCACGAGAATAAAAAGTGAGATGAAAATCCCTTACCATGTTGTAATCAATCGTTTCGAATGACAAAAAGTTAATATCCACAAAATTAATCATAGAATACCACAAGTATAAAGAGAATCATGATATTATATATCAAATGGCAGTAAAAAATACCCCACATGAAATAAATAAGTGGCGAACAATGGAAATCTCACGGAATTAAAAGTGAGATAAGAAATCCTTTACCACATGTCTGACTTGACTTGTTTATTCCTTGTTCTTCCCAAATAATAAACTTAAGTTAATTTATAATTTATTAAGAACATTTTTCAAGTTTATTATTCCTTTTATATCACTTATTACCATGTTATAACCATTATGTAATCATTTAATTTAATAATGGTCGTTTTGTTGATATTTGGTACTTGAGTAAAAAATGAACACCTTATAATTACAAGTTGTCCATGTGGTCAAGAGTTTATAATTTCCATAATGATATTAATGATTTAGATATCATATATATCATATATATCTTGTATATATATGTATTTATAATATTACATAACATTTAGTGGTAAGAAATTAAATGCACTGTTCACGGAGACGGTAAGCCGTATGTACGCATGGACGCTACTTTCATTTAAATTTAGTATTTAATAGAATAAAAACATAGTGATAAATAGGCATATTATAATTACAGTATAATATCATATATAATTTCAATAACTCCGTCCTTTATATGTCCCACGTATGGTAAGAACGAGTCATATCACTTTGAGGGGGCGGTAGTCCGCACTTCCACAAATGAAATTATCACGTTTACTCATAATGGAAACCCTAAAGGTATGCTATAAATTAAAAATACAGAAGCATAAAGAAAACATAAAAATAATTTATATCATATATAAATACAGTTTCATCATAATGGCCACCATAATAGGTGGTAGAAGATAATTGAATAATCATCGTTTCGTGAGGCGTTAGTTTTCCATTCACAGAAACAGTATGTTATTTACCCATTAGATGGAGGTGTGTGTAAGTGTAGTTATAATCCTTCTCATAAAAACATCCTAGTATATTTAGGATACTTGTATTGTTATAAAAGAAAGGAATTAAAAGATTTTAGGGGTTAGAGAAGTAAAATAAAAGAAAATAATTTAAGATAAACTATTGCCTTTAATTCGGGTAACTCCCTTTGGTTTGAACCAAAATGACTTCTTGAAGTGCCTTATGCCTAAGGCAAATATTCTAGGAGGAAGAGATGGATATTGAGAGATTATTTGTGTAGGGTTTGGACGATCCAAGGGTCTTGAGAGGTGTGAGGGATGAGTTATAAGTGAGGGCATTTTATAAGGGGCAAGAGGGGTTCTTTAGGAAAGTGTGAAAATATTATTTTATTATATAATGATTTTTGTTTTCTAAAGGTCCAAAACTCATTGGATAGGTTTTGGATGTTATTTTAATATTTATAATCTTATTTATTTAAATCATTTATTAATAAGGTAAATACTTGATCATTTTTGTGTCATAAATAATTTAATTTATTTGATTATAAAAAGATATCATGATGTAGGAAATATTTTTAGCTTTCCAAAGAATATTTATAGTCTAAAAGATAGCTTATATAACCCCATGTAAAAATTAATTTACTAAAAGATATTTGTTTATGTCATTTTTGTCTTTACTTTAAGTTAATTAAAATAAAGTGTCATTATCACTCTTAAGTGGCTCCATGGGGTCCCAAAATTGACCCAAGGATGCCCATGGTCGGCCATGACTCAACCAATATGGTTAAGACAAGTGTTAAAGTAATTTTGTATTATTATAATATTATTTTTACCATGAATTACCCTATTTACCTTTAACAACGGTAAATAAAATTCAAAAGGTACTATTTAAAAAAAATTATTTTCATCTTATTGAACCACATTTTACTTAATAATAACAACCATGTATGTCAGATTTTCAAAATTCAATTCACAGAAGAGGTAAAATTTCATTTAAATGAAAAAGTCAGTTTTTTAACTACTACGAAGTGCTTTCACTATTAATCAAAAATTGACGTTTTTCAAAAAAATACAAAAAATTCAGCATAAGCTATATTTGATATTCCAAATTCATAAATGATATCTATTTTACAAAATTCAAAACATAGAAGTTGAATTAATTAATTTAAAATTAATTCCTGTTGTCAAAACAAATAGCGTGCTTTTAAGAAATAATAACAATCAGAAGATTAATACTTGTTTATGTCCAATTTCAATGTGAAATTAATTAAAATGACCAACATTGGATTTAATGGTAAAAATATATTATAATTACAATTTAAAACCAATTAAAAATATAATATAACCATATAAATAAATTATATTAAAATGCACTTTTGAATTAAAATACGGTATTTTTTATTATTCATTAAAAAATGAACTTCATCAGAAAAATACCAAAAATTCACCCAAAGTAAATATTGATTTCCTTAATATAAATAAGAATTTTATTGTGTCAAATAGAACATATAAAAATTACCAAAACTAGATTTAAAGAGGGTTCTCCATCAAAAGGAGGTAAATCGACCTTTTAGTGAATATTCGAGTATTTATGCTTAAAATTAGGTTCATTCATATTTTAAGCCCATAAATTTTATTGGATAAATGTAAAAACATTTTAAAAAAAAATATAATAATATTTTAGTTATTTCTATTCATTCCCACAAATACAACGGCTAGGAGTTTACTACGATTTAAAATAATAATATTTTATTATTAGTGTGCAACATAAGATTTCAAAGAAACCCATTGTTACATATCAGGTAAGCCATCGAACATAGAATCCATTTTAATGTAAAATTAATAATTAATTTAAAAATATTAATAAATATGAAAATGTCATATTCTTTATTTACCTGGGATGTTACATATATTGTATCTAAGGAGGAATATCAGTTGATCCATTAAAAAAAAATGAAATTAGAAAATGACCTACAATGATGAACATAACCGAGGTACATAATTTCCTTGAATTAAGTAGTTAATAACGGTGATTTGTTAAAAAATTTCATAATCAACTAAACCAATAATTTTTTTGACATGTAAAGGTATTAAGTTCACATGGTCATAAGAATGTGAAGAATGTTTGGAAGAAATAAATAATATATTTTTCAATGTGCCAATTTTTACATTACCATTAGAAAGGGATGGTTTTGTGATATATAGTGATGCATAAAATAAAGGAATTGGATGAATCCTAATAGATAATTATAGAGTTTTTTTATTATTAATCAATATAATTAAATTCTTATTAATAGAATTAACTATCCCATGATCTTGAGTTAGAAGCCATATTTTTTTACATGAATATATAGAGGCATTATCTCTATAGTGAAGTATGTGATATATATATATATATATATAGATCATAAAATTTTGAAATATATCTTTTCACAAAAATAGCTCAACATGAGATGAAGGAGATGAATAGAACTACTCAAGGATTATTATTTATCAATACAATACCAAAATAGGAAGGAGAATAAGGTGGCTGATGCATTGAGTAGAAAAGATCATGGAGTTTTGACTAAAATGAGGATGGAAAAATATCCTATATTCATGGATTTAGTAAATTTGGATATGGGAATCATTATGGAATTAGAAAATAACTCATTTTCCAAAGAATTTTCAAAAAATATTTATCGGAGAAGATAAAAAAGTCCCATCTTGATGATAATAGTTTACAAACTAAAATTAATTTCATTAATAATGGGAATATAATAGAATTATTTTTCTGAATATGGTGTTATAAAATTCAGAAAGAGGGTATGTTTCCCATAAATACATGAGATGAAGAAGGAATTACTTAATGAATCCAATATCTCAAATTTCTCTATTCACCCTGGTGGCACCATGATGGAAAGCGATTTAAATGAAAATTATTGTTAGGATATGAAGTTGGAAATTACTGACTATTTATCAAGATACTTGATTTTTCAATAAGTAAAGTTTGAGAGGAAAAAATCCAAAAGGAGTCATGAACCATCCCACTATTAATATATAGAAGTGGGATTATATTATTATGGAATTTTTGACTACATTTATAGATACTCTTAAAATAAATTATTCTATATGGATTTTTGTTGATCGACTTACCAAGCTTACACATTTAATTGATATATTGGAGGATTTACCTATTTATTATCTCACTCTAATCTATATCAATAAATTTACAAGACTTCATAGTGAATCCCTTTTGATTTCATATGATCATAACTCACAGTTTACATTGAAATTTTAGAAAAGTATTCAAATCCCTTCAACACCGAACTATATTTGATCACTGCATATCATCCTTATATAGATAGAAAGTTTTAAAAGGCTATTCAAACATTAATAGATATATTAGGTCATCCTCACTTAACTTTAAAGGTATGTAGGATTTATATTTTCCTTCAGATTAATTTTATTATAATAAACGCTTCCACTCAGGTATTAAAATGGAACTGTATGAGGCATTTTATGGGAAAACATGTCGTACACCTACTTATTCTGATGAAGTTGGTGAAAAGAATATTTTAAGCCTATAACTTATTAAGGAGACAATGGTGAATGTAAAAAATATTTAGATTCATATCAAGACAACTCAAAGTATGTAAAAGAGTTATGTTGATAACTGAAGGAAGGATTTTGAATTTCAAGTAAGAGATCATTTTTTCTTGAAGGTATTTCCATGGAAGGGTGTTATAAGGTTTTTAAATAAAGGGAAACTAATTCCTAGGTACATTGGAAATTTTTATATTTTAGAAATAATTATATTTTTGGATTACCATCTGGAAATGCTACCCAAACTCTCTAAAGTGTATGTTGTGTTCCATATATATTTATTAAGGAAGTATATTCTAGATCCATAACATGTAATCAATTAATAAGAAATATAATTAGTTCTTGATCTATCTTATTGTGAATATATTTTCTAGTTTATTAAAACTATAGAACAAGTTTTGCAGAATTGAACAACACATATGGTAAATGTACTTTGGAGAAATCATAACATAAAAGTGGAAATGTGGGAACCTGAAGAATTTGTGATGAATAAATACCCACATTTTTTCATGAGGTAGAATGTTTTGATGGTGAAATTTTTGAAGGGGGGAGAATGTAAGATCCGAGATTTAATTATATTATGTAAGCTTTTTCATTCTAAGAAAATATAATATAATGCACATAGTTTTATTAAAAAATGTGATTAAATCATAAAATAATGAAATTTATAATTTAAATTTTATGAAATTAATTTCATTTTTGAATTCATAAAGTTGAAAATTAGTTTAGGGTGGATATTTTAGATTTTCCAAAAATAGTTTATTTTTAGGTTAATAATGAAAAATACTTATTTTAAAAATATTTTCACTTTTATAAAAATATAATTATATAAGAATGAATTTAATGTTTTTGAAACCATTTTTATAGAATAAATATATATTTAATAATAAATATAACTCATTTAAAAGTATAATTTTGAACTTATAAATCTATGTTTACATTTTTTGGAAATATAAGTGATTTTTTATTCAAATAAAAACTATTTTGGTGCTTCCTTATTAATTAAGTATTCAAAAGATTCCCTTAAATTTTTGTTGGTTTTAAAGAAAAATAAATCTCATTTTTCATAAAATAATAAAATTAATTCCATGTGAATGAATATTTTACATGAATTTTCTACAAAATCATTTTTATGTTTAAAAAAATTATTTTTTATAAAAACTATATTGATTGGGTTTTGTGAAATTACATTAAAAGTATTTTTTAACCTTTATAAAAATTGAATATTTCTAAATTTATTTCATATTTTTAATTATAATGATTAATATTATTTAATAAGTTCAACTTATTTTTTTTTCATAATGAATAGTAACTATAGTAAATATTTATCACCATAGTCATGGGTAAAATGAGTTAAAAGGTTTAAAATAATGGTACAATTATTCCAGATTACAAAAAAAATTTGTTTAAATCTAATTTGTTAGTTTTATTCCTAACTAATACTTTTAATATTTTAAACTATGAAAATTTATTCCCACTTGACTTGAGTAATACATATATTATATAATAAAGTTTTAAGTATTTATAAGTTAACAACCCACCTCCCTTATAAAAAAGCACACACTCACCTCAATTATACACACTTATTAAGACACTTATATCAACAAATACCTAACGAAATAATTTAACAAATTTATTTTTATCATCCTATATGTTTTTTCCTTCTCAAAAAACCACTTTAACAAGTCTTAATGTGAAAACCAAAAGTAGTTACCAAAAGAGGTGGTATATGTTCTTACTAAGACTTTTCATGTTACATTATTCTTAATCTTCCTCCAAATATTCAATGAAAAAATTAGAATAATTTTATTAGTATATTAAATTTACTAAGATGTTTTTATATAAATGGTACATTCATATTCTATCTACTTTTTATCCTATGGGAAATTAAAACATTGTTCGTGTGTATATGCGGAGTACCATCTCCATGAAGCGATATGTATCATTTTTCATAACAATATTACTTGTTTGGTTATAATTATGTAATTAATGAATAAATATGATATTTATGACATAATTATTATTTTATAAATATAATATATCTTATATCTTCTCACCCTTCCATCCGCTGGAAAATGGTAATGTTGCTCGTGTGTATGTGTGGATTACCACCTCTATGATGTGATGTGATGCATTTTTTATTATCGCCTTGAATGCATAATTATAAAATTGTATATAATGAATAAAAATTATATTCAAGACATTATTTACATTATTTATATTAAATAACCATTTCATAATACCTTCAACCACATTCAATATACCGATGTAATTTTAGAGAAATTAACTAAACAACTTTAAGTGGTTGATATAAGAAAGAACTATTAAATGAATAGATATAAAATGATAAAAAAACAAACTTAAAAATGTAATATATATGAAAATTTTCTTAATAAAGTATTTAAAATTTTAATTAATTATTTAATAGGATATAACATGTCTTACCAATAAATAAATCAAGGTAATAGCTTTTCATCTCAATCCCACTCTAATTGATACATATTTTATATTACAAACCTAATTTTTTTTATGATGTATATACCACCCATATGACATATCATATAATAAATTAATATTTATTCATGGTATTTTAAGTTTAATTTCATGTTTTATATTTTAATGGGGTTTTATTCAAAAGTTAATATAGCCATAAAGGTTTATTTTACAATCTCATTCTTATTTGATATTTTTTATGTTTAAATTTACATTAGAAGAATTATATATTATTTATCTTTTTAAAACCAATATATTGTCTTATAATATGATTGTTTATTGTTTTTCCATGTTATTCTAATAACTTTTTGTCACTTTGTTACCCAAAGACCAAAATAATGGTTTATAATAAAAACCAAATTTATTTCTCCTTTTGGGTCGAGAATATTTTTATTCCATATTAAGGCTTTCTAAAATGCTTAAATAATGTTATTTTATACTGTCAAATGGTAGTGTAAAGTCATTTTCATCCACATTTGAATTTATTTTAAATGTTTCAGAAAGGAATATATTTTTAAAATTTTCTATACGAGTTGGTTTTGACTTTCTTTACAAAAGTGTGAATGGAATTTTATTTAATGTATAAGACATAAATGTATTTTCCCATCATTATAACCATTATTAATAATCAAGATTCTTTTAAAAGTTTCTATATTTTGTTAAAGAAATTCATCTTTACATTATTATATAGATTTTTAGTTTTTATATTAAAATAAAAAGTCATTATTTTATAAAATTTGGAAAATAATTTGAGAAATGATTGATAACATTGTTTTTACAATAAAGATATAAAATCTTTAAGAAAGTTCTTTATAAAGTTTCAATTCATATTTCCTTTATAATTCTAAGAATAATTACCTTTATTTCAAACCTTTATTACTAATGAATCTATGACCTTCTATCATCCATTAAAATTTTTTAGATTATACCTTATTTTAAACAATTAATTTTCTTAGGATTATGTTCTATATTATTTTCTATTATTCATTTGACACTATTTTGTTCTTTCATGTCTATATTTTCAGTATCATGGATTTATAAAACTTATAATTTCATATATATTTTTCTATAATTCAATGTTCTAATCCCAATATTTTCATATTTTAAGGGTAATTTTTACAATTTTATGTTTTATTAATAATTTGATTTTAATTATAAAAATAAAATAATTTTGGAATTTAAATTTTTTGATTTTAGATTAGTATTGCATCCATAACATATTATAAACTAACAAAAATTTCAAAATAGATTTTTAGGGTTAGATACATGTATGTATTTAATTAATTCAACTAGACCAAAAACTCAATCCTTAATTTTGAGGCACAAAACCGTCTCACAATCCAAGCATCAAAATCTATGTCTGGATTTGTAGAATTTTGAATACGGGTCCATGTATCAAAAATAAATAGCCTAAATGAGATCAAAATTAACATTTACATAGAAAACATATGATTTAATACTTTATTTAACTATGGAAATGATAAAATGTTCCTTTATCAAGGTCATAAATTCATGGGAATATGAGCATGGGAATTCAAATAAATTGCGGGGCGAGAAATAGTTTATTTAATTATTTGGTCATAAATTAATTTAAACATAACCAAACAGAATGAAATTTGGTTCTCACATGGGTAAGACATAAATGAACAATTTTTTAGAAGAACATAATTAAAAATTCATCTATTTACTATAACCACCATGAGAAAGTTTTTTAAGTACATAATCATAGCCAAAATTTTCTATTCCCTTCACTATAAATTTTTTTCTTCACTTACACATCATAGGTTGGAAACTTAGGTTTTCCATTTTCTATATAATATGATATTATATGCTTATGACATATATTTTTACATGTTTAATATATTTCTGTTTATCTTATTCTATTAACATTAATTTAATATTTTGGTTTCCCCTCATATTTCTCGTATTAGTCTCCATGAAAATAGAGAAAAAATATTCATTATTTTTTGTGGGGGGGGGGGGTGGTAATTGATTTTTTTTCTTCAATTTAATGATTTTTAATTATTATATTATGATAATTTCAATAGTGGTGAAACTAGGTTTGGTGTAGGTTTTACCCCACTTTCACTACTATTGTATTCTTCTTCACATTCATTTTTATTCCTCTTATTTGTTTATCATAATGCTGCATATGGGGTGGATTAGCATCGTGGTGATGTTTTTAGGGAGTATTTTCCCACATTTGGAGGGTTAATGTGGGATAATAATAATTAAATGGGAGTGTGTTGAGTAATAGATTTGATATCATTATTGGATAGAATTTTTGGGAATTAATATTTTGAAGAGCCATGATATCATTACCGTAAACTCCCAAGAAAAATGAATTATTTCTTCTTTACTAAAATATTTATGTTTTCACTTCCATATGTTTTTTAGTTTTGTTTTCATTTTAATTTTATATTTATATATCACATGATTTTTTAAAACCTGACACTATATTAGTATATCATTAGTAGTATATTAGTTTGTTTATAAATAGTGGTAATAGAAAATCAATGTATGTAAGTTGCATCTTTGAGATATAAACCTTAGGGTGTGCACTATGTTTCATTATTAATTAATAAAACTATATTAGTGAGAGATCCTAAAAAATACCTCTCATCAATTTGACACAATTTCTGAGCATTCCAAGTGCTTTCACACACTATTTTTCAAAACAGAAAAAAAAACAAAAAAACCATATATATCAAAAACTAAAAAATAGAAATTCATTGCACATATTTATTTTCTTGGTTGAAAATGAAGATTCCAGGTGATTTTTTATATGATTTTCATGTTAAAAATTTTTATGAGTGAATTTGGGAAGAATCATGAATGAATAAATTTCAATATAATTATATAATGATTAAAAAATTTAGGAGAAAAATAAAAATTATTTCCACATCCCTAATAGAAATGATAGCTTAGAAAGAGGCTTCTGAAAATAAGGAACCAAAGATTTATTTTCCATCATTTGTAATTGAAGAATCTTATGAGTATGTAATTATCAAGGAACTAGTGTCAAACCTATTCATACCACCACTAGAGGATGCTAATAAAGAATACTTTCCAACTGATTCACACTTGGGAGATCAAGAATAATTAGATGAATATTGAGAAGAATTTTTAGAATTTAAAAAGGTATGCGATTCTTAATTATTATCCAATAAAAAATAAATGCCTCTATAACTCTATGGATTTTGGAATAATACACCACCCAAGTGGTTTAATTTGAAGTAAAATTGAAAGATATTTACTTCCTACCTTTATCCACAACAAACCAACTCTAGGAGGTATTGAGAAATGACGAAGAATTAAAATTTCAGCATACTCAAGGAGAAAATATTTTTTTTAACTCATATTGTTATGAAATTATTGAAAAATGAATTGATTATTACCTTAAGCTACATTAATTATTCAGATTTGGATAATACATGGATGTTCTTGGAGGATGGGGATATAAAAGATGATACACTTGCTGAGACTGAGTTAATAGTGTCCATTCTAGAAGAAATCACATTTTAAAATGACACACTTAAAGAGTAATATTTCTTTATTGATTATTAATATTTTAATCATATTCAAGTTTAATTGTTTTCTAACTTCACCTTTTTAAAATTTTCTAAAACAAAAGAACATGAGGAATCCCTGGATGTTGATGTTGAAAAGTCTATATAAGTAGTGGAAGTAAACGAAGAGAACACATTATTTATCTTTTCCACACCTTATAAGTTGTTATACATTTCTAATGGAATGAAATAATTTTAATCTATCCATGGATTCCTCAATAACCTCTATCATGGAGTGTAATTTAAAAGAAAAAAATGTGATGGTTTAAATCATGCAAGCTATATCTACCATCATACATTGGGTGAAAAATAGAAATTCTAACTGGAGGATATCAAAAACCAATACCCACTTTTGGGGTTAAACCTAGTTCTATCCTATTTTCCCTTTCTATTTATTTATTTATTTTTTTATTTTTTATTTTATTATTTTTTTCTTGGTATATATGGTAGAAGAAAATAGATTAATATAATGATTCCACTAAAAAATAAATTCAATTTTTATCTTTCATTCTCTTAGGGTTTTCTACCCTTATCTCATTTATTTTGTTATGCTTAATTGAATGGAAGTGAAATTTAAGTGTGAGGGGACTGTCTACATGGTTAAGAGTTTTTTGTGTGTTTATACTTATTTTTATTTTTTTAAGAAATTTGAGCTTTAATTAATATATATTTTCATTTTTCTCACTTGAATTGATTTTGATAGAGTTTTCTTGATTTTTGATGAAATGTTTTTTAAATGATTATTGATAGGGAAACTTTTTCTTTGATTTTCATTTTAAATCATTTTATGAGTTTGTAAATTTTTTGAAACCCATGCCCATGAAATACTAAATCAAATTATTTTTCCATCCCATGAGGAATTCTGAACCATTTTTACATATTCTTCAAAACACTCACACATTCTTGAGAGAAACATAGATTTTATTTGAAACCCATAACGTATAATTATTATCTTTCAAGTTTTTAGAGTTTAAAGATGATTTTTTTGTGATTTAGATTTTTTGGAAATCCATATATTAAATTAATACACACCTTCACATTTACCTCTATATATCCCTAATAATGAATGTATTTTTATATAGGTTTAATCCACACTACGTGCTAGTTTTTCTTTACCCGCCTTCACTCTTAAAAGTTTTTTAGGAATATTTCAAGTTTGATTGTGGGGGAAGGTATTTTCATGTGTTTTATTTTGGATGTAGATCATTATTGGGTGCGTGAGGTGTGTGTCTTTATCTTCAGAATTTGAGGATAGGAATGAGAAAATTTTATTCATTGTGCTTCATTTCAATCATCTGGTTCTCCAAAAAAATGAAACAAATATCAAAAAAAGAATAAAAATATAGAAAAAGAAAAAACAATGGTGATGAGATTTAATCATTCATCATGATTAATTTTATTACTCATTTCCCTCCAAAAAATTTTGGGGATTATTTCCATTCTTTAAATGTATTTTATTTTCATCTCATCATCTATAAAAAAATTAAAAAAGAAAAAATAAATGAAAAAATTGAAAAAGGGAGAATTAGGATGAAATCATTTATTATATTATATTTTTGAATCATGTCCCATGTCAAAGGGTGGACGGTGTATATTTTTATGGGGAATTAAGTGATCTATGTTTCTTTTGTTTTCAATTGAATATTAATGCATCTTTATTTAATAGTTCAACATCCTCTTTTTAGACTTGAATTTTAAATGTTTTTACCCACCAATCTAAAGCCACAAAATTCACCTTGAAAAGTTCCTCATGATTGAAAACTTTTTTATGTCTCATGGTATATAGTGATGATAATTTTCACTATCCTATAGTGACATGTTCACTTTACAGGTATGGGACTAAATATATATTTAATTTCTCTCTAGTAAAGAGTGACATGAATTTTAATGCGAGGTAGGTGTGATTGGGTCATGGATGTATTTTTAGAATTAATTTAAATGTGAGATATAAAAATTAATTGGAATTGTTTTTCATAGAAAATATATGATGAAAGTCCTTTTTAAAAAATATATTTGAAATTTATCACTTTGGATTTTGAAGTGGATTTTGATTTATATATTTTATGATTTCCCAAGAGTGTAATGTTTAAGTGTGGGGGATTGATGAAATTCATAATTTAACATATATTATTATATGATTCAAGATTTTAATCCCAACAATTTAATATTTTTAGGGTAATTGTCACAATTTTATGATTAATCAATAATTTTATCTTAATTATGAAAATAGATTAATTTTAGAATTTCAATATTTTTATTTTAGATTGGTATTTTAGTAATAAAATCTTCTACACAAACCCAAATTTCAAAATTCAATTTTTTAAGATCATATAAATATACGGTTTCAATTAATTCAACTGGTCCCACATCACAATGCAATATTTTGAGGACCAAAACCACCTCATAATCCATACATCAAAATCTATGCCTAGATCTGGATAATTTTGAAGATGGGCTCATATCTCACAAATTGGAAGCCTAAATGAGATAAAAATTCACATAAACATAGAATCAATCTATTGAAATATTTTATTTAAATATATACACGTAAAAGTTTTCCTCTCTCAAGTTTATAAGTACATGGGAATCAGATCATGGGAATACAAACAGACTCCTAGTCCAAAAATTGTTTCTTTAATGACGTGGTCATAACTTTGGATAAACATACCCAAACAGGTTTAAAATTTTTGGGCACATGGTAAAGACATAAATGAAAAAAATTATACGAATTGGTTTTGAAAATTAATCCATTTAATATTACCACAATGAATAGTCTTTCAAAAGGAAAAAATAGAACCAAAAGTTTCTAGTCCCCTTGCTATAAAAATGCACCTCTGCTTCCGTGTCAAGAATTAACAAATTAGGTTAGCTATTTTCTATAGAATGTGAGATGTTATGATGATATAATATATTTTTACATGTTTAATATATATATTTTTTCATATTCATATATTTTAATTCATTATATATTTTTTCTTCCACCATAAACTTTTAAATCTCTATGAAATTGGATAACTAACCCTCATTGTTGTTTGAGGGGGGGGGGAGTGGTTGTTCTTGAGTTAGTTGTGATTAAATTATTTTCTATTATTCTATTATGAGATTTCCAATAGTGGTTAAACCTATTTTGTTTCATGTCTCAGCCCAATTTTAATACTATTTTATTCATCTTCCCATTAATTTTTATTCCTTTCCTTTGTAATTATAATGTTGTATACAAGGTAGAGTAGTTTTTTGGTGATGATGTGAAGGAGTGTTATCCTGAATGCAGAGGGTTAGTATGGGATAATAATAATTCAATGGTAGTGTTTTTATTGATATATTTGATCTCAAGTTGATTATAATATTTATAATTAATATTTTAAAGAACAATGATATCATCTATAATAGATCATGACCTCCACTCCCAGATCCGGTGCTGAAATTGTTAAATTTATATTTATGGATTTGATGTTGATAATTTCGGCCCAATTATTTTCCACAAAAACTATAAAACCTCAAAATGAAATCATAGATTACTTATATTCTCATGTACCTTTTAGTATTAGTGTTTTATAGGATTATGGAATAATTCAAAACAATAAATTTTCATGAATTTAAATGAGTATTTATCACATTTAACCTAGATTTTATTATTTCACATTAAATCATCATCATCATCCATATGAAATACCTTATAGACACAACTCATTCAAACTCATTCTTTATAAATTGGGAAAATGAAACATAATAAGGGTTAAATAAAGTGGTTAGTAAGGGAAAAATTAATAACTAAAAAATAATTTCATTAATGATTATAAGAAGAGCATAAGGGCATGATTACATGATCAAAGTGTATTAGTATAAAATAAGAATATCCATATCCATCGACACCTAGATCATAAAACATGAAAACATGGCATGAGTATTTAACAAAGGAAATAGTCATAAGAATCAATAATCATGAGACATGTGATATAAGTATTTATTAAATGAAACATCATAAACCCATAACAAGAATAGATAAAACATATTGGTATCTTGGAACATCATCTCATAAAACCCTTATAAAACCCTTACAGAACCCTTAAAAATTGGTATAACCATAATAAAACTTCCAATAGAATTATATATAGAAAATAATCATTACCCAATGCATCAGATCACTATATAGGAACACCCATCATATAATCTATATCAGGATCACCCTATTCTATTTGGGCACACCCATCACATATAATTTCTAAGAACCACTACATGAATAAAGTACATAGAGTAGTAATTTCATCATAAAACTAACATAAGAAATCATTATTCCCTTTATTACTTGATTATACCATAGAAAAGAAATGGGTTTCATGAAAATATATTTTAAATATGATTGAAACATGGAAATTAAATGAGTTCTATAACAATCTCTTTAAAACATGATTAACCTGTGGAAGAGAAATGAGTTTCATAACAATCTCTTTGAAACAGTATTATTCCATCCAGAAAAATAATTAGGATGGTATCAATACCAAATATACTCAGTTTACGATAATTAATAACAAGGTTTGTTTACATTTATGAATGGAAATATCATTAAAATATCAATAAAAACATTCTTGATGAAAATATCCTTTTCATTTTGAAAATCAATTTTTAAAACAAAAAAGATTTTTAAAATCCTCTTCTTTGTAAATAAATTTTAAAAAAAATTTCTTTAAAAATAACCTTTTAAGCTTGAAAAGTAATATTCAAATAAATAATGGCTAGTAATTTTGAACATTCTGTAAAATAACATTCCTTTTTCACTATAAAAAGTCATGAAAGTTCCATGTTCAGAAACTGACAAGGAGATTCCTTTTATATTTTTAGAAAAATACAGATGAGAATTATTTTAAAAATAAATAAATAAATGATATTACAAGTCAATTGGGATGTATATACACCTCATAAAACAAGATATTTTCATAACCTGACAAAAGTATCAAAGAAGAACCATTGTGACAAAAATACATTACCGTTCAGGTACCATTGAAATCGTAAAACCCATGAAATATAGATCCTAAAATGGATATATAAATACCCATAAGTTTAACTAAATTATTCATAAAATAAATTTATGGGTAGTATATACACCACACAACAAAAATAAGTGGTGAACATGGCATATATTTCACATAAATAAAAGCGAGAATAGAAAACCCTTACCTCGAGTTTGATTAATCACGCTTGTTCTTTATCTTCCTAAGTAATAGAATTATGTTAATTATTTAATTTATTGAGATCATTTTTCAATTTTATTATTAATTTTATTTCACTTATTAACATTTTATATACAACTAATTAATCTATTATGTTTACATTATATTTTTTTTCTATATTTTTCTTATGAGTCAAAAATTACTTTAGTATTACTATGGTCAATGAGGTCATTATTTAAACATATAAAAAATAATAATGAAAATGTTTTGTTGACTTGTTTGATAAAACTAGTCTGGTGAACCTTGGTTTGGTACACCTAGGTTTAATGATCCTCTATATGATGTGCCTTCTTTTTCTGGTACTCCATCCACCCAGTATACTTTGTCTTGGGGGTATTTGTTTACAAATCTTACATCCACTTATCTTCTTCTCCAACCAAGTATGATCTTGGTCATAACCTACTAATAAATAATTACTCACCCCTAAATGGACATAATTACTCCAAAAATTAAAGGGGAGGCATATTATTCTATTGTAATTTCCTACTTAACTCAAACTTCATTTATCCACCAAAGAATGAACTAAAAGTTTAGAGAAAAAAATATTTATATGAAGTAATGTAAATATATGCATCAATGATCACATTAAAAATTACCCAAATATCTACTAGATTTATGAATGTTGAAATAACATCTCAATATCATCACATAAAATAACCTTACAAAGTATTTGTAATTTTCTTCAAATCCCTATCTGGTTTCAAAAAAGTTAAGGTAGTTATGTCCGAAATGTCTTCATAAGAACACCTCTTTCAAGTACACATTATGCTCCCTTTATTTGGTGGAATAAAAAAAATATTCTCTAACAATATAACTTTTTATAGTTATACCATGTTAATAAAACTCCATCCAATAGACTCAATATATCACCATTTGATAAGATTAGAATATATCCATCATGTATAACTTCTTCAGTCTTTCTTCCATCTAATTATCTCAAGATTATTCATTTGAAATCCTTTTATATTTCTCAATCCGATGTCATTGATATTATCTATCCAATTTCATCGGGGTTCTCTTTCAAGTAGAACTCAATATACCTTTACATCAAGTAGAACTACATAGTTCTTCTTGATTTGGTTTTGTAAATAGTTCTTCTCGATCTAATAGAATTGAAAATTTATCCTCCATTTGGAAGACTCATTCCATTAACCTCAGTCTGGTATCCACCAATTTCCACCAAAAAATTCTTTTAGCTATAATTTCAAAGTCACCATATGATAACTTCTTATAGTTTCAAATCCATTACTTTATAACATGAAGTTCATGCAACTTTCTCTAGTGACATTAAATATGATCCCCAAAAACACATGTTTTTACAAAAGTGTCCTTTACATAAAATCAACTAGAATCATGCATGTATTCATGATGTTTATTACTTCAAAGACCAGTAAATCATCATCTCAAAATATAATTTGTCTCTAAACATGAAAAACATATTTTCTCAAACTTCTCCAAGTAACTTCTACCATGAATACAAATTGATATATTGAATACAAATTCATCCAAACCATATTGGGAACAACATATTATAACTATATTTTATTTAAATAAAAATGATTTTCAATAATTTTGACTAATTAAAATAAATATAGAATTTAAAAATAATCATATTTAAAAATATATTATATTTGCTATTTTTTATATTTAAATTTTATCTTTTTTAAAATATTATAAATTACATACACATGTATATATTTATTATTAAAATGAATATATATATATTTATATAATTTAATTAATTACATATGAATTACATTAATTATTGGTATTATAAATGATGAAATATATATAATAACATCATTAATAATATTTAAATATGAAAAATTTGTATGCAATTAATTTTTTATAATTAAATTTCATTTTTTTACTTCATTTAATTAAATTATTATTTTTATTTCATTATTAATTTATATGGATAATTATTTGTATTATAACCACACACACACACACACACTACTATCCAATCCCAAATGTGTACATATATGTATGTGTATATATTAATATAAGATATATCAAATTAAAAAAACCAAAAGTGTGTTTGTGTGTGTATCATATATACTCTTTAATTTACTATTTCAGAATATAAATATTAGCGTAGATAAATGTAAAATTTTATCTATAATTAAACAATAAAAAATAAAGATAAACTTTTATCAGTTCTAAATGAAGTGCTCATTTTTGGTGATGATAAAAGTTAATTTTTATCACTGATTACTAAAAGAATTGATAAAATACAATTATTTATTTATATATTTCTATAGTGGTGATGGTGTAAATAAATTGTCATCTATTTCAAAGGACAAGTAAACAACTAATGAGACTAAGAATTGGTTTCTTTTTTATTCTTAATTTTTTCTAATTATGGAAATAAACTTTTCCTAGTACATCCTGAAACCCAACATTCAATTATAGCTATGTGCACACACATCACAATAACATTTAACATATATTTAACCCATGAAACCAATTTTAAATAAAAAATACTTATATAAATTAGGGTTTTTATTTAAAAACTTAGTAAACTAATAATGTAAACCATATAAAAGAATCTATGATGTGATAAACAATCTTCCACTTATTTAAATATTATAAATCTTTTAATTATTTTTTTCAAACCAATCCCTTTATTTAATTTAATAAAAATTAAATTTAATCAAAAATATATACAAAATTTAGGATTGATATGACTTGGTATCACATGTAATTATTTTTAAAAACACTAAATATTTTCCCAACTTGAGATAGTCGAGAGGTCAAGAAGGGGGTGAATTGACCAGTTTAAAATTTCTTAATATAATTTAAACTAGATTTTACTATTAAATGAAAATGATTGTGAAAAAAAAAATAAACAAAAAAAAAATTTCTTTATAGTAGTTTAGATAAAAAGTTCTTACAAATAATCTTCACTTATTTCTACTATTTAAGATAAATGGTATTCGTTACACCTGACTTTTCAAGGGTATTCTGTAACACCCCAAGATTTTATAGTGTGTTATTTCTTCAAAATAATTCAATAACTTTCACTACACGCAACACCAAGTTCAATCACACCATGACTTACGAAACAAGCTGTTCAAAAGAGGTTATGAATAGTGTTAACTAAATTTTAAACTTTATATAATCCTTATAATTTTAGAATCCATATTATGAGTTTCTTAGACATAATGTAAGAACAAATTCATTTTCAGTATTGCACTTTTACCAAATTTTAATAGTGAACCCTTTTTAGATACTATATTTTAAACTTTTTGACTAAATGGGGACATCAAAAATTTAAAATGAAACATCCCAAGCTTCCACGGTACGCTAGCGTGTGTTGTACGCAACACCGAGTTCTAACACACCGTAACCAATCAAACTAGCCGTTATGAATAGTAATACCTACTTTTTGAAATTATATATATTTTATATTTTAATATGGAATTCATTTTTTGATTCGGAATATCGAATTTAGCCTATGGTGAAATTTTGGTACTTTTCGGATAACTTTCATATTTTGATGAATAGTGAAAATTACTAAATTTTAATTAAAAACAACTTTTTTAATCAAAATAATTAATAGTGATAAATTGTTAATTTCAGTGGTTTTAAAGTATATTTAGAATATATTTTTACCATTTAATATAATTTTGGTCATTGGACATAATTTTACAATTAAACCGAACATAAACAAGTGTCAATCTTTTGATAGTTATTATCTCTTAAAAACACGCTTTTTGTTTTGACAGCGGGAATTAATTTTAAATTAATTTCTGCCACTTCTGTGTTTTGAATTTAGGAAAATGGATTCCATATTTGGAATCATGATGTTCAAATTGTGTAAATAGGTATCTTTTATTTTTAGACATTTTGAATAATTACTGCGGTAAATATTTTATTTACCATGGTTAAGGGTAAATCCGGTAAATAAGGGTTAAAAAAATAATATTATAATAATTCTAAATTACCCTAAAACGTGTCTTAACCCTATTGGTTGATACATGGTCGAGAATGGTCATCTTTGGGTCTATTTTGGGACCCCATGGATCCACTTGTAAGTGATAATGACACTTTATTTTAATTAAGTTAAAATGAATACAAAAATGACACAAGCATATATCTTTTAGAAAAAAAATTGTTACATAGGGTTATATATGTTGGATTTTAGATTATAAATATTCATTAGAAAGATAAAACGATTTCCTACATAATGATATTTTATTTATAATTTTTAGACATTAAATAATTTTTTTAGTTATGAAACAATGATGATGTAGTAATTACTATAATAGTGAAAAATTAAAATAATTGATATTATAAATACCCCAATAAATATAATATGAAACTTTTAATGAATTAAACTAATTTTCTAGGATAATATGATATATTAGGATTGATTTAATTTACTTTGTTAGAAGTAATCAATCTTTTATGAGTTTCACAAAAATCAACTATTGAATAGTGTCAAAATTGACATAAAAGAGTTTTTAAAACAAATATTATATTATTAATTGATATTAAATTCCTAAAAAACTACGGTTCGGCTAAGAGACTTATATCATGATAGGTTAATCATTAATGGACCACTTGGGGGTCTCGTTTATGTATGTAGTAAGTTTATTAACCATATTATATAAAAATACAAAGAGACATTGTAAAAGTGAAACTAATTAACTTAGAGTTAATACTTAAAGATAAGGTTAATATAAGTACCCAAACCTGTCTAAATTCTATTGGTTGAGTTGTTTTAGACCCATCCCCACCTTAACCTTTGAATAGTCAACTTTGGAGCCATTGGAAACCGATTATGAATTTATTATAAACTAATATCTCTAGCTTTTCCAAAGGTGCCCCTCACCCCTCTTATAAAAGGGCACTCCTCCTTCTCATTTCTTCACACCTTCTAAGCCTTTTGGTTCGGCCAAACTCTGCCCAAATACTCTCCCAACATCCCTAACTACAACCTAGAGGCCTTAGTTTGATCAGAAAGCCAACCTAAGGAGCCCTTTTGATCAAATCAAAAAGGAAGAACCCGAAGAAGAGGTAATGTTTTCACCACCCCTTTTCAAGTTCCTTTCTTCTTCCACTTCTTCTTTATTTGTTCTTACCATTCTAAAATAATAACTCCAGTATCTCACATATACTATGATGTTATTATAAATATGGTACAACCATATTCAGTATTCTATCCACCCTTTGAATAACATGTCACCATACGTGCGTACGTACGACTTACCGTCTCCACGTCGTGGTGTAATTGTTATTCAATATAATATTATTTGGATGGGTATAATAATGATGTGTAACTCATGTAAATAATAAATATAACATGTTAATGATTCTGTATATATGATATACCATCAATTTATATATTATTTTAATATCAAAAGAATGATATTTTCGCTCGTACGTACGTACGGACTACCGTCTCCACGAACGCGATAAGATTCATTCTCCATCGTATCCATTCAAGTACAATTATCATTTGATAATTTAAAAATGATGTTTAAGGACTTGATATCATTCTGGATATAAATAATATAAAACCTATCCTTTACAAACATGTCTTACATAACAAAACATATAAAAGAAAACAAGTAAGTTAACACCCGAAACAACGATAATACTAAGATATTATTATCAAATCAATATTAAAAGATCATATATGATATCATATTAATGTATATGATTCTTGTATAATTTAATAACAATTATTTCACCATTATACAGGAGGTTAACCTACCCCAACAAAGGAAAATTACAAGGTAAGGGGTTTTCATCTCACTCCTTATTCCCGTGAGATTCATGCCATATTGCCATCATCACCTTTTGTGTGGTGTATATACTTCCCATAATTATATTCTTTGTGTAATACACTCTAATTTATGTGTATTTACATATTCATTGTATGATACCTCTTTCATGGGTTGTATGTTTCATAAGTTACCAAATTGGTAAGGGTTTACTTTACAACCTCTTCATTATCCAAGGTTGTTTATACGTAATAATCTACTGGGATCTCTTTATCATCCACATCCATGTTTCTTAAAAATGTATTTAAAAACATTTTTACTATTTACTAGAATATGAGTTAAAGTCATTTATACCCTTTTTGACTTTTATAAGTGGTTTATAAAGGAATCTTTCGGTCATTTTCAAAACAAGGTCCTTTTTAACCTTTTCGACAGAATTAAGGTAAGAATGTTTTTTAACTTATACGGCGGGTGCGGCTATTTTCCGCCGTTATAAAATCTTCAAAGCATCCCTTACAAGCTTATAAGAATATTTTCAAAGAAAATGTTTTATTTTATATGGATCTTAAATGATTTCAAAATAAAAGGAGATATTGCTTTTAAAAGAATTTTGATTTTATCTATGTCAACATCCTTTGATGGATTTTAAGATTATTTGAAGTTGATTTATTATGATACAAAACTTCTATATTGTATTGAAGGTTTTGTGATATGTTTGACTGTGGATGTGCTATTTTTATACCATTCATGGTTTATGGTGAAAGTATTGACATTTCGTATTCTAGTTTTAATACGAATGTTTATGTTATGTTTAAACCTTTTCATATGGGAATGCATTGGACTTAATATGTGACGGGTGGAGCCCGCTATAGCTCCTCGATGCATCGGTAGGTCTCATGAGACAAACTAGTGTCTTGGCACAAGGCCTTGACAAAATCTTATTTTGTAGTCTTGGCACGAGGCCTTGACTATGTGGTTATGATAGTCTGGCATTATGCATTCCAACATTATGAAAGTGGTTATTGATTTTTGCATGTGATTATTCGATTAGTAGAATATCCATGTGAATAAGTAAATGGAATTATTTTATTTTACTTTTTCCATACTATGTTGAAGTTCATGTTTAAAAGGCTTTTGTTTTAGTAATTCATTGCCTTAAATGTTTATGCTTATTTTTGAATGTTCCGCTATATTGTTATCCTTACTGGGCATTTGAGCTCACCCCTTTTCTATGTTTTATTTTTCCCAGGATGTGAAGATGTAAGTTATGAATGACCTGTAGGGATATTATGAGGGGTTTATAGTGTGGACTGTGGAAACATTATGTTGTTGTAGTAGTTTTTCATTTTATGATGTAATGTAAAACTTATGAATATATCTAGTGTTTCCAAGGCTACTAAACCAATCGGTCTTTCGAGATTTGATCTTTCTTGTGATTATGCCAATGTTATGTAATAATGCACCGACTCTGGGTAACTGGGGTCGGGGCGTTACAGTTGGTATCAGAGGAAGTTTAGTACAAACCTTGGAAGCTAGATTTAGATAAACTCTGATTAGAGCACGTAGACCTAAGATGAACTTTGAGGATTAGTATAGAAGAACTTCCTAGAATTTTGGTATTGTAGAGATTTTGTGAGTTTTCCGAGCAATACATCCCTGTCTAGATACGAGCAGGTAGAGGCGGCTCTGGCACAGATGTACCTAGGGGTAAAACCCGAAAACACCGCTTTGAGCTAGACTCGAACGGGAACTGGTGCACGACAACGGGCCTTGCTGCACTCTTGGTTACGACACTCCCGGGGGATATGCTTAGGATGACTCTCATTTTCTTTACAAATCATTATCAAGGGTTTATGAGTATATACATCCTCAAAGGAAATTTTTTTATGATTATGGATTATATCCATAAATAGTTCAATTTATGTTAAGTGTTTTATAAGTATGGGATTATGTATTTTGATTCATAAACTGATCTAGTGTATGCCATTGTTTAGAAATGGCGCCCAGTAGAAGGAATGAGAACTCCAGAAATGCACATGATCCAAAGAGAAGGAAGGATCATATATTTCATGGTCTTAAGCTAGAATTTATAAGAGAAATAGTCTCCCATGTATTATCATCATATGAAGAAATAATATCATGTGTTGATAAGATAAGTAAAGAGTTTACTGAGTCCTATGGCTTTGAAGGGAAGCAAGATAAGAAAAGGATGGAAGAGAGAAAGATAGATAAAGGGAAGAGGGAAAAGAAGAATTTTCCCATATGTGGTAACTGTGGAAAGAAACACCCTGGAACTTGCCTGAAAGGAATGGGAGTTTGTTATAAGTGTGGAGGAAAAGGGCACAAAGTACGTGACTGCAAGGGTAAGAAAATGGTTTCAAATGTACAATGCTTCATTTGCAAGGAGTTTGGACACTACGCGAACCTATGTCCCAGTCATCAGACTATGCCACAAATGATGCTATTGTATAATAATCAAGTTATGATACTACCACAGATGAAGAGGAATGATTAGAGTTCTTATGTTGATTATGTCAATTGAGTGTTGTATCAACAATGTACTTGTTATAATAATTATGGAGTATATAAGGATTGTACTGCAGTACTATTTCATTAAGGACTTGAGATTGTGTGGAACAAAGAAATGTGACTCAATATCAGGATAAATTTTTAGAAAATATATGGTTGAGAGAAAGATAAACCATAATATGGTTCTGATACCGAGGTAGTGATTTTAGAATAATACATGATTGATTTGGATAAATTATATTGGATATTCTTGACTACCTTGAAGCTGATTAATGATTTGTATATTCCATCATTATTGGGGTTTAAAACATTTTTGGATTGATGAAGTATATCCAGCATTCTATATAGAATAAGGGAGCATGAATGTAACCAATAAGTATTATGGTAATTTAGGATGTTTCAGTGTTTTAAAAGAATACATGATGAAGGTATTCATATGCTATTACGGGGTAAAAAGGATCTATATTATGTTTACCTTCCTTATACATGTTGGACTGTGAGTTTGGACAGAAGTATTTTGGATAGTTCTAGTTTGGATTATTTTGGATTACCATAAAAGGACAACCCGAAGGTCGGGCGGCAACCCGTCGCGTCCGGCAAGGCTGCGAGACTTGAACCCGAAACCGAAGGGCGACAAGGGTGTATCACCTACCACTGGCCCACGAGATGTCCTGGATTAAATAATATAGTTTTTATTAAAATATCTTTTAGATGAATTATAAATTCGTTTATTTTGGAACCCTATACGAATAGTGTAAATAGAATTTTTTTTACGTTCTATTATCTTTTAGAGTGAAAGATGAGTTTGTGGTAGAAATTTATTAATGGATAAAACTCTAATTATAAAGTAAGTATATCTCCATATGATCTTAGCCAATCTCATAAAAAATTCCTCAATATTAAGAAAAGCAAATTAGAACAAAAATGTTTTCCTAGATGGTACCTTAAATAATCACTAATTTATGGCTTTGGGATTGTTGACCTTTTCATAGCCATGTTCTCTACCACTCTCCATCAGATAATTGATGGTTAGATTTTTCTTCCATATCCATATTTTCCTACATGGAACCCTAGTATGTGTTATTTTCGGTAATCTTCATACTTTCGACTCTTTATTTTAAATAGAGGCCTCATTAATTCATTTTTCGATGTGGGATTTCAACTAAGATATTTTGAAACGTCAAAAATGTGTTATCCTAATACCCTATGTTTTGTTGAACCGATGGTATTTCAAATCATCATAGATTGATGAATTTAAGGACCTCAATTTTATACTTGTTTGTGATTGATGACCTCAATCACTACCTATAAATATTTACGTTTTTCCTCCAATTATATGTCTCTAATTGCCACCAATATTCTCCTAATAGAGATCATAATTTGGTGGTGATCCTTTCATTTCTCTTTTCCTCATATTAATATTAAATTTTAGTAACCCAATTTTCGATGTGGGTTTTCCCACAAAGATATTTTCTATTTTCAACCTTTAATTTTCGAAGAACAATTTCAAATTGCGAGGACGCAATTTATTGAAGGAGGGGAGAATGTAACACCCCAAGATTTTATAGTGTGTTATTTCTTCAAAATAATTCAATAACTTTCACTACACGCAACACCAAGTTCAATCGCACCATGACTTACCAAACAAGTTGTTCAAAAGAGGTTATGAATAATGTTAACTAAATTTTAAACTTTATATAATCCTTATAATTTTAGAATCCATATTATGAGTTTCTTAGACATAATGTAAGAACAAATTCATTTTCAGTATTTCACTTTTACCAAATTTTAATAGTGAACCCTTTTTAGATACTATATTTTAAACTTTTTGAATAAATGGGGACATCAAAAATTTAAAATGAAACATCCCAAGCTTCCACGGTACGCTAGCGTGTGTTGTACGCAACACCGAGTTCTAACACACCGTAACCAATCAAACTAGCCGTTATGAATAGTAATACCTACTTTTTGAAATTATATATATTTTATATTTTAATATGGACTTCATTTTTTGATTCTGAATATCGAATTTAGCCTAAGGTGAAATTTTGGTACTTTTCGGATAACTTTCATATTTTGATGAATAGTGAAAATTACTAAATTTTAATTAAAAACAACTTTTTTAATCAAAATAATTAATAGTGATAAATTGTGAATTTGAGTGGTTTTAAAGTATATTTAGAATATATTTTTACCATTTAATATAATGTTGGTCATTGGGCATAATTTTACAATTAAACCGAACATAAACAAGTGTCAATCTTTTGATAGTTATTATCTCTTAAAAACACGCTTTTTGTTTTGACAGCGGGAATTAATTTTAAATTAATTTCTGCCACTTCTGTGTTTTGAATTTAGGAAAATGGATTCCATATTTGGAATCAGGATGTTCAAATTGTGTAAATAGGTAACTTTTATTTTTAGACATTTTGAATAATTACTGCGGTAAATATTTTATTTACCATGGTTAAGGGTAAATCCGGTAAATAAGGGTTAAAAAATAATATTATAATAATTCTAAATTACCCTAAAACGTGTCTTAACCCTATTGATTGATACATGGTCGAGCATGGGCATCTTTGGGTCTATTTTGGGACCCCATGGATCCACTTGTAAGTGATAATGACACTTTATTTTAATTAAGTTAAAATGAATACAAAAATGACACAAGCATATATCTTTTGGAAAAACAATTGTTACATAGGGTTATATATGTTTGATTTTAGATTATAAATATTAATTAGAAAGATAAAAAGATTTCCTACATAAGGATATTTTATTTATAATTTTTAGACATTAAATAATTTATTTTATTTATGACACAATGATGATGCAGTAATTACTATAATAGTGAAAAATTAAAATAATTGATATTATAAATACCCAAATAAATATAATATTAAACTTTTAATGAATTAAACTAATTTTCTAGGATAATATGATATATTAGGATTTATTTAATTGACTTTGTTAGAAGTAATCAATCTGTTATGAGTTTCACAAAAATCAACTATTGAATAGTGTCAAAATTGACATAAAAGAGTTTTTAAAACAAATATTATATTATTAATTGATATTAAATTTCTAAAAATCTAAGGTTCGGCCAAGAGACTTATATCATGATAGTTTCATCATTAATGGACCACTTGGGGGTCGCTTGGATGTATGTAGTAAGTTTATTAACCATATTATATAAAAATACAAAGAGACATTGTAAAAGTGAAACTAATTAACTTAGAGTTAATACTTAAATATAAGGTTAATATAAGTACCCAAACCTGTCTAAATTCTATTGGTTGAGTTGTTTGCGACCCATCCCCACCTTAAACTTTGAATAGTAAACTTTGGAGCCATTGGAAACCGATTATGAATTTATTATAAACTAATATCTCTAGCTTTTCCAAAGGTGCCCCTCACCCCTCTTATAAAAGGGCACTCCTCCTTCTCATTTCTTAACACCTTAAAAGCCTTTTGGTTCGGCCAAACTCTGCCCAAATACTCTCCCAACATCCCTCACTACAACCTAGAGGACTTAGTTTGATCAGAAAGCCAACCTAAGGAGCCCTTTTGATCAAATCAAAAAGGAAGAACCCGAAGAAGAGGTAATGTTTTCACCACCCCTTTTCAAGTTCCTTTCTTCTTCCACTTCTTCTTTCTTTGTTCTTACCATTCTAAAATAATAACTCCAGTATCTCACATATACTGTGATGTTATTATAAATATGGTACAACCATTTTCAGTATTCTATCCAACCTTTGAATAACATGTCACCATACGTGCGTACGTACGGCTTACCGTCTCCACGTCGTGGTGTAATTGTTATTCAATATAATATTATTTGGATGGGTATAATAATGATGTGTAACTCATGTAAATAATAAATATAACATGTTAATGATTCTGTATATATGATATACCATCCATTTATATATTATTTTAATATCAAAAGAATGATATTTTCGCTCGTGCGTACGTACGGACTCCCGTCTCCACGAACGCGATAAGATTCATTCTCCATCGTATCCATTCAAGTAAAATTATCATTTGATAATTTAAAAATGATGTTTAAGGACTTGATATCATTCTGGATATGAATAATATAAAACCTATCCTTTACAAACATGTCTTACATAACAAAACATATAAAAGAAAACAAGTAAGTTAACACCCAAAACAACGATAATACTAAGATATTATTATCAAATCAATATTAAAAGATCATATATGATATCATATTAATGTATATGATTCTTGTATAATTTAATAACAATTATTTCACCATTATACAGGAGGTTAACCTACCCCAACAAAGGAAAAGTACAAGGTAAGGGGTTTTCATCTCACTCCTTATTCCCGTGAGATTCATGCCATATTGCCACCATCACCTTTTGTGTGGTGTATATACTGCCCATAATTATATTCTTTGTGTAATAAACTCTAATTTATGTGTATTTACATATTCATTGTATGATACCTCTTTCATGGGTTGTATGTTTCATAAGTTACCAAATTGGTAAGGGTTTACTTTACAACCTCTTCATTATCCAAGGTTGTTTATACGTAATAATCTACTGGGATCTCTTTATCATCCACATCCATGTTTCTTAAAAATGTATTTCAAAACATTTTTACTATTTACTAGAATATGAGTTAAAGTCATTTATACCATTTTTGACTTTTATAAGTGGTTTATAAAGGAATCTTTCGGTCGTTTTCAAAACAAGTTCCTTTTTAACCTTTTCGACAGAATTAAGGTAAGAATGTTGTTTTTAACTTATACGGCGGGTGCAGATATTTTCCGCCGTTATAAAATCTTCAAAGCTTCCATTACAAGCTTATAAGAATATTTTCAAAGAAAATGTTTTATTTTATATGGATCTTAAATTATTTCAAAATAAAAGGAGATATTTCTTTTAAAAGAATTTTGATTTTATCTATGTAAACATCCTCTGATGGATTTTAAGATTATTTGAAGTTGATTTATTATGATACAAAACTTCTATATTGTATTGAAGGTTTTGTGATATGTTTTATTGTGGATGTGATATTTTTATACCATTCATGGTTTATGGTGAAAGTATTGACATTTCGTATGCAAGTTTTAATACGAATGTTTATGTTATGTTTAAACCTTTTCATATGGGAATGCATTGGACTTAATATGTGACGGGTGGAGCCCGCTATAGCTCCTCGATGCATCGGTAGGTCTCATGAGACAAACTAGTGTCTTGGAACAAGGCCTTGACAAAATCTTATTTTTTAGTCTTGGCACGAGGCCTTGACTATGTGGTTATGATAGTCTGGCATTATGCATTCCAACATTATGAAAGTGGTTATTGATTTTTGCATGTGATTATTCGATTAGTAGAATATCCATGTGAATAAGTAAATGGAATTATTTCATTTTACTTTTGCCATACTATGTTGAAGTTCAAGTTTAAAAGGCTTTTGTTTTAGTAATTCATTGCCTTAAATGTTTATGCTTATTTTTGAATGTTCCGCTATATTGTTATCCTTACTGGGCATTTGAGCTCACCCCTTTTCTATGTTTTATTTTTCCCAGGATGTGAAGATGTAAGTTATGAATGACCTGCAGGGATATTATGAGGGGTTTATAGTGTGTACTGTGGAAACATTATGTTGTTGTAGTAGTTTTTCATTTTATGATGTAATGTAAAACTTATGAATATATCTAGTGTTTCCAAGGCTACTAAACCAATCGGTCTTTCGAGATTTGATCTTTCTTGTGATCATGCCAATGTTATGTAATAATGCACCGACTCTGGGTAACTGGGGTCGGGGCGTTACATATTCAGAACCTATTTATAACATAACTTTTCTTATAGATGTATAAAAAAATACATCAACTTTTTCTAGGATCCACAACCCTATACAACCCTAAATTTTACAAGTGGAAGCGTAATAATATAAAAAGGTTCCTTTTATAGTTAGAGAAAAACCAAGAGAAACATACCTTTTTACAGTAGAGGTATAACCAAAAAATAAAATGATTTTTTAGGGAAAAATCATAAACTTATTACAATTTAAATTCAAGAAAAAGATACACCAATATAACTTGATAAACAAAGAAAAAATAGAATACATGAATGTAGAACAATAATTGTAGGTTAATCACTTTATGTAATGTGTTTTGGTATGATGAATCTTTTATATAAAAACCTAGAAAGTAGATGGTTGAGATCACAATATTTTTTTTATCATATATAATTCATTTCTTACATTTTTATTTATTTGGTTGCTTTTATCTTTATTTATAGTTCAATCCTTCAATATTCAATCCATGATGTTTCCTAATTATTGTTTAATGGTTCAATTAGTATTGATTTTAAAATCATGATATGTCTGTTGGTACTTCAAAATAGTTTCCATATTTTAATGGGTGAATCTTCATATAAATATGTGTGAAATAAAATTAAATGAAGAAAGAAAAAAATATAACTAAAAAACTCCTTGAAAAAATACTATATCATATAAACACTTCCAATTAGATATTCCAATAACCAGGAATCATAACTTTTTATATCCTCATCTTCTAATAATTAATTTATTGAAAGAAAAAAAACTAACAACAAAAAATATTTAATGAGATTGAATCTGACAATTGTATGAGTAACTATGAAATCATAAGAGTAAAATAGTTTTTTAAGATTAAATATAAAACGGTAAGAGTAAATATAAAATTTTAAGAGTCATTTTTTAAAAACATAAGAGTATTTTTAGAATCATAATATTAAAACACTTAGATAATCTTTCAATATCTATCAAATTATAATACCTTCCATCTAAATCTCATAATAATTTCAATTCATACGAATTTATTTATTTCATAATAATTTCAATAATATCGTAATACTTATTCATTTTATAATGATTTACATTTATTTTATAATATTTTCTCATCATTTTATCAGAATTTCATCATACTATAATGTTTTAAATCCAAATCACAAGTCTTTGTCCTTTTCAAAAATTAGAAAAATAAAAAATTTAATACTCTTTATTAATAAATGAAGACTTAAAAAAAGACATTTAAAAAATAAAATAACTAAATAGGTAACTAAAAAATTAATACATAATATTTTTAAACACTCTTTAGAATAGGTTAAATATTTTACTTTGAAACAAAATGATATTTAAGAATATCTGCATTCAAAAAAAATAGTGTATATGTAATATATTATACATTGAAAAATTCATGATACATAATATATTTTAAACTAGAAAAAATATTCACTATGATAGAATTTACAAAATATTCATAATTTCAATCTATAAGATGTTTAAACATATAATCACTGATATGTAAGATATTACACTTAGACAAATTTTTGAAACACAACATATATAAGAAATTTACATCAATATGTAATAAATTATTTTCTTCTCCATATATATGTAGGAAATTATACCTAGGAAAAATTTCATCAAAATATTCATACATAATAAGTTTACATATAAAAAGATAATATATTTTACTTAGAAAAATTATCAACATAGATATAATAAAATATAATAATAAATAACATAGAATTAAATAAAATAATAAACCATGAATTTAAAATTCATCTGAATAAACATCATTCTTAAATATAAAATTAAACAAATGTAAAAAAAAAGGTTATAAGTTTTATATTTATCAAAATAAAAAGGCAAGTGGTCAAAAATCCACTCAAAAAATCTTCCCCTTTTTGGCCATTGAAAAACTATTCATAAAAACATAAAAATCTCTCTCATATTTTATAAATATAATTTTTTAAAAGAACTTATATAATTTATTTTATAAATACTAAAATATTACTTCCTTAAAAATAACTACCAAAACAAATAAAATAATAAACACTCAAACATATTGAAAAATAATAAAATAAATTACAACATTATTTAATTTAAACAATTCAAATGGAATAAATAATTATGGTAACTCAACCTAAATTAAATCAAAAAATAAAAATAATAATTAAACTTTTAGAATGTGAAATAAAAAAAATTAAATCATAAAAATATATAAATAGTTGAAAAAATGATAACTTTCTTAAAATTTCATCTTTGTATCTCTAAAATAGACATGGAAGTAGGCATATAATCTTTCAAAAATATCTCATATAAATATAAAATATATATAGAAAACCCAACATTTAAATATTTATAAATATTAATGAATTTTAAAAAATAATAGATACAAGACACTCCTCATGTATACAATTTAGACACCCATTATTCCAAGTTCAAAATTAATTTTCTAAAATAATATTACATCCAAAGGTTTAGTAAATATATTTTTTAAATAATCCTTTATAGACACATATTCCAAAATAATATCTTCTTTATAAATAAAATATTGTATACAATAATATATGACTTCTATATTCTCAGTTCTTTAATTTTTCAATGGATTCTTAGAAATAGTAATAACAAAAAAATTATCATTAATAATTTATATTTTTTCAAAATAAGCATCAAAATCAGATAAAGTATATCTAATATATAATGATTGATCATAAAAAACTAAAATCATCAATATATTTTGCTTTATCCATAAATAAATAAATTTATCACTATTTATTCGAACTCTAATAAAGAAAACTTTTTCTTAAAAGTGACAAAAACGAGATGTAAATTTTCTATCAATTTTTCATCCTCCAAAATTAGAATCAGAATTACTCATTAAATCAAAAGTAATGTTTACTAGATAAAATAAACCATGATTAACTATACCTTCAATATATCTTATAATCATTTTAAAAAAATTTAGGTGACTTTAAAATAAGTAAGATTGAAATCTTGCACACATGAAGACACTAAACGTAATACCAGGTATACTAGAGGTTGGTTAAAGTAAACTGTTTATCATTCTTCTAAAAGTTTCTAAAAAATCATTCAGTACAAATTCTGAAATAAAAATCGAGTGAGCCCAAAAATTACATAAAATATTTTTTAGTATACAATATAGAATAAAAATCTCTAAATATTCTATTGAAAGGTGATATCAATGAGATTTACATGATTTTTCATGAGGGTGATTCTCCATTTGAACATGTGAAATTTTATCTTGAGTTTTATCTTTAATAAAATTAATTTCTCTAAAATATTATTCAATCTATTATGGGTCAAAATTATTTTTATTTAAACAATTCTTATCAAATTTATCATGAAAATACTCTTTAAAAACTATATATAATATATTATAAACTGAATAAGATTTAATAAAGTTAAAATAACTCAAAAATATTATTTAATATAATTCAACATCCAAATTATCCAATGAATTTTTGGTATTAAAATTAAAACTTTACCAAAAAAAACTCTAAAATATAAAACATTATATTCCTTTACTTTTATAAAAATTATTTGTTATTTTCTTAATAATAGTTCTAATAATATTTTTTTAGAAATATAACATGAAATATTTATAGTTTTATTGAGAAATACTTTTCTAATCGAAATTTATTCAGTATAGTTATAAAAATTTCATGAATAGTTCCATTATTCCTTTCAACAACACCATTTTGTTGCAGTGATATAAGGACTGATAAGGAATGAAAATAACTATTCTATTCATGAAATATATCAGATGATAAATTCAAAATTTCTCCACCACTATTACTTCTATTAGAGAATGCATTTAATTATCCTAGATAGTGAGTAAAAAAAATATGAGACCCAAATAAGGATCAAACCATCCTTAATAAATGTTTTTCAAATATAAATTAAAATATTACTAGTGTCTTGAATCATATACCCTATTTCATACTCTCAGTGTGTGAGATCAATTAAGATAGTACCTAAAAAAACTATAATTACCATTTTTCAAAATAATAATAATGAACTAGTTCCCTCTAGGATTCCGAATAGTTGGAGGGGTTTATTTTACTAAAGAAAATTGTACCATGTAACAAAAAAACCACTTCACTATCCCTTTTATAAATCAAATGGTAGAAATACTACCTAGTAAGGGACACTACTATTTTATTGATGGGTTTTTCTAGTTATTTTTAGGTCCCCATAGCACCAAAAGACTAAGAAAAAAGTATATTCAACTATCCCTTTGGTATGATTTTATATCAAAGTATTACTTTTGGGATATGAAATTACCTAATTTAATATCAATTATAAATAGTATGTATCTATTCAGAATTTATTAAAATATTCTTATAGGTATTTATTGACGAATTTATAGTTTATGAGACCTATTTTGAAATCATTTTAAAAAATATGAAAATTTTTAAATAAATTATTTGAAAAGAACTGTGTTTTAGACTAAAAAATATCATTTAATAATGGTGAATGTTAATTATTTAGACTAAACAATTTTAAATTAAGGAATTTTAGTAGATAAGGCCAAAATTTAAATCATTTCCACACTACCCTATCCTCCCACTGTGAAATGTATTAGATAATTTTTAAGGCATTTTATATTTTATATAAGGATTATTATAGAATTTAAAAAAATTGTTTTAACTTTAACTAAAATTATTATAAATGATGATGGATTTCTATTATATGAATCATATAGGACAACCTTCAATAAAATTGATAAGAATCTGGCTAGATCCCCTGTAATGAGTCTAGCAAGTTGGAATGAACCCTTTGTGTGTTGTGTTATGCATCCAATCAGGTAGTGAGAGTAGTGATTTACAATAAAATTGATGGAAAATACCATGTGTAAACCTATTGTGAGGATAATTTTGGGATGATCCAACTCTTAGGGGGGGTGGAGGAGAGGGAGAATGTAACCTCAATTACTTTTCAACTCTTCACTTATTCGTTGGAAAAATATATACATCTCTACCTCCTCCAATTAGTGTGAATGTAAATGTAAAGAGTGTATAAATATTATAAAGACATTGGGGTTTATTGATGAGGCTCACCATCCTAATAATTACTACATACTTGGCATTTCATGGTTATTATCCCACATAAAAAAATCCTTTTTATTATGAAAGAAAACCAGAAAAAGAGTATGAAATTTAACTCATTATCTTATTACCAACATTGTATAAAGTAAGAAACATATTAATATTCAATAAATTTTTATATAATACAATAATAATCCCACAATTATTAAATTTGATCAACATTGAAAGAAATATTTACTAACAAACTTATTTATGTTGATCGACTTCCTTAGTTACAACACTTCAATAAGCCTCCACAAATTTTTTTTCAAACTTCTACAATAGAATAGTTAGGGGTAGAAATCTCACCATCACTACTTGGGTGTAGTATGATGAAGCACTACTGAAATCAATTCATTATTTCTTTCATTTTTAGTTTACAATAATTACACTATATTTCTCATGATTTCTTAGATATACATAAGACGTTCATGAAAACAGTATCGTCACTTTAAAAATTCTTTTTCTCTATCACTGAATATATATTTCCAAAAAAAGTATCTAACTTATTTCTAGAATAGTATATATATTTTAATCTATTCAAATACCAAAATTCAATTTTCATAATTATAAATGCTCGAATACTTCCTAAAATCTCATCATTTATAAGACTTAAATTTTGATCTTCTTCTCATTTGAACTCTTCCAATGAATCCAATTTACTTTATAGGGATATTAGTAATGATTGAATTTTCTTACATAATTTATGGAAATCTCCTGACCTTATTTACCTTTTAAATTTTTCTAAAAAATTAGGAAATATATCTTGAATATTAATTCTCTATGAAATCCACTTTGGGATATTTATATGTATGCATGAATGTATGAAACAACAATGTGTGCTATGACATAGAGCTCCTCATGTTGTACCTTATACAATATTGTATCATCCTGGGAAAATAAAATCTCTCACAAAAAATGAACCACAATATGTTCCGTTCCTTTTTTCTTCTCAATTATTCTTATCTCTTTAGAGACACCAAATTCACCTCTATATTGTGTTTCAAATAAATGTTTCTCCTTGGTAAACTCTTTTATAGAAATTTTAATCAATAAAGTGTGGTTTTCATAGTATAACCATTTTTTAATCACCATTATTACCAAAGTTTTCACTTTAGTACTAGTCATAATTCTCTCACTATTTTTACATCACTCTAATATTCTTAACCATGGTATTGAAATCTCTTTTAAGTACAGTACTGACTAAAACAATGATATCTACCATAATTTTAGTATTTTTTTCTAGAATCATGATAATCCCATTAAAAGCATGATGTTTAATCTTTTATGAGTAACAAAGAATCGTCATTTTTAGTCCTTATTACTTTAGAACATAAATTATAGAACTCTCAGGTACCTTCACGCAACTCTTGGTAAATCAAGATTACATTTTCAGAGAATATGAGTTAACTTTAAGAAGCCAACACATCTTACAGATTAACTCTATAAAGGTCCTAGTTTTTAGGGAGACCTTCATTTATTGCATATATTACACCTTAGACTCGAATACCCAGATCTAGTGATATAAACATATTATTTCCATACTATCTTTGATTCTAACCATAATAACCTATAATATAATCAACCCATAATTACATGATTTAAAGTAAGGGGTAAAATTTATTACATTTCCAATATATTTTAGGTTTATAGTTTTATAGAATTAAAAAAATCATTATATAAAAAGGTGGATACTTCCACAGAGTGTACATTTTTTCATAAAAAATAGGTTATTTTGTTTAAAAACATGTTTCATTCTTGTAACACTTGATTCTTTCAAGACAAGTCTAATTTAATAAAGTTCAAAATTTCTATGGTTCTTATAAATATTTATTCCTTGTGATTTTTTTAAATAACTTATAAGCACAAAAAATCATCATGGGATATAATAAATAAAGGAAACCCATCAGTCCATTTAAATTTATGAAAACACATAAGGAATTTATCATTTTTGCACAATAATATTTGATATTAAATAATAATTTACTTAATAATGAAATAAAATTTATTGCCCACAATTTTTCATATTTTTTTGAAATAAATCCTAAAGGAAAATAATAATCCTGAAATTTAATGGGGAAAACATGAGAACTAATGAAAATTTTTCCTTAAAAAACAATCCATTCACCATTATAAGACCATAAAACTTTCCTTTAATCATGACCTCATCTTCTTAACTCGTGAAAAAAAAATATTTCTAATAAGAATAACAAATAGCATTTAAAAAATATGTAGTAACCTTGGTACACTATCTTTAAAATCACCCTTATAAGAACCCTCATGATGAAATAACCTATGTGATTAATTATGACTTATCTCCTGTCGAGAAAATATCAATAAATAAAGAATTAGAGGGATATATCAGACCTTCCAATTATCATATAAATTTTACAATTACTATAATATGGATTAAACTAATTTAATCTTTCATTTTCATAAAAAACTCTTCAAACATGGCATTTGATCCCATGATAAAAATCAAATTCATGTATCTCATAAAATTGAGTAGAAATATCATTTCATCTTAAAAAAATTTAAAAAATTTACTAAAATAATTGGAATGATATATTATTTGAAAATGCATATAAATTTTATAGGAATATTAATAATGAATAAAGTTCATAGTTATGAGAAAAAGTGATCAAGTGATATATGTTAAAAAACAATTCTTTTCATACATTTATAAATAAAGTCAAAATTAACCAGTAAGAAAAATGTTAATAAGATTCCTTCTAAAACATTTGTAATGAAATTAAAAGATAATATAAAATTACTTTAATATTTTTTTAAATAATAAAATTATAGAAACATTTATAAGAACATGAACATAGAAGAGAAATGGTATAAAACATTTAAAGAAAGGTTTTAAAGAATAACCCCTTACGAATTTAGTGACTTTTAAATCAAAAGTAAATTGAAGGAGAAAACTTGAAATAGATTTGTAAAACACAATAATTTCTGGAAATTAATGATAAAATACATCAATTTAGAAGTTCATTCACCACAAAATAGAAAACATGTGGTGAAAAGGCATTTGTCTCAAAGAAAAGAAATTTGGATGGGAAATCCTTTACCTTGAATCCCGACTTCTGTTGTACGTACTATAACTCATGAAAAATAAAATTACATAAAAATATTTTTGAATTTAATTTCATTATTATTAAAATTTTTATTTCATTTATTACCATGTTTTATTTAGTTACTAAATCAGTTAAGTTTACGTTGGATGTTTTGAGGTCATTCGGTTCATAAGCTCCAAAACATCTTTGGTAGGTTCACCATGGTCAAAAGGTTCTTTATTACATAATCTATATAATCTTGTTCATGTAATAATTATTTTTCTTATACATTAAATATAATTTTATAACCATTATTTTTAAGTCTATCATGAAAAATGTAATGCGTCGTTTCATGGAGGTGGTAGTCCACACGTACACATGAGCGACATTTCAATTTTCCAATGAATATTAAGAAAGGAAATTAGATAACAATTTATTTTTTAAAAATAATAGTTCTATTATAAATATTATATATAAATACAAATATCCATTAAATCCAACTATATAACTATTAATTTAAGGGAGTGATCAAAAATGAAATACGTCAGTACATGGTGGTGATAGTTCGCACGAGCAAGGTTTTCGTTTTACATTGGATGGAAACAAGGTATAAAATAGTATTAATATCAAAATAATTAAATTTTATTATTTTAATGATATTTATGAAATTATATTGGTATTTTTATAATAAATTTGAAGGAGGTGAAAGAAGAAAGAAACTTGAAAGAACCCGGTAAGACCTTTAGATCTTCCTTATATATCCACCATTTGCTTACTTTTTAAGCTTTATTAGAATGATATTTTTTGAAGATTAAAACATTTAGAACATGGATAAGGGTGTTCAAAAGTGATTTTATAAGATTTGTGTTGAGCCAAGGTTCTAAAAGTGCGTGGATAAGTGAGGGGTGAGGGATACTTTTATAAGTGAGGGTGGTGACACTATTGTAAATAATCTTAACTTTAAAATATTATAAACATATTTATCATATTAAAATGGAATAAAGTGGAAGAAAATTTAGATATATGATAATTTATGGTCAAAATAAACTCTTAAAGTAAAATTTAGATCAGTTTCAGAGATATTGTTTTCTGTATCCATTAGTTTAACCCCCTCTTTAACCCTTTTAACCTTTACCATGGTGACTAAATTTTTCTATGGTAACTTCATTTTATAGCTAAAAAAATAAATGGAACATATTACATAATTTGAATTTTATAATTCTAAATTTGGAATTAATTTTATAATATTAAATTTCTTGAGGTGTTAAAAATTTCCTTTAATATAAGTAAGCATAATATAATGAAAACTAATTTTTAGAAAAACTAATTTTTAAGAATAAAAATGAATTTAACCCAAAATAATGTATTGAATTACTCCCCATAAATTTTATTGGTTTACGAATAAAAAAAATTAGAGTTATTTTACTTTAAAATGAATTCAAAACTGGATGTAAACTTGTAATTACTTGATTAAAAGTATAAACCAATTTTTTTATTACAATGAAACATCACTTAGGTCCAAAAATGTAGAACATAGGTCTTAAATAAAAAATAATATTCTTAAATGATTTAGTTTAATTGTTAAATACATTTTTAGTTTAATTTTTTTAAAATTTAATGTCATTCTTATATCATGATGATGTTATAATGACAATATATTTAAAATTAATGTTTTTCTCTATTCACCTAAAAATCAACAATTTTTGAAAAATAAAAAAAAATCACGCTAAGATAATTTTTAAATGATGATATCAAAAAAAATATTTATTTATATTAAAATTATGAAATTAATTAATTTATCTTTTACATGAAAATATAAAATATAAAGGAAAACCGCTTTTATAGAAAAATTAACCTTTTATACTATAAGTGTTCTTAATATTATTTCATATTAATTTATAACTTATTGAGTGTTAATATACTAGTTCACACATTGAAATATTGAATATTTTCATAATCATTTTTTTAAATAGACCAATTTAATTTATTAATATAAAATACACAACACTTTAAAAATGTTCTTTGAAAAATATATCTTTTTAAAATTGAAGAATTTTAATCTCATGAAATTAATTATTATCCTATAATGATTAAATTTAATCAATTTATTATAATAAATTCATTCATTTAAACTAATAATATTAACATGTAAGTAATAAATTAATTATCATAATTTTCTTTAATTTAGGATTTTTCACTACTTATAAATTTTATATTGATGTTTCACATCATATTATCATAATGTATTGTAATAAAATCTATAGTGATTTTTTAGTTCAGTTTTTAATATAATATATTTTTTTGTAGATGATATTATTTAAATAAAAATACATTAAAAAATATTGGTGTGTTAAATTCTCCCCCTTAAAGAAATTTCATTCACAAAATTTTGTCTCATTCTCCATAAACAATGGTTTAAAACATTTTCAGAATCAAATTTAGGGGGTGGAAGAGAACTTCAAAAACCCTTAATTTAAAAGGACCATTAATAATAGAACCATAAAGTAAAGGAAATTGAAAGAAGTTTTTAGTATGATATAAATATATCCAAGTGTCAACAAATACCTTTTATTAATTTCGAATAGTTTTATGGAAACCACATGTAAAGACCTAGAATATTTCATGTAATTTGTTTTATTATATGGAAATATTACGAGTCCGTGAAAATTGACAGCGTGTGATTCCGAGGCTCGGTGTGCCTGGAAAGAATTTCTGAAAAATTTTAGGTACGTTCAGTAAACACGCAAGCAGCATTTTGTAACTTTTGAACCAGTGCTCGGAATTGAAATCTGAGGACACCGTTGAACTCACAACATTGATATTCGCTTAAGGAGACCTTCACCTCGACCACAGTAGGTCAAGAGTGGAAGTTAGTTTTTCATTTTTTCAATGGACTGTTAAAATAAAAATAATAAAATAAAACAATAACTTTTATTTTATTTATTTTTAAACATCTCACTGTTTTTGGTGGTGGGGACCAACCGACCATGAACTCGCCCTTTAATCTGAGAAAACTATTTGTTTCTTACCCAATTTAATGAGCCAAAATCAATTGATTTAATTTACTTTACTTAACTATAGTTGGCTCCTCACCTCTCGTGGGGGTAGATGGTTGGAAAAGGATTTTGGGAGAGCCTATGAGAACTTGGAAGCAAATTTTCAAACGAAGAACATTCTCTGGATCAAGAATGAGGAATCGATGATTGAACTCGGGTTGGAAGCATGTTGTGGGAGCGAAGAACATTGGCGCCTTCATCGTCTTCATCCTCTCCCTCACGCCATCTTCAACGAGCAAATTGGGTAGGTATTTTGTTCAATTTGTTCTTCATTGATTTACGCTGAATCATTCTCCTCAAGCCGCGTGCTATCGGTCTAATGAGAATGGTACAAACCAAATAAACATGGTATGATCCATCCATATCTTCATTGTTGACGCGTTCTTTGCGGGCAGATTGACGGGTTGAGCAGAACCCGACCACGTCGTTGGCGACCGATGCTGGCAGGGCACAAGGTGGCTGCCAACACTTCAGCCGGCCACGATGGCAGCGGCGGCGCAACCGCACCGTTGGAGGAGGCCACGACCCGTCGGCCATGGCGGAGTAGGACGGTAGTTGACACACCGGCTGACCATGCTGAGACAGGGTGGCATGCATCCGTGCCACTAGTAGAGGAGGAGGCTGTGACTGCTTAGCTACGGCGGTGCACTCGAAGGGTGGTCGACATCTGGCCGGCCACAGGGGGACAGCGGTGTCGTCACGCCACTGGAGGAGGGTACCAACCGGAAACCCGACTGACTGCATCATGCTGAGAGGGAAAAATCTGGTGGGTCCCACATGCTAGCATTCCGTGCCACATGGCGCCGCCGGGTTGGCCAAGCCGAACGGTCTGTTGGATCGTTCGAGATACCAAAGGGCGCCTCCCCCCGGGTAGTGTCTTGGGCTGGCCCCGCCACAGCGGGTCGGGCCCGCTGCGGCCTAGCACATCCAGGCCGGACCCAGACTGGGTTGGGTTGACCCAAACCGGGTCAGGTTTGGCCAGGACAGGTCAGACCGAGTTAGTCTGACCGGGTCGGACCGGACCCAGACCCAGCTAGACCCAGATATGCCTTTTTGGCCATAACTTGAGAACCAGGTGTCCTTTTGATAAACCATCTATGGCGCCAGAATCCTTGGACCAATATGTAACTTTTGGTATAATCCACATGAGTTTTGGATAAAGTTGGAGTATGGCTGGGTTGGATCGATCCTGAATCCAACCGGGCACTCAGAACTGAAACACTAATAACTTACAGACCGGGCGTCCGATTGACGTGCCATATGTTGCGTTGGGTTCCTTATGACTTGACATACCTTTGGGATACTTATTCATGGGACTTCGTGGTAGTTTAAGTATCAATAGATGGATTGAGGAGTAGAACCTCCTGGAATCAAGCTTGCTTAGTGCGGGAACCCTATTGCTGGTTGTACTTGAAGAATCTTCAGATCATGTGTGGTTCATCTATCGATCCTGTTTGGGTCAGTGCTCAACAATCCTTTGTGGGTTAGCACATACATATCCTATGCGGGTTATCTTTAGATTCTCTGTGGGTCATCTTTGATCCTGTGTGGGTCATATTTGATCCTGTGTGGGTCAACAATAGAGATTCTCGACGAAGTAAGATAATCTAGAAATACAGATAATCATCTATACTTCCATACTTAAGTTATACCTGGTGTGAGATGAGTCATTACCTTTGTTGTACACTTCTATGTGGTTATACCTTTGTGTTATTCTTCTACGTGGCATTACCTTTGTGGTACTTACCATCGTGTTGATACCTTTGTGGTATTCTTCTATGTGGCGTTACCTTTGTGGTACTTACCTTTGTGACACTTACCTTTGTGGTGTTACCTTTATGGTATTCTTTCCTTCGTGGAAAAGTTGATATTTTGGATAAAGAGTTGGGCATTGTGTTTCCTCATGAATGAGATGGGTATACTTGATAACTTATGTATATTTATGGGCATATTCTTATGTAGGGTTGACAATTTTTTCCATGCTTTGTGATTACAATATTTCTTTGTGGTTTATCCTTTGTTGATTTGGAGAGATTTTCATGGGTCTTGGGGTCCCTACCAAGTATTGTTATACTCACCCCTACATGGGATTTGCCCACACATTATTGTGTCTTGTGCAGACGACGGACATCGCTGACTGAGGATGACGGTACCCGGACTGGAGGCTTCTCAGAGGTAGACCTTAGATGAGGAGTACCGCAGAGACAATCATTTGAGAGCTATACCTACCCATCAGGTAGAATCCTTGGTAGGTGTTCATAGGAGCTATTTTCAGTTTTACTTGTACTTTTCAGTTGGGATTGTATTCCATCCCCTTTACTTATTGTACACACTCTTTTTACTATATTATTTACCTTGTGATTGTATCTTGCTGTGTGCTTGGATTGTGTGAGTTGTAGGTTAAAAAGGCAATGCCTTCCCGGTTTTAGGGATATGCCTTTCCGGTGCTAGTCTCCATCCCCTAGCCTATGGAAGGTGGGCTTGGGGTAGTCATGACACGGGCCCTGGGGGATGGGTCGTGAAAAATTGTTATTAGAGGAGTTGGTTCTACCGAAGAACCAAGACTTTGATCTTTTCTATGTCGTAATAATGTTAAGTGTAATGAGTGTGGTGTTTAGTTTGGGGAATCCAGTGTTGGTGCGGCGACCAATGTATCCATACATCAGGACCTTGAATTCTAATTTCTAATTCAGTGCATGAAAACACTAATTGTGTGTGTGTTTTTGAAAAGTTTTTTTTGTGATCTCTTTGATTCAGCTCACCAGGTATAACTTATAGACTGTGGAACACCTATTTCTTTTCAAGATGCCGCCACGCAAACAACCAGCCATTGTTCCACATAGAGTATGCAATGACAGACCACCGAGCGATGAGGCTTTGGTGTAGGTCCCCATTATAGCAGTTGTACCATCGGGTGGTGTACTAGCAGAACCACTACTCGTTGGGAAGACGATGCCACCAGCCCCAGCAGCAGAGGGTGGACGCCGCTTGAGCGTGTTTCACAAGTTCTAGCACCAGAGTCCACCAAGTTTCCAGGGAGAGACGGATCCACATGTGGTTGAGGACTGGTCGAAGGTTGTGGTTAGAGTTTTTCAACTAGTAAGGACACCAGTGATCTCATGGTGATCCTTGCTTCCCATCTTCTTCAAGAAGCAGTGAGAATATAGTGGAGTTTGATGCTCGATTTTTACAATGGGGTGACTCTTATCTAGGCGGACTTTGAGAGCCTTTTTAGGGTAGAGTTCATCCCAACGACCTTACACTCTCTGTGTATACAAGAGCTTCTTCACTTGTAGCAGGGAAACATGATTGTGGCTTTGTATTCAGCGAGGTTCACTGATCTCTCACACTACTCCACTGAAATGGTGTGGGACCCTTTCTTCAGGTATTAGACCTTCGAGAAATGGATTAGAAAGAAAATTATAGCTTAGATTATTTCTCTCAGCATACCAACGTAGGCGGGGGTGTTAGAGAGAACACTCTTATTGGGGAGTTTCCTTGCTGAGCAGTCACCGGTAGCGAGACCCACCACCGGGTGTCATACCGCAGAGTCACATGTAGCTGGTAGCAGACAGATGACGTAGAGTTCTAAGAGGACAATACCTACAGGTGGACGACCTTAGGATACATGGTTGGTCGTGCGGGGCTCCTGAGAGAGAGCAATATAGGCGAGGAGCAGACATTGTTACTCGTGTGGAGGGTAAGGTCATATGGATCGTGACTTACTGGCCCTCTATACGGATGACCAATAAATGGTCGAAGGACCGCCTGGTCAGAGGCGAAGATTCGATTGAGGAGGTCCACAGGCAGGAGGCAGACGTGGTAGTGGAGCAGGCCATGCAATAGGGGGTGGGTGGTGATTTGAGGTTCTACCACCACCACCTCCAGGTGGACCACCCCGACCACAGGGAGCAGGTGGACCAGGATGATCTAAGCTCCAGGGAGCTGAGGCCTACGACCACAACACTCTGGAGATGATATGAGGTACGATATTTGAGTACTCCACCTTAACTACAGTACTTATAGATAGAGGTTCCAGTCAATCTTTTATTGTCACAACCCTCATTCGGAGCTCGGATATTCCGGTGGAGTCATTAGATTGATCCTTATGGCCAGAGACTCCTACGAGAGCAGATTCAACGATTACACACTGGTGATGGTAGTGCGAGCTTACTATAGGAGGTGAGAGCTTTGGTTGGGATCTTCTAGTAGCAGTGCGAGGCCTTACGACATCATATTGGGTATGGACTGATTATCTACAATCCAAGATCAGATCGAATGTATTAGACGAAAAGTACGGTGTGTCCGCAAGGATGGGACAAGGTTTTACTTCACTGGTGAGAAGGGAACCTTTGCAGCACAAGATGGACATACCCAGAGGAGGGTGCAGCTGATCACACATCAGTTGGCTAGCCTTACCCTCAGAGCGGATGATGTTGAGAGTCCGAGCTATCCTGTAGTGGTGGACCAATATGCTGATGATTTTCCAGACGATGTTCCAAGTCTACCCACTTGCAGAGAGGTGGAATTTTATATTGACATGTACCACAGGATGACACTGATATCTACACCAGCATATCGGATGGCTCATGAGGAGCTTCGAGAGATGCGAGTACAGCTGGAGGACTTTTAAAGTAAGGGGTTCATTAAGACCAGTTTTTCTCCTTGGGTAGACCTGATTTTGTTTTCCAAGAAGGCACATGGGAGTTGGTGACTCTGTGTTGACTATTGGCACCTGAACCAGGTTACTGTGAAGAACATGTACCCACTAACGAGGATTACTGATCTCTTTGATCAGATAATGGGGGCACAGTGGTTTCCAAAGATAGACCTCAGATTAGACTATCACCAACTCGAGGTAGGAGATGAGGATGTAAAGAAGACGACTTTCAGATGTCAATATGGCCATTATGATTTCTTGGTTATGCCATTCGGCGTAACCAATACCACATAAGTGTTCATGGGACTCATGAACAAGATCTTACAGCCATACCTCAATCACTTTTTGGTAGTCTTCATCGATGACATCCTGATATACTCAGCTATAGAGGAAGAGCATGCCTATCATCTACAAATAATTATGGATATACTCCGAGAGCACCAGCTTTATGGTAAACTATCGAAGTGCTAGTTCTAGATACGAGAGGTCCACTTTCTGGGACACATTATCCTGGAGGCTAGAGTTGCGTTGGATCCAACAATGATTGAGTTTGTGCTTTATTGGGATCCACCTAGGAGTTTTACGAAGGTGCATATTTTCTTGGGTTAGGACGATTACTACCAGATGTTTTGTGCCTAACTTTTCCAGAGTTGTGGAACCCTTATCAGTGTTGACGAAGAAGGGAAAAACCATCGTGTGGTCGGAGAGATTCCAGTGGAGTTTCCAAAGGATGAGGCAGAGACTGATGATTTCCCCATCTTGAGGCTTCCAGAAGAGGGAATTGGGTACGTCTTATACTGCGACGCATCAGGGACTGGGCTTGTATGTGTCCTAATTCAGGAGAGAGAAGTGATCACTTATGGTTCTTGATAGCTGAGATAACATGAGTAGAACTACGCTACCCATGACCCGGAGTTAGCAGCAGTGATATTCACCTTGAAGATGTGGTGACATTACTTGATGGACGAATGTTTTATAGTCTACTCTAATCACAAGATTCTTAGGTATATCTTCTCTCAAAAGGACCTAAACCTGAGCCATCGGTGTTGGCTTGAGTTCCTCCAGGACTATGACTTTGAGATAGTCTATACTCTTGGGCAGAGGAACGTAGTAGCAGATGCGCTCAATAGGAGATCTAGTATACAGTTTACGAGTGAGGTGACAGAGCATCTATCCTCTTTGTAGATATCCTATTTGGATCGATATGGTGAAGCTTATCTTTAGTCTCTGACAGTCACTCCCCCCACCCCTTCAGCGAGTCATGGAGGCACAACTTGGGGACACTGACTACAAGGCTCTACGTGCTCAGATATCCATAGGACAGACACTTGATAGATTTTCTAAAGGTGGGGAGGACATCATCCTCTTTAGAGGGCGTACTATGGTACCAGTGGCGCTACGGGAGGCAGTGTTTAGGGAGTTCCATACTGCCCCTTTAGCGGTACATCCAGGAGTGGAAAAGATGTACCAAGAACTTCAGCGTTAGCACAGGTGGTCGGGAATAAAGAAAGGAATGGCAGAGTTTGTCACATGGTGCCTCACTTGTTAGTAAGTGAAGGAAGAGCATAAGGTCCTAGCAGGCTTAGTTCAGCCACTAGAAGTGCTAGAGTGGAAGTGGGATGGAATTTCCATGGACTTTGTGAGAGGACTTTCATGCACGTCCAGGGGACATGATTCTATATGGGTGATCATTGAACGACTCACCATATCTGCCCACTTCCTACCTATCAGAGAGTAGGGTTCAGTAGAGGTCTTGGGATGCCTCTACATGAAGGATATTATACAGCTTCATGGGGTGCCATCTACAATTGTCTCCCATCGTGATGCATGTTTTACTTTCTGACAATGGAAGGGGTTTCATGAGGTGTTCTGGACATAACTTCGGTTAAGCACTGCCATCCATCCTTAGATGGATGGTCAGATAGAGCATACCATTCAGACCCTTGAGGACATTCTGCATACTTGCGTCCTTGATTTTGGCCAGAGTTGGGATGATCACTTTCCCTTAGTGGAGTTCACACACAACAACAATTATCACTCCGCTATCGTTATGGCACCATTTAAGGCATTGTACGGTTGAACTTGCAGATCACCTCTCTACTGGACTAACCCAGGGGAGTCAACACTCATGGGACCAGAGATGGTATGGGCTAGGACATAGATGGTGCAGATCATCCAGGAGCGAATGAAGACTGCACAGAGCAGGAAGAAATCTTATGCTGATAGGAGACAGAGACCTCTGGAGTTCGAGGATGGTGACCATGTATATCTATGGGTCTCACCTCGATGAGGTTTGCAAATATTTGGCCAGGGTGACAAGTTATCTCTAAGGTTCATTGGACCCTTTCAGGTCCTCATCAAAGTTGGCAAGGTGGCATACCGCTTAGCTCTTCCCCCTCAATTGCACCAGGTACATGAAATTTTCTACATATCCCAGTTGAGTGGATACGTACATTATCCTTCACACATCATTGACTGGGGCTAAATAGACATCGATGTTGGGGAGATGTTTTCGGAGGTTCCAGTAGAGATTGAGGATCAACACCAGAGAGTCCTATGTGGGAGATCGATACCTCTGTTGTGTGTACGTTGGCAGCACATGAACCTCTAGGAGAGAGCATGGGAGCGAGAGGCTCAGATTCATGCTTAGTACCCCCACTTGTTTCCCTAAATTGTGTTGAGGCTTTCGAGGATGCAAAGCCCCAAGGTGAGGAGAATATAAAGACCCGAAATTTTACTTGTATTTTTTTTAATTATATGGAAATATTACGAGTCTTCGAAAATTGAGAGCTCATGATTCCGAGACCCGGTGTGCCTAGAATGAATTTAGGAAATTGTTTTAGGTACGTTCAGTAAATGTGCGAGCGACATTTTGTAACTTTTGAACCAGTTCTTAGAATTGAAATCTGATGACACCGTTGAACTCGTAGCGTATATATTTGCTTAAGGAGACCTTCACCTCTACTGCAGTAGGTTGAGGGTGGAAGTTAGTTTTTCATTTTTTCATGGGAGAGTAAAAAGAAAAATAATAAAATAAAACAATAACTTTTTTTATTTTGAAACCCCTCATTTGTTTTTGGTGGCGGGGAAAAACCGACCTTGAACTCCCTGTTCAATGTGAGAAAACTCTTGGTTTCTTCCCCAATTTAATGAGCTAAAATTAATTGATTTAATAAACTTAACTTAATTAAGGTTTTCTCCTCACCTATCGTGGGGGGAGATGGTTGACAAAGGATTTTGGGAGAGCCTTGGAGAACGTGGAAGGGCATCCTCCAATGAAGACCATTATTTAGATCAAGAACGAGGAATCAATGTTTGAACTCGGGTCAGAAGCTTGTTGTGGGAGCGATGAACGTTGGAGCCATCATTATCTTCATCCTCTTACTCACGACGTCTCCAATGAACAAACGAGGTAGGGATTTTGTTCAATTTTTTCTTCGTTGATTTACGTTGAATAATTCTCCTAGAGCCGCATGCTATCGGTCTAACGTAGAGGGTACGAGCCAAATGAACATGACCTATCCCTCCACATCTTAATTGTTGATGCATTATTCATGGGTGGATCAATGGTTTCGGTGGAACCTGACCACGTTGTTAGAGATTGAAGCCGGCAGGGCACAAGGCGGTGGCCGGTACTCCTACCAACCGTGATGACAGCGGCGGTGCAACCACACCGCCAGAGGAGGCCAAGACCCGTCGGCCGTGGTGGAGGAGGATGGAGGCCGACACGCTAGCGGACTGTGTGGAGGTAGGGCGGCGTGCGTCCGCACCGCCAGTAGAGGAGGAGGCCTACAACTTCTTATACTTGTCAGTGCACCTAGAGGATGACCGACACTCGACCGACCATAGGAGGACAGCGGCGTCGTCGCACTACTTGAGGAGGGTGCCTGCCAGAAGCTCGACTGGCCGCGTCATGCCGAGTGGGACTGCTCCGATGGGTCCTGCACGACAGAAAGTGGCGCCATGTGGTGTCTTTCGGTTATCCATGCTGAATGGTTCGTTGGACCATTCGATATACCAGGGGACACCTCCCTCCCGGGTAGCGGCTAAGGTGGTCCTTGCCACGACAGACTGCACCCAGCTGAGCGGGCCACACCGAACGGGCCGCACCTAGCGGGCTAGGACTACCGCGACCTAGCCTATCCTGGCCGGACCCGAACCGGGTCGGACAAGACCCGGGCCCATCTGGACCCAGATACGCCTTTTTGGCCATAAATAGAGTACCAAGCGTTTGTTTGAAAAACCTTTTATGGAACTAGAGTCCTTGGATTGAGACATTCCTTTTGGTATAATCCAATTGGGTTTTGGATAAAGTTGGAGTATGGATGGGTTGGATCGAACCCGAATCCAACCGGTCCCTCGGAACGGAAACACTAATAACTTACAAACCGAGCATCCGATTGACGTGCCATCTATCACGTTGGGTTCCTAATGATGTGGCAGACCTTTGGGATACTTGTTCATGGGGCTTAGTGGAATTAGAAGTATCTAACTATGGATTGAGGAGTGGAACCTCCTGGAATCAAGCTTGGTTAGTGCCGGAACCCTATGGATGGCTGTAATTGAAGAATCTTCAGATCTTTTGTGGGTCATATTCAGATCCTGTATGGGTCAGAACTCAGCGATCCAATGTGGGTAAGTGCATACTGATCCTGTGTGGGTCATCTCTATATCTTATGTGGGTCATATTCTATCTTGTGTAGACTATATTCAATCCTGTATAGGTCAATAGCAGAGCTTCTCGACGAAGTAAGATGATTTAGCAATACAACTAATCATCTATACTTCCGTACTTAAGTTATACCTAGTGTGAGCTAAGTCTTTACCTTTGTGGTACAATTCTCTGTGGTGATAAATTTGTGTTATTATTATGTATGGAATTACCTTTATGGTACTTACCTTCATGGAGATACATTTGTGGCGTTCTCTTATGTGGAGTTACCTTTGTGGTACTTAACTTTGTGGTGTTACCTTCGTGGTATTCTTTCCTTCGTGGAACAATTGAGCTTTTGGCTAAAGAGTTGGGTCTTGTGTTTCCTCATGAATGAGTTGGGTATACTTGATAACTTAGCTATGTGTATGGGAATATACCTATGTAGGGTTGACTGTTTTTTCTTTTCTTTGTGATTATGGTATTGCTTTTTGGTTTATCCTTTGTGGATTTTTAGAGGCCTTCAGGGGTATTGGGGTCTCAACTGAGTATTTTTATACTCACCCCTGCATGGGATATGCCCGTACCTTATTGTATCTTGTGAAAACTATGGACAACGCTGACTGAGGACGAGGTTACCAGGCTTGGAGGCTACTCGGAGGTGGACCTTAGAAGAGGTGTACCGCAGAGACGACCATTCGAGAGCTGCACCAACCTTTCAGGTAGGATCTTTGGTGGGTGTTCACAAGAGCTATTTTCAGTTTTACTTGTACTTTTCTGTTTTTCTTGTATTCCAGATCATTTACTTACTATACACACTCTTTTTACTATATATTTTACCTTGTGCATGTATCTTGTTGTGAGATTGGATTTCATGAGTTTTAGGTTAAAAAGGAAATGCCTTCCTAGTTTTAGGGATATGCCTTTCCGGTGCTAGTCTCCAGCCCCTGACCAATGGAAGGCGGGCTTGGGGTAGTCACGACATGGGCCCCGGGGGATGGTTCATGACACCACATCAATAAAATTCCCTTTGAAAATAAATTTAATCTCTGTGTTAAGACTAAGAAACTTATAATTTCATAAATATTTTTTATAATATGAATTTAACATTATGAGACTCATACATGTGACTGAGCTTCAAAACTCATACAGTGATAGCTGAGTGATATTTCCCATAAAAGACTCGATAGATTCATCTTCCTCTTACTTGAGTCTAAAGGATTCTTTTACCATTGAGATAATGAATATGAGAAATTATATTCACTTTATTTTTTTAATTAATCATTATTTCATACTTTTGTTGTGTTTTTGATTATTTCTCACCTATGCCTCATTTCACATTCCAATTATGAATGAAAAAGATGATTTTTTCAAGGATAAAGTATAAAAATCATCTTTTAATAGACCATGAGATACATAAAAATATGTCAATATATTCCTCATATTTATATATGATTTATAAGGACCAAATGGCTAACATAAGTATGAGTAAACCATTATATGAATAAGTAATATAAAACTCTATAAAAATTCAACAATGACATCTAAATTTTAACTTAAATCATTACACAAATAATTAAAATGATAAATCTTAAAAATTGTCCCTAGAAAATTAGAAACCCAAAAACCATATTGATTTGTCACATATTATTCCAAAATCTACTTAATATTTATCTCCAAATAACATTAATCACTCATAATGTATCATAAAAAATACCATAATCATATATTCTCAAAAATATACTAAAACTTTCCCAAAATGAACCATGACATAAAATCACTACAAAATCATATATGCTCTCAAAATCCAACTCAATATTTATTCCTTAAATAATATCAACTACATTAACATAAAATCCTATATTAACCAATACTTTTTAATTCACCTTAATCCTATAATGCACCTAAAAAACTTGATTACCCTTTATAAAAATTAACTATAACTACCTCAATATAAAACAATTTATTAACTCTAATGGTTATCTACAATTTTCAAATTTTATCCAAAAAATATAACAAAATTGTTCCCTAAACAATCTTTACACTAAAACAAAAGTTAAACCTAATGGTTACATATACCTCAATAATCTATTAAATAAAAATAAATATATCTTAAAATATCATTAATTACCTTAAAATACAGTCACATAAAGCATCAAAAATGGTATCTATACTTTTGAACTTATGATCAATCTTAAACTTATTAACCCTTAAATAAAATACAACTACAACATAAATATCAAAACCCTATTTATTAAAACTTAAATCATTAATATTACTATATAAAAATTTAACCAAGATTTTATATATTATCCCTTAATACTTAATTCCTAGAAATAATTTTTAATCATGTCTTAAGATTCCTCAATATCAATTTAATCATGTTTCATACTTTAAAATTAATCAAAATGACTAAAACAGTTTATACCTTTTATATGTTATTCACAATTTATTTGTCTTCATTAGTAACAAAAACTGAATTCACTAAACCTTTATTTTTAAGATATCGATTATACTCTTCCTAAGATTTCCTATAAGGGAATAAATATGTATAATGAACATACTCTATACATTTAAAACATTAAACTGTTATTGATACCTTATAAAGAGAATTATTCTTCTATATTGAACTAAACAAACTATTAATTTTTCCTTAGCACTATATTACTCTATTACCTTATTATTTATACATAAAACATATCCATAATCCTTTAACACATTTCCTTGAGTGCTTCTTACCATATCCTTGACATGTATGATGTTGAATATTTTTTCCTCTATGTTCTTTGTCACCCAAACTTCCATGAAACTCTAGTTTTATCTTATTTGGTGTGAAAGAAAATTCATCTTGGTTTAGATTATTAATAAAAACTTGAGATAAATAGTTATGTATAATCATAATATTTTTCACTCCAGCTATTATCCCATTTAGTTTCTTGTTCAGACAACAACTACAATGTCATTTACACCCATTGTGAACTCAGTTCCTTCTCATTCTATCCGTTTACGAAAACAAAAATGGTTATTGTGAGTATATAAAATAATAATAAACCATATTATAAATAGATTAAATAATAATATGTTATTAACTATGTAATATTATATTCAAATATTTTGGTTTATCAAAAAATGACCGCAATAATTTTTAACATACTAACCTGTAAGGTTATAGAAGACTTATAAATTTTAATTCCAAACCAACATATTAACCACTAAAGTTTTCTAAATATTATAAATTGTTATAATATAATAACATCCCAACCTATAAATTTATCTAAATCATTTCTATGATTCCAACTATAAAACCCCTAACCTGAATACTTGGATCTGGTACTAAAACCATATTGTTTTCATACTCCCTTTGATACCAACAATAATAACATGAAACATAATAAACCCATAATTACATGAATTACACTACTAAAAAATAGGCCTTTATCAGAGCTAGAAATGGCCTTTATCAGCTCTAGAAAATCATTGTCTATATGAGTGAGGTTAAAATCCATGGTCTTTAATCATTACTGAAAAAGAACCGATAAAGGGTATTTTATCAGCACTTATTGAAGAGCCGATAAAGCATACCTATATCTGTGTTTATAAAAGTGCTGATAAAGGACATTTTATCAGTGATCATAGAAGTGTTGATAAAACAGACCTTTATTAGTGCTTTTAAAGGTGCTGGTTAAGGGCCATACTATAGTGTGATGTAACGGCACATCATAACACCATAAATACACCAGTTATCAACTAAAATAAGACCCAATACAAGATTTAAATGAAATTAAATTTACAAGATAAAAAAAGAAAATTAAACTATATTATAGACATTTAAAACATTAGTTTATACAATTACATAGATACAAATTAAAAATTACATTAAAAAACATCAATGTTCCTTTGTCTTTTAATCTTGACCCGAGTCATCCTATTACCGAACAATGAAACCCTACTAAAAAAAAATAATAAACTTTAACAAGAAAATAATTTTTATTTTAGTAATAATATAAAGAAATAAATTAATATAAATTGTTAATTTTACTAAAATTGATGTGAATTTTAAATAAAAAGGTGAACTTGGAATCATACTAGTAATACGGTGCATTAGATTGAGGTGTGGCAAATTCCAACATGTATAAAATTATTTTTGGATTGTTTTCCTAATGTTTCAAAACAATTTGAAAGTGTTTTCTAGGGTTTGAGTATGTCAATTGTCTTTTTTACTTAAATGTCATTTTAACTGGAAACATGTACTTATGACTCATTATGATCACAAAATATCTCATTTTTTATTTGAAACGGATTCCTACATGTCACAAATAACTTATGAATCACTTTCCTAAATTATCAAGAAAATCTGAGTGTGTTTGATCAGTTTTCAATGAGTGTCACTTTTAGAACTAAAATATCGATTTTAAACTAATAATGGACACTTTGAGTCATTCTAGGCACATAATGTATTATATTGAGGTGCGGTTGATTCCTATACATACAAAGTGACTTATGATTTTTTTATAAAGTATCAAATAAATCCAAATGTGTTTGCTCAGTTTTGAGTAGGATATATGTCCATTTTAGTAAAATTGATGACAGTAATAAATAAAAAGATACACTTTGAGTTATACCGGCACCGTGCATTATATTTATTGATTTCTACACATACCAAATGACTTATGAATCATTTTTATAAAGTATAAAAACAATATGATTTTTTATTAGTTTTGAGTATGTCACTTGTCTTTTTTACTGAATTATCATTTTAAAATTAAAACATCATCTTAAACTCATACTGATCACATTTTGTATCAGATTGAGGTGTGTATGATTACTACACATCACAAATAACTTATGGAAAATTTTTCTAAATAATTTAAATAATTTCAATGTGTTTTATAGGTTTTGACTAGTTAAGGTTGCCCCTTTACTAAAATTGATGTCAATTTTAAATAAAAACATGCACTTGGAGTTATACTAGTCACACCATGCGTCATATTGAGGTGTGGTTAATTCATGAACATCTCAAATCACTTATGGATTGTTTTACTAAAGTATCAAAATAATATGAATGTGTTTGTTTAGTTTTTAGTAGGTCGGTTTTTTTCCTAAAATTGTTGTCAAAATTAAATAAAGACACACTTAAAGTCATACAAGTCACACAGTGTATCATATTAAGGTGTTTATAATTACTACACATTCCAAACCACTTATTTAATGTTGTATTAAAGTATCAAAACAATCTGAATTTATTTGCTCAGTTTTGAGTACATCACTTGTTTTTTACTAAAATGTCATTTTAAACTTAAAACACACACTTTGACTCATACGAATCATATCGTGTATCAGTTTTCTGTGAGACTGATCCTTACACATCAAAAATTATTTATGAGTTGATTCTATAAATTATAAAGAAAATCAGAATGCACTTGGTTAGTTTTTAGTGAGTGTCACATTTTAAAGTAAAATGTCGATTCTTAAGTGATAACACACACATTGAGTTTTCTGTATTTTTAATAAAATTAATGTCAATTTTAAATATAAATAAGTACTTGAAGTAATACCGGTCACATAATTTATCAAATTGAGTTGTGACTGATTTCTACACATCCCAAAGTCTCAAAAATTTTATAACTATCAATTTTACCATGATTTTCCTTGATTTTCTTTATCTATCAACCAAAATTTCATGAGAAGCATCGAACAAACCACATAAACTTGAAAAATGAATCCACCAATATAAAAAAACAATTATTATGAATAACACTAAAATGAAATAAATTAAAAATAAATATGAAATAATAAATTAATACTAGGGAATTTTTTTTTACTATAAATAGATCAATATTACCTCTATGATTGAGTAGAGGTAGCATCATTAATCTTCTTGAAAAGGAAGTGGAGTTAACTTAAAATAAAGTGATAAATGAACCACTTTTGGGGTGAAAATGTTTTAAGGGAGAAGAAGTCAGTGGATGTTTTGGCATAGAAAGCCATGAAATATGGATAGAGCACCCCAAATGGAAAAAAATCCACCTGTATAAGGAAAAAAATTTAATGTGACTAATACTAAAAAAATAAATTAAACATAAATATGAAATAATACATTAATTATATGGAACATTATTTTATCGTGAAAACATAAATATTAACTCTATAATTGAGTAGAGGTAAAGTCATTTCTCTTACTATAAAGGCTATAGAGGTAACTTGAAAGAAAGTGATAAATGCACTGATGAAAGGCGGAATTTGTTTTGAGGAAGAATAAGTATTTATATGTTTTTGTGTATAAAGGTATGAAATATTGATAGATAACCCCAACTTGAACAAAAGAATCCACCTGTATAAGAAAAAAATCATTATGTGAGTAATACTAAAAATAAATAAATTAAACATAAATATAAAACAGTAAATTAATTTTATAGACAATTATTTTAATATGAAAACATCAAGATTACCTCTGTAATTAAGTAGAGGAAGAATCACTTCTATTCCTACAAATAAAATATAGGTAACTTGAAATAAAGTGAAAAATTGACCACTATAGGGGTGAAAAGTTTCTGAGGGAGAAGAAGTCTAATAAAGTTTTCGTGCAGAAAGACATGAAAGTTGGATAGAGCACCCCAACTCGAACAAAAGAATCAACCTATATAAGAAAAAATTGTTATGCAAGTAATAATAAAATATCATAAATTAAACACAAATATGAAACAATACATTAATTTTATATATAACTATTTCACTATGAAAACATCAAGATTACCTCTGTGATTGAGTAGAGACAGTTTCATTGCTCTTCTTGAAAGGGTATTCCACATGAACAAAAATATTATAAAATAAATGAACTCAAAAAGAAATAATAAAAATTAAATCAATGTTTCATTAAATTTTTTTTCCAGTAAAATAGAGAAAGTATATCGTAACATTATATTTACATATTTCCAAAGGGTTTCCTTTATTATAGTTTGTTCTTTGAGGGATTGGTAACATCATCATATGTAGAAAACATTATCTGCATGTGTAGTCAAACATTGAATTTAGATTATGTTAATGCATTAGAGAACATATAATATTATTAGTAAAAAAATATATATTAAAAATAATTTTTACCTTCTCATTGGACTCTCTTTATTTTTTTAAAGGTTTCAAGGATTTGGTTCCTCTATCGGGAGTCTAAATCCCCTATTTATTGTCCCCTCTAACATACAAGATATTGTATACATTGGGATAAGTATGAAATGATTGTTATATCCCAATGAAAGGGTCATAATTTATTGAATACATAATTTACATGAAGATAAAACAATCTAGGCTTGTTTGATCTGTTTTGGCGATGTGATGTGCATTTTAAACTAAAATGATACTAATATATTGAAAAAACACACTCTGAGCCATAACGGTCATAATTTGGATCATATTGAGTTTAGGATGATTAATACACATCAAAAACGACTTATGGATCATTTTAATAAAGTATCAAAACAATTTGAATGCGTTTTCTTAGTTTTGAGTAGATGAGTTGTCCTTTTTTCAAAAATTAATTTGAATTTTAAATAAAAATTTACACTTTGAGTCATACTTGTCATACTGTGCATTGGATTGAGGTGAAACTAATTCTTTCATGTACCAAATTTCTTACGGATAATTTTTATAAAGTATCAAAATGATCTGAATGTGTTTACTTGGTTTTGAGTATTTCATTTTACTTTTTTACTAAAATGTCATTTTAAACTGGAAACATACACTTTGACTCATACTTATCGCATCATGTATCTGTTTGATGTGATAGTAATTCCTAAAAATCGAAAATTAATTATGAATCAATTTACTAATTTTTCATGAAAATATGAGCATGTTTGCTCATTTTTTAGTGTGTATCAGTTTTTTAAACTAAACTATCGATTTTAAACTGATAACAGACACATTGAGTCATACTGGGCACATCGTGCATCCGATTGAGGTGTTCCTAATTCCTATTTTTAAAAAATTACTTTTGAATCATTTAACTAAAGTTTAAAAATAATATGAATGTGTTTTACCAGTTTTGAGTATGTCATTTGTCCTTTTTTTTAAAATTGATGCGATTTTTAAATAAAAAGAAGCACTTGGAGTCATAGTGGTCACACTATGCATCAAATTGAGGTACGATAGATTCCAACATGTATCAAATGACTTATGGACCATTTAAGTATGTTTTAATGAAGTAAAAATCTATATAGAACTCATTTCCAATCATATAAAAACCTATAATTTTAAATAAAATAAAACCTATTAAGAAAATAATTTTTTATCAAAAAAAATATAAAAAAATCCTAAACCAATTATTTTATTAAAGTTTTATTCAGATCCTTGTGGATAAATTAGAGCATAAAAATGAAATTAATTCACAATTAACTCTTTATACATGTCAAATCAAATGAATTAATTTTAGTAACATATACTTGTCACCTGAAATTACACTGTAGAAACCCAATACCCCCGATCTACATAAAACATTATTTGCATATTCTGATTCTTCTATCTCCACCCTTTCCATTTATTTCTCACCCTTCACTCTATCATTCCTCTGGTTATATGGATCTCTTATCTAGAAGGAGTTTGTTTCAATAGAGGAGTTGAGTTAATAACTAGTGTCAATGGTGTAAATCTAAAAAATGGGAAGCATTTACCCTTTTAGAGAACAAAATTAAGTGCAAGGGGAAATGCCTCCCATTTACTTCATCGTGTTCTCTAAAATGGAAATGCTTCTTATTTCTGAGAATTACACTATTGAAACTAGTTATTAACTCGACCCCATAATTTCCACCAACTCCTTCCAAAGAAAAGCTCTACACAACTAGGGAGATGATATAGTTAAAGGTCAGAAATAAATAGAGAGGGTGGAGATAGAAGAATCAGAATACGTAACTATGGTGTTGCGTAGCCCAGGGGTCTAGGGTTGATAAAATGTAATTTCAGTTGATGAGTTTAGGTTACTGAAATTAATTTATTTTATTTTATGTGGAGGAAGAGTTAATTATAAATTAATTTCGTTTTTATCCTCAAATTTATCCACAAGGATCTAAATAAAAGTTTAATAAAACAATTGGTTGGGGATTTTTTATATTGTTTTTTCGATAAAACTTGTGTTTTTAATAGGTTTTATTTTTTAAAAAAATTATAGGGTTTTATATTATTGGAAAAATAAGTCTATTGAAGAGTGAACTTGGTTTAAACTTACCTCGATAGGCAATAAATATGAACTGGGTTCACACCTTCCCTCGTAAAAAACTATAAAATGGAGTCCACTCCCCATTCGGTACATAGATAAATAAATTAAATCAACTTAAATATTATATATATATATATATGTATGCATTATATTAGTAATTTTTATTGAATGTAATTATATATATATATGTATTTTTTTTATCATATTTAAATTTATTTAAATATACAATATATTATTCGATGTATATATATAATACTATTTTTATCTAATGAAACTAAAAAATACTATTAATATTAATTTTTAAATTATATTAACTATAAACAATTATTATTATGGGTAATTATGTATAAATTATAACTATTTAAATTTTACAAAGTTTAATTATTCTAAAAAATGTATATATAGTTACATAATTTTATTTTATTTAAATAATATGAGTTTACAATATTTTATTGGTTATTTAATTATAAATTATATTAGTATTAATGGGTGAATCTTCATATAAATTTGGGTGAAATAAAATTAAAATAACAAAGAAAAAAATATAACTAAAACACTCCTTGTAAAAAATACTATATCATCTAAATGCTTCTAATTAGCTATTTCAATAATCAGGCACCATAACTTTTTATATCCTCATCTTCCAATAATTACTTTACTGAAATAAAAAAAACTTACAAAAAAAAGAGATTGAATCTGATAATTGTATGAGTAACTATGAAATTGTAAGAGTAAAATTGTTTTTTTTAAGATTAAATATAAAATTATAAAAGTAAATAAAAAATTTTAAGAGTCATTTTTTAAAAACATATGAGTATTTTTAGAATCATAAGAGTAAAATAATTAGATAATCTTTCAATATCTATCAAATTGTTATACTTTCTTTCTAAATATCATAATAATTTCAATTCATATGAATTTATTTATTTCATAAGAATTTCAATAAATATCATAATACTTATTCATTTTATAAGGCTTTATATTGGTTTTATAATATTTTCTCATCATTTTATAATAATTTTATCATCCTATAATATTTTCAATCCAAATCTCAAGTCTTTGTCTTTTTTCAAAATTAGAAAAATAAAAAATGGAATACTCTTAAGTAATAAATGAATACTTTTAAAAACAAAATACATTTAGAATAAGAAAATAATTAAATAGGTAACTAAAACATTAATACATAATATATTTAAAAACTCTTTAGAACAGGTAAAATATTTTACTTTGAAACAAAATGATATGTAAGAATATCTTCAATCAAAAAATAGTTTATATGTAATATATTATATGTTGAAAAATTCATGATACATAATATATTTAAAACTAGACAAAATATGCACTATGATAGAATATACCAAATATTCATAATTTCAATATGTAAGATGTTTAAACATATAATCACTAATATATAAGATATTACACTTAGACAAATTTTTAAAACACAATATACATAAGATATATTACATCACTATGTAAGAAATTATTTCCTTCTCCCTATATATGTAAGAAGTTATACTAAGGAAAAATTTCATCAAAATATTCATACTTAATAATTTTAAATAAAAAATGTTAATATATTTTACTTAGAAAAATTCTTAACATAAATATAATAAAAAATAATAATAAAAAACATAGAATAAAATAAAATAATAAACTATGAATTTGAAATTCATCTGAATAAACATCATTCTTAAATATAAAATTAAACAAATATATAACAAAAAGGTTATAAGTTTTATATATATCAAATTAAAAATAAATTGGTCAAAAACTCACTCAAAAGTATTCCCCTTTTTGGCCATTGAAAAGCTATTCATAAAAACATAAAAAATATCTCATATTTTATAAATATAATTTTTTTAAAAATAATTGATATAATTTATTTATAAATACTAAAATATTCCTTACTTAAAAGTATCTCCCAAAACAAATAAAATAATAAACACTCAAACATACAGAAATATAATAAAATAAATTACAACATTCTTTAATTGAAATAATTAAAACAGAATAACTCATTATGGTAACACAAACTAAATTAAATCAATCATTAAACATAATAATTAATCTTTATAATGTGAAATAAAAAAATGAAAACATAAAAATATAGAAATAGTTAAAAAAGATATAACTTTCCTAAAATTTCATCTTTTTATTTCTAAAATAGACATGAAAGTATATGTATAATATTTAAAAAATATCTAGTATAAAAATGAAAAATATATAGAAAAAGTGCCATTTAAATAGTTATAAATATTAATTAATTATAAAAAATAGTAGATACATGACACTCTTCATGTACACAATTTAGACACCCATTATTCCATGTTCAAAATTAATTTTCTAAAATATTATTACATCCAAAGGTTTAATAAATATATTTTCCAACTAATCCTTTATATATAAATATTCCAAAATAATATCTTATTGATAAATAAAATATTGAATAAAATAATATCCGACTTCTATATTCTTAGTTCTTTAATTTTTTAATGGATTCTTAGAAATAGTAATAATAGAAAAATTATCATTAAAAATTGATATTTTTTTCAAAATAAGCATCAAAATAAGATAAAGTATATCTAATATATAATTATTAAGAATAAAAAACTAAAATTATTAATATATTTAGCTTTATCCATAAATAAATAAATTTATTACTATTTCTTGGAACTCTAAAAAAGAAAACTTTTTTCTAAAAGTGACGCAAACGAGGTGTAATTTTTCTATCAATATTTCATCCTCTAAAATTAGAATCATAATTACTCATTAAATCAAAATTAATGTTTCCTAGAGAAAATAAACCAAGATTAACTATACCTGTAATATATCTTATAATCCTTTTAATAAATTTTACGTGACTTTTCAATAAGTCAGATTGAAATGTTTCACACATGAAGACACTAAACCTAATATCAGGTATTATAGGGGTTGGTTAAAGTAAACTATTTATCATTCCTCTAAATGTTTCTAAAAACTCAGTCAGTACAAATTCTGAAATAAAAATCAATTGAGCCCAAAAAATTAAATAAAATATTTTTTTGTATAAAATCTAGAATCAAAATCTCTAACAATTCTATTTATAAGGTGGTATCAATGATATTTCCAAGATTTTTCGTGAGGGTGATTCTTCTTTTCAACATGTGAAATTTTATCTTGAGTTTTATCTTTAATAAAATTAATTTCTCTTAAATATTATTCAATCTATTATGTGTCTAAATTATTCTTATTTAATTAATTCTTATCAAATTTAACATGAAAATATTATTTAAAAACTATAGATAATATATTATAAACTCAATAAGATTTAATAAAGTTAAAATAACTGAAAAATATTATTTAATATATGTTAGCATCAAAATTATTCAATAAATATTTGGCATTCAAATTAAAACTACAAAAAAACTATAAAATATAAAACATTATATTTCTTTCCTTTCCAAAAATTTATTAGGTATTATTTTAATAATTGGTCTAATAATATATTCTTAGAAATATAACATGTAATATTCATAGTTTTATAAAGAAATACTTTTCTAATCTAAATTTATTCAGTATAGCTGTAAATATTTCATTGATAGTTCCATTATTCCTTTCAACGACACCATTTTGTTGCAGTGATATAAGGACTGATAAGTATTGAAAATAACTATTATGTTCATGAAATCTATCATATTTGAAATTCAAAATTTCTCCACCACTATTACTTCTATTATAGAATGCATTTAATTATCCTAGATAATGAGTCAAAAAATATGAGACCCCAAATAAATAATAACCCATCCCTAATAGAAGTTTTTAAAATATAAATTAAAAGATTATTATTTTCTTGAATCATATACCCTATTTTAGACTCTCAATGGGTGCGGTCAATTAATATAGTACCTAAAAAACTAGAATTACCATTTTTCAAAATAAGAATAATGATCTAGCTCCCACTAGGATTCAAAATAGTTGGTGGGTTTTAATTTACTAAAGAAAATTGAACCATGTAACAAAAAAACAACTTCACTATCCCTTTTATAAATAAAATGGTTGAAATACTAACTAAGAAGGGACACTACTATTTTATTTATGGATTATCTAGTTATTTTTAGGTCCTTAGAGCACCGAAAGACTAATAAAAAAGTAATTTAAGATATCCCTTTAATATAATTCTATATCAAAGTATTAATTTTGGGCTATGAAATTATCTCATTTAATATCAATTATAAATAGTATGTATCTTTTTATAATTGATTAAAACATTATTGGAGGAATTTATTGATGAATTTATAATTCATGATACCTATTTAGAAATTAGTCTAAAAAATATGATTTTTTTAAATAAATTCTTTAAAAAGAACTTGGTTTTAGACTAAAAAAATGTCATTTAATTATGGTGAATGGTAATTATTTAGACTAAAAAATTTTAAATGAAGGAATTTAATTAGACAAGGCCAAAATTTAAATCATTTCCACACTATCCTATCCCCCACTATGAAATGTATTAGATATTTTTAAGATAATTTATATTTTATATAAGGTTTACTATAAAATTTTAAAAAATTGTTTTACCTTTAACAAAAATTATTAGAAAGTATGATGAATTTCTATTAGATGAATCATATAGGAAAACCTTTAATAAAATCAATTAGAATCTAAACAGATCCCCTATAATTAGTCCAGTAAGTTGGCATCAACCCTTTGGGTGTTGTGTTATGCATCCAATCAGGTAGTGAGAGTAGTGATTTACTATAAAATTGATGGAAAATACCATGTGTAAAACTATTTGAGGATCATTTTGTGATGGTCCCACACTTAGGGGGGTGTAGGAGAGGGGGAAATTAACCTCAATTACTTTTCACCACTTCACTTATTTATTAGAAAAATCTATATATCTTTATCTCCTCTGATTAGTGTGAATGTAGATGTAAAGATTATATAAACATAATAAGAAGATTGGGGTTTGTTGATGAGGATCACCTTCCTAATAATTACTATATACTTGGTATTTCATGGTTATTATCCCACATACAAAAAATCCTTCTTATTATGACAGAAAACCTGAAAAAGCGTATGAACTTGATCTCATTATCCTTGCACACAAACTGGGTACAAAGTAAGAAACATATTACTATTCAATAACTCCTTATATAATTCAAGAATAATACCACACTTATTAAAGTTGATAAACATTGAAAGAAAAATTACCCACTAAAATTATTGATGTTGATCGGCTTCCTTAGTTATAACACTTCAATAAACCTCCAAAAATATTTTTTCAAACTTCTATAATAGAATATTGAAGTGTAGAAATATCACCACCATTAGTTGGGTGTAGTCTAAAAAAGAACTGTTGAAATCAATTCATTATTTCTTTCCTTTTTAGTTTACAATAATAACACAGGCTTTATAATGATTTCTTAGATATACATAAGATGTTCATGAAAATATTATCGTCACTTTAAAACTTCTTTTTATCTATCACCGAATATATATTTTCAAAAAAAAGTATATAAATTATTTACAGAATATTAAATATGTTTTAATATACTCAAATACCAAACTTTAATTTTCATAATTATAAATGCTCTAATACTTCCTAAAATCTCATCGTTTCTAAGACTCACCTTTCGATATTCTTCTCATTTTAACTCTTCCTATAAATCCAATTAAATTTATAGAGAGCTTAGTAATGATTGAATTTTCTTACATATTTTTTGGAAGTCTCATAACCTTATTTCCTATTAAAATTATTTAGAAAAATTAGGAAATATATCTTGAAAATTAATTCTCCATGAAATCTACTATGGGATATTTCTATTTATTCACGAATGTATAAAAAAAATGTGTTCTATGACATAGAGCTCCTTATGTTGTACCTTATACAATATTGTAATACCATGGGAAACACAAAGCTCTCACAAACAATGAACCTCAACATGTTCCATGTTTTTTTCTTCTTAATTATTCTTATCTCATTAGAGACACCACATTCAACTATATATTGTGTTTCAAATAAAATTTTCTCATTGGTAAACTCTTTTTTGGAAATTTTCATCACTAAAGTGTTGTTTTCATAGTATAACCATTTTCTTATCCCCATTCTCACTAAATTTTTCACTTTTAGACTAGTCAAAATTCTCTCAATATTTTTACATCACTCTAATATTCTTAACAATGGCGTTGAAATATCTATGAAATCTAGTACTGACTATAACAATGATATCTCCCTTAATCTTAGTATTTTTCCTAAAATCATGATAATCCCATTATATTCATGATGTTTAATATTTATTAGTAACAATGTATCATAATTTTTAGTCATAATTAATTTAGAACATAAATTACAGAACTCTCAGGTACCTTCACTCAAATCTTGGTAAATTGAGATTACCTTTTCATAGAATTAGAGTTAAATTTAAGAATCCAACCCATCTTACAGATTAACTCTACAAAGGTCCTAGTTTTTAGAGAGACCTTCATGTAGTGTATATATTACACCTTAGACTCGAATACCCAGATCCAGTGCTATAGGCATATTATTTACATACTATATTTGATTCTAACCATAACAACATATAATATAATCAACCCATAATTACATGATTTATAATAAGGTTTACAATTTATTACATTTCTATTATATTTTAGGTTAATATTTTTATATAATTAGAAACAAAATTATATAAAAATGTGGACACTTCCACACAATGTACATTTCTTCATAAAAATAGGTTATTTTGTTTACACACCTGTTCCATTTTTGAAACACTTTATTCTTTCAAGACCAGTGTAATTTAGTAACGTTAAAAATTTATATGTTTCCTATAAATCTTAATTCCTTGTGACTTTTTTAAATATCATATAAGAACAAAAAATCATCAAGGTATATAAAAAATAAAGGAAACCCATTAGTCCATTGAAATACATGAAAACAAATAAGGAAGTTATCATTTTTGCACAATAATATTTGATATTAAATAATAATTTACTTAATAATGAAATAAAATTCATGGGCCAAATTTTTTCATAATTTTTTTGAAATAAATCATAAAGGAAAAATAATAATCATGAAATTTAATGGGGAAAACACGATAAATCATGAAAACGTTTCCTTAAAAAACAAACCCTTCACCATTATAAGACCATAAGACATTATTTTAATCATGACCTCATCTTCTTAACTCTTGAAATCAACATATTTTCAATAAGAACAACATATACCATTTAAAAACTATGTATTAACCTTGGTACATTATCTTTCAAATCACCCTTATAAGAACCCTCATAATGGAATAGCCTAGGTGATTAATTATAAATTATCTCCTGTTGAGAAAATATCAATAAATAAATAATTTTAGGGATATATGAGACCTTCCCATTGTCATATATAATTTAAAAGAACCATAATATGAATTAAATTTATTTAATGTTTCATTTCCATAAAAAACTCTTAATATTTGGCATTTGAGCCCATGAGAAAAATCAAATTCATTTATCTCATAAAATTGAGAAGAAATATCATTTCCTCTTAAAAACATTTAATAAACTTAGTAGAATAATTGGAATGATATATTATTTGAAAATACATATAAATTATATAGGAATATTTATAATGAAGAAAGTACCTAGTTATGAGAAAAAGTGATCAAGTGATATATGTAAAAAACCATTATTTTTGTACTTTTATAAAGAAAGTGAAAATTAACCAATATAAAAAATGTTAAGAAGATTCCTTCTAAAAATTTTTTAATGGAATTAAATGATAATAGAAAATAACTTTAAAAATTATTTGAAAATAATAAAATTATTGAAACATTTAAAAGAACATGAACATGGAAGATAAATAGTTTAACACATTTAAAGAATGGTTTTAAAGAATAACCCCTTACGAATTTAGTGACTTTTAAATCAATATAAAATTGAAGGAGAAAACTTGAAATAGATTTGTAAACCAAAATAATTTCAGGAAATTAATGATAAAATTCATCAATATATAATTTATTTCACCAAAAAAATAGAAAACATGTGGTGAAAAAGGCATTAGTCTCAAAGAAAAGAAATTGGGATGGGAAATCCCTTACCTTGAATCCCGATTTTTATTGTACGTACTATAACTCATGAAAAATAAAATTATATTAATAATAAAATTACATAAAAATATTTTTGAAGTTAATTTAATTATTATTATATTTTTTATTTCATTTATTCCCATGTTTTATTTAGTTACTAAATCGGTTAAGTTTTTGTTGGATGTTTTGAGGTCGTTCAGTTCATAAGCTCCAAAACAACTTCTGTAGGTTCACCATGGTCAAAAGGTTATTTATTACATAATATATATAATACTGATCATAAAATAATTATTTTTCTTATACATTAAATATAATTTTATATCCACCCTTTTAAGGCTATCATGAAAAATGAAATGCGTCGTTTCATGGAGGTGGTCGTCCGCACATACAAATGAGCGAAATTTCCATTTTCCAAAGGAAAATAGGGAAGGAAATTGGATAATAGTTTATTTTTGATAAATATTAGTACTATTATAAATATTACATATAAATATACATATATCCATTAAATCCATCAATATAACTATTCATTTAAGGGAGTGATAAAAAATGATATACGTGAGTACATAGTGGCGGTAGTTCTCACAAGCAATGTTTTCATTTTGTATTAGATGGTAACAAGATATAAAATATTATTAATATCAAAATAAATTAGTTTTAGTATTTTAATGATATTTATGAAATTATATTGGTATTTTTATAATAAATTTGAAGGAGGTTAAAGAATAAATAAACTTGAAAGTACTAGGTAAGACCTTTACCTCTTCCTTGGATATCCACCATTATCTTACTTTTAAGCTTTTTTATAATTATATTTTTCAAAGAGTAAAACATTTAGGACATGGATAAGTGTGTTAAAAAGTTATTTTATAAGATTTTGGTTGAGATAAGGTTCTAAAAGTGCATGGATAAGTGAGGTGTGAAGGGATCCTTTTATAAGTGAGGGTGGAGACACTATTATAAATAATCTTAACTTCAAAATATTATAAATATATTTATCATGTTAAAATAGAATAAAGTGGAATAAATTTTATACACATGATAATTTATGTTAAAAATAAACTCTTAAAGTAAAATTTAGATATGTTTCAGAGATATTTTATTCCATAACTATTAGTTTAATCCCTTATTTAACCATTTTAATGCTTACCATAAGGACTACATTTATCTATAGTAACTTCCTTTTATAACTAAAAAATTAAATGGAACATATTAAATAATTTGAATTTTATAATTCTAAATATGGATATAATTTTAATATTAAATTTCTAGAGATGGTAATGATTTCCTTTAATACAAGTACACATAACTTAATGAAAAATAACTTTTAGAAGAATTATTTTTTTAGCATAAAAATGAATTTAACCCAAAATCATGTATTGAATTGATCCCCATAAATTTTATTGGTTTATGAATAAAAATTTTTAGAGTTATGTTACTTTAAAAGGAATTCAAAACTGAATGTAAACTTGTAAATACTTGATTAAAAGAAAAGAACCAATTTTTTTATTACAATGAAACATCACTTAGGTTCAAAAATTTAAAACGTAGGTCTTAAATTAAAAATATTTTTCTTAAATGATTTAGTTTAATTATTAAATATATATTTAGTTTATAATTTTTTTAAAAATTTAACGTCATTATTATATCATGGTGATGTCATAATGACAATATTTTCTTAAAAAATATTTTTCAATATTCACCTAAAAATAAATATTTTTTGAAAAATACCAAAACATAACCCTAAGATAATTTTAAAATAATGATATCAAAAAAAAATTATTTATTTATATTAAAATTTATGAAATCAAATAATTTATCTTTTACATGAAAATATAAAATATAATGGAAAACCACTTTTTTAGAAAAATGACCCTTTTAAACTATAAGTGTTCCTAATATTATTTCATATTAATTTATAACTAATTGAGTGTTAATATATTAGTTTAAAAATTGAAATATTGAATATTTTCATAATCATATTTCCAAAAAGACCAATTTAATTTATTCATATAAAATACACAACACTTTAAAAACCGTTATTTGAAAAATATCTCTTTTTAAAATTGAATTATTTTATTCGCATGACATTAATTATTTGCCTATAAGGATTAAATTTAATCAATTTATTAGAATAAATTTATTCATTTAAAATAATAATAATAAAATTTAAGTAATAAATTAATTATCATATTTTTATTTAATATAATTTTTTACATTTCTTGTAGGTTTCATATTGATGTTTCACATCATATTATCACAATTTCTTGTAATAAAATATATAGTTATTTTTAGTTCAGTTTTTCATATAATATAATTTTTCGAAGATGATTTTATTAAAATAAAAATACATTAAAAAATATTTGTGTGTTAAATTCCCCCCCCCCCCCTTAATGAAATTTAATCCATATAATTTTGTCTCATTCTCTATAAATAATGGTTTAAAACATTTTTAGAATCAAATTTAGGGGGTTGAAGATAACTTCAAAAACCATTAATTTAAAAGGACCCCTAATAATGGAACCATAAAATATAGGAAATTGGAAGAAATTTTTAGTATGATATAAATATATCAAAGTTTCAACATATACCTTTTATTCATTTCGAATAGTTTTATGGAAACCACATCGATAAAATTCCCTTTGAAAATAAATTTATTGTCTATGTTAAGACTAAGAAAATTATCATTTCATAAATATTTATAATTATATGAATTTAATATTATGAGACTCATACTTGTGACTGAGCTTCAAAACTCATACAATGGTAGTTGAGTGATATTTCTTATAAAAGAATCAATAGAGTCATCTTACTCTTACTCGAGTCTAAAGGACTCATTTACCACTGAGATAAAGAATATGAGAAAATATATTCACTTGATTTTTTTATTTAATCATTATTTCATAATTTGGTTGTGTTTTTGATTATTTTTCACCTATGGCTCGTTTCACATTCCAATTATGAATTAACAAGACGTTTTTTTCATGGATTAAGTATATAAATAATCTTTTAATAGACCATGAGATACATAAAAATATGTCAATATATTCCTCATATTTCCATATGATTTCTAAGGACCAAATGGTTGACATAAGTATGAGTAAACCATTATATGAATAATTAATATAAAAATCTCTAAAAATTAAACAATAGCCACTAAATTTTAACTTAAATCATTCCATAAATAATTAAACCTTCGAATCTTCAAAATTTTCCCTAGAAAATTAGAAACCCAAAAATCAGAATGATTTGTCACATATTATTCCAAAATCTACTTAACATTTATCTTCAAATAACATTAATTAGTCATAAAGTATCATAAAAAATACCCTAATTATATATTCCCCAAAATATACTAAACCTTTCCCAAAATGAACCATGACATAAAATCACTACAAAATCATATATTCTCTCAAAATCTAACTCAATATTTATTCCTTAAATAATATAAGTTACATTGAAATAAAATTATATATTAACCAATAATTTTTTATTCACCTTAATCACATAATGATCCTAAAAAACTACATTGCCCTTTATACCAATTAACCATAATTACCTCAATATAAAATAATTTATTAACTCCAATGGTTATCTATACATTTCAAACTTTATCTAAAAAATATAACAACATTGTTCCCTAAACAATATTCACAATAGAACACATGTTAAACCTAAGGGTTACATAAAACTCAATGATCTATTAAATCACAATAAATATATCTCAAAATATCATTAATCACCATAAAATACAGTCACATAAGGCATACCAAAGGGTATCTAAACTTTTGAACTTATGATCAATCTTAAACATAACAACCCTTAAATAAAATACCACTACATCATAAATCTCAAAACCCTATTTATTAAAACCTAAATCATTAAAATTACTTTATAAAAATTTAAAAAAGATTTTATATATGATCCCTTAATACCTAATTCCTAAAAAGAATTTTGAATCATGTATTAAGATTCCTCAATATCAATCTAATCATGTTTCCTACTTTAAAATTAATCAAAACCATTAAAACATTGTATAACTTTTATATATTATTCACAATTTCTTCGTCTTCATCAGTAAAAAAAATGAATTCACTAAACCTTTGTTTTTATGATCTTGATTATACTCTTCATAAGATTTCCTATAAGGTAATAAATATGTATAATGAATATAATCCATACATTTAAAACATTAAACTGTTATTGATCCCTTATACAGAACATTATCCCCCTATATTCAATTAACCAAACTATTAATTTTTTACTTAGAACTATATTAATGTATCACCTTATTATTTATACATAAAACATATTCATATATTTTTGACACATTTCCTTGAGTTCTTCTTACTTTATCCTTGACATGTATTATGTTGAATATTTTTTCCTTTATGATCTTTATTACCCAGAATTCCATAAAACTCTATTTTTATCTTATTTGGTCTTCTAGAAAATTCCTCTTAGTTTAAATTATTAATAAAAAATTAAGATAAATAGTTATGTATAATCGTAATATTTTTCACTTCAGCTATTATCCCATTTGGTTTCTTCTTCAGACAACTACTACAGTGTCCTTTAAACCCATTATGAACTCAGTTCCTACTCGTTCTAGCCGTTTATGAAAAAAATGGTTATTGTGAGTATATAAAATAATAATAAACCATATTATAAATAGATTAAATAATAACATGTCCTTAACTATGTAATATTATATTCAAATCTTTTGGTTTATCGAAAAATAAACAAAATCATATTTATCATACTAACCTATAAGGTTATAGAATACTTATAAATTTTGATTCCAAACCAACACATGAACCACTAAAGTTTTCTAAATATTTTAAATTGTGTTCAAATAATAACATCTCAACCTATAAATCTATCTAAATCATTTCTATGATTCCAACTATAAAACCACTAACCTAAATACTTGGATCAGGTACTAAAACCAACTTCTTTTCATACTACCTTTGATACCAAAAATAATAACTTGCAACATAATAAACCCATAATTACAAGATTTACACTACTACAAAATAGGCCTTTAACAGAGATAGAAATGGCCTTTATTAGTACTAGAAAATAACTATCTATATGTGTGAGGTTAAAATCCCTGGTCTTTTTTCATTGTTAAAAAAGAACCGATAAAGGGTATTTTATCCTGCCTGAATGGCCTGAAGGCCTTCATTTTTATTGATTTTTTGATAACCCCCCTTTCAAGGGATGAGGGGGAACCCTTACAAGTCCTGTAGGATTAGAGATTACATGGCCCTTAGACTTAGGAGATTACATACCCCGAAGGTCTTAGGGAATTCAACCAGACTCTATACAAGGAACTGCCCCTCCCCAACATCTACATATTGATAGTAGCTCTATAACTTTGCATGACCGTCTGGCTAGGCTTCCCGTGAAATCACGGGCTGGTACCGATGGCATAGACATACCCTCTCATTCTGACAATCCATTTGGCTCTGCTCTGGTGAGTTCACCTACTCTGAATCCTCTTCTGGGGCTGCTCCTTTTGTGTAGTGTGTCTGGGGCCTGCATTCATGTGGCCCGAAGGTGCTGATTAAGGTCCATCCTATAGTGTGATATAATAGAACACCATAACACCATAAATACACCAGATATCACCAAAAAAATACACAATACAGTATTTAAATGAAATGAAATTTACAAAATAAAAAAAGAAAATTACACTATATTATAGACATTTAAAATATTAGTTTATACAATTACATATATAAAAATTAAAACTTACATTAAAAAACATCAATGTTCCTTTGTCTTTTAATCTGGACCTGAGTCATGATATTACCAAATAATCCCACCCTACTCGAACAAAATAATGAACTTGAATAAGAGTTTTTTTTATTTGTAATAATATAAAGAAATTAATTAATAGAAAGTGTTAATTTTACTACAATTGATATCAATTTTATATAAAAAGGTGCACTTGGAGTCATACAAGTCATACCATGCATCAGATTGAGGTGTGGATAATTCCAACATGTATAAAATTATTTTTGTATCATTATCCTAATGTATCAAAACAATTTTAAAGTGTTTTCTCGGTTTTGAGTATTTCAATTGTCTTTTTTACTAAAATGTCATTTTAACATGGAAACATGTACTTATGATTCATTATGATAAAAAAATATCTCATTTTTATTTGAAACAAATTCCTACATGTCAAAGATGAATTATGAATCATTGTACTAAATTATAAAGATAATACGAGTGCGTTTGATAGGTTTTTAGTGAGTGACACTTTTTGAACTAAAATATCGATTATAAATTGATAATGGAAACTTTGAGTCATGATGTGAACATAATGTATTATATTGTGGTGTGGTTGATTACTGCACATCAAAAATGACTTATGGATAGTTTTCATAAAGTATCAAAACAATCCGAAGGTGTTTGCTCAGTTTTGAGTAGGACAATTGTCCATTTTACTAAAATTGATGACAATAATAAATAAAAGGATACACTTTGAGTTATACTGGTACCGTGCATTATATTGATTGATTCCTACGCATCCCAAATGACTTATGAATCATTTTACTAAAGTATCAAAATAATATGAATGTGTTTTATTATTTTTGAGTATGTCACTTGTCTTTTTTACTGAATTGTCATTTTAAAATTGAAACATGCACTTTGACTGATACTGATCACATTTTTTATCAAACTGAGGTGTGGATAATTACTATACATCACAAATGACTTATATATAAATTTCCTAAATAACTTAAATAATTTAAATGTGTTTTCTCAGTTTTGACTAGGTAAGTTGGCCCATTTACTAAAATTGATGTCAGTTTTAAATAAAAACACACACTTGGAGTCATACCGGTCACACCATGTTCCATATTGAGGTGAGGTTAATTAATGCACATCTCAAATCACTTATGGATGGTTTTAATAAAGTATCAAAGCAATTTGAATGTGTTTGTTCTATTTTGAGTAGGTCATATTTTTTTACTAAAATTATTGTCAACATTAAATAAAGACACACTTAGAGTCGTACAGGTCACACCATGCATTATATTGAGGTGTAATACACATTATAAATCACTTATGGAATGTTGAATTAAAGTATAAAAATAATCTTATTTTTTTCTCAGTTTTGAGTACATCACTTTTTCTTACTAAAATGTCATTTTAAACTTGAAACACACACTTTGACTCATACTGATTATATCATGTATCAGTTTGACGTGAGGTCGATCCCTACACATCAAAAATGATTTATGAATTGATTCCCTAAATTATCAAGAAAATTCAAATGCACTTGGTCGGTTTTTAGTGAGCGACACATTTTAAAGTAAAATGTCAATTTTAAAGTGATAACAGACACATTTATTTAGTTGTATTTTTAATTAAATTAATGTCAATTTTAAATAGAAATAAGTAATTGGAGTCATACTGGTCACATCGTGTCTCACATTGAGGTGCGTCTAATTACTACACATCCCAAAGTCTCAAAAATTTTATAAATGTCAATGTTACCATGATTTCCATTGATTTTATTTGTATAACTACCAACATTTCATGAGAATATTTGAACAAACCACATAAAATTGAAAAAATAATCCACCTATATAATAAAATCATTATTATGAGTATTACTAAAAAGAAATAAATTTACCATAAATATGAAATAATAAATTAATTCTATGGACAAAAATTGTACTAAGAAAAGATCAAGATTACCTCTATGATTGAGTAGAGGTAGCATTATTGATCTTCTTGAAAATGAAGTGGAGTTACCTTAAAATAAAGTGATTAATGAACAACTGTAGGGGTGAAAATATTTTAAGGGAGAAGAATCAAGTGGATGTTTTGGTGCAGAAAGCCATGAAATATGGATAAAGAACCCAAAATGGAAAACAATAATCCACCTATATAAGGAAAAATTATAATGTGACTAATACTATAAAAAACAAATTAAACATAAATATGAAAAAATAAATTAATTATATAGAAAATTATTTTACCATGAAAACATAAATATTACCTCTATAATTGAGCAGAGGTAGCGTCATTTCTCTTACTATAAACGATATGGAGATAACTTGAAGGGAAGTGATAAATTCACCCCTAAAAGGCTGAAATGTTTTTGTGGAAGAAGAATTCTATGGTTGTTTTGGTGTATAAAGGCATGAAAGATTGATGGAGAACCCTAACTTGAACAAAAGAATCCACTTGTATAAGAAAAAATTATTATGTGAGTAATACTAGAAAGAAATAAATTAAACAAAAATAGAAAACAATACATTAATTTTTTGGATAATGATTTCAATGTGAAAACATCAATATTACCTCTGTAATTGAGATGAGGAAGCATCATTTATATTCTTACAAAATAAATGGAGGTAACTTTAAATAAAGTGTCAAATTCACCACTCTAGGGGTGAAAAGGTTTTGAGGGAGAAGAAGTATGTGAAAGTTTTCGTGTAGAAAGGCATAAAAGTTGGATAGATCACCCCAACTAGTACAAAAGAATCCACATATATAAGGAAACAAATATTAGGCGAGTAATACTAAAATTTAATAAATTAAACACAAATATGAAACAATAAATTAATTCTATATGTAATTATTTTACTATGAAAACATCAAGATTACCTCCATGATTGAGTAGAGATAGTGTCAATGCTCTCCTTGAAAGGGCATGCCACATGGAAAGAAATATTCTAAAATAAATAAACTCAATAAATAATAATAAAAAATAAATCAAAGTTTCATTAAATATTTTTTTCCCAGTAAAATAGAGAGAGTATATTATTACATTACATTTACATCTTTCAAAAGGATTTCTTTCATTATAGTTTGTTCTTCTGAGGGATTAGTAACATCATCATGATTAGAAAACATTATCTGTATGAGTAGTCAAACATTGAATTTATATTATGTTAATGCAGTGGAGAACATATAATATTATTAGGAAAAACATAATATATTAAAAATCATTTTTACCTTCTAATTGGACTCTCTTTTTAAGGGTTTCAAGTATTTGGTTCCCCTATCGAGAATCTAAATCCATTCTTTATGGTCCCCTCTAACATAAAAGATATTGTATACATCAGGATCAGCCTGAAATGATTTCTATATCCCAATGAAAGGGTCATAATCGATTGAATACAAAATTTACATGAAGATAAAATAATCTAGGCTCATTTGAACGGTTTTGGAAACATGATGTGCGTTTTAAACTAAAATGATACTTATATATTGAAAAAACACACTCTAATACATACCGGTCAGAATGTGGATCCTATTAAAGTGAGGATGATTCCTACAAATCAAAAATTACTTATGGATCATTTTATTAATGTATAAAAACAATATGAATGCGTTTTCTTAGTTTTGAGTAGGTGAGTTGTCCTTTTTACTAAAATTGATGTGAATTTTAAATAAAAAGATACACTTTGAGTCATATTTGTCACGCTGTGCATTGGATTAAGGTTCAACTAATTCTTACATGTCCTAAATATCTTATTGATCATTTTCATAAAGTATCAAAAGGATATGAATGTGTTTACTTGGTTTTGAGTATGTCATTTTTCTTTTTTACTAAAATGTCATTTTAAACTGGAAGCTTACACTCTGATTCATACTGATCACATCATGTATCCGTTTGATGTGAGACTAATTCATAAAAATAAACAATGAATTATGAATCAAATTCCGAAATTTTCAATAAAATATGAGCATGTTTTCTCAACCTTTTAGTGTGTATCATTTTTTGAACTAAATTGTTGATTTTAAACTGATAACAGACACATTGAGTCATACCAGGCACATCGTGCATCAGATTGAGGTGTGCCCGATTCCTATATGTCACAAATGACTTATGAATCATTTATCTAAAGTATAAAAATAATATGTATGTTTTTCTATCAATATTGAGTAGGTCATTTGTCCTTTTTTATTAAAATTGATGTCATTTTTAAATAAAAAGATGCACTTGGAGTCATACCGGTCACACTATGCATCAGATTGAAGTACGATAGATTCCTACATCTATCAAATGACTTATGGATCATTTAACTAAGCTTGAATGAAGTAAAAACATCTATATAACTCTTTTTACAATCATATTAAACCCTATTATTTTTTTAATAAAATAAAACCCATTAAGAAAATAATGTTTTATCGAAAAAATATAAAAAAATCCTCAACCAATTATTTTATTAAAGTTTTATTTAGATCCTTGTGGATAAATTGGTGGATAAAAATCAAAGTAATTAACAATTAATTATTCCTACATGTCATATCAAATGAATTAATTTTAGTAACATACATTCATCAGTTGGAATTACACTGTAGAAACCCAATACCCCCGAGCTGCGCAACACTATAGTTGTATATTCCGATTCTTATGTATCCATACTTTACATTTATTTCTCACCCTTCACTCTATCATTTCTCTAGTTCTATGGAGCTCTTATCTAGAAGGATTTTGTGTCAATGGAGGAGTTGAGTTAATAACTAGTGTCAATGGTGTAATTCTAAAAAATGGGAGCTATTTCACCATTTAGAGAACACAATGAAGTACAAGGGGAAATGCCTCCCATTTACTTCATTGTGTTCTCTAAAATGATAAATACCTATCATTTGTGTGAATTAAACCATTGAAACTAGTTATGAACTCATCACCACCATTTCTACCAACTCCTTCTAGAGAAAATCTCTACATAACTAGAGAAATGATATAGCGAAAGGTTGAAAAGAAATAGAGAGGGTGAAGATAGAAGATTTAGAATACGTAACTGTAGTGTTGCGTAGCCCAGGGGTCTTAGGTTTCTACAATGTAATTTTTTCTGATGAGTTTATTTTATTAAAATTAATTTATTTTATTTTATATGGGGGAAGAGTTAATTATAAATTAATTTCATTTTTATCCTCAAAATTTTCCACAAGGATCTAAATAAATGTTTAATAAGACAATTGGTTAAGGATTTTTTATACTATTTTTTCGATAAAACTTGTGTTTTTAATAGGTTTTATTTTAATAAAAAAATGATAGGGTTTTATATGATTGAAAAATAGGTCGATAGAGGAGTTTACTTTGTTCAAACTTACCTCAATAGGCAATAAATATGAATGGGGTTCACACATTCCACTGTAAAAAAAACTATAAAATGAGGCCACTCCTCATTAAATACAAAGATAAATAAATTAAATCTACCTAAATATTATTTATATATATTTATGTATGTATTATATTAGTAACTTTTTTTAATATAATTATATATATATATTTGTATCTATTTTAGTTATCATATTTAAATTTATTTAAATATAAAATATATTATTCGATGTATATATATAATTATATTTTTTCTAATAAAACTAAAAAATACTAATAATAATAATTTTTAAATTATATTAGCTATAAATAATAATTATTTTGGGTAATTATGTATAAAATATAATTATTTAAATTTTTGAAATTTTAATTATTTAAAAAAATGTATATATAGCTACCTAATTTTATTTTTTGAAATTAACATGAGATCCCAATATTTTATTGGTTATTTAAGTATAAATTATATTACTATTAATTAAATTCATATATTGACCTAAAATGTATATATATACCTAAAATTATAAATACCTAAAAATAAATTCTAATATATATAATTTGATAACATCCATTCTATTTTTTGGAACAAATTATGTAGCAACTTAAAGATTCTAAGGAGACCAACTAATACATATTGAGCCATAATTGAGATTCTAGGGTGGTCCATAAAGAAGTTGGAATAAGTCAATAATACACATCAGCAAGACATATCAGAAACAAAGGAGAAAAACACACCAACCCTTGTAACGTTTATCCCATACACATTTAAACACACACACACACACATATATATATATATCATGTAATTTATAATACACATAATTAAAAAACAAATGCACACTTAAATGTAATTTTCAATGAAAATGAATATAATCCCTTCTTAATTTCGAAATCCAGAACCATTATTTGTGAATAAATAATTATAAAATCACCTTTACATTGTAAGTTCTGGAAACATGTATAAATAGATAGAAATATATATATTTACACACACACACAAACACATATATATATACATCTTTATAAAATAAACTTAAATTGATAAAAATATATGTAATCTTTATAGTAGAATATCACAATATAGTAAAATAAATACAACACCATACTAATTTTGAAAATAGAGAGCCATTGAAAATAAATAAATACGGTATCACACTTACTAATATTTCTCTTAAAATAAACAGTACAATTTTGAAAAAATATTTTTTTAAGGAAAAAACATTACATAAAAATATTAAAAAAGAATTTAAATAAATAAATTCCCTTACATGAATTGCATAAAATCAACTTTTGTTACTACTTTTCACCATCATCAGACTGAGAATTGGTTTTCTAAATCAATTTGCTTGGAACCAAAAAAAGAAATTGATTCAAAATAGTGAAACAAAATGGGATATAGATGTAGGTAGTTGGGAAAGTTGATTCAAAACTACAATTTAAAAAGGCCAAAAAAAAGATATCCAAAACAGTATTCAAACAAAACACTTATCATAATCAAAAGCAAAACAAAATACAACAATCAGAGCATAAATTTAGAAATAAATTCCGAACCTAAAAAGGAAAATTTGAAACCCTCTGATCTATATCTCGGAATAACAAATATAGAAACAAAATCGGAACCTACAAACGAAATCACAGGCCTACCTCGTAAGGTCGAAGAAAATATGAGACCCCAGGATCAAGATCTTGATGTTTTCTTCAGAAACCCTAGCTACAACCAAACACCAGATGTCGGGTGATATTCGAGCAATTGGAGGTAGTGGGTTTGTGTGATTCGAGTGGGTTTGTGTGATTCGAGATTCGATTCACCAAGGAATAGTGTAAACATTGTGTGGATTATGTGGAAAGTTTCTGATATCGTGACGAGTTCGCAACATGTTATATTTTTTTAATTAGATCGATACACTTTTATTAGCACTTAATATTTAAGTGATGATAAAAGGCATATTTATCAGTGATTTTTAGCACTAATAAATTCCATATTTATCATTGCTAAAGGAAGTGCAAATAAATATTTTTTTATAAGCGCTTATTACTTAAGAGCTGATAAAATATTTATAATTATAATAATAAATAATTAATTTGTAAATATATATATAATTAATAAATATATATAAATATAAATATAATAAATATATTCCTTATTTAAATATATTTTTTATAATTTTATAATTATTTAAATATATAATTATTTAATTATAATTATATAAATATTTTCAAAATGTAATATTTATATCATTATGTATATTTATATTATAACATATATATATTTAATAAATATATATAAATATAAATATAGTAAATATATACACTATTTATTTAAATTTATTATAAATTTAATAATTATTTAAATATATATAATTGTTTAATTATAATTAAATAAATATTTTTTAAAAAATATTTATTTATTTATAATTATAAATATATAATTTTATAAATATAGTATGTACTTTGTTAAAAACATTTATTTATAAATATATTTACTTATAAATATTTTTTACAAATATTTTTATAACATTATTAATGAATCTCTAATTTTAAGTGCATGCATTTTAAAAATGAGTGAAATTGAATAAATTAAAAATAAATTCAGTTTAATAATATTGAAGAAATGGATAAGTTTTTTGTGTGTGAATTGTATATAAAAATTCTTTAATTACGTATATGTGAAATCCATATAACACATATTTAGTCTATGTTAAATTGAAAAATCAAACGACATTCAATTATAAGTCCATTACTCTATGCAACTAGTCATTATTTTTAATTTGCATTAATTTTTAATTATAAACCTTTATTCACTAAATGTATGACTATTTAATGTAAATATCATAAATATTTTGTTATATATAAATCATATTTATATAAAATAATATATTTCTATATATTTATTATCAATAATTATATAAATAATAAAATATTTAATCTTTTTCTCAATTTACCTATTTTTAATTTTAATTTGTTTAATTATCATGTTTCATATATATATATTTAATACATACTATTTATAATTATTTATAATTTATATATAGCATAATCAATTTAATCATTTTTATCAATAATTATTTAATTAATAAATTTGTTAATATTTTTTTAATAAAATAAAATAAATTTTATTTTTTATTTATTTAATTATTTCATTTTATCTATTCAGACCTTTATTAGCGTTAAAAAAATACTGATAAATAACTCCTTTATGAGCTCTAAGAATATAGTGCTGATAAAGGGTAGCCTTTATCAACATTAAAAATAATGTGCTAATTAATGGTACCCTTTATCAGCACTAAAAATAATACAGTGATAAAGGGGACCATTATCAATGCTAAAAAAAGATCTTATAAATAGTTTAATTTATCAACCCTTTCTTTATCACTTATAAAGATGCGATTTATCAACACTTTTTTTCTAGCGTTGATAAATACTAATTCTATTAAACACTGATTTTGTAGTAGTTTTATATAAGGGTTGAATTTTTTTACATTTCTAGGATATTTTTAGAGAATTAGGAAATCCATTAAATAAAAAAGTTGACACTTCCACAAACATTACATTTACCCCCAAAAATTGGATCATATGATTACATTTCAGTTTCATTCCTGAAACAATTTCTTCTTTAAAGACAAGTCATATTTATAGAATGTTGGACCAAGATATAGTTACTATATATCATTAAGACTAATGAAAGATATTTAAAAATGATATATGAACACAAAAATCTTATTAAGGGATATAAAAATGAAAGGAAACAACTTATTCCATTGAAAAAAATAAAAATACATAAGGAAGTTTACCCTTTTATATAATAAACACTAATATTAAATAATAATTTACATAAAAATTAAATAAATTTCATTAATAAATGTTTTTAATAAAAATTTTGTTATAAAACCAAAAGGTTTAAATCATAATCATGAATATTACTTGGGAAAACATGAACTCATGAAATTGTTTCCTTGAAAAGAAAAAACTATCACCTTTATAAGATCATAAACTTTCCTTTAATTGTGAGTTTATATTCCTATATCTTTAAATAAAAATATTTACAATTAAAATAATATAAAACTTTGAAAAACCATGTATTAATTCTAAGAAATTATCCTTACATTCACCCTTATAATCACCCTTATAATAATCCTTACAATTGAATAACCTATCTCATTAATTATAGAATATCACCACTATAGAACATATCATTACGTTATACATTTGAGGGATATATAATATGCAAATATCATCGTATATAATTTATAATAACCATAAAAATGATAAAAAAACATAAAATATTTCATTTTTATCATAATACTGATAAAAATTAGCATTTTTTTCCCATATGACAAAGCACTTTTAGTTATCTTATGAAAATGAGAAGAAATATCATTTTATCTCTTAAAAACATTTTAAAAAATAAAATTTCCTAGAATAATGGGAAAATAATATATTTTTTTAAAAAATTAACTCTTTGAGGGGAATATTAATATTTAATATGGTTTATTGTTTTTGGAAAAATTAATCAAGTGATAAATGATAAAAAAAAATTCCCACAATTTTAAAAAGAAAGTCAAAATTTACATGCCTGAAAAATGTTAAAAAATACTTTTAAATTATTTGTAATGAAAATAAAATATAATAGAAAATGACTTTAATTATTTATTTTTATTATAAAAATATTAGTCTTGAAATATTTAAATTAAAATGGACATGGAAGAGAAAGAATTTAAGACATTTAAAACAAGGTTTCAAAGAAACAATTTCTTCTGATTTTTGTATCTTTTGAATCAAAAGGTAATTTATGGTGTGAGATTGAAATAGATTTTTTAACCATATGAATTTTGGGAAATGAATTAAAAAATTAATCCATATGGCAGTTTATACACTACATGAAAGAAAACATGTGAAGAAAATAGTATAAGTCTCAATGAAAGGAAATAAAGACAATAAATCCCTTACATTGAGTCCCAACTCATTCAGTATGTCCTCTACTTCCTAAATAATTAAATTATATTAATTATTTACTTGATTAATAAAATTTTTTAAGTACTTTTATTTATTATTTTTCCCTTTATTTCATTTATTACCATGTTTTATTTACTTATTAAATTAGTTAATTTTACGATAGGCGTTTTGAGGTTGTTTGATTCATAATCTACAAAACATATTCGGTAGACTGAACATAAAAAAGGGATCATGGTTATATAATCTATAAAATGTTATTCATTTCATAATTATTATATTTATAAATAAATATACATTTATAATCATCCATGTAAGGAGGTCATGAAACATAAAATATATCATTTCATGGGGTTTGTAGTATGCATGTATACACAGACAACATTCCCATTTTCCAATGGATGGGAGGAAAGAAAATTAGAAAATATTCTATCTTTACATAATCATAATTATATAATAAATATAATATATATACATTAAATCCACACACACACAGATATATATATATATATATATATATATATATATATATAAAACTATCCACATGAGGCGGTGATGAAAAATAAAATATATCTCTTCTTGGAGGCTATAGTTTGCACGTAATCATAAGTGGAATTTTCATTTCTTTAGGATGGAAAGTGGTATAAAATAATTGTTACACTAACATAATGAAATTTAATTATATTAATTATACAGGTTAAATCATATTATTATGGTTATAATAATTTTTAATGGATATAATAAGAAATAAAATTGAAAGAACTTGGTTAATACCTTTACCTATACCTTTTCTATCCTCTTTTGGCTTGCACATTAAACCTTCTGAGATTGGTATTTTTTGGAGGAAGATAATATATAGTTCACGGATAAGGGTGTTTGAAAGTGATTTGGTATAATCAAGGTTGATCTGAGGTGTACAAAGTGTGTGGAAATGTGAGGGGTTGAAGGGATCATTATATATGTTTGAGGAATGAAACACACACAAATAATATTAACTTTAAAATAAAATAAATTTATTTTCAAAGTAAAAGTGGAACCATGTGAATTTTTTTTACAATTTTTGATAATTTAGGGTATAAATGAACTCATAAATTTAAATTATGACAGTTTATATAGTTATTTGAACACTTATTCCTTAGTTTAACCCCTCTTTAACCCTTACCATAGTGACTAACTTTTAATATGAAAAATTAATTTTATGAATAAAAAATTAAATAGAATATATTAAATAATGTTATTATTATAATTAAAAATATGAAATTAATTTTACAAGATTAAATTTCAAGATGTGGTAAAATTTACCTTGAACATAAGTACATGAAATAAACTAAAACAGTTGTTAGAAAAATAAATTTTTAATCATAGAAATGAATTTACACCAAAATATTGTATATAATTGATGCACATAAATTTTATTTTTTTATTAATAAAAAAGAGTTATTAAAATTTAAAACCAATTAAAAATTTAATTTAAACATTTAATTACATGTTTAAAATAAAATAACAAAAGAAAATTTTTATTAGATAAAAACATCAATTAGGTTCTAAAATGTAAAACATAGGTTTATAAATTCTATATAATATTTTTAGATAATTTATTTTTCTTATTAAATATATATTTGGTTTATAAAAAAGGCTTAATTTTTTTAAAAATAATTATAATATCATGATGATGTCATAAAAGTGACAGTATTTGTAAAAATGATATTTTTCACTTTTCACTTAGAAATCAACTACTTTTGAAAAATACCAAAAATTATGACTATAATAATTTTTATGTGATAATATAAAAATTTAATTTAATTTATTTAAATTAAAATTATAAAATTCATAAACTTATATTCTATTTGAAAATATAATATATAAGGAAAAACAACTTTTATAGAAAAAATGACCCTTTTCAACTTTATGTGTTCTTAATTTCATTTCATATAAATTTATTATCAATTAACTGTTAATATATTATTTCAAAAATTTAAATATTACATATTATCATATTCATTTTTAAAAGGTGCCAATTTAATTTATTAAGATAAAACACACAACACTAGAAAAATATTTCTTTGAAAAATATTCTTTTTTAACAATGAATAATTTTAATTATGTCAAATCAATTATTTATCCTATAAATCTTAAATTTTATTAGTTTTTTTTATCAAATAATTCTTTAAAATCAATAATAATAATATATAAATAAAAAATTAGTTATCATATTTTTATTTATTTTATATTTTTACCCAATTTGTGAATTTCATATAGAAGTTTCACATAATATACTCAAAATTTATTGTAATAAAATATATATTGATTAATTTTAGTTTGGTGTTGTATATAACATAATATATGAAGCATAAAATTTTTTAAAGGAAAATAAATTCTAAAATCTTAGTGTTTTACAACACAGTTACCATTTTTCAACTCACCAAGATCTTGTATTACCTTTACAAAATGCATGAACTACCTTTATATAGAATTGGGTAACCCTTCCATAGACTTCATGATGTTCTCATTACCCTTATGTGAATGTAATGTGATACTTTTGTAGGTTAATAATGACTTTTATTCATCTAGATAAAGTCCATGGTTACTAGTCTACATTGATGTAGATTCCATACAACCCTTGCGTCTCCTCCAGTATTTCAGTATTACCTTGACATTGCTTCTGTATACACTGATAAATTTCTAGAGATATTCTTCTCAAATAATCAATAGTTATTTGATGCATGTTCCTTATTTTTCCTCAAATAACCTACTCATATTAGAATGTAAGGTTCTATTTTACACATCATTGAGGTACTTGTTCATTGACATTTCATTTGGATATCATAGTATAAATATTTTATTGAAATCAAAATTTTTATCAGTTATTATATATTGGTATTAATGTTTCTGGTACATGTTGTAGGAACGTGAAACACCTTGTGATGGGAGGAGTTAATTAGGGTGTCAAATTTTTCTTTAAATGTGATGGATTTTGTTCCCATTTTGATAGGAACTTGTTAAACCTATCTGATGGAATCATGCAATAATTTAACATTCACATGCAAAGACAGTACAAAACAATTTTACTTGGTTAACCTCTAAGGGATAGTTCAAGGAGAATACACTGATAATGTGTCATTCATACCTAAATCAATGAATCTACACTAGTTATGAAATACAAAAGTTTAGACACAATCACTATGTGTGAGGCACACAACCTTTACAAGATTTTAGGGATAAAACATTGTTTTCCTCGGAGCACTTCCATCATCTCCCCTTAGCTCACTAATTTGGGTGAAGTCTTATTTAGTTCAATGACTTGAATGTTTCTTTAGTATTTTGTCATTTAAGTCTTTGTACCTGACTAGTACATGACTCTTCTTTCACCATAAACCTAAGTTGATGAACTTGAAATAAATGATCAACAAAAACCAAATATTCAAAACATGCTAGTTGCTAAAATATTTTTCTTCTACATAACACCTGTAATTATGATTTTTTTTGGATTTTTCTCACAGGATAGGTTTCACACAACTATTATCTTTCATGTAACCGGACCATGACTTTCACTTGGTCTTTATAGACACAAGGAACACTCTACGCACAAGTTTTACTACGTGCAACACTTCTACATGAAACACTTTCATGCGGTAGATACACTGGATCATTTTTAGAAAAGTTACTTTGAATTAATGAGGTATAAAACTATTTATAAACATGTATATCCCTACACCTAGGTTCCTTGCACACATTCCACCATGCATGTAACTCTAATTTCGATGTCGTATTTAGAACGTAAGAGTCTTTCATGAAATTTCATATTCTTCTCCTTGATAGAGATAATATTTTCATAATTATAAATAATTTTTTCAATAATTTAATCCCTACTAATTAATCAATTTGATTTTATTTACATCATTTTATGATTTTTGATGACTTTTTAGCTAAAATGTGAAAACTGGTTAATGTTGGAAATTTAGTAACTTTCTGTTGCTTCTATTTTAGGGAATAATATCTAATATTATGATCAAATTTGAGTGATTATTAATTTTTATTATTCCATGGTTTTTAGGATACCAATTCTACTTCTGGAACTAGAGCCCATTTCAACTCCCACAGGCCCAAAAAAATCTTTGAAGTAAAAAACATATTCTGATCTGCAGAGTGGACCCTACCTCATTAAATGAGGCATATTTCAGGACACCAAAAACTAAATGAGATTATTATAGCTATATTTGAAATACATCTACAAGAGTCCTATTTAAATTAAATTTCATGGAGAAATTATTTTATTAAGGCGCCCCTTGAATGAGTCAAAGTGGGGGTAGTTGGAATAGTAACCGACGACCAGAAAAAGTCATCTTTATTAATGTGGACATAAATTATTGTAAATGTATCCAAAGAATTTTAAATTTAAAGGATATATATAAATCAATTTATATCATATTATAATATGTTACCTTGACATGTTTCATCCATATGGTGGGAATAATAGAATCGAACTTCTGGAGAATAGATTTGGGAGGAAATTTTTCTATTCTTATTTTTTCTTCTTTCCTTTGTATTTATTTTGTAATGTCTTATTCTTACCCCTTATTTATGTGTTCTCTTCACATGAAGGGATAATCCTCTGAGTGATCTGGGAAGTATAAGTTTTCCTTTTTTTAATTTTTTAGTTCATGCACTTAATGTTATAAAATATTTCTCCCTTTTTCAAAGTTGGTTTCAAATTCTAATAGAGGGTTTTATTATCTTTTCTGATCAAAGATGAATTTATATTATATTGTTATTATTTCTTTGGTAAATTATAATTATCTCTATACACTAGGTTATAGTCTATATAAAATGGAATATATCATTTCTTAGTGGTGAAGTACTCAATGATCGTCAGAACGTGTGGTAGGTGTTGTACATATTCTTGGTTATTTGGGATAAACAAGACCTAATACAGAATTTCTAAAGTTAATTGAGGGTATTGATTGTAACTATTTCAAACATAGGAGGAATAATATAACAAGTTAAGATATTTTTATAGTTTACTCTCACCATCACCATTGACCAAGTGAGTAAGAGGAATCAATCGTGGAATCTCACTTTAATCATCTTAGTAGAACATGATTGGATCAATAGGGACAATGATAGAAATATAATTAGAAAACTGAACCTGACCTTATCACTAAATTAATATAACTATTATAAATCACTTTAATTTCTAATTTATTCCAATTTTTTTATATTTTTTTATATTGTTTCATTTCTTTTTTTTCAAGATCAAACATTTTCAAAAAAAAAACAACATCCACTTCTTTTTCAAATTTATAGTGAAAAACATGATTGTTGCGCACTCCTCTCTAGAGAAAACCTAGGTTGACCACGATACTTCATTTTAACTTATAAAATAATTATTTTTTTCCACAAACCATGAATGGAATGTGTAAAAACTTTGAACCATTTTTAGGGAGGGAATTCTAATAATCTTATTGTAAATATTTGACCCTTTAGATTAAAAAAAACTGTAAAAAAATATATTTCTAGGATGTTTTCAAATGATTATGTCTTTAAATCATGGAACAAATACCCACACGTTGAATAAGAATATGAGACTGATTATGATATAGATTAGATGCGAGAACTTCTAATAGACATAGAAAAATTCGAGAGAAAAGTAGAACTAGCATTTGAATATGTATATACATTGATGGTGAAACTATAAACTAATCCCAAAACTGAGGAGGCCAAGAAGGAAGAATTGACTACTTATTTATTTATGAGAGATTAAATAGATCTAGATGGATTCTGGAATGAGTTTGAATCACTACCTGATCCACCTATTTCTTACAAAGTAGAAGACCCATAACCATTAAATGAAGACACCACCAAAGTGGTAAAATTTGAAGAAAAGATGGAGGAGATTGACTACCTACCTCTTTCTAGCGAAATTCAATAACAAGAGGCACCCCATGAATAACCAATTGAATTCGAACAAACTCAGGGAGGTAATATTTTCTTAAAATCTTTTCATTTTGATTTTATTAAATATTAATTTATTATTAACTCCCCTTATTTTAAATTTTTATATTCATCCAACAATTTTATTACCTTGTTGGATGTGGAATAAAAAGAATATGCACCTAATACAGAACATATGGATCTCCCTGAATGCGATGAAAACTTATTGGAAGGATTTAAAGAGGAGACTAAAGTAGAATTACCTGAGGAAAAAGATACACAAGTTTCTTGCTTTTAAATGGAATAATTTGATATTGATTCATTAGGATTTAATTTTGTTCAAATAGAATTACACTCCAACTTTTTATTTTATTACTACATTGATTTAACATACCTTGAGAAATTAATGGTGAATAAAGAAGAGGTTTTGAAAGTGGTAACCAATAAAGTGGAGGACTCATTCTTTGTCCTCACCCTACTATACATGATGCATATAATTTTAATGGGGGTAGATTTGGAATAATATATCCATGGTTTCATTAACAAAAAATAATAAGTAAAATATAGATAGAATATTTTTTTCAGTTCATGAGCAAGAAACTTCCCCCACCATTATATTGGGGATAACTAACTAGAACCGCCCATCTAGAGGAAGTCAAAACCCATGGCCCACTTGGGGGATTAAACCAAGATCTATCATTTTTCCCTCTATTTCTATTTTATTTTATTTTAATAAATTTCTTATATTATTTTATCTACTTTTGTTTATATTTTTTCATGTGTGTAGCACTTGGTAGCTTAACTTAACAGTACACTGCCAAAAAGTTAGGTTATATTTCTCCGTAACACTTTCATTCCTCTTGTTAATGAATTAGAATTATAATTAAATTTTAAATCCACTTAAATGAATTTTGGAAACTATATCAACTAATTTTTTGGTGGGTAACCTTTGTAGTTTAGGTTTTTCATTTGTTTTTTGTTTTCTGTTTTTGAAAATAAACTTCTTGTTTTTAAAATTTCTTTATGTTTATATATCATTTTTTTTGTGTTTTTGAAACTTTTGAAAGAAATTATTATCATTTCCATTTATAAAACCCATTTTAATGAGTGAAATAATTTATCGCATGAAACTGAGCTTAAATAAATACTAAAAATGACCCTGTTTCAAGTTCAAACATTTGGAAACTTCATAAAGATTACTCGAATGTTTAAATCCCATTCCACATCTCACTATTGTTATCTTTGAAATCCCTTTTCTATGAGGCTTCTTAAACATTTTTTATGTTATGTTCATTCACCTGGCTTCTTGAGAGAACCAAACTATGTTTTCTTTAATAATAATTTGATTTATTCCTGTCAAACCTTACGGGTTTTAGGTACTTGTGTTTTAAATTATTGAGAAATTTATTTGTTATTTAATCCAACTTTTCATGATATTTTTTTTATAATTTACTTTTATACATTTAATCCCTTTATCACTTAAATTACATGAATAAACTATTATTTTATCCACATTACAATCCAATTTTATCTATCTAACCTGCTCTTGAAGTGAAATTACATGATCATGTTGAAATTAAGTATAGGGAATATGTATTTTGTTGTGCTACCTCATATGGTGATACTTCGGTGAAAAATAAAATATATAAGATATTATTTTTCTGCTGAAAAAATTCCTTCTATTTGAAGTTTTTATTTTTTGGATCTTTCCTAAGAAAAGAAGTTGTTCCTTTTTAGAGATTTCAATAGATAAAGAAAGCTATACCTTTTCAGAGATTTAAAAAATAATTTGTTTGAGATGATTGATTTTTTTTTTACTGAAATACCAAATGGTTTTCACTTTACTTGAGTTTTCAAGATGATAGAGATAACTTTATTTTAGGTGAGTGAGGAGGAGACTATACTTGAGGTAAAATTAGAATATTGCAATTTTTCTTCAAACAAGAGCCAAGAACTCCTTGTTCTACCTTAGAAATTTTAACCTATAAATATTACCAACCAAAATCCACAGATAAAACCTATAAATTACTCATTATAAACACATGTCCTTGACTCACATCAGGTGGAAATGTTGGAATTTATCTAGCCTGTGGCGACCCTTGCATGAGTTGGGATGATAAAATCCTTGTTGAAAATTAACATTTGTGAGATAAGAGGAAATTCATGTGATGTAGGTGTATTATGTGCATGGGAGAATAAGTATAGAGGATATATAATTAATTATATTATTGAATAAAATGAAATAATTTTTTATGAGGCATGATATATTTTGTTTTGTGGTGTTAAATTGTTAGATATCATGGATTTGTGTTTTAAATTTGCATTGATTTTATTTGATTTTTATTTGTCCAGAAGTCAAAATTATAAGTGTGTGGGGATTAATAGAGATAATATTTTCATAATTCTACATATTTTTTTCAATGATTTAATCCATACCAATTAATCAATTTGATATTATTTGCATCATTTAATAATTTTTGGTGAGTTTTGAGATAAAATGTGAAAATTGGTTAATTCTAGAAATTTAGTTGGTTTATATTGATTCTATTTTAGAGAATAATATCTAAAATTTTGATCCAATTTTAGTGATTCATTTTTTTATTCCATGGTTTGTGGGAAAAAAATTCTACTTCTGGACCTAGATCCCATTCAAACTTTTATGAGCCTAAAAAATTTATGAAGTTGAAAACTTATTCTGGTCGGAAGAATAAACACTACATCATTAAATGAGAAATATATTGGGATACCAACCTATAAATGATATTATTCTAGATGTTTTTAAAATCTATGTCTAAGGGTTATATTCCTATTAATTTTTTATTAGAAAGTCTTTCATTAAGGCATCCCTTAAATGAGTCAAAGTGGGTAGGTGGAATAATAATCATTGGCCAGAAAAATTCAACATTATTAATTCAGACATAACTTCTTCTACATGTCTCCAAATGATTTTAAATTTAAAGGGTAGACATATAAAAAAACTTTATAACACTTTATAATAAGGGACCTTGATATGTTTCTTCCATATGGTGGTATGAACAAAATCAAACTTTTGGAGGATAGATTCCTGAGGGAATTTTTCCATTCTTAGTTTTCCCTATTTCCTTTGTTTTTAGTTTTTTAATGTCTTCTTCTTCCCAATTATTCATAGATTACCTTCAAATGGAGGGGGTAATCCTCTGAGTGATTATAGAAGGAGATATTTTTCCTTTTGTAATGTTTGAGTTCATGCACTTAATGGTATGATATATTTCTCTCTTTTGAAAAGTTGGTTTCAAATTTTAATAGAAATTTTTATTATCTTGTGCGATCATATTTGATTTTATATTATATTTTTATTATTGAATCTGTAAATTATCATTATATACCTCTAATAGTTTTTGGTATATATATAGTGGAATAGATCAGGGCTTAGTGGTGAATTACTCAGCGATTTTTAGTACATGTGAGAGGTGTAGTGAATATTCATGGTTGTATGGGATAAACATGACCCGATCAGGAATTACCTAAGTCACTTGAGGGTATTCATAGCAACTATTTCAAACATAGGAATAATATTAGACCAATATGAGATATTTTTAAGGTTTACTCTCACCATCACCATTAACCAAGGGAGTAAGAGAATGGAATCATGGAATCTCACTTTAATCAGCTTAGTAGAAGAGGATTTGATAAATTAGAACAATGATGGCATTGCAGTTAGAAAGATGGAACTAACCTGATCACTCAATTAATCTCACTATTTTTAATCACTTTATTTTCCAATTTCTTCCAATATTTTTATTTATTTCTTTATATTTTTTCATTTTTTTTTCAAAATCAATCAATTTCAGAAAAACAACAACCCCTTCTTTCTCAAATTTAAAGTGACAAACGTGATGTTGTGAGATCCTCTATAGATACCAACTAGGTTGACCACTATAATTATTTTTTACTTAGGAAATAATTATTTTTTCCACACCCCACTATAGTAACATATCATTCGTAGCTCATTCCTTTCTGTATTTTGATGTGATGATCTCAAAACTCTAATTTCATATAAAATTTTAATTCACTTCCTTGCATGCAAATTCCTTTTCCCAAAAAATTTCTCCATCCCTTAAATTTTTGACCCAATTTGTTTGGAAAATACTGAGAAATAATGTCACCTTCAACACTGAATCAATATGCATTGTAAAAACACTTATCTTGTAAACTCTTTGATCAAACAAGTGTGTATTGACAAAGATTATAAAACACACTCTTTTTTCGGCAGTGAAAATCCTTGGTTCCAATAATCTCTCTCTTTGGGGTTGTTGACAATATAATGATAAATTCAATAAAATACCACACTTGAAAAAAAACCTAAAATGTGAGAATCAACTCATCCAACACTCTAAGTATATGTGAGAGAATCTTGGTGTAAAAAACAATAGGAGAAACCTGAATTGGCTTCACATGTTTTAGAATAATTAAATATTTCGATGATAATCTCTAAAAAATATGATCTGTTTCCTTATAACACCTAATTCTCATCATGTCATAAAATTATTTCATGATTTTTCAAAAACATTTAACCAGAAAAAACTATAGAGTGATGAATTTATCCATTCTACCCCTTTGGGAATAAACCCAAAGAACATAAATTTTTTACTTATATAGATGAAAATAAACTCTCCATGGATCGTTTCTCTCCTAAAATCCAACATCGCTTCCGTAAACAGATTAAAATAGTTAACACAAATGGAGATATGGGAACTTATGTGACCTAATTATGCATTGGATGGTGGCTGAACATCAAGGTTCAATCGATGTTTCTCAAACACATGTGCTGCCAGTGGCTTAGTCAGAATGTCAGCCACATGGTCATTAGTTCCAAAAATAATTTTTGATTAATGTGACCCATCTTCAAGTTCCAAAAGTTTTTTTCTTATTCAACTATTAATTAAAAAAATTTATTTTTACTGTCAACTTGGTATAAATTTCCATATATTATACATCCTTTTAGGAGTAAATTACCTTTCCTTCCTTTAATAGTTCACCCTTTTGACTAAATGTCACTATCAGTCTTGAGTCACACAGTTGACTCACACTCAGAAGATTGTGACAAAAACTGTCCACATAGAGAACGTAAATTTTTATAAGATCATTATTTTCCATTTAAATAATTCCATTACCATTGATCTTTAAACTTCCATAATTTTCAAACCTCATTGTTCCATCAACCCTTTTATGAACATTATTCAATAAATATGCATTTCCTTTCATATGGGATGAGCATCCAACATCGAGAATCTAGGTGATACTGTTCTTTGTGGATTTGAGATCTATTTCTTCTAGGTTGGTTTTATAGATTTTCTTTTGTTACTTTTCTGATATTCTTGATTGAGTGGAGGATAAATATATCCTTTGTGATATGTCCAACATTCTGCTTCCCTTTATTTCATCTTAATTTGTTTTGATCCTTTGCTGTTTTAGTATCACAACCAATTCCACTTCTTCCCATACATGTGGATCTTTAATCATTGAATGCATTATCTAATCTTTCATAACTGTGTTTAGCTATTTATAATAGATATACATCTAATAATATTCCAAACTATAATTTATTCATTATTTCTCTTGGTTTTTATTCATTTTTCAATTTACTTCTTAGAGTAAAAACTTCTTATTCAAGTACCTCAACCTTCTTAGACTTCCCCTCTAGTCTATATATAAGTTCATTGATGACTTTTTATTGATTTTCAATCCTGTGATTCAATTATGAAAATTATTTCAAACTTGAAAGTGTTTATACATTTTCTTCTACCCTTTCTTCTAGTTGATCAATTTATACTTAAATCCAACCAATATACTCTGACGACTCTTCCATAATGTCTCTCATATTTTTATTTCTCATTCATTGAATGTCATGATTATCAAGAGTATCCTCAAATTATTCCTTGAGTTCAGCAACACCAATCAACTTATTAACTTTATCTTTTTTAAGGTTCTCCCATTTCAATAGAATCCATAATGGATTCTTGGGGTTTATATTTAAACTATGGTTCATCATTATCCAAAAAGTCATTATCATATTGTTCTCCTTTATAGAAAAAATTCTCTCTATAATTTATTTCCTAATTTGATGTCTTCCTTTGAGGTAAACCTTTTTGTGGCTTCCACATTATTCCTAACCCAATTTATTTATCATCAAATTTCCTTGAGTGTTGATCGATAGTGTTCTGAACTCTACCACATCAAAAATATAGGCCAAATAAAGATTTCCTTAAAATATCCCTTTTAATATCTTGAATTTCTTAGCCAAAAGAGAAAGAATTTCATCTTCTTAATTATCTTCATCCGCACTATCTCTAGAAAACTCATGTTTTAAATGGATTTGAAAGTCATTCCCTTTATGAAATGAGTTATTTCATCTTCTAGTTTGACTCCCATTTTATAATCCACAAGACTACTTATCAGATCATCAAGGGAAAGGTTATACATATCCCTTTCCTTAAGGGATAAATCTTTTGGATTATAAAAAGGTAGAATCCTTCTCAATATTTTATTCACAATGTCAATATCTTTAATTTATTCAAAAATTACTTGAATTTATTCAACAAATTTAATAATTTGATTAAAACAGGTATCTAAATTTTCATGAAGATGCATTTTTAGATCATCAGTCCTATTGTGAAGAACTAGGAGTTTTGCATCCTTCACTTTGTTATTATCTTAGAATATATTTCCCAATTTTTAAAACATAGAATTGGATGAAGTGAAACTCATCACCTTCAAATATATTTGATCATATACAACTGTATTAAGAGCATTTTGTTCTTTTACATCTGTATCAAACATTTTATTTTCTATTTGAGTCACAGACAGAACTCTCACATCAATGACCTGAATCCCATAAGTAGTAAAAAAAATAACTTACATTCCAAGGGATATCAGATGATATCTAATCATATTCTTTGAAATCTAGAAGTTTATTTCATCAAAGAGGGGGAATACCTTGTAATTCACTAAATTCTCCACAAAAAAGGACATATTTAACTCTAAAACCATATACACTTAGATACCATTTTTATGACCCCAGAATACCCTAAGAGGAAAGGGTAGAATCAAGGAATCATTTTTTTTATTTTAAAGAAATGAATCTTGTTCCTAATTTGGTAGGAACTTGTTAAACCTATCTAATCAAATCATGCAGTAATTAAACATTCACATATAGAGAGACAATCCAGTAGTTTTATTTGGTTCAATACTAAGGTATAATCAAATGATCATATTTTTAAAGTGTTTTAGTTTTACCAAAGTCCCATAATATTAACTTGTTGTGGAATACATATGTTTAGACATAGTCACTCTATGAAAATAACACTACATTTACAAGGTTTTAGGGATAACACACTACCTCCTCCAAAACACTTCCATAAAATCACCCTAGATCACTAGTCTGGGTGAATTCTTACTCAATTTAAGGACTTGAATGTAACTTACGTAGGTTGGAATTTAAGTCTTTATCCCTAACTAGCAAAAGAATTTACATTCACCAGAGTCTTGAGTTTATGCAGTTGAAAGTACTAACCAAACAAATTGGATATTAAAAAACTACAAGTTTCACAACTCTTTGTCTTGCATGTAACACCTTTACATGCACACAATTTTTTGATTTTTTGATGTAATATAACATTATAATAACTCTTATATTTTTTGCAACTAGACCATGAATTTCACTTGGTCTTGATGGACCCAAGGAACACTCTACACACAAGTTTTATTATGCTCAACTTTTCTGAGCGCAAATTTTTTATGATGTGGATATATTGTAACTTCATTTAAAAATTTACTTTTAATAGAGGGGGTGTATACCTATGTATATACATGGATATCCCTATGTGTAAGTTTCTTGAGAACCTTCCAACATTTAAACACTCTGATTTTGACGTTGTATTTGGAATATAATATTCTTTCACACAATTTCAGCTTTTGCATGCAACTCATGACTTTTCTGTATTTTGATGTGATAATATAAAAACTCCACTTTCATGTAATATTTTGAGTCACCTTCATACTTGTGTGAAAATTAATTTTCCTGAAAAAAATTTATTCGTTATCCAAATTTTGGACCCAAAACATTTGGCAAACACTGGGAAACAATTCCACCTCAACACTAAACCCATTATCATTGTAAAGGAACTTGTATTTTAAACTCCTTTATCATCCCAATGTGGATTGAAAAAAAACAAAACACACTATATTTTCAGTAGTGAAAATCTTTTGTTTCAACACATAATTCTCCCTTGACTTTATTTTGAATATTATAGAGATTACATTGTCACATTTGAGTAAAAATCACCCTTATTTTCTTAAGTGAGGAAAAATGAACCCTTTCACTCAGTTACAAATCAAAACATATTTTGGATGTAGTGTGAGTTTATTAATCAGCACACTTCATTAATGGATTAATGAATTCTGATAAGAAATAGTGTTATCTAGTGTCCCACCATGCTGACCTACACACATGGATACAAAACACCATTTTACCATCTATTCTTTCAAGCCTATACTAACCTATGTAGAAGATATTCACCCTCATGCTACAGTAAGTTGGATCATAGCATTAATCTTAGCCAAATTTCAGTTCTGTCTTGGATAATTGGATAGTTGAGCAATCCAGCAGTTGGCCAATTTTTCTCAATTATATATAAAATAAAATTTTATAAACTCAACACAACATCCATTACATAATTTTTAGGAACTTGAATATTCCAAACCAAAAAAACTCAAAATAATATATTCTCAAGACTGGCAGTGTAATGGTGGAACTTCTTCATAAACACATTCAACTTTCCTCCATTTAATCCTATTAATAATTATGGAAGAAAAAATATGTAATTCTTTATACCTTAAAGAAAAAATTATCTATTTTTAATCAATCATATGAATCTATTTATTTGTTGGGAACTTATAGTTAATATTTAATATGTCTAGGAAATCTAAAAAATAAAATATTCTCCTCTTAAACATATTGAAATAATTAAACATTACTTAATGAATTTGATCTTCAATGAAAAAAAATAAACACATAGTAGGTTCAATACCGTTGCTTCAAAAAACATAAAAATAACCAAAAATAAACTATACAATAATAGAGAAATATTTTTCTATCTATTTTTATTACATTACACAAATTTCATTCACATTTTTTAGAAATTAAATTAAAAATTTTATTTGATCATGAAACACTCATATATTTGACCAAAAAAGATTATGTAAATCCAACATTTATGAGATAGATTCTAAAATTATAATAATTAAACATTGGGAGAAAGGATAAGAAGGTATGTGAGAAACTAGTTATAAACCACATGGGTAAATTTTCCTACTCCTATGTGGTATAAAAAACCATAGAGACACCCCCAAATGATTCTTTCCCAAGTAAGTTGATATATGAACTCATAAAAATTTCCTGGTCTACTGAGATAGTAAACTATGTGGTTACATAAAAGGTAAATTCTTTATTTTATAATTATAAAACTCTTAATATGAAATCTGAATCAAAATACTATGTTTGTGAGGATCCTTATTTGTGGGAAATTTTTAGTGATAAATTGATTAGGAGGCGTGTACCTGAGAAAGAGGTAAATTCTATGATTATATTTTTTCACACCCAGGATAATAGAGGACATTTTTTGGATCATAAAATATATTAAAAACTTCTTTTAACTTGTTTTTTTTTCAATAATTTTTAAATACTCACATAATTTTTGTAAATAATGAAAAAGTCAATTTACTAGAGGAATTTACAAATGATATAAAATTACCCCAAAACCATTTCTTTTATATGAAATATTTGATGTATGGGGATTAGATTCCATATTCCTATTTCCAATATCTTTTTGATTTAGCTATATTATATTATTATTCGATTAACTTTCAAAGTAGATTGAATCCCATGAAACTACAGTCAATGATTTCAAATTTGTTATTAAATTTCGACAATCAAATATATTTTATAGGTTTGGGATACCTCGATAAATAATAAATTATTGGTAAAACATTTCTGCAACTAGATAATAGAGTCCCTCATGAATACATATATATAATAACACAATACGTCAATTTCCTACCACCCACAAACAAATGGGTAGGTTGAGGTATCCAACAGAGAGGTAAATAAGATTTTGGAAAGGATAATGCAACCCAACCAAAAAACCTAAATCCCAAAGTTAGAGGATGTAATGTGGTATTAAAGAACTACCTTCAAAACCCCCTAGGTATATCCCATTATAAAATATTTTATGGAAATTTTTGTCACTTTCCTATTGATCTGTAACATAAATCCTACTTGGATGTGAGTAAAGTAAAACTAGAATTTATCATGGGTAGAGAATAAAGAATGATCTAGATGATGGAACTAGAGAAGCTGATAAGGGAAGCATATGTGGATTCCCTAAAGAACGAGAAACAATATATCCATCAATAATAGATTAATTAAAAAAATATTCTTTCTGGTTGGTGAAAAATCACCACGGTTCTCCTCTAGGAGGAAACTCATACCTGAAAATTTTTATTCCAAATAGACTAGACCATTTATAATAACTAATGATTTTTTATTTAGTTTAGTTGATATCAAAGGAACCTAATTCATATAACCATTTAAAGTTAATGTGTAACATCTTATAATTTTATGATATATTTCACTTTAAATAAATTAGATTTCTTTTATAGATTTCGTTACACACAACATTGAGTTAAAAAAACAACAATATATTATTAAAATATTATTATTTAATGTGATAGTTATCACTAAATCATTGGATTAGAGTGTATGATAATGACTAACTAAGTTATGAAAATTTTTGTTTATAAAATTATAAAATTAATTCATTGGTTATAAAATAGTTATATATGAAGATAAAATCATTTTAAGGTAAAAAGATAAGTTTTTTGAAAAATGGTTTTTATGCGTATAATGTTTTCTTATCTTAATAATTTAAATTAATCCCTATTAATGAATTATTTTATTTAAATTTAAATATTATATATTCAGTACATTTTTTAACAATCATCTAATGGTTTTTACTAGGAATTAAATAAGAATAAATTAAGTTTTATTCTTAAAAATGTATTTATCTAAAAACAGTTTTTTATTATGTTTTGTGAACTTATTTTTAAAAAATATATCTTCAAATTATAGAAATTGAATTTAATGAACTGAATTAAATATTTTGAATCAAAATTTACAAATTTATTAATGATTAAACTTTAATTTTTGGTCATAATGATTAGTAATAACAATAAAAATTAGTTACCAATGTAGGGTTAAAACGAGTTTACAGCAGGGGATCAAACTAAGAAATAAGGGAAAAAATTCAATTTAAACTTGTTTAGATATTATTATTTGAAGATAATTTGACCTTATATTATCCAAGATTCAATTTTTTTACCAATTGGAGACACTTTCACATAAAATTGACTTTACATTATTTAAATATTTAAAGTAATTCCATGCATGTCCCATACCTCACTTTTAAAAAGGAACCTTTTATACACCCTCATTCACAAAAATTAAGCCCTCTAGAATGGATAATACATACCCAAAAAACCTCATAGATTACTTAAATTAATTATTGAGATAATGGTATTACCCTAATACTATCTTAAGAGGCTTAAGTTGTTATCCAAAATAGTTCTCTCAAAGAAGAGGAGGCTTGAATGAGTATGAATCAAGACATGACTCATGATAAGTGTTTTCCATCTCAATTTTCTTTCTATGAGACATATTACATTTTCAACATTTGTTTATTTTACGTGGTGTATGTAATATAACTTTTATATATTATATCATTAATATTTTTATATTCATGGTGTTTAAAGATTAATTCGAAATTATTTCCTTTATGAGGGCCATGATTCAAAAGTTACCAAAGTGGTAAAGGATTTATGTTACAATATCATTTTTTTGGGATTTTTTATATTAAATTTATATTTAGGAACATTATATGATATTTATTTTTTAAACATCACCTATTTTATTATAATTTTTTTTATTTTTTGTACTTTAATGTTTTCCTTTTATTTTACTTTATTTGGTACATAAAATAATTGAGAAAATGTTTTTATGAAAATTCAACTTTAGTTTCTCTTTAGCTGGGAATATTTTTATTTAATATCTATATTTTATTTAAAAATTATTTTAATAATTTTTTTAATATGCTCAAATTATTTATTAAATTCATTTTTACCAATATTATATTTTCTATAAAAAGGTTTAAAAGGAATTTTCTTGTCATTTTATGAATGGTTTTTTTTACTAAAGGTGTGAATAAAATCATTGTTTTATTATATACCGTAGGAATTATATTCCCCACCATGAAATGTAATATTTAACTTAAATATTTTTTTATAATTTTGTGTGGTTATTTTCAAATAAAATTTATTTCCTAATATTTTAAAACTTTTTATATTTTAAATAATTTATTTCAAAACAAAAATTGTATTTTCTTCAAGAAATATTCGAGTGATATTTTAATGGTATTTTCAACTATAAAATTTACCTATAATGTTTCCTATGATTCACTAGGAGTGTGATCTAATTATACCATCATTATTATTACTCCATACAGTTATTTGTTATGTTGATGAAATCTTTATGAAACATATTTTCTTTTCCATAAGTTAATCTATGATGAAATGATAAATGTTTTCATGATCTTATGGCATATATATGAATAGATTATAATTTTTTGTTGGGTGGGTTTGTTATAACCATCTAATATATTAGGTAATGTGATAAATATATATCATGATATGATGATTATGATAAGAGTGGACATGATTGTGAATATCTCTATTCATTTTTTCATGTGTGAGTATGCTTTCTACTAGCTATGCTCACAAGAATATGTATGGACATGATTGTGAATAGTTATGTTCACATTCTGGTGCATGAGTGCGATTTCTTCTAGATATACTCACTATATTACATGTTTTCATGATTATGAATATCCATATTCCCATCTTGATGCATGAGTATGATTGATTCTAGATATGCTCACAAGATTTTGCATGGAAATGATTGCAAATAACTATATTCACAAGATTATGGTTTACTATGATTATGGTTCTACTTGTAAATATTATAAATCTTGAATGATTGTTACTTATTTGATATCCTGATTAATCATTATTTTGGACATGAATTGATTTTGGTGTTTATAATCTAGGAATTTATGGGTATGAATCTTTTACATTGAGAAAATTCACTTGATTATGTTATCATACCTTTATAATCATCTTATGATATCTTATGATTGATATATCATATTCTTACCCTTAATGGTAATCTAAGATCACCCTTTCTTATTTTTTCCATCCTTAGGTTTTAATAGAAGGTTTTATGTATTATATGTATAGAAGGGTACTAATATGAAGAAATTTATGTGATTTGTTGAAGATATTTTAATAAATAAGTTGATTATGTATCTAATATCCAAATAAAATAAACCTTTAAAGTCCTTAGGTGTCTATAATTATGATATATATTGAATAGTCATCAAAAATTATGTAATATTTATGTAATTTAGGCTTATATTACAAAAAATGGTATTTGAGAAGGTTTTATTTTTTGGAAATTAGAATTAGAAAAATTTAGTGAGAATACACAGGATAAGACTAACTATAAGAGAAAATCCTAAGTTGTAGAAAAGGAAGGAGTGTTGTTTTCCTAGAAAATACATCCCTAATTTTATTTTGGAAAGCTGATGTAACTTTGTCATAGATTCACATTTTGGAGACATCTCTAAAAGAGGAAGGTTGCATATTAACTCTATCATTACTGGTTCATGATGAGTGGGCCTAAAATTTCACATCCAACTAGACACTCTTAGGGGATATTTTGGGGTTAATTTACATTTTATTTATAATCCATTATTAAGGATTTGAATAGAGAATGACTATATATGGCCTATGTTAAACCAAAGGTTTAATATTTTGAAAATAAGGTGCCATGACTTAGACATCCTATGCATGTTTTTTTTATGATTTTTCAATATGATTATTTTCACTCACACTATGATTTTTTGTTTTAATCAATTGGCGGAACTAGGTGGAATCATATTATCACTTAATTTTATGGAAAATGACATAATTTACCTCATGATAAACCAAAATAAATTGAAGATGGAATGAAAAATATTTCGATTACACTTAATAAAATCAACATAAGTGAGTTTTCTAACACACTTAATAAGAGAAAAATAGAGTTTCATGAGATTTTAGTTGATTAAGAACATTTAGGAAAGAAGATTCATCTTCTTAAAGATTGATAATATTGAAAGGTTAATAGAGGTAAATGCCTAAAAGAAATGATAATATGTTTTATTTAATGGAAATAAGGGCATAAAACAACTAATTTCTGATGAAAATTAAAGAGTTCAGTGGAGGGAAATAAGTTTATATTAATATACCACGAATATTTCAATGTATTATATTTGGGGAGCTTATAAATTATCTGAGTAAATTCCCTAATCCAATGCTTAAACCCTTGACCAATAAAGGTCATATGATATGTTAACCATTGAAGTGGATCATGATGGTTAAGGAATGATTATCCTCAACTCCAGTGTTATGAATATAAAGTTAAAGTCTATAATAATATTCCCTATGGTAATATTAGTATTCTTACATTATTGTAATTTCATGTGATTTTTATAATCTATTAAGTCCCTCTATATATATACCTTATAAATTTCTTGAATAAGGAAATCAAATTTGATATTTTGAATCAACCTATGGTTATTAATAGGTTTGAGGATGAACATGAACGTTCAATGAAAATTACTCATAGTTTATGGGTGTTGATTTCTATTCACAAGGTATATTTATATTAAGTGTTTTTTAAGAAAATCAACATTAGATATATTAATATTATTCAGGAATAGTCTTATGTATTTTTGGAGTACTTTACCATTCTTCCTCTAAATCACAAAGTTGTGTTTTAAATAGAACTCATACCTTGTGCTATACCAAATTTAAAGTATCTATATATATATTAAACCTGATTGAGTTATAATAATTCAATAAGAAATTAATGGAGAATCTCGATAAGGGATTAATTTTCCCAAGTGCATCACCATGGGGAGCACCCATTCTCATTAATAAAAATAAAGATGGCCCAATGCATCTTTGTATTGATTATCAGGAACATAACTAGATCATGATAAAGAATAATTACCCTATACCTCATATTAATGGGTTTTTGATCAACTATGAAGAGATCAATACTATTATAATATTGAAATTTATTATGGATACATCAATTGAGGGATAAGAAATAGGATATACCAAATAAAACCTTTCATATGAGGTAACATCATTATGAATTTATAGAGATTATATTTTTACTTTCCAATGTCCCCACTATCTTCATGAATCTAATAAATATATTCTTTAGAGATTGCCTTGATTAATTTAAAGTAGTATTTATAGATTATATGCATATATATTAAAATATTAAGGAATATCATGAATATTATTTAAATATTTTATTGAATACCCTATGTAAGAATAAATATTATGACAAATTTAGAAAGTGTGAATTTGGGTAACAAAAAGTTTGATTATTGGGTCATATAATCTCAACCAAGGGTATATTGGTGGATCCTTTAAAGATGGAAGTTATTGAAGAATGTCTTCAACCAACCATGACGATCAGTTTTTTTTAGTTTTATTGGGTCGTCTGGATAATACCGATAATTTTTGAAATATTTCTCATGGATATCTAATCTAATAATTAAGTTGACTTATAAGGGAGACAAGTTCCATTGGACATATAAATGTGAGGAAAATTTCAATGAACTGAAGATAAGGTTTCCCAGTGCATCTGTGCTCACACTAACGTGAAGTAGAGATGGGTTTGTGATATATAGTGATGAATTAAAGAAGGGAATATGATGCATCCTCAAATATAATGATATGGTGATAAATAATACATCATTAAAATTGAAAATTCATGATTAAAATTACATGAATCTTGATTTGGAGATGGAAGTAATAATTTTGGCATTGAAAATATGGAGACATTATCTTTATAGTGAAATATTTTATATATATACTAACAATAAAATATTGAGGTATATATTCACACCAAAAGAGTTAAATATGTGTTAAAGGATATTTTTATAATTTATTAAAGATTACAACTACTTAATTTATTACCAACATATTAAAGAAAACAAGTTGAATGATGCTATGATTTAGAAAGACCATGATAGTTTTATCATGATGTTGATTGAAAGAGATAAAATACTTATTTATTTATAGAGGATAAAACATTAAATCATAAGGGATAAAGATCTAATATTTCATAGATGGACGTTCAACCATCCATCCATGTGGGTAATATAGAGATACATAAGGAAGATATATAACTGAAAAAAGGTGATAAATGTTATTGAGTTCAGCCATGATTGTTGTGGAATGATATGGTTTAAAAACTAAATATGTGCCCCACAAATACCATACTTAATGAAGGATATATTGGATAAAGATCATAGTTCCCCATTCTCTATTCATCGTGGATGTATGAAATGTATAGAGATCAAAAAGAGTATTTATGGTGGGATAACATAAAAAGGGATATTGTAGTGCATGTATCTTGAGGCCTGGTATGTCATAAAGTTATGGCTGAGATATATAATTCTAATGGGATTTCACAACCATTACCCATACCAGTATGTAAATGGTAAAACATCACCATGGATTTTATTTTCAGTATCTCCAAAACATCTATAGGCCATAATTCTATTTAAGATATAGTCGCTTGCCTTACAATTCAGTACATTTTATTCTAATTAAATAGAAAATTTCTCTTGATAAACTTACCAGGATATACATGTAGAAATTGGTAAGATTTTAATAATTACAACATTCTACGATATCTGATTGGGATCTTAGGTTTACCTTGTTGTTTTGAAGAAGTCTTCAACATGCATTGAATATAGGGTTGTCCTTTAGCACCACATATCATCCTTAAAGATATGGTCAATCAAATAGGATTATTAAAACTCCATAGGATATGTTGAGATCTCATTATATGGATTTAAATGGTTTCAGGGATCAACAAATTTATTAAAATTATTTTTCATAAAATAATAACTTTCAATCAAGAATTTAGATGACTCCCTATGAAGCAATATATAGTAGGAAGTGTGTAACTATAATGTAATAATATACAGTTGGTGAACAAAATCTATTGGGATTTTTGATAGCATAAAAAATTGAATATATGGTTATATATATTCAAAAACACATTTTGGAAGATAATAGTCAACATAAAAGTTATACAGACAATTTTCAGTGGAATCTAGAGTTTGAATTTGGTGACAAGACATTATTATGAGTATCCTTATAGATAAAGGTTAGGATATTTGGAAATAAGGGGATGTTGAGCCCTATATATATCAACCTTTTCAAGATTCTTTATTGAGTAGTAATGATATATTATATCTTGATTCTTCTATTGGATCACTCTCATGTTTATGATGTGTTTTATGTATCTCTAATGAGGAAGTACATACCTCATCCTTAATATGTACTCAACTCAGAGGTTGTACCACTGAAGAAATATATCTCTTATAAGGAACAAATATTAGAGATTATATATCAAATATATAAAGTTCTATGGACCAATACCACTAACTTGGTCAAAGTTTTGTGGATAATCTATATATTTGAGGATATTACATGGGAACCTACGGATGTGATGGGGAAAAAGTATCTTTAGTTTTTTGTATAGAAGTGATGGAACTTCAAGGGTGAAATTATTATATGGTGTTATAATATAAAACCATGATATTTTATGATATATTTATCTTTAAAAAAATTTGATATATTTTATAACTTTCTCTACATGAAACACTATTTTTAAAAAACCACAATTTAGTATTAAAATATTATTAATTAATGTGACTATTATTTTCAATCTATTGGATTAGAGGGTATTAATATTAATAACTAAATTATTAAAAATATTATTAAAACATCATAAAATTAATCTAGTAGTTTTCAATAGTTTAGAAATTAAAATAACATAGTCTGAAGGTAAAAAAGTGTAGTTTTTCTGAAAACAACATTTATAAACACAATGTGTTTTTTGTTTTAGTAAATTAAATTAATCAAAATTGATTAATTATTTTAATTAAATTTATATATGATATATTCAATAATTTTTTAACATTCATATACTAGTTTTTACTTGTTAGAGAATAACAATAAATCTAGTTTTATGCATAAAACACATTTTTTATGAAAACAACTTTGGGTGCAATTTGCAAGCTTATTTTAAAGAGAATTTATGATACTTATGAGAATTAAAATTGATAAAATTTAACCAATATTTGGAATTATATTTTAAAAATTTGGTAATGTGGCCACTTTAATTTTTGGTCATAATTAATAGTAACAACAATAAAAACTTATTACCATAGTTAAATTTAAAACGAGTTTACTGGGGGGAGGATTAAAATAATAGATAATGGTAAAAATTAAACTTACACATTTCTATTTATTATTAGTTAAAGATATTTATAACTTATCTTATATTACCTTAAAATCCTTATCCATTTGGATCCACTTTCTCAATTAAGTGAATTTATATTATTTAAATATTTTATGTAATTCCATGCATTTCCTTTTTTGATTCAAAATATATCTTTATACACATACATTTTAAAATAAGAATTCACTCTTATAGTATCTCTATTTCTAATATTTACTTATTCCCAATTATAATATTGTGGTGGTAGTCTTATAGATATGAAGTTTCCTATTTTATTATAAATAGGGAATTCATTTTACCAGATATAGATCATGTTTAACCAATGGATGGAGACATTCGATTTTACTAGAAGGATATATAAAAATTTTATCAGATGAAGATGTAAAAATTATATATTATGATGATTTAATTAGTATACGAGGAGAATATTTACTAATCCTACCAAATAGAACATCATAAAATTAATTATATTAGTGAAGAACATGATGACCATCAGACAAAGTGATAATATGATGAAACTATCCAAAAATAAAGATTCCATGTATGATGTAGTTGAAACTGATCATGAGATGTGTATAATTTGACCAATTAAAGTTTATTACATTGATTTCTATAAATAGGATAAAAAAATAATTAAGAAGAAGAAACTAATAGTCACATGATCTAAAGATTTCATTTGATGTTTTTGAACATCTCTTTGCAGAAAGAACTTTAAATTTTAATATTTAGAGAGTTTGGATTAGAACATATGTTTTTAGGCTATTATTTTAAATGCTCTATGTTTGACCATTGTATTTTTTTTAAAATCATGTTGATTAAGGGATCATAGGTATATGGAGACATAGTTTTTCTTTTACAAAACTAAATGAGGGATTATATGGTAAGATATACTTTCTAATAGGTTTGTAATCAAGGATATATGAAGTTGGGTCTATAGGCTTCCTTATCACTTTGGGTGAAAGTGAATACCTCACTTAGTAGAGGTGTTGTAAGTATGTGTTATATCCCTTATTTATAAATTTTTTTATATATATTTCCTCATGTATTTTTTTATGTTTATATTTTTTAGTATTTAACTATTTCTTACTCTAAAATTATATTTTCTTTCAGAATGACAAGTCATCCAATGGACATTCTTATAATCAAGGTGTTGGGAAGTTTTATGTTTGATTTTTATAAACTATAATTAACCCCATATATTATATAATTTTTTTCAAACATTCCTATGCATCATTTGGTGTCATAGAAAGGTCTTTAGATATATTTTTTCTTCTCACACTATCTATTTGGTAGAAAAATGAGTTTTTTATGGTTAGTCTATCTGTTGGCATTTTAGAGAATATAAATCCCAGAAGAACACCAATTATTGATGTTGTTGATTATGAGTAATAGAGATATAATATGAGAACCTTTAAAATTAATATTAGAGTTGGTATTTTTGTTATGATAATTGGTAAATATAAGATTATTTATAAGTATGTTACAAATTGTACTAGATAAGTGAAAAATGAATATCAATTAAATTATAGAATTTGAAATATTCTATTGTACTTAATGAAAAGTAATATCTATGGTAAGATATCAACTTATGGGACAACTAATAATATCTAGAGAAAACTTAAAGTAAAAAAAATTGGAATGTCTGTAGTTTTAGAAACTTGAAGAGAAATGATTCAAGATTATTATTATATCTTTGATTTCATTACTAGTAAATTAGTTGTACATATTCATTAGAGATTTACGACTGTTGTAAATAGATTATAGTCACTTGGAGAGAAGGATTTTTCAGATGAATACATTATTTAAAATATTATTGATATTATTACAAAATAGTGAGAATCTTAGAGAACAACTATAGGTGATATAAAACACCTAAAAAATCAAAGTCTTGATGATCCCATTAGAAATATTATGTAGTATGATATTTTATTGAAAAATATGTGAAAAAGAAAAAATAATAATAAGGAATAATTTTCTTTTACATTTTTAGTAGTTGCGACTAGGAAGGATAAGAATGGTGAAAATGTTTCAAAATATTTAACATCTAAGAAGAAAGTTAAAGATAAATTAGTTTTTAAAATATAATAGGAAACTCAAAGTGAAATTTCTCAGCTTCAAATATATATTAATAAGATTTTGGTTATAATTTTTTATTATTATAAGTATATAAAGAATCAGAAAGTAAGAAGTTAGATGAAAGATACTTCTAAGAAGATTTGTTTTAAATGCAAGAAACCTTGACATATCAGACCTGATAGTATGAGGTTGAAAATTCTGAAATGATTTTCAATGAAATATTATATATTAAAATAGAATAAATTTTTGATGGATTTATACACTTCAAGTTTAATTGGTAGAGACACATATTTAGATAGTTATTTAAATTAGATTAGTTGTATTCATAAGGTTATTAGTTTTTATACGGATATTCTAAGTATCAATCAATTATTAATGGATAAGGTATCTAATGAATCCTTTATAAATTAAATTTTAAATGAAAATCACCTATATAATTATGATGATGAATATAGTTCAAATTATTTAGAAGATGAAAAAGGTGTTTCATTAGAAAATAACGATAGTTTACCTTATTTTGAATAAATTACTAGATATGAAAAATTACTTGAGATAATATACATTAAATTACTCAAATACTATGATTATTCTAAGGAATATGTGGATAAATCCAATATTATAATTTCAAAATATACTTCCTAAATTTATAAACTTATATTAGAATTAGATAAGAAATATAATACTATCTCAAAATCAGAAGATAAGAATTTTTTTATAAAACATAATTATGAAATTATTAGTTTTTGAAAATTTATTTCAAATTTTACTTGTAGGAAAGAAAACATTGATAATATTGAAATATAATTGACACTAGAGAGACCAAATTTTAGGATAGTATTTACCTCAGAAAATTCTCATTTTAGTCATTTTTTTAGTATGCATCTTTTTGTAAAAAAATTTAAAGAGTAAGTCATTGGTAAAATAAATATTCCTTAGATGATGTTAAATCCTTATGTTTTCATAAATCATATATTTATAGATAATTAATAATTGTAAAACATAATAAAGTTGAATAAATATGGATTTCAACAGTTTTATTTGCTAATATTTTTGGACCCAAGAAAGTTTGTCTTCCAAAAAATTATCCTTTTTTATTTCAGGAAGAAAGAATGAATACCTGTATAAAAAATTTATGGAACATGGATAGTGTATATTCAAGACATACAATAATGATTTTTTTTGGAAAATTTAAAAGATTAATGGTAGAAAAGTAACATTTGGTGACAATACTCAAGAAGAAATATTTGGAATAAGTGATGTTGAATTTATTGACATGGATTTAATTTATGATGTTTTATATATTATAGGATTTAATCATAATATAATTAGTATAATTCAATTATGTGATTAATTTTACATTATTAACTTTAAGAATGATGAATGTACTATTCTGAGTATGAAAGGTAAGTTCATTCTTTCCGATGATAGACTTATGAATGTTCACACCATAATCCTAGAGGACACTAGACCCTAAGATCAACCTTGTTTAATTGTAATAGAATATTAGTCATGATTATTTCTTTATAGGTTTAGGAAATTGAAATTTTTTGAATGTTACCTTGACATTATTAGAACAATATTGTCAGAGATTACTAGATATTAGGTTTAATTATTCAAAAGTGTGTAATACTTGTCAATATGGTAAGAATCATAAGTCAATATTTAATCTATTTTTGAAATAAATACTTCAAAATATTTATAGTTATCACACATGGACATTTTTCAGTCCCACAAAAACTAAAATTATTGGATTTCAACACTATATGTATGTATTGGTTGATGACTATACTAGATATACCAGGGTCTATTTTTTATAAAATAAATTAGAAGATGTTTTTTAAGTTTAATAGATCTTCTAAAAAATGATAATAACCTACAATTGGTTACTATTCAAATTTATCATGTTGGTTAGTTTGAAAATATATATTTTGAAACTTTTTTGTAGTAAAAAAGGCACTATACACAACTTCTCAACTACTAAAACACCTCAACAAAATAGTGTACAAGAAAGAAGAAATATAGTTATTTTAGAAATTACTAAAACCATATTGACTGAATAATTAATTACTAAATTTTTTGGGGTGAATCTATTACTATCGATATCTATACTATAATTTTTTTTCTTATACATAATCTTAATAAAAATCCTTATGAGTTGTGTAATCGAAGAAGTCCAAAAAATTCTTAATTCATATTTTTTTTGATGTAAAATGTTAATTATGAATAAAAAATAAAATTTATATAAATTTTATCTAAAATATGGTGAGGAAATATTTCTTGGATATTCTATAACTAGTAAGTCATATAATGTTTTTAACAAAAAAACACTATAGAGGAAATAATTGATTTTAATTTCAATGAAACTGATTCTTACATATTTAAATTTCTATAAGCTATACCTTTAAATAATTTGTTTTAATTTTTTTAAACACATGTTAGAAAATTCATCACATAAAATATAAAAAAAATAAAAATTTTGAATGTTTTTCCATTGGAATAAGTTTGAATTATTGTTGAAGAACAATGTTTTATTTATCCAAGAAATTAGTTAATCTTAAAGAATTAACCCACTAATAATATCATTGGAGATATTGATAAACCAGTGAAAACTCATAGTTCCTTAATAAAATAATATGAAAATTTTGCATTATTAACTTAGGTTAAACCTAAAACAACTAATGAACCATTAGGTGATAAAAATTAGAAAAGTGTAATGTAAGATAAAATCCATGAATTTGAATAGAATAGTTTTTAGAATTTAGTACAATGACCTGACGAACTTCCGACTATTAAAGTAAAATTTGGTTTTTGAAATAAATTTTTTGAAAATAGGATCATTAATATAAATAAATAAAATATTGTTTCTAATAGTTGTAATCGGCAAGAAGGAATACATTGGGAAGAAATTTTTTCACTAGTGGTAATATTTGAATCTATCTAAATACCTATAGTCTTTACTGAATAAATAAATTTTATACTTTATCAAATGGATGTAAAGTGTTCTTTTCTTAACTAATATATTTTGGGGAAGTTTTTTTAGAACAACCACCTAGTTTTAAAAATACAAAAAAAATTTAGAACATGTTTTATAACTTACTAAGGCACTTTATGGAATTTAATAAGCTCCAAGAGCCTGATATAATATCTATACAATATTATTACATAAATAATTTTTAGGTGAGGGACTAATGAAAATATTTATATAAATAATGTTTATAAATATTATAACATTTTTTAAGTTATATTGATGATTTTTTTGGTTTAATTCAAAAATATATTTCTAATTCTTTTTCAGAACCTATGAAATATTATTTTGAAATGATCATGTTGGTTGAACTAAGTTTTTTCTTATTTTTAAATTTCTCAAGAAAAAAAAAGTTGAATTTTTATCACAAAAAACTATACTAAATATTTACTTAAATGATTTAGTTTGATAATGTTAAGAGTGTAATTTCTTCTATGAGAACTTTTAAAATCTGGAACATGATAAATCCTTAAAATATATTGATATAAATAAATTAGAGGGATTATTTTAAGTTTAATTTATCTCATATATAGTAAACAAAATTTAATGTTTTCTGTGTTATTTAGTGTGATATTTCAAAACAATCTGAAAAAATCCCATATTAAATATGCTAAATGAATTTTTCTTCATCTTAAATGAACCATAAATGTTGAAATATTTTATTCTTTCAAATGTGATTTTTGAACATATAATTTTTCCAGATGATGCCTTTAGTGGATTTTAAATAGAAAGAAAACATAAATTTAGAACATTTAACCTATTATGAGAAGATTTAATTTCTTGTTCAAGTATGAAATAATACGCTATAACACTTCTTTCTACTAAATTCAAATATGTAGCAGTTGAAATTTTTGTGCCCAAGTGTTGTGGATGAAACACAAACTAACTGATTTTGGCATGATTTTTACCAGACGTCCAATTTTTCATGATAATATAAGGTCAATTAGATTGTTTAATAACCCCATACATCAATAATGATAAAATAACTTAGATATAAGACATCATTTCCTTCATATCACACACCAATAGAATATATTATTATTTAATTCATCGAAACACAAACCTTATTATATTTTGATAAATCTTATTTTTTTTCATATAGATTTGAATATATTAAACAAAATTCTAGTATAATAAATATAATGTGATCATTAATCTAATTTTTCTTTTATCTATCTTCTTATAGTGAAAAAATATTTGAGAAAGGGGAATGATATTTGTTTTCATGAATCCTTAATTTATTTTTTTTTTGTTTTTCCCACCTTATTTATAAAATCTATGAACAAAGAATTTACAAGGTAAGAAACATTTCTATTTATTTTGATTGAGGTTCTTCCTAAATTTCATCAGAACAACACAATTTTCTTCTAACTTTCTTATACAAACAACTTACAAAACCAATGGTCCAACTTTTCCAAGTAATTTCAAAATTTATCCAAAAGTTATACTCTATATCCATGTTACTTTGTTATATATATTTTTGAGGTAAATTTATAAAATATTTATTATAAAATTTCATGTTATACTTGAATGAATTCTATCCAGTAAAATATAAATAAATCTAATTACAATAATAAAAATTTCTAAATAAATAATTTCTTAAATTAATTTTTAGTTCATCACTTATAATATATAATTAAATCCATCGGATTATATGTAATTAAAAATGTAACTTATTTTTATTGTATATAGAATAAGTGTCTTGAATATTTTTCCTTCATTGACTATTTCAATGAGGAGCTCTTGCCACTTTAATTTTTTTATTTTTTATTGCTTTTATATCTATCAGTAATCTACTGAGTTTGTTTGAAAATATTTTATGGATTATTGTGGCGATTTTTCTATTCTATAAATTTTAAAAGAAAGGATTATGGATAGACCATGGTTTTAAAGGTATGAATCTCTTATGTGATTCTTTTTCAAGGATTAGAAAATCTTTTTGTTACTAAATATGAGTATAATTTTCATTACCATATCATCATTAGATATTTTTATATAAGTTCAATATTCTATTATGTAGATGGACATAATTTTTTTTCATTTAGTTTGTTTGAAAAAACTCATAATGTAAATATTATGAAGATGGATGATTTAGTAGGATTATATCATGAGGGAACATTTATGTTTTTTAACTTAAAATATTCATGATCTAGTATAATATTTTATAATATATAATGTATAATAATATCTCTTCATTAAAAAAATAATATAAGATGAATCATTTACCAAAATAAAAAAATATATTTTTTATTATGTATAACAAGTTTCTTACTTCCAAGGAAAGGAAATAGTGATACTCTTAGAGTTAAAGATATATATAACCTTTATTTTCTATACAATATGAAAAAGTTAAATCTTATTATGTTTTTTTAGAATTAGAATTTAATCTATTCATAATGAAACAGTAAAGATAAATATTATTCTTTATCCAAAGTTATGAACTGTGTTCTTGTAAATTTTATAAAAGTTGAAAAGATAAAGTTTCTATAGTCAATGAAAATTAATCTTATTTTGGAGATGAAACTATATCTATAATGATATTATTTTACTTTTCTCCCTAGGATATTTTTATAGAAAAGACAACTAAATATTTTCTTTCAAAATAAATTGAAGCTCTTAAGAAAAAAGTTCATAAAAAAGGAAGGATCTTAAAACCTCTAAAAAATAAAATGATATTACAAGTAAGAAATTCAAGGCTATATCAAATGAATATTTCCTATAAATGATGGAAAATAAAAATATAGAGGAAGGATAGTGAACCTCATTTTTTATTAATCCTATTAAAACTAATACTTTAAAGCATGAAATATTTTAAAAGATAAAAAAATGTGAAAAGATACATATAACTTTCTAAATAAAATAAATCCAATTATTCTCATAATTTACTCAAGTAAATGGAAAAATTTCATAAAAAGAAAAACCAATAAAATTTTGAGTCTATTATAAAGGATAAAGGAAAATAAGTTTTTATTCTTATTGGTAAGTAAAATGGAAAATAAGTTGCTGAATTTTCTAAAAAATATTTCACTCAAATAAACATGAAGTTTCAAACAAAAGAAAAATTGTTAAACAATCATAAGAAGGTGATAAAACTTCAAGGGAATAAATATAACCTAAGGATCCTACTCCAAAATATTCTTTAGTGCATAAATTTATATCTATTATATCTCAATCTTAAAAAAGTGAATATATATCTAGTTTATTTTAAGTAGAATCATAACATAGTAATGAAATTATCCATATTGAATATTTCGAAAGAAAAACATTTTGATAACGATGAATACATAGAGATTTAAAAAAATTCTCAATCAATGTTTGTTGAATGAGAGGAAAATTCACCCCATGAGTTAGAGCAGCTATTATCCCTATAGTTTTTTATAATTCTACTTATTCTCCTATGATTAAAAGATAAAAAATTACTAAAATGAATATTACATACTTCCTTGAAGTATTCAAAAAACTTGAATGAATAATAAATATATTTCTTGATATTATGACTAGATTTAAATATATTCAAATAATATTTGATGATATTCAAGGTTAAAATTCTTGTGAGAAACTTTTAGGGTCTATTATTTTGATAGAATCAGAGTTAAATAACATGAAATGAAAATCAATAATTGTATTTCTAAAGTTGAAGAATATTATAAAGTGTATTAATTAGACTAATGAAGATGTGAAGTATTTTGATGATCAAAATTTCACAATCAAAAGAGAAACAAAGTCAATTTCAAAACTTGGAGAAAATATAAATATTAACTTGGGATAATATGTTGGGACCTTGATGATTTGAAATAATTTTAATTTTAATAATATTATGGGCTATGTTTATATAAGAAAAATATATAGTTACAAGAAGAAAGGATTAGAGAGCTAGATTACAAAGATGATAATATTGTGAAGCTAGAGAAATACCTAAAATGATGAAGAAGGTCTTTAAAAAAATCAGTAAGAAATATTAATTTCGTTGAACATTTTTATCATTGAAATATTAAAATTTCTCTAGTTACATAATTAATATTATTATTTTTGAATGAATGATTGTTTTTTATAAATACACACACACACACATATCTATATATATATATATCAAAATGTTTTTAAAGTGATTATAAATTTTAAGTTCTCTTTCTACCAAAATCCATTCTATGAAATTTATTTTCAAAAAATAAAAATGGGGAGAAAGGTAGAGTAATCAAGAGATGTGTAAGTAAGGCGGAGTAAGTTATATTTTTTGGTTTTAAATTTATCTCTATGTTGTGTATTGTTCATTTAGAAAATGGGAGATTGTTGAGTTGAAATATCTCTTTCTAATATTTCTTTATGAAATCATAGTTCACTCTTATTATATTTGTGTGTATAATATTTATTTATTTCCAACTATAAGTCTATGTAGGAGGGCTTGTAGTTACAAGGTTTAAATTTTGACCAGATGGATGAAATTAATTTTACCGAATAGATTTTGTGTTTATTTAATATAAGAATACATTTTATTTTACTAGAAGAAGATATAAAAAGTTAACCACATAAAGATATAAATAGTCCACTAAATGAAGTTTTATTTAGTCTACCAGATGGATATTTAATAACCATACTAGATGGAACCTCATAAAAGTATTTATAATGGAGATGAACCTGATGACCATTTTAAAAAGTGATGATATGATGAACCCATTGTAATATGAAGATATTATATCTGATTACCTTGAAAATGATCTTGAGATGTGAAATTTTTTGTTGTTGTGATTTTGTTACACTGAAATCTAAGAATTACACCAAAAACTCAAAGAGAAAAAGCAACTAACTATCACATGATCTGAAGCTTTCATTATACATTTTTGTATTGTCAGATTGATGAGAGTGCATCAAACTATAATCTTTAGAGCATTTGTCTTAGAAAATATATTGTGAGGATGTTTTTTTAAATTCTTGAAGTTAGTATATTTTATTTTTTGTTTTCATAATCATATTGATTTAGGGATCCCAGGGATAGATAGATAGAGGCTTTTATGATGATGTTGATCAATGGATTAAAAAGATAAGGATATACAGTTTTGACTAATCAGGTTGATCAAGGGATTCTAAGGCTTGGAATGTAGACCTTTCGATAGTTTTATAATTAGGGATGCTTAAAGTATAGTATATATAATTCATTATCACTTTTGTTGAAATAAAAAACCTCACTTAGTGGTGGTTTTGTGAGTTTTTATTATATCATTTTTATAAAAAGTTCTTTATATTTCAATTTTTAATTTTGTAAAATGTTTATACTATCTATTATTTACCTCTTTCTTTATCTGAAATTATATGGTCCAAAAAAATTAATATTTCACCCAATTAGACTTCTTAGAATCAAGGTATTGGTAAGTAGTAAGTTTAATTTTATTTAAAAAATAATTCATCCCCTCTTGTATTATTTTTCAATACATTATTAGGCAATATCCACCACTCACTTATAAAAGGTAATCTCTTATCCACCCTTATTCACAATCATTGATCCCATTATCTCATTTAAACCCCTAAAAAACCTTTCTAGTTTCCTTCCATGTAATATCAATCTTCTATTCTTACCCACTTACCATCCTAATAAGTATTAATGTGTAAAAAGGGAATTATATCAAGGAATAGTTTGTTTGAATGCATATGAAGCAAGATGAGACTTGAGTTAAGGGTTTCCCATATCACTTTTTTTGTGGGACATATTCAATAATCACCATTTTTTATTTCATGAGGAGTATATACTATCCCTTTTGTATTTTATATCATCTCTTCAAATCGTATTTTGAATTTTATAATAAAACCATCTTGTGGTTTAGTGGGAACCAATTAAAAATCAGGAATGTATACCAAAACCATCATGGAATCATCAACCAACATCCGACCATCCAGGTAGAATTCAAAAACCTTAGAAATTCAAAAACCACAAAAACTAAAAAATTAAAAATTTAAAACACAACCACGAACCTCCACAGTGCCTTGAACAACAAAAAAACATCATTTACAAATTTTAAATTCAAAAACTAAAATTATGTAATGATTAAAGCCTATGAAAAACCGTGTCACACTACGAGCCATGAGAGCCTCCCTAAGTGAAGGTATCAAACACTCCATCATAATAAAAATAACCTATAATGATAGTGAGAGTATCCCACTACATTGACAATCATCCTAGAGTGAAATTCCGACGAGTCAAAACATTAATGAATAATAAGAAACCACAACCACCAAACAAGAACCTCAAAAAATTAAAGTGATTGATTCTGTGTAGTTTGATCCGCCTTGACAACCTTCAACCGCTCAAACATAAAATCCTAAAACTCATTGAAAACCATCGCACCAGGCCAACTGGGAGAGGTGTTATGGAAGATAGAGACATAAAATATTTGAAAGCATGCTGGGCCTCAAAAAATGATCCACAAAAATCACTAGGATCGCTAATCCTATCCTAGAACATCATGGAAACCATTGAATAACACATGACATGATTCAAAGAAAATGGAACACCATAGAATCCAACAATAGATGTGTCTTCCATAAAACCTTATATTGATCTAATGAAACTTCCCAAAGCCTTCTAGAAACCAACAAAGCAAACCTACTGGGAGGGAAGCAAAGGAACCAGAAGCCAGAGCAATGTTTGAAGCATACCAGGTCATCATCAGAGAGACATGTCCTCGTTGATAACACCAAACCCAATTATAAAATCAACCTGAATGAGAAAATCACACCTATAACAACATCGGATTAATGTTGACTTCAAATAATTATAGAATCATTAAAAAGATACCTAACACAAGCCATGCTCCTAGGACACCACTGTGACTCGACTCGCATGAGGAATAGTTGATGAGGGATTCAAAAAGGAGGAATGGATGAAAAAAATGAATGGTACTGAAGGAATGAGTTAAAATAGGAACAAAGGAGAGTAAGGAGATAAAAGGAAATGGAGAAGCAAGGAGAGAAGGAGGGAGAGGGGAAGTGAGAGATGATGCAAAATAAGCAGCATGAAGCCTCCCCTTCCGATTCACCACAAAGGGAACCCTAATAGAGAGAGTAGTGAGAGAGAATCATGTTAGAGGACCAGATTAATATTTTATATCATTAATATCTTTATATTCATAGTAATTAAATTTTCATTTGAATTTATTTCTTTTATGGGGGTTTATGATTTAAAAGTTACAATATAGTTAATGTATTTATGTTAATATCTCATTTCTTTTTAGGTTTTTTTATGCAGAATTTATATTGAGAAAAATTATTTTATCCTTATCCTTGAAAACCAATATATTTTATTTTCATTAGGTTATTTCTAGAGATTTTATGTTTCCCATTCATTTTCCTTTAATTGGTACATATAAAGATTGAAAAAATATTTTTAAGAGAAATTTAATTTATTTTCTCTTTGGTGGGGAATATTTTTCTTCCCTAACTATATTTTTTTAGAAGTGCTTTCAATAATTTTTTTCAATTCTATAATGATTTATTAGTTTCATTTTCCAATATTTTACTTTCTATAAAAAGTTTTAAAAGGAAAATTCTTTTCATTTTCTAATAAAGGTACTTTCAAAAAAAAGTGTGAATGAAATATTTGTTTAAAAGTAAACCACATAAATTTTTTTCCCACATTCATGAATAATATTTTCTTTAAATATCACTTTTCAAGTTTCAATGGTTATTTTAAATGATATTTTTTACTAATATTCTAAGAATTTTTAAATTTTAAATAATTTATTTGAAAATAAAATGGTATTTTCCTCAATAAATTGCCCAGTGATCTTTTAATATTTTTTTAATCTATAAGAAAATACATTAATGTTTATTATGACTCACAGGGGATATTACCCATTGATAAAATAATTATCTTTTATGAATGATTAATGACTATGATGATGAAATATAGATGAAAACTATGTTTTTTTCAATGGGTTAAGCTATGTTGAAATGATAAATGTTTTCATAATATTATGGAATACACATGAATGGATTATGATTATGTGATTGGTGGGTTTGGTATAAAACTCCAATGATTTTATAAATATAATATATATATCATGAGATGATAATGAAAAGTGTGTAAATGAATGAAAATAGTTATTTTCATATTTTGATTCCTTATTATGATTGCTACATTCTATTCTGACAAGAATATACATTGACATGATTGTGAATAATTATGATCAATTTTTGATACGTGAGTTTATTTATTCTATATTGCTCAAAATATTACATGTGGAAATGATTGATAATAACTATGCTACATCTTTATGTGTGAGTATGATTTCTGTTATCTATGCTAACAAGATTATGAGTGGACATGATTGAAAATGAAAATTTTCGTAAGATTTTGATTTCCAATGATTATCTTTCCATATTTCTATATTAGGACTCTTGAATGATGATGAATGCCTTTTCACCACTATTGATCATTATTCTAGATATGAATTTATTTTTGAATTTATGATATCATTTTCATGGGGAGGAATATTTTACATTGAGAACATACACTTGATTATGTTATCATACCCTTATTATCACCTTATGATCTCTAATAATTTATATATCAGATTCTTTCCCTTACTAAGCATATGATTTCACCCTTTGTTATATTTTTCTTCCCTAGGTTTTGATGAATGTTCAATGTATGATATGTCCCACCTGGTTTTAAAATATATATTTGGTTCCAGTTTGATCATAGGCTCTTTTATCAAGAACCAGGTGTGATGGGTTTGAATTGTTGGGATGCTATTACCTTCTATCATTGTACTAGCTTTTCTCCTTGGGGTTTTTTCCCTTGATATTTTGGAGAACACAGGTTTTTTGGGTGGGCAGAACCTAGCGCATGGTTAGTTTACGGTTAGTAGTAACTGCATGAACTGACCCAAGTAACCATGTGACATCTCCTAGGTGAGATAGTAGCTACCCCATGGCTAATGCATGTTTAGTCAAACCATGTGGGTTTTCCATGCGGTAGGTCTTAATCTTGACAGAGGCAGGTGCAAAGTCTCCACATGGTTTGAAAAATAGTACGGACTAACCATGTGACCTGTCTAGGTTATTAAAATCTTTTTCTCTCTCCCTTATTTTTATACCCTAACTCATATTTTCCCCCATTTAGCCTCCCCTGACCTAGGAACCTCCCAAAGGGGATTTTGGAACTCTCAATCTCCTTCAATATGGATCCATTGTGGTTTCTTGGTGATTCTTCACCTGAATAAAAAAGTTAGGGTTCCTTTATTCTCTCTTATTACTTTATCTATCTTTTTTTCTTCTTCCCTAACCCTAGTAAATTATTTTCTTGGATAGAGTTACTCATTTTTAGCGGTTCTTTCCTCTTAGGGTTCCTTGAGGATTTATCTAGCCTCCCTTCAATGCGGTTGTGTTTTGAATGAGGTTTTACATTGGATTTTAAAAGTTCTTCACCATGTGATTTTTAAATGGCTCGGTTTAATTTTTCAAGTGGGTTGTGATATTTACAAGAATTATTTTGTCATATAAATTTAATTGTGATATCTAAAACGATGATTGGTGTTTTATAAATGGGGTTTTTACACCAAGTGTTTGATGGAATGATTCTTTTTCCTTTTTAAATGCATTTTAGACATAAATGGTTGTTTGTATTGATTAAATATGCTTCCAAAGGTGTGTTTGGTTTTGAAAAATGGGTTGGTAAGGTCATTTGTGAAAGGGATTGTTATGTGAAAATCATGTGAGTCTCATCTGTCATCTTTGAAATGGTTTATTTGGAAAACCATTTCGCTATTGAGTCTTGCATTTTCAGTTGGTAATGAGACAGGAGTGTCCTCAGTATGAGACCTCCCTTGTGTAATAATTAAATAATGGCAGTGGACCACTCCTTGAGGTGGCTGGGGTGGTGTCGGTTTGTGTTATATGTATGTGTTGAGTCAATAAGGTTTTCCTTGTGACATTTACATTCCTTCATACTTGGAGGAGGTTGTTAAGTCATTAAGACTTTCCTTATGAATTTACCATTCTTCTTGTTTTGAAAATCACAAACACCTTATCTCAAGGAAAATCTATTTTTACCATGTGTTTTAATTATATAAGGAAAAATTTCATTCCCCAAGGAAATTTATCCTTACCTTGTTTCATTGTCCATGTCATATTTTTTCTAAGTATACAATTTGGATTGAGACCAAATCCTCGAAATCCTATAAATGCCTAGATTTGAAGCATTCTGTTCTAGGATATGAATTATCAGAAATCTTGTTACGAACTCTCCTAAGTTCTGACTCTGAATTCTGACTATGAATTCTAGATACGAACTCTTCTGAGTTCTGACTCTGAATTCTGAATCAAAATTCTGATTACGAACTTTCTGAGTTCTGACTTCGAATTCTGAATATGAATTCTGGTTATGAACTCTCTGAGTTATAACTCCGAATTCTAAATTAGAATTCTGGTTATGAACTTTCTATGTTCTAACTTCGAGTTCTCTAAATACAGACTCTGAACGTTGTGAGTTCTAGTTCCGAATTCTTATGAATCCAGGTTCCGAATTTCCTTTTAATTCAGACTCCAGAATTATATATAATTCAGGCTCCGAATTCCTAGAAAACAGAATCCGAATACCTTTTTATTTTAGACTCCGAATTCATTTTTGGTTAGACTTTGAACTTTCATTTACTTACCCTCCGAATATTGGAATTTAGTGATGTAACCATATTTTGCTGACACTTGTTTTGTTACAAAATGATTTCATGCTTCCAGTTACTAACTAACCATTGTTTGAGTGACACATGTATAGGTCCCTCCAAAATTCAAGGAAGAATATGACCATTGGAGGAGGGAGACGAACGTTGAAGCCTTGCCTATAAATTGGATCTCATTTGAAAGATCTCATAACTTTTGAACAGTTCTACGACTCTATAGATTATATGCTGTTGAAGTGATTCATAGAGAGAGACTCTCACTGTTTTGTGCGTACTAAACATCTTGTTGAGAGTTTCTTATAGCGACTCCGAATGTTGCTGAGTACATTCGAGGGCTTCCTCAGATAGGAAGACAGAGGTACCGACTACCTTGAAGTTGAGGGATTCCTTGCTGTAGAAGACCGGGGTTCCAACTACCTTGAAGTTGAGGGATTATGGGGATAGCAAGACAGACTCTGATCATTGTATCGAGGGCTTGACCTGGTGTGGGTAAGACATACTGTAACAGCCCGAGATTTTATGAAAAATATTCTTTTTAATTTTATTAATGTCTCGTGTTGTACGATACACCAAAAGGAGCTTGCACAACACACATCTTTGACTTTCCTTGCATTACACGCAATCGCAACCTTCCTCGATAGCGTGTGTAGTACGCAATACTGAGTTTCACGAAACAACGATATGCTATTAAAATATTATTAAAACTAGCCGTTATGAATAGTAATAACCACTTTTTAAAATTTTTAGCTCTCAAAATGGACTTCATTTTTGGATTCGGAGTATCGAATTTAGCCTAAGGTGAAATTTTGGTAATTTTTGGATAACTTTCATATTTTGATGAATAGTGAAAATTACTAAATTTTAATTAAAAACAAATTTTTCAATCGAAATAATTAATAGTGATAAATTATTAATTTTATTGGTTTTAAATTATATTTAGAATATATTTTTACAATTTAATACAATGTTGGTCATTGGTTGTAATTTCACATTTAAGCCAGACATAATCAAGTGTCAATCTTTTGATATATATTGTTTCCTAAAAACATGCTATTTATTTTAACAGCGGGATTTAATTATAAAATTAATTAATTCAACTTCTATGTTATGAATTTGGTAAAATAGATTTCATTTTTGAATTTGGAATATGAAATATAGCTTAGGATGAAATTTAGGCATTGTTCTGAAAAACATCAATTTTTGATGAATAGTGAAACTACTAAGTGGTAGTTAAAAAAAAACTGATTTTTTCATAAAACTTAATTTTATCGCTTCTGTGAATGGAATTTCAAAAATCCGAGGGACACGGTTGATGTCAGTAAGTAAAATGTGGTTCAATGAGATGAAAATAATTTTTGGTGAATAGTAACTTTTTACTTTTATTTATCACGGTTAAAGGTAAATAGGGTAATTAAGGGTAAAAATGATATTAATATTACCCTAACACATGTCCTAATCCTATTGGACAAATGTATTTCGACCACAAACAAACTTAGGAATAAAATATGACCATTTAAGCCCACTTGGGTTAGATTAGGACATTTATTATTAATTTATTTAAAGAAGGGTTAAAATAGTTAAAATCAAAGTTTAATAAGTAAATCATTTGTAATATGGGGTTATAAATAAGATAAATTAGACTATAAATATTCATTAGAAAGATAAAAAGATTTCATACATAATGGTATTTTATTTATAATTTTTAGACATTAAATAAGTTAATTTATTTATGACACAATGATGATGCAGTAATTATCTTATTAATGCAATATTGACATAATTGATGTTATTAACACCAAATTAAATGTAATTTGAGACTTTTTATGAATTCCACTAATTTTCTAGGTTACTATGATATATTAGTGTTGATTTAATCAACTTGGTTCGAACATATAATTCTGTTATGGCTTTCACAAAAATCATGTATCAAATAGTGTCAAAATTGACACAAAATAGTTTTTAAATCAAATATTATATTATTAATTGTTATTTTATTCCTAAAAATCTAAGGTTCGGCCAAATGACTTAGATAAGGATATATGTATTAATAATATACAATTTGGGGTTCTTTTGGCATGTTATAGTAAGTTTATTAACCATATAGTGAAAGAAAACAAAAAGACACGGTAAAAGTTAAATTATTTAACTTAGAGTTAAATCTAATTGATAAGGTTAAAATAATACCCTAAACTTGTCTAAATCCTATTGGTTGATAGGATTTCGACCCATCCCCACTTTAGCTTCGAAATAAGACCCTTTGGAACCATTATAAACCGATTTTGACTTTAATATAAAATAATATTTTGAGATATTCCTAAGGTGCCCCTCTCCTCCCTTATAAAAGGACACCTCCTCCCCCTCCTCCTCACACCAAATTGAGCACTCAAGCTCGGCCAACCCCTGCCATGTTCTCCTCTCCACTTCCCTAGAATAATCCTAGAGGTCCTGGTCTTCTTCAAAGACCAATCTTTGTTCCCTAAGTGGAGGATTCAAAGAAGCGTTCCAAAGATGAGGAGGTTCGGACACTTACAAAGCAAGTCGGACCTAAGGTAAGGGAAATATCACAATCTCATTTTTATCCGAGATTGCTTATACTTTGGTATTTACTGGGGTGTATTTTATCATCCACATCCATGTTCCCTCAATATGTAATATTGTTTCCATCCACTTAAAATAGTTTAAATCCAATTTTACCCTTCGGTGAGTTTTTAGTAAAGAATATGAATGGAATCTTTTGTCGTTTTTTCGTACGAGGTACTTTTTGACTTTTCCGACAAAAGTACGAAGAATGTTTTTTTTAACTTATACGGTATGAATAGATTTTTAAAACATTATTTCCAAGAAGCTTCCTTTAAAAGTTTTCAAGTTTATTTTTAATCAACTTCTTTTATTTTAAAGTCGTATGACGTGTTATGAAAGGAAAAATGTTTTTGAAGAAGAAAGGATATTTTCCTCAAGAATGGAGTTCAAATGTTTTATCAAAATTATTTTCCATCTAAGATAATAAAGGGTTCTGTTTTTATCCCTATTATTATATTGATTTGATTATGTTGTGATGGAATTATTTTTATGAATTATTTTATCTTATAAGAATTTTTTTATGATGTCATGATGTTTAAGAATCCCATTTTTATTACATGGGTTATGCAATGATGTATGATTTATGAATTTGTGGCACACATAAGAATGGTATCATTATGAGATGGGTGGGACCTATATCTCCCTCCAATGCATTGGGTAAAGATTTTATATCTCATGAGATAGACAGGGCTGGAACGGTAGGTTATACCGGTTCAGTGAAACAGGACTGAAACGAGGGTTACTCGATTCAGAAAGGGACTTTGTCCACTAAGATAGTCTTGGCAATGAGTCTTGACTAACAAGAAATGATTCTCTATGATTATGTGTGAATGCCACAAAGTTTCATGTTTTAAGTTATGATTATTGTGATTACATTTCACTGCCATGATTTATTCCATGTTATGAAATTATTCTCTCTTTTGCAGGATAAGATTTCCAAAAGTTATGTTCTTATGAATATGATGTGATTAATTTTTCTTTTGTTTACCCTTACTGATCATTTGAGCTCACCCTTTTATGTTTTCTTTTCCCCAGGATATAAAGAAAGGTTTTAGGTAAAAAAAAGGGAAGATCTTTATGGGAGATATTGAAGATCTTTCATCACGATTAGAAGATTGCGTTCTGAGTTTCCAAAGACACTAAACTATTACGATCCTTGTGTGTGTGTTTTTTTTATGTACTAAGTATTCCGCAAAAGTAATGTAATGTCCATGTACGTCTAGCTTTGGGTCTCTATAGTTGGTATCAGAGGAAAGGTTTAGTCAACCTTTGGAAACTAGGATGCAAAAACGTTAGTGAGATCCCTAGAGATATTTCTAAGGTATGTCTAGGGATGTCCCTAAGGATAAGTATACGTATAAGATACAGTCCCAGAACTACGGTAACGATCCTTGAATTTAACCTAAGATGTTAGATATTAAGGGTACTCCCCCTTTACTATGTTGTTTTCCCTAGATTGATTTTTGCCTCTCACAAGATTCTTTTTGTGTTTTAGTTAATGGAGGGAACCAGAAGGAATTCAGTTAACATTGAATCCAATGGACAAATTGGTGACTATGAGCAAACAATTGTGTAATTCCTAGAGAGAAAGATCTTTTGATTATGCCAAATCAGTCATCGCGATATATGATTAACAAGGTGAAATTTAGTGGTATGCCTAATTCATCAAAGAAGGGGAAGATAAACTATTATGCATGTTCGCATGTTGAGGAGCATAAAGAAAGGAAGATTGAGATTTCCAAAGAAGGGAAGAAGAACCTTGAGGAACACCTCAAATGGAGGGATCGATGTTATCTGTGTGGTGAAAAGGGTCATAGAGTGACATACTGTTATGGAGTTCAATGTCTTATTTGTGGAGAACATGGGCATTACCCAACTCAATGCCCTGACCTAAAGAGTTACTTCTAAATAAAGGAAGGACTTCTTCCAGGACAATCATTGAAGTGGATGGACTGAAGTGTTTATGTATTGGTATTCAGGAATAATGTTGTTGAGGTACTTTTATGGTGTATTGAAATATTTATTTATTGTTCTATTGTGGTTTTCAATAATTTTAAGGTACCGGTAACCATGAAAAGTGATTCAAATATTTTGGGAAGTAGATAATATGCCCATAATGAAGGGATAAGGAGAAAATGAAATGTTTGACAGTATTCATGAGCTCATGATTGATATAAGGACTAAGTGATATCATGGTTTGAGTATATAGAATTTTGAGGATTTTGGTATGTGGAAGGTGTCAACTTTTAACTGCAATCATGTTTTCACTAAGGTATTCAAGAGAATACATGATTAAGGACTTTGAATGTTTGGAATGTGACCAACAAGACATATCTTATGATATATGGGGATCAACGATGGTATTAAATCTCTGGTAATTGTTTTCAATATATTATGAGAGTGAACTGCAGTATTTTGGATAAGCATAAAGATTGGAATGGACTATATTGGACATAAGTTAGTATTAAGGATAGAAGTTTTTTCGATATTATTGATGGGATGTTATAGTTTTGGAAAAAGGAAAACCTGCAGGATGGGCGACAACCCATCGCGTCGGACAAGGCTGTGGGAATCGAACCCACAACCGAAGTGCGACTGGCCTTTATCGCCTACCACTGGCCTACATGAAGTCCCTGTTTAGTAGAAACTAGTTTTATTATATTAAGCTGTATGACATATGATGTATAAGTCCATTTTAGGAACCATATATGATTAATCTCACTATAGATCGACTTATGTATATAATTTTTTGCTAACCTTTTGTTTAAGACAGATGGAATGACCCATCATTCTATCACATGATCTGCTAACACTTCACGAATAACAAATTCAACTTCATTTATTTAAGAGATGAAGTGGAAATTGTTAAAGGCACGAACAACAGTGAGATTGTACCAAAACAAAGTAAGTATTTATTCTAATTCAAATTATTTAACTTTAGGGAAAAGATCTTGAAAATCAAAAATGTTGTCCTGGTGATCTTATACCTGATGAATCAGATGTTACCTTATATCATCACAAATCTATGGATTTGTGATTACTGGATTTTCCATAGCCATGTTCTCTACCACTCTCCATCAGAACATGACGGTTAGATTTCTCTTCCATATCCATATTTTCACATATGTGGAAACCCAGTGATTAGTTTATTTGGGTAATCATTACATTTCATACTTTAGTTTTTAAAGCCAAGTTTTGGTATTCCTTTTTACGATGTGGGTTTCTATTAAAGAAACTTTCGAATAGTAAACCATTTATAACCCCGACGAATTTCGAGGGCGAAATTCATTTTAAGGGGGTAGAATGTAACAGCCCGAGATTTTATGAAAAATATTCTTTTTAATTTTATTAATGTCTTGTGTTGTACGCTACACCAAAAGGAGCTTGCACAACACACATATTTGACTTTCCTTTCATTACACGTAATCGCAACCTTCCTCGATAGCGTGTGTAGTACGCAATATTGAGTTTCATGAAACAACGATATGCTATTAAAATATTATTAAAACTAGCTGTTATGAATAGTAATAACCACTTTTTAAAATTTTTAGCTCTCAAAATGGACTTCATTTTTGGATTCAGAGTATCAAATTTAGCCTAAGGTGAAATTTTGGTAATTTTTGGATAACTTTCATATTTTGATGAATAGTGAAAATTACTAAATTTTAATTAAAAACAACTTTTTCAATCGAAATAATTAATAGTGATAAATTATTAATTTGAGTGGTTTTAAAGTATATTTAGAATATATTTTTACAATTTAATACAATGTTGGTCATTGGTTGTAATTTCACATTTAAACCAGACATAATCAAGTGTCAATCTTTTGATATATATTGTTTCCTAAAAACACGCTATTTATTTTAACAGCGGGATTTAATTATAAAATTAATTAATGCAACTTCTATGTTATGAATTTGGTAAAATATATTTCATTTTTGAATTCGGAATATGAAATATAGCTTAGGATGAAATTTTGGCATTGTTCTGAAAAATATCAATTTTTGATGAATAGTGAAACTACTAAGTGGTAGTTAAAAAAAAACTGAATTTTTCATAAAACTTAATTTTACCGCTTCTGTGAATGGAATTTCAAAAATCCGAGAGACACGGTTGATGTCAGTAAGTAAAATGTGGTTCAATGAGATGAAAATAATTTTTGGTGAATAGTAACTTTTTACTTTTATTTACCACGGTTAAAGGTAAATAGGGTAATTAAGGGTAAAAATGATATTAATATTACCCTAACACATGTCCTAATCTTATTGGACAAGTTTATTTCGACCACAAACAAACTTAGGAATAAAATATGACCATTTAGGCCCACTTGGGTTAGATTAGGACATTTATTATTAATTTATTTAAAGAAGGGTTAAAATAGTTAAAATCAAAGTTTAATAAGTAAATCATTTGTAATATGGGGTTATACATAAGATAAATTAGACTATAAATATTCATTAGAAAGATAAAAATATTTCCTACATAATGGTATTTTATTTATAATTTTTAGACATTAAATAAGTTAATTTATTTATGACACAATGATGATGCAGTAATTATCTTATTAATGAAATATTGACATAATTGATGTTATTAACACCAAATTAAATGTAATTTGAGACTTTTTATGAATTTAACTAATTTTCTAGGTTAATATGATATATTAGTGTTGATTTAATCAACTTGGTTCGCACATATAATTCTGTTATGGCTTTCACAAAAATAATGTATCAAATAGTGTCAAAATTGACACAAAATAGTTTTTAAATCAAATATTATATTATTAATTGTTATTTTATTCTTAAAAATCTAAGGTTTGAACAAATGACTTAGATAAGGATATATGTATTAATAATATACAATTTGGGGTTCTTTTGGCATGTTATAGTATGTTTATTAACCATATAGTGAAAGAAAACAAAAAGACACGGTAAAAGTTAAATTATTTAACTTAGAGTTAAATCTAATTGATAAGGTTAAAATAATACCCTAAACTTGTCTAAATCCTATTGGTTGATAGGATTTCGACCCATCCCCACTTTAGATTCGAAATAAGACCCTTTGGAACCATTATAAACCGATTTTGACTTTAATATAAAATAATATTTTGAGATATTCCTAAGGTGCCCCTCTCCTCCATTATAAAAGGACACCTCCTCCCCCTCCTCCTCACACCAAATTGAGCACTCAAGCTCGGCCAACCCCTGCCATTTTCTCCTCTCCACTTCCCTAGAATAATCCTAGAGGTCCTGGTCTTCTTCAAAGACCAATCTTAGTTCCCTAAGTGGAGGATTCAAAGAATCGTTCCAAAGATGAGGAGGTTCGGACACTTACAAAGCAAGTCAGACCTAAGGTAAGGGAAATATCACAATCTCATTTTTATCCGAGATTGTTTATACTTTGGTATTTACTGGGGTGTATTTTATCATCCACATCCATGTTCCCTCAATATGTAATATTGTTTCCATCCACTTAAAATAGTTTAAATCCAATTTTACCCTTCGGTGAGTTTTTAGTAAAGAATATGAATGGAATCTTTTGTCGTTTTTTCGTACGAGGTACTTTTTGACTTTTCCGACAAAAGTACGAAGAATGTTTTTTTTACCTTATACGACATGAATGGATTTTTAAAACATTATTTCCAAGAATATTCCTTTACAAGTTTTCAAGTTTATTTTTAATCAACTTCTTTTATTTTAAAGTCGTATGACATGTTATGAAAGGGAAAATGTTTTTGAAGAAGAAAGGATATTTTCCTCAAGAATGGAGTTCAAATGTTTTATCAAAATTATTTTCCATATAAGATAATAAAGGGTTCTGTTTTTATCCCTATTATTATATTGATTTGATTATGTTGTGATGGAATTATTTTTATGAATTCTTTTATCTTATATGAATTTTTTATGATGTCATGATGTTTAAGAATGCCATTTTTATTACATGGGTTATGCAATGATGTATGATTTATGAATTTGTGGCACACATAGGAATGGTATCATTATGAGATGGGTGGGACCTATATCTCCCTCCAATGCATTGGGTAAAGATTTTATATCTCATGAGATAGACAGGGCTGGAACGGTAGGTTATACCGGTTCAGTGAAACAGGACTGAAACGAGGGTTACTCGATTAAGAAAGGGACTTTGTCCACTAAGATAGTCTTGGAAATGAGTCTTGACTAAAAAGAAATGATTCTCTATGATTATGTGTGAATGCCACAAAGTTTCATGTTTTAAGTTATGATTATTGTGATTACATTTCACTGCCATGATTTATTCCATGTTATGAAATTATTCTCTCTTTTGCAGGATAAGATTTCCAAAAGTTATGTTCCTATGAATATGATGTGATTAATTTTTCTTTTGTTTACCCTTAATGAGCATTTGAGCTCACCCTTTTATGTTTTATTTTCCCCAGGATATAAAGAAAGGTTTTAGGTAAAAAAAAAAGGGAAGATCTTTATGGGAGATATTGAAGATCTTTCACCACGATTAGAAGATTACGTTCCGAGTTTCCAAAGACACTAAACTATTACGATCCTTGTGTGTGTGTTTTTTTTATGTACTAAGTATTCCGTAAAAGTAATGTAATGTCCATGTACGTCTAGCTTTGGGTCTATATACATAATTTCTTGAAATATAAATCAAGGGACCTTTATCCAAGGTTGTTGGATACCCTTCTCTTTGGGTTAAAAGACTTACTACTGTTAATTGTTTTGTTACAAGTTTTCCGCTGCATTTGAATTGTTGAGGAAAGTATAACTATCTTATACTTCCTTATACTTGTACTCTGATTTAGTTAGATTCTATATGTTTTAAGGTAGAATCTTCATCTTTGCAAACTTTCATTAAGTTTCACTTTCTGGAACCATCTTTCTGGATTCACTTTCTCAGAATCATATTTCCTGATTCATGTAAGTGTGTAGAACTAGAGGTTTTATGAATTACCTTGTTTAACCTTGTTAATCATAATATTCTTTAAAAGTTCCAAATGAATTTTTAAAGTATATAATTCACCCCCTCTTGTATTTGAGCATCTCATCATTACATATTAGATCCTAAAATTGGTATCAAAAGTTGGCTACATCATATTCTGTACCAATTCTACAATTGGTATGAGAGGAGGTTTCTGAAATACTTATATTCACATATATGTTTTTCTTGCTCAAGTTTTTTTATAGACTAACTTATACCCTATACCAATCCTACAATTTGTATCAGAAGAGGTGACCCCTGAATTAATCTCATGATTAGATTCAGAAGAGAATTCATCTTCTTCTTATATTTTTCGAAATCATAATTTCCGAAATCAGTTTTTCGGAGTTATATTTTTCAGAATCATTTTTTCATAGAGATACTATGGTTATTTATTATCCTTTATTAGTAGTATTTTCCTTCTTTACAAACTTTTTTAATTAACATGTTTTGTCTGGAAAGGAATTTTTATTTAAGATAGCCGGAATCAATGTTGGTTCCATAGACAATATCAATCCAATTAGACCACCTATCTTTGATGTAAATGATTATGAGTATTGGAGAGATAGTATGAAGAATTTCATTATCAATACTGGTGTAGATAACTTTTTTATGCTTACTGGAGGATATAAAATACCTGAAAAAGAAGTTAGTACCATTACTAATCAAGAAAATCATGAATATCAACTGAATTATAAGGTACCCAATACTTTACTTTGTTCTATGACTAGAAATAATTATATATATCCAAATTTTATCTTGTGAACAAGAAAATTCTATATGGAAGAAAATTTAAGTTACTTTGGAACTTCTAACGTTATTGAAACTAGAAGATCCATGCTCAGAGCTGAATATCATGGTTTTATTTTCCTTATGGAGAACCCATATGCAAGGTGCAACAAAGGTTCATGACTATTGTAAATAGTTTACAATTAATGGGTGAGAAAGGATTAGATGATTAATCTATTGTTGATAAGATCATAGACATCATTCCCAATGAGTGGGAATCCAAGAGGAATGCTATTGATGTAAACAGAAAGGTTACTCAGATTACTCTTAATGAACTGTTTAGAACTCTTCTTCAGCATGAGACTAGAATGAAGAGAGATGATGATAATGTAAAGAAGAAGAATGGAAATGGTAGTGTTGCTTTTAGTACATCTTCTAATCATATGAAATCCAAGACTCCTGAGAGAGTTACTAGATCCAAATCTAATAAAGTTGTTATCCAATCTGAATCTAGTGGAAGTGAATCCTTAGAAAATGAATTATCAAATATTGATCAAAGGATGAACAAGATTGCTAGACAGAGGAACTTTCAATCTAGATATAAGAAAAAGGAAAGGAAATACAAGAAAGATTCAAAAGTCACGTGTTATGAATGCAAGAGAGCTGGACATATATGGCCTAACTTCCCATGCTTAAAAGAAAAGAAAGAAAGGAAAGACATTCTAAAAGAAATATAAAGAAGTATTACAAGGCTAAAGCTAATAAATTCTTAAAAGATAATGAAACCTGGAGTACCAGTAGTGGTGAATCTTAAGATGAATCTTTAGATTATGAATCTTCTGGACAGAAGAATCTTGGTCTAATAGCCAGATTACCGATTGACAATCATTTTTAATGGCTAAGGTACACAATGCTGAATCTATGAACAATGTTTCTTTAAATGCTAATGATAGTAAATATTATAACTCTTCTCATGAAGAATCATCTTCTGATGAAGATAATACTTTACCTACCTATGAAGAATTTTCTAGGTTTTCCAAACTTCTTGAGATTGAGAATTCAAAACTAATGAAAAAACTTGATAAGGAAAATTCTAGGAACACTATTATTACTAAGTAAATATTAGATCTTTCTTAAGATATTGATAAGAATAATTCTAACTTTGACAATATTTCAAAAAATCTTGAGGAAATAAATTCTGAGAATAATAAACATTCTAAAGATCTAGAAAACATAATTTCTAAGAATTTTTTTTGAGCCTAGGTCTAGTTTAAAATCAAATGTTTTTGAAGATAATAACTTGGTTATCAAACTCAAATTAGAAATATTTTCCTTAAGGAAGTGTTTGTCAAACATTACCTTAGGTAAAGAAAATTTTGATAAATTGTATTCCCAAATCCAACCTCTAAGGAATAGTTCTGGTTATGGTTATAGTAGTTCTAAACTTGTTTTTAGTAACAATTATTTTATTCCACAAAGTGATCCTTTTTTCACTAAGTGTTAGTGTGGTGGAAACTAGGGAAAAAATTGTTCATTAAACAAAACCCAATCTTTATGATTTCATAAAGACTATTTTTCTAAGAAGATGTGGGTGCCTTAAATTTTTATTTCTAAGAATTCCGTATCCAAGCATGTTTGGATTCCAAAAATCTAACTTTTTATTATTTTTAGGAAAATAGAGAAAGTATCAACAGAAATGCATGGTACATGGATAGTGGATGTTCCCGACATATGACTGGTAACAAAAAATATTTTGAAAAGATTATCAAGACGAAAGGAGGAAGAGTAACTTTTGGAGATAATGCTCAGGGAGAAATTATTGGTATAGGTAACATTATTCTTCTTGGAAAAACTTTGATTTCCAATGTTTTATTTTTTAAGGTTCTTATGCACAAAGGAGATATCATTCTTAAATTCATCAGAATGCAAGACCAAATTTCTGATATTTTCACAAAATATTTACCTTCTGATATATTTGAATACATTGAACAGAAGTTAGAAATGATAACCGTAAGGTAATCCTCCTCATTAACTTCTTGTTGAACCAATCTTATTATAGTAATAAACTCTTTTTAATTCAGGGAGTACATATTTAATGATGTTTTTCATATTATTCATAATGAGGTTTTTCATATTTTTCATAATGATGTTTTTCATATTTTTCGTAATGAAGTTTTTCATATTTTTCGTAATGAAGTTTTTCATATTTTTCGTAATGAATTTTTTCATATTTTTCATAATTAATTTTTTCAAGTTTTTTGTAATAATGTTTTTCATGTTTTTTGTAATGAAGTTTGTCATATTTTTCGTAATGAAGTTTTTCATGTTTTTTGTAATGATTTTTTTCATGTTTTTCCTACTGAAGATTTTCGTACTGAAGTTTTTCATACTGAAGTTTTTCGTAATGAAGATTTTCCTAATGAATATTTGCATAATGATGTTTTTTATAATGAAGATCTGTGTACTCAATTTATTTTTTTACTCAAGTTTATTTTGGAATCTAAAGTCCTTCAAGAAGAATTTTCCTCAATATGAATAATTCTCCTGAAAATCCGAAAGGTATGATTCTTTCTTGAGTTTTCGTAATCACCTTTTACTTGCAGTTAGTTTCTTTTGTTTTTAAAATTTCTCGAATTCTAGTTTCCTTAAATCCGAATGTTTTCCTTTAAAAACCTCAAAATATCAGATTCAACAAAATTTTTCCTTGTGGCTATCAGTTCAACCATCAGATCGGTTTAGAAGATTTCTCAACCATTGGATTCAGATGGAAAGTTCAACTGTCGCTTCAATGCCTTTATAAAGGGGACCCCCGATTGTTGTCCCACATCTGTTTTCAAAGAAATTGCATGTCGAATCTCTACCCATCTACAAAATCCCATTCTGAACTTTTCAAAAGTGCTCAATTCCGAATGTCTGCATAAGTTCCCTCTCAAGATATGTCTTCTGTCAAGCTGATTTCGGAGTGGAAAATATACAGGGATATGTTAGTTCATCCAAACTTCTTCAATAAGTATGACTCTATTATCTTCAATAATATCAAGCTTAATGGATGGGAAAGTGTATCCATATAAAATACAGGAGCTCAGGATGTTGTGTATCCATATCTACTCATAGAATTCTATGAATCAGTTTGTTTCTTCAAGGAAGAAGGTAGAGAAAAACTTTCCTTCAAGAGTTATGGAAAAACTTATAAACTCTCTTACACCAAGGATGCTATCTTGGTGGGTCTTTCATATGAAGGGGAAGCATAATTTTTCTCACACAAGTTACCAGATGTACAAGGAAGTTTCATCAAGGTTAAGGCTATATAATGCCTTGGACTTACTGATGTAAAGACAGAAAATATTTCCCATCTATCTACCAACAATTGGATCCTACAGTTATGGGTTCAAAGCTTTATCGTACCGAGAAAGGGTGACAAGGAAACTCTTAAGAAAAGTTATATATATTTCTTGGAATTTTTGGTAAATCTAAGGAAGATCAACCTGATGAGGCATATTCTCATTACTATAGAGAATATCAAGAATGGGAATTTAAGAGCACAAATTATCATGTATCCTGCTCTACTCTCCAAGATGATAGTTTGGCGTCTTGAATCTTTTAGAATTACTTGCATTTCCAAGCCGAGGAATTGAAAAGTGATGTTAGTCAGTGATGACACCTTGAAGAGAATGAATGTTGGCTTTTCTAAGGAGTCAAGATAGTTTTATGATCTGATAGTGGAAGAGGTAAAAGCCATTATGAAGATTGCTGAAGAAGCTGAACCTTCAAAGAAAGTTGGAAAGAAGAGGAAACTTAAAAAAGTGGAAGAAACAGAGAAAAATCCTAAGGCCAAAGAAGTTCAATCCGCACCTCTAAAGCCCAAGAAGCAGAATGCTTATCCTGATGAATGTTTTTCCAAATGGAGGGAGGATAAAAAGAACCGAAATGAAGGGGATTCACAATTTGGTCTAGACCCCACATAGGCCAAGGCTTTGAAAGAGAAAGCTACCCATGAGCTTAAGAAGTAGGCCAAGGAAAAGAAGCTTAAGAAGAAAATGTCTGAGGCCGAAGTTTGTCAATCCCTTCTAAGGGATACTAAAGTGGCATATGAACAAATTCATGTACCCAAAACCTTCCTAGTAGAACCATTACCTGAGACTCTGGGAAAGAATTTCATGTCTCCAGAAAAAGCCAAAGAGAAGGAAGTTGAGAAGGAAGCTGTGGAAAAAGTTCGAGAAGCAGAAAGCACTGAAAATATAGCTAATTTGATAAAGCAAGTAGAAGACTTTCATGATAAGGAAAGTGATTCGGAAAAGCTATCAATACAGACTTCTCAAGTCATATCTTCAAGACTTGCTTCTCCCAGAATAGATGAGAAGCCTAAAGAAGAAGTGAACAAGTTTTCTAAAGAATAGAGTTATAATAATCACTTCATTCTTCCTGAAGACATTGAGGCAGGATCTGAAAAATAGAAAATTGATGAAGATAAGATTGTACAGTTATCTGAAAGTGAGCATGAATCTCCTGATGAAGAAGCTATTCCGAAAAATGATAAGGGTAAAAAAGTGGTTGTTGATACACCAACCGAAGATATTTTGAGGAAGAAGGAAGCTGGAGGATCCTCTAAGAGGAAGCTGGTAGAGCTAGATGAAGAACCATATCCATGTAAAGTGTCAGATTCAGAGTCATCAACTTTAGGACATGATTTTGTTGTTCAGTCCCTGAAAAAGCTAGTGGATACTATTCCGATATTTCTAAAAATTGACTCGAGATACCAGATGCTTTAGCATAGCATGAATCAGAAGTTATATTCTGTATCAATGGTCATGGATCAGTGTGTAAATCTTGAGGGTGATCACAAATATTTTTTTATCAACTAGGAATCCCACAAAAAATCTTGCAAGAAAATGACCAGCTATTCGAGGAATATTGTTGAAGATTTGAGAGTGCTTGATCAATTTCAAGAATATGTCAAGGAATATTTTGATACCAAAGACACCAAAATCAAGGATCTTATAGATAGATTTGAGAAAAAGATAACTCTTGAAAAAAATGTTCGGATTCAGGATGTCAAATATCTGAATGGGAAGCTGAGTTATATTGTCCAAAGCTGGAAAACAGAAAAGGATCTCCAGATTGAGATTCAAGAAAGTCTAGTAAATCAAGATGAATTGCTAAAGGCTCAAGAAGAGGATATGAAATATCAAGAAGACAGGATCAAAGAATTAGAAAAGAATGTAGATGAGGATCACAAAGAGCTAAAAAAGCTGAAGACCATTGCGAAGAAGATAATACCCAAGGAAAAAGAAACAAAATAGATCCAAATCCGATCTTTTGTTGTATATGTTTTTCCTTGTATAAATACCTCCAATCTTAATGAAATTTGGGATAATTGTTTTGTTTGGATGTTTTTACTAATATTTCAGGTACCACATTTTTGTTCCATTTCCTCAAACTCTTTTTGAAAATCACAAAGGGGGAGAAGAAATAATAATTCTATGTAAAAGAAGAAATATCCCTAAGAAAGGGGGAATTTATCTAAGGGGGAGTTCTCATTACGAAGATTTCCATACTCAAGTTAATAAAAATTCTCATTCCGGAAATCTAGAATATGATCTTTAGTGTTCCAAATCCTAAGGGGGAGTTAGTCATATTCATCTTTTCCAATGTAAAAATGGAGATAAGTTTTATTTTCAAAGTCTAGAAAAATCCTTCTAAGTCGTTTTATTGTTTTTCGTAAGGATGTTTCTGCTTTCCAAAAAGGGGGAGATTTTTGAGTCAATAAGGTTTTCCTTATGAATTTTCCATTCCTTCATACTTGAAAGATATTATTAAGTCATTAAGACTTTCCTTATGACTTTAACATTCCTCTTGTTTTGAAAATCACAAACACCTTATCTCAAGGAAAATATATTTTTACCCTGTGTTTTAATTATATAAGGAAAAATTTCCTTCCCCAAGGAAATTTATCCTTACCTTGTTTCATTTTCCATATAATATTTTTTCTAAGTATAAAATTTGGATTGAGACCAAAACCTAGGAATCCTATAAATTCATAGATATGAAGCATTCTATTCTAGGATCAAAACTCTCAAAATTCTGGTTACAAACTCTCTTGAGTTTTGACTCCAAATTTTGACTACGAATTCTGGATACAAACTCTTCTGAGTTTTGACTTCAAATTCTGAATCAGAATTCTGATTACGAACTTTCTACATTCAGACTCTAAATTCTGAATACGAATTCTGGTTACGAACTCTCTATGTTCTGACTCCAAATTCTAAATCAGAATTCTGGTTACTAACTTTCTAAGTTCTGACTCCAAGTTCTCTGAATACAGACTCTAACCTCTCATGAGTTCTGACTACGAATTCTCATGAACTCTAACTCCAAACATTATGAGTTCTGGTTCAAATTCTTATGAATCCAGTTTCCAAATTTCCTTGAAATTCATACTCTGGAATTCTATAGAATTCAGGCTCCAAATTCCTAGAAAACAGAATCACAATACCTTTGTATTTTAGACGCCGAATTAATTTTTGGTTAGACTCCAAAATTTCATTTGCTTACACTCCGAATATTAGACCTTATTTATGTAACCATATTTTTTTACACTTGTTTTGTTACAAAACGATGTCGTGATTTTAGTTACTAACTAACCGTTGTTTGAGTGACACGTATACAGGTCTCTCCTAAATTCAAGGAAGAAGATGACTGTTGGAGGAGGGTGATGATCGTTGAAGCCGTGCCTATAAATAGGATCTCATTTGAAAGAGCTCATAACTTTTGAAAAGTTCTAAGACTCTAGAGATTACATGTTGTTAAAGTGATTTATAGATACTCTCATAGCTTTATGTATACTGAACTTCTTGTTCATATTTTCTTTGTGCGACTCCTAATGTTGCTGAGTACATTCAATGGATTTTGAGGATAGGAAGACAGAGGTTCCGACTACCTTGAAGTTGATGTCTTCCTTGCTGAGGAAGACAGAGGTTCCAACTACCTTGAAGTTGAGGGCTTGCGGGGATAAGAAGACAAACTCCGATCTTCATATCGAGGGATTACCCTAGTGTGGGTAAGACAAACATTCTTGAAAGTATAAATCAAGGGACCTTTATCCATGGTTGTTGGACACCCTTATCTTTGGGTTAAAAGAATTACTACTGTTACTTGTTTTGTTACAAGTTTTCTTCTGCATTTGTATTGTTGAGGAAAGTATAACCATATTATACTTCCTTATACTTGTACTTTGATTTTGTTAGATTATATACACTTTAAGGTAAAATCTTCATATTTTCAAACTTTCATTAAGTTTCACTTTCTGGAACTATCTTTCTGGATTCAATTTCTCGAAATCATATTTCCTGATTCATTCAAGTGTGTAGAACTAGAGGTTTTGTGAATTACCTTTTTTTAACCTTGTTAAACATAATCTTCTTTAAAAGTTCTAAAGGAATTTTTAAAGTATACAATTCACCCCCCTCTTGTATTTGATAATCTCATCGTTACATATTCGATCCTATAGTATGATGGAAGGTGTATGTGGCTTTTTGTTTGGATTTTTTGGAACACCCCTTTGTAAACATGACATTGGAACCTAGCGCAAAAAAGAGTAATTCTGAGAACATTTTATTCACTAGTATAGGCTATTTGACAAGATATAGGCCCATATCAGGGGTTAATTTTTGTAGAGACCCAAAGCTTATCGTACATGGACATTACATTACTTTTGCGGAATACTTAGTACATAACAAAAACACACACACAAGGATCGTAATAGTTTAGTGTCTTTGGAAACTCGGAACGTAATATTCTAATCGTGGTGAAAGATCTTCAATATCTCTCATAAATATCTTCCCTTTTTTTTTACCTAAAACCTTTCTTTATATCCTGGGGAAAAGAAAACATAAAAGGGTGAGCTCAAATGCTCAGTAAGGGTAAACAAAAGAAAAATCAATCACATCATATTCATAAGAACATAACTTTTGGAAATCTTAACCTGCAAAAGAGAGCATAATTTCATAACATGGGATAAATCATAGTAGTGAAATGAAATCCCAATAATCATAACTTAAAACATGAAACTTTGTGGCATACACACAAAATCATAGAGAATCATTTCTTGTTAGTCATGACTCATTGTCAAGACTATCTTAGTGGACAAAGTCTCTTTCTGAATCGTGTCACCCTCGTTTCAGTCCTGTTTCACTGAACCGGTATAACCTACCATTCCAGCTATGTCTATCTCATGAGATATGAAATCTTTACCCAATGCATTGGAGGGAGATATAGGTCCCACCCATCTTATAATGAATCCTTTCTTATGTGTGCCACATAATCATAAACCATACATCATAGCGTAACCCATGTAATAAAAATGGGATTCTTAAACAACATGACATCATAAAACAATCCATATAAGATAAAGGAATTCATAAAAATATTTCCATCATAACATAATCAAATCCATGTAATAATAGGGATAAAAACATAACCCTTTTATTATCTTAGATGGAAAATAATTTTGATAAAATACTTGAACTCTATTCTTGAGGAAAATATCCTTTCTACTTCAAAAACACTTTTCCTTTCTTAACATGTCATACAATTTTAAACTAAAAGAAGTTGATTAAAAATAAACTTGAATACTTGTAAATGAAGCTTCTTGGAAATAATGTTTTAAGAATCCATTCATGCCATATAAGTTAAAAAAACATTCTTTGTACTTTTGTCAGAAAAGTCAAAAAGTACCTCGTACAAAAAAAACGACAAAAGATTCCTTTCATTTTCTTTAATAAAAACTCACCGAAGGGTAAAATTGGATTTAAACTATTGTAATTGGATGGAAACAATATTACATATTTATGTAACATGGATGTGGATGATAAAATACACCCTAGTAAATGCCAAAGTAAAAATAATCTCGGATAAAAATGAGATTGTGATATTTTCCCTTACCTTAGGTCCGACTTGCTTTGTAAGTGTCCGAACCTCATGTATAATGATTTAAATCATGTTATTGACTTATTCCAGAATCATATTCATTGTTATTATATCATATATGGTCCACTTATGACTTTATATTACCCGTTGTTCTGTAAATTCATGTTAAAGTAGCGTTTTGGGTAAAATCGTCTCATTTGTCGTTCGTGTTTTTAACTTGTAATTATTCATATGATTACTTAAATCATGATTAATTAATTCCAGAATATAAAACATGATTTATATATATATATTCAGAATATACATATATAATAAATCAGTAAATGGAAAGAAATACACCGTTCATGGAGACGGTAGTCCGTACGTACGCATGAACGCTGTTTTTGTTTCCTTATTGAATTGAATGGAATTAAGTAGATGACATACATATAAATATAAATAATTCCAGTATCATTATTAGGGCATATATTTAATTAGTACTTATTATATATACTTTATAATCATTCATGAATGGTTAATCATTGAGAATGAATCTCATCGCGTCGTGGAGACGGTAGTCCGTACGTACGCACGAGCGATGATATCGTTCTCATGGTCGTGGAATTGTGTTGAAGTGTATGTATACTATTTCAGTATCAATATAACTTTATAATAATCATATATAGTTACTCATTACATTTTTATACCCATCCAATTAAGGTGGTGGCGGAAAATAGATTACACCACGGCGTGGAGACGGTATTCCGTACGTACGCACGCGCGGTGATTTCCTTTTTCCGTAGGATGGATAGAAGGTTAATTAGAGTTGTTTCATATTTATAATAACATATCAGTATATAATAAATACTGATGTTATTACTTTATCATGAAACAACTAAAGAATAAGAAGTTGAAGAAGAAAGAAATTGAAAAAGATCGGTAATGGATATTACCTCTTTTTGACGCGCCTTCACTTAACCTCCACTTAAAGAACTAAGGATGGACTTTGAAGAGAAACAGGACCTCTAGAATGATACTAGGGAAGTGGAGAAGGGATTTTGGCAGGGTTTGGCCGATCTTGAAGGCTCAAAGATGTGTGAGGAAGAGAGGGAGGAGGTTCCCTTTTATAAGGGAGGAGAGGGGCACCTTAGGAATATCTCAAAATATTATTTTATATTAAAGTCAAAATCGGTTTATAATGGTTCCAAAGGTTTTTATTTCGAAGCTAAAGTGGGGATGGGTCGAAAGAATATCAACCAATAGGATTTAGACAAGTTTAGGTTATTATTTTAACCTTATCAATTAGATTTAACTTTAAGTTAAATAATTTAACTTTTACCGTGCCTTTTTGTTTTCTTACACTATATGGTTAATACACTTACTATAACATGCCAAATGAACCCCAAATTGTTTATTATTAATATATATATCCTTATCTAAGTCATTTGGCTGAACCTTATATTTTTATGAATAATATAACAATTAATAATATAATATTTGATTTAAAAACTATTTTGTGTCAATTTTGATACTATTTGATATATGATTTTTGTGAAAGTCATAACAGAATTATATGTTCGAACCAAGTTGATTAAATCAACACTAATATATCATAGTAACCTAGAAAATTAGTGGAATTCATAAAAAGTCTTAAATTACATTTAATTTGGTATTTATAATATCAATTATGTCAATATTTCATTAATAAGATAATTACTGCATCATCTTTGTGTCATAAATAAATTAACTTATTTGATGTCTAAAAATTTCAAATAAAATACCATTATGTAGGAAATCATTTTATCTTTCTAATTAATATTTACAACCGAATTTATATTATGTATAACCTTATATTAAAAATGATTTAGTAAATAAACTTTGATTTTAACTCTTTTAACTCTTCTTTGAATTAAATAATAATAAATGTCCTAATCTAATCCAAGTGGGACTAAATGATAATATTTTACACTTAAGGTTGTTTTTGGTCGATATACACTTGTCCAATAGGATTAGGACATGTGTTAGGGTAATATTAATATCATTTTTACCCTTAATTACCCTATTTACTTTTAACCGTGGTAAATAAAAGTAAAAAGTTACTATTCACCAAAAATTATTTTCATCTCATTGAACTACATTTTACTTACTGACATCAACCGTGTCTCTCGGATTTTTGAAATTCCATTCATAGAAGCGGTAAAATTATGTTTTATGAAAAATTCAGTTTTTTAACTACCACTTAGTAGTTTCACTATTCATCAAAAATTGATGTTTTTCAGAACAATGCCAAAATTTTATCCTAAGCTATATTTCATATTCCGAATTCAAAAATGAAGTCTATTTTTCCAAATTCATAACATAGAAGTTTTATTAATTAATTTTATAATTAAATCCCGCTGTTAAAACAAATAGCGTGTTTTTAAGAAATAATATCTATCAAAAGATTGACACTTGTTTATGTCTGGTTTAAATGTGAAATTACATCCAATGACCATCATTGTATTAAATTTTAAAAATATATTCTAAATATACTTTAAAACCACTCAAATTAATAATTTATCACCATTAATTATTTTGATTAAAAAAGTTGTTTTTAATTATAATTTAGTAATTTTCACTATTCATCAGAATATGAAAGTTATCCGAAAAGTACCAAAATTTCACCTTAGGCTAAATTCGATACTCCGAATCCAAAAAAGAAGTCCATTTTGAGAGCTAAAATTTTTAAAATTTTAAAAGGTGGTTATTACTATTCATAACGGCCAGTTATAATAATATTTTAATAGCATATCGTTGTTTAGTGAAACTCGGTATTGTGTACTACACACGTTATCGAGGAAGGTCGTGATTGCGTGTAATGCAAGGCAAGTCAAGGATGTGTGTTGTGAAAGCTCCTTTTGGTGTAGCTTACAACACAAGACATTAATAAAATTAAAAAGAATATTTTTCATAAAATCTCGGGCTGTTACATTCTACCCCCCTTAAAATGAATTTCGCCCTCGAAATTCGTCGGGGTTATAAATGGTTTAATATTCGAAAGTTTCTTTAATAGAAACCCACATCGTAAAAAAGAATACCAAAACTTGGCTTTAAAAACTAAAGTATGAAATGTAACGATTACCCAAATAAACTAATCACTGGGTTTCCACATAGGTGAAAATATGGATATGGAAGAGAAATCTAACCATCATGTTCTGATGGAGAGTGGTAGAGAACATAGCTATGGAAAAGCCAGTAATCACAATTCCATAGATTTGTGATGATATAAGGTACCATCTGATTCATCAGGTATAAGATCACTCGGACAACATTTTTGGTTTTCAAGATCATTTCCCTAAAGTTGAAAATTTGCATTAGAATAAATACTTACTTTATTTTGGTACAATCTCACTATTGTTCGTGCCTTGAACAATTTCCACTTCATCTCTTAAATAAATGAAGTTGAATTTGTTATTCGTGAAGTGTTAGCAGATCATGTGATAGAATGACGGGTCATTCCATCTGTCTCAAACAAAAGGTTAGCAAAAATTATATACATAAGTCGATCTATAGCGAGATTAATCATATATGGTTCCTAAAATGGACTTATACTTAATATATCATACTACTTAATATAATAAAACTAGTTTCTACTAAACAGGGACTTCCTGTAGGCCAGTGGTAGGCGATAAAGGCCAGTCGCACTTCAGTTGTGGGTTCGATTCCCACAGCCTTGTCCGACGCGATGGGCTGTCGCCCGTCCTGTAGGTTGTCATTTTTCTAAAGCTATATTACTATAACATCCCATCAATAATATCGAAAAAACTTTTATCCTTAAACAATACTAACTTATGTCCAACATAATCCATTCCAATATTTAGGCTTATCCATAATACTGCAGTCCACTCTCATAACATAGTGAAAACGATTACCAGATATTTAACACCATCGTCGATCCCCATATATCATAAGATATGTTTTGTTGGTCACATTCCAAACATTCAAAGTCCTTAATCGTGTATTCTCTTGAATACCTTAGGGAAAACATGAATGCAGTTAAAATTTAACACTTTCCACATACCAAAATCCTCAAAATTCTATATACTCAAACCATGATATCACTTAGTCCTTATATCAATCATGAGCTCATGAATACTGTTAAACATTTCGTTTTCTCGTTTTCCCTTCATTATGCGCATATCATCTTATTTCCAAAAATATCTCAATTACTTTGAATACCACATTAGACCAATACATAAATATTCCAATACTCCATGATACAATATTATTTTGGAATCCCATTACATAAACACTTAATCATTCCACCACATCGTTGTCATATTCAACATCACCAATAGTGATCGCATGTGACTTCCCTTTGTCCTTTGCCTTCAGTGGTTGCTCATGTTGATCATCACTAACCCTTGGATTAGGGCATTTATTAGCATAATGCCCCATTTCCTTGAACTTGAAGCATTGAAGTGTTGGTGGTACGTTCTCTGCAGTGTTTGCTTTATTCACATCATTAGAAACCCTTTTTCCATTACATCGACACTCAGCTGCTCGATGACCTTCTTTTCCACACTTAAAACATTTTCTAGTCCCTTTAAGACAATCTCCACCATGCTTTTTTCCACACTTTGTGCATAAGGAAACATTCATCTTCTTTTCACCATTATTCTGAGATTTCTCCTTGAACTCCATATTTCGTTTCTTGTCAAAACCATGAGATGGATATGTAACACCAACTTCCATTTCTACCTTGATAGCACAACGCACAATTTCTTCATAGCTACTGAAGTCTCTTATAGCTAATTCCCTTCAATGACTTGGTTTTAAGCCACTGAAAAATCGATCAACTTTACTTTCAGGTTGGATGATAATGCCAGATGCACACCTTGCAAGTCTTGTAAAATTTGCTTCGTATATACCAACAGATTCATCATCCTTTTGCTTTAGTTCAAGAAACTCCTTCTCCATCTTTGTTTGAAGAATACGAGGGAAGTACTTACTGAAAAACAAGTTCTTGAACTCGTCCCATTCCATGGACTCAATTTCAACTCTTGGCCTCGTATTCTTGATAAGATTCCACCATTGATCAGCTTCACCTTCCAAACGATATACTGCTAAGATGACTTTATCATGTTCAGAACATTGAAGAACTGAAAATATCTTTTCAGTGGTACTGATCCATTGTTCAGCAACAAGTGGATCGGAAGTCCCACTGAAAGAAGGTGGACGTTGCCTCATGAAGGACTCAATAGAATACTGTTCCTTTCTCTGGTCATTTGGAAGTCCAGAATGATTCATAGCTTGTGTAAGGATAACAATATGATTTTTCACTCCATCTCCCATAACATTTGTTTTTTCAGGAGGACAATCATTGCATTGTCCATTTCATTGATCAACACGGTTCCTTCGGGTTCTAGCCATTGTCTAAAACCCAAAAACAATAGTGTGAGAGCCAAAAATCATGCTAGGGAAAACAACAAAATAAAGGGGGAGTACCTTCAATATCTAACATCTTAGGTTTAATTCTATGATCGTTAGCGTAGTTCTAGTACTATAACCTATACGTATACTTAACCTTAGGGACATCCCTAGACATACCGTAGAAATATCTCTAGGGATCTCACTAACGTTTTCGCATCCTAGTTTCCAAAGGTTGACTAAACCTTTCCTCTGATACCAACTGTAGAGACCCGAAGCTTATCGTACATGGACATTACATTACTTTTGCGGAATACTTAGTATATAACAAAAACACACACACAAGGATCATAATAGTTTAGTGTCTTTGGAAACTCAGAACGTAATCTTCTAATCGTGGTGAAAGATCTTCAATATCTCTCATAAAGATCTTCCCTTTTTTTTACCTAAAACCTTTCTTTATATCCTGGGGAAAAGAAAACATAAAAGGGTGAGCTCAAATGCTCAGTAAGGGTAAACAAAAGAAAAATCAATCACATCATATTCATAAGAACATAACTTTTGGAAATATTAACCTGCAAAAGAGAGCATAATTTCATAACATGGGATAAATCATAGTAGTGAAATGAAATACCAATAATCATAACTTAAAACATGAAACTTTGTGGCATACACACATAATCATAGAGAATCATTTCTTGTTAGTCATGACTCATTGCCAAGACTATCTTAGTGGACAAAGTCCCTTTCTGAATCGAGTCACCCTCGTTTCAGTCCTGTTTCACTGAACTAATATAACCTACCATTCCAGCCATGTCTATCTCATGAGATATGAAATCTTTACCCAATTCATTGGAGGGAGATATAGGTCCCACCCCTCTTATAATGAATCCTTTCTTATGTGTGCCACATAATCATAAACCATACATCATAGCGTAACCCATGTAATAAAAATGGGATTCTTAAACAACATGACATCATAAAACAATACATATAAGATAAAGGAATTCATAAAAATATTTCCATCACAAAATAATCAAATCCATGTAATAATAGGGATAAAAACAGAACCCTTTTATTATCTTAGATGGAAAATAATTTTGATAAAATACTTGAACTCTATTCTTGAGGAAAATATCCTTTCTACTTCAAAAACACTTTTCCTTTCTTAACATGTCATACAATTTTAAACTAAAAGAAGTTGATTAAAAATAAACTTGAATACCTGTAAAGGAAGCTTCTTGGAAATAATGTTTTAAGAATCCATTCATGCCGTATAAGTTAAAAAAACATTCTTTGTACTTTTGTCGGAAAAGTCAAAAAGTACCTCATACAAAAAAAAACGACAAAATATTCCTTTCATATTCTTTAATAAAAACTCACCGAAGGGTAAAATTGGATTTGAACTATTGTTAGTGGATGGAAACAATATTACATATTGATGGAACATGGATGTGGATGATAAAATACACCCCAGTAAATGCCAAAGTAAAAACAATCTCGGATAAAAATGAGATTGTGATATTTTCCCTTACCTTAGGTCCGACTTGCTTTGTAAGTGTCCGAACCTCCTGTATAATGATTTAAATCATGTTATTGACTTATTCAAGAATCATATTCATTGTTATTATATCATATATGGTCCACTTATGACTTTATATTACCTGTTGTTCTGTAAATTCATGTTAAAGTAGCATTTTGGGTAAAATCGTCTCATTTGTCGTTCGTGTTTTTAACTTGTAATTATTCATATGATTACTTAGATCATGATTACTTAATTACAGAATATAAAACATGATTTATATATATATATGCATAATATACATATATAATAAATCAGTAAATGGAAAGAAATACACCGTTCATGGAGACGGTAGTCCGTACGTACGCATGAACGCTGTTTTCGTTTCCTTATTGAATTGAATGGAATTAAGTAGATGACATACATATAAATATAAATAATTCCAGTATCATTATTAGGTCATATATTTAATTAGTACTTATTATATATACTTTATAATCATTCATGAATGGTTAATCATTGAGAATGAATCTCATCGCGTCGTGGAGACGGTAGTCCGTACGTACGCACGAGCGATGATATCGTTCCCATGGTCGTGGAATTGTGTTGAAGTGTATGTATACTATTTCAGTATCAATATCACTTTATAATAATCATATATAGTTACTCATTACACCTTTATACCCATCCAATTAAGGTGGTGGCGGAAAATAGATTACACCACGGCGTGGAGACGGTATTCTGTACGTACGCACGCGCAGTGATTTCCTTTTTCTGTATGATGGATAGAAGGTTAATTAGAGTTGTTTCATATTTATAATAACATATCAGTATATAAGAAATACTTATGTTATTACTTTATCATGAAACAAATAAATAAGAAGAAGTTGAAGAATAAATAAATTGAAAAAGATCGGTAATGGATATTACCTCTTTTTGACGCGCCTTCACTTAACCTCCGCTTAAAGAACTAAGGATGGTCTTTGAAGAAGAACAGGACCTCTAGAATGATACTAGGGAAGTGGAGAAGGGATTTTGGCAGGGGTTGGCCGAGCTTGAAGGCTCAAAGTTGTGTGAGGAAGAGAGGGAGGAGGTGCCCTTTTATAAGGGAGGAGAGGGGCACCTTAGGAATATCTCAAAATATTATTTTATATTAAAGTCAAAATCGGTTTATAATGGTTCCAAAGGGTCTTATTTCGAAGCTAAAGTGGGGATGGGTCGAAATCCTATCAACCAATAGGATTTAGACAAGTTTAGGTTATTATTTTAACCTTATCAATTAGATTTAACTTTAAGTTAAATAATATAACTTTTACCGTGTCTTTTTGTTTTCTTACACTATATGGTTAATACACTTACTATAACATGCCAAAAGAACCCCAAATTATTTATTATTAATATATATATCCTTATCTAAGTCATTTTGCCGAACCTTAGATTTTTAGGAATAATATAACAATTAATAATATAATATTTGATTTAAAAACTATTTTGTGTCAATTTTGACACTATTTGATATATGATTTTTGTGAAAGTCATAACAGAATTATATGTTCTAACCAAGTTGATTAAATAAACACTAATATATCATAGTAACCTATAAAATTAGTGAAATTCATAAAAAGTCTTAAATTACATTTATTTTGGTATTTATAATATCAATTATGTCAATATTTCATTAATAAGATAATTACTGCATCATCTTTGTGTCATAAATAAATTAACTTATTTGATGTCTAAAAATTACAAATAAAATACCCTTATGTAGGAAATCGTTTTAGATTTCTAATTAATATTTACAATCGAATTTATCTTATGTATTACCCTATATTGAAAATGTTTTAGTAAATAAACTTTGATTTTAACTCTTTTAACTCTTCTTTGAATTAAATAATAATAAATGTCCTAATCTAATCCAAGTGGGCCTAAATGATAATATTTTACACTTAAGGTTGTTTTTGGTCGAGATACACTTGTCCAATAGGATTAGGACATGTGTTAGGGTAATATTAATATCATTTTTACCCTTAATTACCATATTTACTTTTAACCGTGGTAAATAAAAGTAAAAAGTCACTATTCACCAAAAATTATTTTCATCTCATTGAACCACATTTTACTTACTGACATCAACCATGTCTCTCGGATTTTTGAAATTCCATTCACAGAAGCGGTAAAATTAAGTTTTATGAAAAATTAAGTTTTTTAACTAACACTTAGTAGTTTCACTATTCATCAAAAATTGATGTTTTTCAGAACAATGCCAAAATTTCATCCTAAGATATATTTCATATTCCAAATTCAAAAATGAAGTCTATTTTTTCAAATTCATAACATAGAAGTTGTATTAATTAATTTTATAATTAAATCCCGCTGTTAAAACAAATAGCGTGTTTTTAAGAAATAATATCTATCAAAAGATTGACACTTGTTTATGTCTGGTTTAAATGTGAAATCAAATCCAATGACCAACATTGTATTATATTGTAAAAATATATTCTAAATATACTTTAAAACCACTCAAATTAATAATTTATCACTATTAATTATTTTGATTAAAAAGTTGTTTTTAATTATAATTTAGTCATTTTCACTATTCATCAGAATATGAAAGTTATCCGAAAAGTACCAAAATTTCACCTTAGGATAAATTCGATACTCCGAATCCAAAAATGAATTCCATTTTGATATCTAAAATTTCTAAAAATTTAAAAGGTGGTTATTACTATTCATAACGGCTAGTTATAATAATATTTTAATAGCATATCATTATTTAGTGAAACTCGGTATTGCGTACTACACACACTATCGAGGAAGGTCGCGATTGCGTGTAATGCAAGGAAAGTCAAGGATGTGTGTTGTGCAAGATCCTTTTGGTGTAGCGTACAACACAAGACATTAATAAAATTAAAAAGAATATTTTTCATAAAATCTCGGGCTGTTACAATTTTTTTATCATTACTATGATATCAGGCCCCTTAGTCAGGACAGGTATGGAGATGATCAAGAATTTGGGATTTATGATGTCATCGAGTAGGGAATTCCTTCAGGATGAGTCACATATATAGTATTTTTTTGGTTCTCCTCTAAGTTCCTAGGTTTTCCCATGTTCCTCTAATACTAGTACTGTTAGTGCCATTTTTATCTTTGTGGGGAATCATCAACCTTATGCTTGGTTTTGGTGTTATTTTGGAAAATTATGAATCTGTGGGTTTGTTAAAAAGGATCAAAGAATATGTTTTGGAAGATAAGTATTTCCCTTTTCTTTTCCTCCATTACGAAAAATGAGCACTTTCTATTTGGTTCCCTTTTACCTTATCCCATTGATCCTTGTTTTAAATAATGAGGGAAATGGATTGATAATTGTTGTTTTTAAAATGAAAAGTTTAGAAAAACATATATTTATATATTGTATTTCAAACCTATTAATCAATGTTTATTTATTTAATGTATGTGAATTGGGAAGAGGATTATTCGCTCCTTCCTACCGAGTTTTAATACTCACACCTATAGACTTTATTGTTTTTAGTTTATACTACAGGTTCTGGATTCGGTACGATCACCTTGGGTGATAGTTGGTTGTGGATTGGAGAGTGACCCTCAGGGTCACATGGAGGTGTCCTCTATGTCAGGTCCAGTTTGGTTATTCTAGTTTTTTTTGTTTCTTAATTTGTTATTTCAGTAATTGTAAATGTAAAGAGTGTAATGTTTGGAAATCATATTGAATTTGGTTTTCTCCTTTATATATTTAGTTTTTGGGTTTATTTTATAGGACGAAACCATTTCAATTATCTATTATTATTCCTTTGGAGCTTGTTTCCAGCCTGGGAGGATAATGAATACCTCTCGTGCCTTTCTACAGATCGATTCTGGTGACTAGTTCGGGGTTGAACGTGGTGTGTTTGTGAAAAAATCATATCAAAGCATGTCGACTCTTTTGAGGAACTTACTTTTTAGGGCACCAATTTTTTTCTAGATATTCCAAGGTATAAGGATTAGGATTTTCAGGGATCGACGTGTAGAAATGGGAAGTATATCATGAACCCTTTCTCATTTCGAACCTCAGGTTAATATTGGATTTCTGGGACTATTGCAGTCCTTTGGTTCTTGTGGATTGTTTGGTGTCGGGAAACAAAAAGCGAGTTACGAAAGTTCCCTCTCTGAGCTCGTAGGGCCTAGTAATCCATTTAGAGCCTATGACATGGTCCAAAATAACTCTTTGTGAATATTGTATGATTGGTATATATCCTCCAACCATATTTCCAAGTTACCCATCAAAACTATTTTCCCCTTATAAATCGTTTTGGGTCTTCATTAATTTTGAAAAATGTTTTGAAAAGTCCTATATTGGAATAATGAGAATCTTAATTTAAAATTGTAATGTATTTGTTTTAGGAAGTGTAAAAAGGAATTTTCATAACTTACTTCGAGTAAGGTTTAGAAAAGGGGGTTCTTGTAAAGTGAATTTTGGGGGGTAAAATAGAAATGGTTTATCGGGATGTGTTGGAATACTGATTTTTTTTGAAATGGATAAAATGGTATTTGGAAGTTCTTTTTAATGGGATGAGATGTTTTGAAAATAAAGGTGTGGAATTTGAAGATGGGTTTTTAGGTGGTTATTGAATTTTGGAATGCATTATAAATTTTTGAAATGAAAAAATGTCATATATTTGATGTGAAATCCTTGGGAATGAGTTTTCAATTGAATGGTTCGTGTATTTCTGGAATTTTTTGTGATATATGAATTGGGTTTCGGGTTTTATGGATAAGTAGTTTTTGAAAATAGGATTTGTGATATTTGAAAGGTAAGTGTGAGTAAAATGTTTTTCCTTGAAAGGGGTTTTACCTTTAGTTTTTCTGTGAGTTACCACAATCATGGATATGTATGAGAAAGTGGATGGGTTCCCTGCATGGCACAAGGATATGCATGTGTAAGGCTCCATGGGACACCATTACTGGGTGTGAAACCCTTTAAGTTTTTTTCCTTTCTAAATAGTGTTTTTAAAGATAAATTTGACATTTTTTTAACTTGTAGTAGTGTGGTGTGTCCCTTATGTTTTGGGAATGATGTTTATTTTGTGATGTTTGAGATAGAGGATCCATCTTGTAGGATTGGTTTTTACCAAGTTCCTTGTTTCCTTATTCTTAGTATCTTCCCCCACAATGATTTTATGGATGCCCTTGGTGAAGCTTTGGGTGGTGCACCATTATAAATAAGTCCAATTTATCAACCTATAGACTATGTTCTTGAATTCCATAAGTTGAACCCTCCTATCTTTTATGGTCAAGCAGATCCCCTTGAGGTATAAGAGTGGATGAGAAGGTTTTAGAGGGACTTTAGTTTCCCTGTGTTTCTTGATTCATTAAAGGTAAAGTTTTATATATTTATGCTTGATGTTCCAACATAGGAATGGTGGATGTATGTGTCTCAAAGAAAGCCCTAGGAAGGTCCTACTTGGGAGTTCTCCAAGTCTTCGTTCATCCAATATTATTTTATATGAGATGAAGAATGTGAGGAGGAAGATGGGGTTGTGCGGTCTTCAGAAAGATGTTGGATCAGTGTTGGAATTATATTTTCACTACTTAGACCTAGATTCGTATGATACAAGGTATATTGGAAATGATCCTATGAAATCTTGACATTTTTATCTTGGGATCTATTCGGAGCTGTGGTCGAAGATGGAAGATCTCAATTTAACTATTTTTTTATGATGTGGTGTGGAAAGACTTTCATGCATAATCTGAGTTAGTAGTATTAATTGATACGGTGAATCTTCCTTCATTTTTTGGAAGTGTTTTAGAGGACTTCGATAAGAATAATGGGAGGAAACTGATGTTGGAGGTTTAAGTAGGGGAATTAAGAGGACTTCAAACCTCTCATCAACCTATACAAGGAACAATGTCATGATGTGTCATCAGTGTGGTAAGAGTGGTCATAAGAGGTCATAATGATCGAATGATACAAACCCCTGCCATTCCTATGGATGATTGGGACACTTGAATCAGTTCTATCAGGGTGTTTCTAAGAAACAATGTGGATCCAGAACTGACTCTTCAAAAGTCACACTGACTCGTTTGTAGGGGTAAGGAAATATTTAGAAATTTTTTCAGAGCATCTCTCATTATAATATTATTTGGATGTAATTGTTTTTAATGGTGTATTTTTTTGGTGTTTCTTTTTCATTGAATTTTTTGAATGGTTATTGTCCAACCTTTTTGAACATATAATTTAATGGAAGTGCCTTCTATGAATTTTTCATCTACGTGTTCTGTTCGAGGGTTTCTGAAGCCTGACTGTGAGGTAGGAGATGCTTCAATCCTCAGATCTCTGTCTATAGGTCTAGGAGTGAAGCTGGTAAATAGTCAGGAGAGCCCCAACAATGTGAAAAGATTTAGTCTAAGATCCGTTTTAATTTGTCCTGTTTTGTAGAAAGAGGTGCACAGACCTTGATTCCATTTTTTACCAGTTTTGGCATAAGCATTTTACCTTAGTTATAAGGGGTCATAGTTGTCTAATTTTCTTAAAATCCCGATGGTTGTGTCTCACTGGGTTTTGTCCTATTTAAATGGACCTTGTTTAGCCTATTAGAGTAAATTGAGTGTTGTTTGGTTTTTGTACTTATGAGGGTGTGAAGTTGCTAGTATGTTGTCAGCTGTGGTTTTGGATTCTTAGTTAGTTGGGACCTTTTCTCTCCCCTTATGATGGGGGGTTTTTGGTCAGTGTAGGAAGGTTTTCATGTTCGTTTAATTTTTTGGTTCTTATGGTGGGGACACCCATCATTGGTCTCATTGAATTCAGTGATAGCCTATTTCTTATGGTGGGGAGTCCGTTCGATCCTCATCATGTTGGTATTCCAGTTTCATCTTGAGTGTTAGTTCGTTTCTATAGTTGTGGAGTCCGTTCAGGACACCCCATGTCAGTATATTGGTTTTATTCTTGATATTGGTTTGGTGGTGGATGGTCTTTTGTAGAGCCAACCAATCCTAAGTTCTTCCTTTGAGTAAATGTTGGGATGGGTGTGCTCCTAATATATTTGTTGAAGTAAGGTTATGGATGTTTTCATCAGATGTGGTTTGAATTCCGTTGGTTTATTTGGGTGAATGGATTGAGTTACTCTTGATTATCTTTAGGGTGTTCATGATATAAGGCTATATTTTTCATCTTGAAAATACTGTTCCTTTTTGGGTTGATCAACCAGAGGTGGTTAAGATTTTCAGGGAAAGTGGCACTTAATAGGGAGTCTGTTTTGGTGTACCGAGTTCATCTTGTCAGCTGTTTTCTCACTAGAGGGGTTTTTGTTATCACTTTGTTTTTATTCATTGGAAATATATTTGAGTTGTAATGGAGTGGTGGATTTTTCTTTCTGCTTTATCCTTGGGTTGGATATTTGGGGGTGAAAAGTGTTATGGTGGGGAGAATTGTCACACACATGTTTTTAACTTCATATTTGGTTCAAGTTTGGGTTTGATCCTAGGTTCTTTTCTTGGGAACCAGTTTTGAAAATTTTCAATTTTTGGGATGCTATTATCATATATATTTTCCCTATATTTACTCCCTGTGTTTTCTATTGAGTTTTTGGAGAAAATAGGTTTTTTGGGTAAGAAGAACCTGGAAAATGGTTAGCGCACGATTAGTAATAACCTTGTGCCCCGACCTAGTTAAATATACAGAAACTCCTAGCTGAGACAGTAGATACCACACAACTACCATGAGGTTAGTCAAACCGTGAGGGTTTTCAGTGTGGTAGGTCTTCATATCATAAGTGGCAGGAGCACGGTCTCCTTATAATTTGAAAAAACCACACAGACTAACCATGCAACCTGTCCAGGTCATTAAAATATTTTTATATCTCCTTGTTATTTATACCCTAATATTTGTTTTCTCCATTTTTCCTCCTCCAACCTAGGCTCCTACTAAGGGGGATTTTGGCACCCTCAATCCCCTCCAGGAGAGATCCATGGTGGTTTCCTAGTGATTCTTCACCTGAATCAAAAGGTTAAGGTTCATTTATTCTCTCTTCTTGCTTTATCTCCCTTTTTATCTTCTTACCTAACCATTGTGGACGATTTTCTTAGATAGGGTATCTAATTTTGAGGGTTTTTAACTCTTAGTATTCCTAGAGGTTGTATTTAGTATCCCTAGGGTGTGGTTTTGGTAAAAATGAGGTTTCACATCAGATTTTGAAAGTTCTTCATCATTTTTGGTAGGACCTCTATGCACATTTCCTTTAAGTTTAAGATTTTATTTATTTATTGTTTTTATCACCCTCCTTGATAGTTAAATAGTGTTCTATGAGTTTTACAAATTTTTTTGTGTGGGAAGTAATGTGTTTTTCTTATTTTTTTTGAAAATTTACTGTGTGTTTATTGAGATGTGCATGCCATGTGTTTGTTAAATGGTTCGGTTGGCTTTTCCAAGTGGGTTGTGATTCTTAAAGGAAATATTTGGTCTTATAAATGCAATTTTAATATCCAAAATGGTTATTGGTGTTTTCCAAATGGTATTTCCACACCATGTGTTTGATGGAATGCCTCGTTGGACTTTTTAAATGTGTTTTATACTTAAATTATGGTTTGTATTGATTAAAATTTTTCCAAATGCATGTTTGGTTTTGAAAAATGGGTTGGTATGGTCATTAATGAAAGGGATTATTATGTGAAAATCTTGTGAGGCCCATTTGGTATCTTTGAAATGGTTTATTTGGAAAACCCTTCTAGGAGAGAGTCCTGCCTTGTTAGCTGAATATGAGATGGGAGTGTCCTTGGTATGAGACCCCAATTGTGTAATAATTAAATTAACTCAGGGGACTAATCCTTGAGGTGGTTAGGGTGGTGCTGATTTGTGGGATATAAATCATGGAATGTGTATGTGACTTGTTATTTGGATTATTTGATACTCCCCTTTGTGAACATGACATGGGAACATAGCATAACAAAGATTAATTTTTAGAACATTTGCTGCACTATTCAAGGTTATTGCACTAGATAGTGACCCATAGTAGGGGTTATTTTATTGTCCTTGGTATGAGATCAGTCCCCTCGATTATCCCAGGTAGGGAGATAATCAGGAATTTGTGTGTTATGATGTCATCTAGTAGGGAATGCCTTCAGGACGAGTCAAAATTATAGTATGTTCTGGTTCTCCTCTGAGTTCCTAGGTTTTCCCATGTTCCTCTGAGACTAGTAAATTTTGTTTCATTGGACTTGTTGTATGGAATCATGAACCTTATTCTTGGTTTGAGTGTTATCCTGGAAAATTGTGAATGTTTGGGTTTTTCTAAAAATGTTTCAAAGAAGATGTTTTGAAAGAGAAAGTATTTCCATTTTCTTTTCCTCTGTTTTGAAAAATAAGCACTTCTTATTTGGTTCTGTTTCCCCTTCCCCCCTTGAGCCTTGTTTTAAATAAATAGGGAAATGGATTTATTATTGTTGGTTTTAAAATGAGAAGTGTTTGAAAACCTATATATATACATTTAATTTCAAACCTATTAATCAATCTTTGTTTACTTAAAAAATATGCATTGCGAATAGAATTATTTGGGCCTACCTACTGAGTTTTAATACTCATGACTATAGTCTTTTCTTGTTTTAGTTTCTAATACAGGTTCCTGATTTGGTTTTATATTCTTGGGTGATAGTTAGTTTTGGATTGGAGAGTGACCCTCAGGGTCACATAGAGGTGTCCTGGGTGTCAGGTATAGTTTGGTTATTCTAATTTTGTTTGTTTCTCAGTATGTTATTTCAGTAATTGTAAATGTAAATAATTTAAAGTTTGGAAATAATATCGAGTTTGGTTTCCCCCTTTATATATTTAATTTTATTGTTTATTTTATTGGGAGAAACCATTCCCATTGTCTCTTATGATACCCTTGGTGCTTATCTCCAACCCAGGAGGATTGGGAATGCTACTCAGGAATTACCACAGATCGGCTCAGGTGACCAGTTCAGGGTCAACCTGGGTTGATTTGTGAAATGATATATTTATAAGGTTACAAATATTAATAACTTTGTGGTAGAAATTGAAGATATTTTATGAAATAATTTTATTATTCATCTATTATTAAAAGAAACTAATACTTTACTATTGTGATATGACCCACAAGGGCCCACCTATGTGGAGGAAAGATAAGTGTGACACCCTAATCCTACCTCTAATAAAAAAAGGTATAAAGATAAGTACTGAGTAAGAATTTCACACACATGGGAGGCATTAGAATAAGGTTCCTACATGAAAACATATCTGAACACTAATATAATGTAGAAAGGAAAGATACAACTAATACTAAGATGCTATAATATAACTAAATCTGACATCAAAGTATCTCACATGTATAATAATGAAAAAAGGGATCAATAGAAACCCACTAAAACTAAAAAATATTTCAAACTATTGGTAAGGAGGGGACTATTATTAAATAAAACTCTTGAAACCAACACTGGTCTATCTATCTCAATTATTCTCCACATACCCCTAGTATACCAAGGACTTTGTTAAAATTCCTATTGTCTACATAAGACATTATGCATATGGGTATACCCCATGAATGAGTGATTTTAAAAAAACCCAGCAGGACAACCCAAAATCACCAAACATAAAGAATCATGAGATTCGTCTCATAATAAAGGATAACATAAATCCAGATATATTCAAGATAGACACAAGCTCTCAAATAATGCCACAAACACACTACCAACCAAGGGTTGTACTCAAGGATTAAAGGTAATTCTTTTCCAAGATAAATCACTCCTCAGGTCTTGAAAAAACTAATGGAACACATCTAATAGGGTGTTCTAGTCAGGACTCACCATGAATAATTACTCGATGGTACTCAATATATATTGATATAAAAATAGGGTATCACACCTAGGGCCTATGAGGGATACCTAACCCTACCCAAATTATTCAATTAGGATGGTGATCATATTCTATGGAAGTCGATAACGGGATACCTGACCCAACCTAGGGAAGAATGATATATGATCAGACTATAGGACACATAGAGAGATACCTGAATTTATCCAAGATTAATCCTTGGAGGGTATTAATCATCCTATGTTTAGGATGATACAACTCATTTTACCCTCATAGGTTTAGACTAAGGGAATGTATCCTACTAATACATAACTAGACAGAAGAGGATGAGGGATCCAATCTGTCCTAAGAGAAGCATAAAATGTGTATATGGAATACTCGATGTGTCCTTGATAGTCCAGACATGCCTAAGTTTGTGCCTATGGTCATGTATTCTAGCTTGTTCTCATTTACTCTAGATTTTCCCATGTACTCTGGGCATCCCCGCATGCACTGGTCGTATCCATTCCCTCTAGTCATTCTTGTGTACAGTTTTCATGTTCATGACCATATACCCTGGTAATGCCTATTCCTCGGTACCATGGGAGTAAAATATACATCACTGTTTAAGGTTCATATGGTTTGTTATATGTCACACAATGTGTGGGATGTCACACAGTGTGTGATATGTCATACAATGCGATATTTTATTCTATTTTTAAATCATAGACATAACAGAAAGGCATCCACATGGTGTGTGTTCAACTACACTACATGCCATGTAAATCAATTTTCATATAATTTCTAGATGGTTCTACATGTCTCACTGACGTTAACAATACCTATTGATAATCTATTATTCATGCAAGCAAATCTTAGATTTACAGTTAACTATGGTTAAACCATCACCAGAGGATGGATTTTTTCCACCCATCCACTTGGGAACTACCTCATATCGCAATGTGCTATTGTAACACCAAAAAATAAATAGAAACTCTCAATCTGGTATATCATGTTTTGTTAAAATTATTACACCATGATCATACCTTCAATCTCATGACTGAACCTACGGAAATGATCAGTTACACTAAATATCGATTTTTAATGACTATTTTCTATGTAATGTAGGACCGTAGGTCAAACAGAACACCTATATTGAACAATTGAAGAATTATGGTAGAAAAGATCAAAATATAAAAATGGTAAAATAGATATTAGCCATTATTTGTGTTTTCATTGATCTATTCACAGAAAAAATGATGAACATCATAAAATAGACAAGGATCTACAAGGAATTATCAATTACTATTTTTAAAAAGATATAAATCAACCTAAAATATAGACATCAACCCACAAATTAATATGTTAAATGGAATAATATGTTTTAGATAATAAATAATCCCAAAAAGGATTAATCTTGATAAAAAAACATCGTACCTAAATATTGGATCAATCATTGATAAAGAACTATTCCACATCACTATCATTGGTGAGATCCAAGAACTCCTTTGCTGAAGATGATATCCTTGGAAAAACCATCATCAATCAATGATATAATTAATGTTCATCAAGGCTCTCATCCATGATCCTATCTTATTATAAGGGTTTTGTAGGTAACCTTAGGGTTTGGCTATAATCGTGTTTAAATAGAATAGAAATTAGGCCACAACCAATAATAACCAATAAATAAATTATTGAATTAATTTAATTATTATTTCTCCTGCGGCTATTATAAAACCAAACACCCAACACCCACAAATGTTACACCCCACATAAGGAAAAAACTATATTTTGTATTTAATGGGGGTCTTATATTCCCCATATGGAAAACTATTCATAATATATTCCATTATTTTAGAAAAACCATGTGCGCATGATATAATATACTCAATATTTTTATTATATCAACACTGAGGCTTCCCATCCATAGGAATCCTATTCTGACTCCATGTTTGGATCCAAAAGTATTTTTTAAAATATTCCAATTTTTTAGAAGGAAAAAATAGAGTCATTACATTCTCCCCACTTCAGGTATTTTCATCCAAAAAAGTAAAAATCCTACTAAAAAAGATGAGAATATTGAGATTTCAACTGGTTCTCTCACTTCCAAGTTCTCTTATAAATAATCCATTAAAACCACTAGAAACACACTAATGTAATCACTCACCCATGAAAGACATTATCATTGATATTCTCAATATATACCATGTACTTTATGAAGGTATCTATATCCTCAATTTCAAGACCAAACTAGTCAATAACATGAGATGAATTTTTCACATACCTCCTCAGATATGGCACATGGAATTCATCATGTACATAGTCTAAATATGAAATTAGGGTTAAGCAGCACACCACATCACCAACCCTACACAACATCTAGAAAGGGCCAATGAATCTCAAAGATTACATTCCACCATGAAAAATATCTCCACAACCCTCACTAATGTGAGACCTTTAGGAACACATGGTCAATATCATAGAACTCCAAAGGCCTACATCATCAATACACGTAGTCTTATGATGGATCTATTTAGTTCTCATCTTCTCCTGGATGATCTACACCTTCTCTTTCGTTTCTTTGAATAACTCTGGTCCCATGAGTACTGACTCCCATGGATCATTCTAACTTAGTGGTGACTTGCATGATCTCCCATAAAATTCCTAGAATAATTCTATAATGATTGTTGAGTGGTAACTGTGGTTATATGAAAAATCAACTAAGGGTATATGATCATCCCAAATGTGACAAAAGTATAACTTTCAATCCTGAATCATACCGACCAAAATCTAAATTATCCAATTTTTCTTGCTATATGTCTAGGGATAAAACACTATGATCGTCTGAAATTGAGTCCTAAAGGGATATTATAATCCTATAACATATGGGATTTGAATTGAGAATCATGGTATGAAATTATAATCAAGGTAAATTCATGAAGACAAACTATATCTTACAAGTAATGGAATCCCATGATCTTTATAGGACTCTACTCCCAGATGGACATCAAGTAGGCTAACTTGGTGAGTCTATATATGATCACCCGGATTGCATAATAAACTCTAGTTGATTGTGTACATCCTACATTTAATAATATATATATATATATCTATACCAACCCAATTCCACCCCAAAAACTGAAGGGGTTGTGCCAAACCCACTAAAACCGGGTTTTCAACATTCACTTACAGACGAGTGCAGTATTAAGTAGAAAAATCAACTACGAACATATTCATCTCTGGAAACCAAAAATAACCCAAAATGTAATGGTATATTTTCAACCAATTTATGTACTTATAAGGGGGATGTATGGAAATCCATAATTACCTTCTGTCAAAGAATTTTTTAGTACCATAGTTCATCCATAAAAAATGATGACATGATCCTCACCTTCAGAAAATAATTAAGAGAATATCCTATGGATATTTGGACATGAAAGGTATCACAATTTATATCTCCAAGATAATAATTCCTAACATGTTGGAGAAGCGGTGGGGTAATAACCATAGATTGGAGTTAAGATGCACCATCCATGTCTACTAGGGACAACTAAAATGAGGTCAACTGATCTGATTCCTTGCTTAACAACAATGAAAAAGATATTCTACTAAGAGTATCTTCTTACAAGTTACCCATTTTGGGAGTATATAATTCCTCAAATTCATAATCCTATAAGAATTTTATCCATAACCTCTATCTCTAGTTAATAGTTTTGTTCAAAATTATATACCTAAGACTCTTTTTGTCAAAATAGAAGATAAATTACTCGCCCATAATGTATTTTTGATAAATATTCAGGGAGAAGACCACTACTTACTACTCTAGATTTTAGGTCACATAATTCCTCTAATGAGATATAATCTACCAAGACCAATATACAATCACTTCCTATCCCTATATTATAAAAAATACATGACCAATTTTGAAGGACTTACAAAACACCACATACTCAACAACCTCTTATACCACACTCAAGATGGGTGTGCTTTTCAACTTCTACCATAACTCCTGAAAAGCCTAATGAAAATTATTTTCCCACAGAAGAGGCTACCCCCTTTGGGTCAAAGTAGTAAAGGGTGATAAAATACTAGTCAAATCAGGCATCAATCTTTAGTAGTAGCCTACCAACCCAAGGAAGATCTGTACCTCCTACACACTCTTGGGTGGATACAAATATAACACTACCTCATCCTTTTCTGAGAAACTAATCCCTCTTTTAAAATGAAATGTCCCAGGAAGTAGACCTATCAAATCCAGAAATAAAACATCATGAAATTCTTATAAATACAGTTTCCTTTGAGTATTTACAGAACCATCCTCAAATTTATTGTATAATCCATTTATGATGTTGAGTACACAAGGATATCACCGATGGAGAATACCAAAAACCAATCTAATAATGGTTGAAAGATCTGGTTCATAATTCCATGAACACAAATGGGTATTCCTCCACACCAAAGGTCATAACAATGTACTTTTAGTGACCTTAGAGACATCAGAATGTCATCTTCAATATATCCATGTGTCAAACTCATAGATTGTGATTTTCTGACCTAAGGACAATATTTGAGAACCACCCATCCCTTTTTAACTGATTGAAGAGGTCATCGATTATTGTAAGTGGATATTTATTATCAATGGTCACATAATTTAGGTGATGATAATCCACACATATCCTTAATCTCTCATCTACCTTATTGGCGAACAACATGAAGGCTGCCTAGGGGTACACACTGGGTCTGATAAAGACCTTACTCTATAAATCATCCAAAAAAACCTTCATATTTTGAAGCTATATGGGGGCCATATGATATAATGGTGTAGATATCAAGGTAGTCCTTGGGTGAAATTATATATATAAATTGATCTCACAATGGGTAGTTATGCCCAAAATATCTTTAGGGAAGACATACTCATACTATTCCACCACTTCATGAAGTTGAAAGCTCATAACATCTTCTTATCCAAGTAAAATACTAGAGAAATAATGAGTAATTGGATATATACATGTATGTATTATCCCACACTACTTTTTATAGGTTTTCTTCTCACTGAAAAAGGAAAAACTCTTAACATCAACTCATACATACTACATCTTGTACCTGAATCAGTAAATATATGAATAAACTTTGGATAGAAATTTCATACCCAGAATTATGTTATAAGGCCTCAACATGGGTACAAGAATATCCCATAAGAATCTATGTCATTTAAGTGTTAGGTCACACTATCAAAATAAGTGTGTGATAACTAAATCTCCCTAGTAAGAGCCTCTAAACACAATATTCAAGAAAAAGTAGCTACTAGAATCTATAGATCTCAAAAAAGGGATGTGGTAATAAAAGAGTACCTCACAACTATGTATATAAATACTATATCTAAAGTTGAGAAGAAATAGGTCATACAATGAATCATTTATAAAGACACAACATTATAAGAATCCACTACATGTATCTACACATGTCCCTAAACACTAGCTCCCTAAGAATGGGTGGACCAACTAGGGGTGGTGGGGGTAACAGATCAAAATTTTGGCCACCTATTTCTACTCTCCAAGATCTTCTTCCACATCCTTCATCCTATATACCTCCCTAATTTGGTTTTTATCTCTGTCTATATGGTCTATCAGTCATCTACTTGTTTGTAACTCAGTGGGTAAAAAAATCCCACTCGATATATCCTCTATCATCATAATAGTCGAATCACCTCTCCCTCCCCAGACTAGAACCATCATGAGAGCCCTAAAATACAGACCCCCTATCCTGAGGCTATCTTTAGAAATGCCTCTCATACCTAGATCTCTATGTTTTCTATTGAATATTGACCAACAAAGTCTTGTTTTCAAAGTTTCGACTACCATCCCTAACTATGTTTATTTTCACAACAAAAAGGATCTCTATAACTAAGGTATTATCTATAACCCCAACAAAAGAAGGAATGAAAATAGTTACCTCACCATCCCTGATATCTCGATTAAAATAGTTACCTCACCTATATACATGGATTATCATGAGAGGTTAGTGAAAATCAAAACTTACTATAGAACAGTCATGTTGTCCTAATAGAGAAATAGAAGCTCATAAATGTATACTTATCACAACATAGATGGTTATAACTTCTCTTTGAAGAGATTCTCAAACTCTATGTAAGAGAGAGTCACCCCTTCATCCTTATAAGTCAACAAAAACCACCATCTACCTACGATTAAATGGAGAATACTCACTGCTAGGACCACCATACGACCAGGAGGGGTCCTAACAAGGTATAAAACTTATCCAATCACCTCATGCATGTCCTATTCTACCCATGGGTTTAGATCCCCATGAAACCTGGGGGGTCTCTATCTCCAAAACCTTTGGAGTTAACTCATCTTATGAATTTACTATACCGGTACTTTCGAAGAAACATATTTCTCAATGGGTGGGGGTAAGAGTAGAAAAACACCTAGAGGTACCACTGGAAACAAAGGCCCCTGAACCAAAGCCTCATCACTTGGTGAATCATTATCATGATCCTGCTAAATAATCATAAAAGGAATTAACCATGGAGGTATACTATATAAGTCAAGACACACCATGGTCAAAGTGTATATATAGGGAGATGACTTAAGAAGGATATGGAAACAAAAAACCATTCCCATATTATGCATGTATCAATGTTTTTACTCCAAACAATTCCTACATTTATCGAATCAAAAGGAAGGTTATCAGACTCTTAATGAATGGATATGTTGGACACTACACCCTCACTAGGTTCCCTAGCCTTAGAACCAATATCAATACACTTTTACACTATTCACCTTGTTAAAAAACTAAGCCTTACATCTAGAATATCTCCAAACTCTAGTCATAAGATGGCCTCCTATGATACTACTTTGTCATGACCAGAACCACTAAGACCTTCCTAGTCAAAAACAAGTAAATTGTCACACGCCAATCCTACCTTCAATAGGATAGGAGCTGGTGACAAGTACCGAGTAATCATATCATACACATGTGAGGCCTTATCCTAAGGTACATGTGCACACACACACATGTAAAAACACAAATATAATGTATAAATTATAGATATAACAAATACCATGATGAATTCATATAACTAAATATTACATCAAAACAAAAAAAATTATGAGAAAGAAAAATGTCTAAATAAAATCACCCAAAAACTATAAAAGATTCTAACCTACTGGTAAAGAGGTGACTATTGTAAAATGAAAATCCTAGAACTAACTTTGGTATGTCTATATAAACTATGATAAAACTACTTGTTGTCCACCTAAAATTTCATCAAAAGGCCCATCATCTACATAATACATGAAAAGTGTGGGTAGAGCCCATTTATGGATGAGTATAAACATACCGAGAAGGACACCCCAACATCACAAAACATAAAGCATCAATAGAGTCAAGACATAAGAATAGATAACATCAAGATGGATATACATAAGATTGATAACTATTCTCAAAGAAGGTCCGAAATACACTACCATCCTTTGATTCTGCTCAAGGATTCATGTTAATTCTCATTGAGAGAAATCTCTCCTTGGGTTTTGATAATACTGATGGTGATCATCTGAGAGGGCATTCTTTTCGGTCCTTTCCATGAATAATAATATACTGAAAATTAGATGATTTAAACACATAGGTAGGGATTTTCACCCATGGTCTATGAGGAATTCCTAACCCTACCAAGATTAATCCACTATGATGGGGATCACATGCCCTAGAAGTTGGTAAAGTGATACCTAACTTAATCTAGAGAAGAATTATAGAGTATCAAAATTTGGGCCACACAAAGGGATACTTGAATCTATATAAGACAAATCATTAGAGGGAATCACTTATCCTATTATTAGGTTAGGATAACTCATTATATGCTTATAGAGATGGTCCAAGGGAACTTACCCTACTGATACTCAATTAGAATAAATATGACGGGGGATTCAAATTAATGCTGGAGAAGTATATGATGTGTATATAGAATCCATGGTATGTACAATGTAGTCTAGACATTCCCGAGTCTGTTCCCATTCTCCTGTACTTTTCTCATTCCCATGAAATCTAGTCATACCTACATACACTAGCTGTGACCGTTCCCACTGTCCATACACATGTACACTGGCTATATCCGTGTACATTTATGCTGGTCGTTCCTGTGCCAGAGTATAATAAATCAGTTGATTGAGCTGAGGACTACTAGTAATAGAGTTTACTTATCTTTCCCCTTTTTTACTTTTATTTTTCTCTAGCGATGGAACACTATACCCTCAATGGACAAGCTAATGATAATCTCCCCCACCCTTGTTAATGAATTTTATTCTTCAATGTTAAATACTCTATGTTTCATTTATGTATAATTGTTTTGATTTATTATATTTAAAGTATTTTCTATTATTATTAACATTTAAACTCTTATCCCCTTATTAAAAATTTCACACACATAGTCCATATGGAACTTCTCAACTGAGTATATAATGGAGGGTAGTTGATTAATTTAGGAGTGATTAGGTATATCTGATCACACATCTTGGAAAGGATAGAAGAATTAGTGATTACTATATGTCTCTTTTTAATGTGAAATCATCAGTTGAGGGTAATAAATTGAGGCTTCATCCGATTAGTGGGGGAATGAGAGTTAAATTGAATCAAGATTTAATAGGTATGTGAGGATATTATCTAATGTTAAACTAATGGTTTTAGAATTGAATTTAAATCAAATTCAATTTCATTCTAAAAATCCTTGATTATTTTTTTAACACACATAGAACCCATATAAAATTGTAAAAATAAACTAAACCCCCCTCTTTTGAGAAACAAATATCACTCTTACTAAATTTAACTTGGGTTACATATTATTTTATTACAAGGACTATGATCGTTATTTCATTATAGCTCTCACATGATATTAATTTTTCTTCTCATATGTGGATTTATTCAATAGGTCAACCATGTTTTCTTCTATAGAAATTCTTCTTACCACAACATCACACCCTTGAGAAAAATACCTAAATTGGTAATACTTATGAAGTATATTATTTTTGAATTAACTTAAAATTGGATCCTTTTATGGGACCAATACCGTTATTTTATCACAATACAATGTGATAACATCTTTACTACTTGAAATCATATCATGCTTCGAAATTAAGTTACTTATCCAAATTTATTCTTTAGATATATTAGAAGGTGGTTTATACTCTCTCTCTCTACTATAGAATCGGTTACCACTAGATGCATTGAAATCTTCTATCCCACAAATCCTACATTAAGAAAAAAGTATCCTGATTATAGTTTAGATCATTCAGACCTATCTATAAACTAGATTTTGTGTTTCCCCTGACTACTAGTTCACCATCTCTAATAAAAACTAGGTTCATATCCTTTTTATGAGTTAGGTACTTCCAAATATTATTTACATCCAACAAATTCTTCTCACCTACTTCTAATTTAAATATAACTACCATGTTAAATGAACATGAAATATTAGGATTGGTACATAACAAGACATAAATGATAAAATATACAACATAAGGATAATAGATTCTACTATTTCTCCCCCCTCTTATATGCAAGGACAAATTTTCCTGGAGAGGTGTATACCATTGTATGAGGGAAATAATACCCTCTTATAATATTCTATAAAAACATTTTTAATAACTTATCAATATATGTACCATGAATTAGTCTAAGAAGCCTATTATATTAATCATGAATGATCTTGATCTGTAGTGTAGCAGCCCCAGTTTCAAGTAAGTAATCCTTAGTTTATGTATTCTAAGTATATAAAGTGGTTTAGTGAAGTTTGGAAGGGTTTGTAATCCTTTTGGGATGTTTTTGGGGATTTTCTAAAGGAGCATGTTTGGTGTATGGATAGTGAAAACCATGAAACTCTTATAGGAAACTGTGAACAATGAGACAGAGGCTAAGGGGAAGGTGTGCGAGTAGGAATACGATTTTTACAAACTGTGTGGCTAACTAAGAGAAACTGTGAAAATTCAAAAAATGGAATTTTTCATAGTTAGCGCATGATTTTTCTAACCATGGGGCCAATCGTGCGAGGTTCCTCCTTGATGCAGAATCGAAAACACAGTGAGCGCACGGTTTTCCTAACCTTGCACGGTTTAAAAACAACATCCTTAAAAAGTGGATCTTGGTCAGGATTAAGTTCTAACACCTCATTTTTCTCCAAATTGACCCTAATTCATTTATTGTTCCTCGCAAAGGTTTTTTAACCCTTCCACATCGATTTGGAATTGATTTAGAGGCATTTCTTCGTGTGTTGAAGCTTGGTTTCCTTTGTAAGTCATCATTTGTGGTGGTTTTTCTTAGATCTACTTTCCTCCCTCCCTCAGTTTCTTATATCCAGTCCCACTATGGATAAATCAAGGGTTTTTTGATACCTATCATGTTTAGATTTTTCTTTTTTGATGAATGGGGAAGAGATTTAAGGAGGGGTTTTGGAGATTCAACCTGGTTTTGTGGGAGTTTTTGTGCCATTCTTCAATTCCATCATAGATTCCCTAGGTAGTCGACTTTAATCCCAACTCCTCTTATGAGAATTTGAATGATTAGTTTCAAATTTAATGTTTTTATTGAAAGTGGTTGTTAAATTTTTTTGAATTTATTTTTGGAAACCCTCTTTGGTTACGGTTTATAGAATTGTAAAAATTGGGTGTTTTGAGGAAAGTGAAATTGGCTACTTGATTTTAAAATGATTGTTACTTTTTGATTAAAGGAAAAGTGGTTTCAATAAAAGGTTGGTATTATTTAAAATGTTTTTTTTAAAAGGGTTTCAATAAAAGTATAGTTTTATTGAAATGGTTAAATGGTTGTTTTGGCATTGGTTTTTAGCATAATGGATGTGCGCGTTCAAGTGAATTCGGGAAGGATAAGGGTATGAAGTATCCCCCATCCTTAGTGGGATTTATGGGGGTCAGGAATTTCCCCATAAAAATATTTCATTATGTCATGTCTTTGTTTAAGGATGAATCACCACTCATGAGTATAGGGAGGTCCAAGATTCATGCATGGTTTGATGTGTGGATATGTGGAATGGAATTAGTTATTCCAAAATAGAAAATATGGAACAATTTTAAAGTATTGTTTGGTTGATTTCCTTGAAAAAATGGTTTTTGTTGGAAAACAGTTTTGATATGTATTTTTTATATATTCTATTATAACCTATTTTAAAGTGTTTTATATAAATTTTTTTATATAAATGTTCTAACATGTTCTATCATAGTGGCATGATTTGGGAATTCATTTGTAAAAAACCTACTGAGATTCATTACTCACCCCTTCATTGGATCTTCAGGGAGTTTGATGATATTGTTCATCAAGACAATGTAAAGGGTAAAGTTGGACACTTCTTTCATGGTGCATCATGATACTTAGGTTTTTTTTTTGTGGATTCGGAGAATGATGAATGTTGGGAGCTTTGGAGTTTGTATTTAGAGTCCCGTCATTTTGTCTTACATGTACTCTGATATTTTTAGTTTTTCACTTTTGTACTTGGTTATGGTTTGATTTTTATATTAATGGTAGTACTTTGAGTTAGTTTAAATTTCCATCACGCATCATTTAGAGTTTTTGGTTATGTCTTATTTGGTTTTTGTTGTTTTATTTCTCAAAGGGAAATTTTCTCCCCAATTGTATTGAAGCACTTGGCATTTATTTCCATCCTTTGGCATCTTGGGGATGTATCTCAAGGAAAAGTAGTTTCATTATGCATTCTCAAGACAACAACGAGGGGAAATATTTTACACTTATAATGTAGGAGACTTAATCTAGGTATTTCAAGAAAAATCATTTGTTAAAACACAACTTAATAGACAATAATACAAGCATATAATTTCCCATTTGTAATATATCATCAACGTATAATAATAATAAAACAACTACATTCCCACTAAACCTCTTTTATACCCAGGGATAACATTCATTCTTTATGAAACCATATTCCCTTATATTTTCATCAAAATTAATGTTATATGATCTTGATATTTACTTCAACCCCAAAATGGATCTTTGAAACTTTCACACCTATTTAGCAACATTTTGTGTAAAACACCCCTAAGGTTTATATATAAATCTTACAAAAGCATTCCATTATAGAAGGCTATTTTGACTTCTATTTTATAAATCTCATAATCATGGTAAGATTTTATGGAAGTCAAAATTATAATGCATTTTATTATAACTACTAGTTAAAAGGTTTCATCATAGTCTATTCCATAACATTTCTTAAATCATTTAACAATATTTGATGCTTTATAGATACTAAATTTTCCATCCATGTTTATCTTCTTATTGAATACCAATTTCACCTAAGAAGATTTTCATCAACTAAAGGATCTACCAAAACCCAAACTTCGTTTTAGTACTTAGAATATACATTATAATTCATGGTTTAATTTTTTACTTTGTAACTTCTAATATTGTTTACCACTTTCTTATATGATAGAGTTTCATTATCTTCAACTAATAATTTCTCACCTTCCCTGGAGATAAGAAAACCATATCTCTCTAGTTCTCTATCCCATCTAGTGCCACTACATTGTACTTGTGTCTCTATAAAAACTTTTTACATTTGGATTTTTAGAATTTATTCCTATACCAACTCTTTTATATATTGATCCTCGACTTCATTGAAGGCTATATTCCTCCGGATATCCCATTTAGATATGTGATCCCTATCAAGGAACATGGAATATCTATAGACTATTACCATTTTTTCTAGGGATTCATATAGATAATATCTAAATATTTTCATAGAATACTATACAAAGATACAATTTGTGACATGAAATTTTAGTTTGTTTCTAGAAGTATCCTTAACACATGATTCACATCCCCACACATATATATTTTAAAACAAGGATTTCTTCCCACATCATAACTCATATATAATTATGTTTACTTCTTTATTTAGAACTTGGTTTAGTGTTTATGCTACAATCTATAATATGTATCCGCAAAATTATAATGAAATACTTACATGGATAATCATAAATCTCACCATGTCTAACAAGGTATAATTCATCCTTTAATTTCAACCATTGCACTATGGTGTTTAAGGAGGAATGAATTTTGATGTGTCCCAAAATACCTTAGATAATCGATGAACTCTTCGTTTAGATATTCCCCACCACAATATAAGCATATTTTCTTTAACTTGTTAGAAAGATGATTCCCTACTTCATTCTTGTATTCCTTTAATTTCTTAAAGGAACTAGACTTATATATCATTAATTAGATATATCTATATGAACTTAGTTCATTGGTAAAAGTTATTAATTAATACTATCCACCTATATATTATTCTAGAAAAGTACTGCATACATATACATAAACTAATTTTAGAAGATGTGTGACCCATTCACCCTTTTCACTAAATATAGATTAGATATTTTGCCTTGTAAATAAGTGTGACATATGTTAAGGGGTTTTAATTCAAAATAATCTAAATAACCTTATTGATATATCCTTTTAAAAATATTTTCATTTACATGACCAAAAATGTGATTCCATGACTAGGTGATATATGAGTCATGTGAACTTTATTTTTTTTATCAATTTCAAACACATGATTTTCATATTTTATATGTAAAGACCATTATTTAAATGTTCTTTCCCATAATATATGATATCTTTATAAAACCAATAAATTTTATTTCTAAACTTGAAAATAAATCCATCCATATCTAAAATGAACACAAATATTATATTCTTGGTTACACACATAATAAATATTCTTGAAAGAAAGAAACAATCTAGTTTACAATATAAGATGGTGGTCTCTAATTTCTATTTTATCTTGTCTTACTCTATTGGTAGAATAAATATCCTCCTCACACATGGTAATATTTAAGAATCTACTTAGTTTATTTATTCAGATACAAATTTGAGTACGAAAAAATATATATAATAACCAATTTGTATAATTAGAGGGAAGATATTTGATAATGAATTCAGTGAAAGCTTCCCCTTGATTCTTCACTGAGGCACAATTATTCTTCCATTGGTCCTTATATTAATAAGTAAAACACACTATATACTACTATCAAGATTGTACGTTTATCTTTCCTATATTGTAAGGGTGGAGAAAAGGTTCCTTATACATAAAATTAGTCTCAGTTAGGAATTTTCATCTTTCTTTTCCTTTTTCACCATAAATATTGAAGTATTTTCATGATTCATGTCCTTATCTGCATAGTGAATCTTATTCAAGATACCAGAGAGTGTATTATCTATTTGTTTCTATATTAAAATTTATAATAAAACATGATATTCACTAAGAGATTGTGGAGAGTACAAGGTCCTTCCACAATTCCTTGGGTATCTTGAAACCAAAAATTTATAAAAATTCAATGTATCCAATTATCATCAACACATGAAGTCCAGCTACTACACATTCTCAAATATTACAGATATAGAGTTCCTTAGATATCTCATACTTCTCTTTTCTTGATTTCTCTTCATAAAGATCACAAATATGAGATAATATCATGTATTAATCCATGTATTCATGAAGATCTCAAAGATCACTATTCATGGATAATGGCATGATGCATTGAGAATCCAATGAATTATTCACATTATTCAAGAAGAAAAAATAGGTCTCCTCACTTACCACATAAGAGGGATCATCTAGAAATGGGGACTCCAAAAAATAAAACGTTCACTCTTGGAGTAGTACAATGCATAATTTATTATACCACTATTTGAATTTAGCATAATTTATGAGACTGTATTTCTACAAGACAAATTATAAGGATAATTTTGAGGTCAAATTTCATTAAATTTTCTATATGAAATAAAATTCTAATTTAGAAAATTATATTAATTACTAAGTGTGACATAATAAATTTATTTTTTTAATCTCCCCATATTTTATCAAATCAAAATATCCCACACCATTATATTCTTAATACCCTATCACATTGATATTAAAGTATCAATTATCTATATTTACCTTATAATAACCAAGATAAGTGTTTTATAAAATTACTCAAAGATATTTAGGTCAAAGGTATTTCCAAATATATTAACTCATAGTTCCTTTATCATTTTATTGGACTCCTCGATCCAGATATCCTAAACAAGGATTTCCTAAGCACTTGTGTTCAAGTTATACCAAGACTTGAAATGGAAACTAAAATTGATGTAAAATTGGTTAAGTCAACTGAAAAATTTCTCTTCAACTTTGTAATAAATTAATTTTTCCAAATGATTTATAGAACAACACTTTGATATATGGTTTGATTCTAACTTAGATAATGCAAGGAATGATCTGTCTTAATATTTTGTTGAGGAATTTTGTTCATCTTTATGAATAAATATTCTTTATTTTATCCTTTGTATTCTTTTCAATATTATGAAGATTTTATATAATTAATTAACCATGTATAATAAAATAATTACATATAATAAATTTATTTTATTTCATCTACATGATTGTTATTTATTTACTTTATGTGATCATGTTTAATCATCAAATAAACGTACATCACATAAATAAATAAACTTTCAATGATAAATAAAATAAATTATTGATACAATCTAGAGCTTCTAACTATTGGTTGGTTTATCAAGTGGAAGATAAACAAAACTTGACTATAGAGGGGAAAACTCCTGAGTTGATACCTAGATCATGTTATAATATCTATTCATAAAACTATGTGTCTACTTAGTTGTTTTCACACCGGTGAGTGTCCTGAATTGTATACTCCTTCTAGGAGATCATTAATTTACAATTTTTACTCACTCATAGGTGAGGGATACCATGGAACAAGGGTTATATAAAATAATCCCTATACACACATGTATGTATCTGATAAAGGTTTAAGGGGTGATACATAGATTATCATATTTTATTTAATAATAAACTTATCCCAAAAATCCATGTAATAAATTTTTAAATTAAATTGAAACCCAAAACATACATAGATTTTTCAAGCTCATGATCATTCCAAATATGAAATGACTTTGTATTAGATTTTTCAAAATTTAGTTAAATTCATTATTTCATTAGATAGATTAATAAAATTAATAAAATGACCATTATATTAATTAATTAATTATTTATCGTAATTATTTTTCAAAATATCCACTAATATTCCCATCCTATATAATTTTAAATAAATTAAACAAATAAATTTTAATTACATGATGTGATCTAGAGATGGTATAGTGTGTATCTTTATATATCTGATTAATCCCATTTTTGGAACATAATGGTTTCATGACATGTACCATCACTCAACAAATCATGTGACTAATGTTGTGTATGGTCCCTTTCTCATGTATTGTACTTACACAACAAGTTTTCCTATATGATTTGTTACAATACTATATGGTGTGTTGTTCCATGGGAAATGACATTTAGTCTTCATGATATGTATGGAAACATGGAATTACTTGAATATTTACAATATGCACCATTGGTAATGCCCATAATGTACTTGATATGTATGAAGACTATTCACATCATGAATTTGTATAAATATATTAATATTAATTAAATGGACTTTATTTTAGAATAACCCATTGAAAATCACTTGATGTGCACTCTAATGTGGAATTATAAATTACTTGTTGTGTATAGTGAGTTACACATTGTTTAATTTGGTATCTCTTTTTAATTTCCCACATATTTCACTGACACAACATGCCTTCTTTAGCATGCACCTTTTGTGAGTTAGCCTGAATAACATGGAATATAAAATTAGATACATGTTTTGTAATATGTTAATAGCCATCTGTGCTTTAGGAAAATGGAATTAGATTATATATTTAGTGTACTATCACATATTACATGATGTTTGAAGCTAATTAGACACCATATACTTCATGTGATGCAGCACTCGATTAGAAGTCAATAGGCAGTGTGTAGTAATTACATGATGAGTATGTTGACCACATGACTTCCATGATTTTTATGAGGAAACATTGTGTAGGGTTACACAGAATGTATAGTAGATATATTCCATGAAATTCCCACCTAACAATGAGAAAATTGGTGGCTAATATATAGTGAGTAATTACACACTAAATACCAACCCCCACATAGTGTACCATGATTTCCATAACCCATTATCGTTTTATTGAACAAGGGTACATGATGTGTACTTTTCAGTTACTATAGGTCACTCTAGGGGATTATGTGAGATATAACTTGGGGGGGGGGGGTTCACAGTTTGGAACTTATTCTACTTTTAATTATTTTTTCAATTACCTCTCACTGCCTAATGAAAATATTAAATTCTTATTAAGAAGGATCATATTTTTTTGATCTACTTTTCAATGTTTATTTGGTTACCACTTTACTTTAGTATCCATATATCAAATATTATTTATGGTTACTTAATCCAAATTAAAATTTTGTATCATGAAAGAGATACAACAACAAAAATAATACATTACATATATATTTTTTACTCAGTTGAACACTGTATCCTAATGAAAGGAGCATGAGATCAATAATGAATTGATGTAACAAATCACTAAAGCTCACTAATTTGGTGATATATCACCCATGTGAAGCTTCCCTTAAAAAGGTTTAATATAGATATATATCTCCTTGGGATCACATCCCTCACACGTCCTCTCTCTTTTATCACAACTATAAAAATGTATAACAAGTTGGCTCACATGTTAAGAACAAGATCACCCATTTTCTAAGATGCATTAGAAGTAGATATAAGATCCTTTTAAATCATCTTTACCTTCTATAGAATTTTGTGAAAATCACCATGTTATAACCATCTTCCTTACATGATATTTCATGGAATTAATTTATTCTTCTATATTTGAAAGGTTATTTAGGATGTTATAATCTCTCTTATTCTTCCTCTAATTTAATGTTTAATAAAAATTCCATTTTTTCTCCTATGAAATTTAGATATCTTAATATGCTATGTGTTCAGATTTTTTTTCTTGAATTTCTAAAAGAATCTTTATAAATTAGTATCCCCTAATCTAATTATTCAAATTAATTCTCTTTTATACTTTCTAATTATGTTTTCTCTAAGTCTATCACACATTTATTTTTTATATTTAGATCCATAAAATATTAGTTAAGGCCCTAAAATCCTAATCATAACTTTTTCTAGTTAAATATCTAGTTCTCTAAAAAACTACTACGCTACTATGTGGTCTATGCTTCCATGACATAGTAATATCTTTTCATGAATTCACCATTACATAAAACATTCAACTATGGTGTAGAGTGGGAAATCAATAAAAAATCATGACACGGTCTTATTCCATACAAAATAACATCATTTAGTTGACTAGATCTATAAATCTAATGCATTTAGATTTTTAATATCTTATCCATGATTACAACATGATCTCCTTGAAACCTCTTCCAACACTGAACTACCTATGGGGTAATCCTTTTGAATGTGGTCTCCCATATAATTTAAAATATTAATTAATACATGATTCCAAAATCACATCCATTGTATTGTAAAAATTTTTTATGGAATGTCCATCTCCACTCCATCATCATTGTAGAACAACCTCCTATCCACAATATAGGTAACCTGAAATCTAGCACCTACAACTGAAAAAAATTCTTGTACTATGAAGAAGTGTCAAATAATTTCCCATTTTGAATAATTTATCTTTATTAAATGTAGGTCATTACCCTTATGAAGGTTTCTCGGTTGAGATATGACGATTACAAAAAATCCTTCAAGTTTACACTACCTTTATAGCTTCTGGTTCATCCTTATCCAAGATTCAGCTAATTTTCATACAGAACAATGCTATATGACGTAATATGTTCTCTAGAGTGTAGGAGTTGACCCCTACTAACCCTCATGTAGGTAGTTCTATTCATTTATGACCTTTATGCAAGGTTTGAGTTACCTTAATGCAATCGCAACCATGAGATAGATCTAGTTTCTATGAACCTTTTTTCACCTTTACCCTTACGTGAATACCCTCACATATAACCCTTAAAATATAACCCTATACATTATTAAATAGGAGGCTCAAATCACCTTTAAACACATTTAAACCCTACATTTACATATCCAATTTATTCATGCTGTCACCTTTACACACACTATTTTCTACACTCACATGAATATCCTCATAACATAGCCCTATATTTTGTGGTATAGGTAACTCAAACTTCTTTAGATACTTTTTGGTGAAAACTCATGTTATGGTGTAGGGTTTTTCTTCAAGACATATTTCTCTCTAACATCCAATATCCTTCTTTTTCAAACCTTATGTATTTGAGGAATGAATAAAAATAATCATCTATATTAATGGCATTTTTTCAACAAATATCCATAGTTAATCTTCCACATATATTGTTAAAAAAATCACCTTAATCAATCATCTAATTATATTATCAAAACACCTAACTCCAATATATTGAGTTCCAAAACACCTATAGATTGTTTGAAAATATAAATATCTTATTCATTCCTATACCATTTAGTTGGGGATATGGATTTAAGAAATTAAACTCGCTCCCCTTTTTCAATGAAATTCAATGTCGGGACAACATCCATATACAAATTCAATGTTTATCCCCACAATGTTTTAGTTCCATGGGTTGAAATTTTGAGTTTCTTCAGTTAAAAACCTTTTCTTTATCCTCTTCATTTGGTAATTATTTCCTTTCTATCCTATATTGAGAAAAAAGGGTTTCCTCATGCACTTATATTCCCTCTATAAGGATAGGGAAAATCTTCTTCAAAATTCCCCCATTTCAAAAGTTTCTTTTCAACATTTCATGATACCCATCATAAAACTTTTTGGTTAGAATATTCAATTTCATAATCATCCTTGAAGATAACATCCATGGAATATTTATTACACTCAAATACATCGAGTGAGTGAATTTACTAAGAATTTATCCCATTAATAAATCACCTAATCTTACTTATCACAAGATTAATATAGGAAAAAAGATTATAAGTTAACATAAAAAAGTTGTCAATGGCACTCATTAATACTAATAAAATCATGTCATCATAAAACATTCTGCATACACAACCCAACCTTTTATGTAAATCACATATTTACACATGACATTAATATATAAGAAATAAATCACAATTTGTGAGAACATACCACTTAATTCTACAATTAATACCATTTTAAATTAAAAATTAGTAATTTATCTTGATATCCATGTGATCCAAACTCTCATAGGTGATTTCATTCAATTATGAGTTTGAACAACCATTCAAAATTTATCATTAAATCCCCTTGAGTTTTTATCAATTGACCCCAATTATAGAGATACTTTGTAGCCCAATGATATTATTTGTTGAGAAAAAAATTCCTAGACATCAGTATTTAATATCTATTATAGAGAGATAAGTGACACCACTTGTTAGATCATAAATGGATAAACATAAAATTTATTCATGTAGCTCCATCCATAACCAATTTTACACCTCTTTCTTGTGGATAGATACAACTAAATGTAATGGTATCCAACCAACTATAAAATACTAGATTTACCAACATACCATTGATTTTGTCAATCATGATTTCACACCATTTCTTCCATCATTAAGATATTCTTATATGTAATTTTAATGATTTTATATTCTCTAACACATGAAACATAAATATTGATACTGATCATGAACTGAAACACTTCAAACACCTATTATTACATGCATGAAAAGTAAAAAAACATTCCTCCAGGCCACTCACATGTGCCTTTTCCTTATATTTACCACATGGATTTTTCCTCTCATATTTTTCTGCACCACTATAAATAGTTTGAAACATTTAAATTATACTAGGAAAGGGGTACCTCAAATTTCCTCAAGTTTAAGAATAGATATATCCATGATGAACTGACCCTTCATACACACACATTCCTTTTACCTTTGTTAGATTCTAGAAATTAAATTCCATAAAGACATCAAGAACTAATTTATATTGAACATATTTTGTATCCAGTTTCATTAACCCTTTTCGAATTATTATTATTTATATGAAACCATTTATATACATATTTTCTTAAATTATATAACTCTTATCCATCCTTGGATTATGATTTTTCACAATCTTGGAATAAATTCAACCTGTTCAAGTCTAATATTGTGTTCTAAGTCTAGTGGATGTTTCTTTCATATTCTTTTAATATTTTAGGACAGTTACCTTTCCATTCATCTCTCTCCATATAATGGGTTTTGTAAAACAACTTTGGAATTATTCTTCATTTATGTCTATCAGTTCCATCTTGGATTCCCTTTTCCTCGATGGGCTCTTATCCACTTATATATTTCTCAGAGACGGATCCTTCCCTTGATTTTGATTCCAAATTGGTATTATTTCCTTCCAATATATATGGTGTGAGTAACCATATTTTATTGTTTTATTCAACCTTTATTGAGCTTCATGTTTCTTCTTAAAGGCTATAAACCTATTTTCAAGTGTAATAGGTTTACTTCTTTGATAAATTCTCTTACTCTATCTTAAAGTAGTTGAGTACCTTCATATGGAATTTTCCTCCTTCCATTCATCATTATAATTTTAATTATTTTAAATATAACTGAGGTTAGAACATATAAAGTATTTTTCATAGTAATCATAACTTATTTGGTCTTATCTTCATTGAGATGTTATAATAACAAGATTTCTTTAACTTTTGGGAATTTGGTCTTTGAAACACATACTAATAATTTAACCACGTCTTCAATAATAGTATAATTTTAGCAATACCTTTTTTTGGATCTATTCTTCTATATTTTATTATGAATAATTTTTCCTCTAGATTCTATATCTAGATTTATCCATTTTTATAAAATGTCATATCTATAATTTTATTGTCTGTATAAGTTGGGAATATCATTTAGTGAATATTATTTCTTTTATAACAGGTTTTTATCCTCTACTAGAGTTCCTTTATTTTCTCATCCTTATTTTTTACCTTTATTACTACCTCATTAATTTTTTTAGGCATCTTATATACTAGAACACATCCTTAATTACAGTTATTTTTTATAAGGGTAATTATTTCGTTCAATTATGTTTCTTTATCCATTTTATTTATCATTTATTAGGAATTTATCTAAGAAAAATTTCTTTTCTCTTTTAGCCTTGTACCCATATTTTTCATTTATAACATCAACAAAACTTCTTCCCTTTTTGTAATTTTGTTTTACATGTTCAAATATAGTATAAAGGGACAATGAATAATATGTATGACTTCCCTTTGCTACACATTTTCTGATAAGGACTGAAGATATTTTTTCTTACTGAATGAATACTACCAAGATTGAAAATATAATGTGGTCATGACTTCTTTACTAAAAAAATTATTTTATTCATATTTTTGAGAGTGTAAGTTTTTTTTAAAATCAAAATTTATCCAAAAAAGGGAGAGAGTTAATAAGATAATATATTTATAATTTATCATGGTTTGAGATCTCATCTTCTAGGAAGACTTATTCATAAATTTCCTCTTTTTTCCTCTAAAAATAAAGAAATTTTCATTTGGATTTTCCACATAATTCTTATTATATCCAAATTCATGGAATTATTTCATTATGTATTCTTTTTCAAATAAATATTCTTAAATAATACACAAATCTTTTGAAACTTTTTAGTGGGAAATTTTCTTGAACATATCTTCCTTTAAATATTTCTATAATTTATTTTTTACACAGGCATAAATTTATAAATTTCTTTGGTATGTTTCAAAATTATGACCATGCCATCTCAACATAAAAATTTCATAAAAAAACACTTCATATAAATTTCAATTCATTCTTCCAAGTATATAATAAACTTATTATTCCAGTTTTTGAAATGATTTCTTTCAAACAAATGAACATTTCCCATGAATTACATTCATTTCAAATGATTTAGATCAATTCAAACAAAAAAAATCCAATAATAAATAGACCTATTATTTGATACAAATAATATCCCCCTCAAGGGGATTGTGTGAGATATACTCTAAAGAGGGTGGGGGTGAATTAGGGTATGGAAATATTTCCAATTTTAACCATTTTTTACTTTTCCTCTCATTTCCCAATAAAAATCTTGACCTATTAATCAGAAAGATCAAACTATTTTTATATTCTATTCAATATTGACTAGAATACCAAATTACTTGAAAATCCATATATAATTTTTTTAAGGTTACTTCATCACACTTAATTTTTTGTTTCATATAAGAGATAAAAATAGTAAAAAACACACATAACACGTATATATTTATTCGGTTCACCACTATGGGATAATCCAAGGAGCATGCGACCAACAATGTCTCAATGTACCAAATCACTAAAGTTCACCACTTGGGGAATATGTCACTCCTACCTTCCCTCAAGAAACTTACAAAGGTGTAGGGTAGGTTCATATCTCCATGGGATCACTTCCCTCGCACTTCTTCTCAATTTTCTCATTACTATATGAAATTATAACTAATTGGATAAAATATAAAGAATAACATATTCTATTGTCTAATATTAACATGATATACATGTAGTTTCCTTTTAAATACTATTTATACTTCATAAACTATTGTAAAAATCACAATGTGAGTATCATACACCTTCTATGAGATGTCAAATAATCATATTATTCTTATTATTATATCATTAGAAAGTTCTACAAGAAGTTCCAATATCTATTATTATTTTTATAATTTGATGCACAATGGAAGTACACTATTTTCTATCCTGAAATTAGAATATCTCAATATGATTTATGTTCATATTTATTTTACAAAACTACAATAATTATATTTATAGACCAATAACCCTTAATCTGATGGTTAAAATTAAGTATCCTTCATTTTCTCTTCTTAATATTTCATTGGACTTTCTAAAAAATCATTATATTCATTTTGATCCATTAAATCTAATTTAAGGCCCTAAAATCATAGGCATAACTTCTTTTGGTTAAATATCTAGTTGTTTGGAAAACTTCTTGGATATGGCGTGATCTTTTACTCCACATTATAATAATCTCTTTTAATTACTTCACTATTGTTTTTCACATTCAAGTACATTTTATAATGAGAGATCAATAAAAAATTTCAATGTTATATTATTGCATATAATTTTTCTTCTTTTAATTGAAAAAATCTTCAAATTTAACATATTTAACTTCCTCAAAACTCACCCATGATCACAACATGATCTACTAAAAACCTATTCCAACACTAGACTTCCTACTATGTTTTCCTTTATTATATGATGTAATATTATATAGGATTACAAATATTTATTCATTCACGCCACCTAAATCACATCCTTCACACCGAAATAAGTTTCTTTGGTGTGGTTGTCTGTAAAATAGCACAATTGTGGCATTACCTTCTCTTCACAATGAATGAATCCTTAAAACTCAACATCTATAACTACTAGTATGGCTTGAACTACAATGTGTTCTCACCTCATTTTCTATTTTTACTGATTTACCTATATGAAATGTAGGTCATTACCTCTACATAGGTTCCCTTATTGAGACATTACCCTTAAAAAAACCCCACTATGACTTGAACCTTACACAAACATTATAGCTTCAGGTTCACCCTTACATGGGTTTCAACTGACATTGTCGCAACATAATTCTCTATGGTATAATATTTTCTACATGAAAAATTCATTGACCCATGATTACCCTTATTTCAATAGTGAACTTTATAGAGGACCTTTATTCAAGTCTCATGCAACCTAAATATAATTTCCCCCACCATGTGGTTCTAGTTTCTAAAAAATGGTATACTCCTCTACCCTTGTGTAAATAACATGACATATAAACCTTAAGACAGATCCCATATTAGTATGGTGCATGAGACTCAAATAATATGTATGAAAATCATACCTATCTTTACTAAGCCTATTTATTCATGAAATAACCATTACATGAACTAGGTCATAACCTTACATAATGGTCCTCATAGAATAACTCTATGTTTTGTTATGCTGGTAACTCAAATTTATTTTGATCCTATATGCCAAAAACCCATGTGTTTCAGTGTGTTATCTTGATAAAACATAACAAACTCAAATATTCGAGATAGATAACACTAACTCACCTAATTATATGGTGAAACCAAATGTGTTGTGGTGCAGGGTTTATCTTCTACTCTAGTATCCAATATCCTTATTCTTCAAACCTTAAGGATTTAATGTATATATAAAAATCCTTCAACAATATTAAGGAGGTATTGTCAAAAAATATTCTTTTCATATCTTCCAAATATTATTTTTAAAAATACTCTGTGATCCACATTCTACCAATAGTTTCATCAAATCCAATACCAAATTATTGATTTCCAATATTTAAACACCATGTTACCATCAAATTTAGACACTTTTTTTGCCTATAGTTGGGATATTTGAAAGATTCCCAGATGTTCATACCATTTTCATCATAATATGAACTAAGAGAAAACAAATTATATCTATATTTAGATTAAATAAAAAATAGAAATTAATTATTTACACAAAAACTGGAAATCGATTGACCAAATTATAAATAATTATAAATTATTATGTGGATAGTATGATTCCATTTGAAGAATATGAGGTGTAGAAAAAGAGTTTATGCCCAAGCCCAATAAATTTTTTAATTGTTTTAAATGGATAAAATCTAGTTAACTTGATAAAGAAACCCAATATTTTTTATAGAGAGGATATTTTCACATATAATTTATAATTAATTTAATATAACAATTACTTTATCATGGTAAAACATTTGGTTTTTCAATCAATTTAGTTACTAATTTTCTATATCATCATTATGATGAAGAATTGAGGCTATAATTACTCTAATATTATCTACACATGATCCATGGATATTTAAATATTTCCATTGTTATTATTAGTGCCAGTGGGGAAGTACCAAGTGTCTTTCATTGTTCATAACTGATCACCATAATAATTATATTTGTCTTGAAATAATTGTTTATAGTGTTCTCTTGGTCCTGAGATAGAGGCAGAGGATTTTCTCTCATTATTAAGAGTATTGTTGAGAGGTTCTATCTGTCTTTATATAATTATATTGATTTTAAATGTTGTGCACAAAAAATCTCATAACCCAAGAAAATTATTTAAAATGGAATATATATTTAGGGTTAAATATTTGATAATTGTAAATATGTCCCTAAGGATCAATGTAGATACCTGAGATGGGGGGGGGGGGGTGGATCATGTGTTATCTATTTTTTTTTCAATTTAACAACTCTATTTTAATATTAAACTCTTGTTTATCTTTATTTATCATAAATTTAATCACTATTACATGTAGAACATAAAACAAAGATTGAACATCTCTAAACATGATTTCTAGATTTAGTAAATTCAGAACATCATCTTCAGTCTTAGTTTAATTCTCTGTATTTCATCATGCAGTATGATATTCCTATAATTATTCATATAGCTTGTCTCAAAAAATTTGTGATGTTTTAAACTCCAATGAACAACTTAGGAACCATAAGATATTTGTTTCCCATATTCAATAATTTAACCATTTAAACAGAATTGAAATATTTAAAAATTAATCATCTTTTATCTTATAATACACAACTTAAAGGTAAAATTCTCTTAATTGTTTAGTTTCAATTACCCACCCTTTTAGGTGTTTGGTATGTTTAAGCCAATAAATATAATTTTATGAATCATCCCAATTGTTTTCAGATTTATAATATATTATCATAGAAAACTTATTATTTTCATCTAGTATATAAGGATATGATTATCCTTATGTGGATCCACTTACACTAATCTGTAGCTCTGGATCCCCTTACATTGACTACCAAACTACTATGGATTCCCTTATAATTGTGATATATGTGAATCCCTTTACATGATTTAATACATTATATGGATCCCCTAAGGCCGATTCCACATACATTATTGCGGGATCCCATTAGGTAGTGTGAGTCATCTTACTTGGATAACTGTCTTGTTAATTATCTTACATGAACCACCGTACATGAATCCTATTTTGTGAGGAATATTCATTTTTCATATTATATTAAAATCACTTTATGGTTATCCCTAACACTTCAAAAAAATCCTCCAACAGTTTAAAAATTCCTCTGAGAATTTAAAAATCCCCCTTAAAATTCACCAGCACATAACTAAGGGCTTTAAACATATAAACTAAAGATAGAGTATATCAGTGAAATCTCACTACTTTAATCTTCAAGATTACAAACCACCCATAAAAAACCCTCATCCAAAATATTTTCATCATTTTAGTAAGCACCTTTCAAGATAAATCATATAAGGATGTTTTACCCAAATTGTTACATATTTTCTTTAAAACATTAAATCTGTTATAGTCTTCTAGTAATATCTCCATAGGCTATCCAATACAGGTTGAACAGTCAGTACTTATCTACCTTATGCTTTTGAGAGGTTTCCCTATACCTTACCCCTTTGTTTACTTTGATGATCATAACATGCATATAGTTTGATATATACATGTGTTTATATTATCATAATAGTTTTTATACTTTTGCGACCAATATATTTATGGTAATGTTCTTAGATTACATGTCATATCAAAAGGTTATAGTTATTACCAAGCTATAATGAAACCCTTGAGATACCAAGATAGTAATATTAAAGCTAATTCTTATGGTCCACATACATCATGATGAAAAGACACAGATAAGATCATGAGGATTGAACTGCCAATTAGAAGACACATGTTTCATATTTCATTGGTATTTATTATCTGTGAACACATGTAATGTTTTAAAGACATTAGATTATTATTATTATATACCATTTGATCATGTACTTTGATTTAAGAAGAAAACTATGTAAATGATTTTATTATGAGGTAGTCTGTGGTGGGTGTGTCATTGGTAGTATGGCATTGATTGAATAATCAAGATTGAATTTGACACTTCTGAAAGGAAGTGATATCTCAATCCTAGTATACCAAGATGATAATATCTTAAATAAATCCTTGACTATGGTAGAAGAATGTAAGTTTGTCTAGGTAGGTCAATGAATAATAAATCAAGAAAGGATGATGACACAAGGTGTGCATCCATATTAATGAGATATAAAAAGATGAAGAGATTATATTATAGGACATGTGATCATAGGAAGGTTGTCATTGCTATGACTATTATTATATCTATAGGGGCCTTGATGGGTTTCTATATTATGATCCTAGTGTATGAATAATAGCCACTACTAACTAGATAAAGGCCCAGAGGGTCACACACAATAGTGTATTAAAAATTATACCCTATTATGATGAATAAGTGTGTGGAAAATGGGGGCCACACCATAGGGTTTGAGATATTTACCAGAATAATCGATCAATGATGAATAAATAAATTCAATATTTTTATAGTATAGAATAATTTGATTTGAATTTATTTATTAAAAGTATTGACAATGTATTAAGTGAATATAAGGAAAAATATTATATGAATGAATATTTTTTTTAATATTCAAGGTTCATTTAATATTTGTAGCAATTGAAAGATCAGTAAACTAATTTATTTTATCATATTATTTATATTTATTATATATTAAAAGCAGGTGATAAATTAAAAATTATGTTTACGTCACATTTAGTTTGTTATAACATATCATTTATGGCTTATTTAGTGGGTGTTTTATATACGGGGGCTGATGAAAACATTCTAGGTGTTTAATTCCTACTATATAAGAAAATATGAACTCAATTCTAGTGGGATATTCATTCCAAAGAATTTTAGGACTCCTCTCTCCTCATTCCATCATTCTAGCTAGATAAAGGGCCATTTTGAGTTTTAATCATTGATCTTCATTGTTGATAAAAGGATAAAGATAATGGTAACCATCGAGATGACTAAGGATTTGTTGGATCTTTGCTATTGCACCTAAAATTAGACAATCAACATCATCATAGATTCTAAAATCATGTGTAGATGATATAGAGGGGTTCAGACTTAGATCCATTTCACAATGATCAACAGGTAAGAGCTTCTGTTCAATGTGTATCGATCCGAATGCGGTAATTTCTTATATCATTATGCTTGATTAAAATTATTCATGATCCTCAAACCTTTTCTAATGTTAAGATCACCTGATATGATGAAATTACATTGCTCCGGTGATGAAAATTTTAAAATCTCTAGTCCACTGGCTTCCGCTACATTCCTCGGTACCAACAATTGGTATTAGAGTAATTCTGTTTATTTCCTATTCCAAGGAAAATTTAATTGGCCTCAAATTTAAGTAAAGGGATTCATTGTGGTCCCCACATATTGATCCGATCTCATAAAACCAAGTTATAAAAATTTGAAAAAAATTAATTCAGATCGAATATTGTTTTTATGGGAATATAAAATTTAATAATATATATTTATATATATGATAATTATACTTAGTACCCATGGATGGTGGAATTTTCGATGACCTAATTTTTTCCAGCCATGTCTTAGATGGGATCCAGTGGCTGAATCCGTTCCATATGTCAAGAAATTATTACACATAGTTGTTGGTAATTAAAATTAAAATAAAATCCTTAACCCCATATAATTTAGAAAAAAAATCTAATAAGATAATAATTTAAAAAATAATTTTAAAATAATATAAAAGAGGGACGCATGAACTACTAATGTTAAAATAAAAAGATAACTTTTTTGAATAAAAAATTAATGTGATAATATTTTTGTGGGTAGTGTTTTATTTAATTTTTCTTTAAAAAATACTTTAATTAAAGGAGAATATTCATATGGAATCCCCCACCCCCTGACCATCGTTTCCCAGTTGAATCCTAGAAATTCCATTACCACCTCTCGATACCCCCTTATGCCACTATTGAGTCCACCTCCTCAGCTAGACCTCCTATCACTACCACCACCCATTGAATTCGGCCTCACATAACATTATTGTATGTGCACCCTCCCCTTTAGCGACTCTCCCAACCACTGCCTCTACTAGCTTGGCACCCCCAAACACCTACCACCATCACTGGTCAACGTCCCCTACCACTGTGGTCACCACCTATTCCAACTGAAGCACACTTGAAAAAACTTGAAAACTTACTGATTGGGTCCAAATAACCCAAAACCCCAATGCAGTAGTTCTACCAGAAACAGAATGGGTTTTGGGGGATCATATTTTTTTTATAAAATAAAAATATTAGTTATTTTTTGAATTTAAAAAATATAAAAAATCATTAATATATTTAAATTTTCAATAAAAATAAAATTAATTTCTATATTGAATTAATTTCCATATAATCAACTATATCAAAATTTAATTTTATTAAAAATTGATTTTAAATATATACTATTCTTGACCATTGAATGACCATTTTTGTCTAGTTTATATTTTATTTACTTATTATAACTGCATGCGGTGATTGTAACCCACTTTTTTATATATAAGGGTATACACATCCATCAGTTTTATTCTGTATATATTTTTTACTTCCCAAGACCCCTTGACTACACATGTGTACATTAGTGTCATGACAATGACACTTTAAGATGTGGACCATGACAAGAAGAGGTGGTATCCCAGATAATATTTCAAAACCTTGGACTGAGGTGTGAGCTATAATACGAGTCAATACTCGACTCAGGTATAATACCCCATAGGTCACACTTGATCCATTGAGCGTAAATGGATCAACCAATGTTAAATTCTCAGTATTATTTAGGTAGTTAATTTAATTTATGCATTTTTGATAATTTTGTGAATGTGGATGTTTTATAGAAAAACACAAAATAATAAACATATAATTCATAAATTAAAACCATAAAAGACACAATGATTTTTTGTCACATTTTCATATGTGAGTGAGACAACATAGTATCTAAATATCAAATAGAAAATTTAATTCTTTCATCATGTAAAAATTAAAACCCTCAGAGTTATATTAAGTCCCAATGCCTTCTATATCTTACATTTGAATAAAACCGGGTGTACATGGTAATTTTCATCTCTAGTTGAGGAAAACTCTTACTACTGATGATTTATTATGGAATTGATGAGTTGAATTAACTAAATAAGGTAGAAAAAATGTTTCCATATCTATATTTCTATCAATTTAGTGGAAAAACATTGAGGGAATCAAGGTTATGATTCCAAGAAGTTGGGACTTCACTAAATACTTCAAGGAACCGTGATTTAATGTGGATGGCCAGCCTAGTTCCAATATTAAATATCATTTAGTTATGCTGTAGTCATAGCTTCGATTATGCATTGCATTTTTAAGGATCTTTTCCACTAGAATACTCATTCCATAGAGTATTCTAAATATAATAGTTAAGGATACTATTATTCGATAAAATAGTTTGATAAATTTAATGAATTAATCAATAATTTCTAAAAGGTAATAAATATAAAGTACTGACTAATAAAATTATTTATTGTAGATAAAATGGAAACCAACAACACTAGTACCTTATCACTATGATCAATTCTATAAAAATAAAATATACTAACTGGATATAACTTCCAAGAGTGGTACAAACACTTGTTCATAGTAGTACACCAATATAAGATGCTTTATATACTAGAGTACTCAATTTCTATTGATCCCCCTTTTGAGAGAAATCAATATGGATACAGAAAAGTGTAATAATCATATAGATAATGAACAAGCTGTATAGTGTATCATGTTTTCATAAATTTCTATTCATCTGTAGAGAGTTCACGAGGATGAAGATTCCTACAAGATGATAACTCATCTCCAACAATTATATTTGGAGATTGTAAGGCATAAAATATATGAGATATCAAGTGCACCGTGTAGGTGTGGGATAACAAAGGGAATCAAGTAATACCTCATGTACTCAAGATAATTGGGTACATCGAGAGGCTCGAATCCCTTGGTTTTAAACTGAACCAAGAACTATCTAATGATTGCATTCTTATATCTTTACAACCTAGATGTTGGAATTTTATTGTTAATTATAACATTAATAGCATGAAAATATCAATATATAATATTTAGGATTTTGTTCTCCAAGAGGATAGGAATATTAATAACACAAATTCTTCAATCCTTATAGTGAAAAGGAGGAGGAAAGAAAAAGATAAAGGGTCTAATGACAAGCCTAAGATAAATAAAACAACGAAACATCCTTTAAAAAATACAAGGGTAAAAAAATGAGGGAAATGAGAAGGAGGGTTTCTCATTTTCATATGTCATGAAAGGCCACTAGAAGAAGGATTTTAAGACTAGGAAAAATAAACAAGGCAACACTATTTCCTAAAGTATTTTTTAATTGAATGCAATATTTATTTATCTATATGTTTGGTATTGAATTTAGTATGTGGATCACACCGTTTTATTCACATAAAGGAACCATGTATATTCTAAAAGATTGTAAAGGGTGTTGTGAATCTCTAGGCCAAAAATGGTGTGAGACATGTAACCTTAGAAGTGGGATATTATCATTTGACTTCTCCTAATCGTTTGGTTCTTGTATTGAACAACTGTTATTGTGTTCCTTTAGTTACTAGAAACATAATATCCCTATCAATTTTGGAAACCAAGGGATTTTATTTCACATTTTGAAATAAATTTTTTCTATTTTATAAGGATAAAATATATTATGGTATGGTGAATCTTAACAATGTATTGTATATACTTGAACTTAGAAACCATATAGTAGTAATAAATTCAAAAAAAAAAAGAAAGACTCATATAACACATTCCTATATAAATTTATGTTTTTTTGGTAATTGAGAAGAATTTATAAAAATTACATCAAGAAGGTTTTATAGACTCATCTAAGTTAAATCCCTTGGATGTATGTCATAATTTCTTGTATGGCAAAATTACTAAATCAACCTTCCCTATAGAAGGAGTAAGAGCCATTGAATTACTCGAATTGATTCATACTTACATATGTGGTCTGTTTTCAATAGAGTTAAGGGGCAAGATTTTATAATTCTTAATTTTACCAATGAATATAGTAGGTATGGATATATCCACTTAATAATGTATAAGTTCGATTCATTTTATATGTTTAAGGAGTACAAACATGAAGCAGAAAACCATTATGGTAAATAGATTAATTCACTCTTCTCAGGTCGAGGTGGAGATTATCTTAACCAATAATTCATTGATTACTTAAAGAAGTGTAGGATAGTATCCAAAATCACTCTTCCTTGTATACCTTAGTGTAATGGTGTTAGTGAAAGGAGTAATCACACCTTGATTGACATGGTCATATAAATAATGATTTAGGAAACAACTATATTATCCTGTTGGGGATACGTATTGCATACAACGGTATATACCCTTAACCAAGTACCAAATTAAGAAATATATTGGATTCCATATGATTTGTGGTATGGATATAAACCCAATATATCACGAATACATGTATCTGGATGAAAGGTTTTTTTCAAGACTATACCTAGTGAAAAATTAGTATCCTGAAGCCTGAAGTGAATCTTTTTATGTTATCCTAAAGAAACTAAAGGATATTAGATATGAAAAACTATAGATAAAATGTAATTATGGAAATACATTCTATATTTCTTGAAAGGGAGAAATTTTCCAATTGAAATAGTGGGAGAAATAATGAGTTTGATGAAGTTTATGCTTTAGATACACAAGAGTTGGTATGAGAACAATATCTATAAGTGAAAGTGGGATATTAAGATGTTCCCGAGACATAAGTACTATGTAGGTCATCTTGGGAGGTTAGAGATCTAGAGAATTGTGGTTTTATTTTTACCAAGTTAGGTGACACATTATTACGAGAGAATTATGAAACTATAAACTATAAGGAAGTAGTACAAGGCAAGGATACTACTTAACGGAAATATTCCATGAATTTTGATATGAAGCCCATGTACTGAAATAAATATTGGGTTTTGGTAGACCTTCCATATAATGTAAAACACATTTGGTAAAAATGGGTATTCAAGAAAAATATTAACATGGTTGAGAAAGTCAATACCTATAGGGAATGACTAGCCATGAAGGGTTTTTAGAAATTTCATGTCATAGAATATTATTAAACCTTATCACTAGTAGGGATGCTATATTCCATTAGAATATTACTTGAAATAACATCCTTACATGATTATGATATGTAAAAAATATATGTAAAAGATTCTTTTATAAATTTTTAGTTGGTTGAAGATGTATATATGAATCAACCCAAATGTTTTATCAAGTCATAGAGTTCCAATAAAGTATGGAATATGTTGAGGTCTATTTATGGATTGAAATAGGTATCATTCTCATGGAATTTTCATTTGGTCAGGCCATACAAGTGTTTTGTTTTAACAAGAAAAAAATGACACATGTGTCTATAACAAGGTTATTGGGAATTCCATAATTTTATTTATATTATATTTTGATGACATATTAGTTTTGGGAAACAAATTGAAATTATTACAGTTAGTGTATAAATGGTTAAATTTATGCTTCTCCTTGAAAGAATTAGTTGTAGTAGCCTACATCCTAGGAATCAATATATATCTAGATAGATATCAGGAGATTATTGGGATAAGTCAATGTATATATATATTGAAAAGGTACTCAAAAGGAATAATATGGAACAATATAATAGATATTTGTTATTGGTTCCACATGGTATGAATCTCTCCAAAAATATTTATCAAAAACCATATGATGATATTGAAATAATGATTATATTTTCTTATACTTTAGTAGTGAGATCTATAATGTATTTTATGCTATGTACAAGGTTTGATCTTGCATTTTATTTATTCATGGTGGGAATATATCAAGATAATATTGGATATCTACATTGAGAAACGGTGAAAACTATCCTAAAGTACTTTATATGTAAGAAGGATATGTTCTTGGTGTATTGTGGAGATGAGTAACTAGTAGTGAGGGGATACACTAGTGCTAGTTTCCAGAAAATCATGATGATATGAAATCATATTCAAGGTATATATTCTACTAGAATAATAGTACAATGAGCTAGAAAAGCTTGAAGAAACCTATGTTTTCCAAAAATACAATATAATTTGAGAATAGGCTTCTGATGTAGCTTTGGAATCATTTTGGATACACCGATTTTCTCAAACATTGGTGTTGTTCCTAGTAGTTTAGAACCAGTTCAAGTTTATTATGATAATACTATAGTAGTGGTTCCTTACATGGAGCCCATGTCACAACATAGTAGAAAGAATATAATCTGAAAGTTTCATATTTTGAGGAATTTTACTTAGAGTGGTGAATTCATAGTTTGTAGAGTAGCCACAAAGGATAATAAGGTATACCCCATACTAAAGCAGTACCCTAATAGAAGAATGATTCTCATATGAGATCTTGTGGGTTGAAATGTCACGAACCATCCTCGGGGCCCGTTCCGTGACTACCCCAAGCCCGCCTTCCATAGGCCAGGGGCTGGCGACTAGAACCAAAGGCGTAAATCCAGATAACTGGGAAGGCATTGCCTTTATAAAAGTAAACAAAAAACCACAGAGTAAAAGTGGAAGAAAAACAATAAGTACAAAGAGAAGTGCTGAAAGGTAAATGGGCCAGAATACAAACCCAAAAGAAAGTATAACTACAGCTGAACAAGGTACAAAAGAAAAAGACAACAGCTGGTAGGATGGAAGCGGCTCCTGGGTCGTCCTCCTCGGATCCTACCTGAAGGGTAGGTACAGATGGCGCAGCTCCTGGATCATCCACCACGGATCCTACCTGAAGGGTAGGTAAAGAGAGCCTACACAACGCTCTCACCCATCAAATTACTCCGAGTGTCGTCTCGCTGTGAAGTCCACCTCCGGATACTGGCTCGTCATGTAGTCCACCTCTGGGTACCGTCCAGTCCTTGAACACTCGGCCTCAATCAGTACTGTCCGTCATCTGCAACCAACACAACGAGGTGCGGGCATATCTCGTGTAGGGGTGAGTATAACGATACTCAGTAGGGACCTCGAGACCCTCAAGGTCTCACTAAAACCAACAAGGATAACCACAAAGAAGATCTCAATAGATAACCGCTACTTGGGTATATGCCCATACATATACCTAAGTTATCAAGTAACCCATCTCAATCATGAGGAAACACAAGGGTTATGAAATCAACGGATAACCACTACCCAGGTATATGCCCATACATATACCTAAGTTATCAAGTAACCCATCTCAATCACGAGGAAAAACAAAGGTCATAGACTCATCTCAAACAAGGATTTTCATTATCGAAACCATAACTGCTGAAGAGCCCCGTCTCTGGAGTTTACAGTGGTCCTGTCACGACTCCGAGGTACTGCTCACTGACCTAAGACTGTTGAGTTACTCCTCCTGTCGAGTACTGTGGGCCTGCTACTACCACCAAGCGGTTCCCACCATGGGTATGCCACTACAACCAAGCTCTCCCCCTCATAGCCTCAAGAGGTACTCCTTCTATTGAGTATCACAGGTCTGCCGCTACAACCAAGTGCTCCTCCGCCGTGGGTCTGCCGCTACAACCAAGCGCTCCCCCTCATAGCCTCCAGATGTACTCCTTCAGTTGAGTACCGCGGGTCTGCCTCTACAACCAAGTTCTCATCCGCCGTGGGTCTGCTGCTACAACCAAGCGCTCCCCACTGGGCTATCCGAAACACATCGAGTCGATCGATCAAGCAGTCGTCAGGTCTCAGCCGGCTACACGGTCTCCGTACTCCGCACGCTCGTCTCCAGGAGGGTCCTCTCCATGAGCTACATGTCGATACTCGAAGTATCTCAAAGTCCCACTAAGAAGTATCTCAAAGGACCGCCTCATCATAGGGGTCTCAACGCAACAGACGGCGCGTCAATAGGACGCCCGGTCTGTGAGTTATTAGCCTTTTCGTCCTAGGGGCCTGGTTGGTTTCGTGAGCGAACCAACCCGGCTGTATCTCAACTATACCCCGAACTCTCATAGGGTATGCTCTTAGGGACCGCTTCTCAACAAGATCACCAACGCCGCTGACAGTTCGTCAACCGGACGTCCGGTCTGAAAGATATCAGCTTTTCTGTTCCAGGGGCCCGATTGGATTTCGTGAGAGAAACAACCAGACCGCACTCCGATGACATCCAAACCTCGAGAACAGTATGCCAAAATATCTGTCTCACTTTGAGGAATCCATCAAAGTCGACGTCACGTCAATCGGACGTCCGGAGCTCGAGATATAAGCGTTTCCGCTCCGAGGGCCCGGTTTGATTCGTATCTGAACCAACCCGGCCGAACCCAAAGTATTCCAAAACCTTGAGTGCGATATACCTAAACGGCCGCCTCATTCCAAGGATCGCTACGCAACTGACGGTGCGTCGATCGGAGGTCTGTAGCCCAAGATATGGGCAAAAGACCAAAGAGGGTCCGAAAACGGGGGGTCTGGGCCTGGACCGACCCAGCTCGACCCCCCCTGGGTCGGCCCGAACCGGGTCTGGGTCCGACCTGGTTTGGTGCGTCCCGGCCCAGCCTGGGCGTGACCCGGCCCGACGGGTCAGCTCGGCTCGGCTCGGCCCGGCCAAGCGAAGGAACCGCGGCCCCCGCGCGGGGGCCGTTCCGCAGCACCCGGAAGCGGCATGCGAGCCGCGTCCCGCCTCCCGGTTCCGCACGGCCACAGAACCACCTCGTCGCCGCGACTTTTGCCGGCGGTGCGCTAGCGTGAGATTCCACGGACCACCGAACGCACTCCGGTGGTCCGTTTTACGTGCGGTCTTCGCCAGTGGTCCTCCCGGGACCCGACCTTCACTGCAAGGCCCACAAATCGCCCTTGAGGCCCCGTTTGTCATCTTCCTCCATTCCGCACATTAAGAACGGGAAAGAATGCGATGATTCGGACTTGTTCGTTGGTTCGCACCCACTGCGTTAGCGTTTTGAAACAACACCATAATATTTTCCATGAATTTGATAAACCCCGAACCACAATATTAATCCATGGACCAACTTGTTAATTAGTTGGCCCACGTTCATGCCTTGAAGGGAAACAAACATGGAGTATTATCATTTTCAAAACAACCCCTACCTCAACATTTTCGTCGGACGCGAGTTCGTCATGGAATTGACCGTCGTGGAAGAAAAGTATCATTGCGTCGCGGGAGGGCGTCGCTGTCACGCGGTACTCGGCGTCGCGCAGACAAACTCTGAGGATCAAGAACATGCAGATTTAATTATAAAAATTAAATCCATGTTGATGTTATAATCCAAAAAGAATTAAAAGGACCAAAATCCCCTACCTTGTCGTTGTCGATCGAAGATTGTCGCGGGGTTGGATCATCGCGGAAGAAGCGTTGCAGAGGGAGAATCATCGGCGTCAATCTCTGGGGGTTCGGTGTTCTTCATCTCCCTTCGTCGGAGGTCGGCGTTCTTCGTGTTCTTCACGTTCTTCGCGTTCTTCGCGTAGGAGGGTCAAGATCTTTAGAGATTCCCCAAAGGTCTAACACAACAAGCCGATAATAAAATAAGTCCTCATCTTATTTTATTATCAACTGAAGAATTTGAAAAAAAAATATAAATAACGAACAATTAATTCATAGAATTAATTGCAACGAACTAACCGCCCAATTAATAGGGGCGTTAAGAATTTAGAAAACGCGTCAGTTTACTTTCGTTTAATAGGGGTTTTCACGGGTGCGTTACTTAGCGGAAAAGAAATGGTGGGGCTCATGCGGGCCCCACATCACAAATATCCTACCAAGAGGGTATGATATTTTGGGTTCCACCCTATCCGCTTCAACTCAGCTTAAACAGCTTTAAGCGGCTTTAAGTAAAAATAAAATAAAGTTTGTCGTACCACATTATTTTATTTCTTAATTTAAAGCCCAAAAATTTGAAAACCACACCCGAGCAAATGCAACTCCGGAAGAGGCGTTTCTATGCAATTACCGGCGCTGCGACTCCATCGGTGCCCTCAGAATTTGATTCTGAGCACCAGTTCAAAAGTTAGAAAAACCTGCTCATTCCTTCACTGAACATACCTGAGCCTAAACTTCAGAAAATGATTCCGGGCACACCGGGCCTCGGAATCAGGGGTCGTCAGAAACTGCGTTCTCGTAAAATCCCAAAGAAAATTTAGAAAAAAATTTCCCTTGAAATTTCTGGGTCTTTACATTACTCCCACCTCAGGGATTTACGTCCCCGTAAAGCTGCAACACAAACTAGGGTCACAAAAGTGGTATTGAGCACGCACCTGAGCCTTCCGCTACCATGTGCTCACCTGGAGGTTCACGTACTGCCAAAGATAGTGCACCCGAGGGATTGATCGTCCTCGTAGGATCCACTCTTGTCGATCCTCGATCCCCACTGGAACCTCCGTGAAAGACACCCCATCGCCATCGTCCAGCTCCCCATGGTCGATGATATGCGAAGGGTCGAGCACATACCTCCTCAACTGAGATACGTGGAAGTCGTCGTGCACCTGGTGCAACTGAGGAGGTTGGGTCAAGCGGTAAAACACCTCACCTACCCAGCTAAGGACCTAGAAAGGTCCGTTGAACCTTGAAGATAACTTGCCGGCCTGGCCACATCTCCGTAAACCTCGTCGAGGTGAGACCCGTATAAGGACGTGATCGTCATCATTGAACTCTATAGGTCTCCAATTCCTGTTAGAATTGGAAATCAAAATGATTGCTGCCACGTGGTTAAGGTTGACCGACTCAAGAGTGATCAGTTGCACCCTCCTGAGCATGAGTTTATCCTATGCTGCCTGAGGTTTCCTTTTTTCCGACCAAAGAAAACCCATTCCGACGTCGTAGTTAAACCACAACCTTTTTTCCTAATACCGTAAATTCGTGTATGAACTGTGATTGCCCAGTCCATACTCAAACCAACGTCATAAGGCCTTGACGCTACCACCAAGAGATTCCAACCGAAACTCTCGCCTCGAGGGTCTGACCACACTGTCGGTGTATGTGTGATTATTGAGTCTTCTCCCAAGGTATCTCCAGACGTGAGGGTCAAGTCTACGGATTACCGGAAACTCTAGGTCTGGGACAAGATTTGTGAAAGCGATGAATGATTCATATCGACGTCTGTTACTACAGCAGCTAGTAGTGGACACCGACCATCCCTTGAATCATTTTTAGAGCCATTGGGTCACACTCCTTGACTGCATGCAACCACACTCTTCCTCTGCCCTCCAGCTCCCTGAGCCTGGAGGGGATAACTAAGGCGGGTGGTTGTAGCATGTTAAGATGTACACCACCTCATCCTTCTCTCCTAGATCTGCCTCCACGTCTACCGCTTCACAGACTCATCTCTCTTTAAAGCATCCTCTTCTTGAAACATTTAACACGCTCGAGTCTCTATGACTAGCACCGGTTTCCTATTTCTTACTGCACTATGCAGTCTTCATCCGCTCCTAGATGATCTGCACCTTCTTTAGTCTCACAAGAGCTGCTATGATTTCTTCTTTGACGATAAGAGAAATCCGGTCTCATCCCCTAGATGAACCACATTCATTGCCTAATACAGTCAATCCCGACATGAATGATGCATTCATGCCATGGATGACGTCGTAAGGCCTCGACGTAACTACCAAGAGATCAAACTGTCACTCTTGCCTCCAAGGGTCGAGTCACACTGTCGGCATCAATGTGAGGTCACTGGGTCTCCTCCAGTAGAAATATCGAAAGTGAGGGTCAAGTCAACAGTCTTAACCATGACCACTCAGTATCAACCAAACAAAAAGGACAGGAAAGAAAACCTCACAAGATAAGTGTCTTTTTATTATTGCAACTCATAGTACAAAGACACGAATACAACATCAACATGGAACTAGAAGTACAAATGACGTATCCACTAGTTCCTCTCCTGTCCACCTGCTCCCGGAGCTCTACTGCCTTATCCACTGCTCGGCTGTTGCTCAATCACCTGTCGCTGCTTCTACCTCGGTGGCTCCTCCAAAGCCTGTGGATCAACTGTACGAGGATTCAGACAGTCACGTTCCAGGTGACCCTTCCCGCCGCATTCATAACACTTCATGCTCCTCATACGGATGGCTCTGGTCCTCTTGGACCTCTGCATCATCTGTCTACTGCCCACAGATGACTCGGCTACTGATTGAAAACCCTATGGCAAAGGCAGAAGCTCCTGAACACGCTCGAGGTGCAGAGCTACTGGTACAAATTCCACTCTGAAGAAGGTCTCTATGTCTTCCCATGTGAAATTCATCCCGTTGCAAAACTGGAACAAGTGGCTCCACCACCTGCCTGCTGCTGCCTGAAGAAGGCTAGCAGCAAAGATCACTATGAAGTCTGCTGGCATCCCCACTAGCCTGAAGACTCTCACCACAGCCTCCAGCCAATCCTCAGCCGCCTGCGGGTCCAACTCTCCCCAGAACCTGGGTGGTCTCTGGCGCTGGAACTCGTGCAGCGCGCTCAAGTGGCGTGCATCGCCTAGTGCTGGGGCTGGTGGCATCGGTGGCCCAACGTATGGTAGTACCGCTGGTGGCTCCGCTGGTGCCTCAACTGCAAGAGGGCCCTGTACCGAAGCCTCGTCGCTCGACAGGCTGTCAGCGTGCACATCCCTCTAGGATCTAGCTGGTCGTCCGAGTAAAGGAATCCTGAAAGAAACAACGTGACATGGTTAAACGATTATACCTGGTGAGCTGACCTGGTTTGAGCTGATTTTTAAAAACTTTTGGAAACACACACACAATCAGTGTTTTCGTGCACAAAGTCGGAAATCAGTTGTCAGTGTCCTGGTGTATGGATACGTCGGCCGCCCGCACCAACACTGGACTCCCTGAACTGAAAACCACACTCAGTACCCTTAACACTATTTCTTCACATAAAGGGAATATCAGCGTTATAAGTTCTGCGGTAGAAGTGACTCCTCTGATACCAATTTGTCACGACCCGTCCTCGGGGCCGGTTCCGTGACTACCCCAAGCCCGCCTTCCATAGGTCAGGGGATGGCGACTAGCACCAAAGGCATAAATTCCGATAACTGGGAAGGCATTTCCTTTATAAAAGTAAACAAAACACCACAAAGTACAAGCGGAAGAAAAACACTAAGTACAAAGAGAAGTGCTGAAAGGTAAATGGGCCAGAATACAAACCCAAAAGAAAGTACAACTACAGCTGAACAAGGTACAACAGAAAAAGATAACAGCTGGTAGGACGGAAGCGGCTCCTGGGTCATCCTCCTCGGATCCTACCTGAACGGTATGTACAGATGGCACAGCTCCTGGATCATCCACCACGGATCCTACCTGAAAGGTAGGTACAGATAGCCTCCACAACACTCTCGCCCGTCAACTTCCTCCAAGTGTCGTCTCGTCGTGAAGTCCACCTCTGGATACTGGCTCGTCGTGTAGTCCACCTCCGGGTACTGTCCAGTCCTTGAACACTCGGCCTCTGTCAGCACTGTCCGTCATCTACCACAAACACAACGAGGTGTGGGCATAGCTCGTGCAGGGGTGAGTATAACGATACTCATTAGGGACCCCGAGACCCTCAAGGTCTCGCTAAATCCAACAAGTATAACCACAAAGAAGATCTCAACAGATAACCTCTACTTAGGTATATGTCCATACATATACCTAAGTTATCAAGTAACCCATCTCAATCATGAGGAAACACAAGGGTTATGAAATCAAAGGATAACCACTACCCAGGTATATGCCCATACATATACCTAAGTTATCATGTAACCCATCTCAATCATGAGAAAACACAAAGGTCATAGACTCCGCTCAAACAAGGATTTTCATTATCAAAACCGTAACTTCTGAAGAGCCCCGTCTCTGGAGTGTACAATGGTTCTGTCACGACTCTACGGTACTGATCACTGACCTAAGACTGCTGAGGTACTCCTCCTGTCGAGTACTGTGGGCCTGCTACTACCACCAAGCGCTTCCCACCATGGGTCTGCCGCTACAACCAAGCGCTCCCCCTCATAGCCTCAAGAGGTACTCCTTCTGTTGAGTACCGCGGGTCTTCCGCTACAACCAAGCTCTCCTCCGCCGTGGGTCTGCCGCTACAGCCAAGAGATCCCCCTCATAGCCTCCAGAGGCACTCCTTCAGTTGAATACCGAGGGTCTGCCGCTACAACCAAGTGCTCATCCACCGTGGGTCTTCCACTACAACCAAGCGCACCCCACTGGGCTATCCGAAACACATCGAGTCGATCGGTCAAGCAGTCGTCAGGTCTCAGCCGGTTACACGGTCTCCGTACTCCGCACGCTCGTCTCCAGGAGGTTCTGCTCCACGAGCTACAGGTAAAAACTCCAAGTATCTCAAAGTCCCACAAAGAAGTATCTCAAAGGACCGCCTCATCATAGGCGTCTCAACGCAATAGATGGCGCGTCAATCGGACGCCCGGTCTGTGAGTTATTAGCCTTTTCGTCCCAGGGGCCCGGTTGGTTTCATGAGCAAACCAACCCGGCTATATCTCAACTTTACCTAAAACTCTTATAGGGTATACTCATAGGGACCGCTTCTCAACAATATCACCAACGCCACTGACGGTTCGTCAACCGGACGTCCGGTCTGAAAGATATCATCTTTTCCGTTCCAGGGGCCCGATTGGATTTTGTGATCGAACCAACCCGACCGCACTCCGAAGACATCCAAACCTTTAGCGGAGTAATCCAAAAGATTTGTCTCACTTTGAGGAATCCATCAAAGTTGACGGCACGTCAATCGGACGTTCGGAGCTCGAGATATAAGCGTTTCCGCTCCGAGGGCCCGATTAGTTTCGTATCCGAACCAACCCGGCCGAACCCAAAGTATTATGAAACCTTGAGTGCGATATAAAAAACGACCGTCTCGTTCCAAGGATCTCTACGCAATCGACGGTGCGTCGATCAGAGGTCCGTAGCCCAAGATATGGGCAAAAGTCCAAAGAGGGTCCGAAAACGGGGGGTCTGGGCCCGGACCGACTCGGCCCGACCCCCCCTGGGTCGACCCGACCCGGGTCAGGGTCCGACCTAGTTTGGTGCGACCCAGACCGGCCTGGGCGCGAACCTGCCCGGCGGGTCGGCTCGGCTCGTCTCGGCCCGGCCGAGCGGTCGAGCGAAGGAACCGCGACCCCCGCGCGGGGGCCGCTCCGCAGCACCTGGACGCGGCATGACGGCCGCGTCCCGCCTCCCGGTTCCACGCGGCCGTGGAACCGCCTCGCCGCCGCGGCTTCAGCCACATCTTTTTTTTCCGGCAGTGCGCCGGGCGCCGCCTCCAGCCCCCGACGCCGCTGGAGTGAGATTCCGCGGACCACCGGACGCGCTCCGGTGGTCCGTTTTACGTGCGGTCTTCGCCAGTGGTCCTCCCGGGACCCAACCTTCACTGAAAGGCCCTCAAATCGCCCTTGCGGCCCTGTTTGTTGTCGTCCGCCATTCCGCACACTAAGAATGAGAAATAATGCGATGGTTCGGACTTGTTCGTTGGTCCGCACCCACCGCGTTAGCTGTTTGAAACAACACCATAATATTTCCCATCAATTTGATAAACCCCAAACCGCAATATTAATCCATGGACCAACTTTTTAATTAGTTGGCCCGCATTCATGCCTTGAAGGGAAACAAACATGGAGTATCATCATTTTCAAAACAACCCCTACCTCAACGTCGTCATCGGACGCGAGTTCGTCGTGGAATTGACCGTGGAGGAAGAAAAGGATCGTCGTGTCGCGGAAGGGCGTCGATGTCACGCGGTACTCAGCGTCACGCAGACAAACTCCGAGGATCAAGAACATACAGATTTAATTATAACAATTAAATCCATGTTGATGTTATAATCCACAAATAATTAAAAGGACCACAATCCCCTACCTTGTCGTTGTCGATCGAAGATTTTCGTGGGGTTGGATCGTCGCGGAAGAAGCATTGCAGAGGGAGAATCGTCGGCGTCAATCTCCGGGGGTTCGGCGTTCTTCGTCGCCCTTCGTCGGAGGCCGACGTTCTTTGTGTTCTTCACGTTCTTCGCATTCTTCGCATAGGAGGGTGAAGATATTTAGAGATTCCCCAAAGGTCTAACACAACAAGCCCATAATAAAATAAGTCCTCATCTTATTTTTTTATCAACTGAAGCATTTGAAAAACAAAGATAAGTAACAAACAATTAATTCATAGAATTAATTGCAATGAACTATCCACCCAATTAATAGGGGCGTTAAGAATTTAGAAAACTCATCAGTTGACCTTCGTTTAATAGGGGTTTTTGCGGGTGCGTTACTTAGCAGAAAAGAAACGGTGGGGCTCGTGTGGGCCCCACCTTACAAATATCCTACCAAGAGGGTATGATATTTTGGGTTCCACCCTATCCGCTTCAACTCAGCCTAAGCGGCTTTAAGCAGCTTTATGTAAAAATAAAATAATGTTTGTCGTAACACATTATTTTATTTCTTAATTTAAAGCCCAAAAATTTAAAAACCACACCCGAGCAAACAAAACTCTGGAAGTGGCATTTCTAAGAAATTACCGGTGCTGCTATTCCATCGGTGCCCTCATAATTTGATTCCGAGCACCGGTTCAAAAGTTAGAAAAACCCGCTTGTTCGTTCACTAAACGTACCCGAGGCTAAACTTCAGAAAATGATTCCTGGCACACCGGGCCTCGGAATCAGGCGCCGTCAGAAACTGCGTTCTTGTAAAATCCCAAAGAAAATTTAGAAAACATTTTCCCTTGAAATTCCCGGATCTTTACATGAAACTTGTTAGTAGTTGGATCGAGTGAAATTGGGAGCATTCTTCGTGAGTTCCGTAGACCAAAATCCTTTGGGTACTTTGATTACTATTACATATATAGCATTCTATACATACATGTGTTTATCTTACCATAATAGTTTTTATACTACTACATAAACTATATTTATGGTAACTTCCTAAGATTACATATCATATCAAAATATGTTATAATAGTTCTTAGGCTATAATGAGAACCTTGAGATACCATGACAGTAATATTAAAGGTATATCATATGGCCCAGATACATCATGATGACATGACATAGATGATGTGTGACCATTAGGTGTTGGGTTATCATAAGCATTGAGACTTATTCTCTCCACATTCTCACTTGGTGATCTTGAGTATATGAGATCATGAGGACTGAACCACCAATAGGAACACCACAAATTTCAGGTGTCTTTTGTAGTTCTTATCTATGAACATGTGTGATAGTCTCTTAACTTGAGATTATTTTTATTCTATATCATCTTATAGAGTACCTTGATTGAATATAAAAACTATGGTATTGATTTCATAGTGAGGTAACTTCCACTGGGTGCATCATTGGTGGTATGACATTGATTAAATAATCAAGATAGAATTTTTCAATTCCAAAATGAATGAATATCTCAGGCCTAGTTGATCAAGATGTTAGTACATTCACAAAATCCATGGCCATGACAGAATAAGGTAACTCTATCCATTTAGATAAATGAATAATAAACAAATAAAGGATGATGACACAAAGTGCATGTCCTTCTTTATGAGATATCATGAGATTAAGATATTATATTACATGGATCTTGTTCATGGGATGGTTGTAGTTTCTATGAACATTACATATATCCTTAGGGACCTTTATGGGTTTCTAGAAACCAGTCATAGTCTATGAACATTATTCACTACTAACAAGATAAGGTCTTAGAGGGCCACACACAATATCATATTCAAAATTAAGCCCTATTATGATGAATAAGAGTATAGGACAAGGTGGGCCACACAATGATGTTTGAGATATGTCTGAGAATAATTGATCACCAATGAATACATAAATTCCTTATTATTTTAGTATAAAATAATTGGCATTGATGTTTTATATTAAAGTAATTCACAAGGTATTACGTGAATAAATTAAAAAAAATTATATGAATAAATATTATTTTAATATTTAAGGTTTAATTAATATTTTTGAGAATTACTATTATAGATAATGACTATTTTTTATCACATAATATATAATTATTATATATCACAAGCACGTGATAAAATATAACTGACTTTTTGATGCAATTAGTTATTGATAATGTGTCATTGATTACTTATTTAGTGGGTGTTTTATATACAAGGGACTAGAACGCTTCACAGGTGTTTAACTTTTACTATATAAGAAAAAGGGAGATCATTTATGAGGGATTATTAATTCCATATATTTTTTAGAGAATTTATCCTCCTTCCCACATCCTAGACAGAGAAATGGTTGTTTTGAGTATTCAATCTTTGATCATCATCACAAATCGAAGGAACAAGATCACAGTGATCATTAAGACATTAAAGAATTCATCAGAGCTCCATGATAGCACCCAAAATTTAGCAATGTGCATTATCACATACTCTTGAAGAATTTATGGATGATTTATATGGGTTTAGAATTGGATCCTTCATGAAATGATTGCCAGTGAAAAGCTACTATTGAATGTGCATCGATCTAAATGAAGTAAACAATTGTATATATATTTTTCATAATTAAATTGATGCATGATACTCAGATTTTTACTAGGGATTATAACTCCAGAGATTAAAACTTATATCACTCCAGTGATGAAAATTTTAAAATCCATGGCCCACTAGATTTCATTGTTCACTCTAATGCCAACATTATATACTTCTTATTGAATATTGTAGATACTTTTCTCAAAAGCCTCAAAACATTAAATCAAATCGAGGACCATCTAAAAAAATCATATGATGTACTTGTGGGATGATCATATAGAAGTTATATTTATAAATTAATTTTCTAATATAAGTAATGATCACACGTTGTATCTTCAATGGAAACCAAACCTATTCTACTTTACCCAAAATATTTATGGGTAGATTCTCATTTTATTTGGGTGGAAGCTTACTCTATGACCCTTTATTTCTAATACAATGACATATATTGACATGGTCATTAAAAAAAATATAAACCCAATCCAAATAAAACTTCAAACTCTCCCTTTTTATTTGTTATCAATACTTTTAACTTCAAATTTAAAAAAAATGAATGCCCATATCACATTGGAAGTTCACTTTCCTTCTCCCCCTTAATGATAATAGATACAAAGGAGTAAATTTTTTTATCTCCCCATTTTTCATAACATAGATTCAAGTTAAGGTATTATAATCTCAAAGAATCATATTTTTCCCCTTATTGAGAGTCTCAATCAAATTCTATTCAAGAAAATCTTGGTACCACATTTTCCCTTAGTAATAATCCTTAATAATGTCAACTCTATGTCTAATTGGGATAACAAAGTGTATAAAACAGGATTATTTTTTACCAAATCATAAAATATATCCATATATGTTACTCAAAATGATACCAACTCAAAAATATTCTCTTAGGAACTATATAAATAAATATTCAAGATATTTTAAAAACCTTTAATGCACATGAAAAAATGCATCAAAAATTCAAGTAAAAGTAAATTTCATTCCCTATTTTACTAGAAAATACTCACTTTGGTAGCCATATTTAATATATATAAGAAAAATATTTATGGGAGTGAAATGTATAGTTATATTTTATTTTTTATTGGGGCTATTTGGATATCCAAATTCAAAAAATATAAGTAAATCTACACTAACTTTACATCTTTAATATCTTCCCACCAAGGAATTCTCTCCAAACATCATAATGGTTAATAAAAATTGAGATTGTCAAGGATATTAAAATTTTAAATATTCTATGATGGATAACATTCTTGTATGTATAAGAATCATAGAATTCATAATCTTCTTTTGATACTTCACCTTAAATTCTCTTTCATAAATCCCAACCACCAAAATATCATAATATGGTTTATCTTTATCAGCTATTATGTTATATAAGCAATGTTGAGAGTTCTTTTTCAACACTAATAGACCTTTATTTGAGTTTTTAAATAGTATATAATTCTTCATTATTAATTTATCTTTGTTTTTTATATATTTAATTCATTTATAAGAATGGATTTACTCTTGTTTTTGAATTATTATTCTTTGGAATTGCATTTTTGAATTTAGATATCATTAACCATTCATTATTTACACCATGATAAAATTTTATGGAATCATAAAAATGATATAGATATATGGTTCAACACACTTTGTGAAATTATAAACATCTATTTTTTATGTTGGATCTATCTTCATAAAAACAATTTGGTACTTGGGGTCGACAGTTTCTTTCCTTTGTCGCTTGGCAACAAATTTTGTCCAAGAATAACAGTCATGTACATTTTAGCTACATGGCATGAAATTTTTCACCATCACACAATGGTATCATGTAATATTTGTGGTGTCATATTCTTCAAACTTCTTTACAGACTTATTAAGAGAGATATGTTCACTTTTCTTCTTTACTAATATGGCTCCCAAGGTAAGATTTCTTTAACCTCTCTGCTTATTAAGATATTTTGGCCGCATATTATTATTAATATATGAGTCATGTTAGTATGGTTTATACACTCATAAAAATAATTATACTTATTATGTCCTTCATAAAATTTTTCCAAATAGAAGAAATCTATTATTAAATGATAGATTTTCTTTCTTTTGTGTAAACTAATTCAAACTAGTATGTTTCTTTCTTAAAAATTTATCCCCCTTGATTTAGGACTTATATTACTTTTATATGTTTACATATTTTCTAAAATTCAATGTATCTATTCCAAAACATTCAATTTCATCAAAATATTCCAAATAATCTCTTCATTTTCCTAGTTGATGTAATTTTCCCAGATTTTTTATCTTTCTACTTCTGTGTGAAAACACTGAGTTTTCAGGCTCAATTTAGGGTTATGATATTCTAATACTTACTTATATACACCTTTTAAACATTAGTGGGGTTACTAAAATTTTTCTACCTATATATATATCTATATATTTTTATTTTAATCCTATACTAGAAAGTGAAATTATATTAGTGAAACCATAATTTTTAGGACATTGGGATACCTTCTTCAGTAAGGTTGAGGTGAATGATTCTCCAAAAGATCTCAATATCTCTATACCAAAAGTATGAATCCCTTTTGAAGAATTTATTTTCAATAACTTGAGTGCAAAAACACTTATTATATGAATCTTGGGAAGTTCCATCTTGGATTGATTCTAGGGTTTTCAACTTAATTTCCATCTCAAGACATATTCAGTAGAGGGTATTATTTTCTTCTTTAGATAATCCTAACCTACCTTCCCATTCAAATTTCTACATCTAAATTTTAAATTCATTCATATTTTTTCTTTTAGTATATAATTTTCAAGATATTTTATATTTTTTGGAATCTATATGTGAATATTTGACATTTATAATGACTTTATACGACCTCTCTAATGCGTGGATTACTTCTATAATAATAACTTCAAACTCATCCTTCTTATAAAAAATCCTTTTAAATTATTTATCAATCATAGAATTTTTATATTTAAAAGTGTAACTATTTAATTATTATCTTTCAATAGTATTCTGAGAGTGTTCCATATACCATCACATTTAGCTAATTCATATTCCATAACATCAACTTCTTTATCTAGATATTATTTTTTATCAAATAATTCCATGATAAAGTCAATAATATAACTTACTACATAAAAAGTTACCTTATTTAAATAATACTTTACTAGAGAGTAAATGTATTCAATTTTTTTCCATTTAGAAACTATAGGGAAATAATATTTAGATTCAATCAGATGTAATAAGTGCTCAGATACTAATTGAGATTCCCCTAAGGACCAATATATACATCTGGGGGGGGGGGGGTGAATTAGTTTTTTTCTATATATTTTTTACTAAATTAAAATTCTATTTTAAGTATTTACCCCATTTATAATTTTTACCAATATTATCTATTTGGATAACAGTGGATCTACTTAGTATTTATCAACTCCCTATACCACATGTAATTCTAGAAAGAAAGTAAAGGAAAACATGTGATATTTTGACAAGGTTCATATCTAATGTGGTAAATAAAATCATTTCCATGAATAGTTATTTTATCCAATAATGTATTATTTTATCCACTATAAAACCAATTGAATATAACAAGACTTCACAACTCTATAGTGATTTACACATTCACACTATTTCTCACAATGATTGAAAATTTTCCAAATTCCCATTTGTGTCATAGAATTACAATTTTCTATCCTTGCATACTAAAAATCATACTAGTTACCAATATTCTCACCAGGTACATTCATGTGTTTCCTTTAATTTCCTTTTTAATTGAATATTTGATCAACATAGGGATAACAAGGCATCCATTGAATTGATCTTTATCCTCATCAGTATAGTCTTCAAATACCTTATATTATTCAATTAAAATGAATAAAATTTTATATCTGTTTCAATATTATCTTCATAGATATTTTGTATAACCTATTCAACTAGTTTTATCAATTCAAACTCGAGGTCTTGTGATCTTCACTAATCTAGTATCTCCCTACTCACTGAAAGGCTCAACAAAAAAATGTGAACACCAACTGTACAATCGGTCTCCCATCTATCTCTTCTTATCAAAATTTTCTCCATCACTACTTTTATTGGATATATAAGGAATAATATTGATCAAATTATTCTACATATTCTTTCTTTGATACCGATATTATGAATACTCTTCAGCACATGATCATATTATTATACTTCATGGTTTTATTGGTTCTATTATTTCACACTGTTTCTATATGAAACATTTTATCTCCTTATATTTATCTTTTATACATAGGTCACAATAATTTATTTCCTATATTTGAATATCGAAAAATCATTTAGAATTGGTATTGTGATCTTATCATTTCCTTAAAATTTTTATATGGTATCACTCCCATGATCTACTTTGATCTTTTCTTGTTGTCAACCACTATCTGTTGTGAATTTACTAAACTACCCTTCATCTTTTATTCCTCACTTCTCTTACCCAATTATTTATTATAGATTATTTTACAATAGTATTTAAGCCTATTCATATTTTTTTTTACAAAAACTAGCTAAACCTTATTCCCCTTCCACTAGAATGACTATATCTTACTTCATATTAATCTCTTCTTCTTCTTAATTGATATTGAATAAAATATCACTATGATATATGGAACATTAAAAAAAACTCTAACATATTTCAACTTGATTTATAGATAAAATAAATCATGAATTTCATCTTTAGTCTTTATTTCTCAAAATTTTTTATGACACCTTGATCTTCCTTCACTCAACCAAGTTTCTTGAATAACAACATTTTTGATAATTGAAACTGTAAAAAATAGATTAGGTATAATAAAATATATTTTATCCATAATCTATAATTTCATCATTTAAACTGAATTTAAATATTATGAAATTCCCCACTAATGATAATACTTTTAAGATCTTGATTATCATATTATATTAGTTCTTTGGGTTGAATAAAAGACCCTTTTAGGTGTTTGTGATAATTAAAATAATGAAAATAAACTTAATAATCATCCTAAATGATTTTAACATAAGAATATATTACTGTGGAGAAATTTAGATATTCTTCCAGTATGTAAGGATAGGATTATCCTTATATGGATCCCATTACATCTATTTTAGATCTGGATACCCTTACATCAATCACTAATCTACTATAGATTCCTTTAAATCGGTGATAGATGTGAATTCCTTTATGTGGCTGTTTTCTAATGCTTTCTGTTGGGGGTACACATCAGGTTTCCAACATGATTGTTTTTACCCCACATTCCCAATTTCCAAAGGTTGGTGAAATTTACCATATTGGTTGATAAAGTCACTCATAGAATAGAATGAGATGATGGGATATTGGTTACTCGTATGAATTCATCCATGAAATTCTACTCCTAGAATGTGTCTCCCTCTTAGATTTGAGTCATGTTTGTGAAGCTCATTCCCAACTCAATCTCGAGGTGGAAAAAAATTAATTTTGTTTCTTCTATCATGATAAAAAATATATGTGTGGTCAGAGATGATGGTGATTTTCGAAATTTATGGAAATATGTGGACATTTTGTGTGTTGGGAATCTGTAAAAGTATTCCTCTTTCAAAGTTGAGGGCATATTTTGTATGGTTTATCTCGACTGTGGATCCCAAGGAATCATGTATCCATTATAGGGAAACTAACATAAGTTGAATAAGGCTTCCTAGGATCAGTGCATAGGGAATACCGTGCATGCAACAAGATGCAATAATTCTTATGTATGAAGAGGGTTCACAGGTTTGTCATATTGTGGGAATAGGTTGGTCATAGGTCAAACATATTGTGTGGACAATTATATGTATTTTGGGGATATGTTGTTCAAAGGTTTAATTTATTATGGGGATTGGTTGGTCACATGTTTAATTTATTATGGGTAAAAGTTGTTCATATGTTTAGTGTCTTGTGGGGATAGGTTGTTCATAGGTTTAATTTTTTGTAGGGAAATGTTTGTCATATGTTTAATATCTTGCAAGGATAATTTTTTCACAAGTTTATTGTCTTTTGGGGATATGTTAGTCATATGTTTAATGTATTATGAGGATAAGTTTTTTACAAGTTTAATGTCTTCTTAGGGCCATTTGGTCATAGTTTTAACGTCATTTTGGGATAGGTTGTTCACATGTTTAATGTATTGTGGGGATGTATCTTCTATACACTTGTTTCATACTTAGATAGTTTGGTGTTAGAATCACATGGTTATTCTGAGGTCTTGCAGGGACCTTGAGTTTTGATAGTGAGGTTGAGTGTGTTCCCAAGGTAAATGATCACACTTTAGGGTTTTCTACTCATATGGGGAAGTCATATAGATTTCATGGTGATGTTGGGGGATCAATATTGATCCTTATGGAGGAATCCTATTCACCCTATTAGAAGAAAAGGATTAAATCCTACATAGTTCTTGTGCACATTTTAAAGTCCCGTGGTAAGACTATTCCATGTAGTTTAACATCATGAAATAAGTCCGATTGTGTCATAGAAGGTGTGATAGTATGGGATGATGTGGGGATTATAAATAGGGGCTACTAAGGAAGTGATATTTCATATCTTGAAAGTCACACATGGGGTATCCAATGTTGATCATAAAAGATAGGGATATAGTTTAATGTCATGTGTTGGGGACACTGTAGTGAAGTTTAGAATCATGTGACTAGGATGTTGGGATATGAAGTTTAAAGTATTAATACTTAGACATGGTGGGGATTGCACCCAAGGAGACTGTTTCTATGTTATGGAAGAGGATACAACACTATCCCTCTTCATAGAGAAAAGATAGCAGTTTATCATGATGATTCCACCCTTGGGGCTTATGTATATACTATGTTGGTAATTTTAGATGGAACAAGGAATAAACACTTCCATGGTGAGGTAAAATTATGGGGTTTTGATGTTTGGGTGACTATGATTAGGATAAAGATGTGTTGAGGATTCCTAGCCTATAATTAGAGAGATGTGACTAGGAATGAGGGTTGATGATACTAGTCGTGTGAGTGATCTGATCTGGAATGAAACTATTTTGAGAAGGTATGCGAAACTCGAGCACTAAATTTGCATGAAAATGTATTCTGTGGATGAATGAATTGGGTTGGGGACCTGAAGGTTATCGTGTGTAACTTTGGAGTTGTGCAAATAGGTAGGGTTGGATGATCCACGGGCTCTAGAATAAGGGCATGGCATGTATATTGGTGGAATAGATGCGTATAACAATTGGATTAGAATAAAGGTTAGGGTTATGTAAAGGGATCTCATCTTTTGTGAACGTACCTAGAATTTAAAGGAAGTTGCATATGGAAATGTCAAACATATACAAAGGTAATTTGGGGCCTATATATGTGGGGTCTATAAGCTCATGTTGTCTACCTGTGGGAATCCTTTGGAGGTTTTATTTTTATGATTTTTTGAAAGATACAGTATCATGAATGAGATCTTGATGCTTAAACCTCTAGATTTTAATCCTAAGTAGGGGGGATGATTCTCTATTTATAGAAAAATTTCTTATATAGGTGTTTCTATCATGTAACTTTAGCTATTTCATGTAACTTATTGCTGGGTTACAAAACTATAGGTTATGCGCCTCCCATATTATTTTTCTGCCAGGTGATGATTGTGTATGAAAATAATTAAACAGTTTTTTTCAAGAAGCTCTCATAAATATGTATTCCATCCATTATATTTTCAAGCCACCATTTCCCTCAAATCTTGAGGTTATTTTTGGATTTCAAGGAAATTGAGGCATAAAACGTCACATTTCGTGCACAAACAGTTTGTGTTTCAAATGTGGGACTTGCATTCCACCTTACCATTTGAGTAGGAATGGTTTCCCGAGCCAAGTTTTTCTATTGGATAGAGAAAATAACATGTATTGGTACTCATGAAACATTTTTTATGGAAAAAGATGCAGCCTTGTAATTAGATATGATAGGGAGGATAATGGTCAAATTTTAAGAAACATGATAAACTTTGGATGATTTTCACAATTTTCTGTAACTCGGATGTCAGGTCTCACAACTTGGTTGCACACATATGAAACCCAATGGGTCCCATGCCTATATATAATTCCAGGAGGTACCAAGTATGTTCAGATATATTTAATAAATGATAAGTCATATATCATTCATGTAACTCAACCATTTGCATAATTTCACGAGATCGTATGTCGCAATGTTCACAAAAATTCTATTAAATGATATAATTCATTCAAAAAAAATTCCTCATCTGTGATTTTTTGAAAAATGAACTACAACTTTATGAAACTATTTTATTTTTATGAAACATATTCTATTACACGATCCAGGCATAAAAATTATTTAAAATCAACCCAAAATTGCCAATGTAGCTACATAGTTAACCGTTACCACCTCCATTTCCACCATAATTGTCAAAATGTCTAGGAATCCTGAAATCCCCTCTTCTTATAGGGAGTTATTCAAAAATAAAACACAACAACAATTAATAAAGGATGTGAAATTAGAGTATCTTATGAGAAATAGCTTATTGGTTTACAAATTCAGGCTACTTGATGACGTCTCTATCCTAGTTGCAGAAACCAAAGCACTGATACATTGGTTCTATTGAAATGAAATGCTCAATTTATTGAATATTTCTACCATATGACATGTGTTGAAATAGAGTGATGTAGGAACTATGTATATTCTTAATAGTAGGAATAGGGATGTTACTGGGGAACAACCAACATAAGAAGAGTTCCTCGCTCATTATAGAAGAATCATTCAAGATAACATTATGAATAATCACAAGGGATTGAATAAAATTGGTACTTTAAATATGGGGTAAATTTAACCAAAGAGTGTTAATGGATATACTTGGTATGGTACACATGTGAAAAGTAGGGGGTCGAGCTGCATCATTTAGTTTATATGAAGAAGTGTGGACATCCTAGTTCCATGTCTACCTCAATCTAGAGATATTTCCAAAATTCATTAGAAAATGGTTTCTACACATGAACACCTTCTATACCCATCATGGGGAGGTGGAAATCATCTTGCCGGATTTACACTATATTGGAAGGATTCATCTGATGGGTATCAGTGTAAAAATTCCTCCCAACACCTTACTCTTGGGGGAAAATGGATTAAACACATGTCATAGTGAATATCCTCTTAAACCAGTTTACTTTGGTTTTTTAGAATCATGATAATTTTAATTCAGACTTCACAATCGAGACATATTTAGGAATATTATTTAATGTTATAGTAAATAAGATGTTTGGGTGGCTAAAGAAGCATCTCGAGGCATGGAACAAGAGAATATTGGGGTTCTAGTGGTTGATATTAGATGTTGTGAAATATTAGGAGTGGGGTTAAAACAAAAAGGAATGGATTTTTAAAGACAAATATTTCATGTTCTTGGAAACATTTTCAAGTGGGTGGATTCTTCTGGTTAGAGATGTAAAAATGGACCTATATTTGGGGGTGCTGGTGATGGATGCAAATTTGAATCCAAAAACATGGTGAATCTGGGCATCTCAGTACTAGCATGTTTCTATAAATAGATATGGAATTTCATTTGGGGGGACATGCCTAGGTGTATTTTTGTTCACTCCCTATTCATTCATGGATGGATCCTAGAATATTTCAGTGGGTATGAGTTTTGAAACATCATTACCCCCCAAAATCTAGTCTATAGCCTTCCCTCCTCAATATCTCCATGGTCTAATCGGTGATGCATAATGATGCTGGGGTGATTTCCAGAATCAATAATACCAATAAATTCAACATTTAGGACTTTCCCATTCCTGACTATTTAGATGGTTGGTCATCAGTGGGGGATGTCAGAGTAGAGAGATTACCTATGATTCTTCCGGGGCGGAGTTTTGGTCCCTCGAATCAACATTAACATCTATTAGGATATGTACAATAAATCTTGATGTTACAAAGTTTGGGTGTATCTAGAAACCAATAAAAAGAATGCATATGAGGGTATGTGAAGAGAATCACCCCTACATACTACATCAACTATGATGGATTTTAATGGTTGATGGCATGGGGGAAACTATCTTGATTTCTCCAGTCAACAATAATTCTAGTCATACCCTAAAATTTCCCAAAAATTAGGTAGCAACATATGAGAGCATGGTTCTATGATTGTGGGTAAGAAATGTGGAACAATCAGATGAACTATGGGCATAACAAGGTAATGGGTGGGATAATATTTTATGTTTATTCCATGAGTCAATGGATCAGGATGGTTATATAGTGGTAGACACACATGGACCTATCACACATCAACCCTATGATGGAGTGGGACTCCGCTGGAATCACCCACTAGAGTATTTAGAGATCTCCTATGCTGGAACATGCTAATCCAATGATACCACAAGGTATAAGTCTTGTTCCCTAGTGTAGTTGGATGAATATGTCATCTACCCCATGCTCTAGGTAGAGTGGGAGATGATTCATTTGTCTTATAATCCAGAGTACTATAGAGGATTCTCTCCTAGGGTGGGATTGAATTGATAGAGGCTTATCATTCAAAGATCATAATATAAGTGGATTTCAAAGGGAGGAACATTCACCTATCAGATATGGAATTTAAATCATGGTGTCTTGGGGAGGGTGATCTAACCACCACCCAAGTACAATTGATGTTCAATGTGGAGCCAAACAGGGAAACCAAAATTGAAGTGCTGACTCAGGAGGTGTTTCCTTCCAGTGTCAGTATGTAGAAATATATAGGCATGAAGTATTTGGGTTTTAAAACCAACTAAAAAAGTTTTTAAGAGTGAGGGGAATTCAATACAGGGAATGATGATTTTGATGAGCTATTGTTCAATGAGGTAAGGTTTCATGTCAATAGATTAACTATGCACTTCAACTTTCCTTTCCTTTGGAACCCTTAACCCATGTTTTTAGCTCATGAAGGGCTCCGTGGAAGAGGGATGATAGGCCTCTATATAGGATGAGGAATGTTCCTCAATAAGAAATGGGGTGCCCACATCAGATTCCTCTCCCGAGGATCCAATGGGAGTGGAACTTAACAAGGATAATGAAGAGGAAACCCCAAATTCTCTAGTACTCCTAGTCATCTATGAGGGGGGGGATCTTCCTAATATTTCGATGGAACCATTAGTGGGGCAGGCATCCCAGAGCATTTGATAATTGAGATCCCCATACCTTCTCAAGGTAAGCATTTGAGTCCCATTAATCATGATTTTATTAATGACCTTGATAATTTACCAAGTTTACCCTATTGAAAGTTTTTTTACCTTGTAAAAAATAAAGGTATACCGCATTGGGGGACCTTGTGGTTGCCATTGAGGGGCATACAAGTACATAGGGGTCACCAAAGGTGGGCCTCCCCTTTAAGGCCATGGACATGAACACCATCCAAGACATAACATCACATAAGCTTATTTTTTTTAATAATTCATATTCAACTAGTTTATTAGCTCATGTTAAAATAACTACCCCACCTTTATCTAAAATAGCGTTTGAGGTAGCGATCTTTCAATAGTTGGGTGTGACTTGGGAAGCTAGGATACTTACTCGAGCGGTCATGACAACCTATGAGGAGCCAACCATACAGGGTGATATGACCCTAATCATGGGAGATAAATCCATCATATATATGAAAATATTCGAGTGGGAGGTATATCTCGAGGATGATGAGGATGCTTCCATTAGAAAAGAGTTAGATGAGGCCAACCATACTCTTGACATGGAGATTAACCATTATGAGATGATTCCTAAAAAGGTCCCCACTACTGAGATCATTTTAGATTTCTATGAGTATGATCCTGCACCACCTGAATACTTATAAGACTTCAAGTTTTATTTTTCTTAAAAAAACCACATCGTACGAACCTGGGCATGGAGAAAAAAGCAGAACTTCATCACTTTCACCTTGAAGGTATACCTAGTAGGCCAAATGGGATCCCTCCAACACTAGATGCTGAACATGAGAATAAATGGTGTGGAAAACCATTCTCTACATGCATTGGCCCAAAAATAACTCATTGAATGGGTTCAAGAAAAATGGTGGTATCTTGATGCCTCCTGGTATGTGGAGAAATATGAACAAGCCATTGTAACAACATGAAAATTTTTCTTCTTTAAATATAGGACATCTTGAATCTAAAAAACTTATTTATTATGTTTTACAATATAGGCCCACAAAAATCCTTTTACATGCTATAATTACTTCTAAAGAAATGATATTAAGTATCATAAGATGTGTAAGAACCTTTGTAATCAATGTAGTAACTAATGCGGTATAATACTAGAAACCAAAAAAACATTATTTTATTATTAAATAATTTCATATTTAGTCTAAAATATCATCGAATATTATACCGATTATTACAAGGAGAAAAAAGAGAAGATAAATAAAGAGAAATATAAAAAATTGGGTCACCTTGATCAACTTGAATCTTATGACCTACAAATATCACTATAATAAAGGATCAAATAGTTAAGTAATACAATATTCATTTTTGAAATGACATTGAACCTTCATAGAATCAATGTGAATGATGAAGTGTAAGAATTATGGTGTATTTATAGGGAAATATAATCATTTAACTTTATGTTTTTCAACTAATAATGTTGATCAACATTAAGACCATTAGTCAAAAAAATAATAATAATTTTTTATTTCTGTTTATGTAGATGCATTAAAGTGATCACTTAGATAATTAAGTGATATAATCAAAATTGTATTATTTTTCAAGAATATAAGTATATTATATTAAAAATAAGTTTTATGATAAATGAATAAGTTCTAAAAAAAAGATTTTTTCATGAAATAATTATGTTAAACAAATTTTAAATTATAATATATTTTAATTTAGTCCAATGTAATTTTTATAACGGTTGGATTGTTTATTATGCTATAAAAAATGTTAATTTTAATAAAATAAATTTTTTTATTTAAAAGTTAAAATTATCGTATCAGGAGTATTATTTGGTATATTAATTATAATTTTTTAAATAATCACATTAAAATTAGCATATAGTGATTGTTTTGGTAATTTTCTAATAAAGTTGATTTTTTTGCGGAAAAGTGAAGTCTGCCGCTTTATAAGCACCGTGATTTTATGACATCGTTATTATGATATCTTGTTAAAAAAATTAAAAAAATATTTATTGAGGAAAATTATAATTTTATAATTATTAAAATTAATTTATTAAAACTTATTTTAATTATTGAATTTATACTTTACCTTTTTCAACCAAAAATATTATTTTTAAAATAAAATTTATTTTTTTATTGTGTGCATTAAATAGATTATATTGAAGGTAAGTTTCAGTTTTTTGGATGTTCTTGAACATAAAAATACACTATATCACTCATTAAAAGTCTATAAAATTTGTTTTAATTCATTTCACTCACAATTGGTTAGGTTATATAATAAAATATCCAATATTTAATCCTTTAAAAACCACCTCTCCTCTAGTATAAGTTCCACCCATTATACATTCCTCTCCACTATAAATTAGATACACATGAATTTATGGCCATTTTACCTCCAAAAGAGTCCCTAAATGGTCATGTAATGTTTTCAATGTTCCATACTCATGTTTTGCGAAGCAAATATTAGTCCTAAAATAATTCTACTATACTGACTTTTCATTCTAGTACCTCATTTTTGTGAGTCTTATTAATTCTAAAGATTATTTATTTTCATGAATTTTTTGTATTTCCATTAATTTCCAAATGATTTTTTATTAATTTTAGAACTCAATTATCTATCATTATTTCTTTTTTCTTAATCAATATTTTATATCGTTATGTTGCTAAAATAATTTCATGAATATTTCTCATTTACATGAAATATTATTATATTGTGAATACCCAAACCTCTTCCTTACCCATTGTAATTCACATAGTAGAAAATATAATATATTTATTTGGGTATTTAGATGTAGGAAACCCATATTCCCTTTTCATGGGTTAAAAATTATTTAATGTTCAAGTACATAACCACTTATATACTTGATGATTTTATATGAAACCCACTAATTTTTATCATTGAGTTATTGATGTAATGTTTTATTATAATCAATATGGATCACATGAATTTAGAAATATTAAGGGTTAACCCTAAAAATGCTATAATGTATTGGGTAATTATTTAATCTATAGGGATGACATGTTTTACGATACCATGGTAAATAAACTTAGTAATTACGATTTATGACACCCTAGTGATAAAACTTGGTGACATGCTTATGAATATCTCATTTTTATGTTGTATCCATATTTCCTTATTATGATTCATGATATTTTTATTATGACATGCCTCATGTTCATATAATCATGCATTATTAATGTGTGTCATGGTCATATGCTATGTATCTCTCTTGTTTATACCCTTATTGGAATTTATGCTCACCCCTTTATTTTATGTATATCCCCAAGATATGTGATTAGTAAAAGTAACATAGGGTAAACCTATGAAGAATCTGTTGAAGTGGTTTTGAAGGGTTATTTATGTTTTTATAATTTTTTTCATGTATTATCTTTCTAATTTTAAAGACACTAAACCTCAAAAAATCCTTTGTATTTCTAAATGTTTTCCATGTAATGAAAGGTTTATAAAATAAAAAGGATGGTAGCCATAGTTGGTATCAAATATAGGTTTTGTTATTTGGGGAAATTATATTAGAAAACATTATTAAGAACCCTAGGGATATATATAAATATATGAAAATATTATAGTATTTTGTTGAAGTTTTCATTAAGTGGTTTCCATTAAAATTAATCCCTTTACAGATAATATAAGTGGATGTGGATCCATAACATTTTTACTTTTGGGTAATAAATCCAAAAAGGGAATAATGAGTTGTACTTGGTTGTTACATAGTGCACAACAATGATCCTTGTTGTGCACCAAGTTTGACACTCTTGTGGTATATTATTTGGTTATAATAATATTTTTAAAAACCAAAATAAATGGATTTATAGAAAGTGTAATTTTTTCTCTGAATATAATGATAAGATTATTGTTTATGATCCTAAAATCCCTATTCCAGATAACATTAGGATTAAAACATCCATGTAAATTTATTATCTTGGTGATTATTAGATGTATTCTTCCTCGTATTTATGTTTTTTATTCAATAGATGGAAATATTAGGTAATTAAACATGTTATAATTTATTTATAGATAAGTAATTCCATTTTTATCCTTTTTATTTCAACAAATAAAATATTATTTTTTAAATGGATGTAAAAAAATCCCATAAAAAATTCCTATCTATTTCATTTTATTTAATCATCAATATTATTGAAAAGTCTAGTTCGAATGATTTCAAAATCTTTTCAAATATTCAACTCACTTGTAAGAAATTATTTGATCTATTTACCATCTTTTCATTTTTCTATAATTTTTATGGATCATGGGGACTTTATGAGATGATTTGAAATCTAAATTATATAATCTTTTTTGACAATGGAAATAACACCAAGGACTTGACCATTTCATCATTAGAGTTTTTGAATTCATATTGAAGTATGAATTAAATATCTAAAATGTTAAGGAAGACCCAATTTTTTTTAATTAAAGGTATCAGTCAATAAGAGAAAATTGTGTGGATTCAATTTCATTTAAGGGGAACAATGTAATAGCCCAATAAATTTTATTCTTTAAATAAAGTAATTCTTGACTCCCAACAACTTCTTTATTATGTTTTATAATAGAATCATATAAAAAGACTTTTTTATTCCCTAATGAGTATTAAGAAAATGATATCCATTATCATAAGATATTTATGAACCTTTGCAAGTGATGTAGTAGAATACAATAAACCAAAAACACTTTATTTCATTATTTAGAAATGTTACATTAAATTTAAAACAACAACTAATATCATACCAAATACTACACTGGATAATTAAAGAGATAATAAATAAAGTGTATTATAAAAAATTTTGGTCACCTTAATCACCTAGAATCAATTCACCAACGAACATCACTATAATAGAGAACCAAAGAGTTAGTAATACAATATTCATTTTGGAAATGGTATTTAATGTTGATAGAATCGATGTGAAGGACGAAGTTTAAGAATGATGGTGCATTTATATGGAAATTAAATCATCTAAATTTATGTTTATTGGATAATACAGGTGATAGAAATTACGTCCATTAGTCAGGAAAATAGCTGGTCTTTATTATTTTTGGTTACGTTGACACATTTAAGTGATCATTGGGATTATTTAATGATATAATCAAAATTGTATTATTTTTAGAGACTGAAAACTATTCTATTGAAAATATGTTTCATGCTAAATGAATATGTTTTAAATAATTTTTTTTCATGAAATAATCTTTTTAAACAATTTTTAAATGATAACATAGTTTAATTAATTCCTAAGTGATTTTTAGGACATTCATAATGTTTATTTTGTTTTATAAATTAATAGTTTTCATTAAAAAAAAATTTTTATTTTAAAATTAAAATTATATTATTATATTATTATATTCTTATTTTTATTAAATAAATTTTATTTTTGGACATAGAACATCAATATTTTATTAGGGTGATTTTTTGGGAATTTTGTTGGACAAAGTTGATTATTTTCTTAAAAAGTGAAAATTGCCGCTTTACGAGTACTGTAATTTTTTAAAACCATTATCATGTAAAAATTATTAAAAATTTTATGAAAAAAATTATTCAATCAAAATTTAATTTAATAAGTATAAATATTAATTTAAAAATATTATTTTTAACTTATAAATTTATACTCTAGCATTTTAGACCAAAAACTGAAACTTTGAAATAAAATTTAGTTTTTGGTTTGTGTGAATTAAATGGGTTGGATGAAAGGTATTTTTTTTGGTTTTGAAAGGCATTTAAAATCCAAAAAAATATATTAGTCCTTAATATTACATAATACTAAATATACTTCACTGAACCCACAATTGGTTAGCTTATATAATAAAATAACCAATATTTAATCCATTAAAAATCACCCCTCTTAAACTATAAATACCATTCATTCCCCATTCCTATCCAATAAAAATTGATAATAATTTTCTTGATTTTTTTAACTCAAAAATATTCTCTACAAGGAATCATCAGAGTCACAAGGTTCCATTCTTATGTTTTAGGAAGAAAATATTCAAGGTAAGGGGATTATCATATTCTTTCATTTCATTCATGTATCTCCTTTTTTATGAGTATTCTTATTGTAAAATATTCTTTATTTTCATAATGTTTTTGTCATCCCATTAATTCCTAAATGGTTTTATATCAATTGTATACCTCCGTTCACTCTCATTATTCAATTTTCTTAATCCTTGATGTATACTGTGATGCGGTCAAAATCAAATCATGATTTTTTGCATTTCATGAAATGTTTTTATATTATGAATAAAAAAATATTCCTTACCAATGGTAATTCTAATAGATTTAAATATAATATATTTATTTGGGGATGTAAATTTATAAAACCTACATTCCCTTTTCATGGGGTAAACATTTTTTAATGTTTATGTCCTTAATAATTTATGTACCCAATGATTTTATATGAAACCATTCATTATTCTCTAGGGGTTATTTATGAAATTATTTATTAGGATCAATGTTTCTCACATGAATTAGTAAATATTAAGGATGTTCCCTAATATTACTCTAATTCATTGTGTAAAGAATTCATAGCTAGATATGACATGATTTATCATATCTTGGTGAATAATGTTAGTAATTATGATTTTTAACACCTTGGTGACCAACCTTGTCGATATGATTATGAATGTATAATTTTTATATTATAGCCAAATTTCTATGTTATGATTCATGATATTTATATTATGATATGCCTCATGTTCCAATAATCATTCCTTATTGACATTGTAACAACCCGAGATTTTATGAAAAATATTCTTTTTAATTTTATTAATGTCTTGTGTTGTACGCTACCCCAAAAGGAGCTTGCACAACACACACCTTTGACTTGCCTTGCATTACACGCAATCGCGACCTTCCTCGATAGCGTGTGTAGTACGCAATACCGAGTTTCACTAAACAACGATATGCTATTAAAATATTATTATAACTAGCCGTTATGAATAGTAATAACCACCTTTTAAAATTTTAGAAATTTTAGCTCTCAAAATGGACTTCATTTTTGGATTCGGAGTATCGAATTTAGCCTAAGGTGAAATTTTGGTACTTTTCGGATAACTTTCATATTCTGATGAATAGTGAAAATTACTAAATTATAATTAAAAACAACTTTTTTAATCAAAATAATTAACAGTGATAAATTATTAATTTAAGTGGTTTTAAAGTATATTTAGAATATATTTTTACAATTTAATACAATGTTGGTCATTGGATGTAATTTCACATTTAAACCAGACATAAACAAGTGTCAATCTTTTGATAGATATTATTTCTTAAAAACACGCTATTTGTTCTAACAGCGGGATTTAATTATAAAATTAATTAATACAACTTCTATGTTATGAATTTGGAAAAATAGACTTCATTTTTGATTCGTAATATGAAATATAGCTTAGGATGAAATTTTGGCATTGTTCTGTAAAACATCAATTTTTGATGAATAGTGAAACTACTAAGTGGTAGTTAAAAAACTGAATTTTTCATAAAACTTAATTTTACCGCTTCTATGAATGGAAATTCAAAAATCCGAGAGACACGGTTGATGTCAGTAAGTAAAATGTGGTTCAATGAGATGAAAATAATTTTTGGTGAATAGTAACTTTTTACTTTTATTTACCATGGTTAAAAGTAAATAGGGTAATTAAGGGTAAAAATGATATTAATATTACCCTAACACATGTCCTAATCCTATTGGACAAGTGTATCTCGAACGAAAACAACCTTAAGTGTAAAATATTATCATTTAGGCCCACTTGGATTAGATTAGGACATTTATTATTATTTAATTCAAAGAAGAGTTAAAAGAGTTAAAATCAAAGTTTATTTACTAAACATTTTTAATATAGGGTTATACATAAGATAAATTCGATTGTAAATATTCATTAGAAAGATAAAATGATTTCCTACATAATTGTATTTTATTTGTAATTTTTAGACATCAAATAAGTTAATTTATTTATGACACAAAGATGATGCAGTAATTATCTTATTAATGAAATATTGACATAATCGATATTATAAATACAAAAATAAATGTAATTTAAGACTTTTTATGAATTCCACTAATTTTATAGGTTACTATGATATATTAGTGTTGATAGAATAAACTTGGTTTGAACATATAATTCTGTTATGACTTTCACAAAAATCATATATCAAATAGTGTCAAAATTGACACAAAATAGTTTTTAAATCAAATATTATATTATCAATTGTTATATTATTCCTAAAAATCTAAGGTTCGGAAAAATGACTTAGATAAGGATATATATATTAATAATAAACAATTTGGGGTTCGTTTGGAATGTTATAGTAAGTGTATTAACCATATAGTGTAAGAAAACAAAAAGGCACGGTAAAAGTTAAATTATTTAACTTAAAGTTAAATCTAATTGATAAGGTTAAAATAATAACCTAAACTTGTCTAAATCCTATTGGTTGATAGGATTTCGACCCATCCCCACTTTAGCTTCGAAATAAGACCCTTTTGAACCATTATTAACCGATTTTTACTTTAATATAAAATAATATTTTGAGATATTCCTAAGGTGCCCCTCTCCTCCCTTATAAAAGGGCACCTCCTCCCTCTCTTCATCACACAACTTTGAGCCTTCAAGATCGGCCAAACCCTGCCAAAATCCCTTCTCCACTTCCCTAGTATCATTCTAGAGGTCCTGTTTCTCTTCAAAGACCATACTTAGTTCTTTAAGTGGAGGTTAAGTGAAGGCGCGTCAAAAAGAGGTAATATCCATTACCGATCTTTTTCAATTTCTTTCTTCTTCAACTTCTTCTTCTTTAGTTGTTTCATGATAAAGTAATAACATCAGTATTTATTATATACTGATATGTTATTATAAATATGAAACAACTCTAATTAACCTTCTATCCATCCTACGGAAAAAGGAAATCACCGTGCGTGCGTACGTACGGAATACCGTCTCCACGCCGTGGTGTAATCTATTTTCCACCACCACCTTAATTGGATGGGTATAAAGGTGTAATGAGTAACTATATATGATTATTATAAAGTGATATTGATACTGAAATAGTATACATACACTTAAACACAATTCCATGACCATGGGAACGATATCATCGCTCGTGCGTACGTACGGACTACCGTCTCCACGACGCGATGAGATTCATTCTCAATGATTAACCATTCATGAATGATTATAAAGTATATATAATAAGTACTAATTAAATATATGACCTAATAATGATACTGGAATTATTTATATTTATATGTATGTCATCTACTTAATTCCATTCAATTCAATAAGGAAACGAAAACAGCGTTCATGCGTACGTATGGACTACCGTCTCCATGAACGGTGTATTTCTTTCCATTTACTGATTTATTATATATTTATAATCTGAATATATATATATAAATAATGTTTTATATTCTTGAATTAAGCAATCATGATCTAAGTAATCATATGAATAATTACAAGTTAAAAACACGAACGACAAATGAGACGATTTTACCCAAAACGCTACTTTAACATGAATTTACAGAACAACGGGTAATATAAAGTCATAAGTGGACCATATATGATATAATAACAATGAATATGATTCTGGAATAAGTCAATAACATGATTTAAATCATTATACAGGAGGTTCGGACACTTACAAAGCAAGTCGGACCTAAGGTAAAGGAAAATATCACAATCTCATTTTTATCCGAGATTGTTTTTACTTTGGCATTTACTGGGGTGTATTTTATCATCCACATCCATGTTCCATCAATATGTAATATTGTTTCTATCCACTTACAATAGATTAAATCCAATTTTACCCTTCGGTGAGTTTTTATTAAAGAAAATGAAAGGAATCTTTTGTCGTTTTTTTTGTACGAGGTACTTTTTGACTTTTCCGAAAAAAGTACAAAGAATGTTTTTTTAACTTATACGGCATGAATGGATTCTTAAAACATTATTTCCAAGAAGCTTACTTTACAAGTATTCAAGTTTATTTTTAATCAACTTCTTTTAGTTTAAAATTGTATGACATGTTAAGAAAGGAAAAGTGTTTTTGAAGTTGAAAGGATATTTTCCTCAAGAATAGAGTTCAAGTATTTTATCAAAATTATTTTCCATCTAAGATAATAAAAGGGTTCTGTTTTTATCCCTATTATTACATGGATTTGATTAAGTTATGATGTAAATATTTTTATGAATTCCTTTATCTTATATGGATTGTTTTATGATGTCATGTTGTTTAAGAATCCCATTTTATTACATGGGTTACGCTATGATGTATGGTTTATGATTATGTGGCACGCATAAGAAAGGATTCATTATAAGATGGGTGGGACCTATATCTCCCTCCAATGCATTGGGTAAAGATTTCATATCTCATGAGATAGACATGGCTGGAATGGTAGGTTATACCGGTTCAGTGAAACAGGACTGAAACGAGGGTGACTCGATTCAGAAAGGGACTCTGTCCACTAAGATAGTCTTGACAATGAGTCATGACTAACAAGAAATGATTCTCTATGATTATGTGTGTATTCCACAAAGTTTCATGTTTTAAGTTATTCTTATTGGGATTTCATTTCACTACTATGATTTATCCCATGTTATGAAATTATGCTCTCTTTTGCAGGTTAAGATTTCCAAAAGTTATGTTCTTATGAATATGATGTGATTGATTTTTCTTTTGTTTACCCTTACTGAGATTTTGAGCTCACCCTTTTATGTTTTCTATTCCCCAGGATATAAAGAAAGGTTTTAGGTAAAAAAAGGGAAGATATTTATGAGAGATATTGAAGATCTTTCACCACGATTAGAAGATTACGTTCCGAGTTTCCAAAGACACTAAACTATTACGATCCTTATGTGTGTGTTTTTGTTATGTACTAAGTATTCCGCAAATGTAATGTAATGTCCATGTACGATAAGCTTCGGGTCTCTACAAAATTTAACCCCTGATATGGGCCTATATCTTGTCAAATAGCCTATACTAGTGAATAAAATGTTCTCAGAATTACTCTTTGTTGTGCTAGGTTCCCATGTCATGTTTACAAAGGGGTGTTCCAAAAAATCCAAACAAAAACCACATACACCTTCCATCATACTATAGGATCGAATATGTAACGATGAGATTATCAAATACAAGAGGGGGGTGAATTGTATACTTTAAAAATTCCTTTAGAACTTTTAAAGAAGATTATGTTTAACAAGGTTAAAAAAGGTAATTCACAAAACCTCTAGTTCTACACACTTGCATGAATCAGGAAATATGATTTCGAGAAATTCAATCCAAAAAGATAGTTCCAGAAAGTGAAACTTAATGAAAGTTTGAAAATATGAAGATTTTACCTTAAAGTGTATATAATCTAACAAAATCAAAGTACAAGTATAAGGAAGTATAAGATGGTTATACTTTCCTCAACAATACAAATGCAGCAGAAAACTTGTAACAAAACAAGTAACAGTAGTAATTCTTTTAACCCAAAGATAAGGGTATCCAACAACCATGGATAATGGTCCCTTGATTTATACTTTCAAGAATGTTTGTCTTACCCACACCAGGGTAATCCCTCGATATAAAGATCGGAGTTTGTCTTCTTATCCCCGCAAGCCCTCAACTTCAAGGTAGTTGCAACCTTTGTCTTCCTCAGCAAGGAAGACATCAACTTCAGGGTAGTCAGAACCTCTGTCTTCCTATCCTCGAAATCCATCGAATGTACTTAGCAACATTAGGAGTCGCAAAAAGAAAATATGAACAAGAAGTTCAGTATACATAAAGCTATGAGAGTATCTATAAATCACTTTAACAACATGTAATCTCTAGAGTCTTAGAACTTTTCAAAAGTTATGAGCTCTTTCAAATGAGATCCTATTTATAGGCACGACTTCAACGATCATCACCCTCCTCCAACAGTCATCTTCTTCCTTGAATTTAGGAGAGACCTGTATACGTGTCACTCAAACAACGGTTAGTTAGTAACTAAAAGCACGACATCATTTTGTAACAAAACAAGTGTAAAAAAATATGGTTACATAAATAAGGTCTAATATTCGGAGTGTAAGAAAATGAAATTTTGGAGTCTAACCAAAAATGAATTCGGCGTCTAAAATACAAAGGTATTTTGATTCTGTTTTCTAGGAATTCGGAGCCTGAATTCTATAGAATTCCAGAGTATGAATTTCAAGGAATTTTGGAAACTGGATTCATAAGAATTTGGAACCAGAACTCATAATGTTTGGAGTTAGAGTTCATGAGAATTCGTTGTCAGGACTCATGAGAGGTTAGAGTCTGTATTCAGAGAACTTGGAGTCAGAACTTAGAAAGTTAGTAACCAGAATTCTAATTTAGAATTTGGAGTCAGAACATAGAGAGTTCGTAACCAGAATTCGTATTCAGAATTTGGAGTCCGAATGTAGAAAGTTCGTAATCCGAATTCTGATTTAGAATTTGAAGTCAGAACTCAGAAGAGTTTGTATCCAGAATTCGTAGTCAAAATTTGGAGTCAAAACTCAAGAGAGTTTGTAACCAGAATTTTGAGAGTTTGGATCCTAGAATAGAATGCTTCATATCTAGGAATTTATAGGATTCCTAGGTTTTGGTCTCAATCAAAATTTTATACTTAGAAAAAATATGATATGGAAAATGAAACAAGGTAAGGATAAATTTCCTTGGGGAAGGAAATTTTTCCTTATATAATTAAAACACAGGGTAAAAATAGATTTTCCTTGAGATAAGGTGTTTGTGATTTTCAAAACAAGAGGAATGTTAAAGTCATAAGGAAAGTCTTAATGACTTAATAATATCTTTCAAGTATGAAGGAATGGAAAATTCATAAGGAAAACCTTATTGACTCAAAAATCTCCCCCTTTTTGGAAAGCAGAAACATCCTTATGAAAAACAATAAAACGACTTAGAAGGATTTTTCTAGACTTTGAAAATAAAACTTATCTCCCTTTTTACATTGGCAAAGATGAATATGACTAACTCCCCCTTAGGATTTGGAACACTAAAGATCATATTCTAGATTTCCGGAATGAGAATTTTTATTAACTTGAGTATGGAAATCTTCGTAATGAGAACTCCCCCTTAGATAAACTCCCCCTTTCTTAGGGATATTTCTTCTTTTACATAGAATTATTATTCCTTCTCCCCCTTTGTGATTTTCAAAAAGAGTTTGAGGAAATGGAACAAAAATGCGGTACCTAAAATATTAGTAAAAACATCCAAACAAAACAATTATCCAAAATTTCATTAATATTGGATTTATTTATACAAGGAAAAACATATACAACAAAAGATCGGATTTGGATCTATTTTGCTTCTTTTTCCTTGGGTACTATCTTTTTCGCAATGGTCTTCAGCTTTTTTAGCTCTTTGTGATCCTCATCTACTTGCTTTTCTAATTCTTTGATCCTATCTTCTTGATATTTCATATCCTCTTCTTGAGCCTTTAGCAATTCATCTTGATTTACTAGACTTTCTTGAATCTCAATCTGGAGATCCTTTTCTGTTTTCCAGCTTTGGACAATATAACTCAGCTTCCCATTCAGATATTTGACATCCTGAATCCGAACATTTTTTTTCAAGAGTTATCTTTTTCTCAAATCTATCTATAAGATCCTTGATTTTGGTGTCTTTGGTATCAAAAGCTTCCTTGACATAATCTTGAAATTGATCAAGCACTCTCAAATCTTCAACAATCTTCCTTGAACAGCTGGTCATTTTCTTGCAAGATTTTTTGTGGGATTCCTAGTTGATAAATAAATATTTGTGATCACCCTCAATATTTAAACAACGATCCATGACCATTGATACAGAATATAACTTCTGATTCATGCTATGCTAAAGCATCTGGTATCTCGAGTCAATTTTTAGAAATATCGGAATAGTATCCACTAGCTTTTTCAGGGACTGAACAACAAAATCATGTCCTAAAGTTGATGACTTTGAATCTGACACTTTACATGGATATGGTTCTTCATCTAGCTCTACCAGCTTCCTCTTAGAGGATCCTCCAGCTTCCTTCTTCCTCAAAATATCTTCGGTTGGTGTATCAACAACCACTTTTTTACCCTTATCATTTTTCGGAATAGCTTCTTCATCAGGAGATTCATGCTCACTTTCAGATAACTGTACAATTTTATCTTCATCAATTTTCTCTTTTTCAGATCCTGCCTCAATGTCTTCAGGAAGAATGAAGTGATTATTATAACTCTATTCTTTAGAAAACTTGTTCACTTCTTCTTTAGGCTTCTCATCTATTCTGGGAGAAGAAAGTCTTGAAGATCCGGCTTGAGAAGTCCGGATTGATAGCTTTTCCGAATCACATTCCTTATCATGAAAGTCTTCTACTTGCTTTATCAAATTAGCTATATTTTCAGTGCTTTCTGCTTCTCGAACTTTTTCCACAGCTTCCTTCTCAACTTCCTTCTCTTTGGCTTTTTCTAGAGACATGAACTTCTTTCCCATAGTCTCAGGTAATGGTTCTACTAAGAAGGTTTTGGGTACATGAATTTGTTCATATTACACTTTAGTATCCCTTAGAAGGGATTGAAAAACTTCGGCCTCAGACATTTTCTTCTTAAGATTCTTTTCCTTGGCCTACTTCTTAAGCTCATCAGCAGCTTTCTCTTTCAAAGCCTTGGCCTCTGTGGGGTCTAGACCAAATTGTGAATCCCCTTCATTTCGGTTCTTTTTATCCTCCCTCCATTTGAAAAAACATTCATCAGGATAAGCATTCTGCTTCTTGGTATTTAGAGGTGCGTATTGAACTTCTTTGGCTTGAGGTTTTTTCTCTGTTTCTTCCACTTTTTTAAGTTTCCTCTTCTTTCCAACTTTCTTTGAAGGTTCAGCTTCTTCAGAAATCTTCATAATGGCTTTTACCTCTTCCACTATCAGATCATAAAACTATCTTGACTCCTTAGAAAAGCCAACATTCATTCTCTTCAAGGTGTCATCACTGACTAACATCACTTTTCAATTCCTCGGCTTGGAACTACAAGTAATTGTAAAAGATTCAAGATGCCAAACTATCATCTTGGAGAGTAGAGCATGATACATGATAACTTGTGCTCTTAAATTCCCATTCTTGATATTCTCTATAGTAATGAGAATATGCCTCATCAGGTTGATCTTCCTTAGATTTACCAAAAAGTCCAAGAAATATATATAACTTTTCTTAAGAGTTTCCTTGTCACCTCGGTACGATAAAGCTCTAAACCCATAACTGTAGGATCCAATTGTTGGTAGATAGATGGGAAATATTTTCTGTCTTTACATCAGTAAGTCCAAGGCATTATATAGCCTTCACCTTGATGAAACTTCCTTGTACATCTGGTAACTTGTGTGAGAAAAATTAGGCTTCCCCTTCATATGACAGCCCCACCAAGATAGCATCCTTGGTGTAAGAGAGTTTATAAGTTTTTCCATAACTCTTGAAGGAAAGTTTTTCTCTACCTTCTTCCTTGAAGAAACAAACTGATTCATAGAATTCTATGAGTAGATATGGATACACAACATCCTGAGCTCCTGTAGTTTATATGGATACACTTTCCCATCCATTAAGCTTGATATTATTGAAGATAATAGAGTCATACTTATTGAAGAAGTTCGGATGAACTAACATATCCCTGTATATTTTCCACTCCGAAATCAGCTTGACAGAAGACATATCTTGAGAGGGAACTTATGCAGACATTCGGAATTGAGGACTTTTGAAAAGTTCATAATGGGATTTTGTAGATGGGTAGAGCTTCTACATGCAATTTCTTTGAAAACAGATGTGGGACAACAATCGGGGGTCCCCTTTATAAAGGCATTGAAGCGATAGTTGAACATTCCATCTGAATCCAATGGTTGAGAAATCTTCTAAACCGATCTGATGGTTGAAATGATAGCCGCAAGGAAAAATTTTGTTGAATCTGATATTTTGAGGTTTTTAAAGGAAAACATTCGGATTTAAGGAAACTAGAATCCAAGAAATTTTAAAAACAAAAGAAACTAACTGCAAGTAAAAGGTGATTACGAAAACTCAAGAAAGAATCATACCTTTCGGATTTTCAGGAGAATTATTCATATTGAGGAAAATTCTTCTTGAAGGACTTTAGATTCCAAAATAAACTTGGGTAAAAAAATAAATTGAGTACACAGATCTTCATTAGAAAAAACATCATTATGCAAATATTCATTAGGAAAATCTTCATTACGAAAAACTTCAGTATGAAAAACTTCAGTACGAAAATCTTCAGTAGGAAAAACATGAAAAAAATCATTACAAAAAACATGAAAAACTTCATTACGAAAAATATGAAAAAATTCATTACAAAAAACATGAAAAACATTATTACAAAAAACTTGAAAAAATTAATTATGAAAAATATGAAAAAAATCATTACGAAAAATATGAAAAACTTCATTACGAAAAATATGAAAAACTTCATTACGAAAAATATGAAAAACATCATTATGAAAAATATGAAAAACTTCATTATGAATAATATGAAAAACATCATTACATATGTACTCCCTGAATGAAAAAGAGTTTATTACTGTAATAAGATTGGTTCAACAAGAAGTTAATGAGGAGGATTACCTTACGGTTATCATTTCTAACTTCTGTTTAATGTATTCAAATATATCAGAAGGTAAATATTTTGTGAAAATATCAGAAATTTGGTCTTGCGTTCTGATGAATTTAAGAATGATATCTCTTTTGTGCATAAGAACCTTAAAAAATAAAACATTGGAAATCAAAGTTTTTCCAAGAAGAATAATGTTACCTATACCAATAATTTCTCCCTGAGCATTATCTCCAAAAGTTACTCTTCCTCCTTTCGTCTTGATAATCTTTTCAAAATAGTTTTTGTTACCAGTCATATGTCGGGAACATCCACTATCCATGTACGACGTATTTCTGTTGATACTTTCTATATTTTCCTGAAAATAATAAAAAGTTAGATTTTTGGAATCCAAACATGCTTGGATAAGGAATTCTTAGAAAGAAAAATTTAAGGCACCCACATCTTCTTAGAAAAATAGTCTTTATGAAATCCTAAAGATTGGGTTTTGTTTAATGAACAATTTTTTCCCTAGTGTCCACCACACTAACACTTAGTTAAAAAAAGATCACTTTGTGGAACAAAATAATTGTTACTAAAAACAAGTTTAGAACTACTATAACCATAACCAGAACTATTCCTTAGAGGTTGGATTTGGGAATACATTTTATCAAAATTTTCTTTACCTAAGGTAATGTTTGAAAAACACTTCCTTAAGGAAAATATTTCTAATTTGAGTTTGATAACCAAGTTATTATCTTCAAAAACATTTGATTTTAAACTAGACCTAGGCTCAAAAAAAATTCTTAGAAATTATGTTTTCTAGATCTTTAGAATGTTTATTATTCTCAGAATTTACTTCCTTAAGATTTTTTGAAATACTGTCAAAGTTAGAATTATTCTTATCAATATCTTAAGAAAGATCTAATATTTCCTTAGTAAGAATAGTGTTCCTAGAATTTTCCTTATCAAGTTTTTTCATTAGTTTTGAATTCTCAATCTCAAGAAGTTTGGAAAACCTAGAAAATTCTTCATAGGTAGGTAAAGTATTATCTTCATCAGAAGATGATTCTTCATGAGAAGAGTTATAATATTTACTATCATTAGCATTTAAAGAAACATTGGTCATAGATTCAGCATTGTGTACCTTATCCATTAAAAATGATTGTCAATCGGTAATCTGGCTATTAGACCAAGATTCTTCTGTCCAGAAGATTCATAATCTAAAGATTCATCTGAAGAGTCACCAATATTGGCACTCCAGGTTTCATTAGCTTTTAAGAATTTATTAGATTTATCCTTGTAATACTTATTTATATTTCTTTCAGAATTTCTTTCCTTTCTTTCTTTTCTTTTAAGCATGGGAAGTTGGGCCATATATGTCCAGCTCTCTTGCATTCATAACACGTGACTTCTGAATCTTTCTTGTATTTCCTTTCCTTTTTCTTATATCTAGATTGAAAGTTCCTCTGTCTAGCAATCTTGTTCATCCTTTGATCAAGATTTGATAATTCATTTTCTAAGGATTCACTTCCACTAGATTCATATTGGATAACAACTTTCTTAGATTTGGATCTAGTAACTCTCTCAGGAGTCTTGGATTTCATATGATTAGAAGATGTACTAAAAGAAACACTACCATTTCCATTATTCTTCTTTACATTATCAGCATCTCTCTTCATTCTAGTCTCATGCTGAAGAAGAGTTCTAAACAGTTCATTAAGAGTAATCTGAGTAACCTTTCTGTTTACATCAATAGCATTCCTCTTGGATTCCCACTCATTGGGCATGATGTCTATGATCTTATCAACAAGAGATTCATCATCTAATCCTTTCTCACCCATTAATTGTAAACTATTTACAATAGTCATGAACCTTTGTTGCACCTTGCATATGGGTTCTCCATAAGGAAAATTAAAACCATGATATTCAGCTCTGAGCATGGATCTTCTAGTTTCAATAACATTAGAAGTTCCAAAGTGAGTAACTTCAATTTTCTTCCATATATAATTTTCTTGTTCACAAGATAAAATTTGGATATATATAAATATTTCTAGTCATAGAACAAAGTAAAGTATTGTGTACCTTATAATTCAGTTGATATTCATGATTTTCTTGATTAGTAATGGTACTAACTTCTTTTTCAGGTATTTTATATCCTCCAGTAAGCATAAAAAAGTTATCTACACCAGTATTGATAATGAAATTCTTCATACGATCTCTCCAATACTCATAATAATTTCCATCAAAGATAGGTGGTCTAATTGGATTGATATTGTGTATGGAACCAACATTGATTCCTGCTATCTTAAATAAAAATTCCTTTCCAGACAAAACATGTTAATTAAAAAAGTTTGTAAAGAAGGAAAATATTACTAATAAAGGATAATAAAGAACCAGAGTATCTCTATGAAAAAATCGTTCTGAAAAATATAACTCCAAAAAACTGATTTCGGAAATTATGATTTCGAAAAATATAAGAAGAAGATGAATTCTCTTCTGAATCTAATCGTGAGATTAATTCAGGGGTCACCTCTTCTGATACAAATTGTAGGATTGGTATAGGGTATAAGGTAGTCTATAAAAAAACTTGAGCAAGAAAAACATATATGTGAATATAAGTATTTCAGAAACCTCCTCTCATACCAATTGTAGAATTGGTACAGAATATGATGTAGCCAACTTTTGATACCAATTTTAGGATGTAATATGTAATGATGAGATGCTCAAATACCAGAGGGGGTGAATTATATACTTCAAAAATTCCTTTGGAACTTTTAAAGAAGATTATTATTAACAAGGTTAAACAAGTTAATTCATAAAACCTCTAGTTCTACACACTTGCATGAATCAGGAAATATGATTCTGAGAAAGTGAATCCAGAAAGATGGTTCCAGAAAGTGAAACTTAATGAAAGTTTGCAAAGATGAAGATTCTACCTTAAAACATATAGAATCTAACTAAACCAGAGTACAAGTATAAGGAAGTATAAGATAGTTATACTTTCCTCAACAATACAAATGCAGTGGAAAACTTGTAACAAAACAATTAACAGTATTAAGTCTTTTAACCCAAAGAGAAGGGTATCCAACAACCTTGGATAAAGGTCCCTTGATTTATATTTCAAGAAAGTATGTCTTACCCACACCAGGTCAAGCACTCGATACAATGATCAGAGTCTGTCTTGCTATCCCCGTAATCCCTCAACTTCAAGGTAGTTGGAACCCCTGTCTTCTACAGCAAGGAATTCCTCAACTTCAAGGTAGTCGGTACCTCTGTCTTCCTATCCTCGGAAGCCCTCGAATGTACTCAGCAACATTCAGAGTCGCTATAAGAAACTCTCAACAAGATGTTTAGTACGCACAAAGCAGTGAGAGTCTCTCTCTATGAATCACATCAACAACATATAATCTATAGAGTCGTAGAACTGTTCAAAAGTTATGAGATCTTTCAAATGAGATCCAATTTATAGGAAAGGCTTCAACGTTCGGCTCCCTCCTCCAATGGTCATATTCTTCCTTGAATTTTGGAGGGACCTGTACATGTGTCACTCAAACAATGGTTAGTTAGTAACTGGAAGCACGACATCATTTTGTAACAAAACAAGTGTCAGAAAAATATGGTTACATACTAAAGTCCAATATTCAGAGGTTAAGTAAATGAAAGTTTAGAGTCTAACCAAAAATGAATTCGGAGTCTAAAATAAAAAGGTATTCGGATTCTGTTTTCTAGGAATTCGGAGCCTGAATTATATATAATTCTGGAGTCTGAATTAAAAGGAAATTCGGAACCTGGATTCATAAGAATTCGGAACTAGAACTCACAACGTTCAGAGTCTGTATTTAGAGAACTCGAATTTAGAACATAGAAAGTTCATAACCAGAATTCTAATTTAGAATTCAGAGTTATAACTCATAGAGTTCGTAACCAGAATTCATATTCATAATTCGAAGTCAGAACTCAGAAAGTTCGTAATCATAATTTTGATTCAGAATTCAGAGTCAGAACTCAGAAGAGTTCGTATCTAGAATTCATAGTCAGAATTCAGAGTCAGAACTTAGGAGAGTTCGTAACCAGATTTCTGATAATTCAGATCCTAGAACAGAATGCTTCATATCTAGGCAATTATAGGATTTCGAGGATTTGGTCTCAATCCGAATTGTATACTTAGAAAAAATATAATATGGACAATGAAACAAGGTAAGGATAAATTTCTTTGGGGAATGAAATTTTTCCTTATATAATTAAAACACACGGTAAAAATAGATTTTCCTTGAGATAAGGTGTTTGTGATTTTCAAAACAAGAAGAATGGTAAATTCATAAATAAAGTCTTAATGACTTAACAACCTCCTCCAAGTATGAAGGAATGGAAATGTCACAAGGAAAACCTTATTGACTAAACACATACATATAACACAAACCGAAACCACCCCAGCCACCTCAAGGAGTGGTCCACTGCCATTATTTAATTATTACACAAGGGAGGTCTCATACTGACGACACTCTTGTCTCATTACCAACTGAAAATGCAAGACTCAATAGCGAAATGGTTTTCCAAATAAACCATTTCAAAGATGACAGATGAGACTCACATGATTTTCACATAACAATCCCTTTCACAAATGACCTTACCAACCCATTTTTCAAAACCAAACACACCTTTGGAAGCATATTTAATCAATAAAAACAACCATTTATGTCTAAAATGCATTTAAAAAGGAAAAAGAATCATTCCATCAAACACTTGGTGTAAAAACCCCATTTATAAAACACCAATCATCGTTTTAGATATCACAATTAAATTTATAAGACAAAATAATTCTTGTAAATATCACAACCCACTTGAAAAATTAAACCGAGCCATTTAAAAAACACATGGTGAAGAACTTTTAAAATCCAATGTAAAACCTCATTCAAAACACAACCGCATTGAAGGGAGGCTAGATAAATCCTCAAGGAACCCTAAGAGGAAAGAACCGCTAAAAATGAGTAACTCTATCCAAGAAAATAATTTACTAGGGTTAGGGAAGAAGAGAAAAAGATAGATAAAGTAATAAGAGAGAATAAAGGAACCCTAACTTTTTTATTCAGGTGAAGAATCACCAAGAAACCACAATGGATCCATATTGAAGGAGATTGAGAGTTCCAAAATCCCCTTTGGGAGGTTCCTAGGTCAGGGGAGGCTAAATGGGGAAAAATATGAGTTAGGGTATAAAAATAAGGGAGAGATAAAAAGATTTTAATAACCTAGACAGGTCACATGGTTAGTCCGTACTATTTTTCAAACCATGTGGAGACTGTGCACCTGCCTCTGTCAATATTAAGACCTATCGCATGGAAAACCCACATGGTTTGACTAAACGTGTATTAGCCATGGGGTAGCTACTATCTCACCTAGGAGATGTAACATGGTTACTTGGGTCGGTTCATGCAGTTACTACTAACCGTAAACTAACCATGCGCTAGGTTCTGCCCACCCAAAAAACCTGTGTTCTCCAAAATATCAAGGGAAAAACCCCAAGGAGAAAAGCTAGTACAATGATAGAAGGTAATAGCATCCCAACAATTCAAACCCATCACACCTGGTTCTAGATAAAAGAACCTATGATCAAACTGGAACCAAATATATATTTTAAAACCAGGTGGGACATATCATACATTGAACATTCATCAAAACCTAGGGAAGAAAAATATCACAAAGGGTGAAATCATATGCTTAGTAAGGGAAAGAATCTGATATATAAATTATTAGAGATCATAAGGTGATAATAAGGGCATGATAACATAATCAAGTGTATGTTCTCAATGTAAAATATTCCTCCCCAAGAAAATGATATCATAAATTCAAAAATAAATTCATATCTAGAATAATGATCAATAGTGGTGAAAAGGCATTAATCATCATTCAAGAGTCCTAATATAGAAATATGGAAACATAATCATTGGAAATCAAAATCTTACGAACATTTTCATTTTCAATCATGTCCACTCATAATCTTGTTATCATAGATAACAACAATCATACTCACACATAAAGATGTAGCATAGTTATTATCAATCATTTCCACATGTAATATTTTGAGCAAGATAGAATAAATAAACTCACGTATCAAAAATTGATCATAATTATTCACAATCATGTCAATGTATATTCTTGTCAGAATAGAATGTAGCAATCATAATAAGGAATCAAAATATGAAAATAACTATTTTCATTCATTTACACACTTTTCATTATCATCTCATGATATATATATTATATTTATAAAATCATTGGAGTTTTATACCAAACCCACCAATCACATAATCATAATACATTCATGTGTATTCCATAATATTATGAAAACATTTATCATTTCAACATAGCTTAACCCATTGAAAAAAACATAGTTTTCATCTATATTTCATCATCATAGTCATTAATCATCCATAAAAGATAATTATTTTATCAATGGGTAATATCCCCTGTGAGTCATAATAAACATTAAAGGATTTTCTTATAGATTAAAAAAATATTAAAATATCACTGGGAAATTTATTGAGGAAAATACCATTTTATTTTCAAATAAATTATTTAAAATTTAAAAATTCTTAGAATATTAGTAAAAAATATCATTTAAAATAACCATTGAAACTTGAAAAGTGATATTTAAAGAAAATATTATTCATGAATGTGGGAAAAAAATATATGTGGTTTACTTTTAAAAAAATATTTCATTCACACTTTTTTTTGAAAGTACCTTTATTAGAAAATGAAAAGAATTTTCCTTTTAAAACTTTTTATAGAAAGTAAAATATTGGAAAAAATGAAACTAATAAATCATTATAGAATTGAAAAAAATATTGAAAGCACTTCTAAAAAAATATAGTTAGAGAAGAAAAATATTCCCCACCAAAGAGAAAATAAATTAAATTTCTCTTAAAAATATTTTTTCAATCTTTATATGTACCAATGAAAGGAAAATGAATGGGAAACATAAAATCTCTAGAAATAACCTAATGAGAATAAAATATATGGGTTTTCAAGGATAAGGATAAAATAATTTTTCTCAATATAAATTTTGCATAAAAAAACCTAAAAAGAAATGAGATATTAACATAAATACATTAACTATATTGTAACTTTTAAATCATAAACCCCCATAAAAGAAATAAATTCAAATGAAAATTTAAATATTATGAATATAAATATATTAATGCTATAAAATATTAATCTGGTCCTCTAACATGATTCTCTCTCACTACTCTCTCTATTAGGGTTCCCTTTGTGGTGAATCGGAAGGGGAGGCTTCGTGCTGCTTATTTTGCATCATCTCTTACTTCCCCTCTCCCTCCTTCTCTCCATGCCTCTCCATTTCCTTTTATCTCCTTACTCTCCTTTGTTCCTATTTTAACTCATTCCTTTAGTACCATTCATTTTTTTCATCCATTCCTCCTTTTTGAATCCCTCATTAACTATTCCTCATATTAGTCGAGTCACAGTGGTGTCCTAGGAGCATGGCTTGTGTTAGGTATCTTTTTAATGATTCTATAATTATTTGAAGTCAACATTAATCCAATGTTGTTATAGGTGTGATTTTCTCATTCAGGTGGATTTTATAATTGGGTTTGGTGGTATCAACGAGGACATGTCTCTCTGATGATGACCTGGTATGCTTCAAACATTGCTCTGGCTTCTGGTTCCTTTGCTTCCCTCCCAGTAGGTTTGCTGTGTTGGTTTCTAGAAGGATTTGGGAAGTTTCATTAGATCAATATAAGGTTTTATGGAAGTCACATCTATTGTTGGATTCTATGGTGTTCCATTTTCTTTGAATCATGTCATGTGTTATTCAATGGTTTCCATGATGTTCTAGGATAGGATTAGCGATCCTAGTGATTTTTGTGGATCATTTTTTGAGTCCCAGCATGCTTTCAAATATTTTATGTCTCTATCTTCCATCACACCTCTCCCAGTTGTCCTGGTGCGATGGTTTTCAATGAGTTTTAGGATTTTATGTTTGAGCGGTTGAAGGTTGTCAAGGCGGATCAAACTACATAGAATCAGTCACTTTATTTTTTTGAGGTTCTTGTTTGGTGGTTGTGGTTTCTTATTATTCATTAATGTTTTGACTCGTCGGAATTTCTCTCTAGGATGATTTTCAATGTAGTGGGATACTCTCACTAGCATTATAGGTGATTTTTATTATGATGGAGTGTTTGATACCTTCACTTAGGGAGGCTCTCATGGCTCGTAGTGTGACACGGTTTTTCATAGGCTTTAATCATTACATAATTTTAGTTTTTGAATTTAAAATTTGTAAATGATGTTTTTTTGTTGTTCAAGGCACTGTGGAGGTTCGTGGTTGTGTTTTAATTTTTTAATTTTTTAGTTTTTGTGGTTTTTGAATTTCTGAGGTTTTTGAATTCTACCTGGACGGTCGGATGTTGGTTGATGATTCCTTGATGGTTTTGGTATACATTCCTGATTTTTAATTGGTTCCCACTAAACCACAAGATGGTTTTATTATAAAATTCAAAATATGATTTGAAGAGATGATATAAAATACAAAATGGATAGTATATACACCTCATGAAATAAAAAATGGTGATTATTGAATATGTCCCACAAAAAACGTGATATGGGAAACCCTTAACTCAAGTCCCATCTTGCTTCATATGCATTCAAACAAACTATTATTTGATATAATTCCCTTTTTACACATTAATACTTATTAGGATGGTAAGTGGGTAAGAATAGAAGATTGATATTACATGGAAGGAAACTAGAAAGGTTTTTTAGGTGTTTTAATGAGATAATGGGATCAATGATTGTGAATAAGGGTGGATAATAGATTAACTTTTATAAGTGAGTGGTGGATATTTCCTAATAATGTATTGAAAAATAATACAAGAGGGGCTGAATTATTTTTTAAATAAAATTAAACTTACTACTTACCAACACCTTGATTCTAAGAAGTCTAATTGGGTGAAATATTAATATTTTTGGACCATATAATTTCAGATAAAGAAAGAGGTAAATACTAGATAGTATAAACATTTTACAAAATTAAAAATTGAAATATAAAGAACTTTTTATAAAAATGATATAATAAAAACTTACAAAACCACCACTAAGTGAGGTTTTTAATTTCAACCAAAGTGATAATGAATTATATATACTATACTTTAAGCATCCCCAATTATAAAACTATCGAAAGGTCTACATTCCAAGCCTTAGAATCCCTTGATCAACCTGATTAGTCAAAACTGTATATCCTTATCCTTTTAATCCATTGATGAACATCATCATAAAACCCTCTATCTATCTATCCCTGGGATCCCTAAATCAATATGATTATGAAAACAAAAAATAAAATATACTAACTTCAAGAATTTAAAAAAACATCCTCACAATATATTTTCTAAGACAAATGCTCTAAAGATTATAGTTTGATGCACTCTCATCAATATGACAATACAAAAATGTATAATGAAAGATTCAGATCATGTGATTGTTAGTTGCTTTTTCTCTTTGAGTTTTTGGTGTAATTCTTAGAATTCAGTGTAACAAAATCACAACAACAAAAATTTTCACATCTCAAGATCATTTTCAAGGTAATCAGATATAATATCTTCATATTACAATGGGTTCATCATTTCATCACTTTTTAAAATGGTCATCAGGTTCATCTCCATTATAAATACTTCTATGAGGTTCCATATAGTATGGTTATTAAATATCCATCTGGTAGACTAAATAAAACTTCATTTAGTGGACTATTTATATCTTTATGTGGTTAACTTTTTATATCTTCTTCTAGTAAAATTAAATGTATTCTTATATTAAATAAACACAAAATATATTCAGTAAAATTAATTTCATCCATCTTGTTAAAATTTAAACCTTGTAACTACAAGCCCTCCTACATAGACTTATAGTTGGAAATAAATAAATATTATACACACAAATATAATAAGAGTGAACTATGATTTCCTAAAGAAATATTAGAAAGAGATATTTCAACTCAACAATCTCCCATTTTCTAAATGAACAATACACAACATAGAGATAAATTTAAAACCAAAAAATATAACGTAATCCGCCTTACTTACACATCTCTTGATTACTCTACCTTTCTCCCCATTTTTATTTTTTGAAAATAAATTTAATAGAATGGATTTTGGTAGAAAGAGAACTTAAAATTTATAATCACTTTAAAACATTTTTGATATATATATATATAGATATGTGTGTGTGTGTGTGTATTTATAAAAAAAAATCATTCATTCAAAAATAATAATATTAATTATGTAACTAGAGAAATTTTAATATTTCAATTATAAAAATGTTCAACAAAATTAATATTTCTTACTGATTTTTTAAAGACCTTCTTCATCATTTTAGGTATTTCTCTAGCTTCACAATATTATCATCTTTGTAATCTAGCTCTCTAATCCTTTCTTCTTGTAACTATATATTTTTCTTATATAAACATAGCCCATAATCTTATTAAAATTAAAATTATTTCAAATCATCAATGTCCCAACATATTATCCCAAGTTAATATTTATATTTTCTCCAAGTTTTGAAATTGACTTTGTTTCTCTTTTGATTGTGAAATTTTGATCACAAAATACTTCACATCTTCATTAGTCTAATTAATACACTTTATAATATTCTTCAACTTTAGAAATACAATTATTGATTTTCATTTCATATTATTTAACTCTGATTCTATCAAAATAATAGACCCTAAAAGTTTCTCACAAGAATTTTAACCTTGAATATCATCAAATATTATTTGAATATATTTAAATCTAGTCATAATATCAAGAAATATATTTATTATTCATTCAAGTTTTTTGAATACTTCAAGGAAGTATGTAATATTCATTTTAGTAATTTTTTATCTTTTAATCATAGGGGAATAAGTAGAATTATAAAAAACTATAGGGATAATAGCTGCTCTAACTCATGGGGTGAATTTTCCTCTCATTCAACAAACATTGATTGAGAATTTTTTTAAATCACTATGTATTCATCGTTATCAAAATGTTTTTCTTTCAAAATATTCAATATGGATGCTTTCATTACTATGTTATGATTCTACTTAAAATAAACTAGATATATATTCACTTTTTGAAGATTGAGATGTAATAGATATAAATTTATGCACTAAAGAATATTTTGGAGTAGTATTCTTAGGTTATATTTATTCCCTTGAAGTTTTATCACATTCTTATGATTGTTTAACAATTTTTCTTTTGTTTAAAACTTCATGTTTATTTGAGTGAAATATTATTTAGAAAATTCAGCAACTTATTTTCCATTTTACTTACCAATAAGAATAAAAACTTATTTTCCTTTATCCTTTATAATAGACTCAAAATTTTATTGGTTTTTCTTTTTATGAAATTTTTCCATTTACTTGAGTAAATTATGAGAATAATTGGATTTATTTTATTTAGAAAGTTCTATGTATCTTTTCACCTTTTTTTATCTTTTAAAATATTTCATGCTTTAAAGTATAAGTTTTAATAGGATTAATAAAAAATTAGGTTCACTATCCTTCCTCTATATTTTTATTTTCCATCATTTATATGAAATATTCATTTGATATAGCCTTGAATTTCTTACTTGTAATATAATTTTATTTTTTAGAGGTTTTAAGATCCTTCCTTTTTTATGAACTTTTTTCTTAAGAGCTTCAATTTATTTTGAAAGAAAATATTTAGTTGTCTTTTCTATAAAAATATCCTAGGGAGAAAAGTAAAATAATATCATTATAGATATAGTTTCATCTCCAAAATAAGATTATTTTTCATTGACTAGAGAAACTTCATCTTTTCAACTTTTATAAAATTTACAAGAACACAGTTCATAACTTTGGATAAAGAATAATATTTATCTTTACCGTTTCATTATGAATAGATTAAATTATAATTCTAGAAAAACATAATAAGATTTAACTTTTTCATATTGTATAGAAAATAAAGGTTATATATATCTTGAACTCTAATAGTATCACTATTTCCTTTCCTTGGAAGTAAGAAACTTGTTATACACAATAAAAAATATATTTTTTTATTTTGGTAAATGATTCATCTTATATTATTTTTTTAATGAAGAGATATTATTATACATTATATATTATAAAATATTATACTAGATCATGAATCTTTTAAGTTAAAAAACATAGATGTTCCCTCATGATATAATACTACTAAATCATCCATCTTCATAATATTTACATTATGAGTTTTTTCAAACAAACTAAATGAAAAAAAATTATTTCCATCTACATAATAGAATATTGAACTTATATAAAAATATCTAATGATGATATGGTAATGAAAATTATACTCATATTTAGTAACACAAAGATTTTCTCATCCTTGAAAAAGAATCATATAAGAGATTCATACCTTTAAAACCATGTTCTATCCATAATCCTTTCTTTTAAAATTTATAGAATAGAAAAATCTCCACAATAATCCATAAAATATTTTCAAACAAACTCAGTAGATTACTGATATATATAAAAGCAATAAAAAATAAGAAAATTAAAGTGGCAAGAGCTCTTCATTGAAATAGTCAATGAAGGAAAAATATTCAAGCCACTTATTCTATATACAATAAAAATAAGTTACATTTTTAATTACATATAATCCAATGGATTTAATTATATATTATAAGTGATGAACTAAAAATTAATTTAAGAAATTATTTATTTAGAAATTTTTATTATTGTAATTAGATTTATTTATATTTTACTGGATAGAATTCATTCAAGTATAACATGAAATTTTATAATAAATATTTTATAAATTTACCTCAAAAAATATTTAACAAAGTAACCTGGATATAGAGTATACCTTTTGGATAACTTTTGAAATTACTTGGAAAAGTTGGACCATTGGTTTTTTAAGTTGGTTGTATAAGAAAGTTAGAAGAAAATTGTGTTGTTCTGATGAAATTTTGGAAGAACCTCAATCAAAATAAATAAAAATGTTTCTTACCTTATAAATTCTTTGTTCATAGATTTTATAAATAAGGTGGGAAAAACAAAAAAAATAAATATATTAAGGATTCGTGAAAACAAATATCATTCCCCTTTCTCAAAGATTTTTTCACTATAAGAAGATAGATAAAAGAAAAATTATATTAATGATCACATTATATTTATTATACTAGAATTTTGTTTAATATATTCAAATCTATATGAAAAAATAAGATTTATCAAAATATAATAAGGTTTGTGTTTCGATGAATTAAATAATAATATATTCTATTGGTGTGTGATATGAAGGAAATGGTGTCTTATATCTAAGTTATTTTATCATTATTGATGTATGGGGTTATTAAACAATCTAATTGACCTTATATTATCATGAAAAATTGGACATTTAGTAAAAATCATGCCAAAATCAGTTAGTTTTTGTTTCATCCACAACACTTGGGCACAAAAATTTCAACTGCTACATATTTGAATTTAGTAGAAAGAAGTGTTATAGCGTATTATTTCATACTTGAATAAGAAATTAAATCTTCTCATAATAGGTTAAATGTTCTAAATTTATGTTTTATTTCTATTTAAAATCCACTAAAGGCATCATCTGGAAAAATTATATGTTCAAAAATCACATTTGAAAGAATAAAATATTTCAACATTTATGGTTCATTTAAGATGAAGAAAAATTCTTTTAACATATTTAATATGGGATTTTTTTCAGATTGTTTTGAAATATCACACTAAATAACACAGAAAACATTAAATTTTGTTTACTATATATGAGATAAATTAAACTTAAAATAATCCCTCTAATTTATTTATATCAATATATTTTAAGGATTTATCAAGTTCCAGATTTTAAAAGTTCTCATAGAAGAAATTACACTCTTAACATTATCAAACTAAATAATTTAAGTAAATATTTAGTATAGTTTTTTGTGATAAAAATTCAACTTTTTTTTCTTGAGAAATTTTTAAAATAAGAAAAAACTTAGTTCAACCATCATGATCATTTCAAAATAATATTTCATAGGTTCTGAAAAAGAATTAGAAATATATTTTTGAATTAAACCAAAAAAATCATCAATATAACTTAAAAAATGTTATAATCTTTATAAACATTATTTATATAAATATTTTCATTAGTCCCTCACCAAAAAATTATTTATGTAAGAATATTTTATAGATATTATATCAGGATCTTGGAGCTTATTAAATTCCATAAAGTGCCTTAGTAAGTTATAAAACATGTTCTAAATTTTTTTGTATTTTTAAAACCAGGTGGTTGTTCTAAAAAAACATCCCCAAAATATATTAGTTAAGAAAAGAAAACTTTACATCCATTTGATAAAGTATAAAATTTATTTATTCAGTAAAGACTATAGGTATTTATATAGATTCAAATATTATCACTAGTGAAAAAATTTCTTCCCAATGTATTCCTTCTTGCCGATTACAACTATTAGAAACAATATTTTATTTATTTATATTAATGATCCTATTTTCAAAACATTTATTTCAAAAACAAAATTTTACTTTAATAGTCGGAAGTTCGTCAGGTCATTGTACTAAATTCCAAAAACTATTCTATTCAAATTCATGGATTTTATCTTACATTACACTTTTCTAATTTTTATCACCTAATGGTTCATTAGTTGTTTTAGGTTTAACCTAAGTTAAAAATGAAAAATGTTCATATTAATTTATTAAGGAACTATGAGTTTTCACAGGTTTATCAATATCTCCAATGATATTATTAGTGGGTTAATTCTTTAAGATCAACTAATTTCTTGGATAAATAAAACATTGTTCTTCAACAATAATTCAAACTTATTCCAATGGAAAAACATTCAAATTTTTTTTTTATTTTATGTGATGAATTTTCTAACATGTGTTTAAAAAAATTAAAAGAAATTATTTAAAGGTATAGCTTCTGGAAATTTAAATATGTAAGAATCAGTTTCATTGAAATTAAAATCAATTATTTCCTCAAGGGGATCTGCTTGACCATAAAAGACAGGAGGGTTCAACTTATGGAATTCAAGAACATAGTCTATAGGTTGATCAATTGGACTTATTTATAATGGTGCACCACCTGAAGCTTCACCAAGGGCATCCATAAAATCATTGTGGGGGAAGACACTAAGAATAAGGAAACAAGGAACTTGGTAAAAACCAATCCTACAAGATGGATCCTCTATCTCAAACATCACAAAATAAACATCATTCCCAAAACATAAGGGACACACCACACTACTACAAGTTAAAAAATCGTCAAATTTATCTTTAAAAACACTATTTAAAAAGGAAAAAAACTTAAAGGGTTTCACACCCAGTAAGTAAAATGTGGTTCAATGAGATGAAAATAATTTTTGGTGAATAGTAACTTTTTACTTTTATTTACCACGGTTAAAAGTAAATAGGGTAATTAAGGGAAAAAATGATATTAATATTACCCTAACACATGTCCTAATCCTATTGGACAAGTGTATCTCGACCAAAAACAACCTTAAGTGTAAAATATTATCATTTAGGCCCACTTGGATTAGATTAGGACATTTATTATTATTTAATTCAAAGAAGAGTTAAAAGAGTTAAAATCAAAGTTTATTTACTAAAACATTTTTAATATAGTGTTATACATAAGATAAATTCTATTGTAAATATTCATTAGAAAGCTAAAATGATTTCCTACATAAGGGTATTTTATTTGTAATTTTTAGACATCAAATAAGTTAATATATTTATGACACAAAGATGATGCAGTAATTATCTTATTAATGAAATATTGACAAAATTGATATTATAAATACCAAAATAAATGTAATTTAAGACTTTTTATGAATTACACTAATTTTCTAGTTTACTATGATATATTAGTGTTGATTTAATCAGCTTGGTTCGAACATATAATTCTGTTATGACTTTCACAAAAATCATAAATCAAATAGTGTCAAAATTGACACAAAATAGTTTTTAAATCTAATATTATATTATTAATTGTTATATTATTCCTAAAAATCTACGTTTCGGCAAAATGTCTTATATAAGGATATATATATAAATAATAAACAATTTGGGGTTCGTTTGGCATGTTATAGTAAGTGTATTAACCATATAGTGTAAGAAAACAAAAAGGCACGGTAAAAGTTAAATTATTTAACTTAAAGTTAAATCTAATTGATAAGGTTAAAATAATAACCTAAAATTATCTAAATCCTATTGGTTGATAGGATTTCGACCCATCCCCACTTTAGCTTCAAAATAAGACCCTTTGGAACCATTATAAACCTATTTTGACTTTAATATAAAATAATATTTTGAGATATTCCTAAGGTGCCCCTCTCCTCCCTTATAAAAGGGCACCTCCTCCCTCTCTTCCTCACACAACTTTGAGCCTTCAAGATCGGCCAAACCCTGCCAAAATCCCTTCTCCACTTCCCTAGTATCATTCTAGAGGTCCTGTTTCCCTTCAAAGACCATCCTTAGTTCTTTAAGTGGAGGTTAAGTGAAGGCGCGTCAAGAAGAGGTAATATCCATTACCGATCTTTTCAACTTCTTTCTTCTTCAACTTCTTCTTCTTTAGTTGTTTCATGATAAAGTAATAACATCAGTATTTATTATATACTGATATGTTATTATAAATATTAAACAAATATAATTAACCTTCTATCCATCCTACGGAAAAAGGAAATCATCGCGCGTGCGTACGTACGGAATACCGTCTCCACGCCGTGGTGTAATCTATTTTCCACCACCACCTTAATTGGATGGGTATAAAGGTGTAATGAGTAACTATATATGATTATTATAAAGTGATATTGATACTGAAATAGTATACATACACTTCAACACAATTCCACGACCATGGGAACGATATCATCGCTCGTGCGTACGTACGGACTACCGTCTCCACGACGCGATGAGATTCATTCTCAATGATTAACCATTCATGAATGATTATAAAGTATATATAATAAGTACTAATGAAATATATGACCTAATAATGATACTGGAATTATTTATATTTATATGTATGTCATCTACTTAATTCCATTCAATTCAATAAGGAAACGAAAACAACGTTCATGCGTACGTACGGACTACCGTCTCCATGAACGGTATATTTCTTTCCATTTACTGATTTATTATATATTTATATTATGAATATATATATATAAATCATGTTTTATATTCTGGAATTAAGTAATCATGATCTAAGTAATCATATGAATAATTACAAGTTAAAAACACGAACGACAAATGAGACGATTTTACCCAAAACGCTACTTTAACATGAATTTACAGAACAACGTGTAATTTAAAGTCATAAGTGGACCATATATGATATAATAACAATTAATATGATTCTTTAATAAGTCAATAACATGATTTAAATCATTATACAGGAGGTTCGGACACTTACAAAGAAAGTCGGACCTAAGGTAAGGGAAAATATCACAATCTCATTTTTATCCGAGATTGTTTTTACTTTGGAATTTACTGGGTATGTATTTTATCATCCACATACATGTTCCATCAATATGTAATATTGTTTCCATCCACTTACAATAGTTTAAATCCAATTTTACCCTTCGGTGAGTTTTTATTAAAGAATATGAAAGGAATCTTTTGTCGTTTTTTTGTACGAGGTACTTTTTGACTTTTCCGACAAAAGTACAAAGAATGTTTTTTTAACTTATACGTCATGAATGGATTCTTAAAACATTATTTCCAAGAATATTCCTTTACAAGTATTCAAGTTTATTTTTAATCAACTTCTTTTAGTTTAAAATTGTATGACCTGTTAAGAAAGGAAAAGTGTTTTTGAAGTAGAAAGGATATTTTCCTCAAGAATAGAGTTCAAGTATTTTATCAAAATTATTTTCCATATAAGATAATAAAAGGGTTCTGTTTTTATCCCTATTATTACATGGATTTGATTATGTTGTGATGGAAATATTTTTATGAATTCCTTTATCTTATATGGATTGTTTTATGATGTCATGTTGTTTAAGAATCCCATTTTTATTACATGGGTTACGCTATGATGTATGGTTTATGATTATGTGGCACACATAAGAAAGGATTCATTATAAGATGGGTGGGACCTATATCTCCCTCCAACGCATTGGTTAAAGATTTCATATCTCATGAGATAGACATGGCTGGAATGGTAGGTTATACCGGTTCAGTGAAACAGGACTGAAACGAGGGTGACTCGATTCAGAAAGGGACATTGTCCCCTAAGATAGTCTTGGAAATGAGTCATGACTAACAAGAAATGATTCTCTATGATTATGTGTGTATGCCACAAAGTTTCATGTTTTAAGTTATGCTTATTGGGATTTCATTTCACTACTATGATTTATCCCATGTTATGAAATTATGCTCTCTTTTGCAGGTTAAGATTTCCAAAAGTTATGTTCTTATGAATATGATGTGATTGATTTTTCTTTTGTTTACCCTTACTGAGCATTTGAGCTCTCCCTTTTATGTTTTCTTTTCCCCAGGATATAAAGAAAGGTTTTAGGTAAAAAAAAGGGAAGATCTTTATGAGAGATATTGAAGATCTTTCACCATGATTAGAAGATTACGTTCCGAGTTTCCAAAGACACTAAACTATTACGATCCTTGTGTGTGTGTTTTTGTTATGTACTAAGTATTTCGAAAAAGTAATGTAATGTCCTTGTACGATATGCTTCGGGTCTCTATAGACATGCCTCATAATCACATACTAAGTATCTACTTTTTTTATTTCTTTAATTGAATTTATGCTCACCCTTTTCTTGGATGTCTGTCCCCAAGATATGAGATGTTTAAAAATATACTTAAAATGAAATAATGAAGAAGGATTTCACTTGGATTAGATGAATGTTTATGTTTTTTGTTGTTTTTTTCATGTATTAGTTTTCTAATTCCCAATAGACTAAACCTAAAAAGGTCTTATGTATTGTTAAATGGTGTACCATGTAATTAAATATTTATGAAAAATAGTTGGATCACCATATCCAAGGTTCTCCAAATGGATGAATAATATATTTCTCAGTTAGAGGAGAAAAAAAGAATATAGAAATCCCTATTCATTTCCAAAGGAGAGATCATCATCCAACTATGTTTATAGTTGGTAGTGGATAAGATTGAGACAGAGGGGAAAAATCATAGGAGGTTGAGTATAGGGAAGAGCAGAATCAGGTGTATATTCAGGTTAATGAGATTGGACCTGTGGCTGAAGAGGAGGCAATGGAGCTCTCTAGGTGGAAGTAGATTGTGGATGATTCCCAAAATAATCTTAAAAATCTAAGGAAATTTAATTCCATGGTTGAGTCATAGAGTGAATGTTTCTTTTCATTTTTTATTCCTCCCTTTTTTTATAATAAAGGAGAGGCTCTATTCTATATATAAACCTCCTTACTGAAGGAAATAAAAGTGTCTCTTTGAATTCTGTATTTTCATATTTTTTTAATGCATATCTATCACTTTAACAATATTACTGACTATAAACCCCTAACATTTCAATACAGGGACTGAATTACTGGGGTCAGAATGATCCATCCATCATTGGAAGTGTCCTGATAAAGAAAACATTGGTTGGAGAGTGGGATTCTACATAACCAACATTATTTCCCAATGTGCATAGGTTCACAAGTGAGGAAATGTCGGGTGTGTTGGATTCTACCCGAACAAAGATGACCTAGTGGATGTGAATCAGGATTCCCATAATTTGGAATACAAGGAGGGGAAATTAGATTAATCAGGATGAATATAGACCATATTTGAAATGCATGTTCCACAATCTCATTGAAAATAATGGGGATATATAAATGAGGGTAGACCATTGAACATGTCCGAAACACGGGACTGATCAATTTTATCAAAATTCCATTGCAGCATGTTCCAAGGATGGAAGGTGAACCATTGTTTCGTGGAACCACAACCATTGTGGGAGACCATTTAGAAGTTGAAGATAGTAGGTATCTAAAAGAAATAATCCATGAATCATGGGGGTGTACTAAAGAATTTTGGAATGGAATTAAACAATTTTGTACTATTCCACAAAGGATCTAATCACATTGAGTGGGTGTATCATCCTGAGAAAGATCCAGATCTACCATTCCAGGGAAGTGTTGTATTAGTTTCTAAGAAACAGTCAAGTAACTTGAGTGGTATGGTAGGTAACCAACATTAATGTGGGAAAAGGCACTCTCAGGTTAGGTCCTAAAACATTTTATAATTTTACTTCATGAAATGAGGAGGGGAATCATGAAGTTTAACATCTTGTGTAAAGAAAATTGAATTCATAGTTTAACGTCATATGATAAGGAAGATGCATTATAAATTTTAACTTCATTGAACAGGATGTTCATATCACAATCTAGCTTCTTGTAACTCTGATATGGGTAGTTTTAATTTTTTCATTGTACTAGGATATATTATAGGGAATCACCGAGGATGGTACCTCATGGAGGAACCTATGAAGTAGAGGGAGATAAAGTTTGGATGAAAATATTTCCTAAACCAGTGGGTCTAGTGACTGTATCACAACTTTTTTTGGGCCTAATGATGAGTATTGAAAAAATTGTACCTATCCCATTCATTCCCTTTATTTTTCCCAAGTCATAGGGGTGAATTGGTAGGTTAAGGTCTAACTTTTTATCAGATCACCTCTATGGGTTTTCAACCGGACACACATCTGTGCTTCTTTCCCTGGGTAGTTTAGGGTCATTCAATTTGGAAGCAATAGATAAACATTTATGGGAATATATATATATATATATATATATATATATATATATATGAACGAACAATATTTAATATTATGATTCTTGAAACAAGGTTTACAGTTTAAGGTTACATAGTGTAGAGAACCCTTGTCTGAGCATCACACTGATTTAGAATGTGTGAAGGTGATATGATCCACCGTGGTATAAGGGGATCAAAAGCAAGGTGTTGGTGGTGAGGGGATTTGTAGATAGACCTAAGATATTATATTTATGCATGACTAAGTATCCCACTGAATAGAGAATCAAGAATCATGTAGTTATAGAAGATGACATAGTGGGAGACCAACATCAAAAGGGGGTTGTCCTATTAAGTGAGGATGTGATGAAAAGGGGGAATTATCCAGATTTTACACTAGAGGTGATGAAAACTAGATGCCAATTAAGGGCCCCTAGGAGATAGCTACACATAGTTTATGTTCGTAATGCCTAGACCATGAGTGTTACCAATTTAGGGTCATAGAGATTGTACCAAGGGGGGATGTGTTCCTGGGATGTTCGTGAAACAAAAAATAGAATAAACTCAGTGCGAATAGATGTCCAAGAAGGCCTTGTATCACACAAAAAATACCTAAGTTAAATTTCACACAATTTAAGATCATGATTCTTGGAACATGGGGGATGTATCTCACAGAAGTTTATATGCTATAAAAAGGAATTTATTGAAGATAAAATAGTTTCAGAGTGGACTTTTACCATAAGTGATACTTCTGTGATAATGATTTATAGAATTATCATAAATTGAGGGATGGAGGATTAAATGATAACAAAATGGTTTCATGTGATAGATGTATTTGTAGTTAGGTCAGTTACTAGAGACATAAGAATCACTATGTATACCAATGAATGGGTAATCAAGCCGCACGTAGTTTTGGGACACGACACGGTGGTAGAATAACATTGTAAGTAATGGGGATTATCTTCTCATGCGAGGATGATAATATAATTATTTAGTTTAAAATGTAAAATAAGAATAAATTAACTATAGAACTTTATTAAATTTATCCAGGACTATAAATAAATAATTTTATAATGTCTTGTGATAAGGATTTTAGTTGCTATAGTTTTAGGTAGTATAGTTTTGACAAGGTATTCATGTAATTTAAGGTCGTGGTTCTTAGACCAAAAGGGGATTCTACTAGTTTAATGCCATATATCTTAGACCGTGGGTTTAAAAACTATTTACGTACATGATGCATTGATCGAAAGGTGCGTGTTTGTCTCAGGGTGTTCATAAAGTCACAAAATAATAAAGACCCAATGTGAAGATGGAGGGCCAAAGAGAACCGATATCACACAAAACATCTCCGAGACAAGTTGTACATAGTTAATGTCCATGACACATAGACCATTAGTGATTTATACTAGTTTAAAGTTATAGAGTTTGGAGTGAAATGGAGGTGAAATTTAATTTTTTAAATCTTGTGCATCTCAAATATTCTTGGGAAAATTCCACCATGAATCCTAAGCCCAAACGAGCCATTATTGGTGTGAGAAAAATGGAGCAGTGATGAGTTCACCTTATCAAAAGGTAGAGAATGATTGAGTGAAAAAGGATCGAACTTGGGATAGTACCAACAATTCCAACATACCTGGTCATTTATCTCAAAAACATAGGGAAATAATGATGAGTGTGTTGAAACCACACCAGAACAAAGGGAGGTAGAATGAGAGGTAAATTATGACTTTTGAGATCTAGACCATGAAATGGGGTGACCGATGGGTAGGGAAAAATTGTTGAATATGTTTTAATAATAGGTTATACAACCCTACCAGTCAAGAAAGTGGTGAATAAATGTATGAATGCCCATTTACCATGTTCTAAACATGATAATTTTCATCTGTGGTTAAGGACCCTTCGAGGCAAGTCCCCAGGATGAAAGGTGATCCATTTTGGAAAGAAACCAATATTGTTTGGGGTATTATTCATACCATGTGGGATATGAGGGTCCAAAAAAAGAAGGAATGATGTCTGAATGTGAAAATGATGGAATATTAAAGGGGGAAATTAAAACACTCTAGGAGATATTACACCATGTTATCAAATTTTCTAAATGAGAACATTAGTAGGAAAGGATTGAACATATTCCCATGGGGGGGGGGTCCAAAAAAGGTTGGTGGTTGGGATGGGAATGGGACATAAGGTTCAAGTTTCTCTATGTATCCCATTATAAATTGGAATGAAGACAAACATAGTTATGTTGAATAGTGAGGTAGGATACAAACACTATAAGGGCGGTATCCTATCTGGTGAGGACCCAAGTTATCATGAAATTTTATATTATGATATGTGGACATAGAATATGTATTTTAACATCTTGTGATAATGAAATTAAACACGCCGTTTAACATCATATATTGAGGATGGGGTTACTATAGTTTAAGTTCTCAAATCTTGACCATGGTTCCAAATAGTTTAATATCACATGACTATAAAATTGTCATGAAGTTTTTCATAATCAAATAAGGATGTTTCCATGCAGTTTTACATCATGTGACTAGGGTTTTTGTCTTTTTAGTTTATTGTCACAAAACTAAAACTATGGTGAGGGTGAGGTGAAATTACCAACCATAAATAATGGACCTATTTTTAAAAGAGGCCATTGGGGCATAATTCTAGGGAATATGATCTCACCATGGGGGATAAATTTATGGATGGGCCTATAGATAGGTATTCTAAGAATAATTATGTTTTGCAACAAAATAGGAATCAATCCAATCATATTTATGGGTCCTGGTGTAGTAGGAGACTAAAACCAGAATGGTGGTTTCTTTTATAGTGAGGATCCAAGGAATGATATGTTTTTACATCATGATATGGGGTCATGGACCATGTAGTTTAGTGTTGTGTGGTAAATACTTTGAATATGAAATTTAACAACATACAATATAGATGAGGTTACTAAAATTTATGTTCACATAGATTTCACCATGGTTCCATATAGTTTAATATCACATGATTAGGATAGTTTCCTATAGTTTTTCATCATAATACAAGGACATTGTCATGAATCATTATGTCATGTGACTAGGACATTGTGGTTTGTAGTTTAGAGTTGTACAGTTCATACTATAGATAGGGTTCATAAAAAGTACCTATTGAGGATCCATGAATTATTTGGTGGTATGATGCACTTCCCATATATAGTGATCAATGAGTATGCACCATTATAATAGAACATATAAATAACTTAAGGTCATTCCCATTTGGTTTGAAGTTTTAGAAGTTTCTTAATATGTATCATCGACATCCTGAGATCAAGTACCATATCACATTGGAGGAAGGCATAGGGGAATACATTTTTGTTGAATGATCTCACCATATTATTCTAGTTCCTTTCAATGTTATACAATTCCTAAATATAGTTCTCTTTTAAATATTCCAACATGGACCTATGGAATTATTCTCTCCTATCTGGTGCCTTTTGACAGTAAACATATGTTTGGAGTGATAACAACTTAACCTCTATAGGTAACACTACCTCTGTCCCATACACTAGGGAGCAAAGATGTTTTGTGTCGTTGTCTGTGATAATAGTTTAAGGAATCCTGAATTAATGGATGATGTGGGAATTCATAAAATCAATCACAGAAATGGTCCTAAATTTGTTGAGAGGGAGGGATTCTACTCACTGGGAAGAATTATGTTCCAGTCAGAATAAACCTTTACTATTGAGTTGTAGCTGGTGGGTAGGGGCCCATAAAATGGATTCACTATACAGTAAAGGTCCAAAAAGTACATAGTGGAAAAGGGAATCTCCAGTGGATGATAAAATAAGTTTTAATGGGATTGAAATGTAGGGCACTTATTCGTAAACTCAATACAATCATGCACCATGGTAGGCTAAAAGTACCCCATTATCCAAATATGGTGAGAGATCTTTAATCCTAATTGATGGATCCCACGTGAAATAACATGATTTTTTTTGCATGAATTTATTGACCAAATTTACATGCATGTAATGAAAGAGGATACCATCAAATCCATTCCTATAGAGGGCCTACTACAAATTTGGTCCATCCGTGAGGGTAAATTGAACCACACATTAATAGATTAACTCACACATGGATCCGTGTGAATGGGGAGTTTTGGGTTGGAGATACCCAAAAATGGGATTTATAAAACTGGTTATTTATTATACTAATAGGATGTTTTATGTCTCTTATGTAGAGGTTCTAGTGGATAGATGATTTGCCTATCGGTCTACATCATCAGAAGCGATGGGGGTGATGACTCTCTGATGCACCACATGAATGAAAAATTAATCTTCACTAGGATTCAACAGGGGTATATCAAGGCCTTCCAATGAATCAAATTGGTTTTCATGTGATTTGATAACATGATTCACCTTTAGCTAGGAAGGAAACCAAGCCATCTGGTTGTGTGTTATGTCCACTAAGGGGAAATTTTTTTACCTCCTGATGACATAGTCACCAATGATCTTTTTGATTAATAACCTGAATTATCCATTTAAATGAAATTTTGGGATGTAAATATTTATATCTAAATTGATGATAGTGATAAGATCCTGATACTCAATCTCATTGTCTGTGAAACCTTCTAACAACATGATTGAGTATACAAAATGACCTATATATAAGTGATGAACATAACCCCAAGGCCCACATTATTAAGTTTGGGGTTGTTAAGTATTATTATAGCCAAGATTCTAGAGGTTACATCAAATTTAATCTTAAAAAATGGTGTGGTATGATCATTGTAGAGGATGGCCTCATTCGGGAAGTCAATTTCTAGGGGAAGTTCCTTAGGGGTCAAATGTACGACTGAGAAATATTCCAATACTTGGTTATTGATAGATTTATTAGGGGGGAACCTAATGAAAAAATAATATTGAATTACCTCCAAATGAAACAATCACCCTATCAGCATAGGGAAGTTGAGGATTGACTTTATAAGATCAAAGTAGGATATTGGATGTATCTCATGGTGTTGTAATTAGTGCCAAAATTTTTGAACTATTAAAACAAAGTATTGGTAGTTCCTCTTGATGGGAAAATATCTATTATTCATGTTAAGGATTATATAACCGAGATAATATATGATGTTTCCTTACCCTCATTATTATTATGATCTATAATGGTTCCAAGGGACCATTCAAGGATGTTCATACAAAATATAATAGGTTTTCATAGTATTGATGGCATTGGGATCATAGAATGTAGTAGATACCTCTTGATGTCATAAAATGTATCCTATATGTATTCTTCCAAATAGTATGTAGTGCCTTTATTCATGATCTTTGAAAAGCTATTATAATGTCTGGGCAGATTCACAGTGAATCATAAGATATAAGTCAGTTTTCCTTGAATGCCTCACAGTGGATTTGATCCTCCATAGATCAATTTTGATGCCTATATACCTAAAGATAAAGACTAGGAACTTTATAGAGGTGGAACCAAATTGAAACATCAATGGTTTTACCTTTAGATGATGGGAGTGTAGGAATGGAAACACTTTCTAAAGATCCTTGAGATATTACTAACATTGATGGGATTTGACCACCAAATAATATACATAGCCTTAAAAATAAATATTTAGGATTGAATTGAATATATGTTTCATGGAACACTATTAGGTAGCATATCCATTCTTCAAGCAGAAAGGTATTACTCAGTACGAGAGGGTTTTCAAAGGAACTCTGAAGGCAGTGGATTCTTCATTTTTGGGGTCCATCTAGATCTGATTATATCCATAGTATTCTTCCATGAAGGGTATGGATTAAAAACCAGATATGGTGTCAATTAGAAATTATTTCACTATATGGGGAAAATAATATTTTAAGAAGTCATATTTTAGATCTCTGAAGTCAGTACATACTCTAATATGGTAGTCTTCTTCTTTCCTAGGATGATGTTGGCCAACCAAATGGAGTACTAGACCTCCCTGATGAAGTTTTACCTAATCATTTTTTCAACTTCATTCTCAAACATGAAACTGTGGAAAGATTTTTTTTCCTAAGAGGTTCTTTTAAACCGTGATATCCCAATGGGAGGACAAGATAGTGAAAAAACATGGGGTTTGAGGCTTGAAATTTCTGTGTATCTTCAAATGAACACGTCACACTACTATTTTAATAATTCCATATACATTTTCTTCTCTTGTAGATACATGCCAACACTGATTAGTTTCATCCTCAAATACTCCACATTTCCAATATAAACATGGGATAACTCATCAATAGTAGTAGAGACGCTATCTTCAAAGGCATGAGGGGAATTATCCAAATCCTCTTCAACATTTGAATCATGAGGACCATAGGAAGGAGGACATTCTACTATAAATATAGATTATAGAGTGGTTCAATAATCTATTTTGGTAGGGGGTTAATGCTCTGCTAAGATCTTGATGATAAAATATGATGTTACATCACATTTTGTTTATGACCATGATATCTACCTTTGATATCAAAGAAAATATAGCTCTCCAATTCCACCCAAGTCAACCCTCCTTTCTAGAACATGCATCAGTGTTGTAGATCACTAACAATTAGGTAAATCCCTTAGTAGGCAATTGATGTAGGGATTTATAGAATTAGATAAGCATTCCTCATATAAAACAATGAGTAAATAATTGAGTACTACTTCTTATTTGTGATTATGAAAGAACTCATAAGATTTAGTATTCTAGGCTCTAACCAGGGGATTGACTAGATGAAGCTATCTTTCAAATCGGACCAAAGATTCACAATTATTGCTATCAGTACATTGAGAGAGTTGATAAATTTAACCCCATTAGTTTGAAGTCATTTCCCTTTATTTGGTATTACCTAGTATCCATATAGTGGGTATCACAAGAGTATAAGGGATAATTATCACCCTAGGGTACCCCTACTCAACTATTGAGAGAGCATTGAAGGAAATGATGGTATGAAGAAGAAAACCATCATTTGAAGATAGAGATATGGACTCCCCAATATGGCGTTTTAGGCAGTATCCTATGATATGAACATGAACTTAATGATTACTACCTAATCCTTGAATTAGGTCTTTAGCCAAGTATTTACACTTGGATTATTCTCACTCTTATTAGAAACTTAAATCATTATATTAGAGGGAGTAAGATATTCTTCCATGAGACCCAATTTGTGGAGTTCCTAGGTTGAGATGAGATTGATCTCAGATCCACTATCCACTAAGAAGTAGTGGATTTCCATACCATTGAACATGGTTTTAACACAAAATATTCATATGAACCCCTAAACAGTGGAATCTTCATTCACCATAGATATGTAAATGATGGCTTGCAATTATTCATGCTTAGCCTACTCTACATAATTGGCCTCAGTGGTAGCTACCTAAGTATTAATCTAGAGATGGATATTTAATGTATCTATAAAGTAATTATGCATCTCATTTTATAGAAAGAGTATGTCAGTGATTTAGATCCCCACTGGTATATTGGAGAGGTGATTCAGGACATCATACTTATGGGTAAAAGGATTTTATCTTCTTTATAAGTTTTTATCATTTCTAGAGAGTGTAGTGGGAATAGTTTATTGAGGCATTCAACCTAGATGGGGATTTTTTCTTTCTGTCATTGACTGTAAATCTTACTCAAGGAACCAGATTGCTAAGGTCAATAATTGGTTGACTATTAATAAGCTCTATGATGTTGTGTCTAAGATACACCATCAACAAATATGGTTTGTTGTAGGGGAATACCTAATGATGCATCTAGTGAGGATTCTGCCTACTATTCCTTACATGAGGCTTCATTCCTAGTATTAGTAGTAGAAACTATAAGGCCCCAGCCTTAAACCTTACATAATCTTGAGTTATCACAAGATTACACGTTGAGGATCTTTTCGGGTTTAGAGTTTTAGATAATTAGATCATAAAACTTGCATTACATTCCACATATAAACAAAGTGGTTACATAAAGATAGTATTCTTCATTCCTATCAATGGAAACATATTTAAAATAAACATGGATTCTTTCTTGACACTTCCTTGACACTATCATCATATCATGTACCTTTACCTTGACCTGTGAAAAACATTTCAAAAAAACTTGGGATGAGTATAAAAAGCTCAGTAAGGGATTTAAAAATATGTAAAGGAAACATGGGTACATATATACATAAGGATGAGATCATACTTTACCCATAAAACATAGGCACTTTAACATACCTCATAAAACCATGAATAAATCATAGAAATCATAATACATAAAGGTAACTTGAGGCATTCATAACATTCTTACGTAGGGAGTAACCCTCTTGGTTACGTTTGGAATACCCATCACAGTATATTCCCTAAATCCCTTCGGAGAAACCTTAACGTTTCACTCCTTCGCGTTACCCAATGCATTGGAGAGCTATATCGGGCTCACCCGCCCTTAGTTTATCACGGAACCACCCGTTTTCATAATAATTCCCAAGAACCTCAACATAATCATATCACATAAAACATGCATAACATTCTCACCTTTCAATCACAAGATATCAATACAAAACATTGATATAAAAACATTATGAAAACCATTTTCAATACCAAAATAAATGAAAAGTAAAACATGGTATTTATTTTTTTCTTTTAAAAAGAAGGTATGGCTTGTAGAGGAAGCCGAAACTCAAATAACGGTCACGGCGGCAGAGAAGTTGTTGTTGCCGCATACGTAAGGCAAAAAAATTTCCTTTTGTCGTTTAGTAAACGCTTCGTATAAAAAAGATTCCTCTTGAATAAGCGTAAAAGTCAAAGGGGTTTATACACCGTATAACAGAAGGTTGTGTATAAAACAAAATATGTCTCAATGAAAGGAGATTGAGACAAAGTCCCATACAAAGATCATTTTTTTAAATAAAATAGATCTATTATTTTTATTCACTATAATTACACATAAATAAAGTACAAATACAAGATAGGACATAATAATATCATGACGTAATTTTAAAGTAGGAGATTAACCCAAGGAATGGAAATTGGGTTAAGATGTTCCCTTAGCTCGTATCCGTCTTGACCCGACCGTTCTTTAATCTCATGAATAATAAACTTGAGTTAATCTCTACTTGCTTAAGAACCTTTTTCAATTTCATTATTCCTTTTATACCATGTTATGAACATCATGTAATCATTTAAGTTAATAATGTTCATTTTGTCGGTATTTGGTTCTTAGGTCAAAAATAGACTTCTTACACTTACATGTTGTTAATTTGGTCAAAGGTTCGTTATATACAGAATTATATTAATGATTTGGATAACATATATATCATATATATTCATCATATAAATGTATTTATAATATTACATCACATTCAGAGGTAAGAAATGAAATGCACCGTTCATGGAGACGGTAAGCCGTACGTACGCATGAACGCTACTTCCATTTCTATTTCGTATTTCTGGAATGGAATCATAATGATATAAGAGTATATTATAATTAAAGTATAATAACATATATAATATCATTAACTTTATCCTTTACACATCCCACATATGGTATTAACGAATCAAATCACTTTCAGGGGGCGGTAGTCCGCACTTCCTAAAATGAAGATATCGTGTTTACCCATAATGGAAACAATAATGGTATGCCATAAATGAAAAATACAGAAGCTTAAAGAGAGAATAAACATATTATATATCATATATAAAAATAGTGACACCATAATGGCCACCTATGTAGGTGTTAAATGAGTATTGAACAATCATCATTTCGGGAGGCAGAATTTCACCATCCACAGAAACTGTATGTTCTTTAACCATTTGATGTAGTTGTGTGAGAATGTAGCTCTAATAAATCTTATAAAAATATCCTAGTATATTTAAGATACTGGTGTTGTTACAAAAGAAGTAAATAAAAATAGTTTAGGGGGTTGGAGAAGCAAAATAAAACAAATGAACATGAGAGAAAGAATTACCATTAAAAGTGTAACTCCTTTTGATTTGAGCCTAAAGGCTTCCTTTGAAAGGATTATGCCCAAAGTTAATCCTCTAGGATGAGGAGACGGATGTGGAGAGAGTAAATGGGCAGGGTATGTCCGAGCCAAAGGCTTGAGGAGTGTGTGAAATGAGGTAGAGGTGGGGGCCTTTATAAGAGGAGAGGAGGGGCACTTATGGAAATCATGAAACTATTATTTTATTTTCAAACGTGTTTCAAATTTCTAAGTTCCCACATTGAAATATTTCTAGGATAAGATGATAAGGCTTCTAAATATTCCCATACAATAGTTTTTGGACAAGTTTAGGTCTTAGATATTACATTATCTTTCCATTTTATTTTAATCGTTAAATAATGAGGTCATCCCTGTATCATCATTATGTCATAAATAATTTAATTTATTTAATGTCTAAAAATTATAACAAAAATATCCTGATGTAGGTAATCGTTTTATCTTTCTAATTAATATTTATAGACAAAAATATGATTAGTATAACCCCTTCTAAAAATTGTTTTAGTAAAACAATTTATGTTAGTTTCATTTTCTCCTTTATTTAAAAAAAGGCATTAAAGTCATTATCTCACCCAAGTGGCTCCATGGGGTCCCCTAAATCGACCCATGGGTTGTTTTGGTCGGCCATGACTCATCCAATAGGGGTAGGACAAGTGTCATGGTGTTTTCATATTTTTATAATATCATTTTTACCTTAAATTACACTAATTACCTCTAATCGCGATTAATGAAAAAAAAGTTACTATTCACCAAAAAATTATTTTCATCCCATTGAACGAAATTTTACATAATAATGACAACCATGTATGTCAGATTTTCAAAATTCAATACACATTAGTGGTAAACTTTTATTTAACTAAAAAATCAGTTTGCTTGATTACCACTTAGTGGTTTCACTATTCATCAAAAATTGAAGTTTTTCAGAAAATTACCAAAAATTCACCCTAAGCTATATTTGATATTCCGAAATCAAAAATGAAGTCTATTTTACAAAATTCAAAACATATAAGTCACATTAATTAATTTAACAATTAATTCCCGCTGTTAGAGCAAATAGCGTGTTTTTATGAAACAATAAGTATCAAAAGATTGACACCAGTTTAAGTCTAATTTCAAAGTGAAATTGATTCCAATGACCACCATTTGATTAAATGGTAAAAATATATTCAGATTACACATTAAGATCAATTAAAAAGATAATCTAATCATATAAATAAATTAGATTAAGAAGCAGTTTTGATGTAAAATGTAGTATTTTTCACTATTCATTAAAAAAATGAACATTGTCTGAAAATACCAAAAATTCACACAAAGTAAATTTTGATGTCCCAATCATAAAGAATAAGTTTATTTTGAAAAACATAGCTTATAAAATTGTCAAAAGATAGATTTAAAAATGGTTTGCCATCAAAAGGCAGTAAAACAATCTTTTAAAAATATTAGTGTATTCCATGCTTAAGATTGGATTTATTTTCATTTTAAGCCTCTAAAACACTATCTAGTTCATTAATAGACATAGATAAAAATATCTATTATTCATTACTTACTTAGGATGTTACATCCTTCCCCCTTTAGAAAATTGCGTCCCCGCAGTTTATTTACTTATCAAATAAATGGGGGTACTTATCCCTCATTGCATTTTCAGATTCCCATGTTGCCTCTTCCATCATGTGGTTTTTCCACAAAACCTTTACCTGCTTAATCACCTTATTCTGTAACACTTGCTCCCTGTGGTCAAGAATCTGGACCGGTTGTTCCTCATAAGTTGGTTCTCTTCCAGCTGAACTACCTCTGGACTCAAAACATGAGATGGATCTGGCATATACTTTCTCAACACCGAAACATGAAAAACATTGTGTACCTGAGATAAACTCGGAGGTAAAGCCACCCGGTATGCAACTGATCCAACTCTCTCCAGAATTTCATATGGTCCAATGAACCTTGGACTCAGCTTTCCTTTCTTACCAAATCACATCACACTTTTCCATGGTGATACTTTGAGAAAAACATGATCACCTACCTTAAAAGAGAGATCCTTCCTCCTGTTGTCTGCATAACTCTTCTGCCTACTCTGAGCTGTTCTCACGTGTTTCTGAATCAGCTGAACTTTTTCTGTCATCTCTTCTACCAATTCTGGTCCCATCAACTTCCTTTCACCCACTTCATCCTAGAAAGCTGGAGTTCGACACCGCTTCCCATATAATGCCTGAAATGGTGCCATCTGTATACTGGAATGAAAACTGTTATTATATGAAAATTAAACCAAAGAAAGATGTTGGTCCCAACTTCCCTGATAATCCATCAAACAAGCTCGTAGCATATCCCCCAAGGTCTGAATTGTTCGTTCTGACTGCCCATCTGATTGAGGATGAAATTTTGTACTAAAATTTAATTCAGTACCCAATGAATTCTGAAGGCCTTTCCAAAAGTTAGAAGTGAACCTGGGATCACGATCAGATACAATGGAGAGAGGAACTCCATGTAACCTGACTATCTCTTTAAGATACAAACGGGAAAGTTGATCAAGAGAGAAAGTATCTCGTATAGCAAGGAAATGAGCTGACTTGGTCAAGCGATCAACAATAACCCAGATTGCATTATTACCTCGAGATGTCTTCAGTAATCCCACAACAAAGTCCATGGATATATTCTCCCATTTCCACTCTGGCACTGGTAAAGGCGGAAGCATCCCTTTCGGTAATTGCCGATCTGCTTTAACCTGTTTACATGTCAAACACTTCACAGTAAAATCAGCAATATATATTTTCATTCCATCCCACCAGTAATACTCCCGCAGATCTCTATACATCTTAGTAATTCCTGGATGAACTGAAAACGGAGAACTATGAGATTCACATAACAACTCTCTCTTCAACTATGAATCACAAGGCACACACAATCTCTTCCCAAATCGCAAAATGAAATCATTATCAATGTTGAATTCAAGCAACTTACCTTTCTGAACCAGCTCTACCTTTTTCTGCAACTCACTGTCTTGCTTCTGTGCTTGCTTGATTCTATCTGATAGAGATGATCTCACTGATACCTAAAACAAAACAAAAGAACTTTCTGCACCAACAACTTCTATGAAAAAGTTCATCAAATCCTTAACCAAAGTATCACGTTCCAAACGCAACATTTCTAATGAAGCATTACTTTTTCGACTCAAAGCATCAACCACTTTATTTGCTTTTCCCAGATGGTAATGAATTGTACAATTATAATCCTTGATTAATTCCATCCATATCCTCTGTCTCATGTTAAATTATTTCTGAGTGAATATATACTTTAAACTTTTGTGATCGATATATATTTCACACTTTACTCCATACAAATGATGCCTCCAAATTTTTAAAGCAAAAACAACAGCAGCTAATTCCAAATCATTTGTAGGGTAATTTACCTCATGAGTTTTCAACTATCGTGAAGCATAAGCAATTAACTGATCATTCTGCATTAGGAAACAACCAAGTCCTTTCAATGAAGCATCACTGTAGATAACAAACTCACCATTCCTGGAAGGTAGTGCCAAAACTGGAGCATTCACCAATCTTCTTTTCAATTCCTGAAAACAATCATCACAAACTTATCCAAGAACTCATGGAAAATTCTATTCATTAAGTCCATGAATACAACAGGTGCATTGGTTAGCCCAAAAGGCATTACTACTAATTCATAACGTCCATATCTTGTACGGAACGCGGTCTTCCGAATGTCTGCTTCATTTACCTTCAGCTGATGGTACCCCGATCTCAAGTCAATCTTTGAAAAATACTGAGCTCCTTGGAGCTGATACAACTTCATTTGATAGCCCGACATCTGCTGAAGTAGTTGCAAAGGATTTCACCACCCCTTTCTGCTTGTAGTCTAAATGCTTCTCATCACTCAAGATCTTTTTCGGACACTCATTTACATAGTGACCCATCTCATTGCACTTATAACATTTCACTAACTGTAAATCAAATTTGGTCTTACCTTCACCTTGATCCTTTTCAATGAAATCACGAGCCTTATGTCCCATCTTACCACATCGGTAGCACTTTCCAGAATTCAGAAGACATTCCCCAGCATGCCTTTTGCCACATTTATCACAAACTGGAAACTTATTTTTCTTACCATCAGACTTTTTTGAAGAATTCTTACCTTTATCCTGCCACCTCAGTCTCTTCTTCTGTTGGTTGTTATAGAACACTTGATCATCGGAAAACTCCATTTCCACCTTCTCGGCACATCTAATAGGCTTTTCATAACTTTTAAACTCACGAGAAGCTAATGCCCTTCGATATTTTGGATTTAATCCTGAGTAAAAACGATTGATTTTACTATCAAGGTCTCAGATAAAATTTGGTGCATACCTTGCCAATCGAGTGAACCTTTCTTCATAGGTAGCCACTGAGTCTTCCTCTTTCCTCAATTCCAAGAATTGCTTTTCCAACCTAAGTCGAACAGCCATAGGAAAATACTTCTCAAGAAACATACCTTTGAATTCATCCCAGTCGAGAGCATCAATCTCATCAGCATCCCTGATATTTTTAACCATCGACCACCACTGATCTGCTTCACCCTCCAAACGGTAAACAACAAGACTAACCTTTTGATTGTCTGAACACCCCATGACATCGAAAATCTTCTCCAACGCTTTAATCCACCCTTCAGCTAGCACAGGGTCAGATGATCCTCTGAATGATGGGGGATGTTGCCTCATGAAATGTTCCACCACTGACATGTTCCTATGCGGTTGATCTGGCTGATCTCGTGCATGGATACCACCAACATTTATAGCCTAAGTCAACTATGCCATTACTGCAACAAACTGTTCAGTTCCAATTCCAACCATCTCAGGATGCTGATTCGGAAGGTTATTTCCATCTGTATGCCTTCCTAGCAATGCTTCCCTATTTCATCTGTAGAAAACCATTCTGAACAAACATGTCTTAGATGAAGCAACATGGTAATCTTCAAATGCTATATCACTTCAATTTGAACATAAAAAAAAATATTTTTGGATAATCATTTAATAGAATTCTAACTCCTAAAGTTATCTAAACCAACCTCTGATACCAACTATAAGGCCCCAGCCTTAAACCTTACATAATCTTGAGTTATCACAGGATTACACGTTGAGGATCTTTTCGTGTTTAGAGTTTTAGAGAATTAGATCATAAAACTTGCATTACATTCCACATATAAACAAAGTGGTTACATAAAGATAGTATTCTTCATTCCTATCAATGGAAACATATTTAAAATAAACATGGATTCTTTCTTGACACTTCCTTGACACTATCATCATATCATGTACCTTTCCCTTGACATGTGAAAAAAATTTCAAAAAAACTTGGGATGAGCATTAAAAGCTCAGTAAGGGATATAAAAATATGGAAAGGAAACATGGGTACATATATACATAAGGATGAGATCATTCTTTACCCATAAAACATAGGCACTTTAACATACCTCATAAATTCATGAATAAATCATAGAAATCATAAGACATAAAGGTAACTTGAGGCATTCATAACATTCTTACGTAGGGAGTAACCCTCTTGGTTACGTTTGGAATATCCATCACAGTATATTCCCTAAATCTCTTCGGATAAACCTTAAAGTTTCACTCCTTCGCGTTACCCAATGCATTGGAGATCTATATCGGGCTCACCTGCCCTTAGTTTATCACAGAACCACCCATTTTCATAATAATTCCCAAGAACCTCAACATAATCATATCACATAAAACATGCATAACATTCCCACCTTTCAATCACAAGATATCAATACAATACATTGATATAAAAACATTATGAAAAACATTTTCAATACCAAAATAAAATAAAAGTAAAACATGATATTTATTTTTTTCTTTTAAAAAGAAGGTATGGCTTGTAGAGGAAGCCGAAACTCAAATAACGGTCACGACGACGGAGAAGTCGTTGTCGCCGCATACGTACGACAAAAACTTTCCTTTTGTCGTTTAGTAAACGCTTCGTATAAAAAAGATTCCTCTTGAATAAGCGTAAAAGTCAAAGGGGTTTATACACCGTATAACAGAAGGTTGTGTATAAAACAAAATATGCCTCAACGAAAGGAGATTGAGACAAAGTCTCATACAAAGATCATTTTTTTAAATAAAATAGATCTATTATTTGTATTCACTATAATTACACATAAAGAAAGTACAAATACATGATAGGACATAATAATATCATGGCGTAATTTTAAAGTAAGAGATTAACCCAAAGAATGGAAATTGGGTTAAGAAGTTCCCTTACCTCGTATCCGTCTTGACCCGACCGTTCTTTAATCTCATGATTAATAAACTTGAGTTAATATCTACTTTCTTAAGAACCTTTTTCCAGTTCATTATTCCTTTTATACCATGTTATGAACATCATGTAATCATTTAAGTTAATAATGTTCATTTTGTCGGTATTTGGTTCTTAAGTCAAAAATAGACTTCTTACACTTACATGTTGTTAATTTGGTCAAAGGTTCGTTATATCCAGAATGATATTAATGATTTGGATAACATATATATAATATATATTCATCATATACATGTGTTTATAATATTACATCACATTCAGAGGTATGAAATGAAATGCACCGTTCATGGAGACGGTAAGCCGTACGTACGCATGAACGCTACTTCCATTTCTATTTCGTATTTATGGAATGGAATAATAATGACATAAGAGTATATTATAATTACAGTATAATAAAATATATAATATCATTAACTTTATCCTTTACACATCCCACATATGGTATTAATGAATCAAATCACTTTTAGGGGGCGGTAGTCCGCACTTCCTAAAATGAAGATATCGTGTTTACCCATAATGGAAACAATAATGGTATGCCATAAATGAAAAATACAGAAGCTTAAGGAAAGAATAAACATATTATATATCATATATAAAAATAGTGACATCATAATGTCCACCTTTGAAGGTGTTAAATGAGTATTGAACAATCATCGTTTCGGGAGGCAAAATTTCTCCATCCACGGAAACCGTATGTTCTTTAACCATTTGATGTAGTTGTGTGAGAGTGTAGCTCTAATAAATATTATAAAAACATCCTAGTATATTTAAGATACTTGTGTTGTTACAAAATAAGTAAATAAAAAGAGTTTAGGGGGTTGGAGAATAAAAATAAAACAAATCAACATGAGAGAAAGAATTTCCTTTAAAAGTGTAACTCCTTTTGATTTGAGTATAAAGGCTTCCTTTGAAAGTATTATGCCCAAAGTTAATCCTCTAGGATAAGGAGAGGGATGTTGAGAGAGTAAATGGGCAGGTTATGGCCGAGACAAAGGCTTGAGGAGTGTGTGAAATGAGGTAGAGGTGGGGGCCTTTTATAAGAGGAGAGGAGGGGTACTTATGGAAATCATGAAACTATTATTTAATTTTCAAAGGTGTTTCGAATTTCTAAGGTCCCACATTGATATATTTCTAGGATAAGATGATAAGTCTTATAAATATTCCCATACAATAGTTTTTGGACAAGTTTAGGTCTTAGATATTACATTATCTTTCCATTTTATTTTAATCGTTAAATAATGAGGTCATCGCTGTATCATCATGAGGTCATAAATAATTTAATTTATTTAATGTCTAAAAATTATAACAAAAATATCTTGATGTATAAAATCTTTTTATCTTTCTAATTAATATTTATAGACAAAAATATGATTAGTATAACCCCTTATAATTTTTTTTAGTAAAACAATTTATATTAGTGTCATTTTCTCCTTTATTTAAAAAAAGGCATTAAAGTCATTATCTCACCCAAGTGGCTCCATGGGGTCCCCTAAATCGACCCATGGGTTGTCTTGGTCGGAAATGAATCATCCAATAGGGGTAGGACAAGTGTCATGGTGTTTTCATGTTTTTATAATATCATTTTTACCTTAAATTACACTAATTACCTCTAATCGCGATTAATGAAAAAAAGTTACTATTCACCAAAAAATTATTTTCATCCCATTGAACCACATTTTCATAATAATGAAAACCATGTATGTAAGATTTTCAAAATTCAATACACATTAGTGGTAAACTTTCATTTAACTGAAAAACCAGTTTGCTTGATTACCACTAAGTGGTTTCACTATTCATCAAAAATTGAAGTTTTTCAGAAAATTACCAAAAATTCACCCTAAGCTATATTTGATATTCTGAAATCAAAAATGAAGTCTATTTTACAAAATTCAAAACATATAAGTCACATTAATTAATTTAATAATTAATTCCCGTAGTTAGAGCAAATAGCGTGTTTTTATGAAACAATAAGTATCAAAAGATTGACACCAGTTTAAGTCTAATTTCAAAGTGAAATTGATTCCAATGACCACCATTGGATTAAATGGTAAAAATATATTCAGATTACACATTAAGATCAATTCAAAAGATAATCTAATCATATAAATAAATTAGATTAAGAAGCAGTTTGGATGTAAAATGCAGTATTTTTCACTATTCATTAAAAAATGAACATTGTCTGAAAAATACCAAAAATTCACACAAAGTAAATTTTGATGTCCCAATAATAAAGAATAAGTTTATTTTGACAAACATAGCTTATAAAATTGTCAAAAGATAGATTTAAAAATGGTTTTCCATCAAAAGTCAGTAAAACAATCTTTTAAAAATATTAGTGTATTCCATGCTTAAGATTGGATTTATTTTCCTTTTAAGCCTCTAAAACACTATCTATTTCATTAATAGACATAGATAAAAATATCTATTACTAATTACTTACTTGGGATGCTACAGAAACAATATACTCTAAAGAACAGAACTATTCATTTTTCTTGGTGTCGTGACATTCAAATCTTCTATGCTAAAATTGGCCGCAGGTACCTGAAGGTTCCTTATAAAATACATCAGTTTTGAACACTATTCAATAATATACCAACCTAAAAACATCAATATAAACATATTCCTTCTCCTCATCAGTGTAATAATCAAGGATCTTTCAAACATTTTGGGGATTTTCCCTACTCATGATGCATGAATTTAATGAGAGTGAAGGTTGGTTTTAGAACTGTTAGGGGGTCAAAAATTTCCCTATCCTCATCAATGCCTTTTCATTTAAAATTTGGAAGGTTGTTATGCAGATGTGGTAGCTAGAGGTGGTGTGGTGACTGTTGGGGAAACTGGATTACTCAAGTGGACATGGATAATTTCATGGGTATAAGTGAACATATTACAAGACATCTAATCATTTTACTTATGCATACAATGTTTAGGGACACTATTCTATTCAACAATGTCATCTTCGTCACAATTGGGGTCAGCAGAGGCATGTTACACCTATTTTTGGAAATCACCCAATTCAACCTGACCATGGTCTATTTGGTCTTGTAGCCAATATTTTTAGAAGAAACAATCATTGATGGTATGGTTGAAGAACCTATGGTATGGAAGTAGTTGTCACAGTTTGTCATAACAACCTCTTGAGGCCTCCTACATTCTGAAAACATTAGAATTACACTTTTCTGGGTGTTGATAAAGTACCCTATTAATTTCATATCCATAAATTATTAGTCATTATTATTCTATTATTTAAAAGGTACCCTAGGTACCTAGACTTTATCTGATCTTGAGTATCATTATCATGGAAAAAAATTTCTTGAAGAGGCTGCAGTTATGGAGGTTTCTTCTACAAAGGTCCTTGAATGGGAATTAACTGTGGGGCCTTAGTCTCTATAGCAACAAATGTATTTAACTTCACAATACTATGTATAGTGGCCACAAGTAGTAATTGTTCTAACCATTAGTTGGTCTACTGCATGGATTATTCTAGGAACTGTGTTTTTTAGCTAATTCCTCAAAATCTACCTAGATATCTCACTAAGATGAGGGTGGGTACTAGATTATCTGGGAAATTCCCCACACATAATACAAATTGTTCTTCCTAGAAAATATTCACATAAAGGGAGTATTTGAAACCCTTCCATCGGGTAAAAAAGTAAGAAACTCTTTCCTTAGTCCAATGTCTAAATTTGGAGAGGTCGGTGATGCTGATCTTCTGCATGGTGGAGTTGAACTCATAGAGGAACTACCTATGGATATTTTCCCAACTTTTTATAGATTAGGTAGACATATCTTGTCTACCCACACTGGATAAATATTTCCCTATAGTGGAATATTTTCTTTATGTATCTCCATAGCCTTGATATGGGCAACATGAGTGGATATCACATTGTAATCACCAAGGATTTAACCAACCTACGAGATCAATATGAAATGAGAACATAGTCCTAAGGTGGGAATTCACACTACTCAAGTGGGGAAGTAGATCATATATTGACTATTTACTATGGCCTCCAGCCTCTATCAGGATTGGGTGCATTGGGACACATGCCATAGCTCTGGGTTCATAGCCAAGGAGAATTGGTTGCATGACCAAAGGAGGGGTAGGGTACCCTCATATGCTTCCTTGGTCTTGTAATTTCTTAGTAATGAGATCTTACATAATCCTATTATATCTATCAAGCTTCTAGAGTAAAGAATCCATTATTTCATCAACCTCAGTTTCTGGAATGACCTCATATGGTCCAACAAATTCATAAATCCATTTTTCTTTATCGAGATATTGATGGGAAGATGAAACAACCTCTGTGGGGGGGGGGGGCATCTAAGTCCCATTGACTGTCTTTGCTGACTTGTGAATGTTCCTATTGAAACATCTTCTAAGTATCACGTAGGGTTCTCTCCATACTAACCCATGTCATTAGCTCAGTTTCTCTGATCATTCTGAGGATTGATCATGAAGATGTTCACAAGAGTGGTGGTCATAGAAGATCATTCACCGTCAGCTATAAGGTGAGCCTAATGATATCATTATTTATATAAGAGGGTAATGACGTTGATGGAATAATATTACCCACAACCATTGATTTTCTCATGATGAAATACCTTTTTTCATAACCATATGAAGCACAGTTAGGATCCTGGGGTAGGTTCAAAGAAAACTCAAGTGATATCCATATGAGTTCAGGCACCGGGTCATTTAGAGTACGGTGATATCAACCTTACAATATTAATGATAGATAGAGTTAAGATTCTCATAGATCCATGGATAATCCAATTTTTGATCATAGAGGTGGCTTTATATCTTTAAAATATTATTACGAAGGTAGTATGAATGGTCCATGATGAGGGTATTTGGAATATATAATTTTAATGTAATGAGAAACTGGAATATATCGATAGTTGGTTTGTAGCCATAATTTACCACCATTAATTCCCCTTATCATGAATAAAGTGGGGGGGGGGGTATTATTCTTGATAAACCTAAGATCCAATTGGTGTTTTACAGAAAAAAGATGCAGAAGTGATGAAGACCTACTCTGTTGATATATTTTTAGTATAGGGGGCATAACATGGTCCAATTATCCCTAAAACATATGAGTGTATTCTAGAAGGGGGAAAAATTCATAACCATTTCCCAATAGGATGGTATATCTATGGGATCCTAATGATTATGAAGGGAATAATTTATTTTTGTCTTAGCATAATTCTCACAATCATATGAGTGAATTAGCCTAGACACTGATTCAAACCTTTATTCTAAGGTAGAGGTAGAGAGGATGGAAGATGATAGTGGAAGGTTCTATTCATAGAGAGATCTTAGAAGGAAACAATTATTTCGTCCACTTATATATACCTATATAGGGATCACGGGAACTTATGGAACTTGGCCTTGGGGTTGTCCAGCCTCAACTGAGAGGCTTATCCCCCAACTAAAGTGGTAGGTGTAGAGTTATATTCATTGAGTAGCCTATCACATCATAATATAAGAGTTTGATGGTGATGTGACATTTCCCCTACTCTTGGATTAGTCAATATGGGAGTTTCACTAGATTTATCTTATAGGGATCTTGAGGATTCCTTCCACATGTGCTACGACCCCTAACATAGGTAGGGTCCCCATGGTGGCATTTTTTACTACCCATGATGGTTTCCAGTGGTACCCAAAATGGGGAGAGTCTATCAGACCTTCCTGGAGTACAAATGGGGTCTCAATCCCAATCATGTGAATATAGTCCCTTATTTTGTAGTTGAGATGGTAGGGTGAGCTATGTTGATGGTGGAAGGGGGCACTGTATCTTATGAAGAAAGCTTAGTTTGGGTAGAGTTTGTGATCTACTTGAATTGGAAGTGATGTGTATTCTAGACTGGGGCTGGTGGAGTAGGGATAAGGTCATCCTTCTTATCGTCCCATGGAGTCAGCCAATACTGTCTATTCTTTTAAGTGGGAGCCTCCTGGGAGTTTCTCGAGTGGCGATGGCCATGGGTGTGGCCTGAACATCCTCTACCTCTTTGTAATAAGAGATACAATCATCAAAAATTTATGGTGAGAGACTCTCAAAATGGATTTCTTTCATGACCTGGGGGTGGGGGTTACCCATACAACCCTTGAGGAAATTGGTGCTGATGTGGTGTCAATGATACCAAGTCCTTTCGGGATATTTCCTTGGTTAGTATGACCCTTGATTTGTTTATAATGATTAACTAGGGCATTAATGACCCTCTATTAGATGATTTCATAGGGGGAGATAGGGTGAGGGTTCTTATTAGTTTTTGGATTGATGCCTTCAAGGAAGGAGCATAGTCACGCAAGATCACTACACTATATATTATCTTTCCCCCATTTTTGTTGGAGGTGGTTTGTCAAACATTTCCTATAACTTGAGTCCTATGGGGTGCATGAAGTCAACCATCAATACATGTTAGATGAAAGTGTTTCCCAGTATTCCCAATGTGATACAAAAAATTTAAGGCAGTGGAAAGATAAACATTTATGATTTATCAAACGAGGGATTCCCAATGTTCTTAATTTTCCATCAATTATAGTATAAAAGTTTCATGTTGGGATCACCATTTTGTTTGGTGAGGTCTAATTATGAATGTTTGGATACAATGATATATAAATCCTATGGTGTCCAATGTTACTGATCTACTCACAGATGAAGTATGAAAGTTTCATGTTGGGATTAATGTTTTTTTCTCAATTCTTTCCACCAGGGAACACATTGGGGTAGTAATGCACTTTTCTTTCCCTACATTCCCTCTTTCATTTGGCCAAAAGACTCTACCAACTTTGTTGATGATGTAGGCTTCTGAATAAAAATATGATGATGGGATATTGCCTATTATTTCTATAGATTCTTCCTTGCAGTTGTTTCCTTGGTTGGGTATGCCTCATATATTTGAGTCATGTTCCAGAAGCTCATTACTGATGCCATATCGAGGTGGAGACAAGTTAATTCTATTGCTTCTGTCAGGACAATGCAATTACCTACATTCAGAGATGATGGTGATGCTGGACATGTCTAAACATATGTGAACATTGGGTGTGCGAGGAATATATAAAATTCTTTCTCTTTTGAATCCTAGGAAATATCTTTTGTGATGCATATCAGGTGTGGAGACTAAGTTATATTGTATCCACTATTGGGAAACTCATATTAGGGGTATAAGGAATCCCAAGATTGGTACCTATGGAACCCATGTAGGTTATATGAGGTATGAATTATTGTGTATGAAGAGGGATCATAGGTTTATCATATTGTAGATATATTTTGGTCACATGTTTAATTCCTTATGGTCATATCTTGATTGTGGGTATAATTTATTATTGGGAAAATTTGTTTATATGTTTAATGTCGTATGGGGATAGGTTGGTCCTAGATTTAATGTCTTGTTGGGATATGATGGTCACAATTTTAATGTATTCTCAGTATAGGTTGGTCACAAGTTTTATGTATTGTGGTAAATTTTTCTTTATAAACTTGATTCATAATGGAATGGTTAAAGGATAACATCACAAGGTGATGCCACGGTCTAGTGGGTACCTTGAGTTCAGATGGTTATGTTGAGTGTATTCCCAAGAGAAATGATAACACTTTAGGGTTTTTTACTCTTAGGGGGAATAAAAAAAGATTTAATTTTGATGTTGGGGGGATTTGGATTGAACCTTAGGGAGTAATCCTACATAACCTGTTAGGATACAAGATCAAAACCCACATAGTTCAGGTACATATTTTATGGTAAGGTAGTGGGACCAGTCCATAAACATTAACATCATGCAGTATGGATGATTGTATTGTAGAATGAGTGACAAAAAGGGATGGTGTGGGTCCTAGGAATATGGACTTCCCATGAGGTGAGGTATCATCCCATGAAAGTCACACACGGGGAATCATATGTTCATCACATAGGGTAGGGATATAATTTGACATCATGTTATGAGGATGTTATCATACAGTTTAACATCATGTTACCAGGATGTTAAGAAATGTAGTTTGACATCTTACATCTTGTGTGATGTCGGAATTACACCTTGGGAAACCATTTACAAGTAGGACCAAAGGATATGACACTATCCTTACTCACAAGGGAAGGTAAGTGGTTTCCCATGATGATGAAACCACCAGGGCTGATATGTCTTCAACACATGTTCTTTAAGATGGAACAAGGCATAAACACTACCATGGTGAGATGATATATGACGGTCCTAGAATGAGGTTTCCCATGATTAGGATCAAGATACATTGAGTATTCCCATCCCATTATTGGAGAAAAGGTATTGAGAATAATATATTATGATACCGATTGTGTGAGTGATTAGAGCATGAGTGAACTTGGTTTGAGTAGGCGTGGGGAACCTGAGCACTTAACTTGCGTGAATCTGTGTTCAGTAGAAGTAGGCATTGGGTTGGACCCCTAGAGGTTATTACATTAAACTCTATAGTTACACATTAAGGTATGGTTGTGTGAGCCATGGTCTATATCACAATGATATGGCATGGATATTAGGGTTATATTTGTGCATAGATTTTGTTTTGGTTTGAAGGTTGGGGTTGTGTGAATGGTTCTCATCTTGTGTGAACTTTCCTAACCTATAGAATAAGTTTCTTGAGGACATATCGAACATAGGATAAGGAAATTTGGGGTCTATGTGGGGTCTTTCATGCAAGTTCTCAACCTATGGGAATCCATGTGAGTTCAGTGTTGTGCAATGTCTTGAATGATAGAGTTATCAAATGAGAGGTCAATTCTTCAACTTCAAGAGGCCCATCCCTAAAAATGGGATGATGATAATCTATTTATAGACAAATTATGTGGCTATGAACTTCAGTCATATAACTTCAACTGTGTCGTGAAACATGTTTCTCTGTCTCACAACTATGGGTTTTATGCCTCACATACCATTTCCATTGGGTGAAAATTGCTTAAGGAAATTATTCAATGATTAATTTCTTGTAGAACTTTCATAATGTTGCGTGCCACCCATGAGAGTTGTGCACCATGTTGTCACCTTATTTTTTAGGTAATTTCTAGCTTGCATAGAAAGTGAGGTGTGGGAAATCATCTTTATCATGCAAATAAGTCTCATTCCAAATGTGGGACTTTTGTTCACTTGTGAAAATTTTTGCTCCACCTTCCCCTTTGTGTGGGAATGGTCCCCCTGAGCCATGTTTTTCCATCGGATTGGAAAAACTAAATGTTATGTTACTCAAGGAAAATTTTCATCACCAATAGTGTTTTAATACATGATGTGGATCCCCTAATTTAGATTATAGATATGTCGTTTCCTGATCCCGTTATGTTGTGTGAATCCCCTTATATGAATGTCTTAGTTGCTCATTTATTTATGTGAATCACCATACATGAATCCCCTTATGCGAGGTTCCTTCTATTTTTTTAGATTCTATTAAAATAACTTCTGGGTCATCTACAATAATTCATAAATACTTTTACCACTTTCAAAAGACATTTAGGAATCTAGTAAACCCTTTTAAAATTATTTAGTACCTTCTACAGGACTTGAAACATATAAAATATCTGATAGAGTATATTTTTAAAATATCATTAATTTAATATTCTTGCTTCCAATTATGCCTTAAAAATCTATAATCTATAAGATGTTCATCACTGTAAGAAACAAATTTCATGCTAATTCATCTATGGATAGTTTCTCTATATTTTTATAGCCTTTCGTAAAACATTTAACTTATTTTTTTTATTTTTATCTCTATAGGATGTCCAGTGAAGGTTTAGTGACTAACACTTCTTTAACTTTTACACTTCTTGTTGACTATAATAGAAAATGTTCTCATAAGCATCAACACTTACTTGGGGATTAGATCAATAATCATCTAATGTACTAAGGGGTTGCTCATGTAGCAACCTTCTTTCTAGCTTTTATTACTAACATAAGTAATGATCAAACTTTACATCTTTAACAGAAACCAATTCTATTCTACTTTCCCCAAAAACTATATGGGAAGCTCCTATTTTTCCTTGGGTTAAATATCACTTCATATAACATTATTTCTAACACAATGAAATATATTGAGATGATAATTAACAATGAATAAAAACACCATCCAATGGGTACTTCAATTGCACTGAAGACCTTCATAAAATATTCTATTTAATATATTTCCTTTATCAAATAATAATATCAATATTATCATATCCCATGAAATGTGCTAACTCATAAATCTTTAAATATAATTTCTTAAATAACTAAATTAATATTTATTGAAATTATTTTAAATAAAATATATCATTTCCTTCAAACCATTCAAATTGGCCCAAAAATCCTCCTTGGACTTTATCAAATTAAATATTAATTTAAGTAAAGAAATTTCATTTTATTATTAATTAAATAAAAAATAAATATCATTCTCACTAATATTGTGAATTTTTTTAATTTTAATATTTATATAAATAAATAAATATTTATTTATTAACTTTTTTATAATAAAGAATATATTAATAAATACTATATTTTTATTACATCAGAGATAATATTTATTTAATATTCAACTCATGTATATTATAATCTTTAATAATTGGTGGCTGAATTTATGAAATCAATATAACCTGAATAATTATTTTTCTACAAGGTGATAGAAATAATTATTTTTAATATTATATGAAAATAAAATTTAACTAATATTATTATGACACATTATGTGTGACCCTCTAGGCCTATTTCTTAGTAACATTAGACTATCTTTCCGAATTTCCAAGATTGTAATCTTACAACATGTCAAGTAATCCATAGAGTAAGATGTTAATTTTTAAAGGAAAACTACTTCATAAATATTCTTACTATTTAATATAATCCATTTGTCTTGTTATCCCATCAATTAGGTTTCATAATTTATTCCATCAACCTATATTCATGAATTTTATTTATTTGAGACCCTAAAATAAACTCCTTGATGAACTAACATAGAAATACATTTAATCAAATAGTTTAATTTCAATCAATGGGCCATAGATATAATATTACACTAACTAGAAAGGGATAAATACCTTATTGAGTTATTTAACTAATGTAATATGACTTATGATTCTCCAAACATATCCTACCCCAAGACGAGAATATCTCATCATGGTTTCATCAATATATCAAATTCTATGATTCCTGAAATACATTAATAATAATCTCAAGTCTAAGGACCAATACACACATCCATAGATATGAATACCCATTGACAAATAACATGTTGAATTCCTATTGGTGGTTCTATCCTCACAACCTCCATTCATGGATATTACTAAGTGTGAACTTCATGAGAAGAAGCCTCATATACTTATTAGCATCATGCACCTGATAATCAAACATCATCCATGACTCATCAAATATTTTTTCATCTGGACTACATGAAATATATTTATGAATATTATCATGATATTTATTTTTTATCATTATAGTGAGAAATTAACTTAACGTTTAAATGTGATGAATAATCTAAAGACATTATCTCATTAATTTTATTCATAATAAAACTCATCTTGTGATAATATATTAATTATCATTAATATTTTGGTAGTAATGTAATAATTTATCTGGAATTTGGGAACCAACTCCAACACCATCCATCCTAAACCTCTAATTACCATCCCCAAATAATAAAATAACAATACACATGATACCATTATACCAATATATCATTTCTCTAATATAACCTTGTAACATCCCTGTCCCAGTTCACATTTCCCACAACCGAATAAACGCATTACATACCTAAATAATACCACCCCATACACTATAGGATAATAACTTATAGTAAGGGTCTATAGGTGATTGTGGGGATATGATACCCTTAGATATAATATTTTCAATCAATATGCACAATAAGAAAAGAAATTTATAGTGGAATTTTTTTAATATGGCGGCGGATTAAATCACCGCCATATGATTCTATGACGGTTTCATAAATCCAATGCTAAATTTTGTTTTTTAATATAATATGTAGTGGTTTCTTTAATTTATAGGTGGTTTTTGGGATGTATCACAGTCAACCAATTTACCGACTATTTAAAAAGAAATATTTTTCATTTTTAACATTAAAACTGCCGTAAAACCACTACAATCGCTGCAAAAAATAACACGTATTTATTTAACGGCAGTTTTAACCTACGCCGATAAGAAAATATTAAAATATAGCGGTGGGTTAATCCACTGCGAAAAATAGTCCATTTCCTTAGCGGCAATTTAAACCGCTACTAAATGTATATTTAAAACTAAAAATATATAGAAAATTCTACAGCCCCAGTACCAATACAAAAAAAAAACATGTTCAGAGAAAATATAACAGAATAATCTAAACCATATAATAATGTTCAGTAGTCAAAAATCTAACAATGTTTCATATAAAAATCATATACAGAGAAAATATAATAGAAAAATCTAAACCATAACATTTCAACCATCTAACAATGTATCATAGATCTAAATCTAAGACTTTAAATTGTATAAAACCAATGTCTAAGATATAATACTTCAAACTACATAGCACGAACTTATTAGATGTATCCCTGACCCATCATAAGAAGAATTATTTATCCCAGTGCTCAGAATAACATTTTAAAATGAATTGGGTCCGACAACACTACTGATTAGTTTTAGTTTGGACATTATGTTTGATATAGATGAAGTTCTTAAACATGACTCAGTAAGATCATCATACATGAATATATAAGGAAACCTATACAATAAAACTTGTAAAAGGATGGTATTTTTTTAATTCAGGTCGATGATTAATATAAGTATGTTATCCTAGTTTTAGAACCACATTTAATAGTGGATAAAGCATGTTCCATTGAATGTTTTTTATTTTAATAAAAATTTTCCCAAGAAATTACTAGGTTGGGGAGAATGATGAGCATTATGGAAATGGTTTCATTTCATGTATAGAGACACAACTATAATGGAACAATTGGAAATTTTCATAATGACTTCTTGAAGCTGATGAGTTGTTATATTCAATATTTCATATCTAAAACATGACGATTACTTTTTAAAACATCAGTTTGAGTTTAAACTAATTAGGGATAATAGGATCATGCTCAAGAAAAATAAGAGATCCATGAGTCTTACAAGTTGATAGTGTGACTATTAATTCATGGAAACATGATAGAAATGTGGTTGGTTGATTACCCAACCATTGAGGAATGACGAGATTCATTGTTGGGATTTTTTGGTTATGCATGAAATAACATGGTATCATTGGGATATAAGGCTTTGTGACCAATAAATCAATTAAAACACCATCTATTAATATGGGAATATCATATACATGTAATTATGGAGTGAATTGATTGATGATTCAGTGATCAAATTTTTAAGGGGAGCTAATGCTTCCATATATGCATCGTGTTAAATATGATGTGAACTTTTTGGGGGTGTAACCCTTTAACGATATTCCATATAAGTACAATGAGGTGTTTAGGGTGAAATGAGGTGGTTTACCCATTGTTGGACTTAGTCAGACATCATCGAGAGATGTGACATCAAGGGTTGTCTCAAGGAAAGTATAACATTTTTGATGGAGTGTGTATTGGAAGATCTAAATAGGCCTATCAATATAATTTTCAAAAATGTTAGGAAGTTCTTATTTTTGGACTAGGAATGGGTAATGTTTTGAAACTTGGTGTACTCCAATTCTAGATTTAGTAATTGCCAATATATTTACACCAACCTAAGTATGTTGGGAGGGCATCTATATATCAAGATAAATAATTAAAACCAACTCCTTTTTGATTGGATGGAAGGAATCAATGTGAGGTTTACAGAAGGAATCAATGTGAGCGTCTGTATAAAGTATTATGACCGGTCATTGGATGGTAGTTTTAGTTTTTGAGTTTCTTGATAATAGGAACTAGTTACTATTGTATTAAATGGTGAATTAGAGGTACTGGTTTAAATACATACTTGGGAAAATCTCAAGTATAGTCATTAGGACTGGGATACCTTTTTATCATCTAGGTGTGTTGGATTAGGAATGCACTAGGTTGTTTTTTGGAATGGTGACATAAACGAGTAATATTTGGTAAGATCAAGAGACATCACTGGAAGTTTGTTACATGAAGTGGTGGGCATTGTAAAAGTGATATTGGGTTAACTTGGATAAAAGGATTAATAATATAGATTTAGAGATTTTGACTATTAATGTTGAGTGTTCTTGAAAAATACTAAACTAAAAGCAATTTAGTATGATTTATTTCAAAATCTAGTATGTGGTTATTGAGGAACCACTTCAGGCACATGGTGGGTTGGGACTGGTTCATTTTAATGGTTTCTGAGGGTTTTTAAAGGAACATATAGTGTGAAAAATATGATCTTGGTTAATTATATTTCAACAATTTCAAATAAATTGGGGACCATGGGTAATATCCTCTTAAGTAACAAATTAAATGTGTTCGGAGTACCATTAGGACATCGAGGTCTTGCATAAATAGGAAATCGTGATAGTGGGAGTACTGTAACTCAGAATAAACAATTAAAAACTAAAATTTATGTAAATATATCTATATTATAGTTGATAATAGGATGAATACATGATCATATCTCTAATATATAGGCTCACTCAATGTTATCAAGAACATAGTGGTGTAGCTCCCAATTTGGATTTCCATCATCATCCAAGTATTATTCTCCCCTATAGTGATGGCGCGTGGCCAAAATAGTCTCACCTACCATCTAGGGTACACAACTCAAAGGATTTCTTGTGAGAAGTGACCATTCCCATGTTTTGAATGTGGCCAATGGTTGACCCAACATTTGTGGGGCCCATCTTTGAATGACCCAGTTTTGGGGATTGTGTCTCCAACATGATGAAAATGAATCAAATAAAAAACATAGTAGTTAGTCCAAAATACTAATATACACATACTAACATAACTCAAATGAAACTATTAAATATCTCCATCTTTCATATGGAACATAATTTACTTCATACTCCACCAACATCATACTTCACCAATTATAGACTCACTACCTTACTAAATCATCAAGCCATATCAAATTCCAATGACTTTATCAAACATGGGGAATCGTGAAAATGCGAGGTCATGAAATTTTATGGTGACTAATTTGTGATGCACATGATACATGATACATGATACATGATACATGATACATGATACATGATACATGATACATGATACATGATACATAATACATGAACATGCCCTTTGTTTCAATATTTGTCCAATCTATCAACAAGACCACTAATCAATATCCGATAATGAATATTGTTTGTTACCCTCTCCACCTCCTTCTCTACTTCATGATAACATAACCTGTAATAAAATTATATAGAAAACTAAATAATATTTATATTTATATTTAAACATAAACCCAATAAATGTTTGTGAACTAAATGATTTTGAAGTTGTGTGATTTACCTGCTCACCACTCATCATCGATGAAATATCACTAGGGATAGATCCTATCATCTTCTGATATAAATGAACCAATGCTTTCTATAAAGAGTATATTTGAGACCCGTATTCCTGAATTGTGTGTTTCATTGAAAAATAATCTCTATGAGCATCTTGACTACAACCAAAAGTAGATGCAGCTTCAATCCCTAATGGCTTTCTAAAGACCTCATATGGTAAGGGTCCCAAACCCATCCCTCGCACTTGACCAAGATACTCCTTCCCAAGAACTTTACCATCTAGGTCATCCTCAGAGAGTGAGTAAGAATGGACAAGATTGGAATCCCCTAGTTATTTAATTTTTACCTATAAATCAAATATCAGTCATATTATAAGAAATATATATTAACATAGTAACAAATGATAATAAGTTATTTTAATGAAAAATTAATTCATACCCAACTTTTTTGGGAGTCTCATTAACAAGACTCCCATAATATTTTTTATGAATATCCAACCACACTTTTGATCGGGATGATTGATTCCCTAAACTCTGTGACTGAATTAAACAAAGATAAATCAACAATTTAATATATTAAAAAGATAATATTGTCTTATAAATATTTAAACTAATGAAAATATTACCAGAGTTGTTTGGATTCTAGAAAAACTATTTGACCCCATTGTGTGAGTGATAATTTTCTTAGCCCAACTTGATACATTCTACCTTGAAAGATCCTGAAATAAATAAAAAGTAATTTAATAGTAATATATGCAATGTAATTTCCTTTTCACATACATGTATAAATGTAAAATGAGATTAATATAATAATATATATTTAAATACCATGTTCTTCTTATCACAATTTCTGTCCATAAAAACTTTCCATTTTCCTCTTGGTATTCCATTGGGTAACTTGACATACATCTATTGGGTGCTCAATGAATTATCATTGGCATCTCCCTATAATATTCATTTAAAGTATTTCCATTTCTTGCCGATATTTTTCAATGTCCGCTTTCGTGTTAGTATATCACCAATCGTAAAGTGAAAACCATATATACACAGAAACTAATTTCGAAAATATTAGAATTTAAAAACATATTGAAACTCAATTACACTATAATTTATTAAAATTACCTTTATTTGTGAATTAGAAACTTCATTCTTTAAAAATTAAAACATATTCATACAATCATCCTATGTAATCGGAAGGGAAACTGGCTCCATGACAACCTGGCATATAAACTATCCAGGTAATCCTAAGGCATTATCCATTGAGACCCCATAGGAATCAAATGGGACAACAATATTTAGACCAATCAGATTCCATACATATTAAATTTTCATATTTTTCTTTATAGTTTCATTGTTTCCATATTCTATGAATATATAGTTAGTATATTAAAAGTAAAATAAATTTATTCATATTCAAATTTTTACCTATAACAATAACTCTCAAGTATCCCCATGAAGAACTAGGAGTGGCACCATGCTCCCTCACTACTGAGGCTACTTTATGGGAAGGTGTTGACTAAGCTGCTGATGGGATTCTCAGAGAGGGTGTGAGAGATGGTGCATGAGAAAAATAAATGGTGTCTCAGATGCTGTAGGGAGGGAGATAGATAGATCATCATCTATCGGTGTGGTTGATGGAATAATATAGAGCTTCCTCCTTTGAATCCCTATCATTTAATCAAATCAAATTAAATTCAGTACATATAATTCAAAAAATTCAACTTGTGAGAGAGTTTGGATATTTAGATTATATGCTTAAATATCATGTTATATGTGATGGATTTTCTATATGATTAGTAATGGATATTGTGATGACCTTCCCTTATGATTTTTATTATGGATATTAATATATATTAAAAATCCATTCTCTGGTGGAACTCTAATGAATTATGGATACAATAGATGTATCACTGTAATTGATCGAAATAGGTGAGGTTAAGTGTTGGGGTAACTTGGTGAACACCTGATGACCCCACATGAATTCTAGTAAACAAGTTTATAGATAATCCTATAATATAATTCCCAAATTTTTCATATGATATTCATAAAAAATCAAGGTTATACATGTGAATTTTAAAATACGAAAACCAAATGTAATCACATTTAAATCAATTAATGATAGAGAAACAAAAAGTTTTCCATATTTACACAGTAAAAATTATCTACATCATAACCATAGAGATGCTTCATATGAAAATAATAAACAATCTCTATATTAATGGATTTTATAAGTTTAATATCAAAAAAATATATATTATTAAAATTTATTCATATAAAATAAATAAAAATGCTCTAGAGGAAAACATAATTCACCTTCAGCATGTACAATATAATTTATTCTATAATCCATTTATTTCCATCCCCAATAAAATTAATACATGTGAAGATCATTTAACTTGAGAATGAGACTTTTCAATCAATCTATAACAAATAAAAAACAACCAATCCAATACAAAACCCTATACATAATTCACATACCAAATCCATGCTGCTACATCACACATAATCACCACAACCATGATCATCACACAACTATATCACACAACATCCAACATCACATCTCATTCCAACAAACAATTTTTTTACTGAACAATGCACTCTAACTCAAACCCAATTACCGCCACTAATGGTAAAATACCCACAGGGACCAATGATGCACAAAAAATGAATCAATCACATAAATATATAAATGATATTTCATCATGAACAATGCCACATTTCAAAGGGGCATCCTATATGGCTAGATAAGAGTGGTATTAAGGGGGAAAGGGGGGAAAAGATCAAGATGGGATAATTGACCAAAAAGCATCATATTATATATATATATTTATATATTTACACACACACATAGAAATTTTATCAAGTACATTTTTTAGGGCCATGGGGTCCTTGGTTTCACTCTTAGGATACCCAAGAATCTTACATGTCCAACGTGAACTATTTAACTCCCACTAGCTACCCAGTGTCACCTGTAATTATAAAATATATGTGGAAACTCGTTGTCAGTACCCTAAATCCCCAATTCACGCACCAAATCACAAACATCATTAAAGAATAACATAGAATGTAAACTCAATAACATAAATTAATTTTTATTTCATTATAAAAAATACCCCTCAATTAGAATCAAAAATTGAAACTATAGAATGATTTTCCAACAAAATTTACAACATAAGTCCTCAATGTCTCTATAATCATGTTAATAAGGTAAAAACATTATATCCTCCAAAAAATATCACTTTTCAATATAAAAATGTCTCAATAATCATCTATCTAAAGACTCATTGCCTCTATATTGGCAAAAAATGAACTGAGGAATCTATTATATCAATAATAATAATATTTAAAACTCACTGCAAATAACAAAAACTATCCAGCTTCAGAATTCAAATAACTAAACCAATATCATATAACTTATATATAATTTTAAACACACATTGAACCATATCCCAATACATCCATCCCGTGTCTAAGTCATAGCCCCAAAATCCAACCCAAATCATTAAAAACCCAATTACTTAAACATCCAAAACTATCACACTAATAAATATCAATAATTTTACGATACAATTCTAGTGAATGAATCCAAAATCCAAAAAAAAACCATAAAGAAACATCAATACACTACCATATTCACTCATCTCTATAATCCCATATTTTCTATACTAATCATAATATAATCCATAATACTTTCCATTATATGATTCCATTAGGATTTCTTTTGATTGAAATACTTTTAAATTATAGATTATCAAGGAAATAAATTTATCAAAATATTTATTGAAAACACATTCTTATTTTCAAAATCAATATATCAATTTATTTTTTTGGAAATATCACACAATACATAGCTAAACAATGATAACATTTGAGTGAGAAGAATCACTTCCCACTATAAATTTTAAAGCTTCATTACACTTGGAATGCGTATTATAACTAATTTCACACTAGGTACCATTTTAATTCAAAATTATAACTGAATTACATTTCAATATTACTTTCCCATTTTGTTTTAAAAATTAAACTTCATGTTTTAACATATATTACCGAATTTAAAACATATATAAGTTTAAAATAGTTTTTTTTATCATAACCCATTATAGTTCGACATCCAATACAAAATTTATAATTTAGAAACACCAATTTTATTTTTGTTCCCCATACTGAATTATTTTAATAACTACTTTTAAAGGACACATTCTCAATTTTTAAAAATATATCACTATTTAAATCATATTTTTATTAAATAACATCAAATGAGTTTTAAAAAATGGCATTATAAAATATTTCCAATTACTATATGACATTAAAAAACTCAACCTATCCACTTATAGAAAGTGACACATATTCCCACATATAATTGTCCAAAAGGGATAGGGCTATCGTGATAAAATAATTTATTTTCAAAAATAAATATAGATGAACATAAATACACTTGGAATTAGTAACATATCCATAATTAGTATATTAACATGTATAAAAATATAAAAATTAAAAAAAACATGCTCAATAAATAGAGGGGTTTAGATGAATGAACATCCAAACAAAATAGAGGTTTTCACCTGAATGAACATAAAAAAAATAAAATGATTGAGAAAACAGGAAGAAGAAGATACATTGATCAATGAATATATGATTTTTTATGATACAAGAGGTTATAAGAAACAATATATATGATCAAACAGAGCAAGGGGCATCGAGGATCAGGATTAGTAGGGAGGCTTTGGACAGGAAACGAGGAAAGGCGATGCTCGAAACTGTTGGTGAGGCACTGCGAGGGTAGGGATTTAGGGGGTCACAAGGGTCAGGTGAGTAGTGGTTTCAGGGGAGTAGTGTTGGGTTTTTGAAAAAAATAAGCGTTTTAGGGGTGGTTTTTAATAAACTACAGCTAAATTATTTAAAAAAAAATAGCGTCATTTTAGTAAATCGTTGCTAAAAAACCACTGCTAAACATTGATTTTGGTGTAGCGAGGATAAAAAATAATAATAATAATTCATTATAATATAAAATCAAGAGTAAAAATAACAACATATTACATTATATATAGAATGAGTATCTATAATGTTATACGAGTCATAAAAAAGTGAACTATATTTTTTACAGGATAATAATATTATGATTTATAAAAAAGGGATCAAATTGAAAATTACACAGATGACCTACAGGGTCCATCACAAAATTTAACTGATTATTTACTATCCATATATAAAAAACTTGAATATCCAAATGCACATTGGTTTTGGGGCCCTATCCATTTCCTAAACTATGATCTATAAAGTGAAAGAAAAAATGAGGATCTATGGGATCACTGATAGGGGGAGGGTTGAATTATTGATCTTTTATTTTTATGTTTTCTTACTTATTATACAAACATTTCCTCTTGATTAGTGAGATATGAATATGCTAAAAACAAGATAACAAGAAAAAAAAATACGTATTTACAAGGTTCACTACTCTGTAAGAGTACCTATTCCATAGAATGGTTTGAAAATAATAAAAGATCACACAAACCACTTAAAATGAATCTCTTAGGTTGTTTCAACAAGAAGAGAATATCATTTTAATTGCATAAAACTATATTCAAATAAAATTTCATGTGATCGTTGTAGGGATAAATGATATAACACTATTTTTTTAACAACTGTAAGAACCTTAACGAATAGTATTTAGTTTGTTTTCATTGTTCTAATTTTACTTTCATCAATCATTATTTTCTTTCAAGTACTTATAGTTATTAAATTTAATACACAATAGTGGGAAAAACAATATTCAATTTGATCATAGATTTTCCAATGGGTTTTCCTAATATACTCTATCCAATTTATATTCAGTATACTCAGTCAAGTTATTTCTTATATACTAATATAACTTTTGGAACACAATTTCTCTAATAGCCCGGGAACACTGTCTATCCAATACCACATGATAAGAAACTTCATATCATATCTTTCTAACAATTTCCTCTTCAATATATTCTTATTATCAACTTACATATTATACAATGCTTCGCCTCACTTCCAAAAATTTTACTTCTCACCATGGTGTGAAAACCCCTTTTATATAGATGTAACACCTATGAAATTTTATGGAAAAATATAATCTTTATTTTAACCTCCCAACTAAAAACTATTGAGCATACCACTTAAGAATTTTCCTACCTTTTAGAACATTCAATTCTCCAAAAATACTGTAGATCTCTTTAAGATTCAAAGATAACATAATTATTTAAATTTTATTTATACTCGATGATAATCACGATCTTCCACTATAATGTTGGGAATATTGGAAAACCAGATCTGTATCATCATATTTGATATCTCTATAATGGATTCATAAATTACATTAAACCAATAAAAGATTACACCCCTCATACATATGGTAAAACATAATAACATCACTTCTGAATAATAAAAATCCATCTTGTATTCCAAAAAAAAATTATGTGTTCTTACAAAAATTCATAGGAATGTTCCTGCACTCATATATTAGACAGTAACACTATCTGGTGACTTTTATCATAACACTTTGATATTTTCGATCATAGAACAACCTATGACAAATTTTCTTCATACATAACCATACATATGATAAATTTAACCAAAATAATCTGTATGATAACTTATAGACTTCTTTATGATCATCATATAATAGTTTCATATTTCAACTTTATATAAGTCTATCCTATAGACATTATACAAAAACAAACATCATTATTTCTAAAAACTTTGTAAATGGTTTAATTTGATTGACTCAAACTGGTGAAATTGTGATATATCATTCAATGTTCATCATCTAATGGAATTCCTTAGTGAAATTTCTTTGTAATTCAACAATTTTTTTATGGTAAAATCCATAGTTATTTAGAGAATGAACTTTATACACATGAACATTATTCAACCCCTTTCTAATTAAGCTATAATAATGATATATTTCAGTATTCGTGATGTTAGAATCATTAATAAATAAAATCATTTCTATATTTAATCATCGAACACCATATTTTATGAAACTTTCAAAGATTATAAGGTAATCATTCATCACCACACTTGAGCTGATCACCTCAGACCAGTAAGGTTCATCCGATAGATTAATTATGGTAAACTCAATATGATAATTTATACCTGATCACCTTTGTTTGAAATAAAATGAAAGTAATTTTATTTATGATAAAAATAGATAAAACTTTTTTTATAAAACCTTATTCATTCATAACAGGCCTAGCCAATATCTTCTTATCAGAACATCACCTTAAAATATCTAAAAAATTCTTTGTCCCAACAATCTCATACTCTGGAATTTAATATCAACTATGGAACACAAATCACTAAAAATTTTAATCTCAAGTAATGGATTGTGTATACAATAATTATAATACTACCAGAGAAAAATTGGTTTAGGAAACAATTATCATTGAACGAAAAATCCATGTTTTCCATACATAGTGACTTAAGAATTTCTTCTTACAAATACTATGAAAGTTTTGTTGGATACATCTCAAACTTTTCATTTTACTATGAACTTCCATCACAAAAAAATATCAACTATATCGAAAAAAATTTCATTCATCCACTTCAAAAAACTTTTTAAACAAATCACACATGATGAAGTCATATCTTACCCCTTTTAAGAACTCCCATAAATATTTTCTATTCCTTAAAAATGTTAAGAACATACCAATGGATTGATTATTTTATATATTTCTCACCCTCTTTGACAACACTATAAAAATACAATATGGGAGTGGGGAAAGATTCACATACTTTATCCTTTATGAGGGTGAGTTTATATACCCATGATCAACCTCAGGTTATGAATGTTTTCCTTAGATAATGGTTTGATGAAAATATAAACAACATTATCCATTATATGAACAAACTCTAGTCCCAATTCATTCTTTTCAACATGATCTTTTATAAAGTGACATTTTATAACAATGTTCTTAGACTCAGAATGTTTCACTAGATTATTAGTAAGATTTATAGAAATTGTTTATCACTACCGAAGAGAAATAATAACATTAAATCAATAAAAAAGTATTCCAACTGTTTCTTTATCTACATAAGTTGTGTTATAGCTTGAGTGATTTCTACATAATCAGATTCTATAGTGCAGAGAGTTACACAATTTTTCTTAATTCAATAAAACCTCACACATATTTATACCAAAAATAAAACTCCATCATATGTGTATCTTCTTTCATCAACACAACCTACCCAATCTATACATATATAACAAAAATTATCAATCCTTCCTAAGTTGTAATATTTTATTCCAAAATAAATAGTTCCTTAAATATATCTGAGAATTGTTTTTCCTTCTAATAGATGAGATTAATTTTCTACAATTTGATACTTGGAAAAAGTTCAATAACATACACTATATCCGAACTTAAATGTTTTTATATATAATAAAATTCAAAACAAATTTTAAACACTTTAATATAAATGTTCTTTTCTTCCCCATATTCTGATTACTTTGTTCCCTCTGAAATAGGTGTTGAAATTAGCTTTGATTTTTCCATGCCAAAAATATTTAGAGGTTCTTTAGCATACTTATCTTGAGATAGGAAACATTGATTCTTCTTTTGAGAGATATTAAGCCTATAAATTATTTCATTTAGCATAGCATTGAAATTTCAAATAACTTCTTCACCACCTTAGCAAAATTTACACATGTTTCTTCATTATTCAACACAAATATGAAATCTTCAATATAAACACTAAAAATGAGGGAAACTTAATGAGTTTCTTTTATATATATGGTATAAACAACTCTTATTTTATTAAAGTTAATCTTCCTTAATTATGTATCTAATTTATAGTTCCAAGCTCTCGAATCTTTCTTCAACCAATAAAAATTCATCCTGAACTTGAACACAAACCATTTATATTTTCTAAACACAAATTCATATAGTCATTAATATAAAATTATTCATCATACTATTCATTCATGGAATCCACCCACTCTTTACGCTCTATATATTATTTAATATGTTTTGGATAAACATGTTAATATAATGATGTTTGTGAAACTAACATTATGTACCTATAGTTTGAATATTTTGTCATTAAGATATAATGATTCTTTGGACTTCCATATAATTCCTCATCCTATGATGAGATGAGCATACTTGTTCCTCATAACTTAAGATATCTAAGTTACAATATTTATCTTGATCAACTTCATTATTGTTAATATCATTAATAACTTTTTCACATTGTTCAACTGAAACCTCTTAATATTTACTACCTATAATATCAAAAATTGACTATGAATGTTCATTATTAAAATGTTCAAGAGTTTTTAAATATGTAGAGCCAAAAATATTTCCTATTTATTTGTTATAGTATCTGTATCCTATACTAGTACGAGGGTATCCAAGAATGACTCCATTAACACCTATATAATAAAACTTTCCACAATAATATACTTTGATTTTAATTATTCAAGGAAAATCAACACCCTTAGGTCCTTCAAACATTGTTTTTATTTATAATAAATCTCATAAGGAGTCATATCAAAGTTTATCCTATTGAACCATTGATTCTAAATATGAACAACTACTATAATTTCCTATCTCCAAAATTATTGAGAAGTATCATGTATGATGAACATTGTTTATTCCTTCTCAAAAAAACTTCTTTTTATTATTTTAGAAACACTATTCTTCTTTGGTGTGTATGGTTCACTAAATTCATAAATTATTACATGTTTTTTAATAAAATATTAAGGGTTATCATTTTCTTATTCACCACCATTATTAGTTAAAATCGTTTTTATATAATATACAATCTCTTTTTGATCATATCTATGGAAACATCTAAACATTTTGAAAGCCTGTAATTTATATTTCCAAAACATAATACATGTAATGATAGTTAAATAATAAATTAAAACAAATAAAGTACTTATCAATATAATTTTTTTTCTCCTAGGCCCTCAAATGTCAAAATGTATAATTTCCATGGGAGGTGTTAAATTTATCTCAAATTTATTATGTAATGAATTTTTAATATTACATTTTTAGAATATAAAAATACACTAATATATTCTTATTTTCATGTTTTTAATACCATGAATAATTTATCTCTTTGATAACTTTCTCACATTCCTCTAAAAAATATTCCCCCTCCTTTTATGCCATAGCTGGTTTTCATTTTTCCTCGCCAGATAACATGGAATCTATTCATTAATAACTTTAAACAAGTTTCACTTGGTTTTTTGGAATTTTGTTAAAACTTTCCCACCTTGAATATGTAACTTTTAACAATACTTTTTTCATTCATTATAATGTTATTAAACACTCATAAAATTATGTATCATGCCATAAAAAACAAATCCCTTTTGGATTTTAACTTTTCTTCCCCAATAATAACAGATCCAACACCTTTGATTCCGATGGACTCACCATTTCAAAAAGTAAATATTAATTCCTTTCAATATTTCACATTCTATAAGTACTTTAAATATCTATAAATATGTTAAGAATAACCATTATCCAATATTAAAGGTCATTATCCTTTTCAATATTTGAAAGTAGTTTCAACAACTAATGCATTATCCTTGAATTTTTCTTCATTCTCATGTGGATTTTTAGATTTATTATATAAACATTCTTGTACTGGTAACATTAAAAGACAAAAAGTTTCAAGATACCCAAGTTGATAATATATTTCAAAAATAGTTTCCCAGTGTTTGAATCTATTTTAAATCTTCAAAATGACTTTCTCTAGTTGTCATCTTTGAGAGGGTTGAATCCCCATAAAAATCTAGCTCTAGTCCCTCATGGATTCATTGTATTATTAAAACAACACATATTCACCATATTCTCAAAGCCTTCACAATTATAGTACTAACCATTTTAAAACTATTTCTCTTTGTAACTTTCTTAATGTTTAAAGTTTTGTATATACTTTTAATCATTTTTTTATCATTTATCTTATAACTTTTTTGTGTACTAATTTTTTGATAACCTCATTAAATATTCATAATATACTTACATTTATTATCATACTTATCAACATATATATTAGTAGAATCTTTTGGTTTAGACTTTAAAACCTTATAAATTTTAAAACTTTCAACTCTTCTTATTTTGGATTCGTACATGGTCTTATTGACTTGCCTTTTATTTTAAACATATTAATACTTATTAAATTTGAGGATTTTTTTGTTGATTTTTATGATGATTACTCTTTTTATAACTTTAAAAAACATCTAAAACTATGTTTTGGATGTTTTTTGTTCTTTCCTTAGCTTGAAAAAGTTTTTGTTGAACAAGATAAAGTTCTTTCTCCTTCAATTTTATCTTTTCATAAAGCTTTATTCCAAGGTTCTTTTTTTCATCAAGTAACTTATTGAAATCATAAATCAATTTTAGAAACTTATTTTTACTTAATAAATAATACTTTATTTTTTTCTAAAATATTTTATTTCATCAACTTATTGATACATTTTTCAACTCTGACAATCTTTGAAAGATATTATATTAAATCCCTCTTAATCATAAACTCAAAATAAGTCTCTTCTTCATCTTTAGAAAAAAATCATTTTCCAATTGTAAAATTTTCATCATTCAATTTTGAAATAAGAATTTGTTTAGCATAATTATCACTAAAGTCTTTATCTTCTACTTCACTATCATCAACTTCCTCATATATAGGTAAAACGTTTCACTTTTTATGTTTTGAGAACTTATTATCCTTTTCCTTAGAATAGATATTATATTTTTATACCTTATTTTGAGGTATATTCCATAAGTTCTCTCATATTACTTAATTTATGAATATTCTATTTTTTAAGAAACATTTGAAAAAAATGTATAATAGATCTATAATAAAATAATTTTAGAAATAACTTCAATTTATACTTACATGTTCCTCTTCTTAAATTTTTCGAAAAAAATTCCTAAAGTCATCAAAATTTTTTCATTCCTCATCTTTGGTTTCAAATTCACTAACTTCTCTCTCAAAAACAGTCTTATAATTTCCATTCTTTAAAGCATTGATTTTTTTTCTCAATCATAATTTTCTTTTTTTCATCATAAACATTTATCTTCCCATTTATTAATTAATGGGAGTGCTATGAAGATCATCCATAGATTGTGTTTTAGGATATCTATCTTCCAGTTATGATATCTTAGTATCAAATTTATCTAGAATAATTCTATTAATATTTTAAACAACAATAGAATCTTACAAATTCTCACCAAAAAATATTATGGTGATCAATGTCATTCACATTTAGAAATAAGTCACTAAAAAATTAATATTTACCCATATTAAGATCATCATAATTCATTATCTAGATCTGATAATTCTATTTCTTTAATTTTTTATTTCCTTAATATATGTTCTTTAACTTTTCCCAGACGATTTTATCCTTTCTAGTTATTTTAACTATAAGAAAATCACTTTTAGAGAGTAAGAAAAATATAACATTTTTTACTTTCCCATTATTTTTAAAATTCATTTTATCATAAGATATTAGGGGAATATTCTTAGCACGAGGATAGACACCTTATATTTTAGCCTCAATAACATTACAACTATTGGATAAAAGTTGAGGTAGAATTTTATCTTTTTAGATATGATATTTATTTTCTTTGAATATATGAATTCCCTTACTATTAATAGAGTGATGAACATCCATAGAAACCTTAATTTTCTTCCAAATTCCAAAAAGAGTCTATTAAGGGATCTATATATAGATACCATTTTAAAAGACCAATCAAGATCTATATGATCACTAAGACGGTAGGGGTGCATCAACTATCTTCTATTTGTATGTTTTCTTTATTATAAAAAAAATTTCCTCCTGTTAGTGATATATGAATGTACTAAAAATAAGAAAACAAGAACAACCTCCTGAAAACATGAATTTAATAGGTTCGCTGATTAGTAAGATTAGTGAAACAATCATTTTTGTGTATATTTTAAACAAATTTCAATGGGTTTAAGTGAATTTTGAATTTAAATGACCTTGAATTGAAATTATTATTAAATCATATGATATTCTGAATATATAATGGAAAAGGATTTAAATTTATAAAATAATGTTTATCTTGGATTTTAAATCTTACATATGATTTTTTGATCAATTTCGTTACATGCTCTAAATTTTCTCTAACTATTTAAGTTATTTACTTATTCAAAATAAGGATGTAGGATGAATGCCTCTCAACTGACCCGACCAAGTCACATATCCATCCCTTATTAGGGATAATTCACCATGTCTTGTTTGGAAGGCCAAATTGAGCCGTAAGGGTGAACAGGGGGCATTATGCCTCTGTATAGTGGCCCGTAGGTGGTGAATCCTGTGGAGAGTAGAGGTGGGTTGAAGCCTGCATGGGTTGTGTGTGCTGTGGCTCACATATTTATGTATGTGGTGTCTTCGGGAGCCCATTCCCACAATAGGTATTTTTGGATGGTAATTCCATGCATTTTCTTATATACACCCAACGCCCACTATGGTATTTGATGTGGGATGTAATTTTTATGGTTACTATTCATAAATGATAGCCTCGCTATGAAATTTCCCGAGCTGCACCATATATTACTCCGTCATTTCTTGTCACCCTTGAGATTGATCTCCACCACCTGTGTTCATTAGAGATGAACATATCCACGACCAAGAAATATCAAACTTGAGCTATCATCACTACCACTGATTGGGAACACCATGGATGATTTTACGACCCTTGACTGACACTGATAAACACATTTTGAGGCTCCTCTAGCCACATCGATGAACCAAGGAAGAAGAGGATACCACTACTAGTGCCCCATCCATGTGGAACTACTGCCCTGTCCCCACACCGACCATGCATACCATGCAAGGAATTATGAAGTATGAAGAGGATAATAGTCCACGCCAAAATACAAACACCCAATTTTATTGAGTGTTTCCAATATGAAACATAGAGTCTCGAGGGAGATTTAAAAATAATATATTTGGATATTCTCAGGGATTTAAATGAATAGAAGAATATGAATCCACAACTGAGACTATGAAATGATTTTTATTGCCTACTTCCAAAGGAGGAGTCAAAACCCTATGAAGTTCTCACTATATGGAGGGATAAGGCCACAACTGATCCTTGGATACATGCTGCTATTTTTTTATTTTTTTTATTTATATTTTTTTATTTTGAATTTAATATTAATTTAGTTTATTTTATAAATATAATTATTTCATTTATTGTTTACCTAGGTGTCTTTAATCCACCTTTCTTCTTCTATACTTTTTTTCTTATTCTTCTTATAATTTTAACATTATTCATTATATTTTAATTTCATGATTTTTATTCTTGTTTTATTTTATTATTTTCTTCCTTATCCCTCTTATATTTTTATTTTATTTCCCTCTCTTTATTATTATTTTTTATTTTACTTATATTATATGTTTTCTTGACTACTATTACCTACTACCTTAAACAATGTGGGGATAAATAGAGGCCTGAACTGGGGGAGGTAAGTGGTGTTTCTTTTTCATTATGTGCTAAAATTAATTTTTTTACGATTGTGGTTATAAAGGGTTATGTGTATGAGTGTTGAGATTATCCACTATAAAACTAAGCTCAAAATTATTTTTATTCTTTCTTTAAATATTTCCCCTCACCTATTTTGGATACATGATCTTTATAGCATGGATTTGATCCATCTAATGGATGAAATAGAATAATATTTAGGTAGGTCCTAAGATATTTTACATTCTAGATTGAGGTGATCCATAAACCATTATTATAGGTGGAGGTTGAATTAATATTTCTAAAGGAATTAGAAATTTAACACTACTAAATAAAATAATAGTAGTTTAAGAGTAATATATAATGATTAAACTATAAAATTAAATTTTAAAAACAAATAAATAGAATGATGGAACCCATTAACCAAACAAAAAATACTATGTTCTTTTCTTTCTAATTTAATTCTCTCATTGCATGTTAGTGTAAATTTTATCATTTCATTTATCTTTATAAATTTTATTTCTTTCATATATTACTTAAAACCACCAAAATATGTAGTTTAGGTGAGTTCGATTAATTAAGTGAACAACTAAAAAAGAACCTCAAGTAAGAGGACGCTTTCCAACGTATGTTCTTCATTAGAAAAATAAATTTCCTTTTTCCACAACCTATGATAGGAATGCTGTCAAAACTAGCTCCATTTCTGAGGAGATAATCAGAGTTTTTGTAATTCTTATTTCACATTTTACATTGTTTTTATTTCTTAAAAAAACACATAATTTTTTTTTCAATTTTTTACTCAAACGATTATTATTCTGAATGGAATGGAAACTCATAGGAGTAATAACCAGTAACTGAATCACCATGTTCTATAGAGGATAATGTTTTTGTGTGGGATATATGGACCAGGGGATCCTAAATCCAAATTATCAGAGGAGGAATTCAAGGACCTTATCCATTATCCAAAAGTAAACCTAGACCAACCAGTATATGAAGGATCATATAGAGAGTTAACTATGTTTTGGGAGTTCTTCCTTGAATTTTATCGAGAAATAGCTTAGAAACCAAAAGATCCATCCTTGTTTTCTCATAGAACATTTGAAGTAGTTCCCAAGGAAAAATTATGGGAGACAATGGGTAAAGAAAATTCAAATATGATATTCAATATCATGAAGATTTGGTGGATGACATGTCAAGAAAAATGGAATGGATAAATACATATTTCAAAACATCATCAGAGTAGGCCAAACCTAAATCAAAGGACAACGAGGAATTACTATCAGTTTTAGATTATTTTTTAGATGACATCTAAGAAGTTTAGTCTATGCTATATGAGTATCCACAACCCATCCATTTGAATAAACAAATTATGTATGACTATGATAATCTAGAGTGGATCCATGATGATGAAATATTACATATTGATCTAACTATGGGTGATCAACAAGATCTGGATGACTTCTGGAAAGAGTATGAGGTACAATATGATCTCCCTTATCCCTATAAATTAGATGATCCAGTACCAATGCATGTCACTCTAGACATAGAGGAAGAAGCCATAGTAGTGATGGAATTTGAAGAAAAGATGGAAGAGCCCGATGACCTACATCCATCCATTATGATCAAACTTCCAGAGGCAGTCACCAATGAGGCAATGATTGAACCATAAATAACTTTTTGAGATGATATTATTTTAAATTATTTAATTTATAATATTATTAAATATAATTTTATAATCAATCCTTAATGTTTTGAACTTTTTTTTGGTAAATTATTTTTATGCCTTAGAGGAAGTTGAAGAAAATAGACCCGCACATACTGAGGAGCACATGGAGCTCTATATTTTTGATAAATATACATCTAAGGAGAAGTATAAGAAATTCAATGTTTCTGTGCCAGTGTAAATCAATAAAAATGATAATCTTATTAAAAGGGAGAAATTAATTATTAATTTTAGTTTGAATTTTGTTCAAGTAATGATACCTTGTTACTTTTCCTTTAAATATTAAATTTATGAAGCCCATGTTAAGTCAGAATTATACAAGAATGAGTATATTGAACAAGTAGAAACCAAAGAAGAAGATGATCCATACTTCATCTTACCCCCACTATTCAATCTATAACTAATTGTAAAGGGTAAGTATCTGGTATACTTTATTTATGGATCATTCTTCACTAACAAGGAAGAATCAAAAACTAGGAAAAGATACATATGGTGGTTGAAGTTTGAGAATCTTCACCAACCATCATAATTTAGATAAAAACTAGTATAGATTTATAGAGGTAGTAAGATTTCAGGTCCAACTTGGGGGATCATACCAAGACTTATCCCTTTTTATTTCTCTCTATAAACATAGATTTCAATTTCATTTTTTGGGATTCAGTGTCGCATGCATCCCACCACCACTTACCTTTTTGAGCTTAAATGACATTATCCTTGTGTTTAATTGATTAATTTTATTTTATAGGTTTATTATGGAATAAATTAGAAGAAAAAAGTGAAAGAAAAATACTATTATTATTGAGAAAGGGAGTTCGATTTTAATTTTTATCCTTTAAACTCTATTATTTTACTAAAACAAGTTTTAATATTTAAACTAAAAATTGTATAGCCGTGCTTGAATTATACTTTACTAGAATTACTCAAGAGACATGAGTTTCTTATAAATCCAATGATTCCAAGTTTATACTTTGATGGTAATGATTTTTTAAGAGTAAAATGGAGAATTAAATGACAAAATTGAAGCACAGATATTAAAATAAGGACTCATGACTTGATATAATTAAATATTTTTGTAAATGAAATTTCACACTCATTTTTTACACTTTGAATTTCATAAATTAAAGTTAATTGAGTTGTTATTATTAATCATTCCTTGATTTTTTGTACAATATCAAATTTCACATTATTGGGAGGATTTATAGATGAAGTACTTCCTATTTACTATTGATCATATTTCTTGTGTGATATTTTGACACGTAACTGAACAGAAATCTCATGTTAACATGTCAAAGTTATAACTATGAAAAAAATCAATTGAAATGACTAATGAATATTTTGAAAAGTTCTTATCATTGAATAACACCTTTAAATTAATCATTTTTTACCTAATAGAAATAATGAATAACATTGTTAGGATTCAGAATGATTCAATCCATTTTCATCAATTGTTTCCCCCCTCTTAGTATTTTCATGATATTTTAAAGTTCAAGGGTGTGTGTAGGGGGTGGGATCATGAAGAAAGTGATGATTTTCATTTTAAGTAAAACGTGTGGCGGTTATATTGGAAGTAATAATATAGTTCATTTGACTCATACATTGTACTTTTATTTTGTTTCCCCTCTTAAAAAATGATAAAATAAAAAAGAACAAAAAATAGAAATAATGGTTTTTCATTTAGAATAATAAAAAATCAGCAGTATTGGACAAAAGAATTTTATGATATGTGGTCAGGTGGTAGGTGTGAGGTTTAATCTATGAATTAATTTTGAAAATGAAAAAAAAAATTAAAAAGTACTTTGAAAAAGAAAAAAATGAAAAAAATGGAAAAAATATTCAAGAGGGAGAAACAATCATTCATTATACTTTAATTTGATCATGATATTACTTTGAGAATGATAAGTGGGAGTTATTAAAATATAAATAGGATAATTTCATTGATATAATTTTATACCATGCACTATATTTAAGAGATAAAACTTATCCTTGAGCCTCAATTTTTAAATAATAAAATCACAAAAACCTTAAGCCTAAGATTTATTTGAACCTTTAATCAATGTCCCGATAATTTTAGGTGACTTTTATATTTTGAAAGTATATAATGTAGTTCTTTTACAATCCTATGGACATGGATAATGTATTCATGATTAGGGAATAACCCCACCTTAATTTTATCATGGTAGATGAGAGAAAAGATTCTAAAGTGAGGTAAATCATGATATATCATGTTTAATAGTAATAAAGTGGGGAACCTGAATGAATCAGAAGAGGAGTTCTATCATTTTCACCTAATATATTTATTTTGGGGGGGTTTTATTTATTCAATGAAATAAATCAAATTTTAGAAGATAAATCAAATGCTAAAATTTACACGGACATGAAATTATAAAATTCAATTACAAACAAAAAAACCTATCCATTGTGGTTGGGTTAATGGGTTCCATCTTTCTTCTTGTCTGTGTATAAATTTAATTTGATAGTTTAATCATGAGATATCACTTTTAAACCACTATTATTATATTTATTGGTGTGAAATTTACAATTCCTTAATCAATATTAATTTTACCTCCTTGTATAATAATGTTTGAATGCATTCCTAAATCGAGAGGATGACGTCTCCAAGGAAATTTCTCCATCATATTCCATTTAATCCACTAAATGGATCAACTCCATTATATGAAGATCTTGGATCCATTAGAGGGGTGGGAAAATATTTAAACAAAAAGAAAAAATTAATTTGAGTCTTCACACTAGTGAACTTCACTCTTTCTCATGAAAAACATAACAAAATAATGAATTTAAGAAAAAAGTGAAATGTAAACACCACTTACATCCCTTGAGCCAATATTTGGGTTATCCCCTCATTCTTGAGAGTAAGAGGTAAGAGTGGTAATGAAATGACAAAAGATAAGATGAAAAGGAAATAAAAAAGAAGAAGAATATTGAGATAGAGAGAGGGAAATAAATAGATATAGAAAGGGAAATAAATAAGAAAATAAAATTAAAGAATAATAAAAATTAAAATAATAATTTTAATGTAACAACTTTTATCAAAGGTAAAGACTATTTATTTTGGTTTAAATTTTTTAAAATGGTGCTAAAAATGATGTCCAATCAAGTGATAGAGGCATCAGACAAGTCTAGGGATCATTCAGAGCCCAAAGCCCAGATATAAAAACAAGGCTTGTATATATGGTTAAGAGAAACTGTGCATCCCAGACCATATAGATTTCATAAAACATATAGCTTCAGATAATGGAAACTTGGGGGTCAAACAATTTGTTTTCAATAGTGTGGCCTAGGGAGAATGACCATGTGATCCATTTGAAATTATTGAAAATAAGTTTTTCATGGGATATACATGGTTAAAAAACCACATGGAAAACAATGTTAGGTGCCCCATTATAGTAGTGATTGGAGCACAGTTAGTGCATAGTTTAGCCAACCGTGCGGCCAAACCATGCACAATTATTTTTGAGGGTGAATTTACTCCCCCTATTTAATGATTTCTTAAACCCTTTATTTTCTCCTATCCACATTCTAGTGGTTTTCTTCCCCCTACCATGCACAAATCTGTATCATCTCCTCTAAGATAGGGATCATGCTCCCTCCTCCACCCAGTATCATTTTTTCTCACCATTAGAATGATCAGATCCATCTCAATAATATCCTCTTTACCATTGCTTCCATTTCGAGGTTTATCTTCCCTCTGTTTCACTATTTATATGTAATGGATTTTCCCCTATTTTCAGGGAATTGGAGGAATACTTTGATTTATCCTATTATATACCATTTCAATATTTGATAAACAATGAGTGCAGCACTACTACATCGAGTTTGGTGGTCTAGGTATTTTTCTTTCATTTCATTACTTTTTAAATGACACATCATTGTGATGTGTTCTATAATCTTCTAGTGGTGCCTAATTTAATCCTAGTAAATTAATTCCCATTTTGATCCTACTATATTGTAAAACCCAACTATGGGGTGTTCTCATTGTCTTTGTCTACCCATTTGGGTGTACCCACATAATGTTCCTATTTCCCATTCCTTAAATGGTTAATTTATATTTGAGTGTTTCCCCTTTTTTAAATTCCACGACTCATATAATTGAAATAAAATAGATGGTTGGCCATGAGATAGGTCATTGAGTCTCATGCCTTATAACTTATAATTGAATGCTTATAATTGATGCTCTACATTGAAATCCACATTCTATATATTCAATTGATTAATCATGGACCTCTAATAATTCCTGTTGTGTATGGTTTATATTCCATTTCTTGCACAATGTGATTATGCTGGTGCCTTGTGATAAATTAATTATGCCATGTATGATGGTTTGAATTGTATTATTTGGCTAGATCAATAACATGAGATTTTTATTTTCTATTTACTTCCACGTGATTATATAAATACTATGTCATGTTATGAAATGGTATTTTCTTATCATGGACTACCTACCGCGGGTCTGCAGAGAACATGGGTTCTGATTTATGGATGTTGTGGATGGACTCACCATGTCTAGTTCAGTTTAACTTGACGTGCTAGGAGCTATAAATTATCGCTCTAGGTATGGGATCTTCAGGTGTCTTACCTAGGTTTGTTAGTGACATTGGTTCCCTAGGGGAGAAACTAAGGATATATCTATGGCTAATATGGAAATTAAATTCCACGAGTGATACCCAGTCCCCTATACAAGATACTTGGTAAAATATTAGAGTTCACCATGCTATGTGTGATACAAGGAATGGATTATGGGTTTCCATGGATAGACTCAGTGGTATTGGTTACATTGGAGATACCTTTAGTGACCCTTGAGTTTCTATATACACTTCCTTAGATGATCTCAAGACTTCTCCATTGAATTTGATAGATTGTTTTCTAGTACAAATGTGATACCTTTTATTTATATTATGTGCATGATTGATTGATGACATAGAAATGCGACCTCCAAGCCAATGAACAAGCTTGGGTGACTATATACCTTAGTTTATTTATTTATAATACCCAAAGAACACACCTTATAACTTATACATGTACCTTGATTTGGAAATCACGTATATGCCAAATCAAGTGATATAAATCAGGTGTCCGTTTAGGAACTTGAACCGAAGTGTTTATTTATTTAATTCTCTTCATTCTATATATATGGAACAATATTCATTTATTGATAGAATGAAATGGATTGGCCAAGAAACCATGGGTGATGACTTACCAAGATTGTATTTGACACCCTACATGGGCCACCCTTGGAACCCAAGAAGATTGTATGATCATAGGTATGGATAAACGGAAGCATGTGGCTTCTGGTGCGTGACTGATTTACAACATTAGGATGGAGATTAGGGTAGAGGACCGAGCCTTTGTTCAAGATGCTTGTTGTACTAGTTTTTGGCCTTTTTGGAGATTTTCATAGTATGTAGTATATTCCTATATGCCCCTATCTCCATAATGAAATTTCTCTATATTCATATAACATAACATCAATATAATGTTTTATCAATTATTGTTATTCTGGTTCCTCTTGGTTATTTATATTTCCTGGTTATTTATCATTAATGTTTTGTTTCCACTGTTATGTTTTTATGATTTATGATTACACTATTTATTATCCATCCTTTACTAATGTGTATTCTATGACATATGAGGGCATAGTATCCCCATAGACACATCCTACACCCTTGCTACTAGTTAGAAGCCTTTGGAATTCTAGGAGGTACGCTTGGGGTCTTGTGGACCAATGTCTCATGGCACCAGTATGTGGCACTCATGGTGGGATGATAAAAAGTGGTATCATATCATATTTTACTAATTATTATAATGTTGGGGTTAAGAGAGGAGTCTAGGATATTGGAATTTGGAATTGACTTTGGGCTTCGATGTAGCTATCCCATGTACAAGGGAAACCAAAAATTTCATGGAATGGGAAATTTCAGTTACTGATTATTCCATTTATAGTTTATAAAACTTCACTATTGGGTGACACACCAATTTTATGATGTTATAATGTTGATATCATCGAAATGATTAATTTTTCTATTTTACCCTAATGATATGAGGGAAAAATGTAAGCATGAATCATACTAGGAACCATGGGATTAAATTTATATTAATTATTCCATTCCATGTCTACTTTTAACATTCATTTCCTATTTTTATATGATTTCTATTTGTGTCTTGGATATTTAACCTTGTAGTTCTTGATTTTTTAGATTTATTAAAATGATCTAATTTGACTTGTAGGGGCATGTTTCGGTTTGGATTAAGTGGAAAACCAATTTCTATTTATAGGTTGTTTGGGGACTTATAAATTGGAATGGAGATACACCCATTTAAACCTTTTAATGGATATTTAGATACACAAATTAGTTAAAATGAAAACCAAATTAAAAAATGAAATTCCCACTTTATATGAGAATGTGGGACCTTGAACATGATCTGACCATCATAATGGGAAGTAGGAAATTTCTCCTATGATATTTTGAGACCTTTTCCTTAATATATAATCTAGTATTTAGGAGCATACTATTAGTTATTTTGTATTCAGGGAGTCCTTATACCTTTCCTTCATTTTCATTTTCTTTATCTACTTTCCATATCTATTATAAATCATTTATGAGGAGTGAGCTTTGAAATTGCAGAGTTATGCCACCGTGACGTAATCATGCTACATTCCATGAATGTGGTGATGAGAACATTCTAGAGGTGGTGGCCCAGAGGTACCCATGAAACCTCCCATAATGACACCAGAGGCTCCTATTGCTGGTATACCAATGGGAACTGATGCTCAGTTCTGTGATTGTTTCATTTGGTTCATACAGTCTATTTTGGGTGCTCCCCGGCCTACCCCAATTATGGAAGAGTTGACTTAGGACTTCCAACAACACCATACTCCCACATTCTCAGGGGATGGTGGACCAAAAACTGTTTAGTCATGGATGGAGTGCATGGTATCTATATTTGACCATCTGTAGACTCCTTTAGTGTGGAGGGTCAAGCATGCTACCTATATGCTATGGGATTCTGCCAAGCGCTGGTGGGACATCATATCTCAAGTTCAGCATCATCAGGCAATGGTCTAGTAAGAATTTTAGATATCATTATATGATCAATTCTTCTAACAGAATCTAATAGAAAATCATTCCAGGGAGTTCATGCATCTTCAGCAGGGAACTATGACTTTGGTAGAGTATTCTGATACATTTACTGAGCTCCATAATTTCTCTCCATCATTAACCGGTGATGAGTTGACAACTACAAGGTGTTTTGAGGATATTATATTTTATGTTTTTTTCTTTTAGGTGAATGTATTCAGGTTTAATACCATTAAAAAATCATGAAACAAGATATTATTAATGAATTAAATCTTATAAATGATGGAAATATGATCTAAGGAAGTTCAATTTTGACACAGGATGATGGTTCATATGGAATTAGAAAGTGTAATTTTGAGGGTACATGTGGGGGTGATGCTAACTAGGTGACATGAACTAAAATCCCTATAGCATTTCACCAGTGTTGCATGTTAGGACATAAAAATACCCATTGCACAAGGAATCCAATTGATTGTTGGGATTGCAACAAGATGGGTCATCTTTGATGCTTCTTCTAGTATTTTCCTCCCGCAACTAGTGAGAGGGGATTTTTACTGACACCTCTATCATATATGGGATCCACGACTCCACATCAGGTTGGGAGTTGGTCTTCTATCGGCCAATCAGGTCGATATTTTAGTGGTCATGGCTGAGGAAGTCATGCCCCAGAGATTCAACGTTAGCATTGTGGATATGCTAAGGCTAGTCAGGTAGTATCTCAAGATGACGGTTCTGGCCGTATTTATTTCCTACAAACTACACTCGAGGAGAAGAGTATGTGGCCATCTATTATTAGAGGTACTATTATTGTGACATCTACTTTAGTTTCTTCAAATTTTTGATATATGTGAATCACACACACTAAAATTTTATGTTGTTGTGGAAATCCATAGTTTTCAAATTGATTAATTTAGGGGTTTCATATCTATAAACACACAGTTAGGGGTTAGAACAGATGGACTACTCCAATTTCAAGAGTGAACCTTGAAATTGGAGGGTTATGTTTCTTCCAGAGTTTCTTTTTCCATGAGATGAACGACTTTGATTTCATTATCAGTATGGATTGGTGTAGAGGTACGAAGTTGACGTACATGGACATTACATTACTTTTGCAGAATACATAATACATGACAAAAACAGATGCCCAAATACCATATTAGTTTAGTGTCTTTGGAAACTCAGAACGTAATCTTCTAATCATGGTGAAAGATCTTCAACATCTCCCATAAAGATCTTCCCATTTGGTTTTCTTACCTAAAACCTTTCTTTATATCCTGGGGAAAAGAAAACATATAAAGGGTGAGCTCAAATTCTCATTAAGGGTAAACATAGAGAACATAAAACAATCCCTAAACATTTGAATGAAAAAAACAGGAACAAAAAATCTAAACATCAAAATCTTGAGCAAAGACATAAATCTTGGAAGTACGTAAGGCATATATCATAAAGGAACATCAATCATTATAAAATAGGAGGGGAATAAAACATGTGATTGTGAAAACCATTAAACACATGATATGATTTCCATAGTAGCCAAGGCATTGCTGCCAAGACCATATTAGTGGACAAAGTCCTTTTCTGAATTGAGTTCACTCCTCGTTCCAGTCATGTATCACTGAACTGGATTAACATACCATTCCAGCCATGTTTATCTCATGAGATATAAATCTTTACCCAATTAATTGGAGGGAGATATAGGTCCCACCCATCTCATAATGAAATCATTCTTACTTGTGCCACAACATAAACATAAATCTTTCATCACAACCTAAAGAATAAAAATGGGCTTCATAAACATCATCTCATCATAACATAATCCATATAAACAAATGGATATCATTTCATCCTATGAAAAGTGAAACCATGTAAATCACAGAGACATTATACTTGAAATATACATATATGAAATAATTTCATTTTAGATGGAAAATGGTTTTGATAAAACACTTGAAATGAATTCTTGAGGAAAATATCCTTTTTTTCGAAATCATTTTCTTTTCACAAAATGACATTTAATTTTTAAAGAAAATAATTTTGTTGAAAATAATCATGAAATCCTGTAGAGAAAGATTTATGAAAATAAGGCGTTATAAAACCGTAAAAATCTGTTCATGTCGTATAAGTTAAAAAAACATTCTCCTCGTACTTTTGTTGAAAAAGTCAAAAAGTACCTCGTATGGAAAATAAAAGAAATATTCCTTACATACCATGTAGTAAAATTCAAAAATGGGTAAAAAGGACTTTAAACATACATGAAAACAGTATTAGAGAACTGGGACATGGATAATAAATATAACCCCAGTAAATACTTACGAATAAACAATCTCAGATAAAAACGATATTGGAAAATTTATCCCTTACCTTATGCCCCATATGCTTAGTGTGTATCCAAAACTCCTGTATAATGATTTAAATAATGGAATTGACTTATTAAATAATCATATTCATTGTTATTATATCATATATAGTTTACTTATGTCTTTATATTACCCGTTATTTTGTAAATTCGATGTAAAAGAAGCGATTTGGGTAAAATTGTTTCATTTATTGTACGTGTTTCGACTTGTTGTTCTTAATATTATTACTTATATACTGATTTACTTAATTATAGAATGTATAACATGATTTATATATAATATATATTCAACATTTACATATATATATGATAAATCGATAAATGGAATGAAATACACCGTTCATGGCGATGGTAGGCTGTACGTACGCATGAACGCTGTTTTCATTTCCTTATTGAATTGAATGGAATTAAGTAGATGAAATACATCTATATACATAAATCCAGTATCATTATTATGTCATATATTTCATTCACTACTAGAAAACAGGGCATTTGAGCCCGGTTACCTATAGCGACCGCCATTGGCGGTCGCTAAGCCTCCTTAAAAAAATAAGGGGCTTCCCCCCCCCCTCTCCACTCGATCGTGCCCCCATCACCCCCCCCCCCCCGCCGCCGCGCGCCCTCCCCACCGCCCAACCGCCGCGCGCCCTCCCCGCCGCCCCGCCGCCGATCGCCCTCCCCGGCGCCCTGCCCTCCGCCGGCCCCCCATTCGCCGGCCCGCCATCCGCCGGCCCGCCCTCCGCCGGCTGCCCTCCGTCGGCCCGCCCTTCGCCGGCCCGCCATCTGTCGGCCTGCCCTCCGCCGCCCCACCCTCCGCCGGCCCGCCCTCCGGCCGGACACCCTCCGGCCACCCTCCGCCCTCCGGCCGCCCTCCGGCTGCCCTCTGACCGCCCTCCGCCGGCTTGCCCTCCTCCGGCCGTCCTCCGCCCTCCGGCTCCGGCCGCCCTACGCCCTGCGGCCGCCCTGCGACCTCCCTCTGCCCTCGAGCCTCCCGCCACCCACCTCCGGCAGCCCGGTAGCCCTCCGGCAGCCCTCCGTCCGCCCTCCGCCGGCCCTGCCCTCCCCGGCCGCCCACCGCCCTCTGGCTCCGGTCGCCCTCTTCCCTACGGCCGCCCATGCGGCCTCCCGCCACCCGCCTCCGGCAACCCGGAAGCCCTCGGGAGCCCTCCGGCAGCCCTCCGGCCTTTGGTCTCCGGCCCCTCCGGCATCCAACCTCCGCCCTCGGCCCTCCTCCCCCTCATCCCTCCCCCCAGCACCCCGAACACCCCCCCCCCCGAACCCCGCCAACCCCCGTCCCATTCGTCTTCGTCCCCTCCCTCGCCGCACCACAGCCACCCGTCCCCTCCTTCACCGTCCCCTCCCACGCCTCACCAGCTCCGGCTCTGACTCCCCACCACTCCTCTCCCTCAAAGCACCGCCGTCGGCTCCCCTCCCTTCCAGGTTTGTAGCGCAATCAGGTATGACATGGGCTTTCACTTACATTATTATTTTATAAATGGTTCACAAACAATTAGTTAGTATTTATTTTAAATATATTTGATATCAAAAATGAAAATGTAATAAGTCTTATGTAAATGTTTGTTATAGGGATCTTATTATGGATAAGAGTTGGATTGATCTTCCAAATCGAACGTCTAGAGAGTATTTCAATGGCATTATGCAGTTTATGGACTTCACGAGAGGATTTAGAAGTGACTATATTAGTTGTCCATGTAGAAAATGTGCTAACAGATATCAATTCACACGAGATACTGTGAGGGAGCACCTTTTCTTTAATGGATTTCTGAAAAATTATAAGTGTTGGACTCGTCATGGAGAAGAATATGTTCATTGTCAAAATACAGATGCAGCTCAGATGGATGTTGATGCAAGGATGACTGATCCAATGCATGAAATGATTACTGAAATGGTACGTGGGTTTGATCCTGAAGGCATTGACATCCAGAATCTTGAGACCGGTGAGATAAATCTTCGCTCTGGTGTAGATCGTGATTCGAGGAGGTTTTATGAAGAACTTGATGATGCGAAAACAGAATTATATCCTGGATGTACTTCTTACAATAAACTGTCTTTTATCGTGGAGTTGTTGCATTTGAAGACTTTGAATAATTGGTCAGACACATCATTCGACATGCTTTTGGTTTTATTGAAAAAAGTTCTTCCTGTCAACGCTAAGATTCCTGAGTCGTATTACTATGCTCGTAAGTTGACAGAGAACTTAGGTTTTACATATGAGACCATAGATGCATGTGCAAACAACTGTATGTTGTTTAGAAAAGAAACTGCCCATTTGGATATTTGTACGGTTTGTGGTGCTTCCAGGTGTAAAGAGAACAGGGGAAATAATACTCATCAAAGTCAGATTGCGATATAGGGGAAACTGATTTCCGTAAAGAAAATGCGTTACTTTCCCCTTAAACCCAGGTTGAAAAGATTTTTTATGTCATCTAAAGTTTCTAATTTAATGAGATGGCATGCAGAAAGAGTTCATGAAAGTGATATGTTAACCCACCCGGTAGACTCTCATGCATGGAAAGAATTTGATAAGAGACATCCTAACTTTGCTGAAGATGTTCGTAATGTCCGATTGGGATTGGCAGTAGATGGTTTCAATCCATTCAAGTCTATCGTTGGTGCAACTCATAGCACATGGCCCGTGGTGTTGGTTCCATATGATATTCCTCCGTGGCTTTGTATGAAGCAACAATTTATATTACTTTCCACTCTTATTGATGGACCTAAAAGTCCGGGGGATAAGATTGATGTTTACCTTCAGCCATTGATTGATGAGTTGAATGAATTTTGGGGTGATGGTGTGATGACTTATGACTGCGAAACGAATGAAATGTTCAAACTGCATGCTGCTTTATTGTGGACAATCAATGACTTCCCAGCTTATGCAAATTTATCAGGCTGGAGTACGAAAGGGGAATTTTCTTTCCCTTGTTGCAATAAAAGTTAAAAATTAGTATGGCTTAAACATTCAAAAAAATGGGCATACATGGGTCACATGCGTTTTCTCCCTCCTCAGCACAGATTTAGAAATGACAGAGTGACATTTGATGGTTCTAGAGAGTTCATCCCAGCACCAAAGATCATGACAGGAGTCGAAATGTTATCGCAGATTGAGGAAGAAAACATCCGCATGGTATATGAAATTCAGGATTTGGTGGCTCCTCTAGTACGTAATATTCGTGCTACGGGTAGGCAGCACAGTCACAATTGGAAAAAGAAAAGTATTTTTATAGTCTTCCGTATTGGAAAACTAACATGTTGAGGCATAATTTGGATGTCATGCACATTGAAAAAAATGTTTGTGATAACATATTGTGGACCATTTTAGGTGTCAGTGGAAAATCGAAGGACCATGTTAATGCACGCCATGATTTGGAAGAAATGGCTTTAAGGAAACAGTTGCATTTATAGTTAGCTGAGGGAAAAAGGCATATATTCCTGCTGCACAGTATACGATGACTACAGAGGAGAAAGAAACATTTCTTTCCATTTTGAAGATGGTCAAGGTGCCTGATGGTTATTCTTCTAATATTTCAAAGTGTGTGAATCTGACGAGAAAGACATTTCAAGGTTTGAAAAGTCACGACAATCACATATTACTTCAGTAGTTGATTCCAATCGCAATTTGTGATTGTTTATCCCCCAATGTTGTTCAGCCCTTGATTGAGATGAGTAATTGTTTTAGACAGCTTTGTTTAAGAAATCAAAAAATGAGTGATTTAAAAAGTTTGCAGGACCAAATTGTACTTACACTTTGTCACTTTGAGAAACTTTTTCCCCCCTCTTTTTTGATGTTATGGTCCACTTGACAGTGCACCTAACTGATGAAGTAATGGATGCTGGTCCAGTGCAATTCAGGTGGATGTATCCTATTGAACGGTATTTGAGTATATTGAAAAGATTTGTACGCAACAGATCTCGTCCAGAGGCATCAATAGCCAATGGTTATTTGATGGATGAGTGTACTACCTTTTGTGCAGAATGTCTTATGGATGTTGAAACAAAATTAGATAAGCCCTCTCGGATTCATGATGGTCCAGTTGGAGAAGGAACCACATTTGATATGGACAACATCGAGTGGATATAAGCACATCGATATATCTTATTCAATACTCCATCAGTTGAACCATTAATCCAGTAAGTATCTTATCAATGTGCTTGTATAAATTTTACATGTTTTGTTTGCATAAGATGATCTTTTAAACATCGCGTTATCATTTTCAGGAAACACATTAATGAGATAAAAGAAGCGATGCATCGTCCGACTGAGTTGCAAATTCAAAAATCTCATTATGCGTCATTTCATGATTGGTTCAAGGATTATTTATGTATAAATTGATTTTCATTATGAGTGACGTATTATACTAATTCTTTCTGCATATATCAGTATTGATTTTTATAAATTATGTAGGTTCGTAAGCTGAGGGAGTTAGGGGACCCCACGCTACCTGATGTATTTATCCAACTGGCTGAGGGTCTATCTATAACGGCTCGTCGTTATAAAGCTATTGATGCTAATGGTTTTCGATTTCGCATTAAAGATGTTGACGACAAACGAGCAACACAAAACAGTGGCATCGGTTGTCCCTTTGTCGATTCTGGTTATTACTATGGTCAATTGATATACATCATTGAAGTTGTATACACACACGGTTTGAAGTACATATTGTTAAAGTGTAATTGGGTTGATCCAGTGCGTGGATGTAAAGTCAATCAATATCAGTTTTCATTGGTGAATTTTAACTACATGTTATACAGAAATAATGAAGGATTTGAGAATGAACCTTTCATTTTGACATCATAAGCGGAACAAGTATTCTTCGTTACTTTGCCTTCGGATCCAAGTTGGCAAGTTGTTGTCAAAATGTCTCAGCAAGGAGTGTTTTTATTTGAAGAAGATGAACCCGAGACTGTTCCGTTTTTTTACCAACAACTTGATCAACATACCGTAGTTCAACGTGAAGAAGATATTTATTGGGTCAGAGAGGCTGTTGAAGGAGAAACGGTCGATTTGCATGCTTAATGAAAGGTATAATTGTTTTCCCGCTATTCAGTTGAATGTCCTAGGATATCATAAATTATCTAATCATTTTATAAATCTTTATAAGTTTTAATCCTCACTTTTGTAAGTTTTAATTCAATCATAAATATTTAGGTTGTTTTTACTCTTGATTTATTGATGTTATGGTCGGTGTATCATCCCTTGAGGTATTCTTCATCTGATTCATGTGCTGCTTGAATTTTTATTAGTTCTATCTGAATTTTGGCTATGCATTGACTGGTTTTGTACATAATTTGTATATATGTTTTGTTAACTTTCTGATTTTTTAAAATTCATTCACAACTAATTATTCAATCCATTTTTTGTTTTATTAACAGTTGTAAAAGTTTGATTTTTTAAGAACAATCCAATTTATCTTTTAAACACTTTGGACTCATTATTGATGTTTTCTATGACTGCAGACATGTCAGGGGAAGAGGCAGAAGATCCACATCATCTATATGAGGCATCTACGTCTCAGGGTCGAGGTATGTTTGAATGTCATTGTCTATATTTTTTATGTAATTGAAATACATACATATATATATATATATATAACATTTGTCAATTTATATATAAATTATTTTCAACAGGATCAGACTCGGCTGCTTCTTCCTCTCGCAGGAGAGGCCCTGGTCGTGGCATATTATCATGGAATTCTGACACGACGATAGATGTTTCATTTGATGAGGTTTTTCATCCTGTGGGACCGAATGCCCCGACATTTATTCATTAGCTGGGTCATATCATACGTGACCGACATCGATTTCCATTGACCACGCGTGACTGGGCTTCTATCCCCCAAGACACATTAGATCGTCTATGGAGTGAGGTTTAGGTAAGAAAATCATTTTACTTTATTTTCTAGGTATAAAGAATACTAATATGTTTGATTTTTTTATTTATAGCAAAATTTGAAAGTATGCCCTGAAGAGTTTCGGACCGTGTGTATTAGAAAATTCCGTAAGATGTGGAATGATTATAAAGGCAAAGTGAAGAGGGACCACTGGGTACCAAATGTGGGTGCCCTAGACATTTTGGAAAAAGTCCCGAGAGGTGTCCTCCCGGCTCAGTGGCATGACTTGGTTGCATATTGGTCTACTGAGGGTGTTGCGGTTTGTATAATAATTATTTTGGTGTATATATATTTTCAAGAATATGTGATTTGTTTGAAATTTGAATGAATTGAATGTAGGAGGTGTCAACATGCCATTCTGAGAATCGAGCATTGCAGGGACCACCTCACAGGCTCGGGACTCGTCACGTGTCTCAGATCCGACATGAGGTATATATTATTAACTTTTTAATTTATTAATTAATATGGTTTTGTGTTTATATTCTTTTAATATACAGTTGCGAGAGCAAGGTGCAGCAACTGATAAAATGTCGGTGTGGATGAGGACTCGTGATCGCAATGATCCAGAGGTTTCAGCATTGATAGTAAGTGTCTGTACTTACCAATAATTACATAAATCTATATATTAACATATATATGTTTATATATATTTAAATATTTCACAGGCTCAATTTGAAGCTGAGTTAGAACATCTGCCAGAGGACCAACGACAGCTTCCCATGCGACGGGATGAGATCTTTCATCGCATTGTCGGTCGGGACGGGCATGACTATAGTTTGACCTATGGAGCAGGGATTCCTCGTTCTGTAGTGTCACGCGCTGCGGTTGTCAGTCCTGCTGTTGCTCATATGACACAGCAGATGTCAGATTTTGAGGCATGGCTGCGCGCTTCCGAGGAGGCAAATGCGCAATTGATAGCTGAGGTTAGAGCACTGCGGGAATATGTGCGTCGAGCTGATGGTGTAGGGGATCATACGACGCAGGTATATACTGTATTTATTTATTTAATTTAAATTATTTTTGTTATAAAAATATTTATAATGTTTATTTGTTGTAGGCCCCTGGCCCACCAAAAGGAGGTAGTATTGATGACAACGCATGACGCATCATATATTCACGAGATATGTTTTTTGTTTTTACTGGTGGGGTTGACATTGATGTACTGTATGTATTCATTTAATTTAAATTAGAAGGTTGTGTACTTATAATTTCTTTCTTTTCTTGTTTATTATATGATAGCTAATATTATCTAAGGCGTGCATTTAAAAACTCTAACCCCCTGCACCCCCGTACAGCCCCCCCGCACCCCCGAACAGCCCCCCGCACAACCGTACAACCCCCCGCACCCCCGGACAGCCCCCCGCACCCCCGGACAGCCCCCACACCCCCGTACAGCCCCCCCCCCCCCCCCCGCACACCCGCACAGCCCCCCGCACCCCCGGAAAGCCCCCCCGCACCCCCGTACAGCCCCCCCCCCCCCCTGCACCCCGGTACAGCCCCCCTCGCAACCCCGTACAACCCCCCGCACCCCCCGAATACCCCCCCCCCCCCCCGCACACCCGTACAACCCCCCGCACCCCCGTACAGCCCCACGCACCCCCAGATAGCCCCCCCGCACCCCCGTACAGCCCCCCGCACCCCCGAACAGCCCCCCCGCACCCCCGTACAGCCCCCCCCCACCCCCGGATAGCCCCCCGCACCCTCGTACAGCCCCCCCCCCCTCGCACCCCTGTACAGCCCCCGCACCCTCGTACAGCCCCCCCCACCCCCTCACCCTCGTACAGCCCCCCCGCACCCCCGAATGTGTCGTTTTCAGCAGCACGACGCGCGCTGAAATGGCGCGTTGGGGGGTCAAAACCACCCGAACGACGTCCGAATGCCACAAAACTGCACGACAATAGCCGGTGCGTGAATTCTAAAATGGTCGGCCAGACGGAACGTCATTCGGAGGTGCCGTTTGACCGCGGCGCCCGGAAACGCGTTTCCGGTGCCATAGAACACCAAAACAGCGTGCGGCGGTCCAATTTGAAGTAAACGTGATCCAAATGATCTGAAACCGCACGATAACGATAGAAATATTATTCCTGAGATGCAGGATGAGGCGGCACGTCCATCGGACGTGCGGTGCGCTCAGCACGACCGAATGCGTCGTTTTCAGCAGCTCGGCGCGCGCTGAAATGGTGCGTTGGGGGGGTCAAAACCACCCAAACGACCTCCGAATGTCACGAAACCGCACGACAACATCCGTTGCGTGAATTGTAAAATGGTCGGGCAGAAGGCACGTCAATCGAAGGTTCCGTTTGACCACGGCGGCCGGAAACGCGTTTCCGGCGCCATAAAAAACCAAAACGGCGTGCGGCGGTCGAATTCAGAGCAAACGTGCTCCGAACGACTTGAAACCGCATGAGAACGATAGGAATATTATTCCTGAGATGCAGGAGGAGGCGGCACGTCCATCCGACATGCGGTGCGCTCGGCACGACCGAATATGTCGTTTTCAGCAGCTCGACGCGCGCTGAAATGGCGCGTTGGGGGGTCAAAACCACCCGAACGACCTCCGAATGTCACGAAACCGCACGACAACATCCGTTGCATGAATTTTGAAATGGTCGGGCAGACGACACGTCAATCAAAGGTGCCGTTTGACCGCGGTGACCGGAAACGCGTTTCCGGCGCCATAAAACACCAAAACGGCGTGCGGCGGTCGAATTCGGAGCAAACATGCTCTGAACGACCTGAAACCGCACGAGAATGATAATAATACTATTCCTAAGTGCGCTCGGCACGACCGAATACGTCGTTTTCAGCAGCTCGGCGCGCGCTGAAATGGCGCGTTGGGGGGTCAAAACCACCCGAACGACCTCCGAATGCCACGAAACCGCACGACAACATCCGCTGCGTGAATTATGAAATGTTCAGGCAGACGGAATGTCAATCGGAGGTGCCGTTTGACCGCGGCGTTCGGAAACGCGTTTCCAGTGCCATAACACACCAAAACGTCATGCGGCGGTCGAATTTAGAGCAAACGTGCTCCGAACGACTTGAAACCGCACGATAAGGATATCAATTTTATTCCTGAGATGCAGGAGGAGGTGGCACATCCATCGGACGTGCGGTGCACTCTCCATGACCGAATACGTCGTTTCAACAGCTCGACGCGCGCTGAAATGGCGCGTTGGGGGGTCAAAACCACCCGAACGACCTCCGAATGCCATGAAACCGCACGAAAACATCCGTTGCGTGAATTGTGAAATGGTCGGGTAGACGGCACGTCAATCAGAGGTGTCGTTTTACCGCGGCAGCCGGAAACGCGTTTCCGAAGCCATAAAACACCAAAACGGCGTGCGGCGGTCGAATTCAGAGCAAACGTGCTCCAAAAGACCTGAAACCGCACGAGAATGATAGAAATATTATTATTGAGATGTAGGAGGAGGCGGAACGTCCATCGGACGTGCGGTGCGCTCGGCACGACCGAATACGTCGTTTTCAGCAGCGCGGCGCGCGCTAAAATGGCGCGTTGGGGGGTCAAAACCACCCGAACGACCTCTAAATGCCACGAAACCACACGACAACATCCGTTGCGTGAATTATGAAATGGTCGGGCAGACGGAACGTCAATCGGAGGTACCGTTTGACCGCGGCGGCCAGAAACGTGTTTCCGGCGCCATAAAACACCAAAATGGCGTGCGGCGGTCGAATTCGGATCAAATGTGCTCCGAACGATCTGAAACCGCACAAGCATGATAGGAATATTATTCCTGAGATGCAGGAGGAGGCGGCACATTAATCGAACATGCGGTGCGCGCAACACGACCGAATGCGTCGTTTTCCGCAGCTCGGCGCGCGCTGAAATGGCGCGTTGGGGGTTCAAAACCATCCGAACTACCTCCGAATGCCACGAAACCGCACGACAACATCCGATGTGTGAATTCTGAAATGGTCGGGCAGACAGAACGTCAATCGGAGGTGCCGTTTGACCGCGGTGGCCAGAAATGCGTTTCTGGAGCCATAAAACACCAAAACGGCGTGCGGCGGTCGAATTCGGAGCAAACGTGCTCCGAAAGACCTGAAACCGCACAAGAACGATAAAAATATTATTCCTGAGATGCTGGAGGAGGCGGAACATCCACTGGACGTGCGGTACGCTCGCCACAACCGAATACGTCGTTTTGAGCAGCGCAGCGCGCGCTGAAATGGCGCGTTGAGGGGTCAAAACCACCCAAACGACCTCCGAATGCCACGAAACCACACGAAAACATCCTTTGCGTGAATTCTGAAATGGCCGGGCAGACGACACGTCAATTAGAGGAGCCGTTTGACCGCGGTGGCCGGAAACGCATTTCCGGAGCCATAAAACACCAAAACAGCGTGCGGCGGTCGAATTCAGAGCAGACGTGCTTCGAACGACCTGAAACCGCACGAGAACGATAGCAATATTATTCCTGAGATGCAGGAGGAGGCGGCACGTCTATCGGACGTGCGGTGCGCTTGGCACGCCCAAATGTGTCGTTTTCAGCAGCGCGACGCGCGCTGAAATGGCGCGTTGGGGGGTCAAAACCACCCGAACGACGTCCGAATACCACGAAACCGCACGACAACATTCGGTGCGTGAATTGTGAAATGGTCAGGCAGACGACACATCATTTGGAGGTTCCTTTTGACGGCGGCGGCCGGAAACGCGTTTCCGGCACCATAGAACACCAAAACGGCGTGCGGCGGTCCAATTCAGAGCAAACATTTTCCGAAAAACCTGAAACCACACGAGAATGATAGTAATATTATTCCTGAGATGCAGGAGAAGGCGGCACGTCCATCGGACATGCGGTGCGCACGACATGACCGAATGCGTCGTTTTCAGCAGCTCGGCGCGCGCTGAAATGGCGTGTTGGGGGTCAAAACCACCCGAACGACCTCCGAATGCCACGAAACCGCACAACAACATCCGTTGCGTGAATTGTGAAATGGTCGGGTAGACGGCACGTCAATCGGAGGTGCCGTTTGACCACGGTGGCTGGAAACGCGTTTCCGGAGCCATAAAACACCAAAACGGCGTGCGACGGTCGAATTCGGAGCAAACGTGCTCCGAAAGACCTGAAACCGCCCGAGAAAGATAGGAATATTATTCCTGAGATGCAGGAGGAGGAGGCACATCCATCGGACGTGCGGTGCGCTTGACACGACCGAATACGTCGTTTTTAGTAGCGCGGCGCGCGCTGAAATGGCGCGTTGGGCGGTCAAAACCACTCGAACGACCTCTGAATGCCACGAAACCACACGACAACATCCATTGCGTGAATTCTGAAATGGTTGGGCAGACGACACATCAATCGGAGGTGTCGTTTGACCGCAGCGCCCGAAAACGCGTTTCCGGCGCCACAAAACACCAAAATGGCGTGCGGCGGTCGAATTCAGAGAAAACGTTCTCCGAATGACCTGAAATGACACGAGAACGATAGGAATATTATTCCTGAGATGCAGGAGGAGGCGTCACGTCCATCAGACGTGCGGTGCGCTCGGCACGACCGAATGTGTCGTTTTCAGCAGCGCGGTGCGCGCTGAAATGACGCGTTGGGGGGTGAAACCACCCGAACGACCTCTGAATGCCACGAAACCGCACGACAACATCCGTTGCATGAATTATGAAATGGTCGGGCAGACGATACATCAATCGGAGGTGCCGTTTGACCGCGGCGGCCAGAAAGGCGTTTCCGGCGCCATAAAACACCAAAACGGCGTGCGGCGGTCGAATTGAGAGCAAACATGCTCCGAATGACCTGAAACCGCACGAGCACAATAGGAATATTATTCCTGATATGCAGGAGGAGGCGGCACATCCATCGGACGTGCGGTGCGCGCAGCACGGCCGAATGCGTTGTTTTCAGCAGCTCGGCGCGCGCTAAAATGACGCGTTGGGGGGTCAAAACCACCCGAACGACCTCCGAATGCCACGAAACCGCATGAAAACATCCGTTGCGTGAATTGTGAAATTTTCGGGCAGACGGCACGTCAATCGGAGGTGCCGTTTGACCGCGGCGGCCGGAAATGCGTTTCCGGAGCCATAAAACACCAAAACGGCGTGCAGCGGTCGAATTCAGAGAAAACGTTCTTCGAACGACCTGAAACCGCACGAGAACGATAGGAATATTATTCCTGATATGGAGGAGGAGGCGGGACGTCTATCGGACGTGCGGTGCGCTCGGCACGACCGAATGTGTCGTTTTCAGCAGCGGGCGCGCGCTGAAATGGCACGTTGGGGGGTCAAAACCACCCGAACGACGTCCGAATGCCACAAAACCGCACGAAAACAGCCGGTGCGTGAATTTTGAAATGATCGGGCAGACGGCATGTCATTTGGAGGTGTCGTTTGACCGCGGCGGCCAGAAACGCGTTTCCGGCGCCATAGAACACCAAAACGGCGTGCGGCGGTCGAATTCAGAGCAAACGTGCTCCGAAAAACCTGAAACCGCACGAGAATGATAGGAATATTATTCCTGAGATGCATGATGAGGCGGCACGTCCATCGGACGTGCGGTGCTCGCGGCAGGACCGAATGCGTCGTTTTCAGTAGCTCGGTGCGCGCTGAAATGGCGCGTTGCGGGGTCAAAACGGGCCGAACGAGGTCCGAATGGCCTGAAATCAGACGACATTAAAGGGTGAGTGAATTGTGACGTGTTCGAGAAGACGACACATCAATCGGTTGTGTCGTTTGACCGTGGTGACCAGAAACGCGTTTCCGGTGTCATAAATGGCCAAAACGGGCGTCTGACGGTCAAAGTCATAGCGGACAACATCGTATTGACCTAAAATCACAGGGAAACAATCTAATTATTATTCGTGACGTGTACACGCAGACGTCACGTCAATCAGACGTGCGGTCTGTACGGTAGGGCTCATTAGGTGTTCTTTAAGTGTTGCGTGCGCTTGATAAACACGCGTGAGGGGGTCCAAACGGGCCAAACGAGGTCCAAATGACCTAAAATCAGACGAAATCAAAGGGTGAGTAAATTGTGACGTGTTCGAGCAGACAACACGTCAATCGGCCGCATCGTGTGCCCGCGGTGACCGGGAACGCCGTTCCGGTGTCATAAACAGCCAAAACGGGCGTCTCTCGCTCAAAATCATAGTGGACCACATCGGATTGACCTGAAATCACAGGGAAACAATCTAATTATTATTCGTGACGTGTATGCGCAGATAGCACGCCAATCGAACGTGCGGTCTGTGCGGTAGGGCTCATTGTGCGTTCTTTAAGTGTTGCGCGTGCTTAATTGTTTTCCATTTTTTATGATTGTTACCTTTGTTTTATGTATGCTTTTCCACCGTGAAGAAAAAAACACAATTTGTACATTTTATTTAAAAAATGAAAAATATTTTATTTAATATTATATATATAAATATTTTCATTAATATATATATATATATATATTATTTAATAAATAAATATACATACTTTATTTAATATTATATATATCAATAATATTTCAGAATCAATATCATTCCCATGATCGTGGAATTGTATAGAAGTGTATGTATAATATTTCAGAATCAATATCACTTTAAAATAATCATATATAGTTATTTATTTACACCATTATACCCATCCAAGTAAGGTGGTGGTCGAAAACAGATTACACCACGGCGTGGAGATGGTATTCCGTACGTACGCACGTGCGGTGATTTCGTTTTCCATAGGATGGATATAAGGTGAAATAGGGTTTTTTCATATTTATAATAACATATCAGTATATAATTAATACTTATGTTATTACTTTATATTGATACAACTAAAGAATAATAAGTATAAGAAGAAAGAAACGCGAGAGAATCGGAAAAAGAGATTACCTCTTCTTCGACACACCTTCTTTAAGATTCCTCTTAAAGAAGTAGAGTTGGTATTTTTAGAAGACCAGAACCTACAGAATGTTTCTAGGAAAGTTTAGAATAGAAATGGGCAGGGGTTGTCCGAGCTTCAAGGTTCAAAAGTGTGTGAAGAGAAGAGAGAAGGGGTGCCCTTTTTATATGGGAGGAGAGGGGAACCTTTGGAAAAACTTAAAATATTATTTTATAATAAAGTCATATTCGGTTTTTAATAGCTCAAAATTTATTTATTTAGAATATAAGGTGGGGATGGGTCACAATCTTCTCAACCAATAGGTTTGAGACAAGTTTAGGTTACTATTTCATCTTTATCATTTAGATTTAACTCTAAGTTAAATAATTTAACTATTACCGTGTCTTTTTGTTTTCTTACACTATATGGTTAATAAAATTACTATAACAAGCAAAAATAACCCCACATGGTTAATTATTAATATATATATCTTTATCTAAGTCACTTGGATGAACCTTATATTTTTATGAATAAAATAACAATTAATAATATAATATTTGTTTTATAAACTATTTTATGTCAATTTTGACACTATTTGGTAATTCATTTTTGTGAAACTCATAACAACATGATTAGTTCGAAAAAGGTTAATTAAATAAATACTAACATGTCATATTAACCAATAAAATTAGTGTAATTCATCAAAAGTCTCAAATTAAATTTATTTGTGTATTTATAATATCAATTATTTTAATATTTCATTATTTAGGTAATTACTGCATCACCATTGTGTCATAAATAAATTAAATTTTTTAATGTCTAAAAATTATAAATAAAATAAAATTAGGTAGGAAATCTATTTATCTTTCTAATTAATATTTTTAGTCGAATATATCTTATGTATAACTCTTATTAAAAATGTTTTTGTTATTAAACTTTGATTATAACTATTTTAACTCTTCTTTAAATAAAATAATAATAAGTGTCCTAATCTAATCCAAGTGAACCTAAATGATAATATTTTATTCCTAAGGTGGTTTTTAGTCGAATTATACTTATCCAATATAATTATAACATGTTTTAGGGTAATAATAATATCATTTTTACCCTTAATTACCCTATTTACTTTTAACCGTGGTAAATAAAAGTAAAAAGTTACTATTCACCAAAAATTATTTTTATCTTATTGAACCACATTTTACTCCTTGATATTAACTATGTCTCTCGGATTTTTGAAATTCCACTCATAGAAGCGGTAAAATTAAGTTTTATTTAAATTTTCAAATTCTCCTAGGAGGTGGGTAAAAGATGTGAAAAGTTCGATAAAATTTTTATATATCTAAAATTATTATAATATGACTCCAATGAATTAGATTGAACTTATATAGGTATTATATATCTATTCTTACCTAAAATAAATTTAAATAAAATAAATAATTATTTAAATAAAAAGTAGGTTTTTAAATAGTAACCTAGTGTTTTCACTATTCATAAAAAATTTAAAGTTTTCAGAAAAATACAAAAAATTAACCCTAGGCTAATTTCGATATTCTGAATCTAAAAATGAAGTCCATTTTGAAAGATAAAATTCATAAAATTTCAAAAAGTGGGTATTACTATTCATAACGTCTAGTTTATATAATATTTTAATAACATATCGTTATTTAGTGAAACTCGGTATTGCGTACAACACACGCTATCATGGATGGTCGCAATTGGGTTTAATGTAAGCCAAGTCAGGGTTGCGTGTAGTGCAAGACTCCTTTGTTTTTGTGTATAACAGAATCCAACAATATTTCATTTATACATTTAAGAGATATATATATATATATATATATATATACACACACTCAATGTTGCGAAGAATAACTACTATCAAACAAACATGAAATCGTGTTTAACACAATCCAAGAATAGTGTTGCGTATAATGAAAGCTAATATGGTGTTGCGTATAGCGCAAGATAATCTTGGTGTAGCGTACACCAGAAGATATGAATGAAATTAAAAAGAATATATCTCATAAAATCTCGGGGTGTTACATTCTACCCCCTTTAAAATGAATTTCGCCCTCGAAATTCTTCGAGGTTATAACTGGTTTATTACATGACAGTTTCTTTCATAGAAACCCACATCGTAAAAAGGAATACCAAAACTTATCTTTAAAAACAAAATTATGAAACATAACAGTTACCCAAATTAACTAATCACTGGGTTTAAAAATAGGATACCATAGGTGAAAATATAGTTATGAAAGTGAAATATAACCATCAATTTTTGATGGAGAGTGGTAGAGAACATGGATATGAAAAATCCAACAATTACAAAGCCATAAATTTGTGATGATCTAAGGTACCATTTGATTAATCGGATATAAGGGCACTAGGACAACATTTTTGGTTTTTGAGATCATTTCCCTAAAGTTGAAAATTTTGAAGTAGAAGAAATACTTTCTTGATTTTGGTATAATCTCACTGTTGTTTGTGCCTTGTACAATTTCCACTTCATCTCTTAAAGAAATGAAGTTGAATTTGTCTTCTGTGAAGTGTTAGAAGATCATGTGATAGAATGATAGGTCATTCCATCTGTCTCAAACATAAAGTTATCAAAAGTTATCAAATATACATAAGTCTATCTATGGTGAGGTTTATTGTATATGATTCCAAAAAATGGACTTATACTTCATCTATCATACCACTTAATAAAATAAAACTAGTTTCTACTAACTGGGGCTTCTTGTAGTCTAGTGGTAGGCGATAAAGTTATGTCGCACTTCGGTTGTGGGTTCGATTCCCTCATCCTTATCTGACACGACGGGTTGTCGCCCGTCCTGAAGGATGTCCCTTTTTCTAAAACTACATTATTATAACATTCCATAAATAATATAAAAAAAATTATATCCTTAAACAATACTATCTTATGTCTAACTTAATTCATTCCAATCTTTAGACTTATCGAAAATACATATGTCCAAATCTCATAGTATAAAGAAAATGATTACTAGAGAGGTCATATACCAAGCATGCGAATTCCATCATTTATCTCTCATATATCATAAGATATATCTTGTTGGTCATATTAAAAACATGTGAATACCTTAATCATGTATTCTTTTGAAACATGAATTACCATAGAACCTTAGTTAAAACATGAGTGCTGTCAAAAGTTAACTCTTTCCACATACCAAAATCCCTAAAATTCTATATACTCAAACCATGATATCACTTAGACCTTATATCAATCATGAGCTCATGAATACTATCAAAAAATTTATTTTCTCCTTATCCCTTCATTATGCACATATCATCTGCTTTCCAAAATATTTGAATTACTTTTCATGGTTACTGGTACCATATTCTTATATAAAACCACAATGGACCAATACACAGCTATTTCAATATTCTATAAAAGTAACTCAACAACATTATTATTGAATTCCAATACATAAGCCCTTCAATCCATCCTCTTCAATTATTGGCATAGAATATGTCCTTCCTTGATTTAGAAGTAACTTCTTAGGTCAGGGCATTGAGTTAGGTAATGCCCATGTTCTCCATAGATCAGACATTGGACTCCATAACAGTCTGTCACTCTATGACCCTTCTCTCCACATAGATAACATCTTCCCCTCCATTTGAGGTATTCCTCAAGGTTCTTCTTCCATTGTTTATAAATCTCAATCTTCGTTTCTCTATTCTCCCCACCATGCAAACATGAATAAAATTCCATCTTCCTCTTATTTGATGACTTAGGAATACAACTAAAGTTCACCTTGTTAATCATATATCGAGATGACTGATTCGACATAATCACAATATCTTTCTCTCTAGGAGTTACATAATTTCGTTGATCATAGTCACCAATTTTTCCATTGGAATAAATGTTAACTGAATTCCTTCTCATTCCCTCCATTGACCAAGACCAAAAACCATAGTGTAAGAAACAGTTAAAATAACGAGGAACCACATAATCATAAAAAGTCACTTATGGGATGTCTAACTTATCAAAAATTCTTTAATCCATGACACCTTAGGTTCACCCTATTTTATTCATGATTGTCAACATAATTCTAGGACTCTAACCTATACATATACTTAACCTTAGGGACATCCCTAGACATACCTTAGAAATATCTCTAGGGATTTCACTAAAGTTTTTGCATCATAGTTCCCAAAGGTTAACTAAACCGTCGCTCTGATACCAACTGTAGAGGTCCGAAGCTTCACGTACATTGACATTACATTACTTTTTTGGAATACATAATACACGACAAAAACAGACACCCAAAGACCGTATTAGTTTAGTGTCTTTGGAAACTCAGAATGTAATCTTCTAATCATGGTGAAAGATCTTCAACATCTCCCATAAAGATCTCCCCCTTTGGTTTTCTTACCTAAAACCTTTCTTTATATCATGGAGAAAAGAAAACATATAAAGGGTGAGATCAAATTCTCAGTAAGGGTAAACATATAGAACATAAAACAATACATTAACATTTGAATAAAAAAACATGAACATAAAATCTAATCATCAAAATCTTGAGCAAAGACATAAATCTTGAAAGTACGTAAGGCATATATCATAAAGGAACATCAATGATGATAAAATAGCATGGGAATAACACATGTGATTGTGGAAACTATTAAGAACATGATATGACTTCTATAGTAGCCAAGGCATTGCTGCCAAGACCATCTTAGTGGACAAAGTCCCTTTCTGAATCGAGTTCACTCCCCGTTCCAGTCCTGTATCACTGAACCAGATTAACTTACCATTCCAGCCATGTTTATCTCATGATATATAAATATTTAACCAATGCATTGGAAGGAGATATAGGTCCCACCCATCTCATAATGAAATCATTCTTACTTTTTCCACAACATAACCATAAATCATTCATCATAACCTAAAGAATAAAAACGGGCTTCATAAACATCATCCCATCATAACATAATCCATATAAACAAATGGATATCATTTCATCATAAGAAAAGTGAAACCATGTAAATAATATATACATTATACTTGAAACATACACATATGAAATAATTTCATTTTAGATGGAAAATGGTTTTGATAAAACACTTGAAATGAATTCTTGAGGAAGATAACCTTTCTTTTTCAAAATCATTTTCTTTTCACCAAATGACATTTAATTTTTAAAGAAATGGATTTTGTTTAAAATAATAATGAAATCTTGTAGAGTAATCTTCATTAAAATAAGGTGTTATAAAACCGTAAAAATCTGTTCATGCCGTATAAGTTAAAAAAACATTCTCCTCGTACTTTTGTCAGAAAAGTCAAAAAGTACCTCGTATGGAAAACAAAAGAAATATTCCTTAAATACCATGTAGTAAAATTCAAAAATGGGTAAAAAGTACTTTAAACATACATGAAACCATTTTTATAAAACTGGGACATGGATTATAAATATAACCCCAGTAAATACTTACGAATAAACAATCTCAGATAAAAACGAGATTGGAAAAGTTATCCCTTACCGTATGTCTAATATGCTTCATATGTATCCTAACCTCATGTATAATGATTTAAATAATTACATTGACTTATTACATAAACATATTCATTATTATGATATCATATATGGTTTACTTATGACTTTATATTACCTGCTCTTTTGTAAATTCGATGTAAAAGCAGCGATTTGGGTAAAATCGTTTCATTTATTGTACGTGTTTCGACTTGTTGTTCTTAATATTGTTAATTATATCCTGATTTAATTAATTCCAGAATGTAAAAAATGATTTATATATAATATATATTCATCATTTACATATATATATGATAGATCGATAAATGGAATGAAATACACCATTCAAGGAGTCAGTAGGCCGTACGTACACATGAACACTGTTTTAATTTCCTTATTGAATTGAATGGAATTAAGTAGATGACATAAATATATATATAAATAAATAAAGTATCATTATTATGTCATATATTTCATTATTATTTAGTATATATAATTTATAATCATTCAATAATTGTTAACATGGAGAATGAATCTCATCGCGTCGTGGAGACGATAGTCTGTATGTACGCACGAGTGATGATATCCTTCCCATGATCGTGGAATTGTATCAAAGTGTATGTATAATATTTCAGAATCAATATCAATTTAAAATGATCATATATAGTTATTTATTTACACCATTATACCCATCCAAGTAAGGTGGTGGTTGAAAACAGATTACACCACGGCGTGGAGACGGTATTCCGTACGTACGCATGCGCGGTGATTTCATTTTCCGTAGGATGGATAGAAGGTGAAATAGGGTTGTATAATATTTACAATAACATATAAGTATATAATTAATACTGATGTTATTACTTTATAATGATACAACTAAAGAAGATTAATTATAAGAAGAAAGAAACTCGAGAGAATCGGAAGAAGAGATTACCTCTTATTCAACGCACCTTCTTTAAGATTCCTCTTAAGGAAGTAGAGTTGGTATTTTGAGAAGAACAGAACCTCAAAAATGTTGGTAGGGAAGTGGAGAAGATAAATGGTCACGGTTTTGCCGAGCTTCAAGGCTCAAAAGGGTGTGAAGAGAAGAGGGAAGGGGTGCCCTTTTTATAAGGGAGGAGAGGGGCACCTTCGAAAAAACTTAAAATATTATTTTAGAATAAAGTCATATTCGGTTTTTAATAGCTCCAAATTGATTTATTTTGAATATAAGGTGGGGATGGGTAGCAATCCTCTCAACCAATAGGTTTTAAACAAGTTTAGGTTAATATTTTATCCTTATCATTTAGATTTAACTATAAGGTAAATAATTTAACTTTTACCGTGTCTTTTTGTTTTCGTACACTATATGGTTAATAAACAGACTATAACAAGCCAAAAGAACCCCAAGTGGTTCATTATTAATATATATACTATTATATAAGTCATTTTTCAGAAACTTATATTTTTTTGAATAAAATAACAATTAATAATATAATATTGTTTAAAAAACTATTTTATGTCAATTTTGACACTATTTGGTAATTGAATTTTTTGAAAATCATAAAAACATGATTAGTTCGAAAAGAGTTAATTATATCAATACTAACATGTAATAGTAACCAATAAAATTAGTGTAATTCAAATAAAGGCTAAAATTACATTTATTTGGGTATTTATAATATCAATTAGTTTAATATTTCATTATTTAGGTAATTACAGCATCACCATTTTGTCATAAATGAATTAAATTATTTAATGTATAAAAATTAAAAATAAAATAAAATTAGGTAGGAAATAATTTTAGATTTCTAATGAATATTTATAGATAAATTTATTTTTTGTATAACCCATATGAAAAATGTTTTAGTTATTAAACATTTATTTTAACTATTTTAACTCTTCTTTAAATAAAATAATAATAAGTGTCCTAATCTAATACAAGTGAACCTAAATGATAATATTATATTCCTAAGGTTATTTTTGGTCGAATTATACTTATCCAATAGAATTATAACATGTGTTAGGGTAATAATAATATCATTTTTACCCTTAATTAACCTATTTATTTTTAACTGTGGTAAATAAAAGTAAAAAGTCCCTATTCACCAAAAATTATTTTTATATTCTTGAACCAAATTTTACTACTTGATATTAACCATGTCTCTTGTATTTTTAAAATTCCACTCACAGAAGTTGTAAAATTAAGTTTTATGTAAATTTTCAAATTCTCCTAGGAGGTGGGTAAAAGACGGTGAAAAGTTCGATAAAATTTTTAAATATCTAAAATTATTATAAAATGAATCCAATGAATTAAATTGAAATTATATAGTTATTATGTATCAATTTTGACCTAAAATAAATTTAAATAAAATAAATAATTATTTAAATAATAGGTCGGTTTTTAAATAGTAACATAGTGTTTTCACTATTCAACAAAAATTTAATGTTTTCAGAAAAATACCAAAAATTCACCCTAGGATAATTTTGATATTCCGAATCTAAAAATGAATTCCATTTTGAAAGATAAAATTCATAAAATTTCAAAAAGTGGGTATTACTATTTATAACGGCTGGTTTATATAATATTTTAATAACATATCGTTGTTTAGTGAAACTCAGTATTGCGTACAACACACACTATCGTGGAAGGTCACGATTGCGTGTAATGTAGTCCACGTCAGGGTTGCATGTAGTGCAATACTCCTTTGTTGTTGCGTATAACAGAATCCAACAATATATCATTTATACATTGGATATATATATATATACACTCAATGTTGTGTAGAATAACTACTATCAAACAAACATGAAATTGTGTGTAACACAATCCAAGAATAGTGTTGCGTATACTGCAAGCTAATATGGTGTTGCGTATAACACAAGATAATCTTGGTGTAGCGTACAACAGAAGATATGAATGAAATTAAAAAGAATATATCTCACAAAATCTCGGGGTGTTACAACTGGCTTGTGCCTTATCCTGACCAAGTGGATTAATATCACTGGAAAGTGTGTTTCACATATGTTATGGGAAGAACAGATTTTAATAAGGAATAATCCAATATCCAAGAAGATCGATACAGTCCCACTAAAATTGGGCTTGGCAGAGTGACAGTCGTGCTGACCGGTCTATTTTGGAGCGATTAGGGGATGCAGTTAGTGGAGTTCCCTCATGTTGTGGGTCATTTTTGGGATGCCTTCTCGGATAATTTCTATAGACTACCTCCTTAGATACATGTTGAGTTATACATATATCTAGTTCCGATTGTGGAACTATTGACCATTCTTCTATATAGGATGACACCTACAGAGCTCTAGGAACTCAAGAAGTAGTTTCAATATCTAGAAGAAAATGGTTTTTATATAACTTAGAAATCACTATGGGATTCACCTGTCCTTTTATCCAAGAAGGCATGGAATAACCTCATATTGTGTATGGATTACCACAGATCAAACTAGATTATGGTGAATAATTAGTATCAACAACCTTGAATATATGACCTCTTTGACTAGTTCAAAGGAGCAACTACTTTCTACAAGATTGATTCGAGTTCAGACTACCATTAGGTTCATGCGAGGTCATATGATATACCACGTACAATGTTTAGATGATGGTACGACATGTAAAAGTATATGGTTACAATGTCCAGTCTAATGAACGTTCCAAAAGTCATCATGGATCTGATGAATTAGTTTTTCCACCCATATCTTTATTCTTTTATGGTGGTCTTTGTAGATGATATCTTAGTATACTCACGCACCATACATGACCATGATAATCATCTTGATATATTACTGAGTACATTAAGAGATCACGAGATATATGAGAAACTCAGTAAATTCCACTTTTGGATCATTAAGGTTCACTTATTGGGTCATGTCATATCAGAGTAAAGTGTATCTGGTTACCCAGAGAAGGTGAGTGTTGTGGTTTATTGGGAGCATCCCAAGAACATATTCAATATATTCATATTCGTGGGGATAATTTGATATTACATGTGATTTATTAAGTAAATACCCCTCTTAGAAATTCCTCTTAAGGGCCTAGATAAGAAGGGTGCACAAATCCTATGATCCAATGATTGTGAAGTTGATTTTCAAGTGTTTAATGAGAGACTCACCTCATCATTGATCCAAATTATAGTACAGATGGGAAGGATTTATACAGTCTATTGCGATGCTTTAGGAATCGATATTGGTTTAGGTATGATTAAGGGAGATTGAGTTGTTGTATATGGGTCCTGTCAGTTGAGACTAGATAAGTGGAATTATTGACACATGACCTTGAGGTAGTAGCCATGGTTTATGATATATGTTGTTGGAGGAACTACCTACTGGTTGAGTGATTTGTTATCTGCATGGATCATAAGTGTCTCAAATACTTCTCCACATAGTGATAATAAAATATGAGGAAACACTTATGGGTGGAATACCTACAGTCCTTAAAATTTGAGATTTTATACACACTCAGAAAAGGGAAATTCTATAGTTGATTCCTTAATCTAGAATACGCAGAATAAATCCATCAAGGAGTTCAGTAGTGAGTGTTAGATAATGGATCTGTTTTCTAAGATTCACTTGTAGGTTTAATAATAACACTGATAGACGGTTCTAGTAGCTCTAGTTGTGACATCCATATGTAGCAAGTCCAAATGAGGCAGATGTATGATTATGATGGCCTTATTTTGATGGATAACATCACATGAGAGAACTTACCTCATGGTTGGGTTGTTGATGGCAGTGAATCTCTATTCTTCCATTTCTATGTATGGGTGACTTCTGATATACCGGAAGAGATTATGATGGAATCACATGAATCAATGTGGGAATTTAATCTTGGTATTACGAAGATGTATATAAATATAGGTCATCATTACTCGTGGATAGATATGAAGAGGAAGATATTGGGATTCATTACTCGGTGCTTCACCTATCATTTGGTAAAGGAAGATCATCAACAACCTAGGAGACTTCTATAGAACCCCTCTATTCCTAAGTGGAAATTGAATGACATCACTATAGACTTCATTATAGGCTTTACAAGATCCTCTTGAGGTAGTGATGAATTATGAGTGATCATCGACAGGTTGAACAAGGTAACACACTTTTTTTTAACAATTCAGAAAACCTTATATTTTGATGACCTGGGAAGGATTTACATTTGGTATATAGTTCAACATCATGGTGTAATCTATTATATTATTTCATAAAATGATTTCTAGTTTACCTCACAATTCTGGAAAGGGTTAAAAAACAAACCGGGTTCATAGATGCTCCTGAGTACAACATATCACCCTCAGACTATTGGGATGTTTGAGCGAATGATATTAGTGTTAAATGATATGCGTTGGGCTTGTATATATGATTTTGGAGGCTCGTGGGAAAATAACATTATTCTAGTTGAGTTTTCCCACAACAATAGATTTTAGGAAATAATTAAAATAACACCATATGAGGCTCTTTATGGTAGATCGTTCCATTCACCATTATACTAGATAGAGGTTAGTAAGGCAGCTCTATTGGGTCCTCACCTTATATATGAGACTTTAGGGGAAGTCCAGATAATTTACAAGAGTATAGATGTTGTTCAGATTTGATGAAGCATTATAATGATAATTTTTGTAGACTTCCGGAGTTTGAGGTCGGACAACTGTTCTTTTTGCGTGTATCGCCTAGACTGGGTCATAAAAAAATCTAGAGAGAGGGAAAGTTTTCACCTCATTTTGTTAGGCATTTCAAGAAAGTGGAGAGAGTTAGGACTGTAGCCATTAGAGGTAACATGAATTTCACCACATTATCCATTTATCACACCTTCAATAGTACCATTCCAACTACTCTCATTCATTTCACCCTTATGATATCTATTTGGAAGTAGATGCATCTTTCCAGGAGCATTTGATACGTATCAATGATCGGAGCATAGAGGCTCTCTAAGGAAGGTAAGTTCCTCAGGGCTGGGATCTTTGAAAGCACGAACATGTTAAAAATGAGACCTGGGAATGAGAGGTTGATATAAAGATGCAGTTAATATAACCTTTATCAAACAATTTCGTACCACCCTCAGAAGGGGAAATCAAGGATGAGTTTTCCTAAAGAGGGTAGGTTGTAATATACCTATTTTTAACAAAGGTGAAGTCTATTTATTTTTGTTTAAATTCCCTAAAATTACACTAAAAATGATGCTTAACCATATTATGGAGGGATAATGTTCATTTGGTGCCTGTTAGAATTAAGGAGTCTTGATATAGGAAGAAAAGGATAGACTACATGATTAGAAGAAACCGTACAACCTAGCCTGCACAGTTTCCCTAAACCGCAAAGCTTCAAATATTCAGTACCTGGGGGCCACATATTTTTTCTACAATTGTGTGACCAAAGGAACATAGGTGTGTGATACAGCTTCAATTTTCGAAAGATCATTTTTGCATGGTTAGAAAAATTATGCTGGAAACTGTGCGATGAAACTCTATATATTAGTGACTCGCATATGGTTTGGCCAATAATGTGGCCAAATCATATACAATTGTTTTTTAGGGTGAATATATTTTTCTCCCCTATTTAATAACATTTTAAACCCTTCATTTTACCCCTATCCTCATTCAAACAGTTTTCTTTCTGATGTTATTAATATTTTCATGACTTATTATATACTCCGTTTACTAATTTTATATTAAATGTGCATAATGTGTGTGAAATATTAATATTTTAATACTAAGTATAATTTATGAGCATTTTTAGAAGTAGTTCAATTGAGTCAGTTTACTATTTTATTTATAAATATCACCCTACTGATCCAAATTGTGTGGTTCTTGTATGATAATATTCCCAATTCAATATAAAACATTTCATTAGAAGGGATCATGAGCTAATTCTTCCATTTTAAGGCCCATCTGGACCACACAAGGAGGCCTACAGAATCTGTGAAGAAACTCGACCAGCCATGAAGATTTAATTTCTAGGCTCAATCAGGAAATCCAAATTATTTTATTCTCCTCCAATGTTAGGATGATAGTTATAGGAATATTGGATAAAAATTTCAAGGCCCAACTATAAACACAAGGAGCCCAACTAATGCTTTGAAACTCAGCCCACATTTTTGGCCAGGAATTAAAATCAGTACAGTGTTCACAAAATGGATCCAGATTTAGACATCATTTTGAGCTGATATTTTTCATTGTGAAATAGAAGATATAGGTGGCCGACTTTGTTTAAGACATCATTCGGTTTTTAAGGCATATTCCTATTCAAAAACCATTTCACATTTTGGACATCAAAAAGATTGGATTGAAATGGAGAGATTAAATTTGTTTAATCAACCGGCCATAACATTTTATACATAGGTCCAAATGACTCCAAATATTGAGAGAAGTCTTAAAAATTTATTGTCTATAAATTTTAAGAAGGAGATATCTCCATATTTAGCTATCGGAATAGCCAACATGGCGATGCAAGTGGAGGGACAGATTGGGAATGAAAACAGTCCACTTCCTTGGGCCATAAATGCATCCCCCTCCTCTCCTTTAAGGGGGTTGGCATTTCAGAAGAGAGGAGATCATATTGGAATGAAAAAAGCCTTATAAAAGCCTTGGTAGGACCTTATATACTCATTTTTTCACTTGAGTGACCTTTACTCCTCTCTTTGTTTTCATTTTCTTTTATGTTCTTCATTGTTGTAATTTTGTAAGTCCATTCTTTTGTAATTCTGTTTTAATGCAAGTTTATTCTTCAATATCTCTTATTCTCATCCACCTTCTGTAGTTTAATATTAATGTTATTAAAATAGTTAAAATTCAGTTGAATCCCCTTCCCTTTTTTCTCTTCCTCATTCAATCGAAAATCCTTTTTTAATTATCATCATTGTTCGTGTGTGTGTGTTTGACGTACCACTCTTTTCTAATCCCTTTCTTTTTCTTCTCATTTAATTCATAATCATAAATATATAAACCAGATTAATATTAATATCAATGGATGAGTAAATATATTATTGGGGTGAGTCAGAATTTAGGGATGTTAAGTGATTAAGAGTATTTTCTCGATGAATATTCACTAATTTAATATTGTGTATGTTGCACTTAACTTGTCATGGATTAATGACTTGTTTTGTTTAACATGTGGTTTCCATGGATTATTGGAACCATAAATACACTACCATAAACAATCTCTGATTGAGATTAGAACACTAAGTTAAGTTAAGTATTGGATTAAAGCATTAACACTTAGTAATTCCAATCAACATTATCTTGGGAAGTGGGTGTTAAATTAACTGCAATATAAAGCAAAGATCTAGGATATCACAAGCTTAACTCCCTAAAAATGAACTCAGCCCAATATTTATCAAATTGTTAAATCAAACACAAATCATTAATCACTTCATTTAAGCTCTGTAAACAACCCCCCCCCCCAATCGGAATACAATCAACTAAAAACAAACGACTATTACAAAGTATCATCGCTGAGGATTCGACCCGAGTGATGCTATAAACATTAGAAGAGCACCAGAACCTTGATGGATCGATAGGAAAACATCAGCTGTGTGTTTCAAATGGATCCATTGTCAGGGATGGTGCTTTTAGTATTCATTAGTTTTTGGTTATTGTTACAAAAAAATAAAAATAAAATAAAATTTAAAAAAAATTGAAAAAAAAAACACAAAGAAAAACCTGTATTCTCATTAAAATCATAAACTGAAAAAATACAAAGAAAACCCCGTCTTCCTATTTCTTCCAAAATTTCTCTTAAATGCCTCGTAGACTTCCAAACAATCCCTCAGATTTGTTTGACCCTGAAATTGAGCGAACACTTCACCAACATAGGAGGAACATAAGAGATAATCAAATTATTCAAGAACCAGTCCTTGTCCAACAAATTGAATTGGATATGTCCAATCCTAGGGAATAAAAACTTAAAGAACATGATTCCCCTGATATGATTTACCAACCTCTTTCTATTAAACATCTAAACATAGAAGCTGACTTCAAACTCAAATTGGGTTTGATTTATCTTCTCCTTCATTTCCACATGCTAGCCGGTGAGGATCCACATCTTTACCTTAAAGAGTTTCAAGTAGTGTGCTCTATCATGAAGCCTCAAGGGGTTTCAGAAGAACAAATCAAACTTCGAGCATTCACTTTCTCCTTAGCTGACACTGCTAAGTCATGGATTTACTACCTACCTCCTGGTTTCATAACCACATGGAATGACATGAAGCGACTCTTCATAGAAAAATTATTTCTTGCTTCTCGTACTACTTCTATCCAAAAGGAAATAAGTGGTATCCATTAGTCCCCAAGTGAATCAGTCCATGAATACTGGGAGAGGCTCAAAAATCTTGTTGTAACCTTCCCAAACCACCAAATCCCTGACCAACTCGTGATTCAATACTTCTATTAGGGGTTATTGGCAATGGAGAGAACTATCATTGATGCCGCAAGTGGCGGTGCCCTTGTCGATAAAACTCCTGCAGTTGCAAGATATCTCATAAGTAACATGGCTAAAAACACACAAAAATTTCATACTCGAGCACATGATCAAGTAAAACAAGCCCAATATAATCAAACAATTGATCCGAACAGGATGACTGAGTGGATGAGTGAACTTACAGGTCTTGTGCGACAACTAGCTGTGGCATCCAAATCCCCAACCTCATCTTCTCCACAATCCCTGTTTCCTGGACTTATCAAAAAATGTGGAATCTGAAACTCTCCATCTCATCCAACTGAAACATGTCCACAAATTAAAGAGGATCAATCCAATTCATCTGGGCCAGTGGAGCTCAATGCAACATATGCTTAGCGTAACAACAACCCTTAACTATTAGGTCAATTTGTTAGAAAATTAAACCAACCTAACTCTGAGGCTTTCTCTTCTTCCTAAAACCAAGGCCATAGGTATGGTAATCCCATATCTCATCCTCCTCAATTCACTCCTCAAAACCCGAACCAGTTTCAATATGTTCAAGGTGTTGGTAACTTCCAACAAACTTATCCTTTTCTTCCTCAACCTCAAAGGAACAATCCTCCTCCTGGATTCCATTATCCTAGTGATCCTTCCCAATTCCAAAACCAATACAATCACTTTCCCAAGAACCAAAATCAAGGTAATCCCAATTCTGGACAAGCCTCTTCTTCCATGAAACCATGGGAAAGTGCAGTGGAAGATCTTGCCTCTTTCACCCATTCTAGCCTCAATAACATTGAAACCCAAATTGGTCAACTGACATCCCACCGTAGTCAGCAGCAACAATCTAATTCTTCCCAAATTCCATCTCAACCATTACCCAATCCCCAAGGGTAATGTATGTGCAATTTCACTTAGATCAGGAAAGCAAATTTATATGCATCAAGATAATTCTTCCAACCCTCCTTTTAATGTTGACCTAGAAAATTAAAAGAAAAAGAAACTTAAAAAGGAATCTGAATCCATTCCCCCACCTCCTTCCATTACACTTAGGAATCCAATTCCTTTTCCTCAAGCTTTTTCTAAGCCAAATATGTTCTTTGAACCTAATACTAAAATGATCGACATGTTTAGACATGTTTAATTCAACATTACTCTCTTATATTCCATCAAACAAATTCCTAAGTATGCCAAGTTTCTTAAGGAATTGTGCACCCACAAGAGGCAACTTAGGACCTTTGAAAATGTTTCCACCCATCAGTCTATTCCCACAAAGTGAAAAGATCCAGGGACCTTTACGGTTCCATGCAAAATTGGAAGTTCAAACTGTGATGATGAACTCATAGACCTAGGATCCTCAATTAATTTCATGCCTAAATCCATATTCTCCAACCTTGGTCTAGGTCCCTTTCACCCAACGGGTGATGTCATTTAGTTAGCCAATCGAAGCACAGCCAGTCCTAAGGGAATTATTGAGTATGTCCTTGTTCGTGTGAATGATCTTATCTTCCCTGCTGATTTCTATGTCCTTGACATGGAAAGTGGGATGAACTCTTCTCGATCTCCCCTAATTCTAGGAGGACCATTCCTCATGACAGCTAGAACTAATATTGATGTCCACTCAGGAATCTTATCCATGGAATTCTGTGACCAACTGGTCAAGTTCAACATTTTCCAAGCCATGCGATACCCACCTGAGGATCACTCTGAATTCTCAATCCATGCTTCTAAGGACACTTTTAATAGTCAATCGAACCCCAATACACCATGTTATTCATGTTCTAATTACAAAGGATCTTGTGAAATATGCACCATGATTAACCAAGTAATAAATAGTGAAGTTGATGTGGACCTCTCATTCATAGAATCCATCAATCTAATGGAAATTGAAAAATATCTTTAATCCCACATCAACTTCGATATCTACTGCTCCACCTTGGACATTATTAAGGAAAATTAATCTGAAGCAATTGAAGTCCCTTCATCCATTCCTGAGATGTCTAACCCACAAATGAGAGATGATACTGATCTAAAACCTCTTCATGAACAATTGAAATATGCATTCCTTTTTCCATGATCACTCTTATCCTGTCATTATCTCTTCTTCACTTACAGAAACTGAGGAGTCCAAACCTGTCCAAGTGTTAGAGGAAAAAATGGCCTTAAGGTGGACCCTAGATGAAATACCAGGAATCAACCCCGCCCTTTGCATGCATCACATCCATCTTGAGGAGTCTTGTAAACCAATTATAAAACCACAAAGAAGACTCAATCCACTCATACTTGAGGTAGTTAGGGAAGAGATCACCAAGCTTCTTCAAGATGGTATTATCTACCCAATTTCTGATAGTGAATGGGTTAGTCTAATTCAAGTTATACCTAAGAAGGGTGGGATAACTGTTGTCAAAATGAACATGACGATGTAGTCATAACTCGAGTGAAGAACACATGGCATGTGTGCATCGACTATAGGAAATTGAATTTTGAAACAAGAAAAGATCACTACCCTCTTCCATTCCTTGATCAAATACTAGAACGATTAGCCGAAAAGTCACACTATTGCTTTCTTGATGGATACACCGGCTACTTCCAAATCCCAATCGCACCTCATGATCAAGAAAATACTACTTTCACATTCCTTCTTGGAACATATGCATATAGAACAATGCCTTTTGGACTTTACAATGCTCCTGAAACATTCCAGAGGTGTATGACGAGTATCTTTTCTGAATTCATTGAACAATTCATGGAAATCTTCATGGATGACTTCACCATTTATGGTGAGTCATTTTATCTAGTCCTCAAAAAGGGTGTCAAGTGAAACCTTGTGTAAAATTTTAAAAAAATTCACTTCATGGTTGCAAATGGAATTTTTCTGGGGCACACAGTTTCAAAAGATGGTATTGAAGTCGATCCTGCCAAAATTTAAGTTATCCAATCACTTCTCGAACCCAGTTCTGTTCGAGACATCCGTTCATTCCTCGGTCATGCTGGTTTCTATCAGAGATTCATCCATAACTTCATTAAAATTTCCCTCCCACTCACTCGTTTGCTCCAAAATGATGTCACTTTCCATTTCGATGAGGTTTGCAAGAGATCCTTCATTGAACTCAAAACCGCTCTTACACCTGCCCTGATAATCCAACCCCCAGATTGGTCCTTACCCTTTGAATTGATGTGTGATGCTTCTGATAGAGCTGTTGGGGATGTTCATGGTCAAAGAAGAGAAAAGATTCCTCATGTCATCTATTATGCCTCAAAAACATTAGATGAAACTCAATATCACTACACAGTCACTGAAAAGAAATGTTTAGTAGTGGTTTTTTTCCTTAGATAAATTTCGGCCCTATCTCTTAGGTTCCAAAATCACCATCTTCACAAACCATTCTTCTATAAAGTTCATACTCAAGAAAATTTATTCCAAACTGAGGCTAATAAGATGGATCCTATGCTCCAAGAGTTTGAACTTGAATTAAAATATAGATGAGGAAAAGAAAACCCTATGGTTGATCAATTGAGTAGAATTTCTAATTCTTCTCATTCTGAAATCATCGGTCCCGAATTCCCCATTGAGAACCATTCATCTCTCACTCTAAAAATACCATACTATGCCCCATTTGTAAATTACTTGGTTTTTGGAATATTTCCTGAATTTTTTTCAAAAGAATATAAAATGAAGTTGGAAAGTGATTCAAAACAGTATTATTGTGAAGAAAATAAACATTGGAAAAATGGGGTAGATATGGTAATTTGGAGATGTGTTGCTAAAGATGAACCTTCCTCTATCTTAGAATTCTGTCACTCAATGCCTGGTGGTAGCCACTTTGGACCACAAAGGACCTCCTGAAAGGTCCTAGACTCTAGATTCTTCTGGACTTTACTCTTCAAGGACTCATATGAGTTCTGTCAATCATGTCCCACATGACAAAAGCTTGGCACAATTTATAAGATAAATGAATTTCCCCAAAAGCCTTTAATTTTTTGTGAGATCTTCGATGTTTGGGGCATCGATTTCATGGGTCCATTTCCCCCATCCAATGAATTCTCATACATCCTTCTTGCAGTTGATTATGTTTCTAGGTGGGTCGAGGCCAAACCCACTAGAAAGAATGATTCGCATACTGTTAGTGAGTCCCTAAAGACACACATTTTCGACAGATTTGGCACGCATCGTGCCTTGATCAGTGACTTAGGAACCGATTTTTGTAATAGAACCATGGAATATATTTTGAAAAAATGGGGTTATATATAAATCTTCAACTGCATATCATCCCCCAAAAAATATCATGGCTAAATATTTGAATAGATAAGTGAAAAGAGTGCTTGAGAGAATTGTAAAACCCACCAGAAAAGACTGGCCTGAAAGACTTGGTGAAGCACTTTGGGCTTATTGAACTGCCTATAAGACACCCATTGGGATGTTTCTTTTTAGGATAGTTTTTGGTAAATCATGTCATTTTTTAGATGAAATCCAACATAAGTCATTTTGGGAAGTAAAAACTTGTAATTTTGATCTTGAAAAATCTGGTGAAGAAAGATTGTTGCAATTGGACGAACTGGAGGAGCTTAGACTTGATTCTTATGAGATTTATAATCTCTACAAAGAAAAATCCAAGGCACTCCAGGATAAACACATCTTGATAAAGGTATTTCATGAAGGTGAAAATGTAATTCTCTTCAATTCTCGATTTCAGCTTCTCCCAGGTAAGCTTAATTCTCTTTGGGAAGGTCCTTTTATTATTACTAATGTTTACCCATTTGGTGCAGTTCAATTACATGACTCCTCTTCCAAAAGGACATTCAGGGTTAATGGACATCAGTTAAATCCTCACTAGGAAAGGACAAAAATCCCAGGAACCACCTCAACTTCCATCGGATCCCCAACTTCTGTAGTTGACCCATCACTGGATGGAGATGGCAACCCACCAAATCCAAACCAGGGGGCACCTCTTTCCATTTAACACACACACACACTCTCTCTCTCTTTCTTCTTCTTCCTCCCTCATTCTCATTTTTTACCACCTTCCTGATCAAATTTTTTTATTTACTCTTTCTCTTTTGTGTGGGTGTGTCTTTATAAAAAAACTAAAAAAACTAAAGAACTAAAAAAACAAAAAAAATAATTATTTAAGAAACAATATGAGAAATCAAGAGTAATGATTACACACCCTAAAATTTTCAAATTTTGTCTAAAAATTTTGGGGAGTCAAAATACATGTTTTCATCTCAAAGATTTTTTATTTTCATCCTGACTTTGGATAAAGAATTTTGTATTAAAACTAGCAAGTTTTTAATACTCAATTTTTGATTTGGAAAATGATTTCCCCCAACCGTGAGAACCAACATTAGATTTCATTCCAAGGCTACCTATGGCCATATTTTCAAAATGAGTGTTTTCACCTCTATTTGTGAATCTTGAGTTTGGGGACTTTTGAGCTAAATTTCATACTTTAGTGTGCATTAATATGATATGGGCATTTTTTTGAACCACATGAGAATTATAATAGCCAAATAGACTACCATTAACCATACATTAATCCTAATTTTGAAAGCCCCTTTGAGCCTATGAAAACCTTTTCCTTGATAGCCACATTACAAGCCCAATACCTTTTCCCACCTAATATCATCATGGATATTCATTGCAAATTTTTTTGAAATTTAAGTGTGGGGGGAATGGATTTCATTGTTTGGGTACCCTATTATTTATTTTCAACGAGTTATCATCTACTTAAGGGAAAGCATCAATTTCAGTGTGAGGTAGAGGCTTTCATTCATTGTGTTTTGGGGAATGTAATGTACTTCCATTTATGTAATTTTGTAAATGTAATTGACAAGTGTTCAAAAAAAAAAATTAAAAATGATGAAAAAAATCAAAAAAATGAAAAAATGGGTTGTGTCTTGGGTAGGTCAAATATCACTCTTCCTCAACCTTTGATCTTGTTATAAGTAATACAATTAGTGTCATGAGGAGATCAAACATGGGTTGGTATATGAGTGTGAGATCTGTTTCATGGTCAACTTTCAAAAAAAACAAAGAAAAGAAAAAAGAAAAAAAAGGAACACTTGCATTATATTCTTATTGGGAGAAGTTTTGTGGTTTGTAAATATTTCATATTCTCATACCCATCAAATTTTCTTCCTCTATTGTGTATTTCTTCACAAAATCATTCCCTTTTAAATATGTGTTTTCATTTCCTTCCATGTTTTATTTCAAAAACAACGTGCATTACTTTTTTTATATTGGTGTTTTACCCCTCTTCTTCTCACTCTTGGACATTATATTCCTACCATCCCATATCCATAGAAAAACCCCTAAAAAATACCTCTTGATTATTGTGCACTTTGTATAGGGATTGGAAGATGAGATCTCTTTTAAAAATCTAAGATTTTTACCTTTGGTTGGTGAAAGAGTGAACCTCCACAAATGAATTTTATCATATTGAGAGGTGTGAGTTTTGAGTATCCACATTTTCCATTTCTAAATTTGAGCATGAAAAAATGAATTAGTTTTGGAACATTGTTTCTGTAACAACTGGTGGTGGAATTCAAAATTTATGAGTGAAATAGTCTAAACATCCCCTGATTGGAGTAAACAAAATTCTAATATTTGTTGGTGAGTGAAGATGATTTTACCATGTTTTTATATATGTTGCACATGATGACATGAAAAAAAATAATTATGGGGGAGTTGATGTTATTAATATTTTCATGACTTATTATATACTTACTTTAATTATTTTATATGAAAAGTGCATAATGTGTGTAAAATATTAATATTTTAATACTAAGTATAATTTTTGAGCATTTTTAGAAGTAGTCCAATTGAGTCAGTTTATGATTTTATTTATAAATCTCACCCTAAAAATCCAAATTGTGTATCTCTTGTTTGGTAGGATTATTAGTTCAATATAAAACATTTCATTAGAAGGGATGTTGGGATAATTCGTCAATTTTAAGGCCAATATGGACCGCACAATGAGGCCTACAGAATCTATGAAGAAACTAGACCAGTAATGAAGATTTAATTGATGGGCTCAATCAGGAAATCCAAATTCTATTATTCTCCTCCAACGTCCGAGGAATAGTTACAGGAGTATTGGAAAAAAATTTCAAGGCCCAAATATAAAGATATGGGGCCCAACTAATTCGTTGAAACTTAGCCTACATTTTTGTCCGTGAATTAAAATCAGTACAGTGTTGACAACATGGATCCTAATCTAGACATCATTTTGAGAAGATATATTTCAGTGTGAAAGAGGAGATATAGGTGCCCGACTTTGTTGAATACATCATTCAGTTTTGAAGGCATATTCCTATTCAAAAACCCTTTCACATTTTAGAAATAAAAAAATTGGATTGAAATGGACAGATTAAATTTGTTTAATCAACTGGCCATAACTTTTGCTTCATAAGTCCCAATGACACCAAATTTTGAGATAGGTCATCCATCTATATTATATACAACTGTGATGAATAAGGTATCTCAAGATTAATCTATTTGAATAGCCAACTTGGTGATGTAAGTGGAGGGACAGATTGGAAATGAAAACAGTCCACTTCCTTGGGCTATAAACGAATCCCCCTCCTCTCCATCAAGGGGGTTGGCATTTTATAGAAGAGGAGATCATATTGGCACGACCAAAGACTTTCCAAAGTCTTGGGAGGACCTTCCATACTCAAGTTTTCACTTGAAAAACCTTTCCTCCTCTCTTTGTTTTCATTTACTTTTATGTTCTTCATTGTTGTAATTTGGTAAGTCATTTCTTTTGTAATTCTGTTTTAATGAAAGTTTCTTCTTCAATATCTCTTATTCACATCCACATTCTTTAGTTTAATATTAATGTTTTTAAAATAGTTTAAATTCAGTTTAATTTACTTCCCTTATTTTGCTTCCTCATTCAATCAAAAATCCTTTTTTAATTATCATCATTGTTCGTGTGTGTGTGTTCGACGTACCACTCTTTTCTAATCCCTTTATTTTTCTTCTATTTTAACTAATAATTATAAATATATAAACCAGATTAATATTAATATCAATGGCTGAGTAAATATATTATTGGGTGAGTCAAAATTTAGGGATGTTAAGTGATTGAGAGTATTTGCTCGATGAATATTCTTTAATTTAAAATTGTGTATGTTGGACTTAACATGTCATGGATTAATGACTTGTTTTGTTTAATGTATGGTTTCCATGGATTATTGGAACCATAAATACACTACCATCAACAAGATCTAATTGATATTAGAACACTAAGTTATGTTAAGGCTTGTATTTAAGCCTTAACACTTAGTAATTCCTATCAACATTATCTTGCGAAGTGGGTGTTAAATTAACTACAATATAAAGAAAAGCTCTAGGATATCACAAGATTAACTCCCTAAAAATGACATCACCCAAATATTTATCAAATTGTTAAATCATACAACAATCATTAATCAATTCATTTAAGCTTTGCAAAAAAACCCCCCAATCGGAATACAATCAACTAAAAACAAACGACTAGTACAAAGTACCATCACCGAGGATTCGACCTGAGTGCTTCTATACACATTAGCAGAGCACCGGAACATTGACCGGTCGATAGGAGACAATCGGACATGCGTTTCACTTCCCCATCCTATTAATGTATCTTTCTCATCTCTTCCAATCTTGGAATCAAGCTCCCTTCTCTATCAGTGATCTATTTTTCTCACCGCTGGAAGCATAATATCTATCTCATTAAGCTCCTCTTTCTCTGGATTTAATTTAAAGGTTCCTCATGCATGTGTTTTTCTATTTACATACAACATATTTTTCATTATTTTCATGGCATTGGATGAATCCTTAAATTTATAATATTCTAATCTATTTCAAGATTTGATAATAGGTGAGTGGAGGGCTGGTACATCAAGGTAGGTGGTCTAGGTCTTTCCTGTACATTTAATTGCATTTTAAATGACACATCATTGTGTCGTGTGCTAGAATCTTCTAACGACATCTCATTCATGCCAAATAATTAATTAAATTGGTTCCCCATGTGGATTATGACCCTTACATATGGAGAAAACCAAACATTTGGTGTTCTCATTATCTTTAGACACCCCTTTGTGTGGGACTACCTAAATGGCCTATTTACCATGAATTAAATGGTTATTTTCCATGTGAGTGTTTCTCCTTTGTTAAATTCCATGAATCCATAAATGGAATTGGAATAAATGGTTGGCCATGAAATAGGTCCTTGAGCCTCATGCCTTATACCTTACATTTAAACACTTATGTACGATTCTCTAATTTCAATTCCACATGACTTATATTTCATTCTTTAAGGTTGAACCTATTCCAATTCCTTGTGTATATTGTTTATATATCATTTTTTACAATATTATTATGAATGTTCCTTGTGATAAATTCCTTATTCCATGTTTAATGTCTTGAATTTTATTATTTGGATAGCTTGATATCATGATAAGTTTCCATAAAGTTTGATGTCATGTGATTATATAAACTCCATTCCATGTTATGATATGTTCTTTTCATTTCATGGATTACTTTCCATGGGATATGAGAGATCATGGGTTCCAATTTGAGGAAGTCATGGATGGAATTTTCATGTCCGATTTAGTTTTACTTGATGCGTCCAGAGTGACACTTTTCCTTTCTAGGTACATGCTCACTAGGAGGTTTAATTAGGATCATGAGTGACATTGTCTCCCTTGTGGAGAAATCAAGGATAAAACCTTGGGAATGTTGAACACATCATTCCCTAGGTGATACCCTATTCCATATGTAAGATATTTGTTATGGACTCATAGTTCACCATGACATGAGTGATACAAGGGATGCCTTATGGGTTTATTTGGATTGATTAAGTGGTGTTGGTTTTATTGGAAACCCCTATAAAAATCTTTGGGATTTTTTATAGATTACCTTGGATGGTCTCAAGTCTCCACCTTTGGATTTGGTGGATTTTTTTGTACACATGTGATAAATCTTATTTATATTATGATCATGCTCGATTGATGACTTGTAAATGTGATGCAAAGAAAAAACAAAAGCTTTTGTGTCTGTATATCTTAGTTTACTTATAATTAATGCCTAAAGAATGCACTAAAATACTTGTATAGATACCTTAGTTTAGACCTTCAACTTAGGCCGAAGAAGGTGGTATCGATCAAGTTTCTATTTAGGAACATAGATCAAAGAGTTTATTTATTTATTTCCCAAAATTATATATATATATATGGAATATTGTACATTTATTTATTGAAAAAAATGGAATGGCATAAACACCATGGGTGCCGACCTACTGATATTATATGTCACACTTGGCTTTGGCCACCCTTGGAAACCAAGAATATTTTATGATTATAGGTATGGATAAAAATAAGCGTTAAACTTCTGATGATTGAATGATTTACAAAATTAGGATGAAGATTGGGATAGAGGACAAAGGTTATGATCTAGATGATTATTGTAGTAGTTTTGGGTCTTTTGGATTTTTCAATAGCAAGCAGTATATGCTTGTCTACCATACTCCTCGAACTCACATTTCTGTATAGGAATATAACATACCATCAATATCATTTTCTATATATTATTTTTATTATTCCTCTTCTTGGTTATTTATCTGTCATATTTATTTATCATTAATGTTATATTTTTACTGCTATATGTTTCTGATTTATGCTTTCTCTATTTACTATCTATCGTTTACTATTGTGTATACTATGACCTAAGAGGGCATAATATCCACATAAGCACACCCTAGGACCTCAATGCTATTCAGAAGACTTTAGAGTTTGGGGAGGCTCTATTGAGGTCTTTTGGACCACCATCTCGGGGCATCAATTTGTGGAACTCACAAATTGACACTAAAATAATGGTAAATTTATAAGAATATTAAGAAATGTGAAGAGAAGAAGAAGGGTGGATTTACGAAAAATGGTTAAAAAACAATAGTGAATTTTATTTATACAAAAAACTAAATTAAAATTAAATTAAAAATAAATCAAAACATAAATAAAATAAAAATAAGAAAAATAATTACATGTCATTGAAAATCAAATATGAAATTCTCACTTCAGATGGTGGGAACTCCAGTGGTTGTCGACTCCTCCTTTGGTAATGGGAAAAAAGATCCTTTTATTGGATTGATTATAGATTCTAAGAATCCTTTTCATTTAAGTATCTTAGAGTCTCCATATATCTTTTTATTAAATCTCCCTTAAGACCCAATATTTCAAGATTGGAAACACTCGATAAAATCAGGTGTTTCAATTTTGGTGTGGACCAATACTTTCTTCAACCTTTGTAATTACTTTCATGGGATTTATGACTAGTGTGGGGACGTGGTAGTGGTTCCACATGGAAGGGGCACCTGGAGTGGTGGAATCTTTTTTCTATGACCTTTGAATTGGACGAAAATGCCTCAAAATGTGTTCATGAGTGTCAGAAAAGCTTTAGGAGATCATCCATGGAATTCTTGGTCATTGGAATCAATGATATCATGATTGTGAGATTTCTATGGGGAAACGATAGTGGTCTCTAATGAACAATGGTAGTGGAATGAAATATCATGGGTAATGAGTGGAGGAGGAGTGGTATATGGTATGAATTAGGAAATGTTCAAGAGAGGAGAGAAAAAATGAACAATAACAATAAAAAACTTCATCCCACATATAATAACATAGTCAGAGGTAGAGAGAATATATGAAAATTGATGGTAGAACCATCCCAAACTTACTAAAGTGAGGAAGGGTTCCGAAAATACACTATACACATGTATATGTAGGCCTCACCATATGTAGGCCATGGAGGATTAAACCCACCCCTACCCCCATTCAGATTCATCACACGAGAGCCAGTGTGTATGGGCCTTATGCCCCCATGAATGCCTACAACATGATCTATCCATCTGACCAGGCCACAGTCGACCAGACCTGTGAAGGGATGGAAATGTGACTTTGTCTGGTCAGTTGCGGTCTAGCCAGCATACATGATCTTTTTAAATATATAAAAACCTGAAATAGTTATAAAATTTATATCAGTAAACAAATTTCATCAAAAATTAATATGTATGATTTAGAATCCAAAATAAAAATTATTTTATTAATTTAAAACAATTTTTATTATATATTAAAAATTTCTAATAATTTAATAAAACATTTAAATGTAAGGGCAGTTAGATCAAATATTAGTTTAAAACCATTGAAATGTGTTTAAAAATATGCACAAAAAATGAGTGTGTCATGTAGCTAGTCATTTAAATGGTTTTTAAGTAATTCAAGACCACACAAAGCACTAAAAAAATCCTCTGGGTGGTTATAACAAGAAAGTAATATCCTTTCAATTGTGTAATAGTATAGATAAATGATATCACATGTGCTCCTCATACAGATAAATTATATAAAAATGTTTTTGTAAGAACTATAAGAACCTTCACCAAAAGGATACAATATATTATCACTCTGCTACATGAATTTTATTCACAATTGTTTTTCATAGAAGTACATCTTCTTATTATTGTTCATTTTCACACATAGCAGTGGGAAAGAATATTCTTCAGTATAATTTCAGTTTTTATTATTAGGATTTCTAATATACTCCATTTGATTTTACCTAATATATACTCTATCTAGTGAATTCTTATAGACTAATACTACTTCTGGCCCAAATTTTTTCCAATAGACTAAGAACACTATCTGTTTGATAACACCCAATAGGAGACTTCATTTAGTATATTTCTAATCTTTTCATCTTCAACAAATTTATCTAATAATATTTCTAATTATTCATTAATTTTCCTCACTTACTCAAATTATACTCCTCACCTTGGCACAAAAAACCCATTTATATAGATGAAAGACCTCTTAAAAGTTATGGAAACATGCATAAATTATTTCAAACATCCCGATCAAACCTTTTCAGAACACCTCTTGGAAAATTCATACCTTTAACCAAATTGAATTCTCTTAAAATATTGGATCTCCCCTTAAGACCCTATGAAAAAATAATCCTTCAAATTTCCTTCAAAATTGAAAAATTCACGATCTTCCTTTTTGAATTTAGGAATGTTGAACAACCATATCAAAATCTATATATTTCATATATTTATGGAATATTCATAAAGTCCTTCGAATCTATACAACTTTATACTAATTATCTATTCATTAAAACTACATAGAAGCATTTTTTACTGGTGAAAATCCATTCCGTAGTCTGTTATAACTTTGTATTCTCTTAAATAAATTTATAGGAATGTTTTAGTAGTCTTTTTTGAGATAGTTCCACCATCTATGTACTATAATCAGTATTTTTCAAACACCACCTTCATATTGCAACCTACAAAGGAAGAACATTATATGGAAACAATATTCCAATTAATTCAACCAAAACTATATGTTTGATGACTCCAATAATTCTATTTGATTATATTACAATAGTTTCATATCACAACTTCTTATAAGTCTCTTCAATATTCATTGTACAAAAGTTACATATTTCATTCTAGAAACATGATAAGCAGTTCTCCTAATAGAATCAGACTAATGAAATTGTGAGAGATCATATGACGGTAACTATCTTATGATATTCCCCAATGAAATCCCATTATAGTTAAACAACATTACTATATATTGAACTCCACATTTTTTATATCATAAACATTGTAAACTTGAACATTATTATCCCACATTTGAGTTAATATATAATCATGAGATCTGTCAGTACTCATGATGTTAGAAACTTTAAGAATAGAAAAGAATCACCAGATTTATTCTTTTAAAACCCTATATGATGGAACTTGTAAGAATTATATGATAAGAATTCAAAAAAACACTCAACATGATAAAATTATATTGGTAAGGTTTATCTGATGGACTCAGTCTAGTAAAATCAATATGATCATCACTGTCTAATAAACTTTTTAGGGATTCTAAAAAAAGTAAGGTGATTTATTTTATACATAAAAAAGAATATCTTTTTAATAAAACCTTATTCAATTCTAAAAATCCTAATCAATATCATTTTTCCAAAAAATTATCTAAAAAAATCTACAAACTTTTTGGTCCCAACATAAAGTCTACATGCATACCGGGGTTCCAATGCAGGGTGTTTGTATAAACTTAGTAGGCGACCACCAATAGAATACCTAGATAATATTTAAAAATATATGTGTGTATAAAAATTGTAATTTATGCTAACTAGGAATTAAAAAAACCTTAATCCACACCATTATCAATAAGCCACAAGTGATCCACCTAGGTAATTCAGCAAATGCAGGGGTGGAATGATGTACCCACAATCTAAATGCACCCAGAGGATTCCATGATCCTATAACAATTCCAAAATAATGTACCGTAAATACCAAATAATTACTATTCTACCATGACATTTATCACAATTCCTGATCTTTGGTAAGACTATATGGATGAACTCTCTCATATGACAGACACCCCTTCCTCGAATGGTGATCACAAATACTCCTCAATATCCATTCCAAAGTGTATGAATTTCCCTCCACACATCCCATGATAAACATAATATCAATGAAATTCCATATTTATAAAGGATTACACTACCAAATAGTGCTCAAGTCACCCATTTACCCTTTTTGCACACAACAGACCACCTCAATCCCAATAATGAGTGATATCACCAATATCCTACGACCACTCACCTAGAAAACCTCAACCACCATACATCCTTAAAATCCACATGCATCATAATACCAGGGAACCTCACTAAGAGAAACAACCCATTAACCATAAATTGACAACACATAATATTCTTTCTAATTAATCCTTAAAATAATTAGCCACACACAACCCATATATTCCATACACCAAGAAAATACCAAGACATAACTATACCAAGACAACTCCCTAAAACCATAGAGACTGAATTTTTTTTATTCATAGTAACTAAAACAACATCACCTATGCTAAAAAAACATGACACATAAAATCATATAAATAGAGGAAATATATAGGCACCATTTACCTGGTATTGGAAAGAACCTGCTCATTCGATTTCATGACCCGAATAAACCCGAGGAAGAAAAAATCTAGAATGAATATAAAAGTCATAAAATATTCATTTTAGTTGAAAAAAATCACAATGGAGACAAATTATGAAACAAATAAAGGTAGATGATATTCATTACCCTCAATGACTCTGTATGATAGATGGATCAAAGAACATGACACAACCAAATAAAATATATACTTAGTAGGAGAGGAGAATGAGAGAAGAGGTAGAGGGACAAGGAGAGATACAAGAAGGGGAATAAATGAGATCCCCACATTTTAATAAACTTAAAAAAATAAATTAATGATTTAAGAAAACCATCATAGAGGCTATCAAGTACCCAATAAGCCTATACCTGAGGCACTCAAACTAGGGTAATTGATCACTCAATGACTGACTTGGAGCTATTTCTTTGCCACCTACAACCACTGGGTACTTGATACCAGCCCACTTGGAACCTGGTGGAATCTATAAAATTTATATATGTCCCAAATCCATACCTTACTTCTCAAAACTGAGTCTTATTCCTCCACTGACATGTAAAATACACCTAGGTACCCTTGTTTAGGCTGATATTAGACCCAAAAAACCTCACCTTAAATTATTATATTGTTACAATCGATACATGTGATCTTTATGATCTTCTACTATACATATTTTACACATTCATGGAATGAAATAAAAACCCAAAATATTTATATATTTTATTATTTAAATTTACATTATTATTGGTTAATAATTAATTAATGAATTCATAAAATAGTTATTACATGTTAGGCCTATAAGTCGGTAGATATTGTAATCTATTAATCTTTGGGACCAAAATTGTTATAAAATTTTCTTACCAAGGAGAGTAGCTCCCACATATTCTAATCCAGATTTATATGGTGTGTGGAGAAACATATAATAATTTTTAAGATTCATAACACATTTATAACACACCCACCTTATTATTATAAATTAAAATACACACCAAAACACAAATTTATTATTTATGTGACACCCAAAATGATTACATGGAACATAAAATCATATATATATACTTTTTGTGACATATGTTAATCGAATATTGGATCATTATTCTATTATTTAAATTGTTCTTCATGGCCACATAATTAATTAATGATGTTTTAAATATTTTACTTATGTTTACTTATAAATTATTTTTGTTATCAAGGTTATATATATCATTTGGTTATTAATATTAATAAATAATTATTTTGTTTAATTTCAATTAGCATGGAATAAAAATGTTAATATGGATGATTGGGTGAACAAAAAATGGGAACTTTCATGGCTGTATTATGTATTTTAGAGAGAGTATTTGAGATTTTTATTTAATTTTCATAATAATAATAATAATATTTAATAAATTTCATGTAAAATATTGGAATACCCCCTTCCTTCATTCTCATGATTCACCATGAGGGGAGGTCTCCTCCTTCTCCTCCTATCCTATAACATTTTCCTCTAGATTTCTCCAAACCATGAATTTCATATACATTTCTTTTCTCCTTCCTTTTGTATACCTAATCATGCAACCATTCTCTTCTTCTCATGGGTGTTATAATATAGTGTTTATAGGGATTGGGACAGTCACCATTTCAAGGAGAAAAAAAACCATGAAATGATTCAATTTTTATTTACACCATTAATACACTGTATTAAAATGTATTTGTATTGAAAATTATAAATATAATAAAAAAATGAATGTCATGTTTGATTTAATAATTTATTTTTTTTTCACTATTAAAAATGACTATTTTACATTTAAAAATTATTACATTGTAGAAGGTGTTGATTTTGAAAGCCCATGATGAAATTAAAGGAAAACAGGCGAAGATGTGTGAGAACCCAAGCACCCATGTGTAATTTAATTTATTTTTATGTTGATCATTAATACATCTAATTGGTCATAAAATTGTTGTATTAGTGAAAACATTATGGTATTAATTTCCCAAGAAGACCACAGTTCCAAATTCATCCATTTAGAGGCACAAAAGAGGCCCACAAGGTGAAACAATTCTAGTTGAGGTAGACTGGACCACCTTTCTGTATTCAGTCCATAACTATGGTCTCGAACCTCTAATTTGACTGATTCCACTTCTATTGGATATATAACTATATATAACACCTCTCCACTAATTTTTTAAAAAAATTAATCCATTTTATTTAGATAACCTCCCTAATAAACTTTGTGTAAACAAATGTTATGAAAATATCACCTACACCGATAGACCATTGAATTTTCCTAGATCCAAATTGAAAAATTTCTCCTTACATCCACTCCATGTCTCATTGGAAATGTTCGAATGAATAGTGGTAAGGGTGATTCTGATTTTAGTGCTTTTTTCACCAATTTACATCATCCTCGAGATCATGTACTTATAAACTTATAGTGATCAATTAGAGGGGGTGTTATTTTTTGTTATCCTAAGCTCCATGTTTGTAATATTTTGAAGGTAATTGAAATTTCAGGTTTTTTATATTATTGTTCATTTATAATTTTTTTATGTTTTTATTACTATATGATAAAATACAAATCAAAGGAACAAGAATCCTCATGACTTCATGCATAACATGAATCTTGTGATGATTTGAGTGTGTTTGTCTCATTTCCCAACCCCTTCCCTTTCATGAATATGATGATGGATTATGTCATTTGATAAAACATAAAATATTTTTCCCATGAACATGCATGTTATTTTCTTATGGAAAATTTTATCATTGATAGAAATCTGGCCATCTCATCACCCATGTTTTTTAATATAAAAATATCTTTTCTTTTCTCCTTTAAATTTTATTTTGTATTTTTTATTTTATTCAACTTTTATTCGAAAAGGAAAAATGAAAATAATTATATAATATACTTCACAACTTTGTTTGATAAAAAAAACTGTAAAATATATACTTCTTTAAATTTACCCTGAAATTGAGAAGTCACTTCACTCACAAATAAGGTCATCTAGAATAGGGAAATCAAGTAACACTGAGGAACCCCTTATGGAACATCAAGTGGACCTAAAAAAATATAAGTATGAACTAATTAAAATATCTGAAAACATGGATGTGAATAAGTAGTCCTTAAAAGAACTGACCACCCCATATTTAGAGTACCAACCTGGGTACATCCAATTCCCTAAGGAAGCATCCAAATTTGAGAGGAGATCGGTCCTTATCAACCTACTTCCAAAATTTCATTTTCTTTCTATTGAGGACCCGCATTAAAATATAAATGAGTTTCATATAGTGTTCTCCACTATAAAATCCCAAAATTGTGATTGAGGACCTTATTAAGTTTAGTTCCTTCTCTTTATCCGTTGATGATGTAGATAAAGACTGTATATACTATATGAATACCACAATTAGGGACTGGAATAAACTTAAATGACTTTTTATAGAGATGTTCTTCCCTTCCTCACAAATTGCATCAATTAGAAAATAAATTCCTGGAATTAGGAAATCACAAAGAGAGAACCTTCACGAATATTAGGATAGATTCAAAATACTTTTCTCATGTTTCTCCCACCATCAAATTCTTGATCAATTGATAATTAAAAACCTTTAATAAGGACTTATCCCCATGTATTTTGTAATGATATATACTGCAGGTTGTGGTTCCCTTATTGATAAAAATCTTATTTCCACTCATGAATTAGTATCCAACATGGATCAAAATGAAAAAAATTGGCAAATGAGAAATTAAACATACTCGGGGAGTTAATGATACAATTCATTCATATTTAGAAAAAAGGTAGATAATAAACTTGTTGATATGCATAACCTCTTAAGATAATTATCTCAAGATCAAGGTAATTCAAATAATCATTCCATTCCATTCCACTATGGTATTTTTCAGGATAATACTTATTTTTTTGAAGAGTTCCCTCAACATTAGTATTTATATGACTATTGTAGAAAAGTATTTTCTATGAATCCATTTTAAGAAGAAACACCCTTCATAAAAGTACTATTCAAGGAAAATACAAACCCATGGTAGAAAGAACAACCACAATACCAAAAATTATGCGTCATGAGCTACCCTAAACAAATATGGTATCAACAAGGCCACGGTATACAACCTTCTTATCCTCCACCATCTCAAAAAAATCTTCCTCCTCCCAAATATGAATCATGCCTTGAGTCCATGGTAAAGAAAATGGAATACAAAAAGCTCCAATTATAATAGAACACACAATCACCTATTCAAGACCAACCAACTCAAGTGAGATAATTAGAAAACAAAATCAGTGAAATAATGATTCAAGGTTCTGGAAAATTACCATCCCAACCCATTTCTATTCCATAGGAAAAAAGGAAATGTAAGTGAAATTAAACTTTGTAGTGGTTAAAAAGTATATTCTTCCAATTATTCTAAAGAGAATTTAAGTTATCCTCTTGAAAACGCTCATTATGTACCCTCAAAATATAATAGTGAATAAAAAAACAAAATGGTTAACAAGATATTATTGAGGATTACTCTGAAAAATCCATCACTCTTCATTTCCCCCTAATACTCTATAAATATAAGAATTATTTTATAATGATATTGATAAAGAAATAATGGATATATTTAAAAAAGTAACAAGTTAATATTCATTTATTCAATGCAGTTAAACAAATTATTCACTATGCCAAATTGCTTAAAGAACATTGCACCCAGAGATAAAGAATGAAGGGTAATGAGAGAGTCAACCTTAGAAGAAATGTCTTAGACTTGATACAACTAGCGGTGAAAACCAAATTCATGGATATGAGAGATTTTATGATACCTTTCACCATAGGGGATACATTATTTTAGGATTAAATGATTGAATTAAGTTTTTTAATTAATTTAATGGCTTGCTCCATATATATATCTCTGTAGGTTATAGATATTCAACCAATGAGTATAATCCTGAAAATTACCAACTAGAGAATGAAACACCCATCAAGAGTTATTGAGGATGTCTTTATAAGAGTGAATGATCTCATCTTCCCTGTAGACTTCTACATTCTTTATATAGAAGATACCTGAATCTAATTAAATTCTCATCTCATACATGGAAGGCCATTCCTTAAAACAAAAAAGAATCATCATTTTTCACAATGGTATGTTTTTCATGGATTTTGGTGGTTAAAATGTATATTTTAATATCCTTGATGCTATGAAACACTCCAATTGAACAACACTACACTCTTTCTATCAATTCAATGAATGTTATCTCCAATGAAACACACACATATGAAATTCTCTCCTAGATCAATAATCTGATTCAGTTTCCTCTTTTTGACTCTTGGATGATTTGAGTTATGATTCTTGTTTCTTTGTTTATTGGGTTTGGAAAAGTGAAAATTTTCCGATTTAGTTGATTAGTGTTTTCATTCTTAGGTCCCCATGATCGTCAATGATTCTGTAAATCTCATTTCCATTGATTCTATTTGTTTAGAGAATAAACATTATTAGATATACAGTTTCATAGACCTCACTCCCCCTAAATACCCTCCTTCAATAAAAAACTACTAGTGTTGGAATTTAAACCACTTTCATCTAATTTAAACTATGACTATCTTGTAGATATTTACCAAATTACAGCAATTATTTCCAAAATATCTATCCACAGTAGGAATAAAATATACAAGAACATTTCAGTGTTTATAAAAATGAGATATTATGGGAATTATATGATATTATTGGGATTAATTCATCTATTTTTATTCACTATATACTTTTAGATGATGAGTCTAAACCCAAAATAAATGCTTAATTCTAGTTGAATCCCACTCTTGTTGAAGTTTTAAAATTTGAAGCCAGTATAATTATTACTATCGGGATAATCTATCACATAAATGATATTAAATGTGTTATCCTAGTTAAAATTTTTCCTAAAAAATGGAATAATATTACTGTCAAATTAAAGGAATAAATTGGTTCCAACACTTATGAAAAATATTTGGTGAGTCTGTATTGACTACCATTAACTGAATCAAGCCATGGGAGAGGAATATATTCTTCTACCTTTAATTGACCAAATGATTGAAATATTGGATGTTAAGTACCATTATTATCTTCTTAATAGATATTTGGGATATTTTCATGTCTATAGAGCCCCTAAGGTTCAACAAAAAAAATTTCCTATCCTTTCAGCACATTTTCAGATGTAAGGTTTTATTTTCCTCTTGGTAGATCCTAGTAATTTTCAATGATGTATGTTGTGTATATTTTATGAATACCATTAGAATTTTATGTAAGTTTTTATGGATGATTTCGTGATTTATGGATCTTCTATATATCACTATTTGTCACACATAGGTTTTATCCTCAACTATTACATTAAAAAATATCTCGTATTAAATTATGAGAAATTCCATTTCATGGTTGAGTAGGGGATAGTTCTTGGGAGTTTTATTTCAAATGAGGGAATAATAGTAGATAAATAGAAGTTTTAATTCAATTTATCCCTTCCATATAAAAAATTTGTTCATGAGGTGAAATATTTCTTGGTTCATGCTAGTTTTTATTGCCGATTCATTAATTATTTTTGTAATATAAAACATTACATAACATAGTTATTATAAAAATATTCTGATTTGGTGTTTGATAGAAATTTTTAGGATGTATTTAATTCACTAAAAAGTATTCTCACATCACCTCCCAACATTCATCCACCAAGGTGGGATCTCCCCTTCGAACTTATGTGTGATTCCTATAACTTTTCTGTTGGGGTAGTTTTATCACAAAAGGTTGATATGTCTCTTCTTGTCATTATGTAAGCCTCACGTACCCTTGAAAATTATTTGAAAAACTACAAAAACCATTAAAAAAACTTCTTTATACTATGTTTTACATGGAAAATTTCAATTCATATCTCCTTGGGTCAAAAATCACTGTGTTTTTTGATAAAGTTTTTCTTTGTTTTCTCCATAAGAAACCTGAAGCCATGACCCGCATCATATGGTGGATGATCCTCCTCCAAGAGATTGAACTTGAGATTAAAGATAAGATAGGAGTGGAAGATTTGGCAGCCGACCACCTTATAAATATTTACCCACTATTGGACTACCATGTTGACTCATTCCTCCCCATCGAATAATTATTTCATCATGAGAACCTTTGTGATGTAGTGGGACATATCCCTTTATATTTAGACATTGTGAATTTTCTAGCATCCTCTAGGGTCCACCCTAATTTCATTACTTCACAATACCATATAATTATGCACTATCAATGATTGAATATTTGGGATACCATACTTGTGGAGAATTTATAGTAATCAGGGTTTTCATTGGTGTATCCTTGACCATGAGTTCGCCATTATTTTGAGATTCTACCACACTTTTTATTTAACATATAGCTCAAAATGTACTTTAATCAATAATTTATTCACTAAAATTATATATATATTCCCATAGGATTTTAAGTCATTCACATTATGTAAATTCACATGGAATATCTCTATGAGGAATTAAATTTCCCACCAAACCAAGTAATTTTGTGAGATATTTGATGTATTGGGAATTTAATTCATGGGGTATTTTCCAAATTCATTTTTCTTTGTGTACATATTACAAGATATTGAATATATATATAAATGGGTGGAAGAAAAGGCTACAGGGGATGATGAATCTCTAGTGGTTGTTGATTTTGTGAGTTCCCAAATTTTTAGTAGGTTTGGTTTACTAAGATTCATCATTTGTGAACTAGGTTCACATTTTTTCAATTCTAACATGAAAAAATTTCTTTGTAAGTAGGGGTTTTTTCATAAAGTGTCAACCACATATCAATCCAAACTAATGGAAAAGACAAAATCTAAGTCAAGAAAATCTTTTAAAAATAGTATAATCTAATAGGAAAGATTGGAGTTTTCACTTAGAAGATTCACTTCAGGATTAACGTATATATTATAAAACCCTGCTCAAAATTTCACCATATAGTAAGTATTTGAATGGATTTTCACCTCCTATTTAAGTTATAGCACTATGAATATTGGGATGTTAAACAATGAAATATGAATCTTTTATATGTAGGTGAGAAAAAGAAGTTATAGATTTAAGAGTAGGAAGAAATTTGGTGTGATATATATGAGATCTCTTGAATATATAAATAAAATAAAAATACTCTCAATGATGAGAAGATTCATCAGTGTAAGTTTCTAACTGGTGAGAAGGTCCTCATGTACGATTATAGGATAAAGCTCCACCTAGGTAAGATTCATTATGGATGAATCAGTCCTTATGTTTTTACCAATGTTTATCCTTTTTTTCAATATAGGTTTTTCATGAGCTGTGTAAAAGAAGTATTATTATAAATGGGTAGAGAATTAAACACTTTGAAAAGGATTTTAAAAAGCATCCATGGGAGTAAATCCACCTTCAAGAAGAAACATACCAATGAAACACACCATGTTTTATCCTTCCCATATTAAATTTTATTATAGTGATTAAATGACACACTCTAGGTGTGTGTGTGTGTGTGTGGGGGGGGGGGGTACATTCCAAGGTTCATTATGATTTTCATCACCTTCTTTTTTCTTCTCTTTTTCATTTGTTTCATTGTATTTTTAATTTTTCCCACCGTGTAGAGATCATTAATATTTTTATCATTTTATTATTTAGTTTATTATTTCCTTGTTATATACTATTTTTACCTCCCCCAACTATTATGATCACAAAATAATAGAAATTACTGAAAATTAATGTAGAAATTCTTGATTCCATGTTGTATTAATATTTAATTAATATTTGTTACAGTTTTGGAATTTTAATTTTAGTATGAATTTATCATTGGGTTCTGATTTTTGTAAATTGGTTTCTTTTCATTGATATAAATGGTTATATGTCTATATAAACTTTAAGATGATTGATACCCTTCATGTGAGTAGTTCATGGGAAAATTATTCCACTTAATATCTCTACACATATTTACACCAAACCATAAAGTGTGAATATTTCTTACATAACATAAGGTAACTATAATATTGGTTAATATTTATAAAATATATAAAATTATTTTTCTATATTTTCATTCACTATCCGATCTATTTAATTATTGTACAAGATTGTCCTATGTGTGTGTACCTATTATCTGACTATTTTAAGACCTAAAAAACATAAAAAAATAAAAAAATCAAATAATAATAAAAATAATGACAATGAATAATGATGGGGTTGATGAAATGTAAAACATATAAGGATATCTAGGTACAGAGTATAAGGTTTTAAATATAGGAATTCATAAGTGAGTGGGTCTTGAAATTTTATTGTAAAGGATGCAAAGTAGGTTTTGTAGAAAGACGAATGTAAGCAGTTTTTTATTAAAATAAAATATTTTTAATGGATAGAAAGTGGAAAGAATAGAAATAAATTGTTTTTAGGCACACACATGGGGAGTTAGTGATATGGTTTAATTTTCATTTCACTACTTATATTGGTATCATACATCTTCTTGAATTTTATTCTGATATAATTTATGAGATATCCTTTTCCGTGATCATTGGGAATTACTCATTGGTGTTGTTTTTTATTTGATCAATTTTTTATAAGTAATTAAAATTTCATTGAATATAAAATATTCATGAAGTTGGGAATATATAAATGAATAATTTGTTTTAGAAATGTGAATTTTACTAGGAGTGAAAATGTTTAGGTGTGGGATTGTGATTACATAGCAATTCAAAATTCATTTACACTCTAACACCACTGTATTATACTAGTTTTTCATTGAAAATTACAAATATAAAAAAACATTTCACTTCATATTTGATTCAATAATTTAATTTTTATCACAATTAAATATGTAAATTTTACTTGCTTTAGTGATTATATTGTAGGAGGAGGTGATTTGGATATCCCATGATGGAATTCGAGAATAATGGGCCTAACTGCATGAGATCCCAAGAATACATGTTGAAATAAATTTTTACTATAGATAATACATGCATCTAGTATTTCATGAAATTTTTAGGAGTGTAAAATTGTATGGGGTAAATTTCTCAGGAATATCATGGAGCCCAATTCATCCATTTGGAGTGCCAAAAGAGGACAATAATGTGAAGAAATTATAAGATAGGTAGATTTTACCACCCTTCTGTATTTATCCCATAACATGGGACTCAAACCTTCAACTGGTATTCTTCAACCACAATTAGATAGATAACTCGATGTACCAAAACTCGATGGAATTTTAATACAATTTACTGATTTGTCTTAGTTAAGCATCTGAATCAATTTGGTGGAAAAATATTTCGTTAACATATCACCTACATCGATAGACCTTTGAATTTTATTGGATACAAATTTCTAAATAACTCTTTAAAATCACTCAATAGATCATTAGAAATGTTGGTATGACTAGGGGTAAGTTTGAGTATAATTTTAGTTCTTTATTAACCCATTTTCATTCTCTTCCACATCAAGTACATAGAACCCTCTTAGTGATCAATATGAGATATTTATTTGTTGTAATCCCAAGATTTGTAATTGTAATATTTGTAAGGAAATAGAAATTTAAAGTATGCTGTATATTATTATTTACTTTTAAATTTTGATTATGTGTTTATTTTGGTATGATCAAATAAAAATCAAAGGGGAAATAATCCTGATTCTTTCATCTATAACCCATATCTTGTGAATATTTAAGTGTGTTTGACTCTTTTTCACCCATTCCATTTCATGATTGTGTGGATAGATTACATTGGTAGAAAAAAATCAAAAAGCTAGATCCCATTAATATGCATGTTCTTTTTTTTGGAAGATTTTATCATTTAAACAAATCTAATCAACTCATCACATTTTTGATGTGATGTGTTGATTGAGTTTAGTTCTTACATCAACACAATTTTGTATATTTTTAGCGGTTTTCGATAATCAATATCATTGATCAATAAAATAATAGGTAATTACTTTGTAATAAATAACATACCATATTGATTTTAGTGTGTATAAATCAAGGAATATATTATATTTTCCACTTCCCTTGAGTGTGATGATGGATGAGAATTAAGGGACACTCACCCAGGTTGACCATGATTTGTCGATCTTATTTCTCTTGCTTAGTAATATAGTTCAATTTATATATTAAAATCATAAAACTGGAAAACACTTCATCCCATTATCTATTTCATAAAAAAAATAATCAAAACCATTGTTTATTTTAATTATCTAAGGATATATCTATTGATGGCCTATGATTCCTGTTATAATATAGAAATTATAGTAAAAACAATTACTAATTTGACACACTTGGTAACACAATCAAACACCAAAAACCCATTGGGATTTTTTCTCTTGGGAGTAATAGTCACTAAATATGTGTTATACAAACATGATTAGTGGCTTAGATCTCAACATATGACCTAATGGTGCAGATTTTAGGGCTTTAAAATATTGTCTGATTCTTAAGTTTTTGGGTTTCTAAATACATTTTGATTATTCCATATGACAGTAAGTGTGATATTAATCTAATAATTACTTCTAAAATTTACTATAAAGCCTAAATAGGTAGGTGGATCTATGTATCTTACTTTATTTAAGTAACTATAAAGTGTTTTATTATATTAAATTCATGTTTTAAAGGATATAAAAGATTCATATGATTCCTTTGTTCAATTTGTGGTAGATTTATGATTATGGTCTTTTGTTTGACACATTATTTTGGTTATTCCATGGTTTTAAAAGTATAAATTCATCTTTTATAATAATAATTGATGCTATGTATTTTTATAAATTTAAATATGAGTTTTCATGGAATTATCAGAAAGGGAATTCATAGAGTATTTTTCTATGATTTATACTTAATTTTTGAAGTGATTTTATTGATAGTTTCAAATGGAAAAGGTTCCTTGATTCTTTTTAGAAGGTAATCATACAAGTGTATTTTATTTATAAAAATTTCCCCTATTAATTTTATAATGATTTTATGTTATTATTTTTTCGTAAAAAATGATTAATTATTATAAATAAATCCCCCATCATTTTTAACAAATATGCCACTTGAATATAGTTTTGCCTCCTAGGAAACCTCAAGTACTTAGGTTGGAATGTAGGTTAGGAACCAGTAAAGAATTATAGAGACACATAACATAGTGGATTCTATATTTATACTTACCTACAATATTCCTTGTTAGTTCATGATGACTTCATGGCCAATATATATCATTATATCACCCATCATGGGTCTAAATTTGTGCATGGTAAAACCATTGTTAATGGATATCACTTATTTATCCATATTATCTCACACTAGTGAATAATGTATATCTAATTAGAAAATTTATACGTATATTGATAGGATTATATTTTATTATGAGTATTATAGTCTTATTGGCCTTTGTTTCCCTAGGCCCACTTCCATGATGCTTCATTCTTTTATTAAATAGTTGTTTCTATTTATAGCACAATCAAGTTTTTGTACATTTTTAATTAAAAAATGTATTATTTATTTTCCCTCTAGTTCATTTTTAAATGAAATTTAATCAAATTATATATTCTATATAAAAATCAAAATGGTACTTCATATTTTTCTTTAAACTACAATGTTATGTTTTATTTTATAAAGGTTATACATAGGGGAAATGATGGATCATAATGGGAATGTTTACTCATACTCCACATACACCTATGGGTGTACATAGATGATATAATTTATATATATATATTTTTTTTCTGAATGATATCCCTATAATATTTTAGGATTTTACCATTATATTGGATATAGAGTAATGGATGTGGTGGAATATGATGATTTTGTGAGTCACAAGTAGTTAAAATAGTGTATTTTTCATTATTTTTCGTCTTGTATATGTTATGTATACATTTTTAGATGTATATTATTCCTTGATTCTTTTAATTATGGGTTTTATTTGTTTTATTATTTGGAATCATGTTTTCCCTTGGTCTTATTTTACTAAAATCATTCCTATCACTCAATGTCAAATCCCATAGCAGCTGTTGCCAACATGTGGAGATCTGGAACACACCTTAGGATTGTGGAAAATAGAATCAGGTGTTAAGATGAAATGTTCTTGGTTGTTTAATTAAAAAATGGCATTATATATTGATTGAGTATTTGGGTAAGTGGTAAGTTGTTGTAGGATCATTAAAACTCAGTAATTTAACCATAAACATGCTTGTTAACCATCCATATAGTAGAAGCTCATGTTACCGGGGATTCTATGTTTGAGAAGTGATTATCAGCCAATTAACTAGTTGATTTTTTTTATTTCCATAGTGATATGCAGTGAATGTTAAAGAAAAAGATTCACTACATTATTCCTTATTTTATTCATTAACTATAAATATTTTTTATTGATCGAATATCCCTAATAAGTATTTTTTTCTGAATTCTTATTGGTGGTAAAATAATAAATTATATTTGTTTAATTTTTTGAATATTCTTTTAAACTTTTATTTTTCTATTCTATAAAATTTTTATAGAGTTTTGTTTATTAAATTTAATGAATTTTTCTAATGTGTGTTTTTAATGAATTTATTTCTAATAATATTTTTTTTGTGAATTTTTAAAATTTTATATTTTAAAATTTATATGAATTTTTCTACTAATAATAACTTAGAAAATGTTTTTTCATGTCTTTAATGTAACTAGTAGTTACTAGTTATAGGTACTTCTTATCCATTGTATTGATCTCCTCTTACTTGAATCTTTTTTTGGGGTCATTTCTAGAGGGTTTTGAATCTTTTTGGTTTTTTATTCAAGGGAACTTGCCGTGAAGTGTACTAATTTTCTCACGGAGTGAGTTGGATATGGAATGTAATTCAATGATGTTACAAATCCAATTTATGTGCTACTTCCAAATGTAGACTACTCTCAGCAGTGACCTCTAGGCTATTGTTTGTGAGTTTTTCAACATATTATAAATCTGGTAGATCTGTTTCCTAGAGGGGAGTTGCGGTGGGGACCTGAATACATGACTCTTATATTTTAGTGGTGGTTATGGAATGATGTATGGACTACACCATAGACTACACCAAGTAAATTGGATCTTCCTGTAGCCTAATCTATTTAATTCGATGGTTGTTTGACCAGGGGTGATTTAGACATAACAATTTTGTCTATTCCATAGTGTTGGGTGACTTTGGTATGGTCTCACTTACTATGTCATGGTCTACGCTATTTCTATGAGCCTTATGCTATTATGTATTGGGATACAGTGGGAACTTGTATTTTCCATACATAAAATTATCAAGCCTATTTTTATTCTAACATCCTATCTCTTGACTCCATTTCACCACCTAGGATATTAGAGACTCTCGATAGAGTATGTTTTCCATCTATCTCTCTTCTTCTTGGATCGATGCTCCAATGGATGTGTTTGAAACATTTACCATAAGTGATCCTTTATCTTATCATATAATCCAATATTTTATTCTTCTTTAACATTATTTAGAGTGATGAATCCTCATGATGTTGATAAATTTAAACCTCGACCCAATGGGATGTGTTTCTAGATATTCTTCTATGATCTTCTATTCTTTATACTCTTCATTTGAATTCCAATTTTAGATTTTTTATCGATTTATTTGTGTGATAAAAGTTATGAAGTACCCTAAGTATTTTCCTACCATTAATACCTTTATTTTTTTGTCGATTTGAAATTTATTTTCAATGTAAATCCTTGAAATGATTATATTTCATGTTTGATTTAATAACTCATGGAATTTTAGAATAAAAAATAATTTAAAAGGATTTAAAAATATGTTGTGATTTAAAAAAATATGGCTTAAAATGATTTGATGTTGATTCTTGAAAATTATGGATTAAAATGAAAGATTTTTTTTAATGCATGAACATGATAAAAACCACTATTTTGGTTTTGAAATTTAAATGGAATGTTTACCCTAAAATTGTGAATTTTAATTGTGAGGGATTAATTGAATTGAAATTCATGGATGTTGCATGATTGACTTATTTATTAAAGCACATGTAAGCCTGGGTACTGAATGGGTGATTAGAAAAATCACATTAGGAATCTAACTCTTTAACAATTGAGTTATGATGAAAAATCTAGATAAAATTTTCAATATTATTTCTTATAATGGGGTGTTGATTGATTCTATCTCAATCACATGAGCCTAAGGGTGGGTTAATACACACTGATCTATAATGTTTGGTTGAGATGTGTGAGGATATTATAACCTAAAACTAACTGAACATAAATATTATGCACATCTTTCCTAGTTTTTATTTTATTATTACATTCCATTGATTATGTATTATCTTTTATTCATGTCATTAATTAATGAAATTTTTCATTAAATCTTATTTTTTTGTAAATCCTACATATATTTTATTTAAAAATATTTTTTTTTGAAATTATAAAAAATGATTTTACATAATTTTTTAAATTATATTATAAAGGGTATATTTATATTAAAACTATTAATAAAATACTTGGAAAAACTCTACTAGGATGTTTATATTGCACCATACCGTTTCATTTAGGAATTTTCAAATTTTTTATTATAGGTCCAGTAAAAAAGAATACCGCACTAGAAGGTGGAAGGTGTGATTGAGCATGGGAACTGGAGTGATGGTGGTGACTGATGGAGAAAAAGTCCCCCATTTTTAATAGGATTCTGAGATATTTTATTGATGATGATGTGTAATTTTTTTGGAAAATTTATTCTTTTGGATATATGCCTTCTTGCGGTACTTTTCTTTTTGAGGAGCGTTTGAAATACTAACTGTGTAACAATATATCTTATGTTGTTTTATCATTCTTATAGAAAAATAATTCTGATGACTTCTTGTTAAGTCATGGTGCTAGTTTTCAATATGTGGGGATCAATAATTCCCTTTAGGGAATGTCAGATCCAGTTCAGGTATCGGAGTATTAGTTTATCTGGGATGGTTCGTGACAAAGTGGTATAAGAGGTGTAGGTTGTGAATCATTGCTTAATTTAATTTTGTTTTTTGGGATATCTTAGAATATAAGAGGTAGTATTTTCAGGACATGAGTGTATTGGTGAGAGAATTCATTGATAACTATCATTGTAGCAATATTTAAGTCACCATGGGTGTTTTGGAAACGTTTCATTAAGGAATAATTTGATATGAGTGTTTCAGAATAAAATATTTTGAAATTTGTTTAATATAATTGATATTCTTATGTCTCATGATAAATATGATTATTTTATTATAATTTCTGATGTTTTCATATTTTCCATTGATACTGTGTGACACCATTCCCCCAAGAATACGTTTGAACAGACCCCGTGAGGGAACATCCATTGAACCATGAAAAGTGAACCCTACAGTTGATAAACACCTCATTGAATTAGTGGTGTTTAGTTTCCAATATATAGGATTGGTTTTCGTTCCCATTCGCATACATGAAAAAACTATGGAACCTAAGAGGTATTAATCTAGATATCCTATTTGGTAATTTCTTCACCATAAACCACAATCATTTAAAGGACTGAAAACTCTTCAAGAAGAAGATGATTGGTTTAAAATTATTGAGATACTTTTTGAGTTCATCAAAACAGAATGATCTCTAAAGGTGAAGTGTGCTAATTTCTGCTTGAAGGACCTAATATAAGGTTGTGGGATTATATGGGTATAGAGAATAAATATAATTTATTACAGTGGAAAGACTTAAAATATATATTTATAAAATATTTCTTTCTAGAGTCAATAATTCTGGAAGAGTCTATGGAATTTCTTAGCCTCCAGTAGCGTAATAAGACCATGAATCAATATGAAAACTATTTTTATAAATTGGTTTAGTTTTTTCTAGAGGTGGTGATAAATAAGACACTTAAGGTGAAAATATTCTAGATGGGTATTCAATATTATATATGATATTAGTTTTTCACAAAGAATCTCACCGTTGATACTAACTTTCCAGATAGAGAATTGATACATGAGCTTGACCTGGGTAGTAATTACAGGTTAATGAGAGTTACTATTAATCATAATGGAAGTTATATTAGTCCCATTAAGGGAAATAGGATGTTTGAAGAGTCTCATTATATATATAAATATAATGAATCCTCAAGGCCTTCTTTGGTGTCTCTCATAGACCCATTGACTTGTTTTCACCTGGTGAAGGTCCATCATTTGAGGTGGGTTTTTACTACGTCACCTAATATTTATGGGTCATGTGGCAAATTATGACACATAAAGAAGTAATTATATATCTTTTAAACCCTTTTCAGTGTAATGGGAACATCATCACTTAGTTACTTCATAGAAATAAAATTCTCAAATAATTAAGGGGCTCCAGCTATAGGCATCCAAAAATAATCTTTTTCATGAAATGGAAGTGTCTCTAGAAAAAGTTTATATGGGTCCAACAACAGTGAGATGTACCATAACTATATTTTATTCATTAATGATGGATTTATTTGATATTGGTGTATCTCACTCTTTCATGGCATCTTGTTTTGTGAATTTTCAAAACATTTCTATAGATATTTTTCTTATGTGAAAAATATTATGACATCCCTTAAAATGAAGAGAGGGTAGGGTATTTGATGTAACTATTATATTTTATATATATCACATGTTGATATCACTTGGAAGTTTCTGGTTGTTGATATAAAACCTCTTGAAATCATTCATGATACAGATTGGATTATTTCCTATAAATCATGAAATGATATTTATCTTTGATGGGTCTCCTTTAATATTCCTGATGGGGTGTGCCATATTTTTCAAGGAGAATGGGACTCGAGATTGAGTAGAGTAAATAATTCCTTTTATAATTTTGGTAGAGTAATATCTATGTATTCTTTTGAATTATAGAAATAGTACTTTATTGGTTATCCACCTCCATTTTTTCAAGTTTGCTGATGTGTTTCCATATTATTTTTCTAGCTTTCCACTATAATGAGAAGTGTATTTTTCTATTTATTTGATACCTAGAACTAAGCTAGTATATATTTCTTCATACTATATAGAAATATCTAAATTTAAATATTTTAAAGTTCAATTGGATGATTTTATAAAAAAGGAACGATATTACCATGTGTATCACCTTAGGTATCATGTATAATTTTTTCAAATAAAGATGATAAAACACTTATATTTTATGTTTATTACAAAAAAATAAATGAAGTTGTGGTAATGAATAAGTTACCATTTTTATAGATTGATTATTTATTTGACCAATTGAAATGGGGGATGTGGTCCCCAATATTGATCTTCAGTCGGGTTATCACCAGTTGAGTATTAAAATATCTAACCTTCAGAATACCTCTTTCTAGAGTAGGTATATCTATTAGTAGTACCTTATTATTTCTTATGGATTGACCCATTATCCTAATTTTTCTATGGAACTAATTAACCCGACTTTTCATGATTATATTGACTAATTAATGGGGTTGTTTGTGTATGACATCTTGATTTACTCTAAGACCAAGGAAGACCATCTGCATCTTTTAAGAGCAGTTCAAGAAATTTTGAGAGATCACTAAATTTATACCAAGCTATCAAAATTTGATTTATAGATTTAGGATGTGAAATTCTTATATCATGTGGTCTTAGAAAATATTATTTTAGTTGATCCTAAAATGTTGAGGGATTTTATGAAATGGGAACAACCATATAATGTCTTCGAGATTTAGAGATTCTTGGGTTTAATGGGCTATTATCACTAGTTTTTCAATGATTTATTGATGTTTTGTTATCTAATGACTACTCTCACTCAGAAAAAGGTTAAGTTATTATGGGATTCAATATGTTATATTTTTTTATATTTGAATCATCTTTTGAGTTTTCCCCAGTTTTAAATCTTTTAGTGGATGGATAGGGATATGTGGTCTTTTGTAATGCATCATGATAAATTTTGGGCTGTGTTTTCATACAGGGTGATCACGTGGTGGCCTACAGTTCCTGATAACACATGTTACATGAGATTAATTATCCAACCCATGATCTTGAACTCATATCCATGATGCATGATCTCAATATTTGGAAATATTACATTTTCATAAAAGTTTTACTATATATTCTGATAAAAAAAATTGAGTTATATATTATCTAAAAAATAATTGAATCTTCAACAGAGGGATTGGGTGGAGTAATTAGAGTATTTTTATCTCAACATTTCCTACACCATTGGAAAGGGGAATATCATTACTGATTCCATGAGTTAGAAATTTAAAACCTAGTCCATGAAATAGTCACTATAAGTGTATAATTTGATGGCCCTATTTTCTCACATGCACTTAGGAGTGTGGGAGTATAAGGATGAGATTCTTATAGAAATACTTTTTCCAAACTACTCTCTTATTGAGATGATTCTTTAGGAGTAGTAGCTTTATGATAAATTCTATGAATTTAGGGACTCTCTTTATAGAGGGAAGACCATCACCAAGTTTCATTTTTTATTATTTGAGTATTTTATGCTTCTATAAATGGTACCTTATTGATTTGATCATGAGAAAATCTGTGATTGAGACTTCCATAATTCCCAATTGTAGGTGAACTCTAGTACCATAAAGATATTCTATGATATACGGGGATGATTCTAGTGTAAAGGTGTGAGTTGAGACATTGCTGGAATTATTTATTTTTTCTATACCTATCTTTAGGTTAAGGTCGATCACTAGAAACCTTTCTGTCTATTTCATCCCCTTCCTATTCCGAATTGGAAGTCAGATGATATTTCAAAGGATTTAATGGTTGGGTTGCCATGTACCCCTCTAGGGAAGAATGTGATATGGGAAGTGGTTGATTGGTAGCCCAAGTTAGATCCCTTTATCCCCATACATGAAAAAAATTAAGAACTTGATAAGTCTCAATGTGAATGATATTTTCTAGTTTAATAGTGTTCCGTCTGATATATTATAGGACAAGGATCCCCATTTTACTTATAATTTTTAAATAGGACTCCAAGATGCGATGAGATAAAAATTTCATTTGATTAAGATGTATCATAAAAATATGGATAGCCAGACATAATAAGCTATACATATTCTTGAGGAAATTATACACCCTTTCATTCATAACTTTGGTGGATCTTAGGATGACCATTTAGGACTAGTTTAGTTTTCCTACAATAGTAGTTATCGGTCTGCCATTCAAATGGATACTTTCATGGCCTTGTATGTCTGGTCATATAGATTTCCTCTCTTTTAGATTGATATTGGTGAATCATCTTTGATTAATCCGATTTTGGTCCAAGATACAGTGATAAAAATTCAGTTGATTCATTAGATAATGGTGATGAAACAAAGTTTATATAAATCCTATGTTGTTCATCACTAACTACCTTTAGAGTTTTCAGTTGGTGATATGGTTTTTTGAGTGTTTCACAATGGTTGGGTCACTAATAACATGAATAATAGGGAAATATTCTATTTAGATTTGTGGTTCCTTTTGATATTATTGTGTGGGTTGGAAATATTGATTACAGATCATCCTTTCCACCATAGTTGATGTTTATACACAATGTGTTCCATGTATCATATCTGATGAAAAATATTTCTAACCCATCTATTTAACTATGATAGGAAAACCACTATGTTGAAATAGATTTATCTATGACTGTGTATCCATTCAAGATTTTTTATTCTATGAAAATTTTATTTATATAAATATTATATATTTGGTCTGTGTGCTATAGTGGCATGGTTCGTGTTTATATAAAACATATTATCATGTTGAACTGATGAGAGATCAGTGACCTCGTCTCTTTGCTATAGAGCCTTATTAATATAATTTTTAGGGGAATAATGATTTTATGGTGAAGAGTTTGTAACATCATGTTACCCCTTTCAGTTAATACTTATCCATTATTTTAATATTTTCATTATTGGTACTTATTTTAGGTTTTTTCTATCTTTTTCTGGGAGGTTTTTTCTCCAGGGGACCACATCATTAAGGGTAATAGTTTTAACATAGAATGAGTTGGATATGGAGTGGAATTAAAGGTTGTGGAATATCCAGGTTGGGTTCTAATTCTTAATTCAACATGGATGCGACGTAGACCCCTAGGCTATAGAGTTGTGTATTTTTTATACACTTCCAAATTAGGTAGGGCCACAATATAGTGGAGGGTTGCAGAAAGGGGGTGCATGTGGTGCCTCTTCCATTTTTTCGGTAGCTGTGGATGGGTGTATGGGATGCACTATAGCCTTACCCCGATTAAAGTGGATTTAGGAGAAAAAATCCCTATGAAATCGCATAGCCGATTGACCATGGGGTGATATAATTATAACTATTTTAGTTATTCCATAGTGTTGGGTGACTACAGTTTGGTCTCCCTTACTATATATTATTCTACCCCATTTTCAGTATCCCTATGTTATGGTGTCTTGGGTATTGGCATGGACTTAGGTTTTCTTGGGATAAATTTATCTTACATATTTTTATTTCACTTTCCTCTCTATTAACACCATTTGAACTCCTAGGATTTTGAGGCTCTTAATATAGGACTTTGGCCCCTCCATCCTCTATTATTCTTAGGTAAAATCACTGGTGGATGTGTTTGATCTCTCTCTGGTAATATAGACTTCTTATTTTCTAGGAATCCTTTAATTTTTTCTTTTCACACCTTATTGAGAGTGATAAATACTCATGATGTTTATGTATTGGAATATTGATAAGATGGTCTGTGTATCTAGGTATTTATCCTTGATCTCCCATGCCTTTTAATACCCAATAATGTTCCTATTTCATGTTTTCGATTGATTTATCATGTGATAAATATTAGGTTGTTCTTTAAAGATTTTCCTATAATAATAAACTTAATTAAATTTTAATTTAAAACATATTTTCAATAGAAATAATTTAATTAATTAGATTTCATGTTTTATTTAAAAATTCCTAGATTTGTGAAATAAAAACTATTTCCAAATATTTTAGAATATTTCATAATTTGAGAAAATATGGATTGAAATGATTTGATGTTCATTATTGAGAAAGAATGATTAATATGAAAGATGATTTTTAAAGGAATTAAATTGATGAAAACTAATATTTTGATATTGAAATTGAAATGGTATATTGAACATGAAATTGGGATTTTAACTATGAAAGATGAATTGAATTAAAATGAATGAAGTTCACCTGATTTATTGATTGGCTAAAGAATATGTGATATTGGGTAGTTAGTGGTTGATTCAGATAAGACCTTTAGGACTCCAAATCCCTAGAAATGGATTGATTATGAGAAATATAATTAAACCATTTTTGACATTATTTCCTATGATAAGGTGTTGATTTATTATATCCCAATAGCTTATGCCTAGGGATGTGCACACAGACACACACAAACACTAATTTGTGATGATTGATCCAGATGTGTGAGGATCTTATAATTTAGAACTAACTATCTATAGAGATTATGTTAATGTTTTATGGTTTTGATTTTATTGTTATATTCCATTTATTATTAAACTCATTTTAATCATGTCCTTAATTTATGAAAATTTTCATTAAAGATTGTTTTTGATATAACCATCATCTATTTTATTTGAAATCATATTTGATAGAATATATGAAAATTTATTTTCCATTAGTTGTACTAATTAAATTAAATTGTAAATGGTTTATTTATATTTGAACTTCATATGGAATTCTCGGTGATACCCTAATGTCTTTTTTATATCACACCCTACCATTACCATTTGTAATATAAAGATCTTTTTATTCCTGGTTTAGAAAAATGGGAATAACCACTAAGAGGTGATGGGTGTGGTTGAGCATGGGACCTATAGTGACAGTGGTGACTAGGGGAGCTGTGGTCGACATGTTTCATAAGGTTCCCAATATCTTATCTTGATGATAATGTGATGTTTATTATATGATTTATTCTTTGGGATATTTGTTTGACTGTGGAACTTTTCTCTTTGAGGAGTGTTTTTCATACTTATTGTGTACCGATTTATGTTCCGATATTTTATTGTAATTAGGGAAAAATAACCCCTTACATCTTGTTGAATATAGGTACTAGTTTCCAACCCATCGGAATCATAAATGGACATTGGGATATTCTAGAGCTTGTTCGGGTACTGATGTACCAGATTATTTAGGAGGGTTTGTGAAATTGATGATATGGTTTTAAAGGATTGGGGTAAGAGTTATTATAAATTCATAATTACATGTTAATACTTCTAAAACATAAAATTTATATATAAATTATTCATGTCAATATATTTTTGAAATATATTGAATGAAAATGGTCAAATTTATTATTTCTAAAAGTGGTTTGGAATATAATTTTTTAAGATTATATGATTTGATCACGTTTTTATTATGTTTTTATTTTTATTTCTATGAAATTTGTTATGTGTTTAATTAATGATTTTTATCTATTCTTAATAATCCATTTAAATTATGTAATTTTTTATTTTTTATTTTTTCTCTAGTGTTGTGTAAAGTGTATTTAATTTAATAAGCCTATTGATTATATTAGGATGCTCTAAAACAGTACAGAATATTACATTAATTTAAAGTGAGTAGATAAGTTTTATAACTAATGTAAAAAACTTATTTCTATAGATACCTAATTAACAATGGAATACTAGTTCATTTTGTGGATTAGTGTGCTTTATGAATAATTATATTGAGTTTAATAAGTTTAAATTAATTTTATTTTAATAGTATATAATTTTTTCATGGATTTTACTTTAAATTTTTATGTTTCATGGTAACAAAGTATGTTGTTTAAAATTATTTTGGAATAGATAATGGTATGCATGTTTCTGTATCAAAGTATGGATTTTCAAAGTTACTTTTCTTGAAAATATGCAGGTTTATATTATAAATTAATTTATTAAATGTTATAATTTATTGAAGGGTAGTCAAATTTAATTTGTATTTAAGTAATTAATTGTGTTTAGGTTAATTATTTTATCAATTATTAAAGTCTTATTTGGAGATATTTTTTTCTTTAGGCTAAATTATGAAATCTGTTTGAGTATTATTAAGCATAAATGTTCTGAATATAGGATCTTTAACCTTAAATTTAAATGGATTTCTAATTTCATGTCATATGTTGTACCCTATAATTACATGAAGGTTTTATATTTGGTTTTATAACTCATTTTTGTCGTGTGTACTTAAAACGTATAATTTTACAATAGATGGTTTTAGAAATTTTCTATTATAACATTTTATGGTTGATATAATGTTATTAATTTTATTTTGTATGTTTGTAAATGATTTGGTAAGTTTTTATTTATAGATTCCATTAAAATATTTAATTATTGATATTTTTCATATGTGGTGGTTTCAGAAAACTGCTACTTTTGGGCATCCATGTTTAAAAAAAATAATTCAATTATATGATTCTAAAAATGTAATGTAATTTTTTGGAAAAATTGTTTTGATTTTATTGATTTTTGGGTGGTGTTTGGTTGATTTTTTTAGAATAAAAGGGGTTTCATGGTGTTATAAAGTTAATATATAAATATTTTTGACAACCTTTTTATTAATTGTGATTTTATTATTTCTAAAAGTGTTATTTATGATTTTGGAGTTTAGGGAATCTCTTATTTTGAATTTGAACCTCTAATTGTGAATTTTATGGATTTATGGGAACTATTTTAATGATAGTTTTAAATTGTATTTAGATTCATAGGGTTTTATTTTCATTTTCATTTTATGAAGTTATATTTCAAATATAGTAATTTTTTGGTTTGTTGTGTTTTGTTTCATAGCGTTTATTTTGAAAAGGGTATTTTATTGAAAATGCTTTTCATATTTGAGAATGATTTGATTTGAAAATAATTTGAAGGGAGATTATATTTATTTATGAATAAATAATAAATATAGGATCATTATTTTATAAAAATGTGTGCTTGTTTTGTAAATATAATGTGAAAGTAATTTTCAAAGTTGGTTTCATGTCATTCGAGGGATTTGTGGTTGTTTGTGACACATATGGATTAAAAAAACAAATAAAATTGAAAACATGTGTAATACTACCAATAAGTCATATTGATAATTATATTGATAATTTTTGAATGAAAATTGTGATTTTGGAATGTTGAGCTCCTAAATAACATTTAAGGTAGTGGAATTCATGATATTTTCTAAAGAAACAAGTGATAGAATTGGAAAAATCATTGAATGTTTTATTTAAAGACCGAAACATCTCTATAATATAATACTAATTATACCTATAATGTATTGGAAAATATTTGGGTTTAAATTAAAAAAAATAGTTTAAAATATATGACTTATCGCACATGTATGGGTGCCATATGGGTTGGGTGCATGGGTACTTTTCACTTGCATGAGTGTGATTTTTTTGGAGGTAGTGAGTTTCATGGTTTCATGCATGGTTGTTCACAAAACTATACATCTTTAAAAAATAGACTTATGTTAGAGGCATTATGTTTCATGGGTCTTTTGTATGGTTTATGAAGCATACATAGTTTTCATGAAAAATAAAATATTCTTAAAAAATATGATTTTACCATAATTTTAATCTAGAAACTATATTTTTATTTGGTGATTGTTTTTGGAAACTTTAAATGTTATAAAGAAGTTGGAAATGGATTTACAACTCCAAATAAATTTATCTATTTTTTCGAGAGTCTGTTTGAGCTTCATGAGGTGTTGAATTGAATCTGGGTGGGAGATATACAATGTAGATTATTAAATTTTCTTATCAAAAGAAGTACCCAAAGGCCTCAACTTTTTTTTTATTAAGGGTATTATATTTCCCATGTTTGGCGGAAAATTTTAGGTGTTCATGTGGGATAAATGTTTTTTATGTTAATTATTTTTATATCAAACCCAAGCCTTTATATGATTTTCTGTATATATAAAAGATATAATGTTTTTGAAAGGGGTTTTATTCATAAACAAGAAATGTTTTTCAAAGTATGTGTGTGTCACTTAAAAAATAATATTCCAAATTTAATAACATGGTAACTGATGAAATGAAATGAAAATTGGAAAATGGATTTATAGTAATTAATTTTATATTATATGGTGTTTTAATATGGTTGAGAGTATCAACCTAATTTATGGTATTCTATAACATGGATCCATTGTGTTGAAATACTATATGGTATGATGATTATTCTGGAAATTAGAACTCATCGTAGGGATATAAAACCATGATAAATGTTTAATTTAGAGTTAAAGTATTTTATTTTATAAGGAAATGAAGCATTATTATATTATCACGTTTTAGAAGTGATGAGTAATTATTTACTAAAATTGAGTTTTTAAACATGTATTGGATCAGGTGATTTAATTAGTCTAACTTTATACTAGTTGGATTTCTATTTCAATCAGAGGGCCCACACAATTTTATAGGTTGGGATATTTTAAATCATCCCAAACTGGCATAGTTTATAGTTAAACCACCTAGTTTTTATTGAACATAGAATAATATATTCATTTTGATTATGTTTTGACTTTTTTATGTCTTGAAATTTATATTACTTTTAGAAGATATAGACTACAAGATTTTATGTGGATCACATGTTTCAGTATCTTGGGAAATCGTAATGTGGGGTTTTGTAAATGTATGAGGAAAATAAACATAATAGTATACATATATTTTTATTTTTATTTTTATACATATATGATGTTTTTGATTTCATTTAAAATAGTGTATATTTATTTTTATTTTTCATAAGTTCTAGTTTTTAATTTCTTTTAAATTCTCTAATAGTTATGATTTCACTAAAAGAATTTTTATTTATTACATCTGTTTTTTATACACACATGTTTTACTACACACACTCACATCATGATTAATTAAAAAATGATAATTACTTATAAATTATTTACATCAGTTTTGGGGGTGGGATAAATAAAAATAAAAAAACTATCATGTAAATAAAAAAACTTGAGATTACATGAAATCAGGACCTCCTAGGGACCCCATAGGGCCACTAACACTAAGCTACACCTTAGGGCATAAAACATTATACATTATTAATAAAAAAATAATTTTTAACACTATATTAAGTGATTCAATCGGCCTGACCTTGAACTAATCCTCTCCCTAGTTTAATGTTCAATATGGTCATATGAACATTGAAAAAAAGTTGACCATATTTTTAAATAACAACAACGATGTAAGGATTTTTAATGGTGTAAAGTGTTATGGTGGGGAGAATTGTAACACCCCAAATTATTATTTTAAATATCTATAAAAACATACATACATACATTTATTATTTATATAACACCGTAAAGAATTAACTAAAACTTTAAATGTCATGTCTTGACTTCCTAAGATGTGTTTTAACTTACTATTGGATTGTTATTATATTATTTTAAGTGTTTATTATGACCATGTAAATAATTAATAGAATCTTAAATAGTTGACTTTTATTTCATTATAAAATAAGTTTGTTTCAAAGGCGAAATATATTTTTGGTTATTAATGTAGAATAATTTTTATTAAATTTCAATTATATTTAAATAGATATACTAATCTGGATGGTTGAGTGAATAAAGATATTAAATTTCACGGATGTTTTATGTATTTTAGAGAAATCCTTCTAGAATTTTATTTAATTTTTACCAGTACATTAATAATAATAATATTATTATTAAAAAATTCTCATGTAAAATAGGGGAATACTGCCACTTCCTTCAATCACATGACACACCGATAGGGGAGGTATCCTCCCTTTTATCATATCCTTTAAGGTTTTCATTCACATTTATCCAAGGTTTTCCTTTCTTTTGATTTCCTTTATCCTCATTCCTTATTTCTCTTCCTCTTGATTCTTTTATGATATTATTCTCCTGGGTTTTGATATATACATGGTATTGGGTAGTTTTCCATGTCAAGATGAAAAACCCAAATCCCATATGTTTTTGTCTTAGGATTAAAAGTTGTCCTCTATTTATCATATACACCAGATTAGAGGCTCGACTTTAAATCTACAACTTACTGGTAAGTGTTCACACTTCTAGGGCTTCAATAGATTGTCCATTTCTTATGTTTTTAAATTTAAAATTACATCTTGATGGTTCCTTAGGACTATAAGTACAATATTAATTGGATAATATCTAATTAAATTTATTAAAGTGGCCAAAATGGTGGATGGATCAATGTATTTTTCTTTATTCACAGAAATATAAAGTTCTTCCTTGTTTTGAATTATTGTTTTAAATGATATAAATGTTATATGTGATTCCTTTATTCATTATATGATAAATTTATGATCTTTTTATTTTTTTGACACTTTATATGGTTATCTACAAGTTTAAAGGGATAAAGTCTTCTTGTATAATAATAATTCCTGATAGGTGTTAGTGTAAATTACAACATTAATTTTTTGTTAATTATTGAAAATGGATTTCATTGAATGATTGGTTATGATTTATAATTTATAATTGAAAAGAATTTATACATAGTTTCAAAGGGGAAAAAGAGATTTTTTCTTAATTAAATGTAATCATATAGGTGTATTTTATTTATATATATTTTCACCTACTAATCATGGAATTTGATTATATGGATTTTTTTTCAAAAACATAGAATTATTATAAATATATGACGCATGTGATTTTTTTGAACAAATAAGTCTCTTAAATTTAGTTTTTCCACATGGGAAACCTCAGGTGTATTGAAGTGTCTCCTTGACCAACTTTGTTTATTATATTTTTATAGTTAAAAATTTATTGTTTTATTCCATTTTACATGAGTTATAAATCATTTTTTATCTTTTATATCCCTTGTTTAATTTATTAATTATTTTTATTTTGTGAATTTTGAAAAATATCTATCTAATTATTGATCTATTATAGGCCATACTATAGATCAAATTCCTATATAATGGATCTAATGCCTATATAATGGATTGATAGACCACATGTATTATATATTTATCACATGTACATTGTATTTACTACATGAATTATAGATTTTTATCATGAATAATGGATCAACTTCAAGTCATAAATCGATCAGGATGAACAATCTATGATGAAATTCAATCATGTTAGATAAGGTAATGTCTTAGATATACAAGTTATACTTTTCTATGCGTTGAATTGATTGAAAATAGAGTTTCAACTGAATGTACCATTCAATCAACCATCCTTGAGGTTTTTTCTAAGTCTTTGATTAACCCCACATTTATTTAGATTGATTACATTTTGATTCTGATTGATCTACCACAAGGATTGACCTAACATAAAGAAATCAACCATAACTCCTTCCAAGATACTTTATTGTTCACATTAATATTTTCTTCATGTTTATATTGATTATTTTCAATGATTTATTTTTCCTATAATTTCTTATTAATTTATATTGATGCTATGTTTAGTTTTTTAAATAATTATGTATATATTTAAATAAAGGATAAAGTGGTTTAGAAGTGTTCAATATTAACACTGAATTTTCAATGAGAGTGGTAAAAAATTTAAACTTCTTGGAATGTAAATAATTTTTATTTTGGTCGAGATATTGGGGAGTATTCTAAGGAATTAATTGTTCTTTATTTTGATAAAATTAAATAATATATTAATCTTTCCAAATTTTTTTATGACCTGTTTTTATTTATATATTATTTTATAAACTCACATGAGTATTTTTTTCATAAAAATTAAATGAATAATTCATGTGAAGAATGTTTGAGAAAGCTACACCGAAAAACTATGAACTATTTCATTGAAGTCCAATGAATGTACTAATTTGGGAAAAGATAAAATGTAATGAATTTAAAATTTTTAATTAGGCGTGCATGAAGAAACCCTTTATAAAGAGTTTGGATAAACTATTTAAAAACATAGAAGTTGATGATATTTTCAAAAATGTACTATGTCGCATAATTTTTGTGGTCAACCACTTGGACACTCTTGGATTAACTACATCATTATGATCCATTTCTATTAAATAGAACTCTATTTTCACAACATTCATACTCCAATTTTTCAACTAGTTTCTGTGGTTCTTAATTACTCTAATTATTTTTATGGGTGTATAATTGTATGGGTTATACCACAATTCAAAATGTATAATTTTATTTTGGTTTATCCCAAACAAAAAGTATATATGTGTTTTAATTAAATTGTTAAATTTAAGGGTCTCAGTTATTCTTTGGTCTAGATAATGGTAGGGTTTGTTTTATAAACCACCTCAAAAGGAATATAACTATTTGCTGACTCCATGTGTAAAAAATTCAGTATTGGTTTGTACTACCAGGGGTTTAAATTTTTTATTGTAAATGGTTTTGGACCCCCCTAAAAATTCATATATTTCATTACGAAGGGTAATATTTCTCACGATGTTTGAGAGAAATTAAGAGTAGACATACGATCAGTTTGATATGAACTAATATAAAAATAAAAGTTTAAATTTTTTATTTCCACTTAAAAAATTATATTAACTCCAATTATTCATTAAAATTATCTAAAAGGGTTAATTCACATATTTTACCATTATACAATCATCATATTGGGATCAAATAAGTATCATTAGATCTTAAACCATATCTTTTATAGATATTAATATTATTTTTTTTCTAATCAAATACTAACATTTCCATTAAGAGTAAAATATATTTTGATATAGATAGAATATGTTGAAATGATGTATAGAATTTTTAAAGGACACTATTCATTCATAGAAAAGACTATAAATATTGGAATTCAAGTATGAAATCTTAACATAAGCATTTAAGAACTGATAGTTAGACTATCATAGTCAAGTCTTATAAATAACCTAATACAGTAATTGGTAATGATGTAATTATTTTGAGAATATTATATTTTTATTTTTCTAGAATTGTTTATATCTATGTATCCTCCTAAAAAACTTATGATTTTTGGAAAATATTTCCTTTAACTCATCTTTTTTGTAGTTGGGGTCTTGACCTAGTGGTTAAGGTGGCCCTGTAATACTACGCAATTTCAAGGATTAAATCTTGATAGCCTCAATTGTTGGGGAATTTTTGGCTGCCACATTAGTAAAGAGTGAAGCTGGGCCAAGGATATTGAAGGTAGACTCATTGAAGAAGTGTCAGTGGGGAGATTATGGTCATCAATGGGCCATAGGTAGGTGAAAGATGAGACATGGGTACTCTAATGAAGGTAAGATGGTGGAATCAAGAGGGGAAACCTCTTATTGGTTTAGATTAGTTAATAATAACTAAGATCAACATGTTATGTTATAAATAATAAAAATTTAAAATGGGAGAAGACTAAGCAATTAATTAAATGCCTTAATGATTTATAAGTATAAGAACTATAATGAGAACTTTAAGAGAAACTCTATACAAATTTCCTTTGGGTGAAATAGTTTTAGTACATGTGACTAAAAAATGGAATGCTAGTAATGTTTCAATTTATGAAAAAATTCAAACAATATACTTTATATAAGCTTATTAGATCATTATTCCAATATGAGTTTGAACGGAAAAATATTTATCAATAAGATATTTTAAAAAATAATGGAATTTATTTAAATAAAAAATTCATGTTACCACTTAGTCCTCTAAGTATTAAATGAAAAATAGTGAAAGTGACAAATTTTTTAATGCTTCCCAAAGAATAATGAAGAATTTTTACTCAAGTAAATTAATAAGGGATTTCCCTCAAAATAATGATTAAGTAATTTGGAAAGGAAATTCAATATTCAATTATTCTTTACACATTATTTTTTACAAATACATAATGAAATTACACATAAAAACTGAACACCCTCATCTAAAGAATTATTAAAACAAGATACATAGTACAATAAAGCGAAAAAATCCATGATAGTCATATAGAATTGTATAGAGTTTTCCAATTCAAGTGATGAATCTGGTTTTGAAAAGAGTGTATAAAACCTATGTTTTATAATTTTAATAATTTAAGTAATTAAATATTATTATTATTATTATTTTAAAAATGATTCTAAAAATCCAATTGAATATCAATTTTATAATGAAATTAAGATATTAAATATTTAAATAGAAACAATTTCAGGAATATAAAAACATCTTAAAAGTAAACATAAGAAGCTTTTTAATGATAATAAAAATTTAAGGAAATATTTTTCAAATGAAACAACCAATTAACAGTTGAGATCTACTCAATTTTATAAAAAATATACACATTTTTAAATTAATAAGATTCTTGAAGAAAATTAAAAATTAAAAAACATCCCTTCATTTTTAATGCTAAATTATTTGTTGACTTGGAAAGTGTTAAAATTAAAAAACATTAAAATAGAATCTTATCTATCCAAATATGATAAATCTAATTAAAATAAGTTCAATTATATTTTTTTAATAAAATGATAAGATAATAAATGAAATTCATTTTTTTAAAACAAAATTTTCCATATTTTTTCATGGAAGGTAAAATTATGATAAAATGGTAAGGATTAATAATCTAAATAAAAGTAAAACTTACCTTATTTATGATAATATTTTACCCAAAATATAAAATAAATTATTTTTTAAATTATTTATTAGTAATTTTTCAAGTATAACATGTCTTAGATATCAAATGAATGGTCATTATGAAAATGAGTTTTCCTTGAGATCTCTAAAATCTCGTTATCATACCAAGGAATCTATCTCTAAATCCTTATAATCTAAATTACTTTTAAAAAGATATTTGAAAATAGTTTGGGTTACCAATAATTGTTTTTATAAAATAATTGGTCCCAAGCTTTTATGGGTACAAAAAATATTCTTAAATCTATTTTTAGGAAGTATGACTTAGAAGTGTCAAAAGAACACAACTTATATGGATATTGGATGTACATGAAATATAACTAGTGATATCTCTAATTTCTTATCTTTTAATAAGAATAATGGTAATAATTTTACATTTAGTGATAACACTAAAGAAAAATTAATAGGTCTTGGAAAATCTAGAATATAAAAATTTTAAATTGTTTCAAAAGTGTTATTTTTTAGGGTATAATGTATAATATGAAAATCATTACCAAGTTATGTGGTGATGGAATAATTGTTAAATTTAAGAATGATAAGTGTATTTATTAATGGATAAAATTGATATATTTTATGAAAATTGAAAAGATAATGTTTTTTCAATAAACTTTTATGAATTAACAAATCAGAATGTTGTATTTTTAAATGATATAAAATTTGATGACATTTTTCAGCATAGAAGATTAAACCATGTTAATGTTATTTTAATGAATTTTTTTTCCAAGGATCAAATAATTATGCAGTTACCCCAACTTAAATTGGAACTAACCTATGTTTTTAATTCATGTATGAAAGATGAACAACAAAAAATTTCATTCAAACCTACCATTGAAGTAATAAATATATGTCCTCTTAAATGATTTCTTTTAGATTTATTCAGTCCTGTTAAAAAGGAGAACATAGATATTTTATTGGGTTTAAAATATATCCAAGAAATGATGGTATTTTTATTAGTCAATCAATGTATGATAAGTTATTAATTTAAATATTTATATTATATTTAAGTAAGAGTTTAAATATTTCTATGAGTAATTTATGTAAACTTTATAAGGATGAATTTAGAAAATCTGTTTATGTTTAAACTTTTAGAGGAATGATTGGTATTTTATTATACATAACTTCTTCAAGGTATAATTTTATTTTTATTTCTCCCACATGTTCTATATTTCAAACTAATCCTAAAGAAATTATTTTTTAAAAATAATTATAAAACAAATTAATATATCCTTAAATCATATTCTATCTTAACTTGTTGGAAGATGTTTTGATTTAGTCAGTTATAGTTATTCTTATTTTTTTGGATGTAAGATAGATATACAAAGTACCTTAGGTATGAATAATATTCTTATTAAATGTTTAGTCTCACAGATATATAAGAAATACAATTTAGTAGTTTTGTAGACTGCTAAAAGTGAGCATATTGATGCCGAATCTTATTGTTCACAATCATTATAGATTTAAAAAATGATTTATGATTTTGGTTTTAATTTTAAAAAGATATTATTTTTATGATAATAACCCCACAATTTCTATTTCTAAAAATTCCTTACAACACTCTTTAACTAAGAATATTTATTTTAGACTTCACTTTCTTAGAGATCGAGTTCCAAAAGTGAATATAAATCCCTAATTAATTTCTATATAAAATGATATTGGTGAACTTTTAACTAATCCTTTGGATTTAGATATATATGTTAAAATTAAATTTTAATTTTTCTACATAGATATTTTAATTTTGAATTCAAGAATATGTAATTTTAAAAGTAATGTAGAAATTTTTATTTACAATTTACCTATATTATTCGTTTATAATGGATCATTGATATATGTTTTAATATATATATATATATATATATTTGGTATTTGGTTTAGGGGGAGATTCAATTTTTATATGCTAACATACAAAGAATTAGTTTCATTTCCAATAAACATTATTGGGAGTTTAAATCTATGATTGAAAATAACATTAAATACATCCAATTTTTTAACAAATAGTGATTGTTTGTCTTAGGCTATGTAGGTTTTTATATGAATTATTGGTATTTGAGAGGGGTGAAATATGTTTCTAAATAATTTAACCTTTTTTATCAATTCAAAAAAGGGGAGAAATTTCAAAATTGATATTTTTTTGTAGTTATAGAAAAGGGGAATATTGAATGAGGGTGTTTCAAAATTGAAACTTCTTGGAATTTGAAGAGATTTTCTATCTGTTTGAGATATAAAGGAGTATTCTAATGAATTAAATGTTCTTTATTATGGGTATATTAAATCTGAATTAATTTAACTATTTATTTATGTCATGATTTTGTTTATAAATTATTTTATGAAATCATGAGAGTATTATTTTCATGTGCATCAAATACAGAATTTAGATGAAGTATTTATAGAAAATATACTCTAAAAAACTATGAATTATTTCCTTAAAGAAATATATGAATACTAATTTTGGAATGAGAAAATTCAATGGCTTGAAAATTTTAAATTACGTGTTAATGAAGAAAGTATTTATAAATATTCCTATAGAACTAGTTCAAAACACAAAGGTTGTGGATACTTTCAAAATATACTATGTGAAAAAATTATTGTGATCCATTACATAGACAATATTAACTAGGAAACATCATTCAGAACCATTTTTTTGAATAGAACAATTCGACCACAATAGGGATGCTTCAATTGACCATATTGTTTTTGTGGTTCCCAATTCTTCCTATTTTTTTCTTCTTCTAATTATGTTGGTAATACTACCATTCAAAAGGTAATAACGTTTTGTCAATTAATAAAACCAAAAACCAAAATTATATATGGGTTGTTCCTAACTGGTAAAATGAATAGGGTTTTGGTTATTCCTTGGTCCAGCTAAAGGCATGATAAATTTGTTCTACCACCTCAAAATAAATTTAGTTAGGTTATGACTAATGCTGTGAAAAATTTCATCTTGGTTTGATCCTTTATGGATTGAAAAAGGAAATTTTAATGGGTTTTGACTACCTATCAAAATAAATAGATTCCATTATAGTGGGTAACATTTATCCACATGTTTTAGAGAACTGAAGAGTATGTGTAGGATCAATTTGTTATAAATTACTATAAAAAAACCTATTTTCATTTTATTTTTATTTTATATAAAATTATTATAATAACTCCAATTATTCATAAAAATTGACTAAAAAGGATTGTTCACCCAACCTGACCATTCAACCATCCTTATATTAGGGCTAAACATGGTACTTAGGTGGGTAAGTAGGCCAACTTCCATGATAGGATTACAATACCACCAACCTAGCTGATGATATCTTTATACTTCCCTACATGGGTCCATTTTAGTTTGCGATGAGAGCATGGGTAACAAATATCATCACACTACCAATCATGGGTCTATCTTATTTCATAGTAAAACCATGGCTAGAAGATATCTATTTTTTATCCATAGGGAAACATTCTAGTATATAATTATTTGGGAGGAATATATTACATCATGAGGATTCTAGTTATCCAAATATTAGTTTCCCCAAATCAACTCCAATGACGTATCATTATTTTATAAAGTATTTTTTGTACTTATATCTACATTATTTCACTTGTATATATTTTTTTAAATTTTATAACCTGTTTTCCCATAAAATCACATGTCAAATGAAATGGTATCACATTAATTTTTTAAATAAAAAAATTGTTACTTTTATAGTTTTAGTTTAAACTACCATGTTAATGTATTTTATAATGGATATATATATAGACCTCATAGTGAGACCATGGATGGTTTGTTCACTCACACCCTATATACACCTAAAGGTGTATGCAAATCATCCTATTTGTATATGTTATGTAGTTGTGGATGGAAACTCTCTCATATTTAGGCATTGAACCATTAGCTCTATTTTAGAGTAATGGAGGTGGTGGAATATAAGGGAATCATGTTCCATGAGTAGTTAGATGTTTTAAAAGGATACTTGATTTAATTTATGTTTTTGATAATTACAAAACATTAATGTATTTTATTTTTCTAACATGATTAATTTATAAGTATCAATTTTTTAATTATTCTTAAATTTGATAATTATAATTTCTCATAGATTTTAAAATATTTATTATCTTTTTTGTGATTTAATGTCTGTTTATAAAGGTAATATTTCATGTAGAATATTTATTTTCCTCAAATCTATAATCTATTAAAAATATTTAAAATTGGAATTTTAGATATGTGAAATTTACTTATATGAATAATTTTGGTTATTTGGATTCTGTTATGTGAAAACAGTGGATACCTATATTTTCCTATATAAGTAAATTTGGTTATGTAAATTATTTTGGAATACGTGAAATGTGACTACGTATGTAATTTTTGTTACGTGAATTTTAGCAATGTGTAAAATTAACTTATTTTAATTATTTTTGAATATGTGAATTATATTACATATACAAATTCTGCTACATGATTATTTATTCTTATTTTCAACTACATATGTATAGAAATTTTCCTATATGGAGAAAACTATTTAAAAGGTGTATATTTTTCATATTCGTACATGTAAACTATAAAACATGGTATGTTTTACTTAATCTTTGACACTTCGATTTGTCGTATGATTTTTATACATAGGGTTAACAATGGGAACTCAAACTTATAGTACCCAATCAATCTTGACCCTATTATATATGGTACATGTAACCCTTAATCAGGTTAAATTATGGTTAGGGTTCTATTGTGACTCCCTGAACCCAATTACCCAGAGTTGGTGCATTATTACATAACATTGACATGATCACAAGGGAGAAAATCCCGAAAGACCGATCAATTTAGTGGCCTTATAAGTACTATATACATACATAAGTTTTAAATTACATTATAAAATGGAAAATAACAACAACATTGTATCCTTTGACCATATTCATATCCCTTAGACTATCCCTATATGTCAGTCAGAATATACTTCTTCGCATCCTAGGAAAAATAAAACATTGAAAGGGGTGTGATAAAACACAATTTTATTGAATATTTTATTGATAATAGATTATATAATTTCCTCACATTATGCTTAATATGTTCAATTATGAAATATTTGGGATTAGATCATTATTTTTCAAATTTGATGAAAATTCCACTTTTACACATTTAAAATTAATTGTAGTATTTTGGGAATACATATTTTTCTGTAAAATAGTTTGAATTAAAAATTTTTAAATGTGTTCCTGATTTAATGGGATACATATTCTATTCAGGACATGTAAGTTGGATCGTGCATTTGGGTGGAGTAAATGGGCCATGAAGACAACGATGGACTGAACTATCCAGATTGGACATCACTTCACCATTTGGACCGTTTCTTCTTCATCCAGGCTTGGTTTGGGCCCAACGTTTTGAGGAAATCTCGGGGAAATGATTATTCACAAATAATCCTACTATAAGGCCGGCCAATTCACGCGTTTTGGAGGTAAAATATGCGGTGCAAGTGGGATTAAAATATTTTGAAAAATTTCCCTTTACACATTTAATAAAGATTTGTAACCCTAGCCCTCGACAATTCTATTTAAATTATGTTTTCACTCATTGTGAGGGATGGTTGAGGATTTGGTAAGGTGTTCCCCAATGTGTGTCTCTTGGGTTCCCCTCACAACTCTTGGAAGATGTAAGGCTTTGTGCAAACATCTCTTCCAAAAAGGCTCTCCTCCCCCACCTCCTCTTTGTATTTCATTGTTTTCATGATTTTATATTGAAATTTTCTTCAATTATTCTTCTGTGTTCTTCCCTTTTCGTATTCTATTAATATTCATAATTGGGTTGGAATGAAAAGTGGGGGCTAGATTGGGTTCTACCTTTTCAATCCTTTTCTCATGTAAAACATCTCCACGATTACCACACCGCCCATGGAAGAGTAGTTTTCTTAGTGATTGATCTATCTTCTACCCTCTTCATTTAATTATTTTGAATCATTGAGAAACTGTAATTCAACTTATATGATCCGTGAATTTTGTTTTTAAATTATAAGAAACTAATAAAGCAATATAACAATTAGTACAAAAACATGTGAGGTCGATATTTTCTGTAAATTGTGAGAGCGTGATCTTAATCGGTAATACGAGACCACACAGGATATATTTTTAGAGTTAAAATATAATACGTAAAAAAAATTCATCCTAATTTATAGAATGGATATGTGCTCTAATTAACCACTGACCATAAGCTAAACTTAGAACAAAAATCAAAGTATGGTGCTGTGATTGGGTGTTTCGAAGCTAGCCTAGGGTTTAAGTAATTTCATCTTTGTGTTTAAGTTAACTCTCGTAGGGTTCGAGGGTTAAAAAATTAAAGGATCATAATTAAGTGGATATTAATTTAAATGATAATTATTAATAATTAAATGAATATGTAGAGTTAGATTGATTACACCATTTAAAATATTTTTTTTAAAAAAAACATCTTCTTGTTGCGTCTTTTTAATCAAACTTTATTTCAAAATTAAAAACAGAAAAAATGAAATATTCTCCCAAAAAACTTATTCAAGTTCTATAAACAATAAACAACCCAACCCCACATACTTTCAAGTATTGATTTAATTATTTTTTATTTTATTTTTATAATACCTTTAAGAAGTTGTTTTAATTTACTTTCTCCTTTGAGATATGACCTTGGTTAGCCACTCTATTTCACCTAAGTACCCAAAAAACCACTAATCATTTGAGGGAGGCCATGAAAGTGCCATTCAAATTGGTTCCATTGCAGGGGAGTCAAGTAATTATTTCAACTAATTAGATGTATTTATTTTATTTTACATTTTATTCACTTCCTCTCTTCTTTCTTCCTTCTTTACCCAATCTAAATTCTTTTTTCTTCTTCTTCTTTTTGGACCATCAACTCAATCTTCTCATTTTTATTATGATCCATTTTCCTACTTTTAATTTTTATTTGATTTATGACATGTACTAATCCCGAAGATCTCTTAGATCTTCACCCTGAGATTGAACGCAACCTTAGGGCTCGAATCAGACATTCTCAGTCTACGGGAAGTTCCAACATTTAACCATTTGGAGAATTACTCCAATATCAGAACATTTAAATTGTAAGCAATCCAAATTAAACCATAAAGGAAGAAATAATGGCTGATAATATTGGGAATGAACTCAATAGAACTATTCTAGAATTGTCTGCACCCGATATTAATTATCAACCAAATTGCATTGCATATCCAAATATCGAATCGAAATTTGAACTGAAATCTGGCTGAATTCATCTTCTTCCAAAATTTCATGGCCTATCTGGTGAGGATCCCAATAAACACCTTAAATAATTTAATGTGATTTTCTCAACCTTAAAAACAAGAAATGTTTCTGAAGATCAAATCAGACTAAGAGCATTCCCATTCTCACTTGATAGAGATGCGAAAGACTGGATGTATTATTTACAACCTGAAGATGTAACTTATTGGAATGATTTAAAACCTATTTTCTTGTAGATATTTTTTCCATCTTCAAGGATCACATCAATTAGAAAGGAGATTTTAGGGATCAAGAAACCCCAAGGGGAGTCAATGTATGAGTATTGGGAGTGATTCATGAAATTGTGTGCAAGTTTCCCACATCACAATATCAGTGAGAAACTCCTAATCCAATACTTATATGAAGGACTAGAACCTATGGATAAGAGCATGGTGGATACCACGGCTGTAGGAGCATTGGTGGATAAGACACTAGAATCTGTATGTGCATTTATCGACAAACTGGCCCAAAACTACCAACAAGTTGGAGATCGAGGGACACTACATGTCAGGGGAGTACATCAGGTAAGTCCATATTCTCTTGAAAGTAATTTTGTTGATACCAAGTTAGAATAATTGAAAACTATGTTGAGGTAGATTGATTTGGCACAAAAGGCATACCAACCCCATTCTTTATGGCCTTGTGGAATTTTCACTAAGGCAAGCCACCCAACTGACTGTTTCCCACAACTACAAGAGATAGAATAGTGTGCAAAAATGATTCCTAGGTGACCATATCAGTAGAAAAAACATCCATATCGCCCAAAAAAGATTGATTGCATTGCGCTAGTATAAAACTAATGGTGGAAAGATCAATCAGACACAAGTTATGGCTCTGGACAACAACAAAGTCCCCTTTTTCAAAAAAACTTTCAGCATCCTCTGCCTTTCCAGCATGGTTTCCAACAACCCCAAATGAGATTTGAAACCCAAAAATCAGCAATCCCACAACAGGGGAACCCCCCATCAAATGTAGATTATAACAGTGATGACCTTTTGAAAGAAATTGTTCTTAATCAACAGAATGAGCTGAAGAGTCAAGGTTCATAGTTGGGGGAGTTGAAGACTCAAATGAGCAAGATTTCCACCGCCCTCCATGAACTGGTAAGTAAGAATCCTGGAAATATACCATCCCAACCTACTCCAAATCCCAAGTAGAATGTAGTGCCATCACATTGAGAAGTGGGAAGCCAACAACTAATATATCTTCACCTATTGTTCCACCTAGATTCACCTCAAATATGGAGAAGCCGCATTCCATACCAACTGATGAGAAATCCAAGGAGAAAGATAAAGGTAAGAAAAATATTGCTGATGTTCCTCCTAAAAACCTTCCATTTCCATATAGAGTTGTACAAACCTCTAAGATGTCTGAAGAGGCAATAAAAAAAGTTTTGGATACATTCAAGCGTGTGGAGATTAACATTCTTCTACTTGAAGCCATCAAGAAAATCCCAAGGTATCCGAAATTCTTAAAAGAACTTTGTATCAATTGAAGAGGGATTAAGGGAAATGAGAGGATAAATCTTGGATGGAATGTGTCAGCACTCATTACACCAACTCTATCAATGCCGACAAAGTGAAAGGATCCATGGACATTCACCATCCCATGCACCATAGGGGAGTTACACTTTTCTAATGCTCTTCGTGATTTGGGAGCTTCCATAAATGTGATGCCTCACTCTGTATTATCTTCTTTCCAGGTTGGTGAGCTAATGTCGATGAGAGTAGTGGTGCAGTTGGAAAATAGAGCTACAGTATATCCAGCGGTGGTCCTTGAGGATGTACTTGTCCGGGTAAGGGACATGAGCTTTCCAGTATATTTGTACGTGCTTAACATGGAAGATGATAAGGTAAGTTCTCATACTCCCATTATCTTAGGTATACCCTTCCTCAAAACTGCAAAAACTATCATAAATGTCCATGAGGGGACACTTTACATGGATTTTGGGGATGAATTTGTGATATTTAATATTATGGATTCTATAAAGTACCCATCATAGAACCATTCTTCATTTTTTATCTCCCATTTTGAACCACCAAATAAAAACCCCATGGAATTTTGTTATCCTATACTTAAGGATATTATGAGTATTGGTTCTAGTTTGATTTTTAAGAGTACTTACACACCTATATATAATGAACAATACTCTCTTAGATTTCATTTTGAAATGGAATCATATCATTTGAACTCTGATTATGACATTTCTATTGAGTATGCTGATGGATTTGATGCTTTATTTTCTGATTGTGATGATTTCTATTCTGATACTGATTCTCTTTGTGAACATTTTTCAGTTACTTCAATGTCTCCATCCATACACCACCACCCTTCATTGGAGTTGAAGCCATTGCAACAAAATCTAAAATACTCATACTTGTTTATGGCGAGAGATTACCTGTTATAATTTCTAATAATCATCCTTTTGAACATAAAGAAAAACTTTTGAATCTTTTGAGGGAGACCATTAAGGAAATCAGGCGGACCTTTTTTGACATATTAGGTATTATCCCCTCCATTTTCATGCATAGGATTATTTTGGAGGAAGGGGATAAACCGGTTAGGAATCCACAAAGAATCCTCAATCCAACACTTTTGGAGGTTGTTAAAACATTGGTTGAAAATTTTCTCGAGGCATTTATAATCTATCCCATTTCAGATTCCCAGTGGGTGAGTCCTATTTAGGTTGTGCCTAAGAAAAGTGGTGTTACTATTGTTAAAAATGAGAAAGATGAGTTAGTTCAAATGAGGTTAGAAAACAGTTGGCGTGTGTGTATTGATTATAGGAAACTAAAGCAATCCACTCACAAAGACCATTTCCCCCTCCCATTTATTGATCAGATGATTGAGAGACTAGCTGGTAAGGCACACTATTGTTTCTTGGAAGGATTTTATGGATATTTTCAAGTTCCTCAATATCCTAAATATCAGGAGAAGACAAAATTCACTTGTCCATTCGGTACGTTTGCCTACCGAAGGATTCCATTTTGACTTTGCAACGCCCCAGGTACCTTTCAAAGATGCATGGTGAGTATTTTTTCTGATTTTATTAAGACCTATATTGAGGTATTTATGGATGATTTTACAGTGTATGGGTCTTCATTTGATGAATGTCCAAGTATTTTGGGAAAGGTGTTGAATCGTTGTATTGAGAATAATCTGGTCTTGAACTTTGAAAAGTGTCATTTCATGGTAGAGCATGGAATTGTCTTATGGAATGTAGTGTCAAAACATGAGATAAAGGTTGATAGATCTAAGGTAGATATATTTCATAATTACCATATCCTTCAAGTGTGCGTGATGTTAGATATTTCCTAGGTCATGTAGGATTTTATCGGCACTTCATCAAATATTTTAGTAAGATTGCTCTTCCTATGTCACGATTACTTCAAAAGGATTCTGATTTTGTGTTTGATGATTCTTCCAGGACTCCCTTTGATGAGCTAAAGAAGTGGCTGACCAGTCCACCAATCATATAGCCCCCACAGTGGGAGATTCATTTTGAGCTTATGTGTGATTCCTCCAACTTTTCAGTTAGAGTTGTCTTATCTTAGAGGGTGGAGGGACGTTCACATGTGATTTCTTATGTATCAAGGACACTGGATTCAGCCCAATCAAACTAAAAAACCATGGAAAATGATTTTCTTGATGTCATATTTGGTTTAGATAAATTCTGTTAATATTTATGGGGCTCTAAAGTAGTTGTTTTTTCTGACCATGCTGCTCTGTGGTACCTCTTAAATAAGCCATATGCAAAGCCTAGACTTATCCGATGGATGCCCCTTCTTCAAGAATTTGATATTGAGATAAAGGATAAGAAGGGGTCATAAAACATAGTGGTGGACCACATGAGTAGGCTTACTCACACACTATAGGATGACACCTTGGACCAAGTACCACTTCAGGACACTTTCCCTGATGAGAATATTTATTCCATCTTTGGTATGAATCCTTGGTATGCGAATGTGAACTACTTTGTTACATCTAAAATCCCTACAAATTTAAAGAAACATCATGTCCAAAAGTTAAAGAGCGAGTCTAGATTTTATGTGTGGGTTGATGCCTACTTATGTTGAATGTGTAGTGACCAAGTTATTAGGAGGTATGTTCCTGATCATGAGTTTTAGTCTGTTCTACAATTCTATCATAAACTTGCTTGTGGTGGACACATTGGACCCCAACGGACAGCTAGGAATGTTTTGGACTCGAGATTATATTGGCCTAGCTTATTCCATGATGCCCTTGTGTTTTGTAAGTCATACTCTCATTGCCAACACAATGAGAACATTTCTAGGAGACATGAGATACCCTAACAACCCATACTATTCTGTGAGATTATTTATGTATGTGGAATAGATTTTATGGGTCCTTTTCCTAGTTCCTTTGGGTTTTTGTACATTTTGGTTTCTGTTGATTATGTGAGTAAATGGGTGGAGGCTAAGGCCACTAGGACTGATGATTCTCATGTTGTTGTGGACTTTGTCAAAGCGCAAATTTTTTGCAGGTTTGAAGTACCAAATGCCATCATCAGTAACCAAGGGATGAACTTCTACAATTGAAATTTGGCTTCCCTCCTTCGGAAGTATGGGGTGACACACAAAACATCAACACCATACCACCCTCAAACAAATGGCCAAGCTGAGGTTTAAAATCATGAGTTGAAACAAATTTTGGAGAAAATTGTGTAGCCAAATAGGAAGGGTTAGAGAAAGTCTTTGGATGATGAATTGTGGGCTTATAGTACAACATAAAAAACTCCCATTGTTATATCCCCATTTTGGATTGTTCTTGGGAAAGTGTTCCAAATCCCTGTGGATGTTGAGCATCAGGCTTATTGGGCTATAAAGAAATGAAACCTGAATTTGGCCTAAGCTGGAATCCAAATGAAGCTATAAATTAAATATCTTGAGGAGATTCGATTTTCTTCATATGAGAACTCAAGGCTCTATATGGAAAGATCTAAAGCAGCTCATGACAAAATGATCCAACAAAGGGAGTTTCATATTGGAGAAAAAGTCCTTCTCTAAAGTTCACGACTGAAGCTGATGCCTGGTAAGTTGTGTTCCAGGTGGTTAGGTCCTTATTTTTTTACTAACAGTTTTTCTTATGGTGCAGTAGAGATCAAACAATAGGACACAAGAAATATCTTTACTGTCAATGGGAAACATTTGAAGAGATACATTGAGGGACTTCCTACTGATACAATAGATTTTATCACACTGCATGACCCCATCATCACTTGAGCATATCAGGATGTTCCTAGCCCTTAACATTTTAATTCATTGTCCTATTTAAAATTATACATTTCATGTGCATATATCTTCTCATGGTTTCACATTGAGGACAATGAAATATTTTATGTGTGAGGTAGGGAGCCTTTTAGTTTAGTAATTTCAATTGTTTTCCTGTTAAAAAAACAAAAAGAAAATGTGTGTTTTTCAAATTTTGTATGATTATTTTTCAAATTTTTATGTGTTTTTCAAACTTTTGAGCTGAAATGATTATCATCACCATTTTTAAATCCATATCAATAAGTGAAACAATTTATCCCTTGAAACTGAGCTTAAATGAATGTTGAAAATGACTTTGTTTCAAGTTCAAATATTTAGTAATTTCATGAAACGTACACTGTATTTTGAATCCCATGACACATCTCACTGTCTTTAGATGTTAAATCACCTTCCCTTGAGGCATCTAAACCATTTTTCTTCATATTCTTCACATTAACCTCACTTCTTGAGAGAACCAAAACATGCTTGATTTAACCAGAATTTGATTTATTCCTGTCAAAATATGAGGGTTTGAGGTACTTATGTTTAAATGATTGAGGCATTTGTTTGGTATTAAAGCCCCTATTTCAAATAATCCTTTTTTATAATGGCCTACCATGAAAATTTAATCCTTTTAGCCCTTAGAATACGTGAATATCTTGTTAGGTTAGCCACATTACAAGCCAACTTTATCTATCCAACCAACTCTTGAAGTGAAATTGCATAATCTAGTTGATCTTAAGTGTGGGGGAAGCTATCTTGTGTTGTGCTACGACATTCGGTGATAATTTGGGTGGAAATTTAAATTTTGAAGAGACGTGTTTTCTACTGAATAAAATCATTATATTGAAAGTTGTGCCTTTTCTAGATCTTTCATGATAACTGAATCTGTGCCTTTTCTGGAGCTTCTAATAGAGGAAGAAAGCTATGTTTATCTGGAGCTTTCAAGAAAATCATGTTTGAGAAGATTGACATTTTTATGCTGAAATGATGAATGGTGTAAAATTTCCACCACTTTTCATGATTATGGGGCTGAATTGATACTATGGGGATCGAGGAAGAGACCATATTTAAGTGAAAATTAGATTAATGCAATTTGACTTCAAAAAGAGTCAATCCCTCCTCATTCAGCCTCAAAAATTTTCACATCTTAATCCTACCAACCAAAAGCCACAGATCAACATTGAAAAAAACTAATTATACACATATTTACTTGACTCACATCAGGTGGTAATTTAAAAAGTTCTGAAGCCTATGGTGGCCCTTGTATGGGTTTGGATGAGAATGACATTGCTAAAAATTGACATTTGTGTGATAAGATAAAATTCAAGTGAGGTAAGTATTTTGTGCATGAGAGGATAAATCAAGTGGAAATATATTGAATGATATATATGAATAACTTGAAATATTGGTTTTTTATGAGGCATGATATCTGTTGCTTTTTGGTGTGGAATTGTTGGATATCAAGGATATGTGTTTTAAAATTGGGTTTGATTTGATATTGATGTTTACATGATATGTGGTTTTTCCCAGGAGTGAAAAAGGTTAAGTGTGGGGGAGTTGATAAAACAAAATTTTATTGAATATTTTATTGATAATAGATTATATAATTTCCTCACATTATGCTAAATATGTTCAATTATGAAATATTTTGGATTAGATCATTCATTTGAAAATTTGATGAAAATTCTAGTTTTATCCTTTTAATATTCACTGTAGTATTTCGGGAATAAATATTTTTATGTACATTATGTTGACTTAAAATTTTGTAAATGTGTTCTTGATTTAATGGGATACAAATTATATTCAGGATATGTGGGCTGGATCATGCATTTGAGTGGAGTAAATGGGCCATGAATACAAAGATGGCCTCAACTATCCAGATTGGATATCACTTCACCATTTGGGCCGTAGCTTCTTCATCCATGCTTGGATTGGGCCCATATTTTGAGGGAATCTCGGGGACATTATTATGCACAAATAATCCTTCTTGAAGGCCTACCAATGCACGAGTTTTGGAGGTACACGATGTGGTGAATATGGGATTAAAATATTTAGCCAAATTTCCCTTCCACATTTAATAAAGTTTTGTAACCCTAGAACTCCACAAATCTATTTAAAGGATGTTTTCACTCTTTGAGAGGGCTGGTAGAGGATTTGGGAAGGTGTTTCCGAATGGGTGTCTCTTGGGAGCCCCTCAAAACTCTTGGAATAATTAAGTATTTGTGCAAACGTCTCTTCCAAAAATGCTATTCTCTCTCACCTCCTCTTTGTCTTTCTTTGTTTTCATGCTTGTATCATGATTTTTTATTCACTTAATCTTCTGTTTTCTTACCATTTATTCTTATATTAATCTTCCTAATTGGGTTGGAATAAAAATTTGAGACGATATTGGGTTCTACCTTTTGAATTCTTTTCTCATGAAAGATGTCTACACGATGACCGCACCGCCCATGGAAGCGTAGTTTTCTCAGCAATAGATCTATCTTATACCCTCTTCATTTAATTTTTTTGAATCATTGAGCTACTGTAATTAAATTTGTATTATCCATGAATTTTATTTTTAAATTATAAGAAACTAATCAAGCAATTGAACAATTAGCACAAAAACACGCGAGGTCGATATTTTGTGTAAATTGTGAGAGCGCGAACATAATCGGTAATACAAGACCACACTGGCTAAATTTGTAGAGTTCAAATATAATCCCTAAACACAATTTATTATCATTTCAGAATGGATATGTTCTCTAATTAACCACTGACCATAAGCTAAACTTAGAACAACAATCAAAGCAGGGTGCTGCGATTGCGTGTTCTGAAGGTAGCCTAGGGTTTAAGTAATTTTATCATTGTGGTTAAGTTAACTCTCGTAGGGTTCGAGGGTTTACAAATTAGAGGATCATAATTAAGTGGATATAAATTTAAATGAAAATGATTAATAATTAAATTAATAGGTAGATTTAGATCAGTTATACATTTTAAAATATTTTCTAAAAAAAACATCTTCTTGTTGTGTCTTTTTAATCAAAATTCATTTCAAAATTAAAAACAAAAAATGCAATATTCTTCTATAAAACTTCTTCAAGTTTTATAAAAAATAAACAACCCACCCACCATCTTTTCAAGTAGTGTTTTAATTCTTTTCTATTTTATTTTTAGAATACATTTAAGAATTTTTTTTAATTTACTTCCTCCTTTGAGAGACGACCTTGGTCAGCCACTCTGATGCACCTAAGTACCCAAAAAACCCACTAATCATTTGAGGGATCCCACAACAGTGTCTTTCATGGTGAGATCAGATACTCAGTATGTAACACCCCGAGATTTAATGAAAAATATTCTTTTTAATTTCATTAATGTCTTGTGTTGTACACTACACCAAAAGGAGCTTGCACAACACACATACTTGACTTGCCATGCATTACACGCAATCGCGGCCTTCCTCGATAACTTGCGTCGTACGCAATACCGAGTTTCACTAAACAATGATATGCTATTAAAATATTATTAAAACTAGCTGTTATGAATAGTAATAACCAATTTTTGAAATTTTTTATATTTAATTTTTCAAAATGGACTTCATTTTTGGATTCGGAATATCGAAATTACCTTAGGGTGAAATTTTGGTACGTTTCGGATAAATTTTCATATTCTGATGAATAGTGAAAATTACTAAATTTTAATTAAAAAAAACTTTTTTAATCAAAATAATTAATAGTGATAAATTATTAATTTGAGTGGTTTTAAAGTATACATAGAATATATTTTTACAATTTAATACAATGTTGCTCATTGGATGTAATTTCACATTTAAACCAGATATAAACAAGTGTCAATCTTTTGATAGTTATTATCTCTTAAAAACACGCTATTTGTTTTGACGACGGGAACTAATTTTTAAATTAGTTAATGTAACTGATTTGTTTTGAATTTGATAAAATAGACATCATTTTTGAATTCATAATATCAAATATAGCTTAGGCCTAATTTTTTGTATTTTTCTGGACACTTTCAATTTTTTTGATGAATAGTGAAACCACTAAGTGGTAGTTAAAAAACTGATTTTTTCATAAAACTTAATTTTACCGCTTCTGTGAGTGTAATTTTGAAAATCCTAGAGACACGGTTAATATCAAGGACTAAAATTTGGTTCAATGAGATGAAAATAATTTTTGGTGAATAGTAACTTTTTACTTTTTTTTACCACAGTTAAAAGTAAATAGGGTCATTAAGGGTAAAAATGATATTATTATTACCCTAACACATGTCCTAATTATATTGGATAAGTTTAATTAGACCAAAAACAACCTTAGGAATAAAATATGACCATTTAAGCCCACTTGAATTAGATTAGGACATTTATTATTAATTTATTTAAAGAAGGGTTAAAATTGTTAAAATCAATGTTTAATAAGTAAATCATTTTTAATATAGGGTTATACATAAGATAAATTCAACTATAAATATTCATTATAAAGATACAAACATTTACTACATAATAATATTTTATTTGAAATTTTTATACTTTAAATAAGTTAATATATTTATGACACAATGATGATGCAGTAAATATCTTATTAATGAAATATTGACATAATTGAAGTTATAAATACCCGAATAAATGTAATTTGAGACTTTTTATGAATTTAAAAAATTTTATATGTTAATATGACATGTTAGTGTTGATGTAATTAACTTGTTTAGAACTAATCATTCTGTTATAATTTTCACAAAAATCAATTACTAAATAGTGTCAAAATTGACATAAAATAGTTTTTAAAACAAATATTATATTACTAATTTTTATTTTATTCCTAAAAATCAAAGGTTCGGCCAAATGACTTAGATAAGGTTATATATATTAATAATAAACAACTTGGTGTTCGTTTGGCTTGATATGGTAAGTTTATTAACCTTATAGTGTAAGAAAACAAGAAGACACGGTAAAAGTTAAATTATCTAACTTAAAGTTAAATCTAAATGATAAGTTTAAACTTGATACCTAAACTTGTCTAAATTATATTGGATGAGAGGATTTAGACCCCTAACCACCTTATCTTCGAAATATATCAATTTGGAGCTATTAAAAACCGAATTTGACTTTATAATAAAATAATATTTTTTAGTTATTCCAAAGGTGCCCCTCTCCTCCCTTATAAAAGGGAACCTCCTCCCCCTCTTCCTCACACAACTTTGAGCCTTCAAGATCGGCAAAAACCTGCCAATTTATCCTCTCCACTTCCCTAGAAACATTCTAGAGGTTCTGGTCTTCTTCAAAGACCTATTTTAGTGCCCTAAAAGGAGGTTCAAAGAAGCACTTAAAAGAAGAGGTAACGTCCGTTACCGATTCTTTCATCTTTATTTCTTCTTCCACTTCTTCTTCTTTAGTTGTTTCATTATGAAGTAATAACATCAGTATCACGCACATACTAATATGTTATTATAATTATGAAACAACCCTATTTCACCATCTATTCATCCTATGGAAAAAGAAATCACCGCGCGTGCGTACGTACGGAATACCGTCTCCACGCCGTGGTGTAATCTATTTTCCACCACCACCTTACTTGGATGGGTATAATGGTTTAAATAATGACTATATATTACTATTATAAAGTGATATTTATTCTGAAATAGTATACATACACTCCAATACAATTCCACGATCATAGGAACGATATCAACACTCGTGCGTACGTACGGAATACCATCTCCACGATGTGATGCGACTCGTTCTACATGATCTTCATTTCATAATGATTATATAAATGAATTGAATGAATTGAATGAATTAATATGATATATATTACACTAATAACATTCTGGAAATGAGGTATCTATAACCTAAAGAGAAGAATAAGAATTTATTCGACAAAACACGCATAAGAACAAAAAGTAATAAACACCAAAATAACATGTAGTAATGAAATATTAATATTAATAAGCTAAGAGTATGACCATATATGATATCATAACAATTACTATGATTCTTGAATAATTCAATGACATTATTTAAATCATTATACATGAGGTTCGGACACATACGAAGCAAATCAGACCTAAGGTAAGGGAAAATATCACAATCTCATTTTTATCTGAGATTGTTTAGACTTTGGTATTTAGTGGGGTGTATTTTATCATCCACATCCTTGTTTCCTCAATATGTAATGTTATTTCCATCCACATACAATTGTTTAAATCCAAATTTACCATTCGGTGAGTTTTTAGTAAATGATATGAAAGGAATCTTTTGTCGTTTTTCGTACGAGGTACTTTTTGACTTTTCCGACAAAAGTACGAGAATAATATTTTTTTAACCTATACGGCATGAATGGATTTTTTTCAAAAATTATTTCCAAGAAGCTTCCTTTACAAGTTATCAAGTTTTTTAATCAACTTCTTTTAGTTTATAATTGTTTGACATGTTAAGAATGGAAAAGTGTTTTTGAAGTAGAAAGGATATTTTCCACATGAATGGAGTTAAAGTGTTTTATCAAAATTATTTTCAATCTAAGATAATAAAGGGTTCTGTTTTCATCCCTATTATTAAATTTATTTGATTATGTTGTGATGGAATTATTTTTATGAATTCCTTGATCTTATATGAATTGTTTTATGATGTCATGATGTTTAAGCTTCCCATTTTTATTTCATGGGTTATGCTATGATGTATGGTTTATGATTTTGTATCACACATAAGAATGGTATCATTATGAGATGGGTGGGACCTATATCTCCCTCCAATGAATTGGGTAAAGATTTTATATCTCATGAGATAGACATGGCTGGAATGGTAGGTTATACTGGTTCAGTGAAATAGGACTGAAACGAGGAGTGAACTCGGTTCAGAAAGGGACTTTGTCCACTAAGATAGTCTTGGAAATGAGTCTTGACTAATAAGAAATGATTCTCTATGAATTTGTGTGTATGACACAAAGTTTCATGTTTTAAGTTATGATTATTGGGATTACATTTCACTACTATGATTTATCCCATGTTATGAAATTATAATCTGTTTTGCAGGTTAAGATTTCCAAAAGATATGTTCTTATGAATATGATGTAATTGATATTTCTTTTGTTTACCCTTACTGAGCATTTGAGCGCACCCTTTTATGTTTTCTTTTCCCCAGGATATAAATAAAGGATTTAGGTTTAAAAAAAAGATCTTTATGGGAGATGTTGAAGATCATTCACCATGATTAGAAGATTATATTCCGAGTTTCCAAAGACACTAAACTATTACGGTCCTTGTGTGTGTGTTTTTTTATGTACTAAGTATTCCGCAAAAGTAATGTAATGTCTATGTACGTTAAGCTTCGTGTCTCTACAGTTGGTATCAGAGGAAAGGTTTAGTCAAACATTGGAAACTAGGATGCAAGAACTTTAGTGAGATCCCTAGAGATATTTCTAAGGTATGTATAGGGATGTACCTAAGGTTAAGTATACGTATAGGTTATAGTCCTTGAATTATTCTAACGATCATAGAATTAAACTTAAGATGTTAGATATTGAAGGTACTCCCGCTTTATTATATTGTTTTTTCTAGCATGATTTTTGCCTCTCACACTATTCTTTTTGGGTTTTAGATGATGGCTGGAACCCGAAGGAACCGTGTTGATAAATGCAATGGACAATGCAATGATTGTCCTCCTGAACAATCAAATGTTATGGGAGATGGAGTGCAAAATCTTATTTCTATATTTACACAAGCTATGAATCATTCTGGATTTCCAAATGAACAGATAGGGGAACAATATTCTATTGAGTCCTTCATGAGGCAACGTCCACCTTCTTTCAGTGGGTCTTCTGATCAACTTGTTGCTGAACAATGGATCGGTACTACTGAAAAGATATTTTCAGTTCTTCAATGTTCTGAACATGATAAAGTCATCTTAGCAGTGTATCGTTTGGAAGGTGATGCTGATCAATGGTGGAATCTTATTAAGAATACGAGGAAAATGGTTGAAATTGATTCCATGGAATGGGACGAGTTCATGAACATATTTTTCAATAAGTACTTCCCTCGTATTCTCCGAAAAAAGATGGAGAAGGAGTTTCTTGAAATGAAGCAAAAGGATGATGAATCTGTTTGTACCTATGAAGCAAATTTTACAATACTTGCAAGGTACGCTTCTGGTATTATTATCCAACCTGAGAGTAAGATCGATCAATTCTTTAGTGGCTTAAAACCAAATCTTCGAAGGGAATTAGCTATAAGATACTTCAGTAGCTATGAAGAAATTGTGCGTTGTGCTATCAAGGTAGAAATGGAAGTTTGTGTTACTTATCCTTCTCATAGTTTTGACAAGAAACAAAATATGGAGTTCAAGGAGAAATCATAGAATAATGGTGAAAAGAAGATGAATATTTCCTTATGCTCAAAGTGTGGAAAGAAGCACGGTGGAGATTGTCTTAAAGGGACTAGAAAATGTTTTAAGTGTGGAAAAGAATGTCATCGAGCAGCTGAGTGTCGAAGTAATGGAAAAAGGGTTTCTAATGATGTGAATAAAGAAAAGACTGTAGAGAACACACCACCAACACTTCAATGCTTCAAGTGTAAGGAAATGGGGCATTATGCTAATAAATTCCCTAATCCAAGGGTTAGTGATGATCGACATGAGCAACCACTTAAGGCAAAGGACAAAGGGAAGTCACATGCGATCACTATTGGCGATGTTGAATATGAAAACGATGTGGTGGAATGATTAAGTGTTTATGTAATGGGATTCCAAAATAATGTTGTATATAGTATAGTAGAATATTAGAATATTTATGTATTGGTCTATTGTGGTTTTCAATAATTTTATGGTACCGGTAACCATGGAAAGTGATTGAAATATTTTTGGAAAAAAAGATGATATGTGCATAATGAAGGGATAAGGAGAAAATGAAATGTTTGACAGTATTCATGATGTCATGACTAATATAAGGAAATAGTTATATCATGGTTTGAGGTTTTGGTATGTGAAAAGAGTTAACTTTTGACAGCACTCATGTTTTCACTAAGATTCATTGGGTATTCATTTTTCAAGAGAATACATGATTAAGGCCTTCAAATGTTTGGAATGTGACCAACAAGACATATCTCATGATATACGGGGATCAATGATGGTATTAACATGCTTGTTATATGTTCTCTTTGGTAATCATTTTCACTATAATATGAGATTGGACAACAGTATTTTGGATAAGCCTAAAGATTGGAAATGATTATGTTGGACATAAGTTAGTATTGTTTAAGGATAGAATTTTTTTTGATATTATTGATGGGATGTTATATTAATGTAGTTTTAGAAAAATGACAACTTGCAGGATAGGCGACAGCCCATCGCGTCGGACAAGGCTGTGGGAATCAAACCCACAACCGAAGTGCGACTGGCCTTTATCGCCTACCACTAGCCTACATGAAGTCCCTGGTTAGTAGAAACTAGTTTTATTTTATCACACGGTATGATATATGAAGTATAAGTTCATTTTTGGAATCGTATACGATTAACCTCACCATAGATGGTCTTATGTATTTTTGATAACTCTTGTAACCTTTTGTTTGAGACAGATGGAATGGCCCATCAATCTATCATATGATCTATTAACACTTCACGAATGACAAATCCAACTTCATTTTTTTAAGAGATGAAGTGGAAATTGTCCAAATAACAACCAATGATGAAACTGTACCAAAATCACGAAAGCATTTCTTCTAATTCCAATTTCATCAACTTTAGGGAAATGATCTTGAAAACCAAAAATGTTTCCCTAGTACTCTTATATCTAATGAATTAGATGGTACCTTAGATCGTCAAAAAATTATGTCTTTGTGATTGCTGGATTTTCCATAGCCATGTTCTCTACCACTCTCCATCAGAACATGGTGGTTAGATTTCCCTTCCATATCCATATTTTCACCTATGTGGAAACCCAGTGATTAGTTTAGTTGGGTAACCGTTACGTTTCATACTTTTGTTTTTAATGATTGGTTTTGGTATACCTTTTTACGATGTGGGTTTCTATTAAAGAAACTTTCGAGTAGTAAACCATTTATAACCCCGATGAATTTCAAGGGTGAAATTCATTTTAAGGGGGGTAGAATGTAACACCTCGAGATTTTATCGAAAAATTATTCTTTTTAATTTCATTAATGTCTTTTGTTGTATGCTACACCAAAAGGATCTTGCACAACATGCATCCTTGACTTGCCTTGCATTACACACAATCACGGCCTTCCTCGATAACTTGCGTCACACGCAATACAGAGTTTCACTAAACAATGATATGCTATTAAAATAGTATTAAAACTAGTCGTTATGAATAGTAATAACCACTTTTTGAAATTTTTTAAATTTTATTTTTCAAAATGGACTTCATTTTTGGATTTGGAATATCGAAATTAGCTTAGGGTAAAATTTTGGTATGTTTCGGATAAATTTTCATATTCTGATGAATAGTGAAAATTAATAAATTTTAATTAAAAAATTTTTTTTTAATAAAAATAATTAATAGTGATAAATTATTAATTTGAGTGGTTTTAAAGTATATTTATAATATATTTTTACAATTTAATACAATGTTCCTCATTGGATGTAATTTCACATTTAAACCAGATATAAACAAGTGTCAATCTTTTGATAGTTATTATCTCTTAAAAACACCATATTTGTTTTGATGATGGGAATTAATTTTTAAATTAGTTAACGTAACTGATATGTTTTGAATTTTCTAAAATAGACAACATTTTTGAATTCATAATATCAAATATATCTTAGGCCTAATTTTTGGTATTTTTCTGGAAACTTTCATTTTTTTGATGAATAGTGAAACCACTAAGTGGTAGTTAAAAAACTGAATTTTTCATAAAACTTAATTTTACTGCTTCTGTGAGTGGAATTTCGAAAATCCAAGAGACACGGTTAATATAAAGGACTAAAATGTGGTTCAATGAGATGAAAATAATTTTTGGTGAATAGTAACTTTTTACTTTTTTTACCACGGTTAAAAGTAAATAGGGTCATTAAGGGTAAAAATGATATTATTATTACCCTAACACATGTCCTAATTATATTGGATAAGTGAAATTCGACCAAAAACAACCTTAGAAATAAAATATGACCATTTAAGCCCACTTGGATTAGATTAGGAAATTTATTATTAATTTATTTAAAGAAGGGTTAAAATAGTTAAAATCAATGTTTAATAAGTAAATAATTTTTAATACAGGGGTATACATAAGATAAATTCGACTATAAATATTCATTAGAAAGATAAAAATATTTACTACATAATGATATTTTATTTGTAATTTTTAGACTTTAAATAATTTAATATATTTATGACACAATGATGATGCAGTAAATATCTTATTAATGAAATATTGACATAATTGATGTTATAAATACCCAAATAAATGTAATTTGAGGCTTTTTAGGAATTAAAAAACATTTATATTCTTATATGACATGTTAGTGTTTATTTAATTAACTTTTTTAGAACTAATCATTCTGTTATGATTTTCACAAAAATCAATTACTAAATAGTGTCAAAATTGACATAAAATAGTTTTTAAAACAAATATTATATTACTAATTGTTATTTTATTCCTAAAAATCTAAGGTTAGGCCAAATGACATAGATAAGGTTATATATATTAATAATAAACCACTTGGGGTTCTTTAGGCTTGATATGGTAAGTTTATTAACCTTATAGTGTAAGAAAACAAGAAGACACGTTAAAAGTTAAATTATCTAACTTAAAGTTAAATCTAAATGATAAGGTTAAAATTGATACCTAAACTTGTCTAAATTCTATTGGATGAGAGGATTTATACCCCTACCCACCTTATCCTCGAAATATATCAATTTGGAGCTATTAAAAAACTAATTTGACTTTATAATAAAATAATATTTTTTAGTTATTCCAAAGGTGCCCCTCTCCTCCCTTATAAAAGGGCACCTCATCCCCCTCTTCCTGACACCACTTTGAGCCTTCAAGCACGGCCAACCCCTGCCAATTTCTCCTCTCCACTTCCCTAGAAACATCCTAGAGGTTATGGTCTTCTTCAAAGACCTATTTTAGTGCCCTAAAAGGAGGTCTCAAAGAAGCACTTCAAAGAAGAGGTAATGTCCGTTACTGATTATTTCATCTTTATTTATTCTTCCATTTATTCTTCTTTAGTTGTTTCATTATTAAGTAATAAAATCAGTATAACTCACATACTGATATGTCATTCTAAGTATGAAACAACCCTATTTCACCATTTATCCATCCTACGGAAAAAGAAATCACCGCGCGTACGTACGTACGGAATACCGTCTCCACGCCGTGGTGTAATCTATTTTCCACCACCACCTTACTTGGATGGGTATAATGGTGTAAATAATGACTATATATGACTATTATAAAGTGATATTTATTCTGAAATAGTATACATACACTCCAATACAATTCCACGATCATAGGAATGATATCATCACTCGTGCGTACGTACGGAATACCGTCTCCACGATGTGATGCGACTCGTTCTACATGATCTTAGTTTCATAATGATTATATAAATGAATTGAATGAATTAATATGATATATATTACAATAATACCATTCTGGAAATGAGGTATCTATAACCCAAAGATAATAATACGAATTTATTCGACAAAACACGCATAAGAACAAAAAGTAATAAACACCCAAATAACAAGTAGTAAGGAAATATTACTATTAATAAGAAAAGAATATGACCATATATGAAATTATAACTATGAGTATGATTCTGGAATAAGTCAATGACATTATTTAAATCATTATAGAGGAGTTTCAGACACTTACGAAGAAAATAGGACCTAAGGTAAGGGAAAATATCACAATCTCATTTTTATCCGAGATTGTTTATACTTTGGTATTTACTGGGGTGTATTTTATCATCCACATCCATGTTTCCTCGATATTTAATGTTATTTCCATAAACCTACAATTGTTTAAATCCAAATTTACCCTTCGGTGAGTTTTTAGTAAAAGATATGAAAGGAATCTTTTGTCGTTTTTCGTACGAGGTACTTTTTGACTTTTCCGACAAAAGTACGAGAAGAATGTTTTTTAACTTATACAGCATGAATGGATTTTTTTTAAAACATTATTTCCAAGAAGATTCCTTTACAAGTTATCAAGTTTATTTTTAATCAACTTCTTTTAGTTTATAATTGTTTGACATGTTAAGAAAGGAAAAGTGTTTTTGAAGTAGAAAGGATATTTTCCTCAAAAATGGAGTTCAAGTGTTTTATCAAAATCATTTTCCATTTAAGATTCCCATTTTTATTTCATGGGTTATGATATGATGTATGGTTTATGATTTTGTGGCACACATAAGAATGGTATCATTATGAGATGGGTGGGACCTATATCTCCCTCCAATGAATTGGGTAAATATTTTATATCTCATGAGATAGACATGGCTGGAACGGTAGGTTATACCGGTTCAGTGAAACAGGACTGAAACGAGGAGTGAACTCGGTTCAGAAAGGGACTTTTTCCACTAAGATTGTTTTGGCAATGAGTCTTGACTAATAAGAAATTATTATCTATGATTATGTGTGTATTCCACAAGGTTTCATGTTTTAAGTTATGATTATTGTAATTACATTTAACTACTATGATTTATCCCATGTTATAAAATTATGATCTCTTTTGCAGGTTAAGATTTCCAAAAGATATGTTCTTATGAATATGATGTGATTGATATTTTTTTTTTTTACCCTTACTGAGCATTTGAGCTCACCCTTTTATGTTTTATTTTCCGGAGGATATAAATAAAGTATTTAGGTTTAAAAAAAAGAAGATCTTTATGGGAGATGTTGAAGATCTTTCACTACGATTAGAAGATTATATTCCGAGATTCCAAAGACACTAAACTATTATGGTCCTTGTGTGTGTGTTTTTGTTATGTACTAAGTATTCCTCAAAAGTAATGTAATTTCTATGTTCGTTAAGCTTCGGGTCTCTACACAGTAGGGATAACAATATAGCGGAAACATTCATAAATAAGCATAAACATTTAATGCAATTTATAAGAGTAAAACAAAAGCCTTTTAAACATAAAATTTAGCATAATATGAAAAAGATAAATCAAATACTTCCATTTTCTTATTCACATGGATATTATACTAGTCTAATAATCACATGTAATATCAATATCCAATTTCATAATTATGGAATGCATAATTCCAGACATCATAACCACATAGTCAAGGCCTTGTACCAATAATAAAAATAAGTTTTTGTAAAGGACCTGTGCCAAGATAGTAGTTTGTCTCATGATACCTACCGATGCATCGAGGAGTTATAGCGGGCTCCACTCGTCACATACTATGTCCAATGCATTCCTCATATGAAAGGGTTGCAACATAACATAAATATTCATATTAAAACTAGCATAAGAAATGTTAATACTTTAACTATAAACCATGAATGGCATAAAAATAACACATCCACTGTCAAACATATCACAAAACCTTAAATACAATATTGATGATTGTGTCATAATAAATTAACTTCAAACAAGTGTAAAATCCATGAAAGGATGTTGAGATAGATGAAATCAAAACTATTTGAGAGAAATATCTATCTCTATTTTGAAATCATTTAAAAGTCATGTAATTATAAAAGAAAAAATTTATTTTGAAAACATTCTTATAAGATTTTAAGGGTAGCTTAGAAGGTGTTATAATGGAAGAAAATAGATGCACCTGCCATATAAGTTAAAAAAAAATTCTTTCCTTAATTTTGTCGAAAAGGTTGTAAATGACCTTGTTTGGAAAATGACAGAAATATTCCTTTATAAAATTTATATAAAAAGTCAAAAAGGGTATAAATGACTTTAACCAATAGTCTAGGAAATAGTTAAAATGTCTTGAAATGTATTTTTTTTAGAAACACAGATGTGGATGATAAAGTGGTCCCAGAAGATACTCACGTATTAACAACCTCAGATAATGAAGAGATTGTAGAATTAAACCTTACCTTGTACTTTTCCATGATCTAGGGTACAATAACCTTCTGTGTAATAGTAAAATCATTTTTATTTAATTATAAAAGATCCACATACATAAATATGATATCAAGAACAATCCTCTAACATTGCTTTGTTAATAATATTTCAGAAGTATCATTGTTTCAGGTGTTAAATAATTTGTTTTCCTTTATATGTTTTGTTACATAAGTCATGTTTATTATGGATAGGATGTAATTTATTAATATAAATAATTATATTAAGTTCATAAACAATATGTTTATTCATAAAATGAAAATTATTCTTGAATGGTTACGATGGGGAATGTATCTCATCGCATTCGTGGAAACAGTAATCTGTACGTACGCACGAGCGACAATATCATTCTATTGATGGTGAAATAGTATGTAATTGGATGTTATATCATATATAAAGAATAATTAACATGTTATATTTATTATTTACATTAGTTATACTCATTATTATACCCATCCAAATAATAAACTGCTCAAATAACAAACAATACCACGACATGGAGACAGTAAGCTGTACATACGCACGTATGGTGACTTGTAATTCATAGGATAGATAGAATAATGAATATGGTAGTACCATATTTATAATAAAATCATAGTATGTATAAGGTACTGGAGTTATTATTTTGGTATGAAAAAAAAAATTAAAGAGGAAGTGGAAGAAGAAAAGAACTTTGAAAGAGGAGGTGAAATTATTACCTCATTTTCAAGTGTTTCCTTTTGAGTTGATCAAAAGGACACCTTATTTTGGATTTATGATCAAATTAAGGCCTCTAGGTGGAATTTAGGGTAGTTGGGAGGATATTTGAGCACGTTTTGGATGAGCCAAATGGCTTTGGATGTGTGATTTTGACAGACGGAGAAGTACCCATTTATAAGATAGGGGAGGGCCACTTTTGAAAAAACATGAAATATTATTTTATTATAAATTCATACTTGGTTTATAATGGCTTCAAGATAATTTATTTGGAGGATAAGGTAGGGAGGGGTCGAAAACCTATCAACTAATTGGTTTTATACAGGTTTCAGCCACCATATTAACCTTATCTTTTAGATTTAACTATTAGTTAAATAGTTTAACTTTTACCATCTATTCTAGTATTACTATAATAAATGGTTAATAAACATAATATAAAAATCCAAAAAACCCCAAGTGGCTAATTATTAATATATATAACCTTATCTAATTCATTTTTTCTGAACCTGTGAATTTTGGGAATATTTTATCAATTAATAATATAGTCTTTCTTTTATAAACTCATTTATGTCAATTTTGACACTACTTGGAATTTTGTTTTTGGGAATGTCATAACACCTTTATAACTTTGAAAAAAAATATTTTAAAAAACCTAACATGTAATATTAACCTAAAAAATTAGTGGAATTCATAAGAAGTTTCAATGTACATTTATTTGGGTATTTAAAATATCAATTATTTTATTCATTCATTAATATGGTAATTATTGCATCATCATTGTATCATAAATAAATTTAATTATTTAATGTCTAAAAATTATAAATAAATTACCATTATGTATGAAATATTATTATATTTCTAATTAAATATATAGTCAAATTTATCTTATGTATAACCCTATGTTAAAAATGTTTTAGTTATTAAACTTTGAATTTAACACTTTTAACTCTTCTTTAAATAAAATAATAATAATGGTCATGATCTAATCCTAGTGGACCAAAAAGATCATATTTTATTCCTAAAGTTGAATTTGGTTGAAACATACTTATCCAATAGAATTAGGACATGTGTTAGGGTAATTATAATATCATTTCATACCTTTAATTACCCTATTTACTTTTAACTGTGGTAAATAAAAGTCAAAATTTACTATTCAGCAAAAAATATTTTCATCTTATTGAACAAAATTTTACTTACTGATGTCAACCATGTCTCTCAAATTTTTGAAACTCAATTTATAGAAGCGATAAATTTATGTTTTATGTAAATTTTCAAATGCGCCGAGAAGGTGGGTAAAAGACGGTAAAAAGTTCAATAAAATTTTATATATCTAATATTATTATAAAATGACTTCAAACAATTACATTGAACATATATAGGTACTATGTATCAATTTTAACCTAATATAAATTTAAATAAAATAACTAATTATTTAAATAAAAATTCAGTTTTAAACTATAACACATTGTTTTTCACTATTAATCAAAAATTGAAAGTTTTCAGAAAAATACCAAAAATTCACCCTAAGCCTGTTTTGATATTCCAAATCTAAAAATGATGTCCATTTTGAAAAATAAAATTTACAACATTTCAAAAAGTGGGTATTACTATTCATAACGGCTAGTTTGATTGGTCATGGTATGTTAGAACTCGAACATGCATACATCACAAACTATTGTATTATTAAAAAAAATCATACCATGGAAGCTTGGGGTGTTACATTATTTCCTCCTTAAAATAAATTAATCCTCAAAATTTCTAGAATATTACAGCATAAAAAGATCTGGGAGGTTTTTCATCAAGAGTTCTTCAGGTTCCTAGGTTTCCTATTCCATCTTATTATTTATCCATTGAACATTCACCAGACGAGTTGTTTGGTTTCTCAACACTTGTTCTCTGGAATAAAGAATCTTGACAGGCTATTCACAATAAGATAGATCGGGTTCCAGTTTTGTTTCTTCGTAGGTGAGTACATGCGTTGGGTAGGACATGTATTTTCTTAACAATGATACGTGGAACACATCATGAACTTTGGAGAGACTTGGCGGAATTTCCAAACGATAAGCTACAACTCCAATTAGTTTAGGAATTTCGAAAGGTCCGATGTACCTGGGACATAATTTTCATTTCTAACTGAATCATATAACACCCTTTTATAGAGATACCTTCAAGAAAAAATGATCTCCTACATTAAATTCCAAATCTTTCCTTTGGTTATCAACATTGATATTTTGCCTACATTGAGCTGATTTTATGTGGGTTTGGATAATCTTCACCATTTCAATTGTTTCTTCAACAAGTTCTAGGCCAATGAGTTTTCTTTCTCCAACATCATCCCCACAAGTTAGTTTGTGGAATCTCTTTCAATATAACAGTTCATATGGTGGTATCTGAATACTTGAATGGAAGATATTGTTATAGGAAAATTATACCAGAGGTAAACATTGATCCCACATACCTTGAAAGTCAATTGATCAATATCTCAACATGTCTTATAAGGTTTGAATAGTCCATTCTGATTGTCCATCAGTTTGAGGGTGGTAGTCAGTGCTGAAACAAAGTTTAGTATCCAAGGATTTCTTACGACTTTTCCAAAATCTTGATGTAAAATGAGGATCATGATCAGAAACAATCGATTGGGTTAATCCATGAAGTCTTACAACGTCATTAATATATATTTTTGCTAAAAGTTCAAGTGGAAAATCTTTTCTTATTGCAAGAAAATGTGCTGACATGGTAAGACGACCAAAAATGAACTATATTGCATCATTCCTTCTAGGATTCTCTGGTAGCCTCATGATAAAGTCCATCGTAATATCATCCCATTTCCACTCAGGTATGGGGAGAGGTTGCTTGAATCCTCTAGGATATTTTCTTCCCACCATATTCTATTCATAAACCATACATCTTGACACATAATCAGTAATATCCCTCTTCATGTTTTCCCACCAAAAATGTTCCTTCAAATCTCTATACATCATAGTGCTACAAGGGTGTATAGATAAATTAAGGCTATAAGAATCATCCAACAATTCCCTCTTTAGATTAGGTATATCAGGAACACAAAGAATCTTCCCAAATTTCAAAATTCCATATTCAAATACGAATTTGATCAATCTACCATCGTTCATAGCTTTAATTTTCTTTTGAAACTCCTCATCATTAGTCTGATAACTTTCTATCCTTTCTAGTAAAGATGGATTGGTAACCATTTGAAAAAGTATTGATGTTTCACCTTCCATGATTATTCCCATATCTATATTTACTAGATCGATGAACATAGGATCCCTCTAAACTCTCATCTTGTTCAAAACTCTACGACACTTTCAGCTCAAGGCATCTGCCACCTTATTTTCCTTCCTCAGGTGGTAATGTATAGTGAAATCATAATCCTCATGTATCTCAAGCCATCACCTTTGCTCATGTTGAGTTCTTTTTGTGTCAAAATATACTTCCAACTCTTGTGATTAGTATAAATCTAACATTTTATCACCATATAGATATTGTCGCCATATATTTAGAGAAAATATTACTACTGCTAACTCAAGATCAGGAGTAGGAATGTTTTGTTCATGAATTTTTAGTTGTCGTGATATATAGGTAGTAACCCTATCATTCTGTATAAAGACACAACCAAGTCCATTCTTTGAAGCATCACAATAAATAACAAACCCATCATTCCCTGATGGTAGAGTAAAGATATGATCATTGATTAATCTTCTCTTCAATTATTCCAATCATTCTTCAAACTCCTTTTTCCAAACAAATTTAACTCCTTTATGTGTGTTCTTGGATAATGGGTTTTCCAATTGGGAAAAATTCTGGATAAAACACCGATAATAACCTTCTAAACCAATAAAACTACGTACCTTAGTTATACTCATCAGTGCTAGCCATTCCTGTATTGCCTTGGTCTTTGAAGGATAAATAGAGATTCCATCTTCCGAGACATTATGGCCAAGAAACGAAATCTCCTGAAGCCAGAATTCACTCATGCTAAACTACCTATATAATTCATTTCTTCTAAGAGTCTTTAGAATAATTTGAAAGTAATTTCTTGATCTTAGTAGCTTTTTGAGTATACCAAGATATCATCAATAAGTACCACTACAAAGTCATAAATATATTCCACGAAAACTCTATTGATTAGAACCATGAAAATAGAGGGTCAATTAGTCAGTTCAAAAGGAATTACTGTAAACTCATAATGCCCATATCTAGTATGAAATTTTTTGATCAGAATGTCTTCCTTCTTCACACACAACTGAAGATATATAGATCGAAGTTCAATCATTGAAAAATATTGAGCTCCAGGAAGTTGATCGAAAAAATCATTAATGTGAGGTAGTGGATACTTTTTATTTATTGTTATAGAATTATTCTCCCTGTAGTCAATGAAAAACCTGAGATATCTATATTTCATTTTAATAAAATGAACAACAGATCACCATAGAGAAACAATAGGCAAAATAAATCCTTTATTACTCAATTCCTCTAGTTGTTTCTTTAGTTCCACTAATTCCACAGTGTCCATTCTATAAGGGGTCTTCGATATTGGCCTTGAACAAGGAATTAAATCACTATAAATCTCAATTTATCATTCTAGAAGATGACTAGGTAAATCCTCTGGAAACACATAAACATATTCGTATACAATAGGTATGTCCTCTATTCGAACATTATTTTCCTCACCCATAGTTATTTCATTCTCTTCCTCCCCAAAAATTGAATTTAGTTGAACTACTTGGGGTGGATCTAGAAAAGAATCATGTGGTAACATTTCCTCTCTAAAGATAAGGTACTCCTTACCATCATCGAAAATTGTAACCTCCTTCTTCTTAAAATAAATTTTCACATCATATTCTGAAATTCAATCCATACAAAGGATTAAATCAAATTCAATAATGGGTATGATGTTGAGATTAGCAGATAAAGAACATTTATATTCCCTAATGGGGACTAATTAACAAGAAAGTTGTTACAACGATACTTCCCTTATGAGTATTTACTGACAACTTCCTTGTTAAATCAAATTAGAAATACTTATTTTTTGTAGAAAACTGGGAAGATATGAAACAATGTGATTATCCAGAATCAAAAAAAATCATTGGCTAAATTTGAGTAAACCATTAAATTAACGACCACCATATCATTCGGAGCTTTAAACTCAACAGTAGTGACCGCATAAGCTTTGAATTTCTCCCTTGGCCTTTTCTGAGGTATGTTTCCTTGGCGCTCAGGACATTAATTTGCATAATTACCCATTTCACTACAATTGTAGCATTCAACATTAACAACCTCTTTATTTCCCTTATAATCACATGATTGGTGGCCTTTTTCACCACACATGTAGCACACTCCCATTCCCTTCAGGTAAGTACCGGTGTGTTTATACCCACATTTATCACAGGATTAAAATTCAACTTTTCCCTTCTTCCCCTTAATTCTATTTCCAGAGTGTTCAGCAGATCTCTTCTTCTATTTCTTTGTTTAATGTCATAAGACTTATAGATTTGTTTTCTATCTTGATAGCACATGAGAAAATATTTTCGTATGATGAGAAGGATTATGAGACCAATTCTTGACGAAGAACTGGTTTTAACCCATTAAAGAATCGATCAATCTTACTACTTAGGTTATGTATATAATCTACTACATGCCTTTCTATCCTTGTAATGTTAGGCTCAAAATTTGTAACATTATCATCCCCCTTTTTCCTCAGACTAAGAAATTGTATTTCCATATCCTCTCGATGGTCACAAGGAAATTATTTTTCTAAGAAAATCTCTATAAACTCCCTCCATTCCATATTTGATACTTCTTTATCCTCATTTGTGTTCTAAATTAATGACCACCATTGATCTGTATCTCCTGTGAGGTGATAAACTTCCATGGAAACGTTTTCCCTTTCGCTACTCACCAAAGCATGAAATATTTTCTCTAATGAACTTATCCATTTCTCATCTACAAATGGATTTGTAGTCGAATTGAATGTTTATGGTTGTTGCCTCACGAAGCAGTCTAACATTGATCCTCCACATTTTAGATCTGGGTGCTCCATACGGGTAATGTTATTATTCATAACCTGAGTGAGTTTTCCTAGTATGGTGATAAGATGATTAGCACCGGTTTCATCAACAACTCCCCTATAATTATCATGAGTATGAGGGAAATCCCTACATGGATTACGTGCATTGATATGGTTTCCATTCCTTCCTATAGGCACCATTTCTAAACAATGGAATACAGTAGATTAGTTTATGAATCACAATACATAATTCCAAACTTGTAAAACACTTAACATAAATTGAATAGTTTATGGATATATTCTATAATCATAAAAAAATTATTTCAGGAGTCATATAATCATAAATCCTTTATAATGGTTTGTAAAGAAAATGTGAATTATCCTTAGCATATCCCCCGGGAGTGTCATAACCAAGAGTGCATCAAGGCCTGTTGTCATGTACCAAGATACCCAAGGTCAAGCCCGAAACTCCTTTTCAGGGTTTTCACACCTAGGTACATCTTTTCCAGAGCCACCGCTACCTGCTCATATCCAAACAAGATTTTATTTTAAGAAAAACTCACAAAATCTCTACATTACCAAAATTCTAGGTTGTTTTTCTATACTAATCCTCAAACTACATCTTTGGGAAATGTTCTCTAATCATAGTTTTTCTAAATCTAGCTTCCAAAGTTTGTACTAAACTTTATCTCATACCAACTATATCTCCTCGAACCCAATTACCCAAATTCAGCACATTATTACATAACATTTTCATGATCATAAGGGATTAAATCCCGAAATACCAATCGGTTTAGTAGCCTTGTAAGTACTAGATACATACATAAGTTTTACGTTACATTGTAAAATGAAAAACAAAAACAACATTGTATCCTTTGATCACATTGATATACCATATACTATCCCGGAAGTTTAGTCATAATATACTTCTTCACATCCTGGAAAAAATAAAACATAGAAAGGGGTGAGCGCAGATGCTCAGTAAGGATAAAAATATAGCAAAAATTTCATAAATAAGCATATAAATTTAAGGCAATGTATAAGACTAAAACACAAGCATTTTAAACATTCAATTTAGAATAATATGAAAATGATAAATCAAATAATGCAATTTTCTTATTCACATGGATATTCTACTAGTTGAATAATCATATGTAATATCAATAGCCAATTTCATAAGGATGGAATGCATAATGCCGGACATCATAACAACATAGTGAAGGCCTCGTGCCAATACTAAATATAAGATTTTTTCAAGGACCTGTGCCAAGACAGTAGCTTGTCTCATTAGACCTACTGATGCATCGAGGAGGTATAGTGGGCTCCACCCATCACTTACTAAGTCCAATGCATTCCTCATATGAAAAGGTTGAAACATAACATAAAAATTTGTATTAAAACTAGCATTTGAAATGTTAATACTTTAACCACAAACCATGAATGGTATAAAAATAATACATCCAAATTCAAACATATCACAAAAACTTCTATACAATATTGATGATTGTTTCATAATAAATCAACTTCAAACAAGTGTAAAATCCATCAAAGGATGTTGACATGGATGAAATCAAACCCGTTTGAGAGAAATATCTATTTCTATTTTAAAATCATTTAAAAGTCATGTAATTATAAAAGAAAAAATTTATTTTGAACATATTAGTATAATATTTTAAGAAAATATTCAAAGGTGTTATAACGACTGAAAATAACTACACCCACCGTATAAGTTAAAAACATTCTTTTCTTAATTTTTTTGAAAAGGTCGTAAAGGACCTTGTTTGGAAAACAATGGAAATATTACTTTATAAATTTTTTATAAAAAATAAAAAAAAGGTACAAATGAATTCAACACATAGTATAGAAAATAGTTAAAATATCATGAAATACATTTTTTAGAAACATATATGAAGATGATAAAGAGGTATCAATAGACATTCACGTATAAACAACCTCATATACTGAAGAGATTGAATAATTAACCCTTACCTTGTAATTTACCTTGATAGAGGGAAAATTATCCTCTTATATAATAGTTAAATAATTTTTATTAAATTATACAAGAACCACATTCATAAATATGATATCATATTTGGTCTTCTAATATTGCTTTGTTAATAATATTTCAGTAATATCATTGTTTCAGGTGTTCTTGGTTCATTTTCCTTTATATGTTTTGTTACATAAGTCATGTTTGTTATGGATAAGATTTATTTTATTCATATCTAGAATTATATTAATTTCTTAAACATTATTTTTAATCATAAAATGAAAATTATTCTTGAATTATTATGATGGGGAATGAATCTAATCATGTTCTTGGAGACGGTAATCTGTACGTATGCATGAGAGAAAATATCATTATATTGATAGTGAAATAGTATGTAATTGGATAGTATATCATATATAAAGAATAATTAACATGTTATATTTAATATTTACATCAGTTATACTCATTATTATATCCATCAAAATAATAAAGTGTTGGAATAACAAATTATACAACGACCTGGAGATGGTAAGCCATACGTACGCACGTATGGTGACTTGTCATTCATAGGATGAATATAATAATGAATATGGTTGTAAAATATTTATAATAAGATCATAGTATGTATAAGATATGAGATTTATTATTATTTTTTTGGAAAAAACAAAGAAAAAGGAAGTGGAAGAAGAAAAGAACTTTGAAATAGTTGTGAAATTATTACCTCTTCTTTTGGTGTTTCCTTTTGAGTTGATGAAAAGGACTCTATAGATTGGATTTCTGATCAATGTAAGGACTCTAGATCGAAGTTAGGGTAGTTGGGATGATATTTGATAAGGTTTTGGCTGAGAAAAATGGCTTTGGAGATGTGATTTTGAGAGAAGGGTAAGTACTCGTTTATAAGAGAGGTGAGGGTCACTTTAGTAAAAGCGTGAAATATTATTTTATTATACAATCATATCGGTTTATAATGGCTCCAAAATAATTTATTTTGAGGATAATATGTGGATGGGTCTAAAAAATCTCAACCAATATGTTTTAGGTAGGTTTAGGTTACCATATTAACCTTATCTTTTAGATTTAACTCTTACTTAAATAATTTAACTTTTACCATGTATTCTTGTATTATTATAATAAATGGTTAATAAAATTACTATAAAATACCAGAGAACCCCAAGTGGTTAATTATATATATATATATAACCTTATATAATTTTTCTGGCCAAACCATATATTTTTAGGAATAATTTATCAATTAATAATATAGTATTTTTTTTATAAAAACTCATTTATGTCAATTTTGACACTATTTGCTATTTTGTTTTTGTGAAAGTCATAAAAACTTTATCACATAGAAATTTTTTTATTTCATAAACCCTAACATGTCATATTAACCTATAAAATTAGTTTAATTCATCATAAGTCTCAATTTACATTTATTTGGATATTTATAATATCAATTATTTTAATCTTTCATTAATAAGGTATTACTATATCATCATTGTATCATAAATAAATTTAATGATTTAATGTCTAGAAGTTATAAATAAAATACCATTATGTATGAAGACTTTTTATCTTTATAATTAATATTTATAGTCGAATTTATCTTATTTATAACTCTATATTAAAAATGGATTAGTTATTAAACTTTAAATATAACACTTTTAACTCTTCTTTAAATAAAATAATCATAAATGTCCTAATCTAATACAAGTGGAGAAAAAGTATAATATTTTATTCATAATGTTTATTTTTGTCGAGATAAAATTATAAAATAGAATTAGGTCATGTGTTAGGGTAATTATAATAACATTTTTTACCTTTAATTACCATATTTTCTTTTAACTGTGTTAAATAAAAGTAAAAACTAACTATTCATCGAAAATTATTTTCATCTTATTGAACCACATTTTTCTTAATGATTTCAACGTTGTATCTATTATTTTTGATATTAAAATAATAGAAGAGGTAAAATTATGTTTTATGAAAAATCGAAAATGCACCTAGAAGGTGGGTAAAAGATAGTAAAAAGTTCAAAAACATTTTATATTTATAATATTATTTTAAAATGAATCCAATGAATTACATTGAACTGATATAGGTATTATGTATCTATTTTAACCTAATATAAATTTAAATAAAATAATTAATTATTTAAACATAAAGTCTGTTTTCAATAATAACACATTGTTTTTCACTATTCATCAAAAATTTAATGTTATCAGAAAAATACCAAAAATTCCCCCTAAGATAAACCTGACATTACAAATCTAAAAAATAATTCCATTTTGAAATATAAAATTCATAAAATTTTAAAATGTTCGTATTACTATTTAGGATGGAAAGTTTGATTGGTCTTGGTATGTTAGAACTCAAACTTACGTACAACACAAGCTATAGTATTATTCAAAAAGAAGCATACCATGGATGCTTAGGGTGTTACATATATGGATATTACTCAATTAATAACCCGATAGTATTTGAGTTCTATAAATATTAATCTATTAACAACATAAGTAATTTTAAATAAAATAAAATAAACTAATTTATTTAATAAAGTGATTTGAAAGACCCCGATATAAAAGAAATTAAATTAAAAAAACAAGTAATGTTTTAGGAATTAAAAAAAGAATAGATTATTAAAAAATAATTAAATGGGTTCATGAATTTAAATGGGTACCATTTTATTAATAATATTATAGTTAGGGAAGTTTTTTAACTTGGTTTAAGTGGTTTAAAGATAGGGTTATGATAGTTAATATTTAAATGGGTTCGGGGTTGGGTATCTATAAATGGGTGGGAACATGACCCGTTTCTAGATCTAATTATACTTAATTATCATTATTTAATTTTTCTAAAAAAATATATTAATTATTTTTTAGAATAGGAAAAATAATTTTTTTATTATATTTAATATATTTAATTAAGAATCATATGGTTTAATCATCCATTCTGTATTCTAGAGAAAACACATATTTATAATTTAAAATATTTTAAATATGAAGAGTTAATCATGCATGTTTTTTTGGGGAATCACAAGGAATTTAAAACATTATTTTATGGGAAATTAATTATTGTAATAATTGTTTTAATGATTTTTCCTATGAATTCATTTTTATACATATAGATTTTGATTATTATGAGATGAGTTTATATGTTTGAGAAATGGTTGAAAAAAATGACTATGCATGAAAATATCAAATTTTAAACCTAAATTTCATAAATAAACTCTATAAAATGTGTTTTTCCAGACTATTTAAAAACACATAGAAGATATGACTAATGAGGATACAAAAAACGTGAATCAGTATATGTTTTATATACATGGTTCAATCACCACTAGTGTAATATTTTTACTAGACATCATCATGGAACACCCTTACAACTGAAGTGAACTTTTATTCCTTGGAATTCATTCCCTCACTATATATACTAGTTTTGTGGTGTTACTTATTTATATCATAGTATGTATGTTTTAGTGATAGGTATTGAATCCATTAAAATCCAGGATTGAGTGGGTTGTGACTCCTCTTAAAAGTCTATTCTAGTTGTTTTTCTAGGTAGAAAATGAGAGAACTATTTGGGTTGTACCTCTAGGTAGAAAAAGTTTATACTATTTAGGTAATGTATTTATATTGGAAAAAGGGAGTGTAATTGGGTTGTTTCTTGATATTTCAAAAAGTTAGTTTAAGGGTTGTGACTCCCCATGAAATGTCATAGATGCCGAAGATAATGAGTGCCATTTCCCTCTATATTTAAGAGAAGTGAAGAGTATACATAGGATCAAGTTGATATGAACTAATAAAAAACTATATTATGTATGTATTTATTTTTATTTTTGTTTCCCATTTAATTAACTATGATATAACCTATATAATTTTTAGAAATAGTTAATTCACCTCCATATTGACCAATTGAAGATCTCATATCTAGGACATAATAATTAATATCAATGGGTTTCCACTAGATCATATATTAACACTTTTATCTATTCTAAAAAATTTATAACATAAACACCAAGATGAAAATATTAATTTGAAGTTGTAGTATCATGTTAAAATGAAGGATGTATTACTCAAAGACCTCCTCATTTCAATGGAACTCGCTACAGATATTAAAAATCCTAGATGGAAGCCATCATAAAATAGATTAGTATTGATTATTGTATTATAATTGAAAAACCAAACAGGTTAAAATAGTTTGATCCTAATATTTTAGTAATTATGTGATAAAGATTTTGTAGAATAATGAGCATTGTCACACACACTATCAAAATAATTGTGATTTTTTTACTAAGTACAACACAGTGGCTGAACTAGGTCATTACTTTAATGAGTAATTGTAACATCCCAAGTAAGTAATGAATAATAGATATTTTTATATATGTCTACTAATGAATTTGATAGTGTTTTAGAGGCTTAAAATGAGAATAAATCCAATCATAAGCATGAAATACACTAATATTTTTAAAAGATTGTTTTACTGCTTTTAGATGGAAAACCATTTTTAAATCAAATAATTGAAAATTTTATAAGCTCTATTTGTCAAAATAAACCTATTATTTATGATTGGGACATTGAAATTTACATTGGATATTTTTTTGGTATTTTTCTGACAATGTTCATTTTTTAATGAATAGTGAAAAATACTGCATTTTACATAAAAAATGTTTTTTCATCTAATTTGATTATATGGTTAGATTATATTTTTAATTGGTTTTAAAGTTAAATTAGTATATATTTTTACCATTTAATCCAATAGTGGTCATTGGAATTAATTTCACTTTGAAATTGGACTTAAACTAGTGTCAATCTTTTGTTACTTATTGTTTCATAAAAACATGATATTTGCTTAGACAGCGGGAATTAATTACTAAATTAATTAATGTAACTTATAAGTTTTTAATTTTTTAAAATATAAATCATTTTTTAATTCAGAATATCAAATATAGCTTAGGGTGATGTTTTGGTATTTTTCTGAAAAACTTCATTTTTTGATGAATAGTGAAACCACTAAGTGGTACTTAAAAAACTGATTTTTCGTTTAAATGAAACTTTACCACTTATGTGTTTTGAATTTCAAAAATACAACATACAAGGTTGTCATTAAGAAGTAAAATGTGGTTCAATGGGATTAAAATATTTTTTTTGGTGAATAGTAACTTTTATGTTTTTAATCGTGATTAGAGGTAATTAGTTTAATTTAAGGTAAGAATAATGTTTTAATAATATGAAATGAACTTGAAACATGTCCTAACCTTATTGGATGTGTCATGGCCGACAATGAAAACCCATGGGTCAACTTGGGGACCCCATGGAGCCACTTTGTAAGGAAAATGACATTAATATCTTTTTATTTAATGTAAAGGTAAAAATGACACAAACATGAGTTGTTTTACTAAAACAATTTTTAAATAGGTTTATACAAGTAATATTTTTGACTATAAATAGTCATTGGAAAGATACAAAAATTTCCTACATCATAATAGTTTTTTTATAATTTTAGACATTAAATAAATTAAATTATTTATGACACCATGATGATGCATCGATTACCACATTATTTAACGATTTAAATAAAATGAAAATATAATTTAAATATAAGACCTAAACTTGTAAAAACCCTATTTTATGGGTATATTTAGAACCCTTATCACCTTATCCTAGAATTATATCAATGTGTGACCTTTTAAATCCGAAACTCATTTTAAAATAAAGTAACATTTCTTTACTTTCCAAGAGTGCCCCTCTTCTCCTCTTATAAAAGGCCCCCACATCTACCACCTTACCCACACATTCAAAGCCTTTGTCTCGGCCAAACCCTGATCATTTTGTCTCTCCACATCCCTATATAACTCTTAGAAGCCCCACTTTGGGTAGAAGTCTTCCCAAGGAAGCCTTTGAGCTCAAATCAAAAAGAGTTACCCGATTTAAAGGTAGTGTCTTCTCTTGTGTTCTTCTGTTTTATTTTACTTCTCCAACCCCCTAAACTCATTTTATTCATTTATTTTGTAACAAAACTAGTATCTTCCATATACTAGTATGTTTTTATAATATTTATTCGAGCTACAATTACAGACACCTACATCTAATGGTTAAAGAACATACTATTTCTGTGGATGGCGAATTTCTGCCTCACGAAACGATGATTGTTCAACACTCATATAACACCTTTAAAGGTGGACATTAAGATGTCACTATATTTATATATGATATATAATATTTTTATTTTTTACTTAAGATTCTGTATTTTTCATTTATGTCATAACTTTATGGTTTCCATTATGGGTAAACACGATATCTTCATTTTAGGAAGTGTGGACTACCGCCCCCTCAAAGTGATTTGATTCGTTGATACCATATGTGGTATGTATAAAGGATGGATTTAATGATATTATATATGATATTATACTCGAATTATAATATACCTTTATATCATTATGATTACATTTCATAAAATACGAAATAGAAATGAGAGTAGCATTCATGCATACGTACGACTTACCGTCTCCATGAACGGTGCATTTCATTTCTTACCTCTAAACGTTATGTAATATCATAAATGCATGTATATACTGGATATATATGATATATATGATATCTACATCATGAGTATAACTATGGATATAATGGATACATGAACAACTTGTAATTATAAAGATTTTATTTTTGACTCAAGTACCAATGATCGTTAAAACGACTGTTATTAACTTAAATAATTACATAGTGTTCATGAAATGGTAATAAGTGATATAAAAGGAATAATGAACTTGAAAAAGGTTCTTAAGCAAGTATAAATTAACTCAAGTTTATTATTCAGGAGGTTAAAGAATGATCGAGTCAAGTCAGACCAGAGGTATGGGACTTCATCTCAATCTCCTTTCATTGAGGAATATTTTGTTTTATACACAACATTATTTTATACGGTGTATAAAACCCTTTAAAATTTATGTTTATTCAAAAGGGATTTTTTTATATGAAGCGTTTACTAAACACTAAAAGGGAATGTTTTTTTCGTACATATGTGGAGACAACGAATTCTCCGCTGCCATGACCATTATTTGAGTTTCGACTTCCGCCATAAGCCATACCGTTTTTTTAAAAGAAAAATAAATACCATGTTTTAATTTTCTTTTATTTTGGTATTGAAAATGGTTTTCATAATGTTTTTTATATCAATGTGTTTTATTTATATCTTGTGATTGAAATGTGGAAATTTTATTTTTCCTTTATGCAGGTATTATGTAGTATGATTATGTTATGGTTCTTGGGCATTGTTATGAAGACGGGTGGTTCCGTGATAAAATAAGGGTGGGTGAGCCCATTATAGCTCTCTAATGCATTGGGTAACGTGAAGGAGTTAAACGTTAATGTTTCTCCGAAGAGATTTAGGGAATATACTGTGATGGGTATTCCAAACGTAACCAAGAGGGTTACTCCCTAAGTAAGAATGTTATGAATGCCTCAAGTTACCTTCATATCTTATGATTTCTATGATTTATTCATGATTTGATGAGGTATGTTGAAGTGCTTATGTTTTATGAGTAGAGTATGATTTCATTGATTCTTGTGTATACATGTACTCATGTTTCCTTTCCATTCTTTTATATCCCTTTCTGAGATTTTTATGCTCATCCCATGTTTTTGAAATGTTTTTCACAGGTCAAGGGATGGGTACATGATATGATGATAGTGTCAAGGAAGTGTCATGAAAGAATCCATGTTTTATTTTAAATATGTTTCCGCTGATGGGAAAAATGAGTGCTATATTTTATATAACCACTTTGTTTAAATGTGGTATGTAATGCATGTTTTATGATCTAATTCTCTAAAACTCTAAACCTAAAAAGATCCTCAAGGTTTATTCTTGAAATATCTCAAGATTAATTAATGTTTAATGCTGGGGCCTTATAGTTGGTATCAGAGGTCGGTTTAGATAACTTTAGGAGTTATAATTTTATTAAATGATTATCCAAAAATATTTTTTTTATGGTCAAATTGAAATGATATAGCATTTGAAGATTACCATGTTGCTTCATCTAAGACATGTTTGTTCAGAATGGTTTTCCACAGAGAAAATAAAGAAGTAGTGCTAGGAAGGCATACAAAAGGAAATAACCTTCCGAATCATCATCCTGAGATGGTCGGAATTGGAACTGAACAGTTTGTTGCAGTAATGGTGCATTTGAATCAAGCGATAAATGGTGGTGGTATCCATGCACGAGATCAGCCAGATCAACCACAGAGGAACATGTCAGTGGTGGAACATTTCATGAGGCAACATCCCCCATCATTCTGAGGATCATCTGACCCTATGTTAGCTGTAGGTTGGATTAAATCAATGTAGAAGATTTTCGATGTCATGGGGTGTTCAGACAATCAAAAGGATAGTCTTTCTATTTACCATTTGGAGGGTGAAGTATATCAGTGGTGGTCGATGGTTAAAAATATCAGGGACGCTGATGAGATTGATGCTCTCGACTGGGATGAATTCAAAGGTATGTTTCTTGAGAAGTATTTTCCTAAGGTTGTTCGACTTAGGATGGAAAAACAATTCTTGTAATTGAGGTAAGAGGAAGACTCAGTGGATGCCTATGAAAAAAGGTTCACTCGATTGGCAAGGTATGCTCCAAATTTTATCCGAGACCTTGATAGTAAAATCAATCATTTTTACTCTGGATTAAAGCCAAAATATCGAAGGGCTTTAGCTTCTTGTGAGTTCAAAAGTTATTAAAATCTTGTTCGATGTGATGAGAATGTAGAAATGGAGTTTTCCGATGATCAAGTGTTCTATAACAACCAAAAGAAGAAGAGACCGAGGTGGTAGGATAAAAAAAAGAATTCTTCAAAAAAGTCTAATGGTAAGAAAACTAAGTTTCCAGTTTGTGATAAATGTGGTAAAAGGCATGCTGGGGAATGTCTTCTGAATTCTGGAAAGTGCTACTGATGCGGTAAGATGGGACATAAGGCTCATGATTGCACTGAAAAAGATCAGGGTGATGGTAAGACCAAATTTGATTTACAGTTAGTGAAATGTTTTAAGTGAAATGAAATGGGTCACTTTGCAAACGAGTGTCCAACAAAGAGCTCGAGTGATGGTAAGCAGTTAGACTACAAGAAGAAAGGGGTAGTGAAATCCTTTGGCTCTCTATTTACCATGCTAAGATTGAATAAAGAGATAAAGAAGTTTCTTTTCAGAAAGACTTTCAGTTTGTGTACAAGAATGATCCCTTACTGTTGATAACATATCAAGAGGCTGAGAAACTTGTAAAATATGGAAATGAATGTTACCTTGCACATATTGTTGAAAACAAGGGAACTGTTCATATTAAGGATATGCCAATGGTAAATGAGTATCTTGATGTTTTTCCTGATGTGTTTCCTGGAATAATACCAGATCGTGAAGTTGAGTTTACTGTAGACTTAGTTCCTGATTCTAATCCAATTTCAAAACCCCCTTATCAAATGGATCAAATTGAACTTTTAGAGTTGAAGGAGAAATTGCAAGATTTATTAGAGAAAGGTTTCATTCGACCTAGTACATCACCATGGTGTGCACCTATTTTATTTGTTAAAAAGAAAGATGGTTCAATGAGACTTTGCATTGACTATAGATCCTTGAATAACATCATTTTTAAGAACAAATATCCTTTTCCTCGTATCAAGGATTTGTTTGATCAGCTCCAGGGAGCTCAGTATTTTTCATCGATTTACCTGAGACCGGGGTACCATCAGCTGAAGGTAAAGGAAGCAGATGTTCTGAAGACTACGTTTCATACAAGATATGGCCATTATGAATTTTTAGTAATGCCTTTTGGGCTAACCAATGCACCTGATGTATTCATGGACTTAATGAATAGAATTTTCCATGAGTTCTTGGATAAGTTTGTGGTGGTTGTCATTGATGATATTTTGGTGTTTTCTAAAAGTAAAGAGGAGCATGAAAGACATTTAAGGGTTATTTTGAAAACCTTAAAAGAAAAGAAATTGTATGGTAAATTTAGAAAGTGTGAGTTTTGGTTGCAAAAAATTTCTTTCCTTGGTCACATTGTTTCTAAAGATAGGATTACTGTTGATCTTGCAAAAACAAAGGTTTTGGAAGAATGGCCAAGACCCACAAATGTAACTGAGATTCTTAGCTTCCTTGGTTTGGCAAGCTATTACCGAAGGTTTGTTAGAATTTTTTCCTGGTTATATAGTCCAATGTCTAAGCTAACACGAAAGGGTGTTTAGTTTATCTGGACAAAAGAATGTGATGATTGTTTTCAGAAATTGAAAAGAAGATTGGTGAATGATCCAGTTTTGGAACTACCTTCCAGGAATGGTGAGTTTGTTATCTACAGTGATGCTTCATTGAAAGGACATAGTTGTGTTCTAATGCAGAATGATCAGGTAATTGCTTATGCTTCACGACAGTTGAAAACTCATGAGGTAAATTACCCTACACATGATTTGGAATTAGCTGCTATTGTTTTCATTTTAAAAATTTGGAGGCATCATTTGTATGGAGTAAAGTGTGAAATATATACTAATCACAAAAGTTTAAAGTATATATTCACTCAGAAAGAATTGAACATGAGACAGAAGAGATGGCTGGAATTAATCAAGGATTATGATTGTACAATTCATTACCATCCGGAAAAAGCCAATAAAGTGGCTGATGCTTTGAGTAGAAAAAGTAATGCTTCATTAACAATGTTGTATTTGGAACGTGATCCATTGGTTAAGGACTTGATGAACTTTGGCATAGAAGTTGTTGGTGCAGGATGTCCTTCTATTTTGTTTCGGCTATCAGTGAAATCTTCTATATCAGATAGAATTAAGCAAGCACAGAAGTAAGAAAGCGAGTTGCACAAAAAGGTAGATCTGGTTTAGAAGGGTAAGTTTCCTGAATTCAACATTGATAATGACTGTGTTTTGAGATTTGGGGAGAGATTGTGTGTGCCTTGTGATTCACAGTTGAAGAGAGAGTTGTTATGTGAAGCTCATAGTTCTCCGTTTTTAGTTCATCCTGGCAGTACTAAGATGTACAGAGATCTGCGGGAGTATTACTGGTTTGATGGAATGAAAAGAGATATTGCTGATTTTACTGTGAAGTGTTTGACTTGTAAACAGGTTAAAGTAGAGCGGTAGTTACCGAAAGGGATGCTTCAGCCTTTACCAGTACCAGAATGAAAATGGGAAAATATATCCTTGGACTTTGTTGTGGGATTGCCGAAGACATCTCGAGGTAATAATGCAATCTAGGTTATTGTTGATCGCTTGACTAAATATGATCATTTCCTTGCCATACGAGATAATTTTTACCTAGATCAACTTTCCCGTTTGTATCTTAAAAAGATAGTCAGGTTACATGGAGTTCCTCTCTCTATTGTATCTGATCGTGATCCCAGGTTCACTTCTAACTTTTGTAAAGGCATTCAGAAGTCATTGGGTACTGAATTAAATTTTTGTACAGGTTTTCATCCTCAGTCAAATGGGCAATAATGAAATGCACTGTGTTTCATTTGTTGTCAATGAGGCCTGATGGTGACATGGAATGGATGGATGTCGAGGAGCATCAATATGTGAATGTCAAAGGATGTGATGGTGATGGTGATGAATGGAGAATGGCCATGGACCATAGAGGAATGTCACTTAGGAGATTCACTAAGTGACATAGGGGATTATGGTTAAAACATTCTCCATGAATATTAGACGATTGTAGAACTGTTCTTAATGTTTCAATACTTGTATCAAGATGATTCTAAGTTACACCACTTGAAGAATGGATGATAATGGAGCATCATCATTACATTTGACGATTTTTGAGATGATCTCTAAGTTCTAAGAACTTGTATCAACTGGATACAATGTCACAACAATATTAGAAGACCATGCATTGTCTTAACAATGCACGAGGAGATGAAGATGATCCATCCACAACTTCTAAGTGGATAAAGTGGATTCATGGAGATCATGCACTATCTTTTAGTGTATGAGAAGCTGAAGAAGTTCCAATTTGATCTCTGATTGGATCAATGAAGCACATTGATGAAATAATTGATCCAAGTGATTCGGTTGATGATGAACCTTTGGGAATTCCACCTCCTAAGTCTAGATTAAATGTTTAAGAGGAATGGAGGAATTCTTAAGAAGAAGAGAAGAGAATAAATGAAGAAGGGAGAATGGCTTGGGAGAAGATGAATGGTGAAGTGGCATTTGGCATGTTGATCTTGTTACATTGTTTTTAAACAAATTGTTTATTCAATACTTAAGAAAAAAGAGAGCCACCAAGGAGGCCAGCCGAGGGTCATCACCCAAGGCTCTTGTGGGGCTCAAGGTCACCACGCCCATGGGGAACCCTCAAGGCCAAGGCAGTAACCCTAAGGCAGGGGCGCGCCCACAGGACGCAGCGTGGGCTCCAGGGGCACGCCCGGAGGAGTGCATGGTGGGTGCATAGCGCGCCCGTGTGTTCATAGTAGGCGCTAGTAGCGCGCCCGCAGGGAGCAGAGGTGGGCGCAGAGCGCGCCCGCAGAGAGAACACGGTGCGGGGCGGCACCGTGATGGGAGAAGTTCAATTGTGGGATGGATGGCAGTGGATGTTTGATAAACCGCGGAAAAACCGGCCTCCGTTTCGATGTGGGACGCGGGATTTTTCCGTGGAGCGAATCCTGGACGCTCGATCGATCGCGCGCCAGATCTCGACCGCACGTTTGATCTCGTGCGAGATCTTCTTATCGCAGCCGTCTGATGTCTTTTCAACTCCTGATCTGACATTTGGGGAGTCATCCTCTACCTTGAGCTCTCCCGAGGCCACCCGCGACTCCTCCTTCAAACCAGGCGCCTCCCGATGATGGAAATGGAGCCTCCGGCCTCCTCCGATCGATGTAATGGCTCCATTCGGTTCGTATGGCCACACTGAACATAATCATGCTATACAATGAGCATGCATGCAACAAATGGGGTATTTCGAGTTCGGCCGAGGCAAGAAAATATTCCGAGGCCTCGATGAGTTCGTGTTTTTCATGGATTATAAAATAGAGGCCATGCACACGTTCGAATGTGCATGCATGTGAAGAAGGCCGAGGAAAAATAATGAAGGAAAAGAACCCGCGTGAACAGAGGAGAAAAAGGAGATTTCAAATAATCTTGAAGATCCGAAATCTTCGGGAGATCAAAGATTTATCACACGCGGATGATCTGATACGTCTCTGCCTATAAAAAGAGAGGTCGATCCCTCGTTTAGTTTTGCTTAAAACTTTAAGATCCGTAAGCACCTTGTCTTGCGAAGTCCGAAGCCACCGTGCAACCCACTTGCGCGGCTGAAGAACTCGGGGCCACCCGAGGTCCCAAAGGATTCCCCTGCGCGCCTCCCTTGCGTGACAGGAAGAACCCGAGGCCGCATTCTTGCGCGCCCATGGTTGATTGCCTCTCTGCCTGCGTACTTGCGCGGCAGGAGGAAGTGCACGCGGGTGTTGCACTTGCGCACCCCGCGGCAGTGGCACTTGAGTGGCACTTGCGCACCCTTGTGCCTTGTGACTTACGCGACCCGCGGCTCAAGAATACCTTGTGCGCCTTCACATTGGCAGGGAGTTCGGGTGGTGTAAATTTCATACCTTGTGTGTGTGTGTGAAGTGGAGAATACACCCTAGCCGTGAGTGTGCAAGAAGAGGAGGAAGTCTGAGCCTTGTGTGCAAAGAAGATAAAGGCCTAGCCTTGTGCAAACAAAGAAGACCATACCTCATATTGTGTGTGTGCAAGAAGCAAAGGAACAGGAAGAGGCCGAAGCCTTAGTATGTGCAAAGTGAACAAGAAGGCCGAGGCCATACCTTGTGTGTGTGCCAAATTGAATAACACACTTTGTGTGTGCATTTGAAGAAGAGGTTGTAGCCCTTATGTGGGAAAAGTGAAAGTGGGTGTGTGCTAAGAAAGTGAACCTACGGGTTAAGTGTGTGCAAGAAAAGGAGGATGGCCGTAGGCATTTTTGTGTGCAAAAAGACAAATAGGCCGAACCATTGTGTGTGTTCAAAATGAAGTGTACACACTAAGAAGAAGAAGTGGAAGACTCTCACACTAAATTACAACACACTTTTAAGTGTGTAGACAAAATGAACAAAGAGTGTGAAGGAGGAAGTTGGTGTGTGTGCTTAAGGAGTTATTACCCTTTGTGGGTTTATTGCACCAAGAAGAAAGAAAGGGGAGTGCATGCTTACATGCATGCATGTGCGCACGTGAACAAAGATAAATCAGGTTGTGTGCACTTGAGTTGTCCAAGACCAAGAGTTCTTGAAGAGAATTGAGAGGCCATACAGTCAGTGCATGAGGAAGCAGAGATGCCATGCACTCAGTGCATGAAGTTGATGTCAAGTGATACTGGACCAGACTGAAGTTAAAGATATCAGTTGTCTGAGTATTCAGTAGTTGGTGAGAGAATCCAGGTCATCCTGAGAAGAAGGATATAAATCCTGAGCAAGACGAGAATACCTAATCAAATCAAGTGATCAGAGGTACAGAGTAAGGCCAGCAGTCTTTATCCCAGGCTTCTGAAGATACTTGAAGAGATGAAGAAGAAGAAGAGCTACTCGTGCGACTCGAGGAGCCAGAAGAAGCCCCCTGTGAGACTCATGGTGGAAGAAGTCTTCAGTGGGATTTTGGAGCAGGCCAGTGGGACTCTGGTAACACTGTGGGACGTAGTATAAAGACCCTCATGTGGGACTCAGGAGAGATACAGTGGGACTCTGTATCGACCATTGTAATACTAACAGATTATAATGGAAAAAACCATGTTGGGGTGTATAACCAACATGGCAAGGACGTAGGCCTTTGGTGCCGAACCTTGTAAATCCATGTATCCTATGCCTTTACATTTACTGCATTACTCGAGGAAAGGATGAGAGATACAAGAAGAGTGGATCGAGGCCTTAACAAGCCATAGAGGTTTAATTGATAAAGAATCAATTAGTAAAAAGTTTTAAAGGATCACTGATTCACCCCCTCCCCCTCTCAGTGATCACACTGATCTGGGCACTTCAATTGGTATCAGAGGGAAGGTTACCTCTAAAAGATCCAAGGGAGTATTTATGAAGTGCAGATTTGACGAAGTGAGTGAATACCCTCAAATGGAGATATCTTCCAAGACTCTGAAAAACAGGAAGAAGAAACAGGAAAAGAAGATGAAGAAATCTTGTCCTAGCTGTGATAAAGTTGGAACAATGAATGATCTTCAAAATGCACTTAAATATCTTCAAAAGACAGTCCCCAAGGAAGTGGAAATGTTTATTACTACAGGCTTCCTTGATCTTCAAGAAGAAAAATTACAGCTAGAAGAAGAAGCCAATGCAATGGAAGATCAGTTGGCTAAAAGGGTTGGCATAACCAACACTCTCAGAAAGCTGGTGAAGGCTAAAGATGAAATAGTATCGCTTTGCAATGAAATATATGAAGAAAGTAATGAAGAATTTCAAAGAAGCCTTTCTAAGAAAGAATTCTTTAAGACTGTGGTCAAAGATGTTTTCCATGCATAGGAAAAGAGGCACAAAGTTTCAATGAATGTCAGAGATGCTCAACTTGAAGACAAAGTAAACAGGGTAAAGGAACTTGACAACTCATTGCATGAAATAAAGAAGGTGCATGATGACCAGATGAAACAGCTAGAAGAGAAATGGGAAGGAAAGATAAGAACTTTTGAGGATGAGAAGAACTCCCTCAACATGAAATGCTTTGAACTGGAGGTGATATTGAAAAATCTGCAATCACCCAAAGCTGAAGCCTCCCAGTCAGCTGAAAGGAGAAATGTTACTACTCAAGTATGCATTGAGAAGGATGATTCTAAAAGAAAGACATCCTCTAATAAAAGGGAAACAACTTCTAAGAAGAAGGTACCATCCATCCCATCTTGTACTCATGTTTCTAAATGTGTTTCCACAAAAAGTGCAGGATGTAAGAATAACACTGATCAAGTATGGATGGAGAAGATGAAGAAAGAGAGCTCTCCTGAAACAACACAGCAATTCAAGAGAAATGCCCAACAACAAGAAGGACTCAAGAGGTCAAGATTTGTGGGTCAGTGTTGGTGTTGTAACAAGTATGGGCACTGTGCAAAGTATTTTTGGTACAATCCACTGAATGTCAAAGCACAAAGCAAGCACATGCCAAGGGGGAGCAAGCCAGAGGAAAATAGGCAACATCCACAGGTCCAGAGATATCTGTTTACTGCAAATAGATTTGGATTACATGACAACATCTGGGATGATTGAAAAAGTGGTCAAAAAGATACATGTCCATCTCCTACTGTATCCAGACCTAAAAAGAAGAGAAGATCACTGAACCTGGCTAAAATGGAATCCTTGGGAAGCAAGAAGAATGTTGAAGATGCTCCCAAGAAGGTTTTGAAAAAGGAAAAGAAGTCCTTGGACTCTAAATCCAAGAAGGGTGATGCATCCAGAAGGACCACCAAGAAAACATTCTTTTACTGTGGAAAGAAAGGACACACCATGGATCTTTGTGAACAAGCCATGGAATTGAATAGAGGCAGACTGGACTCAAACAGACAATCAATCCAGATGAAGCACAAGGGATTGGTTGAAAACAAGTTGCCTAAGAAAGGTAGCTTGAAAGCATCAATGGAACCATGTGGAATATCCAGAACTAAGGCCACACTTCCAAACGATTTGTTAGTCATATGGCCGAATCAGTTGAAACTTGCAAGAGAACTGCAAAGAGTTGAAGATGAAGCATTGGAAATTTCTAAGGCAAAAAGGAAACAAAATATTTCACATGAAGATGTGCTGAGATCCACACCAGCACAAACCTCATTGAAGATCAAATGTGCAAGTGTGAAGAATGGTGAAAATGGGACATCTCGGTTGAGAGAATCTTCTCAACCTTGTTGTTCACATTGATGAACCAAGGAGGTTCCATATTATTCCCTAATCACTTGTATTTACATGTGCTGACATTGCAGGGAATTGAAGATGATGATCATTCTCAACTGGAGGATGGTTTGGAAAGAATGGAGTGCACCCCTTGAGGGGGATCCAATCTGGAGAAGATGGTATTCTAAGATTTAATACCATCTTGAGAAAAGCTGAAGGTATTCCAATCATACTTTCATCCCTTTTTTCTTAATTGTATTCATCATGACAATTAAGGGGGAGTATTGATTGAAGGCAAATGGATGAAAGGGGGATCTTTATCTTTGCACCTGAACTTTCTGATGTGTTTGGTGAAGTATGTGCAGGATTTAACAATTCATTGATATATCTGAAAAATTTCAAACCCCTGAAGCATGATCTCACGTGTACAATGAATTTTGGACAGCATTGAGTTCCTTGGTTACATCACTCTTGTTTTCTACACCGGGTTAGCCCAAGTAGACTTAGAGTTGATTTACTAAAGGATCTTTGCTAAAGAAAACATGTGACATCATCCCTCTCTCAGTGTTTTTCAAGAAAATACTTTTCAAAGGGAGGAAGAGATTTTTGAAAGTGAACCACACCACATCTTTGAATTTGATTGCCAATAAGGGGGAGAAAATATTGGCACACATATTGACCCATTCATATGTGCAGAAGTAGTGTATTGACAACAAATACAAAGGGGGAGATTGAAATGCACTGTGTTGCATTTGTTGTCAATGAGGCATGATGGTGACATGGAATGGATGGATGTCAAGGAGCATCAAGATGTGAATATCAAAGGATGTGATGGTGATGGTGATGAATGTAGAATGGCCATGGACCATAGAGGAATTTCACTTAGGAGATTCACTAAGTGACATAAGAGATTATGGTTAAAACATTCTCCATGAATATCAGACGATTGTAGAACTGTTCTTAATGTTTCAATACTTGTATCAAGATGATACTAAGTTACACCACTTGAAGAATGGATGATAATGGAGCATCATCATTACATCTGACGATTGTTGAGCTGATCTTTAAGTTCTAAGAACTTGTATCAACTGGATACAATGTCACAATAATATTAGAAGACCATGCATTGTCTTAACAATGCATGAGAAGATGAAGATGATCCATCCACAACTTCTAAGTGGATGAAGTGGATTCATGGAGATCATGCACTATCTTTTAGTGTATGAGAAGCTGAAGAAGTTCCAATTTGATCTCTGATTAGATCAATGAAGCACATTAATGAAATAATTGATCCAAGTGATTCGGTTGATGATGAACCTTCGGGAATTCCACCTCCTAAGTCTAGATTAAATGTTTAAGAGGAATGGAGGAATTCTTAAGAAGAAGAGAAGAGAAGAAATGAAGAAGGAAGAATGGCTTGGGAGAAGATGAATGGTGAAGTGGCATTTGGCATGTTGAGCTTGTTACATTGTTTTTAAACAAAGTGTTTGTTCAATACTTAAGCAAAAAGAGATCCACCAAGGAGGCCAACCGAGGGTCATCACCCAAGGCTCTTGTGGGACTCAAGGTCACCATGCCCATGGGGAACCCTCAAGGCCAAGGCAGCAACCCTAAGGCAGGGGTGCACCCACAGGACGCAGCGTGGGCGCCAGGGGCACGCCCGGAGGAGCGCATGGTGGGCGCATAGCGCGCCCGTGTGTGCATAGTAGGCACCATTAGCGCACCTGTAGGGAGCAGAGGTGGGTGCAGAGCGCGCCCACAGAGAGAACACGGTGTGGGGCGACACCGTGAGGGGAGAAGTTCAATTGTGGGATGGATGGTAGCAGATGTTTGATAAACCGCGGAAAAACCGGCCTCCGTTTCGATGTGGGACGCGGGATTTTTCCGCGGAGCGAATCCTGGCCGCTCGATCGATCGCGCGCCAGATCTCGACCGCACGTTTGATCCCGCGCGAGATTTCTTGATCGCAGCCGTCCGATGTCTTTTCAACTCCGAATCTGACGGTTGAGGAGTCGTCCTCTACCTTGAGCTCGCCCGAGGCCACCCGCGACTCCTCCTTCGAACAAGGCGCCTCTCGAAGATGGAAATGGAGCCTCCGGCCACCTCCGATCGATGTAATGGCTCCATTCGGTTCGTATGGCCACACTGAACATAATCATGCTATAAAATGAGCATGAATGCAACAAATGGGGTATTTCGAGTTCGGCCGAGGCAAGAAAATATGCTGAGGCCTCGGTGAGTTCATGTTTTGCATGGATTATAAAAGAGAGGCCATGCACACATTCGAATGTGCATGCATGTGAAGAAGGCCAAGGAAAAATAATGAAGGAAAAGAACCCGCGTGAACAGAGGAGAAAAAGGAGATTTCAAAGAATCATGAAGATCCGAAATCTTCGGGAGATCAAAGATTTATCGCACGCGGATGATCCGAGACGTCTCTGCCTATAAAAAGAGAGGTCGAGCCCTCGTTTAGTTTTGATGAAAACTTTAAGATCCGCAAGCACCTTGTCTTGCGAAGTCCGAAGCCACCGTGCAACCCACTTGCGCGGCTGAAGAACTCGGGGCCACCCAAGGTCCCGAAGGAGTCCCCTGTGCGCCTCCCTTGTGTGACAGGAAGAACCCGAGGCCGCATTCTTGTGCGCCCGTGGTTGATTCCCTCTCTGCCTGCGTACTTGCGCGGCAGGAGGAAGTGCACGCGGGTGTTGCACTTGCGCACCCCGCGGCAGTGGCACTTGCGCGGCACTTGCACACCCTTGTGCCTTGTGACTTGCGCGACCCGAAGCTCAAGAGTACCTTGTGTTCCTTCATATTGGCAGGGAGTTAGGGTGGTGTAAATTGCATACCTTGTGTGTCTGCGTGAAGTGGAGAATACACCCTAGCCGTGAGTGTGCAAGAAGAGGAGGAAGGTCGAGCCTTGTGTGCAAAGAAGATAAAGGCCTAGCCTTGTGCAAACAAAGAAGACCATACCTCATATTGTATGTGTGCAAGAAGCAAAGGAACAAGAAGAGGCCGAAGCCTTAGTATGTGCAAAGTGAACAAGAAGGCCGAGGCCATACCTTGTGTGTGTGCCAAATTGAAGAACACACTTTGTGTGTGCATTTGAAGAAGAGGTCGTAGCCCTTATGTGGGAAAAGTGAATGTGGGTGTGTGCTAAGAAAGTGAACCTACGGGTTAAGTGTGTGCAAGAAAAGGAGGAAGGCCGTAGGCATTTTTGTGTGCAAAAAGACAAATAGGCCGAACCTTTGCGTGTGTTCAAAATGAAGTGTACACACTAAGAAGAAGAAGTGGAAGACTCTCACACTAAAGTACAACACAATTTTAATTTTGTAGACAAAAAGAACAAAGAGTGTGAAGGAGGAAGTTGGTGTGTGTGCTTAAGGAGTTATTACCCTTTGTGGGTTTATTGCACCAAGAAGAAAGAAAGGGGAGTGAATGCTTACATGCATGCACGTGCGCACGTGAACAAAGCTAAATCAGGTTGTGTGAACTTGAGTTGTCCAAGACCAAGTGTTCTTGAAGAGAACTAAGAGTCCATGCAGTCAGTGCATGAGGAAGAAGAGATGCCATGCACTCAGTGCATGAAGTTGATGTCAAGTGAGACTGGACCAGACTGATGTTAAAGATATCAGTTGTCTGAGTATTCAGTAGTTGGAGAGAGAAGCCAGGTCATCCTGAGAAGAAGGAGATAAATCCTGAGAAAGACGAGAATACCTGATCAACTCAAGTGATCAGAGGTACAGAGCAAGGCCAACAATCTTTATCCCAGGCTGTTGAAGATACTTGAAGAGGTGAAGAAGAAGAAGAGCTACTCGTGCGACTCGAGGAGCCAGGAGAAGCCCCCTGTGAGACTCAGGGTGGAAGAAGTCTTCAGTGGGATTCTGGAGCAGGCCAGTGGGACTCTGGTAACACTGTGGGACGCAGTATAAAGACTCTCTTGTGGGACTCAGGAGAGATACAGTGGGACTCTGTATCGACCATTGTAATACTAACAGATTATAATGGAAGAAACCATGTTGGGGTGTATAACCAACATGGAAAGGACGTAGGCCTTTGGTGCCGAACCTTGTAAATCCTTGTGTCACGTGCCTTTACATTTTCTGCATTACTAGAGGAAAGGCTGAGAGATACAAGAAGAGTGGATCGAGGCCTTAACAAGCCATAGAGGTTTAATTGATAAAGAATCAATTAGTAAAATGTTTTAAAGGATCACTGATTCACCCCCTCCCCCTCTCAGTGATCACACTGATCCGGGCACTTCAAATAAGAACGAAGAATTCAGACTTTGGAGGATATGCTACGTGCTTGTTCGATGGATTATCAGAGAAGTTGGGACTAACATCTTTCTTTTGTTGAATTTTCATATAATAACAGTTTTCATTCCAGTATACAAATGGCGCCATTTGAGGCGTTATATGCGAAGCGGTGTCGAACTCCAGCTTTCTGGGATGAAGTTGGTGAAATGAAGCTGATGGGACCAGAATTGGTAAAAGAGTTGGCAGAAAACGTTCAGCTGATACAGAAACACATGAGAACAGCTCAGAGCAGGCAGAAGAGTTATGCAGACAACAGGAGGAAGGATCTCTCTTTTGAGGTATGTGATCATGTTTTTCTCAAAGTCTCACCATGGAAAAGTGTGATGCGATTTGGTAAGAAAGGAAAGCTGAGTCCAAGGTTCATTGGACAATATGAAATTCTGGAGAGAGTTGGATCAGTTGCTTACCGAGTGGCTTTACCTCCGAGTTTATCTCAGGTACACAATGTTTTTTATGTTTCAATGTTAAGGAAGTACATGCCAGATCCATCTCATGTTTTGAGTCCAGAGGTAGTTCACCTGGAAGAGAACCTATCCTATGACGAACAACTGGTCCAGATTCTTGACCACAGGGAGAAAGTGTTACGGAATAAGGTGACTCCTCAGGTAAAGGTTTTTTGGAAAAACCACATGGTTGAAGAGGCAACATGGGAATCTTAAAATTAAATGAGGGATAAATACCCCCACTTATTCGATAAGTAAATAAATTGCGGGGACGCAATTTTCAAAAGGGGAGAAGGATGTAATATCCCAAGTAAGTAATGAATAATAGATATTTTTATCTATGTCTACTAATGAAATAGATAGTGTTTTAGATTCTTAAAATTATAATAAATCCAATTTTAAGCATGGAATATACTAATATTTTTATAAGATTGTTTTATTGCTTTTTGATGGAAAACCATTTTTAAATCAAACAATTGACAATTTTATAAGATCTATTTTTCAAAATAATCTTATTATGTATGATTGTGACATTGAAATTTACATTGGATATTTTTTTGGTATTTTTCTGACAATGTTCATTTTTTAATGAATAGTAAAAAATACTGCATTTTACATCAAAACTGAATTTTCATCTATTTTAATTATATGGTTATATTATCTTTTTAATTGGTTTTAAAGTTCAATTAGAATATATTTTTACCATTTAATACAATAGTGGTCGTTGTAATTAATTTCACTTTGAAACTGGACTTAAACTAGTGTCAATCTTTTGCTACTTATCGTTTCATAAAAACACGCTATTTGCTCAGACAGCGGGAATTAATTATTAAATTACTTAATGTAACTTATATGTTTTGAATTTTGTAAAATAGACATCATTTTTGAATTCAGAATATCAAATATAGCTTAGGGTGATGTTTTGGTATTTTTCTGAAAAACTTCAATTTTTGATGAATAGTGAAACCACTAAGTGGTACATAAAAAACTGATTTTTCGTTTAAATGAAACTTTACCACTTCTGTGTTTTGAATTTCAAAAATACAACATAAATGGTTGGAATTAGGAAGTAAAATTTAGTTCAATGGGATTAAAATAATTTTTTGGTGAATAATAACTTTTAAGTTTTTAATCGCGATTAGAGGTATTTAGTGTAATTTAAGGTAAGAATAATGTTTTAAAAATATGAAATGAACTTGAAACATGTCCTACACTTATTGGATGTGTCATGGCCAACCAAAAATACCCATGGGTCAACTTGGGGACCCCATGGAGCCACTTTGGAAGGAAAATGACATTAATATCTATTTATTTAATGTAAAAGTAAAAATGACAAAAACATGAGTTGATTTACTAAAACAATTTTCAAATGGGGTTATACAAGTCATATTTCTGACATTAAATAGTCATTGAAAATATAAAACTATTTCCTACATCGTAGTATTTTTTTTATAATTTTTAGACTTTAAATAAATTAAATTATTTATGACACCATGATGATGGAGCGATTACCACATTATTTAACAATTTAAATAAAATGAAAAGATAATGTAAAATCTAACACCTAAACTTGTCAAAAACCTATTGGATGGGTATATTTAGAACCCCTATCACCTTATCCTCGAATTATATCAATTTGTGACTTTTCAAATCCAAAAGTCATATTAAAATAAAGTAACATTTCTTTACTTTCTAAGAGTGCCCCTCTTCTCCTCTTATAAAAGGCCCCCACCTCTACCACCTTACCAACACTTCCAAAGCCTTCGGCTCGGCCAAACCCTGCTCATTTTGTCTCTCAAAATCCCTCTCTAACTCTTAGAAGCCTCACTTTGGGCAGAAGTCTTCCCAAGGAAGCCTTTGAGCTGAAATCAAAAAGAGTTACCCGATTTAAAGGTAGTGTCTTGTCTTGTGTTCTTATGTTTTATTTTACTTCTCCAACCCCATAAACTCTTTTTATTAATTTATTTTGTAACAAAAACAGTATCTTATATATAATATGATGTTTTTATATTAATTATTCGAGGTACATTTACACACACCTACATCTAATGGTTAAAGAACATACTGTTTCTGTGGATGGCGAATTTCTGCCTCATGAAACGATGATTGTTCAACACTCATATAACACCTTTAAATGTGGTCATTAAGATGTCACTATATTTATATAAGATATATAATATGTTTATGTTTTACTTAAGCTTTTGTATTTTTCATTTATGGCATACCTTTATGGTTTCCATTATGGGTAAACGCGATATCTTCATTTTAGGAAGTGCAGACTACTGCCCCCTCAAAGTGATTTGATTCATTAATAACATATGTGGTATGTATAAAGGATGTATTTAATGAAATTATATATGATATTATACTGGAATTATAATATACCTTTATATCATTGTGATTCCATTCCATAAAATACGAAATAGAAATGAAAGTAGAGTTCATGCGTACGTACGGCTTACCGTCTCCATGAACAATGCATTTCATTTCTTACCTCTAAACGTTAGGTAATATTATAAATTCATTTATATACTAGATATATATGATATATATGATATCTACATCATGAGTATAACTCTGGATATAATGGATACATGAAGAACTTGTAATTATAAAGAGTTTATTTTTGATTCAAGTACTAATAATCTTTAAAATGACCGTTATTAACTTAAATAATTACATAGTGTTCATGACATGGTAATAAGTGATATAAAAGGAATATTGAACTTTAAAATGGTTCTTAAGGAAGTATAAATTAAATCAAGTGTATTATTCAGGAGGTTAAAGAACGATCGAGTCAAGTCGGACCTGAGGTATAGGACTTCGTCTCAATCTCCTTTCATTGAGGAATATTTTGTTTTATACAAAACCTTCTTTTATACGGTGTATAAACCCCTTTGACTTTTACGTTTATTCAAAAGGAATCTTTTTTATACGAAGCATTTAATAAATTACAAAAGGGAATGTTTTTGTCGTACGTATGAGGCGACAATGACTTCTCCACCGATGTGACCATTATTTGAGTTTCGGCTTCCTCTAGAAACCATACCGTTTTTTTAAAAGAAAAATAAATACCAGGTTTTACTTTTTTTTATTTTGGAATTGAAAATGGTTTTCATAATGTTTTTTATATCAATGTGTTTTATTGATATCTTGTGATTGAAATGTGGAAATGTTATGTTTCCTTTATGCATGTATTATGTGGTACGATTATGTTATGGTTCTTAGCATTGTTATGAATACGGGTGGTTCCGTGATAAACTAAGGGCGGGTGAGCCCATTATAGCTCTCCAATGCATTGGGTAATGCGAAGGAGTTAAACGTTAAGGTTTCTCCGAAGATATTTAGGGAATATACTGTGATGGGTATTTCAAACGTAACCAAGAGGGTTACTCCCTACGTAAGAATGTTATGAATGCCTCAAGTTACCTTTATGTCTTATGATTTCTATGATTTATTCATGATTTGATTAGGTATGTTGAAGTGCTTATGTTTTATGAGTAGAGTATTATTTCATTGATTATTGTGTATACATGTACTCATTTTTCCTTTCCATACTTTTATATCCCTTACTGAGCTTTTTATGCTCATCCCAAGTTTTTGAAATGTGTTTCACAGGTCAAGGGAAGGGTACATGATATGATGATAGTGTCAAGGAAGTTTGAAGAAAGAATCCATGTTTTATTTTAAATATGTTTCCGCTGATTGCAAAAATGAGTACTATATTTTATGTGACCACATTGTTTAAATGTGGTATGTAATGCATGTTTCATGATCTAATTCTCTAAAACTCTAAACCTGAAAAGATCCTAAAGGTGTATTCTTTAAAAATCTCAATATTAAGTAATGTTTAAGGCTGGGTCCATATAGTAATTGAGTTAAAAAACCCCAAATTGAATAAAAAAATAAAAAAATAAATGAATTTAAATCAATGAATTGTGGTGGGGGTGTGGTGGGGTTTATTGAGTGATTTTTGAACAAAAAACAAAAACTAAAGAAGCAATCAAGGATACAATTTCTTTAAAAAACAATATAAGAAGATGAAACCAATCTAATCTACCCATTAACCATTTATTAATAATTAACCCATGTGATTTAAAATCTATTTAATTTTGATCCCCAAATCTTGTGAACCCCTTAATCCTTCATTAATTTTCACAACCACAAAGATTGGATGAAATGGTCTTTGGGTTAAGTTTGGGACATCGAATAGTATCACCCTACTTTGATTGTGATCCTAAGGCCAAAATATAGTCAATAGAAAATTAGGGAAGATTATTCTCCCAATAAATGATAATTATTTGAGTAATGGTATTATAATTAAACCCTACAATTCTATTCCCTTTTGATTAAATTTGACTATTAAAGTTTAAATCACATTATTCACACAAGTCTGGTCTACTGGTCATAGTGAAAATATATTGAGTTGTTTATAAATTTAAACTCAACTAATAGATCATAAATAATGAATTATAGTTTTTTAAATGATTCCAAACAAACTAATTAATGGGTTGGGATTAAATTGATGAAAAATGAAATCACTCTTCCATGGGTGGAGTTGTCATCATGGAATTCTGCCTCCAAAATTTACCCTATATTGACCCACCATTTCGATTAAGTTCCAAAGTGAAATTATTTTTAATCAAGTTTAATTAAATTAATTAAATTGAACTCTTTCAAAAATTGTGTAATATAAGATCATTCTATGCGTGGATAAAAATGTTACGTCCCAAATAGTGAATCAATGTCCAACATATCCTATCCATCCCAATTATACATTAATAACCATTTGTGGCAGTCCAAATATGTGATCCAACTTAGATGGTATAAATGAAATATGTAAATATATTATTTAGAACTACATAATTAAAATTTAAAATCAAAATTAATCGCACACAAAATTTTATGAAAAAATTAATAACGTAAAATTAAATGGGAAAAAAATCATGTAATTTTCAATTTCAAGATCAAAATAATGTTTTCCATTAAATATTTAAATAAATCTACATGTGGGGAAATTATATCAATTTTTACCAAAAAATATTCTAAAAAATATTTCTTGTCAACTCCACCACGCTTACCCTTTTTCACTCCGAGGAAAAACCTAATGTCAGGTAATCCATAAAATGAAGCATGTTGAAATTTCTCTATCCATGATGGTAATATGAACATAGAAAGAATCAATATAAATAATTCAATATAAAAAATATTGAATTAAATGTCTCATAAATTGTATCTAAAAAATCCAACATGATGAATAAAACTAATCAGGTGGAAACATCCTATGAGAAAACTGTGCTCCAAATTCCTTATGTGTGTGTGAGAGCCATTTCAAGCTTGTATCTATACCATTTATCCTATATATTCATGTTAATTAAAACTTTTCTTCATACCTTATTCTATTTTTTGAACCAATTCAACATCCTTTGAAATCAAATTCCAATACCCACTCAATTTATCATTCTTAGAAGTTAAACCTTAAGAAAGAAACCTAGATATCTCTGCATGTTGTACATTTCATAACTCCCCTATTATGGCGACTCATGAAGGTGAGAGTGGTGAACACATTAATCAAGGTGATGATGATGAGAAATCTGGGAGGAAGGATGATATTGATTTGGATGATGAAGACCAAATCGTGAAAAATGATCTATTCAGCCTCTTGCGAAGTGAAAATATAAGAAATCAGAATCCAAGGATGTCTCTGTGGATGGGAAGAGCTTCGCGGATGTGGACAAGAAGGCTGGATGATTTTTGTTCATGGATTGCGAAGAGGTTAGTTTGAGAATAATCATCCGGAAGGGGTGGATTGTGCATGTATCGGTGAATCAAGATGCTGTTGAGGAAAGAGTAAAATTGTGTAAGCTTTCAATTATTTCTTGAGTTGTGATTACAAAATGGGTAAGGCCCTGGAAGTTTCATTATCTTACAAACAGAATGGAAAATATTTGGGGTTTTAGTGATTGGAAGATGATGGCCATGGGATGAGGATTCTATCATGTTGTGTTTCCCTCTGATGAATGAAAAATATGTGATTGGAGCTTGGGTTTTATCCCTCTACACCCTGGATTCCTTCAGATTCATGAATGGGATTAGAATTTTGATCCCAGCTTGGTTAGAAAAACCTTTTCCCAGGTATGGATACACATTCAAAAATTGAGCTGGCATTATTGGCGCCCAAAACTTTTGTGGGATATCACTTCTTCTATAGGGAACCCTATAAGACATGATAGGAAAACAGACAACCCTAGTTTTTGACATTATGCTAGGATTCTAGTGGAAGTGGACATGTCCACTATTATTGTGGAAAAGGTTGTCTTCACCACCAGGGATGACAGCATCACCCTTGAGTTAGGGTATGAAAGGAAGCCAAAATTCTGTCTCAATTGTCATATTTTGGGGCACGTGCTTTCTGAATGCAACAGGAATAAGGTTTGTTCCTTCTGCAATATTAGAGGGCATGATGCTGATAGTTGTCGAAGGAAGAAAACTGATCAGGGTCCTTCTAATCATGATATTCATTTGAACAAGGAAATCGACAAAGTGGATGCCCAGGGAGTCTCCTTGAAATTTAATGGTGATGTTGTTCCTGTTGCTGAGGGTGGGACCAATGGTTCAAGAGACCCTTCACAGGATCCTTCCAAATTGATGCTAACTGATAATGATGGAGATAATAAGGGTGAATATGATAATTTTACTGGTGAGAATACTCATAATGTGGAAAGGTAGGAGCAGGACATTGAGATGCACACTAAGGATGATGATTTTGGTGGTCAGGATTCAACAAGTTATGATATTTCAGTCCAGGAAAACTATGAGGGGAATTCAGCAAGGCATTAGAATAATGAACCGCCCAGTATGGCTGAGGGCCCTAGTGCTCAGATCATACAGGACTCAGAAACATGGGATTCCCCCTTGGGAATGATTTAACCTTGGGAGGAATTAAATTGGTGCAGGAAAATGAGGAGTCAGCAGGAGAATTCTCTCCGATCCCCTCATCTAAGGTTGCAAGAATGAATTTACCCGCCACATTAACAATGCATATTAGTTCAGATAACATGATTATTCCTCTTTATGATGATGAAGATGGACCTGGAATGGTTGGAAGTTTTTCCAATGAAGCACTGGAGGAGAATAAGTCTACTCTAGAGATATGCATAGTATCAAGCTATGCTAGCCCCTGCACTAGGCAGCATTTTTACAATCAATAAAGATACTTTTTTGGAACTTCCAGGTCCTTGGGAATTCTCCCATGGTCAAAACCCTGAGGCACATAATCATAACCAATAAACCCATGTTACTAGGTATTGCTGAGCCAAGATTGAAATTTTCAAGATGGATGGATTTTAATTGGAATGCTCTGGGGTACTCCTTTATTGCTACTAATCAGTCTGAGAATGAGATGGAATATTTATGGGTGTTAAAACACAATAGTGTCATTGTTGAATCCTTTCAGAATGATCAATAGTCAGTAACTCTATCATGCTGTTTTCAGTCCAATTCTTTGTGTTTAACTTTTATGTATGCTTTTAATAAATACATTAGATGGAGGTCACTATGTAAGAACTTACTTTCCATCTCTGAGTATATGTCTACTAGGTGGATTCTGTTTGGTGACTTTAATACCATCTTGAGACCAGAGGAAAAAACTAAGAGCAACTTTTGCAGAGCTTCAGCCAAAGACATTTCTTCTTGTATTGATCACTGTAGGCTGACTGAAGTCCCTATTTTAGGTGTGGATTTTACATAGGGCAGATAAACCTTAAATGGGAGTCATACGAGTAAATTGGATAGATGTCTGGTGCAGATGGATGAGATAAGTGATACAATGGAATTTTCTGACAGGATTCTCCCTAGACTCCATTCAAATCATAATTCCATAGTGGTTGTCCTCTGTTTCAGTAGTATGAGGTCAGATCCATTACCTTTTAAGTTCAATAATGCATGGTTAGTTGTGCTAGGGTGTGGAGAATTAATAATAGAGGCCTGGAAAATAGATATCACAGATAGTTATTTTCACATTATAACTAGAAAGATAAAACTTGTGAAAACCAGACTCAAAGAGTGGAGCAAAAAATATTTTTCTAGCCTCAAGATTCACATTAAAGAGGCTGAATCTCATCTGTTTAGATATCAGTAGAGGAATATGCACCCGGACACCCCATCTCAAGAAGAGATATAAGCTGCCTCAAGGCATGATAATTATGACAACCCTGCTTTTTATTACAACTTAAACATGCTTTATTACATAAAACTTCACTTGATACAACAAAGAAGATCGAGAGGTTTAGTGTCTTTGGGGCTTAGGATCATTACATAAAAACTTTAAACTTGAAATACAACATCCTTATTGAAAACTTCCTTTACATGACCACTACATTCCTTCGTACTTAGCATTGCATGGGATAACCTGAGGACATGCATACGAAAAGGGTGAGCTATAAAGCCCAGTAAGGGAGTAAAAAATGAATAACATGAGAAGTGAAATACATGTTAGGAAATAGGCATATCAATAGAGCATAATAGGAACATGAACATAAAGGCATGATAAAGCATGATCATCATAACATGGAAATGTGGCAACAACACTTAACATTGAATTAGCATGAGCCAAGGCTCATTGCACATGGAGCATGAGTAAACCCTCATTGCACTTGAAGCACGAGTAAACCCTTGTTGCACTTGATTTAGAATGAGTAAACACTCATTGCACATGACGTATCATGAAACTATACTTTACCCAATGCATTGGAGTGCTATAAAGGGCGCACCCTTCTTAAACATTTCATTTCATGCATAAGTGTGCCACATGGATTATAAAACATGGATTCATAAAACATAATAATTTATTCCACGATAAAGGAATGTGAAATTCATACATCAAACTTTATAATAAATATGTAAATGTGCATAAAGGTGAATACCCTTGATGGAGAAATGGGCATGGTATTCACTACACAAAGACATTGGCTTAGAAAATCGGTGCGATTTCGGCAGCGTAACGACGTGACATAAGAATTCATAAAAAAAAGGTTGATGAGAGAGAAATGGGTTCCTCATCATATTTACATGTAATTGACAGTAAGTACATCATATATATACATGTCCCAACAATAGAAATGGAATTTAGATTCATGATACAAAAGTATTGCTTGAATGTAAAAGAAGAGAGAGAAGTTCCTTTCGGAATTTCGGCATAGTAATGGGTGTACATGGGAGGCATTTAATGAGAGAGAAAGGGTTCTCCCATCATTCAAACAATAAGAGGGCAGTATGGGGGAGGTGCGAAACCATACCCCAACATTCATAATTGAAATAAAAAGGGAAATACAACTTAATGAAAATTGACAAAAAAATGAGAAAAGAAGAAAACCCCTTACTTGGAAGTGTGCTTCCAAAGGCTAGAGAGAGGCTTGTTAGAGGCTTCTTGGGAGCTTGGGGCACCTTGAGAGGATTCTAGAGAGAGTAGGGCAGAGGTTGGATGAACTTCAAGGGCTTTGAGTGAGGAGGAAGTGGGAGCTTGGGTGGGTTTATATAGGAAAGGTGAGAGAATTCTTTATTATTTAGGTTTGGGACCCCTTATATTAAAATAATCCAAACCACAAACCATCCCATGGTATTTGCCCATGGTTTCTGGAAAAGGAAAGAGGAAAACAATATTTTACAATTCCAAGGTCCGAACGTATTAAAAAATTAGGGTTGCTTATGTGGAGGTGAGTCACACTCCCATGGAAATTAATTTAAAAAAGGCAAAGTGTTGAATAAGTCTTGAGGGCTCCATTAATGCTTTGAAAAGTAAGTTAAACAAACCCAAAACCTCATTATTTTAATAATAAAACATATATTGGCCGAACATAAGGATTATGGTATTTTATTACATCACCATTGGGTCATTATGATGTCATAAAACACATTATATATTTAAATGGTATTTAATTTTTACCCAAAAATTTGACTGTCTCAGAAAATTATGAAAACTCCACCGTTGGATAATTTCGACGTCCTGATTCCAAAAATAATATTTATTTTATCTAAATAATTTTCTAAATATGTGAATTTTCACTTTTAAAATAAAAACCGACATTTATAAAAAATTCACGGGTTTTGACAGAAATGGCTTTCAAACCTTAATAAAAATTTTAATTGCATTCATAAAATTATAAGATATTTTATATTTAATAAAAATTCATTTAATATTAATAATAATATTTTATTAAAATATTATTTAATTCGAAAATCCTTTAATTTAATAAAATATAATTCTTAATTAAATAATAACTAAAACACCATTTGTACTTTAAAAACTAATTACAATGTATCAAAAAAAATTATATTCATTATTATATACAAAAAATAATGTACATGAACAGGGTGCTACTTATTTGTTACATAACCCCTTAAAATAGCCGCATAAGACCTAAGGGTAAGGTGTGCGATGGTGACAGACTCTTGGGGTTGCTCGGATAAATCGCTCGAGTGGTAATCTCTATCAACTTCCATTTTTCCCGTAGACGATCACGTTCGAGCTTGACTTGATGAAGCTCAGCTTGGGCTTGGTCAAGGGCAAATCCCAAAGACACCACCTCTTTTCCGAGCTCCGAAAAATGGGCTTCGTAAGGGGCAATTCTACTGGATGAGGCCATCGCTTCCTTTGTCTGAGTAGAAAATTGGTTCGTTAAAGCCTTATATTTAAACTACCCAGATGATCACTGTTCAACGGCTATAAAGGTAACGGTCACAAATCTTAAAGTAAAACTAAAAAAAAATTGATATCTTATAAAAACATTTTTCATAAAGAAACATTTAACTAGATCAAGAGGGATTTTCCATTAATGAAATTTTGGGTCGTTACAACATTCCCCCCCTTAAGAAATTTCGCCCTCGAAATTTTCCTTTTCCCACACTAAAACAAATGTGGGTAACTTAGCTTCATCATATCCTCCGACTCCCAAGTTGCTTCTTGAAACTTCTGGTTTCTCCACAACACCTTGACAAGGGGCATTGTCTTATTTCGTAGAACTTTTTCTCTACAATCTAAGATCTTCACTGGTTACTCCTCATAAGAAAGATCGTCTTCTAATTGTACCACCTCGGAAGAGAGTACATGTGAAGGGTCTGGTATGTACTTCCTTAAGAGGGATACATGGAAGACATCATGCACCTTGGCCATAGTAGGTGGAAGTGCTAGTCGATAGGCCACAGCCCCAACACGATCAAGAATCTCGAAGGGGCCGATGTACCTTGGACTTAACTTCCCTTTCTTTCCAAACCTCATGACCTTCTTCCATGGAGATATGCGTAAAAACACCATGTCTCCGACTTTAAACTCAAGGTCTCGTCGACGATTATCTGCATAACTCTTCTGCCGACTCTGGGCTGCCTTGATATGCTGCTGAATGGTTTTCATCTTCTCCACCATTTCTTCGACCATTTTGGGTCCAAGCAGCTTACGTTCACCGACCTCATCCCAACATGCCGATGTTCTACACCTTTTCCCATACAGGGCTTCATATGGTGCCATTTGGATGCTCGAGTGGAAACTATTATTATAAGAGAACTCAACTAGAGGAAGATGTTGATCCCATCCTCCTTTAAAGTCCATTGAGCACGCTCTCAACATATCCTCAAGTGTTTGGATAGTCCGCTCGAATTGGCCATCAGTTTGAGGATGATAGGCCGTACTGAAGTTTAGTTCAGTATTCAGAGCATGTTGAAGACTCTTCCAAAACTTAGAGGTAAATCTTGCATCTCGGTCAGACACAATAGATAGTGGTACTCCATGCAACCGTACCACGTCCCTGATATATATCCGTGCCAGTTGATCCAAAGAGAAATCCTCTCAAATAGCAATGAAGTGTGCAGTCTTTGTAAGAAGATCCACAACAACCCAGATTGCATTGTTTCCTTTGGATGTCCTTGGAAGTCCAGTGACGAAGTACATGGTGATGTTCTCCCATTTCCATTCAGGTATGGGCAATGGTTGCATCATCCCCTTAGACTTCTGCCTCTCTTCCTTCACTTGCTGACACACCAGGCACTTTGATGTATATTCAGCGATCTCCTTCTTCATATTATCCCACCAAAAGTTTTCTCGGAGATCTCGATACATCTTTGTGCTCCCTGGGTGAATAGAGAAATTTGAACTATGTGCATCATCCAAAAGTTCCTTCTTCAGCTCCGAACTTGATGGGACACATAGTCTTTTCCCAAACCGCACAATTCCTTCTTCATTAACAATAAACTCTGAGGATTTTCCCTTTTTGATAGCTTCCACTTTTTCTTGGATTCCCGCATCATCCTTTTGGGCATCGTTTAACCTTTCCAAAAGAGATGGTTGAGCAATCATTTGTGAAAGTATTGATGATGTTCCCTTCTTTATGATTCCCACATCCATCTTCATCAAGTCTAAGAAGATTGGATCCTTCTCAATTCTCATCATTGATAGAATTGCTGGATCCTTTCTACTTAGGGCATCCACCACCTTGTTCGCCTTCCCAGGGTGGTAATGTATTGAACAGTCATAATCCTTGATGAGGTCTATCCATCTTCTCTGGCACATATTAAGCTCTTTCTGTGTGAATATATATTTAAGACTCTTGTGGTCAGTATATATCTCACATTTCTCTCCATAGAGATAATGCCGCCAGATTTTCAAGGCAAAGATCTCCGCCGCCAACTCCAGATCATGCGTTGGATAGTTTCGCTCATGGATTTTCAACTGCCTTGAGGCATAGGATATCACTTTATCATTCTGCATCAGCACACATCCTAATCCCTTCTTCGAAGCATCACTGAATACTAAAAAAAGCTCCCCACTTGTGGGTAAAGTGAGCACGGGTGCAGTGGTAAGCCTCCTTTTCAACTCCTTGAAGCTTTCTTCGCATTCATCACTCCAAGAAAACTTTACTCCCTTTCGAGTTAGATTGGTAAGAGGGTTGGACAATCGTGATAAATTTCTCACAAATCGTCGATAATATCCAGCTAACCCCAATAAGCTACGGATATCAGTTACTGATGTTGGCCTCGGCCATCCCTCAATTGCATCTGTTTTGGAGGGGTCCACAGATATCCCATTGCTTGCGATGATATGGCCCAAGAATGAGACCTCCTTCAACCAGAACTCACACTTGCTGTACTTGGCATAGAGCTTCTCCTTGCGCAAAGTCTCCAGTACAGTTCTTAAATGCTCCTCATGGTCCTCCTTGGTTTTGGAGTATATTAGAATATCATCTATAAAGACTACCAAAAATTTATCTAGGTAATCTCTAAAGACTCTATTCATCAAGTCCATGAATATTTCTGGAGCATTGGTGAGTCCAAAAGGCATTACTATGAATTCATAGTGCCCGTACCTTGTACGAAAAGCAGTCTTGGGGATATCTTCCTTCTTCACCCTTACTTGATAATATCCCGACCGCAAGTCGACCTTGGAGAAGTATTGTGCTCCACGCAGCTGATCAAACAAGTCATCGATTCTTGGGAGAGGATACTTGTTCTTTATCGTGATTTTGTTAAGTTCGCGATAATCGATGCAAAGCCGCATTGACCCATCCTTCTTCTTGACGAAGAGGACTGGTGCACCCCATGGTGATGCACTTGGGCGTATAAACCCTTTATCCAGATTCTCTTGTAGTTGTTTCTTCAGTTCTTCAAGCTCAACCACAAACATTCTATATGGAGTCTTGGATATTGGTAGCGCCCCAGGTATAAGTTCAATTGAGAACTCAACATCTCTGCTTGGAGGAAGACCAGGAAGTTCCTCGGGAAATACTTCAGCGAATTCCCTCACAATAGGCATTTCTTCAAGGGTGGTTTCTTCCTTGGACTCAATCATCTGAGCCAGATATGCGTGCTCATAAGGCAGTAATATCCATGCTTGAGATGATGGAGCTAAAGGAGATTCATCTTCCTCCTGACACTTGTAAAGAATCGGGGGTCGATTCTCTATATGGATTGTGATTTCCCTCTCCCGACAATTTATATTGGCTCTATATAAGGAAAGCCAATCCATGCCAAGAATTGCATCAAATTCCACCAAAGGGAGTATGACGAGGTTCTCCGGGAAATTCAATCCACAGATTATAACAGGGGAGGACATATACTCATGGGATGCAATGATTGCCCCATTTGCCGTACTCACTGACATCTTTACTTCCAGGATTTGTGGTGGTGCATGGATTGTTCTACTAAACTTTTGAGATATAAAAGAATGCATAGAACCTGAATCAAAAAGTACGTTCGCTATTCTTGAATGAATAACTAGCGTACCTGTCACCACTTCGTTGTCGGGGTTCACTTCGGCAGAAGTGATGGCAAAAGATCTTCCTTGCTGTCTTGGAGGTTGTTGATTGCCTCCGATAACCCTTGGATTAGGGCACTGATTCGCAAAATGACCCGGTTCTTTGCATTTGAAGTATTGAAAAATGCGTTGAGGTTCGAACGGAGCGTTCCTCTCCTCTGTCGCAGCCGCGGGTCCTTCTTGCTGATAGTTAACAGCTAGGTGCCCTTCTCTTCCACACTTGAAGCATTTTCTTGTCCCCCTAAGGCAATTTCCAGGGTGCTTCTTTCCACACTTTTGGCAAGTGGGGTGCTGGAATTTCTTAGCGCCGTTGGATTTATCCATCAGACCACCAGCATTGAAGTACACCTTCCGCTTCTTGTCCCCATGATACCCATGTGATTCTCCGATCTCCATTTCAACCTTAAGGGTACATCGGACAATTTCCTCATAGCTGTCAAAGTCACGGATCGCTAATGCTTTCCGCAAGCTAGGCTTAAGCCCACCAAAGAAGCGGTCAACCTTGTATTCGGGGGTAACGACAAATCCGGAAGCGTATCGTGCAAGCCTTGTGAAGTTTACCTCGTACGCTCCCACAGATTATTCATCTTTCTGTTTGAGGGAAAGGAAGTCCCTTTCCATCTTAAGACGGAGGGTGCGTGGAAAATATTTATCGAAAAACATCTTCCGAAATACCTTTAATTCCAAAGCCTCGATCTCCTCCTCAGGCTTCGTATTTTTGATCAATGTCCACCATTGATCAGCTTCACCCTCCATACGATAAGCCTCCAGGAGAACCTTCTCTTTTTCAGAGCATTGGAGGATGGAGAATATCTTTTCAATGGAGTTGATCCATTGTTCAGCAATCGTGGGATCGGATGATCCACTAAAAGTAGGAGGCCTTTGTCTCATGAAGCTTTCAATAGTGACTTGTTCTTTCTTAGGGGGGGTTGAAAGTTCCTCTTGACCAGTGTTTCTATTCAAAACTTGAGTTAGCAGAGAGAGAAGCGTGACAAAGTTTGTGATTCCCGCTCCTATTGGATTGGGCATCTCATAAGTACAATCATCACACTGATCTTCACAACGGTTGTTAGCCCGAGTTCTCCTATTACCGGCCATTGGCTGGAATAAAAGAAAGTTAGGGGTAACACATAAAGGTTAATCCAAAGACAAAAGTTGATGACTTATAAATAAACTTTAATCTCTTTAACTCATGAGTCTATAGGATTCAATCCAGGCTTTTCATGATCTTCCTTCTAACATATATTCTTAGGGGCATTTTTCCCTTAATAAGGGTTCATACTAAGATTGTGAATTTATCAAAACATATCCCCCGGGAGTGTCGTAACCAAGAGTGCAGCAAGGCCCGTTATCGTGCACCAGTTCCCGTTCGAGTCTAGCTCAAAGCGGTGTTTTCGGGTTTTACCCCTAGGATACATCTGTGCCAGAGCCGCCTCTACCTGCTCGTATCCAGACAGGGATGTATTTGTTTGATAAACCACTTACTTAGTATTTACCAAAACATAGGGATGTTTTTATTATGCTTAGTCTTGTATCTAAGGCTTTACTAGGGTTTCCTAATCCCCAAAATAACTAAACCTATCATCTGATACCAACTATGACAACCCTGCTTTTTATTACAACTTAAACATGCTTTATTACATAAAACTTCACTTGATACAACAAAGAAGATCAAGAGATTTAGTGTCTTTGGGGCTTAGGATCATTACATAAAAACTTTAAACTTGAAATACAACATCCTTATTGAAAACTTCCTTTACATGACCACTACATTCCTTCGTACTTAGCATTGCATGGGATAACCTGAGGACATGCATAAGAAAAGGGTGAGCTATAAAGCCCAGTAAGGGAGTAAACAATGAATAACATGAGGAGTGAAATACATGTTAGGCAATAGGCATATCAATAGAGAATAATAGGAACATGAACATAAAGGCATGATAAAGCATGATGATTATAACATGGAAATGTGGCAACAACACTTAACATTGAATTAGCATGAGCCAAGGCTCATTGCACATGGAGCATGAGTAAACCCTCATTGCACTTGAAGCATGAGTAAACCCTCGTTGCACTTGATTTAGAATGATTCAACACTCATTGCACATGACGTATCATGATACTATACTTTACCCAATGCATTGGAGCACTATAAAGGGTGCACCCTTCTTAAACATTTCATTTCATGCATAAGTGTGCCACATGGATTATAAAACATGGATTCATAAAACATAATCATTTCTTACACGATAAAGGAATGTGGAATTCATACATGAAACTTTATAATCAATATGTAAATGTGCATAAAGGTGAATACCCTTGATGGAGAAATGGGCATGGTATTCACTACACAAAGACATTGGCTTAGAAAATCGGTGCGATTTCGGCAGCGTAACGGCGTGACATAAGAATTCATAAAAAAAAGGTTGATGAGAGAGAAATGGGTTCCTCATCATATTTACATGTAATGGACAGTAAGGAGATCATATATATACATGTCCCAACAATAGAAATGGAATTTAGATTCATTATACAAAAGTATTGCTTGAATGTAAAAGAAGAGAGAGAAGTTCCTTTCGGAATTTCGGCATAGTAACGGGTGTACATGGGAGGCATTTAATGAGAGAGAAAGGGTTCTCCCATCATTCAAAAAATAAGAGGGAAGTATGGGGGAGGTGAGAAACCATACCCCAACATTCATAATTGAAATAAAAAGGGAAATACAACTTAATGAAAATTGACAAAAAAATGAGAATGGAAGAAAACCCCTTACTTGGAAGTGTTCTTCCAAAGGCTAGAGAGAGGCTTGTGAGAGGCTTCTTGGGAGCTTGGGGCACCTTGAGAGGATTCTAGAGAGAGTATGGCAGAGGTTGGACGAACTTCAAGGGATTTGAGTGAGGAGGAAGTGGGAGCTTGGGTGGGTTTATATAGGAAAGGTGAGAGAATTCTTTATTATTTAGGTTTGGGACCCCTTATATTAAAATAATCCAAACCACAAACCATCCCATGGTATTTGACCATGTTTTCTGGAAAAGGAAAGAGGAAAACAATATTTTACAAGTCCGAGGTCCGAACTTATTAATAAATTAGGGTTGCTTATGTGGAGGTGAGTCACACTCCCATGGAAATTAATTTAAAAAGGCAAAGTGTTGAATAAATCTTGAGGGCTCCATTAATGATTTGAAAAGTAAGTTAAACAAACCCAAAACCTCATTATTTTAATTATAAAACATATATTGTCCGAACATAAGGATTATGGTATTTTATTACATCACCATTGGGTCATTATGACGTCATAAAATACATTATATATTTAAATGGTATTTAATTTTTACCCAAAAATTTGACTGTCTCAGAAAATTATGAAAAATTCACCGTTGGATAATTTCGACGTCCTGATTCCAAAAATAATATTTATTTTATCTAAATAATTTTCTAAATATGTGAATTTTCACTTTTAAAATAAAAACCGACATTAATAAAAAATTCACGGGTTTTGACAGAAATGGCTTTCAAACCTTAATAAAAATTTTAATTGCATTCATAAAATTATAAGATCATTTATATTTAATAAAAATTAATTTAATATTAATAATAATATTTTATTAAAATATTATTTAATTCGAAAATCCTTTAATTTAATAAAATATAATTCTTAATTAAATAATAACTAAAAACACCATTTGTACTTTAAAAACTAATTACAATGTATCAAAAAAATTATATTCATTATTATATAAAAAAAATAATGTACATGAACATGGTGCTACTTATTTGTTACATAACCCCTTAAAATAGCCGCATAAGACCTAAGGGTAAGGTGTGCGATGGTGACAGACTCTTGGGGTTGCTCGGATAACATCGCTCGAGTGGTAATCTCTATCAACATCCATTTTTCCCGTAGACGATCACGTTCGAGCTTGACTTGATGAAGCTCAGCTTGGGCTTGGTCAAGGGCAAAGCCCAAAGACACCACCTCTTTTCCGAGCTCCGACAAATGGGCTTCGTAAGGGGCAATTCTACTGGATGAGGCCATCGCTTCCTTTGTCTGAGTAGAAAATTGGTTCGTTAAAGCCTTATATTTAAACTACCCAGTTGATCACTGTTCAACGACTATAAAGGTAACGATCACAAATCTTAAAGTAAAACTAAAAAAAAATTGATATCTTATAAAAACATTTTTCATAAAGAAACATTTAACTAGATCAAGAGGGATTTTCCATTAATGAAATTTTGGGTCGTTACAATAATATCTTGACCCTCAAGGATAATCTTTTAGAGAATCAGATTAATGTTAAGTGGTTGAAGGAAGAGGACATGAATTCAAGATTCTTTCACTACATGCACTGGGAGAAAAGGGTTAAGAGGAATATTAAGGATTTAAAGATTGATGACATCATGCTCATTTATGAAAATGGCATTGAAAATGTTGTAACATGTTATTTTGAAAAGTTATACTCTGATTTTGGGGAGGATAACTCAAAAAAGATACTCAGATGTGTTGAACCAAGTCTGGATGATAATCAGAACAAAAAGATCACAAATATTCCTACCCACAAGGAAATAAACTATGCACTCTTTTCTCTTAATATGGATAGTGTTACTGGCCCTTATGGCTTCACCAAAAAAAATGTATGTTCTATTTGGATATCATCCACAATGAGGTGATTAATACTGTAAGATAATTCTTTCATCACTCTTGTATTCCATTTGGGATGAATTCTAATTTTTTTTCTCTTATTCATAAGAAAGATAATTTACTGGATATTAATGACTTCACGCTGGTTTCTATTTGTAAATACATTCCTAATGTAATTAATAAGATCATGGCAATTTAGTTAGGTGAGGTTGCTAAAAATCTAGTTTCTGCTAATCAGTTTGGATTTGTCCCTGGTAGAAACATTCAGAATTGTCTTTTTACTACCTTAGAGTGTGTTAATATTATGAGAAGCAAGGTTCAAGATGGTAATATGGACTTAAAGGTTGACATATCAAAGTCATTTGACAAAATTATGTGGGATTTCATTTTTACAATTCTAAGCATGCATGGCTTCTCAAGAAAATTCAATGGTATGGTTTGTTCCATTTTGAAAAGTGCTAGTTTATCTATTCTTATCAATGGATCCCCTAGGGGATTCTTTCAATGCACTAGAGGAGTCAGGAAAGGTGATCCGTTATCTAGGATTCTATTCTCTAGGGCTAAGTATTATCTGAGTGTGTGTCTTCATGATCATGTTAACATTAGTTTATACCAAAGAATGAGAGCAGGTAGGAACTGCTTTGCTCTTTCACATTTTTTCTGTTCTGATGACATACTTATTTTCTGTAAAGATGATAGTAAAAATATATCTTGCATCAAGATAATCCTTTCACATTATGAAGAAGTAGCAGGACAGGTCATCAGCTGGAATAAATCCTTAGTTGTCTTTGGAGAAGGAATTCGAATCATGAAGAAAAAAGGGTTTCTCACAGGCTTGGTGTCAAAATAGGTACATTTACCTTTAATTATTTGGGGATTCCTTTGTTTTAGGGAAGGCTGAAACGTGTCCACTTAGAGGGTATCGCTCTAAAAATCATCAATTAGTTGGAAAGATGGAAAGGTAAGACCATGTCTTAGGTTGGTAGAGTTTGTCTTGTCAACTATGTCATCACTTCAATGTTTGTATAATCCTTTTCATTATATAGATGGCCAAGAGCTCTTATTAATGAATTGAGTGGAATGATACGTAATTTCATTTGGACTGTTTCAACTCATCATAGGAAACTTTTCACTGTTTATTGGAAAGATTTTATAATGCCGGTGGCTATGGGAGGATGGTAATTAAGGATATCAGAATATTTAATGATGCAGTTCTTTAAAATTTTACTTGGAGGCACTTATCCAAGCCTGAATTTTCCTTGGAGTTTCTTGTAAGTAGGTTTGTTGGAAGATTACAAAACAGTTAGTTTTTGTACATGAAATACTTAATTTGGCCTTTGGTCAGGAGCACTTATTCTAATATAATGACTCACTCCATAAGGTTGGTTTGTGCTAGCTCTCATCTAAATTGTTCAAACACCCCGTGGTTGTCCTCTCCAATTAAGGAATCCATTACTATACCACATTCTTTGAAAAACCTATCTATATATGACCTGCAGGGGTGGATAGATGTTTCTAAAATCATTCCTAGTAATCTTCGTATGGAGATTAGTAATTATGATTATGTTGATTGTGATGTACTGATTTGGAAAGATGCTCTTAATGGATCTTTTTCTAGTTGGGAGTATTACAAGCTGCAGTGTGGTGTACCATCCAGAATTCCTTCATGGGTGGAAGGAGTTCGTAGATCCTTCATACTCCCTAATGATGCTATGCTGATCTGGAGAATTTGGATGCAGCGCTTGCCCATCCAGTGTGCTCTGCAATGCACGGGCATTAGCATTTCCTCGGTATGTCACCTATTCCTTAATGGTGAAGAATCTTTCATGCATCTTTTCGTCCATTTCACCTTTGCTACTTGATTATGGAATAATGTGCAAACAAACTATCATTACTGCCTAATATTCTGTTCTATTGAATCGCTGCTCATCTCAGCCTTTCAGACCGATTACAGTGAGCAAGTGAAGTCTCTTTTCATTGCTGTTACTATCTCTATTTTCTCTTATATTTGGAAGTCTCAGAATAACATCATCTTCAACAATGTCAAGTCCTCGCTTCGGGAAGGTGTTCTAGAGATACAACGAATCATTAAAATTACTTCGATGAATCAGACCGGATCAATGAATAATTTTTACAACCTGTCCTCGGGGCCCGTGCCGTGACTACCCCAAGCCCACCTTCCATAGGCCAGGGGCTGACGACTAGCACCAAAGGAGTAAATCCCAAGGAAGGGAAGGCATTGCCTTTATGAAGTAACATACACAACAGAGTACGCAAGTGAAGTAAACACTAAGAAAAACTGGGTACAGGATAAGTGCTAAAAAAGTAAATGGGCCAGTAGACAATCCCAACTGAAAGTACAGTACAACTGAAAGGGAAATTACAACAGTAGTAAGTAAACGGAAACACCGAGTCGTCCTCCGGAAGTCCCACCTGAAGGGTGGGTACAGATAGCCTCCTCAGCTCCTCATGTCCGGTCGTCCACTCCGTATATGTCCCAAAAAGTAGTCCACCTCCATGTACCATCCATCTCCACAAGCCTCCACCTCGATCAGTGTTGTCTGTTGTTTTCATCCAACACAACGTAGTGCGGGCATAGCCCGTGCAGGGGTGAGTATACGATACTCAGTAAGGACCCCGAGACCCTCGATGGTCTCTCAGAATTCAAGATGGATAAACCAAAAAGGAAAAATACAATCATGAAATATCAAACAACCCTACTAAGGTATATGCCCATACATATACCTAAGTCATCAATTATAGTTCGGCTCCAGCTCCCGAGCCCAACCACAACCCAGACCACAGAAAAAAGTACAACACAATCCACACAGGAAAGAAAGTCATCCAAATCAATGATAATGATTGAGAATCAAGACTCAGCTCACACAGGTATAAACTTCATAAGGCGATAGAGATGATCAGATGTAGCCACTAATTCATCTAAGTTGTCGGACCCACATAGGATACAAGACCAGCTAAGTTGTCGGACCCACAAAGGATACAATACCATCAACTCTGCCGGACCCACATAGGATACAAGTACAAAGTCAAATATGGTTGGTCCCAGATAGGATACAAGAACAGTATTCATCACCATCGAACCCACGGAGGATTCCAGTACGGTCGTCGTCATCGTCACAGTCGCAGCCAACTCTAGGGTTCTCGCACACAACACGATCGATTCCAGGAGGGTCTGCTCCATGAGCCAAGGGGAGTCAATACATCAACTATCACAAATCCCAGAGTTTATGTATCACAAAGTTCTATCTCTTCAATAAGAATTCAACGCGAATGACGGCCCATCAATCGGACGCCCGATCTGAGAGATATTGGTTTTTCCGTCCCAGGGGCCCGGTTGCTTTTTAAGCTAAAACCAACCCGATCGTACTCTAGATACGTCCAAACCTCGTTCATAGTAATCCAAAATAACCATTTCACTATGAGGATTTCAACGAAACTAACAACACATCATTTGGACGTCCGGTCGTTAAGTTTTAAACGTTTCCGCTCCAAGGGCCTAGTTGGTTTCAGGTTCGAACCAACCCGGTCTTACCCAAAATTTTCCGAAACCTTGAGTGTAATATACCAATACGCCCGTATTGATCCAAGGATCCCAATTCAACTGACGGTGCGTCGATCAGAGGTACGTAGCGCAAGTTATGGGCGTTTGAACGGATCTGTCCGAAATTAGGGGGTTTGGGCCCGGTCCGACCCGACCCAATACCCCCTGGGTGGCCAGAACCGGGTCAACCTGAACATGGTCCGGGTCTGGCCCATTAGGGCACGGCCCAGCCTTGGGCTGGCGGTCCGCGCGACCCAACCCGGCCCGGCCGTGGGGGGGGGGGGGGCTGGCTCAGCCAGCAGGCCGAGCAGGGGGGAACACAGTCTTGCCTCCCTTGGCGCTCCACAGACGCGGCGCCCAGTGACGCATATCCTTCGGATCCAGCGCGGCCGAGGGATCCGGTCCCCTATCTCCGCGGCTTCAGCCACGGCGGTTCCTGCTGGTGGCGCACCGGGGCGCCGCCGCCTCCGGCCGCTGGCGACCTGCGCCGCTGGGGATGTCCGCAGGCCCCTGGAGTCATTCCGGTGGTCCGTTCTTCCTCCCATCCATGCCTGCGGTCGTCTCGGGACCCTCTCTTCACTGAGACGGATTTCAAACGCCGATGCAGTCCTGTTTCATCATCACCCAATGTTCCGTGCATCAAGAACAGAATAGCGGTGGTTATGGACTTGTTTGTTGGTCCGCACCCACTGCTTTAGTGGTTCAAATAACTCCCAACAATTATACGTCATTCCGAGGGTATAATTCACGTAAATAAAATAAACCAAAACCCCTACTTCAACAAAGAAGGGGTTCGTCGGCATTGTGGTCGATGGCGTCGCGGTAGACGGCATTGCGGTAGAAAATGTCGTGGAAAATGTTTTTGTATGAATCGACGGAAAACGTCGAGGAGGAAGCGACATCTCCTCTCTTGTTGCGGGGAAGAGGATTGGTGGCACGTCATCGATCTCCAAGGAACTGTTCTTATTTTTCATTCTTTGTCGGAGGATGATGTTCTTCATCCAAAGATCAAAAGCTCTCCCACGTTATTTCCTTCGCCAACGATGCTCTCCCAAAATTAAATAATAGGTTCCTACTATTATTTAATTTCAGACGCAAAGAAGTTATCCCGTAATTAATTCACCACAGTAATTAAAATGTGTTTAAAAAAGAAGGGAGGGAGAATCTTCCCCATAATTAAACGCGTTGGCAGATTAAATTAAAAAGGGGAAAAGGAAGTTTCCATATTAATCAAAATGAGGAGTTGCCCCATAATTAATCAAGGGCTATTAATGGAGGAAGCGTCAAGGAAACAATAGGGGAAATAAATGAGGTCAAATGAAATTAAATGGTGGGGATCGTGTGGGAACCACCTCTCTAACTTCCTCACTTGGGTAATTAAGTGGTTGCAGGCCCCACCCTTAACTACCCATGGGAGGGAGTAACCTCATTTAGAAATAAAAATTGTTCCGACAATTTTTATTTATTTCTTAAACAACCCCCCCAAAAAACGTCTCCTCTTATATGAACGCAACTATGGTAAGTGTCCCCTTTAGAAATTACTAACGTTGCGAGTTCATCGGTGCCCTCAGATTTTAATTCTGAGAACCGGTTCAAAATTTAGAAAAACCCGCTCGTTTGTTCAGTGAAAGTTCCCAATATAAACTTCGAAAATTGATTCCGGGCACACCGGGCCTCGGAATCAAGCACCGTCAGAAGCCACAGACTCCTAAAATTCTAAAGTATTTAAAAAAAAATCATTGAAATTTCTAGGTCTTTACATTACTCCAACCTCAAGTATTTATGTCCTTGTAAAGCTACAACATAAACTAGGGAAACAAATGAGGGTACTGAGCACGGATCTGAGCATCCTGCTCCCATGTGCTCTCCTAGAGGTTCTCGTTCTGCCAACGAAAGCACACCAGAGGAATCGACCGTCCACATAGGACATGCTCTTTTCGATCCTCAATCTCCACTGGGACCTCCGCAAATGTCGCCCCATCATTGATGTCCAGCTTCTCATGGTCGATGAAATGTGTCGGGTCATGCACATATCTCCTCAGCTGAGATACGTGAAAGACGTCATGCACCTGGTGCAGCTGAGGTGGACAGTCCAGGTGGTAATCCACCTTGCCTACCCTGTTGAGGACCTAGAATGGTCCGAATAAGCGTAGAGATAACTTGCCGCCATGGCCAAATCTCCGTAATCCACGTCGAGGTGAGACCCTTAAGAAAATGTGGTCGCCATCCTCAAACTCTAGTGGTCTCTGCCTCCTATCAGCATTGGACTTCTGTCTACTCTGTGCAGTCCTCATCCGCTCCTGGATGATCTGAACCTTTTCCATCATATCCTGAACCATCTCTGGTCCTAAGAGTGCTGACTCCCCTGGGTCTGTCCAACATAGAGGTGATCTGCAAGGCCAGTCGTACAATGCCTCGTATGGTGCCATCCCGATGGTGGAGTGGTAGCTGTTGGTGTACGCAAACTCCACCAAGGGTAGGTGATACTCCCAGCTACGACCAAAGTCGAGGACAAGGGCACAGAGCATGTCCTCGAGTGTCTGAATTTTCCTCTCCATCTGGCTATCCATCTGTGGGTGAAAGGTAGTGCTCAGGCATAGTTTTGTCCCAAAATCCTCCTGTAACCCCTTCCAAAGCTGGGAAGTGAAGCGACCGTCTCGATCGGAGATGATAGATGATGGCACAACATGAAGCCTTACGATCTCTTGAACATAGAGGTGTCCCATGATCTCCACTGAGCCCTACTCTCTGATAGGTAGGAGGTGGGCCGACATGGTGAGTCGGTCTACGATCACCCAGATGGAGTCGTGTCCTCTGGAAGTACGTGGAAGCCCCGTCACGAAATCCATGGATATCCCATCCCACTTACACTCCGGGACCTCTAAGGTTTGTACCAAGCCTACTGGTACCTGGTGCTCTGCCTTCACTTGCTGACAAGTGAGGCATCGAGAAACAAACTCTGCCACAACCTTCTTCATACCCGGCCACCAGTACTGTCGTCTGAGGTCCTGGTACATCTTCTCTATCCCAGGATGTACAGATAGAGGGGAAGTGTGGAACTCCCTCAACACCTCCTCTTATAGTGTAACTGGTACCATGATATGTCCCTTGAAGAGGATGACGTGCTCTCCGCCTTCAAAAAATCAATCGGGTGCTAGCCCTGAGGATATCTGATCATGTCTCACCTCACAGTCAACGTCCCCATGCTGTGCCTCTCTGACCTGATGAAGTAGATAAGGAGCGACTGTGAGGGACTGAAGATAGGTTGCACCATCTCTATCCATGAAGGATATCTTCAAAGCGGCTAACTAGTCTGTCGCCTCCCCAAGTAGTTGAATGCCCGATCTCCTGCTGAGAGAATTATCCCCAACATTCTCTTTCCCAGGAGTATAGACAATATCAATGTCATAATGTTGTAGGAACTTGAGCCATCGCTGCTATCTCAGGTTCATGTCATTCTGTGTGAAAATGTACCAGAGACTCTGGTGGTCAGAGTAGACTGTGAAGCGCTCGCCCATCAGATAGTGTCGCCATATCTTCAAGGCGAAGATCACTGCTACTAATTCCAGGTCATGGGTAGCGTAGTTCTTCTCGTGCTGCCTCAACTGCCGTAAACCGTAAGCAATCACTACTCGCTCCTACATCAGAACACACCCGATTCCGGTCCCTGATGCATCGCAGTAAACTACGTACCCTACACCCTCCTCCGGTAGCCTCAAAATGGTCTCACTGGTCAATATCCACCTCAGCTCCTGGAAGCTCTACTGACATCTGTCTGACCAGACGAAGGGTTTCCCCTTCTTCGTCAAAGTTGTAAGCGGTGCTGCAACTCCGGAGTAGTTTGGAACAAATCACCGATAGTACCCATCCAGACCTAGGAAACTCCACACCTCTGTCACGCTCCTGGGTGGCTCCCAAGAAAGTACTGCCTCGGCCTTCGTGGGATCCACTGCAACTCCCACCTCTGAGATGACGTGCCCCATGAAGTGAACCTCTCGAAGCTAGAACTGGCACTTTGAGAGCTTACCATAAATCTGGTGCTCTCAGAGTGTTTCCAGTACAACCCATAGGTGGTAGATGTGCTCCTCCTCGGTCGTTGAGTAAATCAGTATGTCGTCAATGAAGACTACAACAAACCAATCGAGGTAGGGATGGAATATCCGGTTCATGAGACTCATGAACACTCCTAGAGCGTTGGTCACACCGAAGGGCATGACCAAGAACTCATAGTGGCTGTATCGACACATGAATGTTGTCTTCTACACATCCTAATCCTGAACTCAGAGCTGATGATAGCCTGACCTAAGTTCTATCTCCGAGAACCAACGTGCTCCCTTGAGCTAATCGAAGAGGTCGTCAATCCTCGGAAGCGGAGAATTTTTCCTCACAGTCACCTGGTTTAGGCGACGGTAGTCGACACACAGTCGCAAGCTACCATCCGCCTTCTTGGCGAACAGAATTGGAGAATCCCATAGTGAAGCACAGATTCGGATGAAACCTTTCCCCTACAAGTCCTCCAGCTGTACCCACAGCTCACAAAGCTCAGCAGGAGCCATATGATATGCCGGAGTGGATATCGGTGTTGTCCCGGGGTACAGGTCTATGTAGAAATCTACCTCCCTGTGAGGAGGTAGTCCTGGAATATCGTCAGGAAAAACGTCCACATACTTTTCCACCACTATAGGAAAACTCGGACTCCGCATGTCAACTGCTCCGAGGATGAGGCTGGCCAACTGATGTGTGTTCGGTTGCCCCCTCCTCTGCGTGAGTCCATCCTGTGATGCAAAGGTTCCCTTCGAGCTGGTGAAGGTGAACCTTGTCCCATCCATGCGGACACACCGCACCTTGCGCCTAATACGGTAGATCTGAGCGTGGACTGTAGATAACCAGTCCATTCCCAAGATGATGTCTTAAGGCCTCGACGCAGCTACAAGAAGATCCCAGCCAAAACTCTCGCCTCCTAGAGTAATCTCACACTCCCGGCACCAGTGCGTTATCATCGAGTCTGCTCCCGTAGGAGTCTCTAGCTGCGAGGATCGAGCCAACGGCTCTGTCGGAATCTCTGAGCTCCGAACAAGGGAATGACAATAAAATAATGACTCACACCTGTGTCTATAAGAACTGCAGTAAGGGTGGAGTAGACGAAGATAGTACCTCAAATCATCTCAGGTGCGCCGTGGTCGTAAGCCTCCGCTACCTGAAGCTGAGCCTGCCTCTGCCCGCCAGCTCCCTGTGGTCGGGGTGTACCTACAGGGGGTGGTGGTGGTAGAGCCTCGAAACGTCGTCCACCACCCGCTGCTCGGCTAGCTCCTCTGCCTCGTCCGCCTGCTCCCTGTGGACCGCCACGGTTGAACCTCTGCCTCTACTAGGGAGGTCCCTCCATGGTCTGCCGCTCATTTTGATGGCGGGTCGGGCAGTCACGAGCCATGTGGCCCTGCCCGCCGCATGCATAACACTATCTGCACCTCGTAAGACTGGCTCCATGCTGTGTTCCCCACACAGCTGAATCCGTTTCCTGAGGTCGCCCACCAGACAGCCTGGTCCGCTTGGACCCCTGTATCATCTCTCGACTGCCAGCTGCAGAAGACTCCACTTTGTGCCATCCTGTGGTGCGTCTCGCTGCTGATGGCTGCTCGGCGAGAAAGCTCTCCACTAGCAGGGCTCGCTCCAGCACCCCCGCTTGGGTCGGGATGCTGAGTGGAATCGTCGAAGCTCTGATCTCATGCCTCAGCCCCTTCTCAAAGGTCTAGGCCTAGAAGAATGGGTCCTGCACCATGTCCGTGGAGTAGCGCGATAGGTCGGTAAATCTCTCCAAGTATTGGGCTATTGACATGATTCCATGCCGCAGTTGTAGTAACTCCTGGATGCGTACTGCACGGAGGGTTGCTGGTATGAACTCCGAGCGGAAGAGGCTCCCGAAGTCCGTACAAAGCAAAGATGCCTCATCGTGCACCTGGAGCATCAGGATCCATCGTCTACCTGGTGCTACGTGTAGGAGACTCGCGGAAAGGATCACCATGATGTCTTCTCGTGTCCTAACCAACCTGAAGACTCTGACGACAGCCTCCAGTCAATCCTCGGCCGCCTGAGGATCCGTCTCTCCATATAACCTGGGCATCCTCTGCCTCTGAAACTCGTGCAATGTGCTCAAGCGGTGTGCACTCTCCGCGTCTAAGGCTAGTAGCATCGGTGGCTCGGCGGGTAGAGGTAGCGCCGGTGCCTCCGTTGTAATGGGGCCCTGCACGGAGGCCTCATCGCTCGGTGGGCTGCCATCTCGCACAAAGCTTGGAACCCAAGCTGGCTGCTGTCGTGGGGCCATCCTGAAAAGAAACAGGTTCGCCACGGTTAATACAATATACGTGGTGAGCTGACACAAAGTAATCACAAAGAAAACTTTTGAAAATTAAACACACATGCAATTAGTGTTTTCGTGCACTGAGTCGGAAATTTTATGTCAGGGTCCTGGTGTATGGATACGTCGGCCACCGCACCAACACTGGACTCCCTAGACTGAAAACCACACTCAATACTCTTAACACTATTTCTCCACAGAGAAAGAATTATTAGAGTCCTGAGTCCTGTGGTAGAACCGACTCTTTTGATACCAATTTTTCACGACCCGTCCTCGGGACCCATGCCGTGACTACCCCAAGGCCGCCTTCCATAGGCCAGGGGCTGGTGACTATCACCAAAGGCGTAAATACCATGCAAGGGAAGGCATTGCCTTTATGAAGTAACATACACAACATTGTATGCAAGTGAAGTAATCACTAAGAAAAACTGGGTACAGGATAAGTGCTGAAATAGTAAATGGGCCAGTATACAAGCCCAAGTGAAAGTACAGTACAACTGAAAGGGACATTACAATAGCAGTTAGTAAATGGAAACACCGAGTCGTCCTCCGGAAGTCCCACCTGAAGGTTGGGTACAAATAGCCTCCTCAGCTCTTCGGGTCCGGTCGTCCGCTCTGTATACGTCCCGCCAAGTAGTCCACCTCTGGGTACCTTCCAGCTCCACAAGCCTCAACCTCGATCAGTGGTGTCCGTCATCTGCATCCAACACAACGTAGTACAGGCATAGCCCGTGTAGGGTTGAGTATAGGATACTCAGTAGGGACCCCGAGACCCTCGAAGTTCTCTCAGAATCCACGAATGATAAACCAAAAAGGAAAAAATACAATCACGGCGTATCAAACAACCCTACTTAGGTATATGACCATACATATACCTAAGTCATCATTTACAGTTCGACTCCAGCTCCCGAGCCCAAGCACAACTCAGTCCACATAGGAAAGTACAACCCAATCCACCTAGGAAACCAAGTCATCCACATCAATGATAATGATTGATAATCAAGTCTTAGCTCCCATAGGTATACACTTCGTAAGGCGATAGAGATGATCAAATGTAGCCACTGATTCATCTAAGCTGTCGGACCCATATTGGATACAAGACCAGATAAGCTGTCGGACCCACAAAGTATACAAGACCTGATACTCTGCCGGAACCACATAGGATACAAGTATAGATTCAAATACTATGAGACCCACATATGATACAATAACAGTAGTCATCGCCGTCGAACCCACAGAGGATTCCTGTACGGTCATCGTCACTGCCGAACCCACGGAGGATCGAAGTGCAGTCGTCATCGTCACAGTCACATCCAGCTCTAGGGTTCTCGCACACAGCACGCTCGATTCTGGGAGGGACCGCTCCACAAGTCAAGGGGGGTCGATATATCAACTGTCAAAAATCCCATAGTTGATTTATCACAATGTTCCGTCTCTTCAATAATAACTCAATGCGACTGACGGCGTGTCAATCGGATGCCCGGTCTGAGAGATATCGGCTTTTTCGTCCTAGGGTCCCGATTGATTTTTAAGCTAAAACCAACCCAACCATAATCTAGCTACATCGAAACCTCAAGAGGAGTAAGCCAAAAGAATCATCTCACTAAGAGGATTTCAACGAAACTGACGACACGTCATTTGGACGTCCGGTCGTTATGTTTTAAGCGTTTCCGCTCCAAGGGCCCGGTTGGTTTCGGGTTCGAACCAACCCAGTCATACCCAAAGTTATCCGAAACATTGAGTGTAATATATCAATATGACCGTCTCGATCCAAGGATTACAACACAAATTATGGTGCGTCGATCGGAGGTCTGTAGCCCATGTTATGTGCGTTTGAATGGATCTGTCAAAATTAGGGGGCTTGGGCCCGGTCCGATCCGGCCCAATACCCCCTAGGTCGGCCTGAACCAGGTCCGGGTCCAGCCCATTTGGGCGTGGCCCGGCCCAACTGGTGCGGCCCAGCCCAGCGCGGGTGGTCCGTGCGACCCGCCCCAGCCAGGCCTGGGGGGGGGGGGGGTGTTGGCTCGGCCAGCGGGCCGAGCAGGGGGGGACACGGTCCCCCCTCCCTATGCGCTCCGCGGATGGGGTGCCCAGCATCGCGTCTCCTCTGGATCCCGCGCGACCACGAGATCTGGTCCCCTGCCCCCGCGGCTTCAGCCGCATCGGCTCCTACCGATGGCGCGCCGGGGCGTCGCCGCCTCCGGCCGCCGGCGCCGCCGCGTAGGCGACCCACCCCGCCGGTGATGTCTGTGGGCCACCGGAGTCATTCCGGTGGTCCGTTCTTGCTCCCGTCTGCGCCTGCGGTCATCTCGAGACCCTCTCTTCCCTACGAAGAATTTCAAATGCCAATGTAGTCCCGTTTCATCATCACCCAACGTTTGACGCATCAAGAACAGAATAGCATTGGGTTCGGACTTGTTCGTTGGTCCGCACCCACCGCGTTAGTGGTTCAAACAACTCCTAACAATTATACATCATGACGAGGGTATAATTCACGTAAGGAAAATAAACCAAAACCCCTACCTCAACAAAGAAGGTGTTTTTCGGTGTCGCAGTAGACTGCATCGCGGTAGACAGCGCCGCGGTAGACGTCGTTGTGGAAAAAGGGTTTGTAGGCATCGAAGGAAAACGCCGAGGAGGAAGTGGCGTCTCCTTTGTTGTCGCGGGGAAGAGGATTGGTGGCGCATCATCGATCTCCGAGGAACCAGAGTTCTTCATCGTTCTTCATCGGAGGCCGGTGTTCTTCATCCAAAGATCAATAGCTCTCCCACGTTCTTTCCTTCGCCAACGATGTTGTCCCAAAATTAAATAATAGGTTCCTCCTATTATTTAATTTCACACGCAAAGAAATTATCCGGTAATTAATTCACCATAGTAATTAAAATGTGTTGACAAAAGAAGGGAGGGAGAAGGTTCCCCATAATGAAACGCGTTGGTAGTTTAAATTTAAAAGGGGAAAAAGAAGGTTCCTCATTAATCAAAACGAAGAGTTACCCCATAATTAATCAAGGGATATTAATGGTGGAAGCGTCAAGGAAACAATAGGGGAAATAAATGAGGTCAGAGGAAATTAAATGGAGGGGATCATGTGGGCCCCACCTCTCTAACTTCATCAGTTGGGTAATTAAGTGGATGTGGGCCCCACCCTTAAATAACCATGGGTGGGAGTAACCTCCTTTAGAAATAAAAATTGTTCCGAAAATTTTTATTATTTCTTAAACAATCCCCCCCCCCAAAAAAAACATCTTCTCTTTTGCAAACGCATCTACGGTAAGTTTCCCCTTAAGCAATTACCGGCGCTACGAGTTCATAGATTCCATCAGATTTTAATTCTAAGAACTGGTTGCAAAGTTAGAAAAACCCACTCATTTCTTCATTGAACGTACCCGAGGTAAATTTTGAAAATTGTTTCTAGGAACACCGGGCCTCGGAATCAAGCGCCGTCAGAAGCCACAGACTCGTACAATTTCAAAGTATTTTAAAAAAAAATTCCTTGAAATTTCTGGGTCTTTACAATAATTTTGTCTCTAACTTTTTTCTTTGGAGGACTCTTGGTGTTAGTGGAAGGGAAAGGTAGCCTAGAGTGATGAAGTACATTCAGTGGATTCCTCCAACTTCTGATTGGCTGAGAGTGAATGTGGATGGGGTGGCCTCCGGTGCACTAGGTACGGCTGGGTGTGGTGGAGTCTTTGGAACTCATCAGGGATTTGTTAAAGGTTGTTTCATCCATTATATTTGGCATGGTTAGGCGATTGAAGCAGAGATCTGGGCCATGATAAAGGCGACCAAGTATGTAGTTCATTATGGTTGGAGAAAAGTATGGCTGGAGTCAGACCCGTATAATGCTGTGCAGATTTTGAAAGATCGCTCTCGGAATGTTTCATGGAAGATGTTATCTACCTGTATTTCTTGTCTTAGTATTACTGAGTGTATATTACTTGATGTTTCTCATGTCTATCGAGAAGTGAACCAGGTTGCAGATGCTCTCTCCAAAAGGGCTATTATAGAGGTCAGTTCCATGTGGTCGTTTGTTTTGCATAATTATTGTGATAGTTTGGTCTGGAAAGATAGAACTGGTGTTCTCCACAAAAGTATTTGTAAGGCTCACCTTTTTTGAGTGGTATTGTTCTGTTTAAACTTTTTTATATTAATTTTTTGGGAGAAGGTTTTCGAACCTTTTGGAATAACTCCCCACTTAATTTTTTTATTTTTTTTTTGATTTTTTATGTTTTTATGGGAGTACAACTTTAATATATTTGGAACACATAAATTGATCAATCTAGTATCATAATGGAACTGATAAAAATAGAATTTAACATAAATAAAGGCCAAGTGATTAGCTGAAAAAGATTACACGACTTAGCGATACCTTCAATTGGGTAAGAGAAACTACCAAGTAGTGAGTGTCTGTAAATCGTGTAGAGATACTAAATAAAATGTTTTCACACAAATTAATCATAGTGAATAATGTTAAAATATCTAAAGATTTATAAATACACAATCAAACATATCATTGAAAAACATCCATTTTCACTAAAATCATCCACCGATGATGAAAACATTACCAAGATTATCATGATTCCAATGAGGTTTTAAAAATAAAACATGCATTCTCAAAAGGTTCTTTGGAAGTAATGAGCACGTGAAAAGTTTTTTGTTTTGTTTTTAGGATTGTTTTTTTATGATTTCTGAAAATAATAAAAATTGAAATAAAAAACCCACAAAAATTAAAAATCCTAAAAAATCAACCCAAAATGTAATCCCTTCCACCACACTTAAAATTTTTTATTTTCCTTAATGTGACTCTATAAAATTATATATTCACATTTAATGAAGAACTAAAAATAGTAAGATAATAAAAAAATGAGAGGGTAATGGATAAACTAATGTTTTTAAGTAATGAAGGGATCATGTAGTGTGATCACATCAACTGCATGCATGAGGAATATATAAAAGTTCTACTTCAACCACATACCATTGACTATAAATCTCCTTCCTATAGCTTCATTAGTGACATCCATGACAATATATATAAAATCACAAGACACAACATAAGATTCCAACCATATTGAATTCAAATTAACAGGTATAAACATCAATCGTGAGCAGTAGAGAAGGTATTTATATCCTATATAAAAATACATTTTTAGAATCATTCTATCATGAACCACTTTTGAACTATCTTTATAGAACCTTCAGGTATTAGATGATAATAATATATCCTCTTTAATCTCTTGAATTTACAACTTCTTTTGATCTCCAGCTTGGGAGATATCTATGTTTCATTTCTTTAGAGCCCAATATTCCTGATACTCGACTTCCATGGGTAGATAACATGGTTTACAAAACAAATAATCAGTAGGGGGACATACAAATGGGAATGTTTGAATGACACACTATAATACCTTATCACATCATCTGAGAACATTTTCTAATTTTTTATATTTGGTTGCATTGTTTTCTTTAATATCTTTCTAAACTCATAATAAAAACATTGTCCAGAATTTTTTTTGAGACAGAATAGTGTTTATTTTTTGAGTTTCACCCCATACATACGAATGAGGGAAGAAAAATTTTGGATTCAAAAGTGTTACCATTGGTTATATATTATAACCATTGGTACACCAAACCATTAGAAAATTTGATCCTTAAAATAATGCACTACAATATTAGAATCATGAATCCAAGTGTCTTTATAATACACTTAGTTTCTAATATAATCATTAGGGAAAAAATGAACAATTAAATAAATGATATTAGAAACAGACCTTTTTCTGGCCGGTTGGTGTTCAGGTGTGGTGAAGGTTTGTGGTCGATTCCCATCTTTCATAGCCTCGTTTCAGGGTCAATGGTGGCTGTTTAGAGAGGTTCACTGTGGACTCGAGTGTGGATGGGGAGGTGGAGATGGGATTGAGTCTATGGATCATTTATGGGACCTTTTTCTGCTGGTTGGTGTTCAAGTGGATAAATAAGGTGAAATTTTTCTTCCCTTGTGTTGTTGTATGGTTTTATTGGGTTTTGGATGATTTGTTATGGGGCTCTTGAGTTATGCATCATGTTTTCTATGTTTGAAGATGATTATCTTGGATCTGTTTGTTTTGGTTTTGTCTATGATTTATGATTTCCGATATTTGGTTCATGGTTATGGAATTTATTTATTTTTGTGTTGTTCTGTGAGTAAGAAAGTGTACATCCAGACCTAAAAATGTGGATGGATTTTATGTTCCAGAATTAGAGGAGTTATGAATTGTAGGTTTGCATTAGGTGTTTTTTGTCTTCTATGTTGAAGACTTGGGGTGGGTGGATATATTAGTTGAATGTGATGAATCAGTGGAATGTTATTTGCATTGTGAATCTTTGGGTCTCTGTGGTTCGATGTTTGTGGGTGCTACATCTGTCTCACAAGGGGTTGTCATTGGAATTCGAGGTTGGGATGCAGTTCTTTGCAAAGGATGATGTGGTGTCAGGATAGTATGGTCTTCCTTGATTTGGATTCTTCATTGGCCGTCTGTGGATGTGTTCTTCTTGGAGGATTTTCAGGAGTCCATCTCACATCACTGGAGGGTTTGGGTGACCTCCGACTAGAGTTTTCTAGCGGGTTGGTGGATTTGGGTTGGTGTCGATGGTCGCATCAGTGGAGTTCTAAGAGCCAGGTTCTGAGGTATGTTCATGATTTTATATGGTTTGTGCACTCTTCTTTCTGGTGGTTCCTTGGACTTCTCTTGGGAGTTTTCCTCTCCTGATGTGAAGATTGTCAGTTTGAATGATGGTGTGGTTGAATTTTATTTGATTGAGTTGTTTGGTTGGTCATTATATTCCGGTCAATGGTGTTTGAAGTTTGTTTGTTGTAAATTCATGTATAGTTTACCACATTTCCTCAAAATTGTTTGTTGGTTTCTCAATTTTTCATAAAAAGTGTTTGGAAAATAAAAACATTAATTTTCAGTTAGGGTGTGAGTACAACATAAAAGCCCACCTATAAGGACCTTGCCTTAAAATGTTATTCAATATTGACTTTTAGAAATGAAAATAGATTATTACAAATTGAGGATCTTTTTGAGTTTATAGTTTTAGGGAATTAGGATACCTTACAAACATAATATACTACAATCATACAAGATGATACTACTAAAAACAGTTTCCATTTTTCTCAAAATATAAAACATTAAAACATAAACCATGATTTCTTTGACAAAACTCCATTTAAAACATCATGAATCCCTTATTTCTATTACCCATCCTTATATCCTATTATTTTGTTTTTAAAAATGGGATGATTATAAAACTCATTAAGGGATATAAATATAGAAAGCGTTAGTCAACTGATAACATAAAAACCAATAAAACCCATATCATAAAAACCAGAGTGCATAGAATAATAATGTTGTTTACTTAGGACATATTTACCATATCAAAATTAAATTCACCCTTACACTTGGAATAAACGTTTGGTCAACTTCCATCTCCATAGTACCAACGCATTGGAGAGCTATAATGGGGCTCACCCATCATATCTAGAGCTATAATGGGCTCAACCCAACATATCTTGAGATATAATGGGGTCAAAACAAAATATATTGAGATATAATGGGATCAACCCAACACAAATAATTTCGAAGGAACATATCATGGAAATAAAGCTTCTTGAAATCAGGATAAACTACTCATGACATAGACATAAAAAACAATCCTTTTGAAATTTATTAAAGAGATTTTTAAAATGATTTTAAAAGGAAAGTAATTTTAAATATAATTGGAGTGAGAATTAATATAATTGAATGGATATGTGTGTAAAATATAAATAAAAATAGTGCAACATAATATATAAAAAAATTAATCACACCAAAAATCTAATTCCATATAATGAATAAAGAATATGGTTAACCCAAAAAACAGAAATTGGGTTAATAATTCCCTTACCTATGGTTTGTCTTACTTCAAACTTGTTTAAAACACAAGTATAATGGTTAAAAGATTGTTATTAATATTTTAAAGATACATATCCATATTTATAATATCTTATCTGATGATTTAATTACATTATTTCACCCTTTAATTGTTAGTATTATGTTCCTTTCATTTTTTGGGTGCATTTCTTTACACGATTTCCACGATAGGTTCATGATGGATATTCTTGTCGATTGGAAGTGAAATTATAGAATTATAATGGAAAAGTATTTACATATTCCAAGTATCATAAATTTTACCATATATCATTTTATATTTCCATATGAGTATGATTCATAAGTTAAATACATAATGATGTTCGTTTATATCATTTTAGTGGTTCTTTAATAATAACGACCTCATTTTGTTGTATAAATTAAAAAAATGTGTAAAAAAGAATTATAGAACCATGGATGAGACATAATAAATATATTATAACCTGTTTCAATAATAAAAATGCTTTCATTAATAGACTTGAATTAATGGATGTAAATTGAAATCACATCATCCACAATGCCGATAATTCGAGACGTCACGAACAATGTTTTTATTCCTTGAATAAGTGGGAGAGGAGAAGAATAATGATGATGAATTTTCTATGAAAATGAGAAAATCCAAAATATAAATGATTTATATAGCTTTCATGACTCTTGGTTTTGAGTATATGGGGAAACAATAAGAAAATAAAGGAACTCAAAATAATAGAATATTTGAGAAATCCCTTATAACAATTCGGTAACTTAACGGTTATGGTAACATGGTTTTATAAAACATTAAAAAGAGAGGGAATAAGGGTCAACCATCCAGAAATGAATCATAAAACAGAATAAAGGATAAATAAGATGAAAAGAAGAACATGGTATAAATTCTTTAATTTTATACCACATAAAAGAGAACATGAATGGAAAAAGAAGGAAGTTGATAATTTTATTACCTTGTAATGTAACACCTAAAACATGAAGTTTGGGACCTTGGGGGCTTGAGGAAACATTGGGAGGACTAATAGGGAGGTCAGGAGGTCAGAGCTTCATTAATGGGGAATTTTGCATGTATTTAACGAAGGAATGGGTTGGTATTAATAGAAAAATTGAGGGAATATTTTAATAATTTCCAAGGGATGCCTCATTAGTGGTATTTACAAAACCTTGAGCCTTACCATGGTATTTTCCCATGGTATTAGCCATTTTGGAAACTTCACATCCTATTTTACTATACACAAGTTGACCAGATTTATTACATCATTAATGATTTCATTAATACATCGAACCTCAAAATTGTATTTTTACTATTCACCAAAAAATCAATTGTTTCATAAAAATCCCAAAAAATATCCCTAACCATTTCTTAAAATGCGGAATAAAAAAATGAACTCCATTTTTTGAAAATAATTTTGAAAACATTATTAATTTAATTTTTAAATAAAATCATACTTAATTCAAAAATTAACAATTTTAAAACTATAACTACTTTTATATCACATTGAAACATTAACCAAGATGAAATTATAATAAATCATTATGAAGATAAAATAATAATACAATTTACTATTCATTAGGGTCATATTACTATTCATAAGGGTATGTTACTATTCACATGAAAAATAAGTTGGTTCTGTTAGACTCCAAATAACTTACTGAACACAATTGTAGATGAAAATTTTTTGAAATTAAAAACATAGAAGCTACAGAATTATGTTTAATGTCTAGTTATAAATATCTAATTAAAACAATGTTTCATGCATTTCATTTATTTTTTAAAACCTTGGGCTGTTACATTATCTCCACCTTCTAGAAATTAAGTCCTCACAATTTTATTTACTCATTAAAAAACTGAGGGTAACTTTACCTCATAGAATTTTTAGGTTCCCATGTTGCTTCTTAAACCATATGGGTTCTCCACAAAACCTTTACCTAGTGGATTACAGTATTCTGCAATACATGTTCCCTTTAATCAAGAATATGTACTGGTTTTTCTTCATCAGAAAGGTTATTTTCCAGCTAAACTGCTTCTGGACTAATGACATGTGATGAATTTGGAACATATTTTCTCAACATCGAAACATGAAAAAGATTGTGTACCTGAGATAAACTCGAAGGCAAAGCTACTTGGTATGAAACTAGTCCAACATTCTCTAGGATTTCAAAAGGACCGATGAATAGCAAACTTAGATTTCCTTTATTACCAAAACGTATCACACTTTTCCATGGAATGATTTTAAGGAAAACATAGTCACCTACCTCAAAATAGAAGTCTTTCCTTATGTTATCGTCATAACTTTTCTGCCTACTCTGAGCTGTCCTCATGTGATGCTGGAACATCTTCACTTTCTCAGCCACTTCCTCTACTAATTTTGGACCCATGAACTTTCTTTCCTCAAATTTTCCCCAAAAAGCTGGGGTTCGACACCGCTTCCCATATAATGCCTCAAAAGGTTCCATCTATATATTGGAATGAAAACTGTTATTATAAGAAAATTCAACTAAAGAAAGATATCGATCCCAACTTCCCAAGTAGTCTATTAAACAAGCTCAATGCATATCCTCCAAAGTATGAATAATTAATTATTACTTCCCGTTTGATTGAGAATGAAAATATGTAATGAAATTTAATTCGGTGGCCAATGAATTTTGAATCCCCTTCCAAAATTTAGAAGTGAACCTAGGATCCCAATAAGATACAATGGAAAGAGGAACTCTATGTAACCTGAGAATCTCTTTGAGGCATAGTTGAGAAAGATGATCTAATGACACTGTGTCTCTAATAGAAAAGATATGTGTAGATTTCATCATCCAATAAATAATAACCCAAATCACATTGTTACCTTTAGAAGTCATATGTAGTATCACAACGAAGTCCATCAATATATTCTCCCATTTCTACTCTGGCACTGGAAATGGCTGAAGCATCCACTTCAGTAACTGTCTCTCTGATTTAACCTGTTGAAATCTCAAACATTTTAGAGTAAATTATGCAATATCCCTTTTCATTCAGTCCCACTAGATGTACTATTGAAGGTCTATGTACATCTTAGTACTTCTATGATGAACTAAAAATGGAGAACAATGAGCTTCACACAATAAATATTTCTTCAACTGAGGATCACAAGGCACATACAACCTTTTTCCAAATCTTAAAACACAATACTTATCAAGTTTAAATACTGTAAATATACCCATTTTAACCAATTATACCTTTTTCTGTTGCTCACAGTCTTCCTTCTATGCCTAATTAATTATAACGACCCATACTTTACATACATTGTTAATACTTCAAAATTGAAGCATACTTATTACAACATATAACAAAAACCACGAAAGGACCGTATAGGTATAGTGTCTTTAGAAACTGGGAAACATAAACAACTGTTTCATAAAGCATCATCTTTTCCTCCCACTTATTTCATCATATCTAGAGTCCCTTTTTGGCATATCCTACTTAATAACCTTCTTCCTGACCTCGAGAAAGAAAACATACAAAATGGTGAGCTCAAATGCTCAGTAAGGGTAAATAAAGGAAATAAAAATCATATCATATCTTCTTGAAAATCATAACCTTCAAAAGAGATCACAATATCATAACATGGAATAAATCATAGAAGTGAAAATGAGATCCCCATAATCATAACATAAAACTTGAAACTTTGTGTCATGCACAGATAATCATGGAAAATCATTTCTTGTTAGTCATGACTCATTGCCAAGACTATCTTAACGGACAAAGTCCATTTATGACCTGAGTTCACTCCTCGTTTCAGTCTTGTATCACTGAACCGAAATAATCTTTCGTTCCAGCCATGTCTATCTCATGATATATAAATATTTACCCAATGCATTGGAGGGAGATATAGGTCCCACCCATCTTATAATGAATCCTTTCTTATGTGTGCCACATAATCATAAATCATACATCTTCGCATAACACATGTAACAAAAATGGGATTCTTGAAACATCATGACATCATAAAACAAATCATATAAGGTAAATGACTTCATAAAAATAATTCCCCCAAAACATAATCAAATCAATGTAATAATAGGGATAAAAACAGAACCCTATATTATCTTAGATGGAAAATAATTTTGATAAAACATTTGAACTCCATTCTTGAGGAAAATATCCTTTCTACTTCAAAAACATTTTTCTTTTCTTAACATGTCATAAAACTTTAAACTAAAATAATTTGATTAAAAATAAACTTGAAAACTTGTAAAGGAAGCTTCTTGGAAATAATTTTTTAAAAATCCATTCATGCCGTATAATATAAAAAACATTCTTCTCGTACTTTTGTCAGAAAAGTCAAAAAAGTACCTCGTATGAGAAACGAAAAAAGATTCCTTTCATATCTTTTACTAAAAACTCACTGAAGGGTAAAATAGGATTTAAAAAATTGTAGGTTAATAGAAATAATATTACATATTGAGGAAACATGGATGTGGATGATAAAATACACCCTAGTAAATTTCAAAGTATAAACAATCTCGGATAAAAATGAGATTGTGATATTTCCCTTACCTTAGGTCTTATTTGCTTTGTACGTGTCCGAAGCTCCTGTATAATGGTTTAAATAATGTTATTGACTTATTCCAGAATCATACATATTGATATGATATCATATATGGTCATATTCTTAGCTTCTTATTAGTAATATTTCATTGTTACTTGTTACTCGGGTCTTTATTGCCTTTTGTTCTTATGCGTGTTTTGCCGAATAAATTCTTATTATTCTTTTAAGGTTATAGATACCTTATATCCAGAATGGTATTAGTGTTACATATATCATATTTATTCAATCAATTCATTTATATAATTACTATGTAATGATGATCATTTAGAACGAGTCGCATCACATCGTGGAGACGGTATTCCGTACGTACGAACGAGCGATGATATTGTTCCCATGATCGTGGAATTGTATTTAAGTGTATTTATACTATTTCAGTATCAATATCACTTTATAATAATCATATATAGTTACTCATTACACCATTATACCCATCTTTTTAAGGTGATGGTGGAAAATAGATTACACCACGGCGTGGAGACGGTATTCCGTACGTACGCACGCGCGGTGATTTCATTTTTCCATAGGATGGATAGAAGGTGAATTAGGGTTGTTTCATATTTATAATAACATATCAGTATGTAAGTAATACTGATGTTATTACTTTATCATGAAACAACTAAATAAGAAGAAGTTGAAGAAGAAACAAATTGAAAAAGATCGGTAATGGATATTACCTCTTCTTTGAAACGCCTCTTAGAATCCTCCACTTAGGGAACTAAGATTGGTCTTTGAAGACGACCAGAACCTCTAGGATTATTCTAGGGAAGTGGAGAAGGGATTTTGGCAGGGTTTGGACGAGCTTGAGTGCTCAAATTGGTGTGAGGAGGAGGGGGAGGAGGTGTCCTTTTATAAGGGAGGAGAGGGACACCTTAGGAATATCTCAAAATATTATTTTATATTAAAGTCAAAATCGGTTTATAATGGTTCCAAAGGGTCTTATTTCGAAGCTAAAGTGGGGATGGGTCGAAATCCTATCAACCAATAGGATTTAGACAAGTTTAGGTTATTATTTTAACCTTATCAATTAGATTTAACTCTAAGTTAAATAATTTAACTTTTACCATGACTTTTTGTTTTCTTACATTATATGGTTAATACACTTACTATAACATGACAAACGAACCCCAAGGTGTTTATTATTAATATATATATCCTTATCTAAGTCATTTTTCCGATCCATAGATTTTTAGGAATAAAAAAACAATTAATAATATAATATTTGATTAAAAAACTATTTTGTGTCAATTTTGACACTATTTGATATATGATTTTTTTGAAAGTCATAACAGAATTATATGTTCGAACCAAGTTGATTAAATCAACACTAATATATCATAGTGACCTAGAAAATTATTGGAATTCATAAAAAGTCTCAAATTACATTTATTTGAGAATTTATAACATCAATTATGTTAACATTTTCTTAAAAGGGTAATTAATGCATCATCGTTGTGTCATAAATAAATTAATTTATTTAAAGTGTAAAAATTATAAATAAAATATCATTATTTAGGAAATATTTTTATCTTTATAATGAATATTTGTAGTCGAATTTATCTTATGTATAACTCCATATTAAAAATGTTTTAGTTATTAAACTTTGATTTTAACTATTTTAACTATTCATTAAATAAAATAATATTAAATGTCATAATCTAATCCAAGTGGACCTAAATGGTCATATTATATTCATAAGGTTGTTTTTGGTCGAATTACACTTATCCAATAGAATTAGGACATGTGTTAGGGTAATAGTAATATCATATTTACCCTTAGTTACCCTATTTACTATTAACCGCGGTAAAAAAAAGTAAAAAGTTACTATTCACCAAAAAATTATTTTTATCTCATTGAACAACATTTTACTTACTGATATCAACCGTGTCTGTCGGATTTTCAAAATTCCATTCACAGAAGCGATAAAATTCAGTTTTATACAAAATTCAGTTTTTAACCTACCACTTAGTGGTTTCACTATTCATCAAAAATTGAAAGTTTTCAGAAAAATACCAAAATTTCACCCTAGGCTAATTTCGGTATTCCGAATCCAGAAATGAAGTCCATTTTGAAAAATAAAATTTATAAAATTTCAAAAAGTGGTTATTACTATTCATAACGGCTAGTTTTAATAATATTTTAATAGCATATCGTTGTTTAGTGAAACTCAGTATTGCGTACAACGCATGCTATCGAGGAAGGTCGCGATTGCGTGTAAAGTAAGTCAAGCTAGTGTGTAGTGAAAGATTCCTTTGATGATATATATATATATATATAACATAAAAACAAAATATTACTCATAAAAATCTCGGGTGTTACATTCTACCCCCCTTAAAAAGAATTTCGCCCTCGAAATTCGTCACTTTATAACAAACAGATGAGGATACTTCTCCTCATCATATCCTCAAGTTCCCATGTAGCTTCTTCAAGTTGGTGGTTCCTCCATAAAACTTTCACCAATCGAGTGGTCTTGTTTCGTAGGACTTTTTCGCTACGATCCAGAATCTCTATCGGTTGTTCTTCATACGAAAGATCTTGCTCCAGCGGTACAACTTCTGAGCTGAGTACATGTGAAGGATCAAGTATGTACTTTCTCAGGAGAGATACATGGAACACATCGTGAACTTGAGAGAGATTCTGTGGAAGCGCCAATCGGTAAGCTACATTCCCAACACGATCCAGTATTTCGAAAGGACCGATATATCTAGGGCTCAACTTCCCCTTCTTTCCAAATCTCATAACCCTCTTCCAGGGAGATATTCGTAAGAACACTTTATCACCCACTTCAAACTCTAGGTCTTTTCTTCGGTTGTCAGCATAACTTTTCTGTCGACTCTGAGCTGCTCTTATGTGTTGTTGAATAGATCTGACCTTTTCTGCCATTTAATCAACGAGATCAGGTCCTAATAGCTTTCTTTCCCCAACTTCATCCCAGCAAGTTGGAGTCCTGCATTTCTTTCCATAGAGAGCTTCATAAGGATCCATCTGAATACTAGAGTGAAAGCTATTATTATAAGAAAATTCCATCAAAGGTAGGTGTTGATCCCAACCTCCTTTGAAATCCATAGAACAAGCTCTCAACATATCTTCTAGGGTTTGAATTGTTCTCTCAGACTGACCGTCTGTCTGAGGATGATAAGCAGTGCTAAAACTCAACTCTGTATCCAGAGTATGCTGAAGACTTCGCCAGAACTTCGAGGTAAATCTCGGATCCCGATCAGATATAATAGAAAGTGGTACTCCATGCAATCTTACCACTTCTTTTACATATATCCTGGCAAGCTGATCTAGAGAGAAATCCTCTCTAATAGCAATGAAGTGTGCAGACTTTTTAAGACGATAAACTATGACCCAGATAGCATTATTGCCTTTGTATGTTTTAGGAAGTCATGTGACAAAGTCCATAGTGATGTTTTCCCATTTCCATTCGGGTATGGGTAATGGTTGTAACATCCCCTTAGACTTCTGTCTCTCAGCTTTAACTTGTTGACAAACCAAGCATCGAAAGACATATTCAGCAACATCTCTTTTCATGCCATCCCACAAGAAGTACTCTTTCAGGTCCCTATACATCTTCGTGCTTCCAGGATGAATTGAGAATGAAGAACTATGAGCCTCATCCAGTAGCTCCTTCTTTAATTTGGGGATGGGAGGAACACAAACCCGATTCCTGAACATTATTAACCCATTACAATCAAGGTTGAATTCAGGAACATTTCTCACCTTCTTTTGTTACTCGACATCTTCTTTCTGTGCCTCTTTAATCTTCATATGTATAGATGGATGAACATTCATTTGAGAAAGATAATATTTTTCCCCTTCCATTATAATTCCAAAATCCATCCTTTGTAAATCCATAAATATTGGATCTTTTGTGATCCTCATCATGGATAAACTAGCATGGTCTTGTCGACTTAATGCATCTGCCACCTTGTTTGCTTTCCCAGGGTGGTAATGGATTGAGCAGTCATAATCCTTAATCAGCTCCAACCATCTTCTTTGATGCTTATTCAGATCCTTTTGTGTGAAAATATACTTTAAACTTTTACAATCATTATAAATATCACACCTTTCACCATTAAGGTAATGCCTCCAAATCTTTAATGCAAAGATTGCCGCAGCTAACTCCAAATCATGTGTTGGGTAATTTTTCTCATGGATTTTCAACTGTCGTGAGGCATAAGCTATCACCATATCATTTTGCATAAGAACACACCCCAATCCCTTCTTGGATGCATCACTGTAGATCACAAACCTTTCTCCACTACAAGGCAGTGTGAGCACAGGTGCACTGGATAACCTTCTTTTCAACTCCTTGAAATTATCTTCACATTCTTCCGTCCAGACAAACTTAACTCCTTTCCGAGTCAACTTGGTGAGTGGATTAGATAATCGTGAAAAATCTTTCACAAAACATCGATAATATCTATCCAAACCAAGAAAACATCAGATCTTAGTTACGGTTGTTGGTCTCGACCATCTTTTGATAACCTCTGTTTTTGCTGGATCCACAGATATCCCCTCTTTTGAGATTATGTGACCCAAAAATGCAACTTTTTGAAGCCAAAATTCACACTTTGTAAATTTGGCGTAAATCTTATCCTTTCTCAGGGTCTTCAATATAATTCTCAAGTGATCTTCATGTTCTTCCTTGCTCTTTGAATAGACAAGAATATCGTCTATAAAGACTACCACAAATTGATCAAGATAGTCTCTAAAGACTCTATTCATTAGATCCATGAAGATAGCAGGGGCATTAGTAAGACCAAATGGCATCACTATAAAGTCATAGTGTCCATACCTTGTACGGAAAGCCGTCTTTGGTATATCCTCCCTTTTGACCCTTAATTGATGATACCCTGAACGAAGATCAATCTTGGAAAAGTATTGAGCTCCATGTAGTTGGTAAAATAAGTCATCAATGCGCGGGAGAGGTTATTTTTTCTTGATAGTGATCTTGTTAAGTTCTCGATAATCAATATAGAGTCTCATAGATCCATCTTTCTTCTTAACAAATAGAATAGGTGCTCCCCAAGTTGACGCACTAGGGCGTATGAATCCTTTATCAAGATTCTCTTGGAGTTGCTTCTTCAATTCCTGCAACTCAATTGGGGACATTCTATAAGGTGTCTTTGAAATAGGCAAAGGACCCGGTACGAGTTCTATTGAAAACTAAACATCACGATTTGGTGGAAGACCCAGTAATTCCTCCGGAAAGACATCATCAAACTCCCGTACGATGGGCATATTCTTAATCGCGAGTTTCTCACCAACCATTTGAGATAAATAACCTTTATTTAGTGGAATCAATACCCATAAAATGGATGAAACTTCCACTGGAAGGTTATGTTCATCCTTGCATTGATAGACAATCATATATTGATCTGGAATATGAAATGTGACTTCCCTTCTTTGGCAATTGATATGAGCTCCATATAAAGAAATCCAATCCATGCCAAGAATCACATCGAATTCCACTAAAGGAAGGATCACAATATTTGTAGGAAGCACTTTCCCGCAAACGTCAATTGGAGAAGAATTATAAACTTTTGGTGCGATTGATGTGCCATTAGGAGTTGTCACAGCTAACTCAACATCTAATTGTTGAGGTAAAACGGTGATACCCTTAGAAAATTCTTCAGAAATAAAAGAGTGGGTGGATCCAGAATCAAATAAAACATTTGCTACTTTAGAGTGGATGGTAAGTGTACCTTTCACCACTTCGTTATTGTACTCCACATTGCTGATATAAATTGCATATGACTTTCCTTTGTCTTTAGCCTTAAGAGTTTGTTGACGTCGACCATCATCATCAACCCTTGGATTTGGGCATTGATTGGAATAATGCCCCATCTCCTTGCACTTGAAACATTGAAGTGTAGTTGGTTCATTCTGTGTATCCCTTCCTTTGTTTGCATCATTAGACATCTTCTTCCCATTATCGCGGCATTCAAATGCCCGATGACCTTCCTTTCCACATTTGAAACATTTACTTGTACCTTTAAGACAACTCCCTCCATGTTTCTTTCCAGACTTTGAGCATAAGGGAAAGCTCATCTTCTTTTCAGTGTGCTCTTTAGATTTTCCTTTCAATTCCATTTTCCTCTTCTTATCAAACCCATATGACTGATGGGTTACTCCAATCTCTATCTCTACTTTGAGAGCACATCAAACGATTTCCTCATAGCTATTGAAGTCCCTTATGGATAACGCCCTTCGAAGACTTGGTTTTAAGCCACTAAAGGATCGATCGATCTTACTCTCAGGTTGGATAATAATAGTAGAAGCGTACCTTGCAAGTCTTGTAAAATTTGCTTCATAGGTACCAACAGATTCATCATCCCTTTGCTTCAGTTCAAGAAACTCTTTCTCCATCTTTGTTCGGAGAATAAGAGGGAAGTACTTATTGAAAAATAAGTTCTTGAACTCATCCCATTCCATGGACTCAATTTCATCCCTTTGCCTCGTATTCTTAATAAGATTCCACCATTGATCAGCATCTCCTTACAAACGATACACTTCTAGGATGACTTTATCATGTTCAGAACATTGAAGAATGGAAAATATCTTTTCAGTAGTACTAATCCATTGTTCAGCAACTAATGGATCAGTAGACCCGCTGAAAGAAGGTTTACGCTGCCTCATGAAGGATTCAACAGAATGTTTCTCCTTCTTTTGCTCGTTTGGAAGTCCTGCATGATTCATAGCTTGAGAAAGTTGTGTGAGCATGGCTACAAGATTTTTCATTCCAGCTCCCATATCATTTGGTTGCTCAGGGGGACAATCATTGCATTGCCCATCGCATTCCGCATTAACACGGTTCCTTCAGGTTCCAGCCATTGACTAAAACCAAGAAGAATAGTGTGAGAAACACTAATTATAATAGGAAAACAACATAATTCAAGAATAAAATTTTCATGCTTAAGGTCTTATCCTAGGTTATTTGTGGCCATTTATAAAACACTAAGATTGTGTTCTATGCTTAGACTTATCCTTAGGGTTCTTACTAAGGCTTTCACATCCTAGTTTCCAAAGGCTGACTATACCTTTCCTCTGATACCAACTATAATGAACCATACTTTACATACATTGTTAATACTTCAAAATTGAAGCATACTTATTACAACATATAACAAAAACCACGAAAGGACCGTATAGGTATAGTGTCTTTAGAAACTGGGAAACATAAACAACTGGTTCATAAAGCATCAACTTTGCCTCCCACTTATTTCATCATATCTAGAGTCCCTTTTTGGCATATCCTACTTAATATCCTTCTTCCTGACCTGGGGAAAGAAAACATACAAAAGGGTGAGCTCAAATGCTCAGTAAGGGTAAATAAAGGAAATAAAAATCATATCATATCTTCTTGAAAATCATAACCTGCAAAAGAGATTATAATATATTAACATGGAATAAATCATAGAAGTGAAAATGAGATCCCCATAATCATAACATAAAACTTGAAACTTTGTGGTATGCACACATAATCATGGAAAATCATTTCTTGTTAGTCATGACTCATTGCCAAGACTATCTTAGCGGACAAAGTCAATTTCTGAACCGAGTTCACTCCTCGTTTCAGTCTTGTATCACTGAACTGAAATAACCATCCGTTCCAACCATATCTATCTCATGAGATATAAATCTTTACCCAATGCATTGGAGGGAGATATAGGTCCCACCCATCTTATAATGAATCCTTTCCTATGTGTTCCACATAATCATAAATCATACATCTTCGCATAACACATGTAACAAAAATGGGATTCTTGAAACATCCTGACATCATAAAACAAATCATATAAGGTAAATGACCTCATAAAAATAGTTCCCTCAAAACATAATAAAATCAATGTAATAATAGGGATAAAAACAGAACCCTATATTATCTTAGATGGAAAATAATTTTGATAAAACATCTGAACTCCATTATTGAGGAAAATATTCTTTCTACTTCAAAAACATTTTTCCTTTCTTAACATGTCATAAAACATTAAACTAAAATAAGTTGATTAAAAATAAACTTGAAAACTTTTAAAGGAAGCTTCTTGGATTTTTTTTTTAAAATCCATTCATGCCGTATAAGTTAAAAAAACATTCTTCTCGTACTTTTGTCAGAAAAGTCAAAAAAGTACCTCGTACGAGAAACGACAAAAGATTCCTTTCATATCTTTTACTAAAAACTCACCGAAGGGTAAAATAGGATTTAAACAATTGTAGGTTAATATAAATAATATTACATATTGAGGAAACATGGATGTGGATTATAAAATACACCCCAGTAAATTTCAAAGTATAAACAATCTCGGATAAAAATGAGATTGTGATATTTCCCTTACCTTAGGTCCGATTTGCTTTGTACGTGTCCGAAGCTCCTCTATAATGGTTTAAATAATTTTATTGACTTATTACAGAATCATAAATATTGATATGATATCATATATGGTCATATTCTTAGCTTCTTATTAGTAATATTTCATTGTTACTTGTTACTCGGGTCTTTATTGCCTTTTGTTCTTATGCGTGTTTTGCCAAATAAATTCTTATTCTTCTTTTAAGGTTATAGATACCTTATATCCAGAATGGTATTAGTGTAACATATATCATATTTATTCATTCATTTCATTTATATAATTACTATGTAATGATGATCATGTAGAACGAGTCGCATCACATCGTGGAGACGGTATTCCGTACGTACGCACGAGCGATGATATTGTTCCCATGATCGTGGAATTGTATTTAAGTGTATTTATACTATTTCAGTATCAATATCACTTTATAATAATCATATATAGTTACTCATTACACCATTATACCCATCCTTCTAAGGTGATGGTGGAAAATAGATTACACCACGGCGTGGAGACGGTATTCCGTACGTACGCACGCGCAGTGATTTCATTTTTCCGTAGGATGGATAGAAGCTGAATTAGGGTTGTTTCATATTTATAATAACATATCAGTATGTAAGTAATACTGATGTTATTACTTTATCAAGAAACAACTAAATAAGAAGAAGTTGAAGAAGAAAGAAATTGAAAAAGATCGGTAATGGATATTACATCTTCTTTGAAACGCCTCTTAGAATCCTCCACTTAGGGAACTAAGATTGGTCTTTGAAGACGACCAGAACCTCTAGGATTATTCTAGGGAAGTGGAGAAGGGATTTTGGCAGTGGTTGGACGGGCTTGAGTGCTCAAATTGGTGTGAGGAGGAGGGGGAGGAGGTGTCCTTTTATAAGGGAGGAGAGGGGCACCTTAGGAATATCTCAAAATATTATTTTATATTAAAGTCAAAATCGGTTTATAATGGTTCCAAAGGGTCTTATTTTGAAGCTAAAGTGGGGATGGGTAGAAATCCTATCAACCAATAGGATTTAGACAGGTTTAGGTTATTATTTTAACCTTATAAATTTGATTTAACTCTAAGTTAAATAATTTAACTTTTACCGTGACTTTTTGTTTTCTTACACTATATGGTTAATACACTTACAATATCATGCCAAACGAACCCCAAGTTGTTTATTATTAATATATATATCCTTATCTAAGTCATTTGGCCAAACCTTAGATTTATAGGAATAAAAAAATAATTAATAATATAATATTTGATTTAAAAACTATTTTGTGTCAATTTTGACACTATTTGATATATGATTTTTGTGAAAGTCATAACAGAATTATATGTTCGAACCAAGTTCATTAAATCAACACTAATATATCATAGTAACCTATAAAATTAGTGTAATTCATAAAAAGTCCCAAATTACATTTATTGGAGCATTTATAACATCAATTATGTTAACATTTCCTTAAAAGGGTAATTACTGCATCATCGTTGTGTCATAAATAAATAAATTTATTTAAAGTCTAAAAATTATAAATTAAATATCATTATGTAGGAAATATTTTTATCTTTCTAATGAATATTTATAGTCGAATTTATCTTATGTATAACCCCATATTAAAAATGTTTTAGTTATTAAACTTTGATTTTAACTATTTTAACTATTCATTAAATAAAATAATATTAAATGTCATAATCTAATCCAAGTGGACCTAAATGGTCATATTATATTCATAAGGTTGTTTTTGGTCGAATTACACTTATCCAATAGAATTAGGACATGTGTTAGGGGAATAGTAATATCATATTTACCCTTAGTTACCCTATTTACTATTAACCGCAGTAAAAAAAGTAAAAAGTTACTATTCACCAAAAAATTATTTTTATCTCATTGAACCACATTTTACTTATTGATATCAACCGTGTCTGTCGGATTTTCGAAATTCCATTCACAGAAGCGGTAAAATTAAGTTCTATACAAAATTCAGTTTTTAACCTACCACTTAGTGGTTTCACTATTCATCAAAAATTGAAAGTTTTCAGAAAAATACCAAAATTTCACCCTAGGCTAATTTCGGTATTCCGAATCTAGAAATGAAGTCCATTTTGAAAAATAAAATTTATAAAATTTCAAAAAGTGGTTATTACTATTCATAACGGCTAGTTTTAATAATATTTTAATAGCATATCGTTGTTTAGTGAAACTCGGTATTGCGTACAACGCAAGCTATCGAGGAAGGTCGCGATTGCGTGTAAAGTAAGTCAAGCTAGTGTGTAGTGAATGATTCCTTTGATGATATATATATAACATAAAAACAAAATATTACTCATAAAAATCTCGGGTGTTACATTAATCTTGTCTGATAATGATGACTGCACAAAAACCTGAAACAAAATAGATTTATTCCCTACACCAACAACTTCTAATCCAAAATTCATCAAATAATTATTCAAGGGATAATGTTTCAAATGTAACATGGTTAATTATGAATGATGTTTTTGACTCAGGGAATCCTACACTTTGTTTGCTTTTTCTAGATGATAATTGATCGTGCAATCATAATCCTTTATCAGTTCAATCCATCTTATCTGCCTCATGTTTAATTCCTTATAAGTGAATATATACTTCCGAATTTTATGTTTAGTATGTATTTGACATTTGGCTCGGTATAAATGTTGCCTCCAAATTTTCAAAGCAAACCCACAACTTCCAATTCCAAATCATGTGTGGGATAGTCTAACTCATGGGGTTTTAGTTTCCTTAAAGCATAATAAATTACTAGATCATTCTTCATCAGAACACAACCATGTCCCTTAAATTAAGTATCACTATAGATGAAAAAATCACCATTTCATGAAGGCAAGGCCAAAACTGGAGCATTCACCAATATCTTTTTATGTTCCAGAAAAAATCTTCATATTCTTCTTTCCAAACAGATTTAACACATTTTCGTGTTAACTTAGTTAAGGGGTTAGATAACCATGCAGAGATTTTAACAAATTGTTTGTAATTACCTTCAAATCCATGAAAACTACGAATCATTGTAACATTTACAGGTCTTGGAAATTCATCAACCACTTTTTTTTGGAAGGATCAACTATTATTCCATCCTTATTTAAAATGTGCCAAAAAAAAATTGTTGGCCACCAAAAATCACACTTTCTGAATTTTCCAGAAAATATCTTTTCTTTTAAGGTTTCCAAAACAACCCTTTGATGTTTTTCTTGCTCCTATTCACTTCTAGAATATACCATAACTTCATCAATATATAGAACCACGAACTTACCCAAGAACTCATGAAATATTCTATTCATAAGATCAATAAATACAACACGTGCATTAGATAACCCAAAAGGCATAACTACAAATTCATAATGGCCATATCTAGTACAGAACAAAGTCATCAGGATGTCTTCATCATTTACTTTTAACCGATGGTACCCAAACACTGTTCAAACTTCAAAAAATACTATGCTCCCTAGAGAAGATCAAATAAATCATCAATATGCGATAAATGATACTTGTTTTTTATAGTGATTTTATTCAAGGCTCTATAATAGATGAAAAGTATTATTTAACCATATTTTTTCTTAACAAACAAGACAAGAGCACCCCATGTTGAAGTGTTGGGTCAAATAAAAACTTTATATAATAATTCTTGTAACTACTTTTTTCCTTCCAGAAGTTCGAATTGGGTCATTCGATAAGGAGGATTAGAAATTTTATTAACATCAGGAACTGATTAAATAGTAAACTCAACCTCTCTATTAGGAATAACACCAGTCAAATCATCAGAAAAAACATCCAAGTATTCATTTACCACCGGTACATAATTAATCTGGATAGTTCCAATTTCTTTAAAAATATATTCAAGATAACTTTCATTTCCATCCTTCATCAGTTTCTTAGCTTCATGATATGTTATTAATAGTATCGTTCATACTTTTAAAGAAACTAAAATTCTTTCTGAAAAACAAATTCGTTTTCTCTGCAATCTATCTTAGCATGATAAAAAGTAACCCAGTCCATACCTAGAATAACATCAAAAACTAATAGAGGAAAAAATGTTTGTAGGTAAACTCTTTCCATGGACAAGGATAGAAATATTATTATAATTTCATTATTCCATAATATTTCCTCCTAGTATTTTGACCATGAGATATTGTTTCATTTCATGAGGTTGAATTCTCATTTTCTTCAAAACTTTCTCGGAAATTAAGGAATGGGTAGACCCTGAATCAAATAAAACTTTTGTGAAATCTATAAAAACAAGAAATGTACCTCATTCCACCACATTTGACGGTTCAACATCTTTTGAAGTGGTTTCAACTGCCAAACCCTTCTGTTTTCTACATTTCTCATTCCCTGCTTTTGTAACTAAGATCAGCGAAAAATTAGAAAAATGACCCAATTATTTATTGTTAAAGAATCTCGCCAATGACTTCACATTAATTTTCTGATCATTTTCCTTGCACTCATGAGACAAGTGTTCAAACATTAGACATCAATATAACTTCCCAAAATTTACAATACATTCACCAGGATTTCTTTTACCACACTTTTCACAAGAAGCAAAATTCATTTACTTACCTCCAGACTTCATTGATGAGTTCTTTCGCATTTTCTCCCTGCCAGAACTCTTTCTATTCTTATCATCATGAAGAAAATATGTTTCTAAAAACTCTATCTCAACTTTTTCCACACAACTAACAAGTTTCTCATTGCATTTAATCTCTCATTAGGCTGAGAGTCTTTGAAAAAATGGTTTGAAACCATAGTAAAATTTATTAATTTTACTTTAATGATCCCGAGTAAAATATAGTATATACCTTTCCATTATTGTAAAATTGGCATCATATTATTCCACAAAATCATCATATTTCTAATTTAGTTCAATGAATTGTTTCTATATTTTAAGTTGAATAGTTTTGGGAAAACAATTTTCTAGAAAAAGAATCTTAAAATCATACCATTCTAGACATTAAAGACTACCTATTTCTCTCTTATTCTTTAACAGATACCACCATTGATCGACTTCACCTCCAAACGATAGATGCCTATTATTACCTTTTTACGTTCCAAACATCCCGTGACATCAAATACCTTTTCTAGAGCATTGATCCATCCTTATGCTATCACTGGATCTACGATTCCACTGAATTCTAGAAGATGTTGCCTCATAAAATGCCCCACAAAATACATGTTTCTTTATGGTAGATCATGTTCCTCTATAGAATGGATACCACCCCTATTTATTTCATGAGTCAACTGATCCATTTCTTTCACAAATAGCTCGATTCAGATTTCCACCATTTCAGGCTTTAGAATTGAACATACATCACCCTCTTAGTGCCTTCTACTTCTGCTTCCCTGTTTCATCTACAGAAAACCATTCTATTTAGACATGACATAGATGAAGCAACATGGTAATCCTTAAATTCTATAACATTTCAAATTACCCTAGGGTTAAAAATCAGTCATGGAATTCTTTAAATATCATCCCAAACCCTAAAGTTATAAAAACCATCCTTTGATACCAATTATAAGGACACTACCTTAAAATGTTACTCAAAATTAAATTTTATACAAGAACATACATTAATACACATTGAGGGTATTTTTGAGTTTTATAGAATTGGGGTACCTTACATACATAACATACCATAATCAGACATAAGGATACTACTAAATACAGTTTCCATTTCTTTCAAAACATAAAACATTAAAACATAAAGTGGGATTTCTTTGACAACACTCCATATCTAACATCCAGAATAACTTATTTCTCTTATCCATACTTATATCCAGTGAAAAAAAGTTAAAAATAGGGGATGAGTATAAAACTCAATAAGGTATATACATATAGAAAGCGTTAGTCAAGTGATAACATAAAAACCAACAAAACCCATATCATAAAAACTTGAATGCATAGAATACTCCTGTTTTTTACTTGGGAAATATTTACCATATCAACCTTACATTCAACCTTACACGGGGAATTACCTTTTGGTAAACTTTCATCCCCAGAGTAACTAATTAATTGGAGATCTATAATGGGGCTCACTCATCATATCGTGAGAAATAATGGGATCAACCCATCATATCTTGAGATAGAATGGGATCAACCCAACATATCATGAGCTATAATGGGATCAAAACAACATAAATAACGTCCAAGGAAAATTTCATGAAAATAAATTATCTTGAAATCAAGAGAAATCAATCATGCCATACCCTTTAAAAAAATCCTTTTGAAATTTATTAAAGAGAGATTTAAAAGGATTTTAAAAGGAAATCCCTTTAAAATATAATTGGAGTGAGAATTAAAAGAATTTAATGGATATGTTTATAAAATATAAATACACATAGTGAAACATAATATATACATAAATTCATCACACCAATAATATAATACCATATAAGGAATAAATAACAAGGTTAACCCAAAGAATGAAAATTGGGTTAAGAATTCCTTTACCTCAGGTTTGTCTTACTTAAAACTTTGTTAAAACTCATGTATAATGGTTAAATAAGTGTTACTAATTTCGTACAGAGACATATCTATCTTAATAATATCTTATATGATGATTTAATTACATTATTTTACCCTTTAATTGCTAGTATTTTGTTCTTTTCATTGTTTTGGGTGCGTTTGTTTACATGAGTTCCAGGATTGGTTCATGATGGATATTCATGTCGATTGGAAGTGAAATTAATGAATTGGAATAGAAAAGTATTTAAATATTACTAGTATCATAAATTTTACCATTTATCATTTTTACTTTTGATATGAGGATGATTCATAAGATAAAACATTAATGATGTTCATTTAGATCATTTTAGTGGTTCTTTAATAATAACGAACTCATTTTGTTTTATAAATTAAAACCACGTGTACAAAATAATTATAAAACCATAGATGAGAAAAAATACATATATTATAACCTGGTTCAACAATAAAAATGGTTTCATGACCAGACTAGAAAGAATGTATTTAAGTTTAAATCACATCATCCACGATGTCGGTAATTCGATAGATCACAGATAATGTTTTTATTCCTCGAATTAGTGGGAGAGGTGAAGAATAATGATGATGAATTTTCCATCAAATTTAGAAAATCCAGAATATAAATGATTTTGGGAGCTTTCATTCCACTTTTTTAAGAGGATATTTGGAAATAAGAAGAAAATAAAGTAACTCAAAATAAAAGAATAGTTGAGTAATCCCTTACTGGAGCTTGATGGCGCTGTGGGTGGCAGGTTCTCTTCTCCGCGTCAATGGATTTTTCTAGGGTTTGTACTTGGTCATGGCGATTCCTTTCTTTCTTGGGGTCGATTGCCTCAATAATCCTGGTGGTGCGGCATCGGCGTTATCCTCCTCTGATTCTACTTATGGCGCACGGTCTCCGGCTGTTACTAGAAACCCTAAGGCTGTGGTGTCTTCGCGCTTCCCGGCTGGTGTGAAGTTGGCTTCGGACACTCTTGCCGGATCTGCGAATTTGGTGGATGCTTCGGTGAAATCGAAGACCTCGGAAGCTTCTTCAACCTCGATTCCTCAAGTCGGACCAGAGACCATGTTGCAAGAAGATTTGGGGATTGGCACGTAGCGCGGTGCTCCACGGCATCGGGATGGTGTTGTGGCAGCTCCCCCTACTGTGATACAGGATTTTGGTAATGGTGTGGTGCGGGCCAAAAATTCCCGGTTGAAGCAAGATGGAACTGGTTTATTGGGCTTGTTCACGGATTCATGTCCGAGCAGAATTCTTCGTAAGGGTTCTTCGGCTCATGTTGAAGCTAACCCCGCCGCGCTTGCAGAGCGAATGTCAATGGGTAAAAATTCATTGATTGCGCGTATTGTTCTTCCTAAAGGGGCTCAGCCATGGAAGCTTAATGACCTGACTTGCAGAATTTCGAATTTGTGGGGCTTTTCTTACTAGAAGTGTGTCTCTCTTGGTCGAGGATTTTTTAATTGTCTTTTTTCATCTACTGATTTGAAGCTTCGGGCATGGGGCATTGGAACCTTGTTTCTGAAACCTGGATGGCTGCATTTACATGAATGGTCTATGGATTTTAATGTCTCGCGTGCACGAAATGCATTTTCTCAGCTTTGGATTCGTTTGCATGGGCTCAACTAGGTCCTCTGGCATCCCAAAATTCTGCATGATATTGGCATGGCAATTGGGACTCCCATTCAGCTTGACAAAGAAACTGAGGATGTTCGGTTTGGTCATTTTGCTAGGATGTTGGTGGAGGTTGATCTTAGTACTACTTTGATCGAAAAGGTAACTCTTTCCACCCCTTCTGATAACATTCAAATTGATGTTGAGTATGAAAAAAAGCCTCTCTTCTGCAATGTATGTATGGCTGTTGGACACTCTTTAGAGTTATGCCGGAAGAATATGTCTTGTGAGAAATGTGGTGTGAGAGGACATTCAACATCCCTCTGTCGCAGGAAGTCCAACCTGAAGGATTCAATGTTTCCAAAGTCTTCTGCTCATGATGGTGATGAAATTCTAAAGCCGGCTCCTAATCATGGTAAAGGGCTTCTTTTTTATGAATCTCTGAAGGAGGCTCATAGTGGCCCTTCTAATACTCGATCTGATTTGGCTAAAGAGGTTCCTCTAGTTGAGGACATCCCTATGCGGACTCCAGAACGGGTGATCCCTGATTCTCACCAGGTTGATGTCTCTAATCAGGGTGATGTGAAACTACATGTTGATTATCAACATGAAATCCAGAAGCATTTTCAGTTATCTGAGTTACCTGAGAAATGGGGGAACATTTATGAAGATGAACAGGGGAAGGTACGTACCCCGATCAGGGTCTCGGGCAACGGTGGTCATGCCTCTTATAAGGATGCAATATTGAGTGACAAGCCAAAGACTACTGAAAGTGAGGGTCCTCCCTTTAAGAGGAGACCACGTAAGGATTATTCTAATGTTCCTAGAACTTTTTCTACCAGATCTTCATCTAAGGTGTCAAGGAAAGTGGATTTGGATATCTTGAAAATCCTCAATAGGGACAAGTCTCAATCTGAGTGGGAGACTGCTGGTGATTCTGATTATGGAAATGACATGTATTTTTATGATCTCTAGACTTTCTCTTGGTGGATGAGGGCATGTCCGTTGTTTGACCCCATCCACCGCTCTGTTTTCCTTTTTCTTTCTCTTAATAAATGGTCAGAAGCTTTGCCTTAAAAAAAAGTTGAGTAATCCCTTACAAAAATTCAGTAGCCTAACAACTGTGCAACATGGTTTTAGAAAACCTAAAAAAGAGATGGGACAAGGTTAACACATATAGAAATTAATTATAAAACATAATAGAGAAATAATAATCTGAAAATAATAACATGGTATAAATTCTTGAATTCTATACCACATAGAAGAGAAATTGAATGGAAAAATAAAGAAGTTGAGAATTTTATATCCTTGTAGAGTAACTTCTAGAACATGAAGGTTGGGACCTTGGGGGCTTGAGGAAACCTTGGGAGGACTAATAAGGAGGTAATGAGGATAGATCTTCATTAATTAAGAATTTGGAAAGAATTTAATGAAGTAATGATTTGGCATTTATATCACAAGTGAAATAATATTTAAATAATTTCCAAGGGACACCTCATTAGTTGTATTTGAAAAACCATGGTCTTTACCATGGTATTTTCCCATGGTATTATCCACATGGGACACCTAACATATTAATTTAATATACATAAGTCTACAAGAATTATTACATCATTAATGATGTCATTAACACATCGAAACTCAAAACTGTATTTTTACTATTCACCGATAAATCAACTGTTTCAGAAAAATCACAAAAAAACCCCAACAATTTCTCAAAATGTAGAATTAAAAAATTAACTCCATTTTTGGAAAATTATTTTCTAAATATTATTAATTTAATTTTTAAATAAAATAATACCTAATTCAAAAATTCAAAAATTTAAAACTATAACTGATTTTATATCACATTGAAAAATTAACCAAGTTGTCATTATCATAAATCCTTAATAAAATAAAATAATAATACAATTTACTATTTATTAGGGTCATATTAATATTAATATAACTATTAATAAGGGTATGTTACTATTAAAAAACAAGTTGGTTCCATCAGACTTCAGATAACATACTGAACACATTTGTAGATGACTGTTTTTTGAAATTCAAATCATAGAAGCTACAAAATTATGTTTAAAGTCAAGTTATAAATATATACTTAAAACAATGTTTCATGCATTTCAATTATTTTTTAAAACCTTGGGGTGTTACACCACCACCACCAGTGTCTACAATATATTTTGTCTAAACCAAGAGTGTTTATAGGTATAAAATGAATAACAAGATAAACAAAAGATAACCAGGTGCCATTAATTAATCAAGTTTAATTTAAAAAACATATCCTTTTGTTCCATGTATTATCTATGTTAAAAAAGTTCACGTTGTCCTAAAAAAACAATATAAACTATGAATAATGGAGAAGAATAAAATCCCATACATCACGTGGGAAAAATTTCAAAAAACAATACATAACACATACCATAGAGCCTGAGTCCAGGTATACAGAAAATGAACATTGGATCCTTAGTATAGGTATACATAAAACATACCATGGAGCCTCGGTCCAGGTATTCATATTCCATGAATTTTTTAGGGGAGAAGATCCTCAGTCCGACTCCCTAACCCTTTCATTATAGGGGCAGGGTTTAGAGCCACATTCCAACACAACCCATGGGTGTATAATTTCAAGTAAATACCTCTCATACACATGTGTATAGGTTTCTATAATCATTCAACATATACAAAATGCATAAAAAATCACTCATGTAATATAGATACCATTTAAAAACTATAGTTCATTCAACACACATGTCATCTTCACGCCTTTACCCATAAACATATGTATCATTTACATTCCTTAAACCATATAAATAACTATCATTTACATGCCTTAACCCATAAAAACATTTTCCATTTAAAACACATAATTAATTCAACACAATTACCATTGTACTAAACACCCATTATTCTATGTCAACAACTCAACACAACTACCATTAGTTCCATTTCAGAACTCGAGCTAACATTTCCACATTTATATAATGGGATATATCTCATAAAAATTAAATTCTATACTTAACAACTAAATTAAATGTTCAAAGAAGTTTCAAACCCCATGTGTGGCCATTATCCTAGTATAATAAGCCTTAATGAATCTCATGGGGATTATGAGGGGTTCAATTCATCAATTTAGAAATTAACTCATCATTTCTAAAGTATAAAACAAAACAGAAAACATAGAGACACAAAGGAACATCCACATACACATAAATTTAACCACAAGGCTATGCGATATAACATGTGGACCACCTACCACGATTCTGTTGTAAACCACAAAAATAACCTAGGCCTTTGATTAAGAAAAACATTTAAAACACTAACCTATAAACCACTCAAAAAATTAGATTTTAGAGTTTCAGAAAAATAAGAAGGATTCCATAATCCCTAATCTATAAAAAGGATAAAAGAGGAGTGTTATACTCACCCAAAAAATTGATCGACAGCTAATGACACTCTAAATGTATTTCAAATGAAAGAGATATATCCTTGGGATGTTTTCAAGAAAGGTTTCATTACCATTGAATTATATAGAAGAAACGAGGGAGAACTTCTGGTAAGAATGACAAAATCCTGAGTGGGGAAATGGAAAAAACAAAAATATTTAATGGGGAAAATGGTTTGGCTACAATGTTGGCCAAACCATGTGCTAACCATGCACCACCATCTATCCAAGAAGGGGTCCAGGCCACACTACTTCAAGGGGAGCCCACACGATTTGAAAAAGCATTTGGTAATTTTGCGAGATTGCTCTATACACTATCATATGGTACCACCTCCCCCTTTCATAGTTTTATCAACTATTTACACCTTCCCCATGAAAGCATGGTTAATTAATATGGTTTCTACATACCATGAACTAAATATTAAACCTGCACTAGATGTCCACTTTCCCCCTTTCATGTCTCAAACCCTCGCGACACCCCCGAGCCACCTCATAAAATCAATAAATATTACAATAACCTTATTTAAAATATTTAAACACAAAAAATAAACAAGAATGTACCATTTTAGGATTCTAGTATCTTACATGGTTACTATAAATGCACAACAGGTAAGGATCATACCACACATAAAACATAGATTCGCTTCTCAATTTTTCAACTTAGTGTTTCTTTAGGTTTGTAGAAATCTCAAAGGCAAATAAAAAATTCACTAAATGTATATACCAAGGCTATGTACCTGAGATGGTATAAATTTTCTCATAAGTTACAGTGTCTCGAAGTGGTACCTAGTTTGGGGAATGATTGTAGAGACCCAAGCTTGATGTACATGGAAATTACATTACTTTTTTAGAATACTTAATACATAACAAAAAAAGACACCCATGAACAGTAATAGTTTAGTGTCTTTGGAAACTCAGAACAAAATTTTCTAATCATTGTGAAATATCTCCAACATCTCCCCTAAGTTATTACCCCTTTTTACCTAAAACCTTTATTTATATCATGGGAAAAAGAAAACATAATAATGGTGAGCTCAAATTCTCAGTAAGGGTAAACATGGAGAACATCAAAAAATCCATAAACATTTGAAGATAAAAACATGAACATAAAACACGAGTAATGACATAAATCTTGGCAGTACATAAGGCATAGATCAGAAAGGAACATTAATCGTGATAAAATATCATGGGAATAAAACATGTAATTGTGAAAAAACACTAATCACATGATATGATTTCCATACTAGCCAAGGAATTGCTGGAAAGACTATCATAGTGGACAAAGTCCATTACTGAACTAGGTTTACTTGCCGTTCCAGCCCTGTATTACTGAACCAGATTTGTTTGACATTCCAACCATGTCTATATCATGAGATATAAATCTTTACCCGATGAATTGGAGGTACATATAGGTATCACACATATCATTTTAAAATCATTCTTAAGTGTGCCACAAAATAATCATAAATCATTCATCATAACCCAAAGAATAAAATGGGTTTCATGAACATCATCCCTTCATAACATAATCCATATAAAACAAATGGATATCATTTAATCATAAGAAAAATCAAACCATGTAAATAATAGAGACAATATACTTGAATCATTAACATACTAAATAATTTTATCTTAGATGGAAAGTAGTTCTCATAAAACACTTGAAATTAATTCTTGAGGAAAATATTCTTTCTTCTTCAAAATCATTTTCTTTTCTCCAAATGTTGTTCAATTTAATAGAAAAGAATTTTGTTGAAAATAATCATGAAATCTTTTGGAATACGATTCATGTAAATAAGGAATTATGAAACCGTAATATTCCGTTCATGCCGTATAAGTTAAAAAAACATTCTCCTCGTACTTTTTTAGGAAGAGTCAAAAAGTACCTTGTATGGTAAACAAAAGAACGATTCCTTCCATACAATGTGGTAAAAGTAAAAAAAGGGTAAAAATGACTTTCAAAATACATGTAAGAATAGTAAAATTTTTAGGAATTTCATTTATAAAACATGGACATGGATGATAAATATAACCCCAGTAAATACTTACGAACAAACAATCTCAGATTGAAACAAGATTGGAAAAGTTATCCCTTACCTTATCTCCAATTTCTTCCGCATGTGTCTGAGACTCTTGTATAGTGGGTTTAAACATATTATTAACTTATAATAGAACCATAATGATATTTATTATATCATATATGATTCACTTATGACCTTATATTACCTTTTCATTTGTCAATTCCATGTTAAAGAAGCGTTTTTGGTAAAATCATTTCATTTATCAAAGGTGTTTTAACTTGTAATTATTCATATGATTACTTAAATAATGATTAATTACTTCCATAATGTAAAACATGATTTATATATAATATATATTCATAATATATATATAATAGACCGATAAATGGAATGAAATACACCATTCATGGAGATGGTAGGTCGTACGTACGCATGAACACTGTTTTCATTTCCTTATTAATTTGAATGGAAGTAAATGACATATATATATATATATATATATATAAATCCAACAGCATTATTATGTAATATATTTCATGATTATATATTATATATACTTTATAATCATTCTTGAATGGTTATCATGGAGAATGAATCTCATCGCATTGTGGAGACGGTAATCCGTACGTACGCACGAGCGATGATATTGTTCCCATAATTATTGAATGGAATTGGAGTGGATGATATAATATCACATAATTATTATTATGTTATAATAATCATATATAGTTAATATTTCCACCATTATACCCATCCATGTAAGATGGTGGTGGAAAAACAGATTACACCATGGTGTGGAGACGGTAAGTCGTACGTACGCGCGCACGGTGATTTCGTTTTCATAGGATGGATATAAGGTGAAATAGGGTTGTTTCATATTTATAATAAAATATCAGTATATTAGTTATACTGATGTTATTAATTTATAAATAAATAATTAAATAAGAGGAATTAGAAGAAGAAATAAATTTGAAATAATTCTTAAAGGATATTACCTCTTCTTCGACGTGCGTCTTCCAAACATTCTCTTAGTGCACTAAAGATTGTATTTGAAGAAAACCTGGACCTCTAGTTTGTTTCTAGAGAAGTTAAAAAGAGAAATGGACATGTTTTGTTCTTGATTTAAGGCTCAAAATTTTGTAAAGATGAGAGAGATGAGGTTCCCTTTCATAAGAGAGTAGAGGGGCACTTTTGGAAACCTCCAAAATATTAATTTATAATAAACTCAAACCCCACTTAAAAACTTCCAAAATTGCTCAACATATAATATTAGATGAGATATGGTTTTAATATCATCAACCAATAAAATTTATACATGTTTTTATTTTATTTTAAACCTTATCATTTTGATTTATTCTTTTTTTTAATCTATTTAATTTTATTTGTGGTAATAATATTCTAATTTTTAAATTGTTATATATATATATACTTATGTGTTGTTAATTTTCCATAATTAGATACATTATTACATTTTAGACCATAAAATTTTCAATTTGTAATTTTTAAATATTTTTGTGATTTTTAAACAATTTAACAATATGTTATTTTTATAAAATATCAATAGTGTCAATTTTGACAGTATTCAATTATTTGAATTTAAATAAAATACACACATAATATATATTCAAACCAAAATATTTAATAGATCACTAACATGTAATATTCATCTTTAAAAGTTTTGGAGAACATTAAATAGTTAATATAATATTTATTTTAATATTTTATAAAACCTTTTATTTGATATTTTAATCAATAAAATATTTTCTACATCTCTATTGTGTCACCATTAATGACAATTATTTAATCCCTAAAAATTATAAATAAATTCACCTGATTTAGATACATTTATTAGATTTTTTGTTACTATTTATGTTCGATGTTTTATGAATTTTGTCACCAAATTAATATTATTACACTAATAAGATATAAGAGAGCGACATGTTGTCACTTTCTTTGGTTTTAATAATAATTAAATTCTTTTCATGGAAACAAATCCATAAAATGAATCTATTCCAACCCTTAGGTGATATCGGTCTACTTTTATTCATCCAATAGAATTTTGGAAGGTGTTAGTGTAATTTTATAATCTTATTTTTACCCTTGATTACCAGATTTACCTTTAACTGTAGTAAATAAAATTTTCCATCATTACTATTCATAATGTCTAAAAATAAATATTATCCTATTAAAATAATTTATAACTAATGACTCCAAATATGGAATCCATTTTTCAAATTCAAAACACATAAGTTGCTGTATTTCATTTAAAATTAATCCTACAGTTGAGAAAACATGTTTTAAAAGTTAAAACATTGCAAAAGATTGAAATATTTTTACCTATGAATTCAATGTAAAATTAATGATAATGAATTACATTATATTAAATGGTAAAAATATATTTTATATATACTTTAAAACCATTAAATACTATAATTTAACCATATAAATTATTTTGATGAAAAAAGTTGTGTTTAATTAAAATTTAGCGTATCTTTACTGTTCATCAAAATATGAAAGTTAACAGAAATATATTAAAAAATTTTCCAAAGTAAATTTTTATATACTTATTAAAATTAATAGGTTCATATTTTCAAATTTAACTCATAAATGTTTCAAAACTAGATTTAAGGTGGGTGCACCATCAAAAGGCGGCAAAATTGCATTTTTTTGAAAAATAATTATTTTACCTGAAAATTTTATTTTTTTCTCATACCATGTTCTAAAATATGTGTAAGATGAATGATATTGTTATAAAAGTCAAAATTTGGTTAATAATATTCCTAAAGGCTGGTTCATAATAATATATCTTTGTTTAGTGAAACTCGGTAGTGGGTACAATGCACGCTATTGAAGAAGGTCACTCTTGCGTGTAACACAAGCCAAGAATAGTGTTGTGTATACTACATGCTAATATAGTTTTGTGTAAAGTGAAAGATAATCTTGGTTTAGCGTACAACACATTACATCAATGAAATTAAAAAACAATATTTCTCATAACATATTAGGGGGTTACATATTACACCCCTTAAAATCAATTTCGCCCTCGAAATTCGTCAAGGTTATAATTGGTTTACTACTTGAAAGTTTCTTTCATAGAAACCTGCATCATAAAAAGGAATAATGAAACTTAATTGTAAAAACTAAAGTATGAAATGTAACAGTTACCCAAATTAACTCATCAATGGGTTTCCATATAGAAGAACATAGGTGAAAATATGGATATGGAAGAGAAATCTGGCCATCATGTTCTGATGGAGAGTGGTAGAGAACATGGCTATGAAAAAGCCAACAATCACAAAGGCATAAATTTGTGATGATCTAAGGTACCATCTAATTCATCGGAGATGAGGGTACTAGGACAACATTTTTGGTTTTCAAGATTATTTCCCTAAAGTTGATGAATTTTTTCATAGGGATAAATACTTACTGGATTTTCATGTTATATAATCACTGGTTATTCCATGAACAATTTCCACTTCATCTCTTATTTAAAGAAATTTTGTTGAATTTGTCCTTCTTGAAATGTTAGTAGATCATGAGATAGAATGATAGGTTATTCCATCTATCTCAAAAATTTATCAACATTTATTAAATATACATAAGTCCATATATGGTGAGATTAACCATATATGATACCAAAAATGGACTTATACTTCTACTATTATACTGTTTAATAAAATAAAGCTAATTTTTACTAACCAGGGACTTCCTGTAGGCCGGTGGTACATGATAAAGGCCTGTTGCACTTTGTTTGTGGGTTCGATTCATGCATCCTTGTCCGACGCGACGAGTTGTCACACGTCCTACAAGTTGTCCTTTTTCTAAAACAATAATATCATAATATCAAAAAGTTATAGCCTTAAACAATACTATATGATGTTCAAATTAATCCATTCCAATCTTTAGGCTTATCCAAAATACTTCTATCCAATATCCTAGTATAAAGAAAATGATTACTAGAAAGTTCATCTACCGAACATGTGAATACCATCATTTATCCCCGTATATCATAAGATATATCTTGTTAGTCAAATTCCAAACATGTAAATACCTTAATCATGTATTTTTTTGAAACACGAGTTACCATAGAAACATAGACAAAATAGGAATGCTATCAAAAGTAAACACTTTCCACATACCTAAATCCAAAATAAACTATATACTCAAACCATGATATCACTTTGTTCTTGTACCCATCATGAGCTCATTAGTACTATCAAACATCTCATTATCTCTTTATCCATTCATTATGAGCATATCATTTACTTTTAAAAAATATCTGAATAACCTTTCATGGTTACCGGTACCATCCAACATATACTTTCAAATACTTTTGAAAAAAAAATAGTGTAAAAATCCTTAAATCTTTCTTTATTTCATAGTACTATTAAATTTCATATACAATATAACTCTGGATAAACATACAATTATTCCACTACCTTCTTAAACCATTGACTGTGCTTTATCATTTTATTCTTCAACACTTCTTTCATCTCATATATCATTTGTAGTCTTTTCATCATCATCAACATAAATACTACTCATATGACCATACTGATTCTCTTCATGACATTTTCCCTTAAGGAATTGGTTTGCATGATGCCAGTACATTCCACATTTAAAACATTCAACCATTATTAATGTCTTCACAATACCATTATCTTTGTCCATGGTGTTAACTGAACCTTTTCCTTTGCAATTACTAACTTTGTTTCCTTATTTTCCAAACCCAAAGCATCTTACATTTCCTCTAAAAAATTCTCCCTGATTCCTCTTACCAGATGATTTACATGATGGAAATTTAACTTTCATTCCTCTATGATCACCATGAAACTCCATCATTCTCTTATTAGCTGAGTCAGGAAACTTACCAAAGTTGAGATTATTGATCATATTATGATATTTTTGATTAGGCATAATAAAAATGTTTGTACTTACATATCCCATTTCATTTGGTTGATCATGAATAATATCATTCCATTTTCCATCATATCCTTCATTGTCGTGAATCTTCTTATTTCCAGCCATTTTCTATAACCCAAAAAGAATAGTGTGAGAGGCAAAAATCATACTAGGAAAATAACATAATCAAGGGAGATTATGTTCAATCTCTATCATCTTAGGGTTCATCCTAGGTAATTCATGATCATTATATTAATTCTAGTATTGTAACCTATACATTATACTTAACCTTACGGACATACCTAGACATACCTTAGAAATATATCTAGGGATCTGACTAATGTTTTCACATCCTATTTTCCAAAAGGTTCACTAAACCTTTCCTCTGATTCCAATTGTAGAGAACCAAGCTTGATGTACATAGAAATTACTTTATTTTTGAAGAATACTTAATACATAACAAAAATAGACACCCAAGGACCTTAATAGTTTAGTGTCTTCAGAAACTCAGAACAAAAACTTCTAATCATGGTGAAAGATCTTCAACATCTCTGAGAAGTTATTTGCCATTTTTTATACCTAAAACCATTATTTATATGCAAGGGAAAAGAAAACTTAAAAAGAGTGATATTGAATGCTCAGTAAGGGTAAACATGGAGAACATCAATCAATCCATAAACATTTGAACGTAAAAACATGAACATAAAACTTGAGTAATGACATAAATCATGGCAGTACAAAAGGAATAGATCATAATGGAACGTTAATCATGATAAAATATCATGATAATAAAACATGTAATTGTGAAAAACCATTAAGCACGTGATATGATTTACATAGTAGCCAAGGCATTTCTTCCAAGACAATCATAGTGGACAATGTCCGTTACTGAATAGAGTTTACTTGCCGTTCCGACCTTGTATTACTGAACCAGATTAACTTTTCATTCCATCCTTGTCTATCTCATGTGATATAAATCTTGACCTAATGCATTGTAGGGTGATATAGGTCCCACCCATCGCATATTGAAATCAATCTTACGTGTTCCACAAAACAATCATAAATCATTCATCATAACCCAAAGAATAGTATGGGTTTCCTAAACATCATCCCTTCATAACATAATCCATAAAAAACAAATAGATATCATTTCATCATAAGAAAAATCAAACCATGTAAACAATAGAGACATTATAATTGAATCATAAACATACTAAATAATGTCATATTGGATGTATTGTTTTTTGATAAAACACTTTAAATTAATTCTTGAGGAAAATATCCTTTCTTCTTCAAAATCACATTCTTTTCTCTAGATGTCGTGAAATTTAAAAGAGAACATTTTTTTTAAAATTGTCATGAAATATTTTCGAATAATCTTCATGTATATAAGGAATTATGAAACCATAAAAATACATTCACTCAGTATAAGTTAAAAAAACATTCTCCTCGTACTTTTGCTGGAAGAGTCAAGAAGAACTTTGTATGGTAAACATAAGAAAGATTCCTTCCATACAATATGGTAAAAGTAAAAAAAGGGTAAAAATGAATTTAAACATATATGGATGAATATTGACCACCTTATGAAAATATTTTTATAAAACAAGAACATGGATGATAAATATAACCCCAGTAAATACTTACGAATAAAAAATCTTGGATAGAAACGAGATTGTAAAAGTTACCCCTTAACTTATGTCCAATTTCTTCTATATGTGTCCGAGACTCCTATATAGTGGGTTTAAACATATTTTTAACTTATAAAATAACCATAATAATATTTATGATATCATATATGATTCACTTACTACTTTATATTACCCTTTTATTTGTCAATTCCTTGTTAAAGCAGCATTTTGGGTAAAATCGTTTCATTTATCGTACGTGTTTTGAGTTGTAATTATTAATATGTTTAGTTAGATCATGATTACTTACTTAAAAAATGTAATAGATGATTTATATATACTATATATTCTGAATATATATATATATAATATATTGATAAATGGATTGAAATACAACGTTCATGGAGACTGTAGGCCGTACATACGCAAGAACGTTGTTTTCATTTCCTTATTAAATTGAATGAAAGTAAATGAAATATATATATATATAAATATAGTAGTATTATTATGTCATATATTTCATGATTACTCATTATATATACTTTATAATAATTCTTGAATGGTTAACATGGATATGAATCTCATCGCATCGTGGAGACGGTAATCCGTATGTACGCACGAGCGATGATATCCTTCCAATAATTATGGAATGGAATTGGAGTGGATGATATAATACTGAAGAATTATAATTATGTTATAATAATCATATATAGTTATTATTTATACCATTATACCCAACCATGTGAGGTGGTGGTGTAAAAATATATTACACCACAATGTGGAGACGGTAAGCCGTACGTACGCACGCGCGGTGAGTTCATTATTCATAGAATGGATAAAAGGTGAAATAGGGTTGTTTCATATTTATAATAAAATATCAGTATATTATTTATACTGATGTTATTACTTTATAATGAAAAATCTAATGAAGAGGAAGTAGAAGAAGAAATAAATTTGAATGAATCAGTAAAGGATATTACCTCTTCTTCGACACGCCACTTCTAATCCTTCTATCAGGGAACTAAAGTTTGTATTTAAAGAAAACCAAGACCTATAGTATGTTTTTGGGAATTGCAAAAGAGAAATGGACAGGGTTTAACCGAGCATGAAGGCTCAAAATTTTGTGATGTGGAGAGGGAGGACGTTCCCTTTTATAAGAGATTATAAGGGAACTTTTGGAAACCTCCAAAATATTAATTTATAATAAACACAAAACCCACATAAAAACTTCCACAATTACTCAACTTATAAGATGAGATGATATAGTGATGTAATATCATCAACTAATAAAATTTAGACAAGTTTTGATTTTATTTTAAACCTTATAATTTTTATTTGTTCTTTCTTTAATCTATTTAATTTTATTTGTGGCAATAAAATTCTAATTTTTAAATTGTTATATATACAAACTTATGTGTTGTTAATTTTCCATAATTAGATAAATTATTAAATTTTAGAGCATAAAATTCTCAATTTTTAATTTTTAAATATTTTTTTTATTTTTAAATAATTCAATAATATTTTATTTTTATAAAATATAAAAAGTGTCAATTTTGATACTATTGAATTATTTGAATTTAAATAAAATCAACATAGAAGATATATTCGAACAAAAATATTTAATAGATACCTAACATTTAATATTCTTCTTGAAAATTCGTGGATCAGATTAAATAGTTCATATAATATTTATTTTAATATTTTTAAAATCATTTATTTGATATTTCAATGAATAAAATAATTTCTACATCACCGTTGTGTCCCCATTAATGATAATTATTTACTCCCTAAAAATTCTAAATAAATTCACATGATGTATATAACTTTATTATATTTCTGGTTACTCTTTAATTTTTATGTTTTAGGATGTTTGTCACTAAATTATAATTATTAAACTTATAAGATATAAGAGAGTGAGATGTTGTCACTTTCTTTGGTTATGATAATAATTACATCCTTTTCATGGTCAAGAGTCCATTAAATGAATCTATTCTGACCCTTAGGTTATATGATTCAACTGTTATTCATCCAATAGAATTTTGGCAGGTGTTAGGGTAATTTTATAATCTTATTTTTAACATTAATTACCAGATTTACCTTTAACTATAGTAAATAAAATTTACCATAATTACTATTCATAATGTCTAAAAATAAAAAGTATCCTATTAACATAATTTGGACCTAATGATTAAAAATATAAAATCTATTTTTTCAAATTCAAAACAAAAAAACTTGGAGTATTTAATTTAAAATTAATCTCACTATTGAGAAAATGGGTTTTAAAAGTTAAAACATTGCAAAAGATTTAAATGTTTTTACCTATGAATTCAGTGAAAAATTAATTATATTTACTTAAATTATGTTAAATGGTAAAAATATATTTTATTTATACATTAAAACCATTCAATATTATAATTTAACCATATAAATTATCTTGATGATTTTTTTTTTAAAATTTAGCATATTTCTAATATTCATCAAAATGTGAAAGTTAACAGAAAAATATTAAAAAATTATCCAATGTAAATTTTTATATACTTATTTAAATGAATAAGTTTATATTGTCAAATTTGACCTCATAAACTTGTCAAAAACTTGTCTTAAAGTGGGTGCTCCATCAAAAGTCGGCAAAACCGAATTAAAAAAAAACTACTTATTTTACCCAAAATATTTATTTTGTTCTCATACCATGTTCTAGAATATGTGTAAGATGAATGATATTGTTATAAAATTTAAAATGTTCTAAATACAATTCCTAATGGCTAGTTCATAATAATATATCATTGTTTAGTGAAACTTGGTATTGCGTACAACACATACTATTGAGGAAGGTTGCTCTTGCGTGTAACACAAGCCAAGAATAGAGTTTCGTAGACAACAAGATAATACAGTGTTGCTTATAGTGCAAGATAATATTGCTGTAAAGTATAATAGAAGACATCAATGAAATTAAAAATAATATTTCTCATAAAATCTCAAGGTGTTACAATGATGTTTCAACATGTGAGTGATCCTACTCATGTGGTCAGTCACCAAGTTCTCTGACCACTTATTATCTATTATTTGAATGGAAAACACTTGAAAAATGATCATATAACGGATAAATCACGGATTTGCATCCAGTTTATTTTGGATGTACCTCAAAGATACATGATCTGATAAAATAACCACTTTAGAGCACAATAAATAGGATTGTAATTTATTCATTGAAAATATGACAACAAGAAACTCCTTTTCCATTATAGTGTAATTTTATTCGGTTGAATAAAAAGTAATTGACACATAATAAATCACATGAGACAACCCTCCCACCCCATTAGATTATAATTATCCAACTATGATGTTTGAAGCATCACACATAATTTCAAATAGGATTTCCAACCATGGGGTATATACGATCAAGGGGTTGGTGAGAGTTTTATTTTTCTCATCAAAGGAAAACCTAAAAGAATTATCAAAGAAAAAATTGGAATACTTTTTAAGTTACCATGAATAAAGAAGTTTAGTCTTACTAAAATATCTGATCAAGCATCAATAAAATCATGAATTACATAGAAAATATCTAACATCAAACACACATAAAAATGTTATTTCAAAGATAAGTTAATGTCTACCTTAGATCAATCAACAACTATAACATGTTTTGACACTACACGACTTAAGAAAATTCCATGGTATATTATAAAATGAAATTTATGAATTTTCAATACCATATTATTCTCAATACAATGATTCAACACCTTTCCCAAACTAAAAATAAATTCATCAAATGTAGAACCATAAAAAATAAAATAATCCATAAATACCTCCATAAAAGTCTCAAGAAAATGAGAAAAAATAATCACCAAGAATCTATAGAAGGTATCAGGGTAATTGCAAAGTCTAAATAGAATCCATTAATAGGAAAATTTACCAAGTGGACTTATAAATATAATCTAATTCTGATCCTACCACGAAATACAAAACTGAAAATAACTACAAAATCCATCCAATAAACAATAGTGTGTCCTTATAGGATGACTCTCAAGTAGTTGATCGATGAATGAGGGGAGAAAATGGTCCTCTCAAGTAGATTTATTTAGCTTCCTATAATCAATACACATACACCAACTATTTTGATCCCTCACTATAACTAAAAACTCTATCATTTTCAACAAAACTAACAACATTTTTCTTAGGAAAAAATTGAATGTGGATAACATAACGGGATCCAAAAATAGGAAAAATAACCCCTTTAATGAGAAACTTTTTATCTTTTTTTAAAAAACATCCAAAAGTTTTGGATTATGTCACATTTCGGATTTATTTATCATTTTATCCCTATACTCCAAAAGAATAATATCACTTAAAATATAGGGTAAAATACCATATATGTTATCCAAGGCCCACCAAATTTTCTTAATGTTCTACCTTAAAATATTCAATAGTTTTTATTTATGTTTAAAAGGGAGACTACTAGAAATTATAATAGGTTATCACTCACCACTTATCTAGTATGAATACTTAGGATTTGGTGGCAATGGATTCAGATCCAATGTGTAGGGGGAATGATTAGATAGATACCTAAAATAAAATAATATATGTCCATAATGAAAAATAACATCAGAATAAACACCATTAAAATCATTGAATAGTGCACCAAATCCATAATTATACTAAATAGCTATGTCGTAATCACAAATAAAAATATTATAATAAGAATATGAATCCATATAAATTCAAATACAATAGAGTTGTGTTCATTGGAAATAGATGTGGAAATGTACTTAGTCACAAACTATAACTAATAATGATAATCGCTATAAGAACCTGACAATAAAAATTCAAGAGATTTTAAATGGTGGTAAAAATAGGAGAATACAAAATAATAATAATCCCTTGAGGGGCACATCATGGAGTCTACAGCATTAAATCACACTATTTCATCTATAGACTACATAGAATGTATAGCCTCATGGGTATTAATAATGTTTTGGAAGTTTTGAGGAAGGTATTACATAAGATAACAGGAGAATGGTAATTTACATGGTATTAATACATTTTAATCACCGATAAATCTATAAGAAAGATCATGCATATTATTTTAAAAACTATATTCTCAAGGACTTTCAATGAATATGGTATAAATCATTTTTCCAATTTGACTACCAATCTCCTCAGATTTATGTCACCAACCTGTAATGAAGAGAAAACAAAGTGGGTTGTCACATTTATGGAAGATCTCGAATCATATGAAGCATAAAAAGTGTAATTCTCCTATAGTTCATGGTCTGGTTAATGTCTTAGGATCATTTCCCTTTTTTGGTATTGCTTGAGTTGGTGTATGATTGTTGAAACATTCCTTCTAATAGTGATCCAATCATTTCCCCTAAGCACTCTTTAGTTGGAATAAGGTTATTTAAATAATTTTAAATGCCTTGGGATCTTCTTAATGACCTCAATAAGGGTGATGTTTATCTCAAGATGCTTTAATGTGTCTAGAACATATATTTTCACAGCCTATTTAGCCATATTTTTGGTTTGGGAAAACCTATTTGTAAATGGAATGGGGTTGGGAAGAATATCATCAATTTTATTCTTACCTTTTTATTTTTCTATTGGTGGTTTAGTGATAAGAGGTTATGGTGGAATCTCCTCAATTTGGGTAAATCCTAGTGTACTTATAGGAACCGTTCACTCACTTATTTTCTTCCTACTCCTCAATTTTATAGAACAAACATTACCATTAATATTTTTAGTGGGTTGGGATGGATGGTTTATAGAGTTATTGTTTAAAATTTATTGGGGGTGGTGGTTTTATGGATTATTTTCATCTTTAGATCCCTCAACTCCATACCTTGAATCTTCATATGATTATTTTTATTAAGAAATATTTTTTCAAAATATCACTAGTGTTAGAGTCCAAATTTGGTTGAGGATTATATTGTTGTTTACTTGTTTATTATCTAGATTAAAATAAATTTTAGGGTTCTTGATAACCCTATGGGTATGGTAGAGGTTTCGTGAAGTTTTATAGAAAAGGATACGTTTTCTATTGTCTATATCCATACCTCATATATGATTTATATTTTTATTTTGGAATGTATGTTGGTAAAGAGAATTTAAACTTATTTTGTTGGTGTTCTTGTTGATTTTAAAATGGTCTCCCTGGGAATACTGATACACAATAATCTATCTCTTATAGATATAGGAATAAATCTTTTAGAGGGTCTGGTGCAATAAAAATTTCATGAAACTTCACTAGATTGTGTATAAAGGATCTTTAATCTAACATTATCAGTCTCACCATAGTGGTTCATTCATATAACATAGTATCAATTAAATTATTTTCATGAAAATATTGAATTACTTGATGTACACCCCTTATAGTCATTATAGTTTGATCACTGAATTTATGTAATTTCTTTCCACAATATCAATCAATTCATGAGTATTCATTGGGGTTTTTCCAACTAGTGCTTCTCATCCTCCTGTATCCACCGTTCTCCTTTAGAATGGAGTTAGGTATTCTTAGAAGTATTTGATGAATAGTTTCTCACTAATTTGGTGATGTGGGATACTTTTACATTACTTCTTGAACCACTCTGAGTTATCATACCTAGAATATCCTTGTTCTTTGTTGATTCCTAAGATTTTACTTTTAATTAATATGGTACATAATGCTGGAAATAGTATCCATAATATAAGATATTTCAAATTGATCTAAGATGTAACATATTCATGTTATATATAATAAATCTAATATGTCTCAATTCCATCATGTTATAAAAGGTATTCCCTTAGTTTCATTCGGCCTTTATAGACAATACTTGTTTTACAGGTTGAGAAAACCATTTTGAATTATTTTAGATGTTTGTTGGAATCCTCTACAAATAGGCTATGACATTTAGGGAGAATGTTAATTAACCCAATTTTTTTATCAAAGTATGATTCAAGATTTGGATATTTAATTAATATTGGTAGATAATTAGAATTAGCTAAAACTATCATTCTAATGGTTCTTTTATGTTCATTTTGGTTTTCATCCATATTTTTGATAATAAAATTTTCCTTAATATGATCTAATGAGATCACTATTTTTAGAATGGTGGATGTAACGAATTAATAGAATTTTGAGGAATCTTGAATAAAAATATTATCTGATTAGATCTATAAATATTCATCTAACTTTGTGTTCTAGTTAAAAATGAACATCATGGTTGGATTGTTTCATCAATCAGACATAGAAAATAAAAAAAAATTATAGGACCCCAATATCATTAAATGTGATTTCAATTGATGGTTTGAAAAAGAAGAGGTGGGGAAGGAAGTAGAAAAATAGAGTTGAAATAGAAGAAAAAAATAAAATTATAACTAAAAAGAAATAAATTACCTAAAATAGATTTAAAAAACACTTTACTCTCCAGCAATAGGGCCAATTTGATGGGAATTGTCATTTGTGCTCCCAAAATAAATATTATTTTTTACTAAGAGTGGAACTTTGGATGAAAAAAGTCATTGTATTAATGATAAATTGAATTAAAACTCTAATATTCATAAAAAGGAAAAATGAAAATAAGTGAAAACAAGGGAAAATGTTTTGGGGTGTTTTGGTTGAGTGTTTTTTAAAAAACAAGCAGAACAAAAAAATAAGAAATCAATGAAAATGTTTATTATGGGAAAAAATATGAGAGGGAATTATATATCTAATATTACCCCTAACCATTAATTCATAATTATCCCATGCCATTAAAATATATTTCATTCTGATCCTCTAATATTTTCATCTCTTGATCCATTCACAAATTAACATGACTATAAAGATCAGATAAAATGATCCTAGGGTTATCTTCAGGACTTCCAATCTTATACTCATTCTTTTATTATGTTACAAAATCCAAAATATGTTTAGTGCACAATTAGGGGATAAAATAATCCACTGAAATGATAATTATTTGAGTTTTGGTATTATACTTAAAACCTAAAATTATATCCCATGTTGATTCAATTTTCTTATTAAAGTTTATTTCATGATTTATACAAGTCTAGACTCATAGTAAAAGTGAAAATTGATAAATTTCCTAAAAAACTAAAACTCATATAATTAATCATAATTTATGAATTATTGTTTTTTCATATATACAAAACAAACTAATAAAGGTTTTAGGTATTATATCTACTATTAATGAAATCTCTATATTAGGGGTGGAGTTGTCATCATAGAGATGATTTTATTAAGAAAAGGATCGAAATGGAGACAACCAATATCATCCCAAATCTTATATTCAAGCACCAAAAAAAGATTAAATGATAAAAATAAATAATATTTATTGGATAATAATAGAATTTACAAGCACAAAAAACATGAAACACAAAGTATGGGTGGGAGAGGAGAGCCTTCTTAGAATATATCTTTTCACAATGAACTACTAATTCCAAGTGGATATAAATGTTTTATAGAACCAAAATTATATAAAATAATTCCCGAATCCCTAAAAAATATTATAAATGAGTGAAAATATAATTAAAATATAGTGTGTGAGGGTTAGGGTTTCAAATGAAAAAAGGGAACATGTGAATTCTTCCTTAAAAATTTACCCCGTCTTGAGCCGCCATTTTAAATGACTTCCAATTTTAACCAACCATTAATCAAGTATAATGAAATGTGTATAATTTAATTCAATAACATCTTGGAAAACTTTAATCCTAAGCATTTTAGGATTAAAACCTTTTATCATAGATAATGAAGTATGGTCCAATCTATCAAATCCAACCCAACACTTCATTAATTCTAGTTTTCAGCCCTCCAAATGTTAGATCCACCTTGTATGACCAAAATGAAAAATGTATATAAATTAGTATAAAATATATAAATAAATTTTAAAATAAAAATTTGGCCAATATATAATGTTATGAAAAATCTAAAAATGTAAAATTAAATGGGGAATACATAATTTTTATATAATTTACAATTTCATGTTAAAAACACTAATTGTCATTAAATATTCAAATAAATATCAATGAGGGGTAATTTTTTAAATTATGAAAAAAAATAAAAACAATATTTTCTTGTTAAATTAATGTATATAAGTCTTGTTTGTGAAACCATAATCAATAATTTCCACATTAAAATTTAGCGCATTGGTGAAAATGGGGTTGTTTCATGAGGATGGTGCAGACTATATTGTCAAATAGTCACTTTGTTAATTTATTTTTTTGTCAAATAGATAATATAATTTATGAATTAAATAGTAAAAAAATTAAATTAAAATAAATCTTATTAATTTTATAATGTAGAGCTTATTGGTCAAAATAAATAATGATAGAAAAAGATAGACTAGAGATAATGGCAGCGAACAAGTTTTAGACTTCGAGCACTCCATTTATAATTGTATACAAATGGATTTATCTATTATATTTACCAATGTATATACCATAATAATAAAGTATACACCTAAATTATCTAAATCCATATTTATACCATAAATATGGGTGTCAATTTCCATCTAAAAGTTATCTGATTACCTGAAAAACAAGAAACTAAATCATATTAAACTAACACTGATAAAAGGTGTGACCACACCAAATAAATTTAAAGAATAATAGAAACTAAATTAAATTCATAAATTGATCACAAATCTAGAATAATTTAGAAGAAATTGGATTCATGAAATAAAAGGATCATCTTCATTCATGAAAACAGTTTCCAGAGAAATATAAAAGACCACAATGAAAAGAAAAAACTCAAAAGATTGAATTATATTCAAGATTCCACTATCCATGAAAAATTAGGATTTCTCCATTCAGGGATTGGTTAATTAATGAAATAAATATTATTATCTACCCAATATCCTCCAGCACTGCGTACTCCACCACTCTCACTTTCCTTTGAAATAAGAGTGAGGACATAAATTTATAATAAAAGTGTAGAAAAAATATGTTTTTATGTTTCTATTCGCTAATGTTTTTCTTGATTTATTCACACATATAGGATTAATATTGAAAATGTTCATTCATAAGGGGGTTTTTCACGATTTTTATATATTCACCAACAAAATATTAGATCTAGTGAACATGTGGTGAAATATATTTCCCCAATTTATTGAAAATACATTTTTGGATAAATTGTATCATCATCTTCATCCATTTTCACCACTCATTTTCCATATTAATGATTTAATTTTAATTTTATATTTAATGTAGAGATGAAAATCAAAATTATCTTTCATCTCAAATTTTAATCACTTCACTTGGATACTTTTAGACCAATTCCGTTCTTCTTTAATGATTTCATGTCAATCTTGAATGAAAAATATTTTCTAATTTTAGGGATTTATTTTAGCCTCATGTAGGCAGATTCAGTATTTGTTCTAGTAGGAATAAATTAATCCCATGGTCTAATGTACCATAAAAAATAAATCCAAAACTTTTATTTGTATTATAAAATATTTCCCAAATACAAAAGTGATAAAAACAATTAAAATTTTATAATTAGTGCATTTACCAAATTAATCCTAGAACTCATAAATACCCCCAAAAAACCATTGTCTATGGTAACCTAAAAATAATTTCAAAAATTTGATTATAATTATAAAATAGTTTTCCTAATACAAAAGTGGTAAAAAAATTACAATTTTAGAATTAGTGAATTTTCAAAATTTATCCTATAACTCATAAATACCCCCAAAATGATTTAATTTCACCTAAAAATAATTTTTTGGGGGGATAAAATAATTTCAATACATATAAAAAGTAACTAAAATATCATCTCTATCAATTCAAAAACACTTAACACTTATAATCCTGGACAAGTGAGCACTGAAGATAAATTTCCAAGGAAAAATTAAAAAACATTGTTGATGAAATTTACAAAGCTAAAAATCAAAGAAAAATCTTTTCATCCCTCTAAAATAGTATAAATTCAAAAATTTTCATTATTCTTATTCATTATATTTTCATTTATTTCATCCTTCTATGCACATGTATGCTTACCTCACATATTTTCTTCTCATCACATGATTATGTTTTTAAAATGTTTTTTCTACATTAAAATAAATTAAAGGGTAACCATAAGCTTAAAAAATTTCTAAATCACCACAAAATTTAGTAATAGACCTATAAACATCAAGAGTATGTAGAAATGTTTTTAATGATGTTTTATGGTTGGTGGGTTTCAAATGTAAAAAATTTAAAGAATTAAGGAGATGGTGTGGCTCTTTGTTGAAGCAAGATTGCATGTTTCTAGTTTCAACTCAATAATGGTCTTGTGATATTTATTCGTGGAATATAATTATCCACAAAACAACATAAAAGTTTCTTTCTTGGATATCATACACATTCTACAATTCCATTGTATCATCACAATAATTTCATTCTAAATTCTCAATTTTTTTTAAAACCTATAGATAGGCAAAACTTTTTTTTTAAAATATCAAGAAAGGAATAATTTTGTTTCTTGAAATATCATGACATGAATTTATTTGTTTTCTATGAAATATAAAAAATTTAAAAAATTTAAATATAAACAATTTTCTCTCTATACATTGATGTTTATTCACGCTAAGTAACATAATACAATGGATCTCCCCCATACTTAAGTTTTACCAAAATCATGAAATTTACTCTATGAGATGGTTTGATAGGGAAACTATATTTCAATGAGGCTAACTAATAGGTAATTAATGTATAATAAGGGATTATAAATAACAAATATAAAATTTATCCCAAATAAATTGAATTAATTTTTTTAAAAATGATAGTTTAATGAAAAACATAATCAAATCAATTATTTTGAACACCATTTCATTAATGTTCATAGGTTTTGATAGAAGGATAATGAGATCTAGTTATAAAACTAATTGTTTTGTTAAATTAATATATGGAGATATTAATTTGTAAAAATGTTTTATAATTATCATGGTAGAGTTATTTTTAACTTTGGACTATATTCACAGAGTATAATTCAAAATTTGATGGTCTTTTCCAAAATTTCAAAAATTTGAGTTTACATTTTAACTATCATTTAAGTTTATTTACATTTATAAATTATTTAATTTCATTTAAAAAATTTTAAATTCATAAAGGTAATTTATTTTAAGAACATATTTTAAAAAAAACACATAAAATTTGAAATAAAACACACTAAATTTGAAAGGAAAAATGAATTTTTTATTGAAATGATACAAAAATAATATAACAATAAAAATCCCCACATTTGTTTTTCATTATTTTTCATATTTTATATAATAATTTAAAATCAAGAAAAATACACATGACAAAATCAAGTGTGAAAGAAATACAGAACCTTGTTTTTATTGAGTAGCATCAACCCTGTGCTATCATTCTAAGATATAAAACTTTGAAGTATACATAAAAAAACAAAGCATCAGAATTTTATTGAAATAAAATAAGGAAAAAGAAAAATTAATATAAAAGAATATATAATGAGTTTTACCCCCCAAGTGGGTGTTAGGATTTCACTTCCCCTAATATTTTATGTTTCAGTAGGTCATCCATAATCTAATGGTGGGTGTAGTTTCTTACTCTTGAAACGCCAAATTGAAACTTCTCTAGTCTTATTCATCTCACAATGATTGTAGAATCGCCCTAATGAAGATTTATTTTTGTTTTCTTCCTTGAATGATTGTTAAATTGATGTAGGGGAAGTGGAAATAAAGTGTGAGGGAAATTTCCTAATACTTTATCTTCTAAAAAGACTATAAGTGTCATTGAAATTTAAATAAAGGATGTATTTCATCTTAAAATTAATCTTTAGACATGATTTTATTCATTTATGAACATCCTCACACCACTTTTCTCATATATACAAATCAAATCCTTAATTGGGAACACCATTATTTCTTCGATTTCAACCTCTACATCCTATTCAAATGAAAAATAAATCCACTCAAAATAGTAGGAATAAAATCTATATAGGAAAAATTAGTTAACACATTTTTATCAAAATAATTTGATAACAATGTCTCTACCTTTGAGACTACTTCCCGTGGCTTATTTGGTTATATATTAGTTTGGGAGTGGATATCAGTTACATTAAAAGTAGGTAGTAACGTAGGTTCCTTTAAATAATATTAAATGTGGAATGAATTAAGTGTTTCTTATTCAATGGAAAAATATTTATAAAAATGTTCTAATTTTTCAATTTAAAAATTTATTCTTCACATAGAATTTAATTTCCAACAAAGTAAGCCAAATAATTTTCCAAATACATTTGATTTCCTGAAGACACATGAATTGAATATCTGTTAATTAGAATTTAGAAAAGTATATTCCAAATAATTTTTAAAATTACCCATAAATTATTCTTAAAAATAAAAAGATGGAGTTACAAGGTTTATTTATTGAGGTTATTTATGTGATTTTAATTTTTGTAATTCATTTAAAGTAGTGGAATAAAGTTCAATTTATTTTATTACTTCATGACTCAGAATTGTATTCCATTGAATTAAAATATTGTTTTATTGGATCATGAAATAATTTTCATGGATATTGAATTCATATATTTTGTCCTTGAGAATGTAATAATTTCTTATTACTGGCACCATAAAATTGTTGATAATCAGGCCAAGAAAAAGATAATTCACATTGAAAATATTTTTTTATAAACTCTGAATTAGTTGTTAAAATCATATTAATTAAAAAAAATAAAAAACATAGGATAACTCCCCAAACATTGATCAATTTTATGTTAGGTTTTTTTACATAAATACTAATCAATAATTCCACTGTTTAAAATGTAGCACAACATTGACCGCAAGGTTGTCTCATGAAGATGTTGTAGGCTAAGTTATCAAACTATCAGTTTGTTACTTTTTTGTTTAATTAAAACTTGAAGTGGGGATTTAAAATGGGTAAAGAAGGTAAATTAAAATAAATATTATTAATATTAAAAATTATAGCTAAGAGTTTAGAATAAAGAATTATTGAAAATTAAAAACAAGAGGTAGAAGCAGTGGAAAAGTTTTAGCCATAAACCACTCACTTTATCATTATATACAAATTAATTTACCAGTAAATTTTCTCAATTTGTACTTCAAAACTCAAATCATACATCTAAAATACATAGACACTATATTGATTCCTTAAATATTGGTGTTGATCCCCTTATGAAATTTATTTCATTACCCAAAGACCTCTAAGAAACCAAAATTGATTAAACTCACTATGATCAAAGGCAAGACCTCACCCAAGAACACTAATCAATTATATTAACCACTTTACAATCATAAGTTGAACAAAAATACAAAATAATTTAGAATAATTTGTATTCATGAAGTAATAGTACCCTCATCATTCATGAATAATAGTTTCAATAGAAATATAATAGTTAATAATGAAAATAACATACTCAACAAGAAATATTATCCTTAGGATTCCACCATCCATAAATACATGGGATTTATCCATTCATTGATTGATTACATCATGAAAAAAATCATCTTCTACTTTAAATCCCATCCAAATAAAACCAACCCTCTCTCACCATTAGTTGAAATGAATGTAGAGACGTAAATTTATAATAAAAGGGAAGAGAAATATGTTATTCTATTTCTATTTGCGGAATTCATTCTTGATTTATTCATAGTCCGAGGATAAATTTTAAAAAAGTTTTTTTATAAGTTTTTTTAAAATATTCTTATCTATTGACCCAAAAAAATTGAGATATATTGTACATGTGTTGAAAATTATATTCCTAAAGTACTAAAAATTATTTTTTTCTACATGAAGTGTCTTTTCATCATCTTTGATTTGAACATTCTAATTTAACATATTAGTGAATGAAAATTAATATAATATTTAATGGATAGTTGATAATAAGAATTCTAGTTCACCTCTTGTTTTAATCACCTCATCCGGACACTTGTAACCCAATTTAGGTCTCCATTAATAAAGCTATTCCAATTCAATCTGAATTAATATTTTCTAATTTGAGGGATTTATTTAGTCCTCAATTATATTGATTCAACACTTGGTATAGTAGAAAGAAATTAATACCATGAGTAAATAGAATAATAAAATAATATTTAATAATCGTAACAGTATTGAAAAAGATATTTAAAAAATACCAATGTGATAAAAAACTGTTAAAATTCCAAAATTAGGTCATTTTCGCAATAAAGATCAAAACTCATCAAAAATCCCAAAATAATGAAATATCACATAAAATAAAAATTATTAGGGATATCATCAATTAAATACATTTAAAAAGTATTTAAAATATCATATATATAATCAAATTATAATGTGATTAATATATTATATTGTGTTTTAAATATAAATGTGTATAGTCATATATCTTCATGTAAAATTTTACATGATATTTGGAAAATTATACAGGTTATACATGTTGGATCTAATAATATTACTAGAACTAAATTATAAATTTTAAAGGCATAGTACCAAATATTTAAAATGGATTAATATGAATCTATAAATAAAAAATATCATAGATTTACTAACATTGTAATTGGTAAATTTTATTTAGGATAAACATTAGATAATATAATTCTTATTGAAAGAGTTACTAGATAACTACCTAATACGTGGCTTGAGAATTTAGTGTCTATTTATGGTGGTAAGAATTTAAAATAGGGAAAACCTGATGGTCTTATTGGTTCCTTATTCAAATATGAATTATAATTGAAAAATATTTTTAAATAAGAATATATAAAGAAGAAATGAATTGATTTTAAGTCAAATGTTTCTACTTACTCATAACATTATGAAATGAAAATAATATACAAGAATGATACTAGTAATATAGAGAATGGAGGATATCAAAAGAACAAATTCTATTTAAAAATATCTATAAGAGATTACCCATGATATTTTTAAAATGAAAATTTGGATGTTAAGAGAAATTATAAATAAGTTTCTTGGTATAATTGTATTAAAAAGAAGAACATCAGACATGATTTCACAGGGTCGAAGAAATAAAAAAAGAGTCTACAATACATGGAATAAAGCATGTATATAAAAAAATAGTTATAGTCACACCTTGAATTCTAATTCAAATATTGAATCTAGTTTTGGAATGGAATAAAAATATCTCCATCTTATGGTTTCTATTAAAGAGTTCAGTAAATATGATTCTTATTCTTATTCTTAATTTGATTCTAAAACAACAATTGGTAAAAAGATTCTAGAAAACTAAAGAGTCAATCGTAAAATTTTAATGGTTATTGATCTATTTAATGGTTTTAAAAAATATAGAAATTCTTTATGAAAATGATTATCTTCATAAAATGTCCTTATATTCTTATTAATAAAATATTGTTGTACATAAGTTTTCTTTGGGATATGGTCAAGATTATTTAAATTATGCTCATAATGAATTAAATTCTACACATTCATAAATTTAAAAACTATAGGAAGAAAATTAAAGAAAAAATTATTTCATGTTGAATTGAAATGATGTTTTAGTAATAAATTTTAACAATATTTATTATGATAATGAAAACCTACAAGCTAAAATATATAATTTGAAATCAAATATATCTACTTTTGTAAAATTTAATAAAAAATTTGATAAAATGATAAGTTTTAACAAAATTAATAAAAATAAAAATTGTATTCGATATTATAATGTTTTACCTAAAAAGTAAAATAAATATTTTGTTAAGATTTCAAATGGAAGTGCATAAAGAATTACTTTTTTTAAATGAAAAATGAAATTTCATTATGAAAATGACTGTTTCTTAATATTTCTACAACTTATAAGATATAAAAAATATTTTATTTGAAAATATTTAACATCTATCTTACATATGAATAATTATTTAAAATATTTTTTCACACATAAATACTTATATAATAATTTCAAAGTACTGAAGTTTTGATGGGTACCAAAATTTTCTATTTTTTGTAGGAAGTGTGTCTATGAAGTGTTAAGAAAGGTACATGGTCTATGGATAATGGGTTCTCAAGACATATTAATGGCGATGGTTAAACTTTTATATCATTAAATAAATTTTATAGAGGTAATGTTACCATTGGTTATAATTCTAAAGGAAAGGTGAAAGGTTTTAGTGAGGCTGGAATTTGAAATTCAGTTATTATTTCTAATGTTCAATATATTGATGTTTTGAAACCTAACATGATAAGTATTTCACAATTATTTTTTAAAATAAATGATATCTTCCCTAGATGTAAAAGTTTATTTTATTAATAAAAATAAATGATTCACAATTAAAAAATAAGGGGTTTTAAAATAATATATTTATCAGTATAGAAATAAACTCATATGGTAACCCATTGGACCAAATCTTATTTCTAGTGATCACCTCTTTATTTTATAAACCATAAACAAATTTTTTTTCATGGTATGAATATTTCCTAATATAGTTTATATAATAAATACAATTCATAAAATTTATGATGGAATTTATGTTGAATTTTAATAATTTAAGTGTATTATTGATAATGAATAAAATATATCTTATTTTTTGAAAACTAAAATGCAACAATTTTGGTAATTAATATTTATGAATTATGTGACCAAAATGTAAAATTTATAAATAATATATAATATTATAACATTTTATAGAATAATATATTAAGATATATCTATTTTATATTGTTAAATAATCCTTCCATGTAGTAGAAAGTCCTTGAAAACCCCGTTGTAAATATGGAAAACACCTTCATTTGTGAATCATACTTAAATGGTATGCAACATAGAAGATATTTTAAAAAATTTAAAATGGTAAAGCTGTAAGGCCACTTGATCTCATTCATTTGGATCTTTTATTGCCTAAAAAACCTAGTAGTTTATGTGGAAAAAATATTGTGTTTCCATTATTGATTAATTTAGTAGATGTACATGGGTTTATTTTCATTCACATAAATTAGAAACTTTATATAATTTTATTTATTAATATAAATTAGTTCAAAGTGGAAAATTGTTTTTAATTAAATAAAATAGAAGTGATCATGATAGAGGATTATAGAATTAATAATTTATAGAGTTTTGTAAAGAAACAAGATATTTTTATAACTTTTCTACTCCTATATCTCCACAATAAAATAGTATTATGGAAAGGTAAAATATGAAACATCAAGAAATGAGGAGAACCGTGTAAATTAAATTTAATGTTCCAAAATCATTATAGGATAAATATATGTATATAAATATTTTCATGATTTTAATAGAGTTCTTATTAAACCCTTATTAAATACAACTCTATATGAACTTTGTAAGGGAATAATACAAAAAATTGGATATTTTTTAGTCTTTAAATATGAAGTATTTATCTTAAATACCAAGGATTATTTTCATAATTTTTTTTCAAAAAGGGATAATGGTATTCTATTAGGATGTTCAAATAACATTAAATATTTTAGAGTTTATAAAAAAATAAATATATCTTTCAATGAATCAATTCATATTAAGTTTAATGTAAAATCATTGCAAAAATTGTTTGATGATATTGACCGACTTGAGGATAAATTTAGAGATATTAATTTTTATAAGGGAAATTTTCAATATAATTAAGATAATGTTGAGGGGGATAAAAATCCTTATTAATGTAAAATTTTTATTAAAAGAAATTTTAAGACTCATAGATATCATCCACTCAATAATGTAATTGGGAATGTTGAAAACAAATTTAAGCAAGGTGATTTGATATGAATATTTGTGCTTATCATGATTTCAATTGAATATTTATATATATAAGGATATTGATGAAGCTTTAAATGAACCAAATAGGATCATTTATGTATAATATAATCTAAATTATATTACCCTAAATAATGTATTGACTTTATTTACTCTGTTTAATGATTATCACATCATTGATACAAAAATGACATTTCTAATAAATATTGAGAAATATAGAAGTATTGTTAGAAATTAGATAGATTGGATTCTTGAGGATATTCTGAATAAGAATGAATTGATTTTCACTACTAGAAACCTTAATTTTCCCAATGCTTCTATACCAACGGTTTGTAAAAACCGTTGGTATAGGTTCCCTTTCCCAACGGTTTGGCCAAACTATTGGGAAAGCCCACTTTGAGGCCACTTTTCCCAACGTTTTGGACAAACCGTTGGGAACATTCCCCTTTGTGGCCACCTTTCCAAATGGTTTCGCCAAACTGTTGGGATAGGTATACCCTTTCCCAACGGTTTGGCCAAACCGTTGGGAAAAGTCCACTTTGTGGACAGCTTTTCCAACGGTTTGGCCAAACCATTGGGAAAGGGTATACCTATCCCAACGGTTTGGCCAAACCGTTGGGAAAGGTCCCCCACGGATCAAACTTCACCCAGAAACAAAATCTAGGCTCAAAATCTATTCCAACGGTTGTCAAAACCGTTGGTATAGGTCTGTACCAACGGTTTTGACAACCGTTGGTATAGATCCTTTGATTTTTTATCAGCTCTTCTTACCGAGAACATTATATAAATCAAAATTTAAAATAATTATGAGAATACATATATATATTTATGTAATTATGTTCACAAAAGTCATGTTAGGTTAGTGGTTAAGTCATTCAATGATAAACTAGGGGTCCTGCGATCAAATCCCAACAATTGTTTTTTAAAATGCATATACCCATGGTTCCATAACTGTTGGTATATATTTTCATATTAATTATACCAGCGGTTTCCAAAACCCTTGGTATAGGCATAGACCTATCGCAACGGCTTACTTGGCAACAGTTCTTCAAAACGTTGGTATAGGCTATACCAACGGTTTGGAGGCCTATACCAACGGTTCCAAACCGTTGGTAAAGGTTAGTTTTCCAGTAGTGTTTTATGAATCTTTTTCAAATGTTACTAGGTTATAAGTAATATAAGCACTATTATCTTATTCTACATCTTGCGGTTTTAAATTGTTTCAAATTGATGTCAAGAGTTCTTTTATGAATGGTTATATCTATAAATAAGTATATGATAAATATCAAACTAGGTATGATAATGAGAAACATCATGATAGTTAACTATTTATTTTTATAATACATATTCTAATTTAATCAATAATAATCTTTTACAACACTCTCGAATAAAGCATATTGATGTTATAAATCATTTACGTAGAGATCGTGTTTAAAAATGAAATACACATCTTGAAAATTATTATAATGAAAATCATATTGTTGATATACTTAATAAGTATTTATAATTATCTAAATTTTATAAAATACATGTTTTTAATTAGCATGATGGATCTGTAAATTTATATCATATGTTTTTGGGGGATTGAATAAGTTTACTAAGATAAAATTTTATAATTTATTTAATTCTGTAATTTTTTTAGCAAAACAAATTTGATATTTTTTGAGGAAATTAGCTCAAAATTGTAATATTTAAACATTTCTAGTGTCTCCTTGATCATGTTTACTTATTTGTTAATATGTTATTTAACATTAGAATTTATTTTAAGAGATATTGTTTTTCTTATTTTTCATATTTTTTCTTATAAAATATGTATATATATTTTAAAGAGAAGCTAAAGTTTTTTTTAATAAAGAGAATAAAAAATGTTTTTAAGAGAAGATAAAATGTTTTTTAAATCTAATTTTTTGGAAATTTTGGAATTATTAGTTTCTTTACATGTATTGATTTTTGAATATAGGGGGACATTACAACTATATTTCATCAATATAAAGGGTTAAATTTTTTTCTTTTATACTTTTTTTATTATTTCAAAAAGGGGTATAATATTTTTTTAAATTATAAGATATGTTTTGTAATTTTTAAACAGGGTATATTGTCATGTGGCTCTTTAATATGATTTATTTGTTTTTCTAAAGAAAAATTTTTATTTTATTTTATTCTCTCGATTAAGAGTCATTTATACGTACTAGTGTTCTAACTATTCTTAAATTTTATAATTATAATTTCTCAATGCTTTGAAAATAATTAATATCTTGTTTAAAAATTATATATATACTAATTAAGGTTACCTTCCATGTAGAATAGTTTTCTTTTTCATCAAATCTGTAATCTATTCAAAATTTATAAAACTTAAATTTTTGATAGATTAAATTTTCTTATGAGAAGAATTAGGTTATGAAAATTATGTTATGTGAAAAATTTAGATCCAAGTATTTTTATATGTAAGGAAATATGGTTATATAAATTATTTTTTATATGTGAAATTTGAGTATGTAAGGAATTTGGCTACATGAATTTTGGCCACATATAAAATTTGTTTACTTTATTTTTTTGGATATGTGAAATCTCTTATATAGAAAAATTGTGCTACATGATTCTTTGTACTTATACAAGAACTGAATATGTAGAGTAACTTTCCCACATGGTGTGATTAGTTCATGTGGTATATATTTTTCATATACTTACAAGGGAACTAGAAATAATGCTCTTTTATCCTTATTATTTAACATTTCAATTTACTGAATTCTTTTTTATACTTGTTTTTTATTTAATTTTCCACAATGATATCTTAATTATTTGATGTTTGGTAAAATTACATTGGATGTATTTTAGATTTATTTAATTAATTTCCATTTGGCCTAAATATTCATGTCATTATCTTGGAAACCATGTGTTTGGAATTTGATATATTTTGAATATGGAGAGTTAATCATTAATGATATGTGATAGTATTCCAAGGACTCCTAAAATTCATTTTATTTAACATTAAATAATATATTAATTATTTTAATTTTATTTTATTTAAAATCCATTTCTATATATGAATATTTTTATTATTGAAATAAGTGTTTTGCAACCTAGGAAATGGATGAAAACAATGGCTATAAATGTGACTTTTAATTTATGAAGCTTATTTTCATGAACAAACTCTATATTTAGAGTTTTCTTGGAACGATTAAGAACATAAATAAGAGAGGATTTTTAAGGATATAATAAACATGAATCACTGAAACGTTTTTATACATTGTGATATCACCATTGGTGTGATCATTTTTTCTAGACTCCTTCTTGGAACACCCTTACTGTTGAAGTGAAATTTGTTGCCTCAAGAATCAGAATTTCACCATCTATTCTATTTATATGGTGTTACTTATTTATATTTTAGTTTGTATTCATTAGTGTAAGGTAGTGGATCCCCTTAAAATTCAGGGTTGAGTGGCTTCTGACTCCCCTTAAAAGTTAATTCGGGTGGTCGCTATAACGACCCATACTTTATATACATTGTTAATACTTCAAAATTGAAGCACACTTATTACAACATATGACAAAACCACAAAGGACCGTATAGGTATAGTGTCTTTAGAAACTGGGAAACATAAACAATTGGTTCATAAATCTTCTACAGTGTCTCCCATTTATTTCATCATATCTAGGGTCCCTTTTAGCATATTCTACTTAATATCCATCTTCCTGACCTGGGGAAAAGAAAACATAAAAGGGTGAGCTCAAATGCTCAGCAAGGGAAAATAAAGGAAATAAAAATCATATCATATCTTTTTGAAAATCAAAACCTGCAAAAGAGATTATAATATCTTAACATGGAATAAATCATAGAAGTGAAGATGAGATCCCCATAATCATAACATAAAACTTGAAACTTTGTGGCATGCACACATAATCATGGAAAATCATTTCTTGTTAGTCATGACTCATTGCCAAGACTATCTTAGTGGACAAAGTCCCTTTCTGAGCCGAGTTCACTCCTCGTTTCAGTCCTGTATCACTGAACCGGTATAACCTACCGTTCCAGCCCTGTCTATCTCATGAGATATAAAATCTTTACCCAATGCATTGGAGGGAGATATAGGTCCCACCCATCTTATAATGAATCCTTTCTTATGTGTGCCACATAATCATGAAACATACATCATCGCATAATACATGTAACAAAAATGGGATTCTTGAAACATCATGACATCATAAATAAATTCATATAAGATAAAGGAATTCATTAAAATAATTCCATCACAACATGATCAAATCAATTTAATAATAGGGATAAAAACAGAACCCTTTATTATCTTATATGGAAAATAATTTTGATAAAACACTTGAACTCCATTCTTGAGGAAAATATCCTTTCTTCTTCAAAAACATTTTTCCTTTCATAACATGTCATACGACTTTAAAATAAAAGAAGTTGATTAAAAATAAACTTGAAAACTTGTAAAGGAAGCTTCTTGGATTTAATGTTTTAAAAATCCATTCATGCCGTATAAGTTAAAAAAAACATTCTTCGTACTTTTGTCGGAAAAGTCAAAAAGTACCTCGTACGAAAAAAACGACAAAAGATTCCTTTCATATTCTTTACTAAAAACTCACCGAAGGGTAAAATTGGATTTAAACTATTGTAAGTGGATGGAAACAATATTGCATATTGATGAAACATGGATGTGGATGATAAAATACACCTCAGTAAATACTTACGAATAAACAATCTCCGATAAAAATGAGATTGTGATATTTCCCTTACCTTAGGTCCGATTTGCTTTGTTCGTGTCCGAAGCTCCTGTATAATGGTTTAAATAATGTTATTGACTTATTCCAGAATCATACATATTGATATGATATCATATATGGTCATATTATTAGCTTCTTGTTAGTAATATTTCATTGTTACTTGTTACTCGGGTCTTTATAACTTTTTGTTCTTATGCGTGTTTTGTCGAATAAATTCTTATTCTTATCTTTAGGTTATAGATAATTCATTTACAGAATGGTATTAGTGTAGTATATACCATATTCATTCATTAAATTCATTTATATAATCATTATGAAATGAAGATCATGTAGAACGAGTCGCATCACATCGTGGAGACGGTATTCCGTACGTACGCACGAGTGATGATATCGTTCCTATGATCGTGTAATTGTATTGGAGTATATATATATATTATTTCAGTATCAATATTACTTCATAATAATCATATATAGTTACTCATTACACCATTATACCCATCCTTGTAAGGTCATGGTGGAAAAATAGATTACACCACGGCGTAGAGACGGTATTCCGTACGTACGCACGCGCGGTGATTTCTTTTTTCCGTAGGATGGATAGAAGGTGAATTAGGGTTGTTTCATATTTATAATAACATATCAGTATGTAAGTAATACTGATGTTATTACTTTATCATGAAACAACTAAAGAAGAAGAAGTTGAAGAAGAAAGAAATTGAAAAGATCGGTAATGGATATTACCTCTTCTTTGGAACTCTTCTTTGAATCCTCCACTTAGGGAACTAAGATTGGTCTTTGAAGAAGACCAGGACCTCTAGGATTATTCTAGGGAAGTGGAGAGGAAAAAATGGCAGGGTTTGGACGAGCTTGAGTGCTCAAATTGGGGTGAGGAGGAGGGGGAGGAGGTGCCCTTTTATAAGGGAGGAGAGGGGCACCTTAGGAATATCTCAAAATATTATTTTATATTAAAGTCAAAATCGGTTTATAATGGTTCCAAAGGGTCTTATTTCGAAGCTAAAGTGGGGATGGGTCGAAATACTATCAACCAATAGGATTTAGACAAGTTTAGGGTATTAATTTAACCTTATCAATTAGATTTAACTCTAAGTTAATTAATTTAACTTTTACCGTGTCTTTTTGTTTTCTTTCACTATATGGTTAATACACTTACTATAACAGGCCAAAAGAACCCCAAATTGTTTATTATTAATATATATATCCTTATCTAAGTCATTTGGCCGAACCTTATATTTTTAGGAATACAATAACAATTAATAATATAATATTTGATTTAAAAACTATTTTGTGTCAATTTTGACACTATTTGATATATGATTTTTGTGATAGTCATAACAGAATTATATGTTCAAACCAAGTTGATTAAATCAACATTAATATATCATAGTAACCTATAAAATTAGTGGAATTCATAAAAAGTCTCAAATTACATTTATTTTGGTGTTTATAACATCAATTATTTCAATATTTCATTAATAAGATAATTACTGCATCATCATTGTGTCATAAATAAATTATATTATTTGATGTCTAAAAATTACAAATAAACTACCATTATGTAGGAAATATTTTTATATTTCTAATGAATATTTACAATCGAATTTATCTTATGTATAACCCCATATTAAAAATGATTTACTTATTAAACTTTGATTTTAACTATTTTAACCCTTCTATAAATAAATTAATAATAAATGTCCTAATCTAATCCAAGTGGGCCTAAATGGTCATATTTTATTCCTAAGTTTTTTTTTTGTCGAATTACACTTATCCAATAGAATTAGGACATGTGTTAGGGTAATATTAATATCATATTTACCCTTAGTTACCCTATTTACTATTAACCGCGGTAAAAAAAAGTAAAAAGTTACTATTCACCAAAAAATTATTTTTATCTCATTGAACCACATGTTACTTACTGATATCAACTGTGTCTGTCGGATTTTTGAAATTCCATTCACAGAAGTGGTAAAATTATGTTTTATGCAAAATTCAGTTTTTAACCCACCACTTAGTGGTTTCACTATTCATCAAAAATTGAAAGTTTTCAGAAAAATACCAAAATTTCACCCTAGGCTAATTTCGATATTCTGAGTCCAAAAATGAAGTCCATTTTGAAAAATAAAATTTATAAAATTTCAAAAAGTGGTTATTACTATTCATAACGGCTAGTTTTAATAGCATATTGTTGTTTAGTGAAATTCGGTATTGCGTACGACGCAAGCTATCGAGGAAGGTCGCGATTGCGTGTAAAGCAAGCCAAGCAAGTGTTGTGTAGAAAAAGATTCCTTTGATGATTTATATAACATAAAAGTCTCGGGTGTTACATTCTACCCCCCTTAAAAAGAATTTCTCCCTCGAAATTCGTCACTTTGCAACAAACAGATGAGGATACTTCTCCCTCATCATATCTTCAAGCTCCCATGTAGCTTCTTCAAGTTGGTGGTTTCTCCATAAAACTTTCACCAAGCGAGTGGTCTTGTTTCGTAGGAATTTTTCGCTACGATCCTGAATCTCTATCTGCTGTTCTTCATAAGAAAGATCTTGCTCCAGCGGTACAACTTCTGAGCTGAGTACATGTGAAGGATCTGGTATGTACTTTCTCAGGAGAGATACATGGAACACATCGTGAACTTGAGAGAGATTCGGTGGAAGCGCCAATCAGTAAGCTACCTTCCCAACACGATCCAGTATTTCGAAAGGACCGATATATCTAGGGCTCAACTTCCCCTTCTTTCCAAATCTCATAACCCTCTTCCAGAGAGATATTCGTAAGAACACTTTATCACCCACTTCAAACTCTAGGTCTTTTCTTCGGTTGTCGGCATAACTTTTCTGTCGACTCTGAGCTGCGCTTATGTGTTGTTGAATAGATCTGACCTTTTCTGCCATTTCATCAACGAGATCAGGTCCTAATATCTTTCTTTCCCCAACTTCATCCCAGCAAGTTGGAGTCCTGCATTTCTTTCCATAGAGAGCTTCATAAGGAGCCATCTGAATACTGGAGTGAAAGCTATTATTATAAGAAAATTCTACCAAAGGTAGGTGTTGATCCCAACCTCCTTTCAAATCCATAGAGCAAGCTCTCAACATATCTTCTAGGGTTTGAATTGTTCTCTCAGACTGACCGTCTGTCTGGGGATGATAAGCAGTGCTGAAACTCAACTCTATATCCAGAGTATGCTGAAGACTTCGCCAGAACATTGAGGTAAATCTCGGATCTCGATCAGATATAATAGAAAGTGGTACTCCATGCAATCTTACCACATCCTTTACATATATCCTGGCAAGCTGATCTAGAGAGAAATCCCCTCTAATAGCAATGAAGTGTGCAGACTTTGTAAGACGATCAACTATGACCCAGATAGCATTATTGCCTTTGGATGTTTTAGGAAGTCCTGTGACAAAGTCCATAGTGATGTTTTCCCATTTCCATTCGGGTATGGGTAATGGTTGTAACATCCCCTTAGACTTCTGTCTCTCAGCTTTAACTTGTTGACAAACCAAGCATCGAGAGACATATTCAGCAACATCTCTTTTCATGCCATCCCACCAGAAGTACTCTTTCAGGTCCCTATACATCTTCGTGCTTCCAGGATGAATAGAGAATGATGAACTATGAGCCTCATCCAGCAGCTCATTCTTTAATTCGGGGATGGGAGGAACGCAAACCCGATTCCTGAACTTTATTATCCCATCACAATCAAGGTTGAATTCAGGAACATTTCTCACCTTCTTTTGTAACTCGACATCTTCTTTCTGTGCCTCTTTAATCTTCACATGTATAGATGGTTGAACATTCATTTGAGAAAGATAAGATTTTTCCCCTTCCATTATAATTCCAAGATCCATCCTTTGTAAATCCATAAATATTGGATCTTTTGTGATCCTCATCATGGATAAACTAGCATGGTCTTGTCGACTTAATGCATCTGCCACCTTGTTTGCTTTCCCAGGGTGGTAATGGATTGAGCAGTCATAATCCTTAATCAGCTCCAACCATCTTCTTTGACGCATATTCAACTCCTTTTGTGTGAAAATATACTTTAAACATTTATGATCAGTATAAATATCACACCTTTCACCATAAAGGTAATGCCTCCAAATCTTTAATGCAAAGATTACCGCAGCCAACTCCAAATCATGTGTTGGGTAATTTCGCTCATGGATTTTCAACTGTCGTGAGGCATAAGCTATCACCATATCATTTTGCATAAGAACACACCGCAATCCCTTCTTGGATGCATCACTGTAGATCACAAACCTTTATCCACTACAAGGCAGTGTGAGCACAGGTGCACTGGATAACCTTCTTTTCAACTCCTTGAAATTCTCTTCACATTCTTCCGTCCAGACAAACTTAACTCCTTTCCGGGTCAACTTGGTGAGTGGATTAGATAATCGTGAAAAATCTTTTACAAAACGTCGATAATATCCAGCCAAACCAAGAAAACTTCGGATATCAGTTACTGTTGTTGGTCTTGACCATCTTTCGATAACCTCTGTTTTTGCTGGATCCACAGATATCCCCTCTTTTGAGATTATATGACCCAAAAATGCAACTTTTTGAAGCCAAAACTCACACTTGGTAAATTTGGCATAAATCTTCTCCTTTCTCAGGGTCTTCAATATAATTCTCCAGTGATCTTCATGCTATTCCTTGCTCTTTGAATAGACAAGAATATCGTCTATAAAGACTACCACAAATTGATCAAGATAGTCTCTAAAGACTCTATTAATTAGATCCATGAAGATAGCAGGGGCATTAGTAAGACCAAATGGAATCACTATAAATTCATAGTGTCCATACCTTGTACGGAAATCCATCTTTGGTATATCCTCCCTTTTTACCCTTAATTGATGATACCCTGAACGAAGATCAATCTTGGAAAAGTATTGAGCTCCGCGTAGTTAGTCAAATAAGTCATCAATGCGTCGGAGAGGATATTTGTTCTTGATAATGATCTTGTTAAGTTCTCGATAATCAATGCAAAGTCTCATTGATCTATCTTTCTTCTTAACAAATAGAACAGGTGCTCCCCAAGGTGACGCACTAGGGCGTATGAATCCCTTATCAAGATTCTCTTGGAGTTGCTTCTTCAATTCCTGCAACTCAATTGGGTCCATTCTATAAGGTGTCTTTGAAATAGGCAAAGCACCCGGTACGAGTTCTATTGAAAACTCAACTTCACGATTTGGTGGAAGACCCGGCAATTCCTCCGGAAAGACATCATCAAACTCCCGTACAATGGGCATATTCTTAATCGTGAGTTTCTCACCAACCATTTGAGATAAATAACCTTCATTTAGTGGAATCAATACCCATAAGATGGAAGAAATTTCTACTGGAAGGTTATGTTCATCCTTGCATTGATAGACGATCATAGATTGATCTGGAATATGAAATGTGACTTCCCTTCTTTGGCAATTGATATGAGCTCCATGTAGAGAAAGCCAATCCATGCCAAGAATCACATCAAATTCCACTAAAGGAAGGATCACAAGATTTGCAGGAAGCACTTTCCCACAAACTTCGATCGGAGAAGAATTATAAACTTTTGATGCGATTGATGTGCCATTAGGTGTTGTCACAGCTAACTCAACATCTAATTGTTGAGGTAATACGGTGATACCCTTAGAAAAGTCTTCAGAAATAAAAGAGTGGGTGGATCCAGAATCAAATAAAACATTTGCTACTTTAGAGTGGATGGTAAGTGTACCTTTCACCACATCGTTATCGTACTCCACATCGCTGATAGAAATTGCATGTGACTTTCCTTTGTCTTTAGCCTTAAGAGTTTGTTGACGTCGACCATCATCATCAACCCTTGGATTTGGGCATTGATTGGCATAATGCCCCATCTCCTTGCACTTGAAACATTGAAGTGTAGTAGGTTCATTATGTGTATCCCTTCCTTTGTTTGCGTCATTAAACATCTTCTTCCCATTATCACGGCATTCAAATGCCCGATGACCTTCTTTTCCACATTTAAAACATTTACTTGTCCCTTTAAGACAACTCCCTCCATGTTTCTTTCCACACTTTGAGCATAAGAAAAAGCTCATCTTCTTTTCCGTGTGCTCTTTAGATTTTTCTTTGAATTCCATCTTCCTCTTCTTATCAAACCCATGTGACTGATGGGTTACTCCAATCTCCATCTCGACTTTGAGAGCACATCGAACGATTTCCTCGTAGCTATTGAAGTCCCTTATGGCTAACGCCCTTCGAAGACTTGGTTTTAAGCCACAAAAGAATCGATCGATCTTACTCTCAAGTTGGATAATAATACCAGAAGCGTACCTTGCAAGTCTTGTAAAATTTGCTTCATAGGTACCAACAGATTCATCATCCCTTTGCTTCAGTTCAAGAAACTCTTTCTCCATCTTTGTTTGGAGAATACGAGGGAAGTACTTATTGAAAAATAAGTTCTTGAACTCGTCCCATTCCATAGACTCAATTTCATCCCTTTGCCTCGTATTCTTAACAAGATTCCACCATTGATCAGCATCTCCTTCCAAACGATACACTGCTAGGATGACTTTATCATGCTCAGAACATTGAAGAACTGAAAGTATCTTTTCAGTAGTACTAATCCATTGTTCAGCAACTAATGGATCAGTAGACCCACTGAAAGAAGGTGGACGCTGCCTCATGAAGGATTCAACAGAATGTTGCTCCTTCCTTTGCTCGTTTGGAAGTCCTGCATGATTCATAGCTTGAGAAAGATGTGTGAGCATGGCTACCAGATTTTGCATTCCAGCTCCCATATCGTTTGGTTGCTTAGGGGGACAATCATTGCATTGCCCATCGCATTCCGCATTAACACGGTTCCTTCGGGTTCCAGCCATTGACTAAAACCAAGAAGAATAGTGTGAGCAACACTAATTATAATAGGAAACCACATAATTCAAGAATAAAATTTTCATGCTTATGGTCTTATCCTAGGTTATTCATGGCCATTTCTAAGATTGTGTTCTATGCTTAGACTTATCCTTAGGGTTCTTACTAAGGCTTTCACATCCTAGTTTCCAAAGGTTGACTATACCTTTCCTCTGATACCAACTATAACGACCCATACTTTATATACATTGTTAATACTTCAAAATTGAAGCACACTTATTACAACATATGACAAAACCACAAAGGACCGTATAGGTATAGTGTCTTTAGAAACTGGGAAACATAAACAACTGGTTCATAAATCTTCTACAGTGTCTCCCATTTATTTCATCATATCTAGGGTCCGTTTTAGCATATTCTACTTAATATCCATCTTCCTGACCTGTGGAAAAGAAAACATAAAAGGGTGAGCTCAAATGCTCAGCAAGGGCAAATAAAGGAAATAAAAATCATATCATATCTTTTTGAAAATCAAAACCTACAAAAGAGATCATAATATCTTAACATGGAATAAATCATAGAAGTGAAAATGAGATCCCCATAATCATAACATAAAACTTGAAACTTTGTGTCATGCACACATAATCATGGAAAATCATTTCTTGTTAGTCATGACTCATTGCCAAGACTATTTTAGTGGACAAAGTCCCTTTCTGAACCGATTTCTCTCCTCGTTTCAGTCCTGTATCACTGAACCGGTATAACCTACCATTCCAGCCCTGTCTATCTCATGAGATATAAAATCTTTACCCAATGCATTGGAGGGAGATATAGGTCCCACCCATATTATAATGAATCCTTTCTTATGTGTGCCACATAATCATGAAACATACATCATCGCATAATACATGTAACAAAAATGGGATTCTTGAAACATCATGACATCATAAATCAATTCATATAAGATAAAGGAATTCATAAAAATAATTCCATCACAACATGATCAAATCAATTTAATAATAGGGATAAAAACAGAACCCTTTATTATCTTAGATGGAAAATAATTTTGATAAAACACTTGAACTCCATTCTTGAGGAAAATATCCTTTCTTCTTCAAAAACATTTTTCCTTTCATAACATGTCATACGACTTTAAAATAAAAGAAGTTGATTAAAAATAAACTTGAAAACTTGTAAAGGAAGCTTCTTGGATTTAATGTTTTAAAAATCCATTCATGCCATATAAGTTAAAAAAACATTCTTCGTACTTTTTTCGGAAAAGTCAAAAAGTACCTCGTACGAAAAAAACGACAAAAGATTCCTTTCATATTCTTTACTAAAAACTCACCGAAGGGTAAAATTGGATTTAAACTATTGTAAGTGGATGGAAACAATATTGCATATTGATGAAACATGGATGTGGATGATAAAATACACCTCAGTAAATACTTACGAATAAACAATCTTGGATAAAAATGAGATTGTGATATTTCCCTTACCTTAGGTCGGATTTGCTTTGTTCGTGTCCGAATCTCCTGTATAATGGTTTAAATAATGTTATTGACTTATTCCAGAATCATACATATTGATATGATATCATATATGGTCATATTATTAGCTTCTTGTTAGTAATATTTCATTGTTACTTGTTACTCGGGTCTTTATAACTTTTTGTTCTTATGCGTGTTTTGTCGAATAAATTCTTATTCTTATCTTTAGGTTATAGATAATTCATTTACATAATGGTATTAGTGTAGTATATACCATATTCATTCATTCAATTCATTTATATAATCATTATGAAATGAAGATCATGTAGAACGAGTCGCATCACATCGTGGAGACGGTATTCCGTACGTACGCACGAGTGATGATATCATTCCTATGATCGTGGAATTGTATTGGAGTATATATATATATTATTTCAGTATAAATATTACTTCATAATAATCATATATAGTTACTCATTACACCAATATACCCATCCTTGTAAGGTGATGGTGGAAAAATAGATTACACCACGGCGTGGAGACGGTATTCCGTACGTACGCACGCGCGGTGATTTCATTTTTCCGTAGGATGGATAGAAGGTGAATTAGAGTTGTTTCATATTTATAATAACATATCAGTATGTAAGTAATACTTATGTTATTACTTTATCATGAAACAACTAAAGAAGAAGAAGTTGAAGAAGAAAGAAATTGAAAAGATCGGTAATGGATATTACCTCTTCTTTGGAACTCTTCTTTGAATCCTCCACTTAGGGAACTAAGATTGGTCTTTGAAGAAGACCAGGACCTCTAGGATTATTCTAGGGAAGTGGAGAGGAGAAAATGGCAGGGTTTGGCCGAGCTTGAGTGCTCAAATTGATGTGAGGAGGAGGGGGAGGAGGTGCCCTTTTATAAGGGAGGAGAGGGGCACCTTAGGAATATCTCAAAATATTATTTTATATTAAAGTCAAAATCGGTTTATAATGGTTCCAAAGGGTCTTATTTCGAAGCTAAAGTGGGGATGGGTCGAAATCCTATCAGCCAATAGTATTTAGACAAGTTTAGGGTATTAATTTAACCTTATCAATTAGATTTAACTCTAAGTTAATTAATTTAACTTTTACCGTGTCTTTTTGTTTTCTTTCACTATATGGTTAATACACTTACTATAACATGCCAAACGAACCCCAAATTGTTTATTATTAATATATATATCCTCATCTAAGTCATTTGGCCGAACCTTAGATTTTTAGGAATACAATAACAATTAATAATATAATATTTGATTTAAAAACTATTTTGTGTCTATTTTGACACTATTTGATATATGATTTTTGTGAAAGTCATAACAGAATTATATGTTCGAACCAAGTTGATTAAATCAACATTAATATATCATAGTAACCTAGAAAATTAGTGTAATTCATAAAAAGTCTCAAATTACATTTATTTTGGTGTTTATAACATCAATTATGTCAATATTTCATTAATAAGATAATTATTGCATCATCATTGTGTCATAAATAAACTATATTATTTGATGTCTAAAAATTACAAATAAACTACCATTATGTAGGAAATCTTTTTAGATTTCTAATGAATATTTACAATCGAATTTATCTTATGTATAACCCCATATTAAAAATGATTTACTTATTAAACATTGATTTTAACTATTTTAACCCTTCTTTAAATAAATTAATAATAAATGTCCTAATCTAATCCAAGTGGGCCTAAATGGTCATATTTTATTCCTAAGTTTATTTTTGGTCGAATTACACTTGTCCAATAGAATTATGACATGTGTTAGGGTAATATTAATATCATATTTACCCTTAGTTACCCTATTTACTATTAACCGCGGTAAAAAAAAGTAAAAAGTTACTATTCACCAAAAAATTATTTTTATCTCATTGAACCAAATTTTACTTACTGATATCAACCGTGTCTGTCGGATTTTTGAAATTCCATTCACAGAAGCGGTAAAATTAAGTTTTATGCAAAATTCAGTTTTTAACCTACCACTTAGTGGTTTCACTATTCATCAAAAATTGAAAGTTTTCAGAAAAATACCAAAATTTCACCCTAGGCTAATTTCGATATTCTGAGTCCAAAAATGAAGTCCATTTTGAAAAATAAAATTTATAAAATTTCAAAAAGTGGTTATTACTATTCATAATGGCTAGTTTTAATAGCATATTGTTGTTTAGTGAAACTCGGTATTGCGTACGACGCAAGCTATCGAGGAAGGTCGCGATTGCGTGTAAAGCAAGCCAAGCAAGTGTTGTGTAGAAAAAGATTCCTTTGATGATTTATATAACATAAAAGTCTCGGGTGTTACAGTCGCTCCTAGTAGCAAAAGGTTGGAATGTTTGGGATGTGCCTCTATGTTGAATAAGGCATGTATGTCAGAGTTGTGCCTCCAGGTGGGGAAAAGGCAGTGTAATTAGATTATGTCTCACATGGTTATAAATTTAGTATAAGGGTTATAAATTCCGAAAAAAATTCAATATTCTCAAGTTAGTGTGTTCAATTTATCTTTTCATTTAAGAGAAGTGAAGAATATATATATGATCACATTGATATAAACTATTATAAAAATATCTTATGCTTCATTTTTTATTTATGATGAAATATTAATTAAATTTTATATAATCATTAATTTTCTTAGAAATAATAAATTAACCTTTCTCTTGATCATTTGATAATCTCACATCTATGACCTAAATAGAAGGGAATCCTTTGATGTATTTCCAATAATATTTGTATTATATCTATGCGTTGATTTGTTATATTTTTACCTTTTCATTTTAATGTTGGGTATATGAATTTTTATTATTTTTAATCATTTACTATGATGGCTCAAACATCTTCAGTCTGTTCCTTTGTTAAAATCTAGTGTTTGAGGTGTTTTGGGAGACCAAGGTGACTCATTCCAAGTGTTCCAAAATTCTACTTTTTCATTGGTGACTCGTCGAATGGTTTCTCATTGAACAGTGACTCGTCAAATGGTGTCTCACCACGGCTCATCGAACAACGAGCAGAGACTCACAGAATGGAGAATCAGGGAATGAAAACTCACAAAATGATGACTCGTCTTACGGTGACTCGTGGAATAGAAAATCAGGAAACGACGACTCATCCAATGACGAATCAAGGAACATTGACTCATCCAATGATGAAAATGAGTAGTGAATAGTGTTTACAACTTCCTACAATTTCACCCATTTTAGCATTTTCTTTGACGTTAAATGCAGTTGAAGCCTTATTTTATGGTATTTAAGGATGATTCAAATCCCATAGTGAATATCCTAATTCAATTAAGTGTTCTGGTATTTTTACTCTGTAAAACAAGGTGATCTTTAATAGATCAGATCCTAATGGTAAATCCAGCGTATCTTAAACCGCTACATCATTTAGATTTTCAAACGGGAAAATACATATTATTCACGTATTCTTCCTTATTATTTTACTTAGTAGGAGATTCCCCAGACCTCTATTTCACTTAGGAGTTGTGCATTGTGCTGTAACATGGATCGTGTTTTCTTGGGATTTCTTCCTATTGTATGTGTACCCACTATTTTGTTGAAACCAAGTGGTATAGATCAATTTTTTACATAAGTTATTGTGGGAGAGGTTATTGTGATCCATTTTGTTGACCTGTTATAGTGCAAGAACATCAGAAACCTTTTGAGGTAGGGGATTTAGGGATTATCTCTTTATATATGTGAAACTGTATAGTTATCATGATTTATCCCATTGATCACAATGGAATTGAAAAAATAAATATATAAACCAGATAAGAAGAATTGTTATGAATTGTTTAGTGAATTTATTTCTACTTGATTTTCTAGATATTGTGATATCTCTACATTTACTGTTTAGAATGAAATTCCTGATGGAAATTGGTAAATAACATAAAGACAGAATTAATTATAAATTATTTGAATAAAGATAAAGAGGCATGTTAATGAATCTAGTTATTGATGATGTAATTTTTTGATAATGAAATTTATGTAGTAAGAATTTTTAAATAATTAGATTGATGAACTTTAAGCATGATGATGTATTCTCATTAAATGGTCATCAATTTAATTTGTGATTTCTTGAGATAGCTAGTTGTTTTGTTTCAAATAGTTAGAACCTTTGATAATGAATTGGTTAATTCATGATGGAATAAAGAACTAGTTTCATGACAAATATAATTACTTATAGGGTTATGAGTTGCCTTCTTGCTTGTAATGTACAAGTGCCTTATTCTTTGGATCTATGAGTGCTTGCTGTGTATAAAGGATGAATTCTTTGTTTAGGGCCAAGAGCCCCGTGGCTATGATTTTTTTTTCCTACGACTAGTGTTACGGTATGAGTCTGGGATGGCTGATACTGGAAGGATGTTGTGGTATATGGGAAAAGGGAAGCCCAGTTTCTGTAGCAGCAGTTGACACTTAGATTGGCAAGAAGCATTAGTTCATAGATGTAGGTTTCAAGGAGGACACTACGGATGAAGGAACGGGTTGATGTTGTACATACCCATAGTAGTGAAAGTTGGTTTCCATTGAATATGTTGTTTGTTTATCTTCTTTACTTTCACCACTTCTTGAAGAATATGGTATTACTTACCCTCATTCCAAAATATTTTAAGACATGCCGATATTCCACATGATTTCTATGTTTATATTATAAAGGATGGATGAGTATACACTCTTACTATAGGTGGAAAATACTATATGGGTAGTTCATCTACTCACCATGTTTAGCCTCTTTTGTTTGGTATCTAAGAATTTTTTCTTAGAATACTTGGAATTATGTAAAGTGGTAATGCAATTAAATAAATCAATCAATGATATCGAACCCATGGGGTTGGATAATGCTAGGAAGAAATGATGAGGTTATATTTCTGAGGAACTGTTGACTCAGTATGGTTATTCTTTGAGAGCATGAAACTTTATTGTGATACTAAAGGAATGTTTTTTGGAATTGGTTATGGTTAATTAATGGTTAAATAATTAATCAACATAAAGTTAAACTAATTAAAATGTACAATATTATTTAATAAATATATTTAAATGGTTGTGTTCTTATATGATATCTAGTCTTAGTAGTGGCAGCTAGGATTCTGAGAGATGTTAGATACAGTTGTATCTGAGACTAGGTTTTCCCATTATTGTTGTTTTTAGCTATATTACATCATGTAACTTTTGTGTTTTATATGATACCACACCCTATCAGCTAGGGAAAATGACACCTCGAGGATTCAAAGACTTAGGGGGGGGGGGGGGTTCGCCATCATCCTAGTGGGAGGATGGATGTATGACTCCCCATTTGGCTCCACCCTCTTTTCTTGGTAGTTACTTGTGATAGTATGAAAGATGGTTAGTTTTCTGAAAATATGTGTTTAGAGCTATATAATGAATTATAGTTATTTCACTCACATATTTTCAGGATATAGTTACCTATGGACTACTATAGGTATAACGTGTATAGGTTGTGATGAATTGAGGATCATTTCTCAACATATGGACTGTATTGGATTGAGGTATAATACATGATGTATGTTATAAGTGATACGAGTTTTGGTGGATCCTAAAAACTACCTGGTTACTTTTGGTCATGTGGATGGTGTGGTTCTTCACCCAGGTGTCTGTGAGCAAGCCTTTGTGTTTCATGAGGTGCATGTGGTGGTACTATGCCCATGTTTCTTCAGGCTATCCTTTTTTGGAGAGAGATGCTTAGAATGTGAGAAATTGTGGAAAAGCGGAAAACCAATAGGTAGGTGGTATCATGGTACCCTTGATATTATTTATTATGTTATATACTCTTGTATGTGATACTAGATGAGAGTTGAAATTGTGAGGCTGGGAACATAGTATACTAGTTTAAGTGACGATTTAGTTTCACTTGTTATTCACTGTTCTTTAGCATGATTTCCTTCATTTTTATGAGAGGATTCAGGGAGGATCCTACTAAGTATACTGTTATAATAACCCTACATTATATGAACTATATTTTTAGGTCACGAGGTGAAGGTTGGAGATCCAGCTGGTCAGTAATAGATTGTTGTTTGATGGAGCTATTTGAGCAACGTGGTCTCTTCTGTTTTACATTCTTTTTGCACATAATGTTTTCCATTTCAGCTGTACTGGTTCTTTCAGGACATTACATATGTGTACATGGGTTTTCTTTTATATTGTAGTCTAACTTGGAGTTGGTTTGTGTCTATCTTATCTATCTTTTTTTCATGTGTTCTGTTAGAGGGTAATCCCTTCCATCTACATGTTTATTATACCCCTAGTGTTAGTCACCAACCCAGGGCCACTATTGGCAGGACATGATGGTCATAATATCTCTTCTTACATTCCAATCCTAGGAGGGTTAAACTTTGGGCGAATGGGGTCGTGACCGTGAGGTATGAATGGGAGGTTGAGGGATATGATTGAGTTTTCAGTTAGGAACATGTGAGGATTCATGGGTTTTCAGGGTAACAGTATTAGTCATGTTTAGCAAGTGTTTTAAACACTATAGACTAGTTAATACCCAAATATTTATGGCATCATGTGGTCTGACACATATACCTTTACGTTTATAGTGGATATAAATGAGGTGATATTGGTTACAATGTATAAGCCTAGGAAAGGATCATACATTATTCTTTATTGATCCTATGTTTGAATGGTTGACATTGGGATAGGGTAACATATAATGAATAAAAAAAATTGATGTTGAGTCTTCCATATTCTAGGTTTAGGATCATGGATTATTTGTTCTTTTGTAGGTATGGATCCATGTCAATTTCTTCATCAGGTTCACATAGAATATGTTCAGCAGGTTGCACCAACAGATCACCATAGAGAAGAGGTTGAAGATAACAACACATAGAGGGGGAAACTCCAATAATATCAACACCAATGTATACAAAAGCATGAGGGATCCGTTTTAGATGAATCCATTGAATACTAGTTATAGGATATTGATATATCATTCACTTTGATACATGATCATAAAGAGAAATAGTTATTGTTGGTTGTGATGATGATGTGTGGGGCAGCGAGTAGTGGTGGTTCTTGTTCCTCAGAAATCGTGAGGAGTCGACTGTCTCATGGGAGGAGTTATGAGTGTAGTTCAGAGCCTAGTATATTTATTCATCTGATAAGGAAACTGGTATTTAATAGTTTCTTAACCTTTGGTTGGGGAGTTTCAGTGTGGGTGAGTTTAGGTTCTAGTTTAGGAACCTTTTGCAATATGTTTCGGACCTGTTTCTAGATAAGGAGAATAGAGAGATGCATTTTGAGGAGGCTTTGTGTCCAGAGATCCAGTGACAGGTCTCCCCATTTATACTAACAACATATCTTGAGGTGTTGGTAAAAGCATAGAACATTAAGATAACATTATCAAGAACTATATTTCAACAACAATGGAGTCACCGAGATTCCATTAGAAGTATATATATAGTATGGGGTTCCTAGTTTTAGAGAAAAAGTGTTTCCGATCATCAGGTGTAGGTCCCAAACCACTATGTATAATTTCTATGGGGGGAGTAGATCTCAGACCTATGCCAAGGGATTAGGTGCCTATTTTTCTTGTGGAGGTTGAGGTCATCAGCAATGAGAGTGCCTGAACATTTAGAGCTGTCAGCGTACACTAGTTGTTCCACTTTAGGTTCCTCCATTGAGGCAGTTCCATCCAAGGCAGCAACAACAGTTTACACCAGCATTGGATCAATAGAGAGAAGATAGAGTAGGTAGAGGACAACCTCAATATTGTCCATATTCTCATAGAGTAGAGTGAGGCCCTCGTGGTGGTCATTATAAAGGATAGAGAGGCTGTGGAGTAGGTTGTGGGTAGCTTTATCCTTTAGCAGTGCTAGCTCCAGGAAATCTAGACATCATTAGAGGCACCCTTTTCTTGTTTTCTACTAGGGTGTATGACATGTTTTATTCAATAATGACACAATTCTTCAAATATCCTTCCCTTTTACATGTTTTGGGACTTGAGGTAGAGAGGCTTCTAGTTCCCTTGGTGATGACTATGCTAGTTGGAGGTCGAGATAACTTGTTTAAATTATGTAGAGACTGTGAGATGGTTCTGGGGTAGCACAACTCTTAGAGATATTTCCTATTTTTACAGATACAACTATATGATGTCATCCTTAGCATGGATTGGTTGTATTCAGTGTTGTATATTCTGTATTTAATTATGAGAATGGTGGTGTTCTTCGATGCTAACGGAGAGTCAGTAGTGTTTTCTGGAGAGAAAGTCCATCCGATGGATCAAAGGTGTGTTCCGTCCTTATAATACATTATGGATGAGAACATGATGAGTTCGTTTGAGGGTCAACCATAAATGTTTCCCATGGTCATGGAAAAATTCCCTAATTTCATTCCAGAAGAGGTTTTAGTGGTACCCCCTCGATGGGAGATCGAGTTTGGGATCGATCTACAGCCAGGCGTGTCTCCTCTCATGATATCTCCATACTGGATGACACCTTCCGAGTTGTGAGAACTGTATATACAGCTCGATGGTCTATTTCTGTGTACTTTTGTTTAGCCGAGTGTGTCACCATAGGGTGAACTAGTTTTTTTTTGAATAATTATGACATTAGTTTGTGATTGTGTTCCAATTAACATTGTTTGAACAAAGTGATAGTGATGAACTGCTATCCTCTTCTGCGGATTTATGATTTGTTTGATAAAATTAAGAGCTCATGTTTGTTCTTAAAGATCCATTTTTTTCTAGGATATCATCAGATGAATTTGATGGATAAAGATATCTGGAAAACTATTTTCCATTGTCATCATGGGAATAACATGTTATTTGTGATGCCATTTGGTGTGAAAAATGATCCTTCTTTGTTCATGGGGTTGATGAAAGCTATTTTTTGTGAGTTCCGAGATAAGTTCATGCTCATTTTTATTGATGAAATATTTTTTTACTTCGTCTCTAAGAGGGGGAGGTTAGAGAATCTGTGTGCCATTTTTTGAGTTCATCATCGAAAAAACATATTTGGGAAGTTGTCAAAGTTTGAGTTTTGTGATCGACAAGTCAGGTTATTAGGACATGTCGTATCCTAGTGGGCAGTATATGTGGATCTATCTAGGATGGAAGGAGTTGTTTCTTTATAATTCCCCAAGACAATGGTAGCGTTGTGAAGTTTCCTTGTTCTTTCAAGCTATTATAGGAGGTTAGCCACCAATTTATCTTGGGTTAAAACTGCTATGATCGTGTTGACTTGGTACTATCAGGAATACCTGTGTACCGATCAGTGTAAGGAAATATTTAAGTATCCGAAAAAATAATTGGTCAGCACTCTAGTTATTTGTTTTCTCGTATAAGGAGTTCAGTTCGAGGTTTTCTGTAATGCTTCACATTTGGGGTTAGGGTCTGTTCAGATGCAGAAGAGATCAATTGTTTCATATGGGTCTTAGCAGTTTCATCCCCATGAACATAACTATTCCATCCAAGCTCATGATTTGGGGGAAGTGGTGTTTTCCCGGATGTTTCAGAGACATTACCTCATTGGGGAGTGTTTTGTGGTCTTCATTGATCATAAGATCCCAAGGTATGTTTTCTCCCAACATGACTTGAAGAATTGACAACATCTATAAATGGAGTTCTTACCAGATTACGACTTCAAAATTTTGTATACACCTAGGAATGGGAATTTTTTAGCTGACAAACTAAATAGTAAGTCGTACAATGACATAGTGCATGAATCTGGAGATTCTTGGAGGGTGATGGAGGAAAAATCAACCTTATTTCTAGATATGGGATAATTTGGGGTCATAGGTTGTCTTTTCCAGATGAAGATACAATCATATGTGATGAAGGAGGTAGGAGATTCCTAGTTTGGGGATCTCGAGGTGGAGTTATGGAGAGACCACATTGTTTGTGGAGAGGCCCCTAATGGTAGTTCTGAGGATAAACAACACTGGGTGTTTTTTTTAGGGATGGATTTTTGATACTTTGGAATCATGTGATATTGTTATTAGAGAGACCCATAGTTCACCATCAGTGGTACATCATATAATGACAAGAATGTACTGAGCTTTGAGGTGTTATTTTTTGTGGCTTCGATTAAGGAATTCAGTTACAAAATATGTGCCTCGATTATTTGTATTCCAAAAGTTGAAGGCTGAGCACCGTGTTACCGGTGGTTTTCTATATCCATTAGTTGTTCCTCATTGTAAGTGGGAGGAGTTATTGATGGACTTTATTACTGGTTTAACTCGATATTATGGTGTCTATGATGCTATATTCATAGTAGTGGACCATTCGATGACATCAACCCACTTCATAATGAAAACATAGTCTAGATTAGTGGAGGTTTTGTCGAGGCAGTTTTTGGAGGAGGTGGAGAGACTCCATAGAGTCCCTAGGATAATCATTTCTAATTGAGATCCCTATTTTACCTCCAAGGTGTGGAGAGGTCTCCAAAGAGTTTCGGGTTCTCATCTGTGCCTTAGAACTACTTTCCATCCATATATGGATGGTCTGATCGGATAAACCATCCAAACACTTGAAGACATTTTGCGCTCCTGTGTACTGGATTTTTGAGGTTCAGGGATAAGGTACCTAACCTTGGTAGAGGTCTCTTTAAACAATATTATTCACTCAATTATCTATATAGCACCATATGAATCCTTGTACAGATGACATTTTAATTCTCCATTGTGTTGTACTGGGTTAGTGAGTCAACAATTCTCAGGCAGAAAGTAGTATTGAATATGATAGAGATGGTTCATGTGATTTGCGAGTGGATGAAGGCATCACAATATTGTTATAATTCTTATTCCAATCATAGTAGGAGACCTATAGAGTTTGACATTGGGGATCATGTATTTCGGAAGGTGACTCCCCATCGTGGGCGGTGAAGGTTTGATAATGGGAGTAAGATTTCACCTCGATTTTTTGGGCCTTTTGAGGTGTGGGATCATGTCTTAGCCATGACATATCAAGTAGAACATCCCCCACATATGACCTAGATACCCAATGTTTTTCATGTGTTGTAGCTTCGTTGTTATCTTCAGGAAGACTCTCATGTAATCAATTGGGGTTAGATCAATTTTGATGATGATTCGACCATTGAGTAGTGACCGGTAGAGATCTAGGAACTCAAGGAGAAGGTTTTGCGTAGGTGTTCTATTCCCTTGGTTTGTGTCTTGTGGCAGCACAACGGTGTGAAGAAGAGTAAGTGGGAACATTAGTAACAGAAACGTGCTCAGTACCCCATGCTATTTTATGTTTAGCTATTCTTTTCTAAAGTTGTTCGTTTTATGGTTGCAGACCCCTCTATTTATGATATTATTTACTCTTTTTTATTTTTGTCTCTTTCTCTCTTTTGATAGGTATTTCCCCTAGGAGAGTGTTTATGAGCTATTTGTAGTGGATGTGTGGTTTCACATTGTTTCTTTGAGGATGTGGTTGAGCTATTTTGGGTGGTGGGAGCCTTAAGAGGTGTCTCTATGGGTGGTTGTTCATACCCAATTTTCTATTTTCTATTGGGGCTGGTTTTTAATTCTTGAGGAAAATAATGTTTTCAGAGGTATCTGATGTATCATCATAGTCCTCTCTAGTCCATTCCTATACTAAAATCTGGCGTTGGAGGCATTCTTAGTGACCAAGGTGACTCATTTTAAGAGTTTTCAAAAATTCATATTTTTGATATGGTAAAATGTCGAGTGAAGGCTCATAGAAAGGCGACTCACGGAACGAAGGCTCAGAGAACAGTGACTCGTGGAATAGATGATTGTTGAATAGAATCTTGCTGAACGACGGCTATCAGAATAGTGGCTCATGGAATGATGGCTCGCGGAATGGAGGCTCGAGGAACAACAACTCGAGGAATGGTGGATCATGTTACAGTGTCTTGTAGAACGACGACTCATCCAACAGTGACTTATCCAACGGTGGCAGTGAATCATGAAAAGTGTTCCCAATATCCTACAATTTCACCCGTTTTCACATTTACTTTGACGGTAAACACATTTGAAGCCTTATTTTATGGTATTTAAGGCTAATTCAAATCCCATAGTGCCTATCTTAATTTTTCAAGGTTTTCAGGATTTTTAATTGGTCAAACCATGTGATCTTTGATATATCTGATCTTAATGAAAAATATGTAGTATCTTAAACCGCTGCTTCATTTAGATTTTTCAAAAGATCCTATATATCTTCCTCCCTTGTTCTTCTTTCTTGTTTTACTTAGTATGAGATTCCATAGATCTATATTTCCTATAGTATTAGTGGATTGCTCTATAATATGGATTGTGTTTTCCCAGTAGTTCTTCATACTGCATGTGCACCCCCTATTATGGTGAAACTAGGAAGTTCCAATCAGTCTTTGACATAGGTTTCTGTAGGAGAGGTGATTGTGATATATTGTGTTGTACTTTTATTTTGAAAAGAATGTTGGAAACCTTTTGGTATAAGGGATTTATAGATTCTCTATTTGTTTACATGAAACTATAATGTTAGCATTATTTATACACTAGATCATAATGGAATTGACATAATAAATATATAAATGAGATTTAAATAATTGATATAAATTTCAAAATGATTTTATTTCCTCTTGATTTTCTAGATAGTGTGATATCTATGCTTTTCTTATTTATCATGGCGTTCTTGATGGAAATTGGTAAAGAACATAATGCCTGAAATTAATTATAAATTATTTGGCTAAATATGAAGAGTCATGTTAATGAATCTAGTTATTTCTATTGTAAGTTTATGATAAGAAAATTGATGTAGTATGAAATTTTAAATGAATATATTGATGAAATTAAAGCATCTTGATGATTTTTGTTTAAAGTCGTGTAAAATTAATTTTTCAATTAATTTGTGATAGCTTGAGATAACTAGATATTTAGGTTTCCCATGTTTGGAACCTATGATAATGAATCAGTTAATTTAATATAGAATAAAGAACCAGTTGTGGGTAAAATATAATTCCTTTTAGGTTTTTGAGATAACCTCTTTCTTATAAAGGCCAAAAACCTTACTCATTAGAGATGTGAGTACTCATTGTGTGTGAAGGCTGAATGCCTTTTTTATGGCGAAGAGCGTAGTGGCTACGTTGTTTGTTTCAAGCTACTTGTATTATGGTATGAGCCTAGGATGACTAAGCCTCGAAGGCTGTTGTGGTATGTGAGGGAAGAGAGGAATAGTTTTTATAGAAGAAGTTGAATCCTAGAGTGGATAAATGCATCCGTTCTTGCATTTAGGTGTCCGAGAGGACATTGGGGATGATGAAACAGGTTGAATATGGGCTTAGCCATAGTTGTGAATGTTGGTTTCTATTGAATCTATTGTCTGTTTTTCTGCCTTACTTTCCCCACTACATGATGTAGATGGTCTTTCTTACCCTCCTTCCAAAAAGGTGAAGACGCATGGGGTATGCCACATGCTTTCCATATTTATATTCTCAAGGATGGATGGGTCTACGCTCCTACTATAAGTGGTGAAGACTCGAAGGGTATTTTATCTACTCACTGTATTTATACCCTTATGTTTGGTAGCTTAGATTTTTTTAGAACACCTACAATTATGGAAAGTGGTAATGATATTAAATAAATGAATAAATTATGTTGAACCCATTGGGTTGGATCTTTCTGGGATAAAATAATGAGGTTATACTATTGAGGAATTGTTGACTCAGTTTGGTTATTCCTAGAGAGCATGGAACTTTGTTGTGTTGAAAATGGAATGTCATGTGGAAATAATCGTGGTTAATTTATGGTTAAAGAATTAATAAACATAAAGTGTAACTAATTAAAAGGGACAATATGATTTAATAAATATCCTTAAACCATTTTGTTCTTATAGTATATCTAGTCTTAGTAGTGGCAGTCGAGAGGCTGAGATACATTAGATATAGTTGTGTCTAAGACCAGGTTTTTCCATTAGTGTGGTTGTGAGGTTTATTATATCATGTAATTTTTTCTATATGCTACCCCACCTTGTTGGTTAGGGAAACTAACAACCAAGGGATTTAGATCCATGGATGGGGGGTGGTTGTTTTCCCCAACATTCCGATTGGAGGATAGATAGAAAACTCCCCTTATTATCCCCCAATATATTCTCTTTGTTGTTATTTGTGCTATTATGCATGACAACCAGTTTTCTCCATATATGTGAGTGGAGAGCTGTAATGGCTTGTGGTTATTTGGCACAAAAATATTATGGATATAGTTTCATACAGGCTAATATAGGTATAACATGTATAGACTGTGATGGTTTGAGGATTCTTACTTGGAATATGGGATGTAATGGATTAAGGTATAATACTAGATGTACGATACACATTATACAAGATTTAGTGGATCTTGAAAACCACCTGGTTCCTTCTGTTTTTGTGAATTATGTAGGGATTCTCTTAGTTGTCTAGGATTATGACTTTGTGTGGCACGAGGTGCATGTGGTGGTGCTACGCCTAGGTGTCTTCTGGGTAGCCTTTTTGGAGAGAGATGCTCAGGATGTGTGACATTGGATCAAAGTGAAAAACTAGTGGGAAATTGGTATTAGGGTACCCATTATATTCTTTATTATATTATATACTGTTAGGACCAATAGGGGCCTATATACCCTGAGAGGGGGGGTGAATCAGGGTATGGATATTCTTTTTCAATGTTCTTCCGGCCCTGCTGGATCTTGACCTCTTTGTTACAAGGGTCACTTTGTTTTCACTTTTGTGTATGTCATGATCACTTACATTCTCCTTTATCTGATGATGATGCTTTAAATGAAATGCAGGAAAATTAGCAGGCAGACGCAAAGATTTTTACTTGGTTCACCGCAAAGGGCTACGTCCAAGGAGCATACGCCGACAAGTTTCCGGTCGTACCGATTCCACTAGACTTCACAAGCTATGGATTACAATGTTCGGGATAGATCACTTCTATGCCCAGGCTCACTGCCTATACAATGTTTAGGGTCATCTCATTGCTTTCCCAAGGGTCACTCCCTATTTCTCTCTCTCTCTGGCTCACTGCCGGTGGAGAGGATCACCTTCTTCCTCTTCCTGAGCTCACTACTCTTGGAAGGAATCCACTCACAGTTTATAGACCTGTAGGTCTCATCATTTGCATGAATGAATGCATCTTCCTCTGTGTGTAGATGCTCTGTTAAAGTACAAATTTCACCCGTAGATGAATATCTCTTTGCACCGAAGGTATCGGGCAACGTACCAGCTTCTATACAGTCTGAGAAGCACCGCTGGAACAAAACCTTACTTGGCGCGCAAGTCAATCTCGGCGCACAAGTACCGGCGCGCAAGTCACAACGGGCGCGCAAGTCCTCCTCAAGAAACTTGCGCGAAAAAAGCTTCCTCAACTCCAAACGTGCGCGACTCTCTTCCTTTTACTCCCAAACCAATATTGGCACGCAACTGCCAACCAGCGCACAACTTCTAACACCAGCACACAACTTCAACTACTGGCGCGCAAATTCACCTGCGTGACCCACACTCACCACTTGCGCGACCACCACACCTGTGCGACGGGAGATCTGATTTCTCAAAGTGTTGAACTCCGTTAAAAATGAGGGGGTGGGGTGGTCTAGTATTTATAGGCAATCTGACCACCCTGCGTGACGGCGCGCAAGTCACATGCGCGACCCAGTTTTGGCGCGCAAGTCCCCTGTCATTTTAGACACTTGCGCGACCAACTCCCAAACTTGCGCGAACCTCTTTACTTTGCAATATTTTGATCATATGATATTGAAAAACATATGGTGCACATGTTTCCTATACTCCAAGCCCTCGGTGCGCAAGTCCTTTTGCCAAAAACACTTTTCTTCATTTTCTGATTTTCAGGCCCTAAAATTTGGAAAAAATTGGAAAACGGATCCACCTTGTATCTGTTCTTTTGTACCGCCTCCAGATCATCCATTCTTTTTATCGACATTCTTGAATCAAACATGGATCGTTGACCTCAGCTCTTGAACTCAACATTCCACCATGAAATCCTCTTTGTCAACAAATTTGTATGTCATTGTTTTGCTTTGTCAACAATCACTACTCAGATGTCCACTTTGTCAACAAACAGAATCACCTCAAAAATGCTTCAATGATACCTTGAGGGATTTTTTCCCAACAATCTCCCCCTTTGGGTTTGTTGAAAACTCTTCCAAAACAAAGATACGTCGTTGATTATTCAGCCTTCATTCGCCTCATTGCGATTCTGATAGTGATCAAGGATTTACTCAACACATACTCTAAGCCCATATGAGCAATGCTCGGCGTGAGAAACAAGAGTAAATGAAAAGTTCATCAGTGAATCACTTTATCTCTGACATCCACTGTTGACACCAAACTGATACCAATTTGTACTAAACTGATACCAATTGTTGATGGATTTGTTGGAAGACCAATGTTTGGTTTGGAAATAGTCTTACCACTTTCCAACACCACTCTTCTGCTTTTATCATGATCCTCAGCTATCGTGATATCTATTCTTTGATCGATCACTTCTAGCATCGTCAGATTTAATACACTCCCCCTTTCTCATTGCTCCCCCTTTCTCATTGCTCCCCCTTTTTGGCTACTCCACCTGTCAGCTTCTCCCTATATCAATTATGATTTATCAAATCTCTACACTGTCTCCCCCTTGAACAATCACAATTTTCTCCTCCTTTAACAAACAATTTTCTCCCCCTTTTTCAACGAACCCAAAGAACACCCCTTTGTAGTCTGTAACATAGTAGAGAACACATATCAGCATATTAGGGAAAAACACATCATACCTCGGGGAGATGGGGGAGGCCCACATCCACACTATTTCAAGTGCGGGGAATCGACTGAACTCCCAGAGCCAGTCGATGCCTTTCAAATGCTTCCTTGGGTAAGGCCTTTGTCAGGATGTCTGCAACCTGTAGTTATGTAGGCACATACTCCAACATCACGATCCCCTTCTCAACTTTCTCCTTGATAAAATGATACTTTATCTCAATGTGCTTTGTCCTTGAGTGATGGATGGGATTTGTTTTGAGATTTATAGCACTTGAGTTGTCGCACTGGATTCCGATCGGAGATTTCACTTCAAATCCCATATCTTCAAGCTCCTGCATCATCCACAATAACTGTGTGCAGGCTTGAGTGGCCGCAATATACTCAGCTTCTGCGGTGCTCAATGAAATGCAATCTTGCTTCTTGCTTAGCCAAGAAATACACAATCCACCAAGATAGAATGCACCACCTGACGTTGATTTTCTATCATCTGCTGAACCGGCCCAGTCTGCATCAGTATATCCCAATAACTCCGTCTGAGATTTGTCAGTATATGTCAAGCCGAAATCCACTGTGCCCTTGATATACCGAAGTATTCTTTTTACTGCAAGCATGTGGCTCTCCCTGGGATTACTCTGATATCTCACTGCTTGGCATGTGGCGAAAACAATATCAGGCCTTGTCGCAGTCATGTACAACAAACTGCTGATTATCTGCCTGTTTTCAGTAAAGTTAACTGCCCTGCCACTGTCATATTTTGATGATTTTATCCGGGTAGAAACTGGAGTCTTCATCTCCTTCGAAATTTCCATTCTAAATCATTTCAAACCCTCCTTGTCATTCTTGGATTGAGAAATGAATGTGCCATTCCGGCCTTGTGTAACAATGCTTCATCTGATCTTCCAAATATTATGTATTCTTCCTTGACCAGCCTCACCATCCGTTGATTACTATTGTTGTCGAAATAAAGATTGTAATCAAATCCCCCACGCTGAAAACCAATATTCGTCAAATACTGATATAGCCTTCAGTACCATGCTCTTAGGGAGTATGCTTTTCACACCAGTTGTGCTTTGTTTCGAATCATTGTGCCATCTTCGTTCATATTATTGTGATTGACCCATTTAGTCCCGATGACGTTCTTATCCACTTGCCTCGAAACAATCTTTCACTTCTGATTCTTCTCAATCTGATCTATCTCTTCGTTCATGGATGAACCCAGTTTTCATCATTAGCTGCATCAACAATGCATTTCAGCTCAACCTAAGATAGAAAAGATGCATGCTATAGTGATTTCATTTCGCTTGTCTGAACTGGAGCTGCCTGATCACCAATGATATTTTGTCTATCAATTTCATCTCATCTTCTTTGGCATCCTTGTAGACACACACTTGAAACATTCATGTTAATCATCAGTGTCTTATTCTAAATTAGCATCATCCACTTCTTCTCCCCCTGTGTTTCTTTCTTCCTCAACACTTTCATCAGGAAATTGTTCACTGACTCATTTTTCAGTGGCTTCATTTTTTTCATCTACGTTTCTCAGATTTTTGTTGAGATGCCTTTGATTTTCTCTTGCAGCTTCTTGGTATCCTGAAAACAGTCAGCTGATACCATATTATTAGAGCAAATAGATAAGCATGAAATGCATTGTTACTGATGCTTCTCCCTGTGTTTCTTTCTTCCCTCAATAGTAAACACCTGAGCTGAGTCATCTAATTATTGCATTGATGGCTCTTGAATCTGATTTGGATTTAGAATGATCCCCTGTGTTACACAACACTTCTATCTGGTAGGCCCAACGGTAGAGACCCATAACCATTCTCCTCCATGTACACAATTTATAAAAATCTGGCACTCAGCATCGATCCATTAACCAAATCTCTAAGCCTACAGAGTTGGAACTCGTTGTAGGAAACAAGAGACAATGTTAACAACACAATCATATTCTATTGTGCTCTATTGCTCCCTTTCTTCTTCAACTCTGGTACCTGATCTGAATCAATTGAAACTGTAGAGCATATCACGTCTCCACTTCGCATCCTTAGATGCCACTTCCCCATGGATCGTATCTCCCTAGAACCTGAAACATATTAATCATCAGTTAATAGCATTTATATACATAGGGAGAGGGGTTGTTGTTTCTCAAATCCTCAAAATGAGGATAGTGGTTGATCCTGATGGGTCAGCCCTTTGATTTTTTCTTGGAGGGAATCACACTCCTTTATTGCTTCCTCCAGCTGCCTAGCCAACTTCAACTATTCTGGCCATATGACTAGGCATTCATTGCCTACATTCTGAGCCTTTTTCTGATATGTAGATTTCGTAGGCTCAGCCTTTCTCACCGCTTGGGGTATAAACCCACTAGTACACATTTCATTCTTTGAGGTTATACCAAAATTCCATTTTCCTTGATTATTTCCCTGAGTAAGAACCTCTCTGTTTGGCATCTTCCCTTTCTTCTTCTCCCATCTTAGGGGTCTTCCTCTTTCCCTCACTTCTCGCTGAGAAACACGACTTGTGAATTTTTCAATGCATTCTTTATTTATCTGCCTTTTATCAGATGTCTCAATCACTACACTCTTTTTCACTAGTGGTGAGTCCACCATTGAACATTCATTGTTCTTTATCACAGCTGGAGTAGATCTCCCCTTAATCTTCCAGGTTTGTTCACATTCTCTCCTTGAGAGAGGTTGTGAGTACGATAGAGGAGGTGACTGATACACTTTTCGTTCAGCTCCATGTGATTCTCCTGAGGCTTTAGGCCTATTTTTCACCTTAGAACTTTGTCTCCCAGTGTATAATTTCTCATTATGTACCACTGGAGTTGGTAATCTCTTTCTTGGGTCTTTTTCCTTCCCCTCTTTCTTCTTGCTGCACTGTCTGGCCAAATGCCCATGATCAAAACATATGAAACATTTTCTATTAAAGGCATACCTCATTTCATCACTTCTCTGCTGAGATGTTGATACAACATGTTTTATTCTTCTGGCATCGATCTCCTGAGCTTCCTAACACATACTCATGGTGTGTCCCATTCTTCCACAGTAATAGAATTTTATAAATGATTTCCTTTGAGAGACTCTACTCTCTGATTTCTCCGGATGCTTCTTCTTATTCTGGGATTCAGCAAAGTTTCTATTTTCATAGCCTTATATGTATTCATGAGCCTCTAAACAGAAGCTTGATGTGTGGCCGGGAATCCCACAAAAATAGCACATGTCATCACTACTTTTTGTAATTGTCCTTTTAGGCCTATCTCCAGCACCTGCGGGATCTTTTCCATTTCTAGAACTGTTCACGGATCTCTTTCTGTCATGCATAGGAGGGGATTCATCAAATCCAATACCAGCTTTTCCGAAACATTCTGGTCTTTGAGCTGAGAAAATATTTTGTTGTTTCTCTTCAGAAATAGCATACCTATTCTTCATTTTATCATCACTTGTCGAAGGATGATCAAATCGCAAGTGTAAGGCATCCTACATTTTTGGCATTCCTTTAGCATTGGATTTCTTTACATCCTTCTTTACTGATTCTAGATCCTCTTCCAACTTTTTAATCTTCATCTCCCTTGATTCAAGTTGGATATCTAGTTATTTCTTGAGAAGCATCCCTCTACTCACCTCATCTTCTAGTTCCTGTGTGAGCTTTTCCACCATTGCACTTAGCTTCACTACTTTTAATTTTTTCTCAGAAACAGATTTAGAGACAGATTCATTCTCTTGTTGTAGGATTCGATTCTTCTGAACTTCTTCAGACAACTGTGCTGCTAGATCATCATTTCTAGCTTTCAGATTCTGTACCTCATCTGACTTTTTATTCTCTTCATAATCATCAGCCTTTTGTTTTCCTTTCATTTTAGCCATCTTTTGTAGTTAATTGGAATTAGAATCATTCTTATCTGTTAGGTTAGTAACTGTGTCAATAAGCCTTTGATTTAATCCTCTTAGCTTGTTGACCTCAATCTCCAATACCTTGATCCAGATATCTTTAGATTTGACTTATTCAATGTTTCAAATGTCAATTGGAATATCAGGTTCTTCGATGCACTTGACTTGATCTTTCACTTTTCTATTCAAGCCATCGATCTCCCTTTTCTATTCTTCAATCTTAATCTTATACTCACTAACCGATTCTGAGTTCTCCCGTGTTGATAACTTGAGTTTCTCAATTTCTTCCATCAACTTAGACTTATCTTCTTCCTGCTGCTGCATATAGAGTTTGGCATCGTGAACAACTTTGTTGGATTTCTTTGTTTTTTCTCTCCAAACATATATCTCCTCAAGAGAAGCCTCCAACTCAGCTCGCATATCTGTTCTTCCATCAATTTCTTCTGCTCTTTCGGCATCACTCTGATGCTCATGTACTTCACTCATTCCAACATCATGATTGAGTGAATCAATTTTTTCCCTGTCAGATTCATCCATACATTCCTTCAGTAAACTATTTGATTCTTTTAATTGAATCACACTTTTTCCATACATACTTCCACACTGAGGAATACCACCTGACTTCTTCTTCTTCTTGTATGTTTTTCCCTTTGCCATGGCTCACCGAGATAAGATCAGATTGATTCTTTAAACACACAGATTGACTACACCATGTCGGAGCAAACAAATCTGATAAAAGCAACCTATCCCTCTGATACCAATTGTTAGGACCAATAGGGGCCTATATACCATGAGAGGGGGGGTGAATTAGGGTATGGATATTCTTTTTCAAAGTTCTTCCTGCCCTACTGGATCTTTACCTCTTTGTTACAAGGGCCACATTGTTTGCACTTGTGTGTATATTATGGTCACTTACTTTCTCCTTTATCTGATGATGATGCTTTAAATACAATGCAGGAAAATTAGCTGGAAGACGCAGAGATTTTTACTTGGTTCACTGCAAAGGGCTACGTCTAAGGAGCATACGCCGACAAGTTTCCGGTCGTACCAATTCCACTAGACTTCACTAGATATGGATTATAATGTTCGGGCTAGATCACTTCTATGCCCAGGCTCACTGCCTATACAATGTTTAGGGTCAGCTCACTGCTTTCACAAGGGTCACTCCCTGTTTCTCTCTCTCTCTGGCTCACTGCCGGTGTAGAGGATCACCTTCTTCCTCTTCCTGAGCTCACTGATCTTGGAAGGAATCCACTCACAGTTTATAGACCTGTAGGTCTCATCATTTGTATGAATGAATGCATCTTCCTCTGTGTGTAGATACTCTGTTGAAGTACAACTTTCACCCGTAGATGAATATCTCTTTGCACTGAAGGAATCGGGCAACGTACCAGCTTCCACGCAGTCCGAGAAGCAACATTGGAACAAAACCTTACTTGGCACGCAAGTCAATCTCGACGCGCAAGTATCGGCGCACAAGTCACAACGGGAGCGCAAGTCCTCCTCAGACACTTGCGCGACTAAAGCTTCCTCAACTCCAAACTTGCGCGACTCTCTTCCTTTTACGCCCAAACCAATATTGGCGCGCAACTGCCAACCGGCACGAAACTTCTAACACCAGGGCACAACTTCAACTACTGGCGCGCAAATTCACCTGCGCGACCCACACTCACCACTTGCGCGACCACCACACCTGCGCGACGGGAGCTCTGATTTCTCAAAGTGTTGAAATCCATTAAAAATGAGGAGGGTTGGTCCGGTATTTATAGGCAATCTGACCACCCTGCGCGATGGCGCGCAAGTCACCTGCGCGACCCAGTTTCAGCGCGCAAGTCCCCTGTCATTTTAGACACTTGCGCGACCAACTCCCAAACTTGCGCGAACCTCTTTACTTTGCCATATTTTGATCTTCTGATCTTGAAAAACATATGGCGTGCAAGTTTCCTATAATCCAAGTCCTCGGCGCGCAAGTCCTTTTTCCAAAAACACTTTTCTTCATTTGTCGATTTTTAGGCCCTAAAATTTGGTAAACACTGGAAAACGACGCCACCTTGTATCTGTTCTTTTGTACTGCCTCCAGATCATCCATTATTTTTATCGATGTTCTTGAATCAAACATGGATAGTGGACCTTAGCTCTTGAACTCGACATTCCACCATGAAATCCTCTTTGTCAACACATTTTTATGTCATTGTTTTGCTTTGTCAACAATCACTACTCAGATGTCCACTTTGTCAACAAACACAATCACCTCAAAAATTCTTCAATGATACCTTGAGGGATTTTTTCCCAACATATACTATTGTAGGAAATAGTTGGTAATCATAGCCATGGTAAGGCTTGTAATATAGTATACATGTTTAGGTGACATGTTACTTTCACTTGTTATTCACTCTGCTTTAGTATGCTTTATTTACTTTGATCAGGAAGCTCTGGGGACGATCCTACTGAGTATACTATTATAATCATCCTATATTATATAAACTATTTTCTAGGTCATTGGGAGTAGGTTGGAGATCAAGCTAGTTACTACTATCTTGGGATTTACAAGAGATGTTCAGGATTCGTGGTCACTTCCATTTTACTTTATTTTGGTACATTAAATTTCCCATTTTAGTTTTAGTAGTTCTTGCATGACATAACATATGTTTAGTTATGCTTTATTTTATATTATAGTTTGAATTGGAGTTGGTTGGTGTCTACCTTATCTCTATCTTTTGAATGATTTCTCTTAGAGGATAATGCCTCCCATCTATGTGTTTAATATTCCTTTGATGCTAGTTGGTAACCCAAGGCCTAATAGAGGTGGGACTCAGGGTAATTATCCCTCTTCATACATTACCAGACCAAGAGGGGTAGACATTGGGGGAGGTTTCCTGACATTTATTCCCCTTGGATTTATTTGGGTGATATCCTTACCATCACTCAAAGTTAATGCCTATGGAATTTGTCTCCAGTTTGTAGTGAATGGGAACACACCCCGACATTATGGTGGACCAACTCAGGAATTAAGGTGAAATATTACTGATTAGGCTATTACAATATTCCCCATAATGAATATGATTGTAAATCATAAAATCTTTTTTAATCTTATTAACTTTAAGATATAAAGGAAATTCTAGTTGATAGAATTTTATAATATCTCTAATATTCCTAGACACAACATAAATATTATAAATAAATAAAGAATGATTTAATTTTATAATTAGATGGAAAAAATGAAAATTACTTTAAAATAGAATAAATTTGAGAAATAATTTATCATTTTTCATTATTCTTACTAGTTTTTTTTTGAAATAATGATCATCTTATAAAAATCAGTTATTTTATTCTTAATGATTATCATTGTTTAATAATTTATAGAATTAAAATTAATTTTAAACAATATAATTGGCCATAAAAGTTTTTATTCCACCAAAAACAATAATAAAATGAAATCCACTTCAGTGGATGATATTGAATTAATTATATGGCTTAATATTATTAATAAAAAATTATAGAATAAATAATAAATTATTATTTTCCCTAGAAAATATAAGAGGGGGAAAATAAATAAATATATTATTCCATTATATAATATCAAGTGATTATTTTTACATTTTCCATTAGGTACATAATATTTTATATTCACCTTGGTCGTATTTATGATAATATTTACGTTCACTCTAAGGTGTGAAAAAAAATATTTTAAAAAAAATGTTTACATTCACTTTCAGGAATGAAATAAAATTATTTTATTTAGATATATAGTGTTTCAATACCAATAACATGAACACGTAATTCAATATTTTCAAATATTTTTAATAGAATAAAATTCAATAAACATGTAAGACGTAAAGTAAAATATGATAGAAATAAAGCACATGATATTTATTTTAAAAAATTTAAAAATAAAGAAAATCTCATTCATGATAATTCATACATGAACATTATTCTAAACACCTTCAAGAATTACAGAGAAATAACAAATATAAAAAACTAATGATATCCTAATAAGGCATTATAGCTCTGTTAAAAAAAATTATTTGATGTTTTTATCTTTTCCTTTAACTAATTACTGATTAAGATAAAAAATTGGATTCATTGTATGATAAATATATGACTAATACTTCTTCATCCCCCAAAATAAAAATTCACTTTCATCATGTTTTTTGTTTCTTTTGGCATGGTTTTTCATCATTTGACCACATATGGGGGTTTCGTTACTCCTCTATATTCAATATATAATTACCTTGATCATAATATTTCCATCAACCGTGACCATATTGGTTGCGACTATGCAAGTTTCTAACACGATCCTGAATAAAATTACATTCACTTCTGGGAATAATATTTATTTATTTGATCATATTTTATAATTAATCTTTTGGTGTTAATGGTGGAGGAATATTTTGTTATGTAATATGAAGAAAAAATAGTATATGTATACATGTGTGTGTGTGTGTTCATGCATGTGTGTCAATGCAATAAATGATTCTAGATGTATAAAATGAGATTAAAATTTTTCAAAATTTAAAGTATAAATTACACAATTTGATTTTCTTTTATACCTATATAGAACACATGTTGATAACATGTTAAAAAATTTATGTTAAGATTTTAATTGAAAGGAAAATTTAATTTAGAATCAGAATAAATATATATGCATAGATGATGTGATGTATAGTGAATTAAATGCAATGAAAATTATGAGCATAAAGTGATAATAAATGAATAATTAAGGGAAATAATAATATAGATAATAATAGAGGACAAAGAACAATTATAAATGTAATATTTAGGGGTTAGTATAAAATTCATGGGGTACATGATTGGATTAAAAAACAATAAGAAATTTTTTCCAAGAGAATGGTGCCAAAGAGAAGAAACATCCATGGGAAATTGATTCATCTCTAATTATTTCATTTCATATTCATATTTTTATTAAAATATAACATAAGTTAATATTTATTATTATTTAACATATCATTACCTTTAGTGGTAAATGTAAAAATTAAATTAAATTTCAGCATCTGAGCTCTACTTTAAACACACACCCACACACATATAATAATGGTATAAATATCAAGATAAAATAATTATTCTAATTTTATTTTGAATAAAATATATTTATTTAAATGGGTTAGACCAATATTTATTTACTGATATGGGTAATGTGACAGTGTTGGGGAGATTCTCAATCCCATGAATAAGCCACTTTCCAGAAATTTCTGAGAAAGTAATTTTAAATTTTAAATATTTTCTAAATATAATCATAAAATCTATACATGAGAATTAACATCGAAAAAATATATAATATTAAGGGTTAAATAATAATTAAAAAACTCTGAGAAATCCACTAAAACTATAAAGTATAAAATATTAACGGTGTATCCAATCTTGAATTTCGATGACAGTTTGAAGAAAAATGTGTGTGAAAATCACACCTTGATACACCTCCGTTGCCACTCTAAAAAACCCCCTGAAAAAACATCCCTAATTGAATATTATATTTGAACATGTGTCATTATTATAACACAACTGTAATCACCATCTTGATCTCATGAATAAAAACCCTAACTATTCAATTATTTTTGTGCCAGATTTGTTTTTTATAACCCTATTGAAATCACTAATCAATGATATAGATAATATCTTTTTATTTGATTGAGGTTGGTGAACATATGATCCCAATGAAACCATCATTTGTCTCTCCAACATATTATCACAACCTAAACCCTAACACATAAATCTACTAAATCTTCATATCCACTTCCTTCACATTATCATTTGAAAATTCTCCGATATAAATCATACATGGTGATAAAATGATATTATTAGAAAACAATTATGTATAATTCACTGATTGATTCCATTATATCATGTCAAATGAGTGGGTATAATTGATTTTATTTATTTTATTGTGAATTTTAAAATAAAAAATATGGTATAATATATTTGTTTTAATGATTTTTTGGATGTTATATGCTCACATCATAGATCCCATTATAATACATGGATTTGAGATATATAATCATTCATGTGATTAAATTTCAATGATAAATATTTATTTTTTATTAAATTTCAATCACGATTTCCAACAAAAAAAGCTATATCATTATGATTTCAGGAACCGATCACACCTATTATTAATCAATCGCAGTTCATGATATAGACCATTTCTTACTCTATCTACCACAAAGGATGTTATGAGATTCCACATTAAGACTTTCCAAGCTAATATGCCTTCTCTTCACCTTAGCATGGTCAATTAATCATTACAATAATCTCAAGCTACCTTGATTACCCCTATCAAGGTCGATCAATCAATTGTGAATACCTACCACATGAAGAAATCCATCCGACAATGCCTGTGAAGAGTAACCATAAGTGACCCTCAAAATGAGGGTGGAAGTAAATATTTCTTGAAGACCAAATGAAGTTGAGGAGTAGACATAAAAGCCGTGATGAAGAAGAAATACAAGCACCATAGTGATGAAGACCAATTGACCAAAGAACCTCATCACCATACATGTGAAAGTGAAATAAAATTGGTCCATGATACTAATCTAGGGAAAGGGATGAAGTCGAACTTGATGGACTTGGTTCAAATATTTCTAGACAGTTGAGCATTTAAAAATACTCAAAAAAATATACCAATAGGAATCAACACCAAATCCATTCCCAAATCTTAAAATAATATTCGATCAAAACTCTTTGATGAACTTTTCTTGTACAGAACAAATAGACAAACTAGATCGACAATACAGAAGTTTGGAAATAAAATCTATGTTTGATGATATTGTAAAATATTCTACAGGTAATTTTTTTTAAAAACAAATTATCCAAGATCAAAATGGTGGTCAATAATCTTATCATTGGATTATGTTACCCATATAGGTTGAATATGAAAAAAACGTTTGGCCCTTAAGATCTATAATGTTAAAGTTTTATAAATGTATAATGATGCATTCAAGTTTCTCAAATTAATTATTGAGATATTTTTATAATTAGGGACAACCCAGGATAGAAACCAGGTGTGAACCATTATTGAATTCAGAGATGAAGCATATGGGGGAATATAAATTGTTCCAAATAAACTAATTGTAGACATTTCATACCTCAAATTGACAGGAATAAGGAGATACTAATTGATGATATTAACCCTATGAATATCCAAGAATCTAGAATGTGAATTTTATTATTTTCGAAAATATCAAGTAAGGTATATGAAAAATGTTTAATGTTAGGGCCCAAAAAAGGGTATAATACCACATTACCTTGATTTAATAGAGGTAAAATCCTAGCACAATCGGATACATCTATGTGGGGAGGGGATTTTATAAAGGCCATCCATGCTCCATAGAAGCTATAGAAGAGTATCCTAGAGAATTTTAAACACATGTAAAGGTCATGTAGACATCTTGAAAGGTTAAAGAACCAACTAAAAGTTCATGTAAGGGTATCAAAATAGAATTGATGCTATGAAAATGTGAAAATAAAAATTCATAAAAGGGTGAGTGTAACATAAAATCAAACATTACATTTCATTATGATCTCGAAAAATAATGGAATAGATTCAATTAGTCATCCCCATGGAGATCATCCAATGAGCATGGGAGATGCTCATCATGGGGAGGGGATTAAGAAGTTATAAGATTTTACTGATTCTCACCTTCTAATGATCAGTGTCTTGACGCACATGGACATGATATTAATATTTTGGAATATATAATACATTGCACAAACACACACCAGAAAGCCATATTAGTTTACTGCATTTGGATACTTATAACACATTCTTCTAATTTAGTGATATATCTTAAAAATACCCATAAAGATATTCCCCTTTATTATTCTTACATAAAACCATTATTTATATCCTAGGAAAAATAAAACATATGAAAATAGTGATATTAAATTATTAGCAAGGGTAAAGAAAGAAAATATGAAACATAACATGAATATAAGAATGTAAAAACTTGAACATAACTTTTGAAAGTCATACCATGTAAAACATATATAAAATTATTGAGTCATGAAATAAATTTTGGTAGTTCATAAGTCATAAATCATAATGAAACATGTGCCATGATAAAATAGCATTGGCATAAAAAATGGAATTATGGAAAACAAATAAGAATATAAAATAATTTCCATATTAGCCAAGGTTCATTACCAAGACCATACTAGTGGATATAGTACTTTAATAAACTAAGTTCACTTTTCTTTCTAGCCCTATATTACAAAACATAGTTTACATATCAGTATAGCATTGTATTATTAAATCAGATTTACTTAATAATTGATCCATGTGTTATTTAACAGAGATGATTTCTTGTTCCAACCCTATATTACTGAGCCAATATCATTTCTCATTATACTCATGTCTTTACCATGAGATATAAATCATTAACAAATTCATTGGAGGCGTATATAGGTCCCATCCATCAAAAAATGAATGCCATACAAATGTGTTCCATAAGAATACAAATTATATACTAGGTTGATTAAATCTGCCACTACAGAAGACAACACAAGGATGAAAATTGTAGTAGATCACATGCCCGAATCCTTGACCGCATGACCTACCCCTCACCCCAATACCTTACAACCCCACCACTAACAGTGAGGAAAGAACATAAATCATATCATAACCCATGGAATGAAAAAAAATTATTCATTCATAATATAAACCATGGAAAATAAATGGGTCTCAAAAATATCATTCCCGCAAAACATAATCCATGAAAAAGATATGGATTTTACAAAAATAATATCATTATAAAAATAATTAGACCATAGTAATAATAGTTATATTATACATGATACATATTCATATTAAATGATTTCATCTTATATGGAAAATAATTTTTATAGAACACTTGAAATTAATTCTTTAGGAAAATATCCTTTCTTTTTGGATAATGTTTTATTTTCTTAAAATAAAATTCAATTTTAAAAGAAAATAATTTCATTGAAAATAAACTTGAAATATTATAAAGGAATATTTAAGGAAATAAGGTGTTTTGAATGTGCAAAAATCCATTAATGTTTTATTAGTTAAAAAAATAATTTTTCTCATACACTTTCCAGAAAAGTTCAAAAATACCTCATTTGGAAAAGGAAATAAAGATTCCCTTAAAACCATGTATTAAAAAGTAAAAAATGGATAAAATTACTTTAAAAATCCAGAAGATAATATTAGAACTTTTTATGATATAATTTTTAGAGAACATGTACATGGATGATATATAAACCCTAGTAAATACTTACATATAACAATCTCAGATAATAATGAGGTTGTGAAATTATACCCTACCTTAGGTATTTGTTCTTTAATACATATATGAAAATAATTTATAATGAAATAAATAATATCATTGACTTATTCCAAAATCATAGTCATTTTATGATATTATATATGATCGTATTATCATCTGTTTACAAATAATTTTTCATTATTACTCGTTATTCAGGTACTAACTGCTTCATTTTCTTATGCATGTTTTGTTGAATAAATTATTATTCTTATTATTAGGTAATAGCTATATCATTTAAAAAGGGCATTTATATAATATATATGATATTTATTAATTATAAAAATTTATATAATAATTATTTAATGGATATCATGTAGAATGAATCACATCACATCATGGATATGGTTGGTTGTATGTACGCACCAGTGATGATATCATTCCCATAATTATGAAATGGTATGGATGTGGATGGTAAATATTTTGCTCATGAATCTATACCATGTTATAATAATAATATATAGTTATTATTTACCACATTATACACATCCAAGTATGGTGGTGGAGAAAAATATATTACAACACAGTGTGGAGACGGTAAGTCGTACGTATGCACGTGTAGTGATTTCATATTTCTTAGGAAGCATATAAGGTGAAATGTGGTTTTTCTATAATCAAAACAACATATCATAATATATTTGATAATAGATTTATTACTTTATAATGTAAATAACAAAATAAGAGGGAGTATTAGAAGAAATAAGTTTGATTGAATCAGTAGAAGATATTACCTCTTCTTTGATGCGCTCCCTCTAGATCTCCTCTTAAATGCACTAGAGTTGGTATTTTTAGAATACAATATCCTATATATTATAACTAGGGAACTTGATAAGGGAAATTTTCATGGTATATCTGGGCATTAATTCTCAATTTGAAGTGAAGAAGTGAGGTAGGAGGTTCCCTTTTATAACTGAGGTGAGCAACATTTTTGGAATTTTCAAAAATATTACTTTATAATAAAATCGTAACCCATCCAAAAACCTCAAAAATGTAATATTTTTAATATTATATAATATAAGTTTATAATATAATTAACCAATAAATTTTAGAAAAGTTTTTATTATTAATTTAATCCATTAAATTCTAATTAACCCTTAGTTAATCTATTTTAATGTTAACTAAGGTTAAAAATATCTCAAAATTAAAAGAGCATAATTTTTAATTATTTTATATAAATTTGACCATAAATGAAAAATTAAAAATATTTTAGACCATATTATTATTATTTTAAAATTTTAAAAATATTTTATGATTTGAAAATAATTTAATAAAACATTTTTTGACAAAATATCAATGATGACATTTTTGACACTATTTATTTCTTGGATTTTTAAAAATATCATTATAATATGTTATCTTAGAAAGAAATATTATATTAATTTCATAAGGGGGAAATATTATCCAAAGAATTATTTTTATATATTAATTAACCCAAATTATATTAATTTTACTATTTTTAATAACATTAATTGTATATTTCAATAAATAAAATAACTACAACCTCAGTTTTGTGTAATTATTCAATATACATATTTGTTTAATAAAAATTAAAAATAAAATATTATGTTGAATATAAATACCCTAGATTTCATAATAAAACTTATAGATGAATATATCTTCTGTAAAATCCTTCATTATAAATTTTATATGTTGTAAAACATGAATGGGAAATCTTTAATATTACTTTAGATAACATATTTTTTGTGTCATAATCTTTTAAATGTGAATCAAAATGGTCTATAATTTTACCATTGGATGATTATGGTGGAGATATACTCAACCATTAATATTTTTTCAACTGTTTTGGTCTTTTAATGATGATTATTATTTAAATTAAAATTATTTTATTGATTTTTCATCCATTAAATAACTTCTACATCATCATTGTTTAAAACATTAAGATAATTATTTATATCATAATTATTAAAAATAAATTACTATGATAAATAAAAAAATTATCTTTCATATGAGTATTTATAGTTGAACATACCTTTTGTATAACCTTATATTAGAAATGAAATAGTTATTAAAATTTGAGTAAGATATATTAAGCTTTTCTATAAATAAAATATATCAAAATGTCTAGTATCATATAAGTGCATTATAGAGAATACAATTTCGACCCAAGGATGAGTTAGGTTAAAAAATAGTAATAAAATGATATCAGTACAAGTGTTATAGTAATTTTATAATATTATTTTATCCTTAATTAACTGATTTAACTTTTTACCGTATTAATAAAAAAATACTGAAGTTAATGTTCCTAACCAAATAAAATAAAATGAAGATATTTTCATAATTAGAACCCACTAATTCCAAATATGGAATTTATTTTTTAAAATTCGAAACACTGAATTTTTAGTAAATAATTTAAAATTAGTATTAATTTTGGAATGAGATATCGAGTTTTAAAAGTTAAAACATGGAAAGGATTGAAATGTTTTTATATCTAAATTAAATGTAAAATAAATTCCAATTAACTAAATTATATTAATTAATAAATATATAATCTATTTATACTTTAAGAACATACAAATATATAATTTAAAAATATAAATAAATTTGATGAAAAAGTTGTTTTCAATTAAAATGCATTATTTTATTTACTATTCATCAAAACTATAAACTTATCAGAAAAATATCAAGAAGTCATGAAGAGTAAATTTTTATATCCTGCTACTAAATAAGAACATAATTTTGTAAAATAAAATATAAAAATGTGATAAAAACTATATTTTAAATTGGTGCGCTATCAAAAGGCGACAAAACATCATTTTTAAAAATATACTTATTTTATCTGAAAAATTGAATTTATTATTATATCATGTATATAAAGAATATAATATTAATTTTATAAATTAGATTTAATATATTAAATAAATATTTTATTAATATAATCCATTAACAGTGATTTTATTATTTTATGCACTCAACTATAGTTTTCCAAAAAAACATTTCCTACTATTTAATATGGTTTTTATTTTCATTTATAATTAATTTATCACTAAAGAATCAATTATATATACATGTGTAAATTATATTTTCATAATTCAATTAATACTGCTTATATCTGCCAATTAAATTTCAAGGTTATTAGTCAAATTAATAATTTTTAGTTATTCGCCTAAACTCGGTCTTACGTAAAATAATTTCTATCAAATTATATTGAAATTTTGTGTAACTCAAACCTAGAATAGTGTTGCGTATATCGCAAGATAAGTTGGTGTTGTGTGTATCACATGATTATCTTAGTGTAGCATAGAACACAAGACATCAAAGAAATTTAAAAATATCAATTTCATAAAAATATTGCGGTGTTATAAAGATAGTGATATATTAACACTTGGCTTGTACACATAGAATCCATCTAATTATCAACAAGGATGTTACTGTTTGACATCAAATTAAAGGAGAAGGAGGAAGGTTATGATCATTATGGATTATAAATATTTCCCCTCTTCGATTATAATGGTTTTTTCCGTGGGGATTTAATTAGGTTTTAATATATATTTTGAAATTAATGTTAGTTCCATTCTATTTGTTGTTAACCACTTTTTTCTTGTGTCCCCCATTTCATTAAGATTATAAATTCTTAGTGTAGTGTGATTTCTCAAACTCCATGATCATGGAGTATTAAACCAAGTGTTTGGGTTCCCTGGGGATCTCTACATATTTTCAAATCCATAATCTTATTTCTCAATATTTCATTACAACATCTAATAATTCCTTCTCCCTCCCTTATCTATATTATATTTATATATAATAAAACGGAGGGAGTCGATGGATGATAAAAAAATGTTTTAGGTGTGTGGATTTTGATGGAATATCTATAGTAGTGAAATGTTCATCAAAATAAACCATAGAGGATGTGAAGTTATATGTTCCTAATATATTTCCAAATATGCATTGAATCATGAAATATTTATAGTGGATAACGATACATGAATGTTTTTATTACATTATCAGTTAGATTCCAACAACCTAAATAGATAATAGAGGTTTTTTACTTTATGATAATTGGATTCACCCATTTTTTCTACGACAATTGTGTAGTATTTTTTTGCATTCATTTTATTCTATAGACACACAGAAAAAAATAATAAACACTTAAAAATAGACCCAATTTCCATATACTTTTAGTAAATGTAAAATAAAACTAGAATACATAAGTGATAAAGATAAGGAGTCAACATTCCCATGAATCTATGATAATGACACTAGTATATGATATGTTTTAGTTCAGATTTTGAGAAAATTTATATTTAACCACAAACTATATTATTCCTTTCATTAACATATCACCATTTCTGATGAGTTTTGTTAACAACTCATTTTTCTATTTTAATTTTTAAGTAATTTATTTTTTTCAATTTTAAATATGAAAGTTGAAAACATGGAGGCCCTGTTTGAACGGATTATTGAGAATATTTCTATGTCTAAACAAGTATTTAATAACAATGCTATAGATCAGCATATGAACCCCATGTAAAGGATGAAAATATTGAAGAAGATGAACTGATGAACCTATATAAGAAGTCATATCTACATTTTGAAAAATGAAAACTAAGGAAGGAAGTGAGGTTAGAGCGTACTTCTAGGAGGAGAAGTTCTTTTGGAGGAAGAAAAAAATATATAGATGAATACTCTCCTCAATTTTACCTTCAAGAACAAAGTGAAACCACTGATTATGGGATCCCTAAGATTAAAATAAAAAATACAATGGATGAAATAGATCAATATTATAAAGACCCCCCCATACAGGAAGAAAATGATGTTCAACCACATAGTAGTGATGAACTATATACCCTACCAGATGATGCCAAAACCACTATTTAACATCCACTTAAATAGTAATATGTCCCTTTGGAAATGATTAAAGAAGATGAAACTAAATTGATGTTCCTAATTATTACAACAACCAAGATTGTGAGAGAACATATAGAGATTTAATAAGAGGATAAAGTATCACATTTTACCTCCAAACTCATTTTTCCAGTGGCCCTATACATTAAAGAAGAATCAAAAGATAAAATCATTGAGGTACACTTCATTTTGAACTTTTCATTCTTGATTTGAAACTCAACTATTTATTGATACTATTTCTTTTGAAAATTCATAATTAGAAGAATACTTGTAGACCCTGGATGATTAAGATAAAGATAAAGTTATTTGAATAAATTTTTGTTGAAAATATGTAATTCTCAATATTTCCCCATATAAACTTTAAAACCTAAAAAGTGGAATTTCACTTAGAATAAAATAAATGTTGAAACAAAAGAGTGAGTTAATATTAATCAAGATTAATCTTTTTAACATTTTATTTATTGTTAGTTTCAATCTAAACTCCCAAATTCCATAACAAAATATTATTCCCAATTCAATCTTACATTTGAGGATAATGAGGATAAGATAGATGGATTTTTTATGATAAATTGAACAACCCCATATTTTAAGATAGATTGATTTTTTATGAAAAAGTTGTTTAAATAAGTATTTTGTAGGAATTGTGTTATCTAAAATAATCGAGAATATCTTGCTGAGAGTTGAATATGATGATCAAGATATCTAAGTGGGCTTTTTAAGTTTACCAATATCATAATAATGGATTGAGAGAATTATTTTAATAAACCATTAAAGTAATCCCTACAAGAGTATGAGGAATATGTCATGGGAGAAGTGAATAAAGTGGTAGCATTGGAGGAACTTAATGAAATTTCCCATAAGGCCCCCTAAAAAGTATTAAGGATACCATATAGAGGGAGGTTAAGAAAAACAATGAGAGGACATGTGTATAATCTTTTCACCCCCACTACATAGAATACATTCCATTGATCATGGAGTGGACATGACGTTCTTTGTAAATGAGAATAACCAGAATAAGAATAAGTTTGGAAGGACTTTTAATAAAGAATCATGTGATTGTACCTACCACAAAATCCCAACCATATAATAGACTATAGATAATCCCAATGATATCCCACTATAGATAAAAATGTCACAACACCTCTTTTGAGGTTTGATGAAATATTCTCCTACATTTTCTCCACTTTCCTATTATTTTCAGTTTTGTATTTTAATTTTTAACAAACTATTATTTTCTTATTGTTTTTATGTAAAAGAAATTAAGTATACAATTAATTTGTTGCTGAATAAAGATCCATTAAAATACAAGTAATTTGGGAATCACACATTCTCAAGGATATCTAAAACAAAGGAATAAGTTTAGTAAGGTGAACTCCTTATATACTCATTTTTATTTTTTAATATTTATTTCCTTCTTGAAAATTACATGTTTTTTCTTTAAATTAATTGATGATATTGTGAAAATGAAGTGTGTGTGAGGGGTAACTACTAACTTTATTTTGTTTTTAATTTTTTTATTTTATTTATATTTTTTGTGACTATGATTTTATAAAAAAATCCTAACTTGAAGAATGTAAATTGATATTTTTATATTTTTTGGTGTGTTAAAAAAGTTTAATTTAGCTAAATGTTATCATACCTTGGAAAAATACCATGCTATAGTGGAGGGTGTTAATTTATTGTGAAATTGTGAGAGTTGAATGATTCTTGGGTGAATTTGTATATTTTTTTCATAAAAATTTGGTTTGTGATGTCAGAAAAGGAGATTGAGGGAAAGTACATATGACGAATTGAAATTATAACACGAGTTCGCTAAAATTTTGAACTCAATTCAAGGTAACTTGTCCTCTAGGAAAATGAACACCTCAAGGATACAAATATAAACAAAATGATATAATCCCTTTGAAACTATATTAAAATGGGAAATTGGGATCACATAATGAATCTTTGGGATATTAGGTACTGGGTGTGTGAGTAAATTACATTTTTTCTTATTTATTAAGTTATTTTCCCAATTTTTTTCACATATATAGATGATAAAAAAATAATAAGTGCCTAACTATAAAAAATTAATTCATTTAGGTGAGTGGTATATGAAACCCAAATATAGAATGGAAAATTAAATTATAACAATTTCATTTGATATGTATCAATGAAGAAGATATTATATCTCTTGTTTAAGAATCATATAATTGGGGGATAAATTGTACTGGAAGTTATTAAAATTCTAATTAATATTAAATCTATCAAAATTACACATGGAACAATAATATGAACCTAATTAAAGTGAGGTGATGTGACTGAATCATATAAGATCACTAAGAATTAAAAAAATGGATGAATCTATGATTTCCTTCATCTATGTCTTGTGTACTTATGTCTAGGATGTAAAATCCTCTTTAAATTATTATAATTCCTTATATTTCTCAAAATTTAAACATTATAAGTTTAGTGATGTGATAAATTCTATTTTTAAGAAATTTTAATTAGTAATTTACTAATTAATTACCTCATATTAGTTTGAATGCATGTGTTTTATTTAATTTTTTTATATTCATGTGAATTTCATAACTAAATAAATTGGGTTTAATATATCTGTTTTAATGATAAATATGTTTTTAAAGTTATATGTTCCAATCCTAGAACCCATTTTAAAACGTTATAATAAGATACATATTTTTTAGATAATTTAATTTGAATGATAATTAGTAATTTTTTATTTAATTTGAATTGTGACTTTTGATTCCTAAAAAAAATTATTTTGTTTTGGTTGTTTTAGGAAAAAAACCACACCTCCTCTCAGTTATAATAAATTCATGTGGTATATTATTAAAAACTACACCTACCATAGAGGTATCTTCGATCTATTTATTTAAGACCTTTCAATCAACTATTACTACTTTTTGACTCAATAAAATTGATCAAGCAACCATGCCATCTTAAGCTACCATAAGTACTCTTCACATGGTTGATCAGTAAACCATTCCTACCTTCCTCATAGGTAAATATAAGTGATTTTTAATTTGAAGAGTGACTATATGAGATCCTTGAATTTAGTATGGAACCATGTCTTTCATAATTCATTTTTAAGTTGAAGATTAGTCATAAAAGTTGGATGAAAGAAGAAATGGAAGCACCAAACCGATGGAGCCCTATGAACCCAAAAGCCATTATAAGATAAAATTAGAAGTTAAATCTTAGAGGAGTGTGATTTTGATTAATTTAAAGTGATAAAGACAAACTGAAGAGACATGTTTTAGATATTTTAAAACTGTTGATCATTCTAAACAAACTTAAAAGGGATATAACTAAGAAAATCACTACTGAAGCTACGCTTAAAGATAAGAATAATTTTAGAGATCAAGTATTTGATGAAATATTCTCATACAGACCAACCAATGTAAACATATTCATAATAGACAATTTTATAAATGTGATTGATGTTTTCAATGAATGTAGAAGATACCACATATTGGAGTTTCAGATGAAGAAAAAACCCCTGATAGAGATGAAGATCAAGAATTTATTTACTGGATGGTGTTATTTATTCTAGTCTAATTCAAAGAATAAGGTGGTTCCCTAAGATCTAAAATGTTAAATTATTTAGAAATATATAATGATACATAAGTTTATCAATGTAATGACTGGGAGATTTTGACAATCATAGACAACCCAGGTGAGCATCTGGGTGTGAAAGGTTGAATAATTTTAAGAAACTATTTATAAGGATGATGACTTGGTACTGGAGAACCGATTGAGTCTATTTCCTGATCTCAAATTGAGAGGAATAAATATAGAACAATGAGTAAATATGGCCTTATGAACATACAAGAAAAATACTTTCAAAGATGAATAATTATCTCATAAATGAGTAAGGTTAATCTATAATGGTTTAATTTGAGATTCCACATAAGGGTAGAATCACACATTTCCTTAGTTTGATAAAGGTAAAATCCCAACAAAAAATGATATGTCATGTTGGGGATGTGCTCGGGTAATGTTAATTCATGCTCTATGAAACCTATATAAAGGTATCCCTAAGAATTTCAAATCCACATAAAAGTCATGGAGAATAATAAAATGGAGAAGGTCATCATTAAAAGGCCATACAAGGGTATCACCATAGAGTTAAAAATACAAAACATTCATATTAATGATACTAAAGAAGGTTAGATCCCTACTAAAAAACAAAAATACATCATTCCATCATAGTATTTTCGTATCAAGGAATAGCTTCACAAATTGATCGATATGGCGATCAGATGGAACACAAAGGCGACACAGATAGTCAGGGAGGATATAGTATTTTGAATATTCAAGTGATGATCTCTTAATAAAATATTTTCCCTTATACTATACACAAGTAATCCATCTAAAGATAAAGAAATGGATAACTGATTGACATTGTATTCACTGAGAATGTAGAAGGATATGATCACCAATTCTTAATACTATTTTACATCTCCCATTTATAAGGTATCCAGCTCTTTCAAATTTAATTAGGGTTCATTATAATTCAAATAATTAAAGTTAATTACATTTTATTTATTTTTCATCATGCCGTTAAATTATTATCCCTTTCTTCATTATTATACCTTCCTATTGTAATGTGATCTCCCAAAGTCCATGATCATGGAGTACTAACATTAGGTTGTTAATTCCTAATGGAGGTCTACCAAATCTCAAATCCATAGTATAATTTTTCATGATTTTATTTCAAACTATACTAATTATTTCTCACTCCCTCACCACATTTCTCATTATATATAATGAAAAATATTGTCTTATGTAATGATAAGAAAAATAAATATGGGTGGGGATTGGTGAAATGTCAATGATCATGACATTCTCATAAGACGAAAGCATGGAGGAGGTGAAATTATATGTTCTTAGGAGGTTTATAAAAGTACATAGGATCTTCAATTTTCAGTAGTTAATGTCAATGAATGAATTTTATTTATTGGATTATCAATTGGTTATGAAAACATAAATGGATAATGATGTTTTAAGCAGTCGGGAAATGTATTCATCCATCTTTACCATAACTCATGTCTGGATTTCGTACTACTTTAATTTTATTCTAAAGATACACACACATGAAAACACCATAATGTCATCCCTATTTATAGTTTATTATAAAATATGGAAAAAAATAAAAATATATATAAGTGATTGAGATAGTGAAGAAATGACTCCATGAATCCTTCAGAATGACCTTGGTGATATCTATTCTACATTCCAAGTTATAATAAAACTACTATTTGAAAACATCCCTTGATAACAGTGAGATCACTCTTGTGTATGATAGTTTAAATAACATCATTATACCACAAATACGATCTAAAAATATACCATTTTTTAAAAATATCAAGCATGAAATCATGATTATGAGACACCCAATTATAAAAAATATCTCATTTTCAATTTTAAAAACCCATGGGTGGAATGTTATCAATACCTCCATCATACCATTAGAGAAGGAGATACCATTAAACAAACTCATTAGAATTGAAAATTGGTTGGTATTTATCCAATCATAAAAATCTGAATAAAATATAACATCACTCCTATACTATTCTAAAACAAAAACCACATAAAAAATAACAAAAATTAAAATCATTTATTATATATGTATATACACTAAATTTTCAAACAATATTTGTACTAATGATATTTTTATTATCCATAATAGAGATAAAAAACAATCCACATCACCCATAAATATTAATTTCTCTACATAGTTAATATTGTTTAAGAGAAACTATCATTATCATATTTTAAAAATATTATCACAATGTATTGATTTGTAATTTCAAAATTTTCATTACTATTTTTATTCATTGAAGAGAAATATCTTGGGGTAAAATATGAAACACCTATTTTAACCTACTATGTTTTACAAAACTTATTTATCCCACCTGATGTTTTTTGGATCATTTTATATGATCATCCATACAAAAATATAATAAAATAATATTTGTTGAATTATTAACAATTTAACTACACACCTCTATCTTAGTCCTATAAAACATATAACTCATCTATACTCAGACATAATCAATTTATCCTCTTGAGTATTTCCATATTTCAATATCATAAAAACTTCTTAATCCATTATTATCAATAATATAAGAAGATAAAACAATTATGGTATATACCTGACACAAGTTGCACATAACCACTTCATATATAGAAAACAATTTCTCAATATGTAATAACATGGTATAAAATCTATAAATTAATCAAAAACTCATTTTATAAGACTAATATATTGTAATTAATGAAAAAATAAATCAAATCACAATTACCATATATAGGACTTAAATTGGTATCCTTGGAATCTACACTGTATATATTCTTAACTTTCTTAAAAAAATTCCCATGTTTTATAAAAAATTATCACATGAATATATTTATTGTAATAGAAAAAGAATATTTTTATTAATTTCTAGATTATATTGGTGTCCATATTAGGGCATGTTATATCTGTGACAGACATATCAATGGACTCTGAGAAGATCAATGTTTTTTTCTTATAGAAGATCCAAGAACTTGTTTGAGATATACAATTTATTGGGAACAACAGGATAATATATAAGATTCATTCAAATCATCTTTATATTGAAATGATATGACAACACTAACCAATATTGATTCAATGTTTAAGTGTTCGATCCTTATGAGGAAGTCTTTTAATAGATTAAGTATAGTTTTTCATCAGAAATAATTCCAACATTCCTTGATACAGGTAAAGAGTACCCTTTATAATATGATTCTATAAGATTTGATTTGGGAGTCATTTAGATACATGATAGGGGAGTGGTAAATTATGGGTATACTCAGTTAAGGAAACATGAGCAGAGCTACCTTGAACAATATTTGTAGTTGACAGTGGTTGTTCATGCATTAAAATATTGGAAAAAATATATTTTATGTGATATTTTTGAGTTCTATAATGACCAAAATATCTTTAAATATATAATCTCATATATTGAATTGGAATTATGGTAGGGAAGGTGAGTCAAGGACTTATTTTCATTCAACTTTGGGATTATGTATATAACATTATAGCTTGGATCACCCGAACAATGGTCAAAATAATAGCGAAACAAATCATTTAGTATGCCATCCCATAATCCCAAGGGTAATGATTTGTAGCAAGGGCTTGTAGGGAACCATGGGGAGACTATATCATTTAGAATTGGTAAGAATAAATAATAGTGTAATAAATAATAATAATAATAATCAACATATAACAACAACAAAAATAAATATTATATAAAAGTACTGGCATTAAAGTAATAATGTAACCAGTTCTATATAAAAATTGGAATATATATAATTTTATACATTTCATGTATTAGTAAATAAGATCTTACAAGGGGTAAATAATATAGATGCATGGTCAAAAGGATAAAAAATATGGAATCAACCAAAAACTAGATCTTAGTCTACATATAATCTCATCTCCCAACATTAACCATAAAACTCATGCTCAATCATCCTCTATAAAGGCCTCTACCATTCTTATACTATGAACCATGAAATCTCTATAGGGATTGAGATACCTATGTAGCGTGTGAGTATAACTCAATAGGAAATCTTCTATAGTGTTCTCAGTCAAATATATTAATTACAAGGGAACATATAATCTTATATTTTCATAAATTAAAAATAAACATAAATATTAATAATAATCATAATGAACACATTTTTGTATAAGACGCCATGTGAGTAAATGTGCTTACATCAATTAGTACAAGGGATTTCTAAACATATCACATGCAATATCCGATTCCTAACATAGAATTCTCTTTTTTACAATATGAGATATCAATTCAGCTTCATGGGCATAGTCATAACCATTCATCAAATGGAACAATGTTCTATTATAACATAATATCCAACATATGGTATGTATTTACATATAAAAAAGTCACATAAGTTTTCATATCATCCCAATTTCCATAATATACAATTGAAAATAGTATCTTTGTGAAATAATATATAAGTAGGCATGAAATCTTTGTGACAACATCATCATAAATCATGACATCCCTATCTATGAGAAATATCAAAAGTGAAAAAACATTCCTAGACCTGCGCCTCAATATAAGAGTTGAATTTAATCAAATATTATAAACAATAACACACATATGACCATCACATACCTTACATGGAAGTAAAAGATAATAATCAGAACATTAATTTTCCACTGGTAATCTTGATAGGAGGTAGAAAATCCCAACCAACATTCATATATGGAATGTGGAAAATGTATTCCATGCATATAAACATATCATATTAATTGGAATGTTGTTCTGTGTCTCAATAATTAATAAAATAGTGAGTAATTGGGTAGAATATCCCATACCACATTAACCATGTCATATCAGTAGGCTTATCCAAAACATAAGTGAATAAATATAATGGACATGCCATTCCTTTCCATAGGAAACATCATAGTAACCGAGGATGTTTTTCCATACTAAATAATTTCTCTTAAATAAGGGGAAATTTGTTGCGGACTAAGAAAGTTAATAATAACAAGGCATAAACATCTATAATAAAACATTCCATGGAATTGAACTGAGCACAATAATTATATCACATGCATGTATCATCAAAGTTGGTATTATGTCCAACTAACACTCTTAACTAATTATTGGTTGGTTTACAAATACAAACCCTATATATATTTAAAATACAAGGCATAATCTACCTAAAACCAATCAAACTAAAGGTTTAAATATATCATATCCCTAATAAATCAAAGTAATACAAAAATCTATAAGGTTACTGGAGGTTTAATCACAAGGAAAGTGTCAATTTAGGATATCATATTAATACACATCTATTAATCAAAGGAGGATAATATTAACCTATTAAGGTATAACATGTGACACCCCTATGTTATAATAGGATTTAATATTAAATAATTTTGTGTTTTTATTTAATCTTTGGGAATTTTAATGTTTTAAGAGTTATGTAGTTTGGTGTTGTAGTAGACCACACAGTAGCCAGATTAATTATGTACTGGTAGGTAGATATTTTTTAGTGAATAAATTTTTAATTCAATTTATACTCTAGATTTATGGTAGGACCACCCCATAGCATGTGGGTTGTGCCATAAAGGGTTATCATTTCATTGAGAGGAATTGTTTTCTTTACCTTTGTGAAATACTTCAATGGGAGGTTGAACACACCACATAGGTGGTGTGTTGGGATATGGCATGGATGTTGGGTGGTGATCAGTGTTGTTTTTATATCACCCCAAGCATCGACAATACATTTCACTTTGAATAATGCAGTAGCTTGCATTGTATGTAACTTAGAGTTTTAACACACCACTACTAATCAAACAAGACGTTATGAATAGTAATAACCACTTTCTAAAATTATATAAATTTTATTTTCCAAAATGGAATTCATTTTCGAATTTGTAATATCGAAATTATATTAGGGTGATTTTTTTGGTATTTTTCTAAAAACGTTCAATTTTTGATGAATAGTGAAAAACACTATGTTATTGTTTTAAACCGACTTTTTATTTAAGTAATTAGTTATTTTAATTTAATTTATTTTATCTCAAAATGGATAAATAATACCTATATATGTCCAATTTAATTCATTTGATTCATTTTATAATGAGTTTAGATATAAAATATTTTATTAAACTTTTTACTTTATTTTACCCACCTTCTAGGAGCATTTGAAAATTTTCATAAAGCATAATTTTACCACTAAATTGAGTTGAATATCAAAAATCAGAGAGACACAGTTGAAATAAGTAATTAAAATGTGGTTCAATAAGATGAAAATAATTTTTGATGATTAGTAACTTTTGACTTTTATTTACCACGATTAAAAGTAAATAGGGAAATTAAGGGTGAAATTGATATTATAACTACCCTAACACATGTCCTAAATATATTGGATAAGTATAATTCAACTAAAAACAACTTTAGGAATAATATATTATCCTCTTTCATCAACTTGGATTAGATTATAACATTTATTATTATTTTATTTGAAGAAGAGTTAAAAGAGTTCAATTCAACGTTTAATAACTGAACCATTTTTAATATATGAATACACATTATATAAATTATACTATATATATTCATTATAAATATAAAATTATTTCCTATATAATTGTATGTTTTTTAAAAAATTTATACATTAAATAATTTAATTTATTTTTGACACAATGATGAGGCAATAATTAACTTAATAATGAAATATTAAAATAATTGATACTATAAATATCAAAATAAATGTAAATTGAGACTTATGATGAATTAGAATAATTTTATTGGTTAATATGACATTTTAGGGTTTATTAAATAAATATTATTGGAATTGATAATTTTTTATGGCTTTTAAAAAAATCAAATACTAAATAGTGTCAAAATTGACACAATTGAGTTTTTAAAAACAAATACTATATTAATAATTGAAATAATTTTCCTAAAAATATAAGGTTAGACCAAAGAACTTATATAAGGTAATATATATCAATAATGAACCACTTGGGGTTCTCTTTTCAGTTTATAGTTCGTTTAATAACTATATAATATAAAAATACAAAGAGACATGGAAAATGTCAAACTATTTAACTAAGATTTATATCTAAATGATATGGTTAATATGGTGACCTAAATCTATCTAAAACCTATTGGTTTAGAGGTTTTATACCCATCCCTGCATTATCCTTGAAGTAATTTTTTTGAGCCATTAAAAATCGAAAATAATTTTATTATAAAATAAGTTTTCAAGCTTTTCCTAAAGCGACCCTCACTTCTCTTATAAAAGGGTATTACTCCTTCTATTAATTTCAAACCTCAAAATCCATTTGGATCAGCCAACCCCAACTAAAATACCTTTTAAACTTCCCTAACATCAACTTATAGTCCTTACTTTGATCAGAAATCCAACCTAAGGAACCCTTTTGATCAACTCAAAAAGAAACACCGGAAGAAGAGGTAATAATTTCAGCACCCTCTTTCAAGGTATTTTCTTGTTTCACTTCCTCTTTCTTTGTTGTTTCCATACCAAAGTTATAAATCTAGTACCTTATACATACTATGATGTTATTATAAATATGGTGCAACCATATTGGTTATTCTATCCATCCTATAAATGACAAAGTCACCATACGTGCGTACGTACGACTTACTATCTCCATGTCATGGTGTAGTTTGTTATTCAAACACTTCATTATTTGGATGGGTATAATAATGAGTATAAATATTAAAATAATAAATATAACATGTTAATGATTCTATATACATGATATAACATCCAATTACATACTATTTCACCATTAATATAATGATATTGTCGCTCATGCGTACGTACGGATTACCGTCTCCATGAACGTGATGAGATTCATTACCCATCATAATCATTCAAGAATAATTTTAATTTTATGATTAAAAATAATTTTTATTAAAATAATATCATTATTTATATAAATCAAATACATCATATCCATAAAAAACATGGCTTACGTAACAAATCATATAAAGGAAAATGAATCAGTTAACACCCAAAATGATGATACTACTAAAATATTATTAACAAATATATATTAGAGAATAATATATGATATCATATTTATGTATATTGTTCTTGTAGAATTTAATAACAATGTTTTAACAATTATAAATGAGGTTAAAATACCATCGACTAAGTAAAAGTACAAGGTAAGTGTTAATTGTACAATCTCTTTACATATCTGATGTTGTTAATACGTAAGTATCTATTGGGACCTCTTTAGCATCCACATCAATGTTTCCATAAAAATGCAATTCAAAACATTTTTAATATTTACTAGAATATGGGTAAAATTCATTTATACCCTTATTTGACCATATATGTTTTGAAATAAATCCTTCTGTCATTCTCCAAACAAGGTATTTTATGACCTTCTCGACAAAATTAAGGTAAGAATATTTTTTAACTCATACGGTGGGTGAGACTATTTTTCATCATTATAACATTTTAAAAGTTTTCCATATAAGCTTATAAGAATATTTTCAAAACAAATGTTTTCTTTTATAATTATATGTCATTTAAATGATTTAAAAATAGAAAAATATATTTCTCTCAAAAAAGTTTTGATTTCATCTATGTCAACGTCCTTTGATGGATTTTAAGCATGTTTGAAGTTTATTTGTTATGATACAAATTTTCCATATTCTATTGATGGTTTTGGGATATGTTTGACTATGGACATGTTATTTTTACACCATTAATGGTTTATGGATAATGGATTGAAATTTCTTATGCTAGTTTTAATATAAATGTTTTATGTTTAAAACTTTTCATATGTGGAATGAATTGGACATAGTAAGTGGTGGGTTGAGCCTAATATAGATCCTCCATACATCGGTTGGTCGCAAGAGATAAACAATTGTCTTGGTACAAGTCCTTGAAAAAATATTATTTGTAGTCTTGGCACAAGGCCTTGATTAGGTGGTTACAAAGTTTGGCATTATGAATTCCTACATTATGAAATTGGATATTGATATTACATGTGATTATTAGACCTATAGAATATCCATGTTAATAATTAAATGTAATGATTTGATTTGTCGTTTCCATATTATGATGAAGATAAAGTTTAAAAGGACTGTGTTGTAGTCTAATACATTACCTTAAATGTTTATGATTATTCTTGAAAGTTTTCTCTATATTGTTATCCTTACTGAGCATATGAGGTCACCCCTTTCTATGTTTTATTTTTCCCAGGATGCGAAGATGTATAATACGACTGACCTACAGGGTTATTCTAAGGGATGAATGTAGTAAATGGAGACAATTTTTTTTGTTTTTTTTTTCATTTTATAATTTAATGTAAATCTTATGAATGTATCTACTACTTCCAAGTCTACTAAACAGATTGGTATTTCAGGATTTTATCCCTTGTGATCATGCTAGTGTTATGTAATAATGCACGGACTCTGGGTAACTGGGGTCGGGGAATTATAGTTGGTATCATAGAAATATTAGTACAAACCTCGAAACTAGATTTAGATAAACTATAATTAGAGAACATTACCCTAAAATAGAATTTCAGGATTGTTATAGAATAAATTCCTAGAATTTTGGTAATGTATAGTTTTTGTGTATTTTTCAATAAATACATCCCTATCTAGATACAAGCAGGTAAAGGTGGCTCTAGAACATATGTACCTAGGACTGAAAACTTCGACAAGGAGTTTCGGGCTTGACCTAGGGTATCCTGGTACATGACAATGGGCCTTGCTGCACTATTGGATACGACACTCCTAGGGGATATGCTTAGGATAATTCACATTTTTTCCAAAAATTATGAATTATTTATGAGTATATACCCCCTCAAAGAAAACATTTTATTTTTATTATGGATTATGTCCATAAATTTTACAATTTATGTTTTGTGTTTTACACGTTTGGAAATATGTATTAGGATTCATAATCTAATCTAGTGTATGCCATTGTATAGAAATGGTTCATAATGGAAGGAATGAAAATTGTATCAATGAACGTAATCCATGTAGGGATTTCCTTCCTAATCAGGATAATTATGGTGGAGCTGGTGATGTAACTAGTGATGATCAACTTATCACCATACTGGGACAACTCACTCAGGTTATGAATACCAACCTTACCTATTTGGAGCACCCTGATCCAAAACGCGAAGGATCAACATTAGACCACTTCATGAGGAAAAAAACACCAACATTCAATGGGATTACAAATCCATTAGTAGCTGAGAAATGGATAAGTTCCCCAAAGAAAATATTTCATGCTTTTGGGAGTAGCGAAAAGGAAAAGGTTGTCATGACAGTTTATTACCTCATGAGAGATGCAGATAAATGGTGGTCACTAATAAAAAAAATAAAGTATAATGAGTATCGAACATGGAATGGAGGGAGTTTAAAGATATTTTATTTGAAAAATATTTTTCTCGTGACCATCGACCAAATATGGAAAGACAATTTCTGAGTCTAAGGCAAAAAGAGGATGAGAATGTCACAAAGTATGAGGCTAACTTTACAAGGTTATAAAGGCTTGAAAAAAATTATATACGTAACCCAAGGTGTAAGAATGATTGATTCTTTGATATGTTAAAACCATTTATCGATCGAGAATTAGTCGCACAATCCTTCTCATCATACGAAGATATTTTCTCATGTGCTATCAAGACAGAAATGAATTCTCTAAGTCTTATAACCTCAAATAAATTAAGAGAAGAAGATATCTGCTGATCACTCTAGAAATGGAAATAAGGGGAAGAAGGGAAAATTTGAATATCCATCCTATGGTAAATGTGGGAAGAAACACCCTGGTACTTGCCTGAAGTTAATGGGATTCTATTACAAGTGTGGTGAAAAGGCCACAAAGCCATTATTGCAGGGGAAAGAAAAAGGATATCAATGATTAATGCTACAATTATAGAGAAAAGGGAAATTATGAGAATTAATATTCTAAGAACCAAGAGAACTTACCTAAAAAATTAAAATGGAGCAAGACCAAGATTATGTGATCCCTACTACAGAGGTTGAAGCTCTGAAAGACGTGGTGGTGGGTAATTTAATGGTTTCCTCATGTTTAGCCAATGACTTATTTGATTCTGGATCATCACATTATTTCCTATGTTCCCAGTTTTCTAAGAAAATAAGATATTTTAAATTTTAATTAACAAGGGAGTTGTCAGTCAAAACACCTAAGATAAGTATCATCTCAATAATGCTTTTTTGAATCAGTTCCCATTAAGGCATATAAATGTTCTTTATCTACTGATCTCATCATCATACCCATGATTGAATTTGATATAATCCTCATAATGGATTGGATTTCAGACCATGATTCAAAAACTTATTGTAAAAAGAAGGAGTTTACAATTTTCGATGATGATAATGAGTACATTATCCTTAGAGCAGAAACGCCACCACCTAATTCTTATCTAGATCTACCCCAGTAGCTCTACTAAATTAAATTATTGGGGAGGAAGAGAATAAAATAATTATGGGTTAGGTAAATAATGTTTGAATAGAAGACATACCTATTGTTCAAGAATATGTTGATGTGTTTCCAGAGGATTTACCTGGACATCCTCCAGAACGAGAAATTGATTTTTCCATTGATTTAATTCCTGGTTAAAGGCACATATCGAAGAACCATTATAGAATGACCACTGTGGAATTATTGGAAATAAAGAAACAAATAGAGTACTTTAGTAATAAGGTATTTATTCTCTCTAGTGTTTCTCTATGGGGAGACCTCATCCTCTTTGTTAAGAAGAAAGATTGATCTATGAGGTTGTACATTAACTATAGGGAGATGAATTATATAACAACTAAGAACAAGTATCCCCTACCACACATTGATTATTTATTTGAACAACTTCATGGAGCTCAATATGTATCAATGATTGAACTTCAATCTAGATATCATCATTTGTGTGTGAAGAAGGAATACATTCCGAAAACTGCATTTCGAACCTGGTACAGGAATTAGGAGTTTACAGTAATGCCTTTTTAATTGACTAATGCACCCTCTGTCTTCATGGATCTAATCAATAGAGTTTTCACGGAATATCTTGATGAATTTTTAGTGGTATTTATTGATGATATCTTGGTATAATAAAAAATAAAAAAAGATCATGAAAATCACTTGCGCACTATTCTGATAACCCATAAAAGAAATCAATTATATGAGAAGTTTAGCAAGTGTGAATTCATGGCTTCAAGATATTTCATTTCTTTTCCATATTGTTTCTAAGGATGGAATCTATATTGATCCTTCAAAGAACAAGGCAATCAAAGAATTTCTAGAACCAACGAGTATAATGGAGGTACATAGTTTTATTGGTTTAGTAGGTTATTATCGATGATTCATCTATAATTTTGCTCAGTTGTCTAACCCATTAACCAAGATCACACGTAAAGGGGTTAAATTAGTTTGAAAAAAAGAGTGTGAAGAATGTTTTGAATTACTGAAGATAATATTATTCAACTCTCTTATCTTGACTATACCATTAGGGAATGATGGGTTTGTTATTTATAGATATGCTTAAAATAAAGGACTTGGTTGATTCCTTATTCAGAATGATAGAGTTATTGCCGATACATCACGATAGATAAAAATTAATGAGCATAACAATCCCACTCATGATCTTGAGTTAGCATCTATAATATTTCTCTGAATATATGGAGACACTAACTCTATGGTGAAAAATTTGAGATTTATAATGATCATAAGAGTTTAAGGTATATTTTCTCACAAAAATAACTCAACATGAGGTAAAGGAGATGTCTTGAACTACTCAAGGATTATGATTGCACAATACAATACCACCCAGGGAAGGAAAATAAGGTGGAATATTCTTTGAGCAGAAAGGATCATGGAGTTTTGAACATGATGAGTGTTGAAAGGGATTCTATTTTCTTGGAACTAGTAAAGATGGATATGGTAATAACCAAGGAAGGTGAAACGTAAATATGTTTTCAAAAGGATTCCAAACCATCTTTACTAGAAATGATAAAAAGTTCTCAGACTAATGATGAGGGGTTTCAAAAGAATATTAAAGATGTAAATGATGGGAGATTGAGTGACTTCGTATATGAAGATGGAATTTTTAAATTTGGTAAGAGACTTTGTGTTCCCAATATACCTGATCAAAAAAGGGATTTTTTGGATGATGCTCATAGCTCTAATTTATCTATACACCCTTAGAGAACCAAGATGTATAGAGATTTTAAAGAACAGTTTTGGTGGGACAACATGCAGAGGGAGATTGAAAATTTTGTGTCAAGATGTATGGTTTTTCAATAAGTGAATGCTGGAAGGAAACAACCTAGATGAGTCATGCAACCTATTCCCATACCTGAGTGGAAATGGGATAATATTACAGTGCACATTTTCATGGGGCTTCCAAGGACTCCTAGAAGGAATGATGCAATATGTGTCATTATTGATCATCTTACCAATTCAACGCATTTTCCTGCAATATGAGAAGATTTACCACTTGAATGTCTATCAAGAATATATATTAATGAAGTTGTAAGACTCCATGGTGTACCCCTATCGATTGTTTCTGATCGAGATCCATGTTTTAAATCAAGATTTTTGAAAGGTCTTTAGAAGGCCTTGGATATTGAACTTCATTTGAGCAATGCCTAGAACCCTCAAACTAATGGACAATCAGTATAGACTATTAAAAAATTATAATGCATGTTTAGATCATTCTCACATGACTTTCAAGGTATGTGGGATCAATATTTACCTATGGTAGAATTTTCCTATAACAATAGCTTCCATTCAAGTATTTAGATGGAACCATGTGAAGTGTCATATGGAAAGAGATTTCACACACCAACTTTTTGGGATGATGTTGGTGAAAGAAAACTCATAGTCCTAGAACATGTTGAGGAAACAATGAAAAAGGTAAAGATTATCAAAACCCCCACCAAAGTTGCTCAAAGTAGGAAAAATAGCTATGATGATAATTGGATGAAGGATTTGGAATTTTAAGTAGGAGATCATGTTTTCTTGAATGTATCTCCATGGAAGGCTGTTATATGATTTGGTAAGAAGGGTAAATTTAGTCCCAGGTACATCGTACCTTTCGAAATTCTAAAACTAATTGGAGTTTTGGTTTATCGTTTGGAAATGCCTCCAATTCTCTCCAAAGTTCATGATGTGTTCCACATATCACTATTGAGAAAATCTATGCCTATCCCAACACATGTACTCACATATTAGGAAATTGAACTGGAACCTGATCTATCTTAATTTGAAGAGCCTATCAAGATTCTTGATAACAAAGAACAAGTGTTGAGAAATCGGACGACTCGTCTGGTAAAAGTTCTAGGAAGAAACCATAAGATGGAAGAGGAAACGTGGGAGCCCGATGAACTTATGATGAAGAACCACCATATTATTTTTATGCAGTAATATTCTAGAAATTTCAAGGAAAAACTATTTAAAGTAGGGGAGAGTATAACACCTCAAGCTTCCACGATATGTTTCCTTTTGAATAATGTAGTAGCTTGCATTGTACACACCTTGGAGTTTTAACACACCAAGACCAATCAAACTAGTTGTTATGAATATAAATACCAAATTTTTGAAATTTTATAAATTTTAATTTTCAAAATGGACTTCATTTTTTAATTCGGAATATCGAAATTATCTTAGGGTGAATTTTTGGAATTTTTCTGAAAACATTCAATTTTGATAAATTGTGAAAAATAATGTGTTATTGTTTAAAACTAAATTATTATTTAAGTAACTGGTTATTTGATTTTAATTTATTTTACGTCAAAATAGATACATAATACCTATATATGTTCAATGTAATTTATTGGAGTCATTTTATAATAAGTTTAGACATATAAAATTTTAGTGAACCTTTTACCGTCTTTTACCCACCTTCTAATAGCATTTGCAAATTTGCATAAAACATAATTTGACCACTTCTGTGAGTTGAATTTAAAAAATAAAAGAGACATATTTGACATCAGTAAGAAACATTTGGTTCAATAAGATGAAAATAATATTTTGGTGAATAGTAACTTTTGACTTTTATTTACCATGGTTAAAAGAAAATAGGGTAATTAAGGGTAAAATTGATATTATAATTACCCCAACACATGTCCTAATTCTATTGTATAAGTTTAATTAGACCAAAAAAGCTGTAGAAATAAAATATGACCCTCTTTGGTCCACGTGGATTTGATTAGGACATTTATTATTATTTTATTTAAAGAAGAGTTAAAAGAGTCAAATTCAAAGTTTAATAACTAAACCATTTTTAATATATGGTTACACTCAATATAAATATGACTATAAATATTAATTAGAAATATAAAACGATTTCCTACATAATGGTATTTTATTTATAAATTTTAGAAATTAAATAATTTAATTTATTTATGACACAATGATGATACCGTAATTACCTTAATAATGAAATATTAAAATAATTGATATTATAAATATCCAAATAAATATAAATTGAGACCTTTGATTAATTAAAATAATTTTATATGTTAATATGACATGTAAGGGTTGATTAAATAAATTTTATTCTAATTGATAATGTTTTAATGGCTTTACAAAAATTCAAATAAAACCTAGTGTCAAAATTGACATAATTGAGTTTTTAAAACAAATACTATAATATTGATTGATATAATATTTCTAAAAGTCCATATTTCGGACAAATTACATAGATAAGGTTATATATATTAATAATTAACCACTTGGGGTTATATAGATAGTTTATAATATTTTTTTAACCATATAATATAAACATACAAAGAGACATGCTAAATGTCAAACTATTTAACTAAGAGTTAAATCTAAAAGATAAGGTTAATATGGTGACCTAAACCTATCTAAAACCAATTAGTTGAAATTTTTTTGACCAATACCCACCTTATCCCCGAAATAGTTCATTTTGGATCCATTATAAACTAAAAATGATTTTATTATAAAATAATATTTCTAGATTTTCCTAAAGTGACCCTCACCTCTCTTATAAAAGGCTATTTTCCCTTCTCTTAATTTTTCACCTCCAAAGACAATTGGTTCGGACAAACCCTGACCAATAACCTTCCAATATTACCTCAATTCATACTAGAGTCCTTACTTTGATCAGAAAGCTAACCTAATGATCATTTTTGATCAACTAAAAAGGAAACACCAGAAGAAGATGTAATAATTTCAGCACCCACTTTCAAGTTCTTTTCTTCTTCCACTTACTCTTTCTTTTTTGTTTCCATAAAAAATAATAACTCGAGTAACTTATACATATTGTGATGTAATTATAAATATGGAAAAACCGTATTGGTTATTCTATCCATCCTATAAATGACAAATTCACCATACGTTCGTACGTATGGCATACCGTCTCCACGTAGTGCTGTAGTTTGTTATTTAAACACTTCATTATTTGGATCAGTATAATATTGAAAATAACTAATGTGAATAATAAATATAATATTTTAATCATTGTGAATATATTATATACCATCCAATTACATATTATTTCCCCATCAATATAATGATATTGTAGCTCATGCGTATGTACGGATTACCGCTTCCACAAACGCGATGAGATTCATTCTCCATCATAATCATTCAAGAATAATTTTTATTTTAGGATTAAAAATAATGTTTATAAACATAATATAATTTTTTGAATAAATAAAATACATCGTATCCATAAAAAACATGTCTTACGTAACCAATCACATAAAGGAAAACAAATCAGTTAACACCCGAAACGATGATACTACTGGAATATTATTAACAATGAAAAATTATAGAATCTTATATGAATTCATATTTATGTATATAGTTCATGTATAATTTAATAAGATTTTTTAACTATTATACAGAAGGTTAAGATACCATTGACTAAGAAAAAGTAAAATTTAAGGGTTAATTCTACAATCTCTTTACTTATCCGAGGTTGTTAATACGTAATTATCTACTTGGTCCTCTTTATCATCCACATCCGCATTTTCAAAAATAATTAATTCAATTTTTTTTGATATTTACAAAACTATGGGTTAAATTAATTTATACCCTTATTTAACCATATATGTTTTAATAGGAATCATTCCATCATTCTCCAAAGAAATTACTTTATGACCTTCCTGACAAAATTATGGTAAGAATGTTTTTTAACTTATACGGTGGGTGCAGCTATTTTCCGCCATTATAATATCGTCAAAGCATTCTATACAAGCTTATAAAAATATTTTCAAAATAAATGTTTTATTTTATAACTATATAAATTTTAAATTATTTCAAAATATAAAGAGATATTTCTCTAAATTTTTTTTATTTCATCTATGTCGACATCCTTTGATGGATTTTATGCTTGTTTGATGTTGATTTATTATGATACAGATCTTCCATATTGTATTGAAGGTTTTGGGAAATGTTAGACTATGGATGTGTTATTTTTACACCATTCATGGTTTATCGATAAAGTATTGACATTTCGTATTATAGTTTTAATACGAATGTTTTATGTTTAAACCTTTTCATATGAGGAATGCATTGGAAATAATAAGTGACAGGTGGAGCCCGCTATAGCTCCTCGATGCATCGGTAGGTCTCATGAGACAAAATAGTTTCTTGGCACATGGCCTTGACAAAATATTATTTATAGTCTCGACCCAAGGCCTTGACTATGTGGTTATTCATTTTGGCATTATGCATTCCAACATTATGAAATTGGCCATTTGTTACGCCCCGACCCCAGTTACCTAGAATCTTTGCATATTTACATAACCTTGGAATGATACAAGGAATCATGTCCCGGAAGACCGCTCAGTTTATTAGCCTTGTAAGTACTAGATACATACATAGGTTTTACATTACATCATGAAATAAAAAAACAACACTTTGTCTCCTTTGAACAATCTTTCATCCCTTAGCATATTCCTGTAGCTTAATCATAATAGACTTCTTTGCATCCTGGGAAAAATAAAACATAAGAAAGGGGTGACCTTAGATGCTTAGTAAGGATTGTGGAATCGGATTACACCAAATATACACAAGAGGGGGGGGGGGTGAATTGTGTCTTTTCAAAAATCTTTACGAGATTGTGTTCTTCCTTTTAACTTTAATAAGATAAAATGCTGCAGCGGAAATTTAAATAGCAGAAACACAAGATGTATAGTGGTTCGGGGAACAGAAGGCCCCTAGTCCACTCCACCAACTCTCTACTCCACGAGCTTGGTGATGTTCACTATCTGGTCCTCATTTCAACAGACCGGTTCACAACTAAGTACAGGCAGTTGAAACCTTTACAATCCAAGGAAAAAACAATGCTTTATGGTTCAAACGTGAACCTACTCATCTTAGTACGAGAATCTGGTCACTCAAGAATTGAAAAAAAAAGATTTTCATATTCTGAAAATACTTTTCAGATGTTCTTCACAATTGTAATAACATGAAATTGACAGTATATGAATTGTCGCCTTTAAAAATAATAATCTTCACATAAGAGACGTTCTGATTCGATCCCGTTGCAGTAGATATAGAAATTTAATTCACAACTTCAGCAGTAGAAAATTCACAGTAGATCTTCGTTGTAGAACAAGTGAATCTTCTATCATGTTACTTCCTCTTTAATAAACAGATCATTAATGCTCCGTTTGAACCAACAGATCGGTGTGTTTCAATAGTCTCTGTTTTTCCTTTTTTTCAGAATAATCAAAAGATCACACAAGATTAATAATCATGATGCAGTTTTCAAAAAGCCCATATAAATAAAATAATGATAAAAACTTTTCTCTCAAAATTAGATCCACAAAAGTTGACTTTTTTACTCGCGATATTCGAACATTTGAATTTACAGAGTAGCCATATCTTCCCTGAAGACTTGGAATAAAATGATCCTTTTAATTAGATTATCAAATCATTGATGAAACGACTTTGAATCAGTCAAAACCGCACTTTATAATCAGCTTTAAATCTGTCTTGAAATCTGCCTAATAATCAGCATATTGACCATTGCATAAAAATATCGACTTTAAATTCTCCAACGCTAAACATAAGGTTGAGTTGAACTATTTGCATCCTCTGAACGTAAGGTTGATCACGTATCCTTCAAACGAATGGTTCACAATGTAAGGATGACAACATAAGGTTCATTCCAAATGTAGGGTTGGTCATCCATACTTTTTTCTTCAACATTCAAACATACGGTATAAGATCCATACTTTTTCTTGATCCATACATTTTAAAAAACGTATGGTTTCTTACAAAAGTAATGTTGATGAACCATACTTTTGAGAAACAAGCTTAACATTTAATATTTACGTAAGTTTCTCCTTCCATACTTTTCTGATATCCCAAACGTAGGGTTCCTTCCTAACATAGGGTTCTTCTTCCATCCTTTACAAATAATGTTTGGTTGTTTAACCATACTTTTTCCTTATCTCAAAAAGTATAAACAGTTTTTATCCTTACACTATGTTTATCCACGTAGGGTATGAATAGTGTTTCCAGAACACGCTCAAGCAGATTCCGAATAAGTAATGCATGAATAGTGTTCCCAGAACACACTAGGTACGAATAATTTAGTAATAAATTCATGTAATTTCAAGTGTAAAATAAAATAATAAATTCCTGAAAAATTCATAACAAATAAAATCATTAGAAAATAATTAGGGGTATTTGTGAGCATCAAAATTATTATAAAGAGATAGAGTATTAATATAAACTACCCTTTTAAATAACAATATTATCTATTTTTGAAAACAACACTTCCTCAAAAATCTCCCCCGTTTTGATGATAAAAAACCCCATATGAAATAATTAATGAAATTAACTTAACTAAAAATTAATTACATAAAGTTTTGAAATTTTCAAAAAGTTAAATACAATATTAATTTCTCCGTTTAGTTTATCCATTTTTTAATTTCTCCCCCAATAAAATGAATTACGCCCCCAAACTAAAAGATTTTGTATTTATCCAAATTTCTCCCATTAAAATAAACTGTTGTGTTTATCCAAATTTCTCCCCCTTTTTGTGATATCAAAAAGAATGATAGAATATGGAATAGAACACATATTAATATAGCACTGAACATAAGTAAAGACTATTATGAAGTATTTATCAATAATTAAATCTATATTACTAGCATATCAAAATAAAGACAGTAAAACAAACAGAAAGAAAGAAATAGATTTTCATTAAAAGTCAAAAAATAGATACAATGATGATAAACACAGGAATCAAGGTTTTTTGCATTGAACAGGTAGGGTTTATCTTCTCTGGACTGTAGACATGATTTATTCTAACTGTTCTCTCAACCTTTTCATTAATCCATCACCAAGATGAATAATAAGATCTCTAGCCTCTTGAGTCATATGAATATCTTCAATGATATTGACTCTAAAAAACTCGTGAAGACTTTCTTCTTTCTCCATAAACAAAGACAGCTTCTCTGTGAATTTTTCTAAGATAGAGCGGATTCCTCGCTCACTGGATGTTAACTGATCAACTAAGAATTTCTGATTATCTAATAGAATATAGAATGGATCACTATTGCAGTAAAGATCATGAAACCTGTCATTCATGTTGCTCATTGCAGCTATGATAAGTTGAAATCTTCTAATTAAATCAGATGAAGTACCTGATCCACATGCAACACTATTTCCAACTAATGTAAATTGTGTCTCCAGAAACAACATAAGATCTCAGAAATCTGACATCCTAACCATTTCAGATTTCAATTTGGCAATAACATTTAGCATATCCTCTTTAAAAATTTCAACTTCTTCTCTTGAAACAGTACTCTCCTTAATCTTTTGAAATATCAACTATTCAGATGCTAAGGTGATTCTTAGAGAATCATTCTCACATTAGAGTTGATATAGATTTCTGTACAATTCTTCAACTTCCCTATTCCTTGAATCAGAAGCACCCTATGCTTGATTCACATTCTCAGGCTTTGTGCGACGGAGCTGTACTAACGGTAACGTTTCAGTATCAGATTTTTCTTTCTCCTTGTCCTAAGTAGTTTGGTCCAAAGATTTTTCCTCAGAGTCTTTTTCAGAATCTTCTATAGAAAAATCCTCTTGAGGAACTTCATTGTGAGCTTCAGAAGCATTCTCATCACGAACATCAACAATTTCATCATTTAATGAAATATCTAAAATGATATCCTCTGGAGTTTCCTGAGGTCTGGAAACTTCTTCACCAGGCTCTGCCTCCTTTTCTTGTTGGAGTACAACAACAACATCAACTACAACCTATTGTTCTGATCTTTCAACTACAATCCTTTAATGATCAGTATCTGTAATAGTGACATTCTGTTCTTGAGGTTGTTCAACAAGATTTTCTTTGAGAAATCTATAAGAGAGTAAATCTCTTGTAGTTAAATTAGGGGAAGTAAGTTCCTCGGTCACAGGTCTTTTCCTCTAAGTTTGAAGTCCCTTCTGACTTCTTTCTTCCTCATTTTCAACCACTTCAAATCTAATCCTCCTTGCTGCAGTGTTGAATCTTGATTCAGCTTGTCCCTCCTTGGACATTGTAGATCGAGCTTGAGCACTCTCTGATTCATCATCTGCTCCTACTGAATTTTTTTTCCTTTGATAGTACTCTAGAAATATCCAATATTTCTTATTTTTGTAACATTAAACACATTACTATGATGACAATGTACTCTGGCATCCACCAGTCTCACCATGTCCTTCTTAAGCAACATCTTGGAAATGAATCTACCAAAAGGATAAAAGTTCATTTGGGAATCACTATGACAACAATTTATTATGTATCTAACCATATACCTAGGAAAATTGAGTTTTACATCACTGAGAAAAAGATATATTATATACATATCGGGATATAATATCTTTTCCATCTCATAAATCCTCAGTGCAATCCCTGTTTACACAAATTTGACCAAAATTTTTTGATCAGGCTCCAAATCCTTGGTAAACATTTTCTTTATAGTCTTAATACAAAACAGAAACGACATTATGTCCTCTGATTTTTGCACAGAATCTCCAATATTTTTCAAATCGAAATGAAAATCTCCCTCATGAGGGCAGTTGAGAATCTGACCAATTTCTACTGACTAGATTGAGAAATACCTATCCTTTATATTAGCCATCATACTGTCCTCAGTATCTCCTAAACTAAACTATACAGATTTAAAGAAGTATCTAAGTTATACCTCATACATAAATTCCATATTTTCACTGTTGAATGTCTGTTCAAGGTTCTGAAAGGACAGTGCTTATTTCAACCGTAGATTTTTCTGAAATAACTAGTCGAGATCAATTTCCTTTCCCTATAAGATTTTTCTTCCTTCAGAGTGTTGTCTCTTGGCATTGGTTGTCTCGTCTTCACTGGCTCTTTTATTCCTTACCATCTCTGCGATAATCTCTGATGGTTTGAAGGTTGGGGTTTCAGTGGTTCGAAGATTAGGGTTGACAAACAGAGGTGCGATTTGGGGGTTTAAAAAGGTTTCGATAGAAATGAAACGGTTTAGAAATCGAAAGGGTTTCTAACAACCATGATTCCTGTGTTTTTAATAATCATTACATATATTTAAAAATAAATAAAATAGATTATGCCGGGAAAATAAACTTATCTGTTTGAAAAACAAAATAGTTAAATTATTTTAAGTAGAATTAAAATAAAGAAGTACTATAGTAAAATAAAATTTTATTTAAAATCAAATAAACCTAGCTCCTCCTTAATAAAATCAAACCTTGCAGTGGGAAGAAGATTAATAAAAATATCAGCTAATTGAATTTCAGTACTTACAAATTCCAAAGATATATCCTTTTTAAGAAAATGATATCTTAGAAAATGATGTCTGATATCAATATGCTTAGTTCTACAATGATTAATAAGATTTTTTGAAATATTTATAGCACTAGTATTATCACATAAAATATGCATATTATTAATATTTCGTTCAAAGTCCATAAGAGTGTTTTTCATCCACAACACATGTGCACAACAACTGCCAGCAGAAACATACTCTACCTCAGCTAATGACAGGGCAACTGAATGTTGTTTTTTACTTGATCGTGACACTAATGATTTTCCTAAAAAGTGACAAGTTCCGGACGTTCTTTTCCTATCTAATCTACACCTCCCAAAGCCAGCATCTGAATATGAAATCAGATTAAAATCAGAAGTTTTGGGTTAAAGAAGATATTAAAAAACAGTTCCTTTTAAATATATAAAAATTATTTTAACAGTAGTTAAATGAGATTCTTTAAGATTTGATTGAAATATTGCACAAAGACATAATGAATACATTATATCTGGCCTGCTAGCAGTAAGATATAATTAACTACCTATCATACCTCTATATAACATTTTTTCAACTGACATTCCAGTTTCATCCAAATCAAGTTTTATATTAGTACCAATAGAAGTTGTATATGTCTTGCTGTTTTCAAGTCCAAATTTCTTCAATAAATCAGTAATGTATTTTCATTGATTCAAAACATTTCCAAATTTTTTTTTGATAAATTTGAAGTCCTAAAAAGAAATTTTGTTCTCCCATCATACTCATTTCAAATTCTTTTTGCATTAACTTGGAAAACTCATGACAAAGGGTTTTATTAGTTGATCAAAAAATTACATCATCAACATAAATTTGAACCAACAAAATATTAGAATTCATAGTTTTCTTAAACAGTGTTGGATCTTACATTCAAACAATATAATAATTTTTCAAAAGAAAAGAGATTAATCATTCATACCAAGCTCTAGGTTCTTGTTTAAGGATATAGAGAGCTTTAGTATGTTTAGAAACAGAATTTGGTTTTTGAGAATTTTCAAAACTAGGAGGTTGCTCAACATAAACTTCCTCCGTTAAATAACCATTAAAAAAGGTAGACTTAACCATCTGAAATAATTTAAAGTTCATATGAGATGCATAGGCTAAGGGGATTCTAATGGCTTTTAGTCTAGCTATAGGTGCCAAGGTCTCATCATAATCTATACCTTCTTTCTGATTATATCCTTTGGCTACAAGTCTAGCTTTATTTCTTGTTATTATTCCTTGATCATCTTGCTTATTTCTAAAGACCCATTTGGTTCCTATCACTGGATAGTTCTGTGGTCTTTCAACTAATTCCCAGACATCATTTCGTTTGAACTAGTTTAATTCGTCTTGCATTTCTATCATCCAACATTCATCATCTAATGCTTCTTCTATATACATGGGTTCTAATTGGGATAGAAAGGCAGATAATTCTAGATGATTTCCTATATTTCTTCTAGTTTTTATTCTTATATCTAAGTTGCCTGTTATAGTATATAAAGGATGATTCTTTAAAGTTATAGTATTTCTAGGAAACACACTTATAAGTTCTTCAGTATCATGTTCTTCTGAACTAGAGTGAATTTTATTTATATATTTTTCAAAATCATTTTTCAAGTTCTCAAACCACATGTTATCATTAGAGTTATATTCATCCATTTGATCTTTCCTTTTATCAAAGGGATCAGATCCATCAAATTTTACATGAACTGATTCTTCAACAATCCTTGACTTCTTATTATAGATTCTATAAGCTTTGGAGGTAGCTGAATATCCTAAGAAAGTTCTTTCATCAGATTTTGGATTCAACATAACATGATTATCCTTGGTTTTTAAGATGTAAACCTTACATCCAAAAACTTTAACGTAGTTAAATTTAGGTTTTCTGTTAATCAAAACTTCATTGGGTGTCTTTTTCAAAAGAGGTCTAATTAAAACTCTATTCATTATATAGCAGGTTGTGCTTACAGCTTCTTCCCAAAAGTAGGTAGGATGGCTGTATTCATTTAGCATAGTCCTATCAATTTCTTGAATAGTCCTATTTCTTCATTCAACAATTCCATTTTTTTGAGGTGTTTTAGGTGCAGAGAGGTGTGTTTAATACCCATATTTGAGAAGAAGGAATTAAATTCCTGATTCTCAAATTCTCTGCCATGATCACTTCTTAATGAAATTATTTTATAAACTTTTTCATTTTGAATAGCTTTAAAAAAACTTTTAAATAGATTAAAAGATTCATTTTTAAATTTCAAAAAAAAATCCATGTAAATATAGAATAGTCATCAACTAAAACATATAAATATAATTTACTAGCCAAGCTTTCTACTCTTGAAGTTCCAAAAAAATCCATATGAATAAGTTCTAGAGGATTATATGTAGCAATTTTGTTAATAGATTTGAAGGATGATTTGTGTTTCTTGCCAAGTTGACATGCATCACAGAATCTGTCACTTTCAAAGTTGAGACTAGGCAAATCAAAATATAAATGTTTATTAGATTACTTATTTAAAACATATAGATTACAATGTCCCAGTCTCCTATGCCAGATCCAAGATTCATTTATTTTAGCAGTTAAGAAATTTACTTGTTGTTTACACAAGGAATTTAAATCCAGGGTATACAAATTATCAGTTCTTGGTGCTCTAAATTTAAGCAATTTGTTATAGAAAACAGAACTACAATTGTTAGAAAAATCAACAGCATAACCATCATCACATATTTGAGAGATACTTATCAGATTGTGTTTCAATCCTTGTACGTGAAGTAATTTATTAATTGAGAAATCTTCTGGATATCCTACTGTTCCAATACCAATGATTTTTCCTTTGGCATTTTCACCAAAAGTGACAAGTCCACCATCTTTTTGAGTGAGTGTAGAAAAATTCAATGAGTTTCCACTCATATGTCTTGAGTAGCCACTGTCCATATACCATAAGTCCTTTTTTTCTCTTTTGAAATTCTCCCTGTAAAGAAATTTACACATATTTCTTTGGTAGACATATTTTGTTGGGTCCAGTAGTGTTAGCTATCAAGGATCTGGGAATCTAGACTTGCTTTTTTTCTTATTTCACATGATTCAAATAGATCATTTGATACAAAAGCATTCCTAATTCCACTTATTTGGGGTTGTCTTAAGAAACAGTTTTTAGAAATATGTCCCCTTATTACATAGTAAATACAATTTAGTCATTTTGCACTTGGAATAAAATAGTATTTTTACAACTTGGGTTTTTCACCTTTACTGTCAATTCCAAATCTCTCCTTTTTAATGAATTTTTTTCCAAGGATTTTATTTAAAGTATTTTCTCCTTTAGTAATAAAAATGGGCTGCAGTTTTATAAGTTTCTACTTCAGTATTGTATCTCTTTATATTGTGTCATCATTTTATCTCTTTTATCAGAAACAACCTTATTAATATTATTTAAAGAATTATGATTCTTAAAAAGAGAGTCATATTTTTATTCAAGCATATTGCAGTAGGCTGCAAGTTTTTCATTAGAGTAATTAGATTCAGAACTAGAATCAGAAGAGTAGTAAGATTGTACCTCATCTATTTCTTCCATAAAACAGTTGTTGGATTTTAGATTTTCTTTCTCCTTCTCTGAGTCTGATTGAAAAGTACTATTGGAGTCTTCAAATACACTCCATGTAGCTTTCATGCCTTTCTTGTCCTTATGCTCATAGTCATTTCTTTTGAAAAATTTCTTTCTCTTGTCTTCTTTTATCTGAGGACAGTAAGGTATGATATGCCCCATTTTCTTTCATTCATAGCATCTGACTTCATTGTCATCCTTTTTGAGGGATTTTCTGAAGCCCTTCTTCTTTCTATAGAATTTTGTGAATCTTTGGGCTAGCTGATCCAATTCCATATCAAGATTAGATAAATCAGAACTCTCTGAATTCCCTTTTATATTTTTCTTCATCTTTCTACTTTTTCTATGTGATGATGCTTCCAAGGTAGTTTCATCTCTTTTGATAAGCACTTTATGTTCATTAGCTTCATCTTCCATCTCAGCTTCATATATAATTAATGTTCCAATCAATTATCTCATGGTTAAATCTTTGACAAGTGTCGACTGTCTGAATACTATAGAGATTCCATTCAATTTTGTAGGAAGTACTCTCAATACTTTTAAAGCTTGATCAGCTTGCTTAATGGGATCTCCCAAGGCAGTTATGTTATTGAAAATCTCTATCAATATTCCATTCATTCGAGTAATACTCTTACCTTCAACCATTATGAATGTATCAAATTTATGCTTAGTAGTTGCATATCTCATTTCCCTGGTATTGTTAGTTCCTTCGTAACCAACAACAATAGTTTACCACATTTCATATGCTGTTGGGCATTGATATACTCTGTTAAACTCCACATGTCCTAGACCACATATAATTGCATTCGTTTCCTTCGAGTTCATGTCATAATCTACTTCAGTAGATGCACTCCATGTTTCAGGTTTTTCTGGTATTTCATATGGATTCAGAATCTTAGAATAGACTCTGTATCCAAGATTTTTCATATAGATAATCATTCGAAACTTCCAGCATCCATAGTTTTCTCCGTTTAATTACGGTGCTCTAACCATAGACATTCCCTCTCTTGTATCAGTCATCTTTCTCTGTTAATAATCAATTTCATCTCGTTAATGCTTTATCAGAAATATCAACCTCTAATACCAATTGTTGGATCAGATTACACAAAATATACACAAGAGGGGGGGGGGTGAATTGTGTCTTTTCAAAAATATTTACGAGATTGTGTTCTGAATTTTAACTTTAATAAGATAAAATGATGAAACAGAAATTTAAATATCAGAAACACAATATGTATAGTGGTTCGGGGAACAGAAGGCCCCTAGTCCACTCTACCACTACTCTACTCCACGATCTTGGTGATTTTCACTATCTGGTCCTCATTTCAACAGACCGGTTCACAACTGAGTACAAGTAGTTGTCACCTTTAATATCCAAGGGAAAAACAAAGCCTTCTGGTTCAAACATGAACCTACTCAGCTTAGTACGAGAAGATGGTCACTCAAGAATAGAAAAGAAATATTTTTCTATTCTGAAAATACCTTCCAGATGTTCTTCACAATTGCAAAAGTATGAAATTGACTGTAGATGGATCATCACCTTCAGAAATAATAATCTTCACATAAGAGACATTCTGAGTCAATCCCATTGCAGTAGATATAGAAATTAAATTCACAACTTCAGTAGTAGCAAATTCGCAGTAGATCTTCATTGTAGAACAAGTAAATCTTCTATCGTGTTCCATCCTCTTTAACAAAAAGAGATTTGATGCTCCTTTTGAACCAGCAGATCGGTGTGTTTATGTAGTCTCTGTTTTTCCTTTTTTTAGAATAATCAAAAGATCACACATGATCAATAATCATGATGCAGTTTTCAAAAATCCCATATAAATAAAATAATGATAAGAACTTTTCCTGCAAAATTAGATCCACAAAAGTCGCCTTTTTTACTCGCGATATTCAAACATTTGAATTCATAGAGTAGTCGTCACTTCCCTGAAAACTTGGCATAAAAAGCTCATTTTAATTCTATTATCAAATCATTGATGAAACAGTTTTGAATTAGTCTAAATTTTACTTTAAAATCAGCTCTAAATTTGGCTTGAAATCCGCCTAATAATCAGAGTATTGATCGTTGTATAAAAATATTGACTTTAAATTCTACGACGCCAAACGTAAAGTTGAGTTGAGCAGTATGCATCATCTGAACCTAAGGTTGATGAAGTAGCCTTCAAACGTAAGGTTCACAATGTTATATTGACAACGTAAGGATCATTATAAACGCAGGGTTGGTTATCCATACTTTTCTCTTCAACATTCAAACATACAGTAAAAGATCCATACTTTTACTTGATCCTTATTTTTCCAAGAACGTATGGTTGTTTACAAAAGTAAGGTTGACGAACTATACTTTTGAGAAACATACATAACATTTTATATTTATATATGATTATCCTTCTATACTTTTATGATATCCCAAATGTAGGGTTCCTTCCTAACGTAGGTTTCTTCTTCCATACTTTACTGATAATGTATGGTTGTTTAACCATACATTGTCCTTATCTCAAAAACTACACACGATTTTTATCCTTACGTTATGTTTATCCACATAGGATATGAAAAGTGTTTCCAGAACACGATCAAGAATATTCCGAATAAGTAGTGCGTGAACAATGTTTCCAGAACATGATAGATACGAATACTTTAGTAATAAATTCTCGTAATTTCAAGAGTAAAATAAAATCATAAATTCCTAAAAAATACTTAACAAATAAAATAATTAAAAAATAAATAAGGGTATTTGTGAGCATCAAAATTATCATAAAGAGATAGATTATTAATATAAACTCCCCCTTTAAATAAAAATATTATGTATTCTTGAAAACAACACTTAATAAACAAGGATAAAAATATAGCAGAAACTCTCATAAATAAGAATAAACATTTAATGTAATGTATAACAATAGAACAAAATCCTTTTAAACTTAAATTTAAACATAATATTGAAAAGATAAATCAGATAATGTCATTTACTTATTCACATGGATATTCTACTAGTCGAATAATCACATTTAATATCAATAGCTAATTTCATAATGATTGAATGTATAATTCCAGACTTCATAACCACATATTCAAGGCCTTATTCCCAGACTACAAATAAGATTTTGTCAAGGCATTATGCCAAGAAAATAGTTTGTCTTATGAGACCTACTGATGCATTGAGGAGTTATAGAGAGCTCCACCAGTCACTTAATAAGTCCAATCCATTCCTGATATAAAAAGGTTGAAACATAATCCAAACATTTGTATTAAAACTAGCATACGAAATGTCAATATTTTTACCACAAACCATGAATGACATAAAAATAGTACATCCACAGTCAACCATAACTCATTCAATAACATATGGATGATTGTATTATAATAAATCAACCTCTAAAAATAATAAAATACACTTAAGTATATTTACATAGATGAAAATAGTCATTAAAAATATTTGAGAAAAATATCCTATTTTTCTTCAAAACATTTAAATGTCTCACTATTTATCAAAAAAGTCATCTAAAAGAGATTTTTGAATGAAAGTGTCCCATACCAATTTGGAACTTTTAAATGGAATTTTGATATCAAAAATTTCATGTCCATATAAATAAATACATAAAAACATTTTTAAAACATGTACATTAATGAGAAATATTTTGACGAATAAATATTTAAAACATTTAAAACAATATTTTAGTTATAGAGATCCTAACCAAATAAGAGACACTTGAATACAATATATTAAAGAATATGATTATTCAAAAAATTATAATATTTTGATAATAAAGGTATTCATGATATAATATTTTAAACGACAGTATATACACCACATAAAAGTGATTTAGTGCATAACGACACTGTGGTCTCAAAGGAATGTAAATTGAGACGAAATACATTATAAAGACTGTATCCTTAGATTAATGATAAATCAATGAAATAATTATGTGTGAAAAATATAAATACACCCAATATAATTTTATATTAATTATAAATCAATCAGGTTTCATTCACACATATTATTGTAAAAACAAAACCAATGACATGGATGATTAACTCAATGAATGGAAATTGAGTTTAGATTTCCCTTAAAAAGTTCTTATTAATTGAATGCAAATTTATCAATGTAGTGATTATATATATCAAAAGTATATCCATATAAAGTGGAGTGGAGATTACTAAATAAATAATAAATAGTTATTCCACACATAATCTTGGAGTTAAATAATCAATGAAGTACGCGTAAAGCCTAATTAATGGAAATTGAAATTTGAAATTCCCATACCGATTTGGTAATATATGAAACATAAAACCCATGAAAGAAGTATCATACAATGAAGATGTAAATACCAATAAATTAAATTATTTTACACAAATAATACAATCATGGGCTGTATATACACCACACAAAAGGATATAATGGAAATATAACATGAATCTCACGAGAATAAGAAGTGAGATGAAAACCCCCTACCTTGTACTTTTACTAAGTATAGGGTAGGTTAACCTCCTATATAATGGTGAAATCATTGTTATTAAATTATACGAGAAATAAATACATAAATATGATATCATATATGATCTTATAATATTGCGTTGTTAATGATATTTTCATAGTATCATTGTTTTTGTTGTTAACTATTTCATTTTCCTTTATATGTTTTGTTATATAAGTCATGTTTGTTACGTATAGGATGTATTTTATTCATATGCAAAATTATATTAAGTTCTTAAAAATTATTTCTAATCACCAAATGAAAATTATTCTTTAATTATTATGATGGGGAATGAATCTCATCGTGTTCGTGGAGACGGTAAGCCGTACGTACGCACGAGCGACAATATCATTATATTGATGGTGAAATCATATGTAATTGGATGGTTTATCATATATAAAGAATCATTAACATGTTATATTTATTATTTACATCATTTATACTAATTATTATACCCATACAAATAATGAAGTGTCTGAATAACAAACTACATCACGACGTGGAGATGGTAAGCCGTACGAACGCACATATGGTGACTTTGTCCTTTATTGGGTAGACAGAAAAAAATCTGGCTTTAACATATTTATAATAACATAAAAATTTGTAGAAGTTACAGGATTTATTATTTTGGTATGGAATCAAAAAATAAAGAGGAATTGGAAGAAGAAAATAACTTGAAAGAGGGTGGTGAAATTACTACTGCTTCTTCGGGTGTTTCCTTTTGAGTTGATCAAAAGGGATCTTTAGGTTGGATTTATTATCAATGTAAGGCCTATAAGATTAATTTAGGGAAGTTTGGAAGATATTTGGGTAGGTTTTGGCTGATCCAAATGGATTTGGAGGTGTGAAAGTAAGAGAAGGGTAATTACTCTTTTATAAGAGTGGTGATGGTCACTTTAGGAAAAACATGAAATATTATTTTATAATAAAATATTTTTGATTTATAATTTCTGAAAAATGATTTATTTCTCATATAAGGTATATATGGGTTAAATAATTTCAACATGTAAGTTTTAGACCGGTTTAGGTTACCATTTTAACCTAATCTTTTAGATTTAACTCTTAGTTAAATAGTTTATCTTTTACCATGTCTTCTCGTATTCGTACATTATATGGTTAATAAACATACTCTAAACTTACAAAAGAACCTCAAGTGGTTCATTAATTACATATATAATATTATTTAAGACCATTGGACTAACCTTATATTTTTAGGAATATTATATAAACCAATAAAATAGTATTTGTTTTAAAAAATGATTTATGTCAATTTTGAAACTATTTGGTTTTTTATTTTTGTGAAAGTCATAAAAACATTATAACTTAGAAAAAAATTATCTATTCAGCTATAACATGTCATATTAACCCAAAAAATTCATGTATTACATAAAAACATATAAATTATATTTATTTTAATATTTATAATATAAACTATTTTAATATTTCATTAAGAAGGTAATTACTTAATCGTCATTGTGTCATAAATAAATTAAATTATTTAATGTATAATAATTATAAATAAAATACCATTATGTAGGAAATAGTTTTATCTTTATAATGAATATTTATAGTTGAATTTATATTATGTGTGACCCCATATTAAAAATGGTTTATTTATTAAACTTTGAATTTAACTCTTTTCACTTTTCTTTAAATAAAATAGTAATAAATTTCCTAATCTTATCCCTGTGGACCTAAATGATCATGTTTTATTCCTAAGGTTGTTTTTTGGTCGAATTAAAATTATCTAATATAATTAGGACATGTGTTAGGGTAATTATAATATCATTTTTACCTTTAATTACCCTATTTACTTTTAACCGTGGTAAATAAAAGTCAAAAGTTACTATTCACTAAAAATTATTATCATCTTATTGAACCAAATTTTACTTACTAATATTAAATGTGTGTCTTGTATTTTTGAAATTAAATTCACCAAAGCGTTAAAATTATGATTTATGCAAATTTTCAAATGCTCATAGAAGATGGGTAAAAGACGATAAACGTTAAATAAAATTTTATACATCTAATTTTATTATAAAATGACTCCAATGAATTGAATTTAACTTATATCGGTATTATATATATATTTTGACTTATAATAAATTTAAATAAAATAAATAAATATTTAAATAAAATGTCGGTTTTAAACAATAACACATTGTCTTATACTACTCATTAAAAATTGAATGTTTTCAAAAATATACCAAAAGTTTGCCCTAATATAATTTTGATATTCCGAATTACAAAATTAATTCTATTTTACCAAATTGAAAAACATAGAAGTTGTATTAATTAAATTAAAATTAATTCCCGTTTTCAAAACCAAAAAGCGAGTTTTCAAAAAGTAAATACTATCAAAAGATTGACATATGTTTATGTCAAATTTAAATATGGAATTACATATAATGACCTAAATTGTATTGAATGATAAAAGTATAATATAATTACACTTAAAAACCATTAAAATGAATTATTTATCACTATACCTTATTTTTATTAAAAACGTTGTTTTCAATTAAAATTTAGTATTTTTCAGTATTCATCATAAAATGAATGTTATCAGAAAAGTACCAAAAATTTATCCAAAATAAAATTTTATGTCCCTATTCTAAAGAAGAATTTTATTACATTAAATTTAATATATAAAAGTGTCAAATATTGGTTTTAAAAAGGGTTTTCCATTAAAAGGTTCTTAAATTTTCATTTTTTGAAAAAAACTTCTTTTATCTGAAAAAATGAATTTGTTCTTATATTATGTCTAATAAACACATAATATGGATTATAAAATTATATAGAGTATATATAATTAAATATTTGGTTAATACTATTCATAAACTATTTTTGAACGGCTAGTTTGGTAAGTAGTGGTGCGCTCGAACTCGGTGTTGCGTTTAGCACAAACTATCGAATTACTTTAAAGAAAATAACTTACTATTAAATCTTGGGGTGTTACATTCTTCCCCATTTTGGAAATTGCATTCTTGAAATTTTAAAATTGTGCTGGAGAACTTCATTGAAATTCCCACATCGGAAAAAGGGTCAATAAAACTATAACTTTAAAATAAAGAAATAGAAGTACATAGGTCACCCGAGATAACCCATACTAGGATTCCATGTGGGAAAACATGGATATAGAAGATAAAATATGTGTCAAGTTCTGATGAAGAGTGATGGAAAAAATGATCTAGAGAATGATAACAACACAAAAACCACAAACTTGTAATGGGATAAACATTCATTAGTTTCCCAGTAGGAAAAGTAAACATACAATGTTTTTTGTTTTAAGTGTCATTTCATAAAGTTGAGGAATTTATTTATGAGATTGACTAAGAACATAAAGAGATATAATTAATTTTTATATAGAGTTTCACCCTTTAATAAATTTTTACCACTAACTCATTTTTTTCAAACGATGAGTATTCGAGATGACTTGGTCACACCTGAAGCGCTAGAATCAACTTTTAGAGAATCACTTGATCTATAGAGGATAAAATATATATTTACCTTGTATTTAGAGATTAACCAATACCAAAATGGTTAGTACAAGATCATATTATCCCCAAAAATGATAATACTTTAGAGAAATAAATACTAATCTTAATTTCTAAAATTAATCCAACACTACCTAATGTTCAATAAATAACATTCAATAAAAAATTGTCCATAAAATCCTTCAATATAATCCAAAATAATATTGAAACCCAAAACTTAGAAGAATTTGATTACATAGTCTTCCACATTAAATTGTATCTCTAAATAACATTGACTACTCTTAAAGTCACATAATTAAATGTAATTAACTTAATCACATATTCTCTATTATAGGTTAATCATTTACATAAATAACCCAAATCACTAAAAATTGACAATAAAAACATCGATAAAAATCTACCATTACTCTTCAAATGAAATCCCATTGTATTCTATTTTCCTTAGGCATATAGTGTTCCCAACAGAGTGGACGTCTTCCAAAATAACATTTATCAATTAATCACCAAATCATTTTCCTATACTAATGATATCCATTTGATAAGACATAAGATCCCAAATCAAAATATTATTGATCAATAAAATCATTAAACTAAAACTAATTAGTCACACTAACTAGGGACTCCATGTAGTTCTGTGGTAGGCGATAAATACCAATCACACTCTGGTTGTTGGTTTGATTCCCACATCTTTTTCTGAAATGATGGGTTGTCACACAGTCTACATGTTTTCCTTTTTCAAAACATATATTTTATAACATTCCCAAAATGAGATAAATTCATCAAAAGAACCGTAACATAATTTCACCACAAATGTTATCTCATACCATGCATTTTCACCCCAAAATTTAATAACTTGTAATTGCGTCAAATTCAAGGATCATATAAACCCAAATTATTATTTATAAATATATAAACAATCGAAAATACAATTCTTCCTTAAATATAATTTTCACGTAACAAATTGTAGGGTTACACATACAAGAGAAAAGTCTTCCAAAGTAATCCCATCAACATAGATAACTAATAGTTTTAAACATTTCTCTATCCATTTATTTTCACATAGGTTCTTTCTTGACCAAGAGTTTATCCTTTAGATTAGGTCATCCACTTGGGTAATGCCCAGGTCCCCTACATTTATGGAAAATGGCTGTAAATGGATTCTTGGGATCATTTTTAATTTCATTTATAATACTCTTCATTTTTCCACGATAATTCGTTACTTCATGCCCTTATTTCCCTCACATAAATCATTTCTTTGTTCCATTGAGACACTTTACTAGGTGTCTCCTTCCACATTTCCTGCTTGATGGAAATTTAGCTTTCTTATCTCCATGGTCTCCACTGCTGGAGATCTTATCATTCACCGCCATTCCCTTATTTGTTGAGTCCAGGAGTTGGTTAATATATATGTTGTTGATCATATTTTTGTAAAACTTATTTGGCATGAACATGATATCCTTTACAGCTATCAACATTCCATTTCATTGCTCATTTGCACCACCGTTCCCACCATGCACATCATGTTCAATGTTTCTATGACTTCCTTGGAATCCATCCATTGACTAACACAAGAAAGCAAAGTGTGAGTCATAAAATCATTTAGAGAATATAATAACACCTTATTTTCAATCTAAAATACATTATGATTAACCAAGGTTATTTATTCCCATCTTATATTAAAATCCTACAAATTGGTTTGTAAAACAAATGTGAATTATCCTAAGCATATACCCCGGGATTGTCATAAGCAAGAGTGCAGAAAGGATCATTGTTGTGTACCATGATACCCCGGGTCAAACCCAAAACTCTGTGTCGGACATTTCACTCCTAAGTACATCTATGCAAGAGTCGCCTGTACATGATAATATTCAGACAAGGATGTATTTCTTGGAAAACTCATATAATATTTACATTTAAAAATTTTTTGGATGTTCATATATACTAATACTCAATTTATATCTTAGGTTAGTGTTTCCAAATGAGAGATTTTTTCTAAATCTAGCTTCCAAGGTTTGTACTAAACTTCCTCTGATACCAACTATTACGCCCTGACCCCATTTACCTAGAATTGGTGCATTATTACATAAAATTGGAATGATACAATGAATCATGTGCCAAAATATTGATCATTTTAGTAGGCTTTGAAGTACTAGATACATACATAAATTTTACATTACATCATGAAATAAAAAAACAACATTGTGTCCACTTTTAACACTCTTATATCCCTTAGACTATTTCTACAGGTTAATCGTAATATACTTCTTTGCATCCTAGAAAAAATAAAATATAATAAAGTGGTGAGCTCATATGCTCAGTAAAAAAATATTATAGTGGGAACTATCATAAATAAGAATAAACATTTAAGTCAATGTATAAGACTAGAACACAAGCCTTTTAAACTTAAAATTCAGTATAATATAGAAAAGGTAAATCAAATATTTCCATTTACATATTCACAGAGATATTCTTCTAGTTTAAAAATTACATGTAATATCAATATCCAATTTCATAATGATTGAATTCATAATTCCAAACTTCATAACAATATAGTCAATGCATTGTGTCAAGACTACAAAGAAGACTTTGTCAAGGCCTTGTGCCAAGACTACAAAGAAGATTTTGTGAAGGGCTTGTACCAAGACACTAGTTTATCTAATGAGAACTACCGATGCATTGAGGATCTATAGCGGGCTCCACCTATCACTTACTAAGTCCAATTCACTCCTCATATGAAAAAGGATGAAACATAATCTAAACATTCATATTAAAACTAGCATATGAAATGTCAATATATTAACCACAAACCATGAATGGCATAAAAATAGTGCATCCACAGTCAAACATAACTCATTCAATACAATGTGGATGATTGTATTATAATAAATCAACCTCAATAGATAAAAAATACACTTAAGGATATTGTCATAAATGAAAATAGTCATTAAAACTTTTTTAGATAAATATGCCCTTTTACTTGAAAACATTTAAATGTCGTGCTATTTATCAATGATGTCATTTAAAGAATATTTTTGAATCAAAGTTTCCAATAACACTTTGAATATTTTAAATGGAATTATGATTTCAAAACATTCATGTCCATATAAATAAATACATAAACCCATTTTTAAAACATGGACATTAATAAGAAATATTTATAAGAATAAATATTTAAAACAGTTAAAACAATATTTTAGTTAAAGAGTTTATAACCAAATAATAGACGCTTGAATACAAGTAATTGATGAATAAAATTAATCAAAACATTATAATATAATTAGAATAAAGGGATTCATGATATAATATGTCAAAGGACAATATATACACTATATAAAAGTGTGTTGGTGTATAATGACAAAGAGGTCTTAATGGAATGTAAATTGAGACGAAATACCTTATAAAGATATTATCCTTAGATTAAGGATAAATCAATGAAATAATTATGTGTGAAAAATATAAATACACTCAATATAATTGGATATTAAGTGAAAATCAACCAGGTTACATTCACACATATTGTTGTAAAAACAAAACCAATGACTTGGATGTTTAACTCAATGAATGGAAATTGAGTTATGATGACCCTTAAAAAGTTCTTATCAATGGAATGTGAATTATCAATGGAGTTATTATTTGTATCAAAGGTATATCCACAGAAATGCGAGTGGAGATTACTACATAAATAATAAATAGTGATTCCACACATAATCTTGGAGTAAAATAATCAATGAAGTACGCGTAAAGCCTGATGAGTGGAAATTGAAATTTGAAATTCCCTTATCGATTTGGTAACTTACGAAACATAGACCCCATGAAAGAATTATTATACAATGAAGATGTAAATACCCATAAATTAATTTATATTAAAGGAATAATACAATCATGGGAAGTACATACACTACACAAAAGGAAATAGTGGCAATATAGCATGAATCTCACATGAATAAGAAGTGAGATGAAAACCCCTTACCTTGTACTTTTCCTTAGCATTGGTTAGGTTAACCTCATGTATAATGGCTAACTAGTTGTTATTAAATTATAAATGAACCAAATATATAAATATGATATCATATATGATTATATAATATTTCTTTGTTAATGATATTTTAGTAGTATCATTGTTTTGGTTGTTAACTGATTCATTTTCCATTATATGTTTTGTTACGTAAGTCATGTTTGTTATGTATAGGCTGTATTTTATTCAAATAAAGAATGATATTAATTTCTTAAAAATTATTTTTAATCATAAAAATAAAATTATTATTGAATTATTACGATGGGGAATGAATCTCATCACGTTCATGGTGATAGTAAGCCGTACGTACACACGAGCTACAATATCATTATATTGATAGTGAAATCATATTTAATTGGATGGTATATAATATATAAAGATTAATTAAAATGATATAATTTTATTTTCATCAGTTTTACACATTATTATACCCATCCAAATAAATAAGTGTTTGAATAACAAACTACACCACGACTTGGAGACGGTAAGTCGTACGTACTCACGTATGGTGACTTTGTCATTTATAGGATGGATAGAACAATGAAAATGATTGTACCATATTTATAATAACATCATTTTATGTATAAGGTACTGGATTTATTATTATTTTATGATAAAAAAGAAAGAGGAAGTGGAAGAAGAAAAGAACTAGAAAGGGGATGGTGAAATTATTACCTCTTCTTCGGGTGTTTCCTTTTGAGTTGATCAAACGAGTTCCATAGGTTAGCTTTATGATCAAAGTAAGGCCTATATTTTTAATTGAGAGATGTTGGGAAGATATTTGGGTAGGGGTTGGCCATTCAAAATGGCTTTGGAGGTATGAAATTAAGAGAAGGGGAAGTAACCTTTTATAAGAGTGGTGAGAGTCACTTTAGGAAAAGCTTGAAATATTATTTTGTAATAAACTAATTTTCGGTTTCTAATGGATCAAAAATAATTTATTTAGAATCTAAGGTGGGGATGGCCATAATTTCTCTCAACCATTTGATGTTAGACAATTTTAGGATACAATTGAAACCTTATCATTAAGATTTACCTCTTAGTTAAGTAGTTTATCTTTTACTGTGTCTTCTTGTATTCTTACACTATATGGTTAATATAATTACTCTAAACTTCCAAGATAACCAAAAGTGGTTCATTAATGACATATATAATATTATTTAGGACTTTTGGCCGACCCTTATATTTTTAGGTATATTATATCAACCAATAATGTAGTATTTGTTTTGAAAACTAATTTATGGCAATTTTGACACTATTTGGTATTTTGTTTTCGTAAAAGTCATAAAAACCTTATAACTTCGAAAAAATTTATCTAATAAACCCTAAGAATTCATATTAACCTATAAAATTAGTGTATCGCATCCAAACATTTAAATTATATTTATTTTAATATTTATAATATAAATTATTTTAATATTTCATTAAGAAGGTAATTACTACATCATCATTGTGCCATAAATAAATTTAATTATGTAATCTTTAAAAATTATAAATAAAATACCATTATATAGGAAATATTTTTATATTTATAATGAATATTTATAGTCTAATTTATTGTATGTATAACCCTATATTAAAAATGGCTCAGTTAATAAACATTGAATTTAACACTTTTAACTCCTCTTTAAATAAAATAATAATATATGTCCTAATCTAATATAAGTAGACATAAAGGATAATATTTTATTCCTAATTTTGTTTTCGGTCTAATTACACTTATCCAATTTATTTATCACATGTGTTATGGTAGTTATAATATCATTTTACCTTTAATTACCTTATTTACTTTTAACCGTGGTAAACATAAGTCAAAAGTTACTATTCAACTAAAAATTATTTTCATATTATTGAAACAAATTTTACATAATGATATTAATTGTGTCTCTCAGAGTTTTGAAATTAAATTCACAGAAGTGTAAAAATTACGTTTTATGCAAATTTGCAAATACTTCTAAAAGATAGGTAAAAGTCGGTAAAAGTTCAATAAACTTTTATACATCTAATTTTATTTTAAAATGACTAAAATGAATTAAATTTAACTTATATAGGTATTATATGACTATTTTTAATTAAAATAAATTAAAATAAAATAAATAATTATTTAAATAAAAAGTCGGTTTTAAACAATAACACAATGTTTTTCAGTATTCATAAAAAATCGAATGTTTTCAGAAAAATACAAAAAATTAACCCTAAGATAATTTTGATATTCTGAATTAAAAAATGAATTATATTTTACGAAATTAAAATCCTAAAATATTATTAATTAATTTAAAATTAATTTCCGTTGTCAAAACTGAAAAGCGGGTTTTTAAAAAGTAAAAACTATCAAAAGATTGACATGTGTTTATGTCAAATTTAAATGAGAAATTACTTATAATGAACTGAATTATATTAAATGTAAAAAATATAATCTAATTATACTTCAAAACCATTGAAATTCTTAATTTATGACTATATATTATTTCGATTAAAAAATTTGTTTTCGATAAATTTTTTGTATTTTTCAGTATTCATCAAAATATGAAAGTTATAAGAAAATTACCAAACATTTATCCAAAATAAATTTTTATGCCTATATTCTAATGAAGAATTTAATTTCATTAAATTTAATATATAAAAGTTTCAAATATTGGTTTTAAAAAGGGTTTTCCATTAAAACGTGGTAAAATTGCATTTTTTGAAAAATAGTTTTTTTATCAGAAAAAATGAATTTGTTCTTATATTTTATCTAAGAAACACATAATTTGTATACTAAAGTTATATAGAGTATATAAAATTCAATATTCAGTTAATACTATTCATAATCACTTTTTGAACGGCTGGTTTTGTAATTCGTGGTGCGCTCGAACTCAGTGTTGCGTGTAGCGCAAGCTATTGAATTACTTTAAGGAAAATAACATACTATGAAATCATCGAGGGTTAAAATATTGATATTACATGTGATTATTAGACTATTATAATATCCATGTGAATAAGTAAATGTAATTATTTGATTTATCTTTACCATATAATGATAAATTTTATGTTTAAAACTCTTGTGTTTTAGTCGTATACATTGCCTTATATGTTTATGCTTATTCTTGAATGTTTTCGCTATATTATTATCCTTACTGAGAATCTAAGCTCACCGCTTTATATGTTTCAATTTTCCCAAGATTAAAATAATTATATTATGACTAACCTGAAGGTATAGTCTAAGGGAAGAATGTAGACAATGGGGACAAATTTGTTGTTGTTTTTCATTTTATAATGTATTGTAAAACGTATGAATGTATCTAGTAATTATAAAGATACTAAAATGATCGGTATTTCAGGATTTTATCCCTTGTGATCATGCCAATGTTATGTAATAATGCACTGACTCTGGGTAACTGGTGTTATGGTTTTACGGTTTTTACCTAAGACAAGGTCTCAATATTACCCAGTTGAGGTGCACTACACCATGGACTTGTGAGGATACCCCATGGACCTCAGTTGGGAGGTGCCTATGATATGGATTTAGGCAACCATCTCATAGTATCTGAGGCCTCAATATTTATTATCTAACCAAGTTGGGTGCCTTTCACCATGTAAAGTGGGTTGGGACAAGGTGGTTCATAGTGAAATGCACCACACCATGGCGGGTGGCACCATATCATAGAGTATGTCTTCCAAGTTTTTAATTTTTTGATTTTCAAATTCTACCCCAATCTTATTTTAAATGGTTTTTACTAATTCGTATTCTCTGTTTATTTTTTCCAATGAGTATGATGGATAATGGGAGAACACCCTTGGCTTCAGGGTCTTCCTCATATTATTTCAAGTAGCACCTCAAGGTTATACCTCCTCTCTTACATTTTCTTCAACATTGTTCTATTTCCACTAGATTCTCCTATCTATAAAAAATATTAGTTACTTTAAGGTATGAATTTAAGGTTTAGTATGAGTTTAGTCATGGTTATTTTGTTGATTATTTCATATAGAGGTCATTGAAATTCTTTGTTTGGATATATCTATAGAAGATTATGGTGTTTTTCTTGAATAAGGTAGGTGTTTTTATTTAATTCCTTTGTTTATAAATTTCATAAAATGGATGAGTTTCTAAATTCATTTTTTATTAATCTATAGCTATGTATGATACTGTGAAAGGGTTTTATAAAATGTTTTTATTGTTTTATATATATATTTCATTATGGAATTTATTATGTATTATTTGTAATATTTTTGATTTAATAATTTGATGCACCCCAAGTGTCTGTAAAAAATTATGTAAGGTTTTTTTCAAATGGTTTTGGTAATAATTGATTTTTTTATCATTTTTTTGGATTCATAATTAGGTGACCTATGTTTTTATGGTTGATTTAAATAAATGATTTTTTGGGGGTTTTAATTCACTTTTGAGGAAGTAAATTGATGTTTTAAAAGTGGTGGATCCTTGAATGGGTTTGAAAATATGTTTTATGATAATTCTATTTTATTTTCATTTTTTTGTCTAAATAGATCTATTTGAATTACATAAATTAGTTAATTTGATTATAATAAACATTTTTTTACCCCCCTCATTATTATGTTTTGTATACACTTGTTCCCCATTTATGGTATGTGAATTGATTATTATTATGTGCTCTATTATTGAGAAAAGGGGATGATTTTTGTGAGGGTGTAGAAGGTTACATAAGATTTATTTGTTTCTTATTAATCAGTCGGTTTGTTTTCTATATGTCCTTTTTATTGCTCACAACCCTTTTTGGTATGTCCTTGGATCCTAGGTAACTATGTGTGGGACTCGGTTTGGGCCATGATAATTTTTTTACTCGATTAAACTATGGGATTTAAACAATATAACCCAATCAGACTATGAAATCTTGTTAAAATGAGTTGATAGGACCATGGGACCATATAGATAGATTTTTTCTCATTAGTATGTTTACAAATAAGTCATTTTTGGACCTATGGAGTTTCTTATGACACTTTTTCATTAGAAGATAGTGTTACCTTGGGGATCTCCACAAAACACATTGTTTGTATCCCCATGTTCCAATTTGGGTTATGCATATACTTTTTCATTATTTATATTTTATATTATTCTACATGATATGAGGGTTCATTTTTTTTTCAAAAATTATATTATTATATTGCGTAAATTTAAACTTTTTTTGAAAAGAGTCTTGTGATAAGACTTGATGAATGGTTAGTTTCATTTTAAACGATTAAAATCCCACATTTTAAAATGTTTTAATAAGGTTATTCATTTTATGTTACAGATTAACCACCATGGTAAGATGTGGAATTTTGAAAGTTAGTTTTAAGGTATTTTGGTTTTATTTTCTTCTGTTTAATATTTTGTATTTAAAACAGCTGTTCCTTATATTATAAAATTGTTTTAATATATGGTTAGAAAAGGATAAAAATATAAATTTGTTTTCAAAATGCTTTCCTTTTGGAAAACCAAGTTTATAAAATCATTTGAAACTAGAATTTATTAAATTATTAATAAAAGTAATTATTTATACCGTTTAGTGAAATCCTACGAGGATAGTTTTTGGTACACCCCACATTCAGACATATCTGAATGTATATAGCTCATAATGTTTTATATAGGATTCTAGGTTATGATATTTGGATGTATAACATTAATTTATCCCATTAATATAAATTGTATATGTGTAGAGAGACAACGGTTCACATAGAGATATCACAGTGGTGGACTATGATGTTTATTTTTTTTGGATAGGTATATATTGACCAACTCACCTAAATTTATTGGGGTTTACTTCATTCTGTATTCTTGTTGTATGATGTGTTCCCTCCACTATTTATTTATAGAAATATATTTGATCAATATTATTTTTTTTGTATCATTTAAAACCTTATTTATTTTTATTACTTATTTGGTTTGGTTATTTATGTAGAACTATTTTTTTCATATGTGTTGTAACCTAATGTATGGACACGCCATGTCATACAATCATTAGTTTATTCTTCCTTTTTGTTGTTATCTTAAAGTGAAATATTTCATAATTTTGGTCTATTTTAATTTCATTAAACTAGTTCATATACCATGGGGAGATCAAAGTTTTTTTATCCTTATGTTTGATCAGTATTGAGTACCGATCCCGCTAATAGTTTTATGGTAGCCATGTATGTTTAATTACTAAATGGTATCAAATAAAAAACTTTTAATTTGGATGCTTCTAGGTAGTATGGAGACTAGGAAAATCAAAACTATAGTAGTTGGTTATGAGTAGGTTCTTGATCACCACCTTTCGTGATGAGTCCTAAGTTACCATGGGTTATTTGGATTTGAGTTCTAAATCTAGATTCTTATTTTAGATATTTTAAATATGTAGCAATACCAAATATGTTATATTAGAATATTTTGGGGTTTTATTTATGATTTTGGATGTAAGTATAAAGGAACCAGAGTCTACTTTTCATATCACATAGTCTATAAAACCCTGTTGAGCTCATACACATGGTCATTGAAATTTTATTAGAGGCTGTCATGTGATATGTGAATGGAGACCAACCCATGAGACCAAAATAGGCACAAAAAGTCTTCTCTTATGTATTTTTAGATATCTTTTGGTTTATAATGTATCATAATGTAGTTTATAATTATTGGAATAGAATAAAATAGTGTTTTCATGATATTATGATGATGTTCAAGTAGATTATATTTGATGTGTTTTTTAAGGTTCTTTTTTATATGAATATTATTAATGGATTTTTTAGTGAGAAAATATAATTTCATCAAAAATTTTTATTTAAAAAAATCTTAGTGGTTTATTTAGAAAAAAATTTATGGAGGGTTTTAGATTTTAAAACTAAGCATAATTGTTTATTTGAAAATTTTGTTTAACTATAATGAGGTGTTTTTGAAATTGGTTGATATAATTATGGTATTTTGAGATTGTTTTGAATATTAATTGTATTTTTATAAAAATATAATGAATTAAAAGTGATTTTTATGAAATATTTTGGCTTTATAACAAAATTCTTGGTTTATTTTGGTACTAAAGGGAAAATTTATAATGTTTTAGTTCTCTTCTTATTTTAAATAAGTTGATGGTTTTCAAACATTGTAATCAATATTAGGTTGTTGGGTTCCAACACTATGATCGAAATGGATATAGATAAGGAATATGATCACCTCAAGTGGAACATTATTATTCGAGTGTTGAGAAGCATGGGTTTCTCTGAATGGGTCATTGATTTGATTTTTAGGTGTTTCAGCACTCCCTAACACACCATCATTTTCCTCGGATGGTAATGTGGCTTTTTAAAATCAGTTAGGGGCCCTATATAGGGTGATCCATTGTCTCTTAAAATTTTCATCCTTATACAAGATGCTCTCAGTAGACTCCTTACACCCAATATGCAGTGTGTCACTATTCATCCTTACCATTAAAATAACCACTTAAACTAATTTTCCCACCTTCATTTTGGTGATGATCAGGTATTATTCCTGAATTGAAAAAACTCATCTAATAAGGGGTTAAAAAACATGTTGGCGGACTACTCAAAATAGAGTAGCCAAATTATCAACCAATAAAAAAGATTTGTCTATTTCCGAACCTCATGTCTTGATAGGTGAAGGAAAATAATTAAACAAATTCTTAGTATCATAAGGATGAATTTTCCTAGATATTACCTTTGTTCACCTATCTCTTTAGGTAGTATTAAGATAAAATACATTTAATGTGTGGTTGATAATATTTTTAGTAGAATTAAAAATTGGAAGAACTATTTTATTTTCTTTCAGGGGAGGATCAAACTTGTTAACTATGTACTGAATTCTATTCTGACGAACATCCTTTCAATTATTAGGGTTCCCAAATAAATTTAGAAAAAATGATAACCTGATGTCTAATTTTATTTGTGATGCCTAGGGTAAGGAAGGTGTCATTATGCTTCATGGGACAAGCTTGACTAACCGATGGAACATGCTGGTATCAATGTTAGGAATTTAGAAGAATTAATGCATTACCTTTAAGGAAAACTATCCTAGGAAGCTATCGATGGTCGGTCCCTCTTGAGTATGTTCATCACTGGAAGGTTTGAAATTTTTTAAATACTTCTAGTGGGAATCCTTAACCTCTCTATAAATTTAATCAAGAGCACATAACATTTTTTATAAACATTATAATTGGGTTATAGTTCCTTGGGAGATCAATTTGTAGGATAGAAATTGTGTGGGAAACATGTTAAGCTTCCCTAGGATCCCCACACCAGACTTAACATTCTATCAAGCACGCTTCCATTCCACTTTCATCCCAAAAATCTTGAATCCTTTTAAAAAATCACTTTGACAGAATTAGGATGGAGGATGTTCATGATGAGTGTTTTTTATAAGGAAGTGGGTTAGGAAAATTCATATAAAATGAATGTAGACACTTGATGATTTCTACTAAAATCAGTGACTCGTGGGTGGAAAACTCTCTGGTATGAAATCATTCCAAATAAATACAATTTCCTTGTCTAGAGTGTTCGAAGCCACATGTTACCCACATATGCGGATGTTAATGGGAATGGTATCCACTTTCCCTCCACGTGATCCATCAACATCGATAAAAAGGAAGAATCGATATCTCATAAATTTTTCTATAGTGACTGGTAGATCATGGTCTGGATGATGCTTTTTATTTTTTCTAATTTATCTTGGTCAGAGGATTCATTTAACGTTATTCTTCAATGGTGCTTTCACTACATTGGGAGTAACATTAATGAAAATATGTCTTGATCACTGATTCTTGTAGTGGGCTGCTGGTATATATAGGAGGATAAGAACATGTATCACCATAGTGGTCTCTGCTCATCTGCTACTGTTATGGTGATGAATATATTTTTTCTTGTGAATGATCATGTATAGCTTCTCAAGAAATGGGATGAGGTTCCCTTGGTAAGATGTTACCTGGCTAGAGGTGGTAATGCTCATACTATTAAACCCTCTCTGATGTGTCACTGGGTAAAATGGTCTCCCCCTACTCAGGGTTTTAAACATAGCATTTATGGATATTTTAGTAATGGTTTCATGCATGGGGGGGGGTTATTTAGGATCCTTTTAGCTCGTTGATTTTCTCGATCAGTAATTTTTATAGGAATGGTGTCTCTCTTGGAGTAGAAGCAAGATCAATACTCCAAAACCATCAACATTTCCAGTAAAAAACATCAAACTTACAATAGTGGAGATCAATTCGAAGATCATAAGGGTCTCTCTAATATGGATCAATTCCACTCCCTAGTCAATCATTTATATGATCTGTAAATACAAAGTCTTCATGAATAATGAAATTGATCATCTTCACTTGTGGCATGAGGGTAATCATGTAACTGACTTCCTAGATTCCAAGGCATCCCATGATGTACTTTTTCTGAACTTTTGTAATACGGTTTCCCTTATCCAAGGTGGTGTTGATTTTTTATGAGGGATGATATTGGTCGTCACTTTTTTTTGTTCCTGTGATTCTACCCCATGTTTTTCTTTCCCTTTATTTCATTTAATAAAAGTAATAATTTATATCATTTTTTAGTCTTGTAAATAGAGTAAAAATATATAAATCATGTCTCTATTTTTAATTTGAGTTTTTAGGATTTATTTGAAATATTGTTCATTTTAATAGAAATAGATTTTTAGTGTGTTCTTCTTAGGAAATTATAATGGTCAAGTTTAGTCCCATTTTTGATTTGAGTTATGATGAATAAATAAGTTGGTTTCATGTTTTAGGTTTTTTATATATTCCTCATAGAAAGGTCTCGATATATCATATGATTTCTATCATGAGGGATAATACTTAAGGTGATATTTGTCATTATTTAGATGTATCTATTCTTGTTTTTGGATCCTACAAGACTCTAAATAATGTGGAAAGGATGAAATATTATTTAATCATGGAATGTTTGCATCATCACCCCTTTTATTTCTAATTTGATTGTAGATCAATTTAAATCTCATTTAATTTTTGAAATCACATTTATTTGGGTTATATTTTTATCTAGATTTATATTAATTTTTATGCTTATGCTGATTAAGTAGATATAATATTGATATTTGGGGTGGATTGGATTGATGCATCCTAGATTATCCCCCAATCCTTATTTTTTAAAGGCATTGGTTATTGTGGTTATGATTATGGTTTTTTATTGAAACAAATTTCGAGGTTTGTATGTGAAGATGGACATGTGGTGAGAAATAAATTTTGAGGGTTTTATAATGGGAAGGATTAAGTAAATTAATTGGTAACTAGGATGAGTGTTATAAATTCCTATATATTTCTCTAGATGGTACCCAGTTTTAGATTATTCCATATTTAATGTTTTTTTAGATTCACCATGGATGGGAGTTCAAAAATCTTGGTCCTAGGATATTTATCTTTTTTCTTCATGACCTGTAGATTGATTCCATCGTGTTTATTATTGAGTCACTTTTTGGGTGGATGTACCATTCTATTCTAACCCAATAGAAGATTAATATATTAGTTTACTTTTATGTTGGTATTTTAGAGTTGTTTAGGTGGGTTTTTTAAATTTGGATACATATAATGTTTCTTTTAGGATTGTTTGTGATATATAGAGGATTATTTTTTCTAATGGGATGTTTAGAGAGAATGTGATTATTTTTTGTGATTACACTCTAGAGGAGTTTTTATCTTTTATCTCACCATATCATATGAATTCTAAATACATGGGTGACCTATTGTAGGTCTCCAGTATCTTTAGGGATTCTATTTGTTTATTTGAATGTGTATGATTCCATGAGAGGTTCAATGTTGTTTGAGGATTGGTTTTGTTGAGGGGGGGTGTTGTGTCATTTTTAGTCCCCTTTTCCCACTAAAACTCGTAAATTTTAGTCTCTACTCGCACATCTGATGATAAGTGTAAAGGTTTTGAATTTCCATTACTCGTATTTTTTTCCATGACTTTTTTGGGGGTAGAAAGTGGTGTAGGAGAGAATTGTGACACCCCATGTCACGGTAGAATTAAATATTGTATAAATTTGTGATTTTTTGGATTGTTTTTGAGTTTTAATGTTTCAAAAGTTATAATGTTTTGATATGTGGAAAACCACGTCACAACCAGAGACCTGGAAGAGTTGTGAGTGGTTATTTTTTACTGAATCCATTTTTTATTCCATTATTTATTTTGGATATTTGGGTAAGGATCACACCATATCTTGTGGTTGTTCCATTGAGAGATTTAAAGTTATAGAGAGTCATTTTTCCTTTTCATTTTTGAAATTTCACAAAGGGAGTCTGACCATATTATAATTGAGGTGAACTATGAGATGGTGATAATATTGGGTGGTGCTCGGTTCCATCGGTTATGAGGGTTTTACTATGGTTACACATGGATTCCATAATTTGATTCTTTCTAATTAGAGTTCATTACATCGGAGGCCATAGAGGATATCCCATAGAGTCTGATTAGGTGGCATTAGTTCTAGGGAGGTAGAAAAATATATCAAAATGGACGTGAATTTTGGTTTTTGGTTCTTATTATTTGAAGTTCCAGGTTCCATGACCATGTGATCCCTACTATAGTGGGTTCCTAGTGAGATGTTACATTCTATTCTGGGGTTTACGATGACTTGGAGTATCTTTCCCCTATTTTTATTTTGTTATTTTATAATTACAGTACAATTTTATTTTAAAGGGGGTTCCCTCGTTTTCCCCTATATTTCATTATATCAACATATAGGAGGGCTCAAAGGGGCTCATACTTTTATCATTTGTTTCAATATCTTCTTCATCAAATTTCATGAGGTTCATTAAGGTTAGACCTCCTTTATTTATTTCTCTTCAACCTTATTCCATTTCTCCTCAACTTTCATTTCTTATAAAAACCCTAATCACCCAGTTAGAATTATTGAAGGTTCTGTATGGTTCTAATAATGAGGCTTTTGTTGTTTAGGTATTTGATATGTGTTTTCTTTATTTATTTTACACTCTTCATGGAATGTGAGTGTTTTCTAGTTGAATGAGATAGTTTTTATGCAATTATTATGTTTATAAATTTAATAAAATTCTCGAGTTTATATAATAATTTTTATATTTGTCTATATATATCTATGATACACTTGAGTGGTTTATAAAAGTTTTTCATGGGTTTTATACTTAACATAATTAGATATCATATGATATTTTTGTAATATATTGAATTAAAAATGTGATAAATGCTAAGTGATTATGAAAATACATATGAAGATATTTTCAAATATTTTTTTGATAAATTAAGTGTTTTAGACATGTTTTGGTTCTTATTAATTGTAACCCAGATTTTTATGGGTTTAAATGAAATAGGGGTTGGTTTTTATGTGAATATAAGTAAGGAAAGTAATGTTTTTAAAATTGACAGATCCTTGATTGGTCTTCATTGTTTTATAATAAATTAATATTTTTATTCAGTTATAGTTTAAAATGACTTATAGAACTTTATAAATAAGTTCATTTTATGACATTAATTCTTGGTTGTGAGTCCATTATTATTATGTTTTATATACACTTGTTCCCCTTTTATGGGATATGAAATTAATATTATATTGTGATGCTTGATTATCAATAAAATGTGATGTTTTATGTGATGGTGTTGAAGGTGATATGAGATTTATTTTTCATGCTTACTTATTGACCTATGTGATGGATCAATGAATTCTTGATTACTCATCCACATTTTAACATTGCATGAAACCTATGTAACTAGGTAAGGTATTTAGACTAGGCCATGCTACTATTTTGAACTAATTAGACCATGAGAGATAATCAGTTTGACCTGATAAAAATTCAAGAAGTGATTAACATGATCTCATAAGACTATGGAAGCTAACTGATAGATTTATTCTCTTATGTATGTATAGAAACAACTCATGTGGGTACATAAATATTTTTCCATGAGACTTTTTCATTAACTGATGACATTATGTTTGGGGTTTCCCCTGCACATTTTTTAGTATCCCACTTTTTTCTTTTGAGTTTTATGGTAACTATATAATTATTTATTTTTTCTTATATTTCTCCTCTTGATATGAAAATTATTTATTTTATTTCATTTATTTAATGTCTTAAATTTCAACTGGTTTTTAAAACATGATAATCAGATGAATTTAAATAATGAAAATCGTATAGTTTCATTTTTAATAAATTCAAGTCCACCATTTTAATTGATTTAAAATGGGTTATTCATTTCAAATGGTGGATTTAACACCCATGGAAGGAAGGGTAATTCTGAAAGAGTCTTTAAAGGAATTTTTAGTTTATTTTTCCTTTTATGAAATTATAGTTTAAAACTGGATTTTCCTTATTTTATAAAAAGGTTTTACCTTATGTTTTTGGAAAATTAAATAATGTTTAATATTGAGTTTCAATACACTTTACATTTGGAAAGTCTATTTTATAAAATATTTTCAAACTAAAATTGGTGACATTTTCAATGAATGGAATTTTATTAACTATTTGATAGAATCATTATTTTCCCGTTTTGCACACAACTTACATACACATATATGTGCAAGTATGTAAATCCTTATATTTTATACAGGTTTATAGTTTGTAATCCTAGGTTGGATAATGTTTTTAGTATATTGATGGAAAATGTATATGTGGTTAGTGAACATGGTATAAATAGAGTTGTTCGAGTGGAGGCTTCCGTTATTAATTTATTTTTGGGCAAGGTGTGTATTGGAAAATTCATCCATATTTGATGGGTTTTAATTATTTTTTATTTGGGATATATGATTTATCTATTATATTGTGTGTTAAAAAATGATATGGATCATTATGAATGGTTATTTCTAATTTAGAATATTACTTCTATTTAGGCCTTTTTTAGTTATTAATTTGGAACTATTTATTTTATATGCATGGTAGCCCAATTTATATACATGTTGTGCTATATTCACTGAAATATTTATTCCATTTTTATTATTATATAAGGGTGAAATCATTCCCACTGATTAACTATTTTGATGTGTTAACACTAGTTTCAATCCTATGGTGGTTGGGAATATGCTTTGAGCCTTATGGAAGATCAGTTCAGATACATGTTTGGTTGTATCCCAGGTTTGTTAGTTATGTAATAAGCTGTATCACAACCAATTGAATCTGTCATAGGTTATCACTTCAATTTCCCCACTCACTTTAGTTTAGGAGAATTTATTTTAGTGACAATGGAATTTGATTAAAACATAAGAAGTACCACTCATGACCCTAATAAACACAATAAACCCTATGTGATAGGAAAATAAATTTATATTAGTTTAGGAAAACCATATACCATGTATCACATAGACACTAAAATAGAACAATGAGAATTATTTGGGGCCATCTACCTTAACTATTTAGATGCCCAAAAATATAATTTCTCTAATAAGACTGACCTAATTTTGATGAAATACTTAACCTAGACACCCCCAAAAAGGTTTTTATGTGGAAAATAATATAATGTTGTGAACCAATAAGATAAATCGTGATTATAAGGAAGAATAGTCATATAGTTACCTCTAACAATTAAATGCAATAGAAAAAACACAAATATGAGCACTAATTAAAGAAGATTCATGGATAGAGGGATTAACCACCTTGGTGGAGGGATCACAATCATGTAGAATCTAGGAAAATAAAGGGTATACCCTTCATATGTTATTTAATATTTTAATGAATTTGATTAAAATTAAAACAAATTACATAGGGGGACCATAATGAAATGATCACATAATTCATATGGTATTTAACCTCTCTAGGGTATGTTTGGATGTGTCCCTTCAACCCACAGTTAAATTCCTACCTCCAGAGTGACACAAAGAAATGAAAACCAGTAGTTTATGACATGGTTTTGGTTATTATGATACAAAACAATTTAGATATAGTGTGGAACTTTCCCTTATCGAGTGCTTATCATTGTGGAACTCCTTAGGATATAGTGTGTCCCACTATTTACTCATATATTTTAATCATACATATCCTATTATATGCCACAATTCCCCATGATATGGCGTGGTTTTTTCCCTATATCATAAATTCAACATGTACCAATAAAAATTCCTCAAATACCAATCAATAACCTTTTACAACTCCTCTAATATCAAAAAATCGTCGAACAAAAAATAGATTAGAATTTTTAAAAAAATCAATACATTCATATATGTGGCATATTATAACCTCTCCACTATATTAAAAATTATCCTCAACATCAATTATTCAAAATTATTGGGAAAAAATATCCGACCATTAAACCTTCATATTTCTATCCCACTTCCATGTTTTCTCATGAATATAATTTTGTTTCTATGAAATTCATACCAAGGGTACCATATTCTCATGATGTATATTTTCACTCTAGTCTAGTATAACAACTAATCATTCCCCAAATGATATATCATCCTCTATCCTGATATTTTCATCATTGATCACATGAGGATTGAGGGAGGTATTTCTTATAATGAGATATGCGGATTAAATCACACATCTCATGAAATTTTTGAGGAAGTTATAGTCATTAATCCATAGAAATGATGCTCTTGAAAACCTAAATGACACCATATCCTTGGAATTTTAATTTCCCCAACATCAAATTTTTTTAGTGTCCAAATTGAGGACAAAGTCTCAATAAACCCCAGTTTTCCACACCAATCTCAATATGATGATTTTTTTAGTATATATTTGACGACTACCTACTCTAAGAGGTTATTAACCACTTCTTAGTCAACTATATACAATCTTATGTCTCCAAATTGAGACTCAACCTACCACACCATGGCATTGGTTATTCTCTAATTTTGTTAGTTTCTTGATGTTGGATCATTTTATTAATTCTTAGGATGAGTATCCAAATATAATTTCGTAATTTTGGATGTTTGGGTAGTTTTTGTCCCTATGTAGGGTTAGTGTGCATAGTTTGTGGAGAAATAATGAATTTGGTTAAGGATGAGAATGTTTCCCATTCTTTTTATTCACATACAGTTTGACTTTCGTGGACTTAAAAAACTTTGGACCAAACCATGTGAGGAAAAGAAAGATCTATGTGGATCTTTGGTGGTGTTAGGGATAATTCACATAGATTATGCTCGGTTAAAAGAAACCATATGGAAAGCGTTCAAGAGAATTTAAAATTTTGAGAGAGTAAATTTTTATGGTTGGTGCATGGTTTTCCAAACTATGTGTATAGCCCTTCCAATTTACCCTTATCTCCAGAAGAGTGTGCATGGTTGGTGCAATGTTTGATAAACCATGAATCCAAACCCTACAATTTACCTAGTTAAATAAAAATTTGATGTTCTAATTTCCCCCTCTTTAGTTTTAAACCCATTTCACCTTTCTTCTCAGTTTATTGACCTAGGTGCACTGTGGGGGCTCCCAAGACCCTTATCCCTTGTTCTCTTTTCTCCATTAAAGTATCCTAAAGGTGAATATGTTATATTACATGGGATTGTTTCTAATTATCACCATTTATTATCTTCCTATATTTATTACTTGGTTTCTATAGTCTTAGTTCCTTTTGGCCAAACAATAGAGTTAGGTTTGTCTAATTTCGGCCATTTTATATGATGTTAGTGTGTGTGGGTTGTCTTTTAGGAACAATTATTTCTTCAATGGTAGTTTAATTGAATTCCCATATCACTGAGGTAGGTTTTTTCCATTTCCTTCTCAAAACATTCGATTTGATGCTTGAGTATTTAAATAAAATTTTTAATTGTGTACATCATGCTTGCAATATGTTTGTATGGTGAATTATGGTGTTTTCATATTACTGATTTTGTGAAAATGGGTTTTCCTAGGGATTCAATAATTATACCTATATATATATATAGACAATGTGTTTGAAAAAATTCCAATTGGATTTTTAAAATGAAATTGGGTTTCTTCTAGATTATATTTTTCTTTAATTTAATTTTTTTTGTAGTTTTGTTTTCATGTGAATTGAGCTTGTGTGTTGATTTTGGTTATTTTTGTGATTTGATGCTTATGTGTGGATCCTTGAGATAGTTATTAGTGTTTATTATGGTTATTAGTTGAAACATTTTTTACTTTTATGCATTTCAAAAAGTGTTCTTTTGGATGTGGGCATATCTATATGTAAATGGTGTTAAAATTTGGATTGAAACACATATGATGATGGAATTCTATAAAATAAAATGCCTATCTTGAACCCAGTTTCGAAAATGATCTTCTCCCATTTCTTCCCCCTTCCATTCCATCTTCTAAATGGTTCCTTAAAAGACACAAAAAGTTTTTAAATGGATTGTTGGATTCTGAATAACCTCAATAGTGGATTTCAAATGTGTTTACAAAAGTTCGGATCATTTGAAATCTCTTGGGAACAAATGGTATTTTATCTTTTTATTGGAATTTGTTTTGATAAGAAAGGAATTTTCATTAAGGAATATTTTATGATTGTAAATAATAAATCCCAATTGGTACTTTGAATCATTTTCGAAAATAATTTTAAACACATATGATATATAGGCCCATTTGAGACTTATTAAGGTTTAATGTGTGGTGGACACCCCTATGTCCATCCTTCCAATGAGAGGGACTACACATACATAGTGTCAGGGATTGTGAAAGGTATTCATAGTGGCACTTGTGAGTTTTGTTTAATGTCAATCATGTGGTGATATCCTCATTATCCATTATATGATTATCATTGGATTCCTAAACTTCATCTATAGGGTCAAGTGATGATTGATTTCTAGTCCCGATTATAGAAATTCTAAATCACTTGATAGAATATAGGATTGGTAAGATTATACATTAGTAAGTATAGTTTAGAGAATCCAGGGTTGTCATTGACCATGATGTTTTTCCATAGCTCAGTAAGTGTGTCTGAACTGAGTTATTACAAGGATTCCTTCTATGGATGTTTATGAAATTTCCATTATTACATATATGTATGTTCCTATTTTAGTTTATAGAAATTTGCTTATTTTTTATATTATATTTTTCTTCTTGCACATATGTTGTTCCTTTTACTAATGGATTTTATCGATATACCATTATACTTTTCTTAGATCATATTTTTATTTTATTTATAAACTTATTAGATTGTGTTTTCATATTGGAGTTCGTTATTCAAATTGGGTTTTAGAAAAGAAAAAATGAGATTAGATCTTTAAAAGATAAAAAAACTATTTTTATTAAATGTATTTCAAACTAGAATTTATGGATTATTTTGGGAAATAACATGTATAGATTCCATGGTGATTACATAATGAGATATATTAGGATCACTTCTTACGTGTTCCACTCGAGGTTGGTAGACCCAAGTTATTTTGCAGGTTCAGCTTCATTATAGATTAACCTATGGAGTTGGAATGTATTATGGATGGTAGTGACCATGTGGTTACATTAATATCATTTTTTTCTGGTTTGGTTTGTTTTTTTAGTTTTGAGTTTAGTTTAGCTTCATTGTAGCTGAATATTTTTTTGTATATATTTTTTTAGTGATTTTTGGATTGTCATTTTTTATGAACACTCTGTCTTGTTTCATATATATCCATTTATTATGGGATATATCATTCCAATGTGTATACCATTGATGGAAGAAACCTGTTTCCAACCTCACAGGATTACGAACGCATCTCGGTCCTTATCGTGGGCTGGCATGGGTGATCAGTTTAGGGTTGATCAAGGTTTTTTGTGATAAAATGGTATTATAGAAACCATCTCTTATTTTAGGGAATAAGGTAGTTTAGAGATAGGTCTTTCAGGACTTGGTTGGTAGGTATGGGAAGTGATTCATGAACTCTTTCTCATTCTGACCCCCATGTTACTAAGGGTAGTCCAGGACATGAGTCTTTTATATTGAATTCTAGGTTTATTTGAATGGTTTTTGTTGGGTTTGAGATTTGGAGAATAAAAATGGAAGTAAACTGGTGCTTCATGGTGAGATTTCATAGAGTTTAGATCCTTGTAGAGACTGAGTGAATGGTTCAATATACTTCTAGTGGTTGGTATGTTCTCAGGGCATGGTCTGCTAAAACTTTTGGTTGAGTTATTTAGGGTCACTAGGTCCCTATTTCTACAAGTCTCCACATGAGTTATGAGTTGGTGTGTTTTTAGTGGGTGTGGGTGGATTTAGAAATGAAAAATGGTGTTTGGAAATAGGTTCTTTGAAAGGAAAATTATTTCTGGACATGGATTTATTTCTAAAACTGGTCTGGAGTTTTTTAAATTTGATTTAGAAGTTGGTTCTGATTATTGAAAAGTGGCATCAGAAGAAGGCAATTTTTGGAATAAAAATTGTAATAGTGGTTTTTGAAATTGGATTTTGGTTTTGTTTTTTGATATTTTAATTGATGATATTGGTTTCTTGGATTGGAGTGTTCTTTTGGTTTAATTTTGGATTGATGTTGATTTTTATTTGTGTTCTATGTTTTATATGCCACCCAGAAAGATCCTAAGGGTTTTCCGTGAGTCTATTCCAGTTGTTAGCCTGGCCCAAATATTCATTGGGGTGGAGGAGTTGAGTTACTCTATATTATTACTGGTTTTCTATGGTTGTAGAGGTCTATTAGATTCTTTAGAGTGTATTGAGAAAGTTAAATGTGTTTTCAATACCTGTAGAATACCCTAAGTTATAAGGGTTTGAGTTGTTCTAAGTTTGTCCACGAGTCCAGGTTTGGATTGGCGAAAGGTTAACATCCCACCATCATGGAATTATGGAATGTATTGGGTAGTTCTTAATAACAATTTCATCTTATTTTTCATACCCAAGGATATTAAGGTGAAGAAAGTGGTAGATCTTTTAGACGTTTAACATGTTCAGCGGATAGTGAAGGCCTATGTTGACAACTTTGAATAGACAGTTTCTTTTGAACTGTAGATATAATTAAAGGACCAGTTAAAAGCTAATATCTTCATATCTGGTCTTCATATAGATATTAAAGAGTGATTTATCTCATTTTTGGATTTTCTATTTGGGAGGCTAGAGGATGAGGCTTTTCTAGCCGAGCTAGTTGCCATAGAACAATCTACATTAGTAGGAAATTCAGTTCCTCTTTATAGTCATGAATATTCCATAACTGGTTAGAGGTGTGTGCTAGAGGAACATGCTCATAAGAAGTCTCTTTTGTCAGTACTGACTTCTTATTCATTAGACTATTTTCTCATGCGTTTCCACTATGTCCAGTTTAGAGATTTGAAGCTGTCTTTTGGTAATACTATGAATGCTTTTAAGTGGTGTGGCCATTTGGGTCACATCGATAAGTTCTAAACGCATAATTGCCAGAAGTGGAATTCTCATTTAGATGGTACCATATCTTGACTGTGGGGTAGTATATGAATCAAGGAATTAAGGATCTATCCACTATCCCCAAAATTAATCTCTTTATGAAGTCATATGTTTTTGGGAGTGGGGGTTTTGGACAATATTTTGTTTACAGTGTCAAAGTGGGGGATTTGATGTTAATTTTTGGATGTTTTTTAAATATTTATGGTTTTAAGGGATTAATTCATCCCCATATCCCTAAGAATATCTTATTTAGTTCATTTTGGATGTGGATCTTTGAATGGTCAACTTTCATATGTGCTTAAAATTTGTAAATCAATTTTAGTTTTGAGATTTTCTTACATGGATATATTCATGTATTGTGGAATGATATATTGGGGTTTGGATTAGTTTTTGGTTTTTCCCCCATAAGTTTTCCTACAAATTTAGTGTTTTCCCATGTTGGTACCATAATTTTGGTTAGTCACTAAATGGTGTGGAGACCCATCATGTACATTCTTATTATTTTCTATAGTGTTGTTCAAGTGCGACTGGTGGATTTCAAAGGTCACATCAAGGTTCATGGCTTCATTATTCTTCATTGAGTTTCTTGTTTGAGTTTTTGTTATTATTCGACTAAGAGACTTACTCAGAGTAGAAAGTTTTTTGTGGTGAAAGGAATTGTCACACCTCGAACATGGATTTTATCTTTTTTTTTAAGTTGGATATTTTAGGTGAGTATCATATTGATTTCCCAAAGATATTTTTGAATTTTGGATATTTCAGTTGGGTTTTGGCCCTATGCACAATTATTATGCATGGTTGGGGGAGAAACCATGTGGATTATTAATGATAAGGGTGTTTCCTATTATTTTTGATCTAATAATGTTTTACTTTCACAGCCTACACATGGTTTATCTAAAACCATGTAAGGAAAAGTATAAATCTTGTGACTATTATGTGGTGTCTCGAACACGGTAGATGACTTGTGAAAAGTTAGAGGAAACAGCGTGGGAATCATACAGGAGCCTCTAATATTTTGATAGAGGCATTTTTGGAACATGGTTTCCAAAAAAAATCTATCCAGCCTGTCTAGGTGCCCCATCAATCCAGTAGGGTTTGAATGGTTGGTTAATGGTTTAGTAAATCGTAAAACCAAATCATGGGACTTACCCAGTTTCCTAAAAATTTGAAATCTCAACTTTTTCCCTATTTAGTTTTCAACTTATTTCAGGTTTCTCCTTTATTTCATGACTTAGACGAACTATAGGTATATCACGAACCTACTCCATTGTTCTCCATCCTACATTGATGCCTCTTTAGGGTATCTGTGTGAGTTTCCTTTGTTTTTTTTGTCATTTTTCACCTATTATTATCTTTCTCTAATGGTTTCTTGGTTTTTATTATATTTTTTCTATCTTTTATAAACCCTAGAGCGAGGTTTGTATATGTTATGTCATTTTATTTAATGTTAGGGTGTTAGTATTGTCACTTAGGATTAATTCTTCCTTATCCAAGAGTTTGTTTTCATTGATACATCACTGAGGTAGGTGTTTTCATCCATTTTCTTTTATTACATTTAATTTGATTATTGATTGTTTCAATTAAATTTTTAAACTTGTTTATCATTATTGTGATTTGTTTTTTTTGGGAATTTTTTTGTTTTTGTGTTGCTGATTTAGTGAAAATTGGTTTTCAAATGATTTCAGTATTTATTCATATATATGTTTGTATGCATGGTGCTTGATGAAATTCCAATTGGTCTTTTAAAATTAAATTTTTAATTTTATTATTGTGTTTTCTCTTGGTTGGATTTTTGGTAGTTTGTTTTTCCTAAAAACTCATCATGTTAGTGGATTTTTATTTTTGTATGGATTGATTCTTATGTGTGGATCCTTGTGAACAGTTTTTGTGTTTCTTTTGTTTATGGAATTAGAACCTTTGGTACTTTTATAGATTTAAAAAAGTGTTCTATTTGATGTAGTAGTGTCCATATGGGAATAGGGTGTACATATGACATTTACACAAATTATAATAGAATTCAATGAAATAAAATGTCCATCTTGATCTTAGTTTTCAAAATGATCTGTCATTTATTCTCCCTTAAATTCTATCTTCTAAATGGATCCCAAAAAACCTCCCAAAATTTTATAAATTGATTATTGGTTTATAAATAAACTGAAATATTGTTTTCAAATGTGTTTCCTAATGTTCTTCACATTTGAAATTTCTTGAGCATAAATGGGGTTTTTTCTTGGTGTTGGAAGTTTTTTTGATAAGAAAGGAATTTTCCTTAAAATTTATTGTATAATTGTAAATAATAATGATTAGTTTTTACTTTGAGAAATTTTGGAAATTTGTTTTAAAAATATATGACATGTTTCCCTGATTGGAACTTTGTAAGGTTGAATGTGTGATGGGAACTCCTATTTTCATCTTTCTGATGAGAGGGCTTTCACATAGTTGGTTTTAGGGATTGGTCAAGACATGCACAGTGGTGCCTGTGAGTTGGGTTTAATACCAATAGTTCAATGAAATCATCATTTACCATTATATTATTATTAGGGGATTTTGGGATTTCATCTAAAGAGTAATGTGATAATTTATTTCTTGTCCAGATTAAATAGATTAGAAACCCCTAGATATAGGATAGTCCTGATAGCCTTCTCTAGTGAGTCTAGTTTAGAGCATCCAGGATAGTTATTGAAAGTGAAGTTTCACCATAAAAGTATTATAGGGTTTTAATTTAGTTCATATAGGGATTAATTCTAAGTATATTTAGAAAAATCCCATGAATAAATAACTATATATTATTGTTTTAGTTTAAATAACAATAGTTATTTTGTTATTTTGTATTTTTCTTCTTGATCATGTGTTCTTCCCATTATTTACGGATTTCTTTATATACCATTATACATGTCTAATTTCATAGTTTCATTTCTTTTAAACACTACCTGGGTTGTGTTTACCTATTTGAATTTGGATTAAAAAATTATTTTAAAAAGGAAAGATGTGATTAGCTATTTAATAGAACAAACCCTGTTTTCATTAAATGTATTTAAAACTAGAATTTATAGACTTTTTATGGAAATTAAATTTATAGATTCTATATTGATTACCTATTAAGTTGTTTTATGATCACACCCTAAATGTTCCACTCATCATTGGTAGACTTGATATGTTTTATATGTTCAGCTTCAGTTTAGGTTTTCCAATAGAGTGGGAAAGTCATATGGATGGTGGTGAACAATAGGTCACATAGAGATTGTTTCAAGTTCCATTTGGTTTTAATTTTGTTTTCATTTTCCTACTTATTTCTACTATCATTGTAGATGGTTATGTTTATGAATATATTTTGTTTAGTGATTTCGAATTTTTTTCATGTTCTCTATCATGTTTCGTATATATCTATTTATTATGGGATAAAAAATTACAATGTTTATAGGTTTGAAGTATGAAACTAGCTTCCATCCCTAGAGGATCATGAGAACCTATTATACCTTATCGCATGCTATATTAGGTGATTGGTTCATGGTTTATCTGGGTTGATTCATGGGGAATCATAATGATAGAAGACTCTCTTTCCTCTCATCAACATAGAGGTGAATAACATTATTTTACATATAGGTCCTTGAATGGTTCCATATAGATCTATACTTGATATGTATTTTAAAATTAAAACTCTATAATTGTGAGTGGAATCTCTCAAAATCTTCTAAAATCAAGTACACATGTTCAAGTCATTTTTTCAATACTTAGATAGAATGCTTAGACTAACAATCAGTATGAGTATGGTGGCTATGATTAAATTCACCTGAGTGTTGAGTGCCTTGTTACATCCATGAAAAAGTGAGATGATAATCAAGAATCCTATTCAAATTCAATACTTCTCAAATACCAGGAATAGATAATATCTCTTGAATATATAAGCATCCTAACAAATAAACAAATTGATCCTCCCTAATCAATATGAAATGAGCTAGTTTGGTTAATTGATCCAGTATAACCCATAAAATATCACTACCTCATTGTGACATTAGTAATCCAATCATTAATCCCATCAACACATCATTGAATTTAAATTCAGGAATGAGTAAATACTAGATAATACCTATAGTTAATTGGTTTTAGGTTTTACCTACTGATAAGAGAAGCATCAATAAATAAACCTTGAAATTTCATTTTTCATTCAAGTATATAAATACATCCTATGGATTTCATGGTGAATCTTCGTATTCAATAGGTGAACAACCCATATATATGAATTTTATTCATATATAAACTATATATGCCCGATCATAGTGCCAATAAATATACCTTAAATAAAAAGGATCTCATCATAATGGGTCTAATTTGGAAGATTATTCACACTCCACATATATTCTTATATAAACCATAAGAACAAGTAAAATAAGATACTATCTTTCACCACAACAAGTATTGATAAGTTCATAGCTATAAATGTGGGGGTAGATCTACCATGAAACTATTTTATATAAAGATACATCTCAATAATGTGGCTCAACAGTCACCAATCACCACTAGCCTTGTGAATTACCTAAACCTGAGTCCGCTAATTTTTTCATCCATTACATTCAAATTACCATGGAAGTATTCCATCTAGAAAAAAAGAGAATAAAGAAAATTTTACCACCATTTATTTGAATGGTCTAAGTCACCCTATGAAAAGATAAACATGAGGCTATTATAGTTAGTATACATAATAATATTCTCTGCCAATTGGTAGTGGAGTGAAAATATTAGTGCATATAACACCATCTCAATATCCAAATCATGCATTAGGTATGTCTACTATGGACTTAGATTCCAAAACCCGTAAGTGACTACTCAGTCATCCTACATAATAAATTCTCAAATACTAATGTTTGGTGAATTATGATATAGAACAGACTGCGTAAATTATTTAGGAAGGTTCAATATTGATATGGGTTGGAACCTCTCATTTATCTATTCAAAGGCTTCCTCACAGTGATCAAAGAACTCAATCTTCACCCCCTTTTTAGTCATAGATTCCACCAGTACTACCAATTGGGAGAAACCTTGGAATAATATTATATAATATCTTGAAAATAAATGGAATCTATATTTCATTCAAAATTTCTTGGGTCACTCCCAAAAAATAACATCCTATACATTATCTGGGTCCATTTATATACCAGCCTCTAATACCACATTCCCTAATAAGTGCATATATAAAATATACATATGAAAATTCGCAATATTATAATAGAGTTGATTCTTTCCCAACAAACTCAAAAAAATATCTAGATATTGGGTATTATCCTCCCACATAAAAGAGTACACCATAAAAACATTAATAATAGATACTATGAAGCAATCCAAATACAGATTGAAGACCCTATTCATTAGGTCCATAAAAAATAATGCAATATTCTTCAAAATTAACATCATTAGGAGGAAATTATTCAAAACAATAAAGTTACTAAATGATGTACAAGGAATACTAGTCATCCTCACCCATAACAAGTGATATTAAGATGTAAATCCAATATTCAATAAGAACTCATCTCCCATTAACTAATAAAAATGTTCATATATATATAGAAGGGTGTTTTAGTCCTTTATTATCACTTAGTTCAAACCCCAATAATCCAAACATAAGTGCGATGAAACGTCACCCTTCTTGGAAAATCAAATAGGATCACCCTAAGAGGATTTGATTGGGTGAATGAATCTATTTGTCCCTATATCATCATGTTAAACTGTTATGTCCATAAACTACCTTAGATCCATCCTATATAGTGGAATGGATATGGAATTAGTACTTGTGATCAAATTCACAAGAAACTCAATGTATCAATGTGGTGAAAATCCAAAGAATCCATTTAGAAAAGAAATTTGAATCTGGTCTACAGTAAGTTAAAATATATGTTATCCCATCTCCTCTACATAATTCAATGTAAATGTTAGAAATATGGTAGAAATCATTCCTAGATACAAAAGGTTTGGTTAAAAATGATCCACATAATGTTTTTTTGAAAATGGTATAAAAAACACACTCAAGGGATATAAAAGATACCTATCAATGGCATCGATTGATGTCAGATCAATAAAAAGTTTACAATTTTATACCAAGGATCACATCAAATCTACACATTACTAATATAAAGAGATAACAATGACTATCATAAACACTAATCATGATACATCATCCAAGATACATATCAATAAACTAAGATATCACTTTTAAGAAAATATCAATAGTCACAATAGCAGAACGATACTATATAGTAAATCCAAAATAATTGACATACTCAATCAAATATAAATTATTTAATGGACCTAGATCAAATAAAACTCATTCATGTGTAGATTACTCTAAAATCACACTTGAAATAGTTGATGGTCCCTCACTACGTTCAGTATTAATCATCTCAATAGTATGAAGTTATTAAAAACTCCATCCTCTGTCCTAGACTATAGATCCTCCAATACCTTGAGGAGTAATACTCTTATATATATTCTCACTTAGAGTGCCAAACCATCCTTTATTCCCTGATTATCAAGGACTCAAAATACTTCCGTAAAGCACATTCCATAATCCAAATAAACACTACTATGTCGGGATATCACCATAGGATTTAATCAATTGAGAAGAAATATAACAGATTCTTTATAGATTCCACATAATCTTACATGAATGAAACTTTATAGTTTTCCAATAGAACTGCAGTTGGGGTTGAATCACTCTACCACAGTAATAATATATTGGAATATTACTTTTAGGGGGAAGTGATGAGCCATGAAACTAACTACATTACATGTTTACAATCCATTGAAATCACAAAATCATCTCTTCTGACCACACGAATAACCAATCGTTGATCCAGTAAAAGAAAAAAACTACCCAAAAGTTCCACCCTTAATAATTTCTTCCATATTAACTTGAAAATAGATCATAAATTCTAGAAATATTTAAGGCTAAAGATATTCACATGTGATTAAATCAAATGTCTTTCCCCATCCTTGAAACATCTATCCTTAAAGGTATTTTTATTTACCATCATTTGAAAGAATTGATTGAATTTGGTAAAATGGAATTCATAATTTATCACTATGATCCCCCCTTAGAAAATGTGCATAAATTCTTAGACCAAACCACCTTCAATACCACATAGAAGAGATAATAAAAAAATAGATACAAAAAAATATTTTATAAAAACCCATAGGATGATCTTCCTAGACTAACACATCTCACTAGAACATCACTTATCCTAGAAAAATATTCCTAGTGAGCATTACCCATATCTACAGGGGTGTCTCAATGTAATAAAAGATATCATATAAGGACATAATCCAAAATTCAATAGTATATGGTCCACTATCACAAGTAAAAAGAGGTTTATGTTGCATGTAACACTTTAAGGTCTGATATAACATTGATGGCATAGATCATGGAGCCCCATATAACACACACTAAAACAAATAAGAAGGATCCATTGAATCTATAGATCAATAGAACTTATTGGTGTAATTTGAGGGATTTGTCTTGATCCTTTGTGGAGAATACACATCCTCATCATCCTAGTGCTCAATAGGTAGTTGTTATATTGGAATTTATCTACATTGAAAAACACATAAATTCAAAAATATTTCAATAATAAATTCTTGATATCAGAGTTTATAATAAGTAGTCACCTATATTATATCTTAATTTATTATACATATTCTTGGGAACATAATGTTCTCTAATAACATGATTTCTCTAAATATCCCAAACTACAAACTCTTACGGGATAATAAATTACATAGGATCTATATAACCAAGCATCATATAACTAAATAATTATGAACATGTGTTCAGTTATGTAGAATTTCACCATCATGTTATATAGGAAAAAAAAATAAAATTTTATGTTGACACTTTAAATATCTGAATCCTATATCATAATCAATTGATAAATCTCATGAAAGACTAAAATTTATATGTTAATCTTATAATATATGTATGTTGAATGAATGAACACCTACTTTCTACCCCAAATCACAAGTAAATGAATTACATATAAATCAAAAAACATGCTCCATATATGTAGTGACCCGAAGCTTAACGTACATAGACATTACATTACTTTTGCGGAATACTTAGTACATAACAAAAACACACACACAAGGACCGTAATAGTTTAGTGTCTTTGGAAACTCGGAACGTAATCTTCTAATCATGGTGAAAGATCCTCAACATCTCCCATAAAGATCTTCATTTTTTTTATTACCTAAAACCTTTATTTATATCCTGGGGAAAAGAAAACATAAAAGGGTGAGCTCAAATTCTAAGTAAGGGTAAACAAAAGAAATATCAATCACATCATATTCATAAGAACATAACATTTTGGAAATCTTAACCTGTAAAAGAGAGCATAATTTCATAACATGGGATAAATCATGGCCGTGAATTGTAATCAAAATAATCATAACTTAAAACATGAAACTTTGTGTCATACACACATAATCATAGAGAATCATTTCTTGTTAGTCAATACTACTTTCCAAGACTATCTTAGTGGACAAAGTCCCTTTCTGAACCAAGTCACCCACGTTTCAGTCCTGTTTCACTGAACCGGTATAACGTACCGTTCTAGCCATGTATATCTCATGAGATATAAAATCTTTACCCAATGAATTGGGGGGAGATATAGGTCCCACCCATCTCATAATGACACCATTCTTATGTGTGCCACAAAATCATAAATCATACATCATTGCATAACCTATGTAATACAAATGGGAATCTTAAACATCATGACATCATACAATAATTAATATAAGATAAAGGAATTCATAAAAATAATTCCATCACAACATAATCAAATCAATGTAATAATAGGGATAAAAACAGAACCCTTTATTATCTTAGATGGAAAATAATTTTGATAAAACACTTGAACTCCATTCTTGAGGAAAATATCATTTCTTCTTCAAAAACATTTTTTCTTTCTTAACATGTCATACAACTTTAAACTAAAAGAAGTTGATTAAAAATAAACTTGAAAACTTTTAAAGGATTCTTCTTGGAAATAATGTTTTAAAAATCCATTCATGTCATATAAGTTAAAAAAAACATTCTTCTCGTACTTTTGTCGGAAAAGTCAAAACACACCTCGTACGAAAAACAACAAAAGGTTCCTTTCGTATCCATTACTAAAAACTCACAGAAGGGTAAAATTGGATTTAAAATATTGTAAGTGGATGGAAATAATATTACATATTGAGGAAACATGGATGTGGATGATAAAATACACCCCAGTAAATACCAAAGTATAAACAATCTCGGATAAAATGAGATTGTGATATATTCCCTTACCTTAGGTCTGATTTGCTTCGTAAGTGTCCGAACCTCCTGTATAATGATTTGAATAATGTTATTGACTTATTCCATAATCATACTCATTGTTATGATATCATATATGGTTCACTTATGACTTTATATTACCCATTCTTTTGTAAATTCCATGTTAAAGAGCGTTTTGGGTAAAATTGTTTCATTTGTCGTCCATGTTTGGACTTGTTGTTCTTGACATTATTATTACTTATATCATGATTTACTTACTTACAGAATATAAAACATGATTTATATATCATATATATTCAGTATATATATATATAATAGATAGAGAAATGAAATGAAACACACCGTTCATGGAGACGGTAGTCTGTACGTACGCATGAACGCTGTTTTCCTTTCCTTATTGTCTTGAATGGAAGTAAGTAGATGACATACATATATACATAAATCCAGTAGCTTTATAATGTCATATATTTCATTATTATTTCTTATATATACTTTATAATCATTCTTAAATGGTTAACATGGAAAATGAATCTCATCGCGTCGTGGAGACGGTAGTCCGTACGTACGCACGAGCGATGATATCATTCTCATGATCGTGAACTTGTGTTGAAGTGTATGTATACTATTTCAGTATCAATATCACTTTATAATAATCATATATAGTTACTAATTACACCATTATACCCATCCAATTAAGGTAGTGGCTAAAAATAGATTACACCATGGCGTGGAGACGGTTTTCCGTACGTACGCATGCGCGGTGATTTCCTTTTTCCGTAGGATGGATAGAAGGTGAAATGGGGTTGTTTCATATTTATAATAACAAATCAGTATATTAGTGATAATTATGTTATTACTTTATAATGAAACAACTAAAGAAGAATAAGTTGATGAAGAAAGAAGCTTGAAAGAATCGGGAGAAGAAATTACCTCTTCTTCGATATGCCTCTTTGAAACCTCCTCTTAGGGCACTAAGATTGGTCTTTAAAGAAGAAAAGAACCTCTAGGATGTTTCTAGGGAAGTGGAGAAGATAATTTGGCAGGGGTTGGCCGAGATTGAAGGCTCAAATTGGTGTGAAGAGGAGAGGGAGGAGGTGCCCTTTTATAAGGGAGGAGAGGGGCACCTTTGGAATTCTTAAAAATATTAATTTATAATAAATCTAATTGTAACACCCCGAAATTTTAGGAAAAATATTCTTTTTAATTTCATTAATGTCTTGTGTCGTACCCTACACCAAAATAAGCTTTCACAACATGCATCCTTGACTTGCCTTCCATTACACGCAATCGCGACCTTCCTCGATAGCGTGTGTAGTACGCAATAACAAGTTTCACTAAACAGCAATATGCTATTAAAATATTATTAAAACTAGCCGTTATGAATAGTAATAACCACTTTTTGAAATTTTGTAAATTTTATTTTATCAAAATGGACTTTATTTTTGGATTCGGAGTATCGAATTTAGCCTAAGGTGAAATTTTGGTACTTTTCGGATAACTTTTATTTTCTGATGAATAGTGAAATTAATAAATTTTAATTAAAAACAACTTTTTTTATCGAAATAATTAATAGTGATAAATTATTAATTTGAGTGGTTTTAAAGTATATTTAGAATATATTTTTACAATTCAATACAATGTTGGTCATTGGATGTAATTTCACATTTACACCAGACATAAACAAGTGTTAATCTTTTGATAGTTATTATCTCTTAAAAACACGCTATTTGTTGTGACAGCGGAAAATAATTATAAAATTAATTAATGCAACTTATATGTTGGGAATTTTGTAAAATAAAAATCATTTTTTAATTCGGAATATCAATTATAGCTTAGGGTGAAATTTTGGCATTTTTCTGAAAAACTTCAATTTTTGATGAATAGTGAAACTACTAAGTGGTAGTTAAAAAATTATTTTTTTTCATAAATCTTAATTTTACCGCTTCTGTGAATGAAATTTCAAAAATCCGAGAGACACGGTTGATGTCAGTAAGTAAAATGTGGTTCAATGAGATGAAAATAATTTTTGGTGAATAGTAACTTTTTACTTTTATTTACCACGGTTAAAAGTAAATAGGGTAATTAAGGGTAAAAATGATATTAATATTACCCTAACACATGTCCTAATCCTATTGGACAAGTGCATCCCGACCAAAAACAACCTTAAGTTTAAACTATTATCATTTAGGCCCACTTGGATTAGATTAGGACATTTATTATTATTTAATTCAAAGAAGAGTTAAAAGAGTTAAAATCAAAGTTTATTTACTAAAACATTTTTAATATAGGGTTATACATAATACAATTTCGACTATAAATATTAATTCGAAAGCTAAAAAGATTTCCTACATAATGGTATTTTATTTATAATTTTTATACTTTAAATAATTTAATTTATTTATGACACAACAATGATACAGTAATTACCTTTTTAAGAAAATATTAACATAATTGATGTTATAAATGCCCAAATAAATGTAATTTGAGACTTTTTATGACTTAAAATAATTTTATAGGTTAATATAACATGTTATTGTTTATATAAGTAACTTTGTTAGAACTTATAATTCTGTTAAAAATTTCATAAAAATCATGTACCAAATAGTGTCAAAATTGACATAAATTAGTTTTTAAAACAAATATTATATTATTAATTGTTATTTAATTCCTAAAAATCTAAGGTTCAGACAAATGGCTTAGATATGGATAGATATATTAATAATAAACAACTTTGGGTTCGTTTGGCATGATATAGTAAGTTTATTAACCATATAGTGTAAGAAAACAAAAAGACACGGTAAAAGTTAAATTATTTAACTTAGAGTTAAATCTAATTGATAAGGTTAAAATAATAACCTAAACTTGTCTAAATCCTATTGGATGTGAGGATTTCGACCCATCCCCACTTTATCTTCGAAATAAGACCATTTGTAACCATTATAAACCGAATTTGACCTTAATATAAAATAATATTTTGAGATATTCCTAAGGTGCCCCTCTCCTCCCTTATAAAAGGGCACCTCCTCCCTCTCCTCCTCACACCAATTTGAGCATTCAAGTTCGGCCAAACCCTACCAAAATCTCTTCTCCACTTCCCTAGTATCATCCTAGAGGTCCTGGTCTTCTTCAAAGACCATCCTTAGTTATTTAAGTGGAGGTTAAGAAAAGGCGCGTCAAAAAGAGGTAATATCCATTACCAATCTTTTTCAATTTCATTCTTCTTCAACTTCTTCTTCTTTAGTTGTTTCATGATAAAGTAATAACATAAGTATTTATTATATACTTATATTTTATTATAATTATTAATCAACTCTAATTAACCTTCTATCCATCCTACAAAAAAGGAAATCACCGCGCGTGCGTACGTACGGAATACCGTCTCCACGCTGTGGTGTAATCTATTTTCCTCCACCTCCTTAATTGGATGGGTATAATGGTGTAATGAGTAACTATATATTATTATTATAAAGTGATATTGATACTGAAATAGTATACATACACTTCAACACAATTCCACGACCATGGGAACGATATCATCGCTCGTGCGTACGTACGGACTACCGTCTCCACGACGCGATGAGATTCATTCTCAATGATTAACCATTCATGAATGATTATAAAGTATATATAATAAGTACTAATAAAATATATGAAATAATAATGATACTGGATTTATGTATATTTATATGTATGTCATCTACTTAATTCCATTCAATTCAATAAGGAAACGAAAACAGCGTTCATGCGTACGTACGGACTACCGTCTCCATGAACGGTGTATTTCATTCCATTTATCAATATTATATATATATATATATATATATATTCGGAATATATATTATATATAAATCATGTTTTACATTCTGGATATAAGTAATCATGATCCAAGTAATCATATTAATAATTACAAGTTAAAAACACGAACGACAAATGAGACGATTTTATCCAAAACCATACTTTAACATGAATTTACAAAATAACGGTTAATATAAAGTCATAATTGGACCATATATGATATAATAACAATGAATATGATTCTGGAATAAGTCAATAACATGATTTAAATCATTATACAGGAGGTTCGGACACTTACGAAGCAAATCGGACCTAAGGTAAGGGAATATATCACAATCTCATTTTATCCGAGATTGTTTATACTTTGGTATTTACTAGGGTGTATTTTATTATCCACATCCATATTTCCTCAATATGTAATATTATTTCCATCCACTTAGAATTTTTTAAATCCAATTTTACCCTTCGGTGAGTTTTTAGTAAAAGATATGAATGAAATATTTTGTCATTTTTCATACGAGATACTTTTTGACTTTTCCGACAAAAGTACGAAGAATGTTTTTTTAACTTATATGGAATGAATGAATTTTTAAAACATTATGTCTAAGAAGAATCCTTTACAAGTTTTCAAGTTTATTTTTAATCAACTTCTTTTAGTTTAAAGTTGTATGACATGTTAAGAAAGGAAAAAAAAAATTGAAGAAGAAAGGATGTTTTCCTCAAGAATGGAGTTCAAGTTTTTAATCAAAATTATTTTCCATCTAAGATAATAAAGGGTACTATTTTTATCCCTATTATTACATTGATTTGATTATGTTGTGATGGAATTATTTTTATGAATTCCTTTATTGTATATGAATTGTTTTATGATGTCATGATGTTTAAGATTCACATTTTTATTACATGGGTTATGCAATGATGTATGGTTTATGATTTTGTGGCACACATAAGAATGGTTTAATTATGAGATGGGTGGGACCAATATCTCCCTCCAATGCATTGGGTAAATATTTTATATCTCATGAGATATACATGTCTGGAATGGTAGGTTATACCGGTTTAGTGAAACAGGACTGAAACGAGGGTGACTCGGTTCAGAAAGGGACATTGTCCACTAAGATAGTCTTGGAAATGAGTATTGACTAACAAGAAATGATTCTATATGATTATGTGTGTATGCCACAATGTTTAATGTTTTAATTTATGATTATTGGGATTTCATTTAACTACTATGATTTATTACATGTTATGAAATTATTCTCTCTTTTGCAGGTTAAGATTTCCAAAAGTTATGTTCTTATGAATATGATGTGATTGATTTTTATTTTGTTTACCCTTACTGAGCATTTGAGATCACCCTTTTATGTTTTTTCCCCAGGATATAAAGAAAGGTTTTAGGTAAAAAAAGGGAAGATCTTTATGGGAGATATTGAAGATCTTTCACCACGATTAGAAGATTACGTTCCGAGTTTCCAAAGACACTAAACTATTACGATCCTTGTGTGTGTGTTTTTTGTTATGTACTAAGTATTCCACAAAAGTAATGTAATGTTCATGTACGTCAAGATTCTGGTCTCTACAGTTGGTATCAGAGGAAAGGTTTAGTCAACCTTTGGAAACTAGGATGCGAGAACTTTAGTGAGATCCCTAGAGATATTTATAAGGTATGTCTAGGGATGTCCCAAAGGATAAGTATACGTATAGGATACATTCCTAGAACTACGGTAACGATCATAGAATTTATCCTAAGATGTTAGATATTGAGGATACTCCACCTTTATTATGTTGTTTTCCCTATCATGATTTTTTCCTCTCACACTATTCTTTTTTTGGGTTTTAGAAAATGGCTGGAAACAAGATGATTCACGATAATGGAGGATATGATGGACAATGGAATGATATTCTTCATATTGAAATGGGATTTGGATGTCCAAACATCATCATTTTGCCGAATCAGAAATCTCATAATATGATCAATAAAGTAAAACTTGGTAAGTTTCCTGACTCGGTTAATAAGAGAAAGATGGAGTTTCATGATGATCATAGAGGAAAGAAAGTTCAATTTCCCCTATGTAAATCATGTGGGAAGAGGCATCAAGGAGAATGTTTCAAAGGAACTGGAAGATTCTTTGGGTGTGGAAAAGAAGGACACAAAGCAAGTAAGTTCAAAGGAAAAGGTTCAGTTAACAACATGGATGAGGATAATGGTATTTCCATGACATCAACAATGGTTAAATGTTTTAAATGTGGAATGTACGGGCATTATTCAAACCAATGCCCTAAGGGAAAGTCTCATGAAGATAATAAGTATGGTCGTACGGGAAGTATTTATGTTGATGATGATGAAGAGACTACAAATGATATGTGAGATGAAAGAATTGTTGAATCTCGGTCAATGGTTTAAGAAGGTAGTGGAATGATTACATGTTTATCATGTGTAATGTTGTATAAGTAATCTCATGGTACTATGGAATAAAGAGACATCTAAGTATTGTTATGCTATTGTCTTTCCTAGGTTTTTAAAGTGTATGATTAATGGTACTAGTAACCATGAAATTTTATTCAGATATTTTTTTTGGAAAGTAGATGATATGCGCATAATGAAGGAATAATAAGATAATGAGGTGTTTGATTGTATTCATGAGCTCATGACTGATATAAGGAGAAGGTTATATCATGGTTTGAGTATATAGAATTTTTGGATTTTGGTATGTGGAAAGAGATAACTTTTAACTGCATTCATGTTTTCACTAAGGTTCAATGGGTATTCAAGAGAATACATGATTAAGGCCTTTGAATGTTTGGAATGTGACCAACAAGACATATCTTATGATATATTGGGATTAACGACAGTATTAAATCTCTGGTAATCGTTTTCACTATATTATGAGAGTGGACTGCAGTATTATGGATAAGCCTAAAGATTAGAATGGATTATGTTGGACATAAGTTAGTATTGTTTAAGGATAGAAGATTTTAGATATTATTGATGGGATTTTATAGTAATGTAGTTTTAGAAAAAGGACATCCTACAGGACGGGCGACAACCCATCGCTTCGGACAAGGCTGTGGGAATCGAACCCACAACCGAAGTGCGACTGGCCTTTATCGCCTACCACTGGCCTACATGAAGTCCCTGTTTAGTAGAAACTAGTTTTATTATATTAAGCAGTATGATATATGAAGTATAAGTCCATTTTAGGAACCATATATGATTAATCTCACTATATATCGACTTATGTATATAATTTTTACTAACCTTTTGTTTGAGACAGATGGAATGACCCGTCATTCTATCACATGATCTGCTAGCACTTCACGAATAACAAATTCAACTTAATTTATTTAAGAGATGAAGTGGAAATTGTTCAAGGCACGAACAACAATGAGATTGTACCAAAATAAATTAAGTATTTATTCTAATTCAAATTTTCAACTTTAGTGAAATGATCTTGAAAACCAAATATGTTGTCCTGGTGATCTTATACCTGATGAATCAGATGGTACCTTATATCATCACAAATCTATGGATTTGTGATTACTGGCTTTTCCATATCCATGTTCTCTACCACTCTCCATCAGAATATGATGGTTAGATTTCTCTTCCATATCCATATTTTCACCTATGTGGAAACCCAGTGATTAGTTTATTTGGGTAACCGTTATGTTTCATACCTTTGTTTTTAAAGATTGGTTTTGGTATTCCTTTTTATGATGTGGGTTTCTATTAAAGAAACTTTCAAATAGTAAACCATTTATAACCCCGACGAATTTCGAGGGTGAAATTCATTTTAAGGGGGTAGAATGTAACACCCCAAAATTTTATGAAAAATATTCTTTTTAATTTCATTAATGTCTTGTGTTGTACGCTACACCAAAAGAAGCTTTCACAACACGCATCCTTGACTTGACTTCCATTACACGCAATCGTGACCTTCCTCGATAGCGTGTGTAGTACGCAATAACAAGTTTCACTAAACAGCAATAGGCTATTAAAATATTATTAAAACTAGCCGTTATGAATAGTAATAACCACTTTTTGAAATTTTGTAAATTTTATTTTATCAAAATGGACTTTATTTTTGGATTCGGAGTATCGAATTTAGCCTAAGGTGAAATTTTGGTACTTTTCCGATAACTTTTATTTTCTGATGAATAGTGAAAATTATTAAATTTTAATTAAAAACAACTTTTTTAATCGAAATAATTAATAGTGATAAATTATTAATTTGAGTGGTTTTAAAGTATATTTAGAATATATTTTTACAATTCAACACAATGTTGGTCATTGGATGTAATTTCACATTTACCCCAGACATAAACAAGTGTTAATCTTTTGATAGTTATTATCTCTTAAAAACACGCTATTTGTTGTGACAGCAGAAATTAATTATAAAATTAATTAATGCAACTTATATGTTAGGAATTTTGTAAAATACGAATCATTTTTGAATTCGGAATATCAATTATAGCTTAGGGTGAAATTTTGGCATTTTTCTGAAAAACATTCAATTTTTGATGAATAGTGAAACTACTAAGTGGTAGTTAAAAAAATTATTATTTTTTCATAAATCTTAATTTTACCGCTTCTGTGAATAGAATTTAAAAAATCCAAGAGACACGGTTGATGTCAGTAAGTAAAATGTGGTTCAATGAGATGAAAATAATTTTTGGTGAATAGTAACTTTTTACTTTTATTTACCATGGTTAAAAGTAAATAGGGTAATTAAGGGTAAAAATGATATTAATATTACCCTAACACATGTCCTAATCCTATTGGACAAGTGTATCTCGACCAAAAACAACCTTAAGTGTAAACTATTATCATTTAGGCCCACTTGGATTAGATTAGGACATTTATTATTATTTAATTCAAAGAGGAGTTAAAAGAGTTAAAATCAAAGTTTATTTACTAAAACATTTTTAATATAGGGTTATACATAATACAATTTCGACTATGAATATTAATTAGAAAGCTAAAAAGATTTCATACATAATGGTATTTTATTTATAATTTTTATACTTTAAATAATTTAATTTATTTATGACACAACAATGATTTAGTAATTACCTTTTTAAGAAAATATTAACATAATTGATGTTATAAATGCCCAAATAAATGTAATTTGAGACTTTTTATGACTTAAACTAATTTTATAGGTTCATATAACATGTTATTGTTGATTTACGTAACTTGGTTCGAACTTATCATTCTGTTAAAAATTTCATAAAAATCATGTACCAAATAGTGTCAAAATTGACATAAATTAGTTTTTAAAACAAATATTATATTATTAATTGTTATTTAATTCCTAAAAATCTAAGGTTCGGCCAAATGACTTAGATAAGGATAGATATATTAATAATAAACAACTTTGGGTTTGTTTGGCATGATATAATAAGTTTATTAACCATATAGTTTAAGAAAACAAAAAGACACGGTAAAAGTTAAATTATTTAACTTAGAGTTAAATCAAATTGATAAGGTTACAATAATAACCTAAACTTGTCTAAATCCTATTGGATGAGAGGATTTCGACCCATCCCCACTTTATCTTCGAAATAATACCATTTGGAACCATTATAAACCGAATTTGACCTTAATATAAAATAATATTTTGAGATATTCCTAAGGTGCCCCTCTCCTCACTTATAAAAGGGCACCTCCTCCCTCTCCTCCTCACACCAATTTGAGCATTCAAGCTCGTCCAAACCCTGCCAAAATCTCTTCTCCACTTCCCTAGTATCATCATAGAGGTCCTGGTCTTCTTCAAAGACCATCCTTAGTTATTTAAGTGGAGGTTAAGAAAAGGCGCGTCAAAAAGAGGTAATATCCATTACCGATCTTTTTCAATTTCTTTCTTCTTCAACTTATACTTCTTTAGTTGTTTCTTGATAAAGTAATAACATAAGTATTTATTATATACTTATATTTTATTATAAATATGAAACAACTCTAATTAACCTTCTATCCATCCTACGGAAAAAGAAAATCATCGCGCGTGCGTACGTACGGAATACCGTCTCCACGCCGTGGTGTAATCTATTTTCCGCCACCTCCTTAATTGGAAGGGTATAATGGTGTAATGAGTAACTATATATGATTATTATAAAGTGGTATTGATACTTAAATAGTATACATACACTTCAACACAATTCCACGACCATGGGAACGATATCGTCGCTCGTGCGTACGTACGGACTACCGTCTCCACGACGCGATGAGATTCATTCTCAATGATTAACCATTCATGAATGATTATAAAGTATATATAATAAGTACTAATGAAATATATGAAATAATAATGATACTATATTTATGTATATTTATATGTATGTCATCTACTTAATTCCATTCAATTCAATAAGGAAACGAAAACAGCGTTCATGCGTACGTACGGACTACCGTCTCCATGAACGGTGTATTTCATTCCATTTATCAATATTATATATATATATATATATATATTCTGAATATATATTATATATAAATCATGTTTTAAATTCTGGATATAAGTAATCATGATCCAAGTAATCATATTAATAATTACAAGTTAAAAACACGAACGACAAATGAGACGATTTTATCCAAAACCATACTTTAACATGAATTTACAAATGAACGGGTAATATAAAGTCATAAGTGGACCATATATGATATAATAACAATGAATATGATTCTGGAATAAGTCAATAACATGATTTAAATCATTATACCGGAGGTTCAGACACTTACGAAGCAAATCAGACCTAAGGTAAGAGAATATATCACAATCTCATTTTATCCGAGATTGTTTATAATTTCGTATTTACTGGGGTGTATTTTATCATCCACATCCATGTTTCCTCAATATTTAATATTATTTCCATCCACGTACAATTTTTTAAATCCAATTTTACCCTTCTGTGAGTTTTTAGTAAAAGATATGAAAAGAATCTTTTGTCGTTTTTCATACGAGGTACTTTTTGACTTTTCCGACAAAAGTACGAAGAATGTTTTTTTAACTTATACGGAATGAATGAATTTTTAAAACATTATTTCTAAGAATAATCCTTTACAAGTTTTCAAGTTTATTTTTAATCAACTTCTTTTAGTTTAAAGTTATATGACATGTTAAGAAAGGAAAAATGTTTTTGAAGAAGAAAGGATATTTTCCTCAAGAATGGAGTTCAAGTTTTTAATCAAAATTATTTTCCATCTAAGATAATAATGGTTACTATTTTTATCCCTATTATTACATTGATTTTATTATGTTGTGATGGAATTATTTTTATGAATTCCTTTATTGTATATGAATTGTTTTATGATGTCATGATGTTTAAGATTACCATTTTTATTACATGGGTTATGCAATGATGTATGGTTTATGATTTTGTGGCACACATAAGAATTGTTTCATTATGAGATGGGGGGACCTATATCTCCCTCCAATCCATTGGGTAAAGATTTTATATCTCATGAGATATACATGGCTGGAATGGTAGGTTAAACCAGTTCAGTGAAACAGGACTGAAACGAGGGTGACTCGGTTCAGAAAGGGACATTGTCCACTAAGATAGTCTTGGCAATGAGTCTTGACTAACAAGAAATGATTCTCTATGATTATGTGTGTATGCCACAATGTTTAATGTTTTTTGTTATGATTATTGGGATTTCATTTCACTACTATGATTTATTCCATGTTATGAAAATCTGCTCTCTTTTGCAGGTTAAGATTTCCAAAAGTTATGTTCTTATTAATATGATGTGATTGATTTTTCTTCTGTTTACCCTTACTGAGCATTTGAGCTCACCCTTTTATGTTTTTTCCCCAGGATATAAAGAATGGTTTTAGGTAAAAAAAGGAATATCTTTATGGGAGATATTGAAGATCTTTCACCACGATTAGAAGATTACGTTCCGAGTTTCCAAAGACACTAAACTATTAAGATCCTTGTGTGTGTGTTTTTTGTTATGTACTAAGTATTCCGCAAAAGTAATGTAATGTTCATGTACGTCAAGATTCAGGTCTCTACACTAACCCCACTTAAAAACCTCCAAAAATGACTCATATTCTAAGATTAGATGAGATAGGGTTGTAATCTCATAAACCAATCAAATTTAGACATGTTTGGATCTTATTTTAAACCTTATCATTTTGATTTATCCTTATTTAATCTATTTAAGTTTATTTGTGGTAATAAAATTCTAAATTTTAAATTATTACAAATAATTACTTATTTGTTGTGAATTTTCCATAAGTGTTTAATTTATAACATTATAGACCATATAAATTTAAATTTATAATTTTTAAATATTTTTGTGATTTTTACACAATTTTATAATATGTTATTTTTATAAAATAACAATAGTGTCAATTTTGACACTATTCATTTATTTAAATAAAATATATACAGAAGATATGTTCGAAATAAAAGCTTTAATAGATTAATAAAAGGTCATATGTATCTATAAAATTAGTGGATCACATTAAATAGTTCAGAAAATATTTATTTTATTATTTTTAAAACCATTTATTTGGTTTATCTCTTAATAAAATAATTACTACAACATTTTTGTATAATTATTTACTATACTTATTTGTTGCATAAAAATTTAAAATAAACTCCTATGATTAAGATAAATATATTACCTTTCACAATAATACTTTTACTCGAATATATCATCTTAAAATCACAATATTTAAATTGTTATATTTATTAAATTATGAAGGTGACAACTTTGGCATCATTTAAAATAAAATAATATAAGTGTCATAATTGCTTGTATAAGACTCCAAATGGTCAAATATTCGACCATTGGATGATTATGGTTTAAATTTACATGACCAATATGTTTTGGTCAGGGTTTTGTGCCTTTTATGTTCACTATTAGTTTAATAAAAACTATATTCCTGATTTTTCACTAGATAAATAATTTCTGCATCACTATTGTGTCACAATTAATGATAATTATTTAATCCCAAAAAATTATAAATAAATTCTCATGATGTAGATAATTTTGTTGGATTTCTTGAGACTATTCATGTTCGAAGTTTTATTATGTTTATCAGTAAGTTAAAATTATTATACTTATAAGATTTAAGAGAGTGACATTTTGTCACTCTCTTTGGTTTTAATAATAATTAAATTATTTTCATGGTCAAAAGTCCATAAAATGAATCTAATCCGACCCTTAGTTGATATGGGTTTACTTTTATCCATCAAATAGAATTTTGGCATGTGTTAGGATAATTTTATAATATTATATTTACCCTTAATTACCTGATTTACCTTTAACAATGGTAAATAAATTTACCGTAGTTACTATTCATAATTCCCAAAAATAAAAAGTAGCCGATTAACATAATTTGGATCCACTGATTCCAAATATGGAATCCATTTTTTAAAATTAAATACAAAGAAGTTGCAGAAATTAAATTAAAATTAATCACGTTGTTGAATAAAAACGGGTTTTTGTTTAAAACATTGCAAAAGATTGAATTGATTTAACTTATGAATTCAAGGTAAAATCAATTCTAATGACATAAATTATATTAAATGGTAAAAATATATTCTATTTATACTTTAAACCCATTAAATATTATAATTTAACCACATAAGATATTACGATGAAAAAAGTTGTTTTTAATTAAAATATAGCGTGTTTTTACTATTCATTAAAATATGAAAGTTATCGGAAAAATATCAAAACTTTATCTAATTTAAATTTTTATATCTTGATTCAAAATAAGAATTTTATTTTGTCAAATTGAACATATAAACATGTCAAAAACTAGATTTAAAGTGGGTGCGCCATCAAAAGGCGGCAAAACTGCATTTTTTTAAAAATACTTATTTTACCCGAAAAATTTATTTTGTTCTTATACCATGTTCTAGAAAATGTGTAAGATGAATAATAATGTTACGAAATTCAAAATTTAGTTAATACTATTAATAACGGAAAGTTCATGACAATATTATAATAATATATCATTGTTTATTAAAACCCGGTATTGCGTACAACACACGCTATCGAGGAAGGTCGTGATTGCGTGTAATGCAAGCCAAGTCAGGGTTGCGTGTTGTGAAAGAATCTTTTGTTGTTTCGTATAACAGAATCCAACCATATTTCATTTATACATTGAATATATATATATATATATATACTCAATGTTGCGTAGAATAACTATTATCAAAATTGTGTGTAACACGATCCAAGAATAGTGTTGCGTATACTGCAAGCTAATACGGTGTTGCATATAGCGCAAGATAATCTTGGTGTTTCGTACAATATAAGATATGAATGAAATTAAAAAGAATGTATCTTATAAAATCTCGGGTTGTTATATTCTACCCCCCTTAAAATTAATTTCGCCCTCGAAATTCGTCGGGGTTATAAATGGTTTACTGTTATAAAGTTTCTTTAATAGAAACCCACATCGTAAAAAGGAATACCAAAACCAATCTTTAAAAACAAAATTATGAAACATAACGTTTACCCAAATAAACTAATTACTGGGTTTCCATATAGGTGAAAATATGGATATGGAAGAGAAATCTGACCATCATGTTCTGATGGAGAGTGGTAGAGAACATGGCTATGAAAAATCCAACAATCGCAAAGCCATAAATTTGTGATGATCTAGGGTACCCTCTTATTCATCAGATATAAGATCATTAGGACAACATTTTTGGTTTTCAAGATCATTTCCCTAATGTTGATGAATTAAAAGAAATACTTGCATGATTTTGGTACAATCTCACTGTTGTTCATGAATTGAACAATTTCCACTTCATCCCTTAAAGAAATGAAGTTGAATTTTTTATTCGTGATGTGTTAGCAGATCATGTGATAAAATGATGGGTCATTCCATCTCTTTCAAACAAAAGGTTGGCAAAAGTTATAAGTCCATCTTATGGTTAGATTAATCGTATATGGTTCCAAAAATGAACTTATACTTCATATATCATACCTCTTAATAAAATAAAACTAGTTTCTACTAACCAGGGACTTCCTGTAGGCCAGTGGTAGGTGAAAAAGGCCAGTCGCACTTCGGTTGTGGGTTCGATTCCCACAGCCTTGTCCGACGCGATGGGTTGTCGCCTGTCCTGCAGGTTGTCCTTCTTCTAAAACTACATTACTATATCATCCCATCAATTATATCGAAAAAAGGTTCTATCCTTAAACAATACTAACTTATGTCCAACATAATCCATTCCAATCTTTAGGCTTATCCAAAATACTTCGGTCCAAGCTCGTGAATGCCATCATTTATCCTTCATATATCTTGTTCGTCACATTGCAGTCATGTGAATACCATAATCATGTAATCTCTTGAAAAAAATGAATACCCATTGAACCATAGTGAAAACATGAATGCAGTTAAAAGTTAACACTTTCCACATACCAAAATACTCAAAATTCTATATACTTAAACCATGATATCACTTAGTCCTTATATCAATCATGAGCTCATGAATACTATCAAACATTTTATTTTCTCCTTATACCTTCATTATGTGCATATCATCTGCTTTCAAAAATATTTGAAACAGTTTTCATGGTTACTGGTAATTTAAAATTATTGAAAACCACAATAGAATAATACAACAATATTCTAATACAAAATAAATGTACCTCAACAACATTATTCTTGAATACCAATACATAAACACTTCAATCCATCCTCTTCAATTGTTGTCCTTGAATAAGTCCTTCCTTGATTTAGAAGTAACTTGTTAGGTCAGGGCATTGAGTTGGGTAATTCCCATGTTCTCCACAAATAAGACATTGAACTCCATAACATTCTGTCACTCTATGACCCTTTTCTCCACACAGATAACATCGGTCCCTCCATTTGAGGTATTCCTCAAGGTTCTTCTTCCCTTCTTTAGAAATCTGAATCTTCCTTTCTTTATGCTCCTCAACATGCGAACATGCATAATAGTCTATCTTCTTCTTCTTTGATGAATTAGGCATACCACGAAATTTCACCTTGTTCATCATATATCGCGATGACTGATTCGTCATAATCACAATATCTTTCTCTCTAGGCATTACACAATTTTGTTGCTCATAGTCACCAATTTGTCCATTGGATTCAATGTTAACCGAATTCCATTTGGTTCCCTCCATTAACTAGAACACAAAAATAATTCTGTGAGAGGAAAAAATCATGCTAGAGAAAACAACATAGTAAAGGGGAAGTACCCTCAATATCTAACGTCTTAGGTTAAATTCTAACATCGTTAGCACAATTTTAGGACTATAACCTATACGTATACTTAACCTTAGAGACATCCCTAGACATACCTTAGAAATATCTCAAGGGATCTCACTAACGTTTTCACATCCTAGTTTCCTAATGTTGACTAAACCTTTCCTCTGATACCAACTGTAGTGACCCGAAGCTGAACGTACATAGACATTACATTACTTTTGTGGAATACTTAGTACATAACAAAAACACACACACAAGGACCGTAATAGTTTAGTGTCTTTGGAAACTCGGAACGTAATCTTCTAATCATGGTGAAAGATCCTCAACATCTCCCATAAAGATCTTCCTTTTTTTTCTTACCTAAAACCTTTCTTTATATCCTGGGGAAAATAAAACATAAAAGGGTGAGCTCAAATGCTCAGTAAGGGTAAACAAAATAAATATCAATCACATCATATTCATAAGAACATAACATTTTGAAAATCTTAACCTGCAAAAGAGAGCATAATTTCATAACATGGGATAAATCATGGCCGTGAATTGTAATCAAAATAATCATAACTAAAAACATGAAACTTTGTGGCATACACACATAATCATAGAGAACCATTTCTTGGTAGTCAAGACTCATTGCCAAGACTATCTTAGTGGACAAAGTCCCTTTCTGAACCGAGTCACCCTTGTTTCAGTCCTGTTTCACTGAACCGGTATAACTTACCGTTCCAGCCATGTCTATCTCATGAGATATAAAATCTTTACCCAATGCATTGGATGGAGATATAGTTCCCACCCATGTCATAATGATATCATTATTATGTGTGCCACAAAATCATAAATCATACATCATTGCATAACCCATGTAATACAAATGGGAATCTTAAACATCATGACATCATAAAACAATTCATATAAGATAAAAGAATTCATAAGAATAATTCCATCACAACATAATAAAATCAATGTAATAATAGGGATAAAAACAGAACCCTTTATTATCTTAGATGGAAAATAATTTTTATAAAACACTTGAACTCCATTCTTGAGGAAAATATCCTTTCTTCTTCAAAAACATTTTTCCTTTCTTAACATGTCATAAAACTTTAAACTAAAAGAAGTTGATTAAAAATAAAGTTGAAAACTTGTAAAGGATTCCTCTTGGAAATAATGTTTTAAAAATCCATTCATTTCATATAAGTTAAAAAAACATTCTTCTCGTACTTTTGTCAGAAAAGTCAAAAAGTACCTCGTACGAAAAATGACAAAAGATTCCTTTCATATCCTTTACTAAAAACTCACCGAAGGGTAAAATTGGATTTAAACTATTGTAAGTGGATGGAAATAGTATTAAATATTGAGGAAACATGGATGTTCATGATAAAATACACCCTTGTACACACCAAAGTATAAACAATCTCGGATAAAATGAGATTGTGATATATTCCCTTACCTTAGGTCTGATTTGCTTCGTAAGTGTCCGAAACTCCTGTATAATGATTTAAATAATGTTATTGACTTATTCCAGAATCATACTCATTGTTATGATATCATATATGGTTCACTTATGACTTTATATTACCCGTTCTTTTGTAAATTACATGTTAAAGAGCGTTTTGGGTAAAATTGTTTCATTTGTCGTCCATGTTTGGACTTGTTGTTCTTGACATTATTATTACCTATATCATGATTTAATTACTTCCAGAATATAAAACATGATTTATATATCATATATATTCATTATATATATATATATATAATAGATAGATAAATGAAATGAAACACACCGTTCATGGAGACGGTAGTCCGTACGTACGCATGAATGATGTTTCCCTTTCCTTATTGTCTTGAATGGAAGTAAGTAGATGACATACATATATACATAAATCCAGTAGCTTTATAATGTCATATATTTCATTATTATTTCTTATATATACTTTATAATCATTCTTAAATAGTTAACATGGAGAATGAATCTCATCGCGTCGTGGAGACGGTAGTCCGTACGTACGCACGAGCGATGATACCATTCTCATGATCGTGAACCTGTGTTGAAGTGTTTGTATACTATTTCAGTATCAATATCACTTTATAATAATCATATATAGTTACTCATTACACCATTATACCCATCCAATTAAGGTAGTGATGAAAAATAGATTACACCACGGCGTGGAGACGGTATTCCGTACGTACGCACACGCGGTGATTTCCTTTTTCCGTAGGATGGATAGAAGGTGAAATGGGGTTTTTTCATATTTATAATAACAAATCAGTATATTAGTGATACTGATGTTATTAATTTATAATGAAACAACTAAATAAGAATAATTTTAATAAGAAAGAAGCTTGAAAGAATCGGGAGAAGAAATTACCTCTTCTTCGATACGCCTCTTTGAAACCTCCTCTTAGGGCACTAAGATTGGTCTTTAAAGAAGAACAGAACCTCTAGAATGTTTCTAGGGAAGTGGAGAAGATAATTTTGCAGGGGTTGGCCAAGCTTGAATGCTCAAATTGGTGTGAGGAGGAGAGGGAGGAGGTGCCCTTTTATAAGGGAGGAGAGGGGCACCTTTGGAATTCTTAAAAATATTAATTTATAATAAATCTAACCCCACTTAAAAACCTCCAAAAATGACTCATATTCGAAGCTTAGATGAGATAGGGTTGTAATCTCATCAACCAATCAAATTTAGACATGTTTGGATCTTATTTTAAACTTTATCATTTTGATTAATCCTAATTTAATCTATTTAAGTTTATTTGTGGTAATAAAATTCTAAATTTAAAATTATAACAAATAATTTCTTATTTTTTGTGAATTTCCCATAATTATTTACTTTATAACATTATAGACCATATAAATTTAAATTTATAATTTTTAAATATTTTTGTGATTTTTAAACAATTTTATAATATGTTATTTTTATAAATTAACAATAGTGTCAATTTTGACACTATTCATTTATTGAAATAAAATATATACAGAAGATATGTTCGAAATAAAAGCTTTAATAGATTAATAAAAGGACATATGTATCTATAAAATTAGTGGATAACATTAAATATTTCATATAATATTTATTTTATTATTTTTAAAACCATTTATTTGGTTTATCTCATAATAAAATAATTACTACAACATTTTTGTATAATTATTTACTATACATATTTGTTGCATAAAAATTTAAAATAAAATCCTATGATGAAGATAAATATATTAAATTTCACAATAATACTTTTACTCGAATATATCATCTTAAAATCACAATATTTAAATTGTTATATTTATTAAATTATGAAGGTGACAACTTTGGCATCATTTAAAATAAAATAATATAAGTGTCATAATTGCTTGTATAAGACTCCAAATGGTCCAATTGTCGACCATTGGATGATTATAGTTTAAATTTACATGACCAATAAGCTTTTGTCAGGGTTTTGTGCCTTTTATGGTCACTATTAGTTTAATAAAAACTATATTCTTGATTTTTCACTAGATAAATCATTTCTGCATCACTATTGTGTCACAATTAATGATAATTATTTAATCCCAAAAAATTATAAATAAATTCTCATGATGTATATAATTTTGTTAGATTTCTGGAGACTATTCATGTTCAAAGTTTTATGATGTTTATCACTAAGTTAAAATTATTATACTTATTAGATTTAAGAGAGTGACATGTTGTCACTTTCTTTGGTTTTAATAATAATTAAATTATTTTCATGGTCAAAAGTCCATAAAATGAATCTAATCCGACCCTTAGTTGATATGGGTTTACTTTTATCCATCAAATAGAATTTTGGCATGTGTTAGGGTAATTTTATAATATTATATTTACCCTTAATTACCCGATTTACCTTTAACTATGGTAAATAAAATTTACCGTAGTTACTATTCATAATTCCCAAAAATAAAAAGTAGCCTATTAACATAATTTGGACCCACTGATTCCAAATATGGAATCCATTTTTTAAAATTCAATACACAGAAGTTGCAGAAATAAAATTAAAATTAATCCTGTTGTCGAATAAAAACAGGTTTTTGTTTAAAACATTGCAAAAGATTGAATTGATTTAACCTACGAATTCAAGGTAAAATGAATGCTAATGACATACATTATATTAAATGGTAAAAATATATTCTATTTATACTTTAAAACCATTAAATATTATAATTTAACCACATAAGATATTACGATGAAAAAAGTTGTTTTTAATTAAAATATAGCGTGTTTTTACTATTCATTAAAATATGAAAGTTATCAGAAAATTATCAAAACTTTATCTAATGTAAATTTTTATATCTTGATTAAAAAGAAGAATTTTATTTTGTCAAATTGAACATATAAACATGTCAAAAACTAGATTTAAAGTGGGTGCGCCATCAAAAGGCGGCAAAACTGCATTTTTTTAAAAATACTTATTTTACCCGAAAAATTTAATTTGTTCTTATACCATCTTCTAGAAAATGTGTAAGATGAATAATAATGTTATAAAATTCAAAATTTAGTTAATACTATTCATAACGGCTAGTTCATGACAATATTATAATAATATATTACTGTTTATTAAAACCCGATATTACGTACAACACACGCTATCGAGGAAGGTCGCGATTGCGTGTAATGCAAGCCAAGTCAGGGTTGCGTGTTGTGAAAGAATCCTTCATTGTTTCGTATAAAATAATCCAACCATATTTCATTTATACATTGAATATATATATATATATATATATATACTCAATTTTGCGTAGAATAACTATTGTCAAAATTGTGTGTAACACGATCCAAGAATAGTGTTGCGTATACTGCAAGCTAATACGGTGTTGCGTATAGCGCAAGATAATCTTGGTGTGTCGTACAATAGAATATATGAATGAAATTAAAAATAATGTATCTTATAAAATCTCGGGATGTTACAATATAAATAACAAAAACCTAAAAATCAAAAATAAAGAACAAAAATCTCATTCTTATTAACCTAGATTTTCCTATATGTAGGTTAACTACTCCCATGAAAAAGTCCCCATTATATTTTTTAAAAATATTTTATCTCCAACCACCATACCAAAATAATAAAAATAATCAAAATAAGGCTTTGATACCACTATGAAATTCCCAAACCGAACATAACTAAATGGTGACCAAAATGATGAAACCACCTGAACTCAAGAATGCATCCTCATAGACCATAGGCAATCAATTAGAAACAAGGGTCTATAGGGAACCATGGTCAGACTGTACCCTATGGTACATATTACCATAAATAGAAATAAAAGCAATAAAAAAATATTCAAAAAAATATACCAATATAAATAAACATTAATGCTAAGTTCTAACCATAATAGATCAAGAAATCATATGCTTTATAAAAAATGAGGATAACTATAAAATAATTACAATAATTTATCTATAAATGTGATCACCATATGTCAAGATCATATATCAACATTTTCTGAAAGATATAAAATATGGAGAAAATCACACAACTATAATTGAGTTTCCTCTTAGAGCTACCTCCCAACCCTGACTAAGAAACTCTTGTTCAACCACACACTATAAGGGCCACACCCTTACCCATATCATAAACTATGAAATATGTATGCAGGTCAAGATTACCATACAGGGTGTTATTACAACTTATCATACTACCACTAATGGTGTCTCTAATTAAATTCTCTAATAAAAGTTTACAAACAATATAATATGTTCCTAAATAAATAATAAAAATCAGTCATGGTAATAAATATAACAACCATGGGTGATAAAAAAGACACATGAGGATTTATCATACCTACTTAATCTAATGTTAGGGGTATCTGAACATATCACACATAACATCTCAAGGATGACATAGTGTCTTCTTGATCAAAATATGAGATATAAAATAAGAATCACATCCCATGTCATAATCAATCATCAGAGGACATACTTTCTCATCATAATATAATATCCTGTTCATAATTATTATATATAAATAAATAAGTAACATAAAATGACATATCAACCTTATGGTAAGAATCCATAAGAAGGAATAACATCCCAATGTAGTGATACCTATGCAGGACTAGCATCCCGATGATAACATCAGAAGTGGGTGTGAAGAACGTTTTCGTAGAAAATGTCATAAGAAGGAAAAACATTAATTTCCTTTTAACTCAACATAATAGTGGGAATTTCATTAGAAGTTATAATAAGTATCACACATATGGTAATCACATCCCATTTTATATACATACTAAATAATTTATAAATATTCCCTATTTTATGGGTGGAAAAAATCCCAAACAATATTCATTTTGGGTAAGTGGAAAATCTATCCCATTCTTAAAAATATCTCATATCAAAAAACATTTCAACCATCACTATATGAAAATAAAATAAAATAATGGGTAAGTGGGAAGTTCCTCTCATACCCCCATTAACCAGGTCACATCAGACATATCATCTTGGTCATAGGTCATATCATTAAAATATAAACATCTCAGCCTACCATAGTAAACAATGGAGTAAGTGGGAATGAAAACCTATTCTTAAGGATGTTTCAAAAATAAGTGAAAACATGTTCAATAATAAAAAATACAATAATAATATTTCATGATATATAATAACAAAACATAACCAAAAACTAAGAATTAACACAATAATTATATCACACACATTTATAATAAATGTTGGAATTATATCGAGCTATATTCCATAACAAAAGATGGGTTGATACTCACATTCCCAACCCCTTTACACTCATAAAAAATGAGATATAAGATTATTTAATCTAATAAAAACGAATGTGTACATTTTAAATATCCTTAATAATTTAATATAGTACAAAATGCTATAAGGTTACTTAAAATTCCAAAAAAAAAGGAAAGACTAATTATAGAAACTTATACAAACAAAGATAAATATATCATATAAGGATTATAGGAACTTTTAAGGTGATAAATTGGGATTTTAATTTAAAAATATATTTTACCATATTTAGTGAAAATTTTTTAAAAATAAAAATTATTTTTTTAATAATCATTTTGAAATTGTCCAATGGTGTATTTTCCTTAATTTTATGAGATAATCTAATTTTCGGCTAAAAATTAAAAACTGTATAAATATATTGTGTCTTTTATAACATCATAATGACCTAAGAGTTATGTAATATGTACTATAAAATATATAAATAAACAAATATATATTTACCCTTTAAAATAATATGTTTTTGAGATTATATTATAATTTCTATAAACCCTTTATGAATCCACCAAAATCTATATTAAAATTTAAGGTTTTAAAATCAATTATTTATAAACATTCCTCACTTCCACATCAACAGTAGTATTTTTTAATGTTATTGGTTCATGGAATTATAAAATAATGAATACCACTCCTCTTTGTTTGAAACCATTGGAAAAACCATGATAAGTTTTGTGGTTTTGAATACTTTTTTTTATAAAGTCTAAAACCGATGGTTTGGAAAATAATAAACCCCCCCTCTTTTCCTATATAATCCCACACAATATCCCAGTAATATTCACAAAAAAATCATATGATCATGAATATACTCTACCATTTCCTCTCTATATCCCATTATAGGTTCCCCTATTCTCTTAAGAATATCCTCTTAAGCATTGGGAAACACCCTCTCAAGGAAAGGGATCTCCCCCTATGATTTTCCATTCAAGAACAATTTTTAATTATCCTTTTGGATCTCAATTGGTCATGTTTTCATGCATTTATAAATATTCTTTAGTTTCCAATTGATATTCTAATAATTTGAGATCATTTATCCTCTCACATTATGATATTTAACTAAGCTATTATGATTCCAAAAAATTAAGTGCTCTTATCTATCTTCTCTTTATTCAAGCACCTACATTATGTAATGCCTTTTTTCATAAAATTACTAATGATGAGTTATGAATTACCACAACCCTATTAAACCTCTTATAATTTCCAAGTGATTTTATACCACTTTCAATATTAATAATGCTTACCATGATTCATTATATACTCTTATTATGTTTCCAAAATTATCATGTGATTTTTCATGACAAACATTAATTAAACCTCATTTTTTTTATTATGCAATTTAATTCCCTATTTCTCATTTCGTATCAAGTTCTTATATATCCCTATTAATGAAATTATGATTTAAAATTAAATATACAGACATTTAACTCTCATTAAACCCTCTCATGATTAATTATGTACCCCTGTTATGCCACCAAAATTATCCTGCGATGTTCTTTGTCAATCCTTTGTATTGTGAATTCCATATGCATTTTGACTCAAGGGTATTAACCTAGAAATATATCTAATTATTTGATTATGGAATTATATGTATGTATTCAAAACTCCATAATTTGGTAATAAAATGTAATGAAATATTATCCTATGTTGAATGATATATGTTGCACACTTATGCATTTACATGATAAGAAACTGATGAGTGCGCCTAAAATTATATAGTAATCCAATGCATTAAGTAATTCTTCAGTCTCATGAGATGTAAAGTATGAGATTATGGAGTAAAAGTATTAGTTATGGTAATTTTTACACCATGTTATGATTACATGGAGGTTATCCTTAACATATGACTATGATTTAATGTTTAAGGATGTCACCATATTCCCATGTTACATTTATATTATAATGTTGTAGCATGCCTCATTGTTCGAGATTATTATTCTCAATTTTTTTATGTCATACTTAAATTTTTATTTAATAACATGTAATTATTTCATTATGTTATGCCTTATTTATTCCCTTACTATGCATTATATCTCACCTCTTTATTTTGTATGTCCCCAGGTTATCTTATGTTGTTTTTAAAGCTATTAAATTTTATAATCATGTTAATGATGTTTTCAGTAATTATTTTGTATTCATCTATCAATTTTATGTGATGTATATATGATATCCCAAATACTCTTGTATTATCTATCTTCTAAGTTATACTAATTTTTATTTTACATAATAAATCATGAAATAAATTCTATTAAAGATATGGGTTTTCATAGTTGGTATCATAGTAAAGTATAGTTATTTTGGGGTATTAGGATTAGAAAACACTAGATAAAACGTTCAGGATATTAATAATTTAATAAATACATACCGAAAATTTTTATTGTATATATTATGTGGCTTTCAATAAAATATATCCCTGTTAAGATACTAAAATTGGATGTATCTCTGAAAAAATGTACCTTGGGGAAAAACCCCTAAAATAGAATATTGAGATAGAATCGATCCTGAACACGTACACAAAAAATGGGCCTTTATGGACAACTAGTTTTATACGCCCATGGGGCATAATTAGGAAATTTGAATATCTCATTATGAACCAATATTAAGGGAATAAAAATTACCATATGATTTTTTTTAGGAAATAGATCATCAATAACTATGAATTATGTGTAATAATTCATAAGTAAAAGAGTATAATTTATTTATTAGTTATCCATTTAATATTCATAGAATAATATTTATGTGTTTAATATTTTAAAAATAATCATCCATAATTTATACTTTATTTATATGTAATGAAAGGAAATAGGACAAATCAATTCAATAACCAATGTTATGGGAAATGTTATGACTTCCTAAATTAGGTGCTCAACATTATGGGAGATCTAGTATGACAATTTGTGATTATACAAAACCATATATCAAAAATAATTATTAAAACCTAGAATATTGTTGAATTTACAAACATGTAAAATAATATCTGTAAAAATCTTGAGGAAGTTCATTGAATAAAGTTAAATATGGTATGAAACCCAAATTACATTGAGAAACAAATTCTAGAAAGGAGAACAATGAGAAAGGCCACAAAGTAACTGATAGATGTTTTATGTGTGGCAAAGTATGGAATAAAGTATCAAATTTCCATAGAAAAATGAATAAGGTGATGGAGGGAAATAATATACATTCTAAGGTACTATTTATGGTTATATGTCATAAATTTAGAGAAGTTGTGAATTATCCACACCAATTCTCTATTCTAAGGGATACCAAGCCTGATAGGCAGTAACAATCTCCACGACCAAACGAACAAGAAATGTATTATGATGAGAAATATCACGATGAATGAAGTACATGTAACCTTTACTTAAAACTTTTTTATGTCATGTTTTATTTAAATTCATGACATATTATTGTATCCTGTATATTTTCTATGAATATTGATCCACCTCCCAAAATGATTTTATGTCATCTGGAAAAAAATATATTATTATTGTATCTGGTGTTGAATCTTATAAGAACGTTTTTATATAAAATACCATAGATCTCTATTAAAATTATTTTGATGATATCCTAGTTTTGGAATGAATTTCCTTTTATAAATCCAATAAAAATTTCTGAGATAAAAAAATTAACCTCTGTATCGCAAATTTCCCTTTGATTACGTACAAGTGAAAAAAGGGTGATGAATCTTCTTTAGTATCATTATCACAAGCATGTAAATTATTTCTCTACGATCAAAAATATATAGGTAAAATGATTAATACTAAGTATATTATCATCCTAGAAGAAATTACCATTGAAAGGGAATTTGTTAATGTGTTTTCTGAAGAACTCTCTGGTCTTTCTCTCAGCTGAGAGGTTGAGTTATCAAATTAAACTTATCCCTAGACCAATTAATATTCCTGGGTAATACCATAATAAAAAATGATATATTTACATCCTCCAAAATGGATATAACTAAAGGGTTTCCTGGACTAACCTATGTAATATAAATCCAATGTTTTCTTGAATTATCTAGGTATTATAGTTTATTTGCGAGAAAATTATCTTGAGTTTCGATCCCCCTATCCAAGATAACTCATAAAGTATTTATGTATGTTTGGAATGATGAATGTGTGGAATGTTTTAAAGAGCCAAGGAAGAGGTTAATCATTGAAATTTTACTCACATTACCCTTCAGTAGGGAAGGATTTTTATTCTATAATGATTCATCTAAATATCACTTGGCATATGTACTCTTGAAAAATGACTAAGTTATAGCCTATGACTCTATATAATTAAATATCCATGAGAAGAACTACCAAAACTAGGATTTATAATTTTCAGTAGTGATATATGTAATAAATATTAGATTACATTATCTCTATAGGGAGAAGTGTAACATATATTTACATATATACCATAAAATGATAAAGTATATATAAAAAAGAACATAATATTCTTTAATTGAAGTAATTAAAGATGTTCAAGGACTACGATTGTTCAATCTATTACCATACATGGAAGGAGAACAAAGTGCTAGTAGCTCTAACTAGAAAGGATCCCGCAAATATATCCATGATAAGGATTAAAAGGGGTCATATCTTCTTGGATATGAAAAGTATGGATACAAGATTAATGAAATTATATTCATCCTACATTTCAAAAATAATATCTCAACCATCTATTATTGATAGAATCAAGGAGGATCATAATGATGAAAATTTTATACATAAGAAGGTAGAAAATATTTCAGAGTTCGACTTTGCTGAAGATGGAGTTATAAGGTTTGGAACCCAGATATATTTCTCATTATATACATAACTAAGGAGGGAAGTTTTGTATGATTGATACATCTCATAATTCTTTATTCATCGAGGATGTACTAAGATGTATAAATATTTTAAACAAAATTTATGGTGGGATAACATGAATTGAGAGATTTTATAGTTTGTATCTTGATTATTGGAAAGAAAAAGTCTAAGTAAAATGACATAAGTCTAAGGGTATGATGAAACCAATACCCATAAAAGTATGGAAATTGGAAAACATAACCTTGGAATTTGTAATAGTACTCTCAAGGACACCTAAATGAAATAACCTCATATAGGTGGTATTTTATCACTTTACCAACTCAATGCATTTCATTTCTATCAATAAGGATTTCTCTCTTTACTAAATCACCATGATATTCTTAAGGGAAGTGGTAAGTCTATAGGATGTGAAAATATCTATTGTATATGATTGAAATATGATGGTTTCCATAAGGTTTTAGAGAATAATTTAGAAAGTGTTGAATATAGAACTGATATTCATGAATACTTATCACCCTCAGACTGATGGTCAGTCTGAAAATATAAGTCAAACTTTAGAAAATATGCTGATATCATGTTTAATGGATTTACAAGGATTTTTTTATTAGCACCTTCCCCTATAAAAGTTATCATATAACAACAATTTCCATTATAACATTAAAATGGGGCCTTATGAGGATTTCTTTGAGAATTGGTTTTAGATGATGACATGTTGTGATGATGGTAGAGAGCATAAGTTGATGGGACCAGATATTATCTAAGAGATCATTGAAAAGGTTCAAACAATTCAGCATCTCATGAAATCCTCAAAAAGTCAGCAAAAAATCTACATAGGCAACCATCGATAAAAAATGGAGTTTAAGGTCAGTGAAAATGAGTTCCTTCATATATCACCATGGAATAAAGTCATTAGGTTTTGGAAGATGGTAAATTTTATTCCTAGATACTCCAGCCCCTTTGAGATCCTTCGTCACATCAGAGCGGTTTCCTATCGACTAGAACTTACACATAAACTATCTCAAGTGCATGATTTATTACATGTATCACACTTGTGAAATTAAATAATAGGCCCATAAATTGTATTGAATCCAAAGTTGATATCATTAGAGAATGATATTTAATATGAAGAGAAACCAGTGACGATCTTAGATCGTATAGAAAAATTTCTATAAAATAAATCAATTCACCTGGTCAAAGTATTGTGGTAGAACCACAAGTTTGAGGAAGTGACATTGGAATCGAAAGAGGTAATGAAAGAAAATTAAAATAATTTATTTATTGTAGGAAATCAAAATTTCAAGGGAAAAATTTCTAAAGGGGGAATAATGGAACGACTGAAATATTTATAAATAAAATTTCATTTGTGATTTAAATACCCAATTATATAATATGGTTATAGAAAACACATTATCTTATTTGGTTATATAAAATACAATTCATAAGAAAATTATGAATAATAACCATTTAAAATAAAACCATTTAATATTGATTATATGATTATTATATATTATGGGTTATGATAAATCCAATTGACAAAGAAAAAATAAGTCATGGCCTCGACTAGTAAGATCGTATCATATGATGCCAATTATAGAATCTTATAAGGAAGATAATATCTTTTAGATTTTACCTTGAATAATACCATGATAATATTAAAAAACTATATCATGATAGAAACCATTTACAGGATAATTTAATTCTTTTCAAGATCACAACCCAAACCATGTATCCCAATCCACCCCATGAAAATATCACCCTTCCATACCTTACCATTGGATTCTTAACTAGAGTAAAATATTGATATATAGATAAAATATAATAGTATGAATATGTATATTTTATTTACAAATTAATAATTAAAACATTTATTCTTTATTTTTTGTTTATAAATTATTAAATTAATGGCTTTGATAAAAATTAGACTTTGATACGATAAAACACATTTTTAATGTAATACACAACTTCAATTAAGAAATCCCTTTTACTCAATTCATGAATTTTTGAGATAAATTATATTTTAATATAACATTGTTATGAAATATTATATATTAAATAAAGGTGACTATATAATTTTCAAAGAGAAAATGGAATTTTAATAAGGGTTGGAAAACTGTTATTATTGAAAGAACCAGTATTTTTCAATAAATAGTTATTTTAATTTTAATTTATATTTCATCATATTTATAGAATTATTTTGATAATATTTCTTTGGATCATCAGGTTTAAATTATACTATTATAAATTCTTCATAATTTTCTTATAAAATTGAATTTTAAGGTAAAAATTATAAACTATATAAATATGTCATATGTATTGAGACATCATAATGACCCAAAATTGATGTAATATATTCCATAAATGGTTCCCAAGGAAAAATATATATTTCAACCATTAGAGTAATTTTTAGGTTATTTTATTAATTGTATAAACTCTATGAATCCTCCAAAACCAATTTTATATTTTTAGGTTTTAAAATCAATTCTTTGTAACATGAATCACTTCCACACCACGAAGGGTATTATTTGAATGTGATTGGTACATGATGTTATCAAATAATGAAAACCACTCCAATTTGGTATAAACCATGAGATAAAATCATTGTAAGGATTGGGGTTTTTATTATATATTGTATAGAGTCCAAAACTTATGATTGTAAACTAATAAACAACCCCGCAATATTTTCCTATATAATCCCAAAAAATATCCAATTTCTCATCACTAGAAATCCTTAGATCATCATTATAATCTACCATTTTATCTCTAGTTATATATAATGGTTACATAAATATCTCATATATCTTTCACTAAGAATTTGTAAAAACCCTCTCAAGGTATGGGATCTCCCTCACTTATTTTCCATTTATGAACCTTCTTATTAATTGACCTTTTGAATATAAATTTTTTACGTTTTCATTCCATTATAAAATTCCATTTACGTTAAATATTAATTTATAATAATTAGATCTAATTTATCCCCTGTTTCTATGAACTTTACTTAATCTATTACAATTCAAAAATGTATGTGATCTTATCATTCTTCTCATTATTCATCTACCTTCTTTATATAATTCCATTTTTTCATATAGTTACTATTTATGTGATATGATTTTACACAACCCTATTAATGGACATATTATTTAAAAGTTATTATATTCCCATTTATGTCTCATTAATCTCTCCCATGATTCATTATGTACCATTTTTATGTTACAAAAATTATCATTTTATTATTCAATGCCAACCCTTTTTCAAGAACAAAATTTTTATTATGTATTTTAATTCACAATTATTCATGTTGTAATATGTTTGGATATATCTTTATTGTCATCCATATTATTTATAAGTGATTATATACCTCTTTCACACTCATTAATCTATTTTATGATTCATTATTTACCCTCTTTATACCGCCAAAATTATCCTACTTTTCTTCCATACCAAAACATTGTATTATAAATTCCATCACCATTTAAACTCAAATTTATTCACCTAGAAATTTTTATACTTATATTATTGGGGAAATCAGTCTAATGAAATAGTATTTTCATAAATATACATTAAATCTTTTTAGGTGCACATTCATTACATTATACAAACACATGAATGTGGATCATATAGGTATAGTGCCTTTGAGAAAATGGAAACATGAAAAACATGTTCATATGTAAAGTACATAATATCCCACTACATTTTTCAAAAATATAACCCTTATTATACACATCATACAAAGTTCATTTATTCATAACCTAGGGAAATGAAATATATAAAAGGGTGTGATCTAATTCCCAGTGAGGGTAAATAAGGGAGATATGTAGGCATAAATGATAGTTAATTATATTAGAACATGAGAATATCATTTTAAAACCATGCACTAGATATCAAATATCATAATATTTGATAAAGGTATAAATATTGGAATTTTATATGACATGAATCATAGGGAAATAAAATAATATTATCCAAGAGAGCATAACATTGGCACATGATATAGATTATAAGGAAATCAAAGACCATGAGCCCTGAGAGCACAGCATTGGCCTGATACATGCAATTTTGGCCTAAAAATAAGAATAGAAACTTATTACCATATTTGTAAATTATCACTACCAAATCAATCATAGTGGAATGAGTTCACTCCACTATCCATCATAGTAGTCAATATTCACTCCCAAAACCATCATAGAATACAAAGTCCCGTAAAGAATTGGGTCAGTTCCCCATTTTAATCTAATATATCTCATGAGATAAAAATCATTAACTAATACACTGTATGGGGATATAGTTCTCATCCATCACATAATGAAAATCATATTCATGTGTGCCACAAGATCAAAAAACATTCATCATATCATAACCCATGAAATGAAATTAGTTTCATAAACATTTAACTATATAATAACTTATGAAAAATAAGAAGTTTTTATAATAATTTCATTATAGAATAACTTGTGAAAATAATTGGGTTTAATAAGAATTTGCATATGGTATAACTCATGGAATATAACTAGGTTTCATTAAAATTATGACATAATAAACATACAAAATTCATTGAATTAATTAGAATGGTATCCTTGAATAATATCATTGGAAAGGAATACATAACATCAATATTTGTCATCTTAGATGAAAAACGTTTTTGAATGATAATTTAAAACATTTCGTGTGGAAAATATCCATTCATAGAAAAACAATTTAAAATAAAAAATCATAAAAACTTTGGAAATAATTTTACTTGAAATTAAACTTTGAAACAATAAATTATGATTTGAAACATTGATTGGTCATGAAGGCCTAAAATACCATTCCTTCCATATATGCTAAAACAATGATTCCTTTTATATTTTTGATAAAAAATAAATAGGAATGGTTTGGAAAATGAATTAAATATTAATTTTTTTGTAAAAAGTAAAACATGGGAAAATTTTATTTAATAAATATTTTTAATAATGATAAAAATATTTTAAAAATAATAATAATTTTAAAAAACATGGTTTTTGAGGAAATGGGTTTTAAACTAAAGAGAAAAATAAATATATTTTAAAAAAAACATTTATTTAAACTCTTGAGTACATAAAGAGGGGTAATGAAGGGAAAATTTATTCTCATTACATAACTAAAGGATAAAAACATTCTTGAGTTTCTTGAGAGATGTATCATAATATTTTATCACCAAGAACATAATCCTAAAAAATATTGTTAAATTATGAGATTATAACATAAAATCCTTACCACATTGGTAATGTTGAATTATAATACAAATTTAGTTATAAAATTAAATGAAATTTAAAATATCATGAGAATAAATAAATTTCATATATAAAATAATCTATTTATACAACTCATAAAATAATATAGGAGCATAATATAACATTTTCCCCATTGAAGGAAAATTGAGACTAAAATTCCATACCGGTTTCAAAAATTTCCAATAGTAAACTCCATGAATGAGAGAAAATAAAATAGAAAGGTAAATTAAAATAGTTTTTGGATAATAAATATAAAATTCATTCATGGTAATTATATACACATCATAAAAGAAATATGTGGTGAAAATGGTTTGTGCCTAATTGAAAATAAAAGTGACAAAAAAATCTTTTACCTTAAGTCTCTGCTTCCTTCGAACACAATAAAAAATCTTGTATGAAATAAATATAATTTAATAATAAAAATTTTATAGAACCATAATTATATTTACCACACTATATATTATTTTATTATGGAAGTTATTACCTTTTTATTAAAAATTTCATGTTAAATTCATTTTTCGGGCAATAACAGCTTTTTTTTCTTATATGTTATGTTTTTTAATTTTTGGTCCTTTAAATTTGATAAATGTAAAATCATATCTATAATTTTAACAAAGATATAAATATAATATATATTCAGTATTTATTTTTTATAGTAATCTATAATAGGTTGATATATAAAATTAAAAACATTGTTCATAGGAATGGATGGTTGTATATATTCATGAACACTATTTCCATTTTCTAAAGGTATTTAAATAAATTTATTTAAATAATATATATTAAATTAAAGAGTATTTTTTATTTAATATATAACACATTTTTTATTGAACCCTTCCATATTACACTCAATGTAAGGCATGAACAAATCACATCACTTCGCCAAGCGGTTGTCATCCGTACACACGAGCGACGTTACTATATTAGAAAAGAATGGAATGTATAACCGTATATGTGTCAAAATAATAACAGAATTATTATAATATCGTAAATATAATACAAAAATATCTATTCCATCCTTATATCTATATATAAAAGGTGGTGATGAAAAATTAATAACATTGATTCATGAGGCAGTAGTCCACAGTACATTTGAACGATGATTTTGCATCCCATTTGACAGAAGAATATATAGTTGTTTTGTAATTTAACATAACATAAAAACATATATGTATATATAAGATACCTATGTTATCATATCATCATGTTTTAATAATATTTGAAGGAGGTGGTGGAATAAACAAAATAAAATGTTCAGTTAGGGGTGTTACCTCTTATATGGAAAACTTCATTTGGTTTACTTAGAAATCTACATAGGATGGTTTTATAATAAACATAATGAATCTAGGATTGTATGATGGAATTAAAGAAGTTATTTTGTTAGGTATTTTTTAAACATAAGGGTTTCCAATGTTTGAATAGTATAGATGAAGGAGTGGCCTTTTATTTGTGAGGTGTGTGGCACACTTATAATGTTTTGAAATGAAAAGGTGTACAAATATTTTTCTCATGCCATGAGGATCCAAAATAGAAAATTGTAGAAACTTAGAATTTATAATTTATAAATATTCCCATAAAATAGTAATTATTAAAGTTTTAGGTCATTTTTAACCCTTATATTTTTAGTTAACCCCTTGATAAACCCATTTTTACATTAACTATGGTAAATGTTTTTCCTATCATTAATATTAATTATGGTAAAAAAATAAGCTGAAATAATCATAGAATCTAAATTATTCTTATTAAGATATATTATACATTTTTCTAAAGTATTTTCTCATAAGTGTAAAATTTTAATTTAAAATTAAACTCATAAACACAATACGAATGATGTTTTTAAAAAAGAAAATGTACAGCATATTAATTTCTTATTTCAAAAATGAATATAATTTTTTTTTCCAATTACCTAAATTTTATTAATTGGAATATAATTGAAGTAATTTTACTTTTAAATCCATTTGTATCAAAATTTAATGTTATAAATTCTTTAAACTAAATGGATGTTTTTAATTCAGATAAGTATTTTTTAGTACTCACTGAAAAATTAATCATATTAGAAAAATACAAAAAAATCATCCAAATATAATTTTCAAATAATGATTTCAAATTTATTTTATCAAATTAATATTCTTAATGATTAAAAAATTGATTTTATTATTTTTCTAAAAAATAAATAATACCATTATTTAGAAAATAGTTTTTTCGAAACAAATAAATTCTTATCTGAAATTGTTTTAATTTTTTATCAATAGATATTACTAATATGAAAAATTTTAATTACTATTTAAAAATTATTTATTAAAACTCAAATATCTAATTTTATCATCTATGGATTAATGGTCATGTTTGAATAATAATATTAATAATATATCACAGTTTTTTAAAACTTGGAGTTGCGCGTAACAAAAGCAACTAAATAAATTTAGTTTATTAATGAAAATAAATAATAATTCATAAAAAATAATTGTGGTACATCCAAGTTTTTATTCCATACTCCTTAATCATGGTATTTAATGTGATGAAATATAATCCTCTATTGAATGATATTTATGGGATTTTTATTCATGTACGTGATATGAAAGTGATGGATTATCCCATGACTATATAGATCTATAATGAATTGGGTAATATTTTAGTATCATGAGATATTTTGTATTGGATTATAGATTAAAACATATCCATTATGGGATGTTTTCTCCAAGTTATGATGTATTGGTGATTATCCTTGACATATGTTTATGAAATAATGTCTATTGTTGTTGCCACATTCCCATGTTTCATTTATGATATCTTGTTGTATCATTCCTCATTATTCGAGATTATGATTATCACACATTTTTGATCCGTTTTAATTCCTATTGACTAAAATATAATTATCTCATCATGTTATTACTTATTTATTACCTTAATGGGATTTATAATTTACCCCTTTATTATTTATATCACCAGGTTATCCTATGATGTTTTTAATGTTTTATAATTTTATAAGCATGTTAATGAATTTTTCAGTAATGTTGTTTTATCCATGCATCAATTTTATGTGATATTTAACTAATATCCCAAGTAAACCTAGATTATTGATCTTATAAGTTATAGTAAATGTTTTTTAATGTAATAAATCATGAAATAAATTGTATTAAAGGTATGGTTTATCATATCATTTCTGATTGGAAGTTCAATTTCCGAGGGCATGAGATTACTATTCATGGATTAATTTTTTATAGTTGCGTGATTTAATCTAGTGTGATGAACTTAATTTAAAGAATTTAGGGTTTATTCTGATTTTTTGTTCTTAACCCATGGTCAAGAGTCTGGTGATTATGTACCAGTCTAGGTGCCTAAGATTCAAAATACATATCCATATATGTCGGGTTTTTACTTACAATGTCAATCTAGTTGTCTAAAGTGTCAAAATTTCTCATACAAGGTTTTTTATAAGTATTTGGTGGAATTCTACTCAATTTCTCACATGTATATATTATCTTTTAATGAAATTACATTTGGATCTTACAGAGAAATTTTCACCTATGATGGAGATGAAATACCATCATCAAGGGATGAATGAAGGCCCTTTCGTTTCAATAATCATCTCTGAGTGACCTATTGGCGCATTGATAAGGTAAATTAAGCCTAAGATATATTTTGATCGAGCATGATTTTCACTAAGGTTGTAATTACCTTGAATTAATAGGGTTGTGTAGCTTGGGACAGAGTTTTTCTTTACATGTGTTTTTTTTGGGTCTTGCAGTGCTGGATGTGTGTCAGTTATCAATGTTGGATTGGGTGGATCTTGTTTCTCTTACTTAGAGAGGATATTAAGAAATTATTTCACCATTATATGGTTAGGAATTAGGGTTCTTGGGGCTTGATAATTAAAGAATTGTGAGTACTCCATGTTTCGTAGTTGGATAGAGAGGGAAGGCTTGGTTGGGCTCATGGCCTTGTTCATTTTCGATTTTTTTTTTTTTAGTGATATAGAATCATCGTTGGAAATTTGTGGTTCCAGATTAGTGTCTGATTGGATGGTGGTATTATGGTTGATCTTAACATGATGTATATGCCTTTTTGTATGAGTAGTGTTATGGGTGTTATGGTTTATTGGTACTGTCCTGTGTAAGGAGCATGGTTAGTGATTTTAGTCTTGTTATCCAAGTTTCATTAGGACTTGTATCATGTGATAATAAGTCTTGGTACATGTTTAGGTGTGTTTTAAGGAATTACATATGATAGGGAGTTCACCATAGGCCATTAAAGGCCATGAGCCTATTTTTTATTAGTCATTTGAGTGCGGTGGTTGTGGGTTTTTCATTCTAGAACTCTCGGGTGAGTATTTTGGCTCCATATATCCAATGCGTATAGTGATAGATATAACATGGTACATATGGTTTTACATTTGGGTCGTGGGGTGTTCATAAGAATATTTCTATGGTGGGGAGAATCAAATTGGTCATTTTTGAAGATATCTTGTATTGGGAGAGTGTTGTGGGCACTATTATATGGGTTAATGAACTGTTGAAATAGCATTGGCTATGCCAGTCTTAGTGAGATAATGGTTGTTGGTTTACCAATGAGGTTTATAGGGGGTGGGAAGCATTTTTTGTTGGCAGTTCATGTTTCCTTTCATTGTCATGGGTTGAAAAAATAAGAGGAAATTTGAATATTCATTGAGGTGTTTCAAGGTAAAATTGGAAAATTATCTTATAAGGAGATCTGAAAAAATGATGACCACTATGTAGGTCCCATAATAGGTTGTTTACCCTGGGATAGGAGTTTAGTGGAAATCTAAGAGAATAAAATTGTCATATAATATTTAATATTTTATTTTTAAAATATTAAATTATTCATGTGTGTTAATTAAGTTATATATTTTAAATGAAGCATCAAATTGATATTCCATCTCATTGGTTGAGTTTTGATTTGTGGTGTTTCTAAGACAAGGCATAACCTTGCATCATGTATCAGTTTGAGTCCGCTTTTCTTTTTATTTTATTTTTCTTTTTATTTATTCTTCCTTTTACATATTTTATTTTATTTTTATTCTTCTTTCCTTTTACCCTTTTATTTTTAGGCATTCCCATGGTATTTCCCCCTTTTGGGTCATCAGTTAAGAGTGTGAGAGGGAGATTAGAGGAAGATGGAGGAGGATGTGACACCCAAGTAGCTCATCCAGATATAGATCAAGGCTTGTAGGGTGTGTGTCATATATAAAATGTGATTAATCGCTGGTTAGCAGCCTTAGGTAGGCCTATTTTTATGTTTTTAAAATAAATCACAATATATTGGTTATTTTTAAATTTTAAAATCTGTTTTTGTTCATTAGGTATCCCTGGTGTGTTGATTTAGGATTACATGGGAAGAAACTAGTCTTTCAAGCATTTTCATGGGTTTACCCTTGTTAGAACCAATATACATGGTGTTTGGATTTGATAACACATATCCCATGTTATTTGGGTTCATAGAAAATGATTTTTTGGGACTGTATGTTGTGTTCTTTGGATTAAACACCAGGTAGTGTGCTTCTAGGGGTGTGGTTGTGTTTTTTCCTAGAAACCTCATGTTGGGTTACATGCCTTGGTAGGTTATATGTCCATACTCCATATGGGATGAACGTTTTGTAGGAATACACTCCAAATTTTAAAAAATATCAATTCCATGTGTGGCACATGGCTATGTACCCTATGTGGGAGTGCACATAAATTGGTAGATGAGGTACATGGGAAGGTACCCATGTGGCAGGACACACTGTGTATAATGTGAACACACCATGTACTTTGGGAAATTACATATTGAGTGGCATGGGACACATATCTATGGGTGTATCCAAATTACACTATGTGTACTTTACCTCCCTTGGTTTTTTTATTTTTGTCCTAGATTTTGAATTGGACTTGTTATTATTCCATTTTAAGAATTTTAATATTAAGATCTTGATGGTGGAATAATTTTTGAATTTGAAGGATATATGGATGATATTTTAATCTGAGAGAGTTCAAATATAGGATATCATTGAGGTTTGGTTTCAGTATCCTTCTATAGAATATGAAGAGATATGTGAGGAATGGGTGAAGGTTTTTATCTCTGGGATTTTCATGGGTTGAGTGTTCCATAATGATCTATTTGAGGATATTTGGATAGATTATAGAAGGTTGTATAAAATTTTATGTCTAAGTAGATCATGGTTTTCACAGTATTTTATGACTAGTTTCTTAAGGTTAAAGTAATTGATATTTAGATCTTGTGGTAGAGGACATTACTTTTTGGAGCCTTCAGGACGGGATGACATTATGGGATGACAGTTAAAACTATGTTTCATTGAGCTACTGATATTATTTTGAGGGATTTTTGAGGATTCCCTTATGTACTGGTTTCTAATTGAGTAAAAAATGAATACCATTATCAGTTATCAATAATTCTACTCTAGTAATGATTTTATTTTTAATTCCCTTTGAGAGGTTTGTTGATCAAAAATCGGTTGGAGGCCATTAAGGGTCATATCGTATTTTTGTACACTGATTGTGTCCCATTCCTTGGATGAGATAAGGTAATCCCTCGTAGGATGTCCTTCTCTTACTGTGGCCTTTTTATCCATTTTAATATCTTTTAAAGGTTGAGTCATTTTATCTTGGGTGTGACATGGGATCCTTGTGGAGGAAACACATTATGTTGTGGCCCATGGGAATATAAAGAGGCATCATTCGTTTTTAGAAAATAGTTGATCATCACTATTAGTTTAATTATTTCTATGGTGGTTTTGAGTGTTCAATCATCCCAAATGTAGTTGTCCTTTTTCTATGATGTTTGAGGTACTTTTGTCTCATAAATTTGGTTTGGGTAGGATAAACTTGGGATATCATTGATCAAGTGTTATCCACGAGTTTTGATCTAGTTGTCTCCTCTATTTGTTAGTTGTGGTTACATGGGATTAAGGGGATACTGAGTGATCTGTATGAGTGAACCCTCTATTTGAGTGTTATTCCTTGGATAGAGGCTAGCACCATGGATGTGGATTCTCTCCCATCACTGTGGATGATCTATGCTCTCTGTTGTATATATATGGAACCTTTAGGTTAGTGTTTCATGGGTCTATTTCTGGCACCAAATCCGTTCTAATGGACCTTAGAGGCTGATATGTTCTCTAGTTATGTCTACCCAGGTGTTCGTATCACTATTAGAAATCATTACACTAAATTCCTACATCCCATTAGATATAGTTTGTCATGTGGACACATACGGTTAAGCCTTGGGGCCTAGAATTCCTACCTATCAATTTAGACATATTATATCTCCGGTATATATCTAGAAGATGCTGTGGTTTTTATGTAGTTGGGTTGGCTATGTGTTATAATTCCTCTAGAGGGTTAAAGAGAAGGGGTATACTTGCCTCAAAAGTCATAATAAAACCAATGGTAGGTAGTTTTCTTTACATACTTGATCCCATGTTTGTTATAGTTTTTTTATTTATTAAAAAATAATAGTTTCAGCTAGTTTGGGCATACCATGTGTGATTCTGCTTTTTATAAATGTATATTATAGGTCAACCTCTGGGTGGTGGCCAACTAATATTTATTCTTCACCCCATGTAGATGAACCACAATCTGTGTCTGGACCTGATGTATAATCTCCAGGTAGATCACATGATTCGAGATGGATGGGGATGAGGCATGGTGTTTAATGATAGAATATATCCATTCAAGTGGAGTCTGGAAATTAGGCTAGTGCAGCTAGAGTGTCGTGGATACTGGGCATGCTTTTTGGATCAGTGTTTTTAGTAGAGCCTGATATATGAATATTTTTAGTTTGTTTATTTTATATAAATGGTCATCCCAGTGGGTGATCAGATGTATTATGTTTTTCATATAGGAGTATATATGGATATGTTCCACATTTAATTTATTTCATCTTTCTTTAGTTTTTAGATAATTTATTATAAATTCTTTTAGGTTCATCCTTGCAGATTTGTTTTGATATTTCTGATGTTACTGCACCCTGATTATAGGGTATAGTCTTTTTACAGTATCTTTTATAACCTCACTGCTAGTTGGAATCATTTGGAATATAATAAAGTGTGATTGGGACCTTTTAGTGGTCCATATCAGGTGATTTTTAATGTTTACCAGGGCCAATTTGTTACAATATTTTTCAAACCTCTCTCCTATGATTACTTTCAATTATGTTAAAATATCGTTCAGTCTATCATTTAAAGAATGAAAAGTATGTATAATGGACTATAGAGAAATGTTCCTTAATGGGAATAAGAACCCCTAGTACATGTGAAATAGGAAAAAAACATGTCCTGGTGGAGACTTCAGAGCATTATGTGGACATGTTAGCGTAGTGGGTAGAACATTGTAATAATAATGCTTAGTAACACATCCCAAAAAATTAAGAGCTATATGATGAGAAGTTTATAATGAAATAATATAATAATTTCTGATTTGAAACTATATTTTATTTCTCCTCATTTATTTTTTTCAATTTTAGTTTATTAGAGTTGTTAGTAGAGGCTGGTGGTCAAAATTATAGAAAATGTTCTAAGTGGTAAAATCCTGTCTAAGGTGATATATTACATAGGGGTTTTAGTGGCTAAAAAAGTGTTGATTTAGGTGGGAAAAATAGAATCAGTGGCCCCTAAGTGGGTATCAGGTGGGAGAATAAAGAATACTTAGGGATATCCTATCACGTTTTTTAAAAATTTTCATTAAAACAAGTTTGATAACATAAATAATTATAAAAAACACTCATCCTCACCCTCTCTCTGATATGAATGAATAGACCCCCTATAACCTATCATTTTCTCCCTCTAACCTTGATTTAATTAAAATCTAACCACTATTTCATAAAGAAATAGTTATGATGGATCACTATAGGTGATAAACTCTCTGTCCTTTCTTTTTTGATTCTTATGAACTATTTCATTATTCATCATTCTAAATCCCTAATTTGGGGAATTTTATCAAATTTAGATGCATATATTCACTAGGGTTGAATCAATAAACAATTTTGATAGAATAAATTTTTTTTACTAATTTATTCCTAATTTCCATGTTTTTAATCCCACTTAAGTGTATTTTCAATGTAATTTGTCACATTTTATGGTTTTAGTAGAATTTTGAGCTTAATTTAAAAAATGGAATATTTTGGATTTCAACTATTTTAATTTATTTCAATGTTTCATATATAATTTTTTTACTAATACAAATTATAAAATTATTTATTTTTATGTTTCTATATATATTGGGATTTATTTTATTCTTTAGGTCCCAATACTCAATCCATCATTTCAGGGCCCAAGTCTAGCTTACGAATCCGGCCTAAAAAACTGTGCATATATATAAATAATTTTATTATTGGACACATATATGATAATAGGAAAAACCAATGGATATGAAATTATAGAAGGATATATATAATATATAACTGAAAAACATTAATTAGAGTTACCATCCCTGAATCTTTAATTATCATGTTCATAGCAGCATGGTAACTTGATGTATTGGAATAGGAAAAGTTGGCCTGGGAAGAATAAATTGCCACAGTAATTTGGAAATATCTACCCTTACACGTTTCTAATGAATCTGAACAATTGTGGGTCATTATAAGAAATATAAAAAACAAATTTCAAGAATAAAACATTAGTAAATTCGATCATGGAAATTTGATAACTCGTGAAAACATTCGGATGATGGTTTTAGTGAATACAAATTCACCTCTTCTCCCTATTAAATTGTGTTGTTTATTCATTCCCAATTGTTAGAAACTAAGAGGTAGATTTTTTTTGGAAATTTTAGGTATTTTTTTATTTTATTTTATTTTCATTTGATTCAATAATCACATTTCATGTTTTAATTTATGTGTTCTACATTCTAAATTTTTCATTTTTTCTTTTCTTTTCTTCCTACGTTTTCTTCTTCAATGTGAACTCTTATGCTCATGATCATGAGTAACTATCTCAAAGAAGTTATATAGGGAGTGTTCCAGTGATGAACCCAAGTATTTGACCATTAATAATAATTTTTCTTATTTTCTTATCGTTATTTAGTGGGGGGGGGGGTTAGGGGGAATGGTGCCTTTGTGTCTCCACTTCCCACATGAGCTATAAATTTCACTTCTATAACATTTTCCATCAGTCAAGGAGGTGGATGTGTGGTCTCTCAGTGATTATTGAGAGTACCGTATATTCATAAACATACATAGATGAGAATTTTTATGCATTATATGGAATTTTCTCATCATGTAAATTTGAAACTAATAAAGAGAAGATGAATGTTCACTCAAGGTGATTCTTTTGGAAATGTATCTGTTATTTCAAACTTAATTATTGTTTAAATTCATTGTTTTTTTCATTCCATTTGAATATTTAATTTTATTATTGAATTATCAAACCTAATTTAGTTTATTTTTATTTTATAAATAAAAAATATGTTTCAAAAAACTTATTTATATGTAGTGAGTGATTGACCATGACAACTCCTCAAGAGACTAACCTAGCCTATCCCCTATGATGTACTTAGTTATAAACATTTTTAAGAGTGTGTAAGACAATTCTTCATCAAATTGGATCCATTTACAAGTATCCAAGTGGTCTTCAATCAGTAAATTTGTTTACATTTTTTAAATATTTTTTCCATTCATATAATGAAACAAAAAAATATAAATTAAAAAAGATAAAAAAAATATTCTTCATTCATGATATATTCATATTGTGATTATAATGCATGGAATGACCAATTGTAGGTTCTAGAAGTTTTTTCAAAAGATCTTGTTGCTAAGTTTCAAATGATTAGTGATTTAGAGTAAACATTAGAGAGACAAAAAGAATGGATAGATTAATACACACATGCATATCAAGAGAAACCAAAACCAGAACATGAGTGAGAAACTGAAAAAAAAAGAGTGGTGCAAGAGGTTTCACCAATCGTTTTTTATGTTAAAGAATCCAAGGTGGGTAAAAATGAGATATTGAAAGAATTAATCACATCGGCGCTTACTCAAACATTAAATGAGGAGGTACATGGTGAAAAAATGTCAGATGATATAATTATGGTAGATCAACATTTTTTGAAGAATTGTGGAATATCTTTATTGAAGATAACCTACTACACGATATTACCATCCTTGAAAATAAAAAATTAGCACCTTTCTACATAACTCTTTCTTTGAAATAAAATGATGAATATTCGCCTACCGAGATTGTCTTTCCAATGGTCCTGTCGGAATAGATCAATTGCAAATCTAACGTACTTGAAAGGGAATATTTATTTATTAATTCTTCAAGTTTTAATATTATTAAATATAAATTGTTTTCTCAATTATATTTATTTGAAATTTCTATTATAGAATAAATAGAGAAGACAAGGGATGTTAAGAAAGAGACCACCCAAGTGGTGGTGATATAAGAAAAATAATTGGGAAAGATTGTGTTTTGACATCCTCCTCCATAACAACTTTCATTTCATATGGAGAAGGACACCATATAAGTCTATAGGGAGTACCCATATTTTATTTTCCCTTTTACCTTGGATCTCAAATTCTATATTTCTTCATTATTGCAGGTTGTTAATTTTATTAAATTCATTGGGGTTTCCAAATCATAATGTCTACTCATGGAAATTTAAAAAAAGTCACATGTGGTGGTTCATGTCAAAGAAACCACACCCACCATTGGATTGAAGATAATCCATTGTAACTTCCAACCAAGGGGTAGTAAAAACAAAGAACTTCATTAGATTTTTAAATTGGTAGAAGATATGATCTTAACTCAAGGATTTCACTAAAAAATAAATCACATTATGTCATTCCTTTAATATATTTTTTTAATCCAAATTTAAATTCTGAGTGGAAATATATATTGAAAAATTTAGAACTAAAAAGTGGGTAGTAAATGGAATTAATTTGGGGGACATATTTCAACTTGTTTTTAGAAATTTTTTGTGTGTTTGAAATTTATTTTTCATGAATATTTCTTAATTTTTTCTATTTTATTTTTCATTTTTTATGTCTGTTTTTATGATTCATGAGACGAATATATTAATTTGTAAAATTAAAATCATATTGGTATTTTTGTAATATTTTATGATTTAAATGTTTGAGGATTTAAATGATTGTTGAATAGATTTTTTTCTTTATTTTTTATCTTTTCATTTGATGAATTTTGATTGATTTTTAAACTCATGTGCACTAGTACTTTCCAAATTAAAAAAAATTCCTAGCCTAAGAGGTTTCTATGACTTTTCGAAATATTATTTACATTTATATTTTTATTGAGATTCATGAGACATGTTGTTTGATCTAGAAAATTTTTCCCCTTTTGAAAATCTTTTAAAGTTCATGGTTTGTGTTAAGTATGATTAAGGAACCACTTCAAAATGCCTTTTTTACCTTGAACTCTAATTTTGGCTGAATTTTTCATCTGATTATTATTAATCTCCAAGTATCCATGAAATGGATTGTTAGTCAGCCACATAATAATACCATTATTACTTTATAAACTTCTCTAGAAGTTAAATTCATTATTATTGTTTAACTCAAGTGTAGGGGAGGGATTAGATGAGCTACATGTCTCTTTACTAAAGAATCTATTTGAGCATAATTGAAATTGTTACCCTATTTATTGCTGATTTTGTCAAGAATTTTCATTATGGAATATTTTTGGGTGTCCCAAAATATAATTACAAATATGGAATTTTTTTCACCACTATTTTGAGATCAAAAGAATCCCATTTTCCTTTAATACATGACTTTCAAGAGAAACTCAGATATTCAATAAAGTTTAAACAATGATAATATTTTTGGAAATGTGGGAATAACATAATAATTTATGATAAAATTACAATTTTAAACTACCCATGAGGAATTAAGAATTTTTGTGGGGATTCAGTTTCTAGCTGATTGATGAGAAAAAAATTCTTTAGTGTAATTGTTTTCATATATTTATTTCACATTAGAGATTTACCATCCTCATTATTCCTATGATTTTTTCATTGAAAACCTTCTAACAATTACAATCTGAAAAAACCATGAAAAATAAATCATGATTGACATATTTTTGACTCTATGAAGTTGATATAAAATATGTATATCTATCCAATGGACATCAAAAATATTTTTTAGAATGAGAAAAACTCCACATTAAATATCCTTGTGTGAAGAGAGATATATTTTTCTAGGGAGGTAGGCATGACATTCATATGAGGATTAACAATACATTGAATGGATTTTTATGATTTTATTTGAGTTTTGGAATTTTTATCCTTGTTGGAGTCATGATATTTTATTTGATATAGTTATTTTGATGTGTTTTCATTTATGATTTCAGAATTTTGTTTTGACCATTATATGAGACGATTTCCCAAGAGTGAAATTTTTAAGTGTGAGGGAGTTGATAAAACAAATATTTTCAACTAATTTATTCTGAATGTAATTTTTTTTAACCCACCAATGTGTAATTTCAATGGAATTTTATTAATTTTATGGTTTTAGTGGTATTTTGAGATTAATTTCAAAAATGGCATATTATGGATTTTAACTGTTTAAGCTTATTTCAATGTTTCATACATAATTTCTTTTACTATTGAAAATTAAAAAATTATTAATTTTTATATTTTTAGAATTTTTTGGATTCATTTTATTATTCAGGTCCCAAAGCTCAATCCATCATTTGAGGACCCAAATCCAGCTCACAAGTTAGTCCTCGAAAACTGTACACATATATAACTAATTTTATTATTGGAACCATATATTATAAATTAATAAATCAATAGAACATACATTATAAAATTATCCTGATAAGATATAATGGAATAAAATTAATTAAGGTTTTCATGCCTGATTATATCATTATTAAGGACACAATGGCATGGAACCATGTTGTATTGGAATACAAATAGTCAGCCAAGGAAGAATAAATTATTGAAAGTATTTGTCAATATATCATTACACAAGTGTCCAATGAAGTTGAAATTTTGTGAGTTGAAATAATACAAATATAAAAACATATTTAAAGAATACCACATTAGAAAATTCTGTCATTAAAATGGAATTACATGCAGAAATATTACATGAATGGTTTCGAAGCCAAAAATATCACCCCTTCTCCCTATAACGGATTGTCCCTTCTTCATTTAAAAGTGTTGGAAACTTAGGGGTAGAATTTTTTTGTCTATTTTATGTATTTTAGTCTTTAAATTTATTTTATTTTCATTCTTAAAAAAAATCATATTTTAATTTAAGTTTTATACATTCTATATTTTTTTTCTTCCCGCGTATTCTTATTAACTGTGAACTATTCTGCTCATGATCATGAATAGTTAACCCAAGGAAGTTCCTAAAGGAGTAATCTTGTGATTAACCTTATTATGTGGAAATATATTCTTAATTTTTCTTATTTTATTTTATTTATTCCGAAGGGGATCGTAGTTGGTTAGGATCCTTTGTGTCTCCACATGCCACCAGAGGTTTAACTTTCTCTTATGCAATATTTTCCCTCAATTAAGGATGTGGATGTGTGGTATCTAAATGATTATGGAGAGTTAAATACATTAAAAACCATTTTAAGAGGGGGATTTTCATACATATTATCCATTATGTTCATTACGTAAATTTGAAACTAATAAAGTGATGATGATGGTTTACTCAAGGTGAATCTGTCGAGAATGTCTCTTTTCATTATAAATTCATCTTGGTTGCATTCATTGTGTTTCTATTGTATTTGAATGTTTAATTTTAGTATTCAATTATCAAACAGAATTTATTTTATTTTTATTTTATACATAAAAAATATATATATATATATAATTGTTTTAGATGTAGTGAGTTATAGAAGATGAAATCTACTGAAGCGAACGACCTAGGTCAGTCCATGTGCTACACTTAGTTATAAAAATATTTTAGAGCACATATGACAACACTTTATCAAATATTCAATGAGTGGATATATAATAATACAATTTAGATAGTAAAAAAATATTTCTATTATTTTATACGAGTATCTTGTGTCATATGATATACCGGAAAAGGAGGGTGAGTGGGATTGTCCAAGAATTGAAATGAATTTCTTTCCTTATTTCTTAAGAGATATTTAATGAAATTATAATAAATAATAAAACTATAAATATAGTAATTTATATCTACTATCAATTATATACATGTCATTATTAGAAAGTGGTGAGATATTTAAAGGATGGATTCTTTGAGGGGTTTCCTCACCCAGGACATTAATTAGTAAGCATGATAGGGATTCTGGGAGTATTTGTTTAATGATAGGAAGTATTCACATGTGTAGGATAGTGGTAAATCGGTCTAGTTATAAGACTTTGATAAGATAATACCCACTTTTGTTCAACCCCTATGTGATATATTATTATATGGGATCATGACTCATGCTAATGGAGGTCAAGATTAATATAAAGTGTGTCTGGGTTTATAGTGTGATGGGTATGGGTAATGTAGCAAGTAATTTTGGTTGGTTAATTATGGATTTGAGTGATAATATTTTCACACATGATTGAAATTATGTTAATAGTGATAATACATTAACCTTTTATTATGTTTATAATATGGTTATTATATAATCACCATGAAGGGTATAGGGAATAGTGGAAGTGGTCGCGCCCATTCCCAAAAATTGGTTTTCATTGGATTTATCATCATAAAATTATAAATAGAAACCCCATAATCAATGATAAAATATATTTTTAACATAATTTATAATTAATTTATATAAATATATATATTAAACATTATTATAATTTATCCATTGTTTTAAAATTGGTTTACATTTTTTTTTGAAAAATTTCGTTTAGTTAAAGGATTAAAGTGTAGGATCTATCTACTAGTATCCACAAATGCACCATGAACCTCATGATATTGACGTAGAATATTTGGGTGATAGTGAAAATGATTCAAACTACTTTCATCATTCACTATTGATCGCAATAAAAAATATTTGAGTTTAAATATGTTTTTTCGCCTTTTCTCCTGATCTCTTTTGAGGAGGAAGTCCATTACTCTCTTTTGGTTCTTGATTTCATAGAGAAATTTAACTCTAGGGAAGAGAGAATTATCTATAGTGTTTTTGTTTTTCATAAACAAATATCAAAAATATTACCAAAGAAATTATATACCTTTTTTAAAATAGTTAGTTTAGAGTATAATTTTATTAACCATTATCCATTATCGAATCTCTTGGACAAACCAAAATATTTTTATTATTGCTGAAAACAGAGACCTTGGAACATACAGAAGGAGAAAAAGAAAACATGATCTTAATAGGGGATTAAGTCGAGTAAACCAATAACATATCCTATCACTATGTCCACCACCTCTAGATTAAAGAACCGCAAGGTAGAGAAAACTATGATTTGAGATCCCTGCCCAGTATTAGAATAAAGAAAGTATAACAACCTATTCCCTTCTCTTTAGGATTGTAGAACGTCCATATAGTTTCTGAGGAGATTCTTTCACCATCTGATGATGTAGTAGATGGACCAGGGGGTTATACCAAGATAAATGAAGGAGTTAGGAAGAATGAGGGAGTCCTTTTCAATTTCCTCTAGGTGAATCTTGTTTTTAGAATAGAAGAATAGGTCAGAAACATATTATATGATTGTTCCTGTAATGAATTATCGCTACCAATGGTGGAAGAAAAAGAAAGGTTGATAGAACCTATATAGTCTCGAATGACCCCCCTCTTCTCATTTCTCCCATGATGCAGGATCCAAAAGTGTTTATCTTGGGGCCATGAGGATGGGGTAGCAAGTTAATCTTTATCCCTTGTCGTCAACCCAACTGAGGGAATGAAGGGGAGGATGAAAAAAGGGTGAGAAGTGATGGAGCCTTTTACCAGTTCCTGATAAATTGAGTGAGATGAATAAGAACATTTCTCATCTACCAGATGATGGCTGTATGACTGCATAGAGAATATTCATGGTGAGCCTTCTTCCTCGCCTACCAGATGCACCAAAAACCTTCAAGGAGGATTATACCTCTATCCTTCTCACTGAACATGATGTGATTACCCCGTGAAACCATAAATCAAAGAGGGAATCACTCAAGTATCCCTGATAGTGAATGATAGTTGAGGAACCAAAGATTTTCTAGATCAAACATGGCTAGTCACCTTCATAAAAAATCTTGTCTATAGACTTTTACTTGGGTTTTCCACAACAGATACGTCTTGAGACGATGTTAATACTATGGAATTTAATGTTGTTGTCTGTTGGGATTTCATGATTTCCCACTCAACATAGGTTGGAGTTCAATTTGGTAGGGATATCCTTCAACCAATGGACGTCTCCCCAAGAGTAAATTTAGTTATTAACTATAAGTATATGTTGGTAATCCTTTGAGGAAAAAGTTTCAGAGGAAGATGTATTGAAAAAACATATGTTAGAGTCAGCATTAAACTCAATTTGATTAAAAGAGGTTTACTGATCCTTTTACAACACCACCCAAATGAACCTAGAGAAGGCACTTTCTTGTCTGATCATGATGTCCTGGATTGCAAATCCAGGTAAACCAAGTTTGGTGACAGGCTAATTAGTGTGTTATATGTTTATATCCTCTCAACCCACAATCTAATGGGAGTGAGGTTGATTTTTTTTGGATGTAGGTGATTATTGTTTTACAAATAGAGGAATAATTATTCCTAGGATGGGCCTAATTCCTTCCATATTTCTCCCAAATGAAAGATCCCTACATATCCCACCTCTCCTGAAGATTCTATGCAGGCTTGGCATAAGGCACTGCATTGTATCTCACTTGTTTCTCATGTTAATTACTCCCATGTGCATAGGCTTCACCATGCATCCCCAATATGCCCAATGATGTTTTCTGTTTGAGTATGAATCCCATAAAAATGAAAAAAAGAAACTTTACAGTACCATTAATCACACTTTTAAGAGACATTAGGTCAGAGATAATATACAATGGTATTTCAGTTAATACATTGTTCATAAATGCAATTATATCACTAAATTAAAGGATGTGATTATTCAAATTCATTATTTTACTAGTAATAAATTCCATGAAAATATCAAAGTGATGAATTTGTTAACTCCTAGGAGAGAGAGGGGAACCATTGTACATAATTAGGAAGGTACTTTTAGTTATTCTCATTTGATTTTCTAAGGCTCTAACCTGATTTTCTAAATAATGAGTCAAGATAAAAAGGTATCTATTCTAATAGTTCACTTGTTGACCACTCTAATGGAAATACTCCACAAGGAGATTGTTGAAACCATTGATGGACCTCATGTTATCATTGATGGGGAAGACCGAGTTATATATGAACATATGGTAAGAGATAAATTTGGTTTGGGACCTGAATCTGGAAGGGATAATGATCCTCTTCGTGATATAACTATTAATGAAACACTTAATGGAGTCTTGATAGATAATTAAGAGGTTTTCTGAGAGTGGGTCACCCTACCATATACTATGGACTAATTTAAATAAGCCATAATATTTCTTCTAGAAGGAAATGGAAAGCCTTGTGGGACTAAAACATCTGAACTATAAATCTAAAGCCCACTCAAAGATGACCAACCAAGAAATAAACTTAATAAAATAGCCCCATTCCAACATTTCATATGCCATTTTCAAATAAATATTGATAAATACAATCAATCCAAGAGATTTTTGATTGATATCTCCAAATAATTCTTGATCCAAACCAATAGCACTCCAAATTGTCCTCCCCAGGATAAAACCATACTGCTCTTTGATATCCATCTGTCTAACATAGGTACTATCCATTTATTAAAAACACAAGACAACACTTTATACATATATTTTTACATACTTATAGGCCTATGGTGATGAATGGAAGAATTATATTTAATCAATAACAACCCACATGTCTAATAATAATAAGAAGAAGAAGAAGAATAATAATAATATTATTATTATTATTATTATTATTATTATTATCATTATCATGACTATTTATTTCATTTCTAATGTGGATAAATAACATAAAATTTTAATATCATTTCCTTAATAAATAAATTAACATTTATTTAAATATATCATTTCAATTTGACCATTAAATTGGTCCATAAATCCTTCATAGTTTTTATCAAAGCATAGAATAACAAATATTTGTTTAAATAAAAAATTTCATTATTTTTTTAATAAATAAATAAATAATATATTTACTAAAATCATGAATAAATATTTATTTAATATTCAAGTCACCAAATAAATAATTATATATTACCTTGTGAATAAAAAATAGATATATAAATATTAAATAGTCGGGAAATTATTAATTACCTTAGGAATAAATATTTAATTAATATTAAACTCATATATTTATTATTTATAATAACTCAATATTCAATTAATTTGACTAACTATACTTGAAGAATTATTAAACCCAAAGTGAAGAATAATTTTGGTTGAAAATGTTAAATTCAAAATAGAATTTAACTTATATAGTGACTGAAACTTTTTTAGATAAATATTACATCTTACTAAATAGAATATTAATTATAAAACATAATGACCAATCCTATGACAATAATGGTTTAGTGTCTATAGAAACCTTGATACATAAACACCCATTATATATGTGATGTACATCATATCCCACATATTTATTCACAACCAGGACCCTTATTAGACATATCACACTAAAATCATGTCATTATATACTATTGAAAGGAAACATAATAAAGGGTGAGATCAAATGGTCAGTTAGGATGAACATGGGAGATATAAATAATCATTTAAGTTTAAAATTCTCAAAAAGGGTATGACAATATAAACTTAATCATTGAAAACCATACCAAAAACATTATAGATCATAATCAAAAGTCATGAAGTAATGCTTGGTAGTTCATAATACATTGACTATAAAGGAGTCAAAGAACATTATCCATGAGATCATAAATTTTTCATAGTATCATTTCATAAAAAAATGGGATAAATTGTATCATAATCACAATCATAGAAATATTATATCAAATATACCAACCAAGACATTAATCACATGCTATCCTACGGAAAAAAAACCCATCTACCTACTTCAAAATTGAGATAACCTTTAATGTACCCTCTTTTGTGCTTGGTATAACCTCCCTTGTACACAATTTTTGACTCTAGAAAACCCCCCATGTACCCTCCTTAAAAATTTGGTTAACCTCATGTATACCCTCTTTAGAGCTTGGGATAACCAAATGTGTACCATTTGAGCTCGTAAAATATAACTCTTTACCCAATTCACTGATGGGATATATAATTTAGTGACCTCTCATAACATAACCTTAAATAGAATTATATTTATACCCCTAGATCCTATGACATTCATGATATCATCAAAATATAACCGGTATAAAATAAATATGTTTCACAAACAACTAATAATCATAATCATTAAACACACAGATTAATAATAAGAATGGTATAATTTGATCATATCCTCTTTTAAGAGAAAGTAATGTTAGATGATGTTATCATAGACAAAAAATTTATTATTAAATATCACTGGAATATTTCTTGAGAAAAATACAGTTTTTTTTAAATCACTCAATTAAAATTTTACAAATTACAAAATATAAAATAAATAATTTTTAATAAAAATGGAATTTGGAAAAATATAATGTAATATTCAAATCACTGAGCGATAATTATGGTGATAAATTTATTCCAATATTTGAATGATTAAATAAATATTCCTTTCATATTTTCAGTAAAAAGTTAAAAGTACCTCATTTAGAAAATGATAATAATATTTCTTCTAAACAAGTATATAGAAATATAATTATGTTTCATAATAAATTTAAACAATCATATGATAATAGTAAAATAATTATTCAATATATTTTAAATAAAACATAGATCTGGAAGGAAAATATTTTCGATCGAATAGTAAAATGAAATCTGTTTTCTATAAAGACATTCTTTCGGTCTCTTGAGTACTTAAAGAGTGAAAAGTAAAAGGAAAACATTTAATATATAAAAATAATCATATTATAAAAAATTTAATTATATTTTTATTATATTGATCATAATTTTTCATCATCAAAAACATAATAATAAATAACCTAACTAATAATTAGATTGTAACATTAAACCCCTACCACAAGTTATTCTTGCTTCGTATGTTCTCTAACCATGTGCATAACGAATTAAAATTTATTAGAATACTATTAAATAATCATTTAAGTACTTGTAATTTCATATATGATCCATCAGTGATATTTTAACACCCATTTATTAATAATTCCTTATTCAAATTACCAATCTCGTGTGACAATTGTTTCATTCTTCATGAAAGTTTCAGTTTATCAGTTCTAGATCTTATACGTTTAACGTGGTTATATCATCTACATAATGTTATTTACTATAATAATATGATATAAATTTATTAGATACATATTTATAATCATCTATAAAAGGTAATTATAGAAACATGAAGAACACTGTTGATGGAGATGATAAGTCGTACGTACACATGAACACAGTTTTCATTTTCTAAAAAAAATATAAATATTAAATATTAAATAAATAAACATAATTATATTGTAAATATCATATATAAACATTAAATAAATAATAATATAATCCCACGAATGATGGTTATATAAAATAAAGTATATCACTATGTGGAGGTGGCGGTACACACGTACAGACGAGCAATACTTTCATTTCCCATTTATCATAAAAGAGGGTGGATAATAGTATTAATATAAGATTAATAAAATATAAGTATATTTATGAAAATAAAATTATTATTTTGAGTCGAATTTCAAATATTTATAGGTGTTAGTAGAATAAATGAATTGAAAGAGGTCGGGTATGAAGATTACCTTTTGCTTCAGTAGAACTCCTTATAATTCCTTGTAATGGACCCCTGGAATGATTTTTTTAAGAATACATAAACCAATAATTAATGAAAGGTGATGTTTATTAAATAATTAGTTATATTTTGGTTGATATAGGTTACTCAATGTTGGGTGATGAAAAGATATGAAGGGTGGCCTTTTTTAAGGGAGGGATAGGACACAAATGGAATTTTTCAAGATATTAAAATATATTAAAGTTATAATAAATAAAAATGATTCCAAATGATTCATATTATAAGGTTATATTATATTAGGTTGAAATAAATCAATAAAAAGGGATTAATAAATTTTTAAATGTAAAAGTCAACCCTATCTCTTTGTTTAACTTCCCTAGTAAACCTATTTTAAAAAAAAATTTAGGTAACACAATTGTTCTGTATTTACTATTAACAATGAAAAAACATTAAGTTTAATTTATTAAATTATATTATTTAATATGATTAAAAATAAGAAATAAATTTTAAAATTAAAAATTTATATATGTGGCAGAAATTATTTTTAAAATAAACCCATAATACATGTTGGAAAATGGTTTTCTAGAAAAATTTATTTTTATGTAAAAATATTTTTATAAAAAGAGTTCCATAAATTTTGTTACAATGAAATTTATTACATTTTTTTAAAAAAATTAATATAATAAAATTTTAAAATTATTTAAAAAATATAACTTTATAAATACTTGAATAGAAAAGATATTTTTTTATGAAATCAACACTTCTTTATTATTTATTGAAAAACTAAAATTCTTACAAAAATTCCAAAATATGAACATAAGATAATTTTGATATGATAATTTCAAAAATGATACCCTTTTCTAAAATTAATTTTCTAATATTGGGGGATGTTAATTATATTATACACACACAAAATCCAGTGAAATTATTATATTGAAGAAAACATATTTTCGATGCCTAAAATGACTTCGTGGAAAATTGATTACTTATTTATTATGAATTAATAAAGAAATAATTAAATAAAACCTGTATAAATATTTTTCATAATTTAGTTAACACTATTCATACTTGGAAATTCAATGTATTTGTTAAAATTTAATACTATATCATGATTCATTTAGACTCATTGGTTCATATAAAGAAAACTATCTGATACATCAAGTTAAATTTAAAGGAAATATATATTAAATATGTGTGTGTTATATTTCATTACCCTTTTAATGGATTTCACACTCTAAATTAAATCACTATGATAAAAACAAATAAGTATATCTATATTTCATTAAATCCTTGGATTTTAATATAGATTCTTCGAAATTCGAATTCTTCCAGTGAACATTAATGAGGTAAATAGTCTTGTTCCATAAAATTTTATCTTTATGATCCGAAATTTATACTGGTTATTCTTAAAAATAAATATAATCCTCAATTATTATAACATCTAAGTTCCATACATTTGAATGATAGTTTTTTTAATTATCCATGAGGGATTCATGTAACACATTATTAACTTGATAGAGGTTCGATAGAAGGAGTAATAAATAAGATATTTTCCCTAATAGATAAATAAAAACAAAGGGTATAATGTACCTAGGTATTAAAATTCACTTATTTATAAATATCATAACCTTTTTATTTATATAAATTAATAGGAATAAATTTTCACTAAATTCAAATTGCATATTTCGTTAATGATTATAAGCATATATTTTCTATTGACTCTTTTTTCCACTGATGCACTTACAAATAGCTTTGATTTTATATGACATTTTATTGAAAATATAATGCACTTATATATTTCATTAAATATCTTCATCCCATCATGTTTGAGTTTTTCACTTCCTTCCATATAGGGACTTATAATGAGATATTTTAGTTCTCAAGTGAAAGCGATTGTTATAAGAGAATTCAAAATGGGGAAGGCGTTGATCCGAACCCCATATTAAATACATAGAAATTGATATCAATATATCCTCAAGGTTTTTAATTGTCCTCCTAGGAAGAAATATACCTATGGATGGTAAGTAGTATATAACACAACTATGTATCTAGCTCTTTCTGAAGACTTTTTAAAATCACCTTAGGTAAACCTCAGATCTTGGTCAGATACAATATAATGTTGTAATACATGAAACATTTCCACTTGCGTAATATATATCCTAGAAATATAATATATATGGGAATATTATATAATATCAATGAAGTGTTATGACTTCATAAGCTGATCAACTATAACCAAAATTTCATTATGTCCTTCAGATGTTTTGGGGAGTCGGATGAAAAAATATGAAGTGATTTATTTCCATTTACTTATTTGTTTGGTTAATGGTCATAACATATACCTACAAATATTTAACTTATTCACAACTTTCTAACTTACCAAGAACTGAGATACATGCTCTATAACTCCTAAGAGAAAATTATCTTTTTATCTTCAAAACACTTTTAATGAAAAAGTGAGAAACCGCATGGTCCAAAAACCAGAAAAATAAGAAATGATGAACTATGAGATTAATCAAATAACTCCCCTTCAAATATATTATTTATGGGACACATACGTGGTTATTGAACCTTACATTTCCATAAAAATCAAGGAATTACATAGAAAAATTTCATTCCTTCTTTTGAATCTCTATATCTTCCATTTGAGCCTTTTTAATCTTCAAATAGATATATGGTTAAAAATTCATTTGAAAAATAGAATATTTATCTCCTTTATTCAAGAAATCAAGATCCAAGTCAGAAATCATCTCAGATATCCCGGAAACATGATTCCCAAGATGACTTTTAAATGGCCCAATGACCCTTCTTGGTCCCCATATATTGGTCAAAGGAAACTAAAAAAATAAAATAATTTTGAGTGTTTGATTTTTCCACAAAAAAGTTGATAAAATATACAATTCATTTGATCAACACCCCAAAGGGAGAAAGTTTTAAAAATCAATTGGTTAAAATAATACTCAACCCGAAAATCATCAAAACACACAATTTCTACCAAGGTAAGGCTCAATGATAAACCCATTTAATAAGTTGATAACATCTCCATGGATCACCTCCATCACTATAGGTCCCAAATATCAAGAAAATCCTTTATCCATAAGTGTATATTTTCATTTTCATGGACCTTGAAGAATATAATCTAAAAATAATCAAAGGAAAAGGTAGGATGTAAGATATAAATCCCAAATGATTCTCACTATGTGTTCTATAAACAATTCTATAACAATTTAACCAAATATTATTTCAATTTAAATAAAACATGGCATGAAATTTCATTCATAAATTTTTAACAAAACATGCTTTTAATTCAAAAGTACGGAAAATATATCAAATCAATATTAAAGGATAATTTTATACAAAAATTTTATATATTGTAGTCGACATGAATTAAATAGTTCTATAAATCATTTGAATGTAACATTTAAATCAAACACAACAAATCATCATTTAATAATCCACATTGTATGTTATTTTCTGGAAATAAGATCCTCAAACTATTCAATTTGTGATCTCATCATAATGTGTGCATACATCCCATGATTCAGGTCACCAGGACTTGACTCTACATTGGGATAAAACATGAAAAAATATGTTTATGTTAGTATTTTAATCGTCAATCTAGTATAATGGGTCAGATCGTAGTGTGCTTGCCCTAATTATTGAAAAATTACATATAATCTCATGTTCTTTAGTCAATTTATCAATCAATCTTGAGAAATTCAATAATTTAAAATAAATTCAAAATACAATGTCCCACTTTCAGTTTACAACTTGTATTTCTCATTTCAAAACCAAAAAAATGATTTTCATCAATTCACGCCTTTTTAAATCATCTTTCAATTTAATCCATTTACTTCAAAATCTATTTCACAATCAAGTTATAAATTTTTTTTAATCAACCCAATAATTTAAATTCCATTGAAATTTGGGAGTTTTTAGAATCTCTATGGATCTTTTAAAATTAACCAAAGATCATATAAATTTTAGGTTTTTAAATCATAAAAAGTATTTAAAATAAATCAACCTATTAATGGTTTAAAATATATGAAAAATCACAATTAATCGCCTACCAATTAATTAGTGATAAAATTTACACCCACAATGGGAAAACACCAATGATGAATAAAAGAAACAGAGACCAAAAGGGAAATCCTAGATCACAAACATTAGGTTCAAAATATAATTCAATCAAATTACATGAGATCAAACCATATCAAAAGATGGGTAGTAGAAATAAGGAGAATACCTTAGTGAGGAAACTCAGTGGGGATCAAATGTCTAATTGAGATGTCTAGAACGGATGAAATCACACACTGTGCACAAGAGGAAGCATATGGTTCTTAAGAGGAGTGCCTAGAATATTTACAATGAAATAAAGTTTAAAACAAGAATAAAACCACTGGGAATGATTTATTTATGTCATAATTCAAGGGATTATGGTGTAAATGTTTCAAGTTGAACAAATACCAAGAAAGGTGTTTCCTCGGGTTAAAAACCCACTAAACAATTAATTTTTTTGTGAAATTTCATCTTTTATAGTGTAAATCAGTTTATCCCATAATATATTCTAATGTCTTGTGTCTAGAAGGAAATTTATGTCATAAATCAGGGATTTAAAACATAATTTCTTTTTGAATTTGGTTCTAAGATACATAAGCCAACAGAAACAACCAATCAACATCCAACTCACCCCAGAACAAAAAATAGAACCTTATGAAACCTCTAATACATTTATTCATAGACTGAAAAAAACAAACATCCTATAAATATAGGTCATTCTCCCTAAAAAAATATCTCTATCCTAACAAATACTTATACGGACACCAAAAAAATGAAAAAAACCAAGAGACATTGTGTACCTAAATACGGTAATTAGACGTCACAACGTCTCTACCATACTCATTTTCCATCCTTATAAATCATATAAACAAGTTACCCTATCAAATTGATGAGTCCATTTCCCTCACATCAAGGTCCCTAGATCCCAAGTATCATTTGAATCGCAACTATGCTGTTGCAGAACACATACACAAGGAATTATCCTCCCTATAAAGAACATTTATCTTATAATAAATAGTATTAGAATGATTCTCATTCATTAATAAATAAGGAAATATATCAAGATCCTTGCATCTTAGAATATGTGAAGGGTCAAAAATATACTTATAGAGCTATTATACGTGGAAGAAATTGGGGATCAAATCCATGTATGGTGGATATTCCAAATGGCATGCCACTTTCCCCACTCTCTCAACAATATCAAAAGGACAAACAATTCTCAACGTAAGATCTACCTGTTTCCCAATATGTCGGTGACCCAATGGAGTTGAATATATTTTTTATACATTGTCATAAACTAAAAAATCCAATGGTCATTGTAAATGATCGTTATAATATTTATATCAACTCTATTCCATTAGTATTCATTGATGAATAAACTGAATCCTCACCATAATCTCTTACATTAAACTTTTTACAAACTTGTAACATTCAACAATCTCTGACAAACACATTATAGATCTAAAATTATCACCATAAAAGGCCTCAAAGCGTCCCATTTAAGTAAAAGACTAATAGATATTGTAATAGGAAAACTAAACTATTATTAAATGGTTATCGAAAGCTCCACAGAAGTCAATAATTCAAGAATATATCATGTACTATAGAATATTCCTAGCTCACTATGACCAGTCATTTTTATATGGATGATATTCTATGGTCAACAACACATTGGATCTCATAGCCTCCAGAAGACCTATATAGAAGTGTGAAGTTAAATATGGGTCCCTATTAGAGAATATACCAAATAGAACTCCAAGAAATATGGAGATATCCTGCACATAGAAACAGCTCATGTATTTAACTCTGGATTAATAATTAATGGGTATAAAGTGATTTTATTTGTATATCCTATCGATCATAATCCTTGTAAAATTTTCTCTTGTGGGTTTTGAAGAAACACAACCACAACATCCCTAAAACATTCACCCACTTCAAAGTCTTAATGTGAAGTAATGAAGTAAAACCAAAGGCCTCTGGGATCGTCTTTGACCTATTGGAAGGTATAAAATCAGATAAAAGGTAAATAATGTCTTGTTTATTATATGACCACTAGAATCATCATTTTATTTCATAGAGATTATTTTTGGTTCCGAGGTTCACTATCCATTGGAAAATGTGGGTATTCCCCATTACATCATTCATCACAAGAAAAATCACAACATATAGGTTCTAGAAACACAGGATACCCACCAAAGTTAGTATCCACTTTCTGGCTGTCTCCCCACCATAAGAGAGTCCCTAATACCTATGAATTTGTAATCAAACTATGGGTCCTAAAGAATAGTCTCAAAAAAAGATGATTTCAATTTCACAGTTGACAAAAAACTATTAGACTTATTCGATTATACTTACAAATGCAAATGAATAAATAGATCCCTAAAATTTCACTATTATATTGATTATTACATGGTTGGGGAATAATTTTTCTTCTCAAACCTTTAGAAAATACATTCCCCTTATCAGGGGTTTATGAAATTTTTAAATCAAAAGGTTGTAGGTACTCCACCCAACACCTCAGAAAGATATTAAAATATTATTTGGATATTATATAGCCCAAGATTTTGTGGTTTGAATGAATGGTAAAAAAATCTATAAAAATATAATATCACCAACTCTTAAGATCATGAATCATATTTTTGAGTTTGAGATCATGGGTTAAATAATTATTCTCATGTTCTTAATCTATCTAGAACCATAGGGTAACATGTGTTCACCTTGTATAAGGAAACAACTAAAATCTAAAAGTGATACATCAAGAAAGACCACATAGACCTACCTGGACCCTAGAAGAGTCAACATTGGTGTATAAGTAAAAATATGTTTCATATCAACAAAATAACTCAAAAAATTATCATCCTAAGAAAACTTCACTCCTTTCTGAGTGAGAGAGGTCATCAGAGTACCATACATCATGAAAAAATTGATGAATCTGTGGTAATATCCCACCAAACACATGAATATCCAAACCACAAAAACATTACACAGTTTCACTCATGTCATAATATATTTCAACTTCTTAGGTTCTACTGATGTACTATTTTCTAAGACCAAATTTCAAAAGAACTTCACTTCTCAAACCCTCGAATCACATTTCAAATTTGTTTGTGTATTTTTTATGAATTATCCTTATTTCTAGAACATATCCAAAATAACAAAAATATTCCTCCTCAGTTGGGGAGAAAAATAATGTTTCATTCTCAAATATTACCATAGAAAATTCATGTTATTCATGGAATATTGTAGCCATAAATTACATAAATACTGAAAATCAGTAGTTTGATCAAATGGAAGAAAAAGATACTCATAATGACCATACCTACTTTATAAGTATTTATTCTAAATGATATATTCCTTAATTATCAATTTGTTATAACTAAATAAAATATCGATTCTCAAGAACCAATTATCCCCTTTTATATACTCAAATAGATCATCATTTCTTAGAAATAGATATTTATTCTTTATCGTGACTTGTTTTGTTTCTAGACAATAAAAACATAGAAAATATGATTTGGTCATGTTTATTTGAAAAGATAACATGTTTCACCTAGTGTGACAGAGTCATGTGTATCAAATATCCCCCTAGAAGATCATCATATAGAGTCTTGAACTATTTCTATTGCACTGCTTTTATATGGTAAGAAGGAATAAACACTTGAAAATTATCATGTACATAATTAGTAGAAACCCCTATGTCCATACATGGTGGAAAGATAGAGAAATAAAAATAAAAATATCACAAAACAGAAGAACAAATGGATTTAGATCATCACCCAAATATTCTAACTCGAATTTAAAAGAAAAAACTGATATTTCCCTGCCCAAATTTGGAATAGAATGTCCAAATATACTTTCTCTCATGTCCCATTCTCCTCTAAATACTTGAAAACCCCCATAATGTTCACTAAAGGTGACCCATATAAAATAATAGACAATTATATCCTTATGAGAAATCATCTAGTCCATCCTTGAAATGTAGTCAAGAGGTTTCATGGCAAGAACTAGAAAACTAACGGTAATCTCAATATCTGAAACATAGAAAACAAAATTAGAACAAAAAATACCCTTCTCTCACTTCATTTTGAGGGGTATAGTAATATCTATCACATCAGTCAAAATACCGATAGGAAGATTCAAAAAATTCATAGTGCAATTTTATATAAATGTCTAAGGTGGAAAACAATCAAATAAAGAAGTTGCTAAAGATGAATTTATAGTGATGGTACCTCTCAAAGTCACATAACTTATGTCAGCAACCTCTGGATACTCTTAAACTACATGAAACATTTTTTTTTCGGATGCATATGGTTGGATTCCCTTAGTTCTTTAATATTATAATTGCACCACAACACACATTGGTTTGATGGTCCCATTCCACTACATGGAGACGAAATGAAATCACAGTAATTCTATAGGTGTCCTTAGAGACCACAAGATGTATATATCATTTGTGTATCAATAAAAACCAATTTCAAATGCCTAACTTTTCCACAATGAAATCATTTCAAAAGGACTCGGTCAGGCACTATAAGAGGCCTAAATAATTCCTTCAATCTTGAACCTTCAGAATTATCATAAATATCACACCCTAGTTTTTATTTTTCTCATTTATTTTGGTCTATATTTTTTTACATTATATTATCTCTTTATTCTTGGATGTTTTGGAACTATGTTATGTGTTTTGAGCTATTTCCCTTTTGTAGCAAAATTTAGATGCGCATTTAAAGGGATACTATCAGAGTCATTGATGTCGAGTATCCTTTCTGTTCATTTTTATCTTTCATGGTTCGTGTTGCATGGGTAGTTCCCAATTGGGGTCAAGCCATGTGGGAACTAGGTGTAACTATGTGGGTCATGGTGTTTCTAGTTGAGGGATCATGGATTGAGTATAGTCAGTACAAACTTTGTAATAATCATTTACATGGTTTTGAAGTTTTTGATAGAACCAAACCGCATGGTTGGTGCATGGTTTCCTAATACATGTGTCCAAATCGAAAAATTAATTTATGAGTCTAGTAAGTGAGGCATTATTAGCCCATTATTTTCAAAACCCTTAATATTAACCATTCATAGTACCCATATCCTTTAAAATGGGTTTTCAACATTTTTCCCATATCATATTTTTACACCAAAATGCCTTCATTTCTCCTCATTTGGCTCGTGCAACTCAAAGAGTCCTCCTCTATTATTATTTATGCCTCCCCTCTTTTTATTAGGGTAAAATAAAGGGATTAATATATATTTTAAGTATATTTATTTAAGGTAATATCATCCCCTATTCTTCATATTACTTATTCCCATTTTTTCATCTTGTTTCTTCTACCCTATGGTTCATGTTTCATTGGATTTAATTTTGGGTTTTTTCCTTATTATGGTTCCTCAGAGGTTTTTTTATTCATTAGATATTTGAAGAGTTAACTTGGGTTGTTTTTGTTAAAGAGATTTGAGTTTTAGGTAGATTCTCTTATGCATTGACCATTGAACTTAAAAACTCATTTATTACTTTCCTTTTTCACCAATTTTTCACACTAATTAGTAATGAACAAGTTTTAGCATATATTTTTTATAGGATATAAAGTTATTTACTCTTCATATTTAATATTAAGTAATTATTTTTACTAAACTTATCATGGTAAGTGTTGAAAAAAATTCTAGTTAGACTTTATATGTGATTTGATGTCAAAAAATATTGTGTTAGCATCGTAAATGTGTTTTTATTCCTAAATGGTAATTCGGGACTCTAAAATCGCGTTTTAAATGTTATTTTGGTTTTATGAATCATGTGTTTCACACTTTTTGGAAATTATTTGTAGCCCAATGATTTTGTGAGGCTAGACTAGAACCTTTGAAATTGGTTTTATTTAGAAAAAAGTCTTTGGGGGTAATTTTATTTAGTTTTTCATCTTAATGGAAATGGGAGGTCATTGGTGTTATACCTCCCTTGTGAATTTATTGTTGTAAAGAACATGATTATTATTTGGAGTGGTGTTAGGGGTGATTTTGGTGTGTTTTTATTGTTTCTATTCATTATGTATAGTTGTTTGTTTTTAATTAGTTGGAAAAACCCCACATTAGATATGACTTGGTAACCTAACATAGCTATTAGAATATGAAATAACACTTGTTGTACTAGTGGAGGATTATGCTGTGGTGAGTGGACCCTTAGTATCGATATGCATTACTTGGGGGATGATGACCCTCGGTTAGGCCAGGTAGGATATGATAGAGTGTGAGTGATCTTTAATTCCATTAGGTTTACCAAGAGTATGGATCATGTTACATTATGTTCTTGACTTCCCACTGAGCTCATTAGTATTACCATGTACTATGGAACTAGTTTATTTACGGAATATGATTAAGGTGCCTCATCTATTTTGGTTTCATTAGTATTATTTTCCATTACCCTTTTTGTGGAATTATCTTGGTTTAATTCCTTAGTGACATGTATTCATTGTGAAATTAATTTTCTAGTGTTCTTACAAAAATATATTAAAATTGTTTTTAAATAGTACTTACACTCCCCTATACATCCCTCCCTTTAAAAAAATACTCTAAATTATCCTTTAAAAAAATAGTGTTTAAGGTTACAAGGTCAATGGACTATTATTTTTCAAATTAAATGTGTAAAAACCTATGTCTATATATTTCATTTCAAACATGATGTTAATGAATATTTTATTTAAAATAAATCCATTATGAATATATTATTTGGGAATTATAAATTACTTTTAATACTAAAACTTATACTTCCATTCAATTTTAGACTTTATTGTTGGTTCCATCCTTGTTTAGATCACCATAGAGTGATGATGAGTTTTTAGATAATAGAGTGACCCATATAGTCACATGAAATTTAGTAGTCATTAGATTTGGATTGGTTTTATTTTTCAGTTTATGCTTAGTTTTTTTGACTGGTTGTTTTGTTTATTTAAAGTGAATTTCTCATTATAGTTTTATTCCACTTCCTTTGTTTATTTATATTGGTTAAATATATCCCACCATATAACGTTGATTCCCCTAGTCATTGTCACCACCTCAGGATGAATGAGAATACCCCTTGGGGATGTCACGAGATAGCTCATGTGTCTAGGTTTGAGGTTGGATTAGGTTGGTTCATGAATTTTTTTTATCAAATCATAGGTTCTCTAGAGGACCCAAATTTAAAATTTCCGTTTTTATTTGGGTTGTCAAGGTATATTGAGTAGGGCCATTAGAGCATGGGTTTAGTAGTGAAGAAACACAATTTAATGATAGTTTTTTTTTCAATTTTTATGTTGATTTTTAACTGAAGTCTGTAATGGTGATGTAAAAAAAAGGTTCTTGCATTGGTTTATGAATGAAACCAAAAAAAAAACTTTGAAAATTTGTTTTAATGATTCGGTGTTGGTTTTGATAAAACCATATGCTGAAAGTTAAAAAATATATATTTTTTAAATATTACCCCACATAAATAATAAAAATCCATATAATAGAAAAAGAGTATAAAAAAAACAAATAACATTTATCATTGTCTAAAAATCTATGAAAAACACACCTTTATCTAGTTAATAAAAAAAATTATAAACATTTTTATAATAAATTAGAATAAAAAATCATATACCTAAATTTCACAACATAATCATTATTGGTTATTTTTGAAGCATTTTTTTGATATCATTATGTTAAAACAACTATTATAGAAAAATAATTAGTTTTTTGAACAATTTTTTTTAGGAAAATTTAATATTAATCATAAACATTTTAATATACATACCTTAAATCATAATCATACTTAAAAACAGTTTAGAAACAATTATTGAATATGGGTAAGTTCATTTAGCATATAATACTCGGTATTATTGAATGTATAAAATAATATTTAATTATATGAGATTAAAAAAATAGAATACTATGATAAAAAAATTAATATAACTAACCTTATCCAATTCAGTAGTTTCCCCAGTTGTGATTATCTCATAGATGAATCGTAGAACATAATTACCATATTCAACATGTCCTTTTTTATGATGACACTATGGTAATAAAATATTTAATTGGTAATAAACACACACACACATACATATAATTATAATAATGTATAATATATAAAATAATTTCCATTACTTCACATATTGGATTGCAATTGGGTTCTTTATCAACATGTGATGTTAGTTAACTATTTTGCATGACCTACATTTTAATATATATCAAAAAATAATACATGTTTATAAAATAATAATTAAATATAATTAAATTTTAAAAAAGAAGAAAAAATATTTTTCAAACAAGGTGGAAATTTGATTACGAACACAACATAGTAAAGAGAAAAACCACCATAATGTGCAATCACTTGAGCAGAATATTCTTAATATCCAATGTTCTTACAATACAAAAAGTTTATAATTAATGACATTATATTGAATATTATTTCATAATTATGTTTGTGTTCTTACCTATCATGAAATAGAAAAAACCAACACCTAATATTTGGCTATAAAAATATCTCACATATATATGCAATTATATTAGGAATGTTCCCATATTTCACATTCATGAAAATTTATTATGGATCTATAAAACCAAAAATTCATGTAGCATCATTTTTTATAAAAATCATGTGTAGATAAATTATTTGGAAGTAATATAGTTAGTCAATTTAAGTAATAGTTAATTAAAGAAATAAATTTTTAAAAGCCAATTTACTTAAAGAAAAAAAACTGCACTATTTTCACACTGAGCTCTTCAAAATAAATTAGATATATGATATCATTTTTAAATATTCTAAATTTATAGTCCCTTATTAAAATATCATACAACATCTGAAACTCATAAATATTACACATAGAATATGAATCCTGAGATAATCTTTGTATCCCATTAGAAATAACATAAGTATATACAATTGTTTTTTACTGAAACATTTATTCCATATGTGCTATTTATTTTGATTTTATATACTCCTATATAAGTTTAATGTTAGAAAAAGTTATAAGTAATTTTGAATCAGATGTAATTAGTATTAAAGAAACACATACCTCATTTGAAAGATAACAAAGTATCCTAGATGGGAAAAGTAAAAAATCACCCATAAAATTTCCAACTATGGTAACCTCTTCTGTGGGAAATGGTAGTAGAGCAGTAGAATCAATAATATAAGGTACTGATACACTAACATGACCTATCTGCGTAGGATGTTGATGTACAAAATCCCTTAAAAACGAATTATTCTAAATGCTACAATATGTATATGATGATCTTTATCATACAAATCACATTATATTGTTGCATTAAAGTGAGGATGCGGAGGATCTGAGTAGGTAGACTGGGCATGGTGGTATGGAATGGATGGTTGTATATGCTGCATAGCTGGCGGGGCAGACTGGATAGGTTGGTAAGGATGTTCCGGTTGTGACCGTCTCATCAATTTCTCTAATATAGCCAGCACAGCTGATTTAATTTGATCACTAGTGGAACATTTCATATCCTTCATATCATCTATTAAGGATAATGTTTCTAGGACTCTTGATTTGTTCCTCTGATGGAAAAAAACATTGCAAACAGTAACACCAGCCTCACATCCTGTTATACGGTCTGGGTGTTCTCGCTTTCCTAAAAAAGTGGTCTAGATTTCCATACTACCCTCAAGGATAAAAGATACCTTTGTTTCATTGTCTTGATGTTTATCATAAAATGTAAAATGAAATTGTTATATTAGTTTTTTTAATTTAAAAAAAATCATGAAAAAATAATATTTACTTATAATTTTTTAGCTACTTCATTATCTTCCTCTGAACGATACATTTTAATTTTTATTCATGATATTTTCCATTTTTCATAGAATGTGGTGGGGGGGAGGATGAAGGACTAAACTAGACCTCATTTGAACTAATAGTTTAGTGAGATATTATTACTTCAAACATTTTCTCAATCTCATTTTTCTCTAATAAATGATACCCTCCACATGATAAAGTATAAGGGTATATTTTTTTCAACTGGAAGTATTGATGATATTTACTAGAGGTTTGTTATAAAAAAGTAAATTAATAAGTAAATATTTATATATATATAATTGCAATATAATATAATTATCATACCAAGAAGTATTCATCATGTCAACTAGAAACAAATTTCATCCATGTATCTGTATCTATAAAATCAAACTTTAGGAAAGGGTTTTGATTTGGTCTCCTTCCAAAAATTTAATTTTATTCAACTTTGTTAGGAAATATCTCCATCAAACCACTGTAAAAGTAAGATATTTTCTCTTAATTTCTTTTTCTTCTTCAAATTTGAATATCATATGTAAATAAATGAAATAAAAACTAGTCCATTACAATATATTATAATAGAAAAAGAATATAAAATAAATCAATGGAGATATTATACCATTATGACCTCTAAAAGATGAACCTTCAATATCATGTTGATGACCTTCTAATCATGATACAAAATTCTAATCCTACAACAACTCTATATTGAGATATAGCTGATAAATTGTGTTGAATTTGGTCTAGTTGCATTTTTATTGTCATCAAAAGAAATATGTAATCACTAATCTCCAGAATAATGTGATGTTTTTTTGTAAAAGTGTAATGTCATGTTCAACATTTCAAGAACATGATTTTGTAACTATAAAAGAAGATGACTCCACCACTAAAGTCTCTTCAGTAGTCCTGTAATTATTTTTTGTATATCAGAAGTTTGTTTTCATTAAATAATCATATTAATGGATATTTAACAATATGAAAAAAACAAAAATACCTTGTTACATGTTACCCTATCTCTGTATGTATATCCTTTATTGAAATAGGAAATTCTAATGAAATTCATGTGGAACGTCATATTATTTCCCAATTGAATAATAATAAAATAGGAAAATTGAAATATTTAAGCAAAAAAGGTCACACAAGTGTATGTTAAAGAAAAAAATAATGATTTTATGATTCTTATCAAAAAAAATATTAGTTAAACAATTGAATATAAAAATTAAATAAACAACTATGGAAAATTTTATAAATTTAAATATATAATACTTATTAAGTAATATAGTTTTTAAACATGAAAATTTCAAAAAAGATAAATAATGTAAATAATAGAATAATTAATTAGGAGAGTAATTTAGTGTTTTTCCATATCCCTCCATCAATATCATTTTGTACTATATACACTATGTCTCCATTATAGTCATTGTTATCCAGAAATCTTGTAATAAACAATGATAAATCATAAAAATCAATAGCGTCATCATCATCACCATCATCCTCATCAACCAAATGGGGTTTTTATTTGAAAAATGATGGACCATTGATTATTCACTGGATTAATGAAATCCAATATTTTTTTTCATGTGTGTCCATGATAAAAGTTTCCCCACTGAAAAACTAATCATTTCAAATCAACCAGTTTAAACCCATATTCCACATGATTCACACAACAATTACTTGATGCCAAATTACACTAAAACACGGTGACTCTAAAATTAATATAATAAATTTCCATTATGTATTTAATAAAACTAAAATATGGAATTGATTTAGAAATTGGGTTTTCATCTCTAGAACTCAAAAATTGAAGTGCATCAACAACAACCAGTACACCACTAATTTGATTGGTACTATTCTCATCCAGATTTTTTTTTAAATATGAACCCATTAATATGGAAACCATACCATGTGATCTCATTAAGAGATGGTCCCCCTACTAACCATTTCAATGTTTCTAATGCAGTTATATCTATCATTAATATTAATTTAAACCATGAAATAAATTTCTTTATATTCTTAATCAACAACCCCTTTTCATTTATTTCTAGATATCATAACTTTAATTCAGAAATATTTGAGGATATATATGATTGAACCTCATCTGTGTTGTTCAAAATTTATTAATGTTCTTGAATCACTTCATCACATGGAATGAGCTTTATATTTAATCCTAGAATCCAACTACCTTCACTATCAAAATCTACATTTCCATATATAGGGTGACCAAAATGCACCACTTCTTGTAAATAATCAGTACATAACTCAATCACCTCTTCAAATATATATTTCTGAATAATAGAGGCCTTGGTAAATAAAGTTTTTTTAACATATCCCTTCAGACGTTTTATATATCTTTCAAAATGATACATCCATCATAAATAAATAACCCTCATATTATTATCTCATGCACCAAATAAATCACCAGATAAATCATTATATCAAAAAATGTGGGGGAAAAATACATTTATAGTTTAAAAAAATAAGTGTAGCTTCATTATCCAAAACATATAACACATTTGGATTAACGACTATGATACCAATGGATATGAAAAAAAATTACAAAACCAGATGATATTCTTTTTGACATCCATCAGTAGTAGACCATACAGTGAGACTAGTAGAAGTTGTTGTATCAATACATGAATATAATTAGATTTCATACCTATTAATTTTAAATTCTTCAATGAAACCAAATTCATTAAATTTAAAGAATAACCACTGGGTACTTTAATACAAAGAAGGCACAAATAAAAATTCAACTTCTCAATATTTCTTATTGTGTGACAAGATAAGGGTAAATATGTTTTGTTTCCTTTTATAGTGGGATGTTACTCTAAAAATATTCTCGTTGATATTAAGTCAATTATAATATTAAATCCACCTTTTTTATTTCCTTTTATTTCTAAAAATGTTATAATCAAATTTTAAAATATGTTTTTCTCAACATGAATAACATCAATGTTATGTTTTATCTCTAAAAATATCAAATAAGGTAGTTAAATGAAGATATACTATTTCTTTAAGTTATTTTTCTGAAGACTATAAATTATTTTCTTTCCAAAAATCGAATTGGAATCTCTCACCTTGTCATAATATTCTTCAACTAACAAAGGTTTTGGGGATGAATGTATTCCTATAAACTGTTAAATTATTTTTTAAATATAAGAAATGGAGGATCAATTATAAAAAAAATCAATGTCCCATGTACGCTATCAATCTTCCATTATGAAATTGATAATATAAACACTCTTCTTCAAAAATTAGACATGATTTATTTCTCGTAACACTATATCTCTCTAAGATTCCATATACAGAAAAGCAATTAATCATGATAATTATCATAGCATGAAGAAGAAAATAATATTTAATATATGCATCAAAAACCTTAACTCATATCTCTCATAGTAGTTTCAAATTATCAATCAATGGTGAAATATACTCATCATTATCATTTCCCAGCTATTTTGGTCCATAAATAACCAATCTCATCAGAAAATATTTTTTATTCAAAGATATATACCAGGAAAAGTTCTAAATAACCACAACAATAGGCCATGAACTTTGAGGCTACTTAGGCTCTGATATGTATTCATTCCATTAGTACACAATACCATTTATAGATATATAACTTCACTTCCAAAATGAAAAAATTGTTTATAAAACATCTTCCACTGTGGTGAATTAGCAGGGTGGCGTAAGTTACCCTTATAGATTCGCTCATCTAAATTCTTTCTTAAAATTTTTTCATCAATTTAATTTGAAAATAGATTATACAAATGAGGAATTATTGGAAGGTACCAAATTGATTTTGCAGGATCTTTGATTCTATTACCAGAGAATATATCATAGTTTATCTATCAGAATTATATAAAGTGATTATTAGATAAAATTATTACAAAGTATACAAAATTAATTTTTGATGAGGTTAGACGCCAGTATGAGGGAATGAATCTATGTTTACTTTTTCATCTATCTTTTAGAGTAATGTCCCACATGTAGAAAATATTGATAAATATTCATATTTATTTATAGACAACACACAATAATTTGTTCATGCTTGTATATTTTTATAACCCAACACCGTTTGCCATAATATTTTATTCTCCTCATAATAGGGATTTGGATGCTCATTGCCTTCTGAAATTAACTTTTTTAAAATCTCAAGTAATTTATAAAACATTCATCACTCCACCCATTTCTTGCTTTCAAGATAACTAATATCAAAACTATTGATAACAATTTATATTTATTGAAACCTGAGAATAATGGTTTCTCATAATCTATATAAAATCATTCAATTGTTTCTATTTTTTTGATGGTTTTAAAACATAATTCATGAATTAATTCTTCAATACAATCCTCTGCCTCATTATGAATATTTTCATCATTATTAGATATTGAGTTTTCAGTTCTTTCACCATTCAAGATCCAACGTGTATAATTAATTTTAAATCCATAGAAAATGGGATGATCCTTGGTTTTTTTTGAGTTTATCTTTCTCATATTCAAACACTTCACAAATAAATAGAAAATAAAATATATGTTTTGAGGAATTATTTTTTAAAATTCTATGAAATTATTAACTTCTTTTTCATATTCACTTGTGCTTATACATAAATTTATCTATTTATAATCCATTAAATACATGATATCACAATATAATATGTGAATATATTAAAACACATTATATAAAAAATATATATAAAAATAGATAAACTGTAAACATAAACACATTAAATAAAAATGATTGGTAATGAGATAGGAATCATCAAAAATTATTATGAATAAAATAAAAATTAATGTTCTAAAGATATTTATTTTGTGAGATGTGTGTCATGCTGATCCAATGGACATCACATGTAATGAACCCATTATAAATTCTTAGTATAAAATCATGATTATTAAAATAATCTATTGTTTGGTTTTAATTTATTTCTTTTCATTAATTTTTATATATGTGATATCCCTAGTAGAAAATTATGATAATGACACTATATGTATGTTTTCTACACGGCATATTATATTATTTGAATGTTTATTTAATTTCACACTCTAATTCTTGTGGTTATGTATGATAAATGATTACTTATTTTTATAAATTACCATTCTAATAGAGGGGCTATGTCATCACATAGTTACTCTTCAGAACCACGCTGCTATAGAAAACCAATTTTTTGTATAAATAGTATTAATCATTATTTACTCAAAAAATACATTTTAAAAAAAAATTCCCAAATGGTTTTACTAATATAATATTTAAATTATAAATAAGTAATTTGAATTTATTTTACCAAATAAAATTTATACAATTATATTTTTAATTGATGTGTCATATATATTGAAAAAATATTTTTATTAAAATATGACCATTTGAATGTTTATTATTTTGTAATATTATTTCAAAAGAATATGAAAATTAATTAGTTATAATATATTAGTTCATAAATAAAAATATCATATTTGGTTTCAATCATTTAAAAGTTGTAAATTTAATTTATTAAGGTAAATTACACAAACTTTTAACATAATTGTTTTTAAAAAAATCCCCCTGTAATATAAATTATATATCTCATTAATATAAAAATAGTAATTTTTATATTTTTATAATCTATACATGTGGTTTAATTGAAATATAATTTAATTATTATCAATCATCTTACATGTGTTATTTAATTTTTTATAGTTGTTACATTAGTTCAATATTGTATGTGTCAAATGTTATTGAAGATTGAATTAATTTAAATGGTGAAAAAGATGGAGTCTTTGCATGTGATGTACATTATATTGATGATAGATGACACCATATAGCATTTTTAGTTACATAATATGATCAAAACCATTTTTTAATTTCATAAATTAAGAAATTTGTCAAAAGAAACAAACATTAACAACAACATTTATAAAAAAATAAACTATATACAAATAATTGAATCAATAACTTAGAAATATAACTAAATTTTAAATTATTTAACTTCAATATAAAAAATTATAGAATTAGGTGTTCAGTATAGAAAATGGACCCTTAATATCAATATTCTACCTGTAATTCATTAGATGAATAAACAATGCAATATATAAAAACAATGTTTGTAGAAATTAATAATAAACAAGAACATAGAAATAAAATAAAACCAAGATTATTGTTCACCCGAAAAAGAACTTCTAAAGAAAATATATCAATGGATGATTAAAATATTATATATAATGAAGAATTGAGACCACTGATTTAGAAATGATGATACAAAGAAAATAAAAAACAATAAAAGTTGCAGTTGAGGGTCATCGGGTCACCATCGGGGTCGTCACAACTCCAGAAAAAAGCTTTGCAGATCCAAAAAATAAGGTTTTTGTGGTCTTGTGTCTTTTTTAAAATGTCTTTGGAATTGGTTTTTAAATAAAACGAAAAAAAAATTATTAGTTTTTTATTTATGGAATCATATTTTTAAAAACAATTGATGCTATAAACACAATATAAATATATTTATGTGTCATTTTGTGATAAAAACAATTCAAAAAACATGACGCTGATACATTTTTAATCAGTTTATAAAAACCGATTCCATAACATCAATACTGAAACCATTATTTATACTAGTGTGTGTAGGTTTGAGGAGTTTTTGACAAACAATTTTTGTGATAAACCTTGGGTTACCATGGGAAGTTGGGTTTGGAGTTTTATATTTTCATTTTTTCCAATTACATTCACATTATTTCTCTCTATAGTTGATGATGTTTAGTTAAATAAGTTTTTTTATTTTTATCTATTTTTTTTAGTTGGGGAATGAAACGAGTGTTATGAAAAATTTTCTAGAGATATCGTAAGGTCGAGAAAGCCATGTTTTTTCTAGTAAAGTGGTCTTGAATGACTCTCCCTCGTAGTGGTGTGATTGTCATATGACCTCCAACCATATGGCTAAATCACCCATTATAAGTAGTACCCTATAAGAATTTATTTTGGGTATATCTTAATTTTAAAACCATTTTGAAATATATTTTTTTCATGTTTTGAAAATAATATTTTAGGTTAAAATGTTTTGGTTTTTGAAAATGATGAATTGGTTTTGAAATTTATCTTGTGAAAGTCTTTGCAAATGAGTTCTAGATAAAGTGAAATTTGATAAAATGTTTTTTTAATCAAATTATCTTTAATAAAGTGAGACTTTTTTAAAAAATTAAAAGGTTTTTTAATAAAAAAAATGTCATATTTCTTGATCTAATTCCAGGTATTTTTGTGGGAATAATTGGTTTGAAATATGGAATTTGATGACTGTTTTTAAAATAGTTGATAGTGAGAATTTTTAAAATATTTGGTGAAATTTTCAGTTGGTATTACTTTTGAAATTAGTGTTTAATAATTCTGAATTCTTTATTATGGGTTGTTTTTTATTTAGTTATTCATTGTTTTTATTTAGAACACTCTTCTACCAAATCTTCAATGGACATTCGACATATAGCTACTGGTGGTTTACCATTAGCGGAAACCCAATTTAATCAACCTAAATACTTGCACCATGAGTTTTTGAAGTTGGATCCACCTATCATTTATGGTCAAGTGGATAATTTTGAATCAAAATAGTGGATAAAAAATCAAAAAGAATATTCACTTTCCTAGATTTTCTGAGTCTCTAAAGGTGATTTTCTATACCTTTATGCTCAAAGGTACGAGTTGGAAGTAGTGGAAGTCATTCATTAGAAAAATAATAAAACCACTCTTAGAAATTAATTGATTATTTATTCAACTATTATTATTTCTCAGAGAATATGAAGGTGGTGAAGTAAATGGATATGTGATGAAATTAGCAAAGTGATTAATCATTGTTAGAAATAAACTATAATTTTGTGTATCCAGTTCCCTACCTTTATAATTTGACTAAAGATGATTCATTTAGAGATAAAACATCCAAGAATGAGATCCACCATGATTTCAATCAAGGTTGTCACAATTTGATTGAAAATCACTTTATGATGTGGTGAGGAAAGCAGTTAGTGTTGAAGTCATGTTTTCGGAAGTTCTAAATTTATGCAATCCTTCTTCACTATGAAAAGAATTCCAATAAAGATATGGGAAAGATTTCGGAAGTTGATTATGATTATGTTGGGATTAATAGGCCTTCGGATCCTTCGTTATATTATTCTACACATAAAACCTTGATATGTCATCTTTACGGTAATTCAGGTCACAAAAATACTTCTTATCTAAGTGATTTGAAGTTCGGTCATTCTTGTGGTTGTTTGGGACATCTTTAAAAATTATTCAAGGGTGTCTATTGAATGCCGAGTGGAGACAAACCCACTCACTCCAAAAGTAATGTGGAATAATTGGACGGATGTGGCATCAGTGAGAGTTATGTTTGAGGTTTTTAATGTATTTTTGTCATTATAGTGTTTTCATCTTGTGTTATTACTTTTTTGGGGTGGAAGAAGATATTGTGTACCTTTTTGAAAATTCTCTTTTAAATTGAGACACCTTTTTTGGAAATTATAAATTTCATCACCCTAGAGTGAAAGCATATTTTGTTGTGTGTCTTTTTCTTATCATTTATTTTCTTCTTGCATTTGTGTGTAGTTTCTATGTTTTAAAATTTTTTGTGTTTGACTTGTTGTGTTGTTTTGGTACCTGATAATAATTTATAATGGTGTGGAGTCCAAGTTAGCCTCCCTTGTTGAATAAATTATTCCCATTGTATATGTATTGTTTCATTTCTTGTTTTCCCTTTTGGAGTTGTTATTTAAGATGTTATTGTTATCCTGAGGAGTCTCTAACTATGTGTATAACTTCCTTTTGAAAATGAATGACCCTGGGATTAAGCCCAATAGTTTTTAGTTTTGGTAGGTTGGTGGGCTGTGCTTCAATATTTTTTTCATCCTTTGAGTAGTGGTTGAGTTCAAAGTTTTGTTACATTTGTGAATAAAATCAATAAATTGGAAGTGCTTATGGTGTTATTTGGTTGTTGGAATTGAATCACACAGGTATGGAAGAATTTTTCTTCTTCTTGAACAAATGGAAATTTTGAGGCTTTCTTTGGGAAGAAAGCGTTATGATGGGGAGAATTTTCAAACCCTAATTTTTTATATATTTTAGTTTGGTTATCATTTTTATTTTTGTATTTAATTCTATGTATTTTTTGTTTCAGATTGAATTTTTTCAATCCAGGTTTTTTATTCTATTTCACATCTAGGTTCATAGTTTTGGGGGAAATGGGAATGTCTTTAATGCTAAGTCTCATTTTACATAATTTTCCTTCAGTATAGTTTTTATTTCATGTGTATCACATGGTTGGGGTAAAAACATGTGGCTCATATATGTAACTATGTAGATATTAGGTGTTTATTGATGAAGGTGCACAGATTAAGAATGGTTATTCAAAACTATGGGATAATAATGCACATGGTTCAATTTTTTTTAACAAATCTAAACCTTATTCATGGTGTATAGTTTCCCAAAATATGCATCCAAACCATGAGGGTTTCTCATAAGTCTATTACAAGACACATGGTTGGTCATGGGTTTCTAAACTGTGTAGCCTACCCGTGTGTAGTTACCATATCCTTTAAAATGTGGTTTTACCTTTTATTCCCTTATCATTTTTTACCCAAAATTGTTTTCTTTTCTCCCCATTTGGATCATATATCTCAAATTAGGTTCTTAACTTATTATTTATTACTAACCCACTCTTCCTAGAGTAAAATAAATGTATTCCTTCAAGTTTTGTGTAGATTTATTCAACATAATCTCTTCCTCTCTTATTTCACTTCATTCTTCTCCAATTATATTCTTATTAACTCTTCTACCTTGGTTTCTCTACCATAGGGTAGATGATTCACTAGTTTTATTTATGGGGGTTTTCATTTTTAAGGTTTTTTATGGATGTTCATACTTCTTTAGACCATTAAAGGGATAATTTGGGTTACTGTTTTCCATGTTCATTGATTTTTAGATATGTCCCCCTATGCATTGACCTTTGAATTTAATGAATCACTGATTTCTTACTTTTCATACCTAGTTTTTGTACTAATAATTATTTTTATAATTTTTATAATAATTGTTCGATATTAAATAAATTTATTTATTCATCATAGTGAATTGTATGGAATTTTTTTACGAAATATCACACATGAAGTGTTTAATAATATACTTGTATTCATTTATAAGTGATTTGTGGTCTTTATTTTTTTTACCCATTAGTAAAGGTGTTTTGATTCAAAAATGGTGACTTATGTTTCTCAAATTGAATTTTAAATTGTTTTAGGTTTTATGAATTATTTGTTTGATCATTTTTGGAAATGTTTTTCCCCTAAAGGTTGTGTGATGATCGATTGGATCTTTTAAAATTAGTTTTATTTAGAAACCTATCTTGGGGGTATTTATGTAGCCTTTTTATGTTAAAGGAAATGTGAGGTCCTTGGTGTGGGACCTCCTTTATTAATTTATGGTTGGAAGGTAAGGTATTATTTGTTGGATTGGTGTTCAAGGGTGATTCTTATGTGTGTTACTTGTGTTTATTCTTTATGTATAGTCAGTTGTTTAGAATTGATTAGACTACCCCCAATTTAGACATGGCATGGAAACCTAGCATAACATGAAGAATAACCTAGAACACTTGCTTAACTAGTTTAGGATTATTCTCTAGCTATTATCCTCTTTGTATGGATATGCTTTGCTTTGGGTATGATTCCACGTTGTTAGGCCAGGTAGGGTACGACTGTGAATGAGGGTTGTTTGATTGCATCAGTCATGCCAATATGATGGATCGAGATATAGTATTTTATAAAGATTCCTTTTATCTCATAGGAATTCCCATTTACGTTGGAACTCATTTATCTATGGTGGATTATTTGGGTGCCTTATCTAGTTTGGTTTCTTGAGTATTTCTTACCATTTCCCTATATGTGGTATTTTTTAGGTTTCCTTCCATGGTGAAATTTATTCCTTATGAAATTAAATGTTAATTTTTCTTAAATGTTTTTATCAAAAAGGTTTTATAAGATTACTTACATTCCCCTACATTCCCTTTCTCTTAAAAATACTCTAACATCTCATTCCATGAATAGATAGTTTTATATAAAGAGGTAAATAGACTATGATTTGTTTTGTAAAGAAATATTTAAAAACCTATATTTATATATTGTATTTTAAACATGAAGTTAGTAAATATTTTATTTAAAATAAATTCATTAAGAATAGATTATTTGGGAATTCCTATTAAGTTTTAATGTTCACACTTATACTTTCATTCATGTTTATAGCCTCAGGTGCAGGTTCCATATTGGTTTCAAATTTCCTGGGGAGATAATGGCTTTCTAGATCAGAGAGTAACCCATGAGGTCACATGAAGATTTATTAGTTTTCAAGTCCAATTTTGTATTATTTTTATAATTTTTTTAGTTACTTATATTGGTTTTTTGGTTTGTTTAAACTGGTACACGTAGTTCATCTATAGTTCACTAATTTTATTTATTTATATTTTTTAAAATCATTCACACTATCTCTCATTGATTCCATTGGTGCTTGTCTCCAACCTAGGGTGATTGGGAATGTTCCTTGGGGATTTCATTGGCTAGCTCAGGTAACCATCTTTGGGGCCAAACCAGGTTTGTTTATGATAATCACAATTTCTCTTCACTTTAAAAGAACTCATTAAACTAACATTGGGAGAAAAAGGAACTCACATGATCCCTGAATTTCCATATAGGTCATGCTAGACCATCAATGGTCTATCCTTAACATCATCATAAGAAGTGAAATTTAATAATAAAATATATTATCAAATTTAATATTGAAGACCTTTCTAAAAAAATTTATCCTTAAATATCTCATTTGATATAACCTTAAGTAAAAATTGAACAAGCTTAGAAAAACATATTCATATTGTATCATAATCCTCTCATACTACTTGAGGTTTATAAACACCATGAATTTTCCCAATACCATCGACTCTATATAGAAATAATCAATGAAATGACGTTTAATGTCCATACACTAAAAACCCTCATATTTATTAACCGACCCCATTGAATCCCGTTATCTACTGCAAGGTCACTACTAATTAATATTTTCATATTTCACCATTTTAAATATTGTAATTTACAAGAATTCAAAAATTAGTTCAATATCTTTCGACCAATCCTCAGCCACTTGAGGATCATTAAATCCCTTGATAGAAAGTAGTTTATGATGAAGAAATTATTGATAATGATATATAAATTCATCTATTTGAGGGTACCTTTATAGATCTTGAATGAGAAAGGGTCTAGGTTCTTATTCCAAAACTTGAACAACATGAACCACTTTTTCAAAAAATCTAGGTCAATAATATTTAAGTAAACATCAATAGAAAACACTAAAACATTAGGAAGGATAAATATATCATCAAAGAAAACAAGATTCATATGAATATGAATTTTATAAAGTATAATTTTATGATTGGGGTTTAAACACACTCAAAATATAACGTGGGAAAATTCCAGATACTATATAAAATTATTCCTCAAAGATACTTTTCCTAAACACCCATGGAGACTTATGGCTCAATATGGTTAGAGATGGATAGACACTAACTGATAGAGATAATGTTTTCCGAATTTTATATATGCATTTAATTTGTTTATAACTTATATATTTATAATTTTGAGATTATATAAATAAATTTTGGATTTATGGTGAGTGTTGAGAAAAATGTAAAAATTGGTTAAATCTATATTTTTGGCATAAATTTTTCACAAGTGTTTTTTGGGAATAACTTTTATAATATTATTATAATTTAATTGATTTATTTATTTAGGATTCCTACAATAATTTACTTCAACTATGTATTTAAGAGAAAGATCTGATTTGACCATCTTTAGCCCCGAAAAAAAATCATTCATGGTGGAATTTTTTTCAGTCAGACAACGTGAACCCCGCCTCCATAGTGGAAGTACAGGTCAGGATAAAACCCACAAATTGATTTGATTCCACCTATAATAGAACAAAGACACATAGAATCACTATATTAATAGCATTAATTTATTTTTGAAACCATTAATCTAGAATGTGGATGTTATACGTTGAAGGAAGCTTCCTGGAAATCTAGAATAGAAAAAGTGACATTCAATTAAAATTAATAAATCTTGCAGACTGCAGCCAATTATGGTGAAACTTGGAGGTTGAACAAAAAACACAACAATGAAAAACATTTTTGAAGGATGGAATGCATGAATTTTCTATTTATTAGGAAAAAACAAGTAATCCTTCAGAGGAAAGATCCAGGCCTATAAAAAGATGAGAGCTCCTCCTTCCAAAATCATTCCATTTCATTCCATCCCTTTCTATCTGAGGCACCGTGTATGAGATCTCCACTGAGGGAGGCTAGATGCAAAGTTTCCTCTTTTTATTCTTAATTTATTTGTTTTCTTTATTTTTTTGGATTTATTTTTCAATTTTAATTTATATTTCAAATGAATTCATGCATTCTTAGATTTGTTCCGCCATGTTCTTCTTCATCCTATACTTTCCCCATCCTCTTTATTTTTATTTTTTTCTCTTTTTTTATTTTCCTTCTATAAACCATAACCTATCACCCACAGAAATTATGGGGGATAACCTATGGTTTTTTCTAGGGAGGTAAGTTGAAATTCCATTCATTGTGCTCTTCAAGTATTATGTTTTATTAAATTTTTGATGAGCAAGAGCGATATACATGGGTTTGGAGATCATCCACCATGACACTAATCTGAAATCCATTTCTATTATTTTATTGAATATTTTACCTCCCTTATATTGGATATAAGATCTTGATATGATGGAGTTGATCAATTCAGTGGATGAAATGGAATACGATGAAGTTATTTCTTGGAAGATGTCACACTCTCGATCAAGTTGTGTCATCAACATTAATTATAAGAGGAGTTGATGTTAATATTGATAAATGAATTAAATATTTCACACCACTATATAAATGAATAGTAATTCATGAATAAGATCTTAATATTGAATTATCAAACCTAATTTAAACATCGATAAGAAGAATTAGGGAACCCAAAATACAACCCAAAAAAGGCCTTATTCTTTCTTCAATAATTACATTTTTTCATTACATGTTAGTTTTATCTATTATTTAACTTAAAATGATTTAATTTCATAAATTAAATAAAAATAACAAAAATAGTTAGTTTAGGTGAATTATATTAAGTGAGTGAATAACGTAGAAATTTCTTCAAGTGATATGACCCTGGTCATTCTTTGTGCTACATTAGAAAAATAATCTTCATTTTCAATGCCCTGCGACAGGTGTGTTTCACTAACTCACAACTACCTCATAAGTACTATTAAACCTACCTGTGGTATACTATGACAACCAAAAAATATATTAAATTCAATGAAATATGCACAACCTAACTTTGATACCACTTTTTCATGAACCATCCTTGACATCTGGGTACCCTAACACCAGAGTTGGATCTGACATTGAATAAAGGGAATTCTTGCTCCACACATGTTGGTGAAAAGAACATAACATTTTGCAAGAATAACGAGGGAATGCTTTTTCAATAGTTTAAGATAAAATACACATGTAAGTATGATCTATAATCCATAGGGAGAAAGTCCTAAAATCAAATTGGTAAATAGTACTCAATCCATACATAATCAAAATACGCAATGGCTACCAAGACCATGACAAAAGATAAACCCACAGAGAAACTGGGTCAGATTTCAACCCTTCACCTCCATCACTCTAGGTCCCAGTTATTATGAACATATACCACCTCTAAGTGGATATTTCCATTTTATTGAACTTAGAATTAGATTATCTATAAACACATAAAAGAAAAGGTAGGGTATGAGTTATTCAACCCAATAAGGTGTCACTAAGTGTTCCATAATCGATTCCATAACAATAAAAAATGTATTATTTAAATTTAAATAAAACAAAGATTAAAATTAAATATGATTATTTTAAAAAAAATAGGATTTTAATTAATAAAATGGTTGATATATCAAAATAGCGTTAAATGAATGTTTTATATAAGATATTTATATAAATAAGTTGGAATGAATACAATAGTCCTATAAATATATGGAATTTAATCATAAAATAAAGCATATCACAACACCATGTCATAAGCCTTGTGGTATTTTAGTTTTTGGTAAAATGATACTCACACTACTCAATAAGAGATCTCATCTCAATGTGTGACCACATCCCACAACTCGGGCCATTGAGACTCAACTACACTTTAGTGAAAATAATTATAAAGTATTTTTATATTATTTTATTCATCATAAATCAAGTTCTAGGGATTCATACCCCAGTGTTATTTACCTAATTACCTTGTAACTACCCATCCACACATGTTCTTCATTAAGTTAATCAATCAATAATGGGAAAATAATTCTTTTCCAATTAATTCAGAATACAATTTCCCACTTCTTGATTTCAAAATTCCATTCTTATTTCAAAACCAAATCATAAGTTTTTAAAAATTGATGATGTTTTAAAATCATTTTTCAATTTAATACATTTATCTTGAAATCAATATCCAAATCAAATCATTAAATTTTCTGAAAATTTCCAACGATTTCAATTCCATTACAATGGGGGGTTTTGAAAATCTCATGGACTCTTTCATAATAACAAATCGACCATCTAAAATATCCTGATTAAATCAATTAAAAAACAATTTCATAAAATTTATGAAAATAAATGTTTCTATTATAGAGAAAAATTATATAGACCACCTACATTTAAATTAGTGAACAAATCAACACCAATAAATGGAAATGGTAAATAATGAATGATGGAATTTGAGAAGAATAAGAAAATACTAGATTATAAACATAAAGATAAAATTTTCATACAATAATCTATCCTAAGATCATACCACATTCAAAAATGGGTAGCAGTGAGGAGGAGAAAAACCTAGTAATGTTACTCACCATGGATCAAACACAAATCTGGTATGTTTGTAAGGGAGAAAATTACTCACTGTGCATCAAAGGAAGCCTAGGTTTCTCAATAGGAGAACCTACAGGATTTCTAATGAAAAAAAGTTTTGATTATATATAAAAGTTCCATGTGTTAGTCATTTACATCTTAAATAAATGGGTTGTGTTATAAAGGCTTCAAGTTTCACAAATGTAGGAAAAGGAATTACCTTGGATTAAAAACACATTGAGTGATGAATTTTTGGAATGAGTTCATATTTTATGGAATATTTCAATTTTTTCCATAATTAATTCTCATGGATTGCTTCAATTAGTCAATTTCCATCACAAATCAATGATTTATAATGAAAATTCTATCAATAAACAACACTGAGAAATAGATACCTAAAAAAACACCAAACCGACTTCCAACTCACCCTAAAAGCAAAATAGGAACCCCATAAAACCTTTGGAACATTTATTATTTTAATCCTTTAAAAAACACATACATTCCAAAACATTACGTCATTTCAACATAAAAACTCACTCCATCCTTGAAAATCAAAAAAACCCTCCAAACACAAAAGGGAAAACCCGGAGAAAAGAAGTATATTAAAAAATATATCATGATGTTGTAGTCAATCATTTTCAACTAAATAAATATCATATATTTTTTTCACTATATATAATATAGAATTATTTTTTCGAGTCAAAGCATCATTAACTTTGTTTTCTTTACCTAGGTGGTAATGTATTGAGTTGTCGTAGTTATTAATCAACTCCAACCATCATCTCTGGCTCATATTCAACTATTTATAAGTTAATATATAATTTTAACATTATTGATCATTATATAATCCAAAAAATTATAAATAAAGATAATTCCTTTATATAATAATTTCAATGATTACTACTGCTAACTCCAGGTCATGAGTTAGATAATTTTGTTCATGAACCATAAATTAGCACGATGCATAAGATATCACCATATAATTTTATATGAGGATTCATCCCAACCCTTTTTTCACTTCATAACTATAGATCACAATCCATTTTCAATTGATGGATAGTGTCAACACAAATGAACTGACCAACCTTATCTTCAAAAAATTGAAATTTTCATCACATCTATCTGTCCAAAAGAATTTCAATCCCCTCTGAGTCAACATATAAATCGGATTATATATCGATGATAAATTATTCAAAAATAATTGATATTATCTATCAAAACTAACTAAACTACAAATATGTTTCACCTTGGTTGGACTGGGCCATTATTCAATAACTTCTATATTTGATCGATCCACTGATATACCTTCTCTTCATATTATATATCCTAAAAGTGAAACTTTTTTATAACCCAAATTTACACACCATAAATTTTTCAATAAAATTTTCTTTCCTTAGGGTCATTGGTATAATTATCAAATGAGCTACACACTATTCCTTTCTCATAGAATATATAAGAATATAAATTTATAAATACTAAAACTTTGATAAATTTAATCTCTAAAAACAATAGTCATCAAATCCATCATGATGGTAGGGTGATTAGTAGGAAAAAATGGAAGAACTATAAATTTACAGTGCTCAAACCTTATAAAAAAGGTTGTCTTGGGCATGTATTCACTTCTGAACCTCCATTAATAGTATACATATAAAATATAAATCATGTAAATATATGGAGCTCTACATAATTTATTGTGAAAATATTAAATATAGGGTATAGGATACTTATTCTTGATTATGGGATGAAGAGTTATTGATAATAAATGAATAGACACATTGATCAATATTTATTATTAACCAAAATAATAGGTTCACCCCATAATTATTCACATGGCCAAATAAATTCCTTATAAATCTACCCCTGGAGTTTCTTCCATAATTCATATAACTAAATCAGGGCTATTCTCTATGGAGCCTTTGTAATAGGTATAACACTATGTATTAGTTGTATTGAAAACTGTACTTCAAAATCTTGTGGAAAAATATGCAATTGTTTTAGAAAAACAAAAAAAAACTCCTTTAAAATATTCATATCATTGATGTTTAGTTTCTTCCCAACCGTCTAAGATAAGAACCGCCTTTGAATAAGAGTCAAGGATCATATAAAGGATGAAATTTCAATTCGAAGCTCAAATTTATCCTCACACTAATAGAAAAGAATTGGGTTGTTCAAAATATCAAATTGAACTTTCCTTCCTTGTAAATTGATAAGGTATTTATATAAAAAAATATAGTACATGTCAAAAATTACATTAAATTAAATTATAGGAAGAATAAAAATATTTACAGAAATCATATTCCCAAAAACATTAATATGAGAAGATTCATAGAAATGAGATACAATAATATCACTATTAAGAGTTTTCACTTACAATTAGAGAACCTATCATTAATAAAGTATTGTGACAACCTAACAATATTATTCAGATATAAAAGTGTGGGTAGATCCCACATCAAAGAAGACAATGTTAGTTCTAGTTTTGATTGTAAGTGAACCTTTCACTACTTCATTATCATACCCCACATCAACAATTGAAATTTATTGATGTTTCACTCTTTCTATGGAATTAATATGTTTTTTTATGTTGATCATCATTATTATACCCCATATTTTAGAAACGGATAGTATAATGACGAAACTCCTTTCATTTGAAACACTAGAGTGTGGATAGTTTATTTTTTGAGCTCTATCCCCTAATATAATTATTAAACATCTTACCATAACATTAGAATTGAATTTCCTAATTTAATTCACTTCCACACTTAAAATATTTATTAGTCCCATTAATAAAATTTTCTTTATGTATTCTTCCACATTCATATCATTAATAAAGACTCATGTTATTCTCTCTATAGTCTTTCTTATTATAATTTCATTTTAATTTAGTATTTCTATTATTATAAAAACCATGATTCTGATGGGAAACTATAATATCCATTTATAACTTGTAAATACATCACACGATTTCATCATAGCTACTAAATCTCATTATGGATTACTCCATTCAGATACATTATTTTAATTAATTAATTAATCTATCAATATTACTTCCTAGTTCAATGATATTACCATAATCATACCACAAAAGTCTTGTTAAATTTTATTCTTATGTACTAATTTATTAAACATACTTATTATTTAAGCCTAGGTATTCCTTCTCCATTTTCATTTGAATAATATATGGAAATTAACCTTCTAGACTCATCGTACTCCATAGAGTAAATTTATTCGGGTTTCCTCATGTTGTTGATAATAATCTACCATCAATATGATCACCTTACAAATGATAAAAAACCAAAATAACATGTTCATTTTATAAAATCTAAATAAAAAAGTATATATTATGTGTTAATAATCCATTTCTGAACAACTATTTCATTATTAGACCCACGAAAGTATGGTGGGTGTTGCCTCATGAATGAATCAATATAATATTGTCTTCTACATTTGTTCATTTTGAAGCTCATTATGATTCATAGATTATGAAAGTTTTTTAAAAATAAAAAAAATAAATTCCACTCCATCTCCCATAAAATTTAGTTGCTATGAAGAAAATAATTTCCTTTTCCAACACATTCCAAATTAACATTATTTATATGAGTTTTATCTAATTACTAAAACTAAATTACATAACATGATAAATAATAATCCTAGTGGTAATCCATATAATCATTAAAAATAATTTATGGTATAACCTAATCCTGACACCATAATTTTAATTAATGAAACCTTGTGATTAACCAAGGGCATACACGGTCATTATCTATTCAAATCCTTCATAATAGTTTATAATGAAAATATTAATTAACCCAAGAATATCCCCCAAGAGGTTTTATCTATATGTGTTGTATTAGATCCACTCATCATGTACTGGTGGTGATCAAATTAATACCAAACCTACTATATTCGGAGTTGTTACCCTTAGGTGCATCTATCAATAACCACATCCAATTTCAAGTATTTATATATTGATTTACATTATAGGGAATAAACTATAATTTTTTTACTATAACATAGGATACTATTCTATACTAAGGATTTATTAATGGATTCTCACAAAATGTTTCTCATCATATTTTCTTAAATAACAAAACCATGCTCTGATACCAATTATAGAATTCCATACTTTTTGTACATAAATATTATATCTTATTAGATGAATATTCATCACATAATATAAAAATCCACACAAGAACCATAAGGGCTTAGTGTCTTTTGAAAATTGGATACATAAACAACTGATACATAAAATATCTAAATCAACTCCATGCTAGTTATTCGAAACTAACACACTTCATAGGCATATCATAATTAAATAATTTCTTAATATTCTAGGTAAAAGGAAATATAACAAAGGTCACACTTAAACTCCCAATAAAAGTAAAAAATGATGATATCAATGGTCATTTATGTATAACATAAACCTAAGGGTGTTGGAACAAAATATTAATCATTGAAAACCACACCAATAAATTCATAGATCATAATAATATGTCATAGTATAAAGAGTGTCACTTAAAAACAACTGGATCATAAAGGAATCAAAGAACATGAGCCGTGAGATAATAAAAATTTCATATGATAATTTCATATAATAATTCCATAATGTGTGGAATAATCATAATCATGGAAATATTCCATCAAGGCTATGCACCAAAAAAATCATCAAATGTTAGGATTGTGATAACCACTCATATACCAGCATCATGCTTGGGATAAACCCAAGTGTAATCTCGTTTTTGGATTTGTATAACCTATGGTGTAGCCTTTTTTAGGATTGGGATAACCACCTATATACCCTATTTTAGGCATTAGATAACCAAATTTGTGCCCTTTGATATAATAAAACATTAATATATACCCAATGAATTATATGGATATCTATTTTAAGTCCCAGCCATCACATAATCATAAATCCATTCATATTTATGCCACAATATCATAATATGTTCACCATATTATCATATCATGACCCATAAAAAATAAAAGGGTTTCAAAATCATCTCATAATCAAGATATTAAAAAATCCATATAAATAATAATGATAGTATGATTGGATCATATCAATAATAAATCAAAATTAACATCAAAGGATGTTATCATAGATGAAAAATATATATATAATACCTTTGGTATATTTATTAAGGAAAATAACTGTTTCATTTTGAAATCACTTATTTAAAAACTAAAAAATTCCAAAAATATTAAGGAAAAAATTTATTTAAAAAAACTATGGGAAATGAAATGGAACAGTAAATTCATAGATATACCATGATGGTTGTATTATTTCTATTCTGTGTACATTAAAATAAAAATTCCTTTCACATTCTTAGTAAAAAGTAAAAATTACATCATTTAGAAAATTACAAGAATATTATATTTAAAAATAATTATAAAATGTAAAACATGGTTAAAAATGTATTTAATATATCATACGAGAATGTTAAAAATGTTTTTGAAAATATTTTAAATAAAACATAGACTTTGTTGGGAAAGATTCCATACTCAATAGTATAACAAAGTCAGGATTACATAAATAAATTTTTTCATTATATTGTGTACTTAGAGAGAGGAAAATGAAAGGAAAATATGTAATCTGTAGGAAATACCAGAGATAAATTCATTTCATGATATTTTTGAGATATGGATCATAAAATTTAATCAGTAGTAACTTAATCATATACAATCTTGATAAAAGTGAAATTGTAATAACAGACCCTTACCTTAAGTGAGTCTTCCTTAATAATTTCTCTAAATTCATGTATATTAAATATAAATTTTTTGTAATTATAAAAAATAATAACTTATATGATTTTAAAATGAAATATTCCCCACATATAAAATTTCAAAACCCATTTATTAATAGTTCCTTATTAAAATCAGCATAAACTACTGTTAACTATTTAGTTCTTTAGGAAAGATTCAATTTGACAGTTCTGGTACATGTACATTGATCATAGTTCCATCATCTTCATAATACTAATAATTATATAAATTTAATTTATATTTTAATTATATTCATATTTGGAATCATAAATAAAAGGTGGAAATAGAAAAATAAAATACATCATTCATGGAGATGGTATTCTGTATATATGCATGAGCATTGTTTTCATTTTCTAGGGAAAAAATGAAATATAAATAATATTTTATAAAAAATACAGATATTTATATCATAAATATCATGTTTAAAAATTAAATCCATCATAATATCCATTCATTAATTTTTTTATGTAAAATAAAATATACTGCTTTGTGAATATCGTATTCCACATGTAAACATCAGTAATACATTCAATTCCCATTTGATGGAAAAGACAGTGGATAATGGTGGTTACATAATTATAAAAACATTTTACTGTATTTATTATGATTAATTTAATATTTTATTATTAATACCACAAATTTAGAGAAGTTATATGAAGAAAAAAATTGAAAGAGGTTGAGTAGGATAATTGTCACTTATTCGATAGACCACCTTTAGATCCCTTCTTAAGTACCCTTATGTTGATATTTTAAGAAGATAATCACATTTTATTAATGTATAAGTAAGTATAGAAGATTATTAGGAATGTTTTGGTCAATATAGGTGTCTCAAATTGGTGTAAATAGGGGAGAAAAAGGGGTCCCTTATATAAGGCTGGGAGAGGGCACATTTCAATTTTTTTAAAAGATTAAAATATATTAATTTCATAGTCAATCAAAATCCTTAAAATTAATCATATTTTATGATAAAATTATATTTGGTATAAATAATTCCATTAAATATGATTTAGACAAGTTTTTATTGAAATATCACCCATATCTCTTAGTTTAACCCACAATAAAATTATTTTACCCTTAACCGAGGTAACAAAAGGTTACGTTTTTTCAATCATTTAAAAAAATTAACTTGAAATTAGTAAATTATATTAATAATAATTATTCCATATTTGGAATAAATTTTACAATATTTAATATCTATAAGTGGCATAAAGTAATTTTAAAAGATTCCAGCAAAAAATGATGAAAAACAGTTTTCCAGAAAAAAAATATTTTTTAGTAAATAATGTTTCTATAAAAAAATTTAGCATTATTTTTATTATAATGACATTAATTGGATTATTATTAATAAAAATAATATAATAATATTTTAAAATAAAAACAAAATATAAGTTACTTTTTAAGCATTTGAATGGAAGAGATAATTTTCTATAAAATCAGAGTAGTTTTTCTATTCACTGAAAAAAAATCTTTTCAAAAAAATAAAAAAGTTAACCACAAGATAATTTTCATGTGATGATTTACAAAAATGATACGCTTTTTATAATAATAATAAATAAATATTTTATAAATTAATTAAATTTTCCTCACACAAAATGAAATATTTCCCATTTTTTAGGAATGCAATATTTTGAATCTCAAAACGACTTTACTTAAAATTAAGTTCTGATTTATTATGAATTAATCAAAATATTAATTAAATTAAACCATACTAAATATTTTTTTATAATTTTGTTATTCTTATTCATACATACCAATCCATAAAAAGGTTATAAATATATATTATATCATGAATCATTTAGACTCGAGGTTCCGTGTACGACAAGCTATCAAATACTTCAATTTTATTTCAAAGTAAATACCTATAAAATCAAACGGTGTTATAACCCATGTTCAAGATACTATTTTTGTGTGACACTATAGGACACTTTCAGAGTAGGATTAGTCAAATTGGACTAAAGTGCAATATCGATGCCTAGAAATATGTCAAAACACCCATTGATAAAAATGTTAATTTTATAATGATAATAACCTCTTATTAATGTTCAATATATAATATAATCATTTTTTCTGGATATATCATCCTGAATGTTTCAAACTATGTTTCATCAACCAATAATATTAATTTATGTTTCTTTTACTTCTATAAATGAATATATCAACATATACACCATGGTTATGGATTTATTAGAAAATTCTTTTTCAATGAAAGGGATAGAGATATCTATTTCCCTTAAAAAATTAAAAAATAATTTATTTATTTATTCATTAATGCGATATCACTCATGATGTACCCAACATATCAGGATTTTTCATAACATTGTTTATCACAATTTTCATCAATACATAAAAGTATATGACTTGTTTTATTATGAATAATAATCTAATGTTTAAGAACCAATTAAAATGTATACATATAAGAATATCCAATGACCCAAATAACATGTGGAATTATTTTTGGTGGGTATATACTTATAACCTCTTATATTGGATATCACTTAGGGAAATATCACGAGAAGAAGTATTAAAATATTTTGATCCTATTCCACCTGATAACCCATATCATTTATGTCGAGTTGGATGATTTCATTGTGGCATAGAACATATTTTAAAGAATATCATCATAGAACTATAGGGTACTCATCATAGTAGGGGATTTCTATGAAATTTTAATGACACATATACACTAGAAATATTATCATAATAATGTTATATATAAGAAAAATAATCAAGTGATAATTTATTGAATAATATTCATTGCATTTCATATATTGATAATAGAAAGTATAAAGTAGTTGGTTTTTGGAAACCAATTCCAATAGACTCCCACTTATAATATATCCATTCACTAACTACCTAACTTTCCATCTCCACATGTTAAACATTTTTTTGATGTGGTATGTAATTATGTGCTAAACTTTCTAGGTTCCCATGGTTGTTTTTATTATTTCAACTTCACCTCTCTAAGAAAATACCTTAAAAGTTGATATAATAATGTATATCATATTCCTACTTTTATTTATCCCAAAAATCTTTGATAACACAATAGATAAAATTTTATCATAATATTTATACACTTTATTATCGTGATATAATTCCAATATCTATAAAAAATTATTACTAAAATCGATTCTTATGATGTATGAGAACCCACAATGTAATCCGTTTCTATAGATTTGGAACAACTAGCTATGATAATTTTTTTTTTGTATATTAACATATCCTTACAATGATACTAGATCAAGGTGATATAAAAGAATGATAGTTTTATATCCCCTTGATAACTGGCATTCTAAATTTTGACTACTATCCTTTTAATCTACCCTACCATTGTTTGATATTCATCCTTTATTCCTAATACATAGAAAAAATGAAACCTAAGTACATATCATTACCTTTGGGATATATTTCTAAAGAAATATTAAGAATTGGAAGTCTATTCATCATAAGAATATACTCTTATGTTTTTTACACACCAAATGTGGATGTTTCATACCATAGGTCACTGGAAACAATAATATTCAAATTATTCTAGCTTATATTTGGACATAACATTCAAATGTATGTAATATGAATTAGAATAAGAAACCCCATTGATCTAATTTTTCTAATCGTGTTCCCCAAGAAAAGGGTTACTAATTTAAGTGTTTATTTTAGAAATTATCTTTAATATTAAATAAGCGTAAGGATAATCACATATTTTCGATATGTTGAAAAAAATATCTATCATGAAAAACTATAGTGTTCCCACTATCCTCTTATAGACACAAGGCTATATATTATTTATAAATACATATCTTATGACTTTAAACCTTATGTTAATCCATAAATGGATCTCTATAAATTTCACCCCTAATTGTGTTTGTTTGATATCACCAACCATTTTTTTCATGTTGTATAGACATATTCCTTAAGGATTCCTCAAATAATGTTTGATTTATTATATAATTCTCAAATTAATATTCATATAATTTTAATGTGATAAGTATAATTCTTATAGATTTAATCATGTTGTCCGGGTATAACCAATCAATACTTATTGGTACCATACATGAAATTACCATATCTATTTTCTCTTGAAAAACATCTAAAAAATTTACTTCCATTATAGAAACATAAAAAACAAAAAATCATATTTTTGGTTAATAGATTCCATTTTTAAATTCATATAAACATTTCATTCATGACTTTTTTCCACTTACTACAACTTGTAGGATTCATTATTCATATGAATATTACTTCTCACATATTAGTGAATATGAAACCATCTGATTGGTTTTAAATTTTATTCCTAGTATATTTCATTAAAATAATTCATACCACTAATAATTATGGAGTATATACTGAATAATGTGCATCCAAATCATAGAATTCATTAAATCTTATATTTATACCACTATCATAAAATTGATATTATTCCCTCATTAAAATATAGTCAGTTTGACTAATAACTTTTCTCGTTATAATGTTAATATGCTAATTAGATATAGTATAATTAACTAATATACATGTTTTATTTCATTTTATGTACATTTTAATCTTAATCAAGCTTTAAAAATACCACTCCTATGAAACACCTAAGGATATGACATAATGAACTCCCATAATATCATAATATATATAAAATCCAATTGTCAATTTAGTTAGAATATGGTTATCTATTACAAAATTTTTTTTGAATAATATATTAAAAACTATGAAAGAAAATAAATACATATTATAGTCCTCAATTATCTACCTTGTACTTCAATTACGATTCTAATTTGAATAGGTTATGTGAGATTAAGAAAGCCTTCAGCCAAAATTTAAATTACCAATGATTAATAGGTAAAGATATACTCCATCATGATCTCCTGGAAAATTTGATATCTATATACCAAATGAATTCATATTACCAATGAGAATTCATGAAGTTTCATAAATTAATCTCAAGGAGTATATAAATTTACCTCTAGCATCTTCTCAGAACAGTTCATGTCATAAACCATCTAGGGTTTACCCTAAATTGGTCACTCGAGCCATCCCGGGACAAGGCCCGAGAGGCATCCCCAATCCACCTGGGTTGGATACTAGTGATGAGTATCAAGAATATGAACATGAGAACTATTTAAACCATGAAAAAAATGATAAATAAACATGATTAAAATAAAAAACTGGCATAGGAATAATTTTATAAAACTAAATGACTAAACATATATCTATATGGCCTCATGGGTCACCACTAAACATAGAACCATTCTCACTCTGAAAGAAATATAAAACTAGAAGAACCTAAAACTGATAAGATAGAGTTAGCATGAGCATCAAGATGCCCAATAGGGATTCCAAAGACAAAAAATTTCCTATATAGCACCATTAAAGTGAAATCCAGTCTTTCTAGTCTTAAAATAAGATATATAATAAAGATATTCAATAATTTTTTTCAAGATAAGTAACGAGCTTCTATTTTTTAGAAAAAAAATTATATTTCATTTTCCAAGACAGTTTACAACGCTTGTAATCCATTTTACTAAATACCTTTAAAATACTGATTTTTTTGGAATGAGTGTTTCAATATGAGAAGAAAGCGGTTTCATAGGATAAAGTAACAAAAAGTACAAGGAAATGGAAAATAAACTTACAAATTTTTATTCATGGGTGTTTTGGAAATATCTCAGGAAGAGATACCTAGATGAACTATGTCTGGACTCACTTGTTGGTGTATGGTGAAGCTCTATAGTTTATAACCAACTGGCCAATCTAGACAATCCAATCTAGTGGAACGTCCCACCTGGCCTCTTAGCTAATCCATGGGTACCAACCTATCTAACTAGGGTGGACAATTAACTGTAACTTGACCCTCTAGATGACACCCATGAATCCTATGATAACATTATGTTGTGAATGGGGAGGTCCTCACATGTGTGGATAAAAAAACCCACAACCACCATGTTTTACTATCCCAAAAACCAACACCCCTTCTATGATGACCATGTCCTGTGGGGGTCCACTTTAGAGGTTCCCATCTCACATAACTTCATAAAAATGTGTCAACGGTCTTTCACATCACTTTAGCTTTTAATAATTTTCCAAAACATCTCATGTTACCAACCTGGACATTACATTTTACAAAACAAATTATCTATCCAAATACATTTCCAAATCCTTGTAAAAACACACAACACACTAAAAGGTTCAAAACAGGCTATCATGACATTTAATTTCCTAACTAAACATTGAGTTTACAAATAAAAATAGTTTTTGATAACACATTTAACCAAATTAGTTATGTTCAAAGAAAGAAACTTCACAAGCTAGGAATATTTTAGAAAACTATTCTTAACATCTATGATATTTTAAATTTAAAATAAAACGGTTAAAGAGGATTAAAAAATGTAAATAAATGAGAACCCAATTCCAAGATCTGCAATTAATTTTACCAAACACACACACACACACACACAACATAAATATAAAAACACACTTTTAAAATTATAAGAAAGTAGGGAATTAAAATTAAAGGCATGAAATAGAGAAACTACCTCAATGAGAAGATAATTAAACTGAAACACCCTGGATCTCAATGATCTTTATAAAAAAACTCTAATTTGGTCTTTATACTTACACACAAATGAATTTCTACACACATATATAAAAACCCCTATTTGAATTTCACATATTTCTCTCACCATGAGGGAATATGTTCAAAGAGGACACACACACACACATAGATATATATATGTATCCCTAACCCTTGAATATTTATATAAGTTATCCTCCTGAATATCTGATCAAAAGAAAATAATAAAAAATATCAAAGACTCTAAAAATCACAAAAGTTTTCTTAAAAAATTGAAACAAACAATAATGGTAGATGACACCAACCTAAAAAAGTGATGGGTATCCAAAAAACCAAACTACTTTTCCATCGGTGGGGGATGCCGGAACACGAACAAGGATGACACGAGAGAGCCTCTTAATCCAATAACAACTGAATAAAATACCAAAAAATAGATAAAATACAACCCTATATTAAGACTGAACAAGAGGGAGTGACTGGAAGAATAAAAACACAAAAATAAATTGAGGTGGGAAGAGGATTTATTTTCTCAGGTATTTGACTATGTAGTATTTATAAGTCAGTAGGAAACATCCCAGGAAGAGAAAACCGAGAGGTGGGGGGTTCTTATGTGGCTATGGGTGAGGGGAGAGGCTGCTCATGCGATACAAAACTGTAACCATTGGGAAAAAAGGATGTTTCTACCCCCCCCCCCCCCAAAGAACACAACTAGAATGGGCCAACTCTAGAACCAAAAACACAAATCAAAGTGGGAACCCCAAACATGAACCAACCCAAGAACAATCCACATAGATCTATCTTCACCATAATGGGGCCCCAAAAACACCCCAAATAGACTACCAAACCAAACCATGATTTATCATCACCATAAGATGAAAAAACCTCCAAAATGAGCGCAAATAAGAACTAAAACCAATCCATAAGTAGAACACTATTCAATGATTCACAACCATAACACACCATCACAACTACTGGTGTTTACAAGGATACATGCCATCAATCCTTTAACAACAAAACGGGAAATTCCACGAAACAAATAATACAATTAGGAAACTAGACCTATAAACCTTTAACCATATAATGGATACTCAAATATGAAGAATATACAACAATGGAACATAAATTTTCCTCATTCCACCACTATAGACAAAATATATACCATGATTCTCTACACCCATTTGATTCTCAACTATGTTATTAGATTAACTCTAGGACCTATGGATGGAGCCCTTATGTCTTGAATCATCTATTACCCCATAGTCAGAAGATACTAATCTCTAATGAGAACTCCTTCAGGTGTTAGGATCAGCCACATAGTAAAAAATCCCTTGTGGAATTACTTGAAGATGGATTAGAATGACCAACCTTCAATACTGAAAATAAACATGCTAATGGTACAACAAATAGAACACAGAAACTAACAAGTAGACTTTAATAGAATATGTTACTTTGTTTTACACTCCTTATGGAATTTAGAACCTCTACTTACACCAACAATAACAGGTCCTTGAACCATGGATAGAGATCCCACATGAAAGGTGAATTTTCTGACTGATCACTCGACACTATCCCTAGAGAAAAGAAAATCAGTTCCTCGGAATTATCAACATACCCATCGTTGTTACATGACTAGGTCAAGATTCCATGATCTCTATTATTTTATCCTCCTTAAATTCCTCAAGATTAATCAACAAGATGAAATTGTTCTAGAATATCATCCATGAAACTCTAGCTTGCAACAATAATGGAACGACCACATTCCACCAATCCAATTCCAGACCCTCAAAAAAACATATAACTGCTCGATCCCTCACCTCTTTGAGAGATCCCAAAAACCAGAAAACGTTTTTGAGTTCCTCTATCCACTCAATAACCTATAATAAATTTTTTTGACTACAGAAAACTAATATCTTTTGAAAAAAATTGACACCACCACTCCCCCAAGAGATTGGGTGGGGCGAAAAACTAGGAGATATTCCTTAAGAACCTTTTGGTTCTTTCTAGGTAGTATACATAGAACAAAATAAATCCCAAAACCCAATCATCACAAGACAAAACTTTACCAATTTACATTTTAAACCAAACACATGGATCATAAACTAACACATCTTAAACAAAATAAAATCTCAACCAAAATAAAACCAAAACACCTCAAAACAAGCCAAAACCCCTCTTTTAAAGACAATCATTTTCAATTTCACCAACATCAAATTTACTACCCCCTTTTGAAATAAATTTTTTTTTTCAATTTTCAAAAAATATTTTTAAAAAACAATTCAGATAATTAATTTTAAATATTCACCCACGACTTCTTAAGAACTGTCACATAACTTTTCATCCCACTTCCTCTTATACCGTCCACATAAACAAACCAAAAACCACTTTCCATACACAGATGCACACATGTGAATGTTCATAAGAAATAGCATGGGTCACACATAAAAATTTCCCATCAAAACCAAGCATTTATAATTTAATTCTCATTACACATTTTATATAACCTTTCATAATTGAAAATAGTTTCCCTTCTATTTTCAAGACCCAAGGTTTTTAATTTTTTTTAAATGCATCCTTTGAAAATAAAACCACATTTCATAACTCACAAAATCACCTCAAGTCCAATTTTAATTTACACTAATGAAAAACAAACAAAAAACACCGCATACACCAAGGAACCTAGATGAAGAACTAGTGGTCATGCCTAACCCTATTATATAGTATAGTGGTCCATGATCCATCAATGAAACAACCATTAGGTGTGTCTCTAACTGTACACTTGGGATAGACATGGGTCATTACTCCATTTAATTATTCCATGCAATACTGGCTAACTCCCTTGGTTATCCTCCATCCACAAAAACCAAAACCAAATATTTAAATCCTTGAATATCCATGGAAGCTTAAGGATTAATTTGAGTAGTAGTTTGAAATGATCTTTCCATACCAACCTCTCAAGTCCTGATAGTCCTATATCTGATCTACCTGACACCCAAAATAACAAAGGGCCTCCATTGATACCATTTTTTCATGAAACTCCCTGAGTTGACCTTGAATTCGTTACCCAAGCTAGCCACAGTAAGGCTTGAGAGGTGTTCCCAATCACCCATGGTTGGAAACTAGTGTTTGGAATAAAATATACGTAGTTGGGAATTATTTAACACTTGAAAAATATATAAATAATCAAGAATACGAAACAAATTATAATAAAAAGAATAAAAAAAACTAAATGGCTAAACATACTTCCATGTAACTTAATGGGTCATCACCAAACACCGAACCATGCTCGCTTCGAGATTGATCCAATATTGGAATAACCTTACACTGTATAGATAGATTTGGAGTGAGCATTGAGACTCTCAATATAGACCCTAATGATAAACAATGCCATATACCCAGAATTTAATGTGAAATAAATTTTTTCTTGTTTAAAAATAGAATATAAAAAATAAGGGTTTCCATTATTTTATCAAAACAGGTAAAAATATTCTATTATTAAGAAAAACCCAATTCCATTTCATTTTTCAAAAAAATTTCAATGATGGTAAGTCATTTTAATTAATTCCATTCAAAGACCAGTAGTGCTATAATCAGTGTTTTAATATGATAAGCAAGTGTTTTTATAAGATCAAGTAATGTAATTTTCCACAAAAAGTGACACGAATATACATATATGTAATTATGGGAATTTCCTAAACATTTCTAGAAGAAATTTATGGATGTACTTAGTTTGGACTCACCTACTGGTGTATAGTCCAACTCTATATTCTATAACCAACTAGCCACTCTAATCTAGCCAATCAAGTGGACGGTCCCATCTGTCATCTCCACTATTCCATTAGATACCAACCAATCAAAAGAGAGTCGATAAGTAATCATCACTCAACCCTCTAGATGATGTCCCAAAATCCTATGTTAATTGTATGTGGTGAATGGGGAGGTTCTCACATTTTTGGATCAAAAGGAAACCCACAACCACTATACTTTCCTAGGCCAAACACTAACACCCCCTATGCGATGACCCTATCTTATGAGGGTCTACCATATAGGTTCCCGTCGCACATCAATTCATAAAAATGTTACAACTGGGGCTTCACATCACATGAGATTCCAAATATTTTCCAAAACATGTCATTGTAAAAACCATGCCTCTAAATTTTCAAAACTAAATTAACATTCAAAATCGATTTCCATATACAAGTAAAAAACACACAACACACTAAAAAGGACCTAATCATCCATTTATATCATTTAATTTCCAAACTACACTTTGAGGTTCCATAGAAACCTTTTTTTAGATAACACATTTAACTAAATCCATTTAGTTCACAGAAAGACCCTTCACATGTAGAAATCATTTAGAAAAATATTCTGAAAACATAGGATACATCAAATTTAAAATAAAACATGTAAACATGATTAGAAAATTTTTGTAAATAAGTTATAATCAAATTCCAAGAGGAATAATCAATTTTACCAAACACACACACACACACACATATACCACATAAAAATATACAGTTGGTTTTAGAATTCTAACCAACCAGAGAATTCTAATTAAAGGCATGACATAGAGAACCTACATTAATGAGAGGATAATCAACCTGAAACACATCATTACTCGATAATCGTGATGATGAAAATTTGAATATGGTCTTGACACTTATATACACATGTATTTATATATAAATATATATATAAACACCCTAATATTCATTGAATGTATTCCTCTCAACATGAGGGAATATGTACAAAGATGATATATATATATATATATTCCTTACCGTTGAACATTCATGTAAGTCATCTTCAAAACTAGGGGATGAAAACTCACTAATAAAAATACTAGAGACTCAAAAAATCACTAAAACGGTACTAGGAAAATTTAAAAAACCGAGAGGGTAGATGACAAAAAATTCAAACAGAACAGGTGAGTTGAAACTAACAAAACCACTTCACCATCAGTGGTGGATTTCAGAACATGAACAAGAATGACCAGAGTGATCTTCTTTATGCCTTAATAATGTAAGAAAACACCAAAATTGGATAAACTCAAACCCTGGGGTTCAGCTGAATAACATGGGGAGATAAAGAGAATAAAATCACTGAATCATGGAAAATGAGGGAAGATTAGTGTTTACATTAGATATTTGACCAATAATCCTCATGAAATATGGAGGAAACATTTCCATAAAATACATGGGGGGATCATTCATGACTATAGAGGAGGGGAGCGGCTGCTCACACTATACAAGAGGTGGAAGAAAAAAGGGAAGAAAAAAGGGAACAAAGAAAATGAAGAAAATGATGATTAAAATAAAATAAAATCCCAAATAATAATAATAATAAACTAAATAAAAATATTATTATTATTACTAAAACATTTATTTATTTTCATTATCCATTTATATCCATTTTATTTTCAATAAATTTAATTTTATTATTTTTTAACATAGGGCAGGTCACCCAGTTTGGCTGCATGGTTTGCCAGACTGTGTGACAACTGTGAACAACCAACTAATGACAAGGGACCCTCACACAGGCTGGCTTCACAGTTTGAGATATTGTATTCTAGCTGTGAAAATTATCTATTCCATTTGATAGAGCCATTTGGCATGTGTTTCAAACTATTTCCTCTAATAATTTCCAAGCCATTCTCCATAAAAAAATGTGTGAAATCACTACTAGGCCTCATGTGGATTGATATGGACCATTTTCTAATCGTGCAGAGGGTAAAAAAACACCTTATGATTGTGAAACTGAAAATGTTTCATTAGGAACCTGACCTGAACCAACAAAAAAGAAATAACATTAAGAAAATGATAAAAAAATATAGAGAAACCATGGACAGGGTGTGACAGTTCACATAGTGAGGCCAGTCTAACACTGGAATATTTGGGAATTAACTTTATTTCTTTAATTTTATCTATCTAAAAACCTAATAATTGAGTCTGTAAATAATATCATTAAATATATCTCAAATGATTATGATTTTTTGGGAATTTCCTAGACATATACATAGAATTATCTATCCATTATTGGTCTTGTGTCTTATAATTTATATAAATAATCCCTTAAAAATAAGAGATATTAAAAATTCAAGTGTAAATACATTATTATTTTATTATGAAATATCATAAAAAAAGTCATTCTGATAATAAAATAATGTCACATTATTTTAAATTGGATACTAAGATAAATGTTTTGGTAATATGAAAAAATATAGTTTCATAATAATTGATATACTTTATTAACTAATTTTTTTTGTTTCTCACTAATATGTTATAAATCACACTTTAATGACTACTTTGACAATTCTACTTACATATTTTAATGTTTTTAATCTTACCTAGTTATTATATTTTAATAAAAATGTGTAAATATTATGTTTTATTTAATTCTAGATAATTAACTCATATTTTTTGATGAGTATACCTATAGTAAATGAAACTAAGTATTTATTATTCAAATTATTTCAATTATATTCCATTTTATTTTTTGGATTCATGAAAAGAAAATAACTTCCTATTTATTCCCCCCCCCCTTAAATATTTTTTCTTTTTTAAGGATGTTACAAAGGAACCATTTACATTGAATAGGTCATGGTGTTTTCAACCTTGTATTTAATTTTGTTCAACATAACGAATGAATAAACCATCTACCTCCAGTATTTATCTACCTAGTAAAGTATAACCAAATGATTCCTAATAATATTATTCAATTTATACATCCTATTTCACATGATGAATATGGAGAACTTGAGAGGTGAAGAAGATAATATGAGATTAATGGATAATTTCATATTCATAAAGAAGAATAACATCACAAATTAATAAATATTATTCATTATTTTTAAGTAATGATCACTAGATAGGTAATCAAAATCTAGTTTTTATTGATATTGTGTAGTGAAAATATCAATTATGGTAACCTTTTCCTTCTCCATTTTATGTTGCAGGAGATGATATATCATGATGTAAAAATCCATATTTTTTTCTCCCATAATCATATCTCTAGAAATAAATTATAGAATAAGGAAATAGACATCTGAATCATCCTCCATGAAAATTTGGTAGGCTTCCCTTTCAACGTTTTTCATTTGTTATAGTGGATGAATAGTTTTAGGGGACTCCACTAATTCATAAAAATTTTATAGTAATAGTATAGAGTTTAAATGATTATTCTATAGCTAAAATTTTATATTTATAAGGACATGGTCTATATCTATAAATGATAAAAATGTTACTATTATCATTCTTACCATTTTCTACATTAAATGAAATCAAATTTTAGTACATTATCTCAGTTACCAAAATGAGACATATTAAATTTTATTTATTTGTCTCCGAATAACTCATCATATCCTAATATCCCTCACCATTTGATTTAAACTATCTTATCACATGGATATTCTTGTAAATAAGATCCAAATTTACATATTAATAACCAAGTCTTTGTTCTAAAGAGTTTTTTGAAGGTATTTGGGTAGTCAGGACATTCCAGTTACATTAAACCAGAGTTCCTAGATCAGTTGAGTGGACCCCCAATCCTAAAATTCAAGAATCTTATTTACAAAAAACTGTACAACCAGTTGAACCAAGTATTACTTGGTAAGTAAACCCTTTATGTTAACTAGTTTAAGAAATGAATAAACATTATTAAAGACTCAAATATAAGGGATATCATCCTAATTAATTAAACATGTATTGATAAAATAATTTACATGTAGTCCATTTATTTAATTCCCTCTTAAAATCTATTAAATTCATTTATTCTAGGAGATCCAAATAAAATATCCAATATACATAAATAATTAACCAATAAATATTCATATAATTATCATGATATTTTCTATGAGTTAGTGTATTAAGCGGATGAAAAACTAATTTTTGATAAAAGGTAATGACTATTGAAACCATGATTAGTTTGAGTTGCAACATTCCACATGAATCTAATGTATCTCTTTGGTTGGTTTCATCTCTTATCCTTAGAGAGACATCTTTTATATTTATTTACTCACATCTAGGTGAGAGGAACCAATGGGTGGGGTAACATTAAATAAATTGTGTACATGCATGATATTTCATAATAATGGTGGGAGGGATGACTCACATACCATCATATTTAATTTAATAAATCATTTATCACATAAAAAATCATGAAGGATAATATTAAATTAATAATAAACCCAACACATACATTAGTTGGTTAATCTCATGATCATACACTCATAAAATTAATCTTTACTTAAAAATGATCATGTATTCATTTAAATTTATGATTTATTAAGATACATAATTTCAATCAATTATCTAATTAATTAACTAATTTTGTTGTCTTAATTTTCTATTTGAACAGTTTTAGAGATACACTTCGTTTGAAATTTTAAATAAAATTAATAAACTAATTTATTTAAAATTCATTATGTATATTAATTTTATTTGACAACACATGATGTGTACCCCTAGTATCCACAATGTTTTTCATTTGGTATCTAACATATATTATGTACTTACACAAAACGTTGCATACAAGACATATCATGTAATTACAAGGCATGTAATTATGTGTGTTTATAAATGTTTTTATCTAAAAATGCATGGAAAAAAAACATATGTTAATATATAAAATGCATACAATTTTACTCATATAATGTATAAAACATGAAAAAAGGTTATACATGGAATGTAGTTTGGAAATTAGTTCATAAATTAATTGTGCATTCAATGGTTTGTAAAACCCTATCACACAGTGTGTACACTAACTACACTCTATGAAGTTTGGTTTTATGTTTACATTAAATTTTATTAGGCCTGATTATTTTACACTATGTATAGATTGGATTGGCGTGTACTTTATATAAATGGGTACATGCTACACATCATATATATTTAGTTATATACTAAGTACCCATAATAATTTGAAATGCATGAATAAGGTCTCAATGTATTGTCTATACTAATATTTATGCATAAAATTTTGCATAAACCATATATAATACATATTTTCATAATATACTTATATTTCATGGATATAATTCACCAGGTTTCTTATAATAAAATACATTCCACATACTTTGACAACATGGGTTATGTGTTTCCTGTGGGGCGAAATCTTGTGAGGATAAATAACTTATACTCCCAAAAAATAGTTTTCAACCCTTAAAATCACATTACATCAGTAAAATAAACATTTTATGTGTAATGAAACTACTTACTCCACTTCCACATGATATATAGTGATTTTTATGGCTAATATTGGTGTAGTGAATTTGGGTATATGGTGTGTATTTTTCAGTTAAACTCTTTTTATCCATGTTATCTAGCTATAATCTCTAATATATTTAGATGGAATCTTAAAATTTTATTCACTTATTCTTGGAACTTTTCTTTTTCAAATAATTGTTAATGAACAAGGTATCTTGAATTTAAGATTAAAGAATAAAAAATTAATAATGAAGAAATTAAAAAAACATCCATAATTTGATAAATTATTAATATATAATTATAAATTAATAAGTGACTTCTCTAATAGTAGTTAAATGTTCTAGGGTGAAGTAAAATCAGTCATGCCCATACTCGAAAATGATTATTATCAGTTCCTTTGTATGTATCTTTTAAACATAACTAATAGAAACACTAGTGTTAATGGGAGAAAATATTTCACATTTAATTTATGATTAATTTGTATAAGTATGAATTACATTTTCTTGGAATTATCTATTTTTTATTGAATTATTTTCCATCTTATTCTCCAATCATAGAAGAGTTGAAGGATTCATGTGGAAAATACTACTAATAGTGTACCTACATGATCAAAAATATTCAAAAAATCCCAATAGAATCTATGATTGTTATCAAAGATGATTCTAACCACTTGTACCATTCACCATTGATAAAAATAATATTTAATTGATCCAAGACAATTATTTTTATAATTGTCTTAATATTTTGAGGGGGGAGGATGATCATTTCTATCTATATTCTTGATATTTTTCTTGATAAATTAAGCTTCAGGGTAGAGATAATTATCTAGAGATTATTTTTTACACACAAAGACGTCTCTAATTTCTAACCCTAAATATTATATAGCCATATTTATATAGTTTGGTTAGAAAATTAGTTATTCCATATAGGTTTTAATCTAATATCTTAATCCTTGGTGAAACCCATGTATAATAATAAAATTATTGTTATTACTATTTTATTTAATATATATAAAGCTCATAGATAATTTAAATATCATTTTGTAGATAAAAAAATTAATCATCATGTTAATTTATCATTCCCATCATATCCTTAACTTAGTACATCAATCCTAATTGGTATTTATCAAATCTTTCAATAATGAAAATTATTTTAAATAGGTAAATAAAAATGATTTATTAATTCCAAAAATAAATAAATATTATATTTATTTAATATTAATTTAACCAATTAAATAATTATTTTCTACCTTAAGAATAAATAAGAGATAAATAAATATTATATTAACTCATAATTATTAATTAGCATCCAAATAAATATTCATTTTATATTCAAATCATGTATTTATTCTTTTAATTAACTCGTGACTGAATTAATTATATCAAGCATATCTAAATATTGTTTAGATGAGAATTCAAGGATAATGTTTATTCAAGATATTAAATTTAAATAATGTTTATCTGAGGTTATGTATACACTTATTTTTCTCCCCTATAGTATTATTTATTAGTGAAATTAAGATAATTATTCTAAAGTTCAATATCATCATCTAGAATCGCGTCATGGTACTCATAGAGAAAGAAGTTAATATAACTACAATAGAAATATATAAGGATTATTCAATGTGGAATATAATCCATTTTCCTTTTATCTAATCAATAATTTTACTGACTTTGTGTCATCAACCTATGTGTTTGATTGATGTTTCCTTGAATTCCAAAAAAAACACATTAACATATACACTATAGCCCTAGATTTATCAAAAAATTCAATTTCAATCAAATGGACAGAGATTTATTCTTCCATTATTTTGGAATTTATAAATCCTTTCTTGTTATATCAATTATATACATAACACTTATAATTCCACCAATATATTATAATCCTCCATGGATTTATTTTTTCATAATTTCTATCAATACATTAATGTATGTGAATTATTAAATGTATCAATAATATTACCATGTATAAGGACCAATACACACATATATAGTTTAGAATATCTAATGAAACATATAATTTTTGGGATTATTATGTGTGGGTATTTTCTAATTACCTCATATAATGGATATTATAAAGACAATACTTCATGAAAATATGTCTTAATGTCTTATTGTCCTCATACCCATGATAGCTTGTATCATTCTATATCCAGTGAGATGATGCCATCATGCCATAGATCATGTATTCAGGGATTTCATCATAAAACATTAGTATTAAAATAATTTAGGGGTACTTATATGACCATTAAATGTGATATACACTCTATGGATATTATAAAATTATGTTAAAAACAATCATAATTTGATAATTTATTTATTAACATCCATGCCATTTAATATATAATTAATCATAATTGAAAATTATTCAATTTTGTGGCACCAACCATAACACACCCTTCATTATGATAATGATTTTGGTGATTATACATTCACCCTTTATTATGTTATTTTATGGTAAGTTTTTTTCATATTTTATTATGTTTATATGTTATGATAATCAAGAAAATAATATTATAATTATGTTTATTTATTTTTTATTCATTTATATATGTCTTATGAAACCAAAGGAAACCCATTTACATTGGTTTGGTATGTCAGGGGTGATGACCCATTCACTCATACTCTTGTAATAGTGGTGATAAACCTTTCATATATATTATTATTGATTATATAAATAACTCACTCATCCTTATTGTGTTTATCGTTATGATGATATTATTTATACCCATGTTATGTTTAGGATTATGGTGATAACCCATTCACACATATTATGTATGTAGAGACCCCAAACGTGACACACATGGAAATTACATTACTTTAGCAGAATACTTAATACATAACAAAAACAAACACACAACGACCGTAATAGTTTATTGTCTTTGGAAACTCGGGACATAATCTTCTCAATGTGGTGAAAGATCTTCAACATCTTCCATAAAGATATTCCCATTTTGTTTTATTACCTAAAACCATTCCTTATATCCTAGGGAAAAGAAAACATATAAAGGGTGATCTAAAATTCTCAGTAAGGGTAAGAATGGAAAAAATAAAATAAACCATATACATTTGAACATAAAAACATGAACATAATGTTTAAACATAGAAATATTGAGCAATGACATAAAACATGGCAGTACGTAAGGCATAAATCATAATGGAACATCAATAATGATAAAATAGCTTGTAAAAAAAACTTTTAATTGTGGAAAAACATTAAGAACATGATATGATTTCCATAGTAGCCAAGGAATTACTGCCAAGACAATCTTAGTGGACAAAGTCCCTTACCGAACCGAGTTCACTCCTTGTTCCAGTCATGTATCACTGAACCAGATTTACTTACCGTTCCATCCATATCTATCTCATGATATATAAATCTTTTCCCAATGCATTGGAGGGAGATATAGGTCCCACCCATCTCATAATGAAATTATTCTTACTTGTGCCACAACATAAACATAAATCATTCATCATAACCCAATGAAAAAATGGGTTTCATAAACATCATCCCATCATAACATAATCCATATTAAAAAAATGGATATCATTTCATCATAAGAAAAGTGAATACATGTAAATAATAGAGACATTATACTTGAAACACACACATATAAAATAATGTCATCTTCGATGAAAAATCGTTTTGATAAAACACTTGAAATAAACTTTTGAGGAAAATATCCATTCTTCTTCAAAATCATTTTCTTTTCACAAAATAAAATGAAATTTTAAAAGAAAAGGATTTTTTTTTAAATATTCATGAAATATTGTAGAGTGAGCTTCATGAAAATAAGGTGTTATGAAACCGTAAAAATACGTTCTTGCCATATAAGAGAAAAAAACATTATCCTTGTACTTTTAACGGAAAAGTCAAAAAGTACCACATATGGTAAACAAAAAAAGATTCCATAAATAACACAAAGTAAAAGTCAAAGAAGGGTAAACATGACTTTAAACATACATTTAAAATTATGAAACACTTTACGAAAAACATTTTATGAAAATGGATGAAAAATATAACCCCAGTAAATACTTACGTATAAGCAATCTAAGATAAAAATGAGATTGAAAAATTATCCCTTACCTTATGTCCAATTTTTTCCATATGTGTCCGAGACTATTATATAGTGGGTTTGAACATATTATTAACTTGTAACAGAACCATAATAATATTTATGATATCATATATGATTCCCTTCCGACTTTATATTATCTGTTCATTTGTCAATTCCATGTTAAAGTATCGTTTTGGGTAAAATCGTTTCATTTATCATCCGTGTTTTGACTTGTAATTATTAATATGATTACTTATATCATGATTACTTAATTCCAGAATATAAAAAATGATTTATATATAATATATATTAATAATATACATATATATAATAGATCTATAAATGGAAAGAAATACACCATTCATGGAGATGGTAGGTCGTATGTATGCATGAACGCTGTTTTTCAGATCCTTATTTAATTGAATGGAATTAAGTATATGACATACATATATATATATATACATAAATCCAGTATAATTATTATGTCATATATTTCATTATTACTTATTATATATACTTTATAATCATTCTTGAATTGTTAACATGGAAAATGAATCTCATTGCGTCGTGGAGATGGTAATCCGTACATACGTACGAGCGATTATATCATTCCCATATTTATTGAATGGAATTGGAGTGGATGATATAATATATTAGAATCAGTATGATGTTATAATAATCATATATTTTTATTCTTTACACCATTATACCCATCCAAGTAAGGTGGTGGTGGAAAAACATATTACACCATAGCGTGGAGACGGTATTTCGTACGGACGCACGCGCGGTGATTTCATTTTCCATAGGATGGATAGAAGGTGAAATAGGGTTGTTTCATATTTATAATAACATATCAGTATATAAGTAATACTGATGTTATTACTTTATAATGAAACAAGTAATGAAGAGGAAGTAGAAGTAGAAATAAACCTGAAAGAGTCGGTAGAAGAGATTACCACTTCCTTGACGCACCTCCTTTCAACTTCTTCTTAGGGCACTAGAGTTGGTAATTTTATAAGACCAGAACCTCTAATATATAACTAGAGCGGTTGAGAAGTGGAATGATTATGGGTTTTCTGAGCTTCAAGGCTCAAAAGGGTGTGAAGAGAAGATCGAAGTGGTGCCCTTTTTATAATGGAGGATAGGGGCACCTTTGGAAAAACATAAAATTATATTCTATAATAAAGTCATATTCGGTTTATAATAGCTCCAAATAGATTTATTTAGAAGCTAAAGTGGGGATGGGTCGAAATACTCACAACCAATAGGGTTTAGACAAGTTTAGGTTACTATTTTTACCATATTAGTTAGATTTAACTCTATAATAAATAATTTAACTATTACCGTTTCTTCTTGTTTTTTTACACTATATGGTTAATAAACTTCCTATGAAAAGACAAACGAATCCCAAGTGGTTAATTATTAATATATATAACCTTATCTAAGTCTTTTGGTCTATCCTTATATTTTAAAGAATATAATAACTATTAATAATATAATTTTTATTTTATAAACTATTTCATGTCAAGTTTGACACTATTTGGTAATTGATTTTTTGTGAAAATCATAACAACATGATTAGTTCGAAAAAAATTAATTTAATTAATAATGACATGTCATATTAACCTAGAAAATTAGTGTAATTCATAAAAAGTCTCAAATTACATTTATTTGGGTATTTATAACATCAGTTATGTTAATATTTCATTAATAAGGTAATTAATGCATCATCATTGTGTCATAAATAAATTAAATTATTTAATGTCTAAAAATTATAAATAAAATACCATTATGTAGTAAATAATTTTATCTTTCTAATCAATATTTATAGTTAAATTTATCTTATGTATAACCCTATATTAAAAATGTTTTACTTATTAAACATTGATTAAAACTATTTTAACTATTCTTTAAATAAAATAATAATAAGTGTCCTAATCTAATTCAAGTGGACCTAAAGGGTAATATTTTATTCATAAGGTTGTTTTTGGTCGAATTACACTTATCCAATAGAATTATGACATTTTTTAGGGTAATAATAATATCATTTTTACCCTTAATTACCCTATTTACTTTTAACCGTGGTAAATAAAAGTAAAAAGTTACTATTCACCAAAAATTATTTTTATCTCATTGAACCACGTTTTACTCCTTGATATTAACCTTATCTCTTCGATTTTATAAATTTCACTCACAGAAGCGGTAAAATTAAGTTTTATGTAAATTTTCAAATTCTCCTAGGACGGGGGTAAAAGACGGTGAAAAGTTCAATAAAACTTTTATATATCTAAAATTATTATAAAATGACTCAAATGAATTAAATTGAACTTATATAGAAATTATGTATCAATTTTGACCTAAAATAAATTTAAATAAAATAAACAATTATTTAAATAAAAAGTCTGTTTTTAAATAGTAACCTAGTGTTTTCACTATTCATCAAAAATTGAATGTCTTCTGAAAAATACCAAAAATTCACCCTAGGCTAATTTCGATATTCTAAATCCAAAAATGAAGTCCATTTTGAAATATAAAATTTAAAAAATTTCCAAAAGTGGGTATTACTATTCATAACGGCTAGTTTATATAATATTTTAATAATATCTCGTTTGGTGAAACTTGGTATTGCGTACAACACACGCTATCATAGAAGGTTGCGATTGCGTGTAATGAAGCCAAGTCAGGGTTGTGTGTAGTGAAAGATTAATTTGTTGTTGAATATAATAGAATCCAACCATATTTCATTTATACATTGAATATATATATATATATATATATACACTTAATGTTGCGTAAAATAACTTCTATCAATCGAACTTGAAATTGTGTGTTACACGATCCGAGATTAGTGTTGTGTATACTGCAAGCTAATACTGTGTTGCGTATAGTGAAAGATAATCTTGGTGTAGCGAACAATAGAAGATATGAAAGAAATTAAAAATAATATATATTATAAAATCTCGGGGTGTTACATTCTACCCCCCTTAAAATGAATTTCGCCCTCGAAATGTGTTGGGGTTAAAAATCATTTACTACTTGAAAGTTTCATTCAAAGAAACCCACATAGTAAAAAGTAATACTAAATCATCATTTTAAATAGGAATGTTAGAAACAAAATGAATACCCAAAGTAACTCATCACTTAGGTTCCCACATAGGAGTATATAGTTGAAAATATGGATATGGGAGAGAAATCTAACCGTCATGTTCTGATGGTGATTGGTAGAGAACATGGCTATGAAAAATCCAAAAATCACAAAGCCATAAATTTGTGATGATCTAAGGTACCATATGATTCATCGGATATAAGGGCACTAGGACAACATTTTTGGTTTTCAAGATCATTTCCCTAAAGTTTAATAATTTGAATTAGAAGAAATACATATTTTATTTCAGTATAATCTCACTGTTGTTCATGTCTTGAACAATTTCCACTTCATATCTTAAAGAAATGAAGTTGAATTTTTCATTCGTGAAGTGTTAGTAGATCATGTGATAGAATGATAGGTCATTTCAAATGTCTCAAACAAAATGTTAGCAAAAGTTATCAAATATATATAAGTCCATCTATAGTGAGGTTAATCGTATATGATTCCAAAAATGGAATTATACATCATCTATCATTCCACTTAATAAAATAAAACTAATATATACTAACCAGAGACTTCATGTAGGCCAGTGGTAGGTGATAAAGGCCTGTCGCACTACGGTTGTTGGTTCGATTCCCGCAACCTTGTCCAACGCGACGGGTTTTTGCCCATCCTGCAGGTTGTCCTTTTTCTAAAACTACATTATTATAACATCCCATCAATAATATCGATAAAATTTCTATGCTTAAACAATACTAACTTATGTCCAACATAATCTGTTCCAATATTTAGGCTTATCTAAAATACTTATATCCAATCTTATAGTATAAAGAAATCGATTACTAGAAATGTCATCAAACAAGAATTTCAATACAATCATTTATCCCCCATATATCATATGATATATCTTTTTGGTCACATTACAAACATGTGAATACCTTAATCATGTATTCTCTTGAAAAATGAATACCCATTGAACCTTAGTGAAAACTTGAATGCTGTCAAAAGTTAACTCTTTCTACATACCAAAATCCCAAAATTTCTCTACACTCAAACCATGATATCAGTCATGAGCTCATTTTATTTTATCTTTATCCCTTGATTATGCACATATCATCTTCTTTCCTAAAATATTTCAATCACTTTTCATGGTTACTGGTACCATTCAACATATACTTTCTAACACTTTAGGAAAAAAATAGTATAACAATCCTTAGATGTGTCTTTATTCCATTGTACCATTACCTATACAACATAACTTTTGATAAACATGAATCATTCCACTACTTTTTTAAACAATTGACCGAGAATGAACAATTCATTCATCTCACACATCATTTGTATTCTCTTCTTCATCAAAAACATAAATACTACCCATACGACCATGCTGATTCTCTTCATGAGGCTTTACCTTATGTAATTGGTTTGCATAATGCCCATACATTCCACATTTAAAACATTTAATCATTGTTGATGTCGTAGAAATACCATTATCATTGTCCATGGTGTTAACTGAACCTTTTCCTTTACACTTACTAGATTTGTGTCCTTCTTTTCCACACCCAAAGCATCTTCCAGTTCCTTTGAAACATTCTCCTTGAAGCCTCTTCCCACATGATTTACATGAGGTAAATTTATCTTTCTTTCCTCTATGATCATCATGAAGCTCCATCTTTCTCTTATTAGTCGAGTCAGGAAACTTACCAAAGTTGATATTATTGATCATATTATCAGATTGCTGATTTGACATAATAACGATTTTTGGACTTCCAAATCCTGTTTCATTTGGTTTCTCATGAAGAATATCATTCCATTGTCCATCATATCCTCCATTATCGTGAATCGTCCTGTTTCCAGCCATTTTCTAAAACCCAAAAAGAATAGTGTCAGAGGAAAAAATCATGCTAGGAAAACAACATAATAAAGGGGGAGTAACTTCAATATATAACATCTTAGGTTTAATTATACGATCATTACCATAATTCTAGGACTATAAACTAGAATTATACTTAACCTTATGGACATCCTTACAAATACCTTATAAATTTCTCTAGGGATCTCACTAAAGTTTTCGCATCATAGTTTCCAAAGGTTAACTAAACCTTTCCTCTGATACCAACTGTAGAGACCAAAATCTTGACGTACATGGACATTACATTACTTTTTCAGAATACTTAATACATAACAAAAACAAACACATAAGGACCGTAATAGTTTAGTGTCTTTGGAAACTCAGAACATAATCTTCTAATCATGGTGAAAGATCTTCAACATCTCCCTTAAAGATCTTCCCCTTTAGTTTTCTTACCTAAAACGTTTCCTTATATCCTAGGGAAAAGAAAACATATAAAGGGTGAGATCAAATTCTCATTAAGGGTAAGCATGGATGAAATAAAACAAAACATATACATTTGAACATAAAAACATGAACATAATGTTTAAACATAGAAATCTTGATCAAGGACATAAAACATGGCAGTACGTAAGGCATAGATCATAATGGAACATCAATCATGATAAAATAGCTGGGAAGTAAAACTTGTAATTGTGGAAAAACATTAGGAACATGATATTATTTCCATAGTAGCCATGGCTCTGCTGCCAAGACCATCTTAGTGGACAAAGTCCCTTACTGAACTGAGTTCACTCCTCATTCCAGTCCAGTATCACTGAACTGGATTAACTTACCAATCCATCCATGTCTATCTCATGATATATAAATCATTACCCAATGAATTGGAGGGATATATAGGTCTTACCCATCTCATAATTAAGTCATTCTTATTTGTGCCACAACGTAAACATAAATCATTCATCATAACTCAAAGAATAAAATGGGTTTCATAAACATCATCCCATCATAACATAATCAATTTAAAACAAATGGATATAATTTCATCATAATAAAAGTGAAACCCTGTAAATTATAGAGACATTATACTTGAAACATACGCATATAAAATAATTTTATCTTATATGGAAAATGGTTTTGATAAAACACTTGAAATAAATTCTTGAGGAAAATATCCTTTCTTCTTCAAAATAATTTTCTTTTCACAAAATGCCATGCAATTTTAAAAGAAAAATATTTTGTTTAAAATAGTCATGAAATCTTATAGAGTAAGCTTCCTGAAAATATGGTGTTATAAAACTGTAAAAATCCGTTCATGCTATATAAGCTAAAAAAACATTCTCCTCGTACTTTTAACAGAAAAGTCAAAAAGTGCCACGTATGGTAAAAAAAGAAAGATTCCATCCATAACACAAAGTAAAAGTAAAAGAAGGGTAAACATGACTTTAAACATACATAGAATAATATTATACACTTTATGAAAAACATTTTATGAAAATTGATGAAAAATATAACCCCATTAAATACTTACGTATAAGCAATCTCGGATAAAAATAAGATTGCAAAATTATCCCTTTCCTTTTGTCCAATTTCTTCCATATGTTTCTGAGACTCCTGTATAGTGGGTTTAAAAATATTATTAACTTTTAACAGAACCATAATAAAATTTAGGATATCATATATGGTTCACTTACAACTTTAGATTATCCGTTCATTTGTCAATTCCATGTTAAAGCAGCGTTTTGGGTAAAATCGTTTCATTTATCGTCCGTGTTTTGACTTGTAATTATTAATATGATTACTTAGATCATGATTAATTAATTACATAATATAAAACATGAATATATATAATATATATTAAGAATATACATATATATAATAGATCAATAAATGGAAAGAAATACACAGTTAATGGAGACGGTAGGTCGTACGTACGCATGAACGCTATTTTGTGTTTCCTTATTGAATTGAATAGAATTAAGTAGATGAAATACATACATATATATATATATAAAGTAGACTTATTATGTCATATATTTCATGATTACTTATTATATATACTTTATAATCATTCTTGAATTGTTAACATGGAAAATGAATCTCATTGCGTCATGGAGACGGTAATCCGTACGTACGCACGAGCGATGATATCGTTCCCATATTTATTGAATGGAATTGGAGTGGATGATATAATATCTTAAAATAAGTATTATGTTATCATAATCATATATAGTTATTCTTTACACCATTATACCCATCCAAGAAATGTGGTGGTGGAAAAACAGATTACACCACGGCGTGGAGACGGTATTCTGTATGTACGCACGTGCGATAATTTCATTTTCCATAGGATTGATAGAAGGTGAAATAGGGTTGTTTCATATTTATAATAACATATCCGTATATAAGTAATATTGATGTTATTACTTTATAATGAAAAAACTAATGAAGAGAAGTAGAAGAAGAAAGAAACTTGAAAGAGTCGGTAGAAGATATTACCTCTTCCTCGACACACCTCCATTAAACTTCTTCTTATGGCACTAGAGTTGGTCTTTTTAGAAGACCATAACCTCTATTATATAACTATAGAGGTTTATAAGAGGAATTTTCAGGTTTTGGATGAAATTCAAGGCTCAAAATGGTGTGAAGAGAAGAGGGAAGGGGTGCCCTTTTTATAAGGGAGGAGAGGGGCACCTATGGAAAAAATCAAAATTGTATTTTATAATACAGTCATATACAGCTTATAATAGATCCAAATTGATTTATTTAGAATCTAAAGTGGGTATGGGTATAAATAATCTCAACCAATAGTTTTTAGACAAGTTCTGGTTCCTATTTTAACCTTATCATTTAGATTTAACTCTAAGTTAAATAATTTAACTTTTACTGTGTCTTCTTGTTTTCTTACACTATAGGGTTAATAAACTTACTATAAAAAGCCCAAATATCCCCAAGTGGTTCATTATTAATATATATAACCTTATCTAAGTCATTTGACCAAACCGTATATTTTTAGGAATATAATAACAATTAATAATATAATATTTGTTTTATAAACTATTTTATGTCAATTTTGATACTATTTGGTAATTGATTTTTGTGAAAATCATAACAACATGATTAGTTAGAAAAAAGTCAATTTAATCAATACTAAATTGTCATATTAACATAGAAAATTAGTGGAATATATAAAAAGTATCAAATTACATTTATTTGGGTATTTATAACATCAATTATGTTAATATTTCATTAATAAGGTAATTACTGCATCATCATTGTGTCATAAGAAAATTAAATTATTTAATGTCTAAAAATTATAAATAAAATACAATTATGTAGTAAATCTTTTTATCTTTATAATAAATATTTATAGTCAAATTTATCTTATGTATAACCCCATATTAGAAATTTTTTAGTTATTAATCATTGATTTGAACTATTTTATCTCTTCTTTAAATAAAATAATAATAAGTGTCCTAATCTAATCCAAGTGGACCTAAAGGGTAATATTTTATTCCTAAAGTTGTTTTTGGTCGAATTACACTCATCTAATAGAATTAGAACATGTGTTAGGGTAATAGTAATATCATTTTCCCCCTTAATTACCAAATTTACTTTTAACCGGGGTAAATAAAAGTAAAAAGTAACTATTCACCAAAAATTATTTTTATCTTATTGAACCACATTTTACTCCTTGATATAAACTGTGTCTCTCGGATTTTTGAAATTCCACTCACAGAAGCGGTAAAATTATGTTTTATGTAAATTTTCAAATTCTCCTTGGAGGTGGGTAAAAGACGGTGAAAAGTTCAATAAACTTTTTATATATCTATAATTATTATAAAATGACTCAAATGAATTAAATTGAACTTATATAGGTATTATGTATCAATTTTGACATAAAATAAATTTAAATAAAATAAATAATTATTTAAATAAAAAGTTGGTTTTTAAATAGTAACCCAGTGTTTTCACTATTCATCAAAAATTGAAAGTTGTCAGAAAAATACCAAAAATTCACCCTAGGCTAATTTTGATATTCTGAATCCAAAAATGAAGTCCATTTTGAATGATAAAATTTATAAAATTTCAAAAAGTGGGTATTGATATTCATAATGGTTAGTTTATATAATATTTTAATAATATCTCGTTTAGTGAAACTTGGTATTGCGTACAACACACGCTATCGTGGAAGGTCGTGATTGCGTGTAATGAAAGCCAAGTCAAGGTTGTGTGTAGTGAAAGATTCATGTGTTGTTTCATATAATAGAATCCTACCATATTTCATTTATATATTGAATAAATATATATATATATACACTCAATGTTGCATAAAATAACTTCTATCCAACGAACTTGAAATTGTGTGTAACATGATCTGAGATTAGTGTTGTGTATACTGAAAGCAAATACAGTGTTGTGTATAGTGCAAGATAATGTTGGTGTAGCGTACAATAGAAGATATTAAAGAAATTAAGAAGAATATATCTTAGAAAATCTCGGGGTGTTACAATGTTTATACTTATAGGGATAACCCATTAACCAATATTATGATTGTGATTATGATGATAACTAATTCACCTATGTTCTATTTAAAATTATTGTGATAATCATTTCACCCATTTTATATTGAAGTTGTTATAACTCATTAACCATCACTCCTATTAGCGAAGATGAACCTTTCACCATTGTTTTTATGATTATAGTGATGACCAATTTACCGTTATTTTTTGGATTATAGGGACGAACCATTAACATTTATTATTATGATTATATAGATAAATCATTCACCTTTATTTTTTTTATGATTACTCTGATGACACATTCATTATTATGATTATTATGATGACCCATTCACCTTTATTGTTATGATTATAACAATGACCCATTAATCTAATCTTGTTTCATGAGTGGTGATGACCTGTTAACCCATACTCATTTCTTATAGTGACAATTTATCCATCCATTATAATATTATTAGTGGTGATAACCCATTTAACTTCTATATATTAATAAGCTATGGGTGTACCCATCCCATTCCAACACTAACCAAGGAATACCTGGTATTTAATTTGGGGAAATATTTAGTACCCAATGATATGATAGTTGTTATATTAATAAATTTTTTCTTCCATGTCATAAAATGTATGCACCTATATGTACTGAGTTTTTTAGTGACACTATTAATAGTGGCCTACTGACTATTTTTCTCACACACTATATATAATCATTGATAGGAATATATAATTTAAGACCATTAATACATGTTAGATAAAGGGACTCATAATAAAAGTTTGAGTTTGGATACATTGTAGGATTAAGGGATGAGACCAGAAAAATCCTCATACATAGATGTTTTAGATATAAACACCTTATTTAGTCTATTTTGGATGATTTTTTATATATTAGAAAACCATCAATTGATTCTTAAACTTAAAGAATTCAATGTATAAAAATATAATGGGATTAAACTATTTTTTATCATATAATATTTTAATTTTTTTTTATCACCATAATACCCATATCATGTTATCATTGTGTGGATGATGGGTTATCATTATTTTTTAAATTATTTTATGGTTATTTGATATATGGTCTAGTCTCAGCATGATATTGATATACCATCACTATTATTTCATAGCCTTTAGTATTTATATCTATGTGTGGTTTAGATCATAATGTTCACTGATTTAGATCTATTTGGGCTGATATGGCTGGGGATGATAAAATTAAGTGTTAAACTCAAAAATGTTATTTTGAATATTTCATAAAACTCTAAAAAAGTACCAAAAATACATACACCAATAACCTCATCTTTAACCATCATTCTAATTATTCTTAACTTGTTAAAATTATATAAAATGTGATCCTCCATAGGATTCACATCCTTGTGTCTCAAATACATAAACTTCCTCGTCATGTATATATTTTTCATCCATATATTATAGGAATAAAACAGCTTACAAATGATAAAACGTTTTTATACATGTATCGACCATTCAATATGATTCTAAAGATTACCATTATTTCATTTTCTAATATATTCATAAATATGTCGATTATATAAATCCAATTCCTCATCCAATTTAAAAACTAGAGTCTATATTGAAAATAATGGTTGAATTAATCTTAATATATGATAAATAATCTATCATTCCCTTCCATGTGAGACAATTAAAGCCATCACTAGTACAAAAAGGGCCTTTTATGTTAGTTTTTGTCAATTTTTTTAATATTGGTTGACATGAAAGGTCCTTTTTAGTGATATTGTAAATATTTTTTATTTTGTTTATTTTAACCAAGGTAAATAACTATTTTTACATCTCCTATTATAAAAACCATGATTAAAAACCCTAAACAAAGTGTAAAATTGTCACATTTGTTACACTAGCTATAAAAAATGGATGTTAAATCTTGATTTTTACATCGGTTACATAAAACAAGAAATGAAAAAAACATGATTTAACGTTGATTATTTTATAACCAATGTAAAAAATAGTGAAAATAGGTTTTTACACATATTATGATATAACTGATGTATCTTAAAAAAATATAGTTTACCCAACTTATCATAGATCAAAAACCATAGAAAGAGTAAAAAAACAGCAAAAATAGTATCACAATTACAATTCCAAAAAAAATAATAAATCACCCATTTATTTATATGGTTATAAAAAAATTATTTTTACAACCTTATATTTTTATGAAATGTATTTTTAAATAATTTGATTTCATTGATAGCTTTCATTGCACACAATAGCAAGTTTAGATGAACCATGGAATATTATATGTACGTTATAACCAAGATATGAAATTTGTAGGTATAAATAATTTTTTTTAAATAAATATAAATATTAAAAATAAATATGAATTTATTGTTAAGTTCTTATGAAAGTGATCTCACAATTTTTAGCAAGTCACTTTATTCTTCAAAAAACTCATTTTCCTCAAAAAATAAATTTTCATTTTTTGTGGGTAAATATTTATTTCTAGAAGTTATAAAAAAATTATCTAAAAAATTAATTTTATTTTTTAATTCATAATGTAAAAATTATCATAAAATTATTTTTTGATAATTTTTTGAAAACGTTTTTTAAGGAATAGTGAAAATACAGTTTTTATTGAAAACTGTATTTTTCTAAAGTATTTAAAAGGTAAAAATATGTTTCGAATTAGTTATAAATGTTCAATAGTTTATTTTCGTTTAAAATAATCCATTTTTTTGTTTTTGAAAAGGATTTTTTAAAATAATATATTACAAAAATGTCTTATGTTTAAAAATGATGTTTTTTAAATCAATTTTTCATTGCATTTTATCGGTTTTTTATATATTAAATTATTAAACTTCATTCTTTTAAATTTTTAAGAATGTATTACATATTTTTAATAATAATATACATATTTTGTAAATATGACCCTTTTATTTTTGGTTAATTTGAATAGTAACCAAGGTAAATTCTGTTACTATAATAAAATGTAAATCAGGTCATTTAAGTTAAAAGTAAAATGATAAGGACTATTAAATGACTCTAACACTTGTAAAAATTCTATAATATGAATTTAGTTCAGCCCTTAGAAATTAAGGAAATATTTTTAATGGAAACATGTCTATGAGAATGACATTTATATTTTATAAATCAAAGAAAGTCATAAATGTCACTTTCTTTGTCTTAAATATATCTTATGTGTCCACACGGGGACAAAGTTATATCAGGAATGAAAATAAGTGTAACGACCCAAAATTTTGAATAAATATTGTTTCCTAATTTTGTGTGTTATTTTATTTTTATACTCAACAAAACTATTTAATTTGATAAAATGAGTATAATTAAAATGAGACCGTTGGGTTTTGACTGTTATATGACCATTGTTCAATATGACCACTGGAAACTAAACGTTTCGATTATTGTCTCTAAATATAAGTGATATTGGTTAATTAATATAGAAAGAAGATTTGATGGCCTCATCTAGTAGTCTCAGGACAATCGAAGACCATCTAACAGAACTTGCGAAGGTAGTAGCACCACTGGGCTTTGCTCTAGACCAAACCCAAGCGGAACTTCATCGTGTGAAGCTAGAACGGAATCGCCTTCGCGAGAAGTTCAGACTGATAGAAATTACTACTCGTGCAATGTTGGCTGAGCCGCCCTCAAATTCTCTCACCTTAGCACACCTTACACTTAGGTCCTATGCTGGGGCTATAAGGGGCTATGTAAGGAGACCGTAATTGCCTTGTGTAATCCTTTTTTTTAAATAAAATTTTTGATATCTTCTTATGATGAAGTTTATGAATTTTCAAATGTCCGGATAAATATAGTATGCATATTTTTTATGAATTTTAGAGAAAGGATATTTTAAAAATGTTTATGTAAACCTTAAATAATTAAAAATGTGTAATGATTTTCAAAAAACGTCTTCTACAATTATGTTCAGTATGAAATTTAGAGTCTAATAAGATCAACTTAATTTTTGATGAATAGTAAATTATGAATAGTGATTTTATGCTTAGAATTAGTAATGTGAGAAAATGGATTAGAAATATCACTTAAATAAATTATTAATATAATCTAGGCACCTTGATTAAGTAGTGTGATTCAATAAAATGATTAAATTACAGTTTCATAAATTATTAGTCCAGTATAATTTTTTTTCAGGTGAATAGTGTTTTTTAATTAAAAATTAAATTAAAAATATTTAGAAAATTATTTTTATAAAATAGACTTTATTTTTGAATTCAGAACATTGATATGATGCTAAGGTAATTTTTAGGGAATTTTCTGAAAAAAATGAATTTTTGATGAATAGTGTATTCATTTAAAAATTAAATTAAAAATATTTAGAAAAACGTTTTTATAAAATGGAGTTCATTTTTGAATTCATAGCATCGATATTTGGTTAAGGTGAAATTTTGGGGTTTTTCTGAGAAAGATGAATTTTCGATGAATAGTGAAAATACAGTTTTTAAGTTATGGGTGTTTAATGACATCATTAAATGATGTGTTAAGTATGTAATCAATATGGTCGACTTATGAATAGTAAGATAAGGTATGAGGTGTCCCAAGTGGCCAATACCATGGGAAAATACCATGGGCAATCCCATGGTTTTGTCAAAACCACCAATGAGGTGTCCCTTGGCCATTAATGCATGGTCCCCTCACTTTCCCTATAAATACCCACCCTTCCCTCCTTTAGTGTTCACTCCCAACTCTCCCCCAATGAAGCTCGGGTCTCATTACCTCCCAAGGAGTCCTCCCAAGGTTCCCCCAAGTCCTCAAGGTCCCAACCTTCGAGTTTTAAGTGCTACATTTAAGGTAAGAGATCATACCTCTCTCTTTCTTTTCAAATAATCTCTTTTATGTCATTTCTTTTATGCTCCATGCTCTTATGTTGGAGGATATTCTTTTATATTCCTATTACTTCCCTTTTCATGTTCATATAATGAGGGACCCCCTCTTTCTCTCATAAATTCATTTTAATAATGTTTAAATCACGTCATTAGGCTGCCGAATTTTTAAGGGATTCGTTCACCTTTCTCATTTTTCAAAGTTCTACTTTCATGTCAAGTATTTCAAGTTCCGTTTTATTATTTTGGGATATGATATCTATTTCTATCATAATGATATTTTATGTTCATATTATGAGATACCCTATTTGATCTCATCAATTCATTTTTGTTGAAGTTTAGGTGACGCCGTTAGGCTGCCGAATGTTTAAGGGATTTGTTCACCTTTCTCATTTTTCAAAGTTATACTTTCATGTCTAGTCTTTCAAGTTCCTTTTTATTATGTTGGGGTATGATATCTATATCTATAATACTGATATTTTATGTTCATATGATGATAGACCCTATTTGATTTCGTCAAAGCATTTTTTAAGTTTAAGTGACGCCGTTAGGCTGCCGAATTTTCATAAGAGAAATCTTATTTTTGTCTTCCTTCCATGTTTTTCAATTAATATGGTATGTCATTCAAATTTCATTACCATGTTCTTATATTCGTTATATTCTGTCCCTATACTTTTTTATGAATCATTTATTAGTTGGTGACTCATGTCCCCTCTCTTTTCAATGTTTTCTAAAACCCTGTAACATAGACGTTATGCTGCAGAATTTTCATCTCAAAATGTCTCTCTCTTTTTCTCAAATTATTTTAATTTATTAAGTGAATACTCAAAGATCTTTTTCTATAGGGGTATTCACATATATATCATAATGTTTTATTTTAATTCTGGGATTTACATACATGAAACCCTCTTTCCTTTTTCGTGGGTTTTAAGTGACATAAAGATCATGTCTTTAAAACAGTTTTTAAAACATTATTATTATTAAAGGGAACCCATTTATTTTATGCTATATGGGTTGTTTATGAAATGTTTGATGATGATATATGTGGCTAACATTATAATAAAGTAAAATTTAAGGGTGTTCCCTAATAGCGCTCCAATGCATTGGGTAAAGGCTTAATCTCTAGAGATGACCATTTTTAACGACGCTTTGGTGAATAACCTTGGTAATTTTTAATGACACGCTATGGATGGACCTTGGTGAAACAGAAATGATTGTCAATATTAAATGTTGTATCCACATCTTCAAGTTATGAAATATGATATTTTTATTATGATATGCCTCATGATTTATTTCTCATGGCTTAATTTTCTTTTTCATGACATTGTTGATGTATCTCAACTTCACATGTTAAATGTTTTCCCTTGTTTCCCTTAATGGGCCTTCTGCTCACCCTTTCTTTTGAAGTATGTCCCCAGGTTATGAGATAAAGTAATGAACCTAGGATGAACATAAGTAGAATCCTTTCAAGAGTTTAAGAATAATGTTTTCTGTTTTCATGTTTTAAGTTCCTGGTTTCCAAGACACTAAACCTTAAAGATCCTCGGTTTTGTAAAATGTAATGAAAAGTTATGTTATAAAAAGGTGAAATGACATAGTTCGTATCAAAGTATGGTTTAGTTATTTGTGGAAATTAGGATATGAAAACTCTATTAAGAACCATATAGAAAATTTTAAATATAATAAAACTTCCAAGTATTTCGGTGAGTATTGAGTAAGGGGTTGCCAAGAAAATACATCCCTGTCTAGATACAAGCTGGTAGAGGTGGCTCTGGCACAGATGTACGTAGGGGTAAAACCTTAAAACACCTCTTTGAGCTATACTCGAACGGGAAATGGTACATGATAATGGGCCTTGCTGCACTCTTGGTTACGACACACCCGGGGGATATTCTTTGGTAAATTCATTTGCTTAGTATAAACCATTATTAAAAGAACCGAGATAAAATAAAATAAAGATTCACATAAGAGAATATGATCATGGATAACCTAGATTGGAACCTAGGGGATCACAAGTTAGGATATACTTTTCTTCTAAAATTTTGTCCTTATATTCTTAAAGTTTCCTTTTCATTATTATTGGCCAAGTATTTAAGCCCCCTAATTATACGTTCTTTTCTTAGTTAATGGCAGGAAATGGAAGAGCTTGTCCCAACAACCAATGTGATAGGAAATGTGACGATTGCCCTATTAATGTGATAGAGATGATGAAATATCTGTTTAAACATATTGTGATTATTCCAAACCAGCTATCAAAAATCACAATTAATAATTGGTACCTAGTTGAATGCCCAAATTCATCAAGGAAGAAGAAGACAAAGCCTCAAAGATGTTCATATGAAAATGTTGATAAGGGAAAGAAGACCCAATTTCTTTTTTCAAAAAGTGTTGGAAGAGGCAGCCAGGAGAATGTCACAAAGGAACCAGGAGATGTTTTAACTGGGGGAAGATAGGGCATAAAGTATCCAATTTCTTTAAAAAATGGATAATGTGATGAATGGAAATAAGGTTCAATCTAATGTACCTTATACATTTCGATGTCATAAATGTAGAGAAGTTAGAAATTATCCAAGGAAATGTTCTCTTGGAAGGGGTGATAAGCATGACGAGAATCAACAATCTTCGAGGAAAAGGCAACAATGCAAGTCATGTGCTGAGATGGATCATGATCACTGAAGTACATGTAACTTCTTCACAATAATTGTCTATGTCATGTTGTATTTTAGTTCGTGCTCTATGGGCATATCTTTTATGTTTTCTAATATCATTGAGTCACTAACTTAGATGATTTTATATCATTAAGGAAAACATCTATTGTTATGTACCACATGTTGATGTAGTGAAGCTGTTCTTCTTAAAAAAAGGTGATTAGGGGATTAAAAGATGATTATTATTTTGGAATACGTTCACTATTTTGGGAACCCTATTTGATCGAGGTAAATAGATTACTACGGTATTTTATTTGAGGAGTAAAGGTTGACTTATATTTTGAAGAATAGATGTATTTAATGCGAACTTATTGTAATTTAGGTTACATATGGAAATGATTAACCTATCTTTGGGATAATGTGATTAGGTTAGTTACTTTTGTTAAAAGATGATAAGGGTGGTTGATGTTGTTTGGAGATTAAATATGAAGTCTATCTTGGAAGACTATGTTATGAGATCGTTCTTATAATTGGGTTTCAATCTTAGTTTGGTTTATTGTGAGGAATTTTAAAGACAGTTATTTATGGAATGGTCTATGATGAACTTTGGGTAGTACCATGGAACTTTGAAGATTTAAAATTAGTTTCCATTCCTATGGGATTCTTTCTTTTTGAAGATTTGTTTTATCTTACCCTTTCTGTTTTTGGGATAATGTTTTAAGATAGAAGAAATTGATAGTTAAACTTTTGTGGATTACGTGACTCTCAAGAAGATGATTCTTGTGTTTTGATGAGACCAAGTGTTTTTAAATGCTCATATTTTGGAGAAAAGATTAGTTTAGGTAGAAACTTATTAAAGGATGAAACTCTACTTGAAGGTAAATATATTTCCTTGTGTTTTAATTCTATATAGTAAATTAATTCCTCAAAATTATGAAAAGGAACATAAAAAAAACGTTGTTGGTTTACGTTTCCTACTAGGTAATCAAAGACCGTTTACACACATCATAATTTTGTGATTTTCTTGTGGTTAACTTTGTCCTAATCATGTTTTCTATCACTCTCCCTCAGAACATGACCCTTTGTTTTATCCTCCATGTCCATGTTTTTCTACATGGAATCCTAGTGTGGGTTAACTCGGGTAACCTTTGTACTTCCCTTTCTTTCTTTTAAAGTAATAGTTTTACTGACTCCTTTTCCGATGTGGGACTTTCAATGAAATTTCAATACCCAATTTTAAATATTGCGAGGACGCAATTTCTTAAGGGGGGAAGATTGTAACGACCCAAAATTCTGAATAAATCTTATTTCCTAATTTTGGGTGTTATTTTATTTTTATACACAACAAAACTGTTTCATTTGATAACATGAGTATAATTAAAATGAGACTGTTGGGTTTTGACTGTTATATGACCATTGGTCAATATGACTGTTGGAAACTAAACGTTTCGATTATTGTCCCTAAATACAAGTGATATTGGTTAATTAATATAGAAAGAAGATTTGATGGCCTCATTCAGTAGTCTCAGGACAATCAAAGCCCATTTAACGGAACTTGGGAAGGAGGTAGCACCACTGGGCTTTGCTCTGGACCAAACCCAAGCCAAAATTCATTGTGGGAAGCTATAATGGAATCACCTTTGCGAGAAGTTCAAACTGATATAAATTACTACTCGTGCAATGCTGGCTGAGCCGCCCTAAGATTCTCTCACCATAGCACAGCTTACACTTAGGTCCTATGCTCAGGTTATAAGGGTCTCTGTAAGGAGACCGTAACTACCTTGTGTAATCCTTTGTTTTAAATAAAAATTTTGATTTCTTCTTATGATGAAGTTTATGAATTTTCAAATTTCAGGATAAATATAGTATGCATATTTTTTATGAATTTTAGAGGAAATTTATTTTAAAAATGTTTATGTAAACCTTAAATAATTAAAAATGCGTAATGATTTTCAAAAAATTGTCTTCTAAAATTATGTTCAGTACGAAATTTAGAGTATAATAAAATCAACTTAAATTATGATTAATAGTAAATTATGAATAGTGATTTTATGCTTAGGATTTGTAATCTGACCAAATCTATTAGTAATCTCACTTAAAGAAATTATTAATATAATCTAGCCACCTTGATGAAGTAATGTAATTCAATAAATGGTTAAATAACAGTTTCATAAATTGTTAGTCAAGTATTAGTTTTTTTGGGTGAATAGTGTTTTTTAATTAAAAATTAAATTAAAAATATTTAGAAAATTATTTTTATAAAATGGACTTTATTTTTGAATTCAGAACATCGATATTATGCTAAGGTAATTTTTGTAGAAGTTTTTGAAAAAAATGAATTTTTGGTGAATAGTGTATTTATTTAAATATTGAATTATAAATATTTAGAAAAATATTTTTATAATATGGAGTTCATTTTTGAAATCAGAGATTTGATATTTGGTTAAGGTGAAATTTTGGGATTTTTCTGAGAAAGTTGAATTTTCAATGAATAGTGAAAATACAGTTTTTAAGTTACGGGTGTTTAATGACATCATTAAATGATGTGTTAAGTATGTAATAAATATGGTCGACTTATGAATAGTAATATAAGGTATGAGGTGTCCCATGTGGCCAATACCATGGGCAAATACCATGGGAAATCCCAAGGTTTTTCCAAAACCACCAATGAGGTGTCCCTTGGCCATTAATGCCTTGTCCCCTCACATTCCCTATAAATACCCACCCTTCCCTCCTTTAGTTTTCACTCCCAACGCTTCCCCAATGATGCTCTGGTCTCATTACCTCCCAAGGAGTCCTCCCAAGGTTACCCCTAGTCTTCAAGGTCCCAACCTTAGAGTTTTAAGAGTTGCGTTTAAGGTAAGGGATCCTACCTCTCTCTTTCTTTTCAAGTAATCTCTTTTATGTCATTTCTTTTATGCTCCATGCTCTTATGTTGGATGTTGTTCTTTTATATTACTCTTACTTAACTTTTCATTTTCATATGATGAGAGACCCCCTATTTCTCTCATCAATTCATTTTAAGAATGTTTAAATGACGTCGTTAGGTTGCCGAATTTTTAAGGGTTTCATTCACCCTTCTCATTTTTAAAGTTCTACTTTCATGTCAAGTCTTTCAAGTTCCTTTTTATTATGTTGAGATATGATATCTATATATATCATACTGATATTTTATTTTCATATTATAAGAGACCCTATTTGATCTCGTCAATTCATTTTTGTTGAAGTTTAGGCGACACCATTAGGCTGCCGAATTTTTAAGAGATTTGATCTCCTTTCTCGTTTTACAAAGTTCTACTTTCATTTCAAGTATTTCAAGTTCCTTTTTATTATGTTGGGGTATGATCTCTATATCTATCATACTGATCTTTTATGTTCATATGATGAGAGATCCTATTTGATCTCGTCAATTCTTTTTTTTTGAAGTTTAAGTGACGCCGTTAGGCTGCCGAATTTTCATAAGAGAAATCATATTCTTGATTTCCTTCCATGTTTTTCAATTCATATGGTATGTCTTTAAAATTTCATTACCATGTTATTATATAAATTATATTATGTCCCTCTACTGTGTTATGAATCATTTATGAGTGGGTGACTCTTGTCCCCTCACTTTTCAATGTTTTCTAAAACCCTGTAACATAGCCGTTATGCTGCATAATTTTCATCTCAAAATGTCTCTCTCTTTTTCTCAAATTATTTTAAATTATTAAGTGAATACTCGAAGATATTTTTCTACAGGAGTATTCACATATATATCAAAATTTTCTATTTTAATTCTGTTATTTACATACACAAAACCCACTTTCCTTTTTCGTGGGTTTAAAGTGACAAAAACATCTTGTCTTTAAAGCGGTTTTTAAAATGTTATGATTATGAAATGAAACCCATTTATTTTATGATATATGGGTTGTTTATGAAATGTTTGATGATGATATATGTGGGTCACATGATAATAAAGAAAAATTTAAAGGTGCGCCCTGATAGCGCTCCAATGCATTGGGTAAAGACTTAATCTCTAGAGATGACCACTTTTAACGACGCCTTGGTGAATAACCTTGGTACTTTTTAATGACACCTTGGGGATGGACCATGGTGAAACAAAAATGATTGTCAATATTTAATTTTGTAGCCACATATTAAAGATATGAAATATGTTATTTTTATTATGATATGCCTCATGATTTCTTTCTCATGCCTTAAAGTTCTTTTTCACGACATTGTTGATGTATCTCAAGTTCACATGTTAAATCTTTTCCCTTGTTTCCCTTAATGGGCCTTATGCTCACCCTTTCTTTGGATTTATATCCCCAGGTTATGACATGTAGTAATGAATCTAGGATGAACATAAGGATAATACTTTCAAGTGTTTAAGAAGAATGTTGTATGTTTTCACGTTTTAAGTTCCTGGTTTCCAAGACACTAAACCTTAAAGATCCACGATTTTGTAAAATGTAATGAAAAGTTTTGTTATAAAAGGTGGGATTCCATAATAAGTGTCCATTTTTAACTTAATAAATTTATTTTCCTAATATAAATCTATTTATGACTTTTGGGGGAACTCAATGTGATTATGATATTTATAATATTTTATTTAGTGAAAAGTCAATGATGCCACATTCATGTTATTTATAACTCTTTCATTTTTATTATAGTGTTATCCAAAATATATATTCAACTATAAGTATTATTATGAAATATTATATATTTTTATATATCTTTTTTTATTTTATATTTTATAGAATAATAAATTATGATATATAATTACCCAATAATGGTGTAGTAATTATTCAGTTAATGAAACAATAAAATAAATGATATTTAAAATATTAATGTAAATATTACATGAATTAATTAAGGTAATCCATGAATTTTATAGATTATTATGACCCATTATGTATTAATTAAATTATTTTTTGAATATATATTTTTTCTTGTTTTTATTATAGTCGAAGTAATGAATAGTGTTAATATTGATATTAATGGTATTTTAGAATAAATTATAATTTATTAAATGGTATAAAGTTTATAAAAATATAAACTTCATAAAAATTATTTTTATAATGATAAAATTTTAATACATGATCTATTTATGGGTTTTTTTTGACTTTTTTAGTAAATATATTAACCCTCGAAGGGTAAAATATATATTGTCAAGGTAATAGTTAAATGGGATAACTAAGGGTTAATAAAAATGATAATATTAAAAATAATACCCAAACAAGTCTATATTCTATTTTTTATGATATTGAATATTTATATTATCGTATATTCAAATAAATCAACATTTTTGTCATTTGGATAGAAAATAAATTAATTATAATTTTATATTTAAAGAAATTTCAAATGTTCCCCTCACCTTGATTATAAAGGGGAGCCTCCTCCCCAATTTTTTCACATCATTTTGAACCTTCTAGATTGACCATAAGCTAAAAAATATTGTTCATATAAAATTCTATATACACATTTAGAGGTTCTTTTATTCTCAAAATACCAACCCTAGAGCCTTTATAAGAGACCCAAAGGACACGTTTCAAAGAAGAGGTAATCACTCTAATTAATCAATTTATTTTCCTTCTCTTCCTTAAATTTTATAAATATATGATTTTTATAATAAAATAACAAATTAAATATCATAAATATTATGAAATGATATTATTATTATAAAAACACCACTATATACCCACTTTTTGGTCAAATAAGAAATGAAAGTATCAATTGTACGTACATACAGCTGACCATCTCAACATAGAAATACAACTAAATTTTCATCACATTATTATATGGATGCATATTATGGTGGTACTAGAGATTATATATAGTCTTTATAATATAATTATATCTCTATAATGATTATATTATATATCCCTTTTCATTATCCAATCGTTCGAAAAATGAAAATGTCATTCATGCATATGTATAGACTATCGTCTCCATGATATGATGTGATTTGTTTTCAATTGCATTGCACATAGATGGTAATATGGATTTTTTTTGAAAAAATATGAGATATATAAAATAATAATTATACTAAAAAGGAGTATTATTATATTACATTTTTTCATTTCATCTGATGCAAAATGGAAACAAAGTTCATGCTTATATACGGCCTACCATCTCCATAAACAATGAATTTTGGTTTTCTATATATAAATTTTAAAATGATTATAAATATGTATATAATGAATATATATTATTTTTATAAAATTATTAATATTCTAGAAACTATGGGACCTAAATTATGGTATAAGGATTAGGACTACCAAACTAAAACATGCTTGGAAAATGAAGTTATCACCCAGAACAGTTATTTTAATTACAAATTATTACTGAATGTGTAATGAAATGATAAAAAAATATTAAATGGAATTATAGATATAAGGTTATAGTATAAATTTATAATAAATTTCTAGTTATTATATAGGATGTTCGAGTGTGAATAAATAAATTCAATACTTGAGGTAAGGTATTTTTTATCTCACTTTTAATTCTATGGGACACATGACCTATACACTACTTGTTTCTTTTGTGTGGTGTATATATTTACCATAAATATATTTATGCATCTTATCCAGATTATGGTATTTACATATCCATTTAATTTTCTTTATTTCTTGGAGCAAATGATTTGACTAATTCCAAAGTGGTAAGAGTTTATTTTACAATCTCATCATTATTCAAGATTGTTTCTATTTATGTCTCCACTAGGTAATATTTCTGTTCCATTTATATGTTTTATAAAAAATTAATGTTTTAAAATGAGTATATTTTTATTATTTCATTATTACTTAACTAACTGATTTTTTTTATAATCCTGCAAGGTTATTTTTAAATAAAATTCATTACATTGTAATTTTGTGGTATTTAAAAAAATGTGTCTAAAATGGAAAGGATAATTTATTCATGTATTATTTCAAGTGAAATTTAAAAATAATTTTCCATCTGACTAAAAATAATTAAATTATAATTATGTTTTACTGGGGTATGGTCTAAGGATATTATTATTATTTTTCTCTAAATTTTTTATGTTAATGATAAAATGATATTTATGAATTTTATTTTTTTCACGATTTATGTTATGATGAAATGTATAAGAAACCCAATTCTCATTATCGGTTTTGATATGTTGAATGATTTATATTCTTGTGGAAGACATATATATGGTTTTTAATATGTGATGGGTGTTACTTCTATCTCCCACCAATGCATTGGGAAATGATTTATATCTCATGTTATAGATATAACTGGAATGGGGAGTGAAATCGGTTTAGTCAGGGACTTTTTTCAACATGATAGTCATGGAAGTGAACCTTGAATTCTATAATGGTGTGGAGAGTGAACCAATTCCACTATGATATTATTAGAAGACATCCCTGGCCAATACTGATATTATTGTCTATACTTATGTGTTTTCCACATTTCCATGTTCTATGCCAATGTTGATTTCTCATGGCTCATGTTCATTTGCGATTTATGTATTATGAAATACCATGATTTATTACATGACTCAGTATTGTGATAAATGTTATACAAGTTATGATCTTAAATAGTTATTTTCATGTTTTTATATCCTTACTTCCATTTTATTCTTGATATATCCTGTATTTACCCTTACTGAGCATCTGATATCATCCTTTTATTATATTTTATTTCCCAAAAATATGAATAATATTTTAGTAGGTATTCTTATATATATTAATAAGTGAGAATATATTTATTTGAGATGTTTAAGGTCTTTCATTAAATTATAATATTCTATATCTAACATTCTATGGCACTAAACATTTTTTTATAGATTATATTTTTATTCATCTAAAATGATGTAATATATATGTATGAGAATATTGGGAAATTATAGTTGGTATCAAAGTAGGGTAAATACAATCTTTGATGATTAGGTTTAGAAAACCTTTATGAAAACCATAGGGATTTGATCAATTATAGTATAAAATAATATGTTTTTTACGATAATCATGAATGACCAAGGTTAAACCTAATGTTTCGTTTCGTAAAAACAAGGTTTCCTGATTTAGTAGTCAAATATCATGATTATATGGTTTTCCCACTATGATTAGTGTTTCTGAAATTATACTTTTTGGTTTTAGTCAATGGATATAACCTTTAGGAACCACATTAGTATTTAAGTTGATGGTCAATGAAATAAATTCCTCATAAGAAACCAAATTTTACGGGAGATGTAATTCAGAATCGTGTTGCTATGATCATGAAGCTTCATCAAGATATGAGTCATACTGAACTTCTAAATGAATAAAGGAGGGAACAATATTATATTTAGTCCTTTATGTGACAGTTTCCACCATATTTTTGTGGGACTTCTAATCCACTATTGGTTGAGTAATGGATTAGTATACCTAAAAAAGTTATCTTCAGTTCTCCAATGTTCATAACATGATAAATTATTTTGGATATCTATCATTTCTAAGCTGAAGCTAATAAAGGGTAGAATATTATCAGGAATATGAGGCAACGAGTTGAAATTTACTCTATGGAATGGGATGAGTTCAAAAAGATATTTTTCAGTAAATAATTTCCTAATATTCTCCATATTAATATAGATAAGTATTTCCTTGATCCATCCAACGTTAAATTTTTTATTTTCAATCACTTTTAAGGGAAAAAGTGAGAACCCTCACACCTTGCCTGGTTTGGCATCAAAAGTCACAACTGATTTGATAAAGAAAAGTTTAAGCTTCTTCGAGTCAAGGTCTCTAAATAATATCCAGGGAATAGAATTAAGCTGGATGTTAGGATCATCCTTTAGGACTCCTTCACAGAGATTTGCAAGTATGTCCCAAGATTGCACGAGTTCCTCCTTGCTGATCTTTCCCGTGTTTCATCCTCTAAGCAAAATGTGGGTCTTCTTGTCGATCCACTTACCTTTCTCCTTAGAAGAGGTCACCTGAAGCGCCCTCCTCTTCTTTAAATCTTGAATATCCAGCGTGTTGTCAGTCATTTCCTCATCAGAGTTCAAAAGTAGGTCCATTTGATTCAGCATCGAAAGTATCTGTCGTTGTGAGTCATCATTGTAGGTATTCTAACCTTTCTGCACCGAGTCCGGAGGCCCCTTTTCACCCTCAGGGTTAGTAGGGACAACATCCTCACAACTAGCCTACTGAACCTCCTCTCCTTACACTATTTGGCCCTAGTGTTCCTTTGGATTTCTGACTTTCTTTGCTGACCAAGTCTCCATTTGCCTCGGGAGGTGGGAGTAGTCCTCGCGCCCCTTTGTCTTCTGCTTCTTGGATACAATGAAACTTCCAGGATCTATGTTTTCCTTATTCCCCTTTTTTCTCCTTGGTCAATGTAGGTCCTTTCCATCCCCTCCTAAATTGACAACATCCGAGAGTTGGACCTCTCCACCCGATTCGTCTTCAGAGGTACAAAACTGGTTGCTTTCCGAGTCCCCCTCGTTTCTCAAACAGTCGAATATGTTACTTACTTTGAGGCTAGATAAAGAGCCCCTCGAGTTGAGAAGGTTACCAGCATGCTTTAAATTTGACACCCGTTCTTGGGTGCTCAATGACCGGTTTCTTCCAGATATGGAACTACCACCAGCCACCACTACCTGGGAATAGGTACCCGATGTCACAGTACCGCAGGGCACTGGACCTGCTGCTCCAAAGGTTTTCCCCACAACCTTCTTATCCGGGTTAACATCCCTTATTGCCGACCCTATTGAAGGGTCGGGTGCAGCCTCCCCTTGGTCCGCTTGCTACAAGGAACAACCCGATCCACTTGACTGAGCGAAGCCACATCCCATGAATTGAAATTGCTGATCTCCTGGGGCCAGACCACATGGGTGATCACCCACGTCAACCTCCATTCCAGTTTCCCCATTAACCCTCACTGCATTGATAGAAAACTGCATTGTTGTGTTCCTGCTGGTGCCATTACTCTCTTTAGAGCAAACAACAGAAGAACAAGGATCACCCAAATCCTTCTCCAGACGGATGAAAACCTCAAGAACTGAGGGGTTCAAATGGGAATACATTGGGCCAGTCTTGGGAGCCAGAATCGCTCAATGGTTCAAAGAGCACGGCGCCATCTCCACTGGAACCACACCACGCGCCACCTCGTTCTCCCCCAAATCAACACTAACCCCCAGATGATGTTCCACCACCGGAACCACCATCTCCTCCGAAGGCCTATACTGGTTCTTGGGGCGACAACCTGAGTCCATATGACCAAGCTTGCTGCATCCTGAGTAGAACGCGGGCCAAGATTCGAACACCACCCGTTGCTTCCACCTCCACTCTTCTCCAACTAAGATCCATATCCACTCAGTTGGAGGTTTTGAAACGTCGACCTCAATACAAGCACGGGGCAGGATGGGATGACAAACTGCAGCGGTTCGAAAATCAGAACACAGGTAGCGTCCAACCATATTACCAAGCATACATACGATAGAGGGATTCTGGAAGGGTAGAGGAAAATTAGGAAAACTTACCCAAACGGCAGCCGAAGGCAATCACGGTTCAAATTGAAATCAAACGACCATCGTAGGAGGAAAAAAAACATTCATTGAACACCCGAGGAGCCCTAGACCAGGCGACGACCAAATCCTCCTCAGAAGAAAAGTGTACCATCAGTTGACGCCGGTCAAGCAGACCCACCACCGCTTGGTTTTGAAGACCCCAAGAATCGAAGACGAATCTGTCGAATGCATCGACCGGGGGACAAAGGCCTTTGAAATGAACCACCAGCATTGATCTGTGCAGGTCAGAAGCGGCGTTGAACTCTGTAAGCGAAATCACGAGCTGAGGAGATCCGTCGTGAAGATCGGGAACCTTAGGGCTAAGAGAAATCGACGGGAAAGGGGGAAGAAACATCGTATTGGATAAAGGGGTGAAAGGATGAGCCACCGCGGAGAGGATACCCCCTCCCCCTATCGAGGAGGAGGGGGCCGGAACCTCCGTCATCTCCGACCTAGGTCATCGCGGCAGGCGCTCTCCTTTCGCCGCTCTGTTCGCGTCTCATTTCTCACAGAAATAAAATTGAGACAAGAAGTATTTCCTTGATGTAAATCAAAAAGTATGATTAATTTTTTGGTACATATGAGGAAAACACTACAGGAATTGTGACGTATGATTTTGAAAATATCATCCAACTAGAATGTATGATTGAAATATTTTTTATGGTCTCAAAACCAAGTCTCTAAAGGGTGTTATCTATAAGAGAATTTGGTAGCTATTGAAGAATTATTTTGATGTTATCTTAAGGTGGATATTGATTTTAGAGTTATACATCAATCTCATGGATTTATAAATATGGAAAAAAGGATTTCAAAAGAAATTATAAAAACCATAGAGATAAGAAAATGAGTTTTCAATTATGTTCAAAGTATAGGATAAATCATGGTGGAAGTTTTCTTAAGGGGGATATTAAAATTTTAATGTGTATAAAATAAAGACAACTGAAAAAATCCCATATAATTAAAGGATGTTAGTTAATGATACCAATACATAGAGGGATACATAGAATGCCCCCCAAACATCAATGCTTCTTGTGTAAGGAAAATGGTAGTTATGCTAATCAGTGACCAAATATAAGGGGTAAAGATGATGATCAATGTTAGAAAAAACATAAATCCAACGACAAAGTGAAACTTCATGTAGTTACTATTAATGATATGGAGTAATATAAAGAAATTTTGGAATTATTGAGTACTTATATATTAGAATTAAAGAATAATTTTGTAGAAATATTTTTACGGTATTGTGGAATAATGAAACCTCTAAGGATTATTAAACATTAAATTTTCTTAAATATTTTAAATTATATATTAAATGGTAATGGACACCATGAAATGTGATTCAGCTGTAAAGGTGATATTTTTTGGAGAATACATTATTAAAGAATATATTACCCTAACTATTTTCATGATATTGGTATAATATTGAGATAACTAGATGGTTTATTGAGATAAAATAAAATGGATACTGTTGATGTCCTCGAAACCGATGAGTAATATAATGAAAAGGTGGTTTATGATATCATGGAATGATTTTATATATTTTTTGGATTTATGGTATAATGAAAGAGTTAATTTTTGAAACCATTCATATTTTCACTAAGGTTTTATGGTAATTTAGGTTATTACCTTATTTTAAGAGAATACATGATATTATTCTTCACATGTTTGGAATGTGATAATTAGGAGCTACATAAATTTTCTTGGGGTGGGGGTTAATTATAAGTTTATTATAAAAAATTAGTGACCTTATTTTAAAACATTCGGATTTTAATATTTTGGAGGTTCATAATGGTAACCATTTATGAAATTTTTTTAAGTTGAATTCTGGATGAGTTTTGAGAGATTAAGATATTACATTACCATATAAAGATTTATGAATATTGGATAACCTATGGTAACCATTTTTCTATACTGATAACTAAAGAAAAATTTAATGACATATCATCCCATTATGGATCATAAGATCGACTAGATCTTTAAGAATTACAATTTCATCTTCATTTCATAGAGTAATAGATAAAGAATAAATTGATCAAGTCATAAGCAAAGAGTGATATTGTACTTATGAAATAAAATTATGTAATTATATCTTCTCATATGATTCAGAAATAAAATTTTATCCAATTATCATAATTATTAAAGATATAAATGACCTTTTTCAAACCTATTTGGTCTATGGTTTTTTAGTTACTAACCTTATCTTGACCATGTTCTCTATCACTATCTATTAGTTCTTGATGATTAGGTTTCCCTTGAAAATCTATATTTTAATGTCATTATTATATGGGAACCTGGTTAAACATTACTTCAAGTAACCTTTAGGTTTCTAATTTTCCCTTTTAAGGGATGTTTTATTATTTAGTTTTACGATGATGGTTTTTATGAATAAAATATCTGATCTTAAAACCTTTTATTACTGAGAATAATTTCAAGTGAGGAATCCATTTTATGGGAGGTATAATGTATCGCCCCAAAATTTTTATAAAATTTATTTTTAAATAATTTTATTTATTTGATAAGTTTCATTTCAAACAATAGTATCTATTAACGAAACAAGAAATATTATATGTCAATTTTAACAGAGACATTAAATGAGACAGAATAAATATGAATTATGAAATAAATACGAAGGTCTAAATAAATAGGAACATATTTGTAAGTTCATAGAAAGGGGTGAGATATAAGGATCATTAAGGTAATAATAATGATAAAGAAAAAAACATGTTATCCAAGTAGAATAACATAATATGAAAAAGATAAGGGTCATGAAAAATCACATAGAATCATAATATAGAGATCATGGAATCATAATATCATGGAAACATAGGAGGGATATAATAACATGAAACATGACATAAGCATAAGTTAAGGATGACTGCTAAGAAAACATCACATGGATAGAAGAGTCCCACCATGGATAATGTTCACTCCCTAATACCATACATAACATCTCATGAGACAAAAACATTACCCAAGGAATTAGAGTTCTATTTGGGTTCACCCATCATAGCATATACATACTTATGTGAGTTGCAAAAGGAAATCAATCATAATAAACACATGTAAGAATTACCCATATAAATAAATGGGTTGTATAATATCACCTTATTTAATAACCAAATGATACTTAGTAAATATTCTAATGTTTAAAATCTTATCCCATCTTCCGCTATAATCGATTCCCTAATCTACATCACCAAATGACCTTAAGAATGCATCCTCAAATTCCAAAGGATGCTGACTAATAACCCAAGTATATGATGATGCAATGGGGAAACTATAATCAATTATCATTGTATAAAACAATGGAAATAATATCAATATATTTATCTACCAAACAAAAAAAATAGATCAACTAGAGGTAAGGACTAGTAATAAACAATGTAAAATATGATATAAAAATGACATGTTTACTCTACATGTTAGGTAGTCATATAGTAAAAACCCAATTACCAAACCCTGAAAAAACTCTTTTGTGGTCCTAAGTCCCAACCTAGATATGAAATACCATGTTATAATCAATCAAACCAATATAAAACAAGATCTAGGTCTACATCCTAAACCCGTACTTTGAACAAGTAGCATCTGTTCGATTATCCAAATTCCATAGCATACTGAGAAGGGTATGAGTATAACTTAGTAGTCCACCATTAATGTTTTACAATGTAACAACAAGTCCAATAATAGTGTATGTTTAAGTATAATAAGTAACAGGTAATTATAAGTTTAACCATGAATTTTTATTTAACCATATTTATTTTGGAATAAATTTACTTCTCATACACATAAAACCGGCTTTATCCCATGTTGGTCATTAGAGTCATATGTGACATAAGTAAATGTTCATAAAATGAGGGGAATCTATATATGTATCCAATATGTATTGGGAGTTTCATGTTTCTCTTTTGAAACTATTTACTATAGGGATCACAGTTTGGAAAACAAGGAGAATGATTCCAAGTATCCAACCAGTATTTGGAAATCCATCTCCAGCCATCCCAACCCATGATGTAGAATTCCATTTCAATCATCCCAAAAAACGATATGGAACAACTTTTCCATATTATTAGAGTTAGTAGTGTTGTGTATATCCTCTGAAAACTACCATTCACCAGGGATCTTGGCGTATCATTATTCCCCACCCAAAACCATAGATGAGGAATTCCATGTCCAACATCTTTAACCATGGATGAAGAGTTCCATGTAAAACATCTTGAATCGTGGATGAGCAGTGTCATGTCCAGCATCATAAACCATTTAATTAACAACAAATTCCATTATTTAGAGTTCAAAAAACATAACTTCTCTTTTTAATGCATTAAAATTCATGGAACAACCCAATCATTTATTAAAATTCAGTACCCTTAATCATTTCACCGTTTTACAAATTCCAAAAAAAACCATTAAAACTAAAAACATCTCAATAAGGCCCAATACCTTAATTTATATCAAAACCATAAAAAGAGACATCAATTAATTTTAACCAATGGGGTGACAACACACCCATTTCAAATAAAAATTTAAAACCCATTAGGAAAAACCTTTTTAAAAACACATTTTGGTCAACACCTCATTTTAAAACACTATCCACAATACAAAATCATTTTCATTAATTGAAAACCACAACTAGATAAATATCTATTTAACGTCATTTTAACCATTTCAAAATCCTCCTAGTAATTTCAAAAAACTAGAATATAAAATATTACAATCATCCATTTAACCATGCCCATACAAAAAATATAGTTTCAATGAATTTACACTCCTAATGTATCTATCTCGTCCTTAACCAATTCCTTTAATGATTTTAAATTGATTCTCATACTCCATGGGTAGCCCTAAATCTTGCCTCAAATCATCAGTAGATATAATGGGAACCCTGAAGGGTCTCACACCTCAATTTCATGAAACAATTTCTTTCCTTAGTCAAATATATGAAAACATTGTACTTAAACAAATCATCAAAACAACATACACTTATAATATGTCGCAACTATGGGAAAAATATTATAGATGACTTACCTCCAACTCATTGATACCCACTTCTTCAACCTTGTCCTTAACACTAAATAGAATGAAATCAAACATAAAGGTGAAGAACCCCCTGTAAAATAGGGTTAATGAGATTCATAAATAGAATATGTAACAAAAAAAGAACCTTCCAAAAAATGGATGGAAATAGATTAGAATATTTACCAAGAGCATTGATTCATATCCCAAGACACTCAAAATTCCTATGAATTAATGGAAAAAAAATAATGGTAGAGGGGAGATCACCTGGGTTTCACCCTATGTGAATGGGTTTAAAATGGTTGAGAAATAAATGGTAGAACACTAAAATACAAATATAGAAAAAGGAATTTTTACATTTTTTAAGAGGCACATGGTTTCACCAGGCGGTATTCCAAACCACGTGACAATGGTGTGGCTCCCAATATCCAAGAGTAAAATGATCCCCACGATTTTCTTGGACACACACATGGTTTGAAAAACCATGTCGTGATCATGTGATTTTCACATTACAGGGGGATATTGAGCCACACATTCTCATAGGACACCCCACATGGTTTTTTTAATCATGAACATGTTGCACAATTATGGCAGATGGTTATTACTAACTATTCACCAACCATTTTCTTAGAACATATTGGCCTATTTTCCTTCATTTACATGTCATGAACATCTGGGACACTCCTAGAACTTCCCTAATAATTGGAAACCTTATATTCACCAATTTAAGAGGTGTGTAGATAAAATTATAAATGAGAATGAAGACTATAGAACACTGGGACCTTATAACCTCCCCATGTTATAATATTTCATCCTCAAGTCACACTTTCAAATACCACTGAACCCCAAAGGAAAAAGTGTTGGGTTTTTGGGCACACATACCACTTCCCTATACCTGTTTTCCTCTTGAACATGACCATATCATCACAACATTCAGTTCAAAAGCATTGTCTTACCCAGTTAACCCTCTCACTATGATCTGAAACATGAGTCTAATGCTGATGAATAGTCACATAAGCCTCAATATTATAATTACTAACATTAAATACATGATAAACTTTTATGTAATACCACTAAAAATACCACATTTGGATAAAATAAGGTAATGATCTATGCTTATTTGGTATATTCAATCAGTACACCTATAGTATGATTCTCTCCACAATATCAAACATTCCATCACACCAGGAATCACTTGAATAACATAAAATTATCCAACAACAATCCACAACCTTGGTCGGACCACAAATCCAATCCCAATGTCCTAATACCAAATCCAAACACCCAAAACACTAAAAATCACAAACATTAAACTAAAACACTCAACTGGTCCAAACCTGACCAAATTCTCTTTTTCAAAACCTAACACCAATATAGAACTTATGAAAACCCATCCATGTCAAAAAAATGATCATTTAATCACCTAACCACTAGTTATATCAATGGTTTTCCACACCATTGGATTTAGATTAAAACCACCAAAATTAATTGTTTAGAACGTCTTCCATTATAAAGAACTAATAGAACCTCAAAATCAAGTGTCCATAACATGTTCAGTGTGTTTACAAAACTCACCAAGTCCAAACAACCTGGAGAGGAACAACCAACCTCATTATCCATACATACCATAAAAATCATCCAAAATATATTCCTACCTTTCGTCCATTCAATAGCTAATAACATCTTGGATCTTTTCTAAAAATCCTAGTGCCATTACCTGGACACATTATCCATTTCCAAAACATCAATCCAGATGTGGATTGTAACTGGCCACAACCCTTCCATTCACTAAAAAAAGTTAGGACATCCCCAGTTGACTAATCCCATGAATGTGCAACCCCCACTGTAGAACTGTTATAATGTTACCTTTCCACGACGCCTTTACACTTAAGTAATACCACTATAATCCCATCACACCTACCATAGTCTATCCTAAACTCATGGAAAATTTTCCTGAATCAATAATCAATTTTTCACAAAACGTTTTCATGCCTCACTATACCTATAACCACTTATTACACAAATAATTTAGATTACATTGAGGAGAAACTTGATCCTAGATCCAAGAGTCAACTCAGTCAACCACCACATCTAAGGCCTAGTTAAACTTTCCTGAGGAACCTAAACATGAACTTCATAGGTTAATTATATGAATAATAATTCCACAACATATAACATAGGGATTTTTCAACATCTCTATGATTTACATATCTCTACTTACCATAAGAGTGTCATTATCGCATCCTACCCCAAAAAATTCGAACAACCACAATTTATACTCCGATCATTGAAGATCATAAGTAGTAGAAATGGCCACATTAACCTCCCTTGAGTGATAATATTTTTTTAATAATCACCCATTCCCATCATCCAATAAAATAACCTTTAGAATTTACCAACATGAAACCATCTACAAGAACCTCACTTGAAATGGCCACTGGTGCACTCCCCACTATACGACTTCACTTGCATCGCTCCATGAGTGCATCCTTTAAGCATTTATTCCTTAAATTATAAAAAAATTGAGTATCTTAGGGTATATGAATTTCATTCATAGTGTTATAAGGATGAAGTCAATATATTGGAAATCATCTTCTACAATCCGAGAGATCACCACGATGTCATTGATTAATAACACCAAAAATGATCCATTTCAAATGTCCCATCTCATAGTACTTACATGACATTCTATTAAGGTACCCTTGGAATCCATACCCAAAAATGTCCCATTAATACTTATACATCATAACTAAAGAGGTATTAATTAACCAAAACATACCACTGCCTCATGAAACTCTATTAAGTAGTTGGGAACATAACATTTTATAGGGAACTTCTACCACTAGACTACTCAAGGCTCTCCTCCAAGACTCAAATGATTCATAATGGAAACACACAATGTCCACTACACTAATACAAAACCAATTGATCCCATTCATATTCAGTGTTCATCACCTTAATCTCACCAAGGATGATAGGTGTAGTTACCTAACCGGATTAGGCATTCGAACAGTGCTTTTGGGCCAAGTTCCACTAGCCTTAGGCTCTGGACATTTTCTACCAAAGGATTCAGATTAGTAGTGAGGGTGTAAAGGGGTTTTAGTGGGGAGATTATACCCTTTGGTTATGAAATAGTAATGATAAATGTAAATAAAATGCAATAGAAAGATAGGATAACTCAACACCAACAATATCATAAAATTGTATAAGCATAATTAAATAAGAGGAACAAAAAATAAAAAAAAATCCCATTTGGGGATAATAAAATTGAACATGTATCCAATACAGGTCATAAAATTAAATGACCAAAAATGAGGGTCTTCCATGAGAGACATCAATATTGTTATATACATATAGAAGTACGTGTTTATATAAAAGGGAAAAAAGAAACTCCAGTTGAGGCAAGAACCAATTTTCCAATTCCTTCCATCCCACACAAACTCAATTACTAGGATCTAGCTCCAGATCCAGGATCGTTACAGGAATGAAAAAGCATGAAATCTACACTCATCTAAATAGTCCCACGTAGGGTAAGAAAATTAGTCTTAGTAGGCCACCACCAACATATTCCTACCTAACATTTTTTATTAAGAAGGAGTATAATAAAATAAAGTGCATTCATTTTACTAAAAAATTCTTCCCTAGTGCTCAAAAACCACAAAAAATATATCGTCTTCTTTGGAACATGTAGAAATAATTGAATAGTATAAGATAGTTAGCTCATAGACCATGGAATCCCCAAATATCAAATAGACCAGGTGAACCCTTATGTTCTACCTCTAGTAAAGTCACCCTGCACCATGAGCCAACTAACACCTCATGTCCATATCATGTCACATACATCCTAAAAGAGCACCCAATCTATAAGAACATATTCCTTCAAATCCCTTCTCTAAATCACCCATTGGCATGAAGCCCGACATCCTGATTTACAAAAATAATTGTCATCAAAAGAAGTACTATCCCAATGGTCTCAAATACAACATGCCTTATCCCCCAACCAAGAGTCTCACTATTGTCATCTAATATATCTTGACCATCTGTCACGACCCATCCTCGGGGTCCGTGCCGTGACTACCCCATGCCCGCCTTCCACAGGCCAGGGGCTGGCGACTATCACCAAAGGCGTAAATCCCGATAACTGGGAAGGCATTGCCTTTATAAAAGTAAAAAAAACACCACAGAGTACAAGCAGAAGTAAAACACTAAGTAAAACTGAAACAAGATATGATGAAAGTAAAGGGGCCGGAAATACAAGCCCAACTGTAAAGTACAAGGAAAAAGATAAAACAGCCAAAAGGTGACAAGCAGCTCCTGGATCGTCCACCAAGGATCCTACCTAAAGGGTAGGTATAGATAGCGCAACTCCTGGATCGTCCACCATGGATCCTACCTGATGGGTAGGTACAGATAGCCTCCACAACACTCTCACCCGTCAACCTCCTCCGAGTGTCGTCTCATCATGAAGTCCACCACCAGATACTGTCTCATCGTGAGGTCCACCTCCGGGTACCGTCTAGTCCTCAAACACTCGGCCTCTGTCTGCGCTGCCTGTCGTCTGCAACCAACACAACAAGGTGAGGGCATAGCCCGTGTAGGGGTGAGTATAATGATACTTATTAGGGACCCCGAGAACCTCAGGGTCTCACTAAATCCAACAAGGATAACCATAAATAAGATCTCAACATATAACCTCTACCTAGGTATATGCCCATACATATACCAAAGTTATCAAGTAACCCATATCAATCATGAGGAAACACAAAGATTATGAAATCAACGGATAACCTCTACCCAGGTATATGCCCATACATATAGCTAAATTATCAATTGACCCATCTCAATCATGAGGTAAACACAAAGGTCATAGACTCAGCTCAAACTATGATTTTCATTAGCGAAACCGTAACTGTTGAAGAGTCCCACCTCTAGAGTGTACAGTGGTCCTGTCACGACTCTGAGGTACTGCTCACTAACCTAACACTACTGAGGTACTCCTCCTGTCGAGTACTACGGGCCATCCACCCAAACACAGTAGTGCTTCCCGCCGGGGTATGCCACTCAAACACAGTAGTGCACACCCCCTAATAGCCTGCAAAGGTACTCTCCAGACAAGTACCGCGGGTATGCACTGTCACACAGGTAGTGCTCCGTCCTCCAGAGGTCTACACCCAAAAAAGTAGTGCTCCGTCCACTGGGCTAGTCGACTCACTCCAAGTCGAGTCAGTCAAGCAGTCATCAGGTCTCAGCCGGCTACACGGTCTTCGTACTCCGAACGCTCGTCTCCGGGAGGGTCCGCTCCACGAGCTACAGGTCGATACTCTAAGTATCTCAACGTCCCATGAAGAAGTATCTCATAGGACCGCCTTGTCATAGGGGTCTCAACGCAACAGACGGCGCATCAATCGGACACCTAGTCTGTGAGTTATTAGCCTTTTCGTCCCAGGGGCCCGGTTGGTTTCGTGTGTGAACCAACCCGACCGTATCTCAACTGTACCCCGAAATCTCATAGGGTATACTCAAAGGGACCGTTTCTAAACAAGATCAACAACGCCGCTAATGGTTCGTCAAACGGACGTCCAGTCTGAAAGTTATCATCTTTTCTGTTCCAGGGTCCCGGTTGGATTTCGGGTACAATTCAACCCGGCCATATTCCAACAGCATCCAAACCTCAGGAGAAGTATTACCAAAAGTTCCGTCCCATCAAGAGGAATCCATCAAAGTCGACGGAACGTCAATCGGACGCCCGATCCTTACGTTATAAGTGTTTCCGCTCCGAGGTCCCAATTGGTTTTGGGTTCGAACCAACCCGGTCGTACTTCAAAGGACACCGGTTAATCAAACCGGTCACACCATTGCGATCCATATAGAAAAACACACGATATGGACTAACCATTGGTCCAAAACGGATAGCCGCTGAAAAAGTTTCATATCACCGCAAAACGCACGAACCGGGCCTCATTGGGCCCGCACCTCGACCTCGACTTAAATATCAAAAATTGGTCTTAAAATATCCGTCTTAATTCCAGGGAGGAAACGTCGTAGATGGTTCTTCATTCCGACACCGTATGAGAGAGATATATCTGATACAAGATCCTGTAATAATAATAATATTATTATTATTCGGTGTTTCGTGGGCCCGAGCCACGAACCAGAATTTAATATCCAACATTAGACTTGAATCGATCGTCTTAAATACAGAGTCACATCGCCACTGACGGCGAGTCAATCGGACGTCGCACGCATGAGTTACGGTGGGTCAAAGATTTAATAATAATATTAAATCTATTATGTACGAGCGTTTTGGGTACCCAATCCAAAAACCCGAAAAGGACATCCAATATTGGACTCATAAATTCTGTCTCGAAGTCAGGGTTGCACTGCCACTAACGGTTCGTGAAACCGAGGTCGCACGAAGAAGATACCGTCAAAATACGGTTTTCCCAACAAAAATAATAATAACATTATTATATTATTATTATTTTTAATTTAATTTAATTCTTAACTTAACACACCCAAAAGCCACGCACCACCACCCAAACTAGTGCCTCCTCTTCTTTACGCATGGCCACCACCTTTGGCTGCCCGCCAGATGCGCCTCTAGATCCTACCACACTCCATTCCGACTTCAATTTAACTCGGAAAAAAGATACGAACGCATATCCTTGATCCTCGGGTCGAGATCTTCGCGTCTGTATGTCGCGCTCAGGGAAACATTGAGTTTCCAGAATCAATAAATATTTGGATGCCTCCTTCCGCGTGCCATGGCGGCTTCGTTCCAAGCCCGAAAAATTAAACAATCGCATATTTTTGATCCTTGCATCGAGGGCTTCACATCCATATATTTTGCTCAACAAAACTCCGTGTTTCCAGCGTCAATAAATATTTGGACATTGAAGAATGCACGAAGAACACGTGAAGAATAAAAAGAAAAAGGAGAATGGTTTATGTGTAGGACGATGATCATATTCATTTGGTCATCATCGTTGTGAATTTAGGATATGAAGAATCAATAAAACGAATTCAAACATATATAAAAACCCCTAAAGTTTTCCCCGCAAACAAGAATTCCCAACCCGCAAACATATTCTTCACGGATCAACTTAATAATGAGTTGATCTGGGTTCTTTATTTTAGAAGGAACAACCAAGGGAATAATACCATTCTCAAATTAATCCCCCATACCTCGATTCACAAAGGTTGATTGCTTGATGAAGAAAAGGAAAGATCCATTGTTCCGTAGACGTTGCCGCGGGATGACGGCGTCGCTTCGTCAAGCGTCGAGAAAAAGAAAGTCGAGGTTGGCACCGACCCTCTTCGCGTTCTTCAACGTTGAGGATGGAGTTCTTCGTGGAAGGATGAAACTCTTCAAAAACTAAAACTCTCCCAAAAACTCAAATCCACAAGCTAAAACCCAGATAAAATAAGACACCTCTTATTTTATTACTTAATCCATCCAATTCAAAAATCCAAAATTCAAAACCTAACATACATAATTAAATGATCTTAAGTTGTCATATTAATTAGTGTTTAGGTGGAATGAATTAATGTGGGAGGTGAGGAGTCACTCAATTAAAGTTTAGAGGGGTTAGGGAATTTGAAAAGGTGGGGGCTCATGTGGGCCCCACCTCGCCCTTAATCCTCTCATGGGAATTTAACAACCGGTTGGTCCCACTCAAACTCCCACACCTAGGATCTAACACCTAGAGAAGAGAAATTATGTTGAGACACAACTTAATTTTCACTTAAACCGCTTAGTGAAGAAATAAAAATAAAACAATTATATTTTTATTCCCAACTTTTTTTTCAGCAACACCTGAGAAAACGCACCTTCAGAAAAGGTGTTCCTAAGAAATTACCGGCACTGCGGTTTCATCGGTTCTCTCGGATTTTGATTCCGAGTACCGGTTCAAAAGATAGAAAAATCCACACGTACGTTTACTGAACATACCCGAAAAAAAGTTCGGAAAATTATTATCAGTCACCCTCGACCCGCGCCGGTTAAGGTCAGACTCTGCCAAAGTGAAACACACCCCAAAAAATCCAATGGTACTCTCGGATTTTCAATCCGACTTACCGTTTAAAAGATACGAATTTTTACAATAAAATAATTGTCATATAATTATTTTATTTGCGGCCAAAAACTAACTTTTAATGGTGGCTCACGCCGGCCAAAGTTAGTATCTTCTTAAATAAACCATGCCCTCACGAGTTCAGCGGTCGTCTCGGATTTTTAATCCAAGATACCGTTTGTGAGTTATAAGCATTTGAAAAATAAAATAATTTATTTAATTATTTTATTTACGATTATGACATTTTTTGAATTTCTCACAGGATGCCCGCGCTGACTAAACAGAAGTCGTGCCTAGGGTAAACCCGCCATCCTGAGAGCAACTGTGCCCTCAAATTTCTGATCCGAGTAACTGTTTATGAGTTATTACACTTTTTCAGTAAAACTGATTACACGCGTTAATTTAAACTTAACAAAACTTCAGAAATTGATTCTGGGCACACCGGGCCTCGGAATCAGGTGCCGTCAAAAATTGTGTTCTTATAAAATCCCAAAAATTTAAGAAAAAAATTTCCTTAAAATTTCTGGGTCTTTACATTACCCCCACCTCAGGGATTTACGTCCCCATAAATCTTTAACAAAAACTAGGGATACAAAAGCAATATTGAGCACGCATCTGAGCCTTCTGCTCCCATGTGCTCACCTAGAGATTCCCGTGATGCCTATGAAAATGCACAAGAGGAATCGACCGTCCTCATAGGACCTGCTCCTGTCGATCCTCAAACTCTTATGGAACCTTCGTGCATGTCACCCTGCCATCGACGTCCAACTCCCTGAGGTCGATGATGTGTGAAGGATCAAGCATGTATCTCCTCGGCCGAGGTATGTGGAAGATTTCATGCACCCGGTGCAACTGAGGTGGAAAGGTGAAGTGGTAAAACACCTCGCCTACCCTGCTGGGGACCTAGAATGGTCCGCTGAACCTCGGAGATATCTCGCCCCCTCAACTACATCTCCTTTAACCTCGTCGAGGTGAGACCCGTATAAGAACGTTGTCGCCATCCTCGAACTCTAGAGGTCTCCCTTTCCTGATTAGAATTGAAACTCAAAACTCCTGCTGCCATGAGGGTAAGGTTGGCCGACCCAAGAATGATCATCTACACCCTTCCATGCAAGAGTTTATCTTGTGCTGCCTGGGGTTTCATTTTCTCCGAGCAAGTAAAACTCATCCCGACATTTTCCTAATACCGTCAATTTGAGTATGAGTAGTGATTGCCCAATACATACTCAAACTAACATCGTAAGGCCTCGACGCTGCCACCAAGAGGTCCCAACCGAGACTCTCGCCTCAAGGGTCAGATCACACCGTCGGCGTAAGTGTGACTTCGAGTCTCCTCCCAAAGGTATCTCCAGACATGAGGGTCAAGTCAACGGCTTAACCGGAAACTCTAAGTTTGGAACTAGATTCATGGAAGGAAGGTATGATTCTTATCGATGTCTGTGGCTACGGAAGCTAGTAGAATACAAAGTCCACACTTCAAATCATCCTTAGAGCCATTTCGGTCGCACTCCTTGACCGCATGTAGCTACTCTTTTCCCCTGCCCTCCAGCTCCCTGAGCCTGGAGGGGACAACAAAGGTGGGTGGTTGAAATATGTTGAAATGTACACCACCTCATGCTGCTCTCCTAGCTCTGCCTCCACGTCTGATGCTCTACAGATTTATCTGTCCTGAACATTTCCTCTTCTTGAATCATTCGCACGCCCAAGTCTCTGAGACTGGCACTAGGTCGATGCGTTCCAACTTCTAACATTCTCTAGATGTATTCATTTAGCCAAAGAAAATTCAACCTCATGGTTATCTCTAGAACCCTAATGTGAGTAGGAATACATAGAGGAAAAAGTGATGGCTCGAATCGTATTCATCGAGTACCCGGAATGTTCGGTACGCCTCGATGAATTCTCAGATACCGACACGTCCTCCTGCCGAAGTTGTATAAGCTCTAGAAAACTCTCAGCCACCTCCTCAAGAAAGTCCTCGGCCGCCTGTGAATTAGGTTCACCTCGTAACTTGAGGGTATCTGACATTAGAACACGTGTAAGGTAGTAAGCTTACATGTGTCACCTACTGGTACCGCTGGTTGTAACTGCTGACCAACAGGTAGTGATGTATAGCTGACACACTACCAGAAGGCACTATCTCAGGCATCGGTCCACGTACAGAATCCTCATCACTATGTGGACCATCCTCATGTTCATTCACTGGAAAACACTAGTGGCCAAGTCCACCATCAACTCTCCTGATGTCTCATCTTGGTGGAAAACTCAAGCAATCGCCTCCAGCCAGTGCTCTACTGTCTGGGAATCTGCCTTGCCTCGTATCCTCGGAGGCTGCTGCTACTGGAACTCGTGCAATGCGCTCTGCCAGCGTGCACATTTCGCTAGATTAGATAGTGGTATCTGCGGCCCAATAGGTGGTGGTGTTGCTGGTACACCACCCGAGGGTGCCAACATAGTAAAAAGGGCCCCACACCAGAGCCTCGTCACTCGGTGGGCCGTCATCGTGTACTATCTCAGAAATCCAACTGACTGTCTACATGGAGACATCCTGAACAGATATGACACGGTCAAACTATTTATACTTAGTGAGATGACCTGGCTTGAACTGACTTTAAAACTCTTGGAAACACACACGCAATTAGTGTTTTCGTGCACAAAGTCGGAAATCAGTAGTCAGGGTCCTGGTGTACGGATACGTCGGCCGTCGCACCGAAACTGGACTCCCTGAACTGAAAACCACACTCGGTACCCTTAACACTATTTCTTCACAGAAAGGGAATATCAGAGTTATAAGTTCTGCGGTAAAACCGACTCCTCTGATACCAATTTGTCACGACCCGTCCTCGGGGCCCGTGTCGTGTCTACCCCAAGCCCGCCTTCTATAGGCCAAGGGCTGGAAACTATCACCAAAGGCGTAAATCCCGATAACTAGGAATAAATTGCCTTTATAAAAGTAAACAAAACACCACAGAGTACAAGCGGAAGTAAAACACTAAATAAAACTGAAACAAGCTGTGCTGAAAGTAAAGGGGCCAGAAATAAAAGCCCAACTGTAAAGTACAAGGAAAAAGATAAAACAGCCTAAAGGTGAAAAGCAGCTCATGGATCGTCCACCAAAGATCCTACCTGAAATGTAGGTAAAGATAGCACAGCTCCTGGATCATCCACCACGGATCCTACCTGAAGGGTAGGTACAGATAGCCTCCACAACGCTCTCGCCCGTCAAACTCCTCCGAGTGTCGTCTCGTCGTGAAGTCCACCACCAGATACTGTCTCGTCGTGAGTTCCACCTCCGGGTACCATCCAGTCCATGAACACTCGGCCTCTGTCTGCGCTGCCCGTCGTCTGCAACCAACACAACGAGGTGCGGGCATAGCCCGTGTAGGGGTGAGTATAACGATACTCAGTAGGGACCCAAAGACCCTCAAGGTCTCACTAAATCCAACAAGGATAACCAAAAAGAAGATCTCAACAGATAACCTCTACCTAGGTATATGCCCATACATATACCGAAGTTATCAAGTAACTCATCTCAATCATGAGGAAACACAATGATTATGAAATTAACAGATAACCTCTACCCTGGTATATTCCCATACATATACCTAAGTTATCAAGTGACCCATCTCAATCATGAGGTAAACAGAAAGGTGAAAGACTTAGCTCAAACCGGGATTTTCATTATCGAAACCGTAACTGCTGAAGAGTCCTGCCTCTAGAGTGTACAGTGGTCCTGTCACGACTTCGAGGTACTGCTCACTAACCTAAGCCTACTAAGTTACTCCTCATGTTAAGTACTGTGGGCCAGCCACCCAAACACAGTAGTGCTTCTCGCCGGGGTATGCCACTCAAACACAGTAGTGCACACCCCCTAATAGCCTGCAGAGGTACTCTCCGGACGTGTACCGTGGGTTTGCACTGTCGCACAGGTTGTGCTCCATCCGTCATGGGTCTGCACCCAACAAAGTAGTGCTCCATCCACTAGGCTAGTCGACTCACTGCAATTCGAGTCGGTCAAGCAGTCGTCAAGTCTCAGCCGGCTACACGGTCTCCGTACTCCGAACGCTCGTCTCCGGGAGGGTCCTCTCCACGAGCTACAGGTCAATAATCCAAGTATCTCAAAGTCCCACAAATAAGTATCTCAAAGGACTGCCTTGTAATAGGGGTCTCAACGCAACAAACGGCTCATCAATCGGACGCCCAGTCTGTGAGTTATTAGCCTTTTCGTCCGAGGGGCCCGATTGGTTTCGTGTGTGAACCAACCCGGCCGTATCTCAACTATACCCCGAACTCTCATAGGGTATACTCAAAGGGACCGTTTCTCAACAATATCACCAACGCCACTGACGGTTCATCCAACGGACGTCCAGTCTGAACGTTATTAGCTTTTTCGTTACAGGGGCCCGGTTGGATTTTGGGTACAATCTAACCCGACCATATTCCAACAGCATCCAAACTTTAGGAGAAGTATACCAAAAGTTCCATCTCATCAAGAAGAATCCAACAAAGTCGACGGCACGCCAATCGGACGCCCAGTCCTTAAGTTATAAGTGTTTCCGCTCCGAGGGCCCGGTTGGTTTTGGGTTTGAACCAACCCGGTCGTACTTCAAATGACACCGGTTAATCAAACCGGTCACACCATTGCGATCCATATGAAAAAACACACGAGATGGACTACCCGTTGGTCCAAAAGGGATACCCGCTAAAAAAGTTTCATTTCACCGCAAAACGCGCGAACCGGACCTCGTGGGGCCCGTGCCTCAACCTCGACTTAAATATCAAAAATTGGTCTTAAAACATCTGTCTTAATTCCAGGGTGGCAACATCGCAGATGGTTCGTCATTCCGACACTGTATGAGAGAGATATGTCCGATACAAGATCCCGTAATAATAATAATAATAATAATAATAATATTTGGTGTTTTGTGGGCCCGAGCCACAAACCAGAATTTAATATCCAACATTATACTTGAATCGACCGTCTTAAATACAGAGTCACATCGCCGCTGACGGCGAGTTAATCGGACGTCGCACACATGAGTTTTGGCGGGTCAAACATTTAATAATAATATTAAATATATTATGTACGAGTGTTTCGGGTACCTGATCCAAAAACCCGAAAAGGACATCCAATATTGGACTCATAAATTCCGTCTCGAAGTCAGGGTCGCACTGCCACTAACGGTTTGTGAAACCGAGGTCGCACGATGAATATACCGTCAAAATACGGTTTTCCCAATGAAAATAAGAATAACATTATTATATTATTATTGTTTTTAATTTAATTTAATTCTTAACTTAACACACCCAAAAGCCACGCACAACCACCCAAACTAGCGCCTCCTCTTCTTTACGCATGACCACCACCTTTGGCTGCCCGCCAGCTGCACCTCCAGATCCTTCCGCACTCCATTCCGACTTCAATTTAACTCGGAAAAAAGATACGAACGCATATCCTTGATCCTCGGGTCGAGATCTTCGCGCCCGTATGTCGCGCTAAGGGAAACATTGAGTTTCCAGCGTTAATAAATATTTGGACGCCTCCTTCCGCAAGCAATTGCGGCTTCGTTCGAAGCCCGAAAAATTAAACGATCGCATATTTGTGATCCCTGCGTCGAGGGCTTCGCATCCATATATTGAGCTCAACAAAACTCCGTGTTTCCAGCATCATTAAATATTTGGACATTGAAGAACGCATGAAGAACACGTGAAGAATAAAAAGAAAAAGGAGAATGGTTTATGTGTAGGACGATGATCATGTTCATTTGGTCATCATCTTCATGAATTTAGGATATGAAGAATTAAAAAAACGAATTAAAACATATATAAAAACCCTTAAATTTTTCCCCACAAAAAAGAATTCCCAACCCGCAAACATATTCTTTGCGGCTCAACTTAATGATGAGTTGATCCAAGTTCTTTGTTTTAGAAGGAACAACAAAGGGAATAATATCATTCTCAAATTAATCCCCTTACCTCGATTGACAAAGGTTGATTGCTTGATGAAGAAAAGGAAAGCTCCATTGTTCCGTAGACATTGTCGCGGGATGACAGCGTCGCTTCGTCAAACGTCGAGAAAAAGGAAGTCAAGGTTGGCACTGACCTTCTTCGTGTTCTTCAACGATGAGGATGGAGTTCTTCGTTGAAGGATAAAACTCTTCAAAAACTAGAACTCTCCCAAAAACTCAACTCCACAAGCTAAAACCCAGATAAAATAAGACACCTCTTATTTTACTACTTAAGCCATTAATTTCAAAAATCCAAAATTCAAAACCTAACATACATAATTAAATGATCTGAAGTTGTCATATTAATTAGTGTTTAGGTGGCATGAGTTAATGTGGGAGGTGAGGAGTCACTCAATTAAAGTTTAGAGGGGTTAGGGAATTTGAAAAGGTGGGGGATCGTGTGGGCCCCACCTCACCCTTAATCCTCTCATGGGAAGTTAACAACTGGTGGGTCCCACTCCAACTCCCACACCTAGGATCTAACACCTAGAGAAGAGAAATTAAGTTGAGACACAACTTAATTTTCACTTAAACCTCTTAGTGAAGAAATAAAAATAAAACAATTATATTTTTATTCCCCACTTTTTTTTCACCAACACTCGAGAAAACACTCCTTCATAAAAGGTGTTCCTAAGCAATTACCGGTGTTGCGGTTTCATTGGTTCCCTCGGATTTCAATTCTGAGTACCGGTTCAAAAGATAGAAAAACCCACACGTACGTTTACTGAACGTACCCGAAAAAAAGTTTGGAAAATTATTATCAGTCACCCTCGACTCACGCCGGTTAAGGTCGGGATCTTACAAAGTGAAAAATGACCCAACAAATCCAACGGTACTCTCGTATTTTCAATCCGAGTTACCGTTTAAGATATACAAATTTTTACAATAAAATAATTGTCATTTAATTATTTTATTTGCGGCCAAAAACTAACATTTAATGGTGGCTCACGTCGACCATAGTTAGTATCTTATTAAATAAACCATGCCCTCACGAGTTCAGCAGTTGTCTCATATTTTTAATCCGAGCTACCGTTTTTGAGTTATAAGAATTTGAAAAATAAAATATTTTATTTAAATATTTTATTTACGATTATGCCATTTTTGGAATTTCTCACAGGAGGCCCACGCCGACTAAAAATAAGTCGCGCCTAGGGTAAACCCGCCATCCTGAGCGCAACGGTGCCCTCAGATTTCTGATCCGAGTAACCGTTTAAGAGTTATTGCACTTTTTCGGTAAAACTACTTACAAGCATTAATTTAAGCTTAACAAAACTTCAGAAATTGATTCCGGACACACCGGGCCTCGGAATCAGGTGCCGTCAAAAACTGCGTTCTTGTAAAATCCCAAATAATTTAAGAAAAAAATTTCCTTAAAATTTTCGGGTTTTTACACCATCCTTGTGGATTTATACAGTAAGAAACTATAACCAATTCCTTAGGTTGCAACTACTAGAGGCCTTTTCCCACATGAATAGTCAATACCACCTCATCAACTAATCTATCTTATATGCACATTACTTTTAGTAGCACATTGGCCAATACAGGGGAGAAACAATCCCTAATTTAGAACCTAATCCACTCCATTCTGGAACCTCATTCCCATATGACCATGTCACTGAAATCCAATGTCCATGCCATACCATATATCTCAGGCCATTCCCACAACATAACATCTTTGCTGCCTCTACCATAAACCAAACCTCCCATCCCTTGATCAATGTAATATATATATATATATATATATATATATTAGGCCACACCTAACCTAACAATTACATCACCTCAATCCAGATAGTCGTCTCCATATCAATCCAAGGGCCAATCCTATCGTGATCCATCAGAACCCATTAGTACATAACTATTAATTCATATATATATATATATATGTGTGTGTGTGTGTGTGTGTGTGTGTGTGTGTGTGTGTGTGTGTGTGTATTTTAAATCAATTTAATTAAAACAATTAAATTCAAATTATGAAGAGAAATTCAATTAATATAAACCACAAACCTGGCCTACTACCCAAGTGGTCAACATCCTATAACACAAACTCGCACAAATAAAAATGGTTTGGTCATGCATAATGAGATCCAATATGGCCAATATAAATAATTAAAATAAAACATTAACTTAATAAGGTATATATCGATCAGTACAACAATATGAAAAAAACTTTTGTCCTAAAAACTCCTAAAATCAAAACACAAACTATAAACCACCTACCTCCAGTTGGATGATGCCTGCATGTTCAGTCATATCCTCTAAATGAGACCAATTATGAAGAAATCAATGTTTTAGAAGAACTCCCTAGAAATAGGGTAAAACCACTAACATAAATTTAGCGTACAGTATGGTGAGGGAAAGGAATAAAAGAATCAAGAGTTCGGAGAACCTTACAGATACAAATCCAATGCAAACAATGACTCAAAGAATGGAGCTCAGATATATGAGATAGATCATTCCTTAGTTAGAAGGTTAAATGGAGGGAACCTCCTTACTATGTGTGACCCACAAAAAAGAAAATAGAAGGAAATAAAATAAATTGAAGAGGAGGGAAAACAAAAATTCACCTCGTTAATGACGCACATGATTTGTTCAAACGATATGGAAAATCATGAAACAACTATTAAACTCATTCTACTTAAGATCCAACCCCACATGGTTTGTCCACATGGTTTGGCCAAACTGTGCATCGACCATGCGTTATATAGTGCATATGTATATCGTATTTTTTACTAAGCATGCATCGTGCACACATTTTCGCCAAACCATATACAAACCATGAAAATTCCCATTAATATAAATTGTAGACGCCTTTCAGAGTTCTGCACCCCATCCAACATGATTTCCCAAATCATGCTTAGTGAATTTTGGGGCTACAAAATTCCTCCTTGGAGGCTGCATGATTTACCCAAACCATTCACCTTACTCCACGGATATATAAAACCTAGTTTTCTAGCCTCCCATAGACACAAACCCCCAAGAAACCCATGAGTAAATTTTTTATCCTCTAAACCCATCAAAAAACAAGGCATATATTTAAAGAAAATATCAAAATCACATTTCGTTAAATGAGGATGAAGTTGGTCTTCCCACCAAACTCCCAAAATTCTAAACGGGCGAGGAATTTTGACTTGCTCTAAAAACCCAGGATGTTACAATATACCCACCTTAACATAGCTCATCCCCGAGCTACAAATCATAAATCTAAGATGGTACCAAAATTACTGATCTATTTAAAATTAACCACTACTATAGTCTAATAGGTACATGAAAACTACCTTAAGGGGGGATCCCCACCTTAGAATTTTACTGCCACAGTCACATACCAATCGAAATATCAAATAAAACTAATGGTACATTGACCATCTCTGGACTCGAATTGTTCTCATGACACATCATCACACCTGCACCTCATCTGGTTGTCCCATTTCATACACAAAACCCATATGAATATCCACACTACATTGATGACCTCCTTGTTCCCATGCCACACAATGCTTATTTGAGGTCCCAAATCTCAATATTTTATCAAGTTAGCCCCAGTACCTCAAACCTAAATCAAGTAAGATATTTTTATGATGCGTAGATGCCAATGCTCTTCATGTAATCTATATATCTTTTATTTCCAAATAAATCACACCCCAGGTTTTTCTGGTGCCATGTACCATATATATATACACGCATTTGAGCTGATACCAACATATTAAACAATGTATATTTGGTCCATATATAAATATCATGAACCTGATAAAGCCAAAGAGACATGACTCTAAAAAGGACATGCAAAAAATAAAACAAAAAATACTGAAATTCCCATGGTGTACTGTTAACCATCGTCGAATCACCAGCCTGCTCTGACCCTAGAAGCTCCAAACAATTCACCTAGCGTAACACTTGACAACCAGAATCCTAGACCCCATATGGGTATACAACATCCATAGGACACTGACCCTACATCTAGGTCTCATTGTCTCTGGAACAACCTTCACGTGCAAATGAAACTCCACTTCCATCACTTAGTACCACACCTGGTCCGATCTCAAAACCCAGATACATCGTCAGTCCTTGATTTCTAGCTGTTTGAGAAGGCTTCCTATAGAAACTGTTGAGATTACCAACCTATCCACATAGACATCCCTCCTTTAGAGTATGCTCACACTCTGTCTAGACATTTTATGTCTTCCTGCAGTAGAGTCAAACCATCGATGACCCACTCCGAGGTGGTCTACCTTGGTCATTATCCGGAATACCCTCCTATAACTCATCAAAGCCTCAATTAATACTATCTGAAGCATCACCACTAAAATCACCTAACGCCATCACCCATCATGAATAGGATCGGTTTGTTAAATTTCCCTCAACTATGAGGGCCTGATTCAATGAATTAAAGAATTTTACCAACCAAAAGATGTATGTCTACACCCGAATGGTGTATTGTAAACCATACTCAAAATTCCTCACCCATGAGGTTTCATTTCCCCCCTAATCAGGTGCAATGTCAGAAAACTTGATGAATGTCATAACATAGTCAATGGTAAACATGTAACCCTACTAAAGGCTCAATAAATCTCGATCTCTTTATTCCCACAACATCTCTAGGCAGAATTTCTTGAATAAACTGGCTCAAAATCCATTTCAGGACAGTCCTTCTTGTCTACCTACTTAAAAATGCAATTAGCACCCGTGATTAGTCAGTCCTCTATGCATATATGTATCCAGTTTCACCCGAAAACCCAGAGATGTATCTAGTTGGTTGATGATTATCCACATTACCTTGATCCAGTTATCATATACATGTGGACCATCCTCACTGTGAAACAATTGTGGGTGTAGGGACTGGAACTCCCATGTCAGATACACCAAATAAGGTTTTACACCCTGAGTTCCCATGTTGATGTCGTAGATAACACATGGAAGGCTCACTCTTATCTACTCACCTACCTACAACCCAAAGGCTATCAGATATGGAAACTTCACCCCTACACCGGAGCTTGTATTTGAGCTTACACCTATAGTTCATGATCATCCTAACCCTTTGGGACCTCATCTTGATTCTTAGGTGTTTCAACCTATGCATGCTCCTACAACACCACATCATCGCTGGACTAAAACACCATTGGAACCCATCTGGGTGGCATCCCACTAAATAACAATACATGGTTAGACAACCCATAAAACATATATATATATATATAATGCAGATAGAGAAAGAAGTAAAAGGTAGAGTAAACTCACAATCCTTACCCTCCCACATAGAACTATTTCATAACACATCACAACCTTATGGCCTCTTTTCCCACCAATAATATATCCAGGTATCACACATGGCCTCGGGACACAGTCATCCAGACAAACCATGTCACATCAAATTAATGAACTCGTCACCTAGCCAAGTGATCATTATCACCTCATATCATCATCCAGGACTGATCCTATAGGATCAAGTCCCATACATATATATTTCACATATCACAATTCAATTTCATTAGTTCCACATTCTTTTGCTGGTTGAGAAATATTACACCAATGAGAGTATATGCTTCAAAACACCTCTTAGCTTCTTTTATTGAATCTTTAGATAACCCATCCCCTATTAGAAAAATACTGGTCCCCCATGAACATCACAATAATTTTTTATGACAGACACATGAATAATATATTTACAAAATTTTACATGAAAAATAAAAAACATATGAAAATTCCCCCTTCCATATCAGGCCAAGGGTCCAAAAATTATTCATTTCCATACTTGGAAAAGGATAACATGTCATAACAGGTAATGGTCACATCCATGATTACCAATCAAGGTGGAAATAAAATTAACTGTTAAATGAGAAAATGAAAATATCAATTCCTACCCATGGAAACATGTTTCGTACCTCATGTATAGGTATTCGGGCACAAAAACACTTGTTCTAAACTTAGTTCCGATAATATCCTAATTTCCAGTCTACCATATCATTAATAGTATGAACACAAAATAATAGTAACATTATTTGGTACCATTAGTACCCATTAGAACGCTACTAATAATCCCAAATCAAATACTACTCAGATACCACTTGCAGTGCCCGACCTGATTATCCACCCAAACAGTTCTTTCGGGTAGAGTGCCACTAGCCTTAAGAGTGCCTCCCCATATTCCAAAGCCTTGTGACTAGAAGAGAGGTTGTAAGTGGGTCATCTTGGGGGATGGACTATACCCCATATTGATGATATAATAATGATCTATATAAATATAAAGAAGTGGAAAGGAAGGGAAACTAAAGACCAACAATATCATACAAAAGTAGAAGAATAATTTGACAACATGAGAAAAAATAAACAGACCATTTGTCGATAATAAAAATGAACATGAACCGAATACATGTCATACAATATAATTACCCGAAAGGAGTGTTTCCCTTGACCAACCTCAGAATAGTTATATACATATACAACACCATTATGATACAAAAGGAAACAAAAAGGAACTCCATCTAAGGCAAGAACTAATGGTCCCCTAACTTCCATCCCATGCCAACTCAATCATTAGGATCCATCTCTAGATCCCAAACTTTAGCTCAAATAAAAATCATGAAATATACACACTTCTTGAAGGGCCCATGTAGGGTGTGGTAATGAATCTCAGTAGACCACAACCAATGTGTTCCTACCTCATATTTGTGACTATGAAAGTGTATAATAAAAATAATGAAAAATAATTTCATACATTTAAATAAAAACAAGATTCCTTGGTGCTCAAAAACAACTAGGAAGCTATCATCTACATCATCAAATGTCAGAATAATTAAAAATGAGAGGATACATAGATTATATCCCAAGGAATCTCTTGATTTTAAATAGCCCAGGTGAACCTTTAGGTTACACTTCAAGTAATTTTGCCTGAAACCATATGAAAACTCACACCTCCTGTCCATGTCATGTCACTGACTTCCCGAAGGCATGCCCAATAAATAATAACATGGTCTTTCAGACCCTATCTCAAAAGCACCCATCAGCTCGAAGCCCTACATGTTGAGGAACATCGATACTCCCCCCCCAATAATTCTGGGCCTAATGACCTCAACTATGATGATCCTCAACCCCTATCCAAAAGCTGCAACATTTAAATCTTATAGATCCTCACAATTACCATGACCTTATATAGAAATCACCTCTATATAATTATCTTTGCCACAAACAATGGAGGCCTCTACCCATATGTGTGGTCAATACCACCTCACCATCTAAGTCATACTATTTAACAACCCTACTCTTTATTTCACAATAATAATTGATTTATTAAATATGACAACACTTAATAAAACACGAAAGATAAATAAGTCTTGTTTCCTTGGTAATTAGGTACATAGAATAACATATTTCTCATGAGATAGAACAACATTATTAAATAATTCCATAACATGCTTATAAAATTCAATAGATTTTAAAACTGTTGGGGTTAACCTGGGGAAAAACATAAGAAATGTGTGATCTATAAAGCCCAGTAAGGAAATAAACAAGACATATCATGAAGAAGATAATACATGTCAGAAAATAATCATATCAATGGGAAATAAAATGAACATGAATAATAAATCTTGATATATCATGATAATCATAATAGGGGAAATGTGGCAATAATCTAAAACACTTCATAATAGACATAGGTCAAGGATAAACCGCCAATACATCAGGGTGGAAAAATTCCCAAAAAGGAATCAGGTTCACTCCCTATTGAAACATGATGTATCAAGATACTAAACATTACCCAATGTATTTTAGCATTATCTGGATTCACCCTCATATTCATTTCATTCTCATTCTCAAGTGTGTCGTATAGATAAAAAAAATGGATTCTTTAATCATCATAATTTTTTGAATTATTATGGAGTTTGGAATAAATATATGTAAGTCCCTAATAGAAATTTTATATTTGCATAAATTTGAACACCCTTTATTGGAAATGGGTATGGTATTCACTAAACAATTTATTTTGTCCTAGAAGAAGTCAATGAAATTTTGGCAGCATAACTGTGTCACATAAGGTTTCATAAAAATATGCTAGTAAGAGATAAAGGGGTATATCCTTAAATAGAAATAAATTGGGCAGTAATATGGAAATTTAAAACCATATCCCAACATAATAAATTTGGAAATATAAGGCACAAGGTAATGAATAAACTTTAATAGAGGATATAATCCTTATGAAATCTCAGTATTTAACATATGTATATAAATGAACCTCGAAGGATTAATGAGAGGGAAAGAGGATATCATAATTTATAAAAAAATAGACTTTAATGGGAATATATCCGAACATATTCCAACAAAATTATTTTATAATTAATGATATATAAAATACAAAATTAATGAATGGAAATGAGAAGTGATAAATCCCTTATGAAATGATGGTATGGTAACTGGTGAATGTAAATGATCATGGGAGGATTAATGGGAGTGAAATGGATTTATAATAATATAGAAAAATATTAAATTATGTGGGATATGTAATAACATATCTCAACAAGAACAAATGTAAATTAATAAGCATAACATAAATCAAGTGCTTCAAAAAAAAGTAGAGTGTAAGAGCCCTTATGGAAATTTAGCATAACAATGGCTTAGGTAAGGGTAAAAATGAGAAAGGATAAGTGATATATAATTCATATAAATTCTATTTCATAGTAAGATAAGTATTAATAATTAATTACAATAGAAAAACTAAAATTAAGAAGACTGATTTCAAAGAATGTGCTTGAATTGAAAGGAACAGAGGAAGGTGATGATCCCTTACTTGAGCGTGTGAATCCAAATTCTTGGGAGGAGATTATTGAGATCATAGGGAACCTTGTGAGGACTATATAGAGTTTATAGAATATTTGGATGTGATAAATGGAGTTTTAGTGATGACAAATGATATTTTGGGTAGGTTTATATGGGAAAAGAGGGGGATTTAGTTTTTATTTAGGTTTCAGTCTAAATATAATAAAATAACCAAAACCACACACCATCCCACGGTTTTTACCCATGTTTTCTCAAAAATTGGGATTGGTTCTTATTATTTTATAAGTACAAGGACTGAACGTAATAAAATTACACTCTTTATTATGTGGAGGAGAGTCATACTATTAACAAATGGATTTTAAAACCTTAATATATATTACAGGTTTGAAGGATTCATAATGGATTTGTATAATAAATAAAATAAACCTAAAATAAAATTATTTTAAACGTAAAACATAAATTTCAAATTATATTTCATTAATAGTATTTATTACATAAACTTTGGGTCATTATGATGTCATAATACACAAAGTATATTTATATGGTGTTTATGTTTTACGAAAAAAATCGACTGTCTCAGAAAATTATGAAAAATTCACCATCAGAAGAATTTGATGTTCTGATACCAAAAATAATATTCATTTAATCTAAATTAGTTTCTAAATATGTGAATTTTTACTTTTATAATAATAACAAACATTTATTGAAAATGATTTTTTTTACAATCACATTTTTTGAACCCTTATAAAAAATATATTTTACTTCTTAATAATTATATTATCATTTTTATATAATAAAAAAAATTATAGAAAAATTATTTATAAAAATACATTAACTCATCAAAAGGAATGTATTATTTTAAATTTCATATTACTAAAGTATAAAATTTATGTTTTATCTTCAAAAAGTATAATTTTATCAAACATATTACATAATCATTAATAAAGTGAATAACAACAGGGAATAAATTTAATATTACTTTCATTTAAAAGGAAAAATAAATATTCGTACTATTAGGGTTACATTATTTCTAATCTTTGTCAAACTATTTTTACCCTTAATTAACATATTTTCATTTTACGGTGGTAATTAATATTTTCTACAGTGACTATTCATATTGTATAAAAATAAAGATGGAATTATTACCGAATATTAATTATGATGATTCCAAATATGTAATAAATTCTCTCAAAATAAATTTAAAAATGTGGAATAATTTTATTTAATTCAAATCCTGTAAACATGATGGAAATTCGTTTTCTGAAAAATGAATTTTCAAGGGAATTATGATTTTACATTAACTATATAACTAGTAATATTTATTATATGAATAAAAATAAAGATGTCATCTAAAAATTTTATTTGAATAATTTCTCATTAGGGGTTATTTTAATAAATTATAGTGGAGAAACATTATGAATTTTAAAATTATTAATAAAAAATGTGTTAGTTAATCTAAAAATTTAACATATATTAAATGCTTGTATAAATATGAAAAATTGAAATAAATATATCTAAATAATAATTATTTTTCAATTAAATTTAATTAAAATAATAATTTTACTTTTAAAATTTTTCATTAATAAAAAAATAACAATTGTATATAAAAATGATGTTTTCACTGTTCACTAATAAACCTATTTTTTCAGAAAAATCCAAAATTTTCACTATAAATTAATTTTTATATGCTAATAACAAAATGATTTCATTTATCAGATAAATTATCTAATTGTTTTAGGAAATAATTATAATATTTATAAAAAAATCATTTTTGAAGAAACCATATTTTTTTATGGAAAAAATGACATTACCAAAAATTAATTGATTATTTAGTAAGATTTTATCAATCAATATAAGACATATATATATATATATATATTTAATAGAGTAGTAAATTTTATTAATAAAAAAGAATATAATGGCTATATTATTATGGTCTTGTTTAAATAATTATGGTTTGATTAGGTTTATTATTGTGTATCACATATTATATCGAACATAGTTTTCTTTTTTTTAACTAGGGACATTACATTCATCTCCCATTTAATTAATTTCATCCTCAAAATTTGTACATGGACACATTAAGAAAATTTTCAACACCAGAAAATATCTTCATTGAAAAACCCACATTCAAAAAAGTCTTAACAAAAAAATCCTCTTGAAATGTGAGAAAGAGACATGTGAAGGTCACCATATAAACACATTTTCATGTTGGAGAAATATAGTGGGAAGTGAAAGCATGTACACGGAATATAAAACTAACACCAAATAATTAGTTGTGTGTGATAGAGAAAACAGTTAAGAGAATGTCAATGACCAAAATACTATAAATTTGTGTCAAATAAAATAATCATCATTTATTTTGAAATAACCATAATATGAAAACATTTGTTTTATTCAAGATTATTTTTCAAGAGTTAGAAAATTAATTTATCATATAGGGGAGGAATATAAATAAATATAATTTTTTTGAATGGTATAATTAATTTCTGCTACACTCTCAACTTTTTTTCCAAATAAGGAGTATTCAAGATTATTTTTTTACTCTTGAAGCTCTAGAAACTTGTAACGGATCACATAATACACTAGGGAATAACAATCCATTCATACTATATTTTACTAAATCTTAAAGATTTAGTGTAGTGTTTTATAATACCATAATATATTATTATCCAAAATTGTATAAATATTCCCAAACTATTAATATAAATCATTCCATAAATAAATAACCATATATGACACTAATATCCACAAAATTAAATAGTGTTTTAACCGAAAAGGTTATCTAATACTCGTCATATTAGGCTTCCAAAATCACAAGATCAGTCATCTTAGATAATCCAAATTGGTATATATATCCCTTAACCAAATAAAACATCTCCCAAATTATCATTAATTATCTCAGAATATATAATGTTTGATATTGTAAGAAGATTAAAAAAATATATAATACTAAAATTCCATCAAATAAATTATAAAAGGTTGTATCATGGATTTTATACATAATATTAGCATTACACATAGTGTTTTTTTCAAATAAATCACCTATTAAGGCTTATCAAACTACTAATCATGTGTTTAAAAAAATTCACTATATAACTAGATCACTTTTATTATTTATTGGTACCATTAAATGTAAATTTAATGTTCTTAAAGAAAAAAATAAAATTATGAAACAATCAATAGATGTTTCGTGATTATTATAGACATATTTTTATTTATATACCACTTTTAAAAGATAACTCTCAAATACCCATAAACAATTTAATCTTTACACAATAATGATTTATATAACATAAGTCCATACATAGTACTAAAAATTTAAGATAGATACATTGGATTGTTGTGTAATAATACCAGTACCAAAGACGATTCATCTTTCTACTTTAACAATTATAAAATAGAATTGTGATTCATGTTATGGAGGGTGAGTTTTGATTCTCGCTCAAATTTACCCAAGAGATGAAGGTAGAACGGTCCTTGTAGTTTAGCTTGGGTTATCGAATCTTTAGAGACCTAAGAAGAAACCTATAGACATGTACATTCTATGGACTGTTTTTGGCTATGAAGTGGCCAACATGGGTTGATTTTATATGGGGTTAAATGATAACTAACAGATAAAAGTGAATTCAATTTAATATAATGAGTTGATCCTAGGTTATCGCTCGGGGTGGATTGGACATTTTTCATTTTCAATGATTTACATTTCTTATATTTGAGATGAGTTCATTTAAGAAGATAAACAAACATCATAACTTACTAGTTTAATGCCTACAACCTTTAATACTAATCACCTATACACATGAAGGATCAATGTTTTGAGCACTTCAAAGTAAAGGTTCTTATTAGCACATGAAGTCTATGGCCTTAAATTCAACAAGGACGATGGTGTTTAAAAATCATCAAATAAAAATATCAATTAAAGAAGTGATTATACATTAATGGGGTGAAAAAACATCCAATCCATCCCCTTGCTACTCCATTGGATGAAACCATAAGTGGGTAATACCTCCATTGATTCTATGGTTTCAATGTAAGAGAAAAGTAGACTCATGAGGGAGGAAATGGAGAAGTAAAGAAAACAATAAAAATAAAATGATCACTCCACCGTTGTGTGAGTAATTTCACAAGATTTGGTGTGAATAAATTCACACCTTGAGGATACGGTATCAAATTGAGATGGATAACAACAGAATAATTGGAGAAGAAGAACTTTTATTAAGAAACCAAATTGAATGGAAGAACTTACATGTGAAAGACAAACATGAGACAACAAAATCGTAGCATAACATTACAATTGAACAAAGCACCAATGATCCTAAAATCCTCCAACACCACTTCATTAAATAGGCATTTCTGAGACCTTGGGTCAAGACTACAATAGTACAAGTCATCCCACTTGAGTATGGTAGGTCTAGGGTGGTGGAAATTTTGTTGAAAGAAGACTTTACACCCTTGATCCGAAAAGGCATTCAGCTTGCATCCACCAAACAGAGGCACATGAAACACCATTTATATGGCCGCATTAGGGTGGGACATATAATACTTAAACTAAGATCAGGATATCCCCTAAAATCCTGTAAAATATCATCCCAAAATGAGTTATGGTTTTTGAGATATGGTTTAATTGGTGGGATGTTTTTCTGGGCCGCAGATTCTGGCCCAGATTTTGATATACTATTTTGGACGCCTAAATAACAATCATGGATGCTGAATTAGCATTGGATCCGGGATAAGTATTTGTTAATATATATGTTTTCTATAATCCCACAAATTGTGGGCTTCATTGGGCTGGTATTGTGGGCCCCACAGTCTCATCAGTGGGCTAGTGTCCAATCTGACTTCTCCAGAATTGTTTCCTTTCATCACAAAATATCTCCATCTTCTTCCATGAATTTTCCATTGATCCCTAAATTAAACATGATAATATTGAAGTATATATCAATTTCACAAAATATTAAATTTAGATATGGATAATTATATTCCTCAAAATCAGATTAATCATTGGGTACTTTAAATGATGTTAATAAATGTACCACATAAAAGTGCATTTTAAGAATGAATTACAATCATAATGTGAAATGATATTAAAAGTTTAAAATTCACTAAAATGGATTTTATTAATAATAAATAAAATGAATATTATATATATTAACAATGAATATTAGCCTCATTTAGTGGCTAATCACACCCCCCAACTTGAGTTTTTCTAGTCCCGAGCAAAATATATCTCGACAATATGACATTCGAATTCCCTTTTCCAAAAACATTTTAATACACAATGAACACCAAAAACTTTTATACCAAAAAATCATGAAACCCATAAAAATATTTTAATACATGAAATTTTCATAAGCAGATCCCAATCCCAAGCCCATTCCTTTGTTCAAATTCATTCCCATATTTCATCCAATATCAATTAAGTATGAGGATGTGTTGTGCATCACAATAGACATGGTGGTTCATCTTTATTCAAGGGGAAAATTATGGAAGTGCTAGGTGGAATCACATTTCAATATTAAGATGAGTATTCAAAAAAATTTATTGTATTATTTTTTTGTTGTTTTTATTGTTTTTTTTTTTGCAATTTTTTCATGGTAATTGAAATTGCACTCAAAAGAGTCAACCCCTATAGCGAGACTTTGCCGATGACTCCCAGGCTCAAATACCTTAGGGCATCAAGTGAATCACACATACTCGGGCATCATCTCGAGTTAACTCAGTCCAAAAAAATTCAAATAACCAAAAATAGAGATAAAATTACTAACTTTGGGCGAGAAAACTATGGAGTCACGATCCCCAAGTGCTGAAATCCATGCATTAGGTCATTTCATTACTCTACGCACAAATTTATTATTATTATTTTTAAATTTTTTTATTAAATAATCATATTAAAACAAAAATGATCAAAAAACCTATGCTATTTATTTGGGGGACCCCATGAACTCAAACTAATATCCCACTATTCAAAGGACGTGCATTGTGATTTTTTTTATTTGGATGAATAAATAAACAATGAAATATCACATTGGACAACCACACTTTCCAAAATCTATGCTCATGAAATTATACAAGCATTATAATTAGAATCAAGGCATGCTAAATTATTTGATATTCAGTTTCAAAGTGTGAAATGTGTATTACCATGTTCAAAGTTAATGGATTTTTCCCTTCCATTTACACATTTCTTTCTTCAAATCATTCATTTTTTTGACACACAAGCATTATTCATTTTATCTTCCCCCCCAACATAAAATGAAACTGTCCCTAGTTTCATAAAAAGAAAATCTAGAATGGGGTAGAGGAATAAACAGGGATTTCAATAAAGAAATTGAAATATTAGGATCATGGAATGAAGTCACCTGGTGGTTGAAGTTTGAAGTTCTTTCCGCTCCAATTTAGTCCTTTGATATCAATGTCACTTGCAGAGTTCCCTAGTGGAAAAAGGAAAACAAAAAAACAAAACAAAATAGTATATATATAAGTAAAATATAAGTATATATCTAAAAATTATAGAGTAAGAAAGCACAAAAAAAACCGTAGGTCAGTGGTAACTGCGTGCCCCTGTCTCCCTTCGGTCCCTGGTTCGAATCCCCACGGCTTCACTGGTTGTGACGGGGTTTGACCCATGACCCACAACGTGTCCCTTTTTATTATTATTATTATATTATTATTTATTTATTTTTTGTATTTTTATTTTAACCTACAGAAACATTAAAATAAAAAAAACTGATGATACATTGTCTTCTTTTTAAATTTCTGGGTAAGTCATTACTCATGGATCCCACCACATGACACAGATGAATATGGTGCTCCCCTTTCATACCCATCCATACTCATAATATAAGAACATGTCAACAGTCTATTTTTTTTAAATATAAAAATTATTAATTAAAATATAAATTTTATTAAGAAAAAAATGATATGAAACCTGAAAACCATGATTTTCCTCCCATGCATCGCTATGTTTAATATCATTAGCCCGACATGGATCCTAAATCTTGTAATTTTTTCTCGTTTCATAGATTGGCTCAATTAACTCAACCTCTATTTCCTGTTTATTGAACGATTCAATTAATGGTTTTAACCTTTGACCATTGACCTTGAAAATGTAACCACTTCTGGTATCTTGAATCTCTACTACCCCATGGAGGTACACATGATGCACTATGAAAGGTCCTGACCATCTAGACCTTATATTTCCTGGGTGTAAATGATGTTTGGAACTATACAAGAGCACAAGTTTTCCTGGTTCAAAATGTTTGACCTTGATATTACTTTATTGGTAGGCTTGAACTTTAGCTTTATTGATCCTCTAATTTTCATAATCCTCCATCCTTAGTTCCTCTAGTTCATTGAGATCTAATTTCCTTTTTGTTCCGGCCAATGAGAGGTCCTAATATGTTTTCTTAATTTCCCAAAAGGACTTATACTCAATTTTAATAGGTAAATGGAATGATTTTCCATAAACCAACCTATATGGGAACATTCCTAGGATGGTTTTTTATGTTGTATGATATGACCAAAGAGCATCCAAGAGTTTCTCAGACCAATCATTCCTAGAAGGATTGACAGTTTTCTCAAGAATCTGTTCGATTTCACGATTACCTAACTCATATTAACCATTGGTCTGTGGGTGGTAAGCAGTGGACACTTTGTAAGAAATTCCATATTTAGATTTGAGTGAAGAGAATGGGTGGTTGTAGAAATTGTTTCCTCGATCACTGATTATAGCCCTAGTAATTCCAAATCTAGAAAATATGTTTTCTTTCAGAAATTGAATCACAACTTGATGATCACTGGACTTAGTGGGAATGGCCTTAACCCATTTTGAGACATAATAAATAGCTAAGAGTATGTAGAGGTATCCCCTAGATTTTGGGAAGGGACCCATGAAATCAATTCCCCAATAGTCAATGATTTAAACCACTAAGATGGGAGTGAGTGCCATTTGATTCCTTTTTGTGATGGACCCTACTTGTTGACACCTAGGATAGCTTTGAAAAAATGTGTAGGAGTCCCTTGAGAGGGTGGGCCAGAAGTGACCACATTGAAAAATCTTAGCAGATGTTTTCTTATAGCAAAAGTGACCTCCACATGCCTCACTATAACAGAATTTAAGGATGGACTCTTGTTCAGATTCTCGGACACACCTCCTAATGACTTCGTCAGGGAAGAACTTATAGAGGTATGGATCATCAAACACAGTGTCTAACATCAGAAAGGAATTTCCTTCGAGCTTGAGTCCCTAAGAATTTTGGAATGACTCCAGTAACTAAGAAATTGCCTATGTCAGCATACTAAGGGCAGTTACTCACAGAGTATAGGTGTTCATCGGGAAATGATTCAGACACAGAAAGATGATTTGAGTTTTCTTTTAATTCCATCCAAGAGAGGTGATCAACTACAAAATTTTCAACACCCTTTTTATCCATGACTGTGAGGTCAAATTCTTGTAAGATAAGGAACCACCTAATCAGTCTAGCCTTAGCATCTTGTTTTTGGAAGAGGTATTTTAGTGCAGAATGGTCAGTGAATAGAGTGATGGGAGATCCTAAGAGGTAGGAAATAAACTTCTATAAATCAAACACAATAACATGTAACTCCTTTTCAGTAGTGGTGTAGTTTATTTGGGAATCATTTAAGGATTTTCTTGCATAAGCAATGACATAAGGAGTTTTATCACAATGTTGTCCTAATACAGCTCCTACAGCAAAGTCACTGGAATCACACATAAGTTCGAAAGGAAGGTTCCAATTTGGAGATTTCATAATGGGAGGAGAGGTGAGAGAGGATTTGAGGTTTGAGAATGAACCCTCACAGCTTTCTGTCCAAACAAATGGAGTATCCTTTACTAGGAGAGCACAAAGGGGACGTGAGGTTGAACTAAAGTCCTTGATGAATCTTCTATATAAACCAGCATTTCCTAGGAATGACCTCACATCCTTGACAGTTTTGGGTGATGGAAGGTGATGAATGATGTTAACCTTGGCTTTATCAACTTCAATACCCCTACCTGAGACCAGATGGCCTAGAACTAGTCCCTCTTTAACCATGAAATGGAATTTTTCCCAGTTTAAGACCATATTTTTTTCTTCACAGCTTGACAAGACTCTCTCCACATTCTACAGACATCCCTCAAATGTATCCCCAAACACAGAGAATTCATCCATGAAGACCTCTAGAAAATCCCCAACCATGTCTGAGAAGATTCCCATCATGCACCGGTGGAAGGTTCCAGGAGCATCCCATAAACCAAAGGGCATGTGTTTGAAGGCAAAGGTTCTGAATGGACATGTGAATGTAGTCTTCCCTTGATCCTCTAGGGAGACCTCAATTTGATTATACCCTGAGTACCCATCTACGAAATAGTAGAAGGCATGACCTTCCACTCTCTCAAGGACTTGTTCAATGAATGGTATGGGGAAATGGTCCTTCTTGGTGAATGATTTTAGCTTCCTATAGTCAATGCAGACCCTCCATCCACTAATCACCCATGTTGGAAAAATCTCTCCATCCTCATTGGTTATTACTGTGATTCCAGCCTTTTATTAAACAACTTTGATTGGGCTCACCCATTCACTCTCAGCTATGGGATATATGATACCAGGTTTTAACAATTTCAGTAGTTCTTTTATTACTACCTCCATGAGATTAGGATTGATTCATCATTGAGGTTGACGACATGGCATTGAATCAGATTCCAGAACAATCCTATGAGTCCCAACAAGTGGTCTAATTCGGGGAATATCAGACCTGATCCAACCAATGGATTTCTTATGTTTCATAAGGACATCTAGAAGCATCCTCTCATGATTGGCTTCAAGAGAAGAAGAAATGACAATAGGATGTGTTTGATTATCCTCTAGGAAGGCTTACCTTAGTGTAGCAGGAAGTTCCTTCAATTCAAGATCAGGTTGGTTCAGAATTTCAGCAGAATATTGGGACATTAGATCAAGATCAATTTTATTTCCTAAAGTTTTAGATAGGATTGATTCCCCGCATGTAGAATTTTCAGCTACAATATTGGCCTGATCTTATTTGGGGAAGGAAGTTTGATTTATCTCCATGAAAGTGGTTTCCTGAAAGGTTTCACTGATTTTTGGACCTAATACTTTATTATAAGAGAAATTTGAAAATGATTCCAGCCAAGGAGATAAACTTCCTTCATATGAACAAAGGAAACCAATATCATCCCGACTTAATCATTCATCAAATATTCCTTGATGTTCTATGGATTCATTATCAATTCTTCCTATAATGTTTACTTCATGAATGTACTTGTCATCCCCTATATGTGAGCTTGTATTATAGATGTTCAAGTCTAAACTCATGTTTCCCAAGTTGATGGTCATGTTCCCATTTAGGACTCGGATAACAGAGTTGATTGTTGAAAGGAAAGGATGAACAAGGATGATTGGGGTTTGTTCCTTATTTCCTAAGTTTGGATGGTTGTCAAGGACAATGAAGTCAGTATGGTAGATGAAGTTTTCAACCTTTAACAGAACATCCTTTAAAATCCCCTTTGGAACCCTAATGCTATGATCAGTAAGTTGAAGTGTGACAGATGTGGGTTGGAGCTCTTCTAGGCCTAACTAGCAGTACACAGCATATGAAATGAGATTGACACTAGAACCTAGGTCACACAAGGCCTTGACAACTTTGCTCTCTCCTAGTTCAACATTTATTTAAGGGTAACTCGGGTCATTCAACTTAAGAGGAATGGTCCCTTGAATGGTGGTACTCACATTAGCATCCAAAAGGACTTGTTTTTTATGTGCAAATTTTCTTTTAAAAGTGAACAAGTCCTTAAGGTACATTGAGTAGGCAGGTATGGTTTGGATGGCATAGAGAAGGTAAATTTTCAACTTGACTTGTGAGAATATTTCCCTCAATGTTTCACTCAATTCAGGCTTGGTTTTCCCCATCATGCGTTGAGGAAATGGTGCAGGTTGAGGGGTTGTTTGTTGAAGAGTTTTTTCTTTGACAATGTTATCATGTTTTTTCAGTTTGATCATTTGGCTCATTTGAATTTTAATCCAAGTTTGAATCTCCAGGTGGGTTTTGAATTAGTTGTTCAGGTTTCTCAATTGATTTACCACTTCTTAAAATATTCACTGCTTTAGTTTTTCATGAGTTATTTGAGCACAACTTAACTCTCCCCTTGAAGTTGAGGATGGAACCTCCTGAGTAGGCATGGGTGCCTTTATAGTTTTGATGGATTTAAGTTCTTGTTTAAGGGAAGAGACATCTATGTTTATCCTTTCCATTTGTTTTCACAGTTGTTCTAAGAGGATTTGTGGAACAATTTGGGTTGGTGCTTGAGAAGATTGGTTTATCCCGGGGGGATATTTTAAAGGTGGGAAGGTTTGTTGAAAATGTTCTGGTGGATGTTGGTATTGGATAGGTTGATATTGGAACTGGTTATGGGTTTGGTAGTTCGGATGGGTGTAAGTATTTTGTCCCTGTGGCTTTCTAGGTTATTGGTTATCTTTCCAGCGGAATCCTGGGTGGTCATTATACCTTGGGATGAAGTTGTTTTGGTATTGAGGCTTTTGAAAATTCAAGGCATTTACTAACACTAGGGGTCCTCCTAAAATAACATCCTTGATGGATAGAATGGCTGGGTAGTTGTCTGTCTTATGGTAATGTTTGTCACAAATTGTGAAAACAAGGTCTATAGTTTGGAATTCATGGACTTTCCTAAGGCCTATTTCTTCAACCTTCCTAGAGAGTCCTGTGAGTTTAGCCCTAAGGCTTTCTTATTCTCTAAGTGTATGTATTTTAGTAGTTCTTTGTGTCTTTTCAGTATAAGGTGAAGTTCGACATGTTTGGTTTTGTTCAGAAAGGTTTTCTAGATACTCGTAAACATCATATGGGTCTTTGTTTTTAAATTTTCTATTACACATCATGTCAATGAATTGTTTGTTCCCCAGACCCAACCCTTCATAAAAAATTCTCACTTGTTTAGGAATATAAAAACCATGGTTTGGAACCATGTTTAGAGTGTCTTTGAACCTCTCCCATGTTTCATAGAATGACTCTCCCTCTTTTTCAAAAAAATTTTGGATACTCTTTTTAAGTGAAATTGTTTTGTGGTGGGGAAAGTATTTTTTGTAGAATTCTCTTTGTAGTTGGTACCAAGAGTTTATGGATGATGGTATCAAATTTTTTATCCAATTTTTAGTTTGATAATTTAATGAAAAATTAAATAGCCTCATCTTAGCTGATTATAGTTGATGTGGGGGACATATGGATTCTACAATGTCAAAGAACTCCTTAATGTGAAGGCAGGGCATCTCGGACTCCATTCCATGGAATGTGGGAAGGTGGTTTAGGACATGGGGTTTAAAGATGTAGTTGGCATCTCATAGAGAATTGTGTCTAATGCATGAGGGGTAATTGGTCCAGGAATGTGTGAGGTAGTCATTCATGGTTTGATCAATTGCATTCCCCATGTTTGGGGCTGCCTCATTTGGGTTTCCATTTTGGTTCCCACCCAAGTTTATGAGTTGGTTTCTTTGAAGAACTTCCATTGAAATGGGCTCAATTTTTGACTCAGGGGTGTTAGGAAGATTATGATCTAATTGAAAGATATCCCTTGGTGTACTTGACTCCCCAACCCTAAGACTATCCACCCTAACTAGACGGTTTGATTGATCGCGGGTGTAGGCGGACATGCGCCAAAAGAAAAAAAATGAGAAAGAGACAAGATAAGAGAATTTGGATGATAAAAGAAGAAATGGGGGATAATAGAATGGGTGTTTAGATGAATTACTTGGGTCCCCAGAAATAGCGCCACAATTTGATTCTCGCTCAAATTTACCCAAGATATGAAGGTAGAACGGTCCTTGTAGTTTAGCATTGGTTATCGAATCCTCAGAGACCTAAGAAGATACTTATAGGCACGTACATTATATGGACTGTTTTTGGCTATGAAGTGGCCAACTTGGGTTGATTTTATATGGGGTTAAATGATAACTAACATAAATAAGTGAATTCAATTTAAAATAAAGAGTTGATCCTAGGTTATCGCTTGGGGTGGATTGGACATTTTTCCTTTTCAATGATTTCAATTTCTTATATTTGAGATGAGTTCATTTAAGAAGATAAAAAAACATCATCACTTACTAGTTTAATGCCTACACCCTTTAATACTAATCACATATACACTTGAAGGATCAACATTTGGAGCACTTCAAGGTAAAGTTTCTTATTATAAAATGAAGTGTGTGGCCTTAAATTTAACAAGGACGATGGAGTTTTAAAATAATCAAATAAAAATATCAATTAAATAAGTGATTATACATTAATGGGGTGATAAATAACATCCAATAAATCCCCTTTCCACTCCCTTGGATCATCCCATAAGTGGGTTATCCCTCCATTGATTCTATGCTTTCAATAGAAGTGGAAAGTAGACTCATGAGGGATGAAATGGAGAAGTAAAGAAAACAATAAAAATAAAATGATCACTCCACCGTTGTGTGAATAATTTCACAAGATTGGTTGTGAATAAATTCACTCCTTGAGGCAACATTATCAAATTGAGATGGATAACAAAAGAATAAGAGGAGAAGAAGAACTTTTATTAAGAAACTAAAGTGAATTGAACAACTTAAATGTGAAAGACAAACCTGAGACAACAAAAGCGTAGAATAACATTACAATTGAACAAAGAAACAAAGATCCTCAAATACTCCAACACCAATGCCTTATATAGTCATTTATGAGCCCTTGGGTCGAGCCTCCATCAGTACAAGTCATCCCACTTGAGTATGGTAAGTCTAGGGTGGTGGAAAGTTTGTGGAAAGAAGACTTTCCACCCTTGACCCGAAAAGGCATACAACTTGCATCCACCAAATAGAGGCGGATTAAACACTTTCTAGATGGACGAATTTGGGTGGGACATAGATGACTTAAACCAAGATCCGGATGTCCTCTAATATCCTGAAAAATATCAGCCCAAAATAAGTTATGGTTTTTGAGATATGGTTTTATTGGTGGGATGTTTTTCTGGGTCATAGATTCTAGCCCAGATTTTGATATACTATTTGGGCCACCAAAATAGTAATCATGGAGGCCGAATTTGCATTGGATCCTGAAGACATATTTGTTACTCCATATGTGTTATATAATACCAGGAAAGTGGGGCTTCATTGGGCCTTTATTGTGGGCCCCACATTATTATCAGTGGGATGGTGTCCAATCTGACTTCTCCAGAATTGTTTCCTTTCATAACAAAATATCCCCATCTTCTTCCATGAATTCTCCATTGATCCCAAAATGAAACATGATAATATTGAAGTTTAGATAAATTTTAAAAAATATAAAATTGAAATATGGATAATTACATTCCTCAAAATCATTTGAATCATTGGGTACTTTAAATGATGTTAACAAATGTACCACATAAAAGTGCATTTTAAGAAAGAATTACAATCATAATGTGAAATGATGTTCAAAGTGTAAAATGCACTAAAATGGTGTTTATGAATAATAAAGCACATGAATATTATATATATTAAAAATTAATATTAGACTCATTTAGTGGATAATCAAGTTTCTTCTCCTAGTTGTTTATATTGGATTTATAAATAGACAACCTTGGACAACACAAAATTATATTAAAGGAAGACTGATTATATTTTTAAAAAGAATATTTCCCTAACCATAATCCAATTATACATAATCATAGATGTTTTTTATCAAATAATTTCATGTGGTGACTTGATAATATTAAAAAAACATACAAGAATACTAATAGGTATTGAATTGAAAAAGAATATGACATACACTACATTTACATTAGTCATCATGATCCATCTCATCATTGGAAATTTGTTGTTCCCTTGATCCTATAGATTGTTGATTCTCATAATTCTTCACAACACTTGTAATAGATAATTTTTGATGATAATGACAGAATTATCCATATTTTCGACATAGAAAAGTATAAGGTGTCTTATATTGAATATTATTTCCATCCATAAAATTACCCATTTTTTCATGTAAATAGGACACGTTATTTACTATCTTCTTGCACTTAAAACATCTCTGATATCCTTTGTGTCATTTTACTTGGTGTCACATTCTATAATTGTTTAAAAATTGAAATTGGGTATAGTTTCACTTATCAAATTTACCATATAAACTTTATTAAGATGTAATATTCTTCTCCTTTTAATATATTGAGCATTCAACAATATACCGGTTGTTAGTTGTTATTTTTAATAACTGGTTTCACAAAATCACAATATGTCCTACATTATCTACTATCATGTAAGGAATATCATTTGGGAAGTCTACACATTTCCCTTCCCACTAGTTGTTTACTCGATTCATCCTATTTCCATCCATTATTTAGAATAATGATAAATTTGAGGATGGGAAATTTTAATCTATTAAATACATAAACAGGAAACCTGTAACATTAAATGGATAACATAAAAATGAAATTTATTCCTTAACTTATGAATTTATAATCATCAATCAATGTTATCCATGATACATTTTCTAATATAGACACATATAGGAATCATTTCCCTTAATAACGGATCGTAATGGGATTGTGAATTTACTAATGAATATCCACAAGAATTTTCAAATCAAGTGTGAAGCAAGGCCTAATGTTGTATACCAAGTTACCTCGATCCAGGCCTAGAACACCTTGTTGTTGATGTCACTACAAGGGAAATATGTGTCATGACCACATAAATAGGTAGTATCTAGTTAGGAATTTATTTTATCAATAAAACACTTACTCTATACTAACCAATGTTTTGGGATGTTTTCATATAAATAGTATTATCCAAAAGGCTTTCTCTATAGTTTTCTAATCTTAATACCAAGAATAACTAAACTTTTCTTCCGGTACCAACTATACAAACACTACTATTTATTTAACATTAATACTTTATTTGTTACATAAGAATACACATAATACAACCTAAAATATCAGTATCTCTAGTTTATTTTGGAATTAGGTACATAAAATAACATCTTGAACCTGGGATATGAAAACATTATTCAAAAATTCCTTAACATGCTTCTAAAATTCCATGGATTTTAAAGTGTATGGGATAACCTAGGATAACACATCAGAAATGGGTGACTGATAAATCCCAATAAGATAATAAAAAATATATAACATAAAGATGATAATACATGTTAGAAAATAAGAATATCAATAGGGAATAAGAAAATAGAGATAATAAGGATTGATATAGAATGGTAGTCATAACATTAGAAATGTGGAAGCAACATAAAAAACATCATCATAAACTTAGTTCAAGGCTAAACCGAGCAAGAAATCACGGTGGACTAATCCTCATACAATAATCAAGTTCACTCCATATCCCGATATTATTTACCATGATATTAAACATTACCATATGCATTGAAGTTCTATATGGTAACACCAATAATATTAATTTCATTTTCATACGAAAATGTGTAACATAGATTATAAAACATGGACTCATTAATCATCATAATTTATTCCATGATTAGGGAGTGTATAATAAATATGTTTATGTTCAAAATAAAAATGTATATGTGTATAAATGCGAACACCCATGATAGTAAGTGGGTATTATTTTCACCACACAACTGTTTTGGCATGCAATATCATGGTGAAATTTTGGTAGCATAACAATGTCACATAATGTTTCATAAAAATAGGTTAATGTGAGAGAAATGGATCTATAATTACATAGAACTAACATGAGTAGTAATAGTAACATGTAAAATAATATCCCAAAATTATAAATTTTAAAATATAAGGCATATTGTAATAAAGAAACATGAATAGAGAAAAGAATCCTTATGAGATTTCATCATGGTAATAGGTGTACATAATGGATCATGGGATTCTTATTGAGATGTAAAGGGAATATCATAATTTATAAATTAAATGGAAGTTAAGGAAAATATTTAAAAACATATTAAAACATAAGAAAATTAAATTTAAGCGACACAACATGAAATAAGTTCTTGAATGGAAATGAGAAGAGAGAAATCCCTTAAGAAATTTTTGAATGGTAACAAGAGTGAATAAATGATTATGAGAGGATTAATGAGAGTGAAAGGGGTATCTAATAATTTATAAATAAAAATTATAATATTTTGAATATGGAAGAACATATACAAACATGAAAAAATGGAAATTAAAAATCACAACAGGAAAGAAGCACTTGGATAAAAAGAAGAGTGTAAGATCCCTTACGAAATTTTGGTATAGTAAATGTTTGGTTAAGGGTAAAAATGATAGAAGATAAATGATGTATAATTAATATTAAAAAAATTGGATATTAAAGGAAATATTATAAATAAATTAAAATATAATAAATTTAAATTCAGAAGAGAAATTTGAATGAATGTGCTTGAATTGAAAGGAGGAGAGGAATGTGAGGATCCCTTACTTGGATGTGGGACTCCAAATACTTGGAAATGGAATCTTGAGAGATTGGGGGAACCTTTGGAGGACTTAATATAGTAAAAATAATTGTATGGATGTGATACAATATGTTTTAGTGAATATAAATGGGACATTGGTGGGTTTATATAATAAAAAAGGGTGATTTCTTTATTATTTAGGTTTTGGACACTATATAATAAAACAACCAAAACCACAAACATACCATGGTTTATAAAAAATTGGAGTGGTTTCCATTATTTAATATTGAAAATGGACTAACATAACAAAATAATTATCTTTCTTCTCTGGAGGTGAGTCACACTCTTAATGAATGGATTTTAAAACCTTAAAATATATTACCTGTTTTGGTGGATTCATAATGGATTTATAAAATAAATAAAATATACTTGAAATAATATTATTTTAAATTGAAAACATATATTTGGGTGTGGATTCAATTTATAGTATTTATTACATCACTTTTTGGTCATTATGATTTCATAATATAAAAAGTCTATTTTTATGGTACTTAATTTTTACCTAAAAATTCGATTGTCTCAGAAAATTATGAAAACTTCACCATGGGATAAATTTGAATTTATTATTTAAAAAATACAATTAATTTTATCTAAATAATTTCATAAATATGTGAATTTGTACTTTTAAAATAATAACATACATTTATTGAAAATTCTTGTTTTTCGAACAATAACAGTTTTTGTAACATTACAGAAATTATATTTGACATCATCAAAAATTATATGATCATTTATATATAATAAAAATTATTTAATAATAATATTTTATTAAAATTTTATTTATTTAAAAATATACCTTAATTCATCAAAAGGAATGTGTTAATTAAAATTTAATAATACTTAATTATATAATTTGTAATTCGTCATATCAAAATATAATTTTATGAAACTGGTTACATTATTATTTATTAATTAAAATAAATATCGAATAAATATAATAATAAATTAAATTAAAATGGAAGATACATATTCATATTATTATGGTTATATTATTTCAAGTCATTTTTATATATTTTTTACCTTTAATTAACTTATTTTTATTTTGTTGTGGTAATTAATATTTTCTACATTTTCAATTCAAATTGATAAAAAAAATTAGTTGAAATAATTAAAAAATATTTATTATGATGATTAAAAATATGGAATAAATTTTATAAAAATAAATTCACAAAGGTGGAAATTTTTAATTTAATATAAAACTTGTAAAGATGATGTAAATAAGTTTTCTAAAAAATGAATTTTTAAGGGAAAGATGATTTTATTTCAATTATAAAACTAGTAAGATTCAATATATGAATAAAAATATCAATGTAATATAAAAATTTATTTTAAATAATTTCTAATTATGGGTAATTTTAATTAATTATAGTGGAGAAACATTATTAATTTTAAAACAGTTCTAGGAAAAATGCGTTATTTAATCTTTAAAATACACTTTTATTAAATTCCGATAAAAATATCATTAATTGAATTAAATATATCTAAATAATAATTATTATACCATTAAATAAAATTTGAAAATTATTTAATTTTTAAATTAATTATTTTATCATAATAAATGAAAATTTTACATAAAAATGCAATTTTCACAATTCACTAAAAAATCTATATTTTCGGAAAAATATAAAATTTTCACCCTAAGTTAATTTTTATATTCTAATAAAAAATGTAGTTTAGTTTTTAAAATAAAATTTCTAAATGTTCTAGAAATTAATTATAATATTTATAAAAATCAATAAAATCCATTTTTGATGAAATCATATAATTTTATGGAAAAATTGACATTACCAATAATTGATAGATTATGTAATAATAATTTATAAATATATTAAGATAATATATAAATATATATATTTCATAAATTAGTTTTTCTATTCATATCTAATAATACATAGACTATGTAAAAATAGTCTTCTATAAATAATTATGGTCTGTTTGGGTTTACTATTGTGTATCACATACACTATCGAACATCATTTTCCGTTATTTAACATAGGTAATTACATTATTCCCCCATTTATTAAATTGAATCCTCACAATTTAAATATGGGATTGTGATGAAATTTTTTGACATTATAAAATATCTTTATTGAAAATCCACACCACAAAAAGGATTAATAAAAAGTCCTCTTGAAAAGTTATCAAGGGGTGTATGAAGGTAATCACATAACTAGGTTTCAATGTAGTTGAACATTAGTGGGAAGTAAAAAATTGACCTGGAAGAAAAAACTATCACCAAATGAAAAATTAATTTTCATAGAGAACATGGTTATGAGATGGTCAATAACCACAATACCATAAATCTTTGATGGATAAAATGACCATCAATTCATCATAAGTAACCATAATATAGAAAAACAATTAATCAGAATTATTTTAATAGATTTAGGGAATTCTATTATCATATACACTAGTAATATAAGTAAATATACCTTCTTGAAAAGTATAATTAATTTCCACTACAATCTAATCATTTTCCACAAAATAATGAGAAATCAAGATGAATTATTTATTTCTGAACTACTATAAACTTATAATGGATCACATAATACACCAAATAATAATAATCCATTATTACCATATTTAACTAAATCCAAAATGGGTAGAGTAATGTATGATAACATCTTAATATCTTAATCACAAAAAATGAATAAATATTCCAAAAGGTTTAATATAGATCATTCCTTATATAAATACACATATATAACACTAATATCCTTAAAATTAAAGAGTGTTTTAACCCAAGAGGATGTCTCATACCCTTCATATTAGATGTCCAAAATTATAAGATCATTAATATTGGATAATCATAATGTTTGTTTATATAGCATAACTAAATTAAACATCTCCCTAATTCTCATTAACCACCTCAAAATCAAAATTATTTGATCCTATATTATGTTTCAAAAAATTATAACACTAAACTTTCATCATATAAATCTTCAAAAAAATTATCAATGATTTTAAGAATATTATTAGCCTTAGTCATACCATCCCAAGACTCTAAACTTTTTTCAAAATCAATCACTTATTTAGTGTTATCAATCCAGAAATCATGTGTTTTATAAAATATCACTTTATCACTATATCCCTTTTACAAGATATCAGTACAATTAAATGTAATTTTCATGTCCTTAAAGAAAAAAATGGAACAATCCTTATATTATTCATGATTCTTATATCTGGATTTTCATTTTTATGCCACTTATAAATTATAAATCTAAAATACCCAAAAACTCTTTAATCATTCAATGCCTTCTATTGTATAGGTCCTTATATAGCCCCAAAAATTTAAGATGGATACACTTGATTGTAGAGAAATAATTTCCATACCAAAGTAGATTCATCATCCTCCTTTTAGAATTTTATAATCAGATTGTGATTCATGGTATGGAGGGTGAGTTACTTCTCCTTGATATTTATATTGTATTTATAAAAGGAAAACCTAGGATAAAATCAAATTTCTATAATTAAAGACTAGTAATATTTTCAATAAGAACGTTCCCCTAAACATAAATATGTCATACAAAATCATATATGTTTATTTGCGAAAATATATTGGTTAATGAATTCATATTCCTAAAAAACTTATAAGAACACTCATAGGGAATGAATTGAAATAGAACAAGACAAATGTTGCATATAACTTATTCATCCTGATCCATCTCAACATAAGATATTCCATGTTCCCTAGTTCCTTGAGATTTTTGATTCCCATCATGCTTCTCAACCCTTGTAATAGATCATTGTCATTGGTAATGACCATATTCTTTTAATTTGTGACATAGAACTATATATGGTACCTTATATTTTACATTATTTTCATACATCATATTATCTATTTTTTTCTAGTAAATTGGATACTTTATACCCTATCTCCACACACATAAAACACATCTTAGTTTCATTATAGAAGTTCACATGGTGACTCGTTACACAATTTTTTAACAATGGAAATTGGGTCTCTTTACCTTATCACCTTTACCAAATGAAATTCCTTGAGATATAATCTTCCTATTATTTTTAGCCTTTGTGAATTCAATAAGTTCCAATTGTTAATTTTTAGTTTTGATAGCTTGTGTGGAAAAATCACAAGATTTCCTACATTATCTCTCATAATGTAAGGAATCTCATTTGGGTAGTCACCACATTTCAATTCACCTTACTTTTTTACTCAATTCATCCTTTTTCACATCCATTATCTAAAATAAATGTAAAATTAGGGACGATTAATTTTCAACAATTAAACACAGAAATATAAAACCCAGAACATTAAAGAGATAACATATAAATGAAATTTACTCCTTACCTTATGAATTTATATGCTACATTCTATGTTATCCCTAATCTATTTTCTAACATAGACACATATGGTCATTTTTTCCCTTAATAATTATTCGTAACGAGCCTATAAATTTATAAAATCATATCCCTTAGGAGTTTAAATCCTAGTGCACAGTAAGGCTAATTATTCTATACAATGTTACCCTGAGTTAGGCCTGAAACACCTTGTCAGAGTTGTTTCTCTGAGGTATATTTTTTCCATAACCATGCCCACATATAGTGTCATTGCAATGATGTATTTTCATGATAAACCACATAGTCTCTATTAACTAAAATTTATGGATGGTTTCATATACTTATTCTTATCCCTAAGGATTTTTCTATAGTATTCAAATCATAATCTCTAAGACAACTAAACTTTTCCTCTAGTAACAACTATAACAACCATGATCTTTATTTCACATTAATTCATGATTTAATATTTAAATATAAAAATAATATTACATGAATGATCAAGAAGTATAATCTTTTGTGAATTAGATATATTGAATAACATCTTAAACATGGGATACAACCACATTATTAAATACTTCCTTAGCCTGCTTAAAAAATTTCATGGATTTTAAAATTACACAGGATAACCTAGAGAAAAAATAAATAGATGATATATAAATCCCACTAAGGGAATAAAAAAGTCCTAAAATGAAGAATATAATACATGTTAGTAAATAAGAATATCAATGGGGAAAAGTAAAATGAATAAAAAGGCTTGATATGGAATGATAGTCATAACATAAGAAATGTTGTAACAACTTAAAAAAATTCATCACAAAAATAGGTCAAGGATAAACCTAAAAAGAAATAATGGAGGACAAAGACTCATAAAAGAATCGGGTACACTACCTATCCCAACATAAAGTATCATGATACTAAACATTACTCAATTCTTTCGAGCGATATCTGGGTGCACCCATCATATTCATTTAATTATCATTCATAAGTTTTTGACATAGATCATAAAACATGGATTCATTTATCATCATAATTTATTCCATGATTTAAGATTTTGGAATCCATATGTGGATGTCCCAAATAAAAAAATTATATATTCATAAATGTGTTCACCCTTAACATCAAATGGGTATGGTATTCACCGCAAAAAAATTTTGGCATGGAAGATCGTTGTGAAATTTTAACCACATAACTACAATTCAAAAAGAATTATAAAAATTTATTGATGGGAGATAAAGTGATCTCTCATCACATTGACATTAAATGGGTAGTAATAGAGTAATTAACTAGTTTTAACTAGGCCATTCCTTTGTGAAAATACTGTGATTATGGTGTCATTAGGGGTCATAGTGGTTTGCTTCACGTGTTTTCTAAAAACTCTAGCTTCACCAAATGGGTTCACCAAAACGGTGGCCCCAAAATGATGGCACCATAATGGTGGCACCGAAATGATGGCACCATAATGGTGGTACCAAAACAGTGTCACCATAAGGGTGGCATCATGAATGTACCGCACTAAAACGGTGGAATTGTGACTGTTCCACACTGAAACGGTTGCACCATAATGGTGGAACCATGATGGTACCACACTAAAATGGTTTCACACTAAACAATGTCTCACCCATTTCCAAATTCCTAGTTTCCCTACTTTTTCCTTTTTCGCCCCTCTTACATCTTACTTGATGAAAACCGAGTTTAAAGCCTTATTTTGGAATTTTTAAGGGAATTTAAACAGATAATATGTATATATTTTATATACGAATGATCCCAAAGGTCTTGAGATATTCAAACAGCATGATCTTGGCCATAATCCCACGTAAATGACATTTTAATTGTTCTTCCATTAATATAGGATCTAGCTATTCAATTTGGTATCTTCCTTTTCTGAGTGTGTTTTCTATTCCTTGTGGGTAAAACTAAAGCATTAATCCCTATAAGAGTCATGCATCTTTTCTATATCCCCATCTTGCTTAGTTTTATTGGAGTTTCTTGATTCTTGTGTGATCCCTTATTTTGGCGCAAAGAGGATTTATGTTTGCCTATTATTCCAAAGTAGGGATTATTCTACCTCTCTTAATTTTTGTGTCAAGATGGATGAGTGTACTAATGATTCTTTATGGAGAATGGTTGAATAATTTTCTTAAACAAGTAACAAATAATAGTAGATAAGTGATTATTAAAAGATAGAATGTTGGTAATTAAATATGGTCGATGTTAATCAATTGTTTCAAATACTACATATGATTTTTTATGGTTTATTGTGGATATATGCCTTCTAAAAATCATGGATGTTTGTGATCATTTATTGGGAATGAGTGATATTCTATTTTGTTACAATGCTCTATTAAAATGTTTTAACATGAAATCTGTTTAATAGTGTATAATTTGTTAAATAAATGGATTCCGCAAGATCAAATCAGTTCTATGATCACCACTATTATTTAAAATTGGAATTAAATAACCACTCTTGATAAATCTTAATATCATTGTCTTGATTTTGTGGTTGTGGTATGTTTTGGGTTCAGTTTTGTACTTCATGGGGGTTGCATGAAGTTGTTATAAGTAACCTTATTATGTGTATAGGGGTGGACATATGAGATGGTCTAGTGCTTGGGGCATGTTGCTCTTGTGCAGAGGGGCCACTTTTTTAATGGTGCTCATTGTTTTTTTGAGAATGGGGATGTATAAAAGGTTAGATAGAATCATATTTTGAGAGATTGACTGATTGTTGAATGGATAAACATATTGGTATTTGGACTCCCTTTAGATAATGTTGTGGCCATAGAACTTGAAGTTAGTGGGACTGCTTCTAGGTATTTGTTGGGTAGAAAGGGTACATGACTAGGTGGTGTCATGAGTTCATGTTTATAGGTGTGAAGGGTGTGTTGTTGTTGTGTAGTGGGGTTACTGTGTATGGTTGTGAGAGCATGATTGAGCGGTATAACTTTAAATAATGATAGTTGGAAGTGGTTGAATGGGTGTCTAGGGAAAAAGGGATGTGTCGTGGGACTACACATTGGGTGTTCCCTATTATTTTTATGAATGGGTATTAAAATGGAAATTATTTACCTTGGTTTTTCTTCCATTTTACAATATTGGATGTATCGAATAACAATGTAGGTTTCTTGTTGTGTGTTTATCTAATCTGGCTCTTCGCCTTTTGAGAATGGTTGTAGATGTTATTCTTGGTAGTTTCCCCATGTAGTGCGGAAAAAAATTACATTGAACCCCTTAATTAATGAATGGAAAGTGGTTAATTGAAAAATGGGTTGGGTTTATGCCTTTTTAGTGGATTGTTTTGTGGTTGTGCAAATTGGGGTTGCATTAAAAGTAGTTCTACTAGTCTGGTTGTTTTTTTGGGACACATTGGTTGGGATGAGTGTTTTTATACCTATATGTATAAATGTTAGTTCTTTGTGTTTTCTATATGCACCCTGCCCTTGCTGGGAACCATGTGCTGAACACCCCCATTTCATGGGGGAGGGTGCCTTTCCTAAAATCCTAGTGAGTGGATGGATGACTGGTTACTGTCATTCTTCCTCACGCCCTCTTTCAGGTTCTTACCACTTGAGAATATCTGGGTGTGATATAATTGCTTGAGGTTTACCATAGTTCAAGATCCTTCAAGAATGTTTTTTTGTGGATGAGGGGCATATGTGATTGTTGGTTAGTTTTTTCCCCAAGTTTATTTGGGATGATGTGCAGGTGTATTTGGGTGAGAGGTGTTCTTGTTGTGGCCCAAGTGCCTATGGGTGAGATGTGTGGTGTGGTTTTGGCCCAGGAGTCTATGGGTGGGATTTGTGTGTGCTTTGGGGCCTAGGTGTGTGTAGATAGGTTGTGGCAGTGGGACTACATTTTGAAAGAGTGGTAGTATCAAGAAGTTTTCTATTATAAATGAGCAGTTAACCAGTGGGAAACTAGTGGAGGGTACCCAAATGTAGATGTACTTATACTACTACTTTACTTTAATTTCATTATTTTGTGAGTGTGCCTTAGGGAGGCTGGTCTAGTTAGTACTCCTTGGTAGGTGCTTGAGCTTCTACATTTTTTCTCATAGGGGCATTAGTATGTTTCCCCCACTTGTTAATTTGTATATTTAGTTTTTATAATGGGTTTACTTTTATAGTCACCAAATTCTTGTAAAACTATTTTCAAGTTTCCATGAGGACTTTCTTCCTCTAATCCTCTTCTGGGTTCTTATTACTGAGCATAATTGGCAAGGATATAATGGCTTGAAGTTTACTATAGTTCCAAATAGATTTTTTTCCTTTTTCTAAAAATCCACTTTAATGATAAGCGGGAAACAATACATTCCAAACACAAATGAATTCAATTAAAATAACAAATTTCCAAAACACCATCATCATCTCGATTCCCGTGAATCTCGAGTCAAGTGCCTGCCTCGAGTCTCACACCTTCAACATGTCGGGGAGACCCACCGTAATCCCCATCACCATCAATTTCAACTTCATCACTATCTCATGGAGTTTGGTTTTATCATCGTTAATATCATTCACACTGATCTGATCCAGTTCCACTGCCGTTGTCGTAGTTCAAATGCCACACCAGTCCACCAGAGAACGTCATAGTTTATCAAGCAGTACTAATCCCGATCATTCCGTGATTTCACCACCATCAGAACGTCTCCAGCCAAACCCCATCATTCTCTTTTCATCAAAATATCATCGATGTCTTCATCCTCCACACCTCATCACCATCGGCCTCTGCAACAACAATTCTTGGACTTCGATGTCAAAAAAATCCACTGACGTCGATACCCTGAACTGGTGGCTCTCTCACATGAACCAAAGAACCATGACGACCACCTCACTACTCTGCCTCTGAGAGATTGGGGGAGCCTCGAAACCAGAGTAGAGAAACAAACAAACCGGGAAAGGATGAAATGCCAGTGAAAATTATCTCGACATCGTCTCATCGTCGTCGTCGTAAACACAACATCAGCCTCTATAATAATGACGTCTGCCTTCACAATTGGCAATGCCTGAACTTCACTGCCAAAACATGCCACAACCATCGATTACCCTAAACTGGTCGTTCGATCTCATGACCCAAAGAACCATGATGACCACCTCACTACTCCGCCTCAGAGAGATTTGGGGAGCCTCAGAACTAGAGTAGAGAACCTAAAGAACCAGGATAAGATGAAATGCTAGTGAAAAACATCTCGACATCAACATGTCGTCGTTGTCGTCGCTGTCAACACAACATCATAAGAAACACAAACATAAAGCAAACCAGACTTAAATCTCCACGAATCACATATGTAGAAACGAAACCCCTAAAAACATAGAAAAACCCTATCAAAGAAAGGCCACATGAGGCATGCTGAAGACCACCGCTCCGCACATCCCAAAGTCAGGCCATTACCACACCACCCGATCTGCCTTGGAGGGGTGCAAAAGAACGAGAGACCAGAGTAGGGAAGGAGAAATCAAGGGCTTCAAGCAATGTCACCGACAGCGAGACAGATGAACATAACTATACGAAGGAAAAACCAGAAGACCATCACCCAAGTGAATGCAGAGGCCACCGCCGGAGACCAAAACAGAAGAAGGAGAAGCAAGAATAAATGGCAGAGGGGGAGACAATTCCATAGATCCACACACATGCCTCCCCCACTCCGATCAGCTGCCGAAGGAAAACCCTAGCATGAGAGAGGAATCGGGGAGATACCGCTTCGAGGTGAAACAATTGGAACCTCCATAAACAATACTTGTTGAGTATTGATGTTTAACATAGTCAAAGATCCTTCCTCCATGTTTTTTGGTAGATGAGGGGCCCATGTGTTTGTGGGTTAGGTTTTTTTCCCATGTGTCTTCGGGATGATGCCTTGATGTCTTCATGTGAGAGGCATGGTTGTTGTGGCCCAAGTGTCTGTATGCAATATTTTTGGTGTGGTTTTTTCCTAGGTATCTACATGTGGGATTTGTTTTTGGTTTGAAGCTCATGTGTGTGTGGGTAGGTTTCTAAAGTGGGAATACTTTTTTGAAATAGTGGTATCATGAAAACGTTAGCCATTATGAATGATAAGTTAACCAGTGAGAAAGTGGTGTAGGGTACCCAAATGTCGATGTGCTTATACTACAACTTTACTTGACATGTGTTATCTGGTGAGTATGAATTGGTGACACAGGTTAGGTTAGTACTCCTTGGTAGGTTCTTTATGTTCCACTATTTTGTCACATGGGAATTAGTATGTTTCCCCCACTTGTGTATGGGTAGATTTATTTTTCCTACTGGGTATAATTGTATACTCACCGTATATTTTTAAGACTATTTTCCGGTTTCCAAGAGGAATTTCAAGACCCTTCTGGACTTTACTAGCTCCGGCGTTTGGGTAGTTTTTGTGTTTCTACATAGTCACTTTCTTTTGGTACTTATTTTAGTGCTTTGGTTGTGCTTTTGTCATAGTTTACGTTGAAATAATGTATGGGTTTGATTATAGTTTTTGTTATATAAACAATAGTGTTTTTGTTTAGGATGTTTACCATATTATCTCTTAATCCTATTTTCCTTAAAAAGTCCAATACCTCCCATTTGTGTGAGAGTTTATACTCTTGGTTCTAGTCACCACTCTGGGGCTAATTGAAGGTTGGGACTCATGGGGTCATTATCTCTCCTTCATCTTGAAGGATGAAGGGCGTGACACTTTTCCTTCCCTTCCCTCATATTGAGAAAATATGACCATGAAAATTTGGGATATTTAAAATCATATCTCAACATTATAAATTTTTAAATATAAGGAATAAGGTAATTAAGAATCATGAATATAGAAAAAATCCTTATGAACTTTCAGCATGGTAATCGGTGTACATAAAGGATCGTGGGAGGATTAATGAGAGGGAAAAAAGCTATCTTGAATAATAAATTAAATGGATTTTAAGGGGAATATTTAATAACATATTCAATAATAATAAAATTTAATTTAAGATACAAACCATAAAATAAGTTCTTTAATGAAAAGTGAAAAGATAAATATGTTACCAAATTTTGGCATGGTAATGGGTGTATATAAAGGATAGCGGGAAGATTAATTTGAGTCAAATTAGTATCTAATAATTTAGACATAAATATGAAAGTTTGTGGGTAATATAATAGAATATACCAATATGAAAAAATGGAAATTAATAATCCTAACATTAAAGAACAACTTGAATAAAAAGTATAGTAAAAGATCCCATATAGAAGTTCGACATAGTAACAACTTACGTAAGGGTCAAAATGAGAGAGAATAAATGATACCTAATTCATATAAAATAGATTAGAAAATAATTTAATGATTATAAATGAATTAAAATATAACAAATTGAAATTAATAATACTAATTCCAAATAATGTGTTTGAATTGAAAGGATCAGAGGAATGTGAAGATACCCTACTTGAGTGTGTGACTCCAAATTCTTAGGAGGGGATTTTTGAAAGATTTGGAGAACCTAATGATGCTTATAGAGAGATTAGGGAATATTAAAGAAATTATAAAAGTAGTTTAAGTGAATTGAAATTGGATCATGGGTGGCTTTATATAGGAAAATAGGGGGATTTCTTAACTATTTATGTTTTGGAATCTATATAATAAAATGACCAAAATAAAAAACCATACCATGGTTTTTGACCATGATTTCTCCTAAGTAGGAGTGATTTTAATTATTTTATATGTTTGTGGTATGAATATAAAAAATTATCTTTCTTATGTAAAGGTGATTCATACTCTCAATGAATGGATTTTAAAATCTTACCAAATGTTACATGTTTGGGAGGAATCATAAACAATTTATATAAAAAATACAATAAAATTAAGACAAAGTTATCTAAAATTAAAAAAATATATTTTTTATAGACCCCATTTATAGTATTTATTACATCAATTTTGGGTTATTGTGATTCCATAATACACAATGTATATTTATATGGTATTTAGTTTTTACCTGAAAATTCGATTGTCTCAGAGAATTATGAAAATTCATCATTGAATAATTTTGAAGTTATGATTCCAAAAATAATATTCATTTTATCTAAATAATTTTCTATATATGTGAATTTTTATATTTAAAATAATAATTGACATCAACTGAAAATACCATTTTTAGAATAAGAGTTTTTAAACCCTTATAAAAATTATATTTGACTTCACAAAAATTATATAATCATTTATATATAGTAATAATTATTTAATAAAAATATTTTAGTAATATATTATTAATTTAAATAAATAAATTAATTCATTAAATGTAATGACTTAATTGAAATTTCATATTACTTAAAAATACAAGTTTTGGTTTATCTTATCAAAATATAATTTTATCAAACTAATTACATAATCATTTATAAAGTAGAAATAGTAAGGAATAAATATATTTTTAATTTCATTGAAAAGGTAAAAGAAAAATTCATACTATTAGGGTAACATTGTTTATATTCTTTGTTAAATTATATTTACCCTTAATTAACCTATTTTCATTTTACTATGGCAATTAATAACTTCTATTTTCACTATTCATATTATACAAAAATTAAGATTAAATTTTTACCAAATAATAATTTTGATAATTCCAAGAAATATAATTAGTTTTATCTTAATAAATTCATAGTGGTTTAATAATTTTATTTAATATAAAACCAATAAACATGATGGAAAGCATTTTTCCAAAAAATAAATTTTTAAGGGAAAAATGATTTTACTTTAACTATATAACTAGTAATATTAATTATATGAATTAAAATAGATATATAATCTAAAAATAAATTTTAATTAGTAATAGTGGATAAAAATGATGAGTTTTAAAACAATTCTCATAAAAAATGCGCAATTTAATCCTAAAAATAAACTTCTATTTTAATCAAGTATAAATATGATTAATTGAATTAAATATATCTAAATAATTATTATTTTTTAAATAATAATAAATTAAAATAATTATTTTACTTTTAAATTAATTCATTTATCAAAAGAAATGAAAAGTGTACATAAAAACAGTATTTTTCACTTTTCTATAAAAATCTATATTTTCTGAAAAATCCGAATTTTTTTCCATATGTTAATTTTGATATTATGATAGAAAATGGAGTTAATTTTATGAAATAAACTTTCTAAATGTTCTAGAAAATGATTATAATTTTTTTAAAAAATAAAAATCATTTTTGAATAAAGCATATTTTTTATGGACAAAATGACATTTCCAGAAATTGATTAATTATTTAATAAGAATTTTTCAATATATTTGTAACATATATATATTTCAAAATGTAGTAAATTTTATTCATATCCCATAATATAGTTTCTATATTATAACATTCATGTTTAAATAATTATGGTTGGGTTGGGATTATCGTTGTGTATCGCTTACGCTAGACCACATAGTTTAAATTATTTTTAACTCAACGCATTACATCCAATATGCACATGGCTCGAACCAGTGCATTGGAAAATATATGTTAGTTGAAATAACTACTTTAGAACCTAATCCACACCTTTCAGGCATATCTTTACCCTGTGACCATGTCCCTCAAATCTGATTTCCAAACCATCCCACGTATCCCGAGACATGCCCGAACTTTCCATCGAAATCCAGTTGTGAATCACCAGAAATTAATATATCTATATAATTAAAATAAAATTGATTATAAAAATTCAATTTAAATTCAAAAAAATAAATAAATATAAACCACACAACTGACCTACTTCCTAAGTGTTCGAAGAGATCTAACTCAGCCTCACAAAAATAAACATGGTTTGAGCATGCCAAACTACATCACATATGATCAATTTAATTAATTAAAAAAAACATTAATTTATTAAGGTCTCACTCTGTGAACACAATGGTGTGATAAAATCTATACCCATAAAACATTCATGAACTCATAAAGAAAAGTATTCACCACCTACTTTGGATTGGAAGATGATCGCATGTCCAGTCTTTGCCTATAAATCAGACCAATATAGAAGAAATCAGTGTTTTATATGAATTCCCAAAATTTATCATAAAACCACTCACACATATTTAAAAGTTTTTATGGAGAGGTAATGGAATAAAATAAGAAATGTGGTGGAGAGACTTACTGATATGGATCCAATGAAACTGATGGATTGAAAAAAGGAGATCGAATAAAAGAGATAGATTGATCCATATAAGGAAGGAAAAATGGAGGGGGCCTCCACGTTGTGTGTGACCCACAGAGGAGAAAAGATGAGGATAGAAAATAAATGTAACAATAGGGAAAAATAGAAAACCACCTATTTAATTGTCTACAAAATTATCTCTCATATTTTGGAAAACAATGTAACATGCGTGAAGCTCTTGATATTTAAGAACCAATACCCTATGGTTGTCCCACATAGTTAGGCCAAAATGTTCGCTGATTGTGTGTGCTATAGTGCATAGGTAATTTCTATTTGGTATTAAGAATGTGGTTGGTGAACTATTTTCCCAAACTATGAAAAAACCATGTATATTTTGTTTAATAACAACTAAATAGGTCTCACTCAGCCATGCACCCCATCCATCACTGTTTCCCAAACCGTGCTTAGTGAATTTAGGGCATACATGGTTTCTCCTTGGGAGAGGGATGGTTTACCCAAACTATCTGACTCAGTCCGCATACTTAGAAATTAGGGATTTTCATCCTCAAATAGATCCAAAACCCAAGCAAACCCCTAAGAAAATTTCTTATCCTCTAAACCCATCAAAAGTTACGGATGAAAATTATAGAATTATGTTTCGTTAAACGACGAGGAAGTTCGTCTTCCCACCAAAATCTAAAAATTAAAAATATATGAGGAATTCTATCCACTACAAAAACTCAAGATGTTACAACATGATCTTGTTCTAGAGATCCATGTCCACATATCCTAATCATTATCATATATTACCAGATTTTTTTAACCATCATGACCTCAACAAGAAAATTGAGGTTTTGTGATTTCATGCAATACTTTGTGGAACCCAACTAAAGATACAAAATTTCATATATCACCAAACCTAATCCTAAATTATATCTAAAAAACGTTCCATTATATCAGGTCAGTCATCCTCATCAGAATCAAGGCATCCTCAACATTACCATTCAACTACTCATCTTTTTATGAAAACAATCCCAATCACATGACCACCCATCAACAAAAACTTCATTCCAATATCAAAATCATCTATCCATAATTTGGTCATTTTTTCCTCACCCATCAAGGTTCCACAAAATTTCACACATCAAACACCATCAAATTGTAGAGATAGTAACTTTAATAATCATGCCCTTCGAAAATGACCTAAGAAACCAACCACAATAACTCAAGTGCTTCTCTAAGAAAGAAACCAAATCTTGACCGTGCCTCTTACTGAAACATAATGTCACTTATCATGCATCAAATACACCTCTATAGCATCCAATATTGCTCCACATTCCAAGAAACATACAAATTTGGAAAAAAAATACCAGTCACCATAAATTACCCAAATCTACAAACATAAGGCCATAATATGACTCACATTTCCAAAATGCATTGGATCTATCATCTAGATATTTACATTGACTCTCACGCAAGCCATGACTCATGGGAAGCATTAATACCCCCATTCCACAACACATGATTCATGAAATGTCATGTAAAACACTTACCCTAGGTCTCATGACCATAGATACACAACCACTACCGTAGTACAAAATACCAAGACACCTGTTTCAGGGACCAACACACAACCCAAATGATTCTGACTCACGAAGGTCACCACAAAAATGTTACCAATAAACACTATAAAACCATAGGGTCACAACCTAATTGAAGTAACGATATGAAACCTACCTCTACATGGTTCATCAAAACCCAAACAGGCCTCACTACCCATAACTTAGGGTCTTAATCCAGGGCACTGTCATAGCCCAAACCACCCATACACATGGTTAGGTAAGAATTAAAAGGATATGAATTGCTAATTTACCCAGAGGTTCCACTATTTCTCATTTCTATTTCATTAATCCTTACCCCTTAAGGTGAAGGAATTCTAGTTTCAAAACTTTTCATTAACCCCTATTTAAAAGATCCCATCTTTATTAAAAATTATGTATACCTACCAATTACCCATAATTCACATGAAGAAGTGTTCAGGTAGAGTTACACCATACAATTATATCTAAATTGTATAATTGGTTTCCCAAATATTATGTACCAACCAATCTATATAATTTATAACAATTTGGAAATAAAAAAGACCAGCAAGTATAACCCCCAGAAAGAAAAATACCCTACCACTACAATGAACCCCATTGAACTATCAATCACAATCAGTATACAAATGACCTATAAATCATATGTTTCTAAAATTACGCATGATCACACAACCTCAATTTCCATACCATATCTAGATACCAAAATATCATAAATCAGTCACATCACATCCACGTACGCTACTCGAGGATGAGTATCAATAAACAGTAATATCATAAATAATAACATTAAATTACCACGACTAGAAACCTGAATTTTACCCACTATGTGTAGCTGAAGGAACCCTTGAATTGTCTCATTAATGAGTTCCAATATGATATGATCTTCTTTCAACCATGTTCAAATAGTAATACAACAGACACCGGCTTAGATACCACTATTTCATGTCCCGTTTGGGGTACAACTATAACTGGTTCCCCGAGTCGGATCACCACATAATATCATGCACAAAACACTATAATCCAATGGTTTATAACTAGAAGTGTCGGTCTATGGTGATGAAATGGGGAGACTATACAAACTTATCATAGTAAAAAAATTAAGTTAATATTAATAGATATGAAAACAAAAATAAATAATACGATGAAATAACCAGAGGAAAGGTCCATTAATAAACCATGTGAAACATGATACAACAATGATATATATACTATACATGTTATAAAATCATATAGAGAACCACCAAATACTGAACCATGAAAAATCATGATTGTAGTCCTAAGTACCAACCCAGAATTGAAATCCAATGCTCAAGACAATCAACCTAACATAAACCAAGATCCAAATACATGTCTTGAACTTGAACATAATATAAGTAGCTTTATATTTGGTGTCTAGGTTCCATGGTGGCCTGATAAGGGTGTGAGTATAACATAGTATTCCATCAACAATGTTGGATAAATAAATAACAAGTCTAGTAATAGTGTATTCATAAGTAAAATAAACAAATGATAAGAAGTTTTTAAACTTTGTTTCATTATTTAACCATATTAATTATTAATTCCAAGTAGTATCAAAAATAATAAAACCTAATTCCGACCATATCTGTCTTATGAACCACATATCACATAGTTCAAAAGTTATTAAATGAGCAGAATCCATCCAAGTATCTAATTAAAATTCTAAATGTCATGTCTAACCATCCCAACCATTTAGTATAGGTGTCATAGGTTGGAAAACTAGGATCCACAATCCAAGTATCAAATTGGGGTTTAGAACACCATGTTCAACCATTCCAACCCATGATGTGCAATTCAATGTCCATAATCCAAAACCATGATATAGAAAACTATTTCCAAACCCTTGGATTCATGATATTCATGTCCATCATCTAAAAACTATGGTTCACCGAGGCACCTAGAGCATCAGTCTAGCCTGCCCAAAAGGAAACTGAGATTTACGATTTCCATTGAAACCCTAATAAAATTCATTAATTCATTTTGACCATACGGGTGACCAAACACCCACTTAAATTATACATTTACATCCCATTTGAAAACCCTAATTTTAAAAATACATTGAGGTAAACGCCTAGTTATAAAACATAATTCACTTTAAAACATCATTTCCATTCATTGAAAACCATAACCAAATCAATATACAAATTACATTTTTCATAATATTTCTAAAACCTCTAAAACATTTCATTAGGATATAATATAGGACATTACAAAAATAACTTTAACCATTACAATATTTCTAATAGAATTTCATCTCATTTACTCTTATAAATTCTCTTTCTCTTTGTTATTTAATTCATTTAATAATTTTCATTGTATTTCCATACAACATGGGTAGTCCAAAATATGGTATCAAATAATAAACTGAACCAATAAGGATTGTAAAGGGTTTCACACCTCAATTTCATACCCAATTTAATTTTATTGGTCAAAGATATAGAATTACTGTAAGGATGAAAATCAACATGACTACATACACTTATAAAACATCACGAGTGTGGGAAAAATATTTCATACCACCTACCTCATACTTGTTAAAAACATATCCTTTAACATTAAATCTTAACTCAATATTTAATTGTAACACCCCAGGTAAATAATGAATATGACATTTTCATATTTATCCATATTTGTGAATAAAATATTAATATGAATTTAAATGGTACGCTATGCTTGATGGTGTACCCAATACACAACAATGAGTTTCTTGGGAGTCATACGTTGCACTCTAATAATAAAATAATATTATTTTAAATTGTAGTTAGCGCCTAGCCGCTGTAATGGCGGGAATGAACAGAAATAACTACAAAATGATTATATATGTTTGTCAAATAATTTTACTTTTTTCTAATAAATGTTATAGGCTTAAAATGTGAATGAATCCAATTTTAAGCGTAAATATTCTAATATTCATTAAAAGGTCGATTAACCGCCTTTTGATGGCGAACCTCTTTTAAATCCAATTTTTGAAAATTTTATGTGTTATATTTGAAAAAAAAAATTCTTCTTTAGAATCGGGACATCAAAATTTACTTTGTGTAAATTTTTGGTATTTTTCCGATAAAGTTCATTTTTTAATGAATAGTGAAAAATGTTTTATTTTAATTAAAAATGACTTTTTAATCTAATTTATTTATATGATTAGATTATATTTTGAATTGGTTTTAAAGTGAAATTATAATATATTTTTACCATTTAATCCAATAGTGGTCCTTAGAATTAATTTCACTTTGAAATTGGACTTAAACTAGTGTCAATCTTTTAATAGATATTGTTTCTTAAAAACACGCTATTTGTTTTGACAGCAGAAATTAATTTTTAAATTAATTAATGAAAATGATACATTTTCAATTTTGTAAAATATGCATCATTTTTTAATTCAGAATATCAAATATATCTTAGAGTGAATTTTTTTTATTTTTCTGAAAAACCTTAATTTTTTATGAATAGTGAAACCCCTAAGTGGTAGTTAAAGAAACTGATTTTTCATTTAAATGAAACTTTGCCACTTCTGTGATTTGATTTTCAAAAATCCGACATAAATGGTTGTCATTAAGAAGTAAAATGTGGTTCAATGATATTAAAATATTTTTTGGTGAATAGTTATTTTTGAGTTTTATTAATCGCGATTAAAGGTAATTAGTGTAATTTAAGGTAAAAATAATGCTTTAATAATATGAAATGACCTAGACACATGTACTACCCTCATCAGATGTGTCATGGCCGAACAATAAAATCCATGGGTCAACTTGGTGACCCCATGGAGCCACTTTTTTAGGAAAATGACATAAATAACTTTTTATTTAAAGTTAAAATTAAAATGTCACAAACATGTGTTGTTTTACTAAAACAATTTTTACATGGGGTTATACAAGTCATATTCATGACTATAAATATTCATTAAAAATATAAAAAGATTTACTACATCATGATATTTTTTTTATAATTTTTAGACACTAAATAAATTAAATTATTTATGACACCATGATGATGCAGCGATAACCTCATTATTTAACGATTTAAATAAAATGAAACAATAATGTAAAATCTAAGACCTAAACTTGTCACAAACCTATTTAATGGTGGATATAGAACCCTTACCACCTTATCCTCAAAATAAATCAATGTGGGATCTTTAAAATCCGAAAATAATTTGAAAATAAAGTAACATTTTGTAACTTTCCAAGAGTGCCCCTCCTCTCTTCTTATAAAAGGCCTCCACCTCTACCACCTTACACACACCTCTCAAGCCTTTGGCTCGGCCAAAACCTTCCCATTTCATCTCTCCACATAAATATCTTCATCATTGAAGCCTCGCTTTGGGAATAATCCTTTCTAAGGAAGCCTTTGATCTCAAATAAATGAGAGTTACCGGATTTAAAGGTAATGTCTTCCCATGAGTTCTTTTGTTTTATTTTTATTCTCCAAACCACTAAAATCTTTTTATTACTTTTTTTTTTGGTAACAAAAAAAGTATAATAAATACATTAGTATGTTGTTATAAGATGTATTCATGCTACACTTTCACACACCTCCGTATAATGGTTAAAGAATATATTGTTTCTGTGGATGGCGAATTACTGCCTCACGAAATGATGATTGTTCAATATTATTTTAACACCTTCAAAGGTGTCCATTAAGATGTCACTATATTTGTATATGATATATAAAATTTTTATGTTTTCCTTAATCTTCTGTATTTTTCATTTATGGCATATCTTTATGGTTTCCATTATGGGTAAACGCGATATTTTCATTTTAGGAAGTGCGAACTACCGCCCCCTCAAAGTGATTTGATTCGTTAATGCCAAATGTGGGACGTATAAAAGATGGAATTAATGGTATTACATATGATATCATACTGGAATTATAATATACCTTTATATCATTATTATTTAAGTCCATTGAATATAAAAAAATAAATGAAAGTAGCGTTCATGCGCACGTACGGCTTACCGTCTCCATGAACGGTACATTTCATTTCTTATCTCCAAATGTTATGTACTATTATAAGTACATATATATAATGGATATATATGTAATATATTAAATCTAAATAATGGATATTATTCTGGAATTATAATATATATATCTCTCATTTTTTTTCAGTTCCATTAATATGACAAAAAATGAAAGTAGCGTTCATGCGTACATACGGCCTACCGTCTCCATGAACGGTGCTTTCAATTTTTTATCTCCAAATTCTATGGAATAGTATAAAATGAATATATAATTTATATATATGATATTTAAAACATCAATACTATTCTGGATATGATGTACCTATAACTTCATGGAAAATTCCTTTCCAACAAGTTTGATTTTTAGTCATGTACCGAACATCGACAAAAACGTCTGATATGAACTCACTTTATTAACCAATTATTATAACATTATAATATGTGATATTAACTGAATAATAATATTTAAAGTAGGTCCTTATGAAATTATAAATTGACCAAATTTTATTATTCATGAGATTAAAGAATGATCGAGTCATGTCGGACACGAGGTAAGGGATCCTACCCCTCTCTTTCTTTTTCAGTACACTCTTTTATGTCATTCCTTTTAAGCTCATCTTTATTATGATTGGGATGTTCCTTTATATTACTACTAATTTACTTTTTATGTTCATATTATTAGAGACCCTATTTTCTCTCATCAATCCATTTTGGAAGTTTTGAGTGGCGTCGTTAGGCTGCCAAATTTTTGTAAGAGATCTAACCTCTCTCTTTCTTTTTAAGTACTCTCCTTTATGTCACTTCTTTTAAGATCCTATTTGATATTAGGGGGGATGTTATTTTATATTCCTATTTCTGTAAATTTTATTGTAATATGATGAGAGACCCTATTTGATCTCATCAATCCATTTTTGGAAGTTTTAAGTGGCGTCGTTAGGCTACCGAGTTTTCGTAAGGGATTTTTCATCTCACTTTTAGTCCCGTGAGATTTATGCTAATTTTCCACCATTTCCTTTGAGTGGTGTATGTAATTACCATTATTATACTCTTTGTGTATTATAATTTCATTTATGGGTATTTACATATTCATTGTATGACCCTTCTCCAATGGGGTGTATGTTTCGAAAGTTACCCAAGTCGGTAAGGGAACCTTTCACCCTCCTCTTTTTAAAAGACTTATTTTGTTATATCTTTTAATTCACATACTATTATGTTGGGATATGTTCTTATATATCCTTATTGATGTAATTTTTATGTCCAAGTGATGAGATACCCTTTTTAACTCTCATCAACTCTTTTTCTGAATTTTGAAGTGACGCCATTAGGCTGTCAAATTTTTGCAAGAGAACTTCTTAACCCAATTTTGATTCTTTGGGATAAACATTAACTCCTTGAATATGTCATTATATGAATATGTGTGAATGTCCTCTGATTGTTTTACACTAAATATCCACTTATATTTGGTTTATTCGTTTGTCACACATAATTATGTAATTGATTTATCCTTAATCCAATGATACCATCTTTGTATAGGACTTCGTCTCAATCTCCTTTCATTGAGGATTATTTTGTTTTATACACAACCTTCTTTTATACGGTGTATAAACCCCTTTGACTTTTACATTTATCCAAAAGGAATATTTTTATATGAAGAGTTTTACTAAATGACAAAATGGAATGTTTTTGTCGTACGTAAGCGGCGACAACGACTTCTCTACTGCCGTGACCATTATTTGAGTTTCGGCTTCCTCTACAAGCCATACCTTTTTTTAAATGAAAAATAAATACCATGTTTTACTTTTATTTTATTTTGGTATTGAAATTTTTTTTCATAATGTTTTTATATCAATGTGTTGTATTGATATCTTCTGATTGAAAAGTGGAAATGTTATGTTTTCTTTATGCATGTTTTTTGTGATACGATTATGTTATGGTTCGTGGGCATTATTATGAAGACGGGTGGTTCCGTGATAAACTAAGGGTGGGTGAGCCCGATATAGCTCTCTAATTAATTGTGTAACACGAAGGGATTAAACGTTGAGGTTTATCCGAAGAGATTTAGGGAATATACTGTGATGGGTATTCCAAACCTAACCAAGAGGGTTACCTCCTATGTAAGAATGTTATGAATGCCTCAAGTTACCTTTATGTCTTATGATTTCTATGATTTATTCATGATTTGATGAGGTATGTTAAAATTATTATGTCTTATGAGTAAAGTATTATTTCATACATGGACTAATTTTTTCTTTTCATACTTTTATAATTTTTATTCCTGATTTTATGTGGTTACCTGGACTAATTTTTATGTCTTCCTAAGCTTTTTATGCTCATCCAATGTTTTTGAAATGTTTTTCAAAGGTCAAAGGAAAGGTGCATGATATGATGATAGTGTCAAGGAAGTGTCAAGAAAGAATCCATGTTTTATTTTAAATATGTTTCCATTGATGGGAAAAACGAATACTTTCTTTTATGTAACCACTTTGTTTAAATGTGGAATGTAATTCATGATTTATGATCTAATTCACTAAAACTCTATACCTGAAAAGATCTTAAATGTGAATTATTTATTTAATTTAATATTAAGTAAGTTTTAAGGATGTGGCCTTATAGTTGGTATCAGAGGTCGGTTTAGATAACTTTAGAGGTTATGGTGTTCTCTAGGCATAAGTGACATTACCATAATGGTTGGGATTTCAGAAAGGGTCCTAGTTTTAGATAAAGTGAATGAGTAAGTATATCTTAGTGTTTATCTTCCTCATTAGTACATGATGGTTTTGTTGATATACTCACACTGACATTTCTGTTTTTAGTGAATGCATAGATCTATCATGCACCAAAGTGACAATAGGTTTGAAGGAAATTATGGTGGTTCTCTGATTAAGAGACTGGATGAAATGGGGGATTCAATGAGGAAACTCGTGGTTATTCTAAACAAAATATCAAGAAGTCATGATCAACCACTTGTACCTTGGTATGTTATGTAATTCATCATGTACGAAATGACCAATCGATGTTAAAGTTCATGTAATAATTATAAAGGTAACCATTAGGGTCTATATGATCCTTACTTTTGAGGTAATTATGGGTTATTATATATTATGATGGAAAATGAAAGGCATGAGATAAAATTTATGTTAAAATATGTTATGATTATTTTTGAAGATTTTATCTTGTTTTGAGGAATGTTTTAAGAATTATATAGTTTTGAGAAAAGGACAACACACAGACCGTGTGACAACCCGTCACGTCGGACAAAGCTCTAGGAATCGAACCCACAACCAAAGTGCGACTGGTATTTATCGCCTACCACTGGACTACGTGAATTCCCTGGTTAGTATGACTTATTCTTTTTATTTATATGATTTTATGACTTAATAGTAAGTTGATTTTGGGTTATCTATGGAAATTATTAACCAATCATGGAGGATATGTGATTAGGTTAATTACTTTTCAATATGAGACTTTAAGAGAAACTGGTGTTATTTGGAGATAAGTGTTACCTTGGAAGACTATGCAATTAAATCCTTCAAATACATGGGTTTCAATATTATTTTGGTTTAATTTGAAGAATTTTATGGACAAGTTGTTTATCGAATGGTCTTCGTTGAACTTTGGGTTTTGTTGGACAAATTTTGGAGATTAAGAATAGATTTTATTTTTATAAAGGGTTATCCTTTTCTGGATTATCTGATCTTGTACTAACCTTTTTTTTTGTTTTAGTTAAAGTCTAAAGACATGGGAGGTATATAGTTCTCTTTTGTGGATTAGGTGATTCTATAGAAGTTTATTATAGCTCTCTTAATGTGAACAAGTCATCCTAAATACTCGTCTTTTGGAGAAAATATGAGTTCATGTAAGAAATCTAGTAATAGTTGAAAGTCAACATGACAATTAAGTATGATTCCTTATGTTTTAGTTAAGCTCATAAATAAATTCCTCAATTAAAAGTAACTTAAAACAAAAATGTTATCTGTTAATTTTTCCTACTGGGGAATCAAATACCGTTTAACCCATCACAAGTTTGTGATTTTCTTGTTGTTAGCTTTCTCCTAGACATGTTTACTATCACTCTCCCTCAGAACATGACCCTTTGTTTTTATTCCATTTCCATGTTTTCCGACATGGAATCCTAGTATGGGTTAACTAAGGTGACCTTTGTAATTCTCGTTCTTTATTTTAAAGTGACAGTTTTACTGACTCTTGTTCTGATGTGGGACTTTCAAAGATGTTTATGAGCCCAAATTTAAAAATTGAGAGGACGCAATTCCCAAAAGGGGGGAAGGATGTAACACCCCAGGTAAATAAAGAATATGACATTTTCATATTTATCCATATTTGTGAATAAAATATTAATATGAATTTAAAGGGGATGCTATGCTCGATGGCGTACCCAATACGCAACAATGATTTTCTTGGGAATCTTACGTTGCACTCTAATAATAAAATAATATTATTTTAAATTGTAGTTAACGCCTAGCCATTATAATGGTGGAAATGAACGGAACTAACTAAAAAATGATTATATATGTTTGTCAAATATTTTTACTTTTATCCAATAAATTTTGGAGGCTTAAAATATGAATGAATCCAATTTTAAGCGTAAATATTCTAATATTCTTTAAAAGGTCGATTAACCACCTTTTGATGTCGAACCTCTTTTAAATCCACTTTTCGAAAATTTTATGTGTTATATTTGATAAAATAAATTTCTACTTTAGAATCAGGACATCAAAATTTACTTTGTGTAAATTTTTGGTATTTTTCCGATAAAGTTCATTTTTTAATGAATAGTGAAAAATGTTGTATTTTAATTCAAAAACTCTTTTTAATATAATTTATTTATATGATTAGATTATCTTTTGAATTGGTTTTAAAGTGAAATTAGAATATATTTTTACCATTTAATCCAATAATGGTCATTGGAATTAATTTCACTTTGAAATTGGACTTAAACTAGTGCCAATCTTTTAATAGATATTGTTTCTTGAAAACATGCTATTTGTTTTGACAGCAGGAATTAATTATTAAATTAATTAATGAAACTTATATGTTTTAAATTTTTTAAAATAGACATCATTTTTGAATTAGGAATATCAAATATATCTTAGGGTGATTTTTTGGTATTTTTCTGAAAAACTTCAATTTTTGATGAATAGTGAAACCACTAAGTGGTAGTTAAAGAAACTGATTTTTCGTTTAAATGAAACTTTTCCACTTCTGTGATTTGATTTTCAAAAATCTTAAATACATGGTTGTCATTAATAAGTAAAATTTGGTTCAAGGATATTAAAATAATTTTTGGTGAATAGTAATTTTTAAGTTTTATTAATCGCGATTAATGGTAATTAGTGTAATTTTAGGTAAAAATAATGCTTTAATAATATGAAATGACCGATACACATGTCCTACCATAATTTTATGTGTCATGGCCGACCGAGACAATCCATGGGTCAACTTGGGGACCCCATGGAGCCACTTTGGTAGGAAAATGACATAAATGACTTTTTACTTAATGTTAAAATTAAAATGTCACAAACATGTGTTGTTTTACTAAAACAATTTTTACGTGGGGTTATAAAAGTCATATTCTTGACTATAAATATTAATTAGAAATCTAAAAATCTTTCCTACATCACGATATTTTTTTTTATAATTTTTAGACACTAAATAAATTGAATTATTTATGACACCGTGATGATGCAGCGATTACCTCATTATTTAACGATTTAAATAAAATGAAAAGATAATGTAAAATATAAGCCCTAAACTTGTCACAAACCAATTAGATGGGTGGATTTAGAACACTTATCACCTTATCCTCAAAATAAATCAATGTGGGACCTTTAAAATCCGTAAATCATTTGAAAATAAAGTAACATTTTGTAACTATCCAAGAGTGCCCCTCCTCTCCTCTTATAAAAGGCTCCCACCTCTACCACCTTACTCACACCTCTAAAGCCTTTGGCTCGGACAACCCCTGCCCATTGCATCTCTCCACATCCCTCTCTTCATCTTTGAATCCTCACTTTGGGCAGAATCCTTTCCAAGGAAGCCTTTGAGCTCAAATCAAAGAGAGTTACACGATTTAAAGGTAATGTCTTCCCTTGTGTTATTTTGTTTTATTTTTTTCTCCAAACCCCTAAACTCTTTTTATTACTTTTTTTTGTAAAAAAACCAGTATCTTAAATATACTAGTATGTTTTTATAAGATTTATTTGAGCTACACTTTCACACACCTCCGTCTAATGGTTAAAGAACATACTGTTTCTGTGGATGGCGAATTACTGTCTCCCGAAACGATGATTGTTCAATATTATTTTAACATATTCAAAGGTGGCCATTAAGATGTCACTAAATTTATATATGATATATAATATGTTTATGTTTTCTTTAATCTTATGTATTTTTCATTTATGGAATACCTTTATGGTTTCCATTATGGGTAAACACGATATCTTCATTTTAGGAAGTGCGGACTACCGCCCCCTCAAAGTGATTTGATTCGTTAATGCCATATGTGGGACATATAAAGGATGGAATTAATGGTATTAAATATGATATACTACTGGAATTATAATATACCTTTATATCATTATTATTTAATTCTATTTAATACAAAAAAAAAGAATGAAATAAAAGAAGCGTTCATGCGTACGTACGACTTACCGTCTCCATTAACGGTACATTTCATTTCTTATCTCCAAATGTTATGTACTATTATAAGTATATATATATAATGAATATATATGTAATATATTAAATCTAAATGATGGATATAAATCTGGAATTATAATATATATATCTCTCATTTTGTTTTAATTCCATTAATATGACAAAAAATGAAAGTAGCGTTCATGAGTACATACGGCCTACCGTCTCCATGAACGGTGCTTTTAATTTTTTATCTCCAAATGATATGTAATATTATAAAATGAATTTATACTGGATATATATGATATTTAAAACATCAATACTATTCTGGATATAATGTACCTATAACTAAATGGAAAATTCTTTTCCAACAAGTTCAATTTTTACTCATGTACCGAACATCGACAAAAACGTCTAATATGAACTCACTTTATTAACCAATTATTATAAAATTATAATATGTGATATTAACTGAATAATAATCTTTAAAGTAGGTTCTTATGAAATTATAAATTGACCAAATTTTATTATTGAGGAGATTAAAGAATGATCGAGTCATGTCGGACATGAGGTAAGGGATCCTACCCCTCTCTTTCTTTTTAAGTACACTCTTTTATGCCATTCCTTTTAAGCTCATCTTTCTTATGATTGGGATGTTCTTTTATATTAATCCTACTGTAAGTTTTATGTTCATATGATTAGAGACCCTATTTTCTCTCATCAATCTATTTTGTAAGTTTTGAGTGGCGTTGTTAGGCTGCCGAATTTTGGTAAGAGATCTAACCTCTCTCTTTCTTTTTAAGTACTCTCCTTTATGTCACTTATTTTAAGATCCTCTTTGTTATGATGGGGGATGTTATTTTATATTACTCTTTCTTTACATTTTATTTTAATATGATGAGAGGCCCTATTTGATCTCATCAATCCATTCTTGAAAGTTTTATGTGGCGCCGTTAGGCTGCCAAGTTTTCGTAAGGGGTTTTTCATCTCACTTTTCATCCCATGAGATTTATGCTACATTTGCCACCTTTTCCTTTGAGTGGTGTATGTAATTACCGTTATTATACTCTTTGTGTAATATAATTTCATTTATGGGTATTTACATATTCATTGTATGACCCTTCTTCAATGTGGTGTACGTTTCGAAAGTTACCCAAGTCGGTAAGGGGACCTTTCACCCTCCTCTTTTTAAAATACTTATTTTTTTATGTCTTTTAATTCACATACTATTATGTTTGGATATGTTCTTATATATCCTTATTGATGTAAAGTTTATGTCCACGGGATGAGATACCCTTTTTATCTCTCACAAACTCTTTTTATGAATTTTGAAGAGACGCTGTTAGGCTGTCGAATTTTTGCAAGGGAACTTCTTAACCCAATTTTGATTATTTGGGATAAACTTGTACTCCTTGAATATGTCGTTATATGAATATGTGTGAATTTCCTATGATTGTTTTACACTTAATATCCACTTATATTTGGTGTATTCATTTGTCACACATAATTATGTAATTGATTTATCCTTAATCCAAGGATACCGTCTTTGTATATGACTTCGTCTCAATCTCCTTTCGTTGAGGAATATTTTGTTTTATACAAAACCTACTTTTATACGGGGTATAAACCCCTTTGACTTTTGCGTTTATCCAAAATGAATCTTTTTATATGAAGATTTTTATTAATGACAAAAGGGAATGTTTTTGTCGTACGTATGCGGCGACAACGACTTCTCTGCCGCCGTGACCATTATTTGAGTTTTTGCTTCCTCTACAAGCCATACCTTTTTTTTAAATGAAAAATAAATACCATGTTTATTTTTATTTTATTTTGGTATTGAAAATGGTTTTCATAATGTTTTTATATCAATGTGTTGTATTGATATCTTGTGATTGAAAAGTGGAAATGTTATGTTTCCTTTATGCATGTTTTATGTGATACGATTATGTTATGGTTCTTGGGAATTATTATGAAGACGGGTGGTTCCGTGATAAACTAAGGGCGGGTGAGCCAGATATAGCTCTCCAATGCATTGGGTAACGCGGATGGGTTAAACGTTGAGGTTTCTCTGAAGAGTTTTAGGGAATATACTGTGATGGGTATTCCAAACCTAACCAAGAGGGTTTCTCCCTACGTAGGAATGTTATGAATGCCTCAAGTTACCTTTATGTATTATGATTTCTATGATTTATTCATGATTTGATGAGGTATGTTAAAATTCTTATGTTTTATGAGTAATGTATTATTTCATACATGGACTAATGTTTTCTTTTAATACTTTTATATCCCTTACTGAGATTTTTATGCTCATCCCAAGTTTTTGAAATGTTTTTCACAGGTCAAGGGAAAGGTGCATGGTATGATGATAGTGTTAAGGAAGTGTCAAGAAAGAATCCATGTTTATTTTAAATATGTTTCTGTTGATGGGGAAAACGAAATACTGTCTTTTATGTAACCACGTTGTTTAAATGTGGAATGTAGTTCATGATTTATGATATAATTCTCTAAAACTCTAAACCTGAAAAGATCCTCAATGTGAATTTTTCATTTAATTCAATATTAATTAAGGTTTAAGGCTGAGGCCTTATATTAATGGAATCAAACAATATGTTGAATAACCCCCAATAAAATAAACTTCATGATCTTTGAAAAGGTAGGATACAACCAACAAAGTCTCTTCTAGAAAATGAAAGGAAACTAATTTAAGAACATAATCAAAGCTTTGATTTGAATGTAATTACACAAAGAAGAATCATAATCAAGGGAGAGAAAATCATAGATAAGGGAAGATATATAGGTCCAAGCCCTAAGATTTTGGGAGTCAAATTGGGGATACATTTGGGGTAGAAACATTTTAGACTGATATATGAAAATTGTCTTTATTCACTATTTAAGAGGCACTTAGTTTGTCCGCACAATTTTCCAACATGTGAAAAAGCATTAAGTTCCCCATATATAATAGGAAACTAAGTTTCATGATTTCATGGAAACACACACGGCTTGAAAAACGGTGTTGTGGATTTGTGCTTGCCACCTTCCAAGGGGAGCTCAAGATTTATGATCTTATGGGCTACCCTCCTTGGTTTGTATAACCGTACACACTCTTCAATGGGTCATAAAGTTACTAATGAACATGATAAAACTGTGATATCATCATAGATTGGAATATTTTATCTTTTTTCCAATACTAAAACCCCATGGGACGCCCCATGAAATTTCATACACATGGAAACCTTCCTTTAACCCATTTAGGAGGAGTTTAGCTGTATTTTAAAATAAAAACATTCCACATCAAACATATAGACCTTACACAAAGAGAGTAAATAATAAAATATTTCAGATAATAATATCTTAATGAATATGTAAAGGTAAAAAAAATTATTCATTTGGATAAAACATCATGAGAATGGGTAGATAATCAGATATATAAACGAACTTTCAAGACACTATTTTATGGAATCGGGTAAGGGTTTCTGAGAAAGAAAGATTGAAATTTTATATCAATACAATAGGTTAAATATAATGGTTATAGATAAAAAAAAATTCAATTATTTAATGAAATAATGAATAGAAATAATGAATTTAAAATAGAATTACATTATAGGATTAATGGGTATAAAAGTTCCCCTTAATCATGTTTGATTTTAAAGAATACATTTTAGAAAATAACTTAAGGATTGTATTTCTACATTAAAGGAAGGGATAATAAGTTAGGAATATTTTTAAGAGACATATATATATATATATAATTTGTAAGAATTAAACAATATTAAATACATTGATAAAGTGATTTAGTTTTTATAATGTTAACAACCTAAAGAAAAAGGGTTGTCTGATGAGATTTCTTACCTTATAGTACAGAATCAATCTTAACCTGAATTAAATGTCTTGAATAATAAAATTAAATACATTAAATACAAATGTAATAACCCTTTACATATATATTTTATTTATTATAATTTTATTATCTTTATTTATAACAATTTCGTTAAGATGTAAAGACTAATTTCATTGTTCAAAGGGTGTTGGATTTATTGTTAAAAGGTCGGATCACTTATGGATAATTATTATATTTGTTATAAAATGATACTACCACTCCATATGTGAAATGAAATGGTATTAATATACTTATATAAACTCTAATTTTCCCAAATATCCATATGTTTACCAACAATATCATGATTATTTTAGTAATAATGCTAACATATAACAGTTAGTTTATTTAGGTTATTTTACCAACCATCACAAACAAGATTAATTTTATTTAATTAAATGATTATTAAAACATTAAATAATTTTATATAACTTATAATACACTAATTATAACTATATTTAATTATAATATTTTTCTATAAATATTCGTGAAATTTATGGATAAAAACAAAGTATGTTGTTCACGGAGGTAGTGAACCAACCATTTTTTAAAAATAATTTAGTTTTATAATTTAACTAAGAGAGTGAAGTAGATGGAAATTGAAACATAATAATAACATATCTTTATATTTTGGATGCATTTTTAACTATGTATACGTTGATGTAGATCACATTGTGGTGGTATAAGAAGAATAAAATTAAAATATATCTAGTTTTGTGTTTACTTATCGCTTTGGTTGTCTCCTTTTAAGATACCCTTTAAGGCTCCTAGCAATGAATGTAAAATTATACTATAAGAACTATGAAAAGATAAATAGTATCTTGAAGTCAATTGTATATATATTTGGAATGATACAAGTCTTATAATGTGTGATGTGAAAGGGTTGTGAGGGGTGATATTTAGAAGGGGATGAGAGGGGTGTTTTTGAATATTATAATAATTAGTTTATTATTTTGGCTCAAGAAAACTAATAGTAATGATTATTATGATTTTATAAAGTAAATTTTACATATGAGTTTGAAATTATGGGTTCTTAAATCAGAAAAGACTGAAAAATTCATGTATTTGGATTATAATTTAAAATAACATATTTTTCCTTATTTCAATGTTCACCAAAAGTTTTATATTTTTTTAAAACAAAATATTAACCCTTACAATTTCACGACATGTAGATTTAAAAAACATAATTCAGTTTATTAGAATAATTTTCTATATATTATATATTTAATTTTTAAATAAAATCTTCATTTATTCGATGAATATATATTTTAATATTAATGTCAATTTTACGAACCTTTGAACATTTACTTATTGCCTAATAAAATTATCTTCTCATTATAATAAAACAAAATATTAATTTAAAAATAAATTTTATGAATATAAACATTCTTTTAAATAATTATATGAAATATAAAAGTGAAACTAAAACATTTATGTTTTACAAAAATACTAACCCTTAATTTATCATTTTAAAAATATTTTTTTTATATCTTGATATAAATATATCATTTTTCCATTTTATTAGATACCTAAATTTAATTTTACTACTCTATAAGAGAGGATAATGTTATAATTGTTAGTTTACTATTATTAATGATCATATAACTATATTAATAATCATGTTATTCTTCCCACTTACATATTACTATTCCAATAGTCAGAGTTGTAATTGTCATATTCGTTTCCTTGTTCTTATAAAAACCCCATTTTCATTAATTATTCACTCAATTTTATTTAATCTCAACATTATATATATTTTCATTTTTACAATTAATATTTCATAAATAATATTATGATTAGTGTTGTTCAAGAGTTTGATTATTCTAAGGGATCGACCAGATAAAAATTTCCAACTTATTGTTATATTATTTTCATTATTTTCATTTTTTGAATTTAGATTATTATATACATATTTATTATCTAAATTCAATGTTTAAATTAATTTAATTAAATTTAGTCAGTTTTTCATGTGATGTGTCTACATTTTATAATATTGTATTACTAAATATGACACACTTTTGTATTTATAATTTAAATTATAGTGATAAAATTGTTGACGGTTATAGATTGAAGAGCCCACATTTTGAATGGATTGTATTTTTTGTCAATTGATTTTCATTGGTGGTCAGTAGTGGTCAATGAGATAAAAAGATCAATGTGTGACCAATATTATAAAGTATTTAAAAGGTTAATGGAGCTTGGATTATGTTCTCATGTCTTGAACATCCATGAATCTTGTGAATGGTTTGATGACTTTGAGTTTCAAGATGATGGATGGAGAAAGCGCTTGGATATCTGAAGAATTCTTCCTTAAAATCAAAGTAGACTCACTACGATTAATAAAAAATTTGAATAGGTTCATAAAAAATCTCCTTATTTTGAGAATGGGGATATGATTTTAATAAAGATGAGAATTAGATTCATCATGGATCTGATAAAAATCTAAAATTGAAATGAAGGTTTGTAATAAATGGGAGAGACTAGGTGTTGAAAGTCGATTGAGCAGTTGTTTACAAGATAAGTTGTTTTGCTAATCTTTTTTAGGTTTGATTAGAGAGAAATATTTTGCTAGAAAATATATAGACAATCATATTAATGATCGATTGTAATGAAAAATGTTACTAAATGAAATCAAAGCTATAATACTTTCCTTTGAAAATATATCGATGATTTTATGGTTTGTATTTAAAAAATATAATTAGTTGTTTAGAGAACATGTGAAACAAGACTTATGAATATAAGTGGGAGAATATGTGCTTACAACCAGTTTCCAATCTGGTTTTAAAGAAATATTTCACTATATGACTTCAAATCTCTGTGGTTGGTTTTGCCGAAGCATATTTTAAGGTGGTATAGGCATGAGTTTCAAAAATATGTTCTCTGTGAAGGGTCTTTTTTGAATGTATAAAGATTCTGATGGTAATATTCATGATTAAAAAAAATTTATCATCATGAGTGGACAACGGATTTATAGGGGCCTCTATGACAATTTCAAATATCAAACAATACTTGTGAATAGAGGAGTTCCATGAATATTTTTTTAGTGATATGAAAATTTTGTTGGTGGTAGTGGAGAATCACGAATGGTCGACCCTATAAATATGAGGTGACCCCAATTCACTTTTTATGAATAGAAATCAGATAATTCTGAAATTGATTTGATTTCATAAATGTAAAAGTGGTCTGAGAAGTTGGTATTCTATGAAAGCTTGACTATCATGAAAATACATATAATGTTTGTCGGATACCATTTCTTTTAAGTAATAAGTGATTTGATATAATGGAATGTTCTCCATTGACTTAGTTATCTTTTCAAACGTAGTGAGATCTGCAAAGGAAGAGAACTCTGTGAAGGTAGTTAGCTTTGCGAAGGATGTGATCTTCCCAAAGGTGCTCCGAAAATATAATGTTTGAATATATTCATTATGTGAACAAGTACATGGGAAGACACCACTACAAAATTCTATATTTTTGTGTATCCAATATGAAGATAATGGCCAATCAATATTCAGTTATTCAGGCCATATCAATTGTGATTTTGCTAATTTGATATGATCATTAGTAATATGATAACCACAAAGTAATGTTCTGATTCGAGCAAGAATAAGAAGAAAATATATCAATGTAGTTGGTTTTATCACTAAAGAAGAAAGTTAAAGAAGATTAGTGTCTGAAAAATTGGAATTAGTTGATTATAATTTGGGTCAGGGATAATTTAGTTCATCATTATACCACTCATCATAATATTTTGACTAATATAAAATAATATTGTGTAGATTTTAGTTTTTTATTGGGAAGAATAAATTACAGTTACTTGCATGATTATAAGAAACTAACAAGTTATGAAAGAAATAATAAAGAATAATTTTGACATCCAATAGGTCTTAATAGGTGGAAGGCTCTATTAGTGTTTCAAAACATTAACAAGATAAAGATTTTCTTGGAGGGAAATAAAAATATCCATCCATGTTCTGTAAAAAGGATTGTCTTGGATGGAAATATAATGATCTGGACAAGAACTATAAAACAAGCATTATTGGATTATTTTCAAAGTTCCATATGAGTGTATTGAAATTTTATACTCATTATAACCACATACAAAGTGTTGTTTTCTAGTTGTTCTGTGGTCATGATCATTTATTGCCATGCTAAGGACTAGATAATGTTATTGAGTAGTGAACCGTGTAAAAATATTGTTTTCTATATTTACTTCTTTCATATACATTCATATGATAGGGAAAAAATAATAGGATAATAAATATGCTAATAGGTCTAAGAGGTACATGGATAAAACATTGAAATTGTATTAAAATGTCCCCAACATTGATTCACTCCTCTCTCATCATTAGGTATATCTCAAAATTAACCTTACACAGAGTACCAAATAACTTGTACCAAACACAGTGTACTAGATATAGAAGTCCTAGAAAGACATGTATTGGGTGGAAACTTGATTTCACAGAATTTTTTGGACAAATAATTTCAGATAGAAACTCATTATCATTCCTTTAAAAGAAATATAAGAGTAAGAAGAAGAACATAGAAGAAACAAACTTTAGAGAATCAACAGAGCACTATAATGATATGTTGAAGCATGTTGGTGAAGATTTATATCATTGTTTTGTCATACTATATGTGTAAGAGGTATATTCACTATCAAATATATATATTTATGTTCAGGTGATGGATATCCATTTCATATTATAATCCACAAAGGATTTTCTATAGTGGATGTGTTGTTTCATATTGTTTCCAAGTCATTCCAGGGGATATCCACCCAAATGGAGCATTAAACCTTGTAAATTCTTGTGCTCATGTGGGTGTTCTTGTGTGTTGTTTTTCAATAGACTCAATAGTATCTAACCATAGGAAACATTCAATTTAAAATATAAAACATAAAAATAGTGGATTAATGATTCACCCCTCCAGTGATGAAATAGATATTTAATATCCCATTAATTTCCCTAATACTACATTAATGTTTTCTGACCCATCACTATGTATAAAGAATAACCAATAATATGTATTATTTCTTGGAAATAACATAAAATATTCAATTAAAACTGATATATAAAAATATAATGTCTATGGTTATTTAATTAAGAGAATAATCCATTTAATAAATATATGTTTCATACATATTAAGATAAGGAATCATCCAAAATTTAATTTCATCATTCTGACATATTTATTAAATATATACTATTATTCCAATATCGTTCCCAACCTTCATTACTAGAGAAAAAATGATATTGCTAAGAATCTATAAAATTAATTTATATTATACTAAAAATGTATAGAAATACCTAATAAATAATAAATATACATGTTTGATTTGATCAATAAAATATAAAAAATTAAAAGAAATTTATTAACTGAATAAAATGGAAGTAATTAAAATCAATGTGAGACCCATTTTTTGGAATATATAATCTATAATATATCTCTCTTATTGATCCTCACAATTATATTATTCTTATAAATTTTATCTTTTTTTGAAGAAAGTGGGGTCTTGGCCAAAAGGCCAAAGAAGAATTATAAAAAAAGAGGACACATGAGTCTAAAATATGGGATCATAGGACAATATTTCACATGAGTATAGAGTAAATCATTAGGAAGATCATCTATCCAATTAAGATTCTTATTTACTCTTTTATTGGTGAGGACATCCACACCCATATTCACTTCAGAATAGATATGAGTGGTAATATGGTTGATGTTATGGAGTGAACTAAGACCATCCATTCAACATGTAGTAGTCGACCAAGCTAGATGAATCACACCATTACAAATTGCTTCCACAATGGTAGTCGAATAATATTAATTCCATATTTTTTTTCTAAACTTGGTTCTTATAGAATTAAATACCATAAATCACAGTCATCATTTCATCCTCTAGAGATGAGGCAATACCATAACTTCCAAAGAATCACCTGAGGATCTGACCAAGATGATCCCTAATGATGGTACCACATCCCACAGGGCTTGGATTTAATTTAGAAGTGCCATCCACATTAGAATTAATATATCCAAAGAATGGTGGTTGCTATAAAACATCAAATGTGTGTTGTAGTTGGAAAAAAATCATCAACCCATTGTTTCGGTAGAATCATAAAGCCTTTCATTGTACTGTTGTAGAATCCATTTTGAATCAAATAAGGTTTATGAATTGAAATGGCGATCTTCACCCGACCCTCATTAATGTTGAGTGAGAAATTATTTTGAATAGTTGAATTTATATCATACCAGATCACATGATTAAGATCCATAACTGCATAAAGAAATTAGTTCTTATATTTGGGGAGTCATCCATATCAACACAACACTTTATTTGAGCATTGAAAAAGTCAAGAGTCTGCCTTATGCAATAAAAAATGTGATATATATAGTTAAAAAGTTTAATTTAAGTGGAACAAGACAGAAATAAATGGTTAGCATCTTTTCTATATTGATTATAGTGAAGACATTTAGAGAATGCGTGGATCCCAGAATATTTTATACATGTATCAGTTGGGAACTTGTCTTAATAAATATGCCAAATAAGAATAATTATTGAACCATTTATCCATAGATTGTCAATGTTTTTAATCTGGCTAAAATATTTTCTAGAGATATGAAAATGGTGCTTATAATTTTTTTTTGAATCTAGCATAACATTTTGTGTAGTCTCCTAGATTAGAAAATCATCTGTGTTATAAAGAGGATAGTTTTCAATGATTTTCATTATATCCTTAGGGAAACTATGAAGGTGAGATTCAATAAAATCACTAGTATTATCTTTAACACATTCATGATATTATTCAATAGGGATCATAAAAATTATAGGATCACCTGTCCAATTTTCCAAATAGAATTTCTTGGAGGAGTTCTCAGAAACTATACACCTAATGTTTTCCATATTATTTACACACACTTATTTAACAGAAATCCATATGGAAGAGTTCAGAGAGTTCATGTTTCCTTTCTTCAACATATCAAGAAATCTATTTTTGATGAAAGTAATAGAAGGAGAATCGTTGTGGATCAGGTTCCATGTATTTCTAGCTAGAAGGGCCTCATTAAAAAGATTCAAAACATTTATGTTGATGACTCCCTTATCCAATGGTTTGAAAGAAGTAGACCAAGGTGTAGTCACTAATTTTCTAACCATATCAGAACCATACCAAAAAAATGATGTAGACGTTCATTTTTTAATGATATTGGAAAGACATTTATAAACTATCATAGAGTACCATTTTGGAGACAATAGCTGACTTAACAGGGATGATTCTACCTAACATAATTAGATTTTTTCTTTCCAAGATAAGAGATGATTAAGGACTTGAAAAAAAAATGTTGAATAAATAGCTAGATTTGGGCCCTCACCAAAATATGAGAACACCAAGGTATGAAAAATGAAGATAACTTTATTGAAATCATAATTTATTGATAATACCGTATTTTTTATTATCCAAAAAAGTATCCCAAAGAGGATAGAGAACATATTCTAGCTAATAACTTGACCCAAGACCTCCTCGTAGTGGGAGAGATCAATTTTGAGAATTTAGTTTTGTATTTTACCACCTTGTAAAAAAGAAAGATATCATCCACAAATAAAAGATGTGTGGGGGCATTCAAATTCTTGGAATCATTTATGGGATTATGTTTACGCTGATCGAAATGTTGAGTGAGAAATCTACTAAAATTATCCTCCATAATAAAGAAAAGTAGGTCAGAAAGGGGATCAACTTGTCTAACACCATTGGTGCATTTGAAGTTTGGAGAACCATTTACTATGAAAGATATGAAGGATGAGTTGAATAGTGTATTTATTCTAGTTCTAAATGAGTTATTTAAGGAAAATCCTTGGAGAACTTTGAAGGTGATATTCTATTACATTGTATCAAAATATTTTCTAAGGCCATGTTTTATGGAAACATTAACCACTCTGTTGGCATTATTTAACATGTTAGTGAATTTAGTGCAACAAAAGTTCACTCTTGAATGGATTTTTCCTTGACAGAATGAAATAAATTCCAAGAGATAATTTTTTCAGTCATGGTAGTAATCCTATTTGCTAGAAGTTTAGTGATGATTTTATATAGAGTGTTATTAAGATATATGGGTCTAAAAAGATGAATCTATGAGGCATTATCAACCGTGGGGATCAAATAGAGGAGTTTTTCATTCAAACCATGGGGTAGATAGCCCCTAGAAAAGAAGTATTTGATAAGATTGAAAACATCAACTTGAATGACATACCAATATTGCTGGTATAAGCCATTGTTAAATCCATCCGGACCTGGGTAACTCTCAAGATTCAAGATAAAAATGGTTTCTTTGATTTTATGCTCAAGAGGAATGGTTTATAACTGACTAAAACATAATTTTATTTATTAGAAAACAACTTTTGATGAAAAATTTCGAAACCAAGTTTCATACAATACATCCAAATAAAACCAAAAAATTAGTTAACCTAGATTAAGCCTATAGGAACTACCCCTCCCCAGTGACTACATCATGATGTCAAGCCTCCACCATCACATGACCACTCGGTTAGTTGTCCTGTGCAAGGATTCACGAGCCTAGTACCAATGGCATAACCATACCCTCTCGAACATTCAAATCGGATTGGACATGCTATGGATAATTCTTACTAATCGGATCCTCATCTAGAACTAAGCCTTGTAGCGTGCTTGTTTCATTCTAACACAAAATAAAAAATAAACAAAATTCCAAAATGTTGTCTCAAATATCACTGATTTCATATTCCAAAAACCACTTCACTTCCATCAACACACCACCATCCAAACACGATCACCATCTTTATGTCAATATACCACCAAGGACTTCATCATAAAACACCTCCCTTGACACTAGACCTACAAATCCAACATAAAAAATTAAAACATCACCCAAACCATTACAAAATGACGATGTGAACCAATCTCAAGATGAATGAAGTGAAGAATTCGTATTCACCTAAAAGGAATCTCCAAAATCATTCTTGTGAGTGTATCAACCTGGAAGGAAGTTTCTATATCTAATAAAAATGATAAGAAAATGACTAGAAAAGAGATCTTAAGTTGACATATCTAAAAAATCAAGGACTAGTAATTTCAAGAACCAAGAACATATCTAAACAACAGATCGATACTTCATGAACTAAAAGAACTTAAATGTCGAAGGAATATAAATGTGTAGCGAAGGAAACATAAAAAAACCACCAAACCAGAGAACCGAGTCATGAACCCAGCATCGCAAGCAGTAGAAAAACAACCCAAACCATAAAATGAATAAAAAATTAATAGCAAAGAACCATCAATGCAATAATGGAATAAATCCACCCGCAATATAGATATCATCATATCTATCCAAGTCACCCATGGAGACCATGACAGACTACCCAATGCATACAGTCAGAGATGAAGCAACAACCCTCAAACTGAAGAGGATGGATCTTGGCCACTGTACCATCATTGTGCCGCCATGGTTATCCCTAACTGGAGAATATGGAATTGGGCAAGAAATGATCCGAAAATGATGAGAGACACCAAACGGCTAATCCCACAAGTCGCTTGACACCAACATAATAAATAAGTCACCACCAAGAGCTCGCCTAGTTCAAGGAGGAAAGCTGAGCTACACAAGATGAAGGGAGGAGGCAATGATAAAGGCAAACCCTAGCATCTAGCGCCCCTTACAGGTGCATTCTCATTATACTTAAATGAAAAGAGTTGTCTTCCTCATTGAAAAAAAGCATAAAGACATAATGTAAGAGATCTGTATTGATGCCATGTCCATTAACGATAGATTCAAAATAGGAGACAACATGATTATAAATTTCACCCTCATTATCCAAAAGTTTGTCCCCATATTTGATAATTATTAATGGTCTACAAGTTTTTATTATTCTTTGAATAGAGTTGTTGAATTTTGTGTTTCTTGTCACCATCAGTTAACCATTTGATTTTTAAAGATAGTTTACACATGTCATCTTTAAAAGAGAGAAGCGAGTTGAGTTTCATATAAATGTTAATTTCATAATTCTGAGCAATGGGGAAATCATATTTGGTGTTGTCATTTTGATGTTTTTGAAGTTCATTATCAGGCAGAAGGATTCCATTGTAAATTTGTTTAGCTTTTGAGATTCTCCATCTTCTATCATTTTTATGATATTATAATTTATAAGGACAAAAAAAAGTAATCATTTTAATGATCCATAGAGGGCCAAAAGTTTTTAATGAGATTAAAACATTTAGTGTTCATGAACAAAGATTTGTTGAATATAAATGGTAGAGGAGGTTTTACAATTTAGAATAAAAGGGGACAATAATAGGATGATGGTTGGACTAAATATTGGGCAGAGTGTGGTTGGAAATGGTGTCCAATTTAACTAAAGGTTTATCATTTGTGAATACTCTATCCAACATGTTGGTTACCAGTCTATTATAATGTCTTCTATACCATGTGTATTTGGCACCAGTAAGAGTAATTTCAATAAGGTTTCCATCCTCAATTGATGTCTTAAACTCTATCATAGAGATATTAGAGTGGGAAGGGGCCATCTTCTCACATGAAGAAATGATAACAATAAAGTCCCCAATAACAAACTATGGGTTATGAATATTGGGACATACATAAGAGAGGTCAGTCTAAAGAGATCTTCAATCCTGATATATATTATTTGCATAAAAAAGGATAAAAATATATGTGTACTATCTACAGTAAAATCATATGTATATATTTTATCAGAGACATATAAAATATTAAAATTTTGTAAAGATGGTCGTGTGAAAACCCAATGAGTTTCAATAGTGGATCTATTCTAACTCACACCTATAAAAGTATATCCATTCTAACTGAGATGAATTAAATTAGAAGAGAAGTTTATCTTGGTTTCAAAAATGAAAAAAATCAATGGATAATGAATTTTCAACATTCTTTTTAAGAAAATAAATATTTCTAGGTATGCAATACCCTTACAATTCTAAAAAAGGATCTACATTTATACCTACATTTGAAGTTAGAAATCCCTTTATTCTTAACAAATGAGCCCATTTATCTAGATGATATTCTGTCATTTGTGGACATGCTTGGGCTAGATTTTTTCTTCTTATTACTCTTAATAGAATTTGAAGTAATAATAGTAGTACCTACATTCAAGGATTTCTTGGAAGGATCAATCGTAGCATCTTTAATGGGTGTGACTACAAAAATACTAATCAAAAAAATTACCAAGATACTCTTTATGCACAACATTTAGTTTTTTAGAATTTGAGGAAAAAACAATGACATAGATATTACAGATACCAACTGTAGTGTGCTTGTTAACATAAAAATTTGGTGATTTACCTGAATTTTTTTGTAAGAGATATGTTTTTTGTTCATCATTGTCCAATCCCGAAAGGGGTTTGGTTTCTTTATTCTCGGACACAACCTTATTTTTGTGTTCAACAACATCAACCAAAGGACCTAATTCCATGATGTTTACCTACTTAGTGTCACTACCATAGCCAAAAGAAGGACATGAAAGCTATATAGAAGCATCTTTATCAAAATTATTTCCATATGTACACTCGGGGGTGATAGTAGTTGTATCAACCTTGTAATTGGTTCCTTCTTTATCTGCTTCAGAAATATTAATAGAGGAAGTTCAAGATATATAATTGTAACTATAAACATAGGTCATACAAGTATCAGTTTCCATAGAAATGGTTTCCTATGAAGGATTTATAGAATACATCACAAGATCCCATAATTCTTCAAGGAGATCAAGATCTTTGTTGGTATGATCCACCTCCTCTACAAGTTTGGGAGGTAGAGGGATATGCAGTTTACAATCCTATTTCTGAAAGAGAATATCTAGAGGAACAATAACTTTACAGGGGATGATAAGAGGTCTCAATATTGATTCCTAAATTAAAACATTAGGCTTAGATTGGGACATCTTGATGACATCCATGGAAAAAGCTTTAATTTCCTCAATTATAATTTGTTCATTAGTTATATTTTCATGGTCTTCCACTAAATCATCTAACAATTTTCCTACTTCAACCACTATGGGATTCAATATTTTGGATTTAACAATCCATTTTTCATTTTTATTCCTAGATTGTTCAGGTTTATCTATGTAACTACACTTGTCATTTTTTAACCTCTTAGCCTCAGTCTATTCTATGGAATTTTAGTGGGAGACCTATTTATACACCACTCTACAATTTAGAATTGAATGTACAATGAATTTTTAATAGTCACATAATGGTTGTTTTCTATCATAATCTACCCTCACTTCGGTCTTATAAGTATTAGCATTAAATGAAATGGATTTTGGTAGTTTAGATTCTAGATTCACTTCAACCATCACTCAAGAAAAAAGACCTAATTCCCCATTCAGAGTTCTTTGGTCAATATTTGGAGGAGTTATAATACAAGATGATATATCATTTATGATATTTTACCGCCATAAACAATAGTTGAGGTTATGAAATATAACGGAAATTTGTTCCATAGTGTTCTTATGGGTGTTCAGGTTAATGGAAAGACCCTATTAAGAAAGACGCACTAGTCCAGGATTGTGTTGTATATTACCTAGCTTCTGTATATAGTATAAATCATCTTGAGAGGTTAAAAAGATATAAAAATAACCTTTTCCTAAAGGTATGAGTTTCTAATTTTTAAATCCCCATCAATGAGAAATATAGGGTTTAATATCTAAATACGACCGGGGTTTATCTTCTTTTAAGTAAGAAATGCCACCTGTTGTTGAAGCCTTACACATTTGGGTTGGCTGCTGAAGTTCTTTGAGATCATTCTCAACTGATAATCCTTAGTCTTATAGTTTTTCGAACAATGGAGTCTTCGATGATGATGACTTGTTATGATCCAATACTTTATGAGCCTCAAGGTATGAAATTCCCTTATATTTAACATTTAGTTCTAGGTTAGTAAAATCGTCTGTAAGAGATTTTTATTCCTTCTTTTTAGGAGAATTATATTCGAAGGAGTGCTCCAATTTAGGATCGAAGGATGCCATCTCTTAGTCATTTTTTCAAGGAGAGATCAAAAAATCTATGATGTCATACAAATTAGAGTTTTCATTGTGAAGGTTCACCGAGCTGTTCTATGTGTCACTCCACATTGCGATCCTCATGAAATTTTATCGTCCATTAGAATCTACTAAAAATACAACAACAGAGGTAAATTTGTTGATAATTTATAAATCCATTCAAAAAAATTACTATCCAATGTTAAATGGGCCTCAGCATGTTTTTTTCTTTCCAAATATAATTTATTGAAATTTAATGTATTCATATATATATTGAAATATTAAAAACAAATTTAACACTAATATAAACAATAAAGGTTGTATCATTGAATACCTTAGTGAAAACTTATCAAACAAGTCTAGGTCGATGAAGTAAAAAATATCTGACACTTTTTCAAACAATAGCGACCTAATAAGGAGGGAATAATATTCTAGTAAATGTATCTATAATATACTATACCACTACCATAGACATAAACATATCTATAATGATGATGTTATGTATCAATAATATAGTCGTAATGGCTTGAAGGCCGTCATTTTTTTATTTTTGATAATCCACCTTTCAAGGGTTGAGGTGGAACCCTTACAAAGCCTGAAGGCTTTGATAAAATTACATGACCTGTAAGTCTTAGAGGGAATCACCCAAATAAGACAACTTGGAACTGCTCCTCCCTAGCATATGTCATGAAATCAACACTCCACCTTTACAGGGATGGTCAGCTATTTGTCCTTTGCAAAGCTACACATGCCTAGTACCAATGGAAAATCCATACCCTCTCATTCTTCCAATTCCGGTTAGCTCTACTGTAGTGAATGTGCCTGCCCAAAATCATCATATAAAGCTTTTTCCCTTGTATTCTGACTGGTACTTCTTCATTCATGTGTCCCTAAGGCCTTGAGGTGGCCCTATGGATTTATGTTGGCCCAAATACCTTGATAAAAAATGCCTTAAAGACCTTGGGTAGCCCGATAGCTTTGTAGGACCTGAGGACCAAACTGGTGGCTCCAAGGGGAAGATGTATGAATAGTTCCTACTGCTATAGTACAGAATAGTAATTGCTACAGTATTGCTACTGTACTCAGAAATTCACCTCCACCCAGATTTGATCTCGTGCCTCTTGGATGCACCTCCCATGTCCTCAACAACTAGGTTGAGGGTCATGTTCCCATAATATATTATATATACCAATAATCTATAATATGATACTAAGGATCCTTAGAATATAAATCAAAGTAGATGGGATTCTTTGGAGGAGGTGTAGGAATGGGATATACAGGAAGAGTTAGAGGAGTTAAATATATAGTCTATGGTAAATCAATGGGATGTATAGCTTGAAACTGTAACATCTTAGGAAAAAAAATTGACTATATTGAATCTTAATCCTCTCCTCCATCATTTAACCCATATTATAGTCTTTAGCTTTCAACGTGTCTATTTTTACTTTATATAAATCCTCCCTTGTGGAATTCATACGATTTATAATTTTTTTTAATTGATATAACCACCTTGTATCCTCATATATATCATGACTACTCATACATACTGTCGAAGACGAAGCAACAACCCTCAAACTGAGGAGGATGTGTCTTGGCCACTGTACCATCATCGCGCCGCCATGGGTATCCCTATCTGGACAATATGGAATTGGGCAAGAAATGGTCCAACAATGATGAGAGATACCAAACGGTTGAGCCCACATGTCACACGACACCAACGCAATAGATAAGTCATCTCCACGAGCTTGCCTAGTGCATGGAGGAAAGCTGAGCTGGCCTAAGATGAAGGGAGGAGGCAATGATGAAGGGAAACCCTAGCATCCAGCGCTCCTTATAGGCTCATTCTCATAATGCTTAAATGAAAAGAGTTATCTTCCTCATTGAAAAAAAATCATAAATACATAATTTAAGAGATCTGTAATGATTCCATGTCCATTAATGATATATTCAAAATAAGAGAAAACATGATTATAAATATCACCCTCATTATCCAAAAGTTTGTCACCATCATTGATAATTGTTAATGGTCTGCATGTTTTTATTATTCTTTGAATGGAGCTGTTGAATTTTGTGTTTCTTGTCACCATCAGTTAACCATTTTATTTTGAAATCTAGTTTAAACATGTCATCCTTAAAAGCGATAAGCGAGTTGAGTTTCATAGAAATGTTAATTTCATAATTCTGAGCAATGGTGAAATCATATTTGGTTTTGTCATTTTGTTGTTTTTGAAGTTAATTCTCAAGAAAAAGGATGTCATTTTCAATTTTATTAGCTTTTCAGATTCACCATCCTCTATCATTTTTATGATATTATAATTTATAAGGACAAGAATAGGAATCATTGTAATGATCCATAGAGGGCCAAATATTTTTAATGAGATTAAAACATTTAGTGTTCAAGAACCAAGATTTGATGAATATAAAGGGTAGAGGAGGTTTTACATTTTAGAATAAAAAGTGACAATAATAGGATGATGGTTTGACTAAATCTTGGGGAGAGTGGTGTTGGAAATGGTGTCCAATTTAACTAAAGTGTTAACATTTGTTAATACTCTATCCAACTAGTTTGTTACCACTCAATTATAATGTCTTCTATACCAGGTGTATTTGGCACCAGTAAGAGTAATTTCAATAAAGATTCTATCCTTAGTTGATATCATAAACTCTATCATAGAGATAATAGAGTGGGATGGGTCCATCTTCTCACATGAAGCAAGGATAACAATAAAGTCCCCAATAACAAACTATGGGTTATGAATATTGGGACATAGATAAGAGAGGTCAGTCCAGAGAGACTTCCAATCCTGATATATATTATTTTCATAAAAATGTTCAAAATATATGTGTACTGTCTATAGTAAAATCATAGGTATATATTTTATCAGACACATATAAAATTTTAAAATTTTGTAAAGATGGTCGCGTGAAAACCCAATGAGTTTCAATAGTGTAACTATTCTAACTCACACCTATAAAAGTATATCCATTATAACTAAGAGGAATTAAATTAGAAGATAAGTTTATCTTGGTTTCAGAAATGAAAAAAATCAATGGATAATGAATGTTCAACATTCTTTTTAAGACAATAAATATGTCTAGGTAAGAAATACCCTGACAATTATAGAAAAGGATCTACATTTATACATACGTTTGAAGTTAGAAATCCCCTTTTTCTTAACCTATGATCCCTTTTATCTAGATGATCTTCTGTCATTTGTGGACATGCTTGGGCTAGATTTTTTCTTCTTATTACTCTTAATAGAATTTTATGTAAGAATAGTAGTACCTACATGCACAGATTTCTTGGAAGGATCAATCATAGCATCTTTAATGGGTGTGACCACAAAACTACTAATCAAAAAAATTACTAAGATACTCTTTATGCACAACATTTAAATTTTCAGAATTTGAGGAAAAAACATGGACATAGATATTAGAGATACCAAATGTAGTGTGCATGTCAATATAAAAATGTGGTGATTTACCTGAATGTTTTTGTAAGAGATATGTTTTTTGTTCATCATTTTCCAATCCCGGAAGGGGTTTGGTTTCATTCATCTCAGACACAACCATATCTTTGTGTTCAACAACATCAACCAAAGGACCTAGTTCCATGATGTTTACCTACTGAGTGTCACTACCATAGCCAAAAGAAGGACATGAAGTCTATCTAGAAGAATCTTTATCAAAATTATTACCATCTGTACACTCAGGGGTGATAGTATTTGTATCAACCTTGCAATTGGTTCCTACCTTATCTTCTTCAGAAATATTAATACAGACAGTTCAAGATATATAATTGTAACTATAAACATAGGTCTTACAAGTCTTAGTTTCCATATAAATGGGTTCCTATGAATGTTGTATAGAATCCATCACAAGATCCCATAATTCTTCAAGTGGATCAAGATCTTTGTTGGTATGATCCACTTCCTCTATAAGTATGGGAGGTAGAGGGATATGCAGTTTACAAACCTGTTTCTAAAAGGGAATATCTAGAGGAATAATAACTTTCCATGGGATGATATGAGGTCTCAATATTGATTCCTAAATTAAAACTTTAGGCTTATATTGGGACATCTTGAAGACATCCATGGAAAAAGATTTAATTTCCTCAATTATAATTTGTTCTTTAGTTCCATTTTTATTGTCTTCCATGAAATCATCCAACAATTTCCTACTTCAACCACTATCGGATTCAATATTTTGGATTTAACAATCCATTTTTCATTTTTATTCCTAGATTTTTCATGTTTATCTAAGGATGGACCCTTATATTTTTTAAACCTCTTAGCCTCAGTCCATTCTAGGGAATTTTGGTGGGAGACCTATTTATACACCACTCTAAAATTTATAATTGAATGTCCTATGATTTTACAATAGTCACAGAATGGATGTTTTATATCATACTCTACCCTCACTTCGTCCTAATAAGTATTATCATTAAATGAAATGGTTTGTGGTAGATTAGATTCTAGATTCACCTTCCACCATCACTCTATGAAAAAAGACTTAATTCCCCATTCAGAGTTCCTTGGTCAATATTTGAAAGAGTTCTAATACAAGATGATATATCATTTATGATTTTTTAGTGCCATAAAAACTAGTTGAGGTTATTAAATGTAACCAAAATATGTTCCATAGTGTCCCTATGGGTTTTTAGGTTAAAGGAAAGATCCCATTAAGAAAGACGCACTAGGCTAGGATTGTGTTGTATATTACCTAGAATCTGTACCCAGTATAAATCATCTTGAGAGGTAAAAAACATATAAAAATAACCCTTTCCTAAAGGTATGAGTTTTTAATTTGTAAATCCCAATCAATGAGAAATATAGGGTTTCATATATAAATACGACCAAGGTTTATCTCCTTTTAAGTAATCAATGTGACCCATAATTGAAGCCTTACACATTTAGGTCTGCTGCTGATGTTCTTTGAGATCAGTTTCAATTGATAATCCTTCGTCTTCTAGTTTTTCAACCAATGGAGTCTTCGATGATGATGAATGGGTATTATCCAATCCTTTATGAGCCTCAAGGAATGAAATTCCCTTAGATTTAACATTCGGTTCTAGGTTAGTAAAATCATCCGTAAGAGATTTTTCTTTCTTCTTTTTCAGAGAACTAGATTCAAAGGAGCGCTCCCATTTAGGATCGAAGGATGCCATATCTTAGTCGATTTTTCAAGGGGAGATCAAAATATCTATGATGTCATACAGATTAGGGTTTTCATTGCGAGGTTTCACCGAGACGTTCTTTGTGTCGCTCCAAATTGCGCTCCTCCGAAATTTTATCATCCATGAGAATCTACTAAAAATACAATAACATTGATAAATTTGTTGATAATTTATAAATCCATTCAAAAAAATTACTATCCAATGTTAAATGGACCTCAACATGTTTTTTTATTTCCAAAATATAATTTATTGAAATTTAATATATTAATATACATATTGAAATATTAAAAGCAAATTTAACACCAATATAAACAATAAAGGTTGAATCATTGAATGCCTTAGTAAAAACATATCAAACAAGTCTAGGTCGATGAAGTAAAAAATATCTGACACTTTTTCAAACAATAGCAACTGAATAAGGAGGGAATAGTATTCTAGTAAATGTATCTATAATATCATATACCACTACCATACACATAACCATATCTATAATGATGATGTTCTGTATCAATAATATAGTCGTAATGGCCTGAAGGCCATCAATTTTTTTTTATAATCCACCTTTCAAGGGTTGAGGTGGAACCCTTACAAAGCCCGAAGGCTTAGATACAATTACATGACCTGTTAGTCTTAGAGGGAATCACTCAGACAAGACAACTTGAAACTCCTCCTCCCCAGAATATGTCATGACATCCACACTCCACCTTTATAGGGATAGTCGGCTAGTTGTCATATGCAAAGCTGCACAGGCCTGGTACCGATGGAAAATTCATAGCCTCTCATTCTTCCAATTTCGGGTAGCTCTGCTCCAGTGAATGTGTCTGGCCAAAATCATCATCTGAAGCTTTTTCCCTTGTATTCTGACTGGTACATCTTCATTCATGTGTCATGAAGGCCTTGGGGTGGCCTTAAGACCTTAAGGTGGCCCAAAGGCCTTGAGAAACAACTGGACCGAAGGCCTTGGGTGGCCCAAATGCCTTGTAGGACCCGAGGACCAAATCGATGGCTTAAATAGACAAATGTATGAATAGTTTCTGCTGCTACAGTACCGAATAGTAACTGCTATAGTAATGCTACAGTACTCAGAAATTCACCTCCACCCGGATTTGATCTCGGGCCTCTTGGATGCACCTTCCAAGTCCTCCCCAACTGGGATGAGGGTCATGTGCCCATAATATATTATATATACCAATATTCTATAGTATTATACTAAGGATCCTTAGAATATAAGTAAAAGTATATTGGATTCTTTGAAGGAGTTGTAGGAATGGGATATACAGGAAGAGTTGGAGGAGTTAAATATATAGTCTGAGGTAAAGGAATGGGATATATAGCTTGAAACTGTCACATATTGTGAAAAAACATTGACTATATTGAATCTCTAATCCTATCCTCCATCATTTAACCCACAATATAGTCTTTACATTTCTACGTGTCTATTTTTACTTTATATAAATACTCCCTTGTAGAATTCATACGATTTATAATTTTTTTAATTGATATAACCACCTTGTATCCTCATATAGATCATGAGTATTTATACATACTGAATAATATAAATAAAATATCCATCCTACACAACATAATGTTAGAGGGTATGTGTATCAAACCAATGTTACTATAGTTTTTTAATTTTAGATTTTATATTATTTTGTGTCACTATGAATTTTGATAATTTTGAAGAATAAATTTTATATTTTACCTCATCATTTTTTCATTTCGCACATCTTCCATTGGTGTGCTACACATACTCTCTCATTTTCCTTCCAATAATGGATACCCTACACAAGATAATGTGAGAGGTTATGTGTATCACACCAATGTTACTATAGATGTTTAATTTTAGATTTTATATCATTTTGTATCACTAAGAATTTTGATAATTTTCAAGCATAAATTTTATATTTTTCTCATTTTTAGGTATTTCACTATTATGTTTAATGGTTAAGAGTAACCATGAAATAAAATTTGTGGGGTATTCTGTGGAGACTATGGGGCTTCACAGTTGGTGCATTATTTTTCCAAAAATTTGTGGAAACCATGCATCATGCTGTAATTTGGATAGTTACAAACACACCATTGGATCTTGGTTTAGAAAACCATGCATCTTACCTAGTTCACATAAAAAGTGAAATAATCTAGTTTTCCTCACATAGTTTTTGCTCGTTGATCCCCTCTCCTTATCCCCTATGGTTTGGAAGCCAGTAAACACGCATACCATTTTTTATCCCCTCTCACATAGAATTTTTCAAGGATATTTTCCATGTTTGAGCTTAAATTATCATAGAAATATCTTATAAACCTATCCTTATTACATTATTCACTCTTTTCTCTTGGTTGCTACATCTATTGAAAATTTTAAGAATAATTTTGAACAATTTAATTTTCGGGGTGGACCTAATGTTGGGGACATCGATGTCTTTCTATTTTTGGAATATTATATTTCCTCATTTATTTTATCGACACTGAAGGTGACAAGATTTTGGATTTCTTGATTGTCTTTTCAGTTTCTTGAGATTATATTTCTATGAAATTAATTAATTTTTAATACTATGGTGTTCTTGGGTTTTATAAATTATTTTTTATTTAAATTATTACTATAAGTGATAGGTATGTTGTGTTTCAATTTTTTATTGAGTCTCGAGCTTTGAATTATGGGTTTTACCTTATGGATTTCATGCTTTGTTTGTACAGTTAAATTATTTATATGCCGAGACATAGATAAATATAAATGACACCATTAAATGTATTTCTGGTTAAAAATACGGGCTTTTTACGTGTTTTAAATTGTTTCTTTGGATTTAAAGGGTGTTTTTTTGTTTCATAGGTGGTTTCAAGGAAATGTTTTAAATAGAATATTTTAAATAGAGTGTATGACATTAAAGGATCATTTGTAACTTACAAGATGAATGTTTTTCTCATGAGAGATTCTAATTGATTTATCCCTTTTTTCACATGGATATGGGTTATTGATTTTTATATGATGCATGTATGAGGTGATAAGGGGTTGTTCTAAGTGAGGGAATTAGAGGTGAGAGATTTCTATTATTTTTGTCTTTTTTATTGATCTTGGATTTATTTAACACTCACCCTTACTTTTTTAAGTCATGTGAACCCAAAAAATAAGTAAGAGATCTATACATATGTTACAATAGTTGGTTTGAATGCCTCTAATGTCCCATCTAGCATTATTTCAGCATGGGTGGGGAGTTCCATTTCAATGAGTCCAATGTAAGATATTCAGGTGTCTTGTGTTGGGTGGACATTGAATAGTTTTATAATTAGTCTTACATTGATTTTTTAAAGACTAGATCATCTCACATTAAGACCTATGTTAAATCCCATGAAACATACTTCGTGATTGGTTATTTATGTATGGTATTTATATCTCATTATTGATTGTACTTCCTTTTTCTTATATTGTTTTTGGAAAATTTATCTTTTATACTTTCAGTATTTACATCCTTACCGGTGTTTCCTATCCTAACGCATACTCCAACCATCGTGTTTAATTTTTATCATTTAAATATATTTCACATAATATTTGAGAAACAATTTTTAATTAATTTTAGTCAATTTGTATTTTAAATGTCATTTTAAAGGATATTATTTTTTTAATGAAGGCCTAGGAAGAAATTTTTTCAACATGATTATTTTTATTTAATGAAAATAAAATGAAAATTTTATAAAATAATTATGAAGTTGATATTATTTCATGTGATTCGGTTTATAAAAAGTAATTTTACAATTTTATTTCCAATTAGAATTTCTTAATTTATATATGAAAGAGTTTTCATATATTCCTTGGTGAGATCCTTCTTGGCCTTTTGACACACTTCCATTATAAAAACATGTGTATGTGTCTATGATGCCCCATATTGTATATAGTTTCAGGATGGAATCATCATATGAGATCCCTTTTTATAGGCCATCGATGGTATGTGGGTTGTGGTGTTAAACCTTGGGTTTCATAAAGATTGTAATGTGATATGGTTCAAAGCTAATTTTATTTTCTTTTATTACTACATCATCCGGATTTTACTTTTGTATTTGTATCCCTTTTTGTCTCTTTGTTATATGAGTTTATGTATACTCTATATTTCTTAATTAATTTGATGGGTGTGTTGTTTATTTGGTCATTCCATGTTTGATTCATTCATAATATTTCAGAGAATAAATCATTCCCAATGATGAATTATATGATGACTAGGACTTAGTTCCTAGTTCATGGGGATCAAGAACAGTTTTTGGACCTAGTAGTGGGTTGAGTCGAGTGTTTGTTTAGGTGGTAATTAGGGTTGGACCCTTATAAATAGTATCACAACCTATTTTCTTAAATAAGGTTCCTTGTTTCTAGAATAACTATCCTATTATTTTGGGTAAAGCATGGTGCAAAGGAAATTAGGGAGGACAATATTTTAGTGGTAAGGGAGAAGAGATTCTAGATAGGTATTTCACATCCCAATCCTTAAGTTTCCTAGGGTAAAACATATTTAAATTTATAATTTTGGATTTTTTAGTTATTTTAATTCATTTTGATATAAAGTGAGGATGTTTTGAATCCGTTTGTGTATTACAAGGATTTTATGGGTCTCCCTCTTGGGTGTTGAGGTGAAAATAATGGAGAATGCAAGATGCATGGTTAGAATAGCTGGTTTGGAAGACCAATAAGTGCATATTCACTTGTTTTGTAACCTTTATAGTGTTACTTTCATGTGGAGAGAATGGTTTCCAAACCCGTGTGGCAAAATTGTACACAACCTTGTTTCTTATCTAAGTGTGTAGTTTTGACTCCTCTTAATTATAAATTTCTCCTAAGAATGCTTTCAATTATTGGAGTTAAAATAAACTGGATTTTTATCTTGTTTTTATATATTTATAATTTAATTTTTTAGATGATGTTTTGGTGTTTTGGTTTTGTTTTTTTAAGGTTTTATGGTTAAAAGTTATAATTTTAGGAAATGCACTATTTTAATGATTGGTTTTAATGGGTTGTTTGAAAAAGGAATTTTATTTATTTTTTCAAGGGGTTTTTTTAAATATTGGTTTATATGTTTGGATTATAGTGGTTTAAATGATTGGAGAAAAGTGGTATTTTAAATAAATTCTTATAGATGAATATAGTTACCTTAGAAATTAAATTATATGATAATTTAATTTTTAATGTGTTTCATTGAGTATTCATATAGAGTAAAAAGTGTTTCGCAAAGGACGGTATGTTTATAAATAGGTATTTGTATTTTTCAAAGTACATTCCTTAGAGATATGTTTTTTCATGTAACTTTTTATAGTTTATAGATTTAATAAAATAAAAAAAATCATGGTATGGGGTTGATGTGTTTAGTTTAGGTTATTTATGTTTTTTCATTTGTCCCCTAGTAATGATGGTACTATTTTATTTAAGTTTTGAGTCATGAAATTATGATTTTAATGCCTTGTCTCATTTAATGTAAACCAACTATAATGGTGGATATAGATATTGTTTAGGAAGTTGATCATTTTTTCAATCCTTTCAATGATTTTTAAGGAGTTCTTTGAGTTCTATAATCTACCCAAACTCTAAATAGATTGGTGGACCTAGAGATTTTTTGCAATCAGATCCTATTTTGGACTTCATGAATTTCGATCTACCTTATTTTGGTCATGATAAATGTATAAACAATGTGATGGGGTGGTTAAATAGGATTTTAGGAACACTAAATCCTCTCAAAACATTAGAAGCTTCATGGGTGAGAATAATTATGAGTTTTTTATCTGATATTGTCATCTATGGTGCAATTCTATCATTTTTTCTTACTTTTGAGTATATATATTTTGGTAGTTCTTAAATTTTATGTTTATATAGTGTTTTTATCTAGATTTCATGAATATAGAATGATATCATGAGTTAGTGAACATTAATTGGGGTAAATAGTTTGATAGAGAATATACATATCACTTCATAGAGTTAGACATCTTATATATGGAGCTATTTCTAAACAATTATGATAAATATCATTTCTTATATGGTGGTATTAACCTAGATTTTGGTTCAAATATTCTTTTACCAATCTTGTAATCCTTTCAAGAGGAATTTTAAGAGTCCATTCGGTTGGATGATGGCCATTCTAGGCAGGTTCTGGGTGATGCATGTGTTCTATCAGATGGTAATAAAGTTATCCCATAAGGTGTAGAAACGTAGTGAGATGAACCTAAATTGGATGTTTAGTTCCCTTAAAATAGGAAAAATATTCATATTGTGTTTTTTTATGTGGGGATTCATGGTTCTGTATAAATATTTTTAAGCTAAATGGTCTTTCCTACATTGTGGTCATTAAAATCATCTTCAAAAATTTTGAATGGTGAGTTATCGAAAAAAGTATTAGGATTGATCTATTTTTAGATGATGGATTTTTTTGGACTTTGGTTTAGTTTATGTAGATAAATTTGAATTTTTGGGATTATACTTATGTATATATCATAATTTAGTGGAATTTTCTCTTATGAAGGGTTATTAATATTAAATTTGGGTGTATACCATTGTTTATGAGTAAACTTTTTATATAATAGTGTTATTATGGTTATTTTTGACAAGACCTGAGATTATTGAAGGATGGAAATATGGAAAGTCCCTAGTTATGTATTTGGGTGATAATATACTTGTTGATATTGTACACTACCTGGTGATTGGCTAGAAATTTTAAAACGTTACTATAAGGTAGTGATCGTCTGTGTCACCCTAGGGAATCATTGGATGGTATGACCTACAGAAAGAAATCATTTCATTTGTTGAGGATGATTATGATTTATTCTTCATTATTTATAGTTTGAAGTGTATTATTTTTGGATCGGTTTGTTTTATGGTTCTTTATACGTTTTATGGATATGGAATTCTTGGGTTTCCTTTACTTCTAGAATGTTAGACGAATTATAAATGGTGGTGAGACCACAATGGGTATCCCTTTTATCCTTAGTATTTCTATATCGAGAGTCATGTTTATGTGGTTCATGGGGATATAAGGGAATTTTATTATGATCTATCCAATTGATTCAATGATTTTAGATTCTTGTTTTTGAGGATAGGTTTAGATGAGTAGTTCTACTTTGTTTAATCTTTTTCAAAAAAATTCACAGCCTCCCAACATCTTTCATAGAGTGTGTGTCTGTTGGTGGTTGGATTTAATTTTTTATTGTCTTATATTTTAGATTGGGGTTTTTCTATGGGTATAATATAGCATGGTGTGGAGATTTGTTAGACCCATGTGCTATTTTAGTTGTCTATTTTTCATTATTTTATATTATTTTTGGCTTAATTGTATTTAAATAATTTACATGCTAAGAATTTGGTGTTTTTAAACATTTCAAGGCGTTTTATAGTTTTCTTACTTGATGTGGAGTAATTATTCAACAACCGTGTGCGGTGTTCAATATGGTGAAAGTGGATTTATACACTTGGTGAATGTTTTTATTTTATCCGTGTAATGAAACTAAGTGTCATTATGTAGTATGAACAATTTCATCCACATGGTCGATGTATAGTTTGGACAACCATGTATCCTAAATGTATAAATTTCCAATTTAGCTTAATAAAATGAAATATCTATGTTACCCTCCTGAGAGTTTAACATTAGGACCACTTTCCTCTTACCACTCAATTTCTATACACATATACATGACTCCTCATTTTTTAATTTCCTCCACTATATAATATCTCAAGGATCTCTTCCTTGTTTGATCTTGGTACCTCAAAGTAATCTCCATTAAACCTATCATTATCCATCTATTTCATTATTTTATCTTGGTTCCAGTTTATCTTTTAAACCCTAGGAATATATTTTATCCATTTAGGGTTTAAAGTAAACCTAATTTTAATGATTTTGATGTATAATAAATTTATACATCATCTCTTTCCTCATTTCGGAGCTCTCCATCGAAGGATAAACGTCTCAACTTTCGTGACATGTTTTTTTACTTCTTTGAGGTAAGTGTTTCAATAAAATTCATGTATTTATTATTTTATAGTGTTATTGAGTTTTATAGATTCATTTTTATTTAATGTAATCCAACATGTTATAAGTATGTGGGGTTTCTGAAATATTTAATTTGATTCTGTTTCTTAGAATAACTTGGTTTACCTCACAGACTTCATGTTTTGTTTTTGAAGTAAACTTTTTTATATTCAACGAATTTGTGAAATGCCTATGTATATTTTAAGGTTATTTATGGGTGAAACTAAGGGATTTATTTATGTTTTAAATTATGTCTTTGGATATAATTTTTGTGTTTGTTTTCATAGGCAGTTTCAAGAAAGTGTTTCAAATAAAATATTGTTAATATATTTTTTCATCTTAAAGGCCAGTTTGGAACTTGAATGATGAGTGTTTTACCATGCGAGAGATCTTTATTCATATCCCCCTATTTTTTCACACATTGATTGGTTATTGATTTTTATATAATTGATTTATAATTTGGTAAGGGGTTATTCTATATGAGGTAACCGGTTATGAAAGAAATTTATAATTTATGACGTTTTTGATAATGGATTGATTTTACACTTTTAAACTCTTCATTTTGGTCATGGGATCACATGTTACTAAGTGTTACATAAATAACTAGTTACCCCTATAGTGTGTGGTAGGGTTTGATGGGTAATTCTATATCTTTGAAGATGGTTTAAGACAATTGGGTGGCTTAAGTTGGCTGAACTTAACATTGGCTTATAGTTATCCATACATTGGTTTGGTAAAGTCTAGATCATATTTAATTAGCACATAGAGTAGAGACCATGCTATATACTCTTTTCTTAGTGGTTTATATACATTATTATTATCTCATTACTTATGGTACTTCCCCTTTCTTTCTTTGTTTTTGGTACCTTTATCTTGTTCACTTTCATCATTTACATCATGAATTGTGGTGCCTATCATATAGTATGATCTAAACTTTTTGTTTGATTTATTTCATTTAAATGCATTTTAATGATGATTTTCTAAAATATTATGAATTAAAGGATCTCATTTTGGATTTTCAAAGTGAGTTTAAAGGATAATATGTTTTGTTAAATATGGGTTCGGTCAATGAAACAATTTCAATGGGATTGTTTTCACTTAATGAATTCCAAATGGAATGTTTATAAAATGGTTATGGACTTGATATTGGGTTCCCTATACATATTATTGAAAAATATATTTTTCTAAATATATTTGAAACAATAAATTATGAATTTATTTATGAATTATATTTTATATATTCCTTGGTGAGATCCGGCCAAGATTTTCACCCACACCTTGTACACACACCTATTTATCTGTGTATGTAGCCCCATATTTCATGTAGGTTATAGGTTTTATTTTAAAATTCAATTACTTTGCTCAGTATATCGATGGTGTGTGGGATATAGTTAGGAACCATGTATTTTTTTTGGAAATAACCATGTGGTATAGTTCACATCATATTTTTTTTATTGTTGTACCAACCAGTTTGTCCTATTTTATTTGTTTCATTATTTATTTATTTTGGGTTTGACTAATTTCATACTTTTTATTTTTTTCATTTATGTGATACATTGGTCATTTATTTTTTAATTCCATGTTAGAATTTCTAATTTATATATTGAGGTCAAAATCATTCCCAATGATGTTATCATTTATTCCCAAACACTAGTTGTCAACTCATGGGAATCATGAATGCCATTTGAGCCCAATGGAGGGCCAAGTTATGTGTCAGTTCATGTCGAATACTGACTTAGTTAATTATAGTATATCTTTTTATACTTAATATATTAATATATCTACTCAATTCTATTTAATTAAGTACACAATTTCCATTAAGATGCTTTTTAAGTGATTATATAAAAAATAAAAATAAAAATTTGGAATTGAACTTAAAAAAATGATTCTTACCATATAATTTTTTATAAATTTCATTCATGTATATTAATCTATAAAAAGATATATACTACATGGATTTTCATTTTGTATTTCTCCATAAATGAAATCCCAATTTAGTGCTGATTCAAAATTCATTCATCTCCTAGAATCAAAAGATAATCATTTTATCCTGATTTTTTGTATGTCATGTATATTATATGTCATCCGATGAGAAAGAGAAAAATATAATATATTACTAATAAATTTTCATGAGAAGTAAAATAATAATAAATTATATTTCCAAAATTGTCTTTGTAGATGAACTAGTGTTGCCTTATAGACACTTATATAATCCAGAATCCCAAATCCAGATAATTACTTTTTTATATGATGAACTTCTAAAAAACTGTTAAATTATTTCATATTTGGGACCCTATTATAACTATTATCATAAAAATCAATAGATATCCTCCGGTCCTACCTATAAGAAAGTTATTATCTATCAAAATTTGTGCAACCATGTTTACCAACACTGGAATACATCTCTATAGTTGTGTATGTATAAGGCTCATGTGATGAAGGATGAGGATCCACCATAGTAAAAGTTTGTGTAGTGTAATCCCTGGTCTAGATTAATTATATATTTGATATGAAATTATCCTCAAAATAAAATTATCAAATAAGTCATAAAATATTATGCATATCAAACTTTTACATATAAAATTAAATTTTATTTGAAAATTTACCTAAAAAAACCAAACCAAACTAAACACATTTTTATTTATATTTTTTAATGCAGTTAATGAAAATACTAAAAAGGTTGATAAGATTTTTGATTTAGGAAATGAGTCAAATATAAGGAAAATGTTTAGGTAAAATATTATACAAATTCAACAGTTATATATAAATAAAAAAATAATTGGAAAACTATACAAAAAATAAACACCATCATATTAATTATTAAATTTAAATACACTTCTAAAAAATAGAGGTAAAATTTATAAAATAAGAAATAATATAAATAGAAGAAAACAAATATTAAGTAAAAAGTTATACAAATCCAAAATATACTTAAATAATGAATAATTTTAAAATGATATAAATAAAATGAAATAATAATTTATCATATCTATTAATATATGTGAATTAAGTAAAAATTTAAAATTATAAATAATATATCTAACCTTCTGCAAAATTTGAAAATCTAAACGAGAAATACTTTTTTTAACCGGTAAAATTTGAATATTACTAAATGATTTTCCTAATATTCCATCATCTTAATCATTATGTATAGAAAAAATAATGTCTAAAACATTTTCATCAATATCCTCTGATAATATTTCCCTAGATGTAAGGATATCAAATAATTCATCATCATCATTATGTATTTCATCACAAAATTTTTTCCCTTGAAAAATAAGAGAAAATTGCACATTTGATGGATCAAGAACATTGAAAATTTATATCTCATGTTTTTTCATGGTAAGAAGGTCATATATATATATATATTCTAAAATTTCCGAATTTAGTAGTTTTATATTGAATTTGTCATGTTTAACATGTTTTTTTAATGAAAACACATTTACCATTCAACACATGATCTCACCATTTAATTTAATCAATCTCCCATATTTCTTCAATGACTCCATGATATGAATGTGACTTATAGATTGGGTTTTTTTTCATTTTCACTCAAAAAATGAGTTGCTTCTCTTAACACCGATGTGAAGTTATTCTGATCTACACTTCTCTAATCTTGATCTTTGGTAAAAATGTATTGCCACTAATTTCATACCCATACAAGGTTATCATATTTATACTTCGGCTAATGACTAACCGTATCAATGTTTATGATGCATATAATCTTCTATAAATTATATCTTTAAACCATTAAATAGAAATTTGTTATTTTCATTTAATACCCGCATATCTTTTTTAAAGATAATTCTATTTTAACAAAATAATATGATATTTTATTTATGGATTCACATATTTATGTTATTCAACATGTATAGTGTTTCCAAGTTTATTTTTTTCCCTTGAGAATTTTTTTATTTTCAAGATATGGAACCCATTTCCCCAAAAACCATCCCATTCATGGAAATAGGTAGATAAATATACACACACCGCTAAAAATAAGTAGTATGTAAAAATCCCTTTATCATCCTTATAAATAAACTTATCAATAACGTGAGATTTTTGTCAACAAGATTCATAACATACCCCTTCTATATCTTCATATAAATTTAAAAAGGATAATCACAATACAGATATATGGGATCTCAAATATTGATTTAGCGCACCAAATGAACCATTAAAAACACCATTATAGATGGAGGAAAGTACATTTTTAGATGAAACATTATATAAATATAATTATTATTTAAATTTTTCCATGAATTATGATCTATAAAATTGATACAATTAGAATTGAAAAAATAACACACCTTTATGATAGTAATTATAACAAAAATGGGATGTATTCCATGAAATTAAATTGATAGGATTTGTTCAATCATAATAGTAAAATGATAAGATCTCATATATTTCATCTTCAAATATTTTAGTGACATAATGTTTTTTATATTTTTAGAATAACCCTAAGGCACATTGATTCCATAGAGAAAATGAAGAAATCAATTTTCTACCTCTTGGATAATGTATGAAAATATAAATTAAAATATGTTCATTTTCATTTGGGAGTGAGAGTCAACTCCCAAAGTATTCACATTGATAGTGAATCCAATATTGCATTCAAACCATACTTTATCTAGCTTTTAAAATATATCAATGGTCTAATAAAACTATTATAGTTATTATTCTCAACATGTATCATATCAATGTTATATCTTATCTCATGATATCTCCAATATGGATACTCAAAAAAATTATTTTTTTCAGTATCTTTTTCATGACTATATCATTGTGTTTTTCTAAATAGAACATCAATGTTTTTTACTCTCTCAAAATATTAATCAAAAAAAATTGATTTGTTTTGATATAATATTCTTATGACCCATTGAATGCCTTTTGAAATATTTTATAAGAGTAATCCATAAAAAAATAATTGATGACACATGTTTTCCTTTTTTCACCTCTATTTTAGTTAATAAAATGAACTCCATTCTTCGAAAATTATAAAACATTTATGCCCCATAAAAATATATCCAATAAAATTTCTATGTGATTACAATTCATTTATATTAAACATAATAATTTAATAAAAACAACGATATTCATTTTTAATAATAATAATTTTCAATACCTTCCTCCCTTAATTGTTTAAAATGTTCAAGTAACAGTGAAAAGTAAATATTAATATCATTTTCAAGTTACATTGTTTAATAAATCATTAAAATCAATGTTTCATTCTTGGTTTTTAGCCACGAAACTCCCAAGGGCTCCGTATCCAATGATTAATGGACCTTCTTTCCAAAGGCAGACATTCGCTGGATGGTCTGACCAGTGACTCTTAAGAACTCACATTGGTTGAGAGGATGAGAATTTGGGCTCATCGCACCCTTTTGGGGGGGGAATTATTGCCTGTTCTGGGACTCTCTTATAGATTTAAGACGTATTCATATGTTCGTGAATATTTGGTTTATACCAAAACATAACATCCATGGATTCAACCCAGGTGGGCAACGGTCAATTGGACGTAGGGGTTCAGAATCATTTATGCCCGAGGTTTACCATCCCTCGTTGGATTAATGACCCTGAAGGGTTGGAACTCAATTGAGGCATCACTAAGAGTGGTGTGGTGAACCGATGTAGAGATGATCGGATCGACCGACCATTGGGATTGAACCTCAGGGAGGCTTCCTACGTACCCTGATTAGGAAGCAGGGATCAAAGTCCATGTAGTTTGGATATACAGTTTAATGTCATGTTGTACGAGGGTAGAACTCGATGAGAAGAAACGACTAAGTGGTGAGCTTGAACCTCGTGGAGGCTTCCTACGTACCCTGCCTAGGAGGCAGGGATCAAAGTCCACGTAGTTTTCTTATGCTTGGGGCTTACGCTCTAAGGAGGCCAAGAAGGTCGGGGATTACTCTGAGATGGACGCCTGGGGTGACTTCCTCATGTCTGACCATGAGAGCATCCCAACCCATTGGTGGGTTGAGGAATATAAAGTGGGCTAACACCTATGCGCAAGTGCACAAGCGGGATAACGCCAAGGGTGTTGGAATCAGTCCAAAAAAAGGGAGATGAAAAGTCTGAATCACATTCCCAACATTCAGAAGACAGTGAAGGTGGCATGACGATGGAGGATAACTATTGACCATGTTCGAAACACAGCATCCATATCGCGTTAGCCTGAAATGGGGATGAACAAATGAGGGTCGACTGCTAACCATATTCGAAACACAGGACCTATCTTGAAGTGTTGTCCAAAGTCTTCCGGGGCATTGGCCCAGGACGGTAGGTGAGCCGATGCGGCATGAGGCTAGGCCGTTATGGGATCCCTTCAGACATGCAAGAGGATGAAGATCCGAATGAAGGACATGAAAAGCGTGGGGCAGAGTGGTGGAATGTTTGAATGGATTGCAGCGCTCTTGATGTTATGCCACTCTAAACATGGCATGAGGCATCTTATGCTTGGAGAATTAGGCATCTTATGATTGGAGCATATGGAGTCTCTTGCATGGAGAAAGAGGCATCCAATTATTGAATGATAGTGGAATGCTACTGTATATAGTCATGTACAAAGGACTGTTTGCATATTTTTTAACATCATATGGATAGGATGATGGCCATACAGTTTAATGTCATGTGGTCAGGACGACTAGGTGGGAGATACTTAGCAACGACTGGTGTGGGACTTACGCAAGGACATCCCTTTCTGGATGAACCTATCAAAAGGAGCTAGGAAATGTGATTATAGGAGAGTCAAGAGGAGTAGCTCGACTCATGGAATGTATAGGACGGATTTTGGGGCGGCGCAAGGGTGCAATGTAAAACACTGTAGACCCGGCCCAAAAAGTTCACGGTGCGATGCTCCATTTTTCATTGGGGTCAGTGATGGTAGCGAAGGGACCGTCCCAGAGGAGCTGTCCGTATGTGGTTCGCGGTTTAGTTCTCCGCGATGGGTGTCTATGGAGGAGCTGTCTGTGGAGGATATGTAAGTCCATGAAGGATTCTGTCCGCGAAGGATGATTTCCATGGAGGAGTTTGTCCGCAAAAGTGGTTGTCGGTGGATGAGATGGTCGTCTGCGATGGGTGTCTACAAAGGGGCTGGCTCTTGTCCTACTTCGCGCCTGCGGAGGTTTTCCGCCTCCATTTCGTGAACGACACTGGTCCGCTGAAGAGATGGTCATCCACGAAGGAGATGGTCATCTGCGAAGGAGATGGCCACTAAGGGCTGTCCGTGGAGGAGTTGTCCGCATGTGGTTCGCGGACTGGTTTCTCCTCTATGCAGAAGATTTCATCCGCGGACGATATGCGGTCCACTGATTGTTGCAGAGAAATTTCTCCGGCGTCTCCCCACAGGTTATCACCCGTCTTTTCTATTCCTTTTGGTTCCCCTCGGGGACAATTTATAGAGCCGCAAATAGGATTGGCACACGGCCTTTACGGAAGCCCATGAAGGAATCCCTCACCCACGGATGACTCGGTCACCCGACATTTATGGAACTGAGATCCACAGAATTGCTCCGTGTCCGTGCACCACTCCGCCTTTATTCCACGAAGGACGAGGTTCGCATCCGCATATTGATTTCACCTCTATTTCACGAATGATGAGGTTCGCGGAGGGGGCGTCTCATGGCAGTGGACCAGCCTGGCACCCATCCTGCTTCATGCCTGCAAAGGGTCCCCTCCTCTATTTCGCAGACGAAGCTAGTCTGCGGAATTGCGGGAGGGCGGTCTGCCACACCAGCCGTGTGCTGTTGCTGGGAGCCGGTGTACAGACCGGTTCGGTCCTTTTCCATGTTTTGGGGTAATTGGATTTCCCCCTTGCAGAATTTTCTAGACCCTACAATCAATATGATATATTTTTTATTCTTCAACAATTTATGATATTAGTTATACGTTACTAAAAAATAGGTCATTGAGTATGTTAATTAGTTATGATTTTATATGGATTCATTATTTCTACAAACAACCTAAGTCTAATATTTATAATTTTATTCCCAAAATAAGGAAATTATTGACCAGTTTTATTAGTTTATAGACAATCAACTAGATTGAATGATTTTCCATCATATTTTTTATCATTTATCTACCATTTTAACCATTCAAAATCATTTAATGTTTCAAATAAACATTCCATACATGGAATTATAGGATGATACTATTTCTGAAATTTTTATCGGGGTCGTGTGTAGTGCGCATTCTGTTTCCCCACATTCCCACATTACAAATATGGGATGATTTCATAACATTCATTAGAGATGTCTCATCCTAATTTGAATTGGAATGATGGGATGATGGACCCCCCTTCAATGGATTCCTCCTTATAGATTGTTTCATAGTCAGGGTCTCCCTTATAAATTTATGTTAGGTTCATCGAACTCATTCTTGGTGATATTTATTTATGGAAGCCTATTAATTAAACTACTTTTTTCTTGAAATACCACATTTTAATTTATTGGGAAGAAACCATCAGTTATTACAGTAGTCTCATTTGTCATATCTTGGAATGTATGTACATTGGGTGCATTGGAAACATGTATTCTTCCTCTTATGATGGAATATTATGTGAGGAATCTAAGGCATGCAACCCAAGGCACCCCCTGTCAATCATGAGGTAACGATTCTTGGTGTGTAATTTTTCAAAGGCTTTTTTACCTCATTCATACCATGATTATCATAGGAAATTTATTATGGAGAATTTCATAAATTCTACATTCTATATAGACTAATCAGATGTCTTTATTAGGTGGATTGAGGAACGAGTATTACATCTTGTAGAGATAGAACATATTCCTTATATGGGAGGATTAAGGAGGTGTATCCTAATGAGAGAAGATATCACAATTTGATAGTTTACAATTTTTTTTAGATATAATTCTTTGTGAGGTTGATCTAGAAGGTGTGTCCCTAGGATGGAAGGTGTCACACCTGAGTTTTCCACTTAGATTGAATTCACTATGAGGTGGATCAGGAAGGACTTTAACTAGGAGGGATGACCTATATAGTTTAACATTATGGTATCGAACGCCCTATGAGGTGGATCTAGATGGTGTGTCTATATGAGGTATTACCTGGATAATTTATCATTTGTTAGGATTAAATTCCTTATGAGGCAGAACCAGAAGGTTCACCCCTACAAGAGAATACATGGATAGTTTACCATTTTTTGGGATCTAACACCCTATGAGGTGAATCTAGAAGGTGCTTCCATAGGAGGTAATACATTAATAGTTTAAAAATTTTGGATGTAGGAGCTATATCACAAGACGGGAACACCTGATGTTTATAATTTCTAGGATTGAGCTTATGGGGGTTTTTCTATATACCATTTTTAGAATACATGGATCAAAATCAATTTAGTTTGATTAATTTTAAATTTTCATGTCATATGACTGATCCATGCTGTTTATAATTATGTCATATGAATACTCATTTCACAAAAGGAGAATCAACGAGGTAGGTGTGGGGCTTACACGTATAAGATTAACTTGGCATGAATATTTCTTTAGCTTGGAATTGTGTCGGGTTTAATCATTGAGGTACCTGAGGTGGAACTGTCATCCCACGGTGAAGGAGATGATTGAATCTCATGTTGAAAATACATTGGGAATCCCATGTTCATCACATGGGGTAAGACTATATTTTTACATCATTTGAAGCGAACATTGTTGTGTATTTTAAAGTCGTATGACTCGGATGTAGAACTAGGAAATTTTACATCTTGAAACTCAGTCATGGGGGACTCACTCATCACCCCTTAGGATTACATGAAAACCACTCATGCACCTTTGGTTGGGTCATGGAGTTGAAACATTTATATATAATTTTTCAATAACAAGGTCAATGTTATGGTATAAATGCATTGAATAAAATGGGGTTATGATACATATTATTATAAGTGGCATTTAGGGTAATAGCTTCACTAGAGGCATAAGAGATGTTATGTAGGGGACCAAGAAGTCAGCTCTCGCAACTGGGTTAGGTTTCACTAAGAATATTCATGAGTAGGGTGCTCTAGCATAAGGGAAATGATCAGAATGAAGAGGCATGGTTTCTCACAACTTAAAGGGTTGTGGAAAGGTTATGGTTGTGCGTAGGAAGGTTATTTGTGCACACTCGACATGAACAAGGGTTAGTTGCATAAGGATACCTCTATAGTATGAAAAGTAAATGTTGATACCATAAGAGGTCATTCATGTAACCTACCTTTGAGGGTCCATGTTGTGTACTATCATGGGAGATCGGGAGTCACATGAAGCAGAGCGATGCTTCATTTTCTAGAATTCCCCTAGAGGAAGGGGTTATCATGTATTTATAGCTGAAATAGTATACCATGTGCATCAAAATACTTGGTAATGAAATGAGTATTTCATGTTGAATTCTTTATTTTTAGGGTATTTGGCCATGCAACTAGTCCAGGCTGACATCATCATTGGCATGCAAAGGGGGAGGTTGCATATAAATTTATTCCAAAAATTCCATGTGGAATGTAGTATGGAAATTATTCATGTATTAGCCTTGGTGATGGACTCATCCCGTGGACCGTCTGTTGAAATCTCCATCATTTTTTGTGTGAAATTATATTTCACCCATAATTAATTATTGCATGTACTAATTGAAATATGCACTAAACCCCATCATTGGCCCCAGGATGTACCTTTGGGGAGGTCGGTGTTCTGAATTTGTGGAACACTAGCCATTTGAGTCCATATATGAGAACTTAGAGACAATAAATACCCCCAACCCAATCATAGTTTAAGAAAATAAAGGACTCGATGGTCAGGTTCTGAGGGTAACACTTAAGGTAATGGACCATTTCCATTAGAGCATGTAACATTGGCCATGAAGTGTGAAAATGTGGTTGTGAACTATGTCCAACTAATAGTAATCACCTATAAATAGGCGAAGGACCCCCCCTATATGGTACCAGGACATATCGTATGATAATAATTTGTTCTTATGCATGTATATCATTTTATACATTCAAATATAAGCGTTTTGGAATCATTTTCTATTTAATATGAATTTTTCCCAACTAATTCAACGTTAGAGAGAACCTTTTAATGAAAAATTTCCAAAGCTAGGCACCAAACCTTTCATTTTAAGTTTCATCCTTTCATTTGAAGGAACTTTCCATTGATCCTCCGGAATCATTAAAATTGGCCAATGACCTCATTCAAGATGAAATCCAAGCCACTGCCACTGCCTGGAGGGTGAAAATGATGGGAAACCTAGAAATTTTCTAAGCAAGGAGGGTCTTCTCCGATAACCATATTCATATAAACATGATTAATTGAGCTCATATAAAATATCTATTAATCAACAACCTTCTATTGTGGAACATCAGGTACATGGATCAAGTGAACATCCTAGGAATTGAGGTCAAAACACCATGATATTTTTCACTTGTGGGAATGAACACACCTGCAAGAACATTACCATTACTGCACACCCTACATAGGATCTTGGGTATTTTTAGACCATAAATTATTGGCCCACTGGTGCAATGATAACCACGAGATAAAATAATGTGCAAAATGCGGAAATAAAAAAGGAAACCAAATGTAGTGTGGAAAAACCCCAAAATGGAAGGGGTAAAAAACCTTGGGAAAATAGAAGGATCACTATGGGGTAAATGTGGGTACACACTCCTTCACTTATTAAAAGGATAATACCTTCATAATATTCTCTCTTTAATAAAGGGGAAACATCCTCACAAAACACCGAAAATAACTAGAGAAATAGAGAACCGAATGACATGATAAAATAATGGGAGAGATCCCTTATATAGACTGCATATCCCCCCTCTTACTGCCTTCTCTTGAATGAGGATTGGTGGGGGTTTTCCCACCCACCTAATAGCTACCATGCATGCCCCCTTTGATAAATTTGGGGGGGGGCAGCCTATGGATAAACATGCTCCAACAAGGTAAATCACCATCTACATGTTGAGTATATGAATGATGACAGTAAATGGAGGGAAACTAGAGGATGAAGATTTATCACCCCAATACACTATCATATTCTAAAGCTGCATGAAAAACAATTTAAATTGGTGGAATAAGGTCACAATATTCCAATTAGGTGGAAATTTCACTAATTAGTGGGATTTGGAACACTGGTTATGTTGCACCTTCCTGAAGTATGGGACTAAGATGTAAAACATTGGATTATTTGAGGTAGTGTGTACATCAAAATTATATTTCTACCTTCAATAAGAACTGCTTCCAGAGCTTTTGGTTTTTTTCTCTAGACACCAACAAATTGCAACTCCGTTAAGAGTAGGAGGGTGTAATCTTCTGGGATGTGAATTATGTCAGGGTAAACCCACTGTATAGATTCCAAAATAATGAATTTCTTCAATAGGATAACATATGGTCAAATAGACAAAAAAACTCTTCTCCCAGTGAAGCATCTTTTGGATGATATAAGGAAATGTTTGGGTCATACTCCCCAGTCTTATAAGGATACTAAATTAAAGACATGGTTGGGGATGTTCTTAAAGAATGACATGAATGTGAAGATGTCTTGATTCCCAAAGCAGTGTTCGGAGGTTCTATAGAGGAAGAGGCCAGGGTCATTACAGTTGATTTTGGAGGAGGGTTAGTATGAGTAGCAGGGATGCATAATGGTTTAGGGCTTGCATCCACTACTCCTATACACCAGGTTTCTCACTTCATTCTAAAGTGGTAGGTTTATCCCATTCAGAGGCACCCCTATGGGTTTGAGTTTGGGGAATCTAGTGATGATTGAAATTATGTTATTTGAAAATAATGTGAACTTGGGTATACCAGTATTGGTTCAGATCAATATCCATCTAGGGATTATGGATGTGGGATACATGAATAATACTCTTTTTGGCCTATTCAATTTCCTCCATAGATGGACTAAAATACATTTTAAAAGATATGAGTTTTTGAATTCCATCATACCATTGAACAATGGTCTACAACCCTCCATTTTCAATATCATTGGGGTCGGGCCAGTGAAACTCAACGAGAATGGAGTCACAATTGGAATTTGGAATAATCATAATTTCAAATACCATCCCTTATCAGATCCATTTGGAACAATGGTGGATAACATATAGGGGACACTAGAGAAAAGGGATTACCTTTAGTATTTCTAGGATAGAGTTCCAGTGGTAAGGATTGAAAACCAAACATACTGTGAGTAATAAATTCCATCATAGTTCACCAGTTATTTCAGGTTTTGTTAGAAGATAATGAAGTGAGTATACACATGGGTTCATGGAGAGATACATCCATGGATCATTCATCAGTTAGGGTAGATGATGATGGGTGAGACCTCATGATATATTATTATTTTTTTCACCCCCCAAGGTGAACATAGGCCTATCACAAGACAATATAAACATTTTTGTATTAGTGTATCATGGTGTGATCTTGATGTAATGAATTAGATTGATCATACTAGAAATCAAAAAGTTTGATAAGTAAGAAGATAGGTGAGTTTCTTTATGAGGGGAAATCTATGTGTGGATTAGCTCAAGATAGAGTTTTAGTGGGAGTGGCTGAAGGTTTTGTTGAAACCTTATATTCTAGAAGAGAGGGTTCCAAAAAATGATATTGGGATAAAGTATTGTGATCTCAGGATAAGATGAGTAGATTTAAAGAATCTCCTTGGAAGAAAATGATTTACCTACTAAAACTAGTTATTGATCATATATTTCACACACTCTGGATGGATTATAGGATGCCACAAGTACCATTGTCGTTGTAAATACTTTGGTATAAATTGATTATAACATGAGTCAATCTTCTAGGGTTCAAGATTTCCAAGATCATAGTAAAGGTGATCTTATCTGTGATTCTTGTGTACCTGACGACCATGGAAGACTTCACATACCAGTGAGTGGAGCCCAATATCCAGTCAACCATAGTGTGGTTGATGTTTGATGGGGATCCAATATTTTAGGATACACCACCCATCGATGATTCAAGTGAGTAGGCATAAAATTATGAGGTAACACAAATTTTTGATGATGAATAATCATAGGAATTATACACTAGCTCGATATTGCTCAAGAGTGTGGTGAAATAATATCCACATACGACGACCTAGTTGAACTTCTTGAAGTAATCCTATTTTATATTCCTCAGTCAATCCTTCACATTTGTTATCCAGAAGATATAACTCAATATTTTTTTTATAGGTTCAACTTGAAAATGAGAAAGGGGCCCTTTCTAGAGGTGGAGAAGGTGAACCATCGGGTTCTAGAGAGAATGATCTGAGGCCAATTCCAGAGGTTTCCCTAGTTGGTGGGTCTATTGAAGAGGTCGGACTGATAACCTCAGAGCCCTAGGTTCTCTGTATCATTTATAGGGGACCATGATCTTATATTGTTATGGAAGTGTCCACTTCTGGTGAAGTGATTCACCCATGGTACCTCACCATTGAAATCTATTTTTACCAAGGTACGAATGAATTTCAAATTAAACTATCCACTTTTAAAAAAATTATAGAATTTGTACATACAAGTTTTGGTTTTTTACTTTTGTAACTCCTACTCAACCTATTCTAGAGGATCCAATTCCAGACGTTGAAGTGGCAACTGGGAATTTAGGTTTTTATTTTGTTGGAACTCACTACTGAGACTCAAATATTAAATTTATATATTCTATGCCTATATAATTCATTTTTTCTCATATTATCCCAGCATTCCATTTGTTTCTTAATATCACTAACATCCTATTATCTCAACGGGTACTTGAAAGTGTGCATACCAGGAAAGTGGCTATGGATGGTGAAATTTGTGGGCTTTCCCTAATGTCCACACTAAACCATGAGTATTTGTTCGTTCAAGATAAAATGAAATTGGACCTAGGGGAATAGTCTATTGTGGTCTTAGGTGAAACAACTGGTGGGGAAGAACTCAAGGATGTCGAGGGAAAGGAAAATGATGAAGGGTTAGATGAAAATAACCATCCACATGATCTGGACCAGGGATCTACCAAGAGGATATTAGAAGTGGACTATGTGGCTACCATTATTTCACCTTTCCCCATTTATGAGAATATACCACCTGTGTAGATAAAAGACTTTGGCTCTGATGTCCTTTAATAGAACCACATAGTTTGACACAGGGGGTGGAAGAGCATAAAACATTTCGTCACCCAGATCCCAAATATGTACCTGGTGAGCTAGAAGGGGTCCCTCATTCATTAGTTACACCATCTAGGAACTAGAGGGGTGGACTATCATAGTATCTATACAGTGGTCTACAACTTCCTTGCTGAGAGGGTGCAAGAGGAAATCCACCATTTTTATGTTTTATCACACCAGAAGAGGTTTGAAATCACTTTTAATCTCTAAGAGTTCAACTAATAACTAAAACATCTAGAGGATAAAGATAATGAGCATGTGGTATTCCTTAATGCTCAATAAAAGGTAATTGGCCAACTGAGGGCTCATCTAGAGAACATAGATATTCATGTGAGTCCTGAAATATCTTAGATAGTAGGGATCTAAGATGAGTCAGATGAGGCACATATCAGGGCTGATGAGATTATTCCATCGAATGATGAGGAAGAAGTGGAACATGGAAGGTGGGAAAAGGTCATTGATTATAAACACCAATAACTATCAGAGTTAGACCACTCAATGGTTGGGGTAGATATTTAGGAAAAAACATGGATATGAATTAATTAGGATCCATTATGTGGAAGAAGCATTCCTATTTTTGAATATTTCTTGTCAAAAATTATGCATGCATGAAAATATTTATTCTATCACTCTTAATTATTTCACTTCAATCATATTTGTAATACAAACAATTTTCAATCACTAAGATCATGTGATCTATACTTAGTGTGAGAAATAAGGGATGACCATGTGATTTCTCATTCATATTAGAGTTCTAGACAATCATTGAAAACATAGGGTTGTATACTGTTAATTGGACACTAGGAGTGCTCGAGCCAAGAATGGATAAGGTAGGATAAAGAGGCTCTTCAGATAACTGAATGGATTTTCAAATGTGTGCTACTAGATGAATGGGGTAATTCTATGGACATTGAATTGTACACAAGATAAAGGGAATGGGGAGTGTGGATCAAAATTCTCAAAATCTGGAGCATAAGGAGGGTCACATAACGATACAAGACCATTTCTAGCATTGTTCGAAACACATCATCCATACCATATAGCCAAGAAGGGGAAGAAAAAAGTTATGGTTGAACATTGGCCATTTCCAATGACACGAGACCTCTCTCAAAATGTCATCCAATGTCCTTGAGGTCATTGGCCTAGGATGGTAGGTCAGCTAGTGTAGCCAAACACCATATCTTCATTGGGTCCCTTCAAACATGGATGAGGATGAGTATCCAAATGATGGGTAGAAGAAGTGTGGAAATAAAGTGGTGGATTATTTGAATGGATTCCAAAACCCTTGTAATTACTCCACTATGGATTAGATCACATTGATGTAGGTGTATCAGTAAAATAAAAATTCAAACTAGTCTTCCAAGGGAAGAATCATCTTGGATGTCAACTAATAGTAAAAGAACATGAATTATTTATTAGATGACAGGAACTAGAGGGAGGGGATTCCCATGAAAGATCCTAATATTATTTATAGTTTTACATCACGAAATGAGAAAAATAAAAATTTATTTTAAATTCATATGATGGGGAAATTTAAAAAAATTAACATCACACAATGAAGAAAATATTTCTCATAGTTTAACATCATGTTATTCATACATATATACAAGAATTTTAACATCATGTTGATAGAATATGGGACTAGGAATCCTTGTATAAGGTCATAGATTTCGGACCATGATTGGGTGCCTCAAATGGATATGTGTGTCATTTTAGAGTGAAAAAACTTTTGTGAAAGAGTGCCAAGAAATCTCAGCACCACAAAACACATTCCTGATAAGAATCACACATATTTTAAATTTTTACTCTTAGAATTGGGTGTCTAAGATCACTGGACCATGGGCACCAAAAAATTAATTATGTGACATGAAGAAGTAGTCAATAACCATGAGTGGAGACACTAGGAGGGATTGTGGCATGAGAAACCAATAGGGAGGGTTGAAAATATTTTAAGATCATATTTATTAGACAATGACTCTTAGCATAAGGTCATGAAGTCTAGAAAGACGGGCTTAGTGTCTTAGAGGAATGTGTGTGATATTTAAGAGGTTACCCCACATGAATAGAGGGGCCTAGGAGAGCACCTAGTTCAACAAATAGACTCCCCCAGAAAATTTTTACACACTTTATGGTCCGCATTCTTGTAAAATAGATTTATTTGGGATACAAGGTTATAAATTTCAGACCCTAGGAAATTCGAGCATCTAAACTGCACTCAAAGAAACCTGTTCTCGGCTTTTACGGCCTCATGATCCATGCTCAATATGGGGAACATGGGTTAGTACATAGTTTTTATTGTTATAAATAGAGAATAGAACTATGGAATAAGTGGTCAAGAAATCCCACAAGGATGATTGAAAATTCTTGAAAACAGATAGTGAATGATTATATAAACTGAACTATAGGGTACAACTGATGATCATGTTTAAAAAACTGGTTCAGTAACCGGATTGGTTAGGTATGAGGTGATAAAATGTAAGATAAACCTTTTAATATGTTTGAAACAAGGGATCTTCTATTTTCAACATAGAGTACATTTTGGAATAAACCATAAATGGTAGGTGGGCCATTATCTCATAACACCACTACCAATAGGGATCTTGATCATATTTAAGGATGATGGATATCTAGATTGGGGAAATTGAATAGTTCCAAGGATAAGGTGTGGTTGGAGACCAATGCCAAAAAATGAATTCTATTTAGAGAGGGTGTCATATCAACTTTTTTTATGAAGAAACAAAATTTAAATTGGGTTAAATTATAATCCCATACTTATCATATGAGGGATCCCTTTTACTAATGGTGTAATTTTATAGTTTAACATCATGCACTAAGGATGTAAGGCTTTCAGTTTAAACTCATATAACTCATACTAGGGTTGTTATATATTTAAATTCATAGACATTGGAATAGGTCAATCACTATTTTCAGGACACATATCTTTTACCAAAGGGTTATGCGGTTCCTGAGATGGTTTAAATGAAATGGATTAGTGGAAACTCGATGTGAAGGAGTCGAGAATTCCCAACGCCATAAAAAACCTTGACAAACCACACCTTAAGTCAATGAATAGGGGGTGGAACTAAGGTAAATACATGGGTGTTTCTATGTTTCCAACAATGATTGGAATAAAGAAACAAGTAGTTCTAAATCATGGTGTGGTAGGGGATTTATGCCGGAAAGTGGGATACACTCTCTAATGAGGATGGTGACTCTTCTCATAGGGGGTATGAGGTGTCCTGAATTTATATGGGGTAAGGCTACAATTTAGTATCTAGTGCTAAGGAAGTTGGTGTTTGTTCCTAGAATATTTTTCATATGGGGAATCATAATTTGACATGGGGTATAAATCATCCCTCATTGACAAGTATCAATATTTTTTATGTGGTATTATCCCAATTTAATTTCACGCATCGAGGATTTTGGTGGGGATTATGCATTATGCTACTTTTTCCTTTCTTCCCCATATCCGGATATAAGGGTATATTGTTCCACTAATAGGTCAGGGTTACTGAATGGGTATTCTACCAAAAACGAATATTGATAGGATCATTCCGGGCTGACCACACTGTGGGTAATAGAGAGTTTTGTGGTGAATCTATGGTTTTTCCCAAACATGAAAAATCTATACATCACTATGTATCCAATGAGGATGGAAAACAATATAAAAATTGTTATAGAAAGAATGTGAAGTCATAGTCTTTACCAGGTGTGAAAAAAACCATCCGAATGAGAATTTAATTAAAATACCTTAAGTTCATAATGTTTGGACTATGAAGAGGCTCTGAGTATGTTTTTGTGGTGAAAAGGTTAATACTTGATGATACTATCATATGAGAATCCGTACACTACATGAATAATTCATAAAATTAGTTTCAAATAGTGTTTAATGTCATAGAGTATAGACCATGGAAAAAAATTTAATGTTATGTTTCATAGACTATTGGAGACATTTTATCAAAGGGTATATATGTGGAACATAAGAGGTAAGATCTGATGTGAATAGAGAACCTAGGCGATAATTAACCATACAAATACCATGAAGAAAATGGAACATTTTTTAAGGTCATAATGCATGAACCATGGATGAAATGAAAATAGTTTAAAGTCATGATGCATGGACTTAATGAAATGTTGGCCTCAAGGTAATCCTTGTATAAGGGAAGAGGTATAACCCAATGTGAATAGATCCAAAGAGGCTCACATACCACATAAAGACCTAGAGATCAAATGCACCCAAAATAAGGTAAAAATTCTTGATCCATGAGTGGGCCAAGGGGGTGAATGGTTGAAAATTGTTTAGTTGTACATGAATACCAGAAGGCCAAGGACTGATACGTATCCCATGATAATGGTTATTAAGATACACATAGTTCTAAAACACGGTGTGGTAGAAGACTGACATTGGTATGAGAAATCATATCTAGCGAGAGAAACAAATCTTTCCATGGTTTTCATGAGGCATCCCATGTTTAGAGAATTGGATATAGTTTATTTAACATCCAAAACTTATTGTACAAGGCATACCAATTTTATATGTGGTAAAAATAATCTTTTATTAAGAGGAATCTTAGTTATAGAAGGGGTAAGACAACAATTTGACATCATCCATTGAGGACACTAAGATTTATTGTCTAAAGTCATAAAACTCAGACTATAAGGGATTCAAATATTTTAATTTTATAATTAATAGTCCATGGATTTAGTTTAATTTCATAAATATCATACCCTAGTGGTTGAGTATCCCAAACGGATATTTGTAGTGTAGAAAAGTGGCAATCCCAATGTGAATAGATCCAAATAATCTTGGTTCTATACCACATATTCTTGAGGATATTATTTATAGTTTAATGTCATGATGCTCAGACATGAACTCCTATTTTAAGGTCATATAGTCCATACCATTCACTCCCCTTATCTGAATTACTGTTTGATAAACCAGGAATTGGTGGGAGATGTGATACGCTCTATGTCTATGGTTGTCAAAGAGTATTCACCATTTGAATATACCTGATGAATGATGTAATGTACTTCACACATGAAATCTAACTATTATGTATTATTTTTTAGAATCATTGTACTTATGAGGACCATTACTATGTCAAATTGTAGAAAAGAGTAGAGGTAAATCTTCTTGTTGAATGCACTCTCTGTCCTGCATTGTTTCCTATTTTATTGTGAAAGTCATGGAGAATGTTCTCTTTGAGGGATTATATCCCTAATAAATATACTTATTACATTCTTCTTGTAATCCTCTAGACATATATTTATTTTTAGAGTGATGGAATGTAAACCTCAATTGGTAGGACTGCCTCTGTTCAATACACAATGGTGTATGTAGTCACTTAAGAGGAATTACGAAGCATCGTCTGATAGTACCAATGGGAGTTGGGAAGATTATACGACCAAATTTTCTTGTTTTAATGCACCAACTTTAATTTAATATTAGGGAGGGTTTTATGAATCTATAAATCTATTCATTTCTTAGACATGGTAGAGGTAAGTGTGGTTGGACTGAATATTATACGTGGTGTAAAACTTCTTCATATCATCATCCAGGGAATTTTGTGTTGTTATTTATGATAATAGCATGGGGGAAATCTAAATTGCTGGATTATATGATAGATCAAAAAATTTGATCACAGATAAAGAATTTACTTCCTTGAGAGGAATGCAAACTTCCCACTTGGAGAATAAGTCCATTTTGGTAATAATGAACCTACATTAGGGACATGTTCCTAGAAGATATGGGCCTAAAACATCGAGTAGACATACTACAAAAGGCCAATAATAATTTATGTTGTGGAGGGGCTCTGGTAGTCAATGAAAAATTTTTTATTGGATATGAAATTAATGAAACCTGCTGGAATACTCGATGATGTCATGGACCATGGTAAAAAATAAATAATCCAACTTCATAATATGGTGGGAGATCTTCAATCCTACCTGATGTGCACCACAAAAACTAGTATGGAAATGCTACATAATATATGGAATATCTTCTACTTTAATGAAATGGAGGATAATTTCTTCCAACCCTCATTTTTAGAGAGTCTTTTTAAGGGTAGGGTTTCTCTGATGGGTAAACTACACCACATACCGATAGATTTTCTCATGTTCATCTCGATCGAGTCGGATAATACCATGTTGGGGATTCTAAGTAGAAGATATTATCCAATCATATTTTTACTCTACTATATGGGAACCTAGGTTTCAGAATATAGAAGTACATGAATCAATATATTCTAATGGTTTCCCACCATTCTCATCTGAAATGATAGGATTGATGACCTTATGATGCCCCATAAGAATAAACAAGCCATCCTAGTCTGGCATTGTAATAGAAGAAGCTAAAAAATACAAGTCACCATCTTATCCATCCTTCGACTAAGTTACATGACAAAATTCTAGAATAGAAGGTAACTAGGTCATCAGTTGATGAGTGAACTTCAGTAGGGACACAAGGTATGGTTTTCAGATGATGTAATCACCATTAATCTATTTGATGATTAGATCAGAGTCTCCATTCACATAAAATTCGGGTATTTCAATCTTGAGTACCATCTATAGACCAGTAATAAAAGACTGATACTCTTTCTCATTGTTAGTTTATTATTATAATAATGTGAATTACTATAGAATAAAATTTGGTGCGAGAGTAATAAAGATGATCCTCAGGCCCACTATGTATAGATTAGGATTTTTGATCCTTATATCGGTATAACATTGAAAGGAACCATTAAAATGCATCTAACAACAGGGATTACAGGTCTATTGAGAGGATGGACTCATCTAGGAAATCAATATCTAAGGGAATCTCTTCAAGGATCAGATGGGTGGTGATGAAATCTGCCAATACATGGACCTTGAAAGCTTTCTATGGATGGAATCTAATGTCAATTTGCTAAAGGATCACTGCCTTGTATTCCGAATATCCTTTCAACACGGGGAAGATCAAGATATACATCAATGAGTCCAAGTGACTCATTCTATCAATCTCATGATGTTTCATATAATGTTGTAACCTATGAACTTAAAAAACATGTGCGAGGAAAATCTTCTAAATGGGGGAGTATCTGGTCTTAGTGATGAGGAGTAGATGATTGTTATAGTATAAACTATTTTCTCTAGACTCACTATTATTCTAGTCAAGAAGGGTACCAAAAGGTGGTTCCAGGTTTGTTAGATATATGACTAAGGGCTTCCCCGAGATGGGATACAATAGGACTGGAGGTTGTAGAATATACTGATTTATTTCCTCAAATTAATTTTTGAACTCCTCATATCATTGAAAGTCAGTTCCTCTCTTCATGATTCTCCAAAAGAAATTATGATTCCTGAACAGTTTCTTGGTGAACATGAATATATAATCTAATTATCCTTGGATGCCAAAAATATTTCAAATATTGCTTGGGTGAGGCATCTGGATGATGGCCATGATCTTCTCTAGGTCAATCTTGATACATATGTATCTAATGACAATTCTGAGAAACATCATAGAGGTTACATGAAATACACACATCAAGGGTTTCATATTCAAAATATAGGAGAAAAATAAGTCAAACACTTTCTCAAGTCCTCTGATATGGTCCCGACACTGTCGGGAATGGACCACCAAGTATTCCATGTAGAATTCCACTAACATTCTCTAATTTGTTTTTGAATATGTGGTGAATGGTTTGTTGATAAGTGGCTTCTACATTCTTCAGGATGAAGGGAATCACAAAATAATAGAAGGCCCCCTCTGACACTATAAAGGTGGTAAAATCCTCATCCTTAGGGGAGATATGGATGTAATTTTATATTGAGTATCCATTCATAAAGGATAGGGTATATAACCCAAATGTAACATTGATCAACAACTCTGTTACTAGAATGGAAAAATAATCATTTGGGTAATGGTTGTTGAGGTCATGAAAGATGATACATACTATGATTTGAACATTATTATTCTAGAATGGGATGATGTTATCTGGACATTTGGGTTAATTGACTTCCATGATGAAGTTTTATTTGATAATATTGTCATTATCTTCATCGACCATAACACCATGTGAAGGGTTCATTTTTCTGAGAGGCTTCTTAAAAATGTGATGGTTCACTGGGGGGGTTAGGTGGTGGATAGTGACATGATGGTCTGTTCTTGAAATCTCATTATAGATCCAGTAGAATACATCACGATGCTACTTCACGAAATCCACAAACTACTAGTGCTCATTTGGAGGCAGAGTTTCATTGATCAACATCGACCTAGAGTCTTCTTTAGTACCAAGTGTAACACTCAGGACCTATGTTGTAACAGTATAATTAATATCATTACTATTTTTTACTCGATTTTTTTATTTTATGAAAAGAAATGTATTTAATACTGATGAATTCAAGAAATAATAAAATATGAGAAGAATTGTATTTAATAGAACATTAAAAAATTACATTATTACAAGCCTAAATAAATTAACTAATTTAGAAAACTCATTACATGTCCGAGTAATACAACAGGAAGACCTACCATCGGCACCACAAGACCAATTGTGTAGCCTTCATCTCTTATATCCACCATAAATAAAAATAAAATATCAAGAATAGTATCAATAATTCAAAGAACATGAGGAATGTAAAACTCTATTTTGGGAGAATTTTTGTTGTGCCTTTGGCTACATCTAAGCACGGGTATTTATAAAAACTTTTCTAATCATCATAAAAATAACCATTGGGTTTTATTTTTTTCCCATTTGGTGTCTTGAAAATATAAAATTTATTTATAATTATATTTGTAAGTAATAAAATCAATGACATGTAATGTTTTAATTTTCAATTGGATAACATAAACTTAGAAGATAATAAATATGAATTTACTTTTTTAAATAATAATGAGAAATTAATTCTAAAGTGTTAAAAATATATATACATAATTATTTTATTCTTTTTATGATTAATATTTTTTTATTAAAAAAATTGTAAAGTACCCACAAAACCGGGAGTAGTCATTATGTACAAGCCCTCAAGGTCTAGTATAGGCACTCGAGAAGCAGTATGTCCAGCCTATGTATAGGGTTAGCCTGTATAGGTTAGGCCTTAGCTATTCCAGGTTTTCATGTATAATCATTCCTTAATGCATGTGTGTGTTCATGATTTCAGAAATTATATTCCGTATCAATCCTTATAAAGAATCCCCAAAAACAATTCGATTTATAAGTGGAATGCATTTTTAAAATGAAGACCAAATCCAAGTTGCTCGATCCAGCCATGAATGATCTCTACCATCCACATAATTCATCCAATCTAACGAATTCTTTTAATTGGTAGGGTTTTTTTATTTGTTTAGCCTTCATGGACTTAAAAACAATTGTTCCCATCTAATCTAGAATGGATTGTATCCTCTTAAAATACTTGTGTTTCTTTTCAACCATCCGATCAGTCCTAATTATTCACAGCCACCATCCTTTTTCTCTTTTCTTTGTCATTGAACCCATTGAAACCTAACCCATTCACATCAAACCACGACAATCACCGAGCCCTTCTTCCATTGCATTACAATAATGAAAATGTCTTCTAAAATCTCTCATGACCCCATCACAGCTTCATTTTTCACTAAGACCAACATGATTGGTATTATTTTAGTCTCATCCTCATTTTCTTCCAAACAAGATTTACAGACACACATACACACACACACATATATATATATATATGATTCTATCTTATTGATTTATTAATTATAATCACAATACTTCACCACTGATTATGAATAGTAATGTCAATTTTTGAACCCCTTTTCATATTTTAGATATAACGATGTCAACTATAAAATGTATATATTTATATATATATATATATATATTAAATGAGACAACAGATGGGGATATAGTTTCCATACATTGTGGATTGAATATGATATTATATCATATATAATAACCCCTAATGCACACTTTGAAAACCCCAACCCTTTCATCCCATGCTTTTTCTCTAGTTTCAATATAACCGATTTCCTCCCCAAAAAACCCTCTGGAATATTAATCATTTTTCTAAAAATCCCACACCATCATTTTACAAGTAATGGATTTTTTATTTGAATTCATTTTATAGTAGTTCATCAACTTATGTTGTTCTACAAAGTTATATATATAAATATGTATATAATTGTGTGTGTATGTATGAATTTATCTGTACAACTTATTATTTTAATAATATAAAAGTTATGGGTTATGATTTAAATTTTTTTAGCATTGGATTGTTTTATCTTAATTAATTGTCTTTGATTTACAAAATTTATATGTATATATGCACATATATACATATATATATATATATTTATGAATCTTTATTTTCAAAATTTATAAAATAAAAGACATGTTTAAAATATAATTTCTAAGTGTATGGATTGAAAGACTTGTATCGTTTCACCAAACTATCGTTTTTATACAAGATATACATATGTATAGGAGTATATATGAAATCCCTATCATTCTATACAACATAATATTTTCATATGTTATAAAATAATATTTTTTTCGAAGTATATAGATTCGGTGAATTTAGTTTTATTATGGGTCATGTTTTATAGATTATATATATATATATATTTCTATCTTTCTATCTTTCAGATTTTATTAATTAGAGGTTTTTATTTTAAATTTTATCTCTAGGATCATATTTTGAAAGATAAATCATTTATCAAAGGGATTTTTTGTGTTTTCAAAAACATCATTTCATATATAGGGAATGTGTTTATATATATATATATATATGTATACATATAAATTTAAATTTATTAACGAGGGTTAATATTTATTTACAAATTCTATATACAATGTTAGATTATTCCTAATTTATCAATTTATGATTTATTTTTATGTCTATCCATGGTTCTAAATAATATTAGTTATCATTCTATATGGAAAAAATAAACAAGTTATCATTTTATGTGTGCTTGCTATAATTTCATGTGAGAAATTTCACTCACCCCTCTTGGTATGTTAGGCATAATTAGGTATGTCCATTATCTAAATTATAATTGACATCCCAGGCATTTCTTAAATTACTTAATTTATCTTATTATTTATAAATACAAATACTGACAACTATTTCAAGTGTGTATATCAATTGTGAACATATTTTACATTGGATTTTTATTTATAAAATTTAATCAATCTTAATAATTTTTAAGCATGAGATTCTCCAAAAAAAATGGTTTTAGGTATTCTAACGAAATTTTTATGACATATTATAAGAATGATTATTTTATTTTATGAAAATAATAGTATGTATGTATTTTTAAAATATTTTGGGCCATAATCTAAGAAAGGATGGTCCATAAAAAATGTTTTCCAAAAATTGGAACTAGTTTGATGAATATAAGGTATGTTATGGAGATTGAACCCTTAAATGATAAGGGAACATTGTTCCATATGAGTTGTGTCTAGTGGCCATAAATTTTTATGATGGTATTCCATGTAACATAAGTAACCCACCCAAGATTATTATTTTAAATGAATAAATCTCAACAATATTTCAAATATAATTATATTATGATACAAATGTTTTTGAAATTGTATTGATTACAGTGTTTAATAAATCCATTAATAAGCCTATTTACTCTAAGAAAATATTTTAATGGTTCTCATTAATTTTTTCAAAACCACTTACTAGGCACATTAAAATCTCACCCTACATTTTAAATTCGTGTTATACAAGTTTAGTAGATTTATTAGTGAAGTGTTTTTCTATTTGTAGGCAGCACACAAAATATTTTTTTGTTTAATTAATTTTATTTTTGTGTACTTTTAAAATATTTAACAGTTTTATATAATCCATCAAAACCAAGATCAATAAAGGTCCCCAATTGTGTAATATGTTTTTTAATTATTCAATTTCATTTATAAATAAATTACATAACATATTTTAACAATAGCTCTAGGAAACCGGGGTCTAGGTCCTTACCCAAAGGTTAACCTAAATAAACTCATCAACAATGGTGGGGAAACCTTTTTCAATTGAAAGATGGAATTCCTCCATATCCTCTTAATCATCTAAGTTAGGAGAATCAATAGGAAGAATAAACACTTCTAGGCCACCTGAATCAGGGGGTCAATGGTGCCTATTTGGGTGAACACTAAATCTTCACTAATGGGTTTGTACTCTATAGAAAATTTGGAAACATAGGTTTTCAAACCAATACCATCCAACATCTAATTGTGATACCCAAGATTAATGTAAAAGAAATGGTGAGATTCGGCTTCCATTAATTCAATCATGTTGTTCCGAACATATGGGAATGTCACGAAATAGTTGGGATAGAGCTAATATCATAGGACCTTACATGATTGGGGTAATCTTTTATCACCCATGCATATAATGTATAAAATAATGAGGTAATCTATCGAGTTTTCTTATTTTTATGGTTTCTAAAATGTATTTTCGTAGATTTTAGAAAGCAATCTCCCAGGTCTATCATTATGGGCTCTAGTTGATGGATCGATAGAGTAAAATAACTAACTAAGTCTACCACTGATTGGTTGTTGTGGTCATCAGATCATTGGGTTGTTCAAACTCATAGGTTTAGAAATTTTTCCATTCCATCTTATAGTATCCCAAATCTAGATAGCGTGATTCAAAGTAATTTAAAGGAGACACATCACCGAGAATTACCCTTAATTAACATTTTAGGGAAACTCTTGAGGCACTGTTGATATGAGGAGTGAATCGTTGCATATAAATGAAGCGGGAGCCTACCCATAAGTACATTGTAAATATTATCATGTGAGTCTACCAGGAATTAAATAATTACTATCAAGCCAACAAATTGAGTGTTCAATCAAATATTTCCACACAGTTTCTTCTCGGCCCTGTTAAAACCATGAATCCTCTTATTGGATGAAGTTATTTCTGATTCTCTCATATGAAACTTATGGGGCGTTTGGTTCAGGATGCTTTTAATCCCAAAACTTGTTTCCACTAGGCAGTAGTGGATCTCCACATTATTGAATTGGACCATAATGTACAACAGGTGTATGTTCCCCGACATGAGTCTACCCTCATCCTATCTAGAGAATGATACCATGGATTTTTATTCTTCTTTATCAACATCCTCTTTATTGTAGAACTTTACAGTAGTAACCTCCACAATTAAAAATAGCGGGATTCTATGAAGGCCATCACACATTTCGTTAGACAAGTATATGGCCTTAAGGATTGAGAGCCTTGTTGGAATGTTGGTGAGGTTCTTCAACTAATCATACTTAAATACCAAAAAACATGTTTTATTGTAAGGAGGAACTCCTTGGAAAGAGTCTTGACAGATGCAGTTGGATGTAGCAATAAGTTTCTACTCGTACTAGGAATATCCTTCTATTGAGTGGATGACCCAATATGAACCACTATTGGTTGAGCCTTTACCCAGGATAGATATGGATGATCATAGTTCGGACATGGATGATCATATTGTTCAGCTAACATGGTCATTTTTAGTGGTGAATATAAAGAAATGGGATGGCAAGATTATGCCTATTGAGCTCCGCAAAACACATTCTACCTAGTTGTGGTGTCATGCATGGATCAGTTTGAGGCACTTTCCTGATCATTTTGGTTGTAGGCATGTCCCCAACCATTCCTACGATGGAATCATCTAAGGGAATCTAGAGGTTTTAATTTGAACTCCTCATTATTAGGCACTGTGAATCAGTGTACAAAATCTATGAAATTCATAGAGGTGTTCCCCTTCTCGTCATCATAGGAGACTTCCAATGCTGGGAAGAACCTAAGTGTGACTCCAAACTCAAGGAAAATGATGTCACTGCGGGATCGATATGGATTTGGAACCAGTGTGGGACTCTAATATCTGCTACACCATTGGAACCTACTCTGCCGGGATTTGGAAGGACGTGAAGTATATGTGGAGGAAACAACTAGAGAAGGTGTATCAATTATAGTAGGTTCTGGCCTTCCTAGGAAAGCAAAGATGGCACCATGGTTGGGAGAAAATTTTATATGATCCAACCATTCATCACACTTGTGTGTTCCATGTATGGAAGCTACCTTCCATTCACCTAAACCCTCACTGTCACTATAGAGGTTGGTGGAGAAATGTGTCACTTATTCCAGGACCTCATCCAGCCTAACCAGGACATTCTATACATGGTATTGGAGCCATAATTTGAACACATAACATTCTTTTATAGTATATATAATGATCATGTGTGACATGAAATGGTTGGGGTGATTATTGAGCCCAACTTACTAGGGAAATATGCATTATTAAAGATATAGGATCTACATATCAATGAAATATATGAAATAGCCTACGACCAATACATCCTTGAAAGAATATGTATTTTTCCTTCTCTTTCGGAAGAGTTCTCTAGGATCTTGAACTTTATGAGGGGCCAGATCGTTATTTTCTTTTCTTGGTGGTCATACATAGAATGGAGATGCCTACCATTTCTATGATGGGTGAGGATATTCTTGATATTGATGATGCACTCACCTATTCTAATCAAGAAAAGGGTCCAAAAAATCTACTATTTCCGGGGATTCTACATGTATAAAGGTTGCAGTTACTACTTTGGAAGGACTTCTCACATGAGCCGATAGAGTCAACATGTGGGCCTTCCTGGCCTACAGTGACACCTGTTACAAACTAAGATATTTTTTATAAAACTCCAAGAATCTATATAGTAAATTATGTGTGATAAGTGTAGGTGCTATATCAGTATTTAAATTCCCTATAGACATCATTAGTAGTTACTCATAAGTTAGATTCTTGGTGACTAAGTAAATAAAGCCTTTCCACATGATTAAAAAATATGTAACTCACTCATCAAGCATTTTCATTCACATAAAGAGGTAAATGATATTTTTCTTATGAATGGTGGAAAAAAAATTAGAGTAACCTCCTATTAAGGTCTTCCCAAACATTAGTGGACCATGTAGGTGTCTGGTTACACCATAGAAACCTGGGTAAATCCAACTTATAAACAAAAAAATTAAGCATGGCAGCCTCATACTATTCTAGGGTTCCCAAAGTTGGTCCCAAACTTGAGGTAAAGTGGGAAAACTATTTCAGTAAGTCAAACTTCCCATTTAATGGGGTGAATATATGGTTTCCAAGCTCTAGGGGTGCTTTCATGTCATCCACCCATGCTGGGTAGACATTCTTTTAGGCATGATTTCAATCTTTCACATCTCTAGGGCCTCAATGCGATTCGTGAGAGTTGTCATCAAGTCTTATTTGTGAGGATATATATCTTGATGATGGTTCTTCATGGAAAATGCATTGATATGCTACACAACGTGTCAACCGGGCTCAATAGCTTGTGTAACGGCATGACCTGGATTCTAAAGAGGATAATCACATTTATCGGGATGGTTCGCCAACCCATACCTCAGTCATAGGAAATGTACTCCTTCCTATACTATATCTTGATGCACATGATTATCAAGCCCAATTGGGGGTGTCTAACTAAGAAGTAATTTGAACCCCACTAAAGGGGAAATGGGAACCCTTAAGTATGTGTCATAATCCATGTGACGATTAGCCATGAGCTTAGTTATTTACCCTGTTTATCTTCAATCTACTGAAGTACATAGGCTACAATGTGTTTTGACACTATTTGTAGTGCAACAAAAAATAGATAAAAGTGATCAACATGCTCATTAACCTTGTTGTGAGGTCTATCAAGAGGAAATGTATCATTGGGGGATAATGAATGTTGAGTTCCTTCCTATGCTGGCGAGTGACGACACCTACCAGAGGGTCTACCTACTGTTATCCTTCCCATGGAGGTGGGTTTTCCCTATCTTTCCAAAAAAATGGTTACCCTATACCTATGAGATTTTTGAAGGTAGAAGAGAATAATATTTATCATTATAGTACCTAGAGTGGATCCCTTGTAATTATCCAGAAGGACAGGCTATCATAAGATAGGGATAAAGAGAATAGAAACATATTGTCCGCAACCTCTAAACCGCATATTGGGAGATGCCTCTTCCACAACCCAGTGGAGAACTATGTGTCTCTTTAAGCATTTATTTTACACATTTGGTGGAATAAAAATGATGCGGGTCCCTTATTCATCCGTAATTTCATGTTCTTAGCTCTTCAGAACTGTTGGTTGATGGCCTCAAGGTGCTCTTGGCTTCATGGATTGGCCAACCGCTAACCACGTAGGCAGTGGAGTGTCACCCAGATTTTTTTTTCAAAACACAAATTTTGGTCCACTTCAAGGGACTAAATGATATCAATGTTTAGAGTCTCAAATATCCATAACACCATTGAAATATCTTTGGTAGCTAGAACTTTCCATATGACATCTCATTTAGAGCCTTATTCTTGGTTTTCCCTAACTCTGATCGGTGCTTTCTAGGAGATTGGTGGTGGTACCAATGTGGATCGGTTCTATGGAAGTTTGATCAGTAGAGGATCCATTATTAAAGTAAATTATACACTACACACTAGAACATCTCTTTAGGTGTTACAAAGTGCATCATCACATTCATATAGTACTAGGTGTTCACCCCTACCTCACGCAAAAGGGTGGTGACACTCATCTGCATCTTTGCAGAGTGGCCATCATCTAAAGAAACCAATATTAATTTCGAAATCTCTACCATGCCTTGTGTAGAGGAATAGATAATGGAAACTATAGGATATAGATATGAATACACCATAGTCCCCTGGAAAGGAGCTAAAACTTACTATACCTTAAAGTTCCTATAAAAGAAATTTGGTAACATACGCATCTCAACTTCTTTGAAGGGGAACTTGAGATTTCAGAATCCTACCACATACACTAATGAATATAGTTAGGATTCATCATCATGTTTTCTATACCCTCATAAGAATCTCCGAAAATTTACCCTTTGATATTATGTCTTTTCCCTTCTTCCCTAGGATGGTTCTTCAGGGAAAGTTAGATATTGGACATGGTGGGGACCTCCACTATGACCAGTGAAGGAGTGGGTATGACCTCAACTTTTTTTATAAATTAAACAGGTGGTATCTATGTGTTTTGGTGTATATGTATAGGTAGGACCTATGTATTTTTTATCTAAATATTGGGCATGAACTCTACACTGATTATATATGAAATAGGGTGGACCACCAAATGGGTTGGTGTAGGAGTGGGGAAGAACTCTGCCTTGGTAAATAGAGGCATAGGAAGGACCTTTATACAAGTTGTTGAAAAAATAGAGAGGTCCTCCAATTATGATTATTAAGGTGCAAGGAGGACCTCAACACTAAATTTCATCATTACAGGTTGGCCTGTAATGACCATTGGTGGTGCTAGTGATTGAAAGAGTTAACCCGACCTACCAATGATGTGGTTGGGGTCTTGATTCCAATCAAGAAAAGTCAGATCATTACTTTTTACTAATGGGATCTGGTGGGATTTTCTAGTAGTAAAAGGGTTCAATTGAGTAATAGAAGATTCCCCTTTGCTATTAATTACCCTGAGCCATCCCCTGATGTATCCATCAGGTTCTTCAAACCATATTCAACGGAGTATGGGTGAAGCCCCATATTCATTAACCTATGTTACTGGTCATTGATTCCATTGATGAGGTGTAGTGGGATACCTCCTTAGATAATCCCTAGAATTAGTCACAACTGGTGATACTTGAACATACCCTACCTCCTCAGTGCATGGGAGTTGTTTATTGGTTCACTCCTATGAGAGGATCCGGAAGTAGGTTTCTATTGGAAGGGGGGGAGTTTTCCATTAGTGTGGCTATAATGGGAGGTGATGTAAGTGAGGTTCTAATTCCCCTAGGTCCTGGTGGGACTTATTCCCTGTGGTAATGATCCCCTCCTAGACGTAAAAGTTTATGAGGCCATCAATCACACTCATGTGGATGATTTAAAAGGGTGAGAGTGGGTGTGGGTTCCTGGTAGTTAAATTCATTGAATAAGTCATGAAAGAGTAATGGGTTTTCAGTATTTTCACATAAAATTTCTCGACTCAGTGCTTATAAGAGATGGGTTTTTTCAATTCTATAGATAGGGTCCTATAAGGATGGTGGATTCATCCATTAGTACTAGTATAGGGAAATTAATTCATAATTCCATGAAGTCATCCAATATTTTGAAGATAGATATTGATCCAAGGTGAAAATGTTTTAGACTGAGGATTCCCATTGATAACTACACTAATTCTCATTGGTTTCATAGAGTGACCACCATTTTTTTTGTAGGACCTGGTACCGGATTTCTGGATCTGGTGAAATGCTAATATTCTGGTGCACAATGCTAATTTTACCTATAGTTGATGGAAAATAGTTACACATCAGGTACAACATTTTTGTTTTTTATTCAATCATTGTGGTCACGTGCAGCACACGTTATGTTACTATGAATTCTGAATTTAAAAAGGTGGAAAAAAATTCGTCGCTTTCATTGGTGATGTGTGCTCCATGATCGAAATAAGATTATTGGATATTGATTCCTCCTTACATGGATTCATCCCCAGAGCTCATTGTTTAAACCAGGTCAACCTCATCGATTGGTTTAATATTCCCGGAACTCATTCATGGTGTCATCTTTTTGTGGAAAATAGTTAACTACTCCTCCCATGACTTGAAATAATAATTTTAATTTTATTTGTAATCAAAATTTAGTCAATATAGGAGTCTCATTGATAATCTCTGGGAATTTCTGTACATTGGGTGAAATTTTCCCCTACATTCATCCACACTGGGGCATGTCATTTGAGGGATATTAGGAATAAAACTTAAGGAATACCATGGTGATCCCTGAGGTAATGACTCTAGGGGCATAAGTATTCCATGTTTTTTACCTTATGCATACCATATATATCATGATGTAGGTTATATGGAGTAGGTAATAAGTTTTACATCAAGTGGAGATAGATCAGATGTCTTAGTCAGACAGATCAGGGCATGAGTTTAACATCTTGTGGAGATGGATCAGACACCCTGCAGAGGTAGATCGAGGAGGTGTATCTCTATAAGGGAATATGTAACACCTATATATTTTACCATTTTTTGGGATTGAGTACCCTACATGGAAGATCTAAAATATTTGTCCCAAGGAGCGAAGGGGTCAAAGATGAGTTTACCATTTTTATTTTAATTCCCTATGAGGAGGATCTGAAAGGTGTGTCCTTAAGGGTGAAGAACTAAATAGTTTACCATTTGGTGATTGAACTCTATTTGAGGTAGATCTAGAAGTTGTACCCCTATATGGGATGATGTGGATAGTTTAATATTTTTTGGGATCAAATTCCCTTTAAGGCGGATACAAAAGGTGTATCCCAAGGAGGGAAGGCCTAGATAGTATACTATTTTTTGGATCAATCTATCATTGAGGGAGATCCATAAGTTGTGTCCCTATGAGGGAATACCTATATAGTCTATATTTTAGGGATTGAACACCCTATGAGGGTGATTGAGGAGGTGTTTCCCTATAAGGAAACACATCAAGTTTATCATTTTATGGATTGAACCAAAGGGAGGCATCATGCGTACCTTATTTATAGGACATCGATCAAAATCCATGTAGTTAGATGTCATGATTTATGGTTGTGTGAGAGAAATGATCCATGCATTTTGACATTTTTTGGAATGGATAATCATGTCCTGAAAGGAGTTTTGACATGGGATGGTGTGGAAGTAAATACATGAGCTTCCCTTTTCAAGAGCATTTCTCTTGGTTTTAATGGTTGGTGTTTACACATTGAGATTCTCTAGGTGGAACAATCATCCCACAGTGGGTGAGATGGTGGAAACCCATGATGATCATACATGTTGCATCCCATGTTCATCACAAGAGTTTAAAATATGGTTTTACATCGTGTTCTGAGTATGTTTTCATGTAGTTTAACATCGTACGATTAGAACATGGAGCTAAGAAGTTTTACATCATGATGCTCAAATGTAGGTAGGCTCACTCATCACCCCTTGGGATTACATGACCACTGCTCATGAAACTTTGGGTGAGGCATGGAGTTTGCACTACCATAAAGGAGTGGTCAATCATGGGGTGCACGTTTCAGTCCCTATGATTAAAACAAAAGGGGGTTACAATACATATGTGTATAAGAGATGGGTAGAAAAATGGTTTCAGTATATTCATAAGAGACTTGAAATAGGGGATCAATAAGTTGTTTTGTGTAACTTTGTTAGGTTTCATGAAGGAGTTGTGTGTGTAGGGTTCTTTAGAGAAATTATCGTGGTTGGAATCAAGAGGAATGGTTGCATGCAGCATATGGGGTTGCATGTAGGTTAGGGTTTCACGCTAGAAGGTTGTTTGTGAACACCCAACATGCGCTAGGGGTAGTTGTGTGGGGATCACTCTATAGTGACCATGTCATGGTTGGTCCCAATATAGGTCTATCACAAAAGTTCCATACCTTTGAGTATCCATGTTTCATGTTATTGTGAAAGAATGGGTGTTCCATGTAGCAGAGTAATTCTTCACCTTGCAGAGTTACCCTAGGGAAGGGGTTGATCTATTATTTAAATTTTAAATACTCATCCATGTGTACACAACTCATTGGACACACAACATGATTTGTTCACCGATTTATCCTTTTTCATTGGTCCTTGGCCCCACACCATCTCAATATTGACATCATATTTGGCACACATATGGAGAGGCTGCTCACTAATTTAAAAACAATAATTCCCTATCATGCATAATAGGGGAATATTTAGAATAGTGGCCTTATCCATGGAATCATACCACTGACTGTCACTGGAATGGTTTGTTGCATTTATAATGCATGTATCTTCCATGAAGAAGTAATCATTGAATGAGCTCATTGAAAGCTTCACACAACACCTTCATCATCCCCATCGATGGTCCTCTAGGGTTTTTGGCATGCTGGATTTGTGGTAAAATATCTGTTTGAGGCCACTGATGAGACTTTGATACTAAAATATACCAAATTGATTTACCTATCTTTTTCTGTACTTGGCATAATAGATGAATCAACTTCTTATTTTTCTTTCAAATTATACCATAAGGTCCCTCATTTGTGAGACTCTGAAAGACCTTTGTATTCATTTAAATATAACACACAATCATTGAGGTAGGTATGTATCATCTTGAAATCCAATACCATTGGGCATGATATTTTTCTTCTTCTTAATTTTAAAATGGAACATAATTTTGTTGAAGAAGAATGTTTTTAATAAATGTAAAAATTTTATTAAACTCTTGAAACTACAACCACTAATGATTTTCAAGATGAAAAATATTATAACTGTTGATAAAAATATGAATTTATACAACCACAATTCATTAGTTTTTTAGTATTACCATATAAGTTCTTAATCCGCAGTTTTTTCTCAATTTCCTCCACTACAACATTAAAAATCATTTCTTCAGTTTGATAAAAATGTTCATTTTAAAATTCTCTTTAATCATTAGATCCCGAATTCTTTCTAATTTTACTATTCCAAATCCTATTTTTGTTTATCATATTAAAACTATTCCAAATCAAATGATATTTGATTTATCTGCTTTAAAATTTCTCATATTTAAGCATTTTAATTAGGCTAATAGTTCATTTTTAGAACATTTCATTAGGAATATACCAAAACATTATATACCCAATCCTTATATTCATCACTATTTTTATGAAGTAATACAATTAGGATTCATTATCACCTATAAAAAATTCCTTGTATTAAATGTAAGTAATTTTATATAGAATTTTAAATTTAAATCAATATTTATAAATAACAATAAAAAATAAGAATAATTTTTAAAATAGAAATAAAAATAATAATAAAATTAACTGAAAAATTTAGTATGAATAATTAATATATTTTATTTTTTAATAAATAAAATAACATTTCTATATATTACTAGTAACACAATACATTATCCATAATAATGTTTTATGATAAATTACATTTATTATTGTTTAATTAAATCATTAATGAAAAAAATTAATATTTATTAATAGAGAATACATAATTTACAATACATATATAATATATAACACATATTTAATAATATTTTATTTAAATAGTATAAAATATTTAATAACAATTTTTTTCCAAAAAAATATACTTTTTAAAATAAAGTAAATGAATAAAAATTATTATATAAATAGTTTTGATATATTAAAAAACAAATAAATATATCATGTATTCTATGAAAACTACAAGTCACTATAATAATAGGAAAAATTTTAACAAAAATCCACTGATTAAAGTAATATATTTCTAAAAATACACCAATTAATTGAAAAAAAAATTAAAAAAAACAAAACCCTAAAATTATAATCTACACCAAAATATTGAAACTAAATTTAATACCATTAAATTCAAATAAATGTGAAACAAATATATATAGATAACCCAAGATCAAATTGATATAAATTAGTATCTTAAGTCATTAATTTATAGGATGGTCTAATAATAAATGTAATAAAATTCACCTTAACAAAATCCCCATTAAACAAACAATTATTCCTTATGAAATTAAAAAGAATATAACAAATAAATATAACTAGAAATAACTAGAAATAATTGAGATGCATTAGATAATATATAAGTTATGCGAATGATGTATATAAATAAATAATAGAGGTTCAAAATGGTGGAAAATGTTGGAAGAGGCTATAGGTGAAGATGATGATAGAGTTGATGTCTAGGTGTATTGAAAATTTTCGACTTAGGTTTTAATTTGGGAGAAAGGTCTAGAGAGATTGAGTTAGTGAAATGAAATTCAATGATTCTCCTAAAAAATAATTTTTTATTACTTTAAATACTAGTTATTTCAATAATAGATGTTTAAAATATTCCTTTTACATCAATTGTTATTTAACAATTGAAAATTTTGTATTTTTCACATTTGTTATTATTTAACCAATATATAGATTGGCATCTTATGTTTTTTAACTGGATAAAGGATATTCAATATAAAATAAAATGTGTAATTTTTTTTATAAATATACCATTTTATAAATGGGATCTTCAAGCGGTTTTTTTCTAGTTCATTAAAAAATCATCACACTCAAATTTAATTCCGTAATTCACAGAAAAATATTGCAAGTTTGGACTCTCTACTTTGATATCAGTTATTGGGGGAGATTCTTTATTTTATAATGAAAATGAATGCAAAAACTTAATAAGACACTGATAAAAAAGAAAGATAGAAATTTATAGAATAATAAAATTTACCTTCAATAATTATCATGTAAACCCCATTAATATAGATGAATAAAAACAACAGGGAATCTTCAAAAAAATAACTAAATTTATGGAGTGTAAAAATAAAATGTTTATAAATAAAATTGAATTATAATGACAATATATGGAAAAATTATATGAAATTAAAAAAAATACCTCCATCATCTCAATGAAAACCATTTTATGAAGAAAAAATGCCACTCCTCCAAGATTTAATCTGAAAACAAATCAAAGTTTTAATAATACTTCAACCATTGCAAGATATTATGAATCAATCCATTAATGATTTAACATTTTATTTTCTAAAGTCTTTATCCACATGCTTATTGAATCTGTTACTCAATTATGTAGATAATAGTCTATTATATAGTTAAATTAAATACACCCATACTCTGAAGAAAACCATCCTTCACCTATATGACAGATGCACACAACTTAAAGGCAATAATACAACCACCATATAAGTGTTTAGATACTTTATCCACTAAATCATATGTAACAAATACATTATAAATGTATTTTTACTCCATTTATATTTTAAATAATTTACTTATCTCATTATATTGATATAAAAAATATCTAAAATTTTCAATAATCAAGATTGGAAAAAATTATTTATGAATACTCATCTTAAAAACTCCATATTCAATTTTTTCAAACCATGTTTTGAAGGTAATAAGTTTTTTGAAAGATATTGATGTAATAATATATTGTAAAATAATTTGTTCATGCACATGGTCCATTTAATTTACTATTTAGTAACACAATTTTTATGAATTATTTAATTTTAAAACAACTTGACCCAAAATAATCACAATAGCTAAATTTATAAACTATTGTTTATGTAAGATGTATTATGCATTGAGAGTTTCCTGAACCACATTCATTCATTAAATGTTTTCTTACAATTTTTTTTTGCAAAAAATCATTCACACAACCCCTTCATATCTTATATAAGGGAGACCCCCAATCTCTCCATGTTTTCTTTCATATTCATTAATATTCATGACATCAATGGTTCTTTCTAAAAATTTAATACAATCTAATTAGAGGTAATATTTTTTGTTATATACTATTTTTTTACATTTATTTTTTAATTAATTATAATAATTTTAAATTTTTATTTGATTATTATTTTGTTTTATTAATTTATATTTTTAATAACTATAATAAATTTACATGTGAGTGAATTGTTTTTTTCATTTTATGAAAAAATTGTAGGATTATGATAATAATAATTATAGATCAACCCATATATGTTTAGATAGTAATTGATCAAGAGTTAAATTGACCTATGTATGTTTCTATTTTCTTAATTTAATTATAATTATGGTATAATTCTATATATTGTTTATAATTATTATTAGTTTAATTATTTATGATCTGCTTACCATCCATCTCTCTTATTGTATAAGGACCTATGTGACCAGGATTAATTTTTTGTAATATAATACCCCCATAAATACTCACTTATATATGAGTAATATAATAAAAAATAATGATTCCAAACTAGGTATTATTTTTTAATAATGGTCTTAAATTTAAGACAAAAAAATCGAATTAAAGGAGAATTTTGGATGCTAAAACATAGGTGAAGTTAAATTTAAGAATTTTTCCCAAGGTCTAAGAAGGTTTTTACCCATTAGAAAGTCGTATTACAATGGAAAATATCATGACCATGTCATATTTTTTCCTTTAAATGATAAATTATTATTTTTATTTAAATGTATTATAATATTTAATAATACTTAGACAAAATTTGTAAATGGTCATGTTTTGATTGATATTCAGTCGACCAACCAACACATTTTTTATTTATATATTTTAATTGTAATTATTTAATAATATTATGATTTTTAATAATTTTATTAAAGTGATTATTGATGATGTACACATCATCCCTCTATCTTATAATGTATGTACCTATGTGTCTATTATTAATTTAATATGACACAATCCTTTTAGTATCCATCACTTGTATGTGTATAATATTTTAAAAGACAATGATTCTATAAGTGGGGATATTTAGAAACATTGGAGTCGAAGGCAATTCACATAAGAAACATAATAGGAGATTTGTGGTCTTTCAATACGAGCAAATAGAGCCTAAAATAGTTTACCCCTATGTTCATGTTAGTTTATAAAATTTTAATTAACCAACAAGGAGATGAAGCCTCATGATCTTATAAAACAAAATCTATATTTTCATGTTTACTTTTTTATTCATGTGATCACATATATAAGAAATAAAAAAAATAGATGACATTGTTATGGTTATACATAAGATATATTTTTTATCATTCTCACTGTGGTTAAGTCAAGTGTTGTATGCTAAGTGAATTATTTGTGCTTGAGTATAATTGGATAATATTAAATTCTCAAAAACTAAGATATATTTTTTGTAAGGGAAAGCTATTGTGGGGAAGGTGGTCTAATATGCGAGTTACCCAATTACACTTTTACAGCTAGAGACATGATTGAGGGGTACTAGGATAAGATCCCCACATTAGTAGTATTTGGGATTAAACTCTGTAGTATGACTCCTTTCTCCCCAAATTTTAGGGGTTGATTCTATTTTCCCTCAGGTTGCCTATATGAGACTAAAAATGTGTGTTTTGGAGTGCACGAGTGAGTAGGCTGGGGGTCAAAATGGGTATCGGGTGTTGGAAAGCATGGAATGGGTTTATGATATATTGGGAATTAGATGGGGAGAATTGGGGGTGGGGTACATAGCATGGACTATGGTTATATGGCATAGGGATTAAAAAATGTTCTTTGGGAAACTATTGTATTTTTGGACACTAGTCTTTTGATTAACTTTTATTGTACCTCCAAACTTCCAAAAGGTAAGGCATATGGGGCATTGTTAATGGTTCTGAATGATGTGAAATATCCTATTAAGCCTTTGGCTAACTTGGATTTTGGTAGATTCAAAAAATAATTCAAAATTTAAATGATGTGAACGCGATAACCTACAATTTTTTTGAAAGAGTCTTGAAAAAATATATTCACATAACCTAGAGAGAGGATCATTTCACATAAATTAAAAAACTAATTTAATAACATTAAGAAATACCTCAATCAGGATTTATTTCATTGATGTTGGAGCTGTTCATATGAGGATCGTTGGGTTGTATTTTTGTTTAATTTTTTAGGACCCAAACTGTATCCCCTATAGTAGTGATCCACACATGCTCCTTTTATCTCAAAACATCATCCATGGTATGTCACATGTTATTGTGGTAGTACTGATTATCTTGAGTCACTTCATGGCCCACAACCATGATCTCTTCAATATATAATGGATAATATCTTAATATCTCTATCTTGATATAAATGGAGGAAGTAAAAATCTTTTGAGTCTGAGAGAAAATCATAGATAAATTCTTTATTGAGAGAATATTCTCTGAGGAGAATATTGTGCATGATGATTAACCTCTCACAATCCTCATAATTGTCAATTTATAGACCCAAGATTATGGTTTCAAATTAATTAATTTCTTAAAGACCCTAATAAGATGTTAAATATATAAGGAACCCCATGACATGTAAAATGATAATAATATTTTTTTTGTTACAATACATGCACAAACATTAACAATGATAAATATTATTTTTAGTGGTGAAAATAAATATTTATAACGAGACCAGTAATTAGATGTACTCTTCCTCCATGAAATTTATTGATTTTATGAATAAATATCATAAATAAATATTATATTCATGGTCTGGTGAATAAAATATTTATTTAAATATTAAAGTATTTAAATTATTTAATTATTAATAAATAAATATTAATTACCTTGTAAATAATAGAAGATAAATTTTTTATATCCAATAATTAAATAAATATTTTATTCATAGTCTGGTGACTAAAATATTTATTTTCAAACTATCTTGATAGTTTTTTATTAATTAATAAATAAATATTTATTATCGTGTGAATAATAAGAGGCAGCTAAATATTATATATTCATCTAATTAAACAACTGAATTGAAAAAAAAAATATTTATTTAATATTTTTTATCATATAATAAATCCATAATAAATATTACTTTTTTATCAAGAGAATAACATTTATTCCAAATATTAAAAACAAATACATAGTATTTAACTGAGATCAAAGGAACACTTTGTGTGTGACCCTCTAGTCCTATTCTACTTTGGCATTGGGAAATATTTTGTGAGGTCTAATATTACTATCTAGAAATAGTTCATGTCACCCATAGAGGAAAAAGATATGTTTCAACAATGAAAACCACATAAAAGTGCTCGTGATGTAATATAATCCCTTTGTTGTGATACCTAATCATGTTTGTTTCATACCCATTTCATCAAAAAATATGACTGATACATCATTCTTTAACTATATAAAATAAAATCATCATTACAAAATCATCTTGTAATTTAATAAAATTGTTACATTTCTATGAAATTGATGAGATATAAACTTCCATAAATATATAAGGTACAATTCCATTCTTAAACTATTCATAATAAAATATCATTGATGATGCACTTGATTTACCCAACTTCACCACGATCTTATTTATTCATGGTATACCACAATACATCTGAGTGTGTCAGTCATGACATTCAGTAATAATAGTAATATAGACTAAGAATCATAATGTGAACATATAGACATAAATATCCAAGTATAATTAAAAATGTGGATTTCATAAAGATGAGTTTATTCTCATAATTTCCAATTAAAAAGTTATCATGTGAGAACTTCATGAGATGAAGTCGCATCTTCAAATGAGTGCTCACACCTGACATTCAATATACTATGTGTCCCATAAAATAATATTATCCAACCATAGAGTAATATTTTTAAATATCTTCATGGATATTGAAGTTTCTCATCATAGAGGATAACTACTATAAATTTTCAATGTTATATATATTCATGGAAATTATCACATTAATAATACACATAAGAAAAATCAATCATTGATAAATTATTTATTAATATTAAAATCCATGAATATATATAAAATCTAATGCACATATTTGTTGGTTATAGTGAAACAACTCTAATAATTCAATGTAATTTTCCACATAAGTACCTACCAATCCTAATTCCAAGGGATGAGGCTTCACTGATGGGTGTACCTAGGTGTTTTCTTGTATTCAATTTTCAATCCCGTCCTTATTAAATTATGTATATATTTATTTCTCTATATAGAAAAATTATAAATATTTTTTAATAATATTAGTTCTATGGGTAATTATGTCTATATATATATATATATATATTTCAACCAAGAAGTAATTTAAAATAATCTTTAGGTTAGTTGTAGTTTTCAACCAATAAGAGTTGTTACCTTTAAAGATTGCAAAATATTGGAAAATATAAATAAAGGATTAATAATTAGGTAAAACTAATATTTGATCATTTAATGTGATTTGGATCTATATTATATGCATAAAACATTCTAATTTTACCTTTTTAAATCATTTTTCTTCTCAACTTAAATTTAAATTGAATAATTTCACGAGTCTTATAAATCATATTTGAAATTATAAAGTATTGTATTTTTTTGAAAATTTTTATTTTTTCACCAAATATTATAATTTATCTATTCATTAATTTTTATAATATTTTTTTAATATTTTATATATATAAATTTTCATGAGAAAATATAATTGTTTAATTATATAATTATTCCTCTTAAAACAAATATTTTATCAATTCAAAATTTTATGTGGTCATGAACACATTTTTGTAATTAAATTTTAAGTTTTTGAATATTGAAATTAATTTAAAGAGGATTATTATTTTCGTTTTTTTAGTTACCGGGGTGATGAAGTTTGATGTACATAAGAATAAACTGTATGGAAAAATTGCATGAATGATTAATGAAGAAATGTAAGTCAGAAATGAATCATTCACAAAACCTAATGTAAGAATTATATAAAGAAATCATTAATGGTTTGAATAAATGTACAATATTCTTGGTAATGTGTTTTATTTATGAAGACTCACATAATGAATTTTTGTTAGTAGCCATGTATTAATAGTCTTCCTTATACCTCTCTATTTTTAATTCATGATTCTTTAAACATGATCTAACTAACAAGCTATTCCAACTGTGTAATTAATTTATCACAAGGGAATTATCTAGGTAATATATTATACCATCCATATAATAAATGTTCCACAAACAATGATTCATAAGGATAAATCAGATCATTGACAAGCCATGTAAGAGATTTCATCCATATTTTTTGAGCTATAATTTTCTAGAGACTGACGTCGTGAGATTCACCCAAACATTCTTTGTCTATAATTGAAGAATTAAAAAAATCTATGTCCAAATTTTCTATCAAAAAATATTCAAATGAAATTAGCAATATTAGGAAGTCTTCTACTGTTCCAAATGAATATTAGGGATCTGTGTAGGCCAAGATACATCATGATGATGAACTAGATGAATTTTATCTATTCAAGATTCATGACTTTAGTTGAATCATACATAGAATGAATATAAATTCCATGATATTTATAGAATTTGATGACCATATATAAAACATTCTTGTATATTTGAATCAATTTCATCAAGATGAAAACATTTTCAAGTGATGGATTGAATGGTAGAGCATTAATTAAGTTATAAGTATAAAAAGTATGAATGATTAACAATATCTAATCAATTATTATATGATAACATAAAAATATAAATGTGAATCATGAATTTATATAGTAATAAATATAACAGTAATTGAATATTTAAAAGTCCATGTGAGTTGATACGATGTAATAATGTGACGAATACATACCTGAGACATCTGATTTGTGCTAGAATAAATCTCTAGCCCTTTGATTAGCATGTAAGTGCTTGATGAAAATCCATGTATGTGGTAGTTTACAAAAAAAATAAGTTCAAAAAATTCAAAGGATAAATCAAGAATATGTGGTGATTACACAAGTATATTCCCTTCATGATGAGAAAACAATTGAAAAAGAGATTATATTATATAATAGCATTCAGAGGAATCCATTTGTAGTTACTACTCTTACTTCTTTGTCTATGTGTACATGGATGTGTTGTTAGACACCAATGATGGAATATAGGTATATTCTACCTATTTCCATTGATAAGGGGGACTACTATTTGATTACCTAAGTGTATTTAGACATTTATTAAATTTTACTAAATTCATGTTTAGGAATATATTTTTTCTCAACAATTGGAATAATATTTATTCCTGATTAGTTCATCGTAAAAATCCAATCATGAGATATATGAATTTAGAATATGGTTGTCTAATTTAACTTCATATTAATTTATTAAAAATTTAATGAATATAATATTTATTTACTCACAATTATGGTGAATACAGTAAAATAAATATTTATTTATGATATATCTATATATATAAATATAAATATTTATCCACATGTTTATTTAATATAATATTTATTTATTTTTATCATATGAATATTTTTTATTAAAGCTTTGATATATTTTATGGGATAATATGGATTTTATTTATTCAACCAATGCGAATTATTTATTTTATATAATATCATTTAAATATATCTTTATTTATATAAAAAATTAATTTAGATAATTTTCTTTCCATGTAACACAATAATGACTTACAAATATTGTTATTATTTTAATTGTGACATGGATTATGACTTATATTCAAAAAAATAATAATGGCATTTTCATAATTATCTTATATTGACTTATATATTTGAAAATATTCCATTATGAATTTAGATAATATTAAATTTTTTTTAATATTCTCTTAAGCCCTAAAGAAAATTCTCTCATTCTCCAACACTCAATTATCCAAGAAGAGAATAATATATTATTGTTCTAATCAATGAAAAATGGTGTTATTAACTTATACATTATGTACTAGAACCAAGGAGAACAATAATATATTTTTTAGTGTTGTGTATCAAAATTAGATGTTACTAGTGGGGTCCTCAATTGATTATTTAATGTAATGGGAAAAAAAGAGCATATAAAACTAAAAATTATTCAATAAGAACAAAAAATGAGGTAGTTCTAATTAAATAAATTATAAATTATGTTTTCATGAACTTGTATATGAAATTACGAGGAGTGATATTTATGTTTCAATGATTTTATTTATTGAGTATGGTGGAAAATTAAAATTTAGTCTTCCACATGATTCCTTAGTTAGGCCTCAAAACTTTTAAGCTGTATTTGAGAAGTCACATTTTTAATTTATAATTATTTAATATTTTTTAAATTATTTTTATTCATTTCTTTATGAGTATTAATGTTCAAGTTTCTATTTTGAGTCTAATGGAATAAATGACAGGTTAATTCTACTTCATATGGCCACAAACACGCCATAAATGCATGAATAAATTTAAAATAAATAATCTAGATGTTTCAAGTATTATAGTTTCATGAGACAAACTATATGGTGTGTAGATCTAAATAATATTACATGTGAAAGGTGATTCTCTATGAAAGGTGTGAACCATGTATTTTGTGATGTGCCTTGTTGGTTAATACGTAATGTCATTAAAATTCCATGTTTTAACCTCCAATGTGGAATGTAGTGTGAAATTGATTGTAACACTCCACATACGACACATAAATCTATAATAGAAAATTTCATGTACATTAATAGTGTGGTGTGTTTCCTTACACATCACATAGGCTATGTAGTTTGACAGTATATAGTTACACGTCTTATAGTCAACAAATGTTTTTATGGGAGCTACATGTCGTGTGGTAGTAGTTAATGATTTAGATTGTATACATAGGGTATCACATGACATATAATGTTTCACTAAATATCATATTATAATAAAACCTATAGTGAAGGAAACTTAATATTAGACATGTAGTACACAATGGATTACCTCCACAGTACAGACCGTGTACATAATTATTTTTAAATTAAAGATAATAAATGTATTTAATAATAATTAGTGGGGTTATGTAATATGTAGAAATGACCATTAATTGATTAAATTTAAGATTAATTATTAATCAATTTATTAATAAATATATATAAAAATAAAATAAATAAAATATAATTACTTGAGATTTTTAAATGTGTTTTACATTTCATGTTGTGAATTTCCATGTTCTTTGACCAGCCTATGTGTGTTATATTTATTTATTTAATTTAATTATTCATTTCATGGTTTACTATGTGATATTTTTAATTAAATTAAATATGATGATATTTGAATAATAATTTCCTCATTTATTATGTATATTCAAGTATGTCTATGGTTTATTTAATGTAACATTAATCCTCTGGTACCCCTCACTTGCATTCGAGTATAAATTTATAAAGGATGTAGATCCCAATCAAAGAAGATATTTTTGTTTCTGAGCTGAAATTGATCTAAACATGGTGATAGAGGTGATAATGATGGATTCTAAAACTATATACAATTTAAGGCATTAGATATTTTACCCAGATGAACATGGTTAGTTCATCACAAGTCGATAAACCAACAGATAGTTAAAACTCATGATCCTTTAATGTATTTATTTTTCTTTTTTCATTGCATGTTTACTTATATTTTATATGATTCATGGATTATTTATTTTAATTATTAAAAAGGAATATAGAACATAAATAAATTAACAATAAATATTAGATAAAATAGAATAATTTTTATTAGATTTATTTTTTGGGGTATAGTTATTTTTTTTTTGGTATGTAACCATTTCAAGCAATGAACATGTTCACAAAGTGTAAAATAGGATATCCAATAAAATTATAAAATTAAATAAAGTTTAAATTATTTTATTAGATATGGTTAAATATTTTTTGAGTTTCATATAAATTTTTAATAAGCATGTAATGAATAAAAAAATGATTTTTAAACATGAGTTAACAGAAGTCCATCAATATAAAATATTAAGTCATCATCACCTTCCACCACTTGAGATAGAATAAAACCAAAGTTCAAAGAATTGGTCTATCCATCATAAGGTAACCTTAAATATTTATTGAGTTATATTTGATAGGATTTGGAAATTGTATCATGATCATGGAAGTGGAAGAAACCCATAAATGATCATCATCTATTATCACGAACTAATATACAATATAAAGAACATAAAAACTATCATACATGAAATGTATTATGATCTATGTTAATAAAATAAAAAGTATTTCTCTTGATTATAACCACCTAGTGATGTCAAATATACTATCACCTTCGTAGGGATGAAACTGGTCACCAGGATCCTTGCTTTTAATGAGAGGACCCCTAAATACCGATGGTGTGTAAGCAGATTCTCAGTAAAGAGGAGTGATGGACATGGAGGAAGAGGGAGATCTTCATATTAGGATATAATGTATTGTGTTCATAGATAATATGGTTCAAATCCCTTTATATAGTTGCTCCTTATTCAATGAATAGATTTAACCATCAGTTTCTGACACTTTATAGCTGATGTGCGTTACAATAACGCTTGCCTATTAAAACATAATCATTTTAATGCTTCAATTTATTATAATTAATTATCATAAAAATATATTGTAATTTATTTATTCATAACAGAAGGAAACCACAGAGAAGATGTGGAATATCCATTCACTCAATATCTCATATCATAATCCTATAATAAGAAACTATAGATAAATCACTCACCAAATATGATATCAAGATATCTTAATTTCTAATATATATCAAATGCATGTCACGAGTTATGGATTAAAGTGTATTTTACATTACAATATACCCATATAAGTTCATTTATAACAATCTCTCACTGATAATAAAATCCAATATTCTTTTTCATAAACATCACAACTCCTTATGAATCCAGCACAACTCTTTTCAATGTGGCTTATCAACCTCTCTTCATTTGGGTAAAAAATACTTTATACAAAACATAATACTTATCCTAAGACCTAATTTTGTGACCCTTAAATCCTTTTTTAAATTGAAAAGATATTAAAATATGATTTCATAGATTTAAGAAAAGATAATCCTTAAATAAAACATAAGTTATACTTAAGAAATAAAGGGGTCTAGTGTGATCTTGATCAAACATTATCACATTTCCAAATGAACATGTCTACCCAATAGGTGTCATATAAATTTGATATATACCTATATAATCCATTGTTTCATGACATTGAGTGACCAATAGAGATGTAATATGTCATTCTAGTGGTTTCATTTTGAATTATATGCTTGGGTGTGATCAATACAATAGTTTTAGTGTGGGTAATTTGTGTTTCATACAATAATAAAAAACATATTACCATTATTGCTCTTACTAGAAACTCAAAATGGTTCTCTCACCTATAACTTGGTATATACCATCCTTCCAAAAGTAGGCGGTCACCTGGGTTTGCAGGCCTAGTGACTTGTGGGGACACACATTGGTCAAGAGGATGGGGGTAGAGCTAATCACACCCTTTTGGGGGAAATTATTACCTACTATAGGACTCTCATATAGATTTAATATATGGTCACGAATCACTTCCTAATCAAGATACTGGACTAGTTTCCCTAAAACAATATTATGGGTTAATTCTATTTCATATGAAAAAGAATGGGTTCTCCATAGTGAATCCATATATATATATATATATATATCTGAGGTTCTCCATAATTTTACAACAATGGGAGATTGCTATGTGATGAATTTCTATAACCAAGAGCTTCAGAATGTGCGACCACATGAGGAGATAGTTAATATTTTGAGAAGAGGACTAAACCATTATGAGGTGTCATACATATCCTGGTTATCGTAGGAACCAAAAAGAACATTGTTCGTTGGACCCATGTAGTTCAACGTCATTGGTAAGGGATTATAGGGGTGCTCTTGGGACACTAGATTTTCAAGAATGAATCCTGGAGGGAAGTCCTATGTATCTTGCTTATGGGGAGAATCCAAGTTTTCGCAGTTCATTTTTGGGGCTTACACAATGATGTTTCCCCTTTATTTATAGAGACTTATGATATAGATAAAATGATTTTTGCACTTCCCTAATCCCACATGAGTTATGATCGATGTGAGAAATAAGGACTGGAAAATGATCATTATTCCATTTCTCATGGAATGGGACTTATGTGATGCGACCAGCTTGAAAAGACCTATTATATATATCACGCCTCATAGAGGTTTCCTTCGTTTCATAGTTATGGTAGGAATTTGATTTATTATAGTTCATTTTATTTCTCAATCTACTGATTGATAATGTAGAGTAATCATCCCATGGGAATTATTTTTCCTTGATGGTTGAGAAGATATCATCATAAGGATTTCATCAAAATATATTTTTATACGAGTTCAAGATTTCTTAAGGCATCCTATGTATCATGGTTATTATAGAAATCAGATTTCTCATAATTCAATCACACCCATGGGACTTCCCAAAGCTATATTACCTTGTGTTGAGGCTAATGTTTCATGATACTCATTAGGTATTTACATACATATGGTTACCAAGTTGGTGGAGACTCATGAAGATAATGATACAATTTTTAAAAATAGCTAATATCATGTGATCTATGCTCTATGTGAGAATAAAGGGATGGAAATGATCAATATCACTGCCTATAGAGCAAGGGACTTATATATTAAGTAGCCTAGTGGATTTAGAACCTTGAAGAGGTGACCTTCATATCCTGAATATAGAAGGAATCAAATTTATTATAGCTCCTTTGGTTAGGGATTAAAATATATGGTTTACCTGGATACTGGGACAAATAATTTTATGTCGATGGTTGGGGATTACACTTTGAGGTTTTTCAAGTGACCTTATTACCTTCCTAACATGCATCAATTGTCCACTTTCCCTGATATAAAGAAGTGTGTCTGCCGAGAATATCCAAAGACAAATAAATAATTCATTCGGTATATCTAAATAACATCATGTAACCTGGTTTTAATATCCAAAGGTTGTCACATGATCAAAGCTAACCTGTTTATAATACATTTTTTGTTCTAGATGGTCTTTCTTAAAATCCATCACATGAGCTGGCTAGCATGTCTAGAGGGTTTCACACGATCCATCTGACTTGTCCTGGCATCATTTACAAGAGTTTTCTCTATACACAGAGAGGGTGTCACGAGATTCAATACAAAAAGTATCATATGGTGTCATATTTCTTGGATAACATCCATACAGGACGTTGTGAGACCTGGACGACATCTCTAGAGGGTGTCATGATTTCTTAGTAAACATTCAAAGATGAAATTGATAGACTGAGATGACATGATTTGGTGTAGTTATATGATTCGGGCAATGTATCTAAAGGATGTTGTGAGGTTTGAGTGATAGGCCTAGAGGTATTCACAAGACTAAAGTGGGATGCCCAGAGGGAACTATGTGACTTTCTATGACATGTTTCCAATACTTCGGATAACCTCAGTGGACGACTAAAGTAGTGTCGTGAGATCTTCATGACACAACCCCATGTTGTCGTTTGTCAGGGATATATCATATGAATCTCATGAGGGTTAGTGAACATGTTTTTTTTATGTATTTTAGAATTCATATTTGTTCTAGACCTTTTATTGTGAATACCTTAGATTTATTAGGTATTAGTTTATTTCGAGTCTCATTTGACCTAAAAGATGTGTGGTATGTTCTTCTTATATCATTAATGAAGTCCTTAGTTTAATATATGAATGATAACATGAAGTGATTTATGCATGGATCATGATCAATCCATCTATTGTTTGACATATTACCTGAAGGAAGAATTTCAAGTCGCGATATTAGCAGCTATAAGAAATCCACTCTAGTGACTGTTCAAAATTACTAGATTTAGTACTCTATGTCACAATAGGTAGTTGTTCTATCCATTTTTCATGCTAGTTTATGGAATTTATAGGCATCACTACCCTGGGATTTCTCCAATTCGTGAAGTGTATCTTCTATCGATCCAGGATGGAGTCGATAAAGTGGTTTTGCACCACACGTCTTCGTGAGCCTTTATCGTGGATCACTCTGAGGGAATCTCTTGACTTTTAGTGACCATGATCCCTACCATAAATACATCCATTATTGGTTTATTTACAATTAATGGGGAATTTGTTTCTATCATGGTCATGCCAAGGGACTCTCATAATTCCATATTGACATATCTAAGGGCCTTCGCAAAATCAAAGTACCAGTTGAAAGGCCTTTATGATATGCTTGATGCCTTGCCTTGGATATTTCTTAGGGAATGGATAGATTGTTTGGGGGTATCTGTGTTATCTTGGTGGATTTTTCAGGAGTATACCTAGACCATTATTCTTACTCCTTAACACATTGAAAGTATTTTACGATCGTGAGAGGATTCTTCTCCTTCCTCTTTAACTCCATTGGTTTTATTTTACAGAGTTTGGGGTCATGAGAGATTATAAGAGTAATGTTAAAGATAATTAATATACTTTTCATGATGTTTCACATGACCAATAGAGGTATTATGAGGGTACCTGGGCATTTTAGAAATATCCACCTGTTTATCTTTAGGGAGCCGAAGGGTGAGCATGAAGCCTCCTAGGAAAAAACGGGGTGCTTCGCGTGGCAAGGATGACAAGACAAAGCGATTTTGCAAGATGAAATATACTTTTTATCAGAGACTCACAGTGGCTTGAGAGTGAGTAGGGATGTGTCTCATGATGTTCAGTGATCATGATAATCTCTCACCTCCTGCATTTTTATCTCCTTTTACTATTTGACAACGGTTTGGGATTGATGCATGATTGCTTGAATGTTGTTAAGGAAAATAACCCTTCCCATTGATAAAGAGTCACATTATGTTAGAAGATTCTATATTCCTCTCACATTTGGATATTTTCATGATTTTTTCAAAGAATTTTCATGTTGCATTATCATGCGCTTTTTTTTTGAAAAAAAACTGTGTGTCCTAGGGGAGCTTATTCGACTGTCGTCGTGCGACCACTAGTTTCCCAAAGTTCATTTTCAAGAGAAATATGGATTTTTAAAGCAGTTTGTGGGATATTTTGTAGGTTATACACTGTGTTTGGAGTCTTTTTGTGACCTAATAATGGTCATGTGACCACGAGTACTTTAATGTCTCATGTGATCAGAAGGTTTCATCTACATTCTTTATCCTTTTCCTTTTTCATGGAAAATAATACACTTATTTAGATATTAATCCCTTTAGGAATTTTATGATTCCCATTTGGTGGGAATCAATAAATTCCACCACCCTATGGAGAAACATCCAAAGGGGACAAGGGCCCAGTTTTGAGGAATCTAAATGCCCACCAAAGTCTTTGGAATTATCCCAAATCAGTGTCTTGGGTGATGTTTGGTCTGCCATGTGATGCATGGTATTTGGTGGGATACCCTATATATTGAAGGAAAAATATTTTCTTTATTCATATACTATTATTCATTGAAATCCCACTCACCCTGCCTCCATCAAATTAAACTTATACAAGACTGTTCCATGGGTCATGATCACGAGACCTATTAATGAGACCCTATTGTGAGACCCCTTTTAAAGAACATTGGTGATAAAAATTTCCATTTTATTTCTGGTCACATGGGATGATTTTGTTCAATCATAGGGTTTATTGATCATCATGTGATTTGTGTGACCATGTCTAGGTCCCTTATTCTTACGATTTTAATGGGGTCATGTGATTGTGTGATTTCTTCAAAGGGTTTTGCATCCCACGTTTCCATTAGATTTCAGGTGATTCTTGAAACCTTTAGGGTGATTCAAAAACACCTTGATGATTCATGTGATGCGCATGGTGATGCTAGAATTTTAGGTCTTTATTTCATATTTTTTTGTTCTCTTTGTCTAACATATTCCACTTACTTATTTTCATAAGGCTTTTAGTTCTCATTGATCTTCCCAAGATGTGGCCAATAAAAGGTACATGATATCTAGCAATATCTACATCAAACCTCAATATCATATATAAAATGACAATGAGAGTCTTAGGAGGTTCTTATCATATGTGCTTTAAAATAATCATCTATATTATTGAATTCATATATATGGGTTTGGTCTACTTGTTGATTCTCTCATCCCTCATTTAGACTCTAATATATTATCTCATTAGGAGTTGGATTCTATAGACTATTTCCAAATGAAAATTGTTGAGGCTGGTCGACTAATTGTAGTTTAGTATCATGAGTTAACTTATATATCCTAAAACTCAACCTTTGGTGCTGATGGTTGTGAATTTGTTCCTAAACACATTTCTCATAGCTATTTGAGTATATTTTCTTTCTCTCTGAACAATCCTGGCGCAATATGGGGTTTAAAGTGGGATTTCTGCCATGGAAGTAATTTCTTTAATCAATGGGTAATGTACTTTTGGGTTAGTAAAATATATATATAATTTTTTTATCATCTATATAGTGTTTAGAATTATGAATATTTGTGTATTTCCTAGTTTATCATTTATCTCTAGCCCGAACATCTTCAAGAAATGATTAGTCATTGGAGCCCTAACACCAAAAACATTCTATTTGTCCCATGGTGAAGTGGGTATCGTCTTATGTGTTATATAACAATCGGGTGGTATCCCCCCTCTTGGAGAGATTTGTAATGAATTACTCTATCTTTTTTCACACATTTAATGGATGAATTTTTCAAAGTTTCCATACTAATATCTATTTTTCTTTCATTCATGATGTGCCTGATATTTCATTGCTTCAATATTATGAGAATAACCATCACTACATATCATTTTCATAACATCAAGTAAACCAAAATTTTGGAATCTGAATATTTAAATCATAATAGATTTCATTCAATAAGTACTCTTGAATTCCCACATACATGAGACTCTTTACTAACAATCTGTTCTAGTTTTCTTGAGATACCTTGATTTTCAGAAGGATTTCTTAGGTAAGACACAAGTACTATAAGGAGAGTGGTCTATCTTTCACAGAAGTTCATAGTCTTTCTAATAGTATCTTGATCATGCTAAAGACATTTATATGGACTTACATGATTTTACAGTGTACGAAACTACCATGCTTTAGATTATAGTCTTTCATAATAGACTATATAATTATTTTAGTTTAAATTAGTTTAACTCGGACTTTGATGTTCTATAATTTATGGTATTTTATCTCAAAACTTAATATCACATTATTTTATGATCTTTTAACTCAGACCTAATATTTCTTTAGTTTAGGGTGTTTTATCTTAGAATTAATATCGCTCTAGTTTATGCTCTTTTGCTTTGGACTAATGATGCTTTAATTTAGGTTTCTTTAAATCAGATCTAATATATCTTACATTTAAGGTCTATTAACTTGGACTAGCTATTATTGTAGTTTAGGGACTTTAGCTTAGTTCTGATATGGATTTAGTTTAGGGTATTTTTCTTGGACCTAATATCGCTTTATTTTAGGGTATTTATCTTGGAAAGGAAATTTGTTTAGTTTAGGGTCTTTGGCTTGGACCTAATATATCTTTAGATTAGGTTCTTTTATTTATGACCCAATATCATATTAGTTTAAGTTATTTTATATCAAACCTGATATTGACAACCATGGAATATGGTGCAGACTTGCCAAGAATGACCTAAAACACATTGAAGTGCTATTTTCTTCCAAGGTGTTTCATGGCATCATAAGGATTTGTGTTACCTTATTTCAAGGAGTATATGTCTATATTTGGTTGGTTTAATCCATTATGTGTCGATATCTTGTCTAGGAAAAAATTATCTCCACTCTTTTATAACGGTCGTGGATGATTTAGGGAAGTAATATTGATTGATAGAGAAATACGAGGGATACTAGGTTAACCTGGATAGTCGGAATATGGTTGACATAAATCAGAACACAAAATATTGATTCTATGGATATAGGATGGAGCAGACATACAAGGTATGTCTCGTAACACTTTAATTTGTTTTGATCTGCCTCAGTCTCTCTAGGGATCGCAAGTATTTAATCTCTTTTCACGTAAAAAGGATATTCCTCTAGTTTGTGGGTAAAATCCCTTTTGCATCGATATCATGGCCAATAAAATATGGTCTCCACTTCTTTATCAAGGATATGAATGAATTTTAAAGACTCAAACATCCATATGATGATGTTTAGTATGGAAAGAAGGTTAACTAGGAAGGGTTCTAGCACCCTAGGCCAGTTTATCTCTTGATTATGAAGCTTTATCCCTATTCCCCATAGTTTAGAATCATGAGGTGTGGTCCAAAAAAGGTTTTAGAATTGAGTGTTTCATTTTGTCCTTAATAAAGGGTATAAAAAATAGTCACATAACATGAATGATGTCAAATCAGATAGTATAGTCTAGAATATTGATTATAAATAATGGTCCAAAGTAATGAGATTAGGAAGATGATATAGGACAGTAATAATAGGAGTAGTTCAAACACACTAAGGTCTTTGGTGCTTCAAAAATTATGTCAGGTCCCATGGGGATTGAAATTTTCTCTTTAGAGAGTAGCACATTTGGTTAAAGACCATGGGTGCATATTCATGGGCCATAGGATTTCATGCATAATAAAGGGGTCTCTTGAAAGTAGATATATTTTCCAAGGGCCATGTAAGTTTTTGAGTGATATGAGGTACTCAAATCATGAAGTTTTATTTGTGAAAAATGTAATATCCAAGAAGGATTCGAGCTCCCTAAAATTTATGTCACTGCCTAGTGAACAAATTCTCATGGCGTTAAGATGTGAGAAATAATTTTTTTAAATTTTTTCCTAAATAAGGGGTTCTAGTGAGAATATCATGGCTTTTATTAGGGCCACAAAGTAGACCATATGATTTTTATTCTTTATACGGTTTCACCTTATTTTTTTCATAAATTCTGTAGATGATGAGGTTAGTGAGCGAATACTTGACGTTTTATCAGGTCGCCATTTTCTGGTTTTTATCTTAATAGGTTTTTCATCTATTTTTTTTTGTAGTTCAATGAATTGTGATTTGAACCATTATAGTCTAGATTTTATGGTTTTTCAACATTGACCAATATATAAGTGGTTTATGGTCATAACTCACAATGACCTAACATGGGAAAAGTTTTACAAGTACCTAAAAAGGATACCACGTGTCAGGATCACTCGAACATCCTTATGAGTGGGAGATGGAAGCATTGTAAATCATATCTCGAGGTTGTCAAGTCTTGAGTAATGATATGGGATATTCATATGAGGATAGGTTTAGATCATACTAAGTTGTTATGTTCTGGCTCAAAAATATCAGGATCACTAGAATTTGAAATTCCTTTACATTGGGAAAGTTATCACCGAATAGTGGGTCTCAATCCCTTCTGCGTCAATAGCATCACTGAACTAAAAGATATATTTTCTTTTTTATGGGCTATTAAAGTCTTGAAGAAACATAAGGTACTCAAAACATGAAGTGGGGTGCATAGATTTAGGTTATTTTAAACGATGTTAGAAGCACTCTGTAATATAGTTGAGTGAGGCCAGTCTCTTGTGGTCTTTTGATATGGAATAAAAATCATTTATGGTCTACACATTTTATCATCTTATAGTGGGAAAACCTTTTATATAATTTTAAATCATGTAGTAAAAAAATTCAAGTAGTTTGTCATCATGAATTAATGACGAATTTGTTGTGCAGTTTTATTATCATGTGACCAAGATGTTTGCCTTGTAGTTTTACATCTTGAGATAAGGATGTACTTATGTGTAGTTTATCATCATGCGATAAGGAATTAGGAACCAACGTGAAAAGATGGAAATGTTTTGGTTGGTCCTAAGGGTGAAATTATGAGCATCACTACATATCCCATGAAAATGAGAATCAAACCACACATGATCTCAAAGAACCATTCATTTTAACATGATGTGTTGAGGATGTGGATCCCTCTTTGTGAAATAATTGTATTGCAACTAATCCCATGGATGGAACTATGGGTGTCACTGTGTATCCCATGGTGATGAGAATCAAGCCACACATAGTTCTTAATGAAGCATCATGCCCAAGAATGATCTGTAAGTGAAGGGGGCATATTTATATTTGATTTGTTGTGAATGGGCCATGAATTGGGAATTTATTCATCAATATGTATCCTTTGAGGGTTGGAATCAAGTAACACATATTTATTAAGTGGGAAATACTCTTCATAGGCCAAGTACATATGTATAGGTGGGAATTCGTTCCATTAATTTTTGTATATTGGCCCAATATTGATGACCTAACTGTCACTACATAACTTGTGATGATATAAATTAGGACACACATAATTCAAAAGGAACCATATAGTTTAACGTCATGTTGAAATGAAAAATATGGACCGATGTGGAAAATTGGTGATGTTGTGGTTGGGAACTAGGATGGAAATATGGGATTCGCTAGGATTATCATGAAAATTAGATTCATTTGAATTGTATTTCTTAATGAATGGTGCAGTTTAACTCATGTGGAAAGGATGTGGGCTCCCTAATGTGAAGAGGGATAGAATGGCATAAGTAGTTGTAGAAGAGAAACAACAACTACAGTGGTCTTCTCATTCAAGATCCATTGGATTATGAAACTTCACATCATGAAGGGGACATTAAATATATATTTTCACATAATATAGTGAGAACTCATGGTGTTCCTTTTAGGATCTTGCATTTAGGACCGACATGGGCCTGTAGAATGATGTTATGCATTATTTGTATGGGAAACCTCTTACCGATACTCCAAATTCTTAGTGAGATATGATTAGTGTGATAAAAAAGGAATGATATGGGTTACTCATACCATGTAGAGGAATTTAAGAGTTGTTAAGGGGGATATTTTTCAAGTGGTGGATGTAACAAGATATAGGATTTAGTTGTCCCTATGCTTCACATTGGAAATGAGAATCAAGAAATTGTAGTTCGTGGAAACTCATTCATTTTAATGTCATTATGTAAGAATGATGTTGACTCAATGTAAATGAAGATAAAAAATTATTATTCTATGTAGTTTTATGTTCTTCATTAAGGATTTAGATCCCCTAATGTGAATGAAAAGGGATGTTTTGGATATGTTCAGTTTTACATCACGCAATAAGGACGTCTTCCCTCTAGTTTAATGTCATGTGGTAAGGAAATTTTCCGTGTAGTTTAGTGTCATGTGGTAACGACATAGGATAACCTAACATGAAAGGAATACTATATTTGGGAACAATAATAGAGGTTTCGGCGTCACTATGTATCATGTGATAGAAATAATCAATCCATACGTAGTTCTTAAGTAACCATTCAGTTTGACGCCATGCGGCTTGGAAGAACTCCATACAATTTATCTTCATGAGGTCAAGATGAATGATGGGGATTATTCTGATTTAGATTCCCATATTATGATGGATATGCAAAGTATTTCTTGATAAATCTCACATTAGTGTGTGGTGTGACACACTCCCCATCCATGGTGTCCAATGAGTAGGCTTCATTGTGATAAAAAAAAATTATTACATAAGGCCCTTCCCATATGGGTCCCGGTTTTCGGGAATAATTTCCTATTATAATTTTGGATTTAAGGGAGATCACCAATTATCCTTAGAGGAATGAATTATGGAAAAAAATTTATTAAATTCATGTGTGATCTGATTCTAATCGACCACATGGTTGTGTAATGTGAACAATCAATTCTCATCTAGACATTTTGATATGTCTAGTCATTATTTTGTTTGTTCATCAAAAATGATTTTTCCAAAAATGGATATTAAAAGTGAAGGAAGTTGTAAATATATGGGTAACACTTTCTAGTACCCATACACCAACGAGTATAGAATTTCATGTGTTGTAGTATATGTGGTGGTCTGGTAGGCCTGTATATCATGGAAGTGTTTATCCGGCTAAGAATTTTAATCCTTTTTCACTATCTTATGGTGTATATTTGAGATAGTCTTATTGAAGGCATATATGTGTTCATTTTCAGCTACATGATAGTGATATTATTGATTAGAAAAAAAATTATACTCCCCGTATATTCTCATTAATTATATAGAACATAATGTAGTGACATTGTCCATAAATATTGTTTAAGGTTACCTGAACCGGGTGATGATATTGGACTTCATGAAGGTGATAATATTATTCATCCTAAATTCATTGAGGGTTATTTACTTATTCATTTAGAAAATAAGTTTGTATCAGTAAGGATGTACTATAATTTCTTTAATGGGGAAAAAAGATATGGCCGCACAACATCCATTCTCCAAAACTAAATATTTCCAGAAATATTTAGTTGTAGGCATCAATTTTTTGGGTTGATTGATGAGGTTTTCATGGATATGGAACACATGAAATTTCTTGTTGAATTACACATAGTAATGTATCACTGTTTTCTTGTAGTATTCAATCATCTTGATTTGGTAGGAGAGCCTTGTTCTGGGTTAGTGGGAGATGTAAGAGCATGCATGGACTTCTTCCATGATGGAAATAGTTTCTCATTATGCTATGCATCTGAGGATAATTCCATAAAATCCTCATTTATAGAGGGATTTTTGCTCATTTATATAATTTGATATAGTGAAACTTTCTACTCAGTGCCAAATTTTATCTTTTTTGGCTTTATCTATTGAGAGAATACCATTTTTAGATACCTAATTATAGGCTTCATCCATCTAGGGGTGGTTGTTGGATCATCATGCACTATGGAAGTGTTGAACTGATTTATTTCTTCTATATCACATACGACGATCGAAGAGACCATTCTTTGATGTGTGATATTAGAGATTTCATCCTCTTGATTAGGGTCATCCATGACGTGGGATATATTTCTAGTGTGTCAGCACAAGCATTCATTTATTGGTGAACATGATTTAATGTGGGCTAAAAAGTTATTTTTTCCATTAATCCCCTAATGTATCCATTAAAAGGGTCCATCTCCAACTTTTTAATGATATATTCTCCATTGATATGCTTTATCACCAACTCCGAGGCACCTTTGATATTCAGGTAGTAAATGTGAATATGTAGGGATAGTTACAATCTAGTGATGATGGCATAGTATTCTACCTCATTATTTTTGAAGCCTTCGAATAGAGAGAACGAGTAGGGAAAATGATTTTTCAAGAGAGACAAATAAAATCCCTATACTATCCCAATTGAGCTTTTAATTTTCCATTCATGTACTGATAATTCTCTCGGAGGCACCATAAAAGTACATATCACATGTATGAGGAGTGTCATGGGAATAAAAGACCTCTTAATCTTGAAGATCGGTATCCTACAGTGTATTTTTTATGGGTAGATGGCTTGTGTGGAAATCAACCATGACTTTAACTTTCACTAATTTCTGCGATATGAATTGAATGTCATATTTTTTATAGAATGAACACCCCTTATAAAAAGTGCCTAGTAAATATAGGGCTACCAAAGATATAGTTTACTAGATCAATATGAGAGACCTTATGGACTTCTTGGTGGTATAAGTGATGCTTAAACTTCTTCACCACAAAGATGAGCACAAGGAAGCTCTTTTAGACATCAGAATATCTATTCTATGTACCCATCATCATATGAATGATATATTATAGACTAATCTCACTTCCTACATCATTTTTCTATGTGAGTTGGGTGCCCAGTAAGATTTACAAGGTGGACACATATAATATGGGTAGTACTACTTGAGACTTTCAAAGGCTTTTTAACGGTAATCAGCACATTAATTGGTTATTAACTTATTTATTATCTTGGTAAATTAGAGATCATGGTCAAACATGATGTCTATGAATCTCTAAAGTTATGTGAGGTTGCATTAGAGTCCCCTTAGTTCTTAGAGAATTCTAGGGGCGACATTACAAAAAAATAACATTACTTCTCTGGATCATCCTTAAATTTGTAGTGTTATACCACAAAGAAAAGTATATTTCCTAATGTTACCATAAAAGAACATTTCTTTGGATTCATTTTTAGACTATGTTTTCATAATTTATCAAATATTTTACAAAGATTTATAATTTGATCACATCGCTATTGGGATTTAACAATTAGGTCATTAACAAAACACTTGGCTATCCTTCCTAGGGAGGACTTAAAGATGTGATGCATGGCATGTTGATATGTTGTTTTAGTATTAATTAATACAAAGGGAATGAATTGATATCAAAAGATCCCTTGTAGTGCTCAAAATGATCAAGATTATTCATCTTCAAGGTCCATTTTGATTTGATTGTACCCCGAGTACCCTTATATGAAGGAAGAGGATTGGAGGATAGAAATTACATCGATAAAGAGTTATATGATTAGTACGAGGATATCATATTTCAAGAAATGTCAATTAAGGTCTCTAAAATCAAGGCATAACCTAATCTATATACTCTTTTTCTTGACGACTTTGGTGTTGAAAAACCATCTTGGCTATTTCACCTCACAAGAAAAGTTGGATTTGATCATCTTTCCAACTTCCACATCTAAATTAGTGGAATGAGAGGGGTGTATCCTCTTAGAATCCAATTTGAAGCCTCTATTCTCATTGGGTATCCTGATATAGTGTATATGTTAATCTACATTTAGTCCATGAATTTTTGTATAATTATAGGAGAGCACATATCAGTGATTCTTTCGAATATCTCATTCCCTTAGAGGGGAATGAAGCCTCTAATATGAGTAGTTCTTGAGTCTTCTTCAGTTCCCAGATTTATTTGCATCAGCTCATCTATGGTAGTGGAGACACATTCTTCAAATACTGGAGGGGCCTGATATCATCCTCAACTAAATCCAAATATGATTATATGGAATCGTTTTCAGATGGTGATGGAAATATCGGGGCATTACTATCACTATTAGGGTGAGGGAGGCTATTTGAAGAGGCATAATCTTCCCTTGGTAACTACGTTATCGTATTGAGATTCCAGAACAGATTTTATTTTACACTGTCATTGAGGAAAGGAGGGGAATGGACTCCTAGGATTAGATTTTCTACCTCAACCCGATTTTTGGAGAGCACATAATTGTTGACATGCATACTCTAGTGATCCACATGGGTGGACCCAAACCATTTAAAGATGAAACCTATATATCACCATTCTCCATTAGTTTCTTTCCTCCCTTATTGTAGAAACATTTCTCAGAATATGTGTCCTTATAAGTCTCTAAGGGGTGTTTTCACCATGTTGTATGTTGAGTCTTCCATCTATGGTATACTTCAAACACTGATGGACTGTTGAAGGCACTGCCAAGTGTCTATGGAGCCAAGGCCTCCAGAGAAGGAAATTATATGTGATATCTTGATGAAAAACCATGATCTTAATTTTAATTGTGGGTTACCCAAACTAGTCTTCATGTTTTATTTTCCTAAGAGGTATTTTCTCATTCTTATCATACCCTTTAATGGTTAGATTTGGGATATAGGTTCCCTTCACCATATACCAAATGTTGAAGGGTCCGAAATGGGATGACAGTGATTAAAGATCCATTATAAATCAGAACCATTTGTAAATTGACATTGTCAAATATACATGAAACATGTAGTGGACTGATATGTCCTTGGATAGAATCTTCCTGATATTGATTAATGAATGAGATGGAAACATGACATCCCATAGAAAACGTCTCCACTCAATAGACCACACCTATAGTGACTTCTATATCAAAATCCTATGTACTTTGGTGGTATTCAATAGGTGTCTCACTGATTTATTCTAAAATAAGGATTTAATTTAGGATTGATAGCTTTTCCAGGACTACCACTATCTATTTTATAACAACATACTTATGTTCCAAAGGACAGAGCTTCCCGATATTGTCCTAATAATGGGAATGCGATTTAGTATCAAAGGTATTGAAGGTCGAAAGGCATGGGGATTATTAAAAAGTTGAGGTGAAATCTGCTTCTAGTGTGTAGGTTGATTTAGTCTTTCCCTTTATCTAGTTTAATTTTATTGTACCCTTGTTTGGCAGTCATGCAGAATGATCGGATGCAGGCGATTGCTGGAGAACTTTGGGGAACCTCCTTGCCTATTTTGGGCCCACTTGAGTGCTTGACCATGAATGTTTTCTACATATATGTTCTTTATGAGGATATGACCAGAATATTGGGTCTGACCTTGTTTTTGGTGTCCCCTTTATCCTTGATTTTGGTGTATGTGGCCTCCCATTCCTCGGTTATGTATAGGAAATTCATATTCAGTGGAATACTCAACATCGGATAAGGTTTTTACCTAGTATATCACATTGAAAGAAGAAAATATGATCTCTCCATAAAATGATGATTCTATTTTGTGGGTCATCATATGTGCCTCAGATGTTGGAGGGAAGAAATCTACATGATTCAAGGAAAGCATTGGAGTAGAATTTGATTCCTCCACCTCTGTTTCTTCTTATATATGGTGGTCATTTCCACCTTTAGGAGGTACATATGATGTTTCATTCTATAGTGGTGGAGATATTGTAGGTTAGAGTAAACTTCCCCTCAAGGTACCATGATCTCGATCAACTATTCTTCAATTCAAACATTTTTTGAGTTTTTGTTCATTCCTAACTAAAAAATTCTTTCAACCATCCTATTGTTTTGACCATACAATGGTTATGCATCCCACATTCTCTAGAGAGTTGTTTAAATCCACTTATATAAAATGAAACATTCCTTAAAGGTTGTCGAGAAGACGAAGTAATACTAGATATTATGACCCAACATTATAGGGTAAGATAAGTAGTTGAGATGGTCAGTTGGGTTGACCTCATCGGGCTTCCTAGGATGTGGAAGATTGATAGGATATTGTCCATGGAATCCTAGAAATAATCAGGGAATTATTCACTTTTGAAGGATTGTACATTTTTATACATTCCACAAATCGAGAGTGACATTGATTTCTCTATGATTATGGATGAGGTAGATTATATGGGTTTCACTGCTCAACAGGAGTTGTTCGTTTGTTTGGAGACATCATATGTTCTTAGATAGGCACTTATACTAGCTTGAGGGTGATAATTGCAACTTTTACTCTAGATGACCATTCACCTGTGCAGTGGGATTGAGTTGATTCTTAGATAGGTTTCAATTAATAGCCTCCTGAATACATTGTGACATTTTAGTTAACCCACATAACCCACCCAAATACTTATTGGGATCGTAGGTGCCTGCAACTAATCCCAAAAAAATTTAGCGTATAGTTATAAAAGATTCTCTTTTTTGAGAGGCATGCTGAGGGAATAGGTTAATCCTTTCCATATTGCTATGAGATCATACAACCTTTCATTATCGAGTTAATTGAAAATTTTTTGGCCGAAAATTATTGTCTTCATTAGTGTGGATATGAACTGATAAATGAACTGATGAAGAAGTTCATCCCATCCTGCAACAAATATTGCTTGTAATATGGTGTGGGTTTCCCCTCCATGGATTCCATTTTAGTATTCGGGGACTCGATAATGTTAATTAACTTTGGGGGAACCATTTTGTGAGTCATCTCTTGACCATAGGGAGTGGGCATGGTTCGATGTGGTGACCTCTCTTTTTTATCCTGATAATTATCAATTCGTCCGATTACTGAATGATTTCCATAGAGAGGGAGAGATTTTCATTATAATGAAGGGAATTCACAATACTTTTTTGACTTTATCATTTATAAAAACTAGATGTATAGATCCAGATCCAATCTATTTTTCAGATACTTCTCTTTTTGGAAGATCATCTATGGGAGTGAGAATATTCGTCTATACCTAAATATGATACCTAATGAGAATATTTCCTCTGAGTAACTTCTCATTGAGTTGTCAGAGAGTTTTTATTTGTCTCTCATATTGTGATAGTTATTTCTATGTGGAAGGAAGTTCAAATCTTCAAGGAAGTGATCGAGATGTAGTTGCACCTTTCCCTATTTCTTTGTTAGCATTTCACTAAGGAGGTGGAAACACATTATTCGGTTTCTACCAATTTTGAATCCCTCATAGGTTTTAGATGCATGAAAACTCATTTAGTGTCTTCAAATCACCATTCTCCTAGGGTAAATATTCCATGTTGTGTCCCTCTACATTTTCTTCTTGATCAAAGTCTTACATGTTGACAGTGATGAGATTCCTAGAGGCATATCGAGAAATTGTGATTGTTCCATTACGTTCAATAGAATAGGACGATTCTACACTTTCTTCATTAGGGTCGTTATTTGAACCCTTGTCCAAATTGGGTTGTTTCATTTTACAACCCCAGTAGGTTCTGATCACCTATTTTGCACAATACTCCTATATCAACCTATGAACAGTGAAATTGATAGAGTTTATGTTTATTGTTGTTATAATTTGTTGGACCGACAGAGGTTTTCGTCATGGTGGGAGGGATAGGATGGACATTTATTTTTTTTCTTCAAACATAATGAAAACTCATTATCTCTATGGTGGTAATGATGATGACAATTATCCCATCCATATGGGGTGGGGATCATTTGGGGCCACAATTGGTACTTATTGGTCCTATTTTTTAGGAACCAATGACTTCAGTAAGGGACATGATGATTCCCGGAAGAGAATTAAGATATAAATTCACCTAGACTAGTGGGATGGTAGTGATATGGAATCATCATTGATTCTTCTAGGACCCTCTGAAGGAATGATGAACCTGGGGATGATGCTTGAGATATAAATTCCCTCAGCCATGAAGGATGGTGTTTTCTCATAGAAATTGAGGATATGTCCTAAATCATATCAGGATATTCTACAAGACAGGGGAGATAGGGCTAATCCAGGATGGATACTATGTATTTTTCTATTGTGGTTCATTTGATGTGGTGCGGCTATGCTTGTGTAGGATCTAGGTCCGACGGGAATCCATGATGAGAACCATTCTTTATGGGAAGTTTTTTAGATGATCAAAACATCAGTCTTCATGATTGAAATTTTTTCACGTTGCTTCGAAGGGCCCTGTTAGATGTCCTATTGGCTATCATCTCCCACTGTTTGTGATTTCTGGGAATCATTGATGTGGGGAAATTCTGTTTTAGTGACCAACTAGCCTAAGCGCTACTCGGTTCCTTGATTTTTCCTGAGGATGTAAAATTCAAAGGAAGCTGAATGTGAGGGGTTCTATAGTTCTATGGGTTTGGAAAATTTAAATTCTCCATACTATAACCATCCTTGAATATGAATACACGGCATGGATTTGGAGATCAACTTTCTAAGAGTTATGATCTATTAAGAACAGCCATTTTGTATATCTACATTGGGATTTTCCAGTTTTGGATCCCAAACTAGGGAGATATCAACATAGATTAAAAGAAAACATTGTATATTGATTGTATAAAGTTGGAACTCATATCCTAGATAAGGTAGATTTATAGCCTTTAATTTTTTATGAGTAAACCACATATTTTGGCATAGATAAAAGGTGAACTTATTTTCTATCACATATGGGATATCATAATCAGAAGTAGTGAGGGTCCATATCATGATGGGGAGGTTTTTTCTAGATAACACTATCCATATTTTAATTTTTACCTTCTCTTCATCAAAATTACAAGCCACTATCCAATTAGACAATAGAATATGGCTATGATGGTCGCTTTCTGATAGTAGTGTAGTGTTGTTGGATATTGATGGGGATCCCATATACATTTGACACCAATCTTTCATGAACCTCTCTATACAAAGGTGATATATTTGCAAACACATCTCTTTATAGAGGTGTTTTTTAAAGGGGGTAGTATGTGGTATATATCTCCATGGGGATATTTACCATGGTGTCTGTCATAAGTATAGTCTCTTTGATCCATCTCCACACTACCATGAGGAGGGCTATCATGGTAGTGAAAGTATTCTTCTGACACTTTTATAGAAGATTTGATGGACCCTCTTGGTGTTGATAATGTGTCTAGAAATACCTCATGGTAATTGGAATTGAGCATGTTAGGAATATGGTCCATGTTCTATGTCAGTTTCAAAATATCCAGAACAGCCTTTTAAGACTCTAAAGTGATATGATCCTACTATGTGAAGGATTCCAAAACTTTTATATAACTATTTGATGCTGCAGGAGTATGATCTCATTGGAGAGAATGTGTTGTAATTTTCTAATAAGTTATCTCATTATTGATAGGAATATGGGCCTGTTGTGAGGCATGTGACATTCTCATTTAGTGATCCTTAGTCAAGACTGGAGTATGCGCTCGATCTTGAGCCATTGGGATATGTTGATAGTCTTTCATGGCGGGAGTATGAGCCTAGCCCGAGGTATGTTCCGCTCTCACTTGGTGATGCCTAGTTGGAACAAGAATATGATGCTGGTCCTTACATGCATACCGAACTAAAATATTCTTATGGACCTCCAGAAATGGAGAAGGGATATGAGCCTCCCCGTGTACTACCTCAGAATGATGCTGGCAGTGTCATTCATCAGCAGAAGTAGGAATATGCACTTTTCTACCGTGATCTGATCGAATATTCCATAATATTTCACAGATAGAAATATGAGATTATCCCAAGGATGGTGAAATTATCACTTGGTCAGTTCCTGCCAGAATGAGGATATATTCCGGATCCTGGTTATTTAGTGTATGACGCAGAACTTTTTTGACAGGAATATGATTATATCTCGAGGCATGTCCCCCTATCACATGGTGATCCTAGACAAAAATGGGGTTATGATCTTGATCATGGGACTTTTTAATATTCCTCAATATCTTTTCGAAAAGGATGTATCTATTTCATTAGGATTGTGCCACTCTCACCTAGTGAGACCTAATTTAAACGAGAGTATAAACCCAATATGATGCCCATTACATTATAATAATATTCATATAATCCTCTTGTAAAGTACAAAGAGTGTGTGCTTGCTCTGGTACAACCTCTTGTTCATGGTTATTAGAGTGGTGAGTTAACCTGGCTATAGGTATATGAGTATGCACCTATCCCTTTATCTGTAAAAGTGGTGGAATATCCTATAAAGTCCATTAGCTATTGCTAAAATATATTATCATTTTATCAAAGTGTGTGTATGGATTTAAGACTACACATTTATCATCACCATTATACACAGAAATATGTCTTCGATTTAAGTGGAGAAATGAGCCCGCATTTTTCATCCTTGTTCCATAAAATTATTAATATGAGATTCATTAATATTGGTAGGGATATGCGCCACCACCATGACTACTCTATGAAAATTCACACAGACTTGTTCCGAGCCTACTGGGATATGATCCTTCTTGATGGTTCCAACAGGGATATGCTGACAGAAATTGTCAGTAAGCGTGGGGATATGATCCCTCTCTTGGTTATCCATCATCTTCCTCCCCTGATGAGTCTTCATTACTGCTCATTCATGGGTGTCATAGGTCGATGCATGTAGAGTGGTACCCTACACGAGTGACTAGTGGGTACTGGTGGGATGATGTTGATGGTGACAGTTGGGAAGTGTCACCCTCTGTGGCACCTGAATCGGAAGGGACCCATTTTTGGATTCCAGGCCCACCTTCATCAGAGACTGAAGTTTGAATTTTTCACTCTCTAGGGATAAGATCTTGAAATGACTGGTTGTAGCACTAAGGGATACTGACTTAGTGTTAGTTATCCTAAGGTGATACAGACTTTCTGATTTCAATGCATGGAGAACCTCGCATATAGCTTCCATGGTCGAGATGATACCACATCATTGGTATCCTGGACCCTTGTGGTTTCCACATATCATTGGTGTTTTCGATATGTCAAACTACATTGCGTCCCTCAAGGGTGCATCAGTAGATGATTTATCAGAGTGAACGTTGGATGATGAAGAAATTTTCTCGAGTTGGTATGGTTTCGATGAGATTAGTATCTGAAATCACGCCTAAAAATGAACTAGGTAATCGATTAGTGAACTTTCTGAGGAATGTTTGGCTAAATCAGATATGTATGGTTAACATTATTGGTAGGTTTTCCCGATCTGGTCATTCTACTTGTGTGAACATGTCAACACAAGGATAGACTTATAGGAACCCCAGTTACATAGGATCATCTATAAGATCTTACTGATCATACTATTTGGTTTTTATAAGGTATTCAAAAACAAAGTATCTCGATTCATGATTATTCTATCATTTTAGAGATTCAGATCATATTTTCCATCCTTATTTTTGTATGGTGTGAAGAAAAAATGGCTCGAAAAATTATAACCCAATAATTTTTTAGTATAGATATTAACATTGGTTTCCCCATTTTTTTTTGTTAGGTATTCAAGGTGTGGATGGGATCCATATGATGGTTTGATTGTGGAGAATTTTTGTTGTGCACAATCCTGACCATTAGATTACTATTGTCTCTTTTATTGAAAAATCCCAATAGTTCCCCCATCAGTAACTAGGTAAATACATTATTTCAAAAGGAAAATGTTTATCTAGGTATTTTGGCCTGGTGGATCTTAGGGATTCACATTGGTTGGGAGGATGGTATTTCAGACTCATCACATCCTTTTGGAAGAAGTATTTCCAACTATGGGAATCTCTAATAGATTTACGATATATTTACCAATCTCTTTCTAATCTTGATACGGGACCAGTTACCCTAAGAAAATGATTATGGGGGTAATTATATTTCATATAAATAAGATAGAGATCACTTTAATGAATCAATCTATATGTATATGAGGTTCTTAATAATTTTACAGTAATGGGTGGCCTCTTATATGTGAAATCTGTATAACCAAGAGATTCGATATGTGTTGCCCCATGAGGAGGCGATTAATATTTCTATGAGGGGTTGAGTTATTATGATACTTCCAACATTTCATGGTTATTAAATGAATCAAAACCCATGTAGTTTTTTGTAACAATTTATGTTAATGTTAAATGGTAAGAACTTATAGGGGTTCTCTTGGGAACCTGGATTTTTAATCTCGATTCATGGAGGAACATCCAATGTATCTCAATTATTGTGATAATAAAATTTACAATATTTCATTTTTTTGAGCTTACACACTAATATTTACATTTTTATTGTAGAGACTTATGATTCTGATGAAATGATTATTGCAGTTCCCTAAGCCCCTGTGATCTACGATTGGTGTGAGATACAAGGTATTATAAATTATTATTTTTTCATTTCTCATGGAATGGGACAGATTTGTTGGGACAACCTGAGAAGACCTATTATAGATCTCAATTCTCAGAGAGACTTCCTATGTATCTTGTTTATATAAGTAGTCAGAGTCATTTTAGTTCAGTTTGTTTATTGTTCTGCTGATGGATGAGTTAGAGTAATTTTCCAATGAGAATGATTGGGTCCCGGTGGTTGAAATGACATCGGAATATGGATTACATTGAACTAGATGTTTATTTTAGATCGATCCTTGGAAAGTCATCCTATCTATCCTATTTATTACAAGAATATGAGCTCTCATAGTTCAATAACCCCCATTGGACAATCCCCAACATATATTACCTTATGATAAGGCTAATGTTTCATGCTACTCATTGTGTCATTACATACATATGTTTCCCTAGTTGGTGGAGACTCTTTATTTTAATGATATGATTATAGAAACGCCCTAAAGAAACATGATATATGGTCAATGTGGGAAACAAGGGATGGAAAATTATAAATATCATTTTTTGGAGAGTGAGGCACCTGTGTATTTGGGCAGCCCAGTGGATATTGAATCTTGAAGAGGTGGCCTCTGTTTCATGAATAAAGTTGGAATCAGAGTCATCATAGTTCATTTGTTCAATGATTTCACTCTAAGGATTACATGGGTATTGGGAAATATCATGTCATGTCAATGGTCATGGATTATACTATGAGGTTACCTTCTGACAAACTTTCCTTTCTAACATGCGTCTATTGGGAACAAGTCTTGATATATTAGAATGTATTTGTCTAGAATATCTGAAGACAACTTAATGATCCAGTTGGTATTTCTAAATTACTTCATGTAACCCAGGTGTAATATTTGATGGTTGTCTCGTGATCAAATTTTACTTGTCTAGAGGAAATCACAAGATCCAAGATGTCTGTCCTGGAATCCATCACATGACCTAGGGGTCTTGTCTAAAGGGTGTTACATGATCCGAATAACTTTCCATAGAGTCATTCACAAGAGTATTCTTAAAAAATATTGAGGGTTTCTTGAGAGTTAAAAGTAAAAGTCTTGAAGGGTTTTTAATGTCTTGGTAAACAACCCTAGATGGCATCACAAGACCTAGAATACATGTATATGGGGAATTTAGAGTATCAGATGAATTTCCCAAAGGGTGTCGCGAGGGATTATTCGACATGAACAAATGTGTCCACAATACTCAGTTGACTTGAGATGGTTCCATTATGAGTCCATAGATGTATTTGAAGGACACCATGAGGCTTGGGAGACAATCCTAGAAGGTTTCATTGGACTAAATTGGTTTTACTAGGGGGAATGTGACTTTCATTAATATTTCCATAAGACTTCGAATTACCTAAGTGGAATACTGAAAGAGTTTCATGAGATCCGGGTGAAATTTCATTATATTTTCATCTTTCTTGGATAGCTCACACGTAGTACATGAGGTTCAGTAAAAAAATTATTTAATTCTTTCACCTTTAGTCTTTATTCTATCCCTTGTGATGAGAATTCCTTATATTTATTCAATAATAGTTTTTTTTTTGAGTCTCCTGTGACCCAGAACATGTTTGATCTATTCTTCGTATATCTTCTTAGAAGTTCTTTGTGTGATATATGAAGGATCACATGAATTTTTTTATGCATTCCACAAGATCACTCTAGCTATTATCTGGAATATTACTTCAGAGAAGACTTCCGAGTCACGATATCATCCACCCCGAGAAATATGCTCTGTTTCTTATGTGAAATTACAATAGTTTCTCTTCTTGGTTGCGATAGGTGGCCATTCAGTACATTTTTCATGCTAGGGTGGGGGATTTATAGGCCTATCATCCCTAGTTTTTTACATGTTTATGCAGTTTATTTGGAATGGGTCCATGATGGAGTTGACAATGGAGTCTCGGCCACACATCTTCATGAGCCTTTTTCCTAAATCGTGTTGAGGTTGTAACCTAAATTTTAGCGACCATGGTTCCCTCCCATCAATTCCTCAATTTTTGGATTATTTCCTATTAATGAGGACTTTTTTTCATAGTCATGTCAATGGACTTTCAAATTGTCCTATTGACATGCCCAAGGGCCTTCATGAAATCAATGAACCCGTTGAATAGACTTCTTGATATGCTAGATGCTTTTAGTATTACATTTCATGAGGTAAGAATGTCTTGTCTATGGGTTTCCAGGTGATTAGGTTGGCTTGTCTGGGTGTCTCGCATGACAACATTGCAGTCTTCTTTAGAATGTTGAAAGAATTTTATGACCTCAATAAGCTTCCACATCCTTCCTCTTATATTACCTTTGTTTTATTTTACAAAGGTTGAGGGTCATGTTAGATTACATGAGTAATGTCAAAAGTAATTACTCTATTTTATTACAATGTGTCATGTGACCAATAGAGTATTTATGAGGATTCATGATCATTGTAGAAATATCCATACATTTATCATTATGTAGATGAAGGGGGGCACAAGGTTGTCTAGGCTCAGGGTGCTTCATGTGGTGATGATTAAAATACAATGGGATTTAGTGAGATTATGAAGACATGTTTCCAGAGACTCATGGTGTATTTTGAGTCACCAATGTTAATTCACATGACGTTAAACTACTGCAAGAGGCTCACATATCCTCTCTTTTTATCTCAATTGTTTTATTTTATAATGGTTTTGGTGTCGTGTGATATTTCTCAAATGTTGCCAAGGAAAATTACCCATCCCATTGGTAGTGTCTGGGATGATGTTAGAAACATCTATAGGCTTCCCCCTTTGGATATTCCCCACTTTATTTTGAAATTATTTTTCATGTTGGATTTTCTGGTGCATACTGCTGACAAACTGTGTGTCCTAGGGTAGCTTATCCGGTGACCGATGCGTGATTGTTGGTTTTATGAAGTGCCATTAAAATATAATGAGGTATTGTTGGAATGGGTTCCCTGAGATCTACTATAGGTTATGCGATACATTTGGAGTCTTCACGTGACCTTATAATGGTCACACAATCGTGAGTCATTTGAAGGCTCACACGATGCCCATGCCTTGAACACAAATTTGTTCTTTGCATTGTATGGGGAAAATAATACCCATATTCAGGTATTCCTTCATTTTTTTGAATTTTTTTAATGGAAATTTTGAGGTCATCAACACGGGTATAGGAAAACTCATAAATTCAGGATTCTCTAAAGTCGCATGACCAAGTCACTGAATACATCACACATAATTTTTCTAGAGGATGAGCACATCACATGTCCCTCTAAGGTACAAGGTAAATTTTCAAGAAATATATATCTATATTTGTATCCCAAAGGAATGAAATTTATCATCCCCCTTTATTGTCCCTCAAAGAGGTACCATGATAAGACAAAATCTATCTTTTTTCTATTCTTTGAAAAAAATATTAAAATGGATATTTTTTTAGTTTTTGAACTACATAAAAAAATATAAAACAAATTCTAAAAAATAGAATGAGAGAGTTATTATTTGAAATCAAAAGAATAAAATTATGAAATAAAATTTAATATCAGAAATAGTGAATGTGTTTCATAATTTGTATATATCCTCCTTTAATGTCAAAAGTTATCAAATTTAAATTTTTCAATATCTAGCCTATGAAATTATAAAAGACACATGTTTCTTCTTGAAAATCATACCAAGACCTAATTATCGGTACTATTACCCTTATGAAAGTTATTTTATTACTCAAATATCTCTATGAAATATACCCTAGTGGAAGTAATTGTAATCTTAAGAAAGTCCATTTTTAGGAAATTAGATGACTGAGAAATAAAACTCTACATTCACATGTAGACAAAAATGTAGAGAAGCTTAGAATGTAATTTCATTCCAAAACAAATAAAACAACTTCATTTAATAAACAATTTCAATAAATATTAAAATATTACACAATAAAGTTCTAAACTCATAAGGGAGGTGTTAGTGGGTTTCCACTACTTATAACCATCAATGGAGTTTAGCTATACAAGGATGAAATCATTCAAGACTCCATTCCTTCTTCAAAATAATTCCACCTAGGTTTATTTTAAGTATTCCTCCATTAATGTGGGATAAGCCATCAATACTTTGATTATTTCTATCTCTAGTTTTTTATTTTTCTTCTCTAATCCATTTTTTGAAATCCCTAGTAGAACAAAAAAAATTCTATCTATATAGTAGACTTTAAATATCACCATGGAAACCTCTATGTATATAGTGATCCTTCTCTTATTTTCTTCAAGGTGGAAAAAATAATAGAAAAATTCCTCAAAGTGTATTAGGATGGAAACACACTTGTATAAGTAGTAAGGGGTATTCCTGTGGGTAACCTTATTTTAACCCTCTTTAAATCCATCCATGATCATTTACTATTAATCTTACTCATTTTAATTCTCTATGTTAATATTTATAACAATCACCACATTCTATGACCCTTTTAGAACAAGCTTCCTTCATGGAATGGGAAATTCTAATTTGGAAATGTCAGTTGATTTTATCAAAGTTTCATCATGGAATGACTAAATCCCCAATATATTAATGATTCATATCTATATGGATTAATTTATCCCATTTTTATATAACTATAATTTTCATTGCATGAAACTTCTTATTCTCTGATTAATATAGTTTCAAAATGTAATAAATCATATATGACTCCATATATGTATGTAACTGCCAAAACATAAGATATTTGAATATCTTATATGATATATAATAGGTTTCCCTATATAAAAGTTTTGTTTAACATCATATTTATGAATTTCATTTCATATGTAATAAATATATCAACTCTCCACTGAGATGTAACATGTTCTCCATTAAAAATGAACTGGTTTAAATGATATATATGAAATTATTAAATACGTAATATGATGAATTAATTATATGATATATGATATGTTCATATATTGAAAAATACGTTGAGGAGATGATACAAAACATTTTTTAGGTTACCACAATTCTGATTCCAAAAGATATGCTATATGTTTTTGGTTGATTTGTAAGAAGTTTCACTTGGTCGTATTTCACAATTTCAGTGCATAAATATGATGTTTAACATATTATTATATATGTAATATTTTGGAATTATCCATATTTACAATTACTTTAGTAAAACAATATAATAAAATCATTCAAACTCTGAAAAAATATATTATATAACCCTAACATAGAATTTTTCTACTTTGTTTCACATCATACGTATGAAGCGATACTTAGCTAAAATCATCCCCTTTATGTTCAAAATGAAACGTTACCCAAAACATTAATGAAAACACAAATATAATGATGTCTTGTTCGAATAATCCAAAAAAATCATAGAAACACTTGAAAATCATGATTTGATCCATTTTCAAAATAAATCCTGAAATATTCATGAAGACTAAGAATAAACTATTTTGTTTTAAAATGAAAATAATAGTGGGGATTATTTCATTGAAATATGAAATAAAAGTGATGAAAATATTATCTATATGTAATCACCCCACACTTAAGACAGGTACTTCTTGATAAGTAAGCATCAAAAGTACTTCCAAAGTAAATTCTAGATGCAAGATGATGAGATTTAATAAATTTCACACCAAGGCACCCAAAATTTGGAATCCTCCATAATAAACATAATTTTAAATTATGTATTAGATAAATTCAATGTATTTCTATTTCCTTCATCCTCCAATGTGATAAAACACCTACTTTTGTACAATTATTTCTCTAATTATACAAATATGAATTGTTATGACGTTTTTATCATCCAAACACATGTAAGTGTCACCATAGGATTAATTGGTTCCCAAATATGGAACCAATTGAGTTAAGAAATTATATTAAACAAGTGTAATTTAAAATTTTAGTCAATTGTTGATGTTATATAGGCATTAAATATTTATAGATGAGTTAGGATAAGTATTGTTTTGGCTCTTTTTAAATAAAGATGAATGATCCCAGTTTTACACTTAAGAAAAGAATAATTCATATTCTCCAAAAAAATATACACCTACCAACACCTCTTAATAATTATGAAATATTCATACTTCCAATAGTTAAATAGTTGGAAAAAATAATGTAACACCCCGACCCCAGAATCCCAGACCTGGTGCATTATTTTAATACATTGGCATGATTACAAGGAATCAAGTCTCAAAGGACCAATCAATTTTGCAGTCCTGGTAAATAGATTACATACATGAACATTACATTACATATTTAAATATAAAACAAAAAATAAATAATCCTTTGATAACTCCATTATTTCCCTAGATTAACCCAGCATATCAATCATTATACACTTCTTAAAATCCTTGGAAAAAACATAAGAAAGGGCTGAGCTCAGATGCTCAGTAAGGGTAAATAATTTAGCCGAAGCTATAAACTTTTAAGGAAATATGTGTAATAAAAACAAAAAAAAATTAAACATAAAAAATAACATCATATGGAAAAAATAAATCAAACATTACCATAAAAACATGAACGTGGATATTATATTAGTTGAATTGTCACATTTAATAACTAATTTCATAATGAGGGAATGCATAATGACGGGCATCATAACCATATAGTCAAGCCCTCGTGCCAAGAATACAAATAAAAGTTTTGTCAAGGCCTTGTTCCAAGACACTAGATTGTCTCAAAAGACCTACTGATACATTTAGGGTCTATAGTGGGCCCCGCCGGTCACTTACTATGTCTAATTTATTCCTCATATGAAAATGTTGAAACATAACATAAGCATTCATTTTAAAAATAGCATATGAAATGTCAATAATTTTATGATAAAACATGTATGGTATAAAAATATCACATACATAGTAAAACATATCATAACTCAGTCAATACAATATGGATGATTGTATTATAATAAATCAACCTTCATCAATAATAATATCCAATTAAGGATAGTGACATAGTTGAAAATAATAAATAAAACTCTTTGAGAGAAATTCCCCTTTTCATGAAATAATTAAAAAGTCAGACAATTTATAAAGGAATCCATTTAAAATATATTTTTGAATCAAAGTGTCCCATAAAAATTTGTAACCTTTTTACAGAATTAATAATTTAAAACATTCATGTACATATAAATAAATCCTTAAAATCATTTTCAAAACATTGATATTAAAGATAAATATCTAGAAGAATAAATATTTAAAACATTTAAAATTATGTTTTAATTAAAGAGAAACTTTAGTGAATTATTTTAAAAACTCTTTTATGAAATATGTAAATGGATAATAAATATATCCTACTAAATACTAATACATAAATAGTCTCAGATAATAATGAGATTGAAGAAATAACCATTACATTGTACTTTACTTTGGTTGAGAGTACGTATAACCTCCTTTATAATGAACATTGTATGTTATTAAATTATACCAGAACCATATTAATATTTATGATATCATACATGATTCATTTATGACTTTATACTACCCATTTAATAATAATTTCCATGTTAAATTAACATTTTAGGTAATAATCGTTTTCTTTATCGTACGTGTTTTAACTTGTTATTCTTGATTTTATCACTTAGATAATGATTTAAATACTTCCAAAATATAAAAATTGATTTATATATAATATGTATTTAGAATATAAATATGTATAATATATATATATATATGAAATGGGAAAGATTGTTTATGGATGTGGTAGGTCGTACGTACGCAGAAACACTATTTCTATTTTCATATCATATTGAACGGATGAAAGTGAATAAGATATATGTAAATACACACACACAAACAAATATATATATATATATATATATATATCTAGTATAATTATTATTTCATATATTACATACTTATTAATAATATATATTTTTATAATCATCGTTGAATGGTGAATGTGGAAATGAATCTCATCACTTCGTAGAGACCGGTAGTCGTACAAACATATGAGTGATGATATCATTATATTGATGGTTAAATAGTGTTTAATTGAATGGTATATTATATATACAGAATCATTACCATTCTATATTTATTATTTACATTAATTTTTCTCATTATTAAACCCATCCAAATAATTAAGCGTTGAATAACAAACTACACACCCACATGGAGATAGTAAGCCGTACATACGCACTTATGGTGACTTTGTCATTAATATGATTGATAGAATAATGAATATGGTCGTACCATATTTATAATAACATAACAGTATATATAATTTGTTGGAGTTAATTTGTATTTGTATTGAAACAACAATGAAAAAGGAAGTGGAAGAAGAAACGAACTTTGAAAGTGGAGAAAAAATAATTAACTCTTCTTCAAGTGTTTTCATTTGATTTGATCAAAACGACTCCTTAGGTAGGCTTTATATCGATTTAAGTCATATAGGTTGAATTTAGGGAAGTTGGGAGGATATTTTAGTAGGGTTTGGCTGAGCCAAATGGCTTTGTCGGTGTGAATTACAAATAAGGGGAAGTACTCTTTTATAAGAGAGGTGAGGGGAACATTAGAAAATGCTTGAAATATTATTTTATTATAATATCATTTTTGGTTTATAATAGCTCAAAATGAATTTATTTTGAGGATAAGGTGAGTATGGGTTGAAAAAATTTCAATAAATAGGTTTTATAACAGTTTAGGTCTCCATATTAACCTTATATTTTATATTTATCTCTTTATCAAATAGTTTAACTTTTTCCATCTCTTCGTGTATTCTTACAATATATGGTTAATAAACATAATAAAAAATTACAAGAGAACCTAAAGTGGTTCATTAATGACATATCTGAGATTATTTAAGTGATTTGGCTTAACCTTAGATATTTATGAATATTATATCATATAATAAAATAACATTTGTTTTTAAAACTCATTTATGTCAATTTTGACACTATTGAGTATTTGGTTTTTGTGAAATTCATAAAAATATGAATTATCTCAAACAAATAAATTTAATCAACACAAACATTCCATATTAATTCAAAAAGATTGTAGATGGGATCATAAGTTTCCATTTACATTTATTTAGGTATTTATAATATCAATTATTTTATTCTTTCATTAGTAAGTTAATTACTAGAGCATCATTGTGTCATAAATAAATTTAATTATTTAATATTTAAAAATTATAAATAAAATACCATGATATATAAAATAATTTTATCTTTCTAATGAATTTTTATAGTTGAATTTTTATAATTTGTAACCCAATATTAAAAATGGTTTAGTTATTAATCATTTAATTTAACACTTTTAACTCTTCTTTAAATAAAATAATAATAAGTGTCCTAATCTAATCCAAGTGGATAAAAGATGATCATATTTTTTTATTATGGTTTATTTTGGTCTAAATAAACATATCCAATAGAATTAGGACATGTCTTGTGGTAATTTTAATATTATTTTAACCTTTAATTACCCAATTTACTTTTAACTGTCATAAATAATATTTAAAAGTTACTATTCAACAAAAATTATTTTCATCTTATTGAACACAATTTTACTTAATGATTTCAACTGTGTCTCTTAGATTTTTGAAATTCAATTCCAACAAGCGGTAAAATTACATTTTATGCAAATTTGCAAATGTGCCTATAATGTGGGTAAAAGATGTTAGAAGGTTCAATAAAATTTTATACATCTAATCTTATTATAAAGTGACTAAAATGAATTAAATAGGAATAATATATGTATTATGTATATGTTTTAACTTTAAGATAAATTTTTAATTAAAATAATTATTTAAATGAAAAATTCGGTTTTTATGTACTATGTAGTGTTTTTACTATTCAATAAAAATTGGATGTTTTTAGAAAAATACCAAAAATTCACCCAAAGATAATTTTTATATTCCAAATACAAAAATGATGTCTATTTTACCAAATTCAAAACATATATGTTTCATTAATTAATTTAAAAATAATTCCTGTTGTCAAAACAAAAAAGCAGGTTTTGAGGAAGTAAAAACTATCAAAATGTTGACATGTGTTTATGTCCAATTTAAATGTGAAATTACATATAATGGACTAAAATATATTAATTGATAATATACACCTGCCATAAATTATACACCTTCCTACACCTCTTAATAATTATGGAATATTCGTACTTTGAATAGTTAAATAGTTGGAAACAAAAATTTAACGCCCCGACCCCAGAATCCCAAAGCCAACGCATTATTTTAATACATTAGCATGATTAAAAAGAATCAAGCCTCGATGGACTGATCAATTTTGCAGTCTTGGTAAATAGATTACACACATGAATGTTACATTACACATTTAACCATAAAACAAAAAAATCCTTTGGGAATTCCAATATTAACCTAACTTAAACATGCATGTCAATCAATATACACTTTATGGAATCCTTGGAAAACAAAACATAAGAATGTTGTGAGCTCAGCTGCTCAGTTAGGGTAAATAATTTAGTATAAGCTATAAACATTTAAGGCAAGATGTGTAATAAAAACAATAGCATTTCAAATATAAACATGAACATAATATGAAAAAGTAAATCAAACATTACCGTATAAACATGCACATGGATATTATACTAGTTGAATAATCACATGTAATAACTTATTTTATAATGAGGGAATGCATAATGACAGATATCATAACCACAAAGTCAAGGCCTTGTGCCAAGAAAAAAAATTTGACAAGGACTTATTCCAAGATAGTAGTTTGTCTAATGAGACAAACTGTTCCATCGAGGGGCTATAGCGGTCCCCACCCATCACTTACTATTTCCAATGCATTCCTCATATGAAAATATTGAAATATATCATAAACATTCGTATTAAAACTAGAATACAAAATTTCAATACTTTAACCAAAAAACATGAATGGTATAAAAATAGCACATCAATAGTCAAACATATCATAACTCATTCAATAAATTATGGAAGACTATATTATAATAAATCAACATCTATCAAGAATAATATCCAGTAATGGATGCTGACATAGTTGAAAATAATATATAAAACTATTTGAGAGAAATACCCATTTTCATGAAATCATTTAAAAGTTAGAAAATTTATAAAGGAATCCATTTAAAATATATTTTCAAATAAAATTTCCCCATACCACTTAGAAACTTTAGAAATGAATTAACATTTTAAAACATTCATATACATATAAATAAATCCTTTAAACCATTTTGAATACATGAACATTAATTTGAAAGATATAGAAGAATAAATATTTAAAACATTTAAAATGATGTTTTACTTAATGAATCCCTTAAAATAATCCTTTTGAAAACACTGTTATGAAACATTGGCATGGATAATATATATTTCCCAGTAAATACTGACACATAAACAATCTTGGATAATAATGAGATTAAGAAAATAACCATTACCTTGTAATTTTCTTTGGTCGAGAGTACGTTTAACCTTCTATATAATGACCATAGTATGTTATTAAATTATACCATAACAATATTAATATTTATGATATCATACATGATTCATTTATGACATTATACTACCCATTTAATAATAATTTCCATGTTTAATTAACATTTTAGGTAGTATTTGCTTTCTTTATCGTACGTGTTTTAACTTGTTTTTCTTGATCGTACCACTTAGATCCTGACTTATATATTTCCAGAATATAAAAATTGATTTATATAAAATATATATTTAGAATATAAATATGTATAATAGATTGATATATGAAATGTAAAAGACCGTTTATTGAGACGGTAGTCCGTACGTATGCATAAACGTTGTTTATGTTTTCATATCATATTGAACAGAAGTAAGTTAAAAAGATATTTGTAATTAAACACACACACACACATACATCCAGTATAATTATTATTTCATATTCTATGTACTTATTAATATTATATATTTTTATAATCATCGTTCAGTGGTGAATGTGGAAATTAAACTCATCGTGTCATCGAGACGATAATCCGTACGACCACACGAGCGATGATATAACTCTATCGATAGTGAAATAATGTTTAAATGAATGGTATATTTTATATAAAGAAAAATTATCATTAACTATTTATTATTTACATCAATTGTACTCATTATTATACCCATCCAAATAACGAAGCATTGAATAACAAAATACACACCCACGTGGAAACAGTAAGTCATACTTACTCATGTATGGTGACTTTGTCATTAATATGATTGATAGAATAATGAATATGGTTGTACCATATTTAAAATAACATCACAGTATGTATAAGGTGATGGAGTTATTATTTTGGTATTGAAACAAAAATAAAAGTGGAAGTAGCAGAAGAAAAGAACTTTGAAAGAGGTGATAAAATAATTACCGCTTCTTCAAGTGTTTCCTTTTGATTTGATCAAACTGGGTTTTAGGATGGATTATGATCAAATTAAGGCCTCTAGGTTGAATTGAGGGTAGATATAAGGATATTTGAGTAGGTTTTGGTAGATCCAAATTGCTTTGGAGGTGTGAATTTTAGAGAAGGGGAAGTACTCTTTTATTATTGAGGTGAGGGGCACATTAGAAAAATTGTGAAATATTATTATATTATAAAATAATTTTTTGTTTATAATAGCTAAAAATGGATTTATTTCTAGGATAAGGTGGGTATGGGTTTAAGACCTCTGAACCAATAGGTTTTATACAATTTTATTTCACTATATTAACCTTATCTTATAGATTTAACTCTTAGTCAAATAATTTTACTTTTACCAAATATTCTTATATTCTTATACTATATTGTTAATAAACATACAAGAAAATTCCAAGAGAAACAAAAGTGGTTGTTTAATTAAATATCTATCATTATTTATTTCCTTTGGAAAAACCTTAGATTTTTATGAATATTATATCATTTAATAAAATAGTATTGGTTTTTAAAACTCATTTTTGTCAATTTTGACACTATTTAGTATTTCGTTTTTGTGAATGTCATAAAAATCTGATTTATTTTAAAAAAAATACATTGAATAAACCATAAAAGGTCATATTAACCTATAAAATTCGTGTATGGGATCAAAAGTTTCCATTTACATTAATTTTGGTATTAATAATATCTATTATTTTATTCTTTCTTTAATAAGGTTATTACTGTATCATCATTGTGTCATAAATAAATTTAATTATTTAATGTCTAAAAATTAAAAATAAAATACCATGATATATTATATCCTTTTATATTTCTAATTAATATTTATAGTCTAACTTTTATTATGTTTAACCAAAAATTATATTTGGTTTAGTTATTAATCTTTGAATTGAACACATTTAAATATTCTTTAAAGAAAATAATAATAAATGTACTAATCTAATCCAAGTGGTTAAAAAATGATCTTATTTTTGTCCTAAGGTTTATTTTGGTCTAACTACACTTATCCAATTGAATTAGTACATGTGTTAGGGTAATCGTAATATTATTTTTACATTTAATTTCCCTATTTACTTTTAACTTTCGAACATAAAAGTTTAAATTTACTATTAACCAAAAATTATTTTCATCAAATTGAACCAAATTTTATTTACTAATGTCAATTGTGTCTCTCACAGTTTTGAAATTCAATTCACAAAAGTGGTAAAATTACATTTCACACAAATTTTCTAATGTTCCTAGAAGGTGGGTAAAAGGTGTTAGAATGTTCAATAAAAATTTATTCATCTAATGTTATTATAAGGTGTCTCAAATGACATACATTAGACTAATATATGTTTTATGTATCTATTTTTACATTAAGATAAATATTTAATTAAAAATAGTTATTTAAATGAAAAGTTTGGGTTTTTTGTAAAATGTAGTATTTTTCAGTATTCATAAAAAATTGAACATTTTCAGAAAAATACGAAAAATTCACTCAAATATAATTTTGATATTAAAAATAAAAAATGATGTCAATTTTACCAAATTCAAAACATAGAAGTTTAATTAATTAATTTAAAATCAATTCTTGTTGTCAAAACCAGAAAGTGGGTTTTTAAGAAGTAAAAACTATCCAAAGATTGACATGTGTTTATGTCAAATTTAAATGTGAAATCACTTATAATGAACTAAAATATATTAAATGATAATATACACCCCCCAGAAAATATACACATCCCAACACCTATTAATCATTATAGAATATTCGTACTTTTAATAGTTAAATAGTCGAAAAAATAATGTAACATCCCGACCCCAGAATCCCAGAGCCAGTGCATTATTTTAAAAAATTGGCATGATTACGTGGAATCAAGTCTCAAAGGACCAATCAATTTTTCAGGATTTTTTAATTAGATTACATACACGAACGTTACATTACAAATTCAAACATAAAACAAAAATTAAGTAATCCTTTGAGAACACTATTATTCCCCTAGCTTAACCCTACATATCAATCATTATACACTTCTTGACATCCTAGGAAAACAAAACATAAGAAAGTGGTGAGCTTGGATGCTCCGTAAGGGTAAATAATTTAGAATAAGATATAAACTTTTAAGGCAAGATGTGTAGTAAAAACAAAATCCTTATAAACATAAACTTGAACATAATATGGAAACAACAAATCAAAAATTTCCATATAAACATTAATATGGATATTATACTAGTCGAATAATCACATGTAATAACTAATTTTAGAATGAGGGAATGCATAATTTCATATATCATAACCACATAGTCAAGGCCTCGAGCCCAGACTAAAAATATTTTTTTTCAAGGCCTTCTTCCAAGACACTAGTCTGTCTTACGAGACCTACCGATGCATCAAGGGGCTATAGTGGGCCCCTCCAATCACTTACTAAGTCTAATTCATTCCTCATATGAAAATTTTGAATCATAACATAAACATTCTTATTTAAACTATCATACGAAATATCAATACTTTAAACATAAAACATGAATGGTATAAAAATAGCACATCCATAGTCAAACATATCATAACTCATTCAATACAATATGGAAGAGTTTATTATAATCAATCAACCTCCATAAATAATAATATCCAATAAAGGATGTTGACATCGTTGAAAATAATCAATAATTTTTTTTGAATGAAATATCAATTTTCATGAAATCATTTAAAAGTTAGACAATTTAAAAAGGAATCCATTTAAAATATATTTTTGAAACAAAGTGTGTCATAACAATTTCAAACTTTTGAATGGAATTGACATTTTAAAACATTCATGTACTTATAAATAAATCCTTAAAACCATTTTGAAAACATGGACATTAATGAGAAATATCTAGAAGAATAAAGAATGAAAACTTTCAAAATGATTGTTTTCCTAAATATTACCTTTAAATAATCATTTATAAATCTATATTATGAAACATAGACATGGATAACAAATATATCAATGTAAATACAAACATATAAACAATCTCAGATAATAATGTGATTGAGGAAATAACTCTTACCTTGTACTTTCCTCCGGTCGAGAGTACGTTTAACCTCTTGTATAATGACCATATTATGTTATTAAATTATACCATAACCATATTAATATTTATGATATAATACATGATTCATTTATGACTTTATACTACCCATTTAATAATAATTTCCATGTTAAATTAACATTTCAGGTAATAATAGCTTTCTTTATCGTATGTGTTCTAACTTGTTATTCTTGATCATATCACTTAAATCATGACTTAAATACTTCCATAATATATAAAATTATTTATATATAATATATATTTAGAATATAAATAAGTATAATAGATAGATATATAAAATGGAAAAGACCATTTATGGAGACGGCAGGTCGTACGTCCGCATAAACGTTGTTTCTATTTTCATATCGTATTGAATGGAAGTAAGTGAATAAGATATATATAAATACACACTCAAAAATATATATATATATCCATTAGAAATATTATTTTATATATTAAATACATATTAATAACATATTTTTTTATAATCATCATTGAATGGTGAATGCAGAAATGAATCTTATCACGTCGTGGAGACGGTAATCCGTACGAAAGCACGAGCGATGATATCATTATATTGATGGTGAACTTATGATTAATTGAATGGTATATTATATATAAAGAATAATTACCATAATATATTTATTATTTAATTCAATTTTACTCATTATTATACCTATCCAAAAAATGAATTGTTGAATAACAAACTACACACCCATGTAGAGACTATAAGCTATACGTATGCATATATGGTGACTTTATTATTCATAGGATTGATAGAATAATGAATATGGTTGTACCATATTTAAAATCACATCACAGTTTATAATATTTTTTGGAGTTATTATTTTGTTATTGAAACAACAATGAAAGATGAAGTGGAAGAAGAAAATAACATTGAAAGAGGTGATAAAATAATTACCTCTTCTTTAAGTGTTTCATTCTGATTTGATCAAAATGAAAACATGGGTAGATTTTATGATCAATATAAGGCATATAGGTTGAATTTGATGTTTTTATGATGATATTTTAACAGGTTTTGGGTGAGCCAAATTTCTTTGGAGATGTGAATTTCCGCAAAGGGGAAGTACTCTTTTATAAGAGAGGTGAGGGGAACATTAGAAAAATAATGAAATATTATTATATTATAGAATAATGTTTTGTTTATAATAGCTTGAAATGGATTTATTTCTAGGATAATTTGGGTATGGGTATAAAACCTCTAAAATAATAGGTTTTATACAAGTTAGGTCACCATATTAAACTTTTTAGATTTATCTCTTTGTCAAATAGTTTAACTTTAACCATGTCTTCTTGTATTCTTTCACTGTATGGTTAATAAATATACTGTAAAATTCTAAGAAAACCAAAAGTGGTTCATTTATGAAATATATAACATTATTTATTTCCTTAGTATGAACCTTATAAATTTATGAAATTATATTATTTAATAAATTAACATTTATTTTTAAAAATATTTTATGTCAATTTTGACACTATTTAGTATTTGATTTTTTTGAAAGTCATAACAATCAGATTTCTTCAAAAAAATAAATTGAATCAACCCAAAAATGTCATATTAACCTAGAAAATTCTTGGATGGAATCAGAAGATTCCATTTACATTTATTTTGGTATTTATAATATTAATTATTTTATTATTTCATTAATAAGGTAATTACTCAATCTCATTGTGTCACAAATAAATTTAATTATTTAATGTCTAAAAATTATAAATAAAATAACATGATATAGAAAATAATTTTATATTTCTAATGAATATTTATAGTTGAATTTTTATTATGTGTAACCCAATATTAAAATTGGTTTAGTTATTAATCATTGAATTTAACACTTTTAACACTTCTTTAAATAAAATCATAATAAATTTATTAATCTAATCCAAGTGTATCAAAAATGATCCTTTTTTTCATAATGTTTATTTTGGTCGATATACACTTATCCAATAGAATTAGGACATGTGTTAGGGTAATCTTAATATTATTTTTACATTTAATTACCCTATTTAATTTTAAATGTCGTAAATAAAATTTAGAAGTTAATATTCACCAAAAATTGTTTTCATCCTATTGATCATAATTTTATTTACATATTTCAACCATTTTCCTCCATTTTTTGAAAATAATTTCACATAATCGATAAAATTATAGTTTATGAAAATTTATAATGTTCCTAGAAGGTGGGTATAAGATGTTAAAAAGATAAATAAAACTTTATACATCTAATATTATTATAAAGTGAATAAAATAAATTAAATTTGATGAATATATGTATTTGGATCTATTTTTAATTTAAGATAAATTTTTAATTAAAAATAATTATGTAAATGGAAAAGTTGTTTTTATGTACTATGCAATGTTTTCACAATTCATTAAAAATTGAATGTTATCAGAAAAATACCAACAATTCACCCAAATATAATTTTGATATTACAAATAAAAAATGATGTCTATTTTATCAAATTAAAAACATATATGTTTCATTAATTAATTTAAAATTAATTCATGTTGTCAAAACCAGAATGTAGTTTTTTAAGAAGTAAAAACTATCAATAGATTGACAAGTGTTTAGGTCTAATTTAAATGTGAAATTACTTATAATGAGATAAAATCTATTAAATGATAAAAATATAGTACAATTATACTTTAAAACCACTCAAATTGATAATTTAACACTATAAATTATTTCTATTAAAAATGTTGTTTTCAATTACAATTTAGTATTTTTCATTATTCCTCAAAATATGAAGGTTATTAGAAAATTACAAACAAATTATAAAAACTAAAATATTATGTCTTGATTATAAATAAAAATTTAATTTCATTAAATTGAATATATAATAGTTTCAAATATCGGATTTAAAAATGGTTCTCTATTAAAAGATGGAAAAAATGCATTTTTTGAAAAATAATTCTTTTATCTAAAAAATTGATTTTTTGCTTATATTATGTCTACGAAACACAAAATTTGAATGTTAAAATTATATAGTATATATATAAAATTCAAAATTTGGTTAATAGTATTCATAATCACTTTTTAAACAACTAGTTTGATAGGTAGTGTTGCGCTTGAACTTAGTGTTGTGTGTAGCGCAAGCTATTGAATTACTATAAAGTGACAGTGTACTATGAAATATTAGGGTGTTACAAATAATGGATTCACTAAACTAAATTTAATATATTTTTTACTATATTTTTGTTCAAAAATCATTCCTTTAATTACCAATTTTGCAAGAAAAAATGGTCAATTGAACATTTATTAGTGTTTTGAACTTTCCAAAAATATTATAAATAATAAATATCCATTAAAACATCCCAAAAATGATTTTTATTTATATTTTTGTAAAACATATCACATAATATCTTTTGAATACAATGTTATCTTCTCAAAATATCCTCCAAATTATTTTTAAAATATAGCTTCAACATATCTTGTCAAATTTTTTTCTTCTTCCCAAAGTAGACATAAATGATTTGTAAAACCACAAGATAACACCCTCCCCTACACTTGAGTTAAACTAAGATCATGTAATTTACTACTAGTGTAGGTTTGATTAGGATTCATGTTTGTAATTTGGAAACCTAACCATTTATTTCATGGATATTAAGGGATAAAAATGATAAAATATAAAGACAATTCTAGAATAATTGATTCTTTATAAAAATAGTCTTCAAACCAAAATAACTACCTCAATCATATTTAAAATAAATTCCTGAAATATCCAAGGTTTTGATAGAAGCATAATAAATTATAGTTAATCGATATTTTATAAGTTCACTAATGAGGTAATTTTATTATGAAAAATATATCAAAAGGGTTAAAAATACTCATTAGTAAGTGATACAAATTTTATTAAAATTATTTATAGTATGGGATTCATAATTCACTGTACCTTTCTTGAGAAGTCCAAAAAAACTCTGAAACAGAGTTCTTTTCAATTTCCATTTGTAATGATTTATATTGGTAAAATTAGTTTACACCTTTTAATAGGTTTAAAAAATGAAAATTGAATTCATTTTTATCATAAAAGTTAAAAAACAAAAAAATCAAAAATTTAAAAAGAAATTGAAGAAATGGAAAAAATGAAAAATAAAAACACAACAAATATTAATCTAGAAATGGATTTTCCTCATCCTATAATTATTTAGTGTAACATCCAATTTTAAAGTATTTAATATTAGAAATTACAATACAAATTCAAATACATAATAAAACAATTTATCATGAAGGATACAACATATCCTTATTCATATTCAATAGCTTGAAGGTGAATTTTCCAACATGTAGGCTCCTTAAGACATTCATCATATGGATTTAATCTATTATCATTGACTATAAATAGGTATTATTTATCTGGATCTTTAATTTATACAATACCAAATTAAAAACATGCTTCGTAACAAAGGTTCTATAACATTTGGAATGAAATATACCTAGAAAAAACATGATTCTAGATTCAAATAGAAGCACTTTGTCTCATAATTTTATCTCCTTATTGAGTATACATTCATCATGGAAGGTGTTGATTTTTTATTTTTATAGTTTAGATTTTTAATAATAATTAGTTTTAATTTCTTATATCTCTTATAAGATTTTTTTTCATTATTTTCCAACATTAAATAGATTCATACTAAAAATGTTGAAATTCCAAAATGATTTATTCTCAAACTTCATGGGTAAGTGAAATGATTTTTCATACAATAGTAGAGAAGAAGGTATTATAATTAGAGTTTTAAAAGGAGTCCCAAAATCTCAAAGAGTATAATTCAATATCAAACTCTAATATTTTCAATTTGGGTAGATTATTTTCTCTTAAATATATTTTATCCCTCTATTTAAAAAGTCATACATTCCACTTTATTAAAGACATTAGGGTTTAGAAACCATATAATGAACTCCATAATTCCTCAAAATAAATTCTAAAATTATACTGAATAATGGGATCCTTGTTAAATGATGATAAAATTTAGAAATATAAACCTATAAAATAGATTTTCTCTCATAGATTTGGTAGCTACTTCAACCACATCAGTTGTTGTGGGGAAATATTTTACTAACATGGATACATAATAAATAGAATGTAAGGTAAAAAGATAACCAAAATTAAAAATTAATGTTGACCTAATGTTAATAACCCAAAAATTAAATCCATCACAAAATAAATTTTTTTGCTGACATATTTCATAAATATTAGAGACATTACCTTGAAACTTGTAGGTTTTTCATGCTCCAAAAAATTTAAAATAATACTTAAAAATGGTGGGATGAAATATAGTATAACAAGAACTTTTATCGATATTATATTGTATCTAAAAAACCGGAACAAGTAAATGTAAATGAAAAATTCACTACTAGATAAATTTTATAATATCGGTTGTATCTATTAATTATTTGATAACTTCTATGATTCTATAAATAAGGAGCATGCAAAATTCACTTCCTTACATCTCTAACTTTCATGGATACTTATTGATTAAAAAACCAGTGGGGGCTTCATTGGAATCCAAATATTTCATAAGATCTAAAAAACACTGCCTAATATTATTAACAACATATGGTTCATCATTTGGAAATGTTACATTGATTGGTAGACATACATGAAGTTTATCACTGAAAACATAGTAAAATTAACTAAAATAGTATACACTAAATGTTCACTACATTTTATATATTTTATTTCAAAATAAAATTATTGATGTAATATAATACACCTTAAAAACATGGGTTTTCATCTTGTTTCATCATTAAAAAAAAGATTTCAAAATGGTCAGTGAAAGAAATTACATTAGTGCTTAACAAGTAGAATATAAGTTTTTTCGAAAGAAGAAAATAGTTGCTAGATACTCTTTTTCAACAGTGGTCAAGTTTTCCTTCACATTATTTTGATTCGTATATTCATAATCTTTGACATTAGATATATTTTCGACATTGTTTTGTAAAACATTCCACAATGGAAAAGTTTGATAGATCCATCTATATTTAAATATATAAATCCCTTCTTAGTGCATGGATAATTTGGGGGAATGCTAAATTCTATTTAAGATCACTAAATTATTATTTATAGGTTTTCTAAAAAGAAAATAGAGATATTTTATGTGGAAATATAGTCATGTTTATGGCTATCTTACTAAAAATTTCTATAAAAATTCCTTTAAAACCAGTATTTCTAGGAAAATATATTTCAACCTTCACAATTTTATGTTATTCTAGTGAAGAAATGATTTCAACCATGTATTAATTAAATTGGATTCTGTAATTTGACACTGTAATTCCTAACTAAATTCATCTTTGTATCATAAAGCATAATTTTCAATAATTTATAAAAATAATTTTATAAATATAGGTTTTGAAAAAAATGACCAACATTTTTAAGTAACATTCATAATATCATCAGAAAACTCTGAAATCATCCATGAAAATATTTGTACACTCTTTTAAAAATTTAGTAATGATACCCATGATACACCATTAATGGGTTCTTCTAGAAGTAAAAAAATGCTTCCATATAAATAAGGTTCCAAAATGACAAGTTATGTTGGTTTTTGAAAGATCATTGAGTGTAATTTGAATTTCAATGTACTTAAAAACCATGAAAAATATAGTAATTATAGTTTCTTATAATCTTTTCAATAACATGGTTAAGAAATGGGATAAGAAAGTGATATTTTCTTGTCACTATTTTGGGTTTCCAATAATCAACTAAAACTATCCATTTGTTGGAAAGTTATACTAAAATGAGTTCTCAAAATTTATTCTTTGAAATGATAAAACCAATTTTTTATCAATAATTTGGATATAACTCACCCATTCATTATCATAAATTTGGAAAACTATTTCATTAGCAACTGCAGTTGTAACTTCATTCTGAACAACTTCCCAATGTTATAGATTCAAAAACCAATGAAATTTCTTAAAATAATTAACATTTTCCTCTACAAAAATTATATACATGAAAATTAAAATATTAATAATACTCAAGTTAGATAAGGCACATCCTATATATTTCTTATATTCTATAAATAATCTTAAACGTTAATTATCAATGCATGCTGATATCTCATTATCAATGTTAATATGATGTTTTACATTCTCATATGAGAAGTCATATTTAAGGATTTAAGTTAATGGATTCATTTATAACATGGTAGGGTAATTTTTTCTTGGTAAATGTTGTTTAATATAATTATAAAAAAATATTCATCTCCCAATTTATTCACAAAACAAGATGATTTAAAAATATTATCATTATCATAAAAGATTTTACTAGGATATGAACAAGTTCATTTATATAATAAATTCATTATTTAATAGGGAATTCAATATCTAAAATACCAGCCATAATTTTAAAAAACTAAATGAATTATGTAATTTATTGAAATAATTTTTTCTATAAAAAATTAAGATCATATAAATTAAGGTCATCAAAATATATTGTCAACAATTTGAATGAAAATAAAAGAAAATTAGAAGTAAATTCAGAATTAGTTGAATCAGTTTCAACATTCAAATTTTATTTATATGTAAAATTTAAATTTTCATATAAATCAATTTTAGCAGTAATAAGTGTTTTATTTTCCAATTCATCAATTGGTGGTTCATTAATATTGAAATAATCAATTAAATCACCAGAAACCCAATCATTCATATTCAATTGGTGAGATAAATATCTATCATTGGATAACCTCTTGTATATAAAAAAATTCTAAAATTAATTATTTATTGGGAAAATTCAATTTATAATATCACCTTTTGAAGATTAATGATTTCTTTAAGATTTTTTAGAAAATGACATTAAAAAATAATGCTTCATGGGTACTAAATCAATTATCATTCATATCTAAAACAAAAAATTCAGTAAGAAAAATAATGTCTCTTACTTATAACAAAGATAATCATCAATAACACTAGTAGGTTTTGTTGTACTTATGTTAACTAATTTAATGATAATTTTAGAAATTTCAAAATCACCAACTTGAAAATAAGAGTAAATAGAATGAGTCATCACATTTTTTGAAGCTCTTAAATTTTATATATCATAATTATGTTCAAACTCCCCTATCATGCAAGGAATGTTGAAATTACTTGGTTATTTTTCTTTTATAAGGTGGGAATGTTAACCCATGGTTGAAATATTCTTCCCAAGGTAAAATATTTCTCCTCTAATGAATTATTCTTACAAGATAACATTTCTTTTAAAAAATTAGCATACATCATAATCTCATTTACTACATCAAAAAAATATTATTGAATTAATATTTAATAAAATTATATAAAATTATATTATTCAGTTAAATATTCACACTCTTCTTCATTAGTGCACTTACCCTAAGATAAATCAGTGTTGGTTTGGGATTTTATTGATCATCTTGAGAACCATTTTGGGAATCATTGTGTCCTATCATCCATCTCCAATACTTATTGGTTTTTTGAATAATATATTTCTTTCTTGATATTTATAATTCCTTCACAAATTATTTTTATGTTCCATTAGGGTAAAAAATAATCATACTTTCTTTAATATGGTTTATGTTAGGTAAAAATGATTTAGAACTCTCTTGAATTAGTCCATTCCAATATTTGGTTTAGAATTCTTAGTATGTGGTTTGTTCAAATTAATTCCACTTTATTATTGTATAACCCTCACATTCTAATTCAATTTATGATTTTAGAAATGTTTTTTTGTAGGTGTTTCACTCATTTGATTATATATACAACCAACATCATTTTCCAATTGACCTATTTGATTCAGTAATGTGTTCAACATAATATTTTTAGGTTTCATAGTTTCCTCAAGTATTTTTCATAATTTTTAATGGTTTCTATATACTATAAATTTATTATTGGCGGATCATTATATTTCTCATGATTATTTTGATTGGGAATTAAATTATTTACCTCATGAAAATCATAATTATTTTTCAGGTTATCTAAATATTTAATTAGACTGTATATTCAATCCTTATTTGAAATTTTGGTTGGGTAGAAAATTTCTTGGTTGGTATTATTGGAATCATATTCCTAGGAAAATGACATTACATGTTATAGAAGGTGGTTTTTTTGGAATTGTTCACTAAAGTGTTCATTTAGTGAATTAATTCCATAATGTACATTATATTGAATACTTGTTTCAATTTCTATTGGGCCAATGAAGTCTTTGAAGCCATCATAGATATCACCATGGTAGTAGGATCACTATGATCATTAATAATCTAGATATATTCCAAACTATATGTGTGAAACACATGAAAATATTTCAAATGAATTAGGTTTCTTGTTAAAAATTTTCAGAGTTCTAATTCATTATTTCATTAAAAGTTCTTATATAATGTGGAGTTTAAACTACTAATAATCCTCATACATCATTAATTATCATGATACAATAAATGAGAAAACATCCCACAAAGATATGTGAAATAAAAAACTTTTCACCTATTTAATGGTGGGGGAATCTAAAAAGAAATATTTTAAATCACCCCTGATACTCATGCAAAGTGTCCCCTTGAGTTTTACTAATTCAATGAACTTCATACCTATTTTAAGTTGTTCTAGAATTAGTGGAAAATATTAATAAAAAATTCATTCCATTCTGGAATTAAAATATAGATTGAAAATAAAAACCACTCCATTTTTACTCTTTCTAAATAAAAATAATAACCCTAGTCTTAATTTGATCACTACTAACATTGGGTGGTCTTAGGTTAACACAAAACAAACTAAATTCATGAATATTTTTGTGTGGATACACCCCTGGAAGTTCATTAAATTTAGGATGCTGGTCAATTAAACAAGATCTAATTTCAAAACAGGTTAGTTTATCTAAGTATTTTAGATGGGTTTTTATTATATTCATATGATAAAGAGGGTTCATTATGAGTTATGTTTCCATCCATTATATTTTCATGTTCAATAGTTTTCCTTTTGGGAGAGTTGGTGAGTTCACCACTAGTAGCAGTTTAAGTATCAGGTTAGTCTATAATTATTTACTCACTCATAAGGTATATATATATATTATTTGTTCCTCAAATTTTCTCATTTAGAAATATAGTGATCACGAATACCAATTTCAAGGACTAATTCCCTTAAATTAGGGTTTGAACTCCTTCACAAACAAAAAGGATTCTATCATCTTAGGTAATATCCTTGGAAATGATTCCAAATTAACATATGAGGGTATTTGTTGCAAAATACCTATTAATGTTTTTATTCCCAATGAATGAAATATATAATTTATGAGGTTTTATATTTTTGAGGTTCTATGATAAGCTCAAAACTATCAATTTGGATTTTTTATTTTTGAAAAGAAAAAGAAAAGAGGGATTTTTTTATAATAATTTTAGAAAAAAAACTTAAAAATCAAAATAAAGTGAGATGTTGATTATTTGAAATCAAAAGTAGAAGACTTTAAAATTATATTTAAGAGAATTAATAGTGAATAACTTTCAAAATTTTGACTCAACCTTTTTTATTTTAAAAAATTTTCATATTTTAATTTCATAGTTCCCACCTTAATCCCTTTTAATGGACGCATAATTCTTTACAGAAACCCTAGAATGAAGTCGTTATGTGTGTCGTTCTCCTTATGAAAATAATTTAATTACTTGAATTCCTATTATAATTTAAAAAATTTTAAATTCATTGTACTCCTAAGAAATTCCTTAAATAAAAAATTTAAATAGTTATAATTACAACTTCACATTCACTGATTGATCAATAATCTAGAAAAATTAAAATATTCTTTCATTTCAAAACAAATCAACCAGATTTACTCATGAAAAAAAATTAATAAAATATTAAAATAGTATATATTAAATTTCAAGACATATAAGGGAGGATTCAACAATTTATGAGGTTACCCAAGTGCAACACACCAATATAATAAATCTTTTTATATGAATATTATATACTTATCATAATAATTTACACACAATAACCTTAATGATCTGTTTTCTCACAAAAAAACATGGATATCCTTCCTAAATTGTATGTGATTAAAATTTTTATATGGCCCAAATTCCATTCCTAATCCCTATGATCTGGTGACTAGTCCCTGGGCATCAAAAAAATAAGAGGGAATTATTTCTCCCGAAGAATACTCAATAATGTAAATATAGTGGATATAAAAAAATAAACAGTTAATATAAAAAAATATTCCTAAAGAGAAAAGTACAAAAAATATATAGATAAAGTTCTAATAATAGTACATCAAATAATGTTTTCACATAAACCATCAGAGACAACATCTGAAAATCATTATGCAATAACTGGGTCAAATGCTCAACTGGCCACTTGAAAGCCCCAAGGTCTAAATAATATAAAACATACACCACCATGTTAAATTTACATTACTTTATATAGACCTCTTATAATAAAATTTACAAATTTCTTAAGGAAAAGGTAGGGTTCGAGCAACATGTCCGAGTAATATCTGGTTATGCTTTCCAAAATAAACATATCAAGAAAACTAAATAAGCTTATTTCTAAAATAAAATTGAATGATTATATTTTAATATTTTATATTAAAAATATTAACACCATTTCAATAGATAATATATAAATTGTGAAAATGAGAATTTCCATCAAATTTAGAAAAAAACATCATTGTAAAATTGGAATAAATAATCATTTCTATCAAAATAGGAATGAATAAGCAATTCATTCAAATAGTAGAATATATAAATAATTGAAATCATATAACTATGGTTAAGAGTCCTACGATTAGGATAATATAGGTATTCTCAAATGTCTCAGTGAAATAATGCTCCATGTGTGCTCACATCCCTATATCTCAGAACTACGGGAAAAGAAGAATACCCTATAGAATAAACACACTACCCTCATAAAAATATAGTTATCATTTTCATTGATAGTTTGTTTCTACATGTATCTAATACATGTCTAGTGTGTATTCCACCACATAACAACCAATTATTAATTATTCTTAAAGATAATTAGTTATTATTGGTGATATCAGTCATTTCAAACAATTAATTCAACTGGCCCCAAGTTCAAGTATAAAACATGCTGTTTAATTTCAAAAACCTACATCAAAAGGTTTTCCTAAAAAATAATTTCATTAAAATAAATTCATTTAATTTCATGTAATGTTACATTTCATTCATTTTTTATCAAAATTAATCATCAATTTCAAGCATCAAATCACCCATTTCAGTTCGAGATCTATTTTTTGAATTCTGCCTTTATTTAAAAATATATTTTAAAAGGAAATTCATCAAAGTCACACAATTCCATTTAAAAATCTATTATCAAAGAGTCAAATAAATATTTTAAATCATTTTGAAATCAATTTCAATTTAATAATCTAATAATGATTTCAAACTATACTAATTTCATTATGAAACTTCATTCCTCACGAACAAGTCCACCAATCATCAAAATTAGGATCTACCAATAGAGTTTCGATTTATAGAATCGTTAAGGGAGAATCCTATAATTAAAATTCATAAAATTAAGATCTATATCCATATATGACATGAAGATACACCAATATTAATGTGGGATAGAGAGTAGAAAAATTGAATTTTGGATAAAATGATACTACACTTTCTGATAGAGATCCAATGAATCAATCAGCACATCAATCTATAAAGGATAAAGGTTGGAAGAACTAAATTAATTTCCCAAGATCCTCCAAGTTTTTAATATTCATATATAATTAAAATGAGAGTATTAAGTTTTATAATGGAGATTAAATAGAATAAAATTGAAAAATTACCATGTCATTTCATAGCTTGATCGATGTCATCATCTAGCCACTATCCTCCACCAAATAGCCATAGGTGCTTGGAAGAATTTCTAGGCCACTAGAAGTACCACTAGTTGGTTGGTGCGTTAAATAGAATGTATTTATCATTAGAATCCCCACCTGATGTCCAGTGGTATACCATCGACATTCTAACAGTGTTCCAATAAGAACTTTTCATCGTTGGCCTTCCATCGGCTAGACAGCGACCCTCACATTCTAGCCAATGAACCTTATGTAGCCATTTTGGAAAAAGTCCCTTGTGTATTCTCAAAATAAGGCCCCTATTCCATCTCCTGGCCCCTCTAACCAGGTTAAATTCACACCCCTATCTTCTCTAAAGGATAAAAATAAATGTAATAAAATAATAATAAATGAAGAAAAAATGGAAAAAATGGAATAAAATGAATGATTAATGAAACTAAGGTTTATACCTAACAGATGGCATCAATATATTACAATTACCCACACCCTAAAATCTTTATTCCCCTATCAATATTTTCAAAGAAGACTCTATAGGAAATATGTGAGTCCACTAATGTGTCATAAAATACACACACTCCCACATCTCATGATAATCATAACTATGATACCATAGCCCATAAACCAAGGGAATTGATTTTCCATGAAGAACCTTTATCTGAGAATCAATAATCTGAAATGGATAATCTTTCTTGACTATATTCAATTCAATATCAAGGTCTTACCAACACATAGAATGAGACTAGTCGGAAAAGGTACTTCTTGAACTGGGACATGTGTAACAAAACATGGATTATTTTTATATATGGTTCTAGATTAAAATGTTATTCCACCATTATAATTTACTCAACAATCCCAGATGGTCACACATATCTTGGTGCCAACATACCCTATTTACCAGGCCATCAATGACAAAATTGTGGTGATACATTCAAAAAAACATATTCATCAACTAAGATATCCAAAGGGAATTGAAAATGATCAACATAATATTTAAAAAATATCAATGTCATTTCCATTCTTTGATGTATCAACAAAATCTGCATTGTTGTATCTTGGACCAAATTAGGTCCAATGAGGGAAGCTTCACCAATTTCTGAACAACATGGTAGATATATGCATGGATAGACATAAAAGGCCTCAAAGGGTTCCATATTAATGGATTAATGATGTGTATTGTTAAAGAGAATCTTAACTAGCATCAGTTAGAAATATCAAGATCCTTTGAAGAAAAGGACAAAAGAATGAAGTATGTTCTCTAAAATCAATAATGAATATTCCATCTGACCATCGGTCTGAGGATGGTACAACATGACCAAATACAGCTGGGATCACATTTTTTATTTGAGGCATTTCCAAAAATGGGAAGTAAACTTGGGATCCCTATTGAAATATATGACAAACAAAACTCCATGCAATCTAATGATCTCTTGTACATATGTATTTCCCTTGTACTAAAATTTGTTGGTGTCAGATATTGGAATAAAGTTATTTTATTTGTTCAACCATTCAATAACTACTAAAATCACATTCATTCATTGATATTTTCATGAAAAAAAATGGATTACATTGATATCGTTTCCCACTTCCTGGTCGGTATAAAGAGTGGTTGAGGAAGAATTAAAGCTTCTAATGTTCAGTTTTAATAAAGTTACATATATAATAATGAGAAACAAAATTATCAATGTCCCATTTCATACCTAGAAACCTATATTGATACCTCCTATTATAAAACATTTTCAACATGATTGGGTGTACTACTCACTAGTAATGATGAAAATCCTCCATCACAAGCTTTCTATAGCTAACAGAATGACAAAGTAGTCCCAATTAAAAAGGTTACCCTTAGAATAATCATACCATTCACCGATGGCCTCTACACCATATAAATATTTCATACTATCCCAACTCAATATCAAGATACTATTCTAGGATTATAATATCATGAATAGATAATTAAAACTAAAAACTCAAAAAGTAACCTCTATTTCATCCTCCTAGAATTATAAATGCATTTGATCAAATATTTTTTTGAGAATGCATTCATTATAATATTCTTTCATGTCATGGGAAGAAATTTTATACTTAGAGTAACAACATTACCTTTCCATTATGAGAATTTTAGGAAATTTCAATTTCAAAAGACTATAGGTACTCCTCCCATATCCTTTTATGCAGGTTCATATCTTTTTGTTAGTAGATATAATTCATGATTTTATGAAGAGTGTAAATGGTGAAATATTAGCTGAAAATGTAATTTCCGGAAATCTTAGGAGTTTTCATCACATATTCAAGTACAAGATCATATGTGGGATATTTCTTCATTGGATTTTGAAGCTGATGAGAACCATAACCCACCATGTGATCACCCTACATAAGAACGATACCCAAACCTAATCTTGATGCATCAAAAAAGACCACATAGCTCTACCCAACCTAAAGAAGAGTAGATACTGGTGTTAAATTAAAAAAAACACTTTAAAAAATCAATGGAATCCTTTAATTTTGGATCCCAAATGAACATTACCCAAATATGAGTGAGATTAGTCGCTAAGGAGTCCAACATTGAAAAATACTTTATAAACTAGCAGTAATACCCTTCCAAGCCCAAGAATCATTGGATCTCAAAGATACTCTATCATTCATACCTTTTGATATGATTTTTCACCTTATCAAGATCAACTAAAAAACATATTCAGAAACCACATTCCCATATATCTTTTCCTCCCAAATATAAAAAATGAATTTTGAAATCTTATCTTAAAGTTGGCGATTTCTATAGATTTCCATAACTTCTCTCAAATAATGCACATGACCCACCTTGGTACTTGAGTAAACCATGTTTCCAAACACAAAAACCATAATCATATAATGAAGGAATCTATATAGAATCAAGTTCATCAATTCCATAAACATATCATAGGAATTGGTTAGACCAAGAGGCTTGATAATGAACTCACGTTGTCCCTACCTACTCTTGAATGCGATCTTATAGATTTCAAACTCTTTGATCCAAAGCTAGTGATAACCATAAAAAAGAATGGTTTTTAAGAATATATTCACCCCTTTTAACCAGTCAAAAAAATCATCAATATGAGGCATTGAATAATTTTTCTTAACTTTTAATTAATTGATCTATTTTTAATCAACACATAGGTGGAGGGACATATCATATTTATTGTAAAAATAAATTGGTGCTTCCCAAGGTGACACACCAGTTTGAATAAATACCTTGAGAAATAATTCATCCAACTGAGTCTTTAACTCCCTATATTTATCTTTTTTTATTAAGTATGAGGGGATAAAAATTAATTGGATATTTATTACCATGTTGATAAAAATATCCACCTCCCCTTGATGTATAAAAATAAAAAATTCAAGAAAACAACATCAGGAAAATAATCAAAGACTCGAGAAAGATCACCAAAAAAATATTCAAACTAAATCTCAATGGAAAAAAATAATATCATCCTGCCCAAATCTAAAATTTTGGTCCATATTATCTTGACCTCAGGTCCCATTATCTTGGAAAAACAAGACACATTACATCGGAGATAGTAAAGGAGACCAACTAAGGGTAACAGTTGATATAATATTTATTAGAAATCAACCAATCCATTCAAATAATGAAATCTAAAAAATTTATATATAGAACCAAAACTTCCCAAAAAATCTATTTATGATATAGATAAAGTAAAATATTGGTATCCAAGACAAGACTCTCTTCAACATAAAAGTTGTATAAATATCCAATAAATAAGTCATAAACTCCATATAAAGATTCATTGGTTTAATAATATGAGTATATATGAAGGAATGAGAAGCACCGATATCAAATAAAATAGTCACTAAAGTTGAAGAAATGGTAATGTAACCTCTCACTATTGTAGAACATGTAGAAGTTTCTTCTAGAGAATCATCCATTTCCCTATAGAATCTTCATTCTTGATCCTTATGGTTGGAACCTTATTTTTATTGAAGAATGTGATGTAACTATATATCCTCATAGTATTAGCATTCTCATACCATTAAATAGAGTTATAAAAAAATTCTTTTAATTTTAACTGAGTGTAAACATGAGCTACATATCTTTAGTTCCTCCATAAAATCTTATGTTGAGTTCCCAACCTTATAACACTAGAAATAGGAATGTTATCTTTTGTCAGTTATTATATAATATTTAAAATAAATTTTCTACCAAGAACCTTCACTAAGGTTTCCACTATGATGCTCTTATTATTTTCCCAATCCATTAAATTTACTACTCAAGCTACTTATATGATAATGAGGAGATCCTCTCAACCCTGATTTATTATCCCTACCATGTTATTCCATCAAATATCGTTCCAAAGTATCTGTATATGAGGTGATATTTTCTATGAAAACATGAGATTGGAAGTATACTTGAAGACCCATATCAAACATTCAAGCGTCTAGGTCCTCATTCTATACTAACTCAGTTATTAAATGAATAGGATTTGAAAAATGGTTGGCATACAAAATCTATATCCATTCACCTTGCTAACATTTATGTTAATCCATTGACATATCCAACACCATTAATTCAGGATGGAATTTCTCTATGAAGATATAAAAAAGGAATTTCCCCTATAAGCCCACATTATTTCCTATCCAAACAATATAATACTACCACATTATTCTAGGATAATCAATTTTAAAGATAGAATATTTCACCTTAATAGAGTTTGGTGTCACTATGAACTAAAAGGTTTCCTCAAAACATTTCATCTATCCCTCTTCCTCTTTAGTATCATTGGTACCCTATAAATATTTTGTATTTATATAAGGAAACTAATGGTAATGATCTTTAAAAACATCAATTCTAGGTATAGGCTTAGTATCTAGAATGAGAATAAGTGCAGTTACTTATCCCAGAGCTTCGACTTCACGCACAAAAAACTCAACAAGGTTACAATAAACTGTTGGATTTATTGGGTACAGTTCATTAGTATCTACCTAATGTGGTTTATTAAAACATATTGTTGTAATAATTGTACAAGAAAAAATCTATAGATAACATTGTAAACCTCGGCCACGAGAGATAACATGCTAAACTCTATTAAGAAAAATTCAAATGAGAAACACAAATCCAATATAAAATATTTGAAAAAATTATAGATCTAAACAATAAAATTTCTTCAAATACACTTTTTTCTAATAGATTATGTAAACTTTAGACTCATTACGATGATATATGTCTTAGAATACACTCATAACCTACCTCTTATGTTCTGAAAATATGTTTTCCCTATTTACCAAGACATCCCAAACTACATACTGACATCAAGAAAGGACCCAACCCCCTTTGATAAAAAAATTTCACAAACTGACCTAAATGAAACAACTAAAAGAAACATGAATAAATTATAACATGGATTTAATGGTGTTCTAGATCCCCATGAGATAGATACTGGTTTCTAGGAATCAAAAAACAAGATGGAATGGTTTTAACAAAAAAATAACTAATTAATAAAATGCAGTGGACATTAAATAACAATTAATTGGTATTCCAAAAATACTCAAGAAAAAATTAAAACATATAGATATATATAAATTTTAAAATGTGTTGTAAACTAATGTTTTCAAATCAACCATCAAATCCTAAATCTCAGAATCTCTTTGAAATATGTGGATCTCATGCTCCATCTATCACCCCCAAACAATGTTCCCCGAAATAAAGAGCATACACCACTCCCAAGTAGTGAATTTCTATTCCATGGACTTTAGATAATAAAATATAAAAAATCATTAAGGTAATGATATTATGATAGAAACAAATCCTTGTTGGATGTCACAAATAATTCCATAATAAATCCATATCATGAAATCCAAATATGATCATTTATAAATAATAGATTGAATGGTAATATTTTCACAGTTTCTATGATAAAACTCTTCTAAAAAATTCAACTTCTAAAATAAAATAGGTAAAATTTTATATTTCAATCAAATGGGGTAGATATAAACAACATTGTTAAATAGTCATGAATAATCATTTCCTTTAAAATAGCCATGAATAATAATTTTAATCAAACATTGTAAACTATAAATAATATTAATTATATCACGATGGATACGAATATTAATATTATGTTATATTAGTAATTTTCACACATCTTAGAGAAATACATCTCTTGGTTTTCACACATATCTAGATTTTAGGCCATGGTTGAATATAAGAACACCCAAATGAATCAAATCTATTCCCTCATCATAGTATATGCAGTGTTGTCATTGTTAATCCATTTCCATGTAGAGATAATACATGACTAGTAAGAGTTATTACCACCTAACTACCCAGGATCCCATTTACTTCAAGAGAATGAATCATGCTTGTGGTTATTGTTCACTTAAAACAATCAATTCAGCAGACCCCACATTAATGTTTCATAACGTGCCATTTTATTTCAAAAACATCACTTCAAATGTTTTTTATGAATAAATCATGCCTTTAAAAAATATTAATTTCATTTGAAATTATAAAACATTTCATTAAATTTTATCTTAATAACCATCAATTAAATTATCCTCCAAATTACATACTTCAATTAAAGATCATTTTCCAAAAATCAAAATTATTTAAAAATATATTCTCAATGGAACTTCATCACACCCACAACATTAAATTTCAAAATAAATTATCAAATAATCAAATCTTATCTTTAAAATCAATTTGAAATCTATTTCACATTAATTAAGTAACAATTAAATTAAACTGTAGTAATTTTTTTGATTCAACCTACTTCAATCACAATAACAGATATTCCTTACTTGAAAATCCACAAATACCCTTGGTTTTCAAAAATGGTTATAACCCATTAAACTATGGGTATAGTCTATGCCCAATATTTCTAAAACCATGGGCTACTAAGGAATCATTATAGGCCTATACACATGGTTTTTATAAAACAAATTGGTATTTGTTCTATAAATTATGCCATACTCACAGTTTTAAAAACCATTGGTATATATTTTCCCATAACAGAACCTATACACATGGTTATAAAAACCATGGGTATATATTTCCCCATATGAGAAACTATACTGATGGTTCAAAAAATCGTGGGTATAGGTAGATTCCTAAATTTGGAAATAGCCCCAACACTTTTTCCTCCATCTCCTGAACGTCAAATAAAATATATTGTATACACTCAATGAAAAACAAAGTTTCTACATTTACCATCCATTGAATAGCTTTTAATACTTTTCAACACATCTAAAATACCAAAACATATATATAAATATATAAAAAACATAAATTCAAGTAATTACATAACTACATATGTCTCTTTCCTACTAATTCAAAAATGGAGGCGATTAATATCTCCCACATCAACAACATTCTCATCCTCAACAACATCAAGATAATCATCATCATAATCGTTAGCAGAAACGACATCCTCACCATTATCATCATTTTGAGTAATAACAACATCATCAACAATTTCATAACAACCACATTAAGTTTGATCCCCACTAGGACCCTCATTGGAATCACTTGTGGCATCATATAAAGAATGTGCTGATTCCATATATGAATCTGTAGAAGTAGAAGCCTTTGATGAAAGTTATTGACTTTTAACCAACACTTATTTTATGATTTTTTTAGTTATCATCTTACTGATTTCACACTTATGTTTACTTATTTCATTATACTATAAAGCTATTTTTTTAGCCACATTTACTTTGGCATGAGTTCATTGCATCTTTGGATTCTGAGAGGCCTGATTGGATATTGACGAGGATCAATACCTATATGGGATGATGTTTTTCCCTGATCAACACCAGACTCCTCTCTAGTTCTCATCACCTAATACCAGACTCAGATGATTGTTCAACCCAAGGTTGAATTATTCTTTACCATCAAGGGCCTCCAGGGAATTATGTTGAAAATATAAACATGAAATTTAATTATTTATTTCGTATAAATATTTGAAATATAAATAAAAAACATAAAATCTTATATTGTGTTTGTGCATTAACAACACTTAAATAATTTTTATTCATACATCAGTAGAATAATTTATCTTTAGGTACATGAAATTAAATTTCCAAAATAGATTATAGAAAATAACATTGATTAGTATAAACATATTCACAATGTATACAATTTATTAAAGGGAATAATTACTAAATTATTGAAAAATTCCGAAATTTAAAAATTTGATAAACTTTGATGACAAATATTCATATATAAAATATAATAATAAAAACATCATTATTATAAGGACTCATTAGTATCATTAAATAATGTTGAATATTAACTATTCATATTCATTTCATAATGGCCAATTCGTATATAGTTTAATCGGCCGTTAGGCTTATAGGCCAATTGGCCATTACGCCAAGATCACAATTAGCCATTATTCCTCAACAAAAATTGGCCATTAGGCCTATATGCCAATTTTAAATCAGTCATATAATCCAATTTGTCAGTAGGACTAGCGTAAAATTTTCCATTCGGCTTAGAGGACATTTGGTCATTAATTCTAGGGGCCAATTATTCATTAGGCCTATAGTCCAATTTTCCATTCTACCTATAGGCCAATTTTCAAATGGGCATATAGGAAAATTTTACATTTGACCTATTGGAAAATTATCCATCAGGCCTAGAGGAAAATTGATAATTGTTCCTAGAGTCCAATTTGACAACAGGCCTATAGTACAATTGTCTATCTGGCACATAGTCCGATTTTCTATTAGGCTGATAAAATATAGGCGATTAGTCCTAGAGGTCAATTGGCCATTAGGACAAATTTTTATTAGGCCTACTAGATATTAGGCCAATTGGACTCTATGAATAATCTCATATTGGCCTCTAGGACAAATGGACAATTGGGATCTAGGCCTAATGGCCAATTGGCCACTAGGCCTAATGGCCATTTGGCCTCTAAGACTAATGTCCATTGGAAAACTGGACAGTAAGCCTATTAGAAAATTGGGCTCTGGTCATAATGGGAAATTATCCTATTGGCATAATTTTCAATTTGGTTATAGGCCTAATGGCCAATTGGCCTCCACTTCTAATTTCCAATTGGTCATTACTCTTATTGTAACAATATAAATGACGGAACTATTTCAATTCATGTTAAATTACCCAGTTCTTATCATGCTCATACTTTGTAGTGTTCCACATTGCGTTTTAATATATCATTAAATATTTGTTTTTTTCCCAAGGCTTACTAAAAAAATAAATATATTTAATAATAATTGAGTTTTATATGAAAATAATTCAATATTTGGAATAACATAAACTCATAACTCTTCTAACATGAAATCATTTTGTCATATTGAGTTTTTGGATAGTTAAAGAATATGGGTTCACCATCTAAATCACAACAAACTCTTCTATTCCAAAAATTATACAATTAATGCTTGTATGATTTCCATGACTCCACAAGATCCATCAACCTTGCAGTCATAGAAGCTCCACCTTTAGGAAGGTTAAATCGACTCTACAACAAGCAAGTAAATTCATATAAATAAAACAATATTATAGATATAAATTTATAAAATTTTCATTCCCATATATGAGCCCGTGATTTATTGTTGATGTCACTACTGATATTTCTCTAGGAGGCTGGTTCTAGTGGAATGATATTATAGTACTTGGCTATAGTATCCCAGAAACTTCTACACTTCCTGGCTTTTTGACCTACCATATCTTTATCCTAATTTTAATCCACCAATACCTATGTGTGGTGATTCTCATATTCCTACATATGAGTGTTATCACATCTCATACTATAAGATCCCACTGAATAAGATAAGAGGGAAAATAAAAGGAATAATTAAGTCACGAAATAATAGGAAAAAATGAAGAGATATAATATGACATAGTTATAATGAAATCCTGATATAGGTTACTCAATAGGCTACGATAGATCTGTGGAATGGCCAAGATCAGTATCCTCTAAAGGAAGTGTCTGTTCCGGTGCATGCTCTAGGTGATATTCATTCCTTAGAGTGGAAGATGAAGGAATAGAGTCATCAAATGTTGAATAGATGGTAGGAAATGGAGGTGGAGTATACATGGAAGAACATGGGTAGTATATAGGGGGATACATCAATAGATATGGATATGTTAAATGTGGAAACATCTGTAGAGACAGTATAGATGTGGTATAAGAAGAAGAGGAAAAATGAGATTATGTAGGCATGAGAAGGAACGTACCCGGATGCTCAATAGGAGGATATAAAGGTGTGGTCGATGGGGTGTCCGTTGGTGGGTAAGTGTGGGAACGGGTTTTATTGGTACTCTGTCGGGGCCTAGGAGCATCCATTCTAGGACTGATTCTAGTAAGCTGAGGAGGAACCTCTGGTGGAACTAAATGTTCTTAATATTTTTTGATAAATAATATTAACATTACATTATATGTATTGAAAATGAAAATTATTGCAATTATTATACTCACTAAGGGAAGCAAAGGAGGCAACACATGATTAAACACCTATCGATCGGGGTCATATAGTCACTTCCTTTGACATTATGAAGTATTTTTCATAATCTACATGAGAATGAAATGTACATTTTTTAGAAATATTTTTTAAATATCGTGTGTACTAGTTAGAAGTAAATGAAGTAATAAGCAATGTAATGACATCTTTTATTTAAAACAAGTTATAAAGTTTTCAAAAACTATTTTTAAAACCAGTTTTTTAAAATAAAAAAATATATAATTAAAGGAAAGGAAATCAAATAATACTGAAACAAACATATCATTCCAAACTGAAACAAATTACAGTAATACTAACCTAATAAACTTATATAAACGTAAACTAAATGAATAGTGAACATATATTGTTACTTCTATATATTACCCACTACTAATTCAGGTTCAACATCAACTCTCACAATAATATTATTAGATTGATGAAATGTAATATTTTGATCAACACCCATGGGGGCGTCAATGGTGGGAATTTAATCCCCATAATCATGAGAAATATGTATTGGGATTATATAATTAATGACACTGTAATCATGTATTCGTCTATCTTTTACATGAAAAACATGTTTTTGCATTCATTCCAAAAATTAATGGTTCATTAGTATGCAGCAATTGACTCATTTCAATAACTATGAATCCAAATTCGTCAATAACAATACAATTTAATTCCATTTAATCAAACCATTTATATTTCATCATAGTGACTCAACCTTGAGAGTACTTTTCTAATAATAATATTTTATTAAAAAGTCTATAATAATACACATCATCATATTGAGGCCAACTATACTATGCACTAGTATAACAATAAATTGTAGTAGTTAACATAATATATCATGTTATATTTTCATTTTCACCACTCAATCAATTGTAACAAATTTATACTTATTTATTATTAAATATTTTCAATCATGAATCAAATAATTGGGGCCAAAATATGATGCCCTTAATTTTTGAGAAATGGAGTAAATAGGTAAAATTAAGGCCTAAATGTTTTATGAATAATATAATGATATGAATATCTATATTTTATTATAATTAATGTAATGGTCATACCTTTTATTTCAGACACATAGGAAACTCTTGGATATGCAAATCCACTATCATTCTCAAAGTAAAAGATCAATGAGCTCCTCATATAAATTTTTTATGTTCCCTAGATAAAATGATAATAAAATTATATGGTATATATGAAATTTCATAACATAAGATAACATATCCAAATTAATTACTTGATAATGTCATCGAATAATCCTCAGTTAAACAATACTGTGTGATGTTCCATATTGTGTTCTTCAAGTCTCAATATAGCCAATGTATAAGACCCAAAAATTTCCCCTGTTTGGCGAAGGGATGGAATCATGGGATCAGTTTCCTCATACTGGTCACCTTCACTTCTCATTAGTCGATTATGCCTTGTACTCACATCAGAAAAATACATCGAACAAATATCAGTACATTATTATACCTGATAACCTATCACAATCGAACCTTCATGATAATTTTTGTTTCAGACATCTGATTTCATTGTGAACAAATTTCTTTCGGTAGGATACATCCACCGAAAAGAAATTGGTCCCCCAATAATTGGTTTAGTTGGATGATGGACTGATAAATGTAGCATGCATGTGAAAAATTATAGAGGAATTTATTCCCATATCACACAAAATAAATGGTACCTCATAGAAATTGTTTTTCAAAAAATCATTGCATAACCTTTTCGCACAAAGGTCTCAAAAAATAGAACAAGCGAATCACTATCCCCCTTACATTATAGGATACCTAATGTTGAATTTATTTTTGAATAAATTCATGAATATGTATATGATAATCATGTATTTTTAGGGATTTTAGTTTCAAATCCTTTCTGTTGACATGTTTAGATATATTTCTAGAATAATCATTAGGAACCATGATATCACCCAATACTTCCATAAATTTATCTTTCCCTGATGGTTTCATCATATATGAAGCATAATGAATTTTCCATTTGTTTTCACCAATACACAGAGGATGCAGTTCTAGTCAAATACCATAATCAAACAAGTCTTAATGATATTTTAAGTTATATTTTGTATTCCCCTTGATATTTATAAGAATTTAATTAAAAATTTATCATATATTTTCCTCAATGTGAATTATGTCTAAACAATAATGTAAATAATTGGAAAACCAATAAAGAAACTCAAAAAAATAAACTTCTCTTTTTCCAATTGTAAGTGGCCTCAGTGTCAACAGTCTACCAATTTTTAGATTTCAGATGAACATTCCCTAATGAAAAACTGAAAAATTACAATTCATTAATCACATAATTCTTTATATACGTTAAATTTGTTGTTCAATTTCAATAGTATTATAAAACCTCTGGTGATTCCTTTTGTATTCATGATACATTGGCAATAATCATTGATGCCCATGAAACTGAAAATACGAAAATGTTTAATCACTATCAATTATGTATTGCTAATAGAAATAAGACATGATAGGTTTCCAATCATTCTCCCACCATACATAATTAATAATAAGAGAAATAATTTATAGTCCATATAAGGGAAGAAAATAATGGAAATATTTTTTTTGAAGAAACATCAAATTTTCGCACACCCATATCTTAAAGATGCTTCAAATCTCTTATTAAAGGCTATAAGTGGACATTTATATCATTTCTAGGATCATAAGGATATGATATCACAATACTCAAGAAAGTGAAATGTTTTTTCATACACATATATAGAAAAATATTATAAACATGAATAGATATCGGCCACATGATGTGAGAAGTAAGCATCTGACAAAACAGGTTAAAAGAATCATAAGTCAGACCCAACCAAAAAGTATACACCAGATCTAAAAATTCAGTTCGTTGTGCGACAAATCCCCCCCCCCATTATAATACATCAGTAGGATGAACTAATTAATCATTAAATTTAATTCTCTTATCATCATACCAGCACTAATTGGATTTTATTTCATCAAGACATTGTAGATTTTGAAGTCTGAGAGTCAATGGAATGTGCCACAAGAATTTTTATAGAACAGAAGATGGTATTCCTTAATCATTTTCATTAAATAGAGATGTACCACATTCTTTATAGTCAATACTATCAGCTGTTTCCTACCAAAATAAAATTAAATCTTTTGGACAAGAATTCAATTTATTAGTAGAAAATTCAAGATAATTAACTAACTACTATGCCTTATATTGATTTGAAAAAATATCTGCACCATTAGAAAATAAGTCCCTTGAAATGGTAAGAATATAATCAATGGAGGTTTTATAAATTCTATATATGATTTTACCATGATATAACTGAATTGAAAAGTTGAACATGGTAATTTTAGAACATTCTAGATATATTATAGTTCTTGACATCATCCATTAAATTTCTCACTCCCTCAACATCATCATCTTCAGTATTTTCCTCATGTGTATTGGAATCAATTCCCTATTGAACTAATATACTATCTCTCTCTTGATTATAAAAAAATGGAAACCAATAGAATATCAAATTATCAATTCCACTTATTTCTTTTCATTCATGAATAGTATGAAACTGTCTCTTCTCTCTATGGTGATACCAAACATAATAGTTTGTTTGAAATATATATTTAATTATATGGTAGAGAACTTCTTCTTAGATTAACCATGGTCTTACAACATAATTATAACATAGAAATTGTATACAACCTGCATCTGAATCATTGTTAAATGAAAATCCTAATAAAAACTCAAATTCTTTTGAAAATCGATTGAAATATGATCGTTATGATACAAAAAAACTTCTATAAATTATATTTAAATGAAAAAATTATTGTTCAAATCAACAATGTAAACCAAAATTAAAATTTTTATTACAGAAAATTTTAATATGAAATTCATCAAAGCATATTAGTTTCTACAAAAACAAAGAATAAAAGAACTATAATTTGATATAAGAGATGACTACAAAGAATGAATCAAGGTGGTGTCCATGATATTTTAGAGTCCACTATCATGGTGAATAAATTGAATAACTTTAACACTAAAATTCAATATATACCCTTAACCAATCTTATCTAGTAATGAAAAATGGGCAGGTTGATGCGGAGCAGGCTAAGCTCGTTCAGGTTTGTCCACAAAATCTCAAAGATTATGCAAGCATTATTGTCAGAAATAATATTTTGTGGTTTAATATTGATTTTTTTTTTTAAAATTAAAATTTTAAATCATAACATATTGTAAAAAAATATTTTTTAAAAATGCAATCCCACATGTTAGCTCTCACCCGCTTGGGATCAACCTTCCTTAGCCTCTACCCGCACATGCTCAACATGCATTGGATCATGCTTTAAACTGATAAATTTTTTAGGCCCTCCCCACCCCATACAAGTGAACCCCATAATCTTTGGGCCTATTTTTCATCAATAATCTTGTATACCACAAGGATTAAAATTAATTCATGACCAACATTTCTAAAAACAATTTCAAAATACATCAACATAAAAAATATAAATGATTTCACCTTAGTAAAAATAAGTCAAAAAAATAATTACATCAAGAAACCTAGGATGAAAATTTAGTATATTTATCATTAATACATATAAAATAAAGGTTTCTTAAAATAAATAACATTAAACAACAGAATAATAATAAAATGAAATATTAAATTCATTATAAAACATAAACACATAAAATATAAACATAATAATTATCTTATAAATATATTCAACTATCAGATTAAACATCCAAAACAATATTTAGGAAAAAAGGATGACATTTTTTTAAAATATATAATAAAAACGGCCTTTTAATTATATAAAATGAATGAAAAAAGTAAAATCACATATAAAACATGTTTACTCAATGAAAATATGTATATAAGAATCATGATAACAATCCTCAGTCAAACATATTATACTAATAATTTTCAAATTATTAATGTTAATTGAAAAATCATGTATAAATTATTTATTCATTCCCCTACTAATTTTATTTATGGTTTGATTATGGTTTATCAGAACATTATCTATAAAAATCTTATTTGAGTTAATTTATTAATAAAAAGAGAATATATTATAAATTTCATCCATTTTTGTATCATTTTTCATAACCAGTTAATTTAAGTATTCTTATATTGAAGATTTGATTCTATTCATGTTAATTTTAATTGAATGGAGTGAATTTATAGGGGTAGTGGATACATAATATTTTAGGTGTGCTTGGTTGGATGTTTTCTATATAAAAAATAATTAATGTAAATGTATTGAAATTTTCAATGAAAGTGGAAAAATAGTTCTATAAAGATAAGGAGTGGTCTTTAATTATCTCATATAATTATTTAATACATAAAATGTAATTCCATTTATTTTATTAATAAATCAAAAGTTTCTTTAATGAGAATAATGATGTAAAAATTTATTAAACATTAATATAATAAAATATTTTTTTTAAATACTATATTTCATAATTTCTTATCATTTATTAATTATATTATTTTTGAATTATTACTAAATAATAAAAATCATAAATATACCAATTAGATATGTTTCTGGAAACTGACCATATATTGAATGAAATTTGTCTCACTAACCATATTTTCAAGTACATATATAGAGTGACCAAATATACAATCATCTTATTTAATTTTGATATACATCCTAACATATATTTATAAAATCATTATTCATTAATAATTTTTCATTTCATTATATCTCAATATGTCAATTAGATTTATTACCCCCTATGGTTTAAAACTAGGATTAAGTGATCAAATAAACCATTGTGAAACTTTTTCCCAAAAAAATACAGAATGTCAATAGTAAAATCATGCATCAATAATCTTAAACAGTTGAAAAAAATTAAAAATCATAATGAAAACAAATTATTTTTTAAAAAAGTGACTCATGCCCAGGAACATGGAGAAACACAAAAGAATATGTAAAATCCAGGAAGAAAATAATTCTTTTTTAAGATACAAAGAAAACCATTTTATAAAATAAATCATTGGATGGGTGGAATGTCACATCGTGGGAGACCAAATTAACCCGAGTAGGGAATAGGGAGGCTGAATTGACTAAGGTGTGGAGGGGAAATGCCAATTCTGGTTGATAGGGGATAGAGAAGGAAAATTTAGACTGAGAGGAGAAGGAAGCATAGACGCATGACATCCTTAGGGTTCTAATGAGGAGTAAGATAGGAGGTGCTTGAGGAGGCCTCCAAATATCGAGACTATATACCAACGATTTTAAAAAACTTTGGTATAGTATAACCAATACCAATGGTTTTTTAAAAAACATTTTTATATCCTTGGTAATCAACTCTATACCAATATATTTCATAAACAGCGAGTATAGATCCATGGGGATTGATGGATTTTCTAGTAGTGATTATTTGACATAGGATCCACTAATGGGGAGTTAATTCTAAAATGATCAAAGGAGAGTCCTAGAAAATAAATTATTCAATTGAATATCATGATCATTCAATGAAAGGGTGAAAAAAAACACTTGAAAATAAGTAGATAGGTGGAAAATAGACGTCACGATCAAATGAGATTACCCTTCCTAAAATAGATCCAATCCATCAAACGTAACATTAATCCATGAATAATCAATGCTAGAAGAGCCAAAATTTTCTTTCTAGATCCTCCAAGGTGTGTAGGGATTAATGTGACTTGAGGGAGAAGATTAATATTTAAAATTAATATTAAACAAAACAAAATTATAATACAATATTGTCATTTATTTTCCAAATTTGTGACACCATCTACACACTATCCTCCACCATCTAACTGGTGGTCCATAAAAGATTTCCTTGGCTACACGAAGTCCCACCGACTAACTAGTTTGATCTTACCTTATATATTATGGAGATTCTATAGGAACTCTCTATTCTAATCCTTCCATTAGCTGACATGTGGCCCACAATATTGAGTTGTTGGACCTCTAGTAGCAATTTTGGCTACATGATCGCATCCACTCTTGAACTAAATTACAACATCTATCTATCGGGAAATCTAACTAAGAACATCACAAAACCCTGAACCCTCTAAAGTTTCAAAAAATACTAAATCAACAAATAAGGAATGAGATAATTAGATATAAAAGTTAAAGATCATAAAATAAAAAACAAAATGAGGATTATGCTAGAAATCTAGTGTCTAGATACTACAAGTGTGTTTGAGGATTAGGTACATAAAAATATTATTTTTTAAACACATTAAATATTTCACATAAATAATATTTACATGAGATAGAATTTCTAGAAACATCATAATTGATACTTTTTTCATAACTTGGGTAACTGAAACATAAAAAAAAGGTGATATTAGCTGCCCGAAAATGGAAACATGTGAAATATGAATTGATGCTAATAAATGAGAATACAAAGATCATGTGGGTATGAAAACAAAATAAGAATAAAATAAAATATCATATATGTTTCCTGACTAATAATATGTGAATTTAAGAACATCAAATCATGGTAGAAATATTTTGTTGTAAACCTGATTTATAAGTCAACAAGCTTGATCCATGAAAACATGGGAATAGAGATGTGACATAAGAGTCTAGAATACATATAAATATAGGAATCATAACACATTTCAAGGCTAATTACTAATACACTCATGACATTATCAACTAGGATAATCTTTTTCCTTTGTATAATAGGGTTTGGTAAATCACACATGCACCTTCTTGGGCTTATAATCACTACCCATGGACCCTTTGGATTTAGACAACCACCTATACACCCTTGGGCTTGGGATAACCACAATGTGCTCATCGGATATGGACAACCAACTCTAATCCCATTTATGATCATGATAAATAAAAGATTATTGAATTCATTAGAGGTCTATAATGGACCCACCTATTACCTAATATTAAACCATATATATTTATTTCACATTATCGTAAAAGAAATCATCATTCCTTTTTATGTAATAAAAAAGGGGAAATAAATTGGTTTCATGAAAACATTATTAAAAATCTTCAGAAAAAATAAAAAGAAATAAGGTGGATGGTATTATTAGATTATATACCAGATGGATTATAAAAATCATTAAATGATGTTATATAAACTAAAAATACCATAATAAATGAATTATAAATTTTCTTTATAAAAAAATAAGATATATCCTTTTCTTTTAATAAATTTTAAAAATTAAAATTTTTTAAAAACATTAAAAGAGGGTTTTCATTAAAAAAGGATGGAAATTCGGAAAATAATGTTAATATAAAATAAAATTCAAAAAGGATTGAAAATTCAGTTAACCATTAAATATTTAAAATTTATTTTCACAGTTCTGTAAATAAAGACAAATGTGATCCATATAAAAAATATTAAAAATATTCATTTTAAAACCTTTATAAATAAAGTCAATGGTATTTTAAAATAAATTTTGTTAATAATTGAATCATAGTGAAGAATATTCATGTAACAGAACAATAAATATGGATATAATAGATAAATCATTAGGTAATGGGATTTAAAACTTTAAAATTAATTATTTTAAATAAAAACTCATATGGATTTATAAATTGAATCCCATTTAAAATAAATGATGTGTAAAGGAAATAAAAGTACTATGATTATATATATTTTTTATATATTATTTAGAATATTATTACCAAAATAATACAGTTGAAAATTTATGAATAATATAAAACTTGTCTTAAATAATGAAATTTGAGATGGAAGACCCTTACAATAAACTTCCACTAGGTTGAACGTGCTATAACCACAAGTATATAAATTTAGAAATAATATAATTATATATTAAAACCAAATTTATGATACCTCTCAATAGTAAGACGAATTTTGTTATTTTTATTGCTAGAATGAAAACCTCAACATCCAGAAACACCTCTTTTTCATCTATCTCTTAAATTTTTTTGACACACTAGGGCACCACACTGCCCCAAACAATCACACAAACACCAAAGTTCACATCTTCCAAACACATGGGTTAGGTAGAACTTTTTTCCATGTCAATGTAGTATCTACTTTTGGCATCATTGTCTCACTCATACAGGTTTAATAGCATCCACAGTAACACATCTTGATTAGGGATCAGGTCCTCACCTCTCCATATTCAGGACTATTCATACAAAATCAAATAACGTGGAAGGAAATTAACATACAACAAGCGAAGCTAAACATTACATCATAAGAAAGGTACAAATCAAAACACAAGTGAAATTCAGAATAGCTCTGGGTACTGGGCATGAATCTATGTCTCTATCTCCCAAGTACTCTCCTCGATGCCACCATGCCTCCATAACATATGAACCAAATTAATGGTCCCCCCACAAATCAGCTTCTCCTAATGATCCTCAATTCTTACCAGTCAATCTACGAATTTCATGTCATACTTGACATCCGCCTCTCCCCAGTCTATGAAATAGTATTAATCATGTAGATACTTATATAGATGAGAGACATGGAAAACATCATGGATATTCTCCAACCATGGTGGGAATTCTAGCTGATATTTTACCTTTCCAACTCATCCCAACACCTCGAAAGGTCCAATGAACCTGGGAGAAAGCTTGCTTCCTCCACCAAACCTCCACTTTCCACTCCAATGGGATACCATCAAGAACATGTGTTACCCAACCTATAACTCCATGGGAATCCTCCTATGATCATCATATGACATCTGTCGGTCTTGAGCTGCCTTCATCCACCCATGCACAAGCAGAAGCTTCTTCGGTGTGCTTTTCACTACATCAGTCCAAGAAGGGCAGCTTCCCCTACCATTGTCCACACTGGTGGAAATCCCACCTATAACAACACTTCATTCCTAATGGTTAGAAGAAAGTATTTGGATAAATTGTATATACCAATGGATCTATGAAACCGTTGGTATAGAGTAATATTAGTTGGGTTATCCCAATGGTTTTTGTAAACCGTTGGAAAAAAACTGATCAATACCAATGGTTCATGAGAACCGTTTGGATATACCTACCTAATACCCCTTCAACATCATGACCCTTATCTCATCTAGACTACCCCTCATGCCCACTTCTCCAACCTAACAACACCGCTCCTCCTGACTCCCCCACCGCTGCTCCCATCCTAACTCCCCCTCGCCATCAATCCCATCACAACTCCCCCTCTCCACCACTCTTATCCCCCTTGCACTCCACTCCTCCCATTCTAACTACCCCTCATTGCTCGCCACATGCCGCTCGCCACTCTCCGCTCACCGATCACCACTCTCCGCTCGTCATCACTCACGCATCTCCCTCCTCATACTTTTATAGTCATTCATCCCCTCCAAGGTCGCACACCCCCCTAGGTCGAGGTTTCCCTCACCTGACGTGAATACACATAGGTATAGATTTCTCTCACCCGATGTGATTCCCCTCTAGGTCGAGCTGAGAAGGATGATCATCCCCTCTAGTTGGGCATCCCCCATAGGTCGAGGATCCCCTCTGGTCAAGCATCCCCTTATAATTTTTTATGATTCAGGTATTATTTTGATGTGAGTCCCAAATCATCTTCTGGTGTGGTTAATTTACTAATTGTTTAGTCTGAGTTTTGTTGATTCAATTTGTATCATTTCATACTGTATCATTTATCTGTGATATATGATTGATTTTGGTTTTCTCAAAACATAAAAATAGTTATCATTATAGTGTTTATATATTTAAATTATCGGATGTTCACATAGAAGATACCATGAGAACAATTTTTCTCTACAATTTAGGTGAATAGTATATGATTCGTTTCTAATTTCCTAAATAAAATAATATTCTAGGTGAAATCATTTTGAGATCATAAAAATGTTAAGAATATTTTATTTGTAGAAAATTTCATACCATTGTTTCTTTATGGATGCAGTTTTCATGTGAATAGAGTTTTATAATTTTCAAATGAAAATGAAATATAATGAATATTGTTTTAATATTTACATGATTATTGTGAATGGAAATTGGTTTAAGGATAAATGTGTCTTTCCTTTTACATTAACAAAAACTGAAATGGGTAACCATATTTTATTCAATTATAAAGTGTTATCTAGATGAAAAATTCCCTATAAATATGGAATTAACTCATTTGAAATGTCTTGAAACTTTCTTGAAGATGTTACTAATAAAAATGTATTTTTTGTATTTTCTACATGTTGTTTTTATCAATGGAATAACAACACTATATGAAGGATTCATTTTACAAAATTATTTTTCCTCAAAAATAATATGTGAAGTGTGTGTTATGTGACATTTCAATTCTATTATAGTTTTATATGAACAAGTATGGTAATAATGTGGGTTTCTAAACTTCTATGTTATAACACTAACTAAGTATTTTTTTTCTCAACACTATATCACTTTTATTTCTACCTAAAAAGTGTTTGATTTTCATTGCACTTTCTTATTTCTCAATTTATAAACAAGTTTATGTTGAGGAAACATGGTTTTTAATTCTTTCACATGTTTATTATTTTTTGAAAATTGTATATTCACTTGAGTAATTAGATAACTCCCATTGTTTTTCTTTTTTTTTTGTTTATATATTTATAACTCATCATACAATATGATCAAAAATTCTGTCTTATCATGTATAACCTTATTCATAGGTGTGGATCCATTTTTGGAAAATGATTTAGATCATGATAACATTGGCTCTTTTTTATTAACACAAATCAAATTATTTTGACTAGGAATCAATGTCATACATATGATAGCTCTAAAACCAACATAATTACACCTTCAAAAAACTCCTTCAACTACTTTTTATTTTCCTCCGAAACTCTCTTAGGATATTCTTCATAAATTTCAACTACTAATCCAATTATACTATCTATTTATTTGATGGTTTACATTTTCAGTTCAAAATTTCTATCATAAACTTTGCAGTTCTTTATTTATATTTTTAAATATTATATCCATAATCCATTTTTTATATATTGAAAATCCACTTTAAGGGAAAGTGGGAACCAACAAAAACATCCTATTTCATTAAGTCACACCCTAACAAGTTTTTAAATAGTCTATAATGTAGCCTTTCCAAATGGAATAGAAGCATATTTTCCATACTGAAACCCCATGATGATCATATCTCTTCAATGACCACTAGGGAGTATCTTTTTCTACTTTTTCATTAGTTTACATCTCAAGGTATACTATTTTTCCTTTTTTCATAATTATTCAATCATTGACTCCTCTTGTCATTAACATATTCTTCATTTTGAGTTTTTACGTACCAAAATTCCTTATAATAGTTTACATATACATTGCAATATTCACTAAAATTGTCAAGGATTTCAAATATGTTTCTATGAGATAAATTTCTATTCATATATAAAAACTAATTTTGAACAGTAGTTTTGTTCATAGTTTTAACTACGATCTCATTTTCTTATTCTCTTATACCACACGTACGAGTATATATATTATACTAACAATCAATGTCCACGTGCCCAGACATCCAGCAACACCAATATTTTACAAAATGCCTTATTTATTTGTCCACATAGGTTGTTTTTTTATATTTATTACATTGATGTATGTAGATATATTCAGCATAATTTTGGGATTTCTTTGGGGAACTATGCTTTATACATATTCTCACATCCTCCCTTAATGTATTGGTGAGTTTCGTTATATTTTATATCATTGGGTTTTGAATAGACTTTGATCTTTGTACAAAAATTACAAATAAAAATGACATAGAAATTATAAAATTATTACAGTAGTGGGATACATTATTCCATGAGTATGAAGTGTAGGACTCTCCAAATTTTATAAAAACTTATTTTTTAATATTATGAATCTATTTTTAGTATAAAATATTCAATGTGATTTGGGTGGTAACAAATTTGTTTTTCAGTTCATTAGGGAGGTTTATCTTGGGTTGATTCTAGATTCTTCAAGTTTTGGTCTAGGCTCTAAGAACATCATAATGTGGGAATACTTCTCAACCTCAAATAATTTTAATCTCTATTAATATTATGATTTTGTTCTTTATGAATCTTTTTAATCTATTTTATTAAACTATAAAGATATTTCAACCTTTTAGTTTTCACATGTAGTCAAAAATCATTGATATTCACAATGACTTTATATTAATCTTCAAATATTCTTTAATATCCAATTATCTAACTTTTATCCTCGTTTCTAGGGAATATCATGGTTCTTTTGGGTTTACCTCAGATGTGATATAGCATTTTATGCCAAAGGTAAACCTGTTTGGATTATCTTGCTTCATCTGCCACTATTTTCCACCATTTATGGTTGGCTTATTCTTCTCACTTTGTTTGTCCCAATTTAATTTCGGGATTTTGGTGATTTATGTTCCCATGAAAAATCTATATTAGGTATGAATTTAATGAATAGACTACATTAAATCCTTCCCCTCATATTATTTTCCTTATATGATATCATTTAGTTCTATGTATTTATTACTCCAGGTATGGAACCAATGGATATAATTACTAATATGAATTGACTGATTATTATTACTTACATGATTGACTAAAACACAAATGAATGAAATTTTCCAAGATAATATAACAAAACAAGATTAAATATATCTAATAGAAATGTCCAAATAGGCTTGTATCGAACAAAACCAAACTAAGCTAAAACTTGAACGAAATTGATTATATACCATTAATAGGATGATGAATTGTTAATTAAAATGGAATTTAATATTTGATAGTATCATTTTAAAACATGGATCTATTTCCATTGTGCTTGTAAGAACATGATTTGACCCATGGGGCATTTTGGTTCTTATATGTTGGTCAGTGACGTGTATAGTCATAGGATACATGTATGTTTAAGTTTAGTTTTTGTTTAATTTTCTTTATCGCATTGGGCACATAGGTATTTTACTACTTTCTATGGACAGAGGGTAGTTATATTATGCAATGGGGACCAGAAGTGTTTTAGACAGATTTACTCTGCTGGCATTGATCTGAGGTAGGATTATATAGTTACTACTCATCTTGCGCCTCTTGTATTAAGGGAATTTAGTGTTTTTTACTCTATATTATGTTTTTGGTAAGTAATTGGATCATTTCGTGTTGGTTAGAGTGGATTTGGTTCTCTGATACCAATAAAGGTAAGGCTTTAGTGTCATTGGTTGGTTTCTCACTAGTTATATAGAATCCTTTATGTGTTTTAAGGTTCCTAATATCCTTTTTGTAGTGTTTTGATCCCTTATTGTGGGTTTCAAGTCACCAAGTAAAGGGAGACTCGCCTACGGGTGTATCGGTAAGTAAGTATTTGTATGTGGGTTCCCTCATTACGTGTATAGTCAACCATGTTAGTGATTATGAATTTATGGGTCTAGGTGTGAACTTTTATATATATATAAATGCATATGTAGATGAGTGGAGACTTATATATGCATATAAGCATAAGTGTAAGGATCCCCTTGAACATGACCATGGCCATGCGGGTGTGTGCATAGGATCTAGTTGTTCTTTTATGTGTGTGAAGGTGCATATACCCAGTGGTGGAGTAATAAATTTTAGTTTGAAATCTCTAAGAGCTAAAGTTGATGGCTTGGTTCTACCTTGAGGTAGGATCCCTCTCCTAGCCTATTCAATTCATGAATGATTTAAATTGAATGTATGTTCTTTCTTAATTCTACTTAATTCTATTGAATTCCATATCTTCAATAATTGTTCTTTAATATAGTAGTTTCAATTGATAAATAAAGTCATGTTCTTATAATAAAACCCCTCCAATGGAGGTGTGTTGTCTAAAAAAACTCACAGTGATAGTTATGTTGATCTAGTTTCTTAACTCATTTCATTTGATTTGTGTGGAATGAGATTTAGAATAAATGTTAAAAATAATTAAATGAATTGTATGATAAATAAATTACAAGATTTTATAATAAAACTCCCCCAACTGAGGTGTGTTGTCTTCTAAACCAAAGATACACTAATATATTTTTACATATAGATGTATACCTTAGCATAGTAAATGTTATAAAAATAAATAGACACACATATTGTGTCAGATGTCATGTTCCAACAAGTACACCAAGATCCTTGTTTATTAGATCATCTTGGGATAAAGAGGTTTCCATGATACCCAACCATAGATATATTTTTCTGAAAACAAATGTGTATCATTGTACCATCATACAAGAAACCCATCTTATACCAAAATACTCAAAATTGGTAGTATCAATGATTACTCAACCACAACCTGAATGTGTCATATATAGTCATGTATCCAAGCCCTAGACTAATTCCTATCTCTCAATATAGGTCATCACTCAAATCCCAACATCTACCATACTACTAAAGGTGGTGTCTCATAACACTTTATATCACATAAAAACCTTCTTATTCAACAAACATCCATGTTAAAACATTATGATCAATGTAAATCCATTTTCTACAATAATACCATATTAACCATGGTAGGTCTAATATCAGATTCCATGAGCTCTATTATTACTCATGGTTGGGTTCATCTAGAACCTTATACTTATAGGTGTTTCCATTATCTTGACCACTACTTTATCAATCATCATAGGTTTATATATCATGTTATAAAATGATAATTTCATTATCACTAAAGTAAGGGTCCTTCCAACACCTTATCTCTCAAGGTATTGTCATTACTTAAGATATATCAATATACTTGTTAGAATTTGTCACCCGACATGTTTATGAAATAACAATAAGGGAATTTGGTCTATATCAAATCTCACCAGATATGTACAAGGTTATAGTCACCCAGGACCTATCCCCCATCTAAAAAATGTATCACCATTCAAGTTAAAAATGTCAGTCCTCTCAGTAATCATATATCTTACACTAGGGAATCAACTAGATTCCTTGAGACTCAAATCAGTCTCAAACCCAAAAAAATAAATAATTTCCTCATGATGACTCAAATGCTATATGATATTCATGGAACATTCCCTGAATCCCAATCTTCCTATTCTTACAAGTCCTCACCACCACACTGTTCCATCCTCTCAGTCACATAGTCTAGACTCATCTCTGAAAGATTATCCCCTGCCTCGATGCACATCCCATCATCCAACTAGAAAAGGAGGATTATTCAGCTCATGATTGTCCTATTCTCAAAAGCACACCAGGTCAAACCCATCTACATTCTTATCTCATCCACATGGGAATCCTCTAGGGTCCCTCAGACCCCTCCTAATCACTAGTCACAGACCATAATCCTCATCCCACACACTATGGACTTATCTTATCATGTCAACCATTCCTTAATTATATTCTCAATAATATAGTCAAGAACCTCATCAAAATAATGTATTATAACCCATCCCCACTAACCAAGTTCCATACTAAGCTAAATCACACCAAGCCTATTGGCATTATAATGCCAATCTGTCCGACAATACACAATACCCACACTAACATCTCTTCCTTGATCTCCTTAGTTGAAATATTGAATCATTAAATGGATTAAAACCTTTCATAAGAAATTTTATATACACAAAGGTACCATCCCACTCTAGGAACCCACCATGATTCCAATCCATGCACATAATTATTTCCTCATCAAATGTTATACATACAATTTCCACACATATCACTACAAGACCCAATCCTATTAGGAATATTTTAGATGATATAAACCCTAATCTAGTGTATACACATATCATCCCAATTATAAGACATATGTTAGACCACTCATATCCCAATTTATTTCTTATCCACTTGGATACCAAGTGACTGGGTGATTTCATTTCCATAAAATCAATAAAGAAACTTCCCTAAAACTAGGCGGCTTGTGAACACCAAATATATAGCTCTATTATGTTAATATATTTCCTTTTATTTATGGTCCTTAGAGTCCATGACTCTCATGGAACATATTCATAATCAATCCATTGGAAATATATGAATAAATAATCATGTTAGTGTTTAAGGGTTTATAGAGGCTCTTAATACTTTCTTTATACACATGAAATTCAAATGTTTTTCTATGTTTATAATTCAAAATAAGGGAGGAATCTACACATAATGGATTATTTCCCATTATTACCTAGAAAAATTTGATTTTCAATGAATAAAAAATAATGATAGTATGTTATCATAACAATCCATGAGATCTTCTATCTTTTACTCAAGAGAAGAATCATATTGGTGTAACTAATTAATTGATGGAGTCCCTGCCTCTGCAGCCTATCATAGTGTCTCTAACTTGGTAGAAACATCATGAATGTTCTGATCTACCACATAATGGAGCCTATATTGTTCTCCTAATATTTTATTTTCAATATTAAACATGTATCATAGGTGGGAAAAATCCTATTGAATCTTATAAATTTCCACACTCACAGCATTGAATGATTTTTGGTGATTCACTAATTCCATTTTATGTTGAGAAAAGTTTTCTAGGGAATTATTTAGATGTTCTATAGAAAACCATTAAACACCCACTAATAATAGATTCAATTCAAATTCACTATTATATTCTATAATGGTGACCACCTACTTCACCCAAGCATGTAGTACTTGATATTCAAACCCACTAGAGACGAGGGTTCCGAACATGTACCAGAAGTGGTCAAAATGGTCCTAGAGCTCTTCAAAAGGCCCCTCTAAGATCATTCTTTATATCTCTCCCCAAAAATTTCACCAAATTTTTTCATTGAAATGTAGAGTACACTGATCCTTAGCCTGGTCCTAGTCAAGGAACATTTATGTATTCAGGAACAAGGTGGTGAGTGAGGGACTCGTACTCGCTTCCCTTGGTGAACATGGTGTATAGATGGCTTCTATGGTAAGAGATATTGAGGCCAAAGGTTTTGTAATCTCTAATCATTGAGGCCAAATTTTCTATAATTAATCCCATAAGTCCTGTTATTTAATGTACATAAATAATGTTTTCAAATGAATATAAATTAAGTTAACCGTTGAGGATTTACCCTTTTCAGTTAATGTAGTAGCTAGTTCATTCACCTCTCCCTTGACCCAAGGGATGATAGAAATGTGGTCTAATTCCATTAATTATTTATGCACATAGGATTACCCTTCCATTTACATAATGTGTTCAAGAATAATTCAAGGGACACCACCACCCTAAAGTGTTGGAAGCATAGATAAAGCTCATAAAATTTGATACACACCTGATGGTATATTCAATTTTAGGATAAATGATTTTAATCTCTTAGTGATTCCTCCATCCTAGCTAGGTCTGTCAAAGAAAAGATTCCCATATTAAGAGATTATAATAGTGTTTAGAGTAATGTATGATTAAAATGTATGAGCAATATTTCACCCACATAAGACATCAGGTTCAACCCTTCTTGGACCATAGTCATTTTACACTCTACTTGGAACCTATCCAATCCTGAGAGAATGTTGAAGGGATGGAAGGTGTATCATTCTTGGATATATAATTTTTTCCCTATAAGTAAATTAAAGTGAATTGAAACAATTATGAATTTCAAGAAGAGATACTTAATAAATTTTATGATTAGAGTCATAAAACTCACTACTTACTTGATGACTTTGGGTGAGGGTTTTTAGCCGAATACCTCACACTACCCTCTAGGAAAATGTATGGATTTAATCCCACTATACAGGATACATAGTTATGTTTATACATCATATCCTAGACATAGATACAAACACAATTTTCATTCAATCATATATCTTCGGAATTTTGAAAGGCTCACGTCGAGCCCCCACCCATCCTAATTCTCAAATGATGCCCCTTCCTCTGAGTATGAGCTATATCTATGTGAGATTTTCACCTGGTTTTTCTATGGTGATAAGGACATACTAAATTCACATTAGTAATTATTTTCCAACATTTCATTTACTATCTTTATGTACATGATCACGATCATTATAAAAATATGCTAGTCCCAACACCATGACACTGAAATCTATGCACTCATACCAGAGGTGTTCCAAATATTCTATAGGAAATGAAAACACACTATGTTCATTTTCCCCAATTTATTTATTTGATATCTATACCATTGTTCCTTATTACAAGACCTTAAAAATTACACCCCTGCACTCTAGGCTATATGACCTTAAGGGTTATCCTATTTGGTTAATGTTATGAGACAATAAACTAAGATGTTTTTAGATCACCCTTCATATTACCACTAAATCATACGTTGATCCAATTTTTGTATCCCCAATCTACATGCTTGAAGGTGGAACCCTAAGAGTACTTGAATAAATCTTGATAATATTCCCCCTTGTAACATCCTTCCCCTGGTCCAAATCCACTGAGTGGTTCCTGAATCAATGATTCACCACAGGACCATAGGCAATCCTTCGCATAAAGTAGAGGATATCGATAAACAATGAGGTTCTAGGTTTATACCAATGGAAGACTATAACACATATTAGAGTTCACAACAATAGATTAAAATAAACTATTCAACATCTATGATATAAACATTAGATCAGAAATGATAATAAATAATTGAATTAAAATTAAATACATAAAAAATAACACACATTGGTCTCCCACCTGATTGGCCCCATATATAAAAAATGAATATAAAAGGAAAAAATGAGACTCCAATCCATACTCGAGTCTCACATCATCTCAATCACCAAACCATCCAAACTACTCCATCATAATCATGTTACAATGATCTTTTACCCAATTTGACCCTACATGCAAGTAATAATTCCTCTCAGGGACCAGACTGTCATGGCCTCCCGAGCATGGTAAAAGTACCACATAGTAGGGAAACACTAATATAGTTTGATAAATTAATATTAAATGTGTGTATGTTCATGTGATATTCATAGATAAATAAATTTATAAACTATTTAATATAAATATATAAATCACTATTGATCCTAAGGCTCTATTGTGACACTTGTGATTGAATACGCCTACCTAATCTTGTGCTGAAGTGCCTCTGATCATGTTGTGAAACAATTACAACTAATATATCATTTAAAACCAATCCCCGTAATATTGGTGAAATCCAATATCAAAGTAGTATGTTCAAGAGCAGTTTCCTTGGTAAATCTCCCTTGGAAATTTAATTTCAGCAAGCCCACAACCCATTCCCCCTAAGAAATAAAATACTTTCAGACATAATGGTAAATTATTAGATGTCATGGGAATTGAAACAGAATCTAGTATCATACAATTCCATTTATCCTAGGGAAATAGAGTTTCAATTTCCATACATTCGATTCCAAGACATATTGGGAATTCCCACATCTATAGTCACATCATCAAATACATGGGGATTACATAAGGAATTCCATGGACATAAAGGCTGAATCCCGATATCCTAATAATTCCACACTCATAAGAATCAAGGTTGAATATCTGAATCCTAGTAATTACACACTCATCGGGATAAAGGATGATTCCATGTATCCTAAGAGTTTCTTTCTTTGATTGTAGTGGGTTTTTATGATTGATTGTAGTGAGTTTTTCGGTGTTTTTTGTGTGATTACCAGTGATTGTAGTGGGTTTTTTGTGGGTTCATTTGTGTTTTTAGTGTGTTCTCTATGTCTCTAAAGTTATTTTTTGTTTGTTTTATTTGTGATTGCTGGTCTATATTCTGTTTTCTCTGTTTGTGTGATTGTAGGTAGCAGGTTGCCTGTGTGTTTTTTGTTTATTGTATGTTTTCTATGTTTGAAGTGAGTTTTTGTGTGATTATAGGTTGCAAGTTGTTTGCTATGTATTTTCTGTGTTTTTAGTGTATTTGCCTTCGTGATTGTAGGTTGCAGGTTGAATCCCTTCATTTGATTGCAGGTTGATTCCCTATTTTTATAGGTTTTGGTTGGCTGGAAGTGGATGGATGGAAGAGGTGGCTACTATTTTTTGTTGAGAAGAGGAAATAAAAACAGTTATATGAAACATTAATATATAGATTGAGTAGTTTTTTACAATGTTTTGAGAACTATTTTTATACCTATACCCCAAAGGATTCAAGAAACCCATTGGAATAGACTATATTGTAGGTGGTATACCAATGTTTTCTAAATGTTTTGTGTATACCCATATCGACCAACCTATGGAAACATTTCACTGTACCATTTTAATAGGTGTATACCAATAGTTCACTGAACCATTGGTATAGTTGTTTACCCATGATTATTTACTATTGGGATAGAAAATTACTAACAGTTTCATTGAACTGTTGGTATTTTAAAAATACAAGAAACTATCTCAATGGTTCATGTTTGAACCAATTGGATATGGCTATCCCCATGCCTCATAGCCCAATGGTTTAGTGAACCATTGGGATTGAGTATTCCAACTGTTTTGGGGCTTTTACAAATAGTTTATAACTATTGGTATAATATTATTTTACAGTAGTGCCAGTATATGGGTGAACACATAGTCTTCCGTACAAATCCTCGAACGGTTATATAGAAATGGTAGAGTTATAGATATTATTATAGGGAAACTCTAACAGGTTCAAGTGTCATACCCATGATCCTCTAAAGTCTAGAACACTTGATTGTAGAATATCCTCCAACCTCTAGATGGTCCACTATGTCTTCCCATCCTTTTGAGGGTTGAAAATTTGTTAAGGTGTAATTGGGTTCCAAAACCATGTTATAGTCTCCTCCATACTTGCGACTTAAAAAGTGTATCTCGATCCAAGTCAATGGATCTTGGAACTCCATGCATCAACACCACCTCATCCACATACCTCCGCGCAAAGGAATCCACTCTGTTTAATTCCTTGATAGATAATAATTGAGTTGATTTCGCTGATCAATACACCACTAACCAAAGAGAATTTCATCCTCCCAAAGCCCTGAGTAATATTTTTAAGGAATACATTGAGATTTCATCCCATCTCCACTCGGTAATATCTTAGAGTTGCAACAGACACCAAGAACACAGTGTTTATCATTCACATGCTGACACACTAGTCACTTTTCTACAAACTCCGCCACTGACCGCTTTACCTAGGGCCACAAAAACGTTTCCCTCAAGCCTTGGTACACCCTGAAAATTCCAATTTTAACCACTATGGGAGAGCTATGGAACTCATAGAAAAAGTCCATCATGCATTTCCAGTATGAAAAACAACTTCCCAAAAAAGAGAATCTAATTCTGACTATCCTTAAACCATCCTTTTGGAGCATCACTCAAGGCTGTATGATAACACATAACTTTAGCCTTTGAGTCTCCCCACTGAGACTCCTCCACCTATAAAATTAGGGAATATTATACTATCATCTAAAATATTGTGGCTCTTCCATTGTCCTCCCTAGAATGTAGGTGAAAAGAAGAAAAATCCTCCACTACCTTCCAAGCATTCTTGGATTCCCAAACTACCTCATACTAAGACTTCCTCCTCATGGCATTGACCACCACATTCCCCATCCCTAGGGTTTTAGAGATTTTGATGTTGTAATCTTTTAGGAACTCCATCCAACTTCGACATCCCAAATTCAGGTATCATTGGGAAAAGATAGACCTCAATATCTTGTGATCCATGATGACCACAAATCCCTCCACAATGAGGTAATTCAGCTGCAAAATTATCATGGAAACGAATGTTGCATGATATAGATCATGGGAAGCATAGTTATGTTCCTTAGGGTGTATCTTCCTAGACCCATAAGAGATTAATTCTCACTGCTGCATCGACACACATCCCAAGACAAGGCCAAAAGCATAAAAAACACTTAAAACATCACCCCTTCTTCTAAAATACTAAGAACTGGGTCACTGGGTAGCTTTCCCCTTCAGATAGATGTTAGATCTCTGACACTGATCACTCAATATGAAGGCATAGTCTTTTCTGTTCAATGCTATTGATGGAGATGAAACTTAAGAGAAGTAGGGTACTAACCTCTGATAATATCCATCCAAACCCAATAAACTAAAAATCTCTACCCCATTATCGGGTTCTTCCCATGAAAAAACCACCTTGAACTTTGATGGGACTACTGACATTCCTTGCTGAGACACCACGTGTCTATGGAAGGGAACTTATCATGTCTCGAACCTGAACATGGAAAACATTCCATAGAGTTGGTGGAGTCATTAGACCTCCAAGATAGTCCTCAGATGCCCAATGTTCTCCTTTTCTGACCTTGAGTAGGCTAGGATGCCATCGATAAACATGATTATGAACCAGTCTAGGTACTCATGAAAAATAGTGTTCATGAGTCCCATGAACACTGCTGGCGTGTTTGTGAGCTCGAACGACATGATCATGAACTCAAAGTATCCATACCTACACATGAAAGTATTCTTCTAGATTTCACCCTCATTTACCCTCAAATATAGATATGAATAACTTAGTTTGATCTTATAGAACCAACCTGCTCCCTTTAACTTGTCAAAAATATCATCGATCCTAGGAAGGGGGTAACAGTTCTTAACCATCCCCAGATTTAGTCTCTGGTAGTCTATTCAAAATATTATACCATCGTCTAACTTATTCATGAACTAGAATGAAGCACCCCATGGTGGCACACTTGGATGCATAAAATCCATCTTCATCAGATCATTAACCTGAATCTATAACTCTGGTAACTCATAAGGCGCCATCCGATAGAGAGCCATGAAAATCGGACGGGCATCGTTTTGTAATTCTATCTCGAACTCAACGTTATGTTGAGGGGATAGAGTCAAAACCTCTTCCGGGAAGATATCCAAGAACTCAATCACAACCCTCAAAACATACAACCTCTCTATATCTACTGATTTCATTGATATCTCGGCTAACAAGGAAAGAAGAGGCTCTACGTTATAGATTCCATCCTAACAACTTTGCTCGCCGATGAAAGCTATGCGTTGGTCGCCCAAATCTAAGAACATGACCCTTCTCTAGAAGTATCCGATAATAGCATAAAAATAAAAAAACCAGTTGATGTATAGGATGATATCATATGGATTTATCTGTAGCATATGAATATCCTCACTAAATTGATGTGGCCCCAACATCAGTCTACATCCTCAAAAAACATCAAACAGACTGATTTTCCCTCCAATTGGCATACTCAACACCAGGTCCATGCGAAATCACTCTATGTCTATTCCCAGATCAAGGTCTATAATGGGTGAAACAAAGGAGTTTAAAGCTCCTGAATCAAACAAATCATATGCAGGGGTGCTAAACAGACTGACCATATGTCAGACAACCTCTAGCCCTACTGGAACGGCTACCTCTGTGGCATGCAACTGCCCACTCCCATCTCCTCTGCCCCTCAGCTATCGACTGCCTACCTGACCATTCCCTATTCAAGGTCACTAAGGATAACTCTAGTGTAGGCCTCCCCCAGCACCATCTATCATTGGTAGAGTGGGACATCACTGCCCATACTACTGAAAAGTCTTGACTGGAAACTACTGTCGTTGAGGTGGGCATTGAACCAACCCACCCTCATTATATGGCACTCACAATATGAACTGGTTATGAATATTCCCTTATCCTTCAAAAAATATTCACCTTATTCTCATGCCCATGGGTTAAGGGAGAGGACTAGAAGAAAAAAATTAGAACTACTTGGGCCAAGTTCCCACTAGCCGAATCCTGGAAGGCCCTGACGTTGGGGACCTACTACTGACATATTTCCCTTTTGAAGAACTCATACTTCTTATGAACCTCTATGTATATCGGTAAAGTTAAATAAGTAACAACATACTAAAGATAAGGTTGGATTTCATCCTATATGTGTCTCTCTCGGGACTCCTCATCCGAAAAGAGATCTGGTGTGAAGCAGAGTAGATCCTTGAAAATGATCCCTAGTTCCCTCACCAACATACACTCTTTCTGTAAAAAGAGTGACTCATGCCACTTATCAACCATAATTGTGGAAGAAAAAAATTCCTCCTAAAATTCCTACTCAAAGCTAGACCATGAAACATCGGTCTCCTTCATCTCCCCAAGGTAAAGTGTCCACCACTAACGTTCTTATCCTCACATCTGGAGCACTGCCAGATGAACCCAATACTCTATTAGAGGTTAGATCAAGTTGAAAAAAATCACCAACTCCTCGATCCAACTCTCTGTCTCGATTTTTTAGACGATTCCCTCGTACTTCCCCAAATTCTGCCACTGTATGGAACAAAGTGTCTTCTGCCACTAGTCAACTTCTTCCTCTCAATCGACTATCTACTGATCATCCGGGTCAAATTTTCAGTCCTTAACAGCTCGAACCACATGTGGCCGATGACTGGGTTCCATAGGTGAGAAACAAACAAGGAAATCCTAATCCATAGTAGTTCATAAATTTTAATATTAATTCATTTGAACACATTATTTATTTAAACTCCCAAAATTCCCAACTCAGACCAGAACACTAGTCATTATGATGCATGTACCTTTCCTATGATTTGTACCCTTTAATAAGTGTAGCCTCACTTGGTTGTTCAGTAGTTTCAGAGTCCTTTCATCGGATCATAGGGGCCCAAAAATTATATGCCACTTCTGGTCTTCCCTATCATATTTAATGCACCGAGGTAACCTAATAGTGTTTCCCTACCATCCCATGAAATTATCACCGTGCCTAACTCTGAAATCCATCCTATCTCTCTAACTCCCAAAACCTGTCTCAGATACCATTTTGTCATGACCTCCCTTCTTAAAGATGAGTGATGTGACAACAAAGTGATGCACCCTTCCTTCTTCCATATGAAGGAGAGATAATGACCCCTGAGTCCCGCCATCAATAGGCCTTAAGGAAGTGAATAGAACCAACGGTATATAATCTCACATAATATTTAAGGCATTAAAATTTTTATAAAATAAAACCCGGACATAAGATTGTAAATCCCAAGAAACACCAAACACTAAAAGTAAAAGTAAAACCAAATTCCATTTTTACGTGCATTCCCAAAATTAAAGATGATACGAAGTACAACAAAAATACTCAAAAAGTACCAAAAGAAAAGAATACTAATCAGAAACAGAAACTAATCCCTAGGCCCGAGCAAGTGAAGTCCTGAACGGTCCTTGATGTCCTCCTGATAACCTGAAATCAGTTTTATATACATTGGGTGAGTATAAAAGTATACCTATAAGGAAAACTAAATCCTCTCGTGCACAAGTGAGGGAATACACTAAAATCCTTATGAGAAAACAGTAGATCCTCAGGTACCGACAAAGGAATATTAATCATCTATGCCTCGCCAAGGCACACTCACTAAATAACGCAAGTCTAGTATGGTAGTACTATAAGAACATCGATATCTGGGTACCCTGCACCACTTTACCACTGGTTAACTACTCATCCCTAATGGATAATGTCTTCACACTACCACTCTTCCAATATGTAGTCCCATTTCCACAACCCACCTGCACACACTTGGGCTTCAAACCACATACAATCTCACCCGCATACACCTGGGCCACAACAACCATGCCTCTTGCTCGAAGACACCTAGGCCCTATCCCAAAGACACTTGGGAAAAAATCCTGGAAAAAAAACCTAGGCCTTCTATATACAACCAAGCCTTGACCAAAGGATATTGGACTATGGTATGCCTCAAGACATTAAAGCCTACCCGAATATGCTCGAGCGGTAAGAACATAGAAGAGGGTGTGATAAATAAAGTCAATACTAGCCATCCATCCTCACACTGGGATGTTGGGAAAGACCCTCTCTCCCATGAAATGGAGGTGTTTGGAACATAGTTCTCAACAAGGGTGGGGTATATTTAAAAATCACTAAGAAGTATAATATATATATATATATATGCAAAAACTCATCCCAATCTATGGGTTTAAAACAACAAAACAAACGATCCCACCAATACCACTTTTGTTAATACACCTATATGCATAACCACACAAAACTAACGGCCAAGAAAAACCCAAAACATTTTCTTTTAAACACTTTCTAAATATTTATTTAATGGGGGATTCACCTTAATTTATTCTAGCATGACCAGGAAACTAAAAACCACAACTATACAAAAACAACAACAACAAAAATTTTCAGACTCACTACATCCCTCATTCAACCATTTCCAACTATCATTATTCAATGTTATACCACACAATCCTTCTCTTACAACCCAGCTCTGTAGCCCCACTACCCAAAAACTACCAAATGCAGTCCCATTCCATATAAGTTTGTAAACACACCATAGTCCATCTACCCAATTCCATTCGATGGCCATGACAGAAACAAAGGCAGGTCAGTTGCCTACAAGTCCATCCATTCCATAATCAATCAGTCTCTAAAATTGGGATACCAACACATCCCTTGTACGACACCACACACATTTCCATTTTTTCACGACCAAACTTCTTTAATGTGAGGTAAGGTATATAAAAGTTTCACAACCTTCTTTCCTTATGATGAAGGAGATATAATGCCCCCCCCCCTCGAGTTCCACCTTTAATAGGCCCCAGAGCAGAAACTAGAACTAAGGGTATAGAATCTCACATAATATAGAATGAATTACCCATTTCATAGAACAAGATTAGTAGATGAGATGGTAAATACTAAGAAACTAAAAATACTAAAAGTAAAAGTGAATCCAAAATCCATTTCCACATGCATGTTCAAAAGTAAAGATGATAAAAAGTACAATAGAAGTACCGAACAAGTTCCAAAAGAAAAGGAGACTAAGAATAAACAACAACTTATCCCAATGCCCAAGCTAGTAAAGTCCATCACAATCCTCAAAGTCCAACTGGAAACCTAAAAACAGTTTTATAATCATATGTTGAGTATTGTAGTATAGCTAGTTGGAAAAATAAAGCAACCCATGAAAAAGTGAGGGAAAATACTAACATCCCTGTGAGAAAACAATAGAACCTCAAGCAACTACAAAGGAATACTAACCATCCCATCCTTAACAAGGAACAATCGTCAAATAAAACAATTCAAGTATGGTAGTAGTATAATAAAATAAATATTTGGGTACCCCAAACCACTTTATCACTTGTTAACTGCTCATCCCTAATGACTAATGTCATGATTATACCACTTTTCCCATACATAGTCCCACTACCACAACCTTTCCACACACACCTAGGCCTAAAACCACACACAATCTCACTCAGAGACTCCTATAACACAACCACCATGCCTCTCACCTGAGGAGACCTAGGCCACATCCCGAAGACACTTGGGAAAACAATCATATCCCACAAACACCTAGTTATTTCATCTACAACAAAACCTTTCCCAAAGGATCTTCAACTATGGTAATCCTGAAGACATTATAGCCTACCTGAATATGCTCGAGAGTTAAGAATCTATAATTGGGTATGAGTAAGAGTGTCAGTAACCAGCCATCCATCCTCCTACTGGGATGTCGGGAAAGTCACCCTACACCATGAAATGGGGGTGTTTGGAACATAGTGCTCAATAAGGGCGGGTTACATTAAGAAACCACAAGGAATTGTAATATATATATATATATATTGGTAAGAAGACACTAAACCCATCCTACGGTTTTCAAAAAACTAAACAAACGAGCCAACCAGTACAACTTTTGCTACTACCCCTATATACATAACCACACAACACCCACTGTGAAGCCTAAGCCAAACACCTTTTCATTTAACCACTTGAAAATTATTTAATTAAGGGAGCCTTCAACATAATTTATTCCAGCACTACTGGAAAACTAACAACAACAACCATACCAAAACAACAAAAAAACCATATTGGAATCCCTACTACATGTAAGTTCGTAACCACACCACAGTCCTCCTACCTAATGTCATTTGAAATCCATGACACAAAAAAGTCAGTTCAGCTGCCTACAAGTCTATCCATTCCATAATCAATTAGTCTCTCAAACTAGGATACCAACACACCCCATGTACTACCCCAAACAAAAATCCCACAAAAAGTACTATAATCCCATAGCCCCACTATACATACATACAAGACCCTTATCACAGAACCAACTACTATGTTCAACCGGGTACCCACAACTGTGCTCCCAACAACAGTACCACACAACTCAACAAGTCACAAAACTCAACAGAACACAGCACTCAACCACCCCAATCAATAGTATGTGTATATATTTTGATTTAACAACCATTTGTTCATTAATTCCACTTAATTATAACTGTGGTGATCACACAATAGGTTTGATCCTGGGGTAACCATTTATTTAACCAAGTATATGTGTTTCAATTTCTTCTCACATTATGGTCATTTATCAATGCATCACAACAAAACAAAAAATCACTAGTTCATAGGAAAATACCACCAATGGTCATGATTTTCAAGAGTCATCCAGTCACAACAATACATAAAATAGTCAAATATAAAAAAATAGGCGATCAACATCAATAAACATGCTACCCATTATTTTATTTTTCGCTGATATATTTTGATGGTATTACTTCCTATTTATTTATTGTTTTATGAAAAGTATTTATCTATTCCACATATGGAATCATTAGTAAAAATACTCCACTTAATGAAAAATTAAATAGAGATAGAAGGAATCTCTACTGGATGATCAAATGATCGAAGTTCCTCCTTGCGCCAAGAATAGGGGATCTGAGGAGTTGCAGATAATAACTACATGGAAACTAAGCAGGAGAGATCTATCATAGGTGCACAACTCTTCCAGGGATGAAATATCTAGGAACACCAAGGGGAAATGGAAAACACATAAAGGAATTTCTCATCATTGAAGATCCAAATACTATTTTAAAGGAATAATGGTTTCTGAATGTCATTAACATAGGATCGTTGTCAAGATTACATGGTGTGAATATCTAAAAGTTCCCAGAATGTTAGTACATTAAAGGTATACTTAATATCATACAAAAAACTCTAAAAAACTCCCAAAAAAGGCATTAGACTCGGTTTATGTCAAATAAGATGTAAAAGGGGCAAAACTAGAATGCTGGGAAAAATTGAAAATGGTTCACTGATGGGTGAGTCATCGACATGGAGCCACCGACAGGTGAGCTAATGATGCCCTGACCTACCGACTCTCTAACCTATCGACACCCTGACCTTCCAATTCCATGACCTATTGACTATATGAATCATCGATACTGATTCCTCTGAATCACCGATGTTGATGCCCCTAACTCACTGATGCCGACACCATTGACTCACTGATGCTAACACAAGAACATGACAACACACTGACAAGTCGACACTGACACCCTGAGTCACTAATGGAAAAATAAATAAAACTAGAAAACTCTTAGAATGATCCATTTTTTCTCCCATAACACCAAAAACACTATATTTTTACAAAGTATTCATCTAGGGAAATTCTAGTTATTACAGACACTATATAACCCCTGATAGTATTCTAACTAAAAACCTATATTCACTATATGGGTCTAACCCCTTCTAGTACATCTACCATGCTAGAAAAATGATTAGTGTATATATATTTCATCTCAATTTCCATGGGTTTTAACAATTTCCCATAATAATTAATCTTAATACAATAGTATTATGTAGTAGGTTCATCATCTATGAACAATAATTTTCTATAAGAAATTTATATATCATAGGTTTTAGATGAGTCTAACTAGAACATTGTCATTCTTGTGCAACTTGTATCAGTTCTATTCCATTAATATTTATTTAATTTTCAAAATGTATATCTCATAATCAATTTTGGTTTATTGGTCTTCAAATTATCCATATTTAGCATTCCTCCCACTAACTCCTTGATAGATATATTCTATCTCATGAAATATACCAGTTTGGATCGTGACCAATTTGTGCTCTATAGGATCATAGAAACACCATCCTTTATTTTCTTTTTTATAACCAACAAAAAAAATATAGATATTTTTTTAGAATATAAACATCACACTATTAATTCACAACAACAAATATTCATATAATACAAATTGGGGTGTTTTCTAGTCAATATATTATACAGTTTTATTTTTAATACATTAGATTGAATATTTTTAAGTAGAAATATAATTATTACTTTTTCATAACTATTGAATAAAATATAAATTTTATAATGACTAATAATTGATCAAACCGCTTAAAAAATGATATGATTATTTGTCTCAGACACACCATTCAACTATGGTGTTCTAGGTGGAGTAAGTTATGGAAAAATTTCATAATCTCATAGATGACCAGTAAATTTATAGCTCAATTATTTCCCAAAATGATCTAATTGGAGAGTCTTAATACATTTTCCCACAATATTATATTATTATTTCTAAAAATATTTAAACTTCTAAAAATTTTGTACATGTGTCTCATCAAAAACACATAACCATAAAAACAAAAGTCATCATTATGTTTTACAAAGTACCTAAACTCACGAGTAGATTGGTTACTCATAGAACTACATATATAATTATGTATAAGATCCAATATTCCATTAGATTTTTTGTATTTTCCTCTAAAAGGTTATTTGGTCATATTTAATAATAAACATGATTCACATGTATCAAAAAAAATTAATCAAATGATTCCAAAAATTTATATCTACATAGTCATTTAATATGTTTCTCATATATACATCTATGGTGAAAATGCCAAATGTATGTTGTGATAAAATAAATATTGAACATCTTATTCTAAATTTTATATTTAGGATTTTTCATATCTGTAATGTATAGACCATTTACCATATTATTGATGTTATAAAAACTTTAATTTATATATATAGAACATCTATAATTATAAATTATATCTAAAAACCATTCCTTGTCCAAAAATTATACATAAATAAATTTTCTATTTATACGATGAATATAACAATAGTTTTCTAATTTCAAATAAAATCCAATGGGTAGACATAGATCATATCGGCAAACCTCCAATGCAAAAATACTTTCCATATGGCCAACACATATATCTACTCCACCTTTCTTCAATTACCTATTATCTTTAAGTTTATTATTTTAAAAAATGTGTAATACACAACTAGAATATAATACCACTTCTGAATTCAGAAAAAATTATCTTTATAACATTCACATTCATATTCTTAAAATTCTTCTCTTTGAGAACACTTCTCTATATTAGATAAAAATATAGAATAAGTTTTTAGGTTATTCCTATAACATATATTAAAACAATGAAAATGATGAATTAACAAATAAATAAAACTAATATATATATGTGTGAGTGTGTGTGTGTGTGTGAGTGAGTATCATGTTTAATATATTTTCATTAAGAATTTTTAATGAAAATACATCTCAGAAACTAGCTCAAGATACGCTTGACTTGGGTACCAGTGTTGGATCACAACAATTCTCTAAGGGAAATTCCAATCCCCAGATGAAAAAAACTAGTTCCTAGTAATCAAGGGAACACCTATCGGAATAATTTTCTCAATATATCAATTATCATGTATCTAACTAAGAGCTCAAAGTTACCTTACCATATTTTGGTGATTAATACAAAAAAATGAGATAATAATTATTGAAATTGTAGGTTATTGGGTTGGATTTATTCTTAACTAGGAGTTTCATAATTTGGATTTATTTTCAATGGGTGTGTATTGATTTATAAATTTGTATTTCTTTTAGATGATAATTTTGGAGGCATATCTTTGAAGGTTTTGGTTACTGTAAGTCGCATTGTGATGATAAGAATCATTCCATGAATGGATTTTAGGTTTTAAAAAAATATTAAAGTACCTTATTATAAGGTTTATTAATAATTTAATATGTTTCCTTAATTCAATTCATAACATTCATAAATTTCACTAAATTATATGACATGCTTTAATAGAACTATCTTTAGGGATGCTCAAGCTGCAAATGTTATGGGCATGTCAGGAAATGTTCTTTATCGAAATACTACTTGAAAATAAATCTATTTACATGATCTACATCTACGATAATAGCATCAAAGACCATGTACACACCCTATGATCACTATAAAAAAAACAATGTTCATTGGTGATCACCTATGATAATGGTTATTTACAATGGTTTATTTCTTAAAAAATAAATCAATGTGGTGTTCCGTCGATGTGACGTCCAAGTTCTTATTCTAATACTTATCCATTAAAAAAGAAACATATTTTTTAAAAAATATAAATACATATATAAAAAAAATAAAAACCTAAAAACATACATATACATATGAATATATATATATATATATATGAATATTGAATTCTTCTCATTTTGTTCCTAGGATAATTTGGTGTTCCCATTCATTCCTACAACTATAGTAAAACTCGATTTTCATAGTAGGAAGTCATAGGTCAAGCCTATGGCCATGGTAGATTTTGAATATGGCGGTAGGATTGTAAATATAATTAAATTTTCTTTATCATATTTACAGGACACTCTACTATCACAATTTTATTAGCTATGTCTATAGGGGTTTGGTTATAAGACAATTTTCAAATAGTGAAAAATGGAAAATTCATTTATATTATATATAGTTTTTTATATGATATTTTCAGAAATTTCTCATATATTTTACTTTTACCAATATTAATATTTTTGTTAAATTAAATGATATAATAGGTCACACTATAAAATATGTTAGTGAGTTTATAGTGGCTCTGGAGTTTCATGTAACATGCCACAAGGAAGAATATTTCACTAAAGCATGATGTATGTATATTTTAGTGGCATTGTCTATTGGAGTGTTGAACTATGAATTCAATGCCATGACACAAGGTGAGTGATACCACAACATGATATCTTACCATGAAAAAGATACAGTTCCATGAAATTTTCAGTTCAAAGTGTCTTGGTATACAAAATAAAGTATATGATACAAAGTCTTAGTCTATGTTGTGACCTATATAACAGTTTAAAAAAGTTAAAGTAATCCCTGTCCAATCACATTAAAAATAGTGGGTTGTTCCATGATTTTTTAGGGATTTAAACATTCAATAGGATTTAGCACTCTCATGACGTTTTGGTGGTTAATTGTATAACCAGTAACCAGTTATTTCAATTTCTATGATGATGATTATTTGTAATTCAATCCAATGGTGAGATTTTTAGTGGATGTTTTAGTATGTTTATTAATGTTTTAATTTCAATTTAAAATCGACAAGGAAATAGAAAAAAGTACTAAATTGAAAAATAGAGAGAGATACACATAGAGTGAAATAAAGGAATTTGAATATTATGAATAATAGAGTATCAATGGTATACGACAATTGAAACTCTAGAATTGTGAAGAGAAGTGTGTGGTAATGATTTATAGTATAGATCAAAAATTGTATAAAATATTTTTAGGCATAATTTATATTTTTGAAGTTAATATTAATAAATCATGGAGAATATCCTTATTGTTTGATGTTGAATATTTTATATAAGTCTTATGGATTCAACATGTGTGTTGATTATACTTTTGTAGTCATCATAAAAGTAGTGGGTGGAAGAGAGGAAGAGGCCATGGACCTTGTTTAAGTTATTGTATAATCATAAATTTTTAATTATATACTATTTAATTAGTTGATTATAATATCAACACATTGGTGATATGTGATTCTTGTATGTATCCCATTATGGGAGAACCAATAAAAATCATGTGTCTGTTCTCTTTATTATTTATGAATTTTGGTTTATTTAAAAACGGAATCAAGGTGTATTTTAAAACATAAATAAAATATCTAATATTTATTAAATGTAATAATAAATTTCAATATACCCTAAAACACTCCCCTCTTAGGGTTTACAATAACACCATGGGTTACAATAAATGATATCAAATCCACTGGTTGTTTATTAAATTTTTTGAGGAAATGTTTCTTTCATGGAGAATATTGTCAAAGATAAGGGATTAACCTTATTTATTAGCTTTGAATATTAGATTTGGATGAATATGAAGAGATAAAAAAATTATTTCACAAACTATATGTTTAATTATTGGAAGAACACGGAATTAATGTGTTTGATTCCACTAGAATATTAATGATGAAAGTTAATAAGAATCTATTAAATATTGATTTTATGTATTAAAATTCCATATTAATAATTTTGTCTAATAAAATATGTATGAATGTGATGGATCTAACCAAATATAAAATAGTTTGGGATAAACATTCTATCATCCATAAAGGTGATAAAAATTGAATAAAGAAAAATTATAGGTTTTACAATTTTGGTTTGATGATTTAAAGATGGTTTCTATTGAGAATGTGGATTATTTATTTAACTATTTTACTGAATTTATTAGTATTATAAATGGTCTTTGTCAAGAGATAAAATATTACAATATTGTGAAGAATATCATTAGAATATTTCAACCATTATAGAACCAAAAAGATTCATCACTTAAATAAATGAATTTTGGATAATTATCCTTTGATGAATTTTAAATCAAATAAGTTTTATATGAGATGTTACTAAATATAGAGATATATTTAAAACATTTATCATAAGATACAAAATTTAAATCATTAAATAAACATGAATTTTAATAGATTGTATTTGATATTGAAATTAGTGATGACTTTTTCATCCTTATTTAACGGAATTTTAATATAGGTAAAGGAATATTTGAGATCAATCTACCTATTTCATATTTATATTGATGAAGTATTTGAATCGTCGCTTCTAGGTATAAAACAAAATATAATGAAGAGAATAGTGATTCTTATATCTAACCAAAATAGAATAAAAATATTCCCTCCAAATGAAACATTTACTCAAGTAGTGTTAGTGGAATGAAATTCTAGCGGATGGTTTTTGTAACCAAATGGGAAGAAGATATAAGGGAATATCCATTTTAAATCATTCAGAGTTAATTAATCACAGGTGTGGAATTTTTGAATATGCATTTAGTGGAAAAGTCAAAAACTGATGTAGAATACAATGATCTACTAGAGGGTGTTCTAGACCTCAAATCGGAATTAGAAGTTTAATTTAATGAGAAATATTTTTATATAAATAAGAATATGAAAAATAGAGAGTAATTAAATAAATATTAAAGTTATTTTGATGAACATTGATATGAATTTGATCATTTTGAGAATTTCATGAAATAATATGAAGATATATCATTATAATATTAAGAATATGTAAATTAAATATTAAATATAATAGAAAAAATTGAATGAATGGATGATATTAACTTATATATCAATGAGAAAGTCAAAAATATTGAAATTATTAAATAAGAAGTTCATTTCATCAGAAAGAATATTAAACTAGAATCTAAAATATAGGGCTCAAAAAATAAGCTTCATTCTAAGAAATCTAGAGACAATGTCATGAAATATTATAAAGATCAATAAATAATGACTTTTTAATAAATTTTGAGTTCCCAATGACCCAATTAAATGGATAAATCTAGTATTAGTTGTGATGGTTAATCATTATAGGAATTTTCAGTAAATATGAATAGCACATGAAAGTAAAATAATTTAGAGTTTTCTCAACCATCAGAAACTTACTAATGATCGGGTCTATTTTTAGAGGCAAGAAATATATGGATGAATGACATAAATAAGATATTTTAATTAATGAAATTTTAGTTTTGTTGAATTTTTCTATAATATGACCTATTATAGTGAAGCTAAAAGTTATTCAATGGGATAATATATTGTAAATTTTAAACATTAAGGTGACCCAAGAGAAACACATATATTTCTTACATCATTTTAATAATTTAAACATTATATATCTCTGTTAATATATAATAATAAAGATCAAAATGATCAGTATATTTGGTGATTACGTATAAAAACATATTATTACACGTTATTGCATCAACATATATAATAATTAACTCTAAAATATACTTATATATATACATATTCTTGTATGTAATTTCCAGAATAAGTGAAAAAAAGAATGGGTGAGCTCAAGCACTATGTAATGGAATCTTATCAACAAACCAGAATGGTTTATATCATAAACATATGAGAAAAAATGAATCATAATATAAATATCTTATTTAATGGGACTCTAAATCAAAATAGATAATCAAAATCAAGGATATAACATCATGAATAATGGAATGAGATAAAACAATCATCATGAAATTATAAAACATATACCATGGCTTTGAAATCATTGAAAATTATCAAAATTCATGAAAAAATAACATTAAATCAAATAATAATAAGGAATTTTTAAATATAATGTATATGATAACATCATTAAAAATTCGGGTCAAACATAAGAATAAGAAATTTTTTTGAACAAACCCAATCATGCCAATGCTTTTTGAACAAACCCATTTATCTATACACATTAAAAATGTGAGCAAATAAAATTATTACTTAGTCATTCATTATATCATGAGATACAAAAGGTTAAACAATTATTATAGGGCTATATATTACCCTAACCACCATCATCTATACATATGTGTGCCACATGAAAATGATCATTCAACATCCCATAAAGAACATATTTAAATAAAGTGGGTTTTATAATATTTCTAAATGTTATCATATAGAAATGTTATTAGGAATTTAATATGACGAAAAAATTAGAATAACACAAAAATGGTATTTTATAAGAGAATTTAGAGGGTTATAAATAATATTTATATATGGGAGATGGGTCATAGATATGCAAATTGAGTCAAAAATGTAAAAATTTTCTAAATATGTTTTTAATGTTGTTGTATGATATGAAATTAAAAAGTTACTCACAGAAATAATTTTTCAAATTAAGTGAGAATAATTTTAAAATGTCCTCATAAAAACGATATTAATTTATGTAAACTTGAAGAAAATTAATGGTCAAGCTAATAAATGTGGTGAGGTAAATAAAAATCCTTGTATGATAAAAATTCATTTATTATTTTAAAACACCTTTATTAAAACCTGAATCATTAAAAAGGATAATAAAACCTATTCATAATGAAATTAAATGGAATTATAAATATCATAATAGGTGAAACATATTTTTTCCCAATAGTAAATGAGGGAAATTTTTGTATTATAAATAAGGAAATGGGAGATAAAGTACCATTATAAAGGGTTGGAATTATTCTCAACAGTGTTTCATTTTTAGGAAAGAGGAAATTTATAAAAGGGGAAAATTTTTATTTAAAAAAAGTAAATAATATAGATAAAAATAGAAAATATCATATATTATAGATAAATTTTGGAATAAATAAAACTTTAATACCATGGTTAAGGAATGTATTTTATGAATCAATGAATGAAAAATGAGTCGATGAAAACCCTTACCATGGATTCAAGCATAGTTGGATGCATTTTCACTTCCTATATAATAATCATATAATAATTAATCATATATTCAATAACCTCATTCATATTTATTACTTTTTCAGGAATATTTTATGTTCATTTATTATATATCGTTCAGTTTGTTTATTTTATTAATTATTGGTAATTGGTTGTTTTAAAAGATTCTATGATTGTTTTGATATTAAATTTCATGTTTTTACTCAATTTTTATAAGTTATTCATCACTAGAATGGTAAAATTACTATAAATTGTTTTTCAGAAAAATAAATTTATAATTTCCTTGGTAATTATAGGGAAATTTGAGTTTTGATTCATAAATAAAAAAATCCCAAATGTGTTTATTTAGGTAATATTTATCATAAAAATGGTTTATTATTAATATTGTGTTTAAATATTAATATTATTACTCCAGAGAAAAAACATTACTTGTATATTAATATTATATCTTGAAATAAATTATGTTTATATAACCTATCCTCATAAATACTTATATATTCATTCATAAATATGGTTAAAACTATCAAATCAAGAACATGTAGAAATTAATTGGATAATTATGATTCTGGAATGATTTTATTATATTATTATCAATGAATATTATGAAAACATAAAAAACTCCTCATTATTATATAATATTAAAATTATTTCTAATTTATTAACTATTCATGACATAATCAATATTACATCATTCACATAGGTGGTATAACCGGCTCATACTAGAGAATGTTTTAATGAATGAGGAATAAGAACAAGCTATTAAATAATGGTAATATTAATTTTTCTTGAAGATTAATGATTACAAAAACATGACAATAGAGTGATGAAAATAATTAATAATATTTATAATAAGTATAAATGGAATAATTATAAGATTAAAGAAAATATTTGTGTAAAATAATTTATTCATCTCTTGGAAACATTCTTGATTATAATGTTATTTGTGAAATTTAGAGGGACCAAAATCTCATTAACATCATATCGAATTAATTTTAATGGTAATTAGGATAATTAATGTACATAATTATAATTTTTAGAGTGCCTTTGACGGAGTGGTAGAAGTATCCTTTTACAAGTGAGATAAGTGACATTCTTATAATACTTATAACATTAAAATAAAATAAATTTATTTTCAGGTGAATGTTCAAAAAAATAACACCAATTTAGAATAATAAGCAATGGGGAGTATATATGCACACAAAATACAAAATATGTTTATCTTTTATTGATAATTTTGTGATTATCTATTAGGTCACTCTATATTTCATCCCTTTAAATCTTTTTTGTTGTGAAAACATTTTACCATAGTATCTTATTTTAATGCACAAATATTAAGTGGAATATATTATTTAATATTTATTATTATAATAAAAAATATGTGATACATTTTACAAATTAAATTTCTATATATGGTAAAAATTAATTTAAATATAATTACATACTATATAATGAAAATAATTTTCTTATTATTCTATAAAAATAAAAATAGAAAACTTCCATAATTTCACATTAAGAAAAATTTTATATTATGAACATAAAAATGAAGTCCATCTTTTCAAATTCATACTCTAAAGGTGATAAAAATTATTTTTATTATAAGAACTCATATTGTGGGAAAACAATTTCAGAAAGATGTTTTTAAGCATAAAATAAATAAATCCTTTATTTTAAGAATTTATTTCATTATTAATTACAAGTTTAAACCATCCTAAAGACTACATAAAAACCATTTAAGACCTTAAAAAAGATATAAGGTTAATATAATAATTAGTGCCTCCCACAAGGGGTTTTTTAGCTAGCATGTTTCTTGTTGTGACATCCACGAACTTGAACTTCCCCCGCAAATGATTTTTCTCATCCCATGCTTATGGAAGCTCGGCATGGTTTTAGACAAGTGAAAACCCTATTGATGATACTTAATTTATAATATTATAAAATTTAGATTCATGATAGAATCATACATATTAATACCATTAGTTCTCATTTCTACATGAATTTCATAATTTAGTTATCTCAATTTATACTTACCAATTCAACGGTTATGTTATTATGATCATATTTAATAATTTTATTTTATTAATATATAAGGTTTGATTAGGTTTGGTGTTGAGTGTGAAATAAATTATTCAATAAAATATTTTTGTAAGGGGACATATTTAATAAAATCATGGTATATTACAAAATGATATTTGGAACATACTCTTTATATAAGAGTAGAAATTATTTCTATGGATACTATTTCAATTTCATAAAATTTGTTCATAAATAAGTTTATTTTAAGAATATATGAGGTACATATTATTATAGTGTCAATGGATAATAGATGTAATTCAATACAACTCAATTCTATTAAAATGGTTTTTCCCTTCCTGAGGGAGAAGATATTGATCTGATTTCTTTTGATGGAGATAATGAAAAGAGAAAAAAATTATCAAATCATTAGATAATATCATGAAGGACATGAAGAAGATTTAAAAGTTGAATTTGGATAAAATTTCAATGAAATCATCAAAGAATAGTAGAACCTAGATTCTGTACAGTGGGTCTTCATCTCAAATGATATGAAATATGAATTTGTTGATAGATGAAAAAGGTAGAGTTTAAATAATGGTGTGTTTCATAAATTATGGAGCATTACAGATTAAATAATGTGAAAAGACTTGTTGGCTCATGATTAATTGAGGAATACTAAATTCCTCTATATTTATATACATAATCGTAACTTCTTGAGAATATGATAGGGTTGTGATTCGGGTATGGAAGTTGTATTCAATCAAAGATGTTATAGTATCAAATGAAATACCAAGAATTGTATTATGAATTTTTTGAAGTCTGACATAACCTTATATATGGTATATATCAAATAGAATACATGTCTTAAAATTGTTGAAGAAGGAAATAACATATGGAAACAGGGGCTATGTAATCTTAATCAACAAAGTTTAGAGAAATTTTAAAGATTCACTTATGTAGTAGATATTCTTTATATGAATAAATATCATAAAAAAATTTTAAACTTATATATATATGTAAACGTGGTATGAAAATCGTATCCTCTAAATAATAATAGAAAATTGAGTTTCCTAAATTCGGTTCACACTAATGTTCATGTTGCAATTGGATAGTCTAAATCCTATATTGAGAGGTATTTCATCTTAATTTTTAATGATTATAAAAGGATAGGATGCTCCATATTTATCTGATGAAATATAAACATGTTGGATTTCATTAAAAGTTTTCAAATATGATTAGATAGTGAAACTATAATAACATTGAATATTCCAAGAGAAAAAAATGGAATAGATTACACATCATATAAGGTTTAAAATATTCTTGAAAATCATTTTAATATATATGAAGTATCATTGGGTAAAAATTACTAATAGAATGTGGTTTTTTATGATCTAGACTGATTCAATTGATAACAGTAATCAAATCAGTGGTCCACATGGCCTCAAGAATGCCTCCCCATATGATAGATGATGCCAACTATAATTGAGAGTCTGTGAAGATATAGTGGTGAGACTATAACCTATTTTGTTAGAGTAAAATATCAATAAAATAGATTATCTAATCATAATAAACATACTAATAATGAATAAATAATATAGAATATGTGAACCATCCAATCACATAAAAGAATAGATGAATCCATAAATAGTGTCTTATACAAAATTATGTCATGTATATATGCTATAAAAATGAAAAAGGAACACATTACATCAGGCATGTATAACATGATACACTGAAAATAAAAAATAAAAAAAAACTATCTCTAGTGGCATCATGAGCATGTGCTTCGTACTCCACTCATGTACTTCATCTTAAAAATAAGAATCAATCATTAGAAAATTGGCACTTCCATTTTTCCATACCTGAAGTCATGTGGTATTTTTGGGTACCATAATTGGCTCGAATAGTTTGTGAGATATACTTATTAGGACACCACCAACAGTGTAAATAAATATTAATATAGTTAATACAATATGATATGTGTAAAGATATAGTAATGAATAAGCGGTAACATAAATTGTAAATGGTCATACCAAGTTCATGAAGACTCTAGGATAAAACATCCTTCTTCGGCCCAAGCCAGGTCACCTCTGACTAGATGTCACCATGAACATATGTATTTATATATATGAACTATCAAAATAATCACAATTATATACACGTATATATATATATATACATTGTTCTAGGAAGTACCTAAGGTGTAACTCGGGCATCCAAGTCTTGTCACTATAGTCTCATAAAGTATTAGGGTCTTCCATTAACAATTATTATAAATCAAAAGGGTTAAAATTCCTAACTATCATAGGTATATGGGACTATATGCCTAAGGAACACTAGAATATTGGACACCAAGATTGAGTATCATACTAGTAGGGATGACATACATAAGTATCACATGTATATGGGATTCCATGATCGATTATTATATTAGAAGGGACCCCATGCCTGAGTATCACAAGTATATTGGAATCTATTTTCATGTATCATATCATTTGGGGCTCCATTACAAACTACCATAGGTATATGGGAATCCATTTCTCATTATCATATCATTAGGTAGTCAGATTGGATTTAGTATGATCTAATAAATGGGTTATAATTCATTATAGTTCCAATTAAAAAAGGGTGTAACCATTGTTTATATAAATCACATGATGTGTTCATACCACTCCATTCCATTTAATTCATTAGATTAATTTCATCTAGATTCCATTATAAACCACTTAAAAGGCGTTTTCATCACATGATAATTCATAATTTCAAGGAAGATTCCACAATCACACCTCAAGGGATGACATTAGTTGATGGGGACCTATTACAACAAGAAAAATAAGGAATAAGGTTATTTATATCATGAAAACAAATTAATTAAGGGATAATATTATTTTATGGAAATAGAGAAAAAATAAAACACGTAGTATTATTCCAGATAATATAAAATAACAAGACTTAAGGGATATTTACTATACCATTATCATTTTGGTGGTAAGGGGGTACTTGTATATTATCGGGTTGTGATTCGGTCTAGAATGGAAGAAAATGGAAAAATTGAAAAATGACCTAAAAATATGGAATATTTTATTGCACCAAATTAAATTTGAAAAAGGGTAGATAACCAAAAAAATATGGTAACTTGTCGAACCTATTACCATGAGGAGTCTAATGAGACAAATAGTGGCTCAATCAGAGTCTGTGTAAGGGAGAACAAAAGAAACCTAGGTGATATTGAGAGGATCTATCTGTGTGCCAATGATATGTGAAATAGGGATGGATTAAAAAATAATAAGGGTTTTACCCCTTTTAAAAAAACAAAATATATTCATGATGTGAATAGTAATTCACATCATGTATTCCATATGTTAGGGGGAAAACCAATAAAATTCTAAATTAAATTCATGGGTTCTGGTCAAAGAAATTCACTTCATGAATTTCATTCACATCCAGGATTTAATTCATTCCTTGGATTACATTCAATTCATGGATTTCATTCATATAGTGAATTGGTTTTCCAGTCAGGCTCCTACCCCTATTACCTTCCCAGAAACAATCTTACCATACTAAAGGTGTGAATATGATGTCAAATCCCAAAAAAACTAATCAGGGTTTACCAAAATTTAATGGATACATAACTCATATGTAAAATCTAGGATTTTATAGTCTTTCCCCCTTAAAATAGCTCATCCTTGAGTATACCTTCCAAGTCTAGTAAAGATTCTTTTGAGAGAAACTCAATCTACTAAGCACATGTGTCAGCCACTTTCTTCGACACATTTTCCTATACATTTCATGATACCATAAAAACCACACTAGAGGGTCATAACTCCAACAGAGGGACTTTTTTATATGATAAATGGTATGAATAGGGTACTACTTAAATTAAACATCATCCTCCAGATCAATGGTATTAGATGGCTTTTCCTGACATTAGTGAAGCTGTGATATATAGAAGATGTCTTGCATGGATTAGTACATCTAAGGAAGATCTTTCTAATGTGATATTGTCTTGAATCATTCCAATATCACTAAATACATGACATAATGGATCAATATCTTTCATTTTCTCTGAATATGTCTATACCCCAGTCTAAGAAAAACACATAATAAAACCCCAAACCTTTCCACAAAATCTATAGGTCGACATTTTAATTTGGTATAATTATTTTTTCTATAATAAACTAAAACCATATTATTTATAATAATATTTTATTTCTTCGATGTATCCTGAATGAAATGAGTTCCCAAAATCACTACCCTTCCTACCTCTAACTAGAACATGGGTGAATGATATGGCCTACCGTATAGATCCTTATACGGAGCCATCTTTATAGTAATTTGGAAACTTATACTATAGTAAAATTCATAGATAGATATATGTTACTCCCAATAACATCTGAAATCAAAAACATATTCCTGTAAATTTCCTCCATTACCTTTATCATCTATTCTGACTAGTCGTTGGTCTATAGTTGGAAAGATATTCTTATAAACACATGTGTTTCGAGCTCCTTCTATAACCACTTCTAGAAACACAGTACAAAACTAGTATTTCTATCTAAAATGATGTTATTAGGTAATCTTGTTGGGTTATAATATCATGGACATATAATCCTCTAAGATAATCAATTGGAAATGTATCCCTGATATGAATAAAATGGGATACCTTCATCGACCTGTCCATGACTACAAAAACTACATCACTAACTCAAGGTGACCTAAGTGAACTGGTCAAAAAATCCAAAAATAAATCATCCCATTTCCATTACAGGACTGATGATGGATGTAATAATCTATATTTCCTCTTTTTATCCACCATGACCTACTAATAGGTGGAATACTTGGTGATAAATCTTGTGATCTGAAATTGAATCCCAAGTGTTTCGCAGTGCTTTGAAATGTGTGTTCTTGTTTTAAGAATCATTGCTTCCAGGTAGTTTCTATTGGATTTATTTATGGAACCAGAAACTTCCAACAGTTCTTTATCCGACGGTGACCTACATTCCAAAGGTAAGAACTCGTTATGTTGGAACTTCTCGATGCTTAAGAATGTGTATCGGTCTAGAGGATGAGAGGTCGGACTCATCACACCATTTTGGGGGGAATTATTGTCTACTCCAAGACACTATTTATAATTAAAGATATTTTTGTGAATCCTTATTGATTCAGCATATATATCATAATTATCCCTTAGAATTTTCAATCACTTATTTATCAGGTGAAAAGATTAAAATCATCCTTATTTATTCATGGTTCTCCATCAATTATATCCTTTCAACCACTAAGTAGAGATTATTTTAATAATTGTTATGATGATACTCATTTTTAAGAAACTCAATGGGGAACTTTGGAATTTATTGTCATCCGGGGAGATGAAGGTTTGGCTTGATCTTTGGATCATGCCCATAAAATGGGAAACCTACGTATCCTTGTAAAAGGAATCAGAATCCTCATATTTTGGTGCCACTAAATGAGACACATAATACCTTTTAAGGTCAAGTGATAAAGACCTATCCGTACAGTTTAATGTCATGTGGTATGGACATCATAGAGGAAGATTCATAGTAAAAACATAGTGCGGGACTTATGCTGAATCAGCCCAAGGAACTTGGAAAGGATACAGATTTCCATGTAGAATCATACCCTGTTGGTAATATGACCCAAGTAGAACATGGTTGATTTAAGGTATTGGGTTTTAACCTCAAGGAGGTTTCTTACATATCCCATATAAATTTGAATCAAAGCCCGCATAGTTGTATAATTCTCATAGTATAGTAATGTCCTTTGAGAGAAATGAGTATGGTATTACTTCCTAAAAAGGATGCCTTTTTGATTTGAGGATTTAATTTAGAGATTATTCCTATAAAGGATTCCTAAATTAAGAAATTTAGGGTTGGATTCCTTAAGAGGATATCCAAAGAGCTTGGTCCATGAGAAGGCTTCATACGTATCCCGATTATGGTGGGAATCCGAGTTCTCGTAGTTCATTAAAATATGCAAATGTTGTGTACATGAAAAATATCTAAGCCCATGTGAGTCATCCACTATGTGTGAAACTAGATAATGTCAATAATTCAGCAAAATCATCCATGCTTTTCGTCTTATGCTGATGGAAGGGGTGCATCTATGGCCGAGAGAGTGGAAGAGGGTGAGGCGACTGTGGAAGAGGGAAATGCAATGAGAATTCCCTTTGTTCTATTTATAATCGACAGGGGTCCAATGTAAGGAGTAAGGGATGAAGATTAAGGGCTTACACCAAGAGGTCTCCCATGGTGAAAAATCCAAAAAAGAGGGGGAAAGGGTAACAAAAGTACATGTACCCATCTCCCTAATGATCTTTGGCACCGAAGATGAAAGTGGGAGCAATTATGATACCTCCTGCAAGAAAAGATAGTGTCTTACACCATGATGGCTTCCCTAAAAATGATCTTGTTAGGGAAGGGAGACTTCTTATTTTCTTTAATGGAAAATGAAGTGTGAACAATACCTTCTCTACTAGTGATGTGAGGTTTTGGGTCATCTCTTTGAGAAGGGAGGGGTTATGACCCAAAACCTCCTCCAAAATGGGAACATCACAACATTGTTCTTGGGATAAAGGTCCAAGTGACTGTGGATATACAAACCCATAGACATTCCATGTATCCAAACTCCCTTATAAAACAAATGCGAGAAACCTCTGAATGCGCAAATACACCCCCAAATAGTAGACATGTTGATGTGCCTTTCCAAAAGTGTTGATAAATTAGAAGGTTTTGGTGGAGGTCTCAACAAAATCCCTTTCAGACAAGGTAGCCAAGGAAGAAGAAGCCTTATCATGAATGGATTTGATGAAGGCTTGATGGATTGTAAAATAAAGAGAGTAAGTGAATCAAAAGGGGGCTATCAAGTAGATAAGGGCACACAAGTATTAGAGTGCAAGTAGACTTGATCGACTTGATATTTACTGAAGCGAATATCAACAATTATGGTAATACTTGGGCAAGAATTGGGTCAATCCTTCAGGAGTATTCACAGGTAATTCCAGAAGTGGGGCACTCAAGTTCCTTTGAAAGGAATAGGTGGAACCCAAGTTTTTCTGATATATGGAAGTTGGGTGCTTTATGCACACAAGTGTTATGATTTTCAAAAACTAAAAGAACTTAATTCCAATGATCCTCATTTAAATCCTCCACTCAAGGTGTTGAAGAACTACCTTGAATGTTAAAGATAAATTGGGAAAAGCAATAGGGCGACCCGAAAAACAGTTGGGATTCATGGAAATTCGTTTATAAAAATTAGGGCCCCAAGGGTCTACTTATAGGAAAAAATAGAACCTTATGAGAAAGGATTTTGGGCGTGCAAGTGGGTTTCATGCCAAATTTGTGGCGCGCATGTGGGTTGTGCGCCAACTTTGTCTTGTGCAAGTGGTTGCGTGCCAGATGGTGGGTGCCCAAGTAAACTTGTGTGACACTAGTGATTTTTCCTAACTAAGGCACCACATTGATGTCTTATCCAAAATGAATTCTTTATCCAGCTCCAACATGGTGGAGTGTAGGTGTTTTCACGCAGGTACCTTGGGTGCCTCCTTGAGGACCTATCCAGATTTGTTGTTCCATACCACGGGGGCTATGTCACCGCACCCCTGCTTCGGATCAGTGTCAGGTTGTGGTCCTGGCCCTTCGGGCTAGTGCCTTTGCTGCCACCACTGACCCCCATGATAAATTCATATTCGCACTGCGGAATTTTCGAGCCCAATTAAGGAATTTTGTGGAAAATTTCATGGAACACATTTCATGGTGTCTACACCAGGCCGCCAATACAGGAGGAACATTTCGCGGTGCATCTTATAAATACTTGGGTGTAGTACCCACTATGAAGCATGGAATTATCACATATATTTCCCTCTCATTTTTATATTCTTCCAGACATTATCTGGAACAAGCATGATCCCATTTCCATTGATATACCAACATAGTGTTAAATACCCACATGAAACTCTCTCCCTTATGAATAAGACCCCATGATTAGACAACTGAGTCCTCTTCAATCTCTCTATATGTGATGGGGTTATTGCTAAGGTATTAATTAAATTCCAATCACAAATCTCCTAAACCTTCATATTCGTCTTATAAATCATATCTGTCAACCTACATTCATCACTGGCATCCTAAAAAACTTGTGTCTTATACTTCTATATCAAAGCATCACCAACTGTGTTTCTATTTCCATGAATATAAGTAAGCTCAAGGTTTAAGTACAAAGTTATTAAACCCACCTTATCTTTCTATGATTAATTCATGATGTATAAAGATATATGTGTGTCCTTTGGGGTCTGTAAACACCATAAACCACTCTAGAAATAAGTAATGTATTTGGTAACATATGTAATGAACAACATTGGATTCCTCAAAATCATGTGTTAGGAAATTACTCTCATGATTCCTCAATTAGTGAGACCCATATGAAACAAAATCATCCTCCTATGTCAGAACTATTCCTAGGGCTATAGTTGATGCATAAAAAACACCGTATAACATCTGCCTAGATATTTCAGAATTAGGATTAGTGGGGAATTCAATATTCCTTTCAGTTGCTAAAAAATCTTATATAATTCTTGAAACCACAAGAAAATTACACCATTTTTTCAAGTTGGTATTAGGGGTTTCATGGTGTTCTAAGACCTATAAAAAGTTCCTTTAATGTCTATATATCCCCATGAAACTCTATATTTAAAAGAAATTCTTGGGATACTTCCAAGAAACAACAACCCTCACCTTTACTAGGTAAACTGATACTTTTATCTCTAATATGATATGACTCAATAAAATCACCTTTTTTGATCTATAAGTGGCATTTATTTGGTTTAGCAGACATTTGTTTCCCTCTTTGTGTATTCAATAAATACTTATGATTTTTTTCTCGGTCATGTACAGTATGTGAATAAACCAATATATCATCATTGAAGACTACCACAAATGAATCTAGATATTGTTGGAAAAATTAATTCATCAAGGACATAATGAATACATGAGAATTCATGAGACTGAAATATTCTCAAATTAATTGTAATGACTTTAAAAATTCTTACATGGTAGATCTAAAGGTCGTACTCATACCTGATGGTAGACTGACCAAAAATAGATCTTAGAGAGAAACCATTTCTCCACAAATTTGGTTGAAGAGGTCATAAATACGATATAGTAAATACCAGTTCTTAACCAAAAAATATTCAACCAATTATAATTCACAAAAATTGATAGGGTACTATAACAACCTTGTTCTTTATTACATACTTTAACATGATTTATTACCTAAAACCATCACTTGATACAACATAGAAGATATAAAGGTCTATTTGAATTGTGGATTAAGAACATTACATAAAAAATTAAATCATATAATGAAAAATATTATTAAAAACTTCATTTACATGACAACTACATTCCCTCGTACTTAGCATTGCATAAGATAACCTGAGGGCATCCATAAGAAAAGGGTGAGCTATAAAGCTCAGTAAGGGAATAAACATGGAATATCATGAGGAAAATAATACATGTTAGAAAATAGTAATATCAATTTATCACAAGAGAAACATGAACATAAATTCATGATAAAGCTTGATAATCATAACATGGAGATGTGGAAATAACACTTAACATGGAATTGGCATGAGCCAAGGATCATTGCACATGGAGAATGATTAATCCCTCATTGCAATTAAAGCATGATTAAACCCTCATTTAAATTGAATTATAATGATTCAACACCCATTGAACATGATTTATCATGATACTATACTTTACCCAATTCATTGGAGCACTATCAGGGCTCACCCTTCATAATCATTTCATTTCATGCATAAGTTTGGTACATAGATCATACAACATGGATTCATTAACATCATAATTCATTCAAATAATAAGTGATGTGGAATACATAAATCTATGTCCTCAATAAAAAAATTACATTTTCATAAATGATAACACCCTTTATAGAGGATTGGTTATGGTATTCACTACACAATGATTTTGGCATGGAAATTTTGGTGTAATTTCGGCAGCATAACGACGTCAAATAGAAATTCGTAAAATGGGTTGATGAAAGTGAAAGTGGTCTCTCATAATTTATATGTTAAATGGATAGTAATTGGATCATGGTAAATAATATGCCATCATACGGAATGGAATTTAGATGCATAATACAAAATAATATCTTGAATGTAAATGAGGAGAGAAAAATTCATTTCTGGATTTCAGAATGGTAACGAGTGTACATAGTAAGCATTAATGAGAAATAAAGGGGTATATAATCATTAAAACATAAATAGGGAGGTATGGTTGAGGTCTGAAATCATTCAACAACATTAATGATTGAAATAAAAGGGCTTAACAATATAAGTAAACTTGGGCATAAATAAGGAAAGTGAGAGTCCCTTACGTGGAAGTGTGATCCCAAAAGCATGGGAGAGGCTTGAGAGAAACTTTTTGGGACATTGGGGCGCCTTAGAAGTATTATAGAGAAAGGAGGGAAGAGTTTGGACGAAATAAAAAGTCTTTTAGTTAAGAGGAAGTGGGATCTTTAGTGGGTTTATATAGGAAAGGAGAGGGAATTCTTTATTATTTAGGTTTCAGACACCACATAATAAACTAATCAAAACTACAAACAAAACCATGGTTTTTTCCCATGGTTTCTTCAAAAAGGTATTTTAAAACAATATTTTATAATTCCAATGGCCTAAAATCTTAAAATAATAGGGTTTATTAGGTGGAGGTGAGTCACACTCTCAAGGAAAACAATTTAAAAAGACAAAACATTTTATAAGCCTTGAAGTGTCCAGTGATGGGTTGTAAAATTAATAAAAAAACCTAAATAAACATTATTTTAATTTTAAAAACATATATTGGCCGAAAATAATGTTTATATTATTTCTTTATATCCCTATTAGGTCATTATTATGTCATAAAACACATTATATATTAAAACAGTATTTAATTTTTACCCAAAAATTCGACTGTCTCAGAAAATTATGAAAAATTCAACATTGTATAATTTTGACTTCCGGATTCAAAAAATAATGTTCATTTTATCTAGATAATTTTCTAAATATGTGAATTTTTACATTTAAAATAAAAACCGATATTTACTGAAAATTCATGGCTTTTGACAAAAACAGCTTTCAAACCTTAATAAAAATTACAATTGCATTCATATAATTATCCGATCATTTATATTTAATAAAAATTATTTTAATAATAATAATATTTTATTAAAATATTATTTAATTAAAAATCCATTAACTCATCAAAATATAATTCTTAGTTTGAATATTAACTAAAAATACTAATTGTGCTTTAAAAACTATTTACAAAGTAACAATAATAAAAAGAATGTATATTCTCTATACAAGTATAATGTACCTAATTTTAGTACTAGGGTCTTGTTACATAACCCATTAAAACACCCATATCAGCCCTTAGGGTAAGGTTCGCAATGGTGACAGACTCTTGGGGTGGCTCGGATAACATTGCTTGACTGGTAATCTCTATCAACTTCTACTTATCTTGCAGGTGGTTCTGATTGAGCTTAACATATTCAAGGTCGAATTGGGCTTGGTCATGAGAGAATCCCAATGATGTCGCATCCTTTCCAAGCTCCAAAAAATGGGCTCTTTATGGGGGAAGTCTACTGGATGAGGCCATCACCTCCTTTTTCTGAGTAAATTGGATTTGTTAAAGCCCTATATTTATACTAATCATGTGATCACTGTTCAACGACTATATTAGCAACAGTAAAAAAATTTAACAATATTTTAAAATCCAAAACATAGAACCAAATAAGTTCATATGTTTTACATAACTATAAGAATACATTTAAATAGACCAAGAGAAATTTTCATTAATGAATTTTTTGTTCGTTAAATCTCCCCCCCTTTTGAAATTTCTCCATTGAAATTTCCTTTTCCCATACTAAAAAAATGTGGGTAACTCTACTTCATCACTTCCTATGACTCCCACGTTTCCTCTAAAAACTTGTGGTTGCGCCACAAAACCTTGACAAGGGGAATTATCTTATTTATTAGAACGTTTTATCTATGATCTAAAATATTCACCGGTTGCTCCTCGTAAGAAAGATCATACCATAATGGTACTACCTCTGAAGAGAGTACATGTGACGGGTCTGGTATGTACTCCCTTAAGAGGGATAAATGAAAGACATCATGTCCTTTGGCCACGGTAGGTGGAAGTGCTAGTCTATAGGCTACAGTCCTGACATGATAAAAAATATCAAAATTGTCAATGTTCCTAGGACTTAACATCCCCTTGTTTCCAAACCACATTACCTTCTTCCATGGAGATATGCGTAGAAATACCATGTATCCAACTTTAAACTCTTGGCCTTATTGGCGATTATGTGTATAACTCTTCTATCGACTCTGGGATGCCTTGATATGTTGTTGAATGGTTTTCACATTCTCCACCATTTCTTCAACCATTTCTAGTCCTAGCATCTTACGCTCACCGACTTCATCCCAACATATTGGTGTTCAGTATCTCTTCCCAAATAGGGCTTCATAAGATTACATTCCGATGCTCAAGTGGAAATTGTTATTATAAGAGAACTCAGCTAGAGGAATATTTTGATCCTATCCTCCTTTAACATCCAATGAGAATGCTATCCACATGTCCTCAAGTGTTTGGATAGTCCCCTCGCATTGGCCATCAGTTTGAGTATGATAAATCATACTGAAGTTCATCTCAATATCTAGAGCTTGTTGAAGAATCTTCCAAAACATTAATGTGAATCTTGGATCTCAATTGGATACAATCGATAGTGGTACCCCATGCATCTTTACCACATCTCTGATGTATATCCATGTCTGTTGATCCAATGAGAAATCCTCCCAAATTGCAATGAAGTGTGCAGACATTGAAAGACGATCCATAACAACCCAGATTGCATTGTTGATTTTGGGTGTCTTCGGATGTCCAGTGACAATGTCTATGGTGATGATCTCTCATTTCCATGCTGGTATGGGCAATGGTTTCATCATCCCCTTGAACTTCTGCCTCTCTGTCTTCACTTGATGACAGACACGGAACATTGATATATGATCAGTGATCACATTTATATTATCCCACCAATAAGTCTCTTGGAGATCTCAATAAATCTTTGTGTTTCTTCGGTGAATAGATAGATTTTAAATCTGTGCATCATCTAAAAGTTCTTTCATTAGATATGGACTTTATGGCACACATAGTATTTTCCCAAATCTCACAATTCCTTCTTCATTGACACTGAACTTTGATTATTTCCCTTTTCTAATATCTTCCACTTTCTTCTGAATTCCCACAGCACTATTTTGATCGTCCTTTATCATTTCCAAAAGAGACGGTTGAGCAATAATTTGTGAAAGGATTGATGATGTTCCATTATTTATGATTCTCATGTCCATCTTCATCAAATTTAAGAAGATTGGATCCTTCTCAATTCTCATCAATGATAGAATTGTTGGGTCCTTTCAACATAGAGCTTCTGCCACCTTGTTCGCTTTCCCAGGTTTGTAATGGATTGACCAGTCAGAATCTTTGATCAGCTCTAACTATATTTATTGGCGCATATTCAACTCTTTCTGTGTGAATATATACTTGAGGATTTTGGGGTCCGTATATATTTCACACTTCCCTCCAAAGATAAAATGAAACCAAAATTATAAAGCAAAGATCAATACAACCAAATCCAGATCATGCGATGGATAATTCTACTCCTGAAATTTCAATTTCCTTGAAGCATAGGCAATGACCTTGTCATTTTTCATCAACACGCAGCCCGGGCCCTTCTTCGAAGCATCCTTGAATACCACAAAATGTTCTCCACTTATGGGTAAATTCAGCACGGGTGTAGTGATAAGCCTCATTTTCAACTCCTTGAAGCTTTCTTCACATTCATCACTCTGAGAAAACTTTACTCCCTTTTGAGTTTTCTTGGTAAGAGGGCTGGAAAATCGTGATAAATTTCTCACAAATTGTCGATAATATCTAGATAACCCCAAGAAGCTATGGATATCCATTATCGATGTTGTACTCATACATCCCTTAATTGTATCTGTCTTGGAGGGATCCACTGATATCCCTTTATTTGTGATGACATGGCCCAAGAATGAGACCTCCTTCAACCAGAACTCACACTTTCTGTACTTTTCATAGAGTTTATCCTTCCTCAAGGTCTCTAGTACAGTTCTTATATTATCCTTATGATCCTCTTTTGTTTTGGAGTATATCAGAATATCATCTATAAAGGCTACCAAAAAATTGTCAAGGTAATCTCTAAAGACTCTATTCATCAACTACATGAAGATTTATAGAGAATTAGTTAGTCTGAAATGCATTACTGTAAATTCTTAGTGCCTGTATCTTGTACGAAAAGCAGTCTTGGGGATATCATCCTTCTTTACCCTTACTTGATAATATCCCGACCATAAATCTACCTTGGAAAAGAATTTTTCTCCATGTAACTAATAGAATATGTCTTCAATTCGTAATAGAGGATAATTGTTCTTTATTGTGATTTTTTAAGCTCATGATAATCGATGCAAAGGCTCATTGACCCATCCTTCTTCTTGATGAAGAGGACTGGTTCACCCCATGGTGAAGCACTTGGGCGTATAAACCCTTTATCCATATTATCCTATAGTTGTTTATTCAGCTCTTCAAGCTACACAATAGTTATTCTATATGGATTATGGGATATTTGTAACACCCTAGAATAGGATTAGAGAAACAAGAATAGCAGTCACCAAAATCAAAGCTAACCAGATTGGAAGAATGAGAGTGTATGGAAACCGCCATCGGGACCATGCACCGTGCAACTCTGTATGGGGAAATACTAGCCGATCAGCCATGCAATGTGGAGAGCTAGGTGATCAATGATGCAGAAACTAGGTATCGATAGTTCTAGTGGGTTAGCCCTACAGTTCTTGTATTGGGCATGATATGCCTCTGGGCCTTCGGGTCATGTATTGCAAGTCATGTTGGGCCTTGGGCCTTGGGCCTACGGGTCATGTATAGGTTTCTCTTAAACCCTTAAAAGGTTATTATCCATAATAAAATAAAAATAAGGCCATTAGGTCATTAGGGAAATGTCCCAGGTATAAGATCAATTGATAATTCAACATCTCTTATAGGAGGAAGACTAAACAATTCCTCGAGAAACACTTGATCGAATTCCATCAAAATAGGAATGTCTTCAAGGATGGTCTCCTCATTAGACTCAATCATATGATCCAGATATGTGTGCTCATAAAGAAGTAATATCCATTATTTAAATGATGGAGCTAAAGAAGATTTATCTTCCTCGTTGCACTTGTAAAGAATTGGGGGTCTATTCTCCACAGAATTAGAGCACTATTAGGGTGCACCCTTCATAATCATTTCATTTCATGCATAATTGTGCCACATAGATCATACGACATGGATTCATTAACATCATAATTAACTCCATGAATAAGAGATGAGGAATACATAAATTTAAGTCCTCAATCAACAAGTACATGTGTATAAAGGTGAATACCCTTGATATAGGAGTGGGTATGGTATTCACTACACAATGATTTTGGCATGGAAATTTTGGTGTAATTTAGGCAGCATAACAACGTCATATAGAAATTCTTGAAATGGTTTGATAATAGTGAAAGAGGCCTTTCATAATTTATACATTAAATGTATATTAAGGGGATAATGTGAAATAATATACCAACATATGGAATGGAATTTATATTTATAATATAAAATAATTACATGAATGTAAATGAGGAGAGAGAAATTCCAAACAGAATTTCGGCACGGTAACAGGTGTACATAGGAGGCGTTAATGAGAGAGAAAGGGGTCTCTCATCATTCAAACGTGAATAGGTTAGTATGGGGGAGGTAAAAAAAATTATACCACAATATTTATAATTGAAAATTAAATAGTATAACAATATAAGGAAACTTGGACACAAATAAGGAAAGTGAAAATCCCTTACATGGAAGTGTGATACCAAAGCCATTAAAGAATCTTGAGAGAGGATTCATGGGAGCTTGGGGCACCTTTGGAGGATTCTAGAGAGGGAAGGAATAGGTTGGACGAACTCCAATGGATTTGAGTGAAGAGTAAGTGGTAGCTTGTGTGGGTTTATATAGGAAAGGAGAGGGAATTCTTTATTATATAGGTTTGGGACACCACACATTAAACTAATCAAAACCACAAACCAGCCCATGGTTTTTGCCCATGGTTTTTTCCAAATGGGATTTGAAAACAATATTTTATAAAACCAATGGCCGAACATCATAAAATAATAGGGTTGCTTATATGGAGGTGAGTCACACTCTCAAGGAAAATAACTTAAAAAGACAAAATGTTTTATAAGACATGAAGGGTCCATTAATGCTCTGTAAAATAAATAAAACAAACCTAAAATCTAATTATTTTATTGTTAAAACATATATTGTCTTAAAAAATGGTTATAGTATTTTATTACATCACTATTGGGTCATTATGATGTCATAAAACACATTATATATATAAACATTATTTAATATTAACCCAAAAATTAGACTCTCTGAGAAAATTATGAAAAATTCCTCATTGGATAATTCTGATGTCCTGATTCCTAAAATAATATTCATTTTATCTTAGTAATTTTCTAAATATGTGAATATTTACTTTTAAAATAAAAAACAAATATTTATCGAAAATTCATGGGTTTTGACAAAAACACCTTTCAAACCTTAATAAAAATTACTATTGAATTTATAAAATTATATGATCATTTATATTTGAAAGAGTAAATTAATAATAATAATAATAATAATAATTTATTAAAATATTATTAAATTAAAAATTCATTAATTCATCAAAATATATTTTTTTGTTTGAATATTAACTAAAAATATTATTTGTGCTTTAAAAACTATTTACAAAGTAACAATAATAAAAATAATGTATATTATCTATACAAGAATAATGTGAATAATCATAGAACTAAGTTCTTGTTACATAACCCCTTAAAACACCCGCATAAGACCTTATTTTAAGGTGCACGACGGTGATAGACTCTTGGGGTGGCTCGAATAACATTTCTCGAGTGGTAATCTCTATCAACTTCCACTTCTCTTTTAGGCGGTTCCACTCAAGATTAATGTATTCATGCTAATCTTGGGATTAGACAAGAGCGAATCCCATTGATTCCACCTCTTTTCCGATATCTAACAAAAGTTCTTTGTATGGGAAAATTCTACTGGATGAGGCCATCACTTCCTTTTTCTTAGTAAATTGGATTTGTTAAAGCACAATATTTATACTAATCATGTGATCACTGTTCACCGGCTATATTAGAAACAATCAAAATTATTAACGGTATTTTAAAATCCAAAACATAGATCCAAATAAGGTAATAATCTTTACATAACCATAATAATACATTTAAATAGACCAAGATGAATTTTCATTAATGAATTTTTGGTTCATTACAGGTACCATCTGCCTTTTAACAAAAAAAGATAGGTGAACCCTATGGTGAAGTACTGGGTCATATAAATCTTTTATCCTCAAAATCCTATTGATTCCTCTTAAATTCATACAACTCAGTAGTAGCCATCATATAAGAATGAATGGATATTTCTACAGCTCCTGAAACTAGACTGAAGAAAAAATATAACTATGTTTCAATAGGTAGTTTTGGGAAATTAATCAGGAAATACGTAACTAAAGTTATCAACTATCAGAGTTAAATCAGCTTAACATAATTCCTAATCACCAAGAAAATGTCTAGAAATATGGACTATCACTGCACTGAATGCATGATGCTCTGCTATAACTCTTCTTTTCTGTATATCCCAATCACACTTATGTATATAACAACTTCCTTGTATTGATGTAAAGGACACCCTTCAACAATAGAAATCCACATATGGCTATTAAGGAACCAACCATTTTATCTCAATAATGATTTCAAAACCATTCATCCTGATGAAGAAGTGGTTCCAAATACAAAATGGAAACCTAACTCAATAGGGAACTCATTACACTACTGTACACTCTCTGAATGTATACAAAAATGAGTATCAAGGGTCACCACCCCACTAATGTACTGAATTTATAGTCCAAGGATTACTAAAAGTTCCATGTATGTGAATGAATTTGAAGTTCCAAAGTTAAAAAAAAAAGAAATAAAATAAAGTAGAGGCTACTGGAATAGTACCTCAAACTATATATGGCTTGGTGTTTTTCTTCTCTAGTAAAGGTTTCAATGCATAGATATGGCTAGATCTACATCCCTTCGATACAACCAAACTTCCCTTAAAGGTATTCCCTACTATAGTTATACATATAAATCCTATATACCTTGTCCATGACCACATCCTCTACCTGAACGGTCGGTATAACTCTACCTACCTACCTGGAGAGGTGTCATTAATCTCACTTCTAAAGTCGGAGATGACACATATGCAATTCCACTAGAAAAAATAGAGAATGTCCTATAAAAATGCTAAAAATTCCCTAACCTATCACAACCTCAACACTTGAGAGGGACATGGGGATATTAGGGATTCATAAACCCTTAGACACATAACTATATTTGGGTTTCATCTGGATTCCACTTCCCCCACATGCAGACTCAAATTGACATTTCTAGCCTCTAGTCAAACCCCTTCCATTTCTCAGTTATAAACCACCCTAGCCCTCACCATTATCTCCCCTCAATTTCAACTTGGTGATGAGGTCCTGGTTTACTATTTTAAAAACAATGGTCAATAGAAAGGAATTCACCTGAGATCATATGGTGTATATGATCCCATCCTCAAAACTTGTCACTATTTCTAACTCATCAGTAGAAAAATGTGGTGCAAAGTATTGGATCTTCATAAACTGATTATAATTGTTAATCATGGAAATTTCACCCTACAATAGTTGCATAAACTCTCTATCCTATTATTCTCTTAGCATCTGTAGGTATATGTAGTCATAGAAAGATATTTGGAAGTCCACCCAGACTATACTCTAATTTCGACTGTAATTGGTGACAACATCCCACCACCAATTAGTGAAATCATGAAACATATAATTTTCTACCTTGAACCTCTACTCTGGAGGCATCTCCAAATTCTCAACGTTCAATAGCATGGCCTCTATCCATGACTCAGCTGCCTGAGGGCCACTATCCCCTATGAATTGTGGAGGATTTTGCTACTAGAATTATTACATAAACTCTTCCAAAGTAGGTGCAGGTTGCATAACTCACTGTATAAACTACATGAATCATAGGAATTTCTATAAAAAATGAGCATCAGTGCCCAGAGGAGAAATAGTAGGAGGTACCTCTGGTGACACCATGAGTGGAAATAATGGTGGATCAGGGCCCACCACCACTAGAGCATGTTCATCTCTATCCTCCTAGTTCAACCCTCAAGGACGTCATGGAGGGATAGATATATAATTTCTAAATTAACACCTCATATAATATTTAAAAATAGATAGGATCAATGATAACTGAAAATTAAAGAATAGTAAATTCCAAAAAATGAGACTAACCCCTCAACCTGTTCCTAAATCCAAGTCTATGTGAAAAGAATTGTCATAGATGTAATAAAAGAAACTTCCTACTACACACTATAAGTTTGGGTTAGGGCCAAGTTATAATATAACACTATAGGGGTTTCACTATATAGAGTTTCAATGGAAATGTATAGAGGAAACACCATTATATTTTTAATTTGAATCCTCATTTAAAAGTCATCATTTTATTTAAAAGTTTAAATTCATTTAATTTAATACACTTAAATATATATATATATATATATATATATATATATATTAGGGCTCGGTTAGATACATCACCATTCCCAATTTATAAAATCCCATAGTCTTTATAAATTGAAATTGGAACATCATGTAACTATAAGATATCCCTTACATTCAATATCAGGATAAAATTGGTCATATAAAATGATTTAATTAAAAAAATCATGATTCCAAATTTATATAAGTACATGATTCATAAATTTTATTTGGAATTTATATAATAAAATCATATAACATCTCATCCCGTGGAACCAATGTTACATGGCTCAAACATGGAATAATTATTTTATTATGGTTTCATCGTCAATCAACATAGAAAAATATCATCTATATTGATGCATAAAATTTTAAAAATCAAATTATTTTATCATTGAAAGAAAAATTTTCACATTTCAAATACATATTAATCAAGGAACTTAAAATAATCATAGGAAAATATGCAATGAATGTTATGTGATAGACCTATATATAAGTACATAATTCATGACATTAGAACAATCAAGTTCTTATGTAATGCATGAGATGATACCTCTTTGTCATATTAGGCCATGGAAAAAAATTCCAACATAATAATATAAATAATAATAGTAATTCCACAAAACATGTGTTTCACCCAATGGTGAAATCAATACAGCTGTAATAGGTTAAAAACAAAACAACAATATCTTGATCCCATGTAATTTGGATTTCCATTGTATATGTGTCAGTTATTCCCAAGAAAAAAACTTGTTAACAAATTCTGACATGTTCCTAGAGTCATGCCTAATATGAATTTGTAATATAAATAGAAAAATATCATATTATACCACTTTGTAACATCTCAACCTGGATCAATTGAAAATATTAGTTGAACTGGTGGGCCACAAATCTTCAAGAACACCTCCCAAAATACTAGAGGATGTTGTCTAGCAGTGAGGGTCTGTGAGGATACAGTGGAGAGAGTATACCCTATAACATCAGAGTAGAACCACGGTATAATAGATGACATAATCAGTGATGTCATAATAATAAATAAGAAACATTGGATAATATTTAAATAATTCAATCACATAAAAGAAAGGAAAACACCATAACCAGTTATATATAGAAAATAATTTCTTTTTTGGTTACTATAAAAATGGGGAAAACAGGAATACAAGGAAGAAGGTAGGAACATCATTCTATAATAAAAATTCAAAAAAAATCCAAAACTATATCCAATGGAATAATGAGTATGTGCTCATTCCTCTTCTAATGTACATCATTTTAATACTAATAATAATGCATCAAATGTTGGGTGATTCCCTTTATCTATACCTAAAATCATAAGGTCTATTCAGGTGACATTAGTGGCTCGAATAGGGTGTGAGATATACTCAATATGGAACCACTAGTAGTGTCCATAAGTATCCATATAGTGCATAAAATATGAGTTGTTTTCTGATATAGTAATGAATAATTAGTAATATAAATTGTAAATGGTCGGATCTGGATCCCAAAGACACCAGGCTGACACTACTTTCTTTAACTCATACTGGGAAACCATTGAAAATATATTACCATAAACATATAAATATATATATACATCTATATTTAAATGTTCACTATAAAAGTAATGTTCTTTATATCCATATATATATGTGTGTGTGTGTGTGTGATTTTCTAGAACCTAAGTTTTAACTCATGTGTCCTTGTTTAGTCACAAGAGTATTATAAAACAGTTTTGGTGACATGGCAGAGTGTCATAAATAAAAAGTTTCTCCATGCCCAAGTATCATATGTATACGGGAATCCATTCCAGAATATCACAAGAAAATGGGACACCATTTTTTAGTATCATACTTGTTGGGATATTGTGCTCGAGTATCAAAGTTGGGATATTATGAACAACGCTCGATGGATAGTTCGCATGGATTCTTCCATGCGCTTTTGTATTGACAATTGGACTAGAACCCCGATTCTTTCCAAGATACCACCAAATTCCCCTCCTGATAATTCAAACTACACTATAAAGGAGGTGCTCCATTCCCGATATCATAATATTCTGAATAACATCATGCATGTGGTCGATAATTATACATTATCTATCTATGATGACTTCCTAGAATGGGAGCCTATCCACAATGGTGTTATTGACTCTAAATGAATTTAAAATCACAACTTCTCAAATTCAGATTCTATTTTTCATTGGTTAAATCATTTTGATAAGCCCTATATTAATCCCTCAAGGCTCAACATTATTTGGCGCATGGTGCACAATTGTCTCCCTAATAAGGTCTGCCTCCAGACCTTTGGTTTCCAACTCTGCTCCAAATGTCATTTTTGTCATCAACATAGAGAAGACACAAATAATTTATTTTTGTCTTATGCCATGGATTCTGCTCTCAGGAATTTTATCACTAACATGTTTGACTGCAGATGATTATTCTATGACTCTATTTGTGCGCAGCTAAAACGTTGTGTCGATCTTTCCACATTCACAGAAAATCAAGAATCTTTTACTGACTATTGTGGTTGAGCTCCACTATGTCATCTAGTATGATCGATACTCTATTATTCACAACAAATCCTCATTCATTCTTAATGCAGGTCAGACAAAAATTCTCATTTCCATTAGGGAAGCTTCCTCACTACAGAAAGCTCCTTGTGACAACTCGGTTGGAGACTTTGTGATTGTTCATCGGCTACTAATTGAGGGTCTCTATAGACAACCAAGACACACTTTGGAGGTGTTCTTAAAATACCCATTCCCTAGATAGATCAAAATCAATGTTGATAGAGCCTCTAATGGGAATATGGGACCTACTAGATGTGGTGCCATATTCCGAGACTGGCTTGGGCATTTTCATGGCTGCTTCTATGGTGGCTATGGGACTGCCTCTTCTCTTGAAGCAAATATGGAGGCTATGATTCATGCTGTCAATTTTGTTAAAAAAAGAGTTGGAACAAAATCTAGATTGAAAGTTATTAGATCACTATTTTCCAAGCTATATGGAGTGTTTTGGTTTACCTTTCATAGTCTCTCACTACCCATTGGATGAATTTTGAATCTTTTATCTTGGAAATCAGAAACATTGCCACACATTCCTACCAAGAACAAACAAGGTTGCTGATAGTCTGGCCAATAAAGGGATCAAACAAAGCATCACATGGAGGGATGAGTTTCTGGTTGATCTACTTCACATTTATGAAAAATATTATAATAAGATCACCTCCTTTAGCCTTTTGTATCTTTTTTTATCTATTTAATAAATTGGATCTTGGTATTTGACCAAGGATTTACCTTTTAAAAAAATTTCATAACCATTGTTTATGTTAAATAACATGATGTGGTCGTAGCAATCATTTTCCATTTAATTCATTATAGTCATTTTATTTAGAGTGAATGACCAACCACTTCTGAGGTCGTTTGGTCACATAATAATCCACAATATCATGGACTATTCCATAGGCACAGCTTAAGGGGTGTAATTAGTCTATGGGGACCCATTCCAACAAGAACAAGAAGGCTTAAAGTCATTTATATCATGGAAAATAAATTAATTAAGGTAACTATTTATTTTAAGGAAATTCATAGAATATAAGGGGGAAACATCATGAAACATAATATAAAGCAACAATATTTGAGGGAAATTTACAACACCACTAACCTTATTGAACTAGACGAGTACTCATCTCGTATCAACTTCTAATTTGACCTATAAGGTACTAAATTGAAAAAATATACAAACACCCTAAAAATATGGAATAATATATTTCACTAAAATAACACTTAAGAAGGAGAGATAAACTGAGAAAACAAGGTAAAATATCGAAGCTCTTAGCATGAGGAATATAATGAGATAAAAGGGGGCTCGATTGGAGTCCATATGAGGGAGAACCCGAGGAACCTAGGTGATGAGGAGAGGATCTCTTCATGTTCCACTATTGCGGAGAAGAGGGAAGGGTTAGTGTAACATAAAGGTTTCATACCTTTTCAAAAAATGATACAATACATATTTACGACATGAAAAGTAATTCATGCTATCAATTCCTCAAGTTAGTGGAAAACATAGTAACATCCTTAATTAAATTCATGGTGTATGTTTAGAGAAATTTTAATTTTCAATTTCATTCACATCATGAATTGTTTCTCTATATAGGATTCATCCCCCTACTACCTTCTTCCCAAAAACAAAATGACTAGCCTAAAGGTTCGGTTATCTGGTATAAGGAAAAAATTAAACATAATGAGGTTTTACCAAAACATAAAGGATGAATACCTGATATGAAAAATTCATGATCTTATAGTTGTAAAAATATGTAATAGTGTCGTGAGGAACATGGAAGAAAATCTATTGATAGAAAGTGGAATCTCTCTCTATTAAGGTAAATAAGTTGTTCAAGTGGAATTATATACTCATAATAGAGCAATACTAATCATAGAAGTAGAGAAGACATCATACGAAATGTTGGACATAAGGGAACCTAACTTCAAGAATTGTATTGTCTTTAGAATAAAATTATTTATTTTAAATAAAGAATTTAATCTTCTAAAATACAAGGATGTAGAATATAAAGCCATATTTTTGTTGTAATCATCAAATATTACGACCAATAAGTGTTTTAATAAAAGGCTCAATAATATTTTTAAGAGTAGTGATATAAATGTTTTTGAAAATAAATCTAAAACAAATTATGGAATTTCTATTCATGAATAAATCTGTAATGAAAATAAGGATTTCTTTATAGAATCATGAGAAACCCTGAATCATCATCATTAATATGATTCATAAATTTATTTAGTATAAGATCGAAGTGAAAATGAGAGTCAACTTGTGACTGAAATTTGAAGAAGTAAAAGTGGACTTGATCTCAGTAATATTATTGGAGAAAAATACTATCCAAAAGAATCTAAAAATAAGGAAAATAGATAACACAACTCTATTGTCCAATAATTATCATAACTCATTTTAAAAAATAATAAAATATGATTCCTGGAAAAAATTCATGATCAATGAATTGAACTGTATTGATAAAAATGATATGTGGGAGCTTTTAGATATACTAAAAATCTATAATGTGATTGGTATAATGTTGTTCTTCAAGAAAAATATGGATGAAAATATTAATGTAATTTTGAATAAATCAAGGACTCTATGTAAGGGATGTTATTTTTTTAAAGGTGTTGATGTTGAATAAAAAATTTCTCCTTTGGAAGGAGTGGATTATATTATAAATTTCTATGTGGTGAATGTTCAATGAAAATTCAAAATATTCTAAATTGATATGAGGATAATTTTTCTTGAATTTAGATTATAATAAATAATTTAATATAGATTATATAATTTTATTTTATTATTATAGATGATATTAAACATTCCAAAACCTTTACTCTCAGATCTGGTTCCGTAAACATAATATTTACATTTTTAACTTAGATACCAAAAAAACAACCCAATATCAATCATCAAAAACACACAACATCGTCAAAAAAATATTGGATCACTTACATACCCAAGGTATATTTAGGTTTATAGTTTTATAGAATTAGGAAAAACTCTTTCAAAGTGGATATTTCCACCAAGTATCTATTTTTCCCAAAAAAACAAGCTCTTTATAAACACATGCTTACTTAGTTTATGGTAACTTCCATGTCTAAAACTCTAAATTTGTTAACTTGTACTCTCCTGATTATTCCCTAGGAATAAAAAATTAAAAATTGTTATGATAGAAAAAAATATTATTAAAAGAAATATTAAAAATAAAAGAAATATATCCATCCATTTCAAAATAATGAGGTTATATATGAGTTTTTTTCCTTTAACATAATAAAATTTTATCTAAAATAATATTTTTTTTGCAGATGGAATCATATTCACCACCCAAGGGCTTTCATAAAACACTTTCTAAGAAAACATAACTGAAAAATTATAATCATGAGTGTTAATTTAAAAACATAATCAACCTTTAAAAATATTTTCTTAGAAATAAACATTTTTACCCAAAAAGAGAATATTCATTCCTTTAAGAATAAAATATCATTATCTTACCATGTGAAATAAAAATATTCCCATGAAATGGTATTTGCATGCAAAAAAATGTAATGCTGGTGACTTCAGACATCATTTTTATATCAACCTTCCAATAATTCTACAAAATGGAATAACCTACCCGATAAGTTCTAGTTATCTAAACTAGTAACAAGTTATCCATCCATTTACCCAATACATTGTAGAGTTATGTTGGTCTCACCCACTATCATGATCTATATAATGCTTGACCTTCATCATGAGATATATTATGATCACCCATCATAATAAAAAATTATCAAGGTACAAGTCATATAAATATTTTCATTTGTATCCATACACTAACAAAAATATTATTTTCACCTATAAGAAAAACAGTTCTGGATATCTAAATATATATTCCATCTAAATCCCATTTAGAAAATACCCAGAATAAAATGAATAAGATTTTTTATTGAATAAAAAAAGGAATATTATATATGAATCTGATCATAAAATTACATTTATTGACACAGGAAAATATATTAAAGTTTTATACATTAAAATACAACATCTTTAATTCCATTTTAAAGAAATTAAAAATTTTATAAAAAATGAAAAAAATTCATTTTGAAAACCATTAAAAGAATGTAAAAAATATAAATAAATTAACATTTATAATTAAATTTTATCTATATATAAATATTCAATAAATTTTTTTAAGAATATGTACATGGAGGAAAAATATTTTGAAAATAAATCATAAAAATATTTAAAATGTGGTTTTAAGGTCAAGTTCCCCTTACCTTGAGTTAGAATTTTCACATACATTATTTATCTCATGCATAATAAAAAAATATAAACTATTTATTTTATTAATTAACTTTTATAGGATTAATCACTTTTCCTTAAACCATTTATTTAATTTATATTAATGGTATATTTAAATATATAATCGGTTAACTCTGTGTCTGGTGTTTTCAGGATGTTCAGTTCATAACATCAAATCGACTTTGGTATGTTTACCATATTCAAAGAGGTCATTATTCCATAATATATTGAATAATAACCATGAAATAATAATCATTTTATTATTAATTATAATTTTAAAATAAACCATTTATGGTGGTTATGAAAAATGAATTATGTTACAATCATGGAGATGATAGGTCATGCATACGCATGTGTAATGTTTCCATTTTTTTACAAACATGATGAAAAGACGGTAAGAAAATATTTATCTTTCAAACTTGATGATTATTTCATAAATATAATATTAACTATTCAAATACACTTATATATACTATCCATTTGAGTAGGTGATAAAAAACAAATCACATATCTTTGTAGTGGAGGTAATGCACATGTACACACTAATGATGTTATATAATTTTAATTGATAAAATGGTAAGAAAATATATTATACATTATACATAAATAAAAATAATTAAATAATTAATATCATGAATATAAATTAAATCTATCATTATAATCATCTATGGTAGGTGGTGATGGAAAACAAATTACATTGGTTCCTGAGGTGGTAGTCCATTGGACACACAAAGGATGGTTTATATTCACATTAGAATAACAGTGACATGGATTATAGTTAATAAATAAGAATAAAAACAAATCCTTATATGTTATATATTTATTTTTTAATATCAAATTTATTATAATAGTTTCTATGGATATAGAATAAAAAATGAAACTAAAATATTTGGTTAAAAACTATACCTCTTATTTGAAAAAACTCTTTTTCTTTAAGAATTAATCCCTCTAAGGTTGTTATTGTACCAAAAATAATACCTAAAGGATCTAGGTAAGTATGTTAGAAAGTATTTGGGAAGTTATTTTCCAATCTAAATGGATCTTGATGTGTGGAAATAATAAGAGAGGGGTTCCCTTTTATAACTGAGGAGAAGGAACTCGTGGAATTTCATAAAGTATAAAATTGGTATAAATTATTTTTTCTTAAAAATAGGAAAAAAATATTAAATTATTATAATATAGGATGGTCATGATTCTAAATCCTCTCAAATAAAAAAATTTAATAAGTCTAGGTGATGTTACCACCCTTATCCCTTTGTTTTAACCCCTCATTAACCCTTTTTGCGATTACCATGAAATCAAATATTTATACTCTTTAGGGGTCAAGAAAGTTAATATAAAACGAAAATTGACCGATAAATAGAATAGTGTTTGTATGATAGACTATATACCATTTAAATTGAAAAGTATAATTTTCTTATGTATTTTTTATTATTTAGAAAAAAAATATTTTACTATAAAATATTATTATTTTATTTTTTAGATATTTAATAAATTTTACTTTATAGTATTCAAGATAATAATGGAATTAGAACATAATATATTTTTACATAAATAATACATTATTATTAACTATAAAAGTATTATTTTTACCATAATTAATCAAAAATATATTACTATTAATGTATTAAAAATTGTTTTCTTTGATTTTTCCACTACTTGCATAGGCACTATATCAGCATTGTAAAAGTATTTAAGGTAATTATATAATCACTAAAAATTAGTAATAAATTTACATAATAAAAATAATTTTATTATTATAAAAAATTTATTTAATATTTATTAACAACTTATTTTTATCCCTATATAAAAATATAAGATAAATTTAAAATCTAGGGAGTGTCATTTTTTATTTTTTAACTTAAAATATTATATTGGTCATTATCGAGTAAAAATGATCTAAATAGACATAAATTTTAAATTTATATAAATATGTATGGAATAAAGTCTTCCAATAGGGTGAATTAATGTTTTAGGTATATTTTAAATAATTCCCACATTAATTTAATCCTTAATTAACATTATTTACCCTTTTACTATGGTTATAACTATTTACCATGAAACTATTCAAAATGAAAAAAATCGGACCTATTAAAAAATATTAAATATTATAATTCAAGTCATAGAATCAATTTCATGAAATTAAATTCATATTATTAAAATAATTTAAATTAATATTGAACCTACAATACATGTAGAAAAGCAGTTTTCCAGAAAAAATGTGCTCTTATATATAAAATATTTTATACCAAAATCAGGAAGAAAATTGAATCAAATGAATTTAATTGGATTAATAATAATATAAATGGAATAATCAAACTTTTAAACCAATTTAAACCTAAAATTAAACTTTTTAAATTCTAGAAATGAAAAAGGTGGGTTTCAATAAAAATCATTATTTTTTCACTATTCATTGAAAAATCATCTTTTTTTAGAAAAATACCAGAATTTAATTATATGATAATATTTATATGAATGTTTGAAAAAATATATCTTTTTATCAAATAAAATCTATAAAATTGGTATAAATTAATCATAATTTTTTCTCATAAGAGGTAATAAAACCTATTTTGAGGAAAAATGTACTTTTGAAGCCTAAAATGACATTACATAAAATGAAATGCTTGTTTCATATGAATTAATAAAAAAATTAGTATGACCATTATATATATATTTAACAATATGGTTATTCTTATTCATACATTTCATTTAAATTTATAGGTTATAGTGATCATACCTTAATAATAATATTTAATAGGTTATTAAGCTCAGTATTGCATGTAATGAAATCTATTGAGTATAGTGTTCTTTTAAAATATTAAGGAATTAAAATCTTTCCATATATAAAATTTCATTCCAAGAAATTTTAACATGATATCATTAATAAATGTTTTAACATTTTAATATATATTTATTTAGAACCCACATCGTTAAATGGGTTAATAAAAAATACTTTTCAAAATTAAGAATGGGAAATATGAATGTTATCTAGAATAAGACATAACTAAGTTTCAAAAAAAAGAAAATTAGTATAAAGTGAAAATATAAACATTTAGGGAAAAATTAATGTCTAAATAATGATATGGAGTGATAAATAACATTGATCACAAGAAAGTGAATCATTATGAGAAAATCAATGACCAAAAAATTATCAATTAGTAGCAGATAAAAAAGAACATGAATTTATCCAAAATGATCAAAAAAGGATAATTTTTTTTATTTCAATATCATTTTCCAAGATTTTATGTATTTTTTTTAAATCAATATATAGAAAATGAGAAAATAATCTTACTTGGTTTCTTTTCATTCCATATGAACATTTTCTTCCCTTGGTTATTTTTTGATCATTTCCCACATCTATCTTTTCTCTTAACCAAATCAACGAATATTCAAGGTGTATTTTTCATTCTTGAAGTACCAAAATAATCTTATAAAAGAAAAACTATCAAAAAATATGTATAAAAATTTATTCATCTTATATTTACACATTAACCAAAACTAAAATGGTTAGAATAATATAATACAAAATAAAATATTTATAAATATTTATACATCAATTTAAAAAATATCACCAAAAGATCAGCGTAAGTCATATAATAAATAATTAGCCTTAAAATTCTCCGAAATATCCTCGGCCAGGTTTAAATCCCAAAAATAAGAAATATTATATCATATAATATTGCAATATTAACAAAACATGCTTATCTAAGAAAAATTATTCACTCTTCAAGTCAAATACCAAAAATATATTTTCTCTATTCATCAAATCTCTAAAATATAGTAATATTTTCCATGAATTAAAATAATTACAATAAAACCAAAATAAAATCATATATGATTCCAAAAAATAATTCAACATTTATTACCCAATAAAAAAACCCATCTTAACCATAGGTATTTCTATTTACCTTAATTATATAATGTTCATAGAAATAGTGAACTTTTAAAAAATTAACATAAATCACTTAGTCCAAAAAACACATTGTGTTTCCACGGTTAACTATATGAAAAATGATATGTTACCAAAATAAAATAAAACATTCATCCTAATTAATGAATTTTCATGAAACATCAAATTTATTATTATTTAAAGATTATTTTATAGTCTATGGAAGACCATAGTTAATGTATAAAGAAGCATTGATAGCTTTAGAGTGGGTAGTTTTAATAAAAAGTACTAGAATAGGGGGTTGTTTTGAAAATAGTATTAAGAAAATAACTTAAGTTAAATATTTTAATAAGTTCTAAAGGAAGGTGGAGTTTTTATAATTATGGTAGAACCAGTTCATTTCATGTTCACTAAACATCTTGGATAGTTCATTGTTCTGAAAATTTCATATAGTTTAATGGAATTATACAGTTGAGGGTTGTTAAGTTCTTGATTCCCCTCTTGCCTCTTAAAACAATTCACAATGAAGAGGAGGAGCAGGCTTGGTGGAATAAAAGGTGTTGTAACTCCATCCCATGTCTGTGTATCTTCCTTGAAATGACCATCCACTGTTTAGCTCACCATCGAGAGGAGGAGCAGGCTTGGTGGGAACTTATCCTTCATAATTTACCCCCTATGAGGATAGGGGATTACATAAATTCTTGGATGTGTAGAGGAAAATATTTTGTCTTTGTAATAAATGATCTTTGATTCTGGGTTAAACTTACAAATGGGTGCCCAATGTAGAATTTCATAGGCAAAGTGGAAGGTTCTTTTGAGCACCAATATTTCTTAAAACGAATTTTCAAAGAGATTTCAATATTTATACAGTGTTATGTTGATTTTTAGAAAACTATAAACTTGTTTACCCACATATTTACTGTCTCCATCGAAAATTTTCCATCATTTTGAGTTCTAAATATCGAGATTTAGATAAAACACATGAAACCGCTTTTGACATCATGATGATTTGGTGTCTTGGAAAAATCAATTTATTTGATCCAATTAATGGATAAATTCGTATAGTAGTTATTGAGAAATGTTTTATACCACTATTCTATGGACCATAAAACAATCATCCAGCCCAATTGGATGAACGATTCAGTTTTAGGGTTCATTTGAGTCAACTTGTGTGCTTGTAATCATGAAAATTTTGGCCCATTTTTCTTCTACTTCATCTAAGGCCATCAAAAACACCTCCACCTAAAATGAAATCTTCCATAAAGTGAAATTATAATTTTTAAAATTATTTAACACAAATTAATTGAATCAAACATTAAGTTCAATTTGTTATTTAATTTTTAATTTATGATAGAGAATCGATTTAACATAGTTAAAAGGGTGAAATGAATTGTGAATCGCTACTCTATCACACCACCAAACCTAAACATTTTCACTCTTAAGAAAAGTCACATTTCCAAAAATTATGCTTGGAGGTATTCCTGAAAATCATTAGAATTTTTCATTGAAATTTTAATTCCTGATAGAAATGTGATCAAAGAAAAAATCACATCAATGAGTAATTCTCAGTGACTATAAAAAAGGATGTATTATGGATTGTATCAGAAATTTTTTTAAGAGATTCATGATACAAATCTATGAAAATAATTAAAATCATAACCATGTAACTAATTATCCATGTTTATGTTTAAAAACCACTTCATATTATTCTTTCCACTTTTTTTCTAATAAAAGTAAGTTATTTTAAAAACATTATCCTTAAATTATTATTTCCAATGAAAATATCCTACGACTGTTGTAATAAAATTTCATGACCCACCCACTTAATACTTCTTGGATTTCAAGCATTGACCTCTAGACCATGATATCCCCATATACTGTAAATTTCATCACTCTCCTCATTTATTATTATTTTTCTTTTTTTTTAAGTTAAAATTTGAACAAATCTCACACATACCATGAAACCCTTGATTAATATCCTCAAAACACTGATTGGAATATTTATAACAACATCAATGTTAGAGTAATAATGGTTTTTGATATTCCCAATAAAAAACCATATTATCATATTTTTTTATTTTTTTTATATTTATTTATTTTGAGGGTGTACAACTGTCAGATAATAGGCACACACACATAGATCAATATAGTATAGTAATGAAAAATATTGGAGACGGAACAAACTTATGGAAAAATCATTTTGTAAAGCTGATAATTATTAACTGAACATATATTCAACTTATATTTAGTATGATAAATTTACACTTCATGGTTGGGTAAAAAATGAGTAGAGATGCTAAGTGACACAATTTCCCCATAAACTACTCTCACAAAGTGTATCATTCTTCTCAAAGGTTTCAAAATGATATAACCATTCATAACATCAACAAACAATAAATTTTCAACAAAAATTCACACCTCAATGTTAAATTCATGCTAAAACACACATCCTATATGCTATTTTTTAAAATGTTAAAAAACGTGAATTAGGGAAATTCTTCATGAATTATCAATATTTTCTATGAATAAGTGGGGGTCAAAAATTTAATATTATAGCAAAAAAGTATTTGGGAAAATTATAGGGGAAAGTAACAATACTATTCATTAAGACAAAAAGATAGAAAGAATAATGATTATGAAAATTCATAACTAACCCAAATATGTTCCCATCCCCCCAAAAATAGATTATGTAGTGTCCTCACTATAATAAAAGAGAATATGGGAGGGAAGGATAAAATCTAGTGGGCCCTATTCGTAGTTTTCTTCTTGTACTTGGAGTTCCTCCCTTGGGGACTCTGGTATGGATTTGTGAATGTGATTTAGCTATTATCCATTGGTAGTGAAGGTTTGTTTTGTTTATTCACTTATAACCTGAAAAATGCCAAATAGTTATACATTGGTAAAAGTGGATGGACCAAACTAGAAATAAGTAAGCTTCCCTAGATGAAAATCCCTCCTTGAATTGTAAATGAGGACATTCTTCCCAATTTAGAAGTGATGATGGAAGATGAGATGGTCATGGGCATCCCTGGTTCACTCTTTATAGATCCAAGAGTTCTCATAATAATCTCTACACATTTCCTCCAACTCATGAATCTGTAAATTCCAATGATAACCTACATGAAAAAGATTATAATTTCATTTTTTATTGTCCCAGTAGACCTGGTACTCTATCTCAACAGGGAAGTGACAACTCTTTCTAAAAACAAGATGATAAGGTGACATTACAATGGGAGTTTTAAATGTAGTATGGTAAGACCATATTTTTTCATCGAGTCTAACACTCTAATATTTCCTGTTGGGTTGAAACATTTTTTCAAAAAAAATCACCTATCTATTAGACACAACAACTTAAACATGTGTTTTTTGGTGATATGTATTAGACACGTCATGCTCGACCATATACTGATACAAAAGTGATTGTATTGTTCAGTTTCATGAATGAGAAACCTGGTAACTGATGACGAACCTAGGTAATCCAAACCTAAAGAAACTTTTGATTCTAAAAAATTCCACAACTTTCTCGGAATCACCTGTCCTCGTGGATCATGCCTCTACCCATTTTGAAATGAAATAAACTTATAGAATAATGTAAATATTTCCAACGGAATTAGAAAATTCACCCATAAATTCAATTTCACAAACATCAAGAATTTATTTGAAAATAAAGGGTGTAACGCCCCGACCCCAATTACCCAAAGTCGGTGCATTATTACATAACATTGGCATGATCACAAATGATCAAGTCTCGAAAGACCGTTTAGTTTAGCAGCCTTGGAATCACTATATACATTCATAAATTTTACATTATATCATAAATTGAAAACTACATCATCATTTTTCCTCTACACTCAAAACATAGAAGTTGCATTTATTAATTTAAAATCAATTCCCGCAGTCAAAACCAATAGGTGTATTTTTAAGAAATAATAACTACCAAATGTTTGACACTTGTTTATGTCCAATTTCAAAGTGAAATTACTTACAATGACCATAATTGGATTAAGTGGTAAAAATATAATCTATTTATACTTCCAAACCATTAAAATGTATAATTTAACAATATAAGTTATTCTGATTTAAAATTTTGTTTTCAGTTAAAATATAGTATTTTTCACTATTCACCCAAATATGAAAGTTATCAGAAAAACACCTGAACTTTATCGAAACTAAATTCTTATGTCCCAATTCTAAAGAAGAAGATTATTTTGTCAAATTGAATATATAAAAGTTTAAAATATTGGATTTAAAAAGGATTCACCATTAAAAGGAGGTAAAATTGCATTTTTTGAAAAATACTTCTTTTATCTGAAAAAATTTATTTTTTCTTACATTATGTCTAAGAAACTCATAATATGGATTCTAAAATTATAAGGATTATATAAAGTTCAAAATTCAGTTAGTACTATTCATAACCGCTTTTGAATGGCTTGTTTGGTAAGTCATGGTGTGCTAGAACTCAGTGTTGCGTGTATTGCGAGTTATTGAATTACTATGAAAAAATAACGTACTATGAAATCTTGGGGAGTTACATTCTTCCCTCCTTCAATAAATTGCGTCCTCGCTATTCGATCGTCAGACTAAAACTAATTCTGAATTTGCATCTTTAGAATTTAGAAAACTAAGACCACTAGATTCCTAGACACTAACGTTAAACGACAACATCTATTTCCAAAGTTTTCTGGACTATTCCTCTGATACCTACTGTAACGCCCCGACCCCAATTTCCCAGAGTCGGTGAATTATTACATAACATTGACATGATCACAAAAGATCAAGTCTCGAATGACCGATTAGTTTAGTTTCCTTGGAATCAGTAGATACATTCATAAATTTTACATTGCATCATAAAGTGAAAACTACATCAACATTTTTTCTCTACACTCAAAACATATAAGTTGCATTTATTAATTTAAAATTAATTCCTATGCTCAAAACAAAAAGGCATATTTTTAAGAAATAATAACTACAAAAAGTGTGACACTTGTTTATGTCCAATTTCAAAGTGAAATTGCTTACAATGACCATCATTGGAAGAAATGGTAAAAATATAATATACTTATACTTCCAAACCATTAAAATGTATAATTTAACAATATAAATTATTTTGTTTTAAAAAGTTGTTTTCAGTTAAAATATAGTATTTTCACTATTCACCCAAATATTAAAGTTATCAGAAAAACACAAAAACTTAATGGAAACTTAATTCTTATGTCCCGATTCTAAAGAAGAAGTTTATTTTTTCAAATTGAATATATAAAATTTTCAAATATTGGATTTAAAAAGGCTTCGCAATTAAAAGGCGGTAAAATTGCATTTTTTGAAAAATACTTCTTTTGTCTAAAAAATGTATTTGTTCTTACATTATGTCTAAAAAACTCATAATATGGATTCTAAAATTATAAGGATTATATAACGTTCAAAATTCAGTTATTACTATTCATAACCTCTTTTGAACGGCTTGTTTGGTATTTCATGGTGCGCTCAAACTCAGTGTTGCGTGTAGTGCAAGTTGTTGAATTACATTGAAGAAATAACGCAATATGAAATATTGGGGTGTTACAAATGGTTATTGTGTTATTTAATTTATTTTATAGACATTCTACATTGTTTGACAATGAAGTGAAGATTTACAGAAACCATGAGCAACCCGGAATAATGTTGTTCAAAAGAGACCTTAATCAAGGTCCTTGTGAGTTATCTATTGGGGATCAAATTAGCCTCCAAAAGTTAGAGTGTGGTATAACATAATGACATATTGAAACGTGTTATCGAGAACACAACACCTAAGGAATTAATCACTAAATGTGAACTAATAGTAGGGTTCATCCCAAATATACAAACAAAACTTCTGTTTGATATGGCTAGCTAGTTTTTTTCATATCAATAGGAATGAATGATTCTGCCAAATAATTTACAATTTCATCATACCAAGGAATGAAATATTACACTCAGTATAATTTCTCATCGGGAAAAAATTCATTTTTTGGAATACCATGGGATGTTTCAATGTCCACGGATGGGAGGATCTTCATGATATGGTTATCCAACACCTTATATGCTCATTTTTTATCCCCAACTCATAAATTAAATTCCTGATGTATAATAATCCAACAGATGATACGTGGTTTGTCTTCTATTTTCATAAGAAGATACTAAAGGGATGAATGGTCTAAGACCACAATTACTTTTGACACTAAGAGTTATAACCTAAATTTATCCAAGGAAAAAACAATGGTAAGGAATTATTTCTTATTTGTGGTGTAGTGTTCTTGGGTAGGGCCCAGTGTGTGTGATGCATAGGCAATGACATGTGGATCTAGATTAACCCATTATGATAAGATAACCCCAACTTCATAGTTGAATGAATCACACATCATCTCAAATTCTATATCCCACTGAGGAAGTTGGATTACCTAGGGTGATTTGAGATTCCTTTTTGTTTTATTAAAATATTTATAACATTCCTTATCAAAAAAAATTATTTTTATTTTTGGATTAATGGAGAGAGGGGATGTTCAATCTTACTAAAGTCATGAATTAAACGATGGTAAAATCCAACATGACCTAAGAAATACTACACATCCCATGCATTTTTTATGAATTGTAGGGAATAAGTGACATCTAAATTTGATTTATTTACTTGTATATTATCCATAAAAGTTATATTTCCAAGTAATATACCTTGCCTTCTATTGAAATTTAATTTATCATTATTTAATATGGGATTCTTTTCAAGACAACGACGTAGGAAAGAACCAAGACTACTCAAACACAGATCGAAAGAGAAATCATATACAGTGAAATCATCCATGAAAACATCCATGAAAACATCCACGAAATCCTCCATTTAATCCAAAACAAACTAACCAGGAATCACCAAAAAGTACCCAAATCATTTCATATACCAAATGGAATCCTCCTATATGAAAATTTTCTAAAGGGGTAGGTGAAGTTTTTCATTTCCTGATCCTAGGGGGAATATGAATCTGAAAGTATCCAGAATACCAATCAAGAGAACAATAATATGACCTCCCTACTGGCCTCTCTAGCTGTTTTTCAATGAACGGTAATTGGAAATATTCATTCCTTTTTTTTGTTTAGTTGGTGATATTTTATAAAAACATGCCAACTATTCATCACTTAGGTTGGTACTAATTCGTTATTCTAATTTTTAATAACAGTAAGACCAACATTCTTGGGAACTACCTAAACAGTACTGACCCATCAGCAGTTAGAGATGGGGTAAATTATTTTAGCATCTAATAATTTTGTTACATCATTTTTAAAAACATCTAGGAATTTTGGGTTCTGTTGGCGTTGTTCCTGTCTCACTGGTTTAGCATCATCATTAAATATATATGATGCATTCAAAATTATGGTATAATAATAGGAATGTTAGAAAGTTCACATCCTTAATGTTTTTTATACTCCCTCAAAAGTTTAAGCAACCAAAATTCACGATCTAGAGGGAGTGAAATAGAAATAATAATGGTAAACTTGTTTCTATTCTCAAGATATAATTATTTCAAATTTAGAGGTTGAGGTCTAAGTTCAAATTCATGGGGATTTTGGATAGTTGGGAGTGAATTTGAATGTGAGATTTCACTAATCTCATCTTACTACTCAGTAGAAACATCCTCCAATGATTAATGATATTTTACAAGCTTATCAGTATCATCGGTGGTCATAGGATCCTCATTTATCAAGAAATCATTAATTAAAAAACATGCTCGAAATTTTTCTAAACTGATAAAAAAATCAATGCATGATTCATTACATAGAATGTCTACGGATTATGAAAAATCAGAAAAGGGATTAGGGGAATGAAAAAAAGTTTTTTTCAGGGTAATGGAGTACATTAATAGAATTAATTGAAAGTGAGGAATGTTCTTCTGAGGGGTGATTCATGGAATTAAGGATGTTAATGTGAAAACTTTCACCACAAAAATCCATAGATAATGTGCCATTATATACATTAATAATTTTTAGGTAGTTTTAATCAAATTACTCTATAATATAATTGGGGCATGTCCATTCATCATATCATATTCCATTTTAACCACATAAATATCAGTAGAAAAAATTAAAATTTTCACCCTCACAAGAACATCCTCTAACACACCAGTTGGGTTTGTGGTACTTCGTTTTTCTAGTTGAACAATTATTCTCATGGGATTCAATTACCAGAACTATAATAAATAGAAAATGGAGTGAGGAATCACATTAATAGAAGCACCCATATCAAGCATAGTATTGTAAAAGGAGTAATCCCATATGGGTCATGGAATTAAGAATATTCTCAAATCATTGGATTTGGTGGGAAGTGATATCTCTATCAATGTTGAGATTTTCCTCCACAAGATCATCTTTTCATCACCTTGAAGTCAAATTCAATGTGTACACATATCCTTTTGAAACTTGGTGGATCATATAATTCTATTTATGACATCATTCAAGGGGATGTGAACCTATACTTTTTTAAAAGTTTTCAATATATCTTTTTCTAGTTCGATTTATTTTTTTCATTTTTAGGTTGAAATTTTGGGAAATGGAAAATTAATGGTTGGGCTAAGCAACTCATCAAATGACACAAAAATTCCTTCAGGATTATTTTTATCTTGACAAGGTTTTTCCTTTATTTGAAAATTCTCAGTGGATGGGATATTTGTTTCTTTAATATGGGATGACCCTAATGGAGGTTTAATTTTTAATTTAAGATTTTTTTCCAAACCTAAGGGTTATGGAATTGAAATATACCATATCCATAGGTTTAACTAGTGGTTGAGATGGATGTTTACCTAATTTGTGACTTTGGATTTCTCCCACAGAGATGGTGAGTAGAACTAATTAATTTTTTAGGTATTGTATGGTTTCTTGGGTGGTTTTTCCAAATTGAATATTGTTTTCAGCCATTTTTCATCATGTATTATAGGTTAGGATCTTGATTTGGAGGGGGTTGATATAAAGGCCTTTGTGGTGGATGAGGTTTTTTGGGTTTTGGTGGTTATGGATGACTACTCTACCTTTGTTGGTTCCATGGTTGTTTTGGTTGATTTGAATACCCCACTTTCCTATAAGATTGGTTTTCTTTCTACATAGGGTTTTATGGATAGTATGGTTCTTTCCTAATGAGTTGGTTTTAAGCGCAACCTAAAAAATTGACTCATGCATCTTGGAAGGTTCTCTCAGTTGAGGGTATTGGTCAGAATAGTTAATGTTAGAAGAACAGATACAAGAATGGATGGGAAGATGAGATTTGGATTTCCATTGGAAAAGATAAAGTTTTCAAAGAATGGTATTTACTTTTTTAAACACCGTATCCACCTTCTTTTTAAATTATGTACTCTGCACCTCATGGACACCTTGAATGGGTACACTGGACCATGAACCAAATTGTTATGTGTTCTGCGCAATGTTCTTAATTAATGTTCTTCAGCAATTGGGGCCTTATCAACCAGTGTACCACCACCACCAACAACATCAACCATGTTTTAATCAATATAAATTAATCCTTCATAGAAATATAGTATTAAAACATTATCACTTAATTAGGGTGTGGGAAACTTTAACAAAGACATTTAAATCTTTCACATTATTCATGAAGTGTTTCCCATTGATATTGTATTATCCTAAAAATTTATTTCATTATTGTTGCAGTTCAAGAGGAAGGGAAATATTTTTCAAGGAAAATACATTTCATGTCCACCCAGCCTCTAATAGGGTAATTAATATAATACAACCAATATTTTGAAGTGTATTCTATTCAAAAATGGAATACCTTAAGATTTACTTATTATTAATCAACATTAAGAAGTTTTTAATTTAGAAAACATGTTAATAAATACATTTAAATTATTATATGGGTCTTCTCCAACAAGTCCATCAATCTTGGAAATAAATGATTTAGATAAAATTTTAGTTCAAAGTTTGATGCTTCTCCTTGAATTTGAATATATGTGGGTCAGATATCAACATCAAGAAAGATTATTTCATTTAGTTTCCTATTATTTTCATTAATATAATACAAGTTATGTTCAGTTTCTAGTTTGGTTCTAGATAAATATGTGTTTTGAAAAGTAGAAGTATGTGGTATGTCCTCCTTCAAATGGTTATGTTGGTTGTCCCACTATCATAGACATAGGTTCCTCTCCATTTTGTGTTCCAAAGGAGGTAAATATCCAGGCATAGAATGTTTCATTCACAGAACCTCCACAATAAATAAGTTATAAGAAAAAAATATGTGTAATAGTAAAACATAAAATAAATTAATATTTACAAAATTTTCTAATATCTAATAAAAAACAGGCACTGAAATCGAAGTTCTTCTTAAAAATGGTGCCAAAAGATGATCATTTTTTCATGACACGTCAAAATTATTATTATCTAAAGATTATTTTATAGTATAGGGAAGACTATTGGTCATATCACAAGGAGCGTTGATTGGTTTAGAGTGATTATTTTCAATAAAAATACTAGAATATGGGGGTGGTTGTGAAAATTGTTTTAGGAAAACATCATAATTTAACGAGTATAAAAGTTGAAAAAGGAAGGTGTATTTTTTATAATTATGAGAGAATGAGGTCATATCAAGTTCAATTAACATATTTTCTAGTTCATTTTTCTGAAAATCTCATATTTTTTAATGTAATTATTTTATGAGGGTTATCGAGATCATGATTCCCCACTTGCATCTTAAAACAATGCACAAAGAAGAAAATGTTGACAAAAAAATCTTATTGTCAAGGTTTGGATTTCAATCATTTAAATATGGATTACAAATAATAATAAAATATCATGTATTTGTGAGAGAAAAATTATGCATGGTGTTTCAAATCAGAACAACCCAATATTCCCACTTGAATTATCAACCCAATAGGCGTTGGGATTAAAATTGTTTCACTTAGTTATACCAATGAAATGAATTAAGAGGAGAAGGGTGATAATATAGAACATAAGTGAAATATTTAACCCAAAAATTACACAAATCCAGTAGAATAATAAGTTTTGTACCTCCCTCCAACGTGTGTATCTCTATCGGAATGATCGTCCACCGTTTAGCACACCATCGAGAGGAGGAGGAGGCTTGGGTGGAACTTAACTGTCATCCTTGATCCGCATATGATGATAGGGGTCTCCATCACTTCTTGTTTGAGTATAGTACTCCTTTGGGTCTCTAAAATACTAGATGTTTTCCTCCTAGTCGAACTTACATAAGGGGTGACCAAGGTTCCATTTTATAGGCAAAGTGGAAGGTGTTTTTGGGAACATGTATTTCTTAAAACCACATGGCCCATATTTTTTAGCACCCATACATTCTTATAATAATTATGAAAAGACTAAAAACATGTTTCCCCACATATTTAATGTATCCACTGAAACTTTTGAATCATTTGGAAGTATAAATATTGAGATATGGATTAAACACATGACACCACTTTTGACTGACTGAAAATTTCTTTTTTATTATAGGGAAAACAGCGGTCACAAAAAAACACCCAACCAAGAGCCTTCAGAGAGGTAGAAAATGATGTAAACCAAGGGAATATTTTTGGACAAAAGACATACACTCCAAGGGACAGGATACTACACTATCATAAATAACAAACTCATCCAACTCCCTTCCCACTTGAGAAGGCACATCAGCCGCAAAGTTGGCCCCCCTCCAACAATGCTGCACAATTCACCAAAAATCAATTGCGAGCACACGTCTACAGATCACACACACCAGGTCCAAAGACCATTCATAAAAACCTCAAAAAGATATGACCAGGACTTCATAATTTGATTCCGCCTCATCAACTTCTGAATTTGTACAGATTTGGTGGCTAAGAAAAATTAGTTCAGTTGGGATCATTAGTGGATGATTCTGGATTGGGTTTATTCATAAATTTTTTATACCACTGAATTTTTGACCAAAAAAATATCATCCCAATTGGATGAATGGTTTAGTTTCATTGTATGTTTGGGTCCACTAGTGTTCTTAGAATCAGTCACATTTTGGCCGAGTTTTATTCAACCTCATCTTGGGCCCTCCAAATCCCCTCCTCCTACAATGAAATCATCCAAACAAGTGAAATGACCATTTTTATTAGTGTTTAATATAGAATAATTAAATAAAAATTTAAATTTTTTTTGTCATTGAATTTTGTATTTATTATACAAAATAAATTTAACACAATGACGTAATGGTTAAAATGTATAGTGAATCACTACAAAATTACCCAATTAACCATAATTATATTAACCTCAAAGACCATATTGACCCTAAATTTTATAAATAAAATTCAAAATACGTTCATAAAATATAAAATTATTATTACTCAAATAAATTTCTCATTAAAAAAAATAAAATTAAGGGTTCTATTAACATAAATGCCTCTGAAAATAATCCTAATCGCATTAAAATCTCATCATGTAAAACCTAAAAAGGGAGTATATTGTTTTTAAAGTATGATCAACCATAAAGTTATAAACCCATGTTTATAACGACCCATACTTTACATACATTGTTAATACTTCAAAATTGAAGCATACTTATTACAACATATAACAAAACCACGAAAGGACCGTATAGGTATAGTGTCTTTAGAAACTGGGAAACATAAACAACTGGTTCATAAAGCGTCTACACTGTCTCCCATTTATTTCATCATATCTATAGTCCCTTTTGGCATATCTTACTTAATAACCTTCTTCCTGACCTGGGGAAAGAAAACATACAAAAGGGTGAGCTCAAATGCTCAGTAAGGGTAAACAAAAGAAATATCAATCACATCATATACATAAGCACATGACTTTTGGAAATCATAACCTGCAAAAGAGATCATAATTTCATAACATGGGATAAATCATGGCAGTTAAATGTAATCAAAATAATCATAACTTAAAACATGAAACTTTGTAGCATACACACATAATCATAGAGAATCATTTCTTATTAGTCAAGGCTCATTGCCAAGACTATCTTAGTGGACAAAGTCCCTTTCTGAACCGAGTTCACTCCTCGTTTCAGTCCTGTTTCACTGAACCGATATAACCTACCGTTCCAGCCATGTTTATCTCATGAGATATAAAATCTTTACCCAATGCATTGGAGGGAGATATAGGTCCCACCCATCTCATAATGATACCATTCTTATGTGTTCCACAAAATCATAAACCATACATCATAGAATAACCCATGTAATAAAAATGGAGATCTTAAACATCGTGACATCATAAAACAATTCATATAAGATAAAAGAATTCATAAAAATATAATTCCATCACAAAATAATCAAATCAATGTAATAATAGGGATAAAAACAGAACCCTTTATTATCTTATATGGAAAATAATTTTGATAAAACACTTGAACTCCATTCTTGAGGAAAATATCCTTTCTGCTTCAAAAACACTTTTCCTTTCTTAACATGTCGTACAATTATAAACTAAAATAAGATGATTAAAAATAAACTTAAAAACTTGTAAAGTAATCTTCTTGGAAATAATGTTTTAAAAATCCATTCATGCCGTATAAGTTAAAAAACATTCTTCTCGTACTTTTGTCAGAAAAGTCAAAAAGTACTTCGTATGAAAAATGAAAAAATATTCCTTTCATATCTTTTACTAAAAAATAACCAAAGGGTAAAGTAGGTTTTAAAAAAATTTAGGTGGATAGAAATAATATTACATATTGAGGTAACATGGATGTGGATGACAAAATACACCCCAGTAAATACCAAAGTATAAGCAATCTCGGATAAAAATGAGATTGTGATTTTTTTCCCTTACCTTAGATCCATTTTGCTTCGTAAGTGTCCGAACCTCCTGTATAATGATTTAAATAATGTTATTGAATTATTCCAGAATCATACTTATTTTTATGATATCATATATGGTCATATTCTTAGCTTCTTAGTAGTAATATTTCATTGCTACTTGTTATTCGGGTGTTTATAACTTTTTGTTCTTATGCGCATTTTGTCGAATAAATTCTTATTATTATCTTTAGGTTATAGATACCTCATTTTCAGAATGGTATTAGTGTAATATATATCATATTCATTCATTCAATTCATTTATATAATCATTATGAAATGAAGATCATGTAGAACGAGTCGCATCACATCGTGGAGACGGTATTCCGTACGTACGCACGAGTGATGATATCGTTCCTATGATTGTGGAATTATATTTGAGTGTATGTATACTATTTCAGAATCAGTATCAGTTTATAATAGTCATATATAGTCATTATTTACACCATTATACCCATCCATGTAATGTGGTGGTGGAAAATAGATTACACCACGGCGTGGAGACGGTATTCCGTACATACGCACGCGCGGTGATTTCTTTTTCCGTAGGATGGATAGATAGTGAAATAGGGTTGTTTACTACTTATAATAACATGTCAGTATATGAGTGATACTTATGTTATTACTTAATAATGAAACAACTAATGAAGAAGAAGTGGAAGAAGAAATAAAGATGAAAGAATCGGTAACGGACATTACCTCTTCTTTGAAGTGCTTCTTTGAGACCTTCTTTTAGGGCACTAACATTGGTCTTTGAAGAAGACCAGGACCTCTAGTATGTCTCTAGTAAATTGGAGAGGAGTAATTGGTAGGGGTTGGCCGAGCTTGAAGGCTCAATGTGGTGTGAGGAAGAGGGGGAGGAGGTGCCCTTTTATAAGGGAGGAGAGGGGCACCTTTGGGAAAACTAAATATAATATTTTATTATAAAGTCAAGTTCGTTTTTAAATAGCTCCAAATTGATATATTTCTAAGCTAAGGTGGTGATGGGTAGAAATACTCTCATCCAATAGAATTTAGACAAGTTTAGGTTCATATTTTAACCTTATCATTTAGATTTAACATTAAGTTAAATAAGTTTACTTTTACCGTGTCTTCTTGTGTTCTTATACTATAAGGTTAATAAACTTAATATAAGCAGCCAAACGAACCCCAGGTTGTTTATTATTAATATATATAACCTTATCTAAGTCATTTGGCCGAACCTTAGATTTTTAGGAATAATATAACAATTACTAATATAATATTTGTTTTAAAAACTATTTTATGTCAATTTTGACACTATTTAGTAATTGATTTTTGTGAAAATCATAACAGAATTATTAGTTCAAAAAAAGTTACATAAATCAATACTAACATGTCATATTTACCTATATAATTATTGTAATTCATAAAAAGTCTCAAATTACATTTATTTTGGTGTTTATAACATCAATTATGTCAATATTTTATTAATAAGATAATTACTGCATTATCATTATGTCATAAATAAATTAAATTATTTAATGTCTAAAAATTACAAATAAAATATCATTATGTAGGAAATAGTTTTAGCTTTCTAATGAATATTTATAGTCGAATTTATCCTATGTATAACCTTATATTAAATATTATTTACTTATTAAACTTTGATTTTAACTATTTTAACCCTTCTTTAAATAAATTAATAATAAATGTCCTAATCTAATCCAAGTGGGCCTAAATGGTCATATTTTATTCCTAAGTTTGTTTTTGGTCGAATTACATTTATCCAATAGAATTAGGACATGTGTTAGGGTAATAATAATATCATCTTTACCCTTAATTACCCTATTTACTTTTAACCGTGAAAAAAAAAGTAAAAAGTTACTATTCACCAAAAATTATTTTCATCTCATTGAACCACATTTTAGTCCTTGATATTAACCGTGTCTCTCGGATTTTCGAAATTCCACTCACAGAAGCGGTAAAATTAAGTTTTATGAAAAATTCAGTTTTTTTTAACTACCACTTAGTGGATTCACTATTCATCAAAAATTGAAAGTTTTCAGAAAAATACCAAAATTTCACCCTAGGATAATTTCGATATTCTGAATCCAAAAATGAAGTCCATTTTGAAAAATAAAATTTATAAAATTTCAAAAAGTGGTTATTACTATTCATAACGGCTAGTTTTAATAATATTTTAATAGCATATCGTTGTTTAGTGAAACTCGGTATTGCGTACGATGCAAGCTATCGAGGAAGGCCGCAATTTCGTGTAAAGCAAGCCAAGCAAGTGTTGTGTAGAAAAAGATTCCTTTGATGATTTATATAACATAAAAGTCTCGGGTGTTACAATATTGGTATAAATAAATATTGTGTTAATATTTCATTAAAAAAAACTAATATAAAAAGATAATTAAACCTTATTCTGATATGTACTATAACATCCCTAAACCTACACGTCTGAATCTGGTTCTAAAAACAAAATCAGTACATTTTTTGATTTAATACCAAAAAATATGATCCAATTTTCATCATTCTTAACTTAAAAAATCATAAAATAATATTAGATTACTTACATTCAAAATATACTTTTAGGTTTATATTTTTATAGAATTAGGAATAACACTTTTAATGTTGGAATTTCCACCTAGTATCTATAATTTCCTCAAAATATTTTTTTATAAAGACATGTTTTCTTCATTGAATGTCACTTTAATATATTGAACTTTGATATTATTGACTTTCTACTGATACTTAAGTCCTATGAAAAATTATTTGAGAATGTGAGACAAGAAAAAAAAATCCTAGTAAGGGATATATAGAAATTTAAGTAAATATTTTATTTTCTTTCAAAACCATGAGGTCATATGAATTTTTTACATTAAAATAATAAAAATTGAGCCCAAAAAATTATTTACTTACACATGAAATCATATTTTCTGCACATATTTTTTCCAAAAATACTTTATAGGAAAATTTAAATGAAATTAGTAATGATCATAGTTTTATAGAAAACATGTGAACCCTTGAAAAAAAGTATTCTTAAAAACATAACAGTTTTACAAAAAGGGAATAATCATTCCTTAAAATAAAAATGCCATTATATTACATTATTAAATTAAATTTTGTTCCATGAAAAAATATTAGAAAGCATAAAAAATCCATGAAATTAACTTTGGAAATTATTTTCATATCACTCTTACAATAACTCTTACCAATGGGATAAACTACCCACCAAATTCCACTTATATATTAGGAGAAACTTATAATAAGTAAATTCTTTCCCTTTACCTAATGAATTGAAGAACTATATTGAGCTCTCCCATCACCATGAGCTATATCTGGCTCACCAGTCATCATGAGCTATATCATGCTCAATTGTCATCATATATAATTCCCAATTACCATGACATTTACATATTTCATTTAATTTTTCATCTTCAATATTACACTCATAAAAATATTCTAATAACCAATAAGAAATACATTTTTTAATATAAAAATATTCAGTCCATTTAAAACTCTTTCTAAAAATACCTTGAATAAAATAAATGTTTGTTTTCTAAGAATAAAACCCATATTATTACAAAATAATAAAATCATAAAATAATGGTTATGACATCAGGAAAGTTCATTAAAATCACATTCATTCAAATATTAAAATTATTAATCCTTTTGTAAGAAAGCCAAAGTATTCAAAATAAAATATGTAAAAATATCAATTTTAAAAGAATTTTAAATAAAGTACAAATTGACATAACTTGCCCTTTATAAATAATTTATTTCAATATAGATACATTAAAAAATTATTTTTAACAATATCGACATGGAAGAAATTTTTTTTTCAAAATAATTCATAAAAACATTGAAAATTAGGTTACAATCTCCATGACTGTAATGTAATTAATTTTGAATAAACGAATTACATGGTTAGTTTTCAAAGTATATTTATTGTATAAAAAAGATAATTATTTCATTATTATTATTTTTAAGATGAGAGAAAACAACCACTTCGACCACAATAAATATACCAAAGTCATTTTGAAGTTATGAACCAAACATCCTCACTACACCAAACATGGAATCAATCAATTTAGTAATTAAACATTTCAATGAAATAAATGAAGTAAATTGTTTTAGGATAATGGATTAAACCTGTAAAATTTTATTAATAAGAGACACTTTAACTTAAAACCTGATTGTTATATTTTAATGAAAATAGACTAAATATCATATGTGAAAATTTATAGTCAAATTAATAAGAGACACTTTATCTTGAAAGGAAAAGACAGTTTTTAATAAAAATTATATTTTTTCAATATTCACAAAAAAAAAAGAAATATTTTAAAAACCCAAAATATCGACCTCAAATAATTTTGATATGATGATTTAAAAGATATATCTTTATTATAAAATAAAAATTTTAAAAAATGGAAGAAATTATTTATAATTTTCTCTTACAAAAATAAATAAAACCCATTTATGAAGATAAAATTAATTTTGAAGCATAGAATGATTTTACTAAAAAATGAATGTTGAGTTCCTAACCATTAGTAAATGAATTTGTTTTTATAAGAAAGTTTATAAATATATTTTAATAATATTTGTATTCATATTCATAATTTCCAATTTAAAATCTAGGATATAATGTTAATGTTTAAATAATAATATTTTGTGGTTGTTTAAGATTAGTATTGCATGTTAAGCAATATATCAAGCATAGTGTTATTTTAGAATCTAAAGGTATCACATGATGACTCAAAAAATTTACGATTTAGAAAAGATTTATATGTACTAAATTAATCACCTTATTATTTATATTCAAAAATTTATTCATTTTTATGAAATATGTAATTCAATATAGGAGTAGTTGACCACAACATCTATGTGAAAATATAAGTGAAAAACAATTTATAATCATGGTGTATATAGATGATATAATATTTAGAGTAAATAAACTGGATGAAATTGAATAGTTTTTTATATTAATGAGTTGTAAGCTTTAAATTTTAATGATCAGATTATTGACATGTTTTCATAGGATAAAATTTAAAAAAGACAATGGTAAAATATTTATCTCAATGGTAAAAAATGAAAAGTATGTGTTGAATAAATTTTAAACGAAGTAGTAAATTAATGTTTAAAATTATACATTAGTCTAAATAAAACTGGGGAATCATGATCATTACAAAGGAGTATACTCAAATATTTGTAGATGAATCATCTAGAGTTTAATTTATCTTATAATAATAAGGACAGACATATTTTATGCTTCACCTTGAAACACATTTCAAAATTATTCTTAAGAAAGTAAAACTCCAAGATGTGATGAGAATAATTTGGTATATTAAGGGATCATTGAATTGTGGTTTTTTTAAAACTTTATATAACATAGATTTGTTAGTTTTTTTGGATTCTGATTGCGTAGGTGAAATTTTTTATTTAAAATACACAAGTGATGGGGAATTTTATATTGGAAAAACAATTTTGGTTGTCTAAGTAAGAAAAAAGATTATAATTTTTTGAGTACAAAATAATTAGAATATATTTCAATCATCGTGGATTATAAAAAACATATATGGATTAAGAGATAGTTGTAATACATTATTTAAATGGGGAAACAAAAAATATTGATTTAGTATAAAAATTAAAATCCTATTGAATTAATGAAAAATTCAATGCAACACTCTCACAAAAAACACATTGGGGTATGTTACTGTTTTATAAAGAAGATAGTGGAGAAAAATATTTTGAAGCCAGAATTTTTTGGAAGACAATAAATAGACTAATATTGTTTTAACAAACCATTTTATACACATATCTTTAAGAAACACAGGTCGAATATAGTATTTCAACCAATTATTTGAAACTGATGAGGTACGGATGTCCCCCATCTCCCCACTATATTTATTTTTATCTTGTTCTATTTTTTATGATTTTAAGGAATTATATTTTATTAGATTAATAATGGTAGGATGAGGTACTACCCATGGGGATTAATAATAAACTAAAAATGAGTATATTAAGTATGGAAAATATTTAAAAACATATATGGGAAACTAGTTTTTGGGAAACCCATTTTATTAAAAAATAAAATATAATCCCCTTTTGAAGATAGGGAAAGGGGAATAAATTACAAACTCTAAAATATATAAATCCTAAAGTCCTAAAAGTGGAATGGGTGAAATACAAAGAGGATTTTAACCATGAGATATTAGTGTCCCTAAATCCCACTAGTATAAATACCATTACAAGAACACACTGAACCCTAGCTACAGGGTCTGTAAACCCACCAATAACCACAGACTCAATTGAAAACCCCACTAGAGTGTTGAAATAGTGGGTTCCCCAGACCCAACTATTTAGTGATTTTGATTAACATATCATGTATACAGTTAGTTGTACATGATGAAATCTTACCATTACTATGTAGACATTTATGCACCCACTGCATAATGGTAATGTCCAATGATTAATTGTCACGTCGAAAGGTTATAGCAGTTCCCAGACTATAATGGGAACCTTTAGATATTATGACATTAATCTTAAATATATGTTCTATGGTCTGGATACATCTTACTGATTGGAAATTGTATTTGTTTGACTATCAGGTGTTGGGGACTCATAATCATGGAGACTTCTTCTCATGAAGTTGTCACTTGGTGATCTCTAGTAGTGAGATCCTGAGAGCTGCCCCGGAAATAGGAACACCACATGTTACGGGTGTCATTGGATATTCATATATATGATCATGTGTAATGGTCCTCTGACTTGAGATCATTGCCCATGTATGTCATTTGATTTAATACTTTTATGCAAGACTAAAACCATGGCCATGAAGTCACAATGAGGTAGTTTTTGTTGGGTGCGCTGTTGGTGGCCTGGAATTGGTTGAATGGTCAAGAAAGGATTTCTCGCTTCGGGGTTTTGGAAGTAATATATCTTAGGACATGTTGATATGGATGGCAGTACCATTATAAGTCCATGTCCATGGAAGTCGAGGGTAAACTCATCCAGTTAAATCGACAAACAATAATGCAATAAAAGGGAGATGACACGTGATTACGTCCTGCTTTATGAGATAATACTGACAAAGAGATTATATTGCACAGTACGAGTTCCTAGGTTGGTTGTCGCTATTGTGACAATACCTATCTCTTTAGGGGCCATGATGGGTTACTAGATCTCACTCTTGGTCTGTGAATACTATTCACTACTGTCAGGATAAGGGCCTAGAAGGTCACACACAATAGTGTATTCACAAATCTTCCCTATTCTTTTGAATAGGAGTTTTGGACATGGTGGCCCCTGCCACCGGGGTATGGGATTTGTCCAAGGAAAAACTTCACCAACTCAATAAATGAATTCATATTATTTGAGTTTAGTAAAATGTGCATTGAATTTATTTAAAAATTTTATTTAAAAGTTTTAAGTAAATACATGAAAAATATCAATTGATGGATATTAAATTATTCAAGGTTCAATTAATATTTATGGGAGAAACGAGTCGAGATAACGACTTAATTATTATCACATAATATATTTTAAAATATTATAAGTAAGTGATAATAATATTTATGACTTGGATAAGTAGTCATAAAATGTCATTGATAGTTTGTTAAGTATTCGTGGGCTAGGTTGGAATTTCTAGGTAATTAACTAACCACTATAAATAAAGGAGGAGAGGATATTTCTATGTACTATTCATGGCACTTCTCTCTCTTATCCTCTCTCCCATAATCTAGAGAGAGAGTATTTGGATCCAAATAGCATGGATCCAGAACTCTCTCAGGCAGTGCTTGCGATGGGATTCAGAGAATGTTGCAGCATCTAAGGCATCGTCGCAATTCCTTGCTAGCACCCGGACTACGATGAACGACTCTCTTGCATTTTTCTTGAAGCATGTGTGGATGATCTAGAGGTGTTCGATGTTGTATTATTCAAGCTATGATCACCAATGATGAGAATACATTGTGCGTAGCTTCGGAATTAAACCATGTATTTTTATGATTTATTTTTGTACTTAAAACCCTTAACGCTTGGTCACCGGGTTTGATCAGGTTGCTCTTCGCCAAGGTCGACAAGTTCATATTGAACGTCGGTGGAAACTTTTTAAAAACCCACCTGTTTGGGGCTTCCCCTGCCCATCTGGTTCCAACAAGTTGTTTTATAGGGATGCATGTTGATTTTAACCCAAAAAAAATTATATTTTCATAAATTTTAAGGAAGGGTGCCGATACAGTCCCAATGCCATAGACCATGTGTTAATCCTACATCATATGACCATTCTGCAGTCATCTGAAGTTTTAGTTCAGATTTAACACCGGTAAATAATGAGGTTTTAGATCTATGAACCTCATTTTAACTCTCCAAACCTTTTGAATTCACCGTAATTGTGTTTTTCAGTGAGTCCTGATAATAAAAATTATTATAATAACTTTATTATAAAAATAATTGTTCTATTATAATAATATTTGTATAATATTTTTCTATTATAATATTATTATTGTTTTTCCAAATCATACCTATTAGGTTCTATATAATTTTAAATAAAAAAATGAGGAGAGTAAATTCTTGAAAATAAATTAGTTGTTTTAAAAAAAGTGGGGGAGAAGTGGTGGTAGATCTACAAAGCAGGTTTCTGGTGTTTAAGAAAAAGAAAAAGAAATAAAACGGGGGAGGACTAGACTATCTTTTGTAGGTCACAATGACAAAACAAATAGGTTGGCTGGGGGGTCATGCGGCCCCCCATCTCCCATGTGCGGCGGCATGAGGGCCGCCTCATCTCCTTCCTACGAGGTGATGGGGCCGCACCCCATAGACCTCCCACAACAGCACCCGACGCTAGGTAGGCCACCACACCCCACCACTCGAGCTCATTCTTTCCTGTAAATCCACGGTGCATAGACCCGGCACCTCGATGCATATGCTCCCAACTAGGACCTCGATGTCGATCCCTCCCCAGGCGGATCCTTGTCAGGATCGTGCCGCACCCAGCTACGCACAACAGCACACCAGCCGTAGCACCTCCCCGAGCCACCTCAAACCAGCACCCTCTCCGACTCTTGGAGCCCTACGCGGCCTCGCTTAGCTGTAGCAGGCAAACCAGTGTCGGTCATTGCCTCCTCCCTTCCACAGTTGCGCCAACCAGGTCGGCACCCTGCAAGCCACTGCCCTGGATGCGTCTGCATCCTATGGCAACCCCCCGCCTTAGCCGCGGACACCCCCTCCTCCATACCGCCAGGCCTCTTAACTTCCTGCCACTCACTGGTAGCCCACTCCACCATAGACACACCTAGTTCCGGCCGCTGCCTGGTCCTCTTAGCAAGAAGGTACGCGCTTTTCCCCATAATAAGTCTGGGTAGGTCGACCAAGCCCGAAATGGGTTTGTGTGGACTGGCCCAGCCCAAAATTTCCCTTTATAGGGTCTGCATAGCATGGATTGGGCCTGCGCAGGTTTTCCCCGTCCCACACTAGCCATTCCTGATGCTTAATGGGCTCTGATGATTTAATTTAATCAAAAATTAATTAAAATAAATAATGTAATTACAATTGATAATTAAATTAATTAAATATTAATTTTAGTTATTAGTACTTTATGCGGCATAATTAATTTATTTGCGAGATTAATTAAATTAATTAATTAATTTAATTTTTAGTTTTAAAATTTAAATTAATTAATCGGGACCGAACAACATTAAATTGATTTAAGAACAAGAGTAAAGTTTTTAATTCAATTAAATGCCCTTATAATTTATTTAATGCATGTTTAATTTAATTCAGCATTTAATTGATATATGTGAGTTTAATGCGTATATGAATGATCATGAGCCTTAGACCGACCAATGTATGTCTAGTGTTCATTTATTTTATATAATTATTTTTTTATAACAATTATTTTGTAATAATTAGTTTAATTAACTAAAAGACAATCTGCATGTCATCTCAAATGTAATAATATGTATAAGGGCATGCACGCCCATTCTCAGAGTTGTAATTTTAAACCCCATTACACCCTCTCTTGCGTGCGAGTACAATTTTATAATGACAATACGACCGGTGACGCACTTTGCACAAAGTGATGGAGACACCCCAAACAAGAGTTGGATGCATTGCATGAGCAGACGGTGTTATTCAAGTTACCAGCTACATGACTAAAGGTACATACCCTTAGGGTTTTGGTTGGTCCATTATTCACTCAATGGGTCATCCAAGAGTACTATCTCATGATCATGTGTTCATTTTGTTTTTCATGGATTATTATTTTTCCATGTGTAGTTTATTACATGATCACATAGAATAATAATAAGCAAACATGAAAGATAAAATGAACACCTGACGCGATGGGATTTATATTTCTTGCATGGTCAGATGTGAGTTCGTTCAAATAGTATGTGCTTATAAAAATATAAAATGATTTATTTTGTCAGACTAAAAATAATAAAACCATCAAAAATATATTAATTCATAACAACCTTTTTCAATTAAAATTTGGACAAAACCAGCTGTTTGAGGTGTCGTTCATGCCATAACTGAAGAGGCATCTTACTATTGGGGAGTCCTTATAAGAGTTATGAGTCAACTTAACTAAAATTGCAACAAACAAATAGTCATAGCTAGTTTGTTGTAATTTTAGAGGCAAGCGTTGAGTAAATAAAGATCTAATTCTAAGAAGGAGGGACTTCACTCAATAGATCAAGGACCACAAGTCAAAGCGGTTGGCTAGCCAAAATCCAACCTAGAGCACTCCAATTAATGGCGTAACCATAGCATGTAGACTATGAGGGCTGGTTCTGGGATCCTTGCCACTAGAATACTTAACCGAAAGAGTATTCCGATTCTAGCATAGAGGGTTCCTAGAATCCGATAAAATAATGGGAGATATTAAATAATTTATGCAATTAAACAAAATATCTAAACCGATAATCCAGATAAAATACACTAATCTGCTAAAATTCATTTTTGTAGAAAATGGAAAGATATAAAAATAGTATAAAAACTGTGATATTATAATGGACAAAGTAAATTTCCCCACTAACACGAGTATCCATGAATAGTATAGGTGTGTATGCATAGTACTATGATATAAGAAACTCAAGGTGTCAGTGACCCCAACATAGTTAAACTACCTCAAGAAGCGAGGGCGAAACTACTTACAAGAGACTAATGTACAAACCATATTATGGTTATATCCTTATTCTTTCATCAACATCTGGTGTTAGTTGCAATCTAAACACTAGGAAATATATGATATAACATAAAGTCTCATCTCTGATAAGTTTTCAAGGAGAATGAGAAGTAATGGTATGAATAAGGAGAATTTTACAATGGCATGTGTAAATTTAAATACTGGTCATGATCTTTAGTTAGATCCCCTTCTCATATTAATTTCACCACTTTACTCAAGTTTTGTTTTAAGTTATTAAATGAACATGTATTGTGTAAATGATCTATTACCAATTACGGTAAGTTTGTCCAAGTGATAAGAATAAATGAAAGTTAAATTTTAATTATTATGGTGGATAAATTGAAAGACAATGTAGAAAGGTCAGAGGCAATTATTTCCAATGGCACATTCATGATGTCCTTAAATTAATGAGGTATTAACAAAGGTTATTTACATTGAATATTATAATATAATACAATGGATGTTAAAAAGAAATAAACTGAATTAAATAAGCATGTTACCTGCTTCTTCTTCAAAAATATTCATCAATTGTAATGTTTCAGTTTTACTACTTGTGTATTAAATACAATATGCTAGTAACATATGTGTATTCTAATATAATAACCATGTTTGTATATAAACCCTACTGGAATTTAGGTGTATTATCTAAGTGGTTTTGAAAGGGTGATACCTAGTCTAACAGTGAGATGTACATGACTTCTTTAATTGATATGTGAGATATTCATGTTGAACTATTATTGAGTATAACCATAAACATTAATCTCATGTGTCCTTGGATGCATGGATACATTCTTTCAGGTTGTGGAATTAATGTTGTTTTTGGTATTTAAAACTCAATCACTAGTTCAATAATATATAAATCATTGGAAATTATTAATGAATATAAATGTAATAATTATACCCAGTTGTGACAAGATAATTCATTTTCAAGTAATACTAAAAGTGGATGTCTGGAAAATACCATATATGGAATTTAGGCTTGACACAGCTAAATACTTTTGGTATTATTGGCGTCTTTACTTTGGACAAAAGTGCCTTTCGAAATAATGGCATGTCACAATGATTTTGAAAATAGTTCTACAAGTAAACATGAACTATTCCAAGAATAATCTAGAGGTGTATATACTTTATAAGAATCCTTTAAGTAATTAAGTAATAATAAAGTGAAGTATATCTAGGGTAACGATATATGAGTTGATTCGGGTTGGGATACTGAATAATATCTCGACCAATCATTAATCAAATCATGATAATGTATTGTGGAGTAATTCCTAAACACGCATTACATTATCGATGTCACAACATTAATGTTATTGAGTGGGATTGATGATAAAGTCTGACATATCAACATTTATCAAGAAACATGTAGCGTGGAGATATTCCTAAACCCATATGTTATACATCAAAAACAAATTTATGTAAGTAGTATCAATGTTGCAACATACAGAAACTTCCATTATATTTTATGAAATCTGGTGCAAATAATAGAGATATCCCAAAACCATACGCCAACTATAATAAAATGTGTATATCTACGAGTCATGGTATGATGTAAATCCATTATTTCATAACGATATGTGTTTGGATGTAAATAGTTTGTTCTGATAAAAATAGACTTGCGTCAAAATAAACACATTGTGCATTGATAAACACAACAATTTTTTCTAGTTCATGGAATCGTATCTAGTGAGAGATGTATTATCATAATACAAATTAGGATATTCTTACTAACTAAGATGTTAAGTTAGTAAATATGAAAAAAAGGATATACTCGGGATAACATCTCTTGAGAAGTTATACTCAACAAGATAAGGTTGGAATTACAGAATTTCCATGTTGCAGAACTGTCGAAGGCCTAACAGGAAAATTCATTACTAAGATGAAACATGATGTTCATCATTTGAGTAGCTAACATGTTCAGTTAGCAAGTTGGCTCTAGTGCAACTGGGAGTGTTGAAATAGTGGGTTCCCTAGACCCAACTATTTAGTGATTTTGATTACAATATCATGTATATAGTTAGTTGTACATGATTTCATCTTACCATTATAGTGTAGACTTTTATGAGTCCACTACATAATGGTAATATCCAAAGATTAATTGTCATATCTAAAGGTTATATCAGTTCCCAGGCTATAATAAGAACCTTGAGATACTATGACATAATTCTTAAATATATGTTCTATGGTCTAGATACATCTTACTGATTAGACATAGTAGATTTTTGACTATCAGGTGATGGGGGCTCATAAGCATTTGTACTTCTTCTCATGAAGTTTTCACTAGGTGATCTATAGTAGTGAGATCTTGAGAAATGACCTACCAATAAGAACACCACATGTTTCAGGTATCATTTTATGTTCCTATCTATAATCATGTGTAATGATCACTTGATATGATATCATTACCAATGTATGTCATTTTATTGCGTACTTTGATGCAAAATGAAAACCATGGCAATGAAATCGTGGTGAGGTAGTTTGTGTTGGGTGGGTCGTTGGTGGAATGGCATTGGTTGAATGGTCAAGAAAGGATTTTTCGCCTCTGGGTTTTGGAAGTAATATATCTTAGTCCATGTTTATATGGATTAAAGTACCTTTGGAAGACAATTTCCTTGGAAGTAGAGGGTAAACACATCCAGTTAAGTCAACAAACAAAAAAGCAAGAAAAAGGTGATGACATGTGTGTGTGACCTTCTTTATGAGATATTATAGTCAAAGATATTATATTACACAGTACGTGTTCATAGGTTGGTTGACGCCTTTATGACAATCCTTATCTCTTTAGGCTCTATGATTTGTTTCTAGATCCTTCTCTTAGTTTGTGAATACTATTCACTACTATCAAGATAAGGGCCCCGAGGGTCACACACAATAGCGTATTGAAGAATCTTTCCTACTCAGTTGAATAGGAGTTTTGGACATGGTGGGCCCCACCACTGGGGTCTGATATTTTTCCATGAAAAAATGATCACCAATTAAATAAATGAATTCATATTATTCGAGTTTAGAATAATGAGCATTGAATTTATTTATTAATTGTATTTACATGCTTTAAGTAAATACATGAATAATATTAATAGATGAATATTAAATTATTCAAGGTTCAGTTAATATTTATGGGAGTGAAAAGTTGAGTTAATGACTTGATTATTATCACTTAATATATTTTAATATATTACAAGTAAGTGATAATAAAATTTATGACTCATATAAGTAGTCATAAAATGTTGTTTATAGTGCATTAAGTATTCGGGGGTCGGGTTGGCATTTCTGGGTAATTAATGAACCACTTTAAATAAAATAGAAGAGGAGATTTCTATATTCTATTAATGGAACTTCTATCTCTTCTACTCTCTCCCAAGATCTAGAGAGAGAGACTTTGGATCCAAGAATGAGGGATCAAGAACTCTCTCAGGCATCGCTTATGAAGCGATGTAGTGACCGTTGGAGCATCGAACACATCATCGCAATTTGATGCAAGAACCCAGATTATGACAAATGGTGCTCATGAGGATTTCTTGAAGCACGTCTGGGAAATCTAGATGAGATTGATGTTGTATTCTTTGATCAGCAATCTCCAATGACCATCAAACATCGTGAATGGCATTGGAATTAAACTAGGTATTTTTACGGTTTTTTGTGTGCTTAAAACCCTTCACGTGTGGTCCTCAGCTTTGACCAAGCGGCTCTTTGCTGACATGGACAAGTTCACATCAAACATCGGAGGAATTTTTTTTAAAAAAAATCTATTTGGGGATTCTGTTGAACACCTGGTTCTAATACAGAGCTCAGATCATCTTAATTTATACACATGTATTCTAGATCCAAGTTGAAATTGGAACTAAATAGAGACATTGTTCCTTAAAACAAAAAACTATGCTTGCCCCTTAAAATTATTAGATCCAGTCTACCAAGATGTCACTCACAATTGTTTACATCAACTACCTTTGATTAAAAATTTCCCTAGCCACCGTTGTCTAAAAATCATCAGTGGAATCTGATTTTCAACTTCACTAAAAAGTGTCACAAGGTGTCCTCCATTTTTTTCCAATCACAATACCTTATAATTCCAACATTCACCAGTTGACCCTGATGTATCCCTATAAATTAAATTCTTATTACTTGTATCTGAAAAACAATTATTGAATGCATGAATATGATTTGAATTATAATTAATGAAAAATTTTAACTTTGTTATCAAAGGGGGGTAATATTGTAGGATGATGACTCAAGAAATAGATAATGATAGTACCCAGAGGTAGTGTACATGTAGGGGGAGTTCATGAATTGATTACACAAAAGAAGACACCTAATAAATCTTTAAAAGGAGCATTGACATCAATATATTGGATTATTGATAAAAAATAAAGGGGGATGTTGAAAACATGGATTGTTGAGTTTTATTTTTCTAAATTTGTATTTCCTTAGTTTAATTTTTTTTCATTAGAAGTACCTTCATTTTTAAGGAATTGTTTATTTGAGTTGATATGTCTATTGGATATATTATGATGGTTCTGGTTGCTTTACATCATGAAATGATGCTAACAGTCATGTTTAAAATGGATTTTAGGTTTATAAATATGGTTTTACACCTTTCTATAATTTTTCTTGATCATTTTTAATTCTATATTGGTCCACTTCGTATGATCCATACATGTCATGATCTTAGGTGTCTCGCCACAACAAGACTATCTTTAGAGATACTCATGTCTTCAACCTTTTGGTTGATGAAAAATTTCTTTATATTATGTATTGATTTTATAAGATATATTTTATGAAATGAACAATATAATCTATTTTTTTAAAAACAAATTATATTTAATAACATAATAGTTAGATCCATGAAGGATGTTTGGGAGTTTTTAGTGGTTTCTAAGCTTCATGTTACACAACGAAAAGAGAAATACTACATTATTACATGGTTTAAGTAGATTTTAGTGTTACTATATATTGGAGTTCCACAACATGAAATCAATATTATGTCCATATATCCAACCATGAAAAATATTAATGGATGTGAAAGGTGAAGATCAGAGTTTCTTACAACTGAAAACATAGTATATGTTATAAAGGCTTAGGTCACACCACAACCTATCATCCAGTTGAAATATGTTAAAGATATAATGAATTTTCATGTTGAAAGTAAATAATTTATGTCATGATTTATATTTTTTAATAATTCAAATATTAAATAATGAAATTGAATATCAAGAAGAATAGGGCATTTGTAGTAGAAAATTATTGAAAAATATAACTCATTAATAGAACTGTGTTAGATAAATTTTCAATAAATATTTTGATTGGAATAAATCATTTTTTATATCATTAAAGATATATAATATAATATTTAAGTGTCATGAAGAAAATTCTATTTTTGGTGTTAAATATTATATTGAAATATTCTGAGTTAGACCTATGTTTCAATTGTACTTTTGTATCCCTCTTGAAATAAATGAGTAGAAGAGAGGAAGTGGAATGGGTCCTTGGATGAGTATCTATCTTATCCTAAATTTATAACAACAAACTAGTGAATTATTGTTCAATAGGTATATCAAAATACCATTTATATTTTCTCTTGGGATTTCATGAAATAACTTTCATACCTAGTACCCCGATACCTATGTCACCTCTAACATGGCTTGAAGGGAGTTACTGATCCCCATGGGTAGGTGAAAGGCACCTATAATCATACAAGAAACATGAGAGAATGGGTTTTTCCAAAAAGCATAGAAGATAAAATATAAAAATTAGTATGATCGGCACTGAAAATGAAGAATGTACTAGAATAAGATAGGTAAATTGCTACTCAAAACATACATCATTAAAATATACTATGTTCTCAAAGACAAGGTATAAATATAAAATCATGTAACAAGTAGTTCACATCTCCACCAATAATATCCATCACTTCCAGTCCCAAGGATCAAGAACATCCACCACCTCCAAGTGGTGATTTTCGTTTGCTTGGACTTTTCATAAGATAATATGTAAACGCCTGAAACAAAGCTAGGTTGTGAGCTATAAATATCATTAGGGTATCACAAATTGTTTCATTATAAATTCCATATCAATTACATGAATTACTGTTTCTACTTAAATAATGCATCCCATGGTATGAAATATAAATTTTTTCAAAAAGAATACTTTATAATCAAAAGAAGTAAGTTATATCAAAACATGATTAAATAAACATTTTATAAATAACATTTATATAATGTAATTGGAAGGAATAAAAAAATTCTATAAATTAGTGGCATGTAATCATTTAGAAAAATATCATACAACCATGTAATAAGGCCTATGTTACATTAGTTTTTGTAAATATGATCATTTAACTACTCAATAAGTGTTCTTAGATTAATGTCTGCACGCATCCCATGGCTCGGTCCATTGTGACTCAACTCCCCATTAGGTGAAATCATGGTGTAGTATTTTTTATCTCCATGTTCTCGCTGTCAATCCAATGCTATAGGGTTATATACTAGTGTTATTGTTCTCATTACTTGATAACTACCCAGGCTCACATGTGCTTCAGTAAATCAATCTATCAATCATGGGAAAATCAATCATTTTAAATTATTTAAAAATATAATTTACCACTTTCAATTTTCAACATGTCTTTCTCATTTTTAAATCCAAACATAGGTTTTCATCAACTCTTGAATTTTCAAATAAGCTTTCAATTTAATCAATTTATCCCAAAAATTTAACTTCCAAATAAAGTCATCAATTTTTCTCAAATCTTCCAAATAATTTCAGTTCCATTAAAATAGGGTTATTTTCACAATCTTCCTACCACTTTAAAAATAAACCATCAACCTTCTCAAATACATTTTTATGCATAATTTAAAAATTCATTTCAGATCAATCATAAAATTAAAGGTTTAAATTATAGTGTTATATCATATGGAACCAAATAAATTCTATTAGTGATAAAATAAACACCCACAACCATTAAACGCCAATTAAGAACGAAGCAAAAGGAAATCTATACGGGAAACCTAGATAAAAAATCCTCAAGATCAAACACTTATTAAATTGAAAATAATGAGATCACATGGGTTTTAATGAATTATAGTAGGGATAATAAGAAAACCAAATCATGGAAACTACTTAGGGATTAATCACCATACTGAGTTGTTTGTAAGGGTTGGAGTGGCTCATTATACATGGGAGGAAGAATAGGGTTATAACAAGTTTTTCCTATAGAATTCAAAATAAAATAAACTGTAAATAATAAATAAAAACATTGTGAATGAGTCATTTTCTTTCTTAAATCAAGGTTTTATGGCATAAATTGGTTAAGTTTTACATACATTGAAAAATGTTTCTCCTCAGTTTGAAAACACACAAAGCTATGAATTTATGGTGTAAGATCATATTTTATGTGTAAATTAGTTTGGTCTATACTCTATTCTCATGGCTTGTGTCTAAAAGAAATTTTACATCCTAAATTCAGTATTTACAAAATAAATTCTTTCTGCAGCCAGTGCCCAAAAAAATCCTACAGAAAACACTCAATGTATTCTAACTCACCCCAAACCCATAAAGGGGACCCCATAAATCCCTTGAAAAATTTAACTAGACACCATTAATTCAAGAAAACATACATCCCTGAACATTAGTTCATTATCGTTGAACGAAGATATTTATCCTCAAAAAGATCAAAATTCCCTCAAAAAAAGGTAAATAGAAACAATAGTCAATAAGTACCTGAAATAAGGTAAAAATATGTTACAAACTCTCCACCATAAACAAATTCTATACCTATAAAACCTTTAAAGAAGTTTCTATATCAAATATTTTAGGACACTAATATTTCATCTATTCCACTTACATGTCTCAAGTGAATCATAACCATGATGATATAACACACAGAAAAAAGTTATTGTCATCCCACAAATAACCTTTGTCTCATAATCATAATACTTAACTAGATTCTCATTCACGAATAAATCATGATAAACATCAATATATTCATATATTAGATCATAAGAAGGTTCATAATGATACTTTTGAAACTGTGATACATGAAAAACATTGTGGGTTAAAATTAACTAGGATGGTTGTTACAAATGGCAGCAAACTTCCCCCACTCACTCAACAATCTCAAAATGGCCCACAAACCTCAGTGAAATATTTCCCTATTTTATAAGATTTCAGTGAACGAACTGAGATGAAACTCTCAATAACACCTAGTCACTAAATAAAAAATCCAATTGTCTTAAATGTAAATCGTTATAGGATTTATATCATCTTTTTTTCATAATAATTATATGATGAATGAACTGGATCCTCAATGTTGTATCTTGGACCAAACTTCATCCAACAAAAGAACTTTTACCAATATCTTACCATTACATAATTGATCTACAATAATGTATATAAAAAACCTCAAAATGATACATTACAAAAGTATTATGGTGCTATTTTTGTTTTAAAACACATCCAATCTCAAATGGTCATCCCAAGATCCACCAATGTCATGAATTATAGAACCTAGAGTTTCCTTTAGAATAAATATAGTTCCATATTTCTGAAAATCTATCTACCAATGATATGTCATGATTAATTGAACCTATTATCCCATGACCTCCTAGAGGGATCTCCAAATGCATGAAGTGAAATGAGGATCTCTATCAGAGACTATATAATATGGATCTCCATGATATATGACAACCTCCTACCTATAGAGATGACATGATTCCTCAAATTAGGTTTCATCTCAAATGGGTATAAAGTGAGATTATTTGGATGGACTATAGATCACAAACCATAACCTATTCTTTCCTCAATGGGTTTATAGTAACCCAACCACAATTTTTATAGAAATATCATCCCACTTCCAAGTCGGAACTAGAATCATCTAAAGAAAATTTGATGTTCTATGGTTCTCAACGTTGACCTATTGGTAGGTACATAAATGAGATACAATTTCATTTATGTATCATCTCATACATGGACACTAGAATCATTATCAAATATCGTAGAACATTTTTAGGGTTCCATGGTTCACTTCCCACTAGGAATTGTTGAAACCCCCATCACAAACATTCTTATACACAAAGGAACAACATAATAGTTTTGAATACATATTATGCCCTCTAAATAAAACTTCTTTATATTATAAGTCTCTAAAACATAAATAGAGTCCCAAAATCCATATAATTAACCATTAATATTATTATAAAGAATTATATCAAGAAGAGATGTGTTCAACTGCAAGCTTGAAAAAAAACTAAAACTCATTCTCATAGACTCCCAAACTAAACTAACAAAATAGATCAATAAAATTATACTTGATTAATGATTCCTTCATGGATGGGGTTAGAATATTCCAGCTCAAAGTGTCAGTAATGTAATTCCCCTTACTTGGGGTGTAGGCAATGTCAAAATTAGAATACTGTAGGTACTCCACCCAATACCTCTAATGAAGGTTCAAATATTATTTAGATAAAATATAAATCATGATCTTGTGGTTTGAATTAATGGTAAACCTTTATCTAAAAATATAATGTCTCCAACTATTAAAAACATGCATCACAACTACTAGTATGAGATCATATTCCAGATAATTCTTCTCATTAGGCCTCTGCTTCCAGGGAGATAATATAACACATGATCCCCCTACCAAAGTAAGAACCACAAACCCAAACTTTACAGTCACAAAATACCACATATCCTTTCCTAGACTGTTAAAGATTCAACACTAACATGGAAGTAAAAAAATAATTTCAACTCAACAAAATGAACTCTGAAATTTATCATCCCAAATTAACTTCACTCCTTTCCATGTGATAGTTATCATCAGAGAATATTACTTTGATAAATCCTTGATGAATCAATAGTAATTTCCTACTAAATCCAATGATATTTAGATCGAATAATCATTACATAGTTTATCCCATGATATAAGCATCCATATTCTCAAGGTCAACTAAAATACCATATTCTGATACCATGTGTCCCAAGAACATTGATTCTTAAATCTAGAAATTATATTTCAAACTATTCCTTTAAATATTATGACTTTCAATATTTCCATAACACCTATGAAATGATTCAAATGATCCTCCTTAGTCTAGGAGTAAACTAGGATGCCATCAACAATTACCACAACACATTAGTCAAGGAACTCGTGAAAAATCATTTTCATAAAAGACATGAAAATGATAGGATAATAGTTTATACCAAAAGGTATAATAATATATTCATAATGGACATACATAATCCTAAATGATGTCTTCTAAATTTTTGATTATTTAATTATAAATCGGTGATAACCTGATCGAAGCTTGATATTTAGGAACAACATCCCCACTTTAAGATGGTAAAAACGATCATCATTCCATTGAAATGGACATTTAATATTTATCCTGACTCAATTGAGTTTCTAGTAATCAACACCTTCATGAAGTCTTTCATCAAATTTCTTTTTAAAGTGAACTGGTTTCACCCAAGTTGACACACTTGAGTGTATGAAACATTTATCCAGAAGCTAATACAACTTATTCTTTAACTCATTCAACTCTTCCAATTCCATATAGTAATAATTAATAGTAACTGGTTGAGTATCAGGTACTAAACCAATAGAAAACCCCACCTCTCTTATTGGTGGAAATACAGAGAAATACAAACAAAGAACATTGGGAAAGTTGATAACAACAAGAGGGATATAACCACTCAATTATTATTTATACAAGTTGAAATAAAACACAAAAACATCTCTACCCAACTCCAAAAAATAAGTTTTATATCAACTAAACCTTTTATCGCATTCACCCTAAACAACACGACATGCCCTATTGAGCGTAGTGAAGAAGTATAATTGAAGATGGAAGTCAATATGATCCACATGATCAGTAAGAAAATCTATCCTGGAAATGATTTAAAATAGGTTTAATGTTGAAAAATAGAAAACTCTACGTATTATAAACCTCTAATGAATATAAAATGAAACCAGGACACCAAAGACCCTACACTTTTTTCATTCTGTGTGAATAGTAATATCAATTACATAAGAAAAAAATCTCTATATAAAGATTAAGATAATTCACACCATGGGTTGATATAAATTTTTATGATACAGTATTATCAAAAAAAATTAGTCACTAAAGATGAACCTATAGTGATGGTACCTCTCACAGTAACTGGCCCACATTAGTTTCTTCTCGAGAATCTTCCACTGCATGAAGAAACATTGTTCTGAATGTCTATGGCTCAAATCCCTTACTTCTTGAAGCATCTAGTTCTATCATAGTACTCCTAGTTGTTGATATGAATTTTCCACTAAATGGAGTAGTAAATAAATAGAAAACTTTATATATATATCCTAAATGACTTCCATAAACACATATATTTGGTTCCTCAGTACAAAACCATTTTTAATGACCAAACGTTCCACACTAAAATAAAGTCAAAGGGAATATTCTAGGAACCACATGTGTTTTGGTTGATGCGTGTTATCATGAATCACAATGATACTGGTCACAATTTCTATTTCATTTAATTGAATTCACCTAAAATCAATTGGGATAAAAAGTAACTCTTTTCAACCTTGACTTACTAGCCAGATCAATCTCAACCATCAATGTTCTATCTAGTGCATTAGTATAAGAAATGATCATTAGAAATAAAACCTATCATCATATATCAGGTTGGAGACATATATATGATCATCAATCCACCATCTTCTCATTGGATATATTCAAAAGTGATAATCGAACAATCTCATAAAAATAGTTCACATACTGCATCACAATCCTGTCAGCATAATGAAGGCTGAGAAACTACATCCATTCTTCAAATACCATAAAATCTTGATAGAACTGATCGGTGAAGATAACTCTAAATTTTCTACACTCAAAACATTCATGTTTAATTTTCACCAGCATTGACTCCAAACATATCCAACTAAGTCCCTCAAGCATAAAGTTAGAACATTTCACCATTATCTCTGTTGACATTTACAAGAATTAAAAAAAATTAGATTAATCGTTTTCAAAAAATTATTATCCTCTTGATGCTCATTTGAACCCAGGAAATATGGTAGTTTCTTATTAAGAAAATAATGATAATAATCTTTATATTCATCCCTTGGAGGTTCCACTACCAGATACTGAACATGAATAAGTGCGAGTACCATACCCAGAGCATGGAAAAATTACACCACTATCTAAACAACATTCTTATCAGCCAGAGGCTTCATTTATAGTGGTTAACAAACAGCTTCCCCCAACAGCCTATTTGAACATCTCATCGAAGGCATAATGCTGCTTGAAATCAAAAAACAAAATTTTAGGCATAAATAAGGATACAAATATAAACAATTAAATAAGAGATATATGAATATCAACTCAATCAAGAAAAATTTAGGAATTTTAATTTCAACATACTCATATCAACTCAGAAAAGACAATAAATTAGATCAAATTATCCCTTAAAGAGACTTTTCCCAGAAAACAATGGCGACTAAAGGATTGTTATGATGAGAGATATCCATGAACTCACCCTCTAATACCTACTAAGTACCATCAATACTACCCCCTCTCTACTAGAAAAACTAAACCTATATATATACATCAATGAGAGATGAAAAACATTCACCTTGGATACCACTTTATCAGAAACCATATTTAATGCCCTAGTACTCTGATTCCCGAGCCCACTTTAACATGGCCCAAAGGGAAATCCCTATCCCTAGAGGTTGATGACTAGAACCCAACATCATATAAGAAACATTATGGAATTGTTTTTTCCACTAAAAGAGGAATATAAAAGATAAGTGTAATTATGATCAATAATAAAAAAGGAGATAGTATTATAATCGATTAGGTAAAATGATACATAAAATGTACATCATTAAAAGTCACAACATCTTCAATGACAGGTCTCAAAGGAAAAATCATGTAACAAATGGATCTCATATCAACCAGTCACCTCCATCACTACTATTCCTAAGGATCAAGAACATCCTAAATCTTCATGTAATGATTTTACACTTCTTGGACCTAGCATATTATAATCTTGAAATTCCCAGATAGAAAGGTATTATGTGAGATATAAATCCTAGAAGGGTATCACCAAGTGTTCTATAATCAATTCTATTACAATTAAAGTAAGTGTTCTATAAATTTAAATAAAATAAAGAATATCATGAAATTCACATATTTTCAACAAAACAAGATTTAATTACCAAAATAAGGTAGATATATCAAAATTGCCTTAAATTCATAGTTCATATAAAACATTTATATAAATTAGTTTGAATGAATAAAATAGTATTGCATATAATCACTAAATCAGTCATATCATAGCACCATGTAATAATACATGTGGTACATTGGTTTCTAGAAATAGGATCCTTACACTATTAAATTAAATATCTCAACTCAATGTGTGTACATGTCCCATGACTTAGGCCATTAGGAATTAACTCCCCATCGGGGGAAATCACGATGTTTTAGGTTTATGTTAGTGTTTTCATCATCAATCATGTTCTATGGGGTCAGATCCTAGCATTATTGTCCCAATTATCTAACAACTACCCTTTCTCAAATGAGCTTCATTCATTCAATCAATCAATAAATAATGGTAAAATTAATCATTTAATATTAGTTATAAATACAATTTCCCACTTTTATTTTTCAATATTCCTTTCTCATTTGAAAAAATAATAGGTTTTCATTAATTAATTACTCTTCAAATCATCTTTATATTTAATCCATTTATCTCAAAAATAAATTTTCCAAATCAATCAGTCCATTTTTCTCAGATCCTCCTAATAATTTAAATTACATTGAAATAGGGATTATTTACAATATCCACACCACATTCAAAATAATCAATAAATTATCTCAAATTTGGGTTTTAGAATCATTTCAAAACATATTAAAAATAAACCAAAAATTAAAGGTTCCAATTATAGGATAAAATAATATTGATCTACCTACCTTTTATCATTGATCAAATAATAACATACAATGGGGAACCATCAATGAAAAAAGAAGGCAAATTAGGAAAAAAAAGGAAATAAGAGATCAAAAATCATCAATATCAAACATAACTTCAATCGGAAATCTTGATATCAGACCATAGTAAAAGAAGTATAGTGCAGATAATGATAAAATCAATGTAAGAAAAATCATTACAGATGAAATCCAAAATCAATATTTTCATAAGTGTTGGAGTTTCTTACTATGCTAAATGGAATCCTAGGGTTCATAGGAGGATCACCTATAGAATACCTAATGAAATATTGTGTGGAACATAGATATTATATTGGTGATGAGTCAATTACATCATAAACCAATTTTTTATGGAATAAATTCATCACGTTTCACATATGATGAAAACTTCATCCCCTCATGTTAAAAACATTTCTAGTGATTAATTTATGGGGCAATTTCATATTTTATGACATAAATTAGTTTTCCTCATAATCCATTCTCATTACTTGTGTCATGTAAAAACATTAATACATAAATCAAGGATTTAAAGTGTAAATTATTAATATAGTTATACCCCATAAATAGAAGCCTATAGAAAACTCCAAACATCTTCTAACTCACTGCTAACCCAAAAAAGGGAACTATGTAACACTCTTTAAACATTTACCTAAACTCCATTTATTCAAACAAACATGAATCCACAAAATTTAGGTCATTTCCATGAAAAAAGATCTTCATCCTTGAAAATATCAAAACACCACAAAAAAAAGAGAAATAAATACAATAATCAAGATGTACTAGAAATAAGGTAACATGAAGTTACATTGTATATAACATATTTTGGATTAACAACATAATATCATGTGTCTAGGATCTTCGTTGTTTTTACATATTGGTTGTTCCTAAAAAAATATTCATGTTATCTTTTTCAATATAAATAAAATATCCAATTTATATTAAGGGTAATAATAAATTTCAAGACAACCTAATTCAATTCCCACATAGGTTATAGAGTAGGATTATATGTTACAATAATAATAAAATTAAAAAATGTTTAAAAAAATTAAACTTTTAGTATAAACATATACTAAGATAAAATATAAATGACAATACAAAACATGATAAAAGGGGGATCATATGGGGAGATGATATGGATATAAAAGGGGTAAGTCAACAACAATACCTTATGAAAAATAAAAATACTAATCACCAAATTTCATAGTGTGAGTTCAGTTATCACTCCCACCATGTCACTTCCAAAAAACATATACACAAGTATCATGAATATCCACTACTTCTGAGAATTTAATTTCTTTGACCTATATAATTAGAAACAAGGTGTATATATACCCAATAAGTTTATTTATGGTGTGATCATACAACACCATTATGATCTTAGAAATAGTTCCATGAGAAACCATTTTTTTGTAATCCAATCATTCTAGTTTAAAAATTAATATATGAAGATACACTTTTAACTTTAATTAATATGTACAAAATATTTAATACATCTATTGACATACGGAAAATATATGTGAACATGCCTCTCAAAACTAGCATCATGGGATAAACCCTTTGGTAGATAATGCCATGTAACACTAGGATCCTTATAATATCTTAAGTCCAAAACCAAACATCACCTCTAATACATAGGTCATTATATAGAGTAATATTAGTGCCTATAGTAAATGCAACATCCTAGTCAAAACTAATGTCATAATCATCTCGATAATCAATGTCTAGGGAGAATATAATCAGCATCGATTAGTACTTATCCTAGGTTACCTACGTAGGAACTTGAGGTTCTGGTGAATGAGATGCCCAGACCCCAGAATCCCAGAGCCAGTGTATTTTTTTATCGTATTTACATAGATACAATCTTATAATCCCAAGGGATCTAACAATTTAACCATTTTGGAAAATAATATTACAGACCTGATACCCATAATAAATTGGTAAAAAAGAATAAAAACATGATACATAATAAAATTAAATAAAATCATCCCTGATACACATTCAATGGAATCTTCTTCCTAACCAATGGAAATTATAAAAAACTGGTGAGTTGATATACCCAATAATGGTAATAAATATAGTGGAATCTATCATAAAAATCATAAACAATTATGGAAATGTGATTTACTGAAACAGAATTCATCTAATCAATTACATGATCATAATATGGAGGGAATAGAATATGAACAAAACATTCCATATAAATAATCACATAATAATTAAACATAAACATAGATATTATTTTAGTTGAACAATCACATGGAATATCAATAACTAATATGATAATGAGGTAATACATAATGCGAGACATCACAAACATACTATTAAGGATTAGGCCAAAAAATGTACAATAATGGGAAGAAACTTGGTCTAGTTTGTCTCAAGAGACCTACTGATGCATCAAGGAGATAAACTAGGCTCTTCCCGACACATATTAAGTCTAATCCATTCCACAAATGAAAGGGGGGAAATATAAACAACATAAATGCTATATTGAATAACTAACATAAAAATTGTGAATACCTTGACCATAAACCTTGAATGGTATCAAAATAGAATATATAAAGTCACACTGATGCTAAAATATTCAATAAAATATAGTATTATAATATATAAACCTTAATTAACCATAAAATATAACAAAGGATGTTGAAAAAGATGAAAGCAGTCTAATAAAATCATTAAAATATCTTGAGAAGAATATCCTTTTTTATTTTGAAGTAATTTATTTCATATCTTCACAGTTTTAAAAGAAAACATATTCTTTGAAAAGATCCTTATAAAATTTTAAAGGAATCATCAAAATATTAAGGTGTCATGATGGTAGTAATAGTAGATCATGTTGTATAAGGTTAAAAAAATGCTTCCTTAGTTTTTGACAAAAAACCCATAAATAACCTTGTTTAGAAAAATAAAAAAAATATGAATTTTAAATAATTTTAAATAATTTTAAAAAATTCAAAAAGAGTTTAAAATAACTTTAAATAATTAAGGGATAATAGTAAAACATTTTTTAAATTATTTATAGAAAACTTGGACATGTAGAAAAATATGTGATAATTATATCTTTAAACATGAAAGGTGACCCATACCATGTTGAATATTTAAATCATAATCCTAATGAATGAATAAAATTTAACAAAACATGAAAATAAATAATTTAATGACATGAAAAGTAAAAAGGTTGTATATACCCATCATAAAAAAGGTGGGTGTATACCAATAAACTATGCCTTTTTAATGAATTGACTTCCCCAAGATGAGGGAAGAGCCGTCAAAGTGACATGCCCTTCCATCTTCAAGGTTATGGAGAGATAATGACCCCGGATTCCTGACTTTAGTAGGCCCCAGAGTAGAGACAAGCACAAAGGGTATATAATCTCACATAAATAGAGGGAGCTACACTTTTTATAAAATAAGGTCAGGAGATAAGATGGTAAATCCTAGCAACACCAATGACTAAGGTAAAAGTAATCCACAAATCCATTCCCACATGCATGTTCAGTAGTAAAACTCATACAATGTTAGAAAAAACACCCATGTAATGTACCACTGAAATGAAACTAAACATAAACAACCACTATCTTGATTACCAAGCTAGTGAGGTCCATCACAGTCCTCAAAGTCCTCCTGGAAACCTGAAAATAGCTTTACAGACATAGGGTGACCATACAAGTATACTCAGTAGGGAAACTAAGGCTACTTGTGCACAGGTGTGGGAACATTATAATCCCCCTATGTGAAAACAGTAGAGGCTCAAACACATCCCAAGGAATACTAACCCAGACAACCTCACCAAAGAACACTCACCCAAGTAAAAAAATTCAAGTAAAGTAATAATATAATCACATTGGCATTTGGGAACCCCACACGCCACTTTCCCACTTGTTAACTACTCATTCCTAATGATCTAATATCTTGACACGGCCACTCTTCTCACATTTAGTCCTACTATCGTGACCTACCTACACACACCTCGGCCTCAAACCACACACAAACATGCCCGTAAACTCCTGGGCCGCAACAACCAGTGACACACCCAAAGGCACCTGGGTCTCAAAAACCACGCACCACACCCAAAGACACTTGGACCTCATCCAAAAGATACTTGGGGAAAACATACCTGACCTGTAAACATCTGACACCCTCATCCAAAAAAATCATTTTCCCAAAGGATATTTGACTATGGTAAGACACAATACATTACATCCTACATGAATATGCCTGAGTAGTAAGATCCAAAAGAGGGTGTGAGGATAAAAATAAAAAACCATTTATCCATCCTCCCATCGGGATGTTGGGAAAGACACCATCCCCCATGAAATCGAGGTTTTCGGCACATAGTTCTCAACAAGGGTGGGGTGCATGTATAAATCACAAGGAACTACAATATATATATATATATGTATGTATATGTAAACAAACAATTAGCCCTAACCTACGTGTTTCACACAAACAGACAACATGCACACACCAATAACTCTTTTTCAACTACTCTTATATGCACAACCATATAACAACCACTTCCAAGCACAAACCCAATCCTATTTTTCTAAAATTCCATTTATTTATATAAGGGGATTCAATATGAATTATTCTTTCACTAAGGGCAACTAAAAACTGTAACCACACCAAGTAGTGAATAAAACCTACCTACAGACCCACTGCAAAACCACACAAAACTAGACTTGCGGTCCCACTGCATAACGACACAAAGTTAGACTTGGAATCCCACTGAATAATGACTCTACAACCACACCAAAATCCCACTAATCGATGTTTCTTCGCATCCAAAACACAACATAAAGTCAATTCAGCTGCCAATAAGTTCATTCCTTCCACAATCAATTAATTATCAGACTGAGACACCAGAACACCCCCTGTAACACCCCATATACAAAGCCCACAGAACCCAGACCAAAACACACATCACATATCCATAAACATCAAACCAAACATGTTCAAATTTAACTGACAAGGGTTCATTAATTTCCCCATTCTTATAACTAGGGTGATCATAGAACTGGTTGATCCTGGGGCATCTCTTTATTTAACCGAGTATACATGATTAATAATATTTCATGTTACATCTATGAATAAAAATATCATAATGAAACAGATCACATCTAGTGCACAAACAAAGACCACCAATTACCATGACTTTCAGAAGTTGTATAGCCATAACACCTATATAATAATCAAATATAAAAAATAAAATAGGAGACCGACATCAAACCACACCCCGCCCATTATTTTAGTTTCATGAGTTATCTTTTAGTCATCTTAAATCCTTGTTTAATTATCATTTTAAGAAAATTACCCAACGGTTACTCACAAATAACCATTAATATACCCACCTTACAGAATACTAAATTAAAGAGAAGCAAAAGAAAATCTCTACTTGGATGATCAAGTATCGAAGTTCCTTCTCACGCCAAGAATAGAGGATGGTGTGACATCTAAGAAGAAGTCCATGAAGGCTGATTTGGAAGGGCTCAAACATGTGTGAATGACTTTTATTAGGAGGAAATCTCCAAAAGAACCAAGAAAAACAAAAAAGAAGAAAGAAGAGAGAATATCGACTTAAGAAGTTTCCAGATCATAAAATCAAGGAGACCATTTTGAAGTACTTAAAAGTCATATCATGATTTGACCATGAGGCTTAGTGGTTTCACACATTGGAGTTAATTGATATTTAATAACTCCCCTTAGAAATAGTGGAGATAGGATAGCATATGGCAGTGATTTGATAGATTAACTTTAAATGGAGAAAAACATGTAATAGGGGAAAAACTAGAAAAGATGGGAAAAATTGGAAAAAATTTGAAATGAGTCACTAATGGGTGAGTCAACAATGCTGAGATACCGATGGGTGAGATACCGACGCGACCTACCGATGGCTCGACCTACTTATTCCATGACGTACTGACACTGAGCTACCGGCTCCTCGACCGACCGACGACCTGACTTACTGAAACTGAGCTACCATCCCCTCCACCCACCTATGATCTGGCCAACAGACACCCTGACCTACCGATGTTGAGCTACCAATGCATTGACCTATCAATTCCTTGACCTACCAACATCAACAACCTCAAATAATTTTTGTCGATCCCCTCGACTAACCAATGTCGATGCCTCTTGACTCAGTGATTCTGATTCACCAATGAATCCATGTTGTCGATTTTCATTGACTTACCGACGCACTATCATGCTGACGCACTAACATGTCAATGCACTTACATGTCGACACACTGACATGCCTATAGAAAAACTAAAATTTTGTTAAACTCTTGAAATGAGCCACCAATGGCCCCTGGAACACCTCAACACTGGATTTTCACATAGGAAGGTCCTGGGAAAAATCTTGGTTATTACAGTAGATACCTCTCAATCTATTCTCATCCTTGAGATTTCAAAACTAACTAAGAAGGAAAGTGGACCAAAAAACCATTCCATAAGATAAATCTCATGAGTAAACCACTCTGTGTTGTTCTAAAGATGGAGTAAAAAACTGGACATCCAAAGACACCTCCTCAAAATATGTCTCCTGAACAAATGTAGAAACACTAACTCTCTTCCCCCTAAATTAACAACACAAACACCATAATTTACACCATCCAGACACATGGATTAGGGAGCTCCTTACTCTATATCAAGATACTATCCACTTTAGGCGGCACTGACTCACCCACATTGGTTTAATTGCCTCTATATTAATTCATCTTGATTAGGGATCTGGTCCTCTCCTCCCCATAGTTAGTAAATTTCACAAAAAAATTAGAGAATATGGAAAAAACTTATCATACAACAAGTGAGGTAAAACATTACATAATAATAAATGCATAAAGGAAACAAAAGATCAAAACTCAGAACAACTCTGGGTACTAGGAACGCATTTGTGCCTCCCATTCCCAGACATTCTCCTCGAGGCCACCATGCTTCCATAACACACAAACTAATGGAATGGTCCATCCCCAAATCACCTTCCCTTTACGATCATTGATTCTCACCAGTCATTCCACGAATGTCACATCATCCTCAACAACCAACTCTCCCTAGTATAGGATGTGGGAGTCATCATGTAGATACTGATAGAGCTGAGAGACATGAATGACGTTGTGGATCCTTTCCAACCATATGGGTAATGCAGCTGATATTCCACCTCACCGAATCATACCAACACCTCGAAATGTCTGATGAACCTGGGAGAAATCTTACTCCCACTTCCGATCCTCTGTTTTCCATGCCAAGGGGAGACCATGAAGAACATGTGGTCCCCATCCACAAACTCCAAGAGTCCCCTCCTATGATCGACATATGTCTTATGTTGGTCTTGAGATACCTTAATCCTTTCACACACAAGATGAACCTTATTTGTTGTTATCTTTACAACCTCTGGGCCAAGAACACCTACCTCCCCAACTTCTGTCCATCACATGGGTGATAGAAACTGTATTCTGTACAAGGCTTCAAATGGAACAATGCCAATGGTATACTGATAGCTATTGTTGTAGGAAATATCCACCAGGGGAAAGTGTCATACCCAAGATCCTTCAAATTCCCAGACACACGCTCATAGCATAATCTCCCACATCTGGATGGTCATCTCTATCTTCCCATGCATCTGAGGATGGAAAGCTGTGCTAAGGCGTAGGTGGGATCCAAAAGCACTTTGTAACCCCTTACAGACTCAATAAGGAAATCATGTATCCCAATATGAAATGATGAATCTTGGAACTCCATTTAGTCGTACCACTTCACCCATGTACCTCTCTTTTAAGGCATCCATTGCTCTTGTATTTTTAAGGTCTAAGAATTGATCCAACTTCTTCAAATGATCTACCACTACCCAAATGGAATCACAACCTCCCTCATCCTTGGGTATTCCTATGGTGCAATCCATCTAGATTTCATCCCACTTCCACTCAGAAAGATCTAAGGGTTGTAACAGGCCGTCGGGAATAGGGTGTTCAGCCTTCACCTGCTGACACGCTGGGCACCTTGCCACAAACTTAACCACTACCACTTCACTCCTGGCCCCCAAAACTGACCTCTCAAGCCCCAGTACATCATGGAGACTCCTGGATATACCTCTAGGGGTGATTTATGGAACTCACCAGGAACTCCCTCACGCATTGTCATGGGTATAAACAGATTCACATGGAACAATATCTAATTCCAACTATTCATTAACCATCCCCCAAGTGCATCACCCTGGCTATCACGATCATGCATCACTTTAGCCTCTGAGACTCCCCAAATAGACTCCTCCACCTACCATACAAAGGAATACTGCACTATAATCTAAAATAGATAGCCTCTTCCATCTTCCACTCTCAAGCCCATATGTAAGGCATCAAACTACTGCATTGCCTTCTAAGCATCTGAAGACTCCCATACTACATCCTTTGTTGAATTCCTTCTCAAGGAATCATCCACCACATCCCCCTTTCCTGACTTTTATGAGATCTCTAAGTCTTAGTCCTGAAAATACTTCATCCACCACCACTGCCGCATGTTCAGGTCTCACTGGGAGAAGATATACCTCAAGATCTTGTGATCTTTGAAGACCGTGAAGCATTCCCCTATGAGGTAATACCACCAAAAATTCAGTGAGAACACAATCAATGCAAGTTCTAGGTCATGGGTGGCATAGTTACGTTAATAAGGATGTAACATCATAGACACATATGAGATCACTCATTACTGGTGCATCAGCACACACCCCAAGCCTAGACCAAACACATCACAGAACACTTAAAACATCACCCCCTCCTCTAGAAACCTCAGCACTGGGTCACTGACTAGGTTCCCTTTCAGATAACTGAATGTTTTCTTCCACTTATCACTCCATACAAAATCCTAGTTCTTTCTAGTTAAATCCGTCAACGTAGCTGCAACTTGAGAGAAGTCGGGTATGAACCTCTAGTAGAAACCTACCAGACCAAGGAGACTATGAACCTCTACCACGTTCTTGGGTGATTCCCAATAAACAACTACTTCGACCTTTTATGGGTTCACTTCTATTCCCTGTTAGGACACCAAGTTCCAATAGAAGTGCACCTCTCTTGTCCAGAACATACACTTGGACAACTTCCCTTAGAGTTGGTGGTGTCAAAGGACCTCCAAAAATATCCTTAGATGCTCGACATGATCCTACTATGATCTTGTGTAGACCAAGATATCTTTTTTGAACATGACCATGTACTAGTCCAAATACTAGTAGAAAATAGATTTCATGAGCCCCATGAACACAGCTGGTGTGTTCGTAACACCGAACGACATTACCATGAACTCAGAGTTCCCATACACACCCTTTAAATCAGTATTCAGGATATCTCCCTTCTTAACCCTTAACTGGTGATATCCATACCACAGGTCGATCTTAGAGAACCAAAATTCCCCCTTCAATAGGTCAAAAAAAATTCCATCATTGGGAGGGGGTAAAGGTTCTTGACCGTCACCTGATTCATTCTCAGGTAGTCTATGCACAACCTAAGAACACCATATTATTTCCTAGAGAACAAGACAGTATCACCCCATGGTGTCACGCTTGGTCGGATAAAACCCTTCTTCATCATGTCATCGACCTGAACCCACAACTCCCCCAACTCAGAAGGCCCCATCTGATAGGGGGCCATTGAAATAAAATAGTCACCAGGTTGTAATTCTATCTCAAACTCAATATCACATCAAGGGGATAGAGTCCCAAACTTTTGGGGAAGATATATAAGAACTCACTAACAATCCCTAGAATATCCACCATCTTCAAGTATCCTGATTTCATTGGTATCTCATCTAAAAAACAATGAAGGGGATCCACACACTTTCTTCCCTCTTAAAAACTCCACTCGCCAATGAAATCTATAAGTTGAATGCCCATATCTGATAACACAACTCTTCTCCAGAAGTAGTCGATAACATCATGCATATAATACATCCATTCAATGCCTAGGATGACATCATATTGCTGAATATATAGCATAAAGAGATCCCCACTGGACTGATTCGGCCCCAACATCAGTATAAATCCTCAAAAAAATAAAATTGGTAGGTTTGAATTCCAACTAGAATTATCAACACCATATGCATGGAAATTATATCTTCATCTAGACACAAGACAGGGGCTAGGCTAAGTTCAAAAAATGAGTGTGAAGCTCTTAATTCAAACAAGGCACAAGCAATAGTACTAAACCAAATGATCTTACCTTGAACAACATCTGGCCCTACTGAAACTACTACCTCTATAGTGTGAAAATACCCATGCCCAACCTCTCTACCTCATGGTTATCGACTGCCTCCCCTAAATTTACCTGATCAAGGTCCTTGAGGAGTGCCCTGAGGTCGGACTCCTCCAGCACTATACACCCTCGGTGGAGCGGGAGATTGCTACCCCTACTGCTAGAAGGGCCTTGTTAGAAACTGTTGTTGCTGAGGTGGGAGCTGAACATTCCCACCCCCACTATATTTCATTCAGACAGGTAAATGATTCTTAATTTACCATGACTACCATAGATAAAGAACCTCGGTCCTATGATCATGGATAAAGGGTGGGGACCGAGAGATCGGAACTGGAATTGTTGAGGCCTACACCCTAGTGGCCGAATCCGGGAAGGCCCTAAGGCCAGAGACCTGCTGGTAATGGAATTTCCCTTTGGAGAACTCAGCTAACTCACTTATTGTGAAAAACCTCCCTACATTTCCTTATCCTCCACTACTTCATCCTTCTTCTGAACCTCTAAGTGCGCTGGTAGAGTGAAGTTAGCAACATCATACTAAATAGAAGGTCGGAGTGCCTCCTCCATGCATCTTTTCCATGACTCATTATCTGTAAATAGATCCAGAGAAAAATGAAGGAGATCCTTGAACTTGATCACTAACTCCATTACTGATATAATTATTTTCTGAAGGGTAGGAAACTTCTACCTCTTCATAGCCTTCATCGTGGAAGAAAGGAATTCCGCTTAGAACTCCTTCTCAAAGTCAGTCCAAGAAACCTTAGTTTCATTCTTCTCCCTGAGGTAAATCATCAACCACTGACATGCAAATCCTAAAATCTGGATCACTGCCATAATAACCCAGAACTCTAATGGATCTCGGATCATGATGAAAAAGATCAAAAACTCCTAGAACCAACTATATGTCTCCATGTGTGAGATGATGCCCTCGTAATTTCATAGAGTCTACCGCTGGAAGGCATGAAGCATCTTCTACCACTGGTTTTCCTCTTCCTCTCGATCGGCCCACAACTTGTCAACCCAACCAAAAAGTTGGGAATCAACTTCTTGTATCACCTGTGTACGATGTTCGGGTGCCATAACTAAAAAGAGAATAAAATAAATACTAAAACCGAGTAGTGAAATATAAATTTTTTTTGAACTCTTTTTTTATTTTAAATTCCAAAAACACCCAATACACACAAGAATACAAGTCATTATGATGCATGTACCTTTTTCTGGGGTCTCTACCCTGAAATGAGTATATCCTCACCTAATTATTCAGTAGGTTCATAGTCCTTGCATCAAATCATATGGGGGGATAAAATTCTATGTCCTAGCTAGTCTTCCCAGGCATATTTCATGCACCAAGATCGCCTAACACTATTTCTCTACCATAACATTAAATCCTCATTGTTCCTAACAATGAACTCCATCCTATCTCTTAACAATTAGCCTCTAATACCATTCTATCTGGACCCGTCTTATCCAAGATGAGGTAAGGGATGACAAAGTGCCCTACCCTTTCTTCCTCAAGGTGAATGAGAGATAATGACCCCTGAGTCTCACCTTTAGTAGTCCTCGGAGTGGTGACTAGAACCAAGGGTATAGAATCTAATATAAATAGAATTAATTTCCTATTTTATTGAATAAGATCAAGAGATGAGATGGTTAATCCCAATAACACAAAAGACTAAGGTAAAAGTACTCCAACAATCCATTCCCACTTTCAAGTTTAAAAGTAAAACTGATGCAAATTAAGACAAAACTCCAAAGTAATGTACCAAAGAAAGTAAAATAAACAACAACAAAAAATATCCCAACGCTTGAGCTAGTAAGGTCCAGAATGGTCCTCGATGTCCTCCTGGAAACCTGAAAATGTTTTAAATACCTAGGGTGAGCATAAAAGTATACTCAATAGGGAAACTAAAGAAACTCATGTAAAAGTGAGGGAACATACTAATGCCCATGTGTGGAAACAATAGGGCCTCAATAACTACCTAGGAATTATGACCATCCCAACCTCACCATGGAAAACTCACCCATGTAAAGAAATTCACGTAAAGTAATAATATAAGCACATCAACATTTTGGTACCCCACACACCACTTTCCCACTAGATAACTGCTCATTCCTAACGATCTGACATCTTGATGCTGCCACTCTTCCCACACACAATCCTACTTCCATGACCTTCCCGCACACACCTAGGCCTTAAACCGCAAACAACCATGCTCACAGACACCTAGGCCGCAACAAACACTGCCACGCCCGAAGACACCTGGGCCTCAACAACCACACACCACGCCTGAAGACACCTGGGTTTCATCAAGAGGATACTTGGGAAAAACGTACCCGGGAGCAAAAACTTGAACCCCTCATCCAAAAACAAACTTTTTCCAAAATAATCTTGTACTATGGTAAGACTTAATCCATTACAGCCTTCCCAGATATGCCCAAGCAGCAAGAACCGAAAGAGGGTGAATGGAAGAAAATTAGTAATCAGCCATCCATCCTCCCACCGGGATGTTGGGGAAGACACCCTCCCCAATGAAATGGATGTGTTAAGAACATAGTGATCAACAAGGTAGGTGTGCATATATAAATTACAGGTAAATAAAAAAAAATATATATATAAGAAAAAACACTCAACCCCAACCTATGGGTTTCACACAAATAGACAACAAGCCCACAACATCACTACTTTTGCTGCTACTCCTATTTGCACAACCATATAACAACCACTTATAATCACAAACCCATCCCCCTTTTTGTTCAAATTCCATTTATTTATTTAAGTGGATTCACTAAAAACTATTTTGTTACTACTGGGAAACTAACAATTGTAACCACACCAAGCAGTGAACAAAACCAAAATGTCATCCCACTACAAAATCACACAAAACTAGACTTGCAGTCCCACTTCATAGTGACACAAAACAAGACATGCAGTCCCACTGAATAATGAGTCCACAACCACACTACAATCCCACTTCTCGGCATCGCTTCACAGCCACAACACAACATAACGGTAGTTCATCTACCTACAAGTTTATCCATTCCACAATCAATCACTCTCTCAGACTGAGATACCAACACACCCCCTGTAACACCCCACATACCAATCCCACAAAACCCAGACCAGAACACATAGTACACTACCACAACCATTAAACCAATCATATTCAAATTTAACTGAAAAGAGTTATTTAATTACAACTTTAATATAATATGGGTGATCAAAGAACCTGATAGATCCTAGGTCATATCTTTATTTAACTGAGTGTGTGTGATTAATCATATTTCATGTCACATATGTGCATCAAAACATCATAACGAAACAGATCACCACTAGTGCAAAAAAAATACCACCAACATCCATGATTTTCAGAAGGCGTATATCCACAGTAGCCATATAACAATCAAAGAGAAAAAAATAAAACATGCGGCCAACATCAAACCACACCCCGCCCATTATTTTATTTGTGAAAGTTGTCTTTTTATCATATTAAATCCTTGTTAGATTCTCATTTTAATAATAGTATCAAGTCGTTCCTCACAAGTAACCATTAATATACCCACCCTGCATGATGCACAATTAATGAGAAGAAAAATATAATCCCTACTTGGATGATCAAGGAATGAAGTTCATTTTCATGCCAAGAATAGGGGATGCGTCAATTTTCATGAAGAACTCCCCAAAGGATGAGCGGGAAGGGCTCCAAAACAGGTGCACGACTTGCCTTGAGAAGAAGTCTCCAGACACACTAAGAGAAATGAAAAGGAAGAAGGAAGAGAGGATATAGGCTTAAGAAGAGGCTAGATCCTAAAATCAGGGAGCCCATTTCAATGTACTTAAAATCCAGATCGAGGTTTAACCACACGTCTTGGATGTTTCACATGTTGGAATTAATTGAGATTTAACATTTTCCCTCAGAAACGGTGGATATAGACCATAGAACAGTTGTGAGTTTATAGATTAACATTAAATGGATAAAAATATGTAATAGGGGAGAAACTGGAAAAGATGGGAAAAACTAGAAAAACATGAAATGAGTCACCGATGGGTGAGTCACTGATGCTGAGCTACCAACAGGTGACCTACCGACTTGACCTACTGACGCCTATACCTACCAAAACCTTGACCAATTGACACTGAGTTACCTAAGATCGACCTACCGATGCCCTAACCTACCGACGATGAGTTACTGACACCTCAACCTACCGACGCCCTAACCAACTGACACCCTGACCTACCGACGTTGTTCTAATGATGCCTCAACCAACCGACACACTGACCTACCAACACCAATGCCATCGACTCACCGATGTCTACTCCCTTGACTCACTAATGCTGAAACCCCTTAACTCACTGATACCGATGACCCTGTGACTCACCGATGCTGATGCCCCTTGAGTCACTGATGCATTGTTATGGCGACACACAAACATGCCGATGGAAAAACTGTAATTTTAGAAAACACTTGAAATAAGCCATCAATCGCCCCCGGAACACCTCAACACTATATTTTTACACAGGAAGGGAATGTGGAATAACCAGGTTATTACAGCCTCAATGAAAGGAGATTGAGAAGAAGTCCCTTACAACACGTTTCCTTCTATAAGAACATTATTTAACCTCATAGATAATGGTTTTGAGAAAGTTAATACCTTATTCAAAAACCATATTAAGATTTATGATATCATCAATGATATTTTATAATATTTTATTACAATTTTTTAGTAATTTCTTATTATTTTCTCTATTTTAGGTGTTAGTTTCCTAGTTTCTCAAGTATATTTTGACTTGTTATTTTTTTTTGAAATTACATAAATCTTTGTTTCATCATCACATAATGTAAAACATGATTTAAATATCATATATATAATATATATATATATAAAAATCTATATAACTTGGAGATAGTAAATTCAATGCTCTGTTTTGGGAAATGGTAGGTCATATGTACACATTAACACTACATTCATTTATTTTTCGTATCGAAAGAATTAAAATTAAATTATATAAATTTCTATTATAATTATAGTGTCCTATATATTTTATATATATAATATATTCTTATTAAAACTATATTTTATATTTTCCATGTATAGTGTGAACGAATCATGTCGCTTTGGGGAGGTAGTAATCCACAAATCCATAAATATTGTTATAATATTTATAGAAAATGGAAAGCATTAATTTATGAGTTATATACGAATTAAAGAAGAATAAAGACATAATAAATATCTTATATATATAATATAAATAGTGTTTCCATCATAACTCCCAACCATGAGAAGTGGTAAAGGAAAAAAGGAATGAAAACGTGTCACGAGGAAGTAGTTCGTCGTACACGAATGGTATGTTCTCTACTAATTAGATTGATGTGTGTGAAATTTTAGATAAAACTTTTATCATAATAAAATTCATGTATATTTAGGATACTGATGATATTGTATAAACATGAAATAATAAATAATTTAATTGGTTTAAGGAAGAAATAAAACAAAAACAGTCGTTGATGAACATTACCTCTTCTTTTGGTATATCTGTTTTATTTTCACAGAATGACTACTTTGGATGGAATTATGACCAATGTAAGGATTATAGGATGAATAGATGAAAGTTGTGAGGAGAAATAGTTATTCTTTGGTCAATATATAAGTCTCAATGTGGTGTGAGGAAGTAATGGGTGACGAGCACTTTTATAATTGTGGTGAGGGGAACTTTCAGAAATCCCCAAAATATTAAAATATAATAAGGCTATTCTAGAGACAGACTTAAAAATGGATATTAAATGAATGGGGGAAGAAATTTTAGTCCATATATTATATTATTTGTAATTATTTAACATTTTTTATTCTTAAATAATTTAATAATATATTAATTCAATAAAATATCATTATTGTCAATTTTGATATTATTCATTTAATTCGACTACAAAGACATCACGAAAAAGTGGGAATTTGAATTTAATGATTTAAAAAACAACTAATATATCATATATATATATATATATATTTCATTATAATCATTATATAATCCCATATATATCAAAATTATTACTTTTAAAATAAACGCTTTAATTTTTCTATCAATTAAATAAACATTGATTTAGTGTTGAAGAAGCCTTTAAAATAGTTAAATATTTTCAAAAAATTAAAAATGAATTTATATAATAAATATAATTTAATTTATAAAAAAATAAATATTTAGGTTCATTCATGTCTTGATTTTTTTCTATGTGGATGCATAAAAGATATCAAATACAAAGAGTGTGATATTTTGTTACTATCTTTGATTTAAATAATATATAAGTAATTTTCATAGATATTTTTCCATTAAAAAACTCCAATTAGTTATTAAGTTGATGAGGGTCTAATCATCTTCATAAAATTATTTTTATAATTTATTTGGTAACAATATTACCGTTATCTTTTGGCTTTAACCCTTGGTTAAACCCTTTGACTCTTAACGTGAAAACTTTTCTTTTTTACTCTTTAAGGGGTAATATAGTCATTATAAGGTGCCAAAACAACCATAAATGAGTAATTTATGAAAAATTCAACATTATCACAGTAATTAAGAATATTTTTTATATTTTTATAAATTTTATATAATTTAATAAAATAATATTTATTTTAAATATCATTAATATAAATTTTGAGACTATTCATTATTTGATATTTTGAAAATAACATAACAACATGATATATTATAAAAAAACTAAAATAAATCCATAATATGTTTAGGTAGTCTAGAAAACCCTTAGATGAAATTAATTTTCTCAAATTTTATTTAATTTAGTATTTTTAATATCACTTTTTTTATTTACATTAATTAAACAATTATTGCATCATCATTGTGTAAGCCATAATGGTAATTGTTTATTTCCTAAAAATTAAAAATAAATTAACATGTTTAATATAATAATTTTATATATAAAAATATTATTTATATTCAATTATATCCCCAAGGTAACCCTACTTTAATATATGTAACTTGTTAAAAACAAAAGTGTGACTAAATTTACTTTTCTTGGAATATAATATTATAATTGTTATATTCTCATCTAAAAGGACATAAATGGTATCCTATTTGATATTTTAATTCTTAGGGATGAAAAATATCAATCCAATAAAATTAGGAAATGTTTTGGGATATTTTATAATATTTATAATATTATTTTTACCTTTAATTATCTTATTTACCATTAATCATGGTAAATAAAAAAAATACTAAAGTTATTATTCATAATGTACGAAAATTATTTTTATACTATTATTAAGTAAATATCATACTGATTAAAACATTTTATTTACATTTTTCTAAATTCAGTTCATAGTAGTTTATAAATTACGTTTTATTCTAATTGTGGGGACATGTCGAAAAAACAAGTTAATTTAAAAATGTTCAAATGTTCAATAAGTTTTAATATAAAAGTTAAATATTAAAAATATTAAAATTACCTAAACTGGATTAATATATGTATAATTGACCTATTTTGAATTTAAAAACCAATTTTTAATATAATTTAATATTAATAATTATTTAAATGAAAATGTTGTTTTTAACTCTAATGTAGTATGTTTCATTATTCATCAAAAAATGAAATGTCTTACAAAAATACCACAAATTACTCTTATGTAAATTTTTATATTCCTATTTTAGAAAAATTATTTTTTCAAATATAATATATAAAAGTTTCAAAAAACTGATTAAAAATATGTTCTCTATTAAAAGGAAGTAAAACTGATTTTATAAATATGTAGTTTTTTTTGTGAAATATTGAATTTTTTCTTATCTAATTATAATAAAATATTTATTGCATGAATATAAATTTATTTTATTGGATATATAAAATATAAATTCTATATATAAATTCTCTATATGCGTTAGAATTTAATTTAGTTTGAAAATTGTAACTAAATAGTGTTTTGTTATACCCGGTGTAAAATGCAGTGTAACGTATAAACAAAATTAAATTTATTCTAAAAGAAAAAATATGGCAAAGTCTTGGGGTGATAAATTCTACGATCTCTCAATAAATTCCATCCTCACCATTTTAAATTTCAATTATAAAATAAAATATTGATACATAAAAATTCTCTTGTGGCAAACCCCCATCCAAAATCGGGTCAGTAAAATATCCTCTTAATAAGAGGGAACATGAAATACAAAGGTCACTCCAAAATTAGGCTTTAAAATAGGATAAAATTACCAGAAATTGAAAACATGGAAATTTAAGTTAAATATAACTTTAAAATTTTTATATATAATGATAGAGAACATGGTCAATACAAATTTAACCATCACAAAACTACAAATCATGTGATCAGTTAAAAGAAGATTGATTTCTATTAAGAAAATTAAAAAGATAACGTTTTTTTAAAACCCGTTCTTAATGTTGAGGTATTATTTTAATATCTAGATAAATCACTCATTAAGTATACCTCATTTCTTCCCATGTCATAATTTTATATTTTGGTTGTTCTTCTATCTATTTTCACTTCATTTCATACACCTAGAGATAGATATTGATGAAGAATTTTTATGCGTAAATCACATTTGATGAATCATAAGGTCCTCATGTATTACCTTCATCCTCTCAATGTTTACTGAAACCAATAAAAAATATCATAAATTATAATGTTCAACTTAATCCACTCCCACCATAAGACTCATCAAAAATATATCTTTCAAATTCACTGTCCAAAAATATATACGGGAGGTCACTATATTTTTAAAATAAACTTAACATTACATTTCCACCAAAACAACATAATGTATCTCTATTGTCACATAAAAATAATTGATCACCTTAAAACCATAAATGAAAATGTTAATTATTCCAAATTATTAAATTATAAGTAATGTTGTAAAATCCTTATATATATCATGATTCTTATAACCAGAGTATCACTGATGAAATAATTCTTGAATCCAAATACACAATAACATTAATCATTCTACTTAATTTTTAAACAATAAGGTAGAATTTATCATCTAATTCCTTAATACCTATTTCCTTTCAATTTCCTTTTGTATTCTATTCATCATCAACAGTACAACCATTACTTGTATAACCTTGTTGATTCTAACCAATAACCAAATATTAAAGAAAAATGTAAGAATCATTATTCATGGTGATATATTCATGGAGAATCATTTACATGATGCCTCAATCATGGAATATTCTCCCTAATATATGATTCCTTAGGATTAAACTAGGTTGAAAATGGTATTGAAAAATATATAATATTATATCCTATAATTATAATTATACTCAAATTTAGTATAGGGCTATGTTATCTAATCCATGATTTACTAAATCTAGTTTTCAAGGTTGTTTCAAAACATCCTTTGATACAAACTATAATACCCTGAACCTTGAATCTCAAAGCTGATGCATTATTTTATTTCATTGGCATACATAAAAACTTCAAATCATAATGGAAAAAAATTTAGTAGTTTTGGAAAAACATATTGTATTCATGATACCCATAATACATTGGGATAAGAGAATAAAAACATGATTCATAATAAAATGAAATAAACAGCATCCTTGAAAGTCATTCAAAGGAATATTATTCATAATCATGGGAAAATAAATATAATAAGGGAAAGTTTAGATACTTATTAAGGGTAATAAATACATATAAACCTATCATAAACAAACTCAAATTATTATGTAAAGGTGATTAACTAAAGCACAAACCATTAAATCAATAACCTGAGCATAATATGGAAGTAGTGGAATATGATAAAATAATTCCATATAAATAATAAAATGAGCATGAAACATAACCATGGATATTATACAAGTCTAATGATCACTTGTAATATCAATAACTAATCTTATAATTATGGAGTACATAATATAAGGCATCATAAACACATCATCAGGGCTTTAACTAAGACACAATAAAATAATGGGTAAAACTCATTCTAGATTCTCTCATGATAACTACTGATGTATCGAGGGGATATAGATGTCCCCGCCTCGCATTTATTAATTCCAATGCATTCCTCATATGAAAGGGGTGAATCAAAAACAACATAAAAATTTTCATTGAAGAAATAACATATGAAATGTGAATACACTAACCATAAACCATTAATGTTATCAAAATAGCACATCTATAGTCAAAATGAGCATAAAACCTTCGATAAAATATGGTATCAAAATAGATCAACCTCAATTTATCATAAAATCAAACAAAGGATGTTGAAATATATGAACATAATCTAATAAAATCATTAAAATTAATTAAGAGAAATTCTCTTTTTTATATTGAAGTCATTTAATTCAATAATATTCAATTATAAAAGAAAAAAATAATCTTTTAAAATATACATATAAAATATTAAATTAATCTTTATAATATTAATTTGTAATGATGGTGGTAAAATTCTCTTATGATTTATAAGTATAAAAAACATTCCTTCCATGTTTTTTGTTTGAAAAACCGTAAAGGGACTTGTTTATAAAATTAAAAAAATGTAGATATTAAAGAATTTTTAAAATTAAAAAAATTGTTAAAAATGAATTTAAACAATCATTTTATAATCATAAAAATATTTATGAATATATTTTTATAAAACATGGACATTGATAAAAAAAATATGATAATTAAATATTTTAAAATTCAAGGTGTCCCATACCGCTTTGAATATTTAAATCATACTCCCATTGAAAGAATAGGAGTTAAAAAAATTATAATAAATAAATTAGTTACATGATAATTCAAAGGGGTTGTATATACACCACATAAAAATAGGTGGGTTTATAACACCAAACAATGCCTCAATGTAAAGAGAATGAGACGAATTCCCTTACCTTGCGTTTGATTTTGTGAGAACATACTTTAAACATTTGTATAATGGTTTTAATAGTGTTATTAACTTATTCCAGAAAATATTAATATTTATGATATCATATATAGTCCTATTATAGTATTTTATTACCGTTCTTTAGTGATCATTCATTATTTTTACAATTTCAGGTGTTAATTTCCAAATTTATCAAGTATGTTTTGACTTTTTATTTATTGTTACAATTACTTAGATCAATATATAATAATCTCAATAATTTAAACTGTAACACCCCAGGTAAATAAATAATATGAAATTTTCATATTTATCCATATTTGTGAATAAAATATTAATATAACTTTAATGGGGACGCTATGCTTGATGGCGTACCCAATACGCAACAACGAGTTTCTTGGGAATCTTATGTTGCACTCTAATAATAAAATAATATTATTTTAAATTGTAGTTAACGCCTAGCCGTTGTAATGGCGGGAATGAATGGAACTAACTAAAAAATGATTATATATGTTTGTCAAATATTTTTACTTTTATCCAATAAATTTTAGAGGCTTAAAATGTGAATGAATCCAGTTTTAAGCGTAAATATTCTAATATTCTTTTAAAAGCCGATTAACAGCCTTTTGATGGCGAACCTCATTTAAATACACTGTTTGAAAATTTTATGTGTTATATTTGACAAAATAAAATTCTTATTTATAATCGGGACATCACAATTTACTTTGTGTAAATTTTTGGTATTTTTCCAATAAAGTTCATTTTTTTAATGAATAGTGAAAAATGTTGTATTTTAATTCAAAACCTATTTTTAATCTAATTTTTTATATGATTAGAATATATTTTGAATTGTTTTTAAAGTGAAATTATAATATATTTTTACCATTTAATACAATAGTGTTCATTGGAATTAATTTCACTTTGAAATTGGACTTAAACTAGTGTCAATCTTTTAATAGATATTGTTTCTTAAAAACACGCTATTTGTTTTGACAGCGGGACTTAATTTTTAAATTAATTAATGAAACTTATATGTTTTCAATTTTGTAAAATAGAAATCATTTTTGAATTCAGAATATCAAATATATCTTAGGGTAAATGTTTTGTATTTTTCTGAAAAACTTCAATTTTTGATGAATAGTGAAACCACTAAGTGGTAGTTAAAGAAACTGATTTTTCGTTTAAATGAAACTTTGCCAATTCTGTGATTTTATTTTCAAAAATCTGACATGCATGGTTGTCATTATGAAGTAAAATGTGATTCAATGAGATTAAAATAATTTTTGGTGAATAGTAATTGTTAGGTTTTATTATTCGCGATTAAAGGTAATTAGTGTAATTTAAGGTGAAAATAATGATTTAATAATATTAAATGACCTAGACGCACATCCTAACCTCATTGGATGTATCATGGACGACCAAGACAATCCATGGGTCAACTTGGGGACCCCATGGAGTCACTTTGGTAGGAAAATGACATAAATAACTTTTTATTTAAAGTTAAAATTAAAATGTCACAAACATGTGTTGTTTTACTAAAACAATTTTTACATGGGGTTATAAAAGTCATATTGTTGAATATAAATATTAATTAAAAATATGAAAAGTTTTCCTACATCATGATATTTTTTTTATAATTTTTAGACACTAAATAAATTAAATTATTTATGACACCATGATGATGTAGTGATTACCTCATTATTTAATGATTTAAATAAAATGAAAAGATAATGTAAAATATAAGACCTAAAATTGTCAAAAACCTATTGGATGGGTGGATTTAGAACCCTTACCACATTATCCTCGAAATACATCAATTTGGGACCTTTAAAATTCGAAAATCATTTGAAAATAAAGTAACATTTTGTAACTTTCCAAAAGTGCCCCTCCTCTCCTCTTATAAAAGGCACCCACCTCTACCACCTTACACACACCTCTCAAGCGTTTTTCTTGTCCAAACCCTACCCATTTAATCTCTCGGAATCCCTCTCTTCATAATTGAATCCTCACTTTGGGAAGAATCCTTTCCAAGGAAGCCATTGAGCTCAAATCAAAGAGAGTTACCCGATTTAAAGGTAATGTCTTCCCTTGTGTTCTTTTGTTTTATTTTTCTTCTCCAAACCCCTAAACTCTTTTTATTACTTTTTTTTGTAACAAAACCAGTATCTTAAATATACTAGGAGGTTTTTATAATAATTACTATAGCTACACTTTCATACACCTCCGTCTAATGGTAAAAGAACATACTGTTTCTGTGGATGGCGAATTACTGCCTCACGAAACGATGATTGTTCAATATTATTTTAACACCTTCAAAGGTGTCCATTAAGATGTCACTATATTTATATATGATATATATAATATTTTTATGTTTTACTTAAGATTATGTACTTTTCATTTATGACATACCTTTATGGTTTCCATTATGGGTAAACGCGATATCTTCATTTTAGGAAGTGCGGACTACCGCCTCCTCAAAGTGATTTAATTCGTTAATGCCATATGTGGGACGTATAAAGGATGGAATTAATGGTATTACATATGATATCCTACTGGAATTATAATATACCTTTATATCATTATTATTTAATTCCATTTAATACAAAAAATAGAAAGAAATGAAAGTAGCGTTCATGCGTACGTACGGCTTACCGTCTCCATGAACGGTACATTTCATTTATTATCTCCAAATGTTATGTAATATTATAAGTACATATATATAATGGGTATATATGTAATATATTAAATCTATATTATGGATATCATTCTGGAAATATAATATATATATCTCTCATTTTTTTTAATTCCATTAATATGACAAAAAATGAAAGTAGCGTTCATGCGTACATACAACCTACCGTCTCCATGAACGGTGCTTTTAATTTTTTATCTCCAAATGGTATGGAATAGTATAAAATGAATATATACTTGATATATATGAAATTTAAAAAATCATTACTATTCTGGATATGATGTACCTATAACTACATGGAAAATTCTTTTCCAACAAGTTCGATTTTTACTCATGTACCGAACATCGACAAAAACGTCTGATATGAACTCACTTTATTAACCAATTATTATAACATTATAATATGTGATATTAACTGAATAATAATATTTAAAGTAGGTCCTTATGAAATTATAAATTGACAAAATTTTATTATTCAGGATATTAAATAACGATCGAGTCATGTCAGACACGAGGTAAGGGATCCTACCCCTCTCTTTCTTTTTAAGTACACTCTTTTATGTCATTCCTTTTCAGAACATCTTTCTTATGATTGGGTTATTATTTTATATTACTCCTTCTGTAATTTTTATGTTCATATGATGAGAGACCCTATTTTCTCTTATCAATCCATTTTGGAATTTTTGAGTGGCGCCGTTAGGCTACCGAATTTTCGTAAGAGATCTAACCTCTCTCTTTCTTTTTAAGTACTCTCCTTTCTGTCACTTCTTTTTAGCTCCTCTTTGTTATGATGGGGGATGTTCTTTTATATTCCTCTTGCTGTGAATTTTATTTTAATATTATGAGAGACCCTATTTGATATCATTAATCCATTTTTGGATGTTTTAAGTGGCGTCGTTAGGCTGCCGAGTTTTCGTAAGGTATTTTTCATCTCACTTTTAGTCCTATGAGATTTATGCTAAATTTTCCACCATTTCCTTTGAGTGGTGTATTTAATTCCCAATATTATACTCTTTTTGTAATATAATTTAATTTATGGGTATTTACATATTCATTGTATGACCCTTCTTCAATGGGGTGTACGTTTCGATAGTTACCCAAGTCGGTAAGGGAACCTTTCACCCTCCTGTTTTTAAAAGACTTCTTTTGTTAGGTCTTTTAATTCACATAATATTATGTAGGTATATTTTCTTATATATCCTTGTTGATGTAAATTTTATGTCCAAGTGATGAGATACCCTTTTTAGCTCTCATTAACTCCTTTTTCTGAATTTTGAAGTGACGCCGTTAGGCTGTCGATTTTTTGCAAGGGAACATCTTAACCCAATTTTGATTCTTTGGGATAAACTTGTACTCCTTGAATATGTCGTTCTATGAATATGTGTGAATGTCCTATGATTTTTTTACACTTAATATCCACATATATTTGGTTTATTCATTTTTCACACATAATTTTGAGATTGATTTATCCTTAATTTAAGGATACCTTCTTTATAAGGGATTTCATATCATTTTACATTTCTATTGAGACTTCATTGTTGTTATGCACCAATTCAATCTTATATGGTGTATATACTGTCCTTTGGAATATTATATCATGAATCCATTTGTTCTCATGATATTATAATGTTCTGATTAAATGTTATTCCTCAATTATTATATTCAAGTGTCTCTAATTTTGGTAAAAACCCTTTAACCAAAATATCGCTTTAAATGTTTTAATGATTTTTTATTATTAATATCCATGTTTTCAAAATGGTTTTAAGGATTTATTTATATGGATATTAATGGCTTAAAATGTTAAAAGCTTCAAGGTGGTATGGGAAACTTTGATTAAAAAATCTCTTTATTAAATGTTTTAAATGGTTTTGAAAATGGATTTTTTTTGAATGGATACATTATTTCAATATCCAAAAATGTTATACTGTGATTGAAATGTGGAAATGTTATGTTTCCTTTATGCATGTTTTATGTGATACGTTTATGTTATGGTTCTTGGGAATTTTTATAAAAATTGGTGGTTCCGTGATAAACTAAGGGTGGGTGAGCCCGATATAGCTCTCCAATGCATTGGGTAACACGAAGGGGTTAAACGTTGAGGTTTCATCGAAGAGATTTAGGGAATATACTGTGATGGGTATTTCAAACGTAGCCAAGATGGTTACTCCCTACGTAAGAATGTTATGAATTCCTCAAGTTACCTTTATGTCTTATGATTTCTATGATTTATTCATGATTTGATGAGGTATGTTAAAATGATTATGTTTTATGAGTAAAGTATGATTTCATACATGGACTAATGTTTTCTTTTCATACTTTTATATCCCTTACTAAGCTTTTTATGCTCATCCCAAGTTTTTGAAATGTTTTTCACAGGTCAAAGGAAAGGTGTATGATATGATGATAGTGTCAAAGAAGTGTCAAGAAAGAATCCATGTTTTATTTTAAATATTTTTCCATTGATGGGAAAAAACGAATACTATCTTTTATGTAACCACTTTATTTAAATGTAGAATGTAATTCATGATTTATAATCTAATTCTCTAAAACTCTAAACCTGAAAAGATCCTCAATGTGAATTATTCATTGAATTCAATATTAAGTAACGTTTAAGGCCGGAGCCTTATAGTTGGTATCAGAGGGAGGTTTAGATAACTTTAGAGGTTAGGGTATTCTCTAGGCATAAGTGACATTACCATAATGGTTAGGATTTCAGAAAGAGTCCTAGTTTTAGATAAAGTGAATGAGTAAGTATATCTTAGGGTTTATCTTCCTCTTTATAACATGATGGTTTTGTTGATATAATCACACTGACATTTTTGTTTTTAGGGAATGGATGGATCCAGAAGGCACCAAACTGACAATATGTTTGAAGGAAACTGTGGTGGTTCTATGATTAAGAGACTGGATGAAATGGGGGATTCAATGAGGAAACTCGTGGTTGTTCTAAACCAACTATCAAAGAGTCATGATCAACCACTTGTACCTTGGTATGTTATGTAATGCATCATTTACGAGATGAACAATCGATGTGGAAGTTCAGGTAATAATTATAAAGGTAACTATTAGGGTTTATATGATCCTTACTTTTGAGGTAATTATGGGTTATTATATATTATGATGGAAAATGAAAGGTATGAGATAAACTTGATGTTAAAATATATTATGTTTATTTTTAAAGATTTTATCTCATTTTGGGGAATGTTTTAAGAATTATATAGTTTTAGAAAAAGGACAACACGCAGACCATGTGACAACCCGTCGTGTCAGACAAAGCTGTGGGAATCGAACCCACAACCAAAGTGCGACTGGTATATATTGCCTACCACTGGACTACGTGAAGTCCCTGGTTAGTTTGACTAATTCTTTTTAGTTACATGATTTTAGGAATCAATAGTAAGTTTATTTTGGGTTATCTATGGATATTATTAACCTATCATCGAAGATATGTGATTAGGTTAATTACTTTTCAATATGATAATTTAAGGGAAACTGATGTTATTTGGAGAAAAAAGTTAATTTTTACCTTGGAAGACTATGTGATTTAATCCTTCAAATATTTGGGTTTCACTCTTAGTTTGGTTTACTTTGAATAATTTTATGGACAAATTGTTTATCAAATGGTCTTCATTGAACTTTGGGTTTTGTTGGAAAAATTTTGGAGATTAAGAATAGATTTTATTTTTATAAAGGGTTATCCTTTTCTGGTTTATCTGATCTTGTACTAACCTTTTTGGTTTTGGTTTTGGTTAAAGTCTAAAGACATGGGAAGTATATAGTTCTCTTTTTAGGATTAGGTGACTCTCTAGAAGTTGATTATAGCTCTCTTAATGTGAACAATTCATTCTAAATACTCATCTTTTAGAGAAAATATGAGTTCATGTAAGAAATCTAGTAAAAGTTGAAAGTCAACACGACAATTAAGTATGATTCCTTATGTTTTAGTTAAGGTCATAAATAAATTCCTCAATTAAAAGTAACTTAAAACAAAAATGTTGTCTGTTAATTTTTCCTACTGGGGAATCAAATACCGTATAAACCATCACAAGTTTGTGATTTTCTTATGGTTAACTTTCTCCTAGACATGTTTACTATCACTCTCCCTCAGAACATGAACCTTTGTTTTTTCCTCCATAACCATGTTTTCCTACATGGAATCCTAGTATTGGTTAACTCGAGTGACCTTTGTACTTCTCTTTATTTATTTTAAATTGGTTGTTTTACTGACTCTTATTCCGATGTGGGATTTTCAATGAAGTTTCCAAGCCCAATTTTAAAATTACGAGGACGCAATTCCCAAAAGGGGGGAAGGATGTAACACCCCAGGTAAATAAAGAATATGACATTTTCATATTTATCCATATTTGTGAATAAAATATTATTATAACTTTAAAGGGGATGCTATGCTCGATGGCATACCCAATACGCAACAACGAGTTTCTTGGGAATCTTACGTTGCACTCTAATAATAAAATAATATTATTTTAAATTGTAGTTAATGCCTAGCCGTTGTAATGGAGGTAATGAACGAAACTAACTAAAAAATGATTATGTATGTTTTTCAAATATTTTTACTTTTATCCAATAAATTTTAGAGGCTTAAAATGTGAATGAATCCAATTTTAATCGTAAATATTCTAATATTCATTAAAAGGTCGATTAATAGCCTTTTGATGGAGAACCTCTTTTAAATCCACTTTTTGACAATTTTAGGTGTTATATTTGACAAAAATAAAATTATTCTTTATAATCAGGACATCAAAATTTACTTTGTGTAAATTTTTGTTATTTTTCCGATAAAGTTCATTTTTAATGAATAGTGAAAATGTTGTATTTTAATTCAAAACCTCTTTTTAATATAATTTATTTATATGATTATATTATCTTTTGAATTGGTTTTGAAGTAAAATTAGAATATATTTTTACCATTTAATCCAATAGTGGTCATTGGAATTAATTTCACTTTGAAATTGGACATAAACTAGTGTTAATCTTTTAATAGATATGGTTTCTTAGAAACACGCTATTTGTTTTGACAGCAGAAATTAATTATTAAATTAATTAATGCAACTTATATGTTTTAAATTTTTTAAAATAGACATCATTTTTGAATTCAGAATATCAAATATATCTTAGGGTGATTTTTTGGTATTTTTCTGAAAAACTTGAATTTTGATGAATAGTGAAACCACTAAGTGGTAGTTAAAGAAACTGATTTTTCGTTTAAATGAAACTTTGCCACTTCTGTGATTTGATTTTCAAAAATACAACATACATGATTGTCATTAAGAAGTAAAATTTGGTTCAATGAGATTAAAATAATTTTTGGTGAACAGTAATTTTTAAGTTTTATTAATCGCGATTAAAGGTAATTAGTGTAATTTAAGGTAAAAATAATGCTTTTATAATATGAAATGACCTAGACACATGTCATACCCTCATTGGATGTGTCATGGCCGACCAATACAATCCATGGGTCAACATGGGGACCCCATGGAGCCACTTTGGTAGGAAAATGACAAAAATAACTTTTTTTTAAAGTTAAAATTAAAATGTCCCAAACATGTGTTGTTTTACTAAAACAATTTTTACATGGGGTTATACAAGTCATATGCTGGACTATAAATATTCATTAGAAAGATAAAACGATTTCCTAAATTATGATATTTTTTCATAATTCTTAGACACTAAATAAATTAAATTATTTAGGACACCATGATGATGCAGTGATTACCTCATTATTTAACGATTTAAATAAAATGAAAAGATAATGTAAACTCTAAGACCTACACTTGTCACAAACCTATTGTATTGGTGGAATTATAACCCTTACCACCTTATACTAGAAATAAATCAATTTGGTACCTTTAAAATCCGAAAATCATTTGAAAATAAAGTAACATTTTGTAACTTTCCAAGAGTGCCCCTCCTATCCTCTTATAAAAGGCCCCCACCTATACCACCTTACACACACATCTCAAGCCTTTGGATCAGCCCACCCCTGACCATTTCATCTCTCCACATCCCTATCTTAATCATTGAGGCCTCACATTGGGCAGAAGCCTTTCCAAGGAAGCCTTTGAGCTCAAATCAAAGAGAGTTACCCGATTTAAAGGTAATGTCTTCCCTTGTGTTCTTTTGTTTTATTTTTCTTCTCAAAACCCCTAAAAAAAAATTATTACTTTTTTTTGTAACAACAACGGTATCTTAAATATACTAGGATTTTGTTATAAGTAGTATTCGAGCTACACTTTCACACACCTCCGTCTAATGGTTAAAGAACACACTGTTTCTGTGAATGGTGAATTATTGCCTCACGAAACGATGATTGTTCAATATTATTTTAACACCTTCAAAGGTGGCCATTAAGATGTCACTATATTTATATATGATATATAATATTTTTATATTTTAATTTTTCTTCTGTATTTTTCATTTATGGAATACCTTTATGGTTTCCATTATGGGTAAACACGATATCTTCATTTTAGGAAATGCGGACTACCACCCCCTCAAAGTGATTTGATTCGTTAATGTCATATGTGGGACGTATAAATGATGGAATTAATGGTATTACATATGATATCCTACTGTAATTATAATATTCTTTTATATCATTATTATTTAATTCCATTTAATACAAAAAGAAAGAAAGAAATGAATGTAGCATTCATGCGTACATACGGCTTACCGTCTCCATGAACGGTACATTTCATTTCTTATGTCTAAATGTTATGTACTATTATAAGTACATATATATAATGGATATATATGTAATATATTAAATCTAAATTATGGATATCATTCTGGAATTATAATATATATATCTCTCATTTTGTTATAATTCCATTAATATGACAAAAAATGAAAGTAGCGTTCATGCGTACATATGGCCTACCGTCTCCATGAACGGTGCTTTTAATTTTTTATCTCCAAATGATATAGAATAGTATAAGATGAAAATATACTGGATATATATGATATTTAAAACATAAATACTATTCTGGATATGATGTACCTATAACTACATGGAAAATTATTTTCCAACAAGTTTGATTTTTACTCATGTACCGAACATCGACAAAAACGTCTGATATGAACTCACTTTATTAACCAATTATTATAACATTATAATATGTGATATTAACTGAATAATAATCTTTAAAGTAGGTCCTTATGAAATTATAAATTGACCAAATTTTATTATTCAGGAGATTAAAGAACGATCGAGTCATGTCGGACACGAGGTAAGGGATCCTACCCCTCTCTTTCTTTTTAAGTACACTCTTTTATGTCATTTCTTTTAAGCTCATCCTTCTTATGATTAGGATGTTATTTTATGTTAATCCTACTGTAAGTTTTATGTTCATATGATGAGAGACCCTATTTTCTCTTATCAATCCATTTTGGAAGTTTGGAGTGGCGCCGTTAGGCTGCCGAATTTTTGTAAGAGATCTAACCTCTCTCATTTTTTCATGTACTCTCCTTTATGTCACTTCTTTTTAGCTCCTCTTTTTTATGATGGGGGATGTTCTTTTATATTCCTATTGATTTATATTTTATTTTAATATTATGAGAGACCCTATTTTATCTCATCAATCCATTTTTTGAAGTTTTATGTGGCGTCGTTAGGCTGCCGAGTTTTCGTAAGGGATTTTTCATCTCACTTTTAGTCCCGTGAGATTTATGCTACATTTTCCACCATTTACTTTGAGTGGTGTATGTACTTACCATTATTATACTCTTTGTGTAATATAATTTCATTTATGGGTATTTACATATTCATTACATGACCCTTCTTCAATGGTGTGTACGTTTCGAAAGTTACCCAAGTCGGTAAGGGAACCTTTCACCCTCCTCTTTTTAAAAACTTCTTTTGTTATGTCTTTTAATTAACATACTATTATGTTGGTATATTTTCTTCTATATCCTCGTTGATGTAAATTTTATGTCCAAGTGATGAGATACCATTTTTATCTCTCATCAACTCTTTTTTCAGAATTTTTAAGTGACGCCATTAGGCTGCCGAATTTTTGCAAGGGAACTTCTTAACCCAATTTTGATTCTTTGGGATAAACTTGTACTCCTTTAATATGTCATTATATGAATATGTGTGAATTTCCTATGATTTTTTTACACTTAATACCCACTTATATTTTTTTTATTCATTTTTCACACATAATTTTGAGATTGATTTATCCTTAATTTAAGGATACCTTCTTTATAAGGGATTTCATCTCATTTTACATTTATATTGAGACTTCATTGTTATTATGCACCAATTAACTCTTATATGGTGTATATAATGTCCTTTGGAATATTATATCATGAATTCATTTATTCTCCTGATATTATAAATTTCTGATTAAATTTTATTCCTCAATTATTATATTCACGTGTCTCTAATTTTGGTAAAAACCCTTTAACCAAAATATCGCTTTAAATGTTTTAATGATTTGTTATTATTAATATCCATGTTTTAAAAATGGTTTTAAGAATTTATTTATATTGATATTAATGGTTTAAAATGTTAAAAGCTTCAAGGTGGTATGGGACACTTTGATTCAAAAATCTCTTCATTAAATGTTTTAAATGGTTTTGAAAATGGTTTTTTTGAATGGATTCCTTATTTCAATATCCAAAAATGTTATACTGTGATTGAAATGTGGAAATGTTATGTTTCCTTTATGCATGTTTTATTTGATACGTTTATGTTATGGTTCATGGGCCTGTTTATGAAAACGGGTGGTTCCGTGATAAACTAAGGGCGGGTGAGCCCGATATAGCTCTCCAATTCATTGGGTAACGCGAAGGGGTTAAACGTTGAGGTTTATCTGAAGAGATTTAGGGAATATACTGTGATGAGTATTCCAAACGTAACCAAGAGGGTTACTCCCTACGTAAGAATGTTATGAATTCCTCAAGTTACCTTTATGTCTTATGATTTATAGGATTTATTCATCATTTGATGAGGTATGTTAAAATGATTATGTTTTATGAGTAAAGTATGATTTCATACATGGACTAATGTTTTCTTTTCATACTTTTATATCCCTTACTATGCTGTTTATGCTCATCCCATGTTTTTGAAATGTTTTTCACAGGTCAAGGGAAAAGTGCATGATATGATGATAGTGTCAAGGAAGTGTCAATAACAAATCCATGTTTTATTTTAAATATGTTTCTGTTGATGGTAAAAAACGAATACTATCTTTTATGTAACCACTTTGTTTAAATGTGGAATGTAATTCATGATTTATGATCTAATTCTCTAAAACTATAAACCAGAAAAGATCCTCAATGTGAATTATTAATTTAATTCAATATTAAGTAACGTTTAAGGCTGGGGCCTTATATAAACCATGAAATAAATATCATAAATATTAAATATATTTATTTATAATAATCTATAAAATTTGGATATGGTTAATGAAATGCTTCATTCATGGAGACGGTATGTCATATGTATGCATGAATGAAACTTTCATTTTTTCGTATTAAAAGAATGAAAAGTAAATTATATATATGTATATAATAATTATTATATCATATATATGTCATATATATCACATATTTATATTAAAACCATACTTTATATGTTCCATGTATACTGTGAATGAATTGCATTGCTTTATAGAGGCAGTACTCTACACTTCTGCAAACAATGTCATCATATTTACACAAAATAGAAAGAATGAATATATGAGTTATATAAAAACTACTGAAGAATAAATACGTAATAAATATTATATATATCATATATAAACATCATTTCCACCATAATTTTCAGTCATGAGAGGTGTTAAATAAAAAACGAATGACGTCCTTTCGTGAGGCGGTAGTTCACCATACACAAACAGTAAGTTTGTTACCCATTGGATGGATGTGTGTGAAAGTATAGGTAAAAATATTATCAAAAAAACATTCAAGTATATTGATGATACTTATGTTATTTTATTAACATGAAAAAAGGGTTTAAGGAATAAATAAAACAAAAATGTATGTTGATGAATGTTACCTCTTCTTTGGGTATCTCCTTTTGATTTGTATAAAATGAATTCATTGGTTATATTTATTCCCAAATTAAGGACTCTTGGATGAGGATATAAAAGTTCAGATGAGAAATTTTCAGGGTTTGGTCTTTCTAGAGGGTAAATGTGGTGTGAGTAAGTGAGGGATACGGTGTCGTTTTATAATTGAGGTGAGAAGCACTTTCAGAAATCCTCAAAATATTAAAATATAATAAGGCTATTCTAGAGAAAAAACCCAAAAGTAGATAATAAATTAAATAGGGAAAAAATTTCTACCATATATTATCCCATTTTTGGTTATTTAAAACAGTTGTAATTTTTAAATAATTTAATAATATATTAATTAAATAAAATTTCATTATTGTAAAATTTGATTCTATTAATTTAATTTGACTTCAAATGCATCATTAAAAAGTGATAATTAGAATATAATAGTTTCAAACATATATAATATATCCAATAGATATATAAAATTCATTATAAAAAGTAACTCATGCCAAATATATCAAAATTATTATTTCAAAGTCAATTATTTTACTTTTCTATTCATTAAATAAACAATTTTTTAACATTGAAGAAGCATTCAAACAGTTCAATAATTTATAAAAAATAAAAAAAATCATATAATGAAAATAATTTCCTCATATTAAAATAAAAAATTTGTTTCATTCAATTATTGATTTTGTGCCTATGTGGACATAAAAGATATTAAATACAAAGAGTGTGACATTTTGTAACTATATTAGATTTAAATAATATAAAATTTATTTTCATGTAAAAGTGTCCATTAATCAACTAAAATTCGATATTAATGTGATAAGGGTTGGATAATATTCATAAAATAAATTTCAGACAAGTTTAGATCACATTCTTACACTAATATTTTGGCCTTAACCCTTAGTTAAACCCTTTAACTCTTACTATGGAACTTTTCTTTTTTACTTTTTAATGGATAATATAGTTACTATAAGATTCCCAAAGAACCATAAACGTGTCAGGGAAAAAATGTTAAACATTATCCCAATAATTTGGAATAATGTTATTTTTTTATGAATTTTATATCATTTAATAAAATAATATTTACATTAAATATCATTAATGTCAATTTTGAGACTATTCGAAATTTGGAATTTTAAAAATATCATAACAACTTGATGTATTCGAACCAAAATCATTAATACATGCTTAATATTTCTAGATAATCTATAAAATTTGTCTATTTCATTAATTTTTTCGTGTTATATTTATTTTAATATTTTTAATATAATTGTTTTCATATTTCAATTAATTATATAATTACTACATCATCGTTGTGTAAGTTATAATGGTAATAATATCTTTCCTAAAAATTAAAAATAAATTACCAATTTTAAGATAATAATTTTATATTTAAAAACAATTTTTTTAGTCGAATATATCCCCTACGTATCCCCATGATAAGATATTTAACTTTTCAAAAACAAATGTATGGAGAAATTAACTTTTCTATGAATATAATATTATAAATGTTATATTCTCATATAAAAGGCCATAAAGGGTCTCATAACTGATCCCTTAATTCTCACGGAGAAAAAAATTCATCCAATGAAATTAGGATAAGTGTTAAGGTAGTTTTATAATATTTATAATATTACTTTTCTCTTATAATTACCTTGTTTACCCTTTGTAACACCCCCATATTTCATAGTACTTTATCTCATTAAAGTAATTCAATAGCTTGTGTTACACGCAACACCGAGTTCGAGCGCACCACAACTTACCACACTAGCAGTTCAAAAAGTGGTTATGAATAGTGTGAACTGAATTTTGAATTTGATATACTCTATAAAATTATAGAATCCATATTATGTGTTTCTTAGACATAATATAAGAACAAATTCATTTTTTCAGATAAAAGAAGTAATTTTCCAAAAAAAAAATCAATTTTACCCCCTTTTAATGGAGAACCCTTTTTAAATATAATAATTGACACTTTTATATATTAAATTTGACAAAATAAACTTCTTATATAGAATTGGGACATAAAAATTTAATTTCGATAATTTTTTTGGTGTTTTTTCTGATAACTTTCATATTTGGGTGAATATTAAAAATTACTAAATTTTAACTCAAAACAACTTTTTTAATAAATATAATTTATAGTGTTAAATTTTGAATTTGAATGGTTTTTAAGTATAATTAGATTATATTTTTATCATTTAATACAATTTAGGTCATTATAAGTAATTTCACATTTAAATTTAACATAAACACATATCAATCTTTTGGTAGTTTTTACTTTTTTAAAAACCCGCTTTTTGGTTTTGACAACGGGAATTAATTTTAAATTATTAAATGCAACATATATGTTTTGAATTTGGTAAAATATACTTCATATTTTAATTGTTAATATCAAAATTATCTTAGGGATAATTTTTGGTATTTTTCTGAAAACTTTCAATTTTTGATGAATAGTGAAAAACACTGTGTTATTGGTTAAAATCGACTTTTTATTTAAATAATTATTTATTTTATTTAAATTTATTTTAGTTAAAAATAGATACATAACACCTATATAAGTTCAATTTAATATAATTTAGTCATTTTATAATAAATGTAGATATATAAAAATTTTATTGAACTTTTTACCATCTTTTACCCACCTCCTAGGATCATTTTCAAATTTGCATAAAACATAATTTTACCGCTTATGTGAGTTGAATTTAAAAAATACAAGAGACACAGATATCCTTAGTAAGTAAAATTGTTTTCAATAAGATGAAAAATAATTTTTAGTGAATAATAACTTTTGACTTTTATTTACCACAGTTAAAAGTAAAAAAGGTAATAAAGTGTAGAAATGATATTATAATTACCCTAAAAATGTTATAATTCTATTGGATAAGTGAAATTAGACCAAATAAAACCTTAGGAATAAAATATGATCCTATAGGTACACTTTTATTAGATTATAACATTTATTATTTTTTAATTTAAAGAAGAGTTAAAAGTGTTAAATTCAAGTTTTCAAAACTAAAACATTTTTAATATATGGTTATAAATAAGATAAATTAGACTATAAAGATTCATTATAAATATAAAAGGATTTATAACATAATAAACCTTTATTTATATTTTTTATACATTATATATTTAAATTTATTTATGACATAATGATTATGCAGTAATTACCTTATTAATGAAAGATTAAAATATTTAATATTATAAATACCCAAATAAATGTAATTTGAGATTTATGATGAATTAAACTAATTTTATAGGTTAATATGACATGTTATAGTTTATTTAATCAATTTTTTCTATGTAATCATGCTATTATAATTTTATCAAAAAATAAATACCAAATAGCTTCAAAATTGACATAATTGAGTTTTTAAAACAAATACTATATTATTGGTTGATATAATATTCCTAAAAATATAAGGTTCAGATAAAGGGACTTAATAATATTATATATGCCATTAATGAACCACTTGAGATTTTTTGTAAGCTTATATTATGTTTATTGACCATATAGTGTAAGAATACAAGAAGACGCGGTAAAAGTTAAACTATTTAACTAAGAGTTAAATCTAAAAGATAAGGTCAAAATGATAACCTAAAATTGTATAAAACCCATTAATTGAAGGGATTGAAACCCATAACCACCTAAGGCTCGAAATAAATTCATTTTGAGCCATTATAAACTGAATATGATTCTATAATAAATTAATACTTTAATCTTTTCTTAAAGTGACCCCCACCCCTCTTATAAAAGGGAACTTACCCTTCTCTCAAACTCACACCTGCAAATTCATTTGGCTCAGCCAACCCCTGCACAAATAACCTAATAAAGTTCCTCCCTTTATCCTGGAGGCCTTCCTTTGGTCATAAAGACAACATAATGATCCCTTTTGGTCAAATCAAAAGAAAGAACCCAAAGAAGAGGTAAATATTTCATCACCTCTTTCAAGTTATTTTCTTCTTCCACTTCCTATTTATTTTTTTTTGAATTATAAAATAATAAATCAAGTATCTTCTATATACTGTGATGTTATTATAAAAATGGTACAACCATATTCATTATTCTATTCATCCTATAAATGAAAAAGTCACCATACGTGCGTATGTACGGATTACCGTCTCCACGTCGTGGTGTAGTTTTTTGTTCAAACAATTCATTATTTGGATGGGTATAATAATGGGTTTAACTAATGTAAATAATAAATATAACATGTTAATGATTTTTATATATGATATACAATCCAATTACATACGATTTCTCCATCAGTATAATGATATTGTTGCTTGTGTGTACGTATGGATTACCGTCTCCATGACGTGATGAAATTCATTTCCACATTCACCATTCAACAACGATGATAAAATATATATCTTTAATAAGTATGTAATATATGAAATAATAATTCTACTGGATATATATATATGTATATATGTACTTACATATATCTTATTTACTTAGTTACATTCAATACGATATGAAAACGAAAACAATATTTATACGTACGTACGACCTACCGTCTCCATAAACGGTGTTTTCCATTTCCTATATATGCCTATTATAAATTTTTATATTCTTAATATATATGATATATAAATCATGTTTTATATTCTAGAAGTATTGAAATCATGATCTGTGTGATACAATCCAGAGTAATAAGTTAAAACACGTACGATAATGAAAGCAATTATTACCCGAAATGTTAATTTAACCTGTAAATTATTATAAAATGAGTAGTATAAAGTCATAAATGAATCATGTATGATATCATAAGTATGGTTATGGTTATGGTATAATTTAATAACACACTATGGTCATTATACATGAGGTTAAACGTGCCCTCGACCAAAGGAAAGTGCAAGGTAAGGGTTAATTTCACAGTCTCTTTATTATCCGAGGTTGTTTTTACGTAAGTATCTAATGGAAAATATTTATTATCCATATACATGTTTCATAAAAGTGTTTTAAAGTGATTCTTTTTAAGGTACATTTTTTAATAAAACATCATTTTAAATGTTTTAAAGATTTATTCTTCTTAACATTTCTCATTAATGTCCATGTTCTCAAAATGGTTTTAAGGATTTATTTATATGGACATGAATGTTTTAAAATGTTAATTCCTTTAGAAAGATTCAAAGTGGTATGGGAAAAATTGATTGTAAACTATATTTTAAATTAATTCCTTTATAAATTTGTTACTTTTAAATGATTTCTCAAAAGGGATATTTCTCTCAAAAAGTTTTACTGTTCATTTTCAACTATGTCAGCATCCTTTAATGGATATTATTCTTTATTGAGGTTGATTTATTATAATACAATCTTTCATATTGTATAGAATTAGTTATGACATGTTTGAATGTGAATTTTCTATTTTTATACCATTCATGGTTATGGTTAATGTATTGACATTTCATATGCTATTTTTAATACGAATTTTAATGTTATGATTAAAAATTTTCGTATGAGAAATGTAGTGGACTTATTAAGAGACAGGTGGAGCCCACTATAGCATTTGATTCATCGGTAGGTCTCATGAGACAAACTAGTGTCTTGGAACAAGGCCTTGACAAAAATTTTATTTGTAGTCTTGGCATAAGGCCTTGACTATGTGGTAATGATGTACGACGTTAGGCATTCCCAAATTATGAAATTATTTACTACATGTGATTATTTGACTAGTGGAATATCCATGTGCATGTTTATATATCATGATGTTTGATTTATTTATTCAATTATCTGTTCAAGATTATGTTTAAAAAGGTTTTTGTTTTTATTAAACATATTTCCTTAAAATTTTATTGCTTCTGCTAAATTATTTACCCTTACTGAGCATCTGAGCTCACCCCTTTCTATGTTTTATTTTTCCATGGATGTAAAGAAGTATATTATGACTGACCTGGATAGATAGTATAGGGGATATGAATGTAGTAAATGGAGAAAATGTTGTTCTTATTTTTCATTTTATAATATAATGTAACATTCATTTATGTAATATATTTTCCAAGACAACTAAACTGATCGGTTCTTTGGGGCTTGATTCTTTGTAATCATGCCAATGTATTAAAATAAGGCATTGACTCTGGGTAACCGGGGTCGGGGCGTTACAGTTGGTATCAAATTAATTTTAGAAATAACCTTGGAAACTAGATTTAGAAAAAATCTAATAAGAGAACACTACCCTAAGATAAACTTTGAGGATTAGTATAGAAGAACTTCCTAGAATTTTGGTACTATAGAGATCTTGTGAGTTTTCCAAGAAATACATCATTGTCTTGATACGAGCAGGTAGAGGCTGCTCTGGCATAGATATAACTAGGGGTAAAACCAAAAAGCAGCACTTTGACCTAGACTTTAATGGGAACTGGTGCATGATAATGGGCCTTGCTGCACTCTTAGTTATGACACTCCTGGAGGATATGCTTAGGATAAATTATATTTCATTACAAGCCATTATGAAGGATTTAAGAGTAAATACCTACTCAAAGAAAACATTTTAAGGATTATGGATTATATCCATAAACTATTCAATTTACATTAGGTATTTTACAAGTTTGGAATTCTGAATTGTGATTCATAAACTGGCCTAGTTTATTCCACTATTTAGAAATGTTTCCCAGTAGAAGGAACGAGAACTCTAGAAATACGTATGATCCAAAAAGTAATAAGGGCCATATTTCCATGATATTAAGCCAACATTTAAAAGAGAAATATTAACCCATTTATTCTCATCATATTAAGAAATAATATCATGTGTTAATAAGATAAGTAAAGAATTTTTTGAGTTCTATGGCTTTGATTGGATGTCAGAGAAGAAAAATATGGTAGAGAGAAATATTGATAAAGGGAATAAGGAAAAGAAGGTTTTTCCCATATGTGATTACTGTGGAAATAATAACCTTGGTAAATGATTAAAGGGAATGGGCGTTTTTTAAAAGTTTGGAGAAAAAGGACACCAATTATGTGATTTCAAGGGTGAGAAAAAGGTTAAAAATGTACAATTCTTATCGGTAAGGAGTTGGGACACTACACAAATCAATGTCCAAATAATCAGAGTGTACCCCAAATGCTGCTATTGGATAATAATCAACTTATGATACTACCAAAGATGAAGAGGAATGGTTAAGTGTTTTTATTTTGTTATTAAAGTATTGTGTCATTTGAGTATTGTATTAATGATGTACATATTATGAGAATTATAGAGTATATAAGGATTGTAATGTAGTACTATTTAATTAAGGTCATGAGATTAGTAGAACCAAGAAAAGTGACTCAAGGAAAGTTAAAATTCATGGAAAATACATGGTTGAAGGAAATAAAAAACTTTAATATGGTCTTGATACTGAACTATTAATTTGGGAATAAGAGATGATTATTTTGGATAAATTATATTGGATATTGATGACATCCTTGGAACTGGTTAATGGTTTGTTTATTCTATCATTGTTGGAGTTTACAAAATTTTTGGACATAAGGGGTATATCTAGTATATTATAAGGAATAAGGGAGCATTAATGTAATCAATATGGTTATATAATAATTCAGTGTGTTACCATGTTTTAAAAGAATATATGATGAAGGTATTCACATTTTATTACATGGAAAAAAGGATCTTCATTGTGTTTATGTTCCTTATAAATTTTGGACTGTGAGTTTAGAAAGAAGTATTTTGGATAAGTCTAAAGGTTATAATCGATTAAGTTTTACATTGGATACTATTGTTAAGGTTAAATAATTTTTTCAGATTATTTTGGGATTGTCATAAAAAGGACAACTCGGAGGTTGAACGACTACCCGTCACGTCCAGCAAGGCCGCGAGACTTGAACCCGCAACTAAATGGTGATAAGGCTGCATCACCTACCACTAGGTTACGCGATGTCCTGGTTTTTATAATTTATTTTTTAAAATAGTATGACAAATGAATTATAAATTTGTTATTTTTGGAACCCTATAATATTAGGATAGATAGAATATTTTTTAATTATATTATGTTTTGGAGTGAAAGATGAGTTGTGGTAGGAATTATTTGAAGCATGAAACTCTACTTATCAAGTATATTTTGTTTCCCTCTTATTCTATGAATAAATTAATTCATAAAATTTAGGGAAGTGATATTAAAACAAAAAATGTGTTATCCTAATACCATATGTTTTGTTTAACCAATGATATTTTAAATCATCATAGATTGATGTCTTTGAGGACCTCAATTTTACACTTGTTTTTGATTGATGACCTCAATCACTCCCTATAAATATTCATGTTTTACTCTAATTATGTGTCTCTAATTTCTACTAATGTTCTCTTAATTGATATCATAATTTTGTGGTGACTTTTCATTTCCCTTTCCCTCTTATTAAGACTAAATTTTTTTAACCCAATTTCTGTTGTGGATTTCCACAAATGTAATTTTCTATTTTTAACCATTTATTATTGAAGAACAATTTCAAATTGCGAAGATGCAATTAATTTATAGAGAGGATAATGTAACACCCAAATATTTCATAGTATGTTATCTCATTAATGTAATTCAATAGCTTGCGCTACACGCAACACCGAGTTCGAGCGCACCATAACTTACCACACTAGCCGTTCAAAAAGTGGTTATGAATAGTATTAACTGAATTTTGAGATTAATATACTCTATAAAATTTTAGAATCCATATTATTGGTTTCTTAGACATAATATAGTAACAAATTAATTTTTTCAGATAAAATAAGTATTTTACAAAAAAAGAAATTTTACCCCCTTTTAATGGAAAACCCTTTTTAAATCCAATATTTGACACTTTTATATATTTAATTTGACAAAATTAACTTCTTCTTTAGAATGTTTCCATAAAAATTTATTTTCGATAAATTTTTGGTGTTTTTCTGGTAACTTTCATATTTGGGGGAATATTGAAAATAACTAAATTTTAACTGAAAAACACTATTTTAATCAATACAATTAATAGTTTTAAATTATGAATTTTAATGGTTTTAAAGTATAATTAGATAATATTTTTATCATTTAATACAATTTAGGTCATTATAAGTAATTTAACATTTAAATTTGACATAAAAACATACCAATCTTTTGATAGTTTGTACTTTTTTAAAAACCCGTTGTTTGGTTTTGACAAAGGGAATTATTTTTAAATTAATAAATGCAAATTTTATATTTTTAATTTTTTAAAATAGAATTAATTTTTTAAATTGTATTATCAAAATTAGATTAGGGTGGATTTTCGGTATTTTTCTGAAAATTTTCAATTTTTAATGAATAGTGAAAAACACTGCTCTATTTGTTAAAACCGACTTTTTATTTAAAAAAAATATTTATTTTATTTAAATTTATTTTATTTCAAAATAGATACATAATACCTATATAAGTTCAATTTAATTCATTTAAGTCATTTTATAATATGGTTAGATATATAAAAATTGTATTGACCTTTTTACCATCGTTTACCCACCTCTTAAGAAGCATTTTCAAATTTGCATTGAACATAATTTTACCACTTATATGAGTTGAGGTTAAAAAATCCGAGAGACACAGATAACCTCAGTAAGTAAAATTTGGTTCAATAAGATGAAAATAATTTTTGTTGAATAGTAAATTTTGACTTTTATTTACCACGTTTAAAAGTAAATAGGGTAATTATGGGTAACAAGGATATTATAATTACCCTAAAACATGTACTAATTCTATTGGATAATTGAAATTCGACCAAAAATAACTTTCGGAATAAAATATGATCCTCTAGGGACACTTTTATTATATTCGGACATTTATTACTATTTAATTTAAAGAAGAGTTAAAAGTGTTAAATTCAAGTTTTCAAAACTGAAACATTTTTAATATAGGTTTATACATAAGATAAATTCGACTATAAATCTTCATTAGAAATATAAAATATTTCATACATAATTTTATTTTATTTATAATTTTTATACATTATAAAATTAAATTTATTTATGACACAATGATGATGCAGTAATTACCTTATTAATGAAAGATTAAAATAATTAATATTATAAGTACCCAAATAAATGTAATTTGAGACTTTGGATGAATTAAAATAATTTTATAGGTTAATATGACATGTTAGTGTTGATTCAATCAATGTATTCATAGTAATCATACTGTTATGATTTTAACAAAAAAACAAATACCAAATTGTTTCAAAATTGACATAATTGAGTTTTTAAAACAAATACTATATTATTGGTAGATATAATATTCCTAAAAATATAAGGTTCATCCAAAGGAATTAATAATATTATATATTTCATTAATTAACCACTTGAGGTTTTTTTGAAAGTTTAGCGTAAGTTTATTAACCATATAATGTAAGAATACCAGAAGACATGGTAAATGTTAACCTATTTAACTAAAAGTTAAATCTAAAAGATAAGGTTAAAATGATAAACTAAACTTGTCTAAAACCCATTTTTTGAGGTGATTTTGACCCATAACCACCTAAGGTTCAAAATAAATTCATTTTTATCCATTATAAACTGAATATGATTGTATAATAAATTAATAATTTAAGCTTTTCTGAAAGTGACCCCCACCCCTCTTATAAAAGGGCGCTTCCCCTTCTCTAAAATTTACACCTCCAATGCCATTTGGCTCGGCCAAACCCAACCGAAATATCCTACCAACTTTTATACCTTTATCCTAGAGGCATTCCTTTGGTCAGAAAGCCAACCTAAGAAGCCATTTTGGTCAAATCAAAAGGAAGAACCTAAAGAATAGGTAAATATTTCATCACCTCTTTCATGTTATTTTCTACTTCCACTTCCTCTTTCTTTGTTGTTTACATTCTAAAATAATAAACCAGTTTCTTCTATATACTATGATGTTATTATAAAAATGGTACAAGCATATTCATTATTCTATCTATCCTATAAATGACAAAGTCACCATATGTGCGTATGTACGGATTACCGTCTCCACGTCGTGGTGTAGTTTGTTATTCCGACACTTCATTATTTGGATGGGTATAATAATGAGTGTAACTGATGTAAATAATAAATATAACATGATAATGATTTTTTATATATGATATACCATCCAATTACATACTAATTCTCTATCAATATAATGATATTTTCACTCGTGCGTACGTACGGATTACCGTCTCCATGACGTGATGAGATTCATTTTCACGTTCACCATTCAATGATGATTATAAAATATATATCATTAATAAGTATGTAATATATGACATGATAATGCTACTGGAGATATATATATATATATATATATATATATATATATATATCTGTGTGTTTTTGTGTACTAATTTGTATCTTATTCACTTAGTTCTGTTCAGTACGATATGAAAACAGAAACAACGTTTATGTGTAAGTAGGACCTACCGTCTCCATAAATGGTGTTTTCCATTTCATATATATGTCTGTTATACATATATATACTCTTAATATATATGATATATAAATCATGTCTTATATTTTGGATGTATTTAAATCATGATCTAAGTGATACAGTCAAGAGTACCAAGTTAAAACACGTACGATAATGAAAGCGATTATTACCCGAAATGTTAATTTAACATGGAAATTTTTATTAAATTGGTATAATAAAGTCATAAATGAATCATTTATGATATCATAAATATTAATATGGATCTGGTATAATTTAATAACATAATATGGTCACTATACAGGAGGTTAAACGTACCCTCGACCAAAGGAAAGTGAAAGGTAAGGGTTAATTTCACAATATCTTTATTATCCAAGGTTGTTTTTACGTAAGTATATACTGGGAAATATTTATTATCCATGTACATTTTCATAAAAGAGTTTTCTAAGTGATTATTTTTAAGGAACTTTTTTACTAAAACATCATTTTAAATGTTTTAAAGATTTATTCTTATAAACCTTTCTCATTAATGTCCATGTTTTCACAATAGTTTTTAAGATTTATTTATATCGACATGAATGTTTTAAAATGTTAATTCCTTTAGAAAGTTTCAACGTGGTATGGGACACTTTGATTAAAAACTATTTTTTAAATTACTTCCTTTATAAATGTGTGACTTTTAAATGATTTCACAAAAAGGTATATTTATCTCAAAAGGTTTTACTGATCATTTTCAACATTGTCAGCATATTTTATTGGATATTATTACATATTGAGGTTGATTTATTATAAAAAAATCTTCCATATTGTATTTAATGAGTTATGATATGTTTGAATGTGAATGTTCTATTTTTATACCATTCATGGTTTATAGTTAATGTATTAACATTTTGTGTTCTAGTTTTAATAAGAATGTTTATGTTAGGTTTCTACTTTTTCATATAAGGAATGAAGTGGACTTAGTAAGAGACTGGTGGAGCCCACTATAGCTCCTTGATGTATCAGTAGGTCTCATGAGACAAACTAGTGTCTTGGAACAATTCCTTGACAAAAATTTTATTTTTATTCTTGGCATAAGGCCTTGACCTTGTGGTAATGATGTCTGGCGTTAGGCATTACCTCATTATGAAATTAGTTATTACATGTGATTTTTCGACTAGTATAATATCCATGTTCATGTTTATATGGTGATTTATGATTTATTTTCTCCATATAATGTTAAATATTATGTTTAAAAGGGATGTTGTTTTTATTACACATCTTTTATTAAAAGTTTATAGCTTCCGTTAAATTATTTACCCTTACTGAGCATATGAGCTCACCCCTTCCTATGTTTCATCTTTCACAGGATGCAAAGAATTATATTATTAGTGACCTGCATGGATAGTCTATGGGATTTGAATGTGGTCAATGGATACAATGTTGTTTTTGTTTTTCGTTTTATAATGTAATGTAACGTTCATGTATGTAATCTATTTTCCAAGACTTCTAAAATGATTGGTCCTTTGGGACTTGATTCCTTGTAATCATTCTAATGTATTAAAAGAATGCACTAACTCTGGGTAACCGGTGTCAGGGTGTTACACTCTTAATCATGGTTAATAAAAAATTACTAATGTTACTATTCATTATGTCAAAAGCATTATTTTTCTCCTATTAGACTATAAGTATAATACTAATTAAAATTGTATATTTATATTTTTCAAAATTCAATTCATATATGTACCAAAATTAAGTTTGACACTAACCCCGAAGTCGTTGCGAGAATGTAGGTTAAAGTAAAAATGTTCAATATATACAATGAGTTTTTATTTCTAATTTCGATATAAAAAATATTCCAATCAAATAAATTGGATTAATATATGTATATTTGATCTATTTTTACTTTAAACACCCATTTAAAATATTATTTTACATTAATAATTATTTAAACACAATGACTGTTTTTATATATAACCTAGTATTTTTCACTATTCATCAGAAATGAAAATGCTCAGAAAAATACCAAAAATTAAAATAATGAAAATATATTTATTCTTGTTTAAAATAAATATTTTTCTTAATATATAATAAATAAAATCCTCAAAATTGGAATTAAAATAGGTTCCCTATTAAATGGCAGTAAAACTGCTTTTATAAAAATATTGGTTTTTATGAGTAATATTGGGTTTGTTCTTATCTTATACCTGTAAAATATATATTGGATGAATGTAAAAATATTTTATTGGTTATATAACAGATAAATTAACTATATAAATTTTCTATATGTGTTATAATATAATTTATTGTGTGAAACTTGACTAAATATTTTTTTGTTTAAAGTCGATGTTGTGTTCATTATAAGTTATCAACAAAACTAAGTTTACTAAAAAAAATTGGAAAATTATTAGGTTGATACATTAAATCCCAATATTTTTAATTTCATATTCACTCAAATAGGAATTTCATAAATATGTGATAGGATTCATCAACCATATATATAAAACATGATTCCAAGATCACTCTAACTACTCAAATCTCAAGAGAATATTTGAAATATGTATATCATATATACATTATTCCTCTATAATAATGTATAATACTAGGTTAGGCCCTAAAAAATACATGGTAACCATTGTTATTGGGAATATGGAAATCCATGGTGTAGAAACGATTAAAACTAAAAGGGAGAAGGAACATCACTTAGGGATTACATGATGGAAGATCCCCTAAAATCAAGTGGAAGCATAGGAGAAGCAAGTTTGTTAATTTAAATGTCATGGAAGTTTTTAATGGAGGTAAAGATACAATAATATTTCTTTCTGTGTTGTAGTCATTTGAAATATATTACCCCTATTTATGTTATATTTAATTATTTAATTAATTGATTACTCTATTTTTATATAAAAAACTAAACAAGAAAGTCGCTACATGGACCTCCTGGATCACAATGTCATGTCCCTTACTAGGATAACCCTAATGACATCATCTCCTCTCCATAGCATGACATGCCTCCCTCATAAAGAACTGCAACTCCACTTGTTAGTATCACATCATGACATGGCCTATAGGCTCGTGTCGTGACTACCCCTCCTCTAAACTCAATTTTTCACAATGTCCTAACTTTTGTATATCTACCTAACCTAACTTATTCTATTTATATGAACTCCCATTTTCATTCCATGATATCTAAATCTTTTAATGTTTCACAAACTCTAAAACCCTTATGTATGAGGGTACCCATACATAATAGTAAACTATTTTACATAGTGACGCTTATGTATAAGTGTATCCAGATGTAAGAGTAAAATCCTACACATATGGACTCTTACATATGGTACAAAGTTAATTCTAGAATTACTAGACAATGATCATTCTATGATACCTCTTGTCCATGATATGAAATAATGTATTAAATGAACTTAAATCACCAAAAACACCCAAAAATCTATAAATAAATAAATAAATATATAGAGATAAAATAAATAAAATAAATTTAAAATTGTACACCATAAAATGATACCATGTGTGTTGAAATTATACCCACCATATATATTTCTTCCCCCATTAAGTTGACCTAAATAAAGGTAATCAATGGATATATGAGTCTATTAATCCCTTATATAACATTCCTAGTCTCATATCTTGTGAGAGTCAGTGACATGCTACCATAACACCCAAACCAGGGGAATAGATTTAGTATAATGAAATTTATCTTAGGAATAAAAAATTTGGGTTTATTTCTTATTCACCAAAGCTTGTGGATATAGTTCCCACTAACCCCTACTCAATACATGGGTAGAATCAGGGAGATATTTCATTAACTAAGATACATGGAACATTTTTTGAATTAATTTCAACTATGGAGTCAATTCCAATAGGTAAGTAACTTTACTAATTTTTTCTATGATTTTAGAAGGCCCTATATACCTTACTGGGTACTTCTATTATTTATTGAGCCGTTTGAGACCCAAACAAGGTGATATATTTAAGAATACTTGGTCACCAACTAAAAATTATGATGAATGATGATTGAAATTGGTTTAATGTTTTTGGTCAATTATAGATATTACCAATCAGAATCGATTAATCTGAATCTTTGTAGTTGTATTATGAAAAATGATTGGCCTAACTAGATATGAATAACCCACATTGGTCCTACATTGAGAATATTGTCATGATCAATGATACCATCCCTCAAAATGAGAAATTAATATAAAATATTGATATTTGTTATTATTAACAAACTTCACGAACAATAAATGGCTATCCCATGAGACTCTAAAATCCATGACATGGGAAAATTTCCTATCCTGTAGAATTTGGATAGCCTGCTTCATCTACCCATCCATTTATGGATGATAAGTTCAGATTAGATTTAACTAGGACTTTATAACCTCTTAATGGTATTCCAAAAATCATGAGGTAAATTGGGGATAACTATCAAAAATGATAACAAAATTCACTCAATGTAGTTTCATGTTATTCTACATGTAAAATTTTCCAAGATTATTTTCCTAGGTGTAATCCATAATCAAAAATAAATGTTAAGACTTTGTTAACTAATCATTGACAACCCAACTAATATTCTTTATCAAATGGTAATGCGGTAATCAAATGGTGAAGAAAACCAGAGGGATTTTGATTTTTATCTTTAAAATATTTATAGGTATTACATCATGACATTGAATAAAAAATGGTTGTTATCATCCAAGGACAACAATATAAGTTTCTCATGTCATAATACATATATTTTTATCCTAGATTAAAAACCCATTTAGAGTTATGGAAATAATTTATCAATACTTTTCTCATGAATATAGTAACCATGTAACGATTCTTGAAACATAGAAATACCTATGGAGATAGAGACCAATCATGTATGCTCTCCCCACCATATATAATCCTCCTAATACATTGTCAATATATGTCCCTTAGTTTCTCTAGATGAATGAGATTAAGTAGATAAGGTTTCAAATAAATATTATCCATAAACATATTCTACTTCTCTCCCTTATCCTCTATGTGCATCTTAGAAAATAAACCCATCGATTTCCATTAATCACTTGATTATTTTAATGGTTTTTATAGAAACCTCCTTCTTTGAGAATAAAAACTCATATTTCCATTATGAGGTCAAAATTAAATGTTTTAAGGTATTCCATACATTGAAATTACCTAAGGTTCAAATATTTTTTAGGTAAAATATATCTAAAGATTATATGATCAGTATACACTATGAATTTCTTACTAAATAGAAAGATCATCAGGGTGGTATTGATGTGAAATGGATGTGTTTGAAGTGACATCCACCAATATTTTTTGTTAGTTTTAATAGATAAAATAGAAAGAACCTGATGAAGTGACCCTAAAATATTTATAGATAGGATCATTTCAAATTTATTTTATAATTAATTTCAAACAAGAATTGACTCATATTAATAATTATTCTTTTTTTGGTTAATATTATTGATTATATTTTCATATAATCATTATGGTGAAGAATATAAACTATAATTAATCTAGTGTTAACTATAAATTCTGTAGGAAACTTTAACTTTCACTTTTGGTATTCTTGGTGCTGAAATATAAGAATCCATCACCTTACATCATTCACCATTGATGGAAATAAATATTATCTCTTATTTTATCTTTTTAGAAAGAGATATGAGGATTATTTTCTCTTCATTCATCATAAAAAAATAAGAAGTTTTCTTAGTCTTAAAAAAATTATTTTGATAGAAATTATTTTTTTCAATGCTCGCACTCTAAAAAATGATACAAATCGAATTATATACATAGAGGTAAACAATTATAATGTTTATATAGGCCCTTTATCGAATTTTTTATTCTAAGAAAACCACATGAAAATAATAATAATATTATTATTATTATACTCCATGACATGAACTTAATCATGAATAATTAAATATCATTCATTAAATAAATTAATTATTATCTAAATGATATTAAATAAAATAAATCATTTCCATAGTGCCTTAACTCATCTTGTGAATCCCCATTGGTATTTATCAATCCTTTAATGATAAATATTTAGTAAAATAAATATCTTTATATTATATATTTAATAAATAATAATATTATATTTACTATCTTGCAAATACATATATATTTTTAATATTTTCATAACTAAATAAGTATTTATATTGATATATTTCTAGGTTCTAGGCGTAGCAGAAGTGCAAGATGGGTGTGTACCCAAATTTGAAAATTGACATATTTGATGATTAATTTGGGATGAAAACGATGATGAACTATAGCATCCATATAATTGAATCAAATAAAAAAGACAAATGAGAGAACCTAGAACCAAGAAGAGAGTATAGACATATTTTTTTTATAATTAATTTAATTATATTATGGAATTACCAATAAGGTGATTCTTTCTTCGTTGATGCATTCGACCATGGGTATGAGGCGAGGCTTCATTGCGGTGTAAAATCCAAGGATATAATTCATCTAATGGTTATCCATACATGCTCCATATACCTTTATATGCCACTAAAGGAGTCTTTAGGTGCTAGCAATGAAGATCCTTGCGCTTGCGATGTTCACTATTGATCACCATGATAATTGCTTCCAAATCTTAATTCTTGATCCAGTGTAAGAGGATCTCTCTCATTCTTGAGATAATTATTAGAGAGAGAAGAGTTCTCTTGGATCAAGTTATTTTTATCCAAGGATGTTGTGCACATAACGATTGGTTAACCCATCAAATGACCCATTTAATTAAATTGAGAATAATAACATAACAAGGAATTTAATTTACTATGTAATAATAAATAATTATAAAAGGTTTCATTACTTAATTTATTATTCCATGTGAAACCCCATGTCAAATAATAATAGAAATTATATTATTTCCAAGACATGTGCTTAACTTTCATGTTATATTTAAATATTATTTATCCAAATAATATTTAATATTATTTCTCACCAGACCCATAACTTTTTCCACAAATCCTTATCAATATTTACCTGGCCTTGAATAATGACTATTTATTTATTAAATAAATATAACATCATTATTCAATGATAAATACATATTTTTTCTTTAATATATTCTGTCTAAAAACTAGTTATGAAATAAATGAAATCAAGCAAACTTGAATAATTATTAAACAACAACTAGAAATAATATTTATTCAACTTGTAAAATAAATAAATTATTTAATTTAGATACCCGCTATACTTAGTGTGTTAACCTCTTGGTCTCTTTCTTATTGGCATTAAGAGAGATTTCCTAAAGTCTAATATTACTGTCTAGTAACAGGTCAAGACACCTATGAGAAAGAAGTTTATGTCCCAACGACATGTCACCTTATACAAATACTTACTGTGTAATATAATACCTTTTTCATGATATCTACAATCAGGAGGGTTTCATGCAAGTCCCATAAACCCATGTGCTCGATTTCTCATTCTTTGATTTTCCAGAATTGAAATTTCCGAAAGAACGTGATAGTTAGGGATTTAGTTAGGCTATATCATTTCCATCAAAAGGTCTGAGATATCTACATTCATAGAGGTGAAAAATCCTTTGTCTCCATATTCATTAATGAAGTATTACTCGTGACACACCAACATATCCTACCTCTCTGTGAACATCTTTCATCATGGTTTTCATCAATACATCTAAGTATGCAAGTTATAATAACCATTAATAATAATCATAAAGTCTAAGGACCAATACACACCTCTGAAGATACGAACATCAAATGACACGTATGATTGTGGATTTCCTACTAGTAGGTCTTATCCTTATAATATCCTCTAGGATATTACCAAGGGAAAACACCATGAGAAGTTGCCTCAAAGATTCATGAGTTCCCTCACCTAATAGCCTATATCATTTGTGTCCCTTTAAATTATATCATCTGACGATAGAAAATATACTCAAGAATAGTTCCATGACACATCTGGGTTCTCATCATAGCAGGGATCCACTAAGACCTTTTAGTACGACATCTATTCTTATAAAATTATGGAATACTATGTCAAACAGAAGAACAATCATGGTGTGATAATTAGTTTATTAATAATCACCCAATGAATAAAAGTATAACATAAATTTAAAAATAAGTTGGTTTCTAGGGAACCAAATCCAACAGACTCCCACTTGCACTAGATATAAATACTAACAACCATCAGTATGATAGTTGTCACATGATATTCATGCTTCTGCTAAGATTGGCCTTTAGTCAAGGGGTTAGTCACATTCAATTCCATGGACACTCTACTCACTGTAACTTCTCACCTTTGATAGAAATCCTTCAAGAGGTGATACTTTTGAAGTATGTTCTTTTTCCATTGATGGGACCTTGCCTCTTTTTCAAGACACACCAATCCAATATTATCACAATATAGTATAATGGTATCTTTACTTCTAGGCCCCAAATAAAGCTCATGGAAAATGTTCTGAATCAATATGGCTTCCTTGACTACTTCTGAAGCCACTATATATTCTATATCCATTGTAGATTTAGAAAAAACTAGATTCTTTGAACTTGTTCAGCTCACAAATCCTCCGCTGAGACAGAAAACATATCCTTATTGCAACTTCAGATCATTTTCATCTATCTGAAAACCAGCATTGGTATACCCTCAGTTGACAAGTTCCTCATCTCCTCCATACACTGGAAACATATCCTTATTTCATCGTAGATACTTTAGGATAGTCTTAATAGTGGTCCGATGATGTTCTCCTGGATCTTCTAGATATCTTCCTACCATTCTCAGTGCATATGAAACATCATGTATTTTACATAACATTTCATTCATTATAGATCATATCGCTAAAGAATATAAAATCTTACTCATTATATATTTATCATGTTGTGTACAGGGATTCATTTTCTTGGAAATATGTATATCATGTGACACTAGAACTAATTACCTCTTTGATTATTCCATTATAAATCACATTAATATATAGTCAATGTATTTACTTGGACATAGTCCAAGAATTCTCTTGGATCTATCAGGAATGATCTTGATCCCTAGAATGTAGGATCCTTCTCCTAAGACCTTCATTGAGAATCAATTTTTCAACCAGTCCTTGACTGACTTCAAGACTAGAATGTTGTTTCAAATAAGCAACATGTCTTCATCATGCATTATTGTGCTAATGACTGCATTCCCATTAAAATGCTTGTAAACACATGGCTCACATTCATTCTTAATGAACCCAAATTCTTTTATGGCTTCATTAAATCAAATTCTCCATGATCTGGATGTTTTCATTGATCCATAAATGTATCTTTGCAACTTTCATACCCTTTTAATATCACCCAGTGTCACAAACCCTTTTGGTTGTGTCATATAGACTTCTTTCTAAAGGTTCCCATTAAGGAATGTAGTTATGACATTAATATCACAAATTTGATAATCATGGATAATTTTTATGGTAAGTGGGATTATTATGGATTTAAACCTGGAATTTGGGGAAAAAGTTTCAACATAGTCAATTCCATGACACTGTTTAAACCCTTTAGCCATAAGCCTTTCATTATAGGTACTAACATGACCTTCCATGTCTAGTTTATTTTTGAATACCAATTTACACCAAACATTATTTACATCAACTTGTGAATCAACCAAATCATAGACTTGGTTCTAATACATGTAATCCATCTACAAATTCATAGATTTTTTCCATATTGTAACTTCTAATCTATCTACGTATTCCTTATAGGATAAAGGTTCATCATTTTCCAAAAATAATGAGTCACCTTCCTAAGTGACAAGGAAACCATCTCTCACTATTTACCTTACCTCTTCTGTGCTCCTATGTAGTAATTGTGTTTTAGGAACTACATCGTCCACAGGGACCTGTGGAACAAGTTCCTCTACAAACTCCTATATATCTGGAGCATCAACTTCATCAAAGTCAATATTTATCCTATTATCCATTTTGAGGATGTTCTCCCTCTCAAGAAATACAACATGTCTGGAAATAATCACTTTCTTGTCTATGGGTTTTTATAAGTAGTATCCCTTTGTTTCCTTGGGATACCCTATAAAGACACACATCATGCCTCGGGGGTGCTACATTGTTGCCTGAGAAAGTCTTAACAAATGCCTTTCATCCCCATACACATGTATCTGACAAAGTGGGTTTCTTTACATTCCATAGCTTGAATAGAATCTCATTTTCCACCTTATTTGGAATATGTTTTAATGTGTATATTGTAGTTTTCAATGCATATCCCCAAAAGGATAATGGAAGATCTGCATGACTTATCATCGACATTACCATGTCCAATAAGGTACAGTTCCTCCTTTCAGTGACACCATTCCACTATGGTTTATAAGTTGAAGTTAGTTGAGATAGAATCCCTAACATGCATAAAATTTCAATGAACTCTTGGTCAAGATATTATCCACCTCAATCCAATTGAATATTCTTATCTTATTACCAATCCAATTATCTACATACTTCTTGAACTCCTTGAAAATATTAAATTACTCGTACTTATACTGCATTAAGTATAAATATCCATATCTACTCAATTCATCAGTAAAATTAATGAAGTTAGAATATCCACTTCTAGTTTCTATAGGAAATGGTCCACATGATTTAGTGTGTACCGATCCTCGAAGCACTATGTCCCTTTCATCCTATCCACCAAATAGTGGTTTGTTAATTTTCTCTTGTAAACAAGCATGAGATATATCATTATCTTGGAAGATTCTATATAACCATATTGACAGAGCTTTGTCAGACGCTTCTTGTTTACCTGACCAAGGCAGTGATGCCACACCTGGGTGTTATATGAGACATGTGAACATGGTACGTTTTCTATTGCCAAAACTTGGTTTTCTTAATTTAATACATACAGAACATTATTTAAATGTTTCATACCATAACATATTTTGTACTTATAAAATTAAAAACATTTATTTCTGAATATAAAAATAAATGCATTTGTATTTAAACTCGATACAGAAATTATATTATTGGAAACAATTGGTACAAAACAACAACCATGTAAACCCAAAATCATTCTTGTTGGTAATGTGAGGTGGTATCCCCCAATGGAAAGAGCATCCAACCTCATTCCATTGGCAGCTTATAGATCCTCATATCCTATGGAAATTTTCCATAATCTACTTAGTTCATGCATTTGAATACTGATGTGATTCCCACAAGCTGTATCTAATACCCAATGTGTATAAATTGAAATATTTCACTCGATAATGAATGCACCATTATTTTCTCCTTGCCTATGGGTGTAGTTCCTTTTCCTATGGCTAAAATTTCAACATGAAAAGCATACTACCTCCTTTTCTTTTCCCCACCTCTGGGTCTTCTTCTTCTTGGTCTAATGGTGCTCAAAGTCATTATATTGTTTATAAATCCTAGGCCCCTTATCCTTGTCCTTCCTCTTCATATTCACCATAATGACTGTGGGTTTTTCACGGTCCATGTCCTTATCAACTTGGATAATTAGGGTAAGAAGATTCAATGTACTCTTCTTATTATTTCTTATATTATAATTCCCAATAAAATTAGATAATTTTTGAGGAAGCGATGATAGTAAGAGATCTGTATTAAAATCCTATGGTAATTTAATCTGTAAGATGTTTAGACAATCAATGTAGCTAATTATATTGTCTAAATGTAGTCCAGTTGGAGTTGACTCTCTAAGAATAGTATTGAACAAATAATTTAAGATCTCATACTTCTCATGTCACTCCTTTTCTTGATAGAGATCTCGAAGGTGGTACATCATGATATGAGCATCCATTTCCTTATGTTTATTTAATATTTCATTGGTCATGGATGATATCATGAGGAACTGAACATTTTTTGTGTCATTCAGATGTGTCTTGTACATAAATAGTTCTTAATCACTCACATCATTTCTAGGAGCAGCTGGTAAAGGATATTCCAGCACATAAATATTCCTCTCATGGTAAAGCATATCACAAATACATATTTTCCACTCTTGGAAATTAGTGTCGATGAGAAGGTTTTCCTTTTCAAGTATAGATCACAATGATATGTTTGATGTCATTTTATTGATTTTTATAAAAAATAATATGAAGATAGTTTTAGTTACATTATCTTCATAAATATAGACAAATAAATAAATTAATATCTATTAGTCTCCCACTACTTTGTCGAAACACAATATCCTTCACCATTGGCTTTGAAATATCATATTTCTTAGACACTCTAGCAGCAAGGATCCATATTTCCCTTCCCATTAACCCAAATAGGTTTTCTCAATCAACTTTAAAGGTTTTAGGTAGGCATTAAAATTCCCAATGCATTAATTCATACCTCCTTGATCTATTTATTGCACTCCCCAATCCTGAAATCCCTAATTTTGGATTTCCCTAACCATTGCCTCTCGGTTACACCAATTCATGCCAGGGAAGTCAACCATTGATGTGAACTATGTTAAGTCATCCCAAAAACTCAAATTATAATTCCATAATAATTTTAAGTACCCCAACAAGTTCTGGTCAAGGACTTTTAACTATGCTTCAATTCTAACCGAAGTAATGGAAATGGAAGGCTATACCGAATTAATATTTAATTGAGGTATTTTATCCTTTATGCATAAATTTAGACGTATTATCTTTTCACTTGATTTTTAATGTTAAGTGGAATATACTTAGGTTATTAAACATGTATAGATAATATTTAAACATAATCCTTTTTTAAGTTCCATATTGTATGCTTTTTAGTTCATTTATTTTGTGATCACGTCAAACATCCATAATGAATAACCATACAACTGACATAAATAAAATAAAGGGTATAACCATGAGCTTTATTTTTGGTTAGTTTATCTATTAGTGGATAAAAAAACCCTGACCAAGGGGAGAAACACTTTGAACCATTTAAGTTTCGTGTTTAAATATTTCCACCTATCAACCTTTGTATATCCATGGATTGTTTTCGCCATGCCTCCTAACGTGAACTGCTTCTGCAAGCTAGGGAGCTCCACCAATTACATATGCTTTTAACTTACACATAGGTGAGGGGTAAAAGACGGTTTACAAAAAATAAAATCATGGGAACGTATTCCAAACATATTAATAAAGATAAGGAATGCATGATAATAATTTTTATTTGATAAATAAATTAAAATGGGACCAATCACATACAAAGGTCTGGCCTAGCTCATGATCATCCAAATACATGCAACTAATTACAAATTTTTTAAAACTAGGATTCAATTATTTAATTTTTATTATTGAGATAAATTAAACTTGAATTTATTAATCGATATCTTTAATTAATCAATCTTTCTTATCTTAAACCTTTTATTTATTTCCTTGAGATTATCATTAATAACCATGTACATAACTTGTACCATTAAGGAAACCATGTGAATAACCATAAAAAACTACCCCACATATTATACTTGTATACACTTTATTCTTTGTGACTTGTATTATGTATACATAATTATAATTGTTGTAAAACTCATACATGATGTGTAGATCTTTGAACATTACATAGAAGTTAATTAAAAATTTATATATATATATATATATATATCAAACTCCTATCACATGTTGTGTCCCAGCTTTACATCCACACGAAGGTATATGTTTCAAGGGTTTACATAATATAATAATAAAATATTAGATCTATATAATCTGGAAATATTATACAGTGTATATATTTGACTATATGGAATATACCCTCCTCACCATCCATTCCAAGTAAACACTTGGGGAAATGGTGTATCGGGTGTACTTTAGAAATATTCAGTCTACATGGCCTGTCCAGTGGTCCAAATAATTTATAGAATATGTGTTGCATGGTCACCAGCTAGAAAATCCTTGTATGTGATACATGACTTGACCCTGACCCGAAGGGACTACACATCATGTCTAGTGGGCTACACTACATGTAGTCCGACTGATCGTGCACAAGTCTGTCATGGTCAACATGCGGTTTAAGAATTAACTACATCATGTGTCACTAATGCACATAGCTTGAGAAATTAATGAATTACTTATGATGCATTGAACACAAATACATGGTGGGTAGATCCAACTACACGACATGTATTATTTTATTATCAGGAAAGAACTGGTAGTGCATCCTTATGAGATATTCGATTTAATTTTAATAATAAAATTATCCATTTCTATTAGATCTGTGAGAAACGATAAGGGATGAACAGTTCTCGAAATTCAGATTACAAGAAAAATTAAACATGAATAGACAAACTAACTTATTAAATAATAAATCATCAAAAATTTATTTAAATAATTATAAACCAAAATAAGATCGATCTGATACCATTTGTAGGTTCTGGGTGTAGTGGAAGTGCATGATGGGCATGTACCCAACTTTTCAAATTTCCATAATCAATGATTAATATAGGTTCATTATGATGATGAATGGTAGTATCCATATAATTTAATAAAATATAAAAGAAAAAGAAGAGAACTCGGAACCAAGAAGATAGTATCGACATATTTTGTTTATAATTAATTTCATTAAATTATCGAATTACCTACAAGGTGATTATTTATTCATTTAGGCATCCAACCATGGGTCTGAGGTGAAACATTGATACAATGTATAATAAAAGGATAAGAATCCTATAGAGGTGATCCACACATTCTCCACGTATCTCTGAATTTCACTGAAGGAGTCTATGGGTGCTTGCAGAGAATATCATTGTGCTTGCAATTTCCACCTTCAATCACCTAGAGGATAACTTCCAAAGTGTTCTCCTTGATCCGGTGGAGGATCTCTCTTGTTCTTAAGAGTGTTCTTGGAGAAGGAATCTTTCTATAGGCTCGAGATCTTTTTTTCCTAGGATTTTGTGCACACTACAATTGGTTAGCCGGTCGAATGAACCCTTGGCTTAAATAGAGAATAATAATATAACGGGGAATTTAATTCACCAGGTAATAATAAATAATTATCATAGGTGTTACATAATTTATTATTCCATGTAAAACCCCATGTCAAATAGTAATAGCAATGCTATTATTTCCCTGACATGTTCTTAACTTGAACATTAAATTTAAAAATTATTTAACAAAATAATATTAAATATTTTTCCCACCAGATTCATAACTTGGTCCATCAATCCTCCTAAATATTTACCTATCCTTGAACAATGATTATTTATTTGTTAAATAAATATTACGGCATTATTCACTGATAAATAATTTTTTCACCACCAATATATTCTCTTGAATAACTACTGATGAAATAAATGTGATCAGGTATACTTGAATAATTATTAAAACACAACTAGGAATAATATTTACTGAACATGTTAAATAAATTAATTATTTAACTGAGATACTAGCTAAATTTAGTGTGTGCCCCTCTAAGACTCCTTCTCGTTGATGTTAGGCAGGCCGGCCTAAAGTTCAATATTACCATCTAGAAACATGTAAAAGAATGTAATAGAAAAACGTTTATGTCACAACAACATGTCACCTTATACAAATTATTACCATGTAATATAATCCCTTTGTACTGATATCTCTAACCATGAAGGTTACATGAAAGTGCCATAAACCCAAGTGCTCAGTTTATCATTCCTTGATTTTTTTAATTGAGCTTCCCTTGAGAACACCATGGATATGGATTTAGTTAGGCTATATAATTTCCATCAAATGTCCTGAGATATCTACTTCCATATAAGTGAAAAATTCAATCTATCATTATTCATTAACGATGTATTACTCATTATGCACCCAACATATCCTACCACACTATCAACATTTGTCATCACGGTTTTGTTAAATACATCTAAGTGTGTGAGTCATAAAACCAATTACTAATAATATTAACGTCTAAGGACCAATACACATGTATAAAAATAGGAATATCCAATGACACTTATGAATTTGTATTTCCAACTTGAAGGTCTTGTTCTCAAAATATCCTCCGGGATATTATGAAGGGTGGAAACCATGAGAATGTAACTAAAAGTTTCATGAGTCTCCACCCCTAGTATCCTTTATCATTTGTGTCCCTTAAAATGATATCATAAGACCATAGAACATATATTCAAGAATAGTGTCATGGATCTTTTGGGTTCTCATCCAAGCAGGGATCCGTTGTGACCTTTTAGTGTGACAACCATTCTTAGAACATTATCACATACTATATCATATAGAAGAACAATCATGATGTGATAAGTAGTTTATTAATATTCCTCCCATGAATATAGGTTCATCATAAAGTAAAAAATATATTGTTTTCTAGGGAACCAATTCCAAAAATATTCACTAATCTAATGAATAAATAAATATTTATTTATTACCTTATGAATAATAAACAAGGAAAAATAAATATTATATTTACTAACACCTAAATAAATAAATATTTTTAATATTAAACTATATATTTTAAACTCAAATATTTTTTTAGATTGAATTCATTCAATATACTTAACTTGAATAATTATTATTACAAAATATGCGAATAATATTTATCATTAATTTTAAGTACAAATAGAACATAACTGAGAGTCTAGATACACTTAATGTGTTACCCTCTATGCATGTTTCTCTATGGTAATAGGTAAAATTTCTTAAAGTACAAGACCACTGTCTAACAACACATCAAGACACCCATAGAGAATGAAGTTAATGTCATAATGACAAATACCTCCTAATAAATTATACTTTGCAATATAATCTTGTTGTCATGATATCATATTAACCAGGTTGCATACTTGATTCATCAAACTATATTCTCGATTTATCTTTATTTTGATATCTAAAATAAACTCACAAATGTACTACCAAGACAATAGTTTTAATTTGATAGTTCCATATCATTAAAAGGGATATGTATATTGTATTTTATTTAAATGGAAGGTAAAGATCTTTTCCTAACTTATTCAATTTCTATAATATCACATATGATGCACCCAACATGTGCTACCTCACTATGAGCACATATTATCAACATTTTTATCCATACATCAAAGTAAAAAATTCATGACATACATTAGTAATAATCTTATGTCTAAGGACCAGTACATACATCCATAAAAATAAATATCCATTGAAACATGTAATATAAATAATTTTTATTAGTGAGTCTATTCTCATAACCTCTCTTATTGGAGATTACCAAGTGATGTATTCTTAAGAAAAGATCTAAATCTATTTTTAGCCTCAAATAATTTATTTTCAAAAATGATATCTATCCCATTATAGATATGTTATCTAGACCATATGAACTATGTTTATGAATATAATCATATCAATTCAAGTTCCTCATTATAGTATGGAATTACTATATCTTTTGAATACAATATATACTCTGGGGAAATTATCACATTAATGTTATTCATAATAACACCAATTATATGATAAGATGTTAATTAACATTAATATTTTCGTTATATAAAGTAAACATTCAGTTTGTTCTAGTGACGTTCTCTTTTGTGACCACTCTTCTCAGTAAACATTTCCACTCAGAAATAATACCTTAAGAGGTAATGCTTCCAAATTATATTATTAATTTATTTAAATGATCTTATATTTTTAATAAAACTATTACTTTAGTATTTTTATAATATATTTTGATTCTATTTAATTTCTAGTGTTAGAAAAAATACTCTCTCACGTGTTTTTGGATTTTTTTAGAAAATGGAGGGAAAGTGGTCTTCTTTAGAAGAAGTGTGCAATAATTTGGTGTAATCTAGTGGTTAACATGTTTTTGTAAAAATGTGAAAGTCTACATATATAAAAATTTGTCTACATTATGAAACTCAAAAAAAGAGAAATATTGAAATAGAGGAAATTTTCTATGTTATGTAAATTGGCTATACGACAGTATTTCTGGCCATGTTCGGAAATTTCGCCATGTGGTAGTTTAAATATGAAAATTATCTATTTAAGAAAATTAAATCATAAGAAAATTTTACTACATGAGGAAGTTCACATATCCAAATTTGGAGACATATGTGAACTTATCTAGATGAATAGTTCATGTATAAGAATCCAAGAAGGGAAATAATTAAGGAACCATGTTTTTGAATTCCAATGTAGGAAAAACTAATATGTGAACAATTTCACATATATAAATCCAAAAACATGGGTAATTTAGCTATGTAAAAAAATATTAATGTGAATCTATCCATATATGTGATTTTGGTCTAACATATAGGAATTATATATAATTGTATTGGATTTATGATACACTTTCGTGGAATAATGAAAAGTAGTGAAATTATATTTGATGATGCTAGAACTATTCATGAATTTTTAAAATGTCAAAAAACTTCAAATGGGAGTTTCAGTCTAAAATAAAATTAAAAAGGAATTTTTGGGTAATATATAATGAATTAAATTAAATTATATTTATACCATAAATGGAGTGAATCCAACCATGAATAATTTGGCCATAAAAATGGAGTTAAAATATATTATTTTATTCAACCAAGAATTTTAATGTTATAAGAGTTTTTGAATATCGTGGATATGGTGGATCTAGAATCCATCCATGCTAACCACCATGAACAAATGGAAGTGTAAATGTGGAGGTTTCAATATTTAAAATGGTTTATTGAATTTAATTAAATTTATGCTCTAAAATGAGAGTGGAGATTGTCCATCCAGCATTTATTGTTTAACTAATTCTACAAAAATCATAGAAAAATATGATAAAAATTTTTAGGATCTATTATAACTCATTAATAAAGATAATAAGAGGGTATCTCTAAGAAATAAAGAAAATATAGATGAATAAAATATCTTGGAGTGACAAATCTAAGAGAATAATGAGAATGGGGTTTTATCGATCTCATCTAGTTTTCTGGAGTTAAATAAGGTGATTTTAGGAATATTTACACTCGATGGAAATTCAATAAGTGTTTAAAAGAGACACCATAATTAGTGTAGTTCCATATATCTTTTAGAATAAATAGAATATTTTATAAAAAAAGTGAAATTTTATACTTGGGAATGAAGTGATTCTTTCTTTAATTATGAGAACAATGAGTTAGAAGGGTCAGTGAGACCACTCTACTGTATAAATAAAACATAAGTAGTGTTATCTAGTGTTTTATGTGAATAGGAACACTACCCTTTCTTTCTCCTTATACTATCATGGTAGGGTAAACAAATTAAAATTCTCTTTGTGATTTATTTCTTTCATCACATGTGGAGAGAATAAAAGGGATAGAAATAATTTTTCCTTGTGTTGAGAGTACATAATAAAAATAAATGTTTAAATACAATTATTATATGAAACCCTAATTGACCCCCTATTTGGGTAATATCCTTAATATGGGGATAATAATTGGTATTAGATCCTAGGTTTTTTGGGTGACATTTTTCTTTTTTTGAATCATGGCATCAGTGGTGGTTTTGAATCACAATGTTATACTAATTTTAAAGTATCAATTTTTAGTAATAGTTAAATATTATAAAAAACAACTTTAGGTATTTGGGGATAAAATTTTACATAGTATCCATTCATTTAATAATAATAAACATTGATAGTGGTAGTTTATCATAAAGATATCAAAGGTAGTTGGTTATAGAAGCAATGGACATCAATTCATTAGGGGTGATTTGGCCTACCCTATCTACACCATGGTAATGTCTTGAAAAAAATCTCATGTTATGTGGGAAATGTTTTTGAATAATTATGATGGTGTTTCCAATGATCATAATGCAAAGTTTCAAGTGTTGTGGAATTTATAAGTAGACTTGAGAATGTGTCTAATTAAAACTATTTATTTGTTCTTTTGTGATCTAAATATTCTTAATAAATCATATTATGGTTTGGTGAATATTTTAATTATATCAAGATCATTAAAATATTTTTGAGGACACTACCCCCACAATTAAATTAAGAGGTATTCCTGATTAAAGGAAATTATCATAAATACATATATTAGGATAGACTTTATAGTATACCTATCACATATAAAATGATAAATGATAAGAAAGAGGCTATGTTGAAGGAGAACACACATCAATCAATATTCAAGGAAATTAAAAAAATATCTATTAAAAAAGATATATACAATTATTAGATTGATGGGGTTCTAGATTTTATTTCCTCTAACCATAATAAGGGATAATAAAAATTAACATTCAATCTTCCACTTTATTTCTTCTGAAGTGGTAGGGAATGATATCTTTATATTTAGTGTTCTTAAAAATTTTATTCTGAAAAATATGAATATTACTTGAAGAAACTTTTAATATGTGAAAAATGCAGGATAAAACCACAACAGAGATTATTTATGAGAAGAAATATGAAATCACATGAATAAAAAATCTCAAACAAGTCAGAAGTAAAAGATGTTGAGGATTTCATAGACCATAGTGAATATTATTTAGTAATTTTAATTAATATTTCATATAATAATGACATTTATGTTTTTAATTTCAAATGTATGGTTCATATATAAGTTGAGATTGAGGCTTCCCTTGAATAACATGACAAAATAGGACTAAAACCAGAAGGAAGATTTAGTCGTTCATGACTCTAAGTTTTATATGAAAAAATATGTGGTTTATAGTCAAAAATAAAAATAAACATTAAAAAATGAAATCTATAATTTATAGAAACTCAGAATTAGAGGTTGTGCTCATTCTTAAAGTGGAATAATGAGTGTAATTTGTATATTTTTTTACCAATATAATAAAATAAAAGGTCAAACAAATTAGATAAATTAAATAATTCATAGATTGGAGGTAGAAGTATAATTTTAAAAAAACAAATCTCACACATGGAATGACATAATGTTTCTTTTAGAAAATAGTACCAACTGAATCCTCGGGTGTGAAAGATAAAGAATGTATTCTCATTAAAAGTTTTAATTCATTAATAAAAAATGGGATGTAATAATAATCATGATCATAATGAGAAAATATTCATGCCTTATGCTAGGCCCAAACCACTAACTCCTAGGAGGAAATTGGGCCTGATAGAGGCACCAAATTCTATTGAACTAAGGGAAAAGGATATAAGGTTGAAATCATAAATTTGGAGTTTTTTTGGAAATTGGGACACATTCAATATGTATTCTCCATTTAAGAAAGGTTTTTTAGAGATTAAATACACCAAAAATAGGAATGTTGTTTTTCATCACATTCCTTTGAATTTAATGTTTTATATTTTTGTAATGAAGGCTATAGACACTATTGTTCCTATTATCCCTCAAGGATTAAACATATTGTGACTCATAAGGTTTATAAAGTAGGAAATAATGTGATGGTACCTTTGAAAAATTCATTGAAAATTTTAAATAGATTCTCATTTTGGTAACATGAAGAGGAATTTGTTAAACCAAGTTAGAAATAGTTGTACAAATAATCATGAAAAGTTATTAAATAAAAATTGAGTAATAAGAAAGGGTAGGATATGAAAAATGTTACAAATATTACATTAAAATCCATAAAAATTCCAAGGTTATGGCTTCTGGATAGTGGGGGTACCTCAAACATGTTTGTAAATAAAATTATTATAACTGGAATCAAATACAAAAAAGGTGGAGTATTTTAATTTTTTAATGACAATGGACTCAAAAATTCTAGCTCTAGTAAGGAAAAGGTTATTGGAAAGAATCGTACTAACATAAATGTTCTTTTTTTAAAGGATTTAACCGAGTTATAATAAGTTTATGATAATTTTGTGAATCAGGACAAGATACGGAATTTTGAAAAAAAGGGTGCAATGTTAAATCTAAATATGGTTCACTTTTATTATTGGGGAGATAGAACAACTACATGATTGGTGAAGAACATTGGTGTTAATTTTCTAAAATATATGAAAACATGCTATTGAAAAAAATGGGATTATGTATATGATCCAAAAAATCATTAAAAATATGGTGAATAATTATGGATTACATGATTTTCCCAAAAATCACATGTGACAATACCCATATATGTTATTCATGTCAGGGAAAGACTACTTTGAATATCTTTGAACCAAATAATGGAAAATAATAAAGATTAATGTAGATTTTTTATGTGACAATTTCTGGTCCAATAACTATTAAATAATAATAAAATAAATCATATTATATATTTTTCGGTTATTTTAGTATGATGTCTTGGTTTATAGTGATTTATCATAAGACAGAGGTGTACAAGTGTATCATAAGATATTTGAGAGTGGTTGAAAAATTCATGTTTTAAAAAATAAAAATCTTTACAATGACAATAGAATGAAATTAACAAATAAAAAAGAGTAATATTACTTGAAAAAATGGGTTTAAAAATAATGGATATAACTCTTCAATAAAATTGTGTGGTAAGAACTCCTCAACAAAATGGTGTGTTTGAGATAATAAACTTCATTATTAATAACATGGATATTACTTATAGAAAATTAGTTATTTGGTAAATATTGAAAATAACTAGATCTCAAAGTATTCCATATTTATAATCAAACATTTTTATATCCAAATGAAGAAAAAACTCCGTAGTAAATTTGGTATAAAAATAATCCTACACTAAAATATATTTGGGTGTTTAGAATTAAGTGTTTTATTCTAAAAAATAAAAAAAATAGAAAGTATGATGCATGTAGATATGATGGTATATTACATGGAAACTCATCCAAGATAAAACAATACCAGTGCTATAATAAAGGAGTAAGTAAATTTTTTGAAATCTCTAATGTGACTGTGACTGAAAGTGAGAAAATATTAAATTTAAGTGAGTATATTCAACCCCGAGTGACCAAAATTTATACAAGAATATTCCATTTTTCAAGGATAAAAGTAATGAAGATGTTTTTTCTCAGTGGTAGTTAAAATGTATAAAATAAAATAAAATTATATCTCCAATTATTAGGAAAATAGAATAGAAATATCATGTTTAAATATTTATTCTGACATAGCTGAAATTGGTGATAACAAAATTTTAGGTTACTTGACAACAACAGTTCAAACAATAAGGATGAAAGGACAGTAGAAAAAATCATTTTTATCAAATGTGGAACCAAATTATTTTGATGAATAAACCATAAATTAAGGTTGTGTCATATAATTGAATTATAATCATAACTATATTGAGAAGATCATGTATTGTGTAGTGGAATCAATGCTAAAAAATAAGAAAATGATTCCAAACAAATGGGTTTTCTAAAAATAAATCAATGATAATAGAACAGTTACAAGAAATATAGAACATATTAAATGAGGAAATATTCTTAAATTAAATTAATTGATGTCAATAAATCATTTTCTCTAATCGATCATCTTTAAACTATCAGATAATTTCAGTATATGACAATATAGAATTGTTTTAGTCTATCAGATTGGTTTAAAATTATAATTATTGAATAGAGACAATGAAGATGAAGTCTTCATTGAGAAACTAGATGGGTTTATTATTTATAATTATTATATGAAAGATTTTATATTGAATAAATAATTATATAGGCTAAAATAATCACCAATGCTTGGTAATCATGGCTTGAACAGTAGCTATAGAATATTAAACGATCATAGTGGAGGGGTTGATCGCAACTTCTATATCAAGATAGATTAAATTAAGTATATAATGGTTCTAATATATATTGATGAAACCATATTTTTAGAATCAAATGGAACCCAATACACAAAATTTTTAGAACTAATGAGGTGCATGTTTGAGATGCCTTTAATTGGTGAATTATCCTTTTTTTCTTCAACAATAGGTGAATCAATACAATGATGGTATATTTATCCATAAAAACAAATATTTCAAGAAGGTTATGAAGATATTTCCTATGAAATATTCTAATATTTTGGTTACTCTGGTAAAGATATGAATTAAATTGTCTAAAGAAGATAAAGGATAGATAGTTGATGTAACTATTTATAAGCAAATTATTGGTAGTTTTATTTATGTGAAAACTCACCCAGACATTTTGTTTATTACATTTCAAGATTCCTAATATAAAATTTTTCAAAAGTAAATTCATATGATGTCTATGAAGAAAAAAATTCATTTTTTCAACAAAATAATTGATTTTAGATGTATTATTAAATAAATTCCCCTCAGAAATTGGTGGGCTATAATGATGAATAATGGTAAGGTTGGATTAATGATCGAAAATCTACTTCTAGGGGTGTGTTCTACATAGGTAGTTCCAATATTTCATTGTAGTGTCAAAATAAATGATTTAATATCATTAAGAACCATATAGATATAATTTTTTTAGGAAACGCAAAATTTTTCCAAGCTAATATAGATGAAAAAAATTGAATACATTGGAATTGATGAGGTGTCTCCAATTATAATCATGTGTGAAAAATTAATTTTGGTAAACATTAGTAAAAATAACATTCAACACTTGAGTAATAAGAACATTGATTTAAAAAATCAATTCATGATGTGGAATCTGGAATAATGGGTTATGAATATGGATTATGTGCCTACTCAAAATCAAGTAGCTGACATAATTACAAAGGCTTTACCCAAGATGGATTTTTAACGACATCAATTCTCTCTTAGAGCCCAACTAATTTAGTTAATTTAAATGTACTTGGAGAAGTGTGTAAGGATTTTTTTTCCTTTTAAAACATCTAAATATTTTTAAAAATATTTTTAGATCTAGGGGCTAAGTTAGCACCGTATTCTAGGGCCCAAAGAGCAACGATGTTGACATAATACAAATATTAAATATATTATATCACATGCACATAATTTTCATATAATAATAGAATATCTTCAAAACATAGTATCATATGGGAAATATTAGACCATCATTAAATCTAGAATATGGGTTCTACCTAAGGTGAGATATACCCATCGTACTCTTTGAGAGTTTACGTTAATAGTGGTCAAGGAAAAAATAATTTAATTTATTTATTTATTTATTTATTTATTTACATTTATTAAATTGAATAAATAAAATACTCCTCTATATAAACCATTTTATTCCCTAAAACTTGGGTTATCCAAAATATCCGAGTCATTTTATAGGTTCGTCGACGATAACCTTTGATGACCATTAATGAGATCCTTTATTCATAATTAGTTGTCAAGGAATTCATCTTCAACAATGGAGTTCTTAGATATATCCAAATATGGAGATTCATGATTAATTATTCATTATTGATTGATCCAATATCATGGTATGATGTTTTTTTCATTGATTTTGATCCCTACTTTGTTTTTCCCATGTTAAATGTGAATCAATAATTCTAAAAAAATTATTGAGGGGTCGAATGTTGATTTGTTGGTATTGAATTATCTTCCTAGAATTAGTAATTAATATTTCTTATTAATCCTTTATTATTTATTACATTCCACATTTTATCCATCAATAGATAGAGTCCAACCCAAACAATTAACAAATTTTATTCCTCACTTTTTTTTGTTCTTTTTCCCTCATTATTCATGCATTCATCATCAGTGTTACATTTGACTAGTAGTTTGACAAGGCCTGAAAAATGATTATTGGAAAATAGATATTTGGTATTATAATATTATTTCAATGGGTTGTGGTTTGGGATGAAGACAATGATATAGGTGTGATATTATGTGAATGGTGATCAGTCATATATTGAAAACCTTAGGTTCATGGGTTTTAGAGTTTTGTGAAAGGGTTAAATGAGAAGAATTTCTCAAGCGATTAGGTGGATGAAATCTAAAAATAAGTAATGATTTGAATATTTTCAAAATAAAATATGTGTTATGTGGAATTCTTTTATAGGCGGATCATAGGTAGAAGTATCATAGGTGAAGACATGTGATAGTTTTAAGGTTTCTATTAAATCCTAACACCTAAGGAATGTGCATCAGAAGAACACACATTGTGTAATCCCTTTCTACGGCAGACAGGTTTCTATATAGAGTTAAATATCACTTGTTCTGGGTTTTTTCCACATTTCATGTGACATTATAGTGTAATAATGGTGTTTGTGCCATTGGTATACATGAAAAAAAAATAGCTACATACGCAGGCATGACCAAGTACATGGGGATGGCCAGTGTACATGGTCAGGACAAGAGAACACAAAAAGCACAAGAAAATGTACATGAGAATGGGATACATGACACGATCATTCCATGGGTATCCAAGAAATGTCATGTATACCCTACACACATGGTGTAATTTTTCCTTGGTAGGTTGATACCCCATTCTCTTTGTTCTATATGAGTATATTTAGGGTATGTTCCTTTTAATCCCACCACAATGAGTGTATAAAAGTAATCCCTACTTGATCATATGATGAGTGATACCCTATATGGGTTAGTCTTTGATGGAATCATGTATCCCTCTGTGTGGACCAAAGTGTGATCTTATATTATCCCTCCTAAGGTTGGGTGAGGTATCCCATTGATTAATTCCATGTTTTTTATACCCATTATTTTGGATTACTCCGAACAGGGTAAGGTATCCCCTATAGGCCCTGGGTGTGGTTGTTTTTTTGTATTGACATATTAAAATTTCCAATGATTACTTTTTCTTGGAAATTACAGATGATCATTACTTTCAATATGAGTTCCACCATTTTTTGCAACACTTGATGAGTGATTTATCCTAGATGGGTGTTACAATAAAGCCTCAATCATAATCCTAGGTTGTTATTATGGTTGTGACCATATGTGTATAATTGGTGTATTTCTTGATTATATATGGGTTGTTGTTTCTATTTTCTCATATCCCGATTGACATGTGTTCATGATTATGAGATGGCTCTCTCTGTTATTTATGTTTGTTGATTTTGGTTTTTCATAATGTTTATATTTATAATCACCCTTTCTTAGGTCATACCCATATATATCATGTCTTATAATGATGACATGCCTTATGGTGAATACATTGTTGATCTAATAACTCATGGATCATAGTTGATCTAGACAGACTTCAGCTAGTTCTAGGAGTTTCATTTCAGAACAATCCCATTCTTATTAGAAGTTTAGACTATTTTGCAACTTTTGTGGAATTATATTTGACCCTTTATGATTTATCATACTAATTTCATACTCAAATTTGGTATATCGAGGTATTCATGTATATTGGTAATAGTTGTATCTTCACATTCTGCATTATATTAGTACTTGGAGATATGTATGTGTGTGTAGGTTCCTTAATGTAAGGCATACAGTGTTTATTTTATTCTTAATCATCATAATTAATCCTATCTTAGGATATTGAAGGAGGTGTTGGGGTGTCGTGTGTGGAATATCATCTTCCAGGAGATAATGTTGTCAATCATGTCAAATTAGTTGTTTATTTTTTACTAGAATTTCAGTAGTATACCAGGAATCCATGGTCATCTCTCGACGAATCCTTAGATCGTTAATTTAAAAATAATTTTTTGATTAATAAAAAGGAATTTTGGTTTTTTACAACTTTGGATTATTTTATTTAATAATCCAAAATAAAATGAGACATGATAAATCGAAGTAGGAATTAATAAAATTAATGAAGCGTGATCAACTTGGGGAAATCTCATGATGTTCATCCTTCAACACTTCAAGAGATTGGGTTATGATCTTTTAACACCTGGTTTTAACACCTAGAAACATAATTTTTCTGATTTTATACTAGGATACCTCTTAGGTTTTAGTCATAAACACACAATGATTCACTGGATAACGTTGATGATTATGTGATTTGAGTTCAGCTTCATAACTGAAACTCACCAAGGAAACACATGAAGAACTCGATGCGCTTTCCATGTTTTAATGTTGTTTATTTTTTATACCAATAAATAAATTTACATGTATTTGATAGTTTTTATTAGAGTTCAATTGATCAATATAAACCACACAAACACCGCAATTGAAAGGGGGAAGATGAAGTGGTGCACGGTGTGTGAAACATCACAAGAATGGGTACCCCCAAACATGACCATATGATTTGAGCATGACATGCCAGAACATAACTCTATTAAATTAGAATATAGTATGATGAAAACAACATAAAACCTATAATTAAAAAGATCATTAAGATATTATAATCATTAATCTTTGGATTTACATCACTCCCCCCCCGGTGATCACAAGGCGTTAAGAACGGCATGAGAGGAGAGAAAAAAATGATGATTAAACAGAACCTCAAATGGACTCATGAAATTATTGGATTGATTATAATACTCTGTTGGGACATCAAAACTGCATAACCATACCTCCTAGTTGATCTTCCAAAATGGGGTGCCCAAGGTACTCTTTTATAGGCAAAGGGGGTGATGGTTTTGGGCACCTAGTTTTCGTAAAACCACTTGAAACATGGTTTTAGGCCACTAGAAAGTATTATCATGATTTGTTAAAAACTAAAAACATGTTTAACCACATGTTTTATATCTCCATTGAATCTTTTAAATCATTTAGAGGCCCAAATATCTATATAAATCTGAAATACAGAACATAAATTTTGACTTTCTGCAGATTTGATTCCCTAGACAGATCGACTTGAATGGGCCTTTTAATGGAATAATTCGTATTCAGTTCCTTAATAAGAGTTGTATACGAATAATATTTTGATCATAAAACAAAATATAAGTCTAATTGGACTCATAAAATAGTATCATTGCACGGTTGACTCCACTGTTGTGCTTGGATCCTATCTAGTGTGGCTCATTCCTCTTGAACTTCATCACGGGTCCTCCAAATCATCTCCACCTACAATGTAATTATCAAAACAAGTAAAATTTCTCTTTTAGGAGTGATAAATTAAAAAAATGAATAAAAAATGAAGTGATTTTTTTTATTAATTTTATAATTTTCAATATAAAACTAATTTAACACAATGGTGTAAGGGTGAAATAAAACAGCAAATGGTGATGCGATCACACCCCCACCCCTAATCATTTTCGCTCTTAGAAAAAGTCACATTTCTAAAATGATGCATGTAGATATTCCCAAATTCATAAATATTTTACATTAAATTAAAATTTTATTCATGAATTCATTATGATCAATGATAAAATCACACTAAGGAATTATTCTCAGTGATCATGGAAAAAGGTATCTCATAAATTGTATCAGAATGAAATTCAAAGAGATGCAGGATACCAATATGAGCAAGGAATTAAAAATTCAATCATGCCACTAACTCTACACATGTGTGTGTGAAAACCATTACATTATATTCTATCCAATTTCTATCCGATAAATATAGGTTATTTTAAAATTATTCTTCTTAAATGATTTTTCCATTGATCCTTCCCTATATCCTTTGCAATCAAATTTCAAAACCCACTCACCTAATCATTCCTATAAGTCAAACCTTAATATATCAACCTAAATATCCTTATATATTTATATTTCATCAATACCCTCATTTATTATTATTATTATTGTTTTCAAAATTTGAACTTGAAATAAATCACACACTCATCAATCAACCCTTGTTTTATCTCCGCACGATACTAATTGAAATAGTTATAACATGATCAAAGGATAAGGAATATTGGATTTTGACTTTCCCAAGAAACAACCTATAATTTTGTGTTGTTTTTTCATATTATTTAATTTTATTTTTAGTAATAGTTTTTTATGGCAACAATATTCAAATTTTAGGTAGGCACGCATAGGTCAATTCAGTAATGTAATGAAATATATCGGGTAAGGAATAAAAATATAGAAAAATCATCTTAGAAAGTAGATAAATATTTTCCTAACTTATATTTACCATTTATTAAGTAATAAATTTCCACACATCATGGTTTGGTGGAAAATATGTGTGGATATATTAAGTGAAACAATTTTTTGTAAATTACTCAGACAAAGGGTACCACTGTTATCAAAGGTTACAAAGAGATGCAACCATTTATATCAACAAAAAACAAGAAATTTAATAAAAAACACACCTTAATGTTAAATTAAATCTCAAATGGAAATTTCTTCATTAAAACAAAAAAAATAAAACATGAAATAGAGAAATTTAAAAATAATTTTCAATAACATCCATGATTAAGTGGGAATCATTTTTCATGATAAAGTGGGAATAAAAATTTAAAATTACGGCCCAAAAGTGAGGGGGGATAGGGTCAAGTGAAAATAAAATCCAGAAATACAAAAAAAACAAGAAATATGATGAAAATTAATAACTAACCTAGGAATATGCCCATCCTCCACAACTAGAGCTTGAAATGTCCCCAAATTAATAAAAGAGAATGTGGGAAGGAAGGATAAAACCTGGTGGGATTTACTTCTATTTACTTATTGACGGTGAATCTCTTCCACTAGATGCTTTGGAAAATCCTCATAAAAGTGTTTAAGTCTCCTTCCATTGATGGTAATATATTATCCACTTTTCTCATGAAAAACATGTATTTCACCAAAAGGCTAAACATTAGTAACAGTATAAGGACTGATCCATTGGGAACAAAGCTTACATGGGTGGATATTTAGCCTAGAATTGTATATAAGAAACTTATCACTAGTATGAAACTTCTAATGATGAATCTTGATATCATGGATAGCATTTTTATTATCTTTATATATCTTTGACTTCTCATACGAATAACACCAAATTTCTTCAAAATCTTGAATCTGTAACTTCCTATGCTCACTTGAATCTCGGAAATTCATATTACTTTGTTTTAGATCAAAATACGAATGATTATTTACCCATACTGGGAGGTGAAAAACCTTTCCAAACATTATCCTATATGGTGAAATTATGATTGGGGTTTTTAATGTTTTATGAAACTCCCAAAGTGAATCATCCAAGCACAAACTCCAATCTTTCATATTCAGATATATCATTTTTTCAATATTTTCTGAAAATCTCGATTTGAGGTTACTAATTTTTTTATTTTTAGGGTGATATGAAGTGGATTCTTTAGGAACAACCCCATAGTAACAAAGAAAATTTTTCATGTTGTAATTTAAATAATTTGAACTCTAATCACTAATGATGACTCTCATAAAACCAAACCTACTGAAAATCTAATACCTCACAACATCAAAAACCACTCGAGATTCATCGGACCTGGTAGCCATTTATTCCACCTATTTAGAGACATAGTCGATATCCAATAATATTTACATAAATCCAAATGAATTTTATAAATTCCCCATGAATTCAATTCCCCATACACCAAAGATATCAAAAAATAACATGGGTTGTTAGAGAATTCCATTCATCTTGGAGAGATTCCATGTGAATTGACATCATGTAAATGAATTATAAAACTGATGTGGATCTCTATACAATGGTGGACAATAAAGTTCTGAGTTTAAGACATTATGAGCTATATGTTGAGATATAAAGTGTCCACTATATGACAAAGTGTGGTATATGGTCAAAACATATGTGAACTCATGGACATATACACACCGACAAACAATTTGATCATTAAAAATTCTCCACTAATATGAGTCATCCAAAATATACCATCATGAATCATGCTTATTTATTTGGAACTATAAAGTGTTGAATTATGTGGGGACCCTTGATGTTTCTAGAAAATTTACAATGTCCACATTCCATGGGGTAAGGTCAACAACATCACAAAGGTTCTCATGAGGGACGAATTCACCAATGAGGAGGGATGAGTGAACATGGTGGTCCAATGGTGGGGAAATCCTACTAATGTGATTTATTAGAACATTTTACACTCCTTTGTTATCACAAATCTCAAGGAACAAATCCTAGAGGAGTTGAATCCACTGAATATGTAGAGGCTTAGCTTCAATTTTATTTAGAAGAAATCAAAGGGTGGTATGATCTGAAACATAGTGATTTTTTACCCGATAAGAGAAGAACAAAATTTTTTCAAGGAAAACAAAATATAAATGGGTTATTTTTCAATAGTATTATTCTTTGATAGGGTTGGTTAAGGGGTAAATATGGAATACACAATGACATGATGAGACTTATCAACCTTTCTTTTATAAAACTTCCTTAACAGAAAGTTAGCAGCATCACACATAAGTTTAAAGGGAAGATCCCACCTTGGTGGTTGGATGATTGTAGGTGAGGTGATACTTATTTTTAGTAAATTTAAATAATCTTCAAAATTTTTCTCAAACAAAGATTCAGTATCCTTTTTCAATAATTGATACTAGGGAAGTGAGATCTTACTAAATTATTTAATGAATCAGCAATAAAAACTAGCATGGACCAAAAAATATCTCACCTCACAAACACGTTTTTTATATGGAAGTGATGACGTTAATTAAGTTTTTGATTTATCCACTTAATTTACCTATATTGAAATAACCTTACAAAAAATTATCTCCCACTCAACCCTGAAATTTTATTTCATATAATTTAATACGATATCTTTTTCAATGCATCAGTGGAGGAAAGAACCTAGGTGATACAAACAGTCATCAAAGGAAGTGACATAAACCGTGAAATCGTCCATAAAACCTTTCATACAATTATCAAGGTACACATAAAAAAATACTCTGAATACATTTCTACAAAGTACCAGGATAATTACATAGACCAAAAGGAATCCTTCTCTATTCAACTATTATAAATGGATACGTAAATATGGTCTTTTTCTTAATCCTTAGGGGATAAATGTATTTTAAAATAATCCAAATATCCATCAAGGAAAAACTAATGGGGCTTACTAGATAGTCTTTCTAACATCTGGTCAATGAAAGATTGAGGAAATTGGTCCTTTGTGTAGCTTGAATCCATCAATGGTAGTCAATACAGACTTTCAAACTATTTTTCACTCATGTTGGAACCAATTCATTCCTTTAATTTGAAACTATAGTTATTGTAGTTTTGTTAGGCACAATTTTCACTGGACTAACCCATTTAATATCAGATATAGGCCAAATGGTCCCAGCAGTAAGTAATTTACTGGCTTCTAATTTTTCAAATTCAAGGAGAGTAGGATTCAACATGCAAAAAGCTTGCCTTATGGGCTAATCCACATTATCTAAAATTATATGGTGCATAAAAATATATGTTATAATCCTAGGAATATCCTTCAATTGCCATATAATTCTCTTTTTACACTCTCTCAAAAGGTCAAGTAGTTTTTATTCCTACTGTAGTGAGATTTTATTTGAAATAATGATGGAAAATTGGTCAATACCCACAAGATAGGCATATTTTAAAAATAAAGAAGTGATTTTAATTCCAACACTGGTGTTTTTTAGATTGAAGGAGGGGATTTAGGGGGAGTGAGGTCCATGAAACTATCAATCAACTAATTTTTATTATATAAGGAAATAAAATCAATTGAAATAAGATTTGTAGAATCTTCTTTGGTCATGGGTACCTTAGAATTATTACACCCATCAATTAAATAAAAAAATGAACTTTTGTTTGAACCCACATAGTACTTTGAACATGAATTAAAACTCAAATAATCCAAGGGTGAAGAATAAGAAATTAATTAGAGTATGGGACAAAGAGAGAATAGTGTGCGTGTGTGTGTGTGTGTTGTTTGAGAGAACATCCATTGAATAGACAGGAAGATCGGAGTGCTCTTAAAATGGGTGTTTCATAGATTCGGGGATATTAAAACTTACCTTTTCTTCACCAAACTTCATGGACAGGGTACGATTGGGAATATCGATGATAATCCTTGAAATTTTAAGGAATTTTCTCTTATGTATGATAGGATCATGTCTGTGGGTTAAAGTATCTTCCATCTCATGAATATTGAAATCGGTGGGGAATATGATATTTTTCACTCTTACGAGGACATCCATTATCACTTCTAATGGTCATGTTGTGATCCTATATGAATGTTTAATGATGATGCATATTGGTTAAATCTCTCCAACCTGCATAGAAGTGTACATAGAGTAATGCATTACATAAATTAAAGAAACTAAATCTAGCATAGAATCTGAAAATAATTTCTCCCCTATGGTGAAAGGTATTTTAAATGTTCATGGATATTTGAATTTGGTTGGAATTTCTGGTTGAATCGAGGCTAAGAAATTCCTTCCTAGGATGATTCTATTTTTCTCCTTCATTCTTCATGTATGGGTGAAAAGTTCTTTAAGAAATTTTTCATAACAAAGAATCTGTTTAACTACATAAAATAAAATAATGTTAACTTGAAAATTTTTCAATGAATTTGTTATTTCTTTATCAATCTCAGTATTAAAAAATTTCTTATATTTAGAGCATCTTTTAGGGAACAGAAGATAAATGTATTTTTCCTGGGAGTCCTTAATAATAACTGGTTTAGCATTTTTTTCCAACCTTATATTATTTTGAGGGTATGGAAAGAGATTTTTGAAGAGGGGACATACCTTTTGGGTTGAATCCTATGAAGAAGAAACTTCTTTAACCCTGAAAAGTGTGATTTCACAAAAATTAAAATTTTCTTTTTGATTGGAAATAGGTTTTGATTATAGTTCTCTATAACCTTGCATATTTTTCTCACTAATAGTGTTTTCCAATTTTCGCACTTGATTTTTTAGGTCATGAATATAGGATCTCATGGTTTGTTGTAAATGGGGGTTATAGGTTTCCATTTATTTCACTATGTCATCGAGGATTGGTTAATAATTGGGAGGGGGATGAGGATTGTAATGAGAAGTTGAGTGATGACAGGGTTTCATACCTTGGCCTTGTTGATACCAATTTTTCTTGGTGTATCTCGGGTTGCCTCCATGATGGTATTATGGTTGTTCATTCCACCCGAGGTTTGGATTTGTCCTAAATGTTCCTTACATTATGGGTGGTTCCTACAGAAAATCATGCTCTAGGAATACTATTGCACAAGACTTAGATGAATCCTGAAGTTGTGGGGACTGGTCAGAAAAATGAGTTTTATCAGAATAAATACAACACTTTAATGGAATATAGGAAGAGTGCAAGTTACCTTTTGATTGATCTAATTTCCTTAAAAGGGAATGAATCTCATCACATTTATTATATACCTTTTGTTCTAGGGAAGAATGAATTACCTCATAATCTCATCAGTTTGGCCCAATTGCTTGTGTACCAAATTGTTATGAATTTTGAGACATGGTGCATATTAAGTCACATGTAGTATAAGGAGTTTTATAAACTAGGGAACCACCAGCAGAAACATCAATCAAACCATGATTCATGGGGAAAGTTCATTCATAGAAGTATTTAATTATAATCTTATCAATCAATTTTTGTAGGGGAAACATGGGAAAAGTCTTTTGAATCTCTCCCAAAATTTTTGAAGGGCCTCTCCTTGTGATTTCTTAATTCCAAAATTTTCGTTTCTAATTGTTGAAATTCGAGAGGAAAAGAATAAATTCTCTAGAATGAGTCTTTTATGGTCATTAAATTCCTAAATAGTGGTAGAAGATAGTATATCTAGTCTTTGGATACACCATCAAGGGAGAAAGGGAATACCCTAATCTTTATAAGGTCATTGGTTACATTTTGGAGTTTCATGGTGGAGAACACGATGTTAAAATCTTTAAGATGTTTGGGAGGGAACTCACGAGAAATACCAGGAAATTTATAAATTATGTGGAGGATTCCTTATCATATCTCAAATTTTGATGTTTCCTCAAGATATTGGATGTATTCAATTTGGTACTCCACGTCTGGGGTTAATGGTTCTTTTAATGATTGGTTATTTGCAGCCATGTTTTTTGGGGTTTGATTTTGTTCAATTTTTATTGGTTTAGGATCAATTTCGGTTCCATAATGGTTTCCTCAGTGTTACATGATTTTATTACTATTAATGACATAATATGTGAGTGATGTGTCTTTTCAATTTTGATGTAAAATTCTGTCAATTTTTCTTTTTCTAGTCGAGTCATGAAAATAAGTTGCGGTGATTTTTTAAAGATGGAGTACAAATAAAATAAAATTATATAATAACAAATAAAGGAGAAATGAAAAGAAAATTTGATAATATAGAATTATATATAAAGTGAGATAAGAAGAAGAGAGATAGAGGAAGAAACACACACACAGACAACCAAAAACAAAAACAAAAACAAAAAACAAAAAGGGTATGGAATATTTAAGGGAGTAATAAATAAAAAGTAAAATAATGAAATAAAAGGAAATAAATAGATGATCTTGGATCCCCATAAATTTATCTAAAATTTGATCGCATTGTTGAGTACCTCGAATTAGTTGTTTATTTTTTACTATAATTTATACATTGTAGTCGGAACGCTAGGTCGTCTATCGAAGGAGCCATAAATAATTAACTTAAAAATAATGTTTTTTTTTATAAAAATGGGATTTTATTTCAGAAAACTTTTTCTTTGGTGATTCAATAATCCAAATGAAAATGATATGTGATAAATCAAAGCAGAATTTAACAGAATTAATTAAGCGTGATCAACCTGGTGAAATCTCATGATGCTCATACTTCATCGCTTCACGAGATAGGGTTATGACCTTTTAATCCCTATTTTTTAAAATCAAGAACCAGAATTGTACTATTTTTATTCTAGGATACCTCCTAGGTTTCATAATTATGTGCACAATGATTCACTAGATACCGTCGATGATAAGGTGATTTGTGTTCGACTTCATAACCCAAACCCACCAAGGAAACACAAGATAAACTCGATATGCTATCAAAGTCTATATGTTAATTATTTTTGATATCATGAAATACATTTAAAAGGAATTTAAAGTTTTTATTATATTTCAATTGATCAATATGAACCACACAAACACCACAATTGAAATAGGTAGAATATGTGGTGAATGGTGTGTGAAACATCACATGAATGGGTACCACCAAACATGATCATATGAGTTGAGAATGAAATATCAACACATAAATAAATTAAATAAAAATATAAAATGATGAAAAATAACATAAAACATATAATTAAAAATATCATTCAAATATTACAAACATGAAGATTGAGATTTACATCACGTCCCCCCGGGTGATCACAAGGCATTCAGAACTCCATGGGAGGAGAGAAAGAAAATGATGATGATATAGAACATCACATGGCCTCCAGAAATTCTAGGATTGAGTATAAGACTCCTTCTGGACTCTAAAATGGTATCAAATTCCCTCATAGTTGAACTTTCATAATGTGGTTCCCAAGGTAGTCTTTTATAGGGATAGTGTATGGTGGTTTTTGGCACCTATATTTCGTAAAACAACTTGGAATATGGTTTTAGGCCCACTAGAAAGTCTTATCATTCTTCTTTAAAAACTAAACACATGTTTACCCTCATATTTTATATCTACTCCAAAAGTTTGGCATCATTCTGAGGCTCACATATCTATATAAATCCGAAATACATAGCACAACATTTTACTTTCTTCAAATTTGATTCTTTGGATATATCATCTTAGATTGACCTACTATTGGATGAATTGGGATTTGGTTCCTTCAGAATAGTTGTATAAAAAAATTTGGATCACCCCACAAAATCTCATCCCAATTTGATACACTTATTAGTAGAAGTGTGTGGTTGATTCTATCAGAGTTCTTGGATACTTTATAGTTTGGTTGATTCCTCTTGAACTTCATCATGGTCCCTCCAAATAATTTCCTACAGAAATTTAAGAATTAAAGCAAGTAACATTGCCCATTTTAATAGTGATAAATACAAAATAATTGAATAAAAAATGAAGTGAAATTTTTTTATTATTTTTATTATGTTCAATAAAAAACTAGTTTAATATAATTATGTAATGGTGAAATAAAATTATAAATCATGGAGTGATCACCATTCCGGACCCAATGGGTCATGTCATGATAGAGTGGTATTAGAGTAGGTTATGTTAAAAAACTGATTTTGGATATTTTTTATTTTGAAGGTTTTATTTGGGAACTAGGGAAATAATATTAAAGTGTCTTGAGTTCATCTCTCTATCTATGTAACCTAGTGAATGTATGATAGCTAATGTATCAATCCACCAGAACACTGATAACCTACATGTTAACATGATACAAAAAGGCATTGGTTATAGTGAAAACATTGTTAAATGCACCATATAGTAGTGGTTTTTTGTTTCCATGTCCATCATGAGTAAACTACCTATATATACTTTTTGATAGGGGTTCATAAAATAATAGATATCTAATATTTCTTAGCAGGATTTTTAAAATGATTATCCTTATAAAAATGATTAATTTTAGGTACCTGTTTAGGAGGTGATACCACTGGGTAGTTTTCTAGTCTTACCTACACATATTAGGTGTCATGTTGTATTGACAGTGCTGACTGATAATGTGTGTAGGATGAGTGTACTCTATGAGTTTCAGAGGTAGAGACCCCTTTGGTTTCATGTTTATCTATACCCTAATGAAATAAAGGACTAGATCAAGGTATTTGGATGATTTTTTCACCTTTTTAGGACCCCTCACAACCAGATGGAGGTTCTAGAATCTATTCTTAGACATACCTCCTTAGGAACATGGTTGATTTTGGCATCTCGGAATCATGAATAGGAATTTTTTTTGAAAAACGTTTTATTAACTCTTTAAAGATCAATTCTACCCATCTACATTTAATATAGTATGTATCTATGAGCCTATGAAGATCCAAAAAGGCAGTATTACTATTGTGGAGTATTCTTTGAGGTTCACTAACCTGTCATGATACTATATGGATATATTTTTTGATGTGTTATTTCAATTAAATACCCTCAAGTGTGGAATTTATTGATATATATAATCTAGAGTAGTATCCCTTTGCATATCTATATATGATGAATTCATGAGTGAGTCTTGGTAATGGATAGCTTCTTGGTGAAGCAGTCACTGACAGTTGGTGTTGGAAGTGGGAAACTTAGTGCTGATACATTATTAGTATGTAGCTAAATACAGACTTAGGGATCAAAGTATGATAAAATTTTATAGATAAATTCTCAGGAAAGAGGGTATGTATTTTAGGGATCTCAATATGGTTCTATCCAGATGAGAGAGAGGATATGTTACTCCTATGATGGGTAGGAGGATTTATCAGCGGATTGTTAGACCTATTGTGTGGCTGACATGGAGACGATCAATATACTTCCTATGTTTAGATAGTGACTGGTACAGGGAGTTCCATAGTTTATAGTACATAGAAGTGGATATAAGAGAGAATAGGGAGGTGGTTGGTGTTTTGATCTATTATCGTAAAAATCCCCAGGATGTCCACTCTAAGCTTAAGGGGTATGTGGAAAATGATATTGGTAATTGTTGTTAGTGGAAGCTTAAGACCTAAAGGCTCCAGGTATGATTCAAGGTACAATATATGTCTATTTTTACAGTATCTATAGTGTTGGTATATATAGGCCTGATCCACTCTTTTCTTTCCACATTCCTTATTTTTGATCTATATATTACAATAGTTCCTTTGGAAAGAACTTCTTATTTTAAAGACCCTGGATAGAGTAGATTAAGTGATCGTGCACTTCTACTGATTGTGTGAACCTACTCTTGGAGGATAGATCTTTCTATATGATATTTTTATAGCCACAATAAGTCCTTGTTAAATCATTTTTGTTTTGGAATATCTCTCCATGGTTTATTCATATGCTGACTACTTCATGTTAATTATGTGGTGTGTCCTTATTGATGGGATGATATTTTAATTCATTTGTGAGAATGGACTTCATAAACAGTATTATGGGAACATATATAGGATGATAAAATAGATTACTCACTATTTGGATAGTATTACCCTTGAATAATCTAATGTTAATCTCTTTTATCTTCCTATGGTTGTATTAGTGTATGAGGTTATCTTCCCTGAGGATGTGATGGGATTACCTAAACCTTAAGAGTATGATTTATTCAAAGACTTACACTCAGGGACTACCTATATATATGTTTTAGCATATCATACGTGTCATGACCCGACCCAATGGGGCTTGAGCCTTGACTCCCCAAGCCCGCCTGTTATAGGCCAGGGGATGACGTCTAGTGCTGAGTAGGCTATCACACACACGAGAGGCATTAGCCTAAGGTACCTGTACACACACACACACATACAACTCAATGCAACAATGTAGAGATATATATAAAAATTGAAAATTAAATCATGCATACATCTAACCCACAACCAGAGTGCAACAGAAGTAAAAAAGGGAAAAATAGGGCCCACCAAAGGAAAACCACAAAAGCATCCAACCTGATCAGAAGAAGGGGTACGCTGCCAAAAGCACCACCGGAAATCTCCTCGGCACAGCTCTGGTAAGACTCCATGGTCAGTCCCGCTCACTCAGCTCCGCCTGCTTTGGGTCCTCCTGGGACACCGTCGAAAGGCCTATGGTTTTCAGAAGACACAAAAATGTGAGGGAAAAGAAAGTGCATGGGAGATTATAACAATACTCAGTAGGCACACCGAAAACCAAAAACAAAAGAGAGCAACTGAAAGGAAACAGTCCACTCATCCCAACCAGAGGGAACCCAGACGAGAGAGAAACTCCATCTCATGACCATCCTCGACTAAACACAACTAGTAATCACAGCTCAGGTGTATGACCATACATACATCATGAGCTTACGCTCAGGTATACACCCAAACATATACCATGAATGTCCAGATATACTCAGCTCACGCGCCTAGCCACATGAGGTACTGACCTCATCACTAGCATCGGTTCACAACCAGGAGAGAACACTCCATGATCACTATCATCCCAGATGACACTCATCTAAGAGATACACTCCATCAGGTCCCATGCAAACATCTTAGATTCTCACCCAAGAGAATATGCTTCTCGAATATCGTCACTAAGGAAACCGCGCTGAAACAACATAAACACCAAACTCCTCGGATAGGGGATCGATCCTAGGGTCTACTAGGGGATACCAGAACCCACACAGGTATACAATGATTTCATAGATAGGGGATCACTCCCAGGGTCCGCTAGGGGATACAACAACTCGATCTGGTATTTATAGATCTCACATATAAGGGATCACTCCCAGGATCTACTGGGGGATACCAGAACCCGATCTGGAACATGAAAGAAACACGTCACTCAGATAGAGGATCGTCACCCTTGTCATGACGGTCATGATGATAATGAAACCCTATTTAGTACATCTTGCGCTATAGGAGATTTAACTGATGATGCCGCAACCCTACAGAAACCACGCTCTGAGTAGGGGATCGTATAACAAACAATACCTCAACCCTACTATAATCCTCACACTGAGTAGGGGATCGTATAACCGACGATGACACAACCATACTGAGCATGGCCCACTGCATAGGGGATCATATTCCCTATGATTCCTCAAACCTTACGGAGTTAACCTGCTAGATAGGGGATCATCGCCCGTGGATAAGAGGTCACAACGATACCAAGAACCCGATCTAGGGAAACGATGCTAGAGGATCCCGCTCTGGGCCCACCGGAGGGATGACACAACTCTATCAAATTAAAAATACCATCCTGAGGATCACAAACCTATACTAAGGTTGTGATGTCACGTCATCCCTCATAGGAACAAACCAAGGGAGTATCATCAACCACTGCTGGTCCAAACGTCGCTAACCAGAGTGACCCACCACAACGCCACACCACGCACCTCCAAGGACAATACTGAGGCCACCATCGTGATCCACATCGAAAAAACACGCAGGATAGGCTGTTTATTGGCCTGAAATGGACAACCATTGAAAAAGGCATAATTCATGATAGCTAGCTCGTGTGGGGCCCATATTACGATCCCAAAACTCATCAAGCATATCATACCACTACTATCCCCTCAGAAAAACATGTGGGATCGACTAGTCAATCGTCCCAAACGGACACCCTGTGAAAAGGTACTATTCACCAAATCCAGCCTGGGTGGTTCCCACACCATGATCCCGAAACTCGTTTTGAATAGAACACCATTGCGATCACCTCGGAAAAACACATAGGATTGACTACTCGTTCGTCCAAAACAAACACCCAGTAGAAAAGTTGTGTTTCTCCGAAAATACCAAAACCCAGCCTCATGGGGCCCATAGCCGGTTCTCGGTCAGAACACCCATAAACCATCTAGAAAACTTCTCCATATCATCAGGGTCTCAACTCCACTGACGGTACATCAATCGGATGCTCCAGGTAGAAGATACAACGGCCCAAAGTCAATCAATAATAAAATATTAATATTTATTCGACGTTTGAAGCTCCCGAAACATTAAACATCCAAATCCACCTCAAAATGGTTCGCCTTATTTCTTGGGTCATGTCTTCCCAGACAGAACATGATTCGGATCTCCAGGGAGAAAGATACAAGGGTTTGAAACCCCTGTGTAGCAAGAGAGGGCTGGACCGGCCTGAACCGGTCGGCCGGGCCGACTTGGCCACCGCCGCCGCCGGCCGTTCCGGCCGGTGGACCTCGCTGTCGCAACATGGCGCAGTGTGCACACACGGCTGGCCGACCCCCACTGTAGGGGTCTCTAGTGATTGATGTCAGACCGCCGCGGTGGGACGGTCCTGAGTGATTCCAGCGGCCCACCACTATGGCCTGCCACCAGCGGACCTTCTGAGGGCCACCGGGGGCACCCCATGGTGCAAACGTGCATCTGAAGGCATCTGCGCACCCCCCAGGAACGGATCTATGCATCTGCATGAAAAAAAATATAAAAACCAACCAAATCAGGATCTGGGATTTTAAAACTCAAAACGCCTACCTGTTGGCAGATCACCGATGCTTCGGGTGCAGAATGACGCCTACGACGCGTTGGAGCTCGATCTGCTGAAGATCAGTGCTGAAAACGGTCATAACGCGGCTCGATTTGGTGAAGAACGAAGGTAGGGGAGGGATGGTTTTTCCATTCACAGAGAGGAGTTGGGGGGAGATGGTTGATTTAGTTATTATTATTATTTTTGAATAAAAACTTCATCTTAACTCCCCGCCAACACGCCTCCAACCCGACACCCTGCACCGACTGAAACTATGTCACTCTTAGGGTAAACACAGCGTTCTAAACGCAACGGAGGACTCAGATATTCACTCTGAGACTCCGTTAAAAAGTTATTCAATCCAAAACACATAAATAAGCTTTTCCATTTATTTATGAAAATGCCCATGGTGGCTTTTCTCACAGCAGGTCCGCGCCAGAAACGTTTATACCCCGCCTAGGGTAAACGACACACTCCAGACGCAACTGTGCCCTCAAATTCCTGTTCTGAGCTACCGTTTAGGAGATAACACACCCCCACAATGTGCATAGTATAAAAAAACTTAATATTTTTATACAGTTAATTTCGGCACCCCGGGCCTCGAAATCGCAGGTCGTCTTCGCGCCTAGATCTGAAATAAATCATAGGAATGTTCCAAAGTTTGATAGAACCAAAAACCGAGTTGCTACATCCTCACCACCTTATAAATGTTCATCTCTGAAAATCCATAAGCACAAGGAAAGCAACTGGACTCTCAACTGGGTCTCACACGCCAACGATTTCACCTACAAACACCCATGCCTGAACACATATGTCAGAGGGGCTCATCCACCACACCTCAACACTATCTACTTTGGGTGGCACTGAATTTCCCGCACGGTTTTGATCATGTACCAAAAATGCGTCTCGATGGTGGAAGGATCCCTCTTCCTCATGCATTTGAAGCACACCAAACAACACCCACATAGGTTCTTACCAACTCCCTGAACAAAACTAGAGTAAGCAATAAAAAGAAAAGAGTACCGCTAAACAGTGTCTAACAAACTACTGCAGAATATAGAAAGAACACAAGGAATACCTCGATCCATCTACAAAGCCTCTGGTTCAACTTCCTCTAGGGAATGCAGCGGACCTCGCCCTCATCCCCCAGCTCCCTGAGCTTGGCGTGGACCACCAGGGGTGGGTGTGGTGGCAACTGATACCGCCTACCACCTCCTACTGCTGCACCAGCTCTGTCGCCACGAACGCCGCCCTGAGGACCTCTTTGCTCGAGATGTTGCCTCTGCCAAGGCGGTCTGTCGACCAGCTCCCTCTCAGCAGCACGACAGGTCAGACAATCTCTAGCAAGATTTCCCCAACCGTCGCAAGCGTAACACCACTTCTCCTGTATCTGACCCAAACTGGCATGTGAGCCCTGAGCCTTAGATCCTCCATCTTGGGGTCGCCTCCTGAAATGTCGACCACATCCAGCCCCTTGCGCCAGCCACCGGCTACCAGTTTCCGACATCTCACCTGTCACACGCCCAACACTGATGAGCTGAAACTGCTCAGCTAGAAATCTCTCCACCACCAAGGCTCACTCCAGTACTCCAACATAGGTGGGAAAGCACAAGGAAACCACACAGGACCGGATGTCCCTGTATAACCCCTGCTCAAAGGTTTGATCCCTAAATAATGGGTCTCGAACCGTATCCAGGGAGTAGCGCGATAGGTCTGTAAAACAAGCTGAATACTCCGACACAGTCATTCCCTCCTGTCGAAGCTGCGGAATCTCCTGAATCCGCACTGACCTTAGTGTCACCGGATAGAACTCTTCCCTGAAGAGATGCTCAAACTCTTTCCATGTGAGCTTCTCCTCATCATGATACTGCATCACTAAACTCCACCATCGCCCAGCTGAACCATGCAGAAGGCTCACTTCTAGGACAACCATCTAATCTGGGGGTGTCCTCGCCAGGTGGAAAACCCGGGTGACTACTTCAAGCCAGTCATCAACTGCCTCAGGGTCTGGATCACCCTGGAACCTCAGAGGTCACGGCCTTTGGAAATCGTGCAGTGTACTCAGCCTGCATGCAACCTCTTCTTGCACTACCGGCACAAACAGCTGCTCGACAGGTGTTGTATCAACGGGCAGACCACCTGGAGGTCCAGCCTCAGAACCTGTGCCCTCATCCACAGCCTCTACACGGGGCAGATCATCACCACAATCCCGCTGCAGAACCCTTGCTGGCTGCCGTCGTGGAGGCATCCTAAAATAAAATGAAGATGCACCATAGTCAAAGAGTATATCTGGATAGATGACTCAAGAAGAACCAGGGAAACCCAAAAACCCAGTTATATATGATGCATGTACCATTATGTCCCTTCAACTAGTGTCCAAACTTCCAGAGTCGAAAGGCTGGTCATCAGAGTCCTAGTGAATGGATACGTCAGCCACCACACCAACACTGGATTCCCTGGCCTAAAATCCAAACTCGAAACATCATGAAACTACCTCTATGCAACCCAAACCAAACTCATAGCTAGACCATCTACACTTCGAGATCCCTAAGGTGGAACCTCCTCTGATACCACTCTGTCACGACCCGACCCAATGGGGCTCAATCAGTGACTCCCCAAGCTCGTCTCCCATAGGACAGGGGCTGGCGTCTAGCTCTGAGTATTCTATCACACACATGGGAGGCATTAGCCTAAGGTACCTTCACACACACACACACATACATCCCCATGAAACAGTGCAGAGATATATATAAAAACTGTAAAGAAAATCATGCATACATCAAACCCACAACCAGAGTGCAACAGAAGTACAAAAGGGAAAAACTGGTCCCATCAAAAGAAAACCACAAAAGCATCCAACCTGATTAGAAGAAGGGGTACGCTTCCAAAAGCACCACCAGAAAGCTCCTCGGCACAGCTCTGGTAAGACTCCGCGGTCAGTCCCGCTCACTCAGCTCCGCCTGCTTTGGGTCCTCCTGGGACACCGTCGAAAGGCCTATGGTTTTCACAAGACACAAACATGTGCAGGAAAAGCCCGTGCATGGGAGATTATAACAATACTCAGTAGGCACACCGAAAACCAAAAACAAAAGAGAGAAACTGAAAGGAAACAATCCACTCATCCCAACCAGAGGGAACCCAGACGAGAGAGAAACTCCATCTCATGACCATCCTCGACTAAACACAACTAGTCATCACAGCTCAGGTGTATGCCCATACATACATCATGAGCTTACGCTCAGGTATACACCCAAACATATACCATGAATGTCCAGATATACTCAGCTCATGTGCCTAGCCACATGAGGTACTGACCTCATCACTAGCATCGGTTCACAACCAGGAGAGAACACTCCAGGATCACTATCATCCCAGATGACACTCATCTAAGAGATACACTCCATCAGGTCCCATGCAAACATATTAGATGCTCACCCAAGAGAATATGCTTCTCAAATATCGTCACTAAGGAAATCGCGCTGAAACAACATAAACACCAAACTCCTCGGATAGGGGATCGCTCCTAGGGTCTACTAGGGGATACCAGAACCCACACAGGTATACAAAGATTTCATAGATAGGGGATCACTCCCAGGGTCTGTTAGGGGATACAAAAACTCGATCTGGTATTTTTAGATCTCACATATAAGGGATCACTCCCAGGATCTGCTGGGGGATACCAGAACCTGATCTGGCACACGAAAGAAACACGTCACTCAGATAGAGGATCGTCACCCTTGTCATGACGGTCATGATGATAATGAAACCCTATTTAGTACATCTTGCACTATAGGAGATCAAACTGACGATGCCACAACCCTACAGAAACCACGCTCTGAGTAGGGGATCATATAACAAACAATACCGCAACCCTACTATAATCCTCACACTGAGTAGGGGATCATATAACCGACGATGACACAACCCTACTGAGCATGGCCAACAGCATAGGGGATCATATTCTCTATGATTCCTCAAACCATACGGATTCAAACTGCTAGATAGGGGATCATCGCCCGTGGATAAGAGGTCACAGCGATACCAAGAACCCGATCTAGGGAAACGATGCTAGAGGATCCCACTCTGGGCCCACCGGAGGGATGCCACAACTCTATCAGATTAAAAATACCATTGAGAGGATCAAAAACCTATACTAAGGTTGTGATGTCACGTCATCCCTTGTAGGAACGAACCAAGGGAGTATCATCAACCAATGCTGGTCCAAACATCGCTAACCAGAGTGACCCAACACAACGCCACACCGCGCACCTCCAAGGCCAATACTGAGGCCACCATCGTGATCCACACCGAAAAAACACGCAGGATAGGCTGTTTATTGGCCTAAAAAAGACAACCATTGAAAAAGGCATAATTCATGATAGCTAGCTCGTGTGGGGCCCATATTACGATCCCAAAACTCATCAAGCATATCATACCACTAATATCCCCTCAGAAAAACATGTGGGATCGACTAGTCAATCGTCCCAAACAGATACCCTGTGAAAAGGTACTATTCACCAAATACAGCCTGGGTAGGGCCCACACCACGATCCCGAAACTCGTTAAGAATAAAACACCATTGCGATCACCTCGGAAAAACACACAGGATTGACTACTCGTTCATCCAAAACAAACACCCGGTAGAAAAGTTGTGTTTCTCCGAAAATACCAAAACCCGGCCTCAGGGGGCCCACAGCCTGTTCTCGGTCAGAACACCCATAAACCATCTAGAAAACTTCTCCATATCATCAGGGTCTCAACTCCACTGAAGAAACATCAATTGGATGCTCCGGGTAGAAGATACAACGGCCCAAAGTCGAACAATAATAAAATATTAATATTTATTCGACGTTTGAAGCTCCCGAAACATTAAACTCCCAACTCCACCTCAAAATGGTTCGCCTTATTTCTAGGGTCGCTTCTTCGTAGACAAAACATGATTCGGATCTCCAGGGAGAAAGATACAATGGTTTGAAACCCCCGTGTACTAAGAGAGGGCTGGACCGGCCTGAACCGGCCGGCCCGGCCGACCTGGCCACCGCCGCTGTCGGCCATTCCGGCCGGTGGACCTCGCTGCCGCGACATGGCGCAGCGCGCACACATGGATGGCCGACCCCCACTGCAGGGGTCTCTAGTGATTGATGTCAGACCGCCATGGTGGGACAGTCCCGAGAGATTCCAGCGGCCCACCACTGTGGCCCGCCACCAGCGGACCTTCCGAGGGCCACCGGGGGCACCCCAGGGTCCAAACGTGCATCTGAAGGCATCTGCGCACCCCCCAGGACCGGATCTATGCATCTGCATGCAAAAAAATAGAAAAACCAACCAAATCAGGATCTGGGAATTTAAAACTCAAAACGCCTACATGTTGGTAGATCACCGATGCTTCGGGTGCATAATGACGCCTACGACGCGCTGGAGCTCGATCTGCTGAAGATCGGTGCTGAAAACGGTCATACCGCGGCTCAATTTGGTGAAGAACGAAGGCAGGGGAGGGATGGTTTTTCCATTTGAAGAGAGGAGTTGGGGGGAGATGATTGATTTAGTTATTATTATTTTTTTTGAAAAAAAACATCATCTTAACTCCCCGCCAACACGCCTCCAACCCGGCACCCTGCACCGACTGAAACTATGTCACTCTTAGGGTAAACACAGCGTTCTAAATGCAACGGAGGACTCAGATATTCACTCTGAGACTCCGTTCAAAAGTTATTTGATCCAACGCACATAAATAAACTTTTCCATTTATTTATAAAAATTCCCATTGTGGCTTTTCTCACTGCAGGTCCGCGCCAGAAACGTTTATACCCCGCCTAGGGTAAACGACACACTCCGGACGCAAATGTGCCCTCATATTCCTGTTCTGAGATACCATTTAGGAGATAACACACCCCCACAATGTGCATACTATAAAAAAACTTAATATTTTTATACAGTTAATTTAGGGCACACCGGGCCTCAGAATCGCACGTTGTCTTCGCGCCTAGATATGAAATTAATCATAGGAATGTTCCAAAGTTTGATAGATCCAAAACCTGAGTTGCTACATCCTCACCACCTTAGAACTATTCGTCTCTGAAAATCCATAAGCACAAGGAAAGAAACTGGACTCTCAACTGGGTCTCACACGCCAACGATTTCACCTACAAACACCCCTTCCTGAACACATATGTCAGAGGGGCTCATCCACCACACCTCAACACTATCTACTTTGGGTGGCACTGACTCGCCCGCACGGTTTTGATCACATACCAAAAATGCGTCTCAATGGGGGAAGGATCCCTCTTCAACACGCATTCGAAGCACACCAAACAACACACACACATGTTCTTACCAACTCCCTGAACAAAACTAGTGCAATCAATAAAAAGAAAAGAGTACCGCTAAACAGTGTCTAACAAACTACTGCAGAATATAGAAAGAACACAAGGCATACCTCAATCCATCTACGGAGCCTATGGTTCAACTTCCTCTAGGGAATGCAGTGGAACTCTCCCTCATCCCCCAGCTCCATGAGCTTGGCGTGGACCAGCTGGGGTGGGTGTGGTGGCAACTGATACCGCCTACCACCTTCTGCTGCTGCACCAGCTCTGTCGCCACGACCGCCTCCCTGTGGACCTCCTTGCTCGAGACGTTGCCTCTGCCAAGGCGGTCTGTCGACCAGCTCCCTCTCAGCAGCATGACAGGTCAGACAATCTCTAGCAAGATGTCCCCGACCGTCGCAAGCGTAACACCACCTCTCCTGTATCTGACCCAAACTGGCATGTGAGCCCTGAGCCTTAGATCCTCCATCCTGGGTTCGCCTCCTGAAATGTCGACCACATCCAACCCCTTGTGCCAGCCACCGGCTACCAGTTTCCGACATCTCACCTACCACACGCCCAACACTGATGAGCTGAAACTGCTCAGCTAGAAATCTCTCCACCACCAAGGCTCACTCCAGTACTCCAACATAGGTGGGTAAGCACCAGGAAACTACACCAGACCGGATGTCCCTGCATAACCCCTGATCAAAGGTCTGATACCTAAATAATGGGTCTCTAACCATATCCATGGAGTAGCGTGATAGGACTGTAAACCTCGCTGAGTACTCTGACACAGTCATGCCCTCCTATCGAAGCTGCAGAATGTCGTGAATCCGCACTGACCTTAGTGTCACCGGATAGAACTATTCCCTGAAGAGATGCTCAAATTCTTTCCATGTGAGCTTCTCCTCATCATGAGACTGCATCACTGAACTCCACCATCGCTTGGATGAACAATGCAGAAGGATCACTTCTAGGAACACCATCTGATCTGGGGGTGTCCTCACCAGGTGGAAAACCCAGGTGACTACTTCGAGCCAATCATCAACTGCCTGAGGGTCTGGATCACCCTGGAACCTCAGAGGTCACTGCCTCTGGAAATCGTGCAGCGCACTCATCCTACATGCAACCTCTTCTTGCACTACCGGCACAAACAGCTGCTCGACAGGTGGTGTATCAACGGGCAGAAAACTTAGAGGTCCAGCCTCAGAACCTGCGCCCTGATCCACAGCCTCTACACGGGGCGGATCATCACCACAATCCTGCTGTGGAACCCTTGCTGGCTGCCGTCATGGAAGCATCCTAAAATGCAATGAAGATGCACCATAGTCAAAGAGTATATCTGGATAGATGACTCAAGAAGAACAAGGGAAACCCAAAAACCCAGTTATATATGATGCATGTACCATTATGTCCATTCCACTAGTGTCCAAACTTCCAGAGTTGAAAGGCTGGTCATCATAGTCCTAGTGAATGGATACGTCAGCCACCACACCAACACTGGATTCCCTGGCCTGAAATCCAAACTCGAAACATCATGACACTACCACTATGCAACCCAAACCAAACTCACAGCTAGACCGTCTACACTTCGAGATCCCTATGGTGGAACCTCCTCTGATACCACTCTGTCATGACCCGACCCAATGGGGCTCAATCCGTGACTCCCCAAGCCCTCCTCCCATAGGACAGGGGCTAGCGTCTAGCACCGAGTATTCTATCACACACATGGGAGGCATTAGCCTAAGGTACCTGCACACACACACACACATACATCTCCATGAAACAGTGTAGATATATATATAAAAACTGAAAAGAAAATCATGCATACATCTAACCCACAACCAGAGTGCAACAGAAATACAAAAGGGAAAAACTGGTCCCATCAAAAGAAAACCACAAAAGCGTCCAACCTGCTCAGATGAAGGGGTACACTACCAAAAGCACCACTGAAAATATCCTCAACACAGCTCCGGTATGACTCCATGGTCAGTCCTGCTTACTCAGTTCCACCTGCTCCGGGTCCTCCTGGGACACTGTCGAAAGGCATGTGGATTGCACAAGACACAAACATGTGCAGGAAAAGCCCGTGCAGGAGTGATTATAAAAATACTCAGTAGGCACCCCAAAAACCCAAAAAAAGAGAGCAACTGAAAGGAAACAGTCCACTCAACCCAACTAGAGGGAACCCAGACGAGAGATAAAATCCATCTCGTGACAATCCTTGGCTAAACACAACTAGTCAGCATAGCTCAGGTGAATGCCCATACATACACCATGAGCATCCTCTCAGGTATACACCCAAACATATACCATGAACATCCAGATATACTCAGCTCACACACCAAGCCCCATGAGGCACCTTAGGCTAATTACTCTCGTGTGTGTGATAGCCTACTCGGCGCTGGAATCCAGCCCCTGGCCTATAGGAGGTGGGCTTGGGGAGTAATGCCTTAAGCCCCGTTGGTTCGGGTCGTGACAGTACCTCTCCTTTAGAGCATTGATATATAAAGTTTTAGTTATAGTATTTATATATTAAAGGATATTTCCAACCTAGTGTGACTCCCTGGGAGGCCTAAGTTTTGTTCTCCAAGAAGGTGGAAGAGAGACTGAGGTTTTTCATAGATTACTATCTTCTGAACTAGGTGACCATCAAGAATTAGAATAAAATCCTTATAATTAACAACCAATTTAACCATTTTAAATGGGTGATGTGGTTCTCAAATACTTTCCTCAGGTCAAGCTACCACCAACTCTATGTTCGATATGGGGATGTACCAAATAAGGAATTTTTATGTTACCACGATTTGTATGAGTAATTGGTGATTCTATTTGGAGTAATGAACACCAAAAAAGTGTTTACAAGACTTATAAACCAGATCATTCATCATTTCTTTGATCGTTTCATGGTGGTCTAAATCAATGACATCTCAGCATACTCTGCATCATAGGATGAGCACGAGATACATTTGAGTATGGTCTTATACATACTGAAGGAGAAACTGGTTTATGGGATAATATCGAAGTGTTACTTCTATATTTAATCACTCAACTTCCTAGAAAATTTCATCCAAGAAGAGGAAGTAGCTATAGACTCAAAAGAGGTTCAAGTATTGCTATTTTGGGATCCACCTAGGAGCATGTATGAGGTGTGGAGATTCCTTAGTTTAGAATACTAATATCGAATATTTCTTCATGATTTATCAATGATTTTGGTACCCTTGAATTATTTAACCATAAAGGGGAAGTATTTCATGTGTATATAGAGGTCATAGTAGGATTTTTAGGAGTTTTGGTAGAGGTTGATAAGTACCCCCAACATATAGAGTCTATCATATGAGTGTTTTGAGTCTTTAGTGTTTTACAATGCCTCAGAAACTGGAAATAGATGTGTTCTAATGTTGAGGATGGTAGTGTTTCCCTTTGGGTCACAATATTTAAGACCCCTTTATCAAAAATATGTGACCCACAATCTTGAGATAGAAGTGGTGGTATTCTCCCTTATGGTGTGGCGACACTACCTTATGGGTTAGTAGTTTATCTTATATTTAGACCACAAGAGTCTCAAGAATATATTTTTCAATGAAATATCTTAACTTGAGATAGATGAAGTGCCTATAGTTCCTCTAGTATTATGAATTTTAGATAGAAAAACTTCTATAAAGGGGAATATTTGAAAAATACTCCTAATATAAGATGTTGTTATCAATTGTTTGAGTGATGAATCAAAGAATTTGGCCCCATTGTATTTTTTATTAGTGGAGTATGGTGTATATTAACTCAAGTATATGGTTGTTATGACTCCACTTATTAATCATATTGTGGATTCTTAGATTGGTGATTTTGATTTTGAGACCTTTCATGTCCAGATATCCTCTAGATGTGCTCTTGATAGATTTTTAGAAGGTTAGGATAATGTCATCCTTTTCCAGGGGAGAATAATAGTAGTAGTGATTCTGTGTTAGGATTTACTAAGGAATTTTATAAATACCCATTATCATTATATATATTTGAAAAAAATTTATAACATGACCCTTAGTGTTAGTTCTAGTGGCTGGGGATGAAGAGGAGTGTAGCTGAGTCTGTCTCTTCATGCCTCACATGCCAATAGGTGATGAATGAGTAACAGGTTTTGGAAGGTTTGGATTGACCCCTTGAGGTATTGGAGTCGAAGCTGGATGGTGTCATTATGTACTTGATATAAGTACATCCATGGTTCTCATATGAGACAATCAGCGTGACCATTGAACAACTCCCCAAGTCTTCCCACTTTTCATCCACCTAAGATTATAGTTCATTAGAGAGTGTGGGATGCATATATGTGCATGTCATGGTCCATATTCATAGAGTTACATCAATGATAATTTTAGATCATGATTCTCTCTTCACATCATAATTATGGATATGATTGTAGGAATATTTGGGGATCATTTTTGGTTGAGTATTGAATTCCACCCATAGAAAAATTTCAAGATTAAGAAGACCATTTTGGTTATAGAGGACATTCTTTGAGATTATATGTTGGAATTTTTCTATATGTGGTATTATCACCTTCCCTTCATGGAGTTTGATTATAACAATAGTTACCACTTCACCATTGGTATGGAACCATTTGAGGCCTTGTATGGTATAACCTATAGGTCACCACTATGTTGGACTGATCTATGGGAGTTATCACAAATGGTCCGAGAGCTGGTGAAAAGAATAATAGTGAAGGTGAAGAAAATCCAGGAGCAGATGGTCACTTCCCATAGCCTGTATAATTGCTATGCAGACTAACGATGGGGGCCTTTCGAGTTCAATAAGGGAGACCGTGTATTATTTAATTCCTTGCCTCGGTGAGAATTATAGGGATTTGGTTGGCACAAGAAGTTATATTCCAGATTCATTATCCCTTTCCATATACTATGTTGGTTTGGAGAGGTGGAATTCCACTTAGCCCTAACACCGTAGTAAGATTGGGTACATAATGTCTTTCATGTTTCTCTACTGAGAAGGTATGCGTATGACACATTACATACTATAAATAGTGGGAAAATAGACATAAATGATGGTTCTACCTTCGTAGGGTAGCTTATAGAGAATGATGATCAATATGAAAAGATCTTTTATGGTCGAGATATTCCCTTGGTTCATTTCTGATGTCAATATTGGAATATTTAAGAGGGAACCTAGGTGTGGGAGGAACAGATGAGAGATCACTACCTTTATCTTTTTTATTTAGAATTTTTAATAATGGGAAAAAACTTTTAGGTGGAGGTAAATTAATGACTCTATTTTTTTACTTTTATAACTTTTGAATATTTGAATGAATATTTTCAGATCTAAGTGCTAATTCAGCACAGGATTCTGGGGCTCAGGGTGCCTTGGTGATGATATAATAAAAATATTAAATTTATTTTATCATTCACTAATACTTATATTGAAATAATATAATATCACCCAAATAGAGTCTAGGATGGGAAATCTAATATTTCCATTAAATCCAAAATATATGTTTTACCCTATTCATGACATAACCTTTGTATATGCCATGTGTTTGGTTTAAGAGTGATCATGTGTGGAATAATAATAAAATCAAAAAATTTATTTATTTATTTGTTATTAAATGGCCTAAACCTAATCATCATGTATATAAACCATCTTATCCCATATCCAATGGTCATCTTCATACCCCTAAATATTTGAGAGGTTTGTGGAGGAAATCATTTAATGATTTCCAATGAGAACAGGGGTTGGAAATCAGTTTCCAAGGAGTTTGTCTTCAACAAATGAGTTCTTGGATATCAATAATGATGATGACATAAGATTCATTATTCACTAGTGATTTCTAAAATATTTAGGTCAGATGTTTTTTTCATTTTTTTTATCCCCATTATATTTATCCCATGTCAAAAATGACTCAATCATTCTAACATATTGATTCACGGGTTTATTGTTGATCTGTGTGTGTTTATTTATCTTCTTAAAATTAGAAATTTATACATATTTTTAAAACATGATCATTAATTAAGTTTGTATCCTTATAAAAAAAAATATTTAAGAAAACCTAATCAATATCCAACTTTTATTCCACACTCTTATGTTTTGTTCTTTTCTCTCCTCAATATTCTTGTGTTCATCATCGGTGTTCTGTTTGACTAGTTATTCAATAATACATGGAAACCGATCTCTACACAATCAATATTTGGTACAACATATTGTTTATATGGGTTTAGGTCCAAGATTGAGATCATGAGAAATGTGTGATTCATGGTTTTGGGTGATCAGTCATAGATTTGACACCTTTGGTTTGTGGGTTTCGGAGTTTGGAATCATGGTGTAATGGGAAGCATTTCCCATGTTATTGGGTGGCCAAAATCAATCATACATCAAAAATTTTTGTTCATACAACATCGTATATATTTTCCTTGGTGGTTGTTAAATCTATATCCTAGGAGATGACATCATAGGCATAGATTCATCATATTTTATGTGTTTTTGGAAAATCCTAAAAAACATGGTGTGTACTTCAAAATAACACATGTCGTGTAGTCCATTTCTATAGTATCCAATGTTCTACACCGAGTTAAAAATCACATGGTGTATGGTCTATCCACATTTCATGTAATAAGGTGATGAAATATAAGAATGTACCCTAGGGGCACATGGTCATTGACACAGCTAGGTATATGTGAATTTCTAGCATACATGAGCACAACAAGAGTTCATGACCAAGGGACAAAGTACTTGGGCATGGTCCAGAGGACATGGGCACACCTAGGGTAACCAAGAAATTCCATGTATACCATATACATGTTTTTTACTTTTCCTATCCAAAGTTGGGACCCCATTAAATTCAATCTATATCAGTTTTTATAGGGTGTGTCCTCTTAGTCCATCCCTATAAGGGTGTATGAGGCATCCCTTCTTAAGCATAAGATGTGTGATCCCCTATACAAGATAGTCTTGGATGGAATATGATATTTATCTATGTATCCTAAAGTGTAATTCTATATCACTCCTCTCTACATTATATTAGGTATCTTGTTATAAAAATCTTGTGTGTTTCATCGACATCCTAGTGGATTACTACAAGTAGGGTTATGTATCACCCATATTCCATGGGTGTGATCCCCTATCTATGTATCGATATTATATATGTTTCAGAATGTATTTATTTATGGGGAAGTCTAATAACCATTACATCATGGATGAGATCCACCAATATTAAAAATACTCGAGGATTGAGTTCTATCAGACAACTATTACCTTGAATCCTTGAGCAGAATCTTATCTATCTTGAGTATACCTAGGTTGATGTTTATATTATCTCATATTATGATTGTAAAACCATTATGATGATGAGATGAATTTATCTTGATTTATTTTATTTTTATTTAAGGGTGTGTTATAGGGCAGATTTATACTCACCCATTACTGGTCTCTGCATGCACATGTCATTTCTTATACAAACCACAAGACTTATGAAGGGGTCCTAGGTTGATCGGGATCATGTGGAGGATATTTGAGCTAGATGGACCACTGTTGGTTTCAGGAGTTTCATTTGACTATAATAGCCTCATTATTAGTTGTATGGACTCTTTTACAGGTTTGGTGGGATTTTATTTAGCCTTTTATTTTTTCGTATACTATTGTCATAATCGTATGTATAATATACGTAAGAACCCGATACTTTCTTGAGTGATGTAATCTTTTAATTTCCATAAATTTTAAATTTAAAGGCTTAATTACATCCTAATGTAAATATACTTTAAATTCCTAGGTGTGTTGGGGTTTGTTAGAGGATTGTTCGGATCCCATAGCCTATCATTTTTTGGAAAATCAAGGAAGGTCACTTTTTTTGAAAAAACATATAGCATTAATGACAAATCTCAGTAGAAGTACATGCACGAAGCCAAGAAGGGAAATTGTCCAGCCAGATATGGTTAGTGCCAAATGGGCCTGAGGACGATAGCTGATGGGCTGCGTTGTTCCCTTCCCGTTTGGTGAATGAGAAGGTGCACAATGAGAAATGTTGGCTGAGTGAGAGAATTATCCTGACAATGGTGCCAAATGACTGGAGTCTTTCGTTGTTGTGATTGATAGCGTCAATAATGGAAAGACAGTCAGACTCGATGATGATTTCTCCCCATCCACATTCAATAGCGAGCATCATACCAGTAAGGATGGCCTTGTCTTCAGCGACTACTGGTTCCCAGAATGTCTGATGTGGTTCATACTTGGCAGCAAGGATTTTCCCCAGATGATATCGGGCAAGGAGGCCAAGGGAAACAAGCCCAGCTTTTAGAAGAGACGCATCCACATTGATCTTGAGAGTCCCTTCCATTGGGGGATTCCAGGGAACAAGAGGAGAGGGGGAGACACCCGGCATAGAACATCTGTTTTGGCCTTTCTAACCTTCAATCCAAGAGGTAGCACGATCAATCCAGAATTTGGGGGGTCTATGGGCATGATGAAAAATAGCGTCGTTGCGCCGGACCCAAATAATCTAGGCTAGAGTGTAGAGTGAACCAACATCAACTGGGGAGAGAGAGGAGTACCAACGCGTCAGAAGATCGGGAAGGTCAGAGGACAATGCCAGCGAAGCAGAAGAAGCCGAGCCCCATAGATTCCATATTTCCTTAGCTCCCGGGCAGAGAATGATAGCGTGCATAGGGGTTTTAGGAGTGTTCAGGAAGAAAGGACAAAAGGTGAGGCTGTCCATATGTCAAAAAATGAGAAGGCTCATTGTTGGGAGAGTACACGTACAAACCTGCCACTAGCAATGAAAATTTTTGGGGGGACGTTGAGCGACCAGATCGATTTCCAATGACCCTCATTCCTACCAACTGGGTGGATTCCAAGAGCAATTCTGTAGCCGGATCTCACCGTGTAAATGCCCGAAATGTCATTGATCCAGAAGCGACGATCAGGGTCTGCATCTGGTACCCAGGGAATGTTGAGGACAATTCTTTGATCTCTTTCGTTAAACCATTCGATGATCTTATCCAAACACCACCATTGTCCCTGGTCGGAAAGGAGGCAACTGACATCAGTGTCTTTCAGGCCTGGTTGGGTGGGGGATGTAGCCCGTAAACCATTCTTATCAACAAGCCAGGGATCAGACCAAATTTTGACAGATGATCCAGTCCCAATTATCCAACCCAATCCTTTATCCAGGATATTTTTTGCCCCCAGATGCTTCTCCAGAGGAAGTTGGGACGAGGACAGAGAGAGGAAGAATGAAAGTCCGTGTGGGGAAAATACTTAGCTCGTAGAACTCATGCACAAAGAGATGAAGGGCGGTCAATAAGGCACCATCCTTGCTTGGACAAAAGCGCATCGTTGAAGAGAGGAAGATTATAAAACCGCATCCCACCCTATGATTTAGGTTTGTAGAGTTTCTCCCAATCCATCCAATGGGGTCGATTCATTCCATCGTGCTTCCCCCACCAGAAATTGGCAGTACGTGTGTGGATCTAATCGGTGATGGCCACTATGAGCTTAAAAAGGTACATAAAGTAGCTGGGGGAAGATTGGATGATGGCTTTGATGAGAGTCTCTTTTCCAGCTTTCCATATTCTTTTAGGGGTCCAGCCTTGGATTTTAGCCTCAGTCCTGTCCACGATGGATGTGAAGATTTCTTTTTTAGACCGGCCAATCACCGTGGGGAGTCCGAGATACTTCTGATGTTTAACAACCATATGGATGCCAGCTGAAGTGCAAAGTTCATCCATCTTAGACAGAGGCACCCCTGCACTGAAGGAAATTTCAGATTTACCATGATTGATTGTTTGTCCAGACGCCCTCTCATATTGGCAGATCGCCTGGCAGATCACCTGCCATTCATTAATTGTTGCTCTAGAAAAAAGGAGGCAGTTGTCAGCGAAGAAGAGATGTGACACTGGAGGGATAACTCGACAAACTTTTTCCCCATGAATAGACTTGGAGGAAACAGCCCTGGAAATAAGATTAGAAAACACGTCAACCACCAGGATGAAGAGAAAGGGGGAAATAGGGTCTCCCTGGTGAAGCCCTCGAGAAGGGGTGAACTCTCTGGTAAGCTCCCCATTAACCTTGATTTTAAACAAGACATTTGAGACACAGTTCATGGCGATATATGTCCATTTAGCGTAAAAACACATTTTCTGCATAACGGCTCTAAGGAAGGGCCATTCAGCTCTATCATAGGCCTTGGAAATATCCAATTTCTAGGCCATGGTTCCTCTATTCGTTGTGGAGTGTGATTTCATAGAGTGGAACACTTCATGGGCCACAATCGCATTATCAGTGATCAATCTCTTGTCTACGAAGGCGCTCTGATTTTCAGAGATAATATCTGGTAGTCAAGGTCGCAACCGACTGACAAGGATATTTGAGAAGATCTTGTAAGAGACATTACAGAGGCTGATAGGTTGAAAGTTAGGGATCGCCACAGGTTTCTTGATTTTGGGGATGAGAACGAGGACAGTTTCATTGATGGCCGCAATGCTGGTGTTGCCAGCCCAAATATTTTTAATCATATTTCAGATGTTAGGACTGATTATGTGCCAGTATTGCTTAAAAAATAGGGTGTGGAACCTATCTGGTTCCGGATCCTTGGTGAGATGAAGATGTTTCAAAGCCAGGTGAATCTTGTCATCAGTCACATCTTTGGAGAGCTTCCTATTGATCTCTTCAGTGATCACAGGTCTGATACATTCTTCCACCTCAGCAGACATGAAAGGGGTTCCTGTAGAGAAGATGTTCTGGTAAAATCCAGTCAAGGCCTCGTGGATACCATTGGTGTCAGAAACTTTGCTTCCATCGGGCTGTGATAAGCAGGTAATAGAGTTTTTTCGACCCTTGGCTGAAGCTTTCTGATGAAAATACTGGGTGTTAGCATCCCCTTATTTGATATGGTTGTCCCGTGCACGCATAGCCTAGAAACATTCCTTGATACGTAAGGTCGTGTCCATATCTCTTTGTATGGTTCCAATCTTAGAGAGATTGCAATTGGATGTGGGTTGTTTGAGGAGAATGTTCAGTCTCTTTTCAAGGGTGTTGCAGTGCCGGTCAGGGTTTCAGAATTTCTTATTGCTCCACGACCTCAGATCAGATGCGACCTGTTGGAGGTTGAGGAAAACATCCTTGTGAGTACATTTCCAGCTTGATTGGATCACCTCTTCACATTACTGATCTTTTGACCAGAAGCTCCCAAATCTGAAGGGTCTGATAAAAGGTCTAGTACATTCGCCACGGGCACAGTCAATGAGGATTGGATAGTGGTCTGAGTAGTTGAGGGGAATGTGTTCGATATGAAACATGATGAACATATTAATCCAATCAGAAGAGCCCAAAAATCTGTCAAGATGCTCAGCGATACGGGTGCCTTCTGAGTTTCCACGGAACCAAGTATACGGATTTCCTGAGTACCCCAGATCGACCAGGTCCGCCCTGGAAACTGCATCCTTGAAGCATTACATCGAAGCTGAAGGTCGAATGGTTCCACCCCTCATTTCCTTATGGAACATAATCTCATTGAAGTCTCCGCCGAACAGAATGTGGCTCGGTAAGTCAACTTGTAGATTGCATAGAAGATCCCATGACTTCACCTTGTTATTATGGGATGGCCAGCCAGAGAAACCCACAAAACTCTAGGGTGGGTGAAGGTCCATATGAATAGTCACTGCCACATGGTGCGGGGAGAAGGAAAAAATTTTGACATCGACATTGTCCTTCCAAAGGAGATAGAGTCCCCCGGAATGGCCTTGTCTAGGCACCGGGAAATAACCTTGGAAGACACACTTCAGAGCAATACCATTGGTTTCCTTTAATTCCAGTATGGTTTCGGACAGGAAAGCCATATTGGGGAAACTTTGATCACTATTGCGTTGAAGCATGCAAACCGTTTTGGGGTTGCCAAGCCCACGACAGTTCCAACATAAGACAATCATTGCCCTAGGCGGGGCTGGGACTCTCCTGCCACCGCCTTTTTTATCTCCGAACTTACTTTTCCATCTGTCATTTTCCATCTTTTGGTGAGGTTCCTTCCTAATTGACATGTTTCATTTTGTCTCTTCCTCACCCTGAATTTTGGGTCTTCTGTGTGCCCATCAATCTCACCTCGTTGCCTCCTTTTCCATGTTCGACGGGTGATTGGACCCATTAGTGAAGGTCCCAACATAACAAGGTCCTTCATCGTAAGAGTGATAGATGCGGTCAAAGGTGGGTCAGGGTCCGGATCTGGTGGTTCGACGTGCATCAGCATCAGCTTTGAGCAATATGACGGGGAATTTTGTTGCATCAGCACCAACATTGACGATGTTGGAGAATTTTCCCTCAGGGGTTTTGGTTGAGCTCCATCTTCTCTCTGAGTGCCAGCTTCTCCCTGAGTGGGAGGGCCATCCTTTGGGGAATTCATTGGCTGAGGCATTACGGATTTTTCAGGTATGGGGTTTGTCGGACTAGAATGTGCCCAAGTGAGACGGTCACGGTCTTTTTGTTTTTCTGTCTCCGGGATGAAAGAATGTTTATTTGTTTTGGCATGGAGCCAGGGGCCGTACTAGAGGACAGCGTTGCATGCATCACTCTTATGTTTAGTGGTGCACGTTGTTTCCAGATGGCCAAGGAGACCATAGTGAAAGAAGTAGATTGGGAGTTTCTCGAACTTGAATGATATACAAGTGTTGGTATCTTCAATCCTTAAAAAAATTCCCCTCGTCAGTGGTTATGACACATCAATCTCCACCTTAATTCGAACCTCGGGGCCCCATTGTATTGGGTATAAACTATCCAATTCAAGAAAGTTCCCAAAACTGTTCCCAATTCCCCGCATTGTACGTTATGTTCTTGCATGGAATGAGATTCCTTTAATTTGTATCCAAAAAGGGGAATTGGTTAAAATCACTCGCTGGATACACCCCCCTTTTAAATCTTCCATGAGAAGGAGTTGGTTATTGAAGGACCATGGTCTGCCGTGCAAAATTTTATCTCTATCACTTTCTTTAAAGAACTCAAAGACGAAGCGGTTTATCCCCGCTTCTCGAATAGCCACTCCTGCCTCAAGTTTCCAGATATTCTATAGAGTGTTCTTGAGCGCCCCCTGATTAACTAATATGTTTTCCAAAAACTTTCCCACCACGAGCAGAGACAAGCGCTTTTCTAGAAATGTGTATTCGTTTCACTGTGCCTATATTGTTTCCTTTTCATTGTCTATCAGGGCCAACCTCTTCCATTGAGTGACCAACTACTCATCCATGATGTAAAAAATATTTCAGAGACTCCAATGGGTCAGTGTCTTTGTAGCCCCACGACCCTCACTTGGGTCAAAGCCCGGTGCCACAATGGGATCCCTAAGCCATATGCCCCAAGGCAACCTCCAGCCACAAATCACACCCCTGACCAGGCTTCAGCCTTCATAGCACAACAAGTGCTTCACGGTGACACATTGCACACCAGGCCCACATCACGCCACCTCAGCTTCGCAGTAGTAACAAGGGGACGACCTTACACCCACCGGTACCCACCTTCAGCACTGTGTCAACCTCTCTAAATGGATCAAACCCCCATAACTTGATCAGCACAACAGCCACTTCACGAGCATGCAAATCACGACCAAACAACGCGGACGAAACTCGCGAGAGCCACTTATTGAGGCAGACCACACCGTGACAGCCGCTTTGCGGTTTCTCGGCACAGTGAATCGTCGCAGAAGGAGATTCGTGATTCTAGACCAGTTCGCGGTGGAGGCTTCGCGAATCAAGGATAACGTATCCGGTAGCAGAGCAGTGCTCACTTCACAACAGTAGGGAGAGACCCAAAGGGTGAAGAGCTTCGCGGACTCAGATTGATGCGGAAGGAGGTTCATGAGCCAGAACCCCTTCGCAGTGGACACTTCGCGAATTAGGGGGAAAGAAACTTGCAACAGAGCAGAATCCACTCCACGGCAGTGGGAAAAAGAGAAAGAGAGAGGGAAAAGGAGAATCCTCGAATTCGATATTGTCTCGAGACTCTGGGCACAAGAATCTGACTCCGAAAGGGGACTTGCAGAAGGGAAGGGGTTCCGCAAGAAGATAGTGAAGTCAAGAACTAAGGACGCACAGATCTGGAGTGATGGTGATGAAAGAGTATGGGGAGATGGTGATGCGTTCCCTCACGCAAATCTGGAGCCGACGAGGGGGGCGATGATGAACGGAGCTTCAGGGCCTCATGGGAGGCCTGATCCCACACCTGAGTCAATGACGAGTAGATGAGGGAGAACCAGTTCCTTCCAGAGCACAGACGATGGGAACCGGGAGCCGGGGAGGGAGAAGGGATGTAGAAGGCGAGATCCCGCAGTGATGAGATGGGGAGAGACAGAGGAAGGAGGAGAGAACCAGAGACACCAGAGCTGGGGACGAGCGAACAACACAGATCTCGGGCGGGGTACGCGAAGGGAGACGGTGTCGCCGAAACCCGGGCGGACAAAGAGACTGAATCCCTAGGAATTCCTAGGAGGGAGCTCTCACGCAGGAGATAATTTTATCAAGGAAGGTCACTTAGTTAGTAGAAACTGTGCAGAGTAGGTCGCATGATTACTACTAATTATGTGAGGTCGGACATAGGGGAGTTACATGACTCACAGTTTCAGGAAACCATGTTGATGGATTCACACTCCCACGTGATATCCTCTGAAATTTTTAACAGTCGGATGAGACACGGATTGCATGTGGTTTGGAAAACAATGTGAGGCTCTCCTCCTAACAATATAGGGTTCATGGTTGGTGAATAGTTTGTCCAAACATCCTTCTAAACCATGTGGCCCAATAATTTTGGAAAAATTACAAAATTTACCATAAAATATCATATATTTATAACCTAATTTATATTTCCCTCAAGCTGGACAATCATGTGGGTTGGAGGGAACATTGAAATATGAAAGAATAGTTGTTACCAACGATTCTTCATCTAGACTCACTATTGAGATCTTTTTATCTTGTTGGATTCATGATGGCGAGTAATAAATACATTTTGTTCTATTATTCATTACTATTTGTATATTATACTCTATTTAGGTGAAAGATAATATGCCCTATTTTTTGGGTTTTCATCCCTTCTTTGTTTTTCTTCTGATCTGAATCTAATTAGGAGCTAATACTAGATGATCACACAACTAAAAACCTACAGTAGATGGTCTTCTGATTTTATTTTAAATTAGAGTGCGTTTATATTTAATTTTTTGTTTCACATGCCTGGTTTTCCAAGTGACGCCCTTGAAATGGAATTTATTCTTTTATTGAAACGAATAGGTAAAACATATATAATAAATGAGACCCATTGATAAATGATTAATGGTTATGATACTTTAATTGGAACCACCCCATGGGTGAATTGTTTAATTAATTGTACCACCATGGGTGGTGTATGAATTGATCACTATTACACTACTAGAAATAGGACATATACAAATGGTTTGGCCAAAATCATGAGTATATGTCACTTATATGGACCTATACCAACGTTTCTTGTGAAAACCATTGGTACAGGTACATTATAGTGACCCTATAACACAGATCCTCCCTATTCCAATAGTTTGGACAAAACCATTGGTATATCTCAAAAAATCAATGAAGTTATACCAACGGTTCTCAAAGCTGTTGGTATAAGTACACATATTTTTATGGAATATTTTGTCAAATAACATTAAATAAATCAAAATATAACATACATATTAATATACATATATATATTTATGAAAATATTTTCACAAAAGTCATGTTAGGTTAGTGGTTTGGTCGTTGGATTATAAACAGGAGGTGTTGGGATCAAAACAAAGTTGGTTTTTTTGAATTACCTACACCAACAGTTTTATGAAACCATTTTTTTTTATTTTTTTCATATAACTTATACCAACGGTTTTCCCAGAACCATTGGTATAGACCTATCCCAATTCCAAATCATCCAACAGTCCTCTAAACCATTGGTATGTGTTATACCAATGGTTTGGATAATTATACCAACTCTTCCAAACTGTTGGTATAGGGTATTCTTCAATTAGTGTTAGGTGCACTGTTTACCCCTGTTGTGCGATGTTAAATGTGGAATTTTAAATTGTAATTATATTTTTAATTGATTAAAGTAAGGGAATGGAAGACCATGTCCCAAGTTTATGTCCATGTAATTAATTATCTAATCACGAGTTTCTTCTTATAATGAAATACCCATGTTAGACAATTAAGAGGATAAGACTTTACACTTAGCCCTTTATTTGAGCTACCTTATATGGTAAGGTTTAAATGAAATGATCTTGATGACGAAATTGTAAATAATTATATGATATTGATTAAATGTTTTCTATATGACTTGGGTGATACATGGGTTCATATACAAACTCCAAGGATAGAATCATTTGGCTACTCCCTTGATTATGCCTGAGTGAAACATAAAATAATTATATAGAATAATAAGGTTGAAATTAGAGGGATTATTCACTATATTCCTGAGTGATACTTGAAATCCTTATGTTTTACCAATGATGGACTCGGAGGGATGATTTTATATACTCCATGGGTGAAACTTGGTCTCCCTTAGTATACCGCCAATGACAGACTCAATGAATGATGATGTTGGACCGCACCTAGAGCAATACCTATGTTCTAATGATGATTACCATAGATGGGATTGTAGGGTGTTGGGTTCATGTTATGTCTAGAGTGATACCTAGATTCAAAATAAGGAATTCCAAGGATGGGTTTCTGTTCTTAATTTAATATTTAATGAAGAGATTTATATGTCGCATCTGCCAATTCAAATTAAAATCATGGATTCGATCAGAGTCTTATAACTTATTGATGTCCTTGTATGGAAAATATTGATAATATATGATTACGGGGGATTTTGGTCTTTGTACCAAGTCTGAAGACGTAATTATAAGTTGATATAGGACTGAATGTTTATTCAGAGACATTTCGGCTAAGGTTGGAGTAGGTAGCAGAGGACGGGTGTCCATGGTAACCCAGACCTTTATGGTTTTTCCACATAAAACACTTATTTTATATATTCTAGTACTTCATTCATGCTTTTATTATTATACATTCACTTAATGGATTAAAATAGACACAGTTGGTGTTGTCCTACTTGTATTTTATCTCACACCCTACTCGGGATTCATTTTGTACCCAAGAAGATTATATGACTGTTGGTATGGATTAGGTAAAATTCCCTACTTCATATTTTTGATTTCTTCTTAGGATCAGGGGAGAATGGGACCAAGATGAAGATCTTGATTTTAGTCGGGGTAGTTTTTGGTAATTGTTTTATTTTGTTACGTGTATTAAAAAACATAAATGTATACCTATTTTGGAATATTTGTAGATACATGGCATGATCATCATTGTATATGAGATTTTTTTTATTGTTATATATATATATATTAGATGTTATATTTTTTCTATTTGGTTTACTTCTATTTCAATTACATGTATGTTGATAACATTGTGTTACACTTTAGTGAGAGGGTATAGTATCCCCACAGACACACCCCAAGTCCTCGCTGCTAGTCAGCAACTTCAAGCATTTGGGGAGAAGTTAATAAGGCCATGTGACCAATTGGGATCAGGGCAACATTCAATGGAATTCAGTTTGAGGATATTACAAAATCATAGTAGATAATTTTTTTGTTTGCTTTACTATTTTTAGACAGTAATAATGGATAATAAAGAATAAAAATTTTGTAATCAGAAGTGTATTGGCATTACTAACCCATGTATAGGGAAAACACCAAATTTACTAAAATAAATCTTTTATTTTCCATATTTTTTCTATTACAGTTTATTTGATTCCACTGTTGGTTGATTCACATGACTTTTGATTTTATCATTGATATGATTGTGGGTTCTATTTTTTTGAACTGATCAAATGAGGATATGTCATCTCATGCATTGTTTTACGCATTTATTGGAATCACATGACATGAATTATTCCATGACATCTAGGATGCATTTATTGTTTTCATGATAATGTGATAGGAGTTATAGTATATATACTTTTTGTTTTGATGGATATTATTTATAGGGAATTGAGAGAAGTGGTTGCTACATAGAGTGAATTACATAACCTAAGCATTGTTTTCTCTATTAGGCTATAATAGAAACCCTTTATAGCTAAATATGGCATGTTAATCATGGACCAAGATTCTCATGGATTCGAATGTGATATAGTGAGTATTAGGTGGAAACCATATTTTAATTCATTATTATAGTCCCTTATGAATCATAATTTTTTGATCCATTTAGTTCAATAATTTAAAATGAATTGTGATAAATGTGAAATAAGTGAAATTGAATTTGAATTATATATAGTAGCGAACTAGATGCAGAACCGACCATAATAGTGGGAAGTAGAAAGTATCTCTTCATTTATTATGGTATTTACATCACCCATAAATGAATCAAGGAGTATAAATAGGGGCATGATTATCATATAGGTTGTTTTGTACCTATCCAAAGTCAATATCTACTCTTTTAGTTGTGATATTTTATAAAATAATTTCTGAGGTGTGTTTTTGTAATTTTAGAGACAATCCAAAATGAGGACCTCTAGTCATATTCCCAGAGGGTGGAAAAGACCATGCTCCAGAGTTTGTGGGCCATGGGACACCAGTATATCATACCATAGTGGTGGCTATGGAACCCGTAGTTTTACCAAACATAGGTGTTGAGGCACAATTCCACAACTGGTTTTTCCGCTTCGTGCAAACTTTTCAAGGATCACTGAAGCATTCCACTTCATTGGAGAAGCAGACATGTGTATTACAATAGCAGCGTATACCCATGTTTTCTGGGGGTAGACCATAGGCTGTGGAGGCATGGTTAGAGTCCATGCAATCTATCTTTGATAATCTCAATACACCTACCGAGAGGAGGGTAAAGTTCATTATTTATATGTTGCAGGATTTTACCAAGAGATAGTGGGATATCATTACTCAAACATATCATCATCAAGAAATGTCATAAAGGAATTTTTATATGTAATTATATGGTTAATTATATCATGAGAAGTTGATAGCTGATAGATCCTATGATTTTATGAACTTGGAGAAAGGTGTGGTGTGTGTTATGGATTATTAGACCTTTTTCAGAGAGCATCAGTTCTTAGTACCTATTCTAATGGATTATGGGTTATCTAAATCTATGAGATTCAAGGATGGTCTCATGTATAACATATAATCGTAGGTGAATGGATTTTGGTTGACTATTATTTCTGGAATAGTGAATCAGGTGCTTATCACATAGCGTAACCTGAGAGAGTTTGGGGGTACAATCTAGGTAGGTTTGGAACCTAGATCTAGTAGTACATTAACTAGTAGTAGGAAGCATTGTTTGGAGCTTCCAGATAGTGATATTATTATCTAGATAACATAATCAGGTATCCAGGTGAAGTGCCACCAGAGCGATAGACCGGTATATACGATACCACAGTGCATGAGATATCTAGTCGATTGTTGATCCTACTGAATGATAGGTCATCTATAGTGATTTTTCATGACTTTTGCTCCATAAGATAGTGAGAGAGGTTCTAAACCGTCTCCACATGCAAGAGCGAGATATAAATCCTTATCATTAAAAATTACTTAATCTTGAGTTTAGTAAATAATTTTAATATTAGTCAAATTGAGGATATTTTCATGTTTAGAGTTTTATAGCACTGTTCCATAACTATTTACTTAACAAAACCCTATAAATACAATGTAGATACTTCCAACAGTGTCTATTTCTTTCATAACAAAAAACATTTAAAAAGAAACATGGTTTACTTTTATTTTTAATAATCCTAATTTTTCATTGATCCCATCCTTGACTCTATTATCCTTTAAATCCTGTAAAAAATATTTCAAAAATTTGTATGAGCATAAAATGTTCGAGAATGGATACATAAATAAGTAAAAATATTAGTGTTGTGGAAACATGTAAACCCTGAATACTTTAACATAATGTTATACATTTCAACTTTAAGAAGTAGTATATGCACTTCACTAAATATATGCTAATTTATTGCCCTTTTTGTGATCAAAACATTAATATAAAACACATATAAATCAACATATAACATATAAAGGTAACTTGGGACATAGTCATGCTAAAATGGAATAACCATACAATCAATTTCAACACATTTCACTCTTACAAACGAAATAGTCATATGGTTGACTATCATACCCATTGTATTGGAGGTTATAACATAAAAACCCATGCTTGGTTTATCATGGAACCACCCCTCTTTGGATTATCACATAACCATCCATATTTGGTTTATCATGTAACCACTTGTAAAATGTCCAAGTACCATTATATAATCATAACACATAAAAGATTTCAATTTTCAAAATTTCACTCATAAAATTACATTTTCAATCACAAGTAATAATTTCAAAATATTGAAACTTCCAATCAATTTTCAGAACCATTTTCAATAATAAAATACCTAAAAATTTAATAAAGTGTTTTTTCAGTTTAAAATCATTATGTATTATAGAGGAATTAAAATATCAAATAATGGCCATGACTTCTAAAAGGCCATTATCGTTGTGTACATTAAAAAACATTCCTTTTTTCATTTAGTAAATTTCTTCATAGAAAAATATTCCATTAAAAACCTTTTAATGAAATGATAATTAAAATTGTTTAATTATACACCATATAAAAGAAGGTGGTGTATATTATTTAAATCTTCCTTAATGAATGGAGAATGGGACAAAGTCAATTAACTCAAGTCTGAATCATCTCACATGTTATTTATATTCTTGAATAATAAACTTGGGTTAAATTATAATATCTTGAGATATCATTTCATCTTCAATATTCATTTTATATCACTTATTACTATGTTATTACAATTAGATAATTATTAAATTTCATGTCGGATATTTTTTCGATATTTGATACTGGAGTAGAAAATAAACATTGTACGATGTCAATAGTTAATGTGGTCATAATTCATTCATCTATAGAATAATATTGATGAAATTATTTTCATTTTTATACATAAATTATACCTTTAAATCTAACCATGATTTTTTGTTATGAAAAATGAACAACGTTATAATCATGGAGATAGTAAGTCATACGTATGCATGAGTAACATTTTCCATTATTCATTGATCATTATAGAAAGAAGTTAAGTATTATTTTAGATTTACATAATTATCATAAATTTATCAATATCATATTAATAATTTAAATATACTTATATATATATTAACAGATGATATAATGAACAAAAACAAGTCACATATGTTCGTGGAGGAGATAGTTCACACGTACGCATGAACGACGTTATCATTTTTATTCTCATGGAATGTAATAAGGTAATTGATATATTATTATATTATAATGATTAATATTTAATTAATATCACATATTAACATTAATTACATTAAAATAACCATTCGTGATAGATGGTTACGAAAAATTAATTAGATTGATTCGTGGAGGTGATAGTTCATACATATGCATGAACAATTAATTCATTTCCCATTTAATAGAAATGGAAACAGATTTTAGTAATGATATTATGATAATAAAATATAATTATATTTATTATAATGGATTAATTATTTCACCTAGGAAGAATAATATGTGAAGTAAGTGGAAGAAGGAAAAATATAAATACATAAATAAAATCTTTACATTTCTTTCAGATGAGAACCTTTATTGACACCTTAACACCTTTAAAGAGGGTTTTCTCCCTAAAATAAGGATTCAATTATGTGGGGAGGGATTCTATGAAGTTTTTTGGGTAGGCCTTGGCAAAAAAATGTTTTTTATGTGTAAGGTATAGAGATTAATGGGTTCTTTTTATAGGAGAGAAGAGCAGCACCCTTGGAATTTATAAAAGTACTTAATTAATATAATTTTAATTTTAATTTTAAAGGGGTCAAAACAAATTTATTTATAATATAAGATGCATATGGGTCATAATATAATTATAAATTTTAATTATAAAGGGTTTGATTAATTTTTTATCCTTTTTTATTTTTTTAACCTTTTTAACTCTTACCATTTTATCAAGTAATTTACTCTCTCAGAGATAAAATAATTACCAAATCTTTCCAAATGACCAATTAACGAGTCATTAAAGACATTTTTAGAGTTATATAATTATTATTTCCGAATCATAGATATTTATAAATTTTATATCATTTAATTAAATATTTTATATTTTGAAAGATGAATTATGACAATTTTGACACTATTCATACATTACAATTTTAAAATATCATAAAAACTAGATTCCTTCAAAAAAAACTACATTAACTCAATCCTAACAAGTCATATTCTTCCAAAAAAATCATGTATGGAATCAAAGTGTAAGAACCCTGTTTCTAACTCGGGTATGGATCCTTTAATTTTTTCTATAAATCTATTATTGGGACCTAATATGGATGCCTAATGAGTTATTAAAGTTTTAGAGGCTGTATAGGTCTTTTTCGGAGCCTAGAACCCATATTTTTAGAGAAAAAAATACCTGGTTCATAGTTTCGAGAAAACTGTACAGATGTTGTTTTTTTGGGATAGAGCCACCTCGCACGGTTGGCCCACGGTAGTGTGGTGTAACCATGCGAGCGCCCCTTTTTTCCAGGTAATTGTGCATGGAAGGAGCATGGTGTGATTATAAAATGCAGGGGATGAGTTTTCGGGTAGAACTATTTTGTACAGTTTTCACACGTTTTGACAAACTGTGTGGACAAACCATGTGCAAACTTTTTCTTTGGGTAATATTCCAGTGTTTTCCTTAATGGTCTAATTAATTCACCCCTTCCTCCCAAATCAGAGATTATGCAGGATTGACCTATTTCTCTCTCAATTTGGGGAATTTTGATGATCAAAACTTGGAATCAAGAGATATCCATCATCTGACATCTAATCGAGATTCCACTCATCACGTTGGATGCACAATTGTAAGTACTCGAGTCATATTTATCTATCCTTCTTCTCTTTCCCTATTAACCTAGGTATCTCCATGTGATATTTTTTACTATTAATTATGTCTACTTCAATCAAAGTAAAGTCAAGGGTCAATACCAGAGGATTAGGATCGTACAACCACAATGTGGGTGGTCTATAACTCATCCCTAAAGTTTGTTGATTTTGGAATGTTCATGTGGGGCCCTCCAACCTCATCAGGAATCAATTCTTAAATTTACATGCCATGATTATACTTTTTAGAATCGTATGGTCATTATCTTTTCAAATATGTGATTATCTATTATTGTTTACACCCAAAACTCAATCTACCTCATGTCAAAGGTTATGCCATAATTGGGTTTTTAGTGTTTTGACACGTTTGATCCACCATTCGGGTGTGCCCTTGCTTGACCTCACTAAATGCGAGCCTTACTATAATAAATGGTTTCATTTTAAATGAAAATTGAATAATGTAATATACCATGTATTCTCACCAGTTGACCCGCTTAAGTTAAGTGCTTCAAATCATTATTAAATATGAAATGTGGAATGGAAAGTATACTAAGTATATAACTTGGCCTTATTAAAAGAGATTGAATAAAGGTTACATGGCTGTAGAACCCCATCCATTTTGATTAAAGTTAGTGGATTGAAACTTAATAATTGAATATTCATTAATGGTTAACTAAAAGTTAATAAAATGGTTTTAGCGATACTTGTCCTATACATATTAATGGAAGACAAATATTGGACCAAAAAATAAATAGTTTCAACTCTACATGACCTATCCACACTAATGGATGGAAAGACATGAGCCAACTGAATTATCTCATGATTATAATATCAAATAAGAATGGACTGACTCAACATCACGTTGGATTATGAGAGGATGATACCTTGGGTCTCAGGAACCCCATTCCAATTCAAGGATGCGGTTTGCTTAGGTTGATACCCACATAGATTCCAGTTCTTGTCTATTCCTTGGATTCCTAGTATACTACCATGGGGTACCCTTTCATTATTCCAGGATACCTCAGATACACTCCTTGGATCCTGCATTCACATGTAGGTGCCTTGGATACACTCCTTGGACCCAGTCCTTACTTATCCCCATTTTACCTTAGATGCATTCCTTGGACTCGGTAGGCACCTTATTGTGGAATTCCTAGGATTACGATCCTTGGATTACAAATATTATCCCCTTAGATAGAATCAGATACTACATAGTTATCTATCTGTAAGATTTACGTTCCCTTGGCCATTACCCTGGAACTCCCTCATTGGTATCATTTTCAAGTTTCCTTGTTACATCTTGAGACCCTCACTGCTTATACTATCATGAGGTGATGTCACTGTTGTCTATGTCTCATGTGACCTATTAACATTAAATGGTAACTAAAAATAAAATTAACTAGTCACATGTTAAGACATCATCTGAGGGTTGAAAGCAGGTACTTGGGTATTAAGTTATATGTACTGTTTTCTTTACTTTATATATGCATGCCTTCACACTGCTATATTATATTACACAGGACGAATGTTGGAGACACCGTTAGTGGTGTCCCACTGAGATTTTTCTCACACCCTCTTCAGGTGTCATTTGGTACCTAAATTAGATTATATGACTGTAGGTGTTGAAAAAGGGAAGCATACAGCTTCCAACACTTTATTGTGGGCTGATAGGATGAAGATTGATAGCATATGACCGAGTTGGATCTCAGAATGCTTAGAGTAGTCTTTGTTTTCCTTTACATTGTGTAACATGTTATGTCTATTTTATTTTATCTGTGATTTCTAGTTTTCTAGTTACTTGACATTTCATCATCACTATGTAGTTGGTACAATTATGTTTGTTCTCATTTAGCTATTGCATCAGTTTTCTTTCGCTCTTTATTTATATTTCTTTGGCTATTTACTATTCTTTTATATTCCTTCTATTGTGATACACTCTGATAATGAGAGCATAGTCTCCCCACTATCACACCCAAGGTTCTCGCTACTAGTCAGCAGCCTCTGGCATTCGGAAATATGCGTTTGAGGCCATGTGGCCCACCTGGGTCGGGGAACCCGTTAAGTGGCATATGGGTCCAGGTCGTCACAAAGTGGTATCAAAGGTGGTTTCTTTTCTTGATTTATTATTTTTAGATAATATATTGGAGAATATTAATGCTTGTTACTTGGTCATAAGTCATTCATGGGTGTTGTGAACCCATGTTTGGGGTAATATCCAAGTTACCCATAATACAATTGTTGTTCTATTTTAACTATTTCATTTGATATTATTTCACTGCTAGTTGATGCACATGTTGTGTGGTGTTGTTCATTATTACTATTTTGATAATTTATATCATCCTTATCCCAATGATATGTGGGAAAGGACCATTACTTCATGAATCATTATAGGCACCTATAATTCATATGTCATGCATATTTCCATGCCATATAGGTGCAGTTCACTACTTTGCATTGTTTGATATGCCTGTGATAGTTCAGTTATGTTGTGATAGTTTGATTGTACTTGTATTACTTTGGATGTGATTGAGTGATTTCTGATCTCAATCCATGAGGTTTATGGGCCCTCATTGTTTGGGATTAGTAATTTATCGAGTGCAGCCGTTATAATATAAATAAATGGGTGTCGTTTCTGGTGATAGGTGTATGGGAACTAATTTATCGGAGATGGATATCAATTTTAAAGTAAATAATGAAATCTAAAATCAATCAGTTCAACATATGTATCCCTCCATGTCATGATTATGAAAGGTGAAGGAGTGAACCTATAAATTAACATCAAAATGACATGAAACTTATACTTGAGAACTTACCGATGTATGGCCATATAAGTGGATAGTTTGGGTAGTATGCCTTGGGTTGTGATTTTTCCTTACATTAAGTTTCCTCTATTAATGTTGTCTTATCCTCCTAATCTTGTTCTAAGATGTTTTCTTTGAATTTTTATACCAATTTCATCATGTCGTCCTCATGTCATTCTCAAGGAGGGTGGTGAGAGTCGTGCTCCATACTTGGTGGGCCCTGAGCCACCATTCTTACTTAAAAGAGTGCCACTTAAGGCACTTCATGATTTATCAGATATGAGAATTGATTCCCAAGTTTGTGATATTTTCCTATGTCTGATGCATTCCATTGAAGGTGCTCTATGGGTTTCACGTACAATGGCTGATCTGACTTGCGAGTTCAAGCAGCAGTATCCTCTTACTTTTTCCGGGGATGGCAGTTCTTAGGATGTTGAGTCTTGGCTAAAGGCCATACTATCTATCTTTGATCATATGGAAACGCCTCTAGGGCAGAGATTCATTCTTTCTACATACATGCTTTGGGACACTTCCAAGTGTTGGTGGGATGTGGTTACTCATGTCGGTCGTCATCATGGCATGTTATGGGTAGATTTTTAGACCTCCTTCTATGATCATTTATTTCCTCTGGAACTAAGATCTAATAGAGCTATATAGTTCATTCATCTTGAGTAGGTTTCTATGTCAGTTATGAAATATTCATCATGTTTCACTGATTTACAGCACTTTTCTCCGCTTCTAGCTAGTGATGAGCTTTTTCATGTTAGAAGTTTCGAGGATGGGATTCAGTACGCCATATGAACTCAGTTGAATGTTTTTCACCTTACAACCTTTTCTAAAATAGTTGATCAGGCCCTTATCAATGAGTGTAACCAGAGGGGTGTCTCAAGTACCGAATTTAAAGGATCAGTGATGCATCAGTCCAGTAGTTCTTCCAATGACAAGAAACGTTCCCTAGAGATTTTTCGTTAGAGCAGTAGCAGTCGGAGTATCCATTTTGATAGCTCTGTGGTGTGTCATAAGTGTGGAAAAATAGGGAATAAGAATACCCAATGTGATATAGACCCAATAGAGTTTTGATCTTGCATCCGTATGGGTCATCTATAGCATTTCTACAGGACATTTCCACTATCTTCAAGTGAAAAAGGGTTGGTTCCAGCTCCACCTTCCAGAGCATGTTCTTTTAAGCCACATTAGGAAGGGAGTTGAAATAGCACCAGTAGGTCTGGCTGAGGAGGAGTTAATGTTCATGGTATTCTGATACCTGATCACCAGAAGCGCCAGAAGAGCATTCATGATTGTTTTAATCCATATGTTTCACATGGCCATGGATCAGGTCAGTTTCATGCTTTACAGTCAATACTTGAGGATCAGGCTGTGGGACCATCTATAGTATAAGGTACTATACTAGTAGCCTCTACTATTGTCTCTTCTTTTTTTGATAAAGGTTCTTAAAACTCTTTAATTTTAGTATCTATCATGTAAAGTCTCGAACAAGAGATATAGTATCACTATGGTGTAATGACCCTCGATACATCGTTGGGAATACGTATGGGGGCATAAGCCAGTGCAGGGACGACCCCCTTGAGGTAAGAAGTTACCCTTTCTTGTGGAATCTCATTATTACATAGATAATGGGCTTCGATGTCATTATCAGGATAGAATAGTTAGTCTATGATCATGCATTTATAGATTGATATCACTGAAGAGTTTCTTTTATATCTATCGAAGGCAGTAGTTATCTTTTCAAAGGTGATGGGGATGTATAGGCTAGGAGAGCTAGACCGAATCATCATGGGTTAGGTGAAGTGACCGCTCAGATTCCAAATATTTTCATGGGGGATCAAGGTTTTCTTCAAACTGATTTCCCTCTAGTAGTTGATCATTTCAGGTAAGTCTTTCTGGATGAATTGATTGGGTTGCCTCCTAAGAGAGAGGTAGAGTATACAATTGATCTTTTTCTGGGAGTATCTCCAATGTCTAATCCTCCATATATGATGTCACCTACTAAGATTTTAGAGCTCAAGTAGTAGATAGAGGACCTAGAAGAAAAATTCATTATATGGACTAGTACATCATCTTTGGGTTCACCCATTCTTTTAGTAGATCTGAGGAGAAAAGGTGCTCTCTAAGATCGACATGAGATTGGGTTATCATCAAGTGCAGGTCAGACCCTCATACATACCTCGTACAGCTTTCCACAGAAGGTGTAATCTGTATGAGTACCTTGTTATTCCATTTGGTATTACAAATTCTACTATCATTTTCAAAGCTTTTATGAATAGGTTTTTTCGACTCTATTTGAAATCTTTTTCCCAATCCTTGTGAATGACATATTGGTGTATTCTTACACTCATAACAACCATTCCAAACATATTGATATCATTATGAGAACACTGAGAGAGCATTAGGTTTATGCCATGCATGCTAAATGTGACTTCTAGAATGACAAAGTCCACTTATTGTGTCATATTATTTTAGAATCAGAAGTATCTATTGACCTGAAAAAGGTTAGTGGTGTAGTTCCCTCGGAGTATCCCAAGAACATGTTTGATATTTGGTGTTTCTTGGGGATGTTTGGATATTACAAAATTTTCAAACAAGAATTCTCATGTCTTGTATCACCTCTTACTAGACATACAAAGAAGGGTGTTAGGTTCCTTTGGTCAAAAGAATGTGATAAATCCATTTAAGATATAAAAGGGAGTCTTGTCGCGGAACAAATTTTTATTATTCTAGAACCTGGTAAAGGTTACATAGTCTTCTATGATGCATCATGAATTGGGCTAGGAGGATTGAGGAATAAAAAGTTGGTGCATACAGATCATGGCATTTGAGGCCTCGTGAGATAAATTACCCAATTCATGACCTCTATCTAGCAACAATAGTCCATTCTTTATGTTGCTGGAGATATTATATGTTGGGTGAGCACTTTGTGGTGTATAAAGATCACAAAAGCCTCAATTGTATCTTTTCTTAGTGTGACATGATCATCAGATAGCAGATATGGGTCGAATATCTACAATACCTTGATTTTGAGCTTACCTATATGCCTAGAAAGGGAAATGTGGTTGCTGATGCATTGATTTGGAAAACTCAAACACATTCCATGCATGAATCCAATGATGAATGGAAGTTAATGGACCTATGTCCTGTACTTCATCTAGAGTTTCATGATTGTCATGATTAGTCATACCTCTCATCCTTAACAATTACCTCTTACCTCCTTGAAAAGGTGAAGAGTAGTAAATTTTCAAATCCTGAAGGTTTGGTTCTCCGGGAGAGTATATCCGGAGATAACCCACATCTGGATTGGTCTGTGGATAGAGATGATGTCATGTGTCTACAGGGATGTATCTAGGTTCCTGCAGATATGGGAGATGAGTTTTTGAAAGAGTCCCATACTTCCCAGTGGGAAGTTCATCCAGGTATCTCAAAGTTGTGTCAAGATATGCGACGCCAGTATTGGTGTCCTATAATGAAACGTTAGATTGCAGGCCTTGTTACTAGATGTCTCACCTTTCAACAGGTGAAGGTGAAGCACCAGATACCTGCAGGCTTTTTATAGCCACTTCCAGTCCTCTAATTGAAATGGGAAGATATTGTTATGGATTTCTTAGTCAGATTACCTAGGTCATCAAGGGGTAGGGATGTTATCTGGTTATTCATTGACTGACTAATAAAATAATTCCACTTCATTCCTATTCGAGATACTTTCTCAGTTGATGGATTGGGAAGACTGTATGTCTGTTAGATCATATGAATACATGGGGTTCTATTTACTATCATTTTAGATATGGATTATCATTTCACTTCACTGTTCTGAAAAGGTTTTTAGAATTCTATGGTAACTCAGGTTATTTTCAGCAAACCTTTTACCCATAGACCGATGGATAACCAGAATGTACGATACATGTTCTAGAGGATATGCTCCATGCATGTGTTTTTTATTTCGATGGTTCATGGGAGAATAATATTTATCTCATCAAGTTCTCTTATAATAATATTTTTTAGGCGATGATTTATATGGATCATTATGAGGCCTTACATGGTAGGCCATGTCATTTTCCCTTGTTCAGGCTAGAGGCATGTGAGGTATCCCTGCTAGGCCCTCGTCTTGTTCATGAGACTTTAGAACAGGTTTAGCTGATTACAAATTGTATGGATGCTGCTCAATCTAGAAAGAAATCATATTTTGATCGCCATTAAAGACATCTTAATTTTGAGGTTGGGTCTCATGTTTTCTTTCAGGTATCGCCAAAGCTAAGTCCTAAATGGTAAAGAAAACAGGGAAAGTTTTCGCCTTATTACGTCGGGCCATTTGAGATTCTAGAGATATTCAGCCCGGTATCATATCTTTTGTTACTACCTCAGAGTTATCGTACCATGCACGATGTATTTCATGTCTCACAGCTTCACCAATATCATGCTGACTCATATCATACATTTTATCATGAGGAAGTTGAGTTAGATTTCGATTCTCTCTTTGAGGAGTATCCAGCACACATTTTTGAATGAAGAACAAAAGTACTTTGAGGAAGTCGGTCCTTCTCATACGCGTGTTATGGCAGCACGGTCGAGTACATGATGATGCTTGGGAGAGAGAATCTGATGTACGTACTCAGTGTCCAAAGTTGTTCTTAGACTGTGATTCTTTAACATTGGAAGGGGAACTTTAGGGGGGAGTTCTTTTAAGGGGGAAGACTATAAGAACCCAATCTCTCACTTATCTATTGATCCTTTAATTTTCAGTCTAAATCTATACTTTGGACCTAATATGGATTCCTAATGAATTAGTAAAGGTTTGGAGGTGTCTAGTGGTTGTTTCGAGCCCAGAACCCATCTTTTTGGAGAAAATAGACATGGTGCACAGTTTAGAGAAAACCATGCAGAATTCCGCATGGTTTGGAAAACCGTGCAGATGTTATTGTTTTTTATAGATCTACCTCACAAGGATGGAAAAAAGTTGTGTTGTCTATCCATGTGAGTTCCCTTTTTTCCTAGGTAACCATGAATGGTTGGAACATGGTTTGACTAAGCAATGTGGGGGATGACTTTCCTGGAAGAACCGTCTCGCATAGTTTTCACATGGTTTGAAAAAATGTTTGGAAAAACTGTGCACAAACTTTTTCTCTCGGTAATTTTCCATTTTTCTCTTAATGATCTAATTAAGTCACCCCTTCACACCTAATACGAGTTTAGGTGGGATTGACCTATTTCTTTCTCAATTTAGGAATTTTATGATCAAAACATAGAATCAATAAATATCTATCATATGATATTCGATCAAGCTTCTGTTTATCATGTTGGATGTGCAACGGTAAGTACTGATGTATTATTTAGCTGTTCTTATTCTCTTTATATAGCAACCTAGGTATTGTCATGTGAGTGTTTTCCCCATTTCTTATATCTACTCTGATCCAAGAAAAATCATGGGTCGATACCTAAGAAAGAGGATCATACAACCATAAGGTTCGCGGTCGAAAACTCTACCCTAAAGTTCGTTCATTTTGGAATGTTCATGTGGGGACCACCGACCCCATAGAGGATCATCTCTAGAATTTAAATTCCATTATTATACTTGTTATAATTTTATTTTTATTCTCTATCCAAATATGTTATTATTTTTATTGGTTACAACCAAAACTCAATCCACCTCATGTCGAATGTTATGCCATAATTGGTTTTTTAGTGTTTTGACACATTTGAGCCACCGTTCGGGTGTGCCCTAGATTAACCTTCCTAAAGGTGAGACTTCCTATAATAAATGGTTTTTTAATGTGAATTTTATATTGGCATATAACATGTATGCTCACAACTTGACCCACCTATAGTTTTCTCTTCAAATGATCATTAAATGTGGAATGTGGAATGGAAAGTACACTAACTATATAAATTGACCTTATTAAAAGATATTGAATAAAGGTTACATGTATGTAGCACCCCTTCCATGTTGATGGAAGATAGCATAGTGAACCTCAATAATTGAATTTTCCTTAATAGTTAACTAAGACTTAATTAAATGGTTGAAACACTTCTTGGCCTATCCACAATAATGGAAGATAAGGATTAGACCAATAAATAAAAGGTTTCATCTCTACTGGACCTATCCACACTAATGGAATGAAATACATGAACCAAATGAATTATCCCATGACTAAAATATCAAATAGGAATGGACTAACTCGATCTCACCATGGATTTTGAGAGGAAGAAACTTTGGGTCTCAGGAACCCCATTCCAATTCAAGGATGTGGTTTCCTGATATTGATACCCACCTAGATTCCAATTATTTTCTATTCCTTAGATGTATGGTATACTACCATAGGGTAACCTTCCATTATTCTAGGATACGTTGAATACACTCTTTGGATCTAACATTGACAAGCAGGTGCCTTGGATACACTCCTTGGACACCATCCTTTCTTAGCTCTGTTTTACCTTGGATGCACTCCATAGACTCGGTTGGCACCACATTGCGGAATACCTTGGATTACGTTCCTAGGATTAAAAACATACCCCTGTATCTAGACTCAGATACTACTGAGTTATCATCCCATGATATTTACATTACCTTGGTCATTACCCTGGAACTCCATCACTGGATATTGTTTTCAGGTTGCCTTGTTACTTCATGGGACCCTCACTAGTTATACTATCATGAGGTGATGTTAGTGCTGGATATGCCTCATGTGACCTATTAACATTAAATGGTAACTACAAATAAAATGAACTGGATACATGTTTAGACACCAACTGAGGGTTGAAGAAGGTAATTGGGTATTTAGTTATATGCAATGTTTTCTATTCTTTATATATGCATGTCTTTACACTTCTATATTCCATTACATAGGCCGGATATTATAAACACTTTTGGTGGTGTCCCACTGAGATTTATCTCACACCCACTTCGGGTGTCGTTTGGTACCCGACATAGATTATATGACTGCAAGTTTTGAAAAAGGGAAACATACAGCTTCCAACACTTGATTGTGTGATTATAGGATAGATATTGATAACAGATGACAGTGTTGGATCTCATAATTCTTGGAGTAGTCTTTTTTTCCTTTACTTTGTGGAACATGTTATGCCTATTTTCTTGTATCCATGATTTCCAGTTTTCTAGTGACATGAAATTTCATCATCATTGTTTAGTTTGTACAATTATGTTTGTTCTCATTTATTTTTACATCGGTTTTCTTATGATATTTATTTATATTTATTCTGTTGGTTATTATACCTTTGTATTCCTTTAGATGTGCCACACTCTCTTAATGAGAACATAGTCATCCCATAGACACACCTTAGGCCCTCACTACTAGTCAGTAGCCTCTGGCATTCAGAAAGATGTGCTTGAGGCCATGTGGCCCACTGGGCTCGAGGTACCCGTTAAGTAGCATATGGGTCCATGTCATCAAACAAAGATTTTAAATTATATTTATTTTAATATTATTAATATCATTTATTTTATTCTTTTTTTAATAAATCTATTATTGCATCAACTTTGTGTCATACTTAAATTTAATTATTTAATTCCGAAAATTATAAATATTTTATCATGTTGTAGGTAATCATTTTATATTTATAATTACTTTTCTTAATTTAATACATAACTTATTTAACCTCATATTTAAATTGTTTTATTAATAAGATAAATATTTATGACATATTTTCCTTTACTTTAAATTAAATATTATAAATGCCATAATCACACCCTAGAGGTCTCTAAAGGTTTCCAATTCAGTACAAGGATGTTCTTCGTTGATAAAAACTCATTAAATAAGATTATACCAAGTGTTAGGTTAATTTTATAATATTATAATATTAATTTTACCTTTAATTTCCATATTTACCATTAACCGTGGTAAATAAAATATTAAAGTTACTATTCACCAAAAATTATTGTGATCATATAGGACCACTTATTTCATAATTATTACAACCATGTATGTTAGTTTTTAAAAAATCCAATTCACATAAGTGGTTAAATTGGATTAAACACTAATCCTATTGATCAATCGATAAAATGGATTTTTTAAGTAAAACATACAAAAGTTCACAGAGTTTTTCTATTTAATTTTAATTTGAAAAATCATACAATGAAATAAATTGGATTAAATTATAAAAAAATCACCTAATGATACCTTAAAACTATTTAAATTTATAATATAAAAATACAAATAAATTATACAAAAAGTCATTTTTGAAATAAAATGCAGTAATTTTTTCACTATTCATTAAAATATTAAAATTATCATATAAATACAAAAATTCATTCAAACTAATTTTTATGGCCCCCATGTAAATAAGTAGTTTTATTTTCCAAATATAATCTATATAAGTGTAAAAAATATATTTAAAATGGCTTTTCCATCAAAAGGCAGCAAAACTGCATTTTTTCAAAAATAATTCTTTTATCTAAAAATTAAATTTTTTATGATATCCTAACTAGAAAACATATAAGATAAATTTTTAACATTAAATTAAATATATTTAATATATATTTAATTAATAACATCCATAAAGAGTGGTTTTATTATTTTATAAACTCACTTATTTTCATTTAAATAGTTTTTTCAGAAAAACACATCCTTTATATTCAATTGTGTTTTTTATTTCCTAATTAATTTGGTAACCAATGAATAATTATAGAAACATGTGTAAACCATATTTTCATAATTCATTTATTCCTTTTCATTCTCACCATTCTAATGGATATGTGATAATTGACGTATTAAATAATAATATTAAGTTGTTCATTTAAGCTAAATGTGGTGTATCATGTATGCTATCGAACATGGTATTTACATTTAAAAAAATAAGGATATTACACCCCCCACCCACACACATATAGAAATTTCGTCCTCTAAATTTGAATTTTTGGTTGGTAACTAAGGTATGATTTTTCAAAAGACCTTTATTGCAATCCCATATCAGAAAAAGGATTAACAACACATTCACTTTGAAAGAAAGAAAGGAAAGTATGAAGGTCGCTTCAAATAACACATATTAGCATTAAATATAGGAAAACATGCATTTGGAATAGAAAAATAATGATCAATTTCTAATGGAGGATATTAGAAAACATTTTTAGGATAAATTTAACAGTAAAAAAAACATAATTTTGTTAGAGGTTAAACATTTATTGATTTTGTAGTAAGAAAAGTAAATGGAAAACATTTTTGTTTTAAGATATTTTTCGTAGAGTTTTACAATTAATTTACTACCAAGACAAATATCATATGGAAATACACTTACTTGATAAGTATAGTTTCATCTTTTAATCAAATTCAACCACAAACTCATCTTTTTTTTTCAAATGATGAGTATTTAAGAGGAATATTTTTACACCTAAAACACTATAATAAACTTCTAGAGAATCACATAATCCAAAAAATATTAAATATATATTCATCCTATCTTGAAGCAATAACCAAAACCAAATAGTTAGGATAAAATAATATAATTCTTCAAATATAATAAACATTAAAATAATAAAGACGAATTTTAATCTCCAAAATTCAAAAGTAATAACCAAAGTCCAATATAGACCTTTCAACAAATAATTATGCTTAAAATTCCTTGAAAATATTATAATGAAGAATAAATCCCAAAAAATCAGAAGGATTTAATCAAATAATCTTCCCAGATAAGTTCTAACATTTAAGTCCAAGAATCATCAACCGCTCTTAATGTCTCATACCAAAAATGTAATTTCCAAAATCACATATTCTCCAACATAGAATAATTATTTCAATAAATAAACTAAATATCCATAAGTAGAAAATAAAAACATAGATTCTCCCAAAATAAAATTAAACCATTAATCCTAAAATAAAATCACATATTATTATATTTTCCTTAGGCATATATGGTTCCAAAAATAGTGAACGTTGTCCAAAATAACAGTTATCACTTAATCCACAAATCATTTACCTTTAACAAGGATATACATTTGATAAAATAGAAGTTCACAAAAAAAATATTCTTATTCCATCAACTGGTTTAACTAAATATAATATCACATACTAACCATGGACTTCCCATAAGCCAATGGTAGGGGATAAATCTTTGTCACACATCTTTTGTGGGTTCAATTTCCACATCATTTTATGATGCGATGAGTTGTCACTCTTCCTACAGTTTTTCCTTTTCATAAAATTAAATAATTTTATAACATTCCCAAAATGAGGTAAAATCTTCAAAAATAACCATAACATGTTTTATCCTCAAATTTTATCTCATTCATTTCATTTCAAAACCCAAAATGTAATAACCCAAAATTACCTGAAAATAAAAGATCATATAAACCATAATGGTTAATTATACCTTGGTAATTATGTCCACACAAGAAAAGATAATCCTTCATAAAATAAAATTTTTACATAACAATCTTTTGGGATACTCATAATAGAAAAAAATGCTTCCAAAGTAATCCCATAATCAAAAGATCATTAATACTTTTAAACATTCTGTCATCCTACAGTCTACTGTAACTTTTTATTCCTTCATATGTATACATTTTAATCATTTATTGTTCTTCGTGATCCTTTAACCATGATTTTACATATTATTCCTTATTAATTATTTCCTAAAAAACATGAATCATGTCTTACGATTCAATAATGTCCAAACACGAGACAATAAATAATCCATACCTCTCATTTGTCATTTTCACTTTCCTCATCTTCAACTGGAATGTCATTAGGTATTGAAAAACATATATTTTTATGGTCTTCCTAATTCCATTTGTGAACCTTCTTTATTGGACATTGATTTTGATAATGAACATACTCCTCACATTTAAAACATTAAATCAAAAACTCATAATGAACTTTTTTTCCTCTCCTAGAATCAACTGAAAGCTTCCTTTTTCATTTGTAGTTTATTGCTATATGGCCTTCATTACAACATCTATAACATCTTTCCATATTTTTAAAACATTTTTCATGGTGTTTATTTCCACATCCTTAACACATATGTCCTTGAATATTCTTACCTTTAAGATTTTTACTTGAGCATCCATAAGGATTAATTTCTATTTTATATGAAGAATTTGAAAACTCACCAAGGTTCCAGTGGTTAATCATGACTCCTGATATCTGTTTTATAATATCCATGAGATTTATTATTGTAGCTCCTATTTCATTTGGTTTCATACTCATATAACTAGAACATTTTCCCTCACATCCATTGTTACTTTGGTGCCTACTAGATCCATCATTTTACTAAAGCCAAAATGGATAGTGTGAGTATATTAATAAAACAATCAAATACCATACTATGAGCAAGATAAAAATTATGATATAATTATTCATCTCATCTCAAACACAATTAATTTATCAAAAATAACTATGACTGTTTCTTTTATGCTAACCATTATTGTTATATATAACTTGTAATGTATACTTAAATATCACACTAACCTAAAATGTTGTTTAAACCATCCTTTAATACAAATTATAATTCCCCATACTTAAAAATTACGTAATCCTGAGTTAAGATAATAATTTGAAATTAATTTACATTGAGGTTCTTTTTAGGTTTAGAGTTTTAAAGAATTAGGCCATAAATATTACCTAAAACCCATCTAAATATAAAGTGGACACTTCCAACAATATCAGTTTCTTTTATAACAGAAAAAAATAAAAAGAAACCTGGTTTTTTTTATGTTTAATCATCATAACTTTTCCATGATCCCATACATGACTCTATTATCCTTTAAATACATTTAAAGAATTTTAGAACTTTGGATGTGCATAAAAATATCAGAAAGGGATAGAAAAATAAGGAAACCAGTTGGTCTTTAGGAACCATGTAAACCATGAATAATTTATCATAAAGTAACACTTTTTACCTTTTAGAAGTAGTAAATACATTTCACTGAATATAACCTCCTTCATTACCCTTTTTATAATCTTAAAATTATCATAAAACCCATAGAAAGAAATATATAACATACTAAGTTAACTTAGGAAATAATCTTACTTAAATAGAATAACCATATGAGCGACTACCAAACATTTCACTCTTACAAATGGAACAACCATTTGAAAAACTTCCATAACAAATGCATTGGAGGTTATAACGCAACCACCCATCATTGGTTTATCACAAAACCACCCATATTGTATTTATCATGTAACCACCTATATTTGGTTTATCAAGTAACCACCAATAAAATTTCCATGTACCATTATATAATCATAACACATATAAGATTTCAGTTTTCAACATTTCACTCATAAAATTCCATTTACAATCATAAGAAATAATTTTAAGAAATTGAAATTTTTAAAATATTTTCAAACATAAATTCAATACCCAAATTCCAAAAAAGGGAATAATGGATTTATTTTCCATTTTAAAAAGATTATGACTTATAGAGGAAGCCAAATATCAAATAATTGTCATGGTGGTAGAAAGATCATCGTCACCGTGTACGTTAAGAAAACATTTCTTTGGTCATTTCATAAAACAATTCATAGAAATATATTCTTTTCAAAAACCATTGAATAAAATTAAAAGTCAAATGGGTTAATTTTACATGGTGTAAAATAAGGTTGTGTATTTTATTAAAATATGCCTCAATGAATGGAAATTGAGATGATGTCCCTTACCTTGAGTATGAATCAACTCGTACATTATTTATCATAATAAATAATAAAATTAGGTTAATTTTTAATTTATTGAGAACATTTTATGGGTTCAATATTTCTTTTATATCACCTATTACCATTTTATAATAATTACATAATGATTTAAGTTCACGCCGAATGTTTTGTAGATATTCGGTACTTGAGTCAAAAAATAACTGGGTATGATGTCAATAGTCCATGTGGTCATAAGTCGTTAATATCTAGAATAATATTCATGATATTATTATCATTTTAATACATAAATTAAACCTACAAATAAAACCATGATGTTTGGTTATCAATAATGAACAATATTATAATTGTGGAGATAGTAAGGCGTACGCACGCATGAGTAAGGTTTTCCATTTTTTATTGATCGTTGTGGAAAGAAGTTAAGTATTATTTTATCATTAAATAATAATAATAAAATTATTAATATCATATTAATAATTTAAATATAATTTTATATATTATACAAGTGATATAATTAATAAAGATGATTCACATCGCTTCGTGGAGGTGATGGTTCACAAGTACGCACGAACGACTTTGTCATTTTTATACGCATGGAAAGTAAAAACATGATTTATATTTTATTATCATATAATGATTAATATTTCATGAAGATCAAAAATTAAATTAAATTTCATTATTATAACCAGTCAAGAGTGACGGTTATGAAAAATGAATTAGATCGGTTTGTGGAGGTGATAGTTGACATGTACGCAATAATAATTAATTCCATTCATATTTAATAGAAGTATTGATAGATTTAGGTTATGATATTATAAAAATAAAATATAATTATATTTTGGATACTGGAGTTATTATTTTATCTATGAAGAAGAATATTTGAATGAAGTGGAAGAAGAAAAAATAGAAATAAATTAATAAAAACATTATCTTTCTTTTGAATGAACACATTTATTAACACCTTAACACCTCTAAAGAGGGTGTTATACCTAAAATACGGCTTCAAGAATGTGGGGAGGTATTATAGTAATGGTTGTCGTTAGTTATTGTTAGATACAAAAGATTTTTTAAGTGTAATTAATATAAATGAAAGGTTACCTTTTAAAGGAGAGGGGAGGGGCACCCTTATAAATATAAAAAGTATTAATTTAAAATAAATTCAATTTCGACTCCCAATAGGTCCAAAATATTTTAGTTTGAATATAAGATTATTATGGATAGAAATATAATCTTAAAATCATAATTAGACAAATTTTTAATAATTTTTAATCATTATCATTTTGTTTTAGCCTTTTTAATTCTTATCGTGTTATCATGTAATTGAAAATTTGTGAGTTAAAATAATTAACAAGTCATGAAAAATGACCAATTAATGAGTCATTAATAAAAAAAATTCAGTTATCTAATCTTCTGGGGTAAATCTATGTTTTTTCAAATTTTTATAGAATATAATTAAATATTTTATATTTTAAAATATGAATTATTACAATTTTGATACTATTCATTAAATGAATTTTTTAAAATATCATAACTACTTGATTCCTTCGAAATAACTACATTAACTCAATCTTAACAGGTCATATTCATCCATAAAATTCATTGATGAAATCAAATATTTCAAATTTGGTTTATTTTAATATTATTAACATTACGTATTTAAGAAGATTTCCCTTGGTCAAGGACTAAAGCATAAATTATTTTATATGGTAAAATGGGGTTACATACTTATAAAAGATGGAAATTTTGCAGAGTATTTATCATAAGGTGGGAGTAAATCATTGGAGATAACATCTATACAGGTAATTTCATGAGTTACTTCATTATTAGAAAGACTGTCTGCAACCTTATTCGCATCCTGAAAGGTGTGAGTGGCGATGTAGCTGATATCCAGAAGGGAGTGAAGATAGTTCATCAAACGGGTAGTAAGTGTCTACACTAGATGCTTCACACCATTCTAAATTGCATGAAAAATATTAGATGCATCACATTCCATCCAAATGTTTGTCCAACCATGAGACTTTGTGAAATAGATGGCATGGATCGCACTCCAAAATCTTGAATGGCCCGAAGGCATTCATTTTTTTAATTTTAATAATCTACCTTTCAAGGTGTGAGATTGAACCCTTATAAGGATCAAATGCTTAAAAGGCAATTACATGACCTGTAGGACTTAAGGGAATCACCGAGACAAGAAAACATAGAACTGATCCTCCCCAGAAAATTTCCTGATATCATCACTTCACCTTCAAAAGGCTAGTTATATAGTAGTCATATGAAGAGTTACATAGGCCTGGTATCGATGGAAATTCCATAAACTCTCAATCTTACAATTCTGGTCAGCTCTGATCTGGTGAATGTGCCTTCTCTGAATCCTCATCTAGAGCCTTGTCCCTTGTAATCTAACTCATACATCTGCATATTTCATGTGTCCCGAAGGATATGGGGTGGATCGAAAGCCCTGAGGTGGCTAGAAGGCCTTGATAGAAATCTTTCACGAATTCCTTGGCCATCCCGAATGCCTTATAGGACCTAAGGACCAAATCGGTGTCCCGAAGACCAAATGGATGAATAGTTCCATCTATTACAGTACCAAGAAGTACCTGCAAAAGTACTTCTACAGAATTACTATAGTAACCCAAAAATATTCCTCCACCTATATTTGATTCTATGTCTCTTGGATGCACTTATCGATTCCTCACTAACTGGGATGAGGCTCATATGTATCATCGATCACACTCATCATTACCTTTACTGCATCATCTTTGTGTCATAATTAAATTTAATTATTTAATTCATAAAAATAATAAATTAATTACTATCTTGTATGTAATATCATTATATTTATAATAAATATTCATAGTCTAAGATATCACTTACTTACCCCCAATATTAAAATATTTTTAGTATGAAAAGACATATTTATGACATATTTTCCTTTACTTTAAATTAAATGTTATAAATATCATAATCACTCCCATGTGGCTTCTAAAGGTCACCATTACATACCAAATATGTTCATGGTTGATAATAACTCATCCAATAAAATTATTAAAAGTGTTAGGGTAATTTTATAATATTAAAATATTAATTTTACCATTAATTACCGTATTTACCATTAACTGTGGTAAAAAAAATACTAAATTTTTTATTCACCAAAAATTATTTTGATCCTATTGGACCACATTTTTTATACGGATTACAACCATGTATCTTCAATTTTGAGAATTGAATTCACAGAAGTGGTTAAATTCGGTTTAACATTATTCCCGTTGATAGATCAAGAAAATGGGTTTTTAAGTAAAATGTTCAAAATTTTACATAGTTTTTCTATTTAATTTTAGTTTGAAAAGGAATAAAATGAACTATATTCGATTAACTGATAAAAAATTAATCTAATAATATTATAAAACCATGTAAATGGATAATCTATCAATATAAATAAATTAGTTGAAAAGGATGTTTTGAAATAAAATACAGTATTTTTCACTATTCGTTAAAATATGAATGTTATCAGAAAAATACCAAAAAAATAAAAACTAAATTTTGATGACCCCCATACAAAGAAGAATTTCATTCAGAAAAATTTAACATATAAATGTGTTAAAAACTATATTTAAAATGGCTTCTCCATCAAAATGTGACAAAACTGTATTTTTTGATAAATACTTCTTCTATCAAAAAAATTGAATTTGTTATTATATAAAGGATAGAAAACACATAACATGAATTTTAAACATTAAATTTAAAATTTTAAAAATATATTTCTTTAATAAAATCCATTAAGAGTGATTTTATTGTTTTATAAACTCACTTATTAGCATTTAAATAGTTTCTTTTTTCAGAAAAGACATCCATTATATTCAATTGGTTTTTATTTAATTTCCTAATTAATTTTTTAACTAATGAATCATTATATAAATATGTGTAAAACATATTTTCTTAATTCAGTTAATCCTTTTCATTCTACTAATCTAATGGCTATGTGATAACTATCATATTAAATAATAATATTAAGTTGTTCAGTTAAGATAAATTTGGTGTATCATGTATGATATCAAACATAGTATTTACTTTTCAAAAACATAGGATGTTACACAAGGTGTATAGATTCTCATCACGTATGGATTTAGAGTGTATAAAATCAATTAGGCTGAGGCATTAGTCACGGTTGTGGTAGTCATACCCTATATTTATAGTGATAGTAGAGTGGATCTGCTCAGGGTAGTCAGGTTGTATCATAGGGTCGCTGATCGAGCTAGATATATACAGTGAAACCAACACCTAAGGAGAATAATCCAAAACCTTCTTTTGTGAGAGGTCTTATTCTTGTAGACTCTACTTCAGCATCTTCTCTTTTCAATATAGGGAATTCTCATAGATTTATATTTGATGTCATTGTGTAGATCCTTAGGCTTACCATTTAATGTTCTATTGTAATTATAAAACATTATACTTCATTGTGGGATCGAATAGAATATTTACATCATTGTAGGGAGTGAGCCCTTGATATTGATAGTTTTCGCTTCATATGAAACCTCAATGTCCTTGAGATGACAGGTTTGTACATCATTCTCAAGATGTAGTGGTTAGTTCAATTTCGTGATTTTCTTTATTACTACCACTAAACAGTTAATTTCACATCACCAGAGGGTGAATAGTTTATTCACAAGTTGAATGGGTTGTCAAAGAGTGTCGAGCTGGACCAAATAATTGTGGGTTGGGAGGGACGATAGCCTAGATTATGAGTCTATATTTGGATGATTAGGGAATACATTAGTATTATTTCCCTCTATTAATTGATTATTTATAGGATATTTTCCCATATGACTTTTTAGGAATAACTTTAGTGAAGAGGTAGAGTTCATTATCGATCTAGTGTCAAGATTTGTACTAGTATCCATTCCATGTTATAGGATGGATACTACTAAGATAGATGATCTCAAGATGAAAGTATATTATTGATAGGAAAAGGGGTATATTTAAACCAGTACTTCTTTGTGGGGTTCGTCGGTCCTTTTGTCAAGAATGGTGGCTGGAAATATTAGACAATGTTTGGATTTCTAAAAGTTAAACCAATTGAATTTTATGAACTGAAATCCTCTTTCATGAATAGATGATCTCTGTTTTTAGTTCTGAATATCTTGGGTGTTCTTGAAAATTGATCTGACATCATGTTATTATTAGGTGGTTTTTAGAACATCAAACGTACCTCACTTAGATTTTCATAGCAGATATGTTATATATGAGTATCTGGTTATGTTTTTTTGTCTCATGAATATGGAAGTGGTTTTCCTGGAACTAATGAACTTAATTTTCCATCCTTATCTAGATTCATTTCTCAGGGTATTCATGGATGATATCTTGGTATATTCTCCCACTCAACTTGACCATGAAAAAAATATTTAGATCATATTGGATACACTAAGAGAGAATATGTAATATTATAGGTACACAACATGACACTTTTAGATGGATCAAATTCACTTCCCGGGTCACATTATTTAACATATTGGATTATTACTTAGCCCAGATAAAGTGATATTCAAAGTGTCCTAGGAGAATTTGAATAAAATAATTGAGGTGTGAAGTTTTTTGGAACTACCTTGATATTAAAGGAATTTCACACAGGACTTCTCATGCCTATCAGTGCTTCTTAGATACTAAACTATAAAGGGGTAAAGTTTTTATGGTCAGATTCCTATTATTCATCCTTCTAGGAGATAAAAGGTATATTTAATTCAACATTGATATTGATTTTCTAGATTCATTTATCAGGGTATTCATGGATGATATCTTGGTATATTCTCTCACTCAACTTTATCATGAAAAAAATCTTGAGATAATATTGGATACAGTAAGAGAGAATATATTATATTCTAGGCACACAAAGTGACACTTTTAGATTGATCAAATTCACTTCTTGGGTCACATAATATAAGATACATGATTATTAGTTGACCCAAATAAGGTGATAGTCATAGTTTCTTAGGAAATTTTTAATAACATCTTTGAGGTGTGGAGTTTATTGGAACTTCTTGGATATTACAGGTGTTTCATACAGAACTTCTCATGCCTATCATTTCTTCTCATATGCTTAACTAAGAAGGGGTCAATGTTTTTAAGGTCAGATTTCTATTATTCATCCTTATAGGAAATAAAAGGTAGATTTAATTCAACAGTAATATTGATTTTTCTATATCCATGTAAGAGTTACAATAATTACTATGATGTATTAGGTATTGGGCTTGGAGTTGTTCTGATGTAGGGAGAAAAAGTATTGTTGTGTATGTATTCATATATAAGTCCACATGAGATGAAATTATCATCACATGATCTGGAATTAGCTATATTTTTACATTAATTATGTTGTTTGAGACACTAATTACTGGTAGAGTGTTAGGTGGTGTTCACATAACAGAAAATCGTAATGTATATCTAAATAGAGTGTGATCTGAATTTGAGGCTTTGTATGTGTGTTGAGTAACTATAGTCTTTTTACCTAAAGGATTCCTATATTCATAGTTAAGGGAATGCAGTGGCCAATGCAATGAGTAGTAGGACATAGATACATGAGTTTTAAGAGGCCAATAGCAAGTGGACGATTCTAGATTTTTTCTCCAATATGCTCCTGGAGGTGCTGGAAAGTCAGGGGAAGACATTTATTTTATCTTTAGATATGACCTCTACCCATATATATTGATTGATGATGAGTAATCTATCATATTGTGAGGTCGTAGTCCTATGGGAGAGTGTGGTAGGTGAGTACCCTCTTATTTATTGGACTATTTGTGAGTATTGAATTCTACGTATACATGGTCATGTATGGGTTTAATCAGACATGCACAAGGAGATGAGGTGATACTTTTATTCTTCAACTTTGGTAGTGAATCCCAACATCACCAAGATGTATCGGGACTTAAATATTCAATACTGTTGGTCAGAAACGAAGATAGATATAGATGTTTTTTCCATGTGGTTTTTCTCCTATCATCATGTGAAGGTAGAACACCCGCAACCAGCCAAATTTTTACAACAACTTCCCATTCCCAAGTGGAAATGGGATGACAATGTGATGGATTTAATGAAGGTGTTATCTTGGTCACCATGAGGTAATGATACGGTTTGGGTTGACATTGAGATTATCCCAACAGTTTCTCATTTCCTACCTATCAAGGACACCTTTTCAGTAGATTATCTTTGGGGGTTGTATATCTGTGAGATAGTTTGACTTCACAGGGTCTCCCATACCATCATATTAGATTGGTATGTCTAGTTCACTTCACAGTTTATTAAAGGTTTATAGAGAGCATTAGGTATACATGTTCTTATCCGTACAACATATCACCCTTATAACGATGGTCATCAGAGTGAATGATAATGGTTCTTTAGGGAATGCATATTGAATTTTGAGTGCTATTCGGAGAGGCACAAACCCTGGTTTAATTCACCTATAGTAATAACTTTCGGGATAATAAATAGTTGTATCATTTTTAGGAAATTTATGGTATTATATTCTGATCATCCTTGTGATGGTTAGAGGAATGAGAGGTGGCTATGCTTGGACCTCATCTCATACACGTTACTACAGATAAGTTTCAGTTGATTCGAAAGTGGGTGACTATTACATAGTATTTACATAAATCTTACACCGATTGTTGTCAATGTCCTCTAGAGTTTGAGGTCAAGGATTGGGTATTTTTACTTGTCTCATTGATGTTGGGACACATGATGATTAGGATATAGGGTATGCTTTCACCATGAATTGTTGGGCCATTCGAGATTTTGGAAAGAGTCGTGTTAGTTTCTTATCGGTTGTAGTTACCTCGAATGTACTAAACCATGCCCAACATCTTCCATGTGTCCCAGATATGCCTCATTCATTTGGACCCATCTCCGTATTTGTTTTCCCAGTTAGGTTGAGATAAACGTAGATGAATCCTTCTAGGAGCATCTTATTCATATTTTAGATCATAGCATCAAGGTTCTCTAAGGAAGGTAGGTTCCTCATGTAGGGGTTATCTAGAAGCATAGTTGGGTATAGGATGAGACCTAGGATAAGTATACCTATGTACATGAACAATGGATATATTTGTTCACATATGATGCTTCACCACCCTTTTATGGGAAATTTATGGATGAGTTTTTTAAGGGGATTTTTTTAAGAAACAAGTTCTCTCTTGAGGTGTGAAATCTTTTAATTTCCATAAATTTTTTTAAATTATTATTTATGGACTAATGTGAATACCCTTTGAGGTCACAGGTGTATCGGGGGTGTCTGGGGATTTTATGAAGCTTGGATCCCATCTTTTTGAAAAATCAAGGTAGTTCTCACAGTTAGTAGAAACTGTGCGGGGCAAGTCCCATGGTTACTACTAATTGTGCGAGGATAGACATAGATGAGATATAGGCTGCACAGTTTGAAAAAACTGTGTGGATGGAGTTACACACCCATTTGATAGCCTCTTTAGTTTTTAGAAGTGGTCTGAGACATACTAGGCACATAGTTTGAAATATTTTGTGCACTAACCATGTGAGGTTCCCTTCCATACAGTAAAGGGCACATGGTTGGCACACAGTTTGGCCAACCATATATCCAAACTATGCAGCCAATTATTTGGGTAAAATGAAAAATTTTCCAATAAAATATCTTATATTTCAAACCTATTTTCTATTTCTATCATGTTGGATACGTGTGAGGGTAGGGAGTCTCCTTTGAATCTCAAATCATAGTATTTTCACTCATTCACTATCTGGCCTCTGAATCAGGAGTCACTCGACTCATTGGATATGTACTGGTGAGTACTAAATTCATTTTTTTCCTTTATTAATTTCTCTTGGTATCAAATGAACTATTTAGGTGCAATCAAATGTGCCCCTTTTCAGGTTTTTTGTTTGTTCTTCATATTTCTTCTAATCATAATTCAAATCAGGAGCTGATATTGAATGAGAACTCTACTACAGACCTATGGTAGGTTGTATCGTGATTTTCCCTTAAAGTAATGGTGTTTATATATATGTCATTGTGCCACGTGCCCAATTTTCTGAGTGATTCCCTTGAAAACGAATTTTTTTCTTGATTAAAATGGATGGGTTTGACCAATGTAATTAATGAGACTTATTGATAAATGAAAGGTTATGAACCTTGACTTGGAACCGCCCATTCAGTGTGTTGTTTAATTAATTGGACCACCATCGGTGGAATATGAATTGATCACTTTTAAGTGCACCGTTTATCCATTTATATGGGATGAAAAATGATAAATTGTAAATTATAATTATATTTTTAATAGATTAAATTAAGGTAATGGAAGAACATGTACCTAGGTTATGGAGATGTAATTAACTACTTAATCATTAGATTCTTTTTATAATGAATTTTCCACTTGAGAATATTAAGAGGCCAGGCCTGCAAAACATAGACCATTATTTGAGCCACCTTTTGAGACGAGGATTAAATGAAATGATCATGGTGATGACCTTTGAAATAATTAAATGATATTGTTTTATTGTTTATTATATTCCTTGGGTGATGTGTGGGTCCATATAAGAAGCCATAAATGGACTCATTTGGATACTTCCATGCTTACGCCTAAGTGACACTTGGATTCCTTATATGGGCGGACAAGGATGGAATTAGAGTGATGATACACTATATTCCCGAGTGATACTTGGAATACCTATGGATTTACAAGGACAGACTTAGAGGGATGATTTAATAAACTCCATGGGTGACACTTGGGATCCCTTAGAGGACCACTAAGGATCGACTTAGTGAGAAATGATGTTATTCCAAACCAAGAGCGATATCAAGGTTTTGGTGAGGATCCCCATGTATAGGCTTTTAGGGAATTGGGTTAATGTTATGCATGGAGTACTACCTAGATTCCAAATATTGAATGCCAAGGATAGGCTCTCGTTCATAATTAAATATTTAATAAAATGATTTATATTATGTGTCTTCCAAGCCAAAAAACAATTTTGGATTCGGTTATATTATTATACCTTATTAATGACCTTGTTAGGAAACTCTTGATTATATACCATTATGGGCGTGTTAATCTATGTGTTGGGTCTCTAAACCTACTTATAATGTGATACATGATTGACTTTTTGTTCAATGACATTTCAAGTGAGTCCAAAGCATGTAGAAGAGGATGGTTGTTCATGGGAAGCAAGGCCTTTATGGGTTTTTTTACACACATCACTTCATTTACATATTATATTAATGTGTGCAAGCTGTTTTTATTATTATATATTCACTAACTAGATGGAAATAGAAAAACATGGTGGTAGACTACTAGGGTTTTATCTCACACCCTACCCAGGCTACCTTTGGTACTCAATAATATTATATGACTATAGGTTTAGATAAGGTAAATAACCTAGAAATAGGTTTTTTATTACTTCTTTCGACCTGAGAAGCATAGGATCGAGCTACGACTCATGATGATAGATAGGATAGTGTTTGGTTTTTTTTGAATTTTTTTACATGGTTTGTACACCTTCTATGTATACCTATTTTTGATTCTTTGTAGATATATGACATGATCATCATTATATATGATATTAATTTTTGCATTGTAATATATATATATATATATATATTGGATGTTATCTATTGTTTGATTGGTTTACTACTTCAAATATTGTTTGTATGTTTCTACCACTATATTACACTCCGGTAAGATGCTATAATCTCCCTAGACACACCATAGATCCTTGATGCTAGTTACTGGCCTCTGGTGTTTCTGGATATTCTCCAGAAGTCATGTGTCCAACCAGAATTAGGGAACCATTTGATGGCATTCAGGACATTATAATATATAAGTATGCATTCATATTGGTATCATATGTATCTTGCATTTATGTATTATATTAGGTCATGGAGATGTGTGGTGTATACATTTTCCTTAGGCTAAGTCCTATCATGTCTATGTTATACCTAATTATAATTATTCCCCATACCCTGTCGTATTATAGGTGAGCTAGGGATGTCATACTTGATTTATCATCAGAAGGGTGGGACCTGATGGGCTGGCTAATGAGAATCAGACCCCCACCCTCCCAATGAAATTGATATGAAAATCAAGGTACAAATCACTTGAATTTATATTTTTTGGATTTATAACCCTCTATTATAAATATTTATAAATGTACTCTTTTTGGGTTCATTGATATAGGGGAAAATATCCTCATTAATTTCAAGAAATGTAGTGAAAGTATAAGTTGATTGGGGGATCATATCCGTTGTTGAATTGGGGGGAGACAATGTTGTTTGACATGTGATGTGATTATGTTCTCATGATGATATAATAATTCAAATATTGTTTATCACATAGATCATGGATCATGTGGGATTATATTTGGTGATTATGGAATATTTGATGCGTGTTCTTGACGAATGAGGTTCATAAATGTCATCATTGATTAGATCAAATGGTGTGGTGTGATTTAAGTGTTTTTAGGTTTTCAAAAAACCCAAAGGATGATACTATTAGAAAAACTCCACTCTCATGTGTTTTTAGGTTGTGTTTCTTGAAAATATAGTGAAATGGTTCTTCTTTTGATGAAGTGTCCAAGACTTCAGTTCAATTTGGTACTCTGTAGTTTTTTTTAAATGGAAAAGTCCTCATGTTTAAAAATATGTCTATGTTTGTGAATTCATATAAGATAAATAAAAGCCTAATGGAATTCAGTTATGTGAATGAATTTAGCTGCAAAGGGGAATTTCAATCTATTTTATGAAATTTGGGTATGTAAATGTTTCCATATACAAAGAATTGATTTATGAAAATACCAGTGTAAGGAAATTTGCCAACATGAGGGATTTCACTTATCTAAATCTAGTGATGTACATGTACTCCCATATATGAATAGATCACATATTTGAATTTCATGTAAGGGAAATCATTTAGAAACAAGGTATGTTAATTCCAATGTAGTTTAAATTGGATAACTAACGAATTTCATGTAGGTAAATCTACTAGCATGGGAAATTCAGCTACATGATGAACTATGAAGGTGAATCTGGCCAAATATGAGACTTTAATCTAATGTATGGGAATTATACAGTGAAGTGGGGGATTTCTTGTATGATTTTCTAGGAACTATGAACAATAGTGAAATTATATCATATGATGCTTGAATTTCACATGAATGCTAAGTAGATCCACATTCCAAGATAAAAACGTGAAAGGGAGTTATGGGTGATGCGTAGTCAATTAAATGAAAATATATTCACCAAGTAAATGGAAAATATCCTACCGTGAAGTACATATGCATGACTAGAGGTCTTATTAAGAAATTATTTTATTCATCATGATAATTTAAATTCTATGAAATTTTTGGGAGATCATTGATCTAGAATATTTGGAAGTCTTTCATGCCAGTTTCCATGAAATAAGTTAAATAGAATGTTAGAGGTTAATGTAATTAAAATAGTGAATTAAATGGAATTAAATTTATTATATAATAGGAGAGAGAATATTTTCCATGAAGTAGATATAGTTTGACTATATTTATGGATATTATAGAGAAGTATCATGTGATTTTTTAGGATCCATTGTATCTCGTTGAGAAAGATAAGAATTGGAGATCCTAAAGAAGAAAAAAACACCTAAAAAATATCTTAATGAACAATATTGTTGGCGCCAAAATATTGCATGAAAGGGAGGGACAAAAAAGAAGGCTGGCACGCTGCCTCGCGAAGCACCGCTGTGAAGCACCGTCGCGAAGAACCAACGCAAAACACCCCGAGCATCGCGGCCTCGCGAAGCTCCAGTGGCGGTAACTCTCTGTGAATGCATTTGACGTTCACGAGCGCGCCACGAAGCTCCAGAGGCGGTAACTCTCAGCGAACACATTTGACGTTCATGAGAACGTCGTGAATCTCTAGAGGCGGTAACTCTCCACGGACGTCGTTGACGTTCGCGAGCACGCCGCGAAGCACCTGAGGCAGCGCGCGAGTTCTGCTTCGCGACGCCCCTTGCCTATAAATACTGGACTCCCCCTGAGTCCCGAGGAGGGACGATCTAACCTTTCGGCTTCTCCTCTCCTGAATCGTGAAGCACCCTTTTCCCCCAGGAATCATGAGCTCCGCGAGGTACTTCTACTTCGCGAGACGCCTTTTCTTGGTCTCGTTTTGATCCCCTCTTCCGAGAGGGATGCCCTTTATGAATCTCAAGGGCATTCGCGAAGGAAGGGGATTCCCAAGGGAACCCGGGCAGCCGCGGAGCGTTTATGCTTCGCGAAACACCCAGGATGCACTAGTGATCCCTATGCTAAGGTGGGATCGCTACACATCACGAAGCACACTACTTCGCAGCACCCTGCTTCGCGAGGCACCCCTTCATCGCGAGGCAGTGCTCCGCGAATACTGTTCCACTTCGCAAAGCACCCTCCACTCACACCTATGCCCCGTACTAGGGCCAAGGCACTCTGCTTCGCGAATCACAGTCCCTTTCTTGGCGATTCCTCTTCCCTTGCGACCCTCCAGGTTTGCACGATGTGATTTCAAAGTCCCATGGACAATACCACTTGTAGCGTTGCTTCTCCTAATGCTTCTTCGCATAGGCATGCTAACGGCTATTTCTTCTTCGCATATCCACGCTAACATGTACCCCTCAATGGTTCATTCCACACCCCCCCTTGACCACAGCCTTACTGGTACCTTCCCTTCCCCAAGGACCAGAGGTTACTGGTTATGTAAGTACTAGGGATGCGGAGTGAACCCACCTCGTTTGAGCTGCAGGACGTTAAACTGCCAAGCATCACGTCCTCAACACATGACGTTAAACTATGACCCGACCTCGTGCTTCGTACGCAGGGTCCCCCCAGCTCGAACATTTTTTACGCCACTCGTCTCCACAGGAGTGGAATCACCCATCCACATGGGATAATATCCTCCTTATTGGAGTGGCGTATGTTCATAGGAGAAGGGCGACCCTAGTTCCCCAACGGATGGTTGCACCCCTAAATCTCCGTACTTCCCCACTACCAAGGTCAGTGGAGGGCGTGATAGGGACGAGGCACCTCCCATCGTTGGTCCCGAGTCCCTCTATCGCTGCGCTTTCCCACACCTTGGGCCTCCATCCTGGAGTAAGTCCCAGCACCATGGGCCGCCTAACGCGTAAGCCCCTCTTCACTTCTCACGAACTCATCCTTCGCGACGTGATCGTCAGGTCCTTGCAGCCTCTTGTTTCTCACACCGAGCATGGCTCACGTGGGCTTAGAGTGAGCACCGACCCTGAACCCCACCCTCAACGAACTACGAGGACTTTGATCCATGTCAAGGCATGGTACGTAGGAAGCCTCCATGAGGTTCAAGCCACATTACTCGGTCGTTCATTCACGTCGAGTTTCACCCTCGTCCAGCATGACGTTAAACTATATACCCTTGTCCCTCATGACATTAAACTGCACACCCATTTAAACTACGAGGTCTTTGATCCATGTCACGACATGGTACATAGGAAGCCTCCATGAGGTTCAAGCCCACCCGTCACCCAATTCACGTCGAGTTCTACCTACGTCCAACACGACGTTAAGCTGCAATTCCAGTCCAACGGCAAGCCGTTGTGACTAACCCGAACTACGAGGACTTTGATCCATGTCAAGGCGTGGTACGTAGGAAGCCTCTACGAGGTTCAAACCCACCATCCGGTTGTTCTGACCTCATTCACGTCGGTTCACCCTCGTCCCACATGACGTTAAACTATATTCCACAACCCGAACTATGAGGACTTTGATCCATGTCAAGGCATGGTACGTAGGAATCCTCCCAGAGGTTCAAGCCCATCTCCAATCGGACCAAGGTCCCTCATCTACGTCAGTTCGCCGACACCCACCACTAGTGGACCCCCGGGTCTACTTTCACATCGGTTCACCGATGAAACCCTTTGAACTACGAGGTCTTTGATCCATGTCAAGACATGGTACGTAGGAAGCCTCCCCGAGGTTCAAGCCCATCACCCATCGGACCAAGGTCCACCTTCAGGTCGGTTCGCTGACAACACGCATCGGACCAAGGTCCACCTTCACGTCGGTTCACTGACAACACCCATCGGACCAAGGCCCACCTTCACTTCAGTTCACTGGCACCATACCGAACTACGCGGAGTTTGATTCCCTTCCACGGGGATACGTAGGAAGCCTCTTCAAGGATCAAGCCCAACTTCATTGTCGCCCTTGTGATGGTCCCATTTCATTCTCCCTCCACTCCATTCATCCATCTATCACCCATCCTGATTCTCACCCGGAACATCATATCTTGGTGAGACCATGTTGATACGCTCCTCTTCACAGTCGCCCATGGGCTGGTCCCGGTATCGGCATCCCTTCAAGGGAAACCCCTCAGTCCCATCTATTCTAGCTAATGCTCTGATCGGGTTGATTCATCTCTGATAGACGTTAAACTCGCGGCGTACCCTGTGTTAAACACGGGAAGATGAGGAAAACCTCAGATATGTGTCTATGGAATATCATTCCCCACGTTCGATGTGGGATGCCTCAGGCTTCCACGCCCTCGATAATCCCTGTGACTAGGGATAATAGACAGACATGCCAGGTTCCCCAGCATCCAGACACGCTACTGATGCCTCAATGTGACTACTCCCCCGACTGAAGGTTGCTGCCATGACTGGACCCTTTGGAATGTCCCAACAGAAGCAGTGTAATTAACTGGCATCCATGGAAACATGGCACTGGGAAGAGTTTCACGAACTACGTATTAAATCTATGACGGAGACCCGGACTAGGTGATGAGTTCTGAGGAGGAATCCACAGAAGGAAGAACCGAAATCCTATCATCCCATTTCGATCAAGGAGAAGACGTCCCTGAATAAGGAGCGAATGCCGCCCGCCTTTGGAAAGCGGGAATGCGGGGCAAGAAGCGTTGTGCGTCCTCCTCCGCGGACGGACGGATGCGCGCGCCCCGGCGAAAGCATCGAAAACAGAAATGGTGAACCCGACGTGAAATTATTCTCCCCAATATGGAGATTAGTAGTGTTCGAGACACTAGTATATTGACGTGTCACTGGATCTAGATATCTGGTGCCTGGTCCCGCCAAGCAAATAGCGGGCCTGTCGTGAAACTCACCGGAAGTCGGGGCAGTATAACATGGGGCACTCCGTTCTGTAGCGTGTTGGCATGGATGCTTCTTACAGACGTGGAGAATGGAAGGACGTTGGGGCACTGGTTGTCAATCCTTTTCCCTCTCGGTGCTGATGAGTTGATCCCTTCGTTTCGCAGGAACCAGGTTGCTGTTACAGAGACGCGATCACCGCCCGCTAGCCTACGCAGGGGTAGGGGAAACATCGCCATAGCTACCCCACATGGCGCCGCTACCGCCACGACGGCTGCCACATCGCGGAATACGGGGCACCCACGTCCCCTTTCTCCATCAGAGGTCATCCAGCGAAGGGTGATCAACAACCTCGTGCGCAGGTACGAGGAGGAAGGGGTCATCCCAACTCAGGATATGGCCCGCCTGGACCTGGAGGCATCCAGGCCCTGCTGTCAACGCCGCCCTAACAGGCCGCGCAGGGAGCCCCTGCTCCCCACCCCAACGTTCAACCGTTTCGGGAGCCTGTCCCCGGAATGACTTGATGACTCCTCGCCTTACGATGAAGAGACGGGCACCGTCCGGCTCAGCCCGCTCAGGTTCCCGACCCAAGGGCTCCAGGCGAGAGCTCCCGCCCGGCTGCGTCAGTGTCGCCGTCCGACTTCGTAGGAAGAGCAGGCAGGCTATGCCCCTGCACCACATGCACCAGCTCGCCTGACCGGATGTCAGCGCTGGGCTCGGGCTGAGGACGCCCGTCCAGGTGCATCAACGTCAACAGCTATAGTGGCCCGATCCACCGCTGACATGCATCATGGGGCCCCTGCATACGCTGAGCAGGGGCACTCCTCCGGCCAACCAGGATCGAGACCCCAACCGGCCCACGGGCATGCTGGGTTGACTCTCCGGGTGGCAGGCCTGAGTGGTGATTGCCGCGAACTAACCCGCGGTGATGTCACCTCGTAAGGAGGCCCTCCCCGTACCACTACTCCACAGAGCGTGGGCCTTCCCCGCTCTGAAGCTCATCACGGAGGTATGCCTCATGCTACCCCCATCCCGAAGGAAGACCTGCCCCGCGGCAGTGATGCTCAGCGCGGAAACCTTTCCCGCGCCCACTATACAGGGTATGGAGTCCATCCTTTTACCCCCGACCGCCGACCTGAAGGCACAATCCATCCGGTCCTTCTCCAACGTGGGGGTCCTCCCTACGTCCTCTCTGCAACCGGCGAAGGTCCTCCTCGCCCCAGCAACTCGAGGAGTGAAGGTCAGCCTCGCTCCGCCCGCATAGACCATGGAGTTCCTCCCCATACTCCTTCCAATTCCAACAGAGGCTCCGCCCACATGGGTGTTGTCCATGGATGTCCTCCCCATGTACCCTTCGACATTTTCCCCGGTGCCCCTCGCACCTCGGCTATCTCGAGCAGGGGTCCTCTCCGCCATGGCACCAGCACCGCTCCAAGACTACATGATGAAAATCAACCGTGTCCCGAAGAGCCATCCCGGGGTAGGAGAGCGGGTCGTCTCCGCCACAAGAAGAGTCCTGGGAAAGCCCGGGTGGAGATCAAACCTACCCGCTTCTCTGACTTGGAAGCAGAATGCGACTCAGCAATGGAACCTTCTCCCTGCTCCTCCGTATCAAGGACTGGGGCAGGAACCAGACGTGTTGGCCTCATTCTCCTGGAATATGAGGTCCACCAGATTCTCATCTCTCTCTGCAGGTACATCCAGGAAGAAGAAGTCATGGGAATTCCGCAGGTCTCGACCGTGCAATCACCGCCATCGTCACCAGAAGTGCCCTCTACCTCTACCAGAGATCACGGAGAGCTATTTTGGGGGCCAACGGCGGTAGAGCGACGACATGACTTGTCTCGGGTAGTCGCGACTCCTGTGATGGAAGCTGTGTCTATTAGCCCGTCATATCGTGACATCGTGGCCAGGTCACCTTACTCTTCGGAGGATGGCCCAGAATTCGGCGGCCAGTCAGCTCGTTCGTCGTATTCTCCACCGTCGAGCTTACTATCCCAGAGGTCCGCCTCGGTACCGCTACCGGTCCCTCAGCTGCCCCCGGTTGATGATTGGGGCAACACAGGGCCAGACCCTGAGTCCGAGCCCAGGAGCTTCTAGAGTATTCTTACAGTGGATTACTTTCCGGAGAAGTTCTGGCCGACGGCGGCGCTGAATTTTTGCGTACCAGAGTCTCTTACCCCTGATGAAGTGGGGTGCTTTTGTTGAACCCTATGGGCGACACACTTCCGCCTTCGTTAATAACGGGTGGTGTACCCTAGAAGTCGAGAGCACTTTGAAGAAATCGGCGAGCAATGTCGCCTGATCGATTCGGCCGCACTCCTTGTGGCCCAGCACCCTGAGTCGCCAGGCCTCAAGAGCGCCCTTCAACAGAAATGCATCCAGAGTTTCAAATTACTCTGTAAGATCGTCAGGGAAGCTACCCCCAGGTGCATGTCCGTGGTTGGGGACACTATGCCGCTCTCCTCTTTGACCCTATCCGACGGCAGCCCGATTCATTATGTGACATCGAGGACATGCCCTCGAGAGGGGTCGCAGTCCACATGGCTGAAGTTGTGAACAATGAAGAAGAGCATGAATTCCTTGATGGACACTTACCCCCCCGAGGTCATACCGCCACTGCTGGACCCATCAGGGAGGGTTACCCGTCAGCAGAGGAACCTGCTAGGCCTCCCCGTACCCACCGAGTCGCTGGTAGTTGGTCGAAATACCAGCAAGGGTAAGGAGCACGTCGGAACTGTCAAGCACTCTGACCCGTCTGCCTCTATGCAGAAAATGGAAGAAGATCCCGAGAAGGCCATGTTACGCCAGCAGCTTGCTGAGCAGAAGAGGCCGGTCGACAAACTCTTGGCTAAGCGCACTGCAGAGCAGCGACCCGACTATGGTAATCCCAGGCCGGGGTAGCAGGGGAAAGAACAATTCCCCCCCGGTGAGATGCCTACGGGCAACCCTGATCATGCTACTTCCGCAGACAGGGTAGAAGCTGAAGTTTACGGCAAGAGGGCGTGATACGTCTCGCCAAACCCTCCTGAGCGACGGGGCAATCTGAAGAATCCAGTGCGGGTTCCCCCAGTCGCCCCGCAGGTTGTTCCGCCAGTTGATCCATGAGCTGCCGAAGCCATCTACCATGTTGAGGAACCTGGCAACGCACTTGTGGTTAGGGATCCCCGTCAAGATAGGGACCCCCACCCGGATGATCTTATAGCGGCGCCCACAGCCCGCCTCGAAGCGTTGGAAACGCGGTAGGTGGCAGTCCCACCGGATGGCAAGCTGTATCCCGCGTGTGTGGATGATATGCCCGCACCTCCGGGTTTTGGGAACCCCACTTTCTCACCCGTCAATGGTACAGGGGACCCGCCGCAGCACTTGGCTCATTTTTCTTCCAGGTGTGGCCCCATGCTGGGGACCCCGGCTCAGCAAGAAGCTTCCAAGCTCTGATGTTTCGTACAGACATTGGAAGGTCCGACATTCGTCTGGTACAACCAGCTCTCTATCAGATTGGTGACCGGTCGGGAGGACCTCCGCCGGTAGTTCCTGTACCAGTTCAGCTCCACCACATGGAAGACCAGCATTGCAGACCTCTTCAAGTGCAAGCAAAGGCCTGATGAGTGGGTTGCAGATTTCATTGCCCGGTGGAAGGGACTTACGTATTCCCTCGATATGCCACTGACTCAGGAGAAATTATTGAAGATGTGTGTGGGGAATGCCAAAACAGAGCTGGTACCCTCCCTGATTACCCAGAACTACCCTAGAGGGTTCAGAGATTTCTCAGATAAGGCTCAGTTCCTTGAGGAAGCCCTGCAACAGGCTAGTCAGACACGTTTGTTTCCCCCCATGATCCCGTCCAGGAGGACCGCCAGGGCTGAACCCGCCGCGGTGGCCCAAATAGAAGCCCCTAGGTAGCTGGAATTACTGCCAGCGGCACCATCCCCACAACCCCGTAGAGGTCCTCCACCTCAAGCACAGGCTCCTACCCAGCAGCGACCACCTCAGAACCGACAAGTTCCCCGCACAATGCACCACCGCCACCTAGGTGAGACAATCAGGCACCGCCTCCTCGACAGGCCCCCTCCGGCCCCCCGCCAGGGCTAGGCCCCCAAGGCCCCCAATCCGGAAAGAAGGCACCAGACTTATTCGTTCAACAAAAATCAGGTCCCTGGCTACTTCCGAAGTGCTCTAGAGCAAGGGATTGTGCATCTGCCTGAGTGCAGAAGGCCGGCAGAGGCGAATCTCACCGATCACCCCAACTACTGCCCTTATCATCGGATTCTGGGGCACAGCCTCAAGAAATTCTATGTGTTTAAAGACTGGCTTCAAGACCAAGTCAACAATAACATATTCAAGTTGGGCCCAGCACCAGTGCAAGTGGCGGGTGTCTTTGCAGGGTCAGAGATCGGTGGCGACAGCGAAGGCGAGTGGCAGCAGGTTCCCGACCACAGATCTCGGAAATACGATGACTGGATGGATTGAAAAACCGTCGTCCGGGCCCATGGTATCATCTAGGCGCGCCTGAAGCAGTCGGAAGCTTCAGGAGAAGTAGCCTATACCTCTCCATCGTCTTCACAGTCGACCTCTTCCCAAAAGGGCAAGCAGCGGCGATGCAAGAAGAAGCAATGCGCACCGCCGTTGCAGTCGTCATCCCGCACTCTCGGCGACTTTATGCCCCCTGAAATGGGGATTCCTCCTAGAATCCACCCAGTGGTGGATGACTCCTCGAGCGACAGCCAGGGGTACGCTTCGGTGAACACCGTGGAGCTGGTAAAGCCCTATATGACTCCCGACGAGGGGGAGCGCCAGGCAAACCTCCCCAACGTTTCCAGCCGACGTCAATGTCAGTGGAATCGCAACCGTGTCGGTCATCGAGGTACATCAGCAGGCACTTTCAGCCAAGCCGTGCACGCTACTGAGACCAGGCAGCAGGCTCAGCGCAGATCTCAGCACGCGCAACCCCATCTAACGCCCTCGACTCTACCTCCACCACTGTTTGTGCTACTGGATCAGGGAGAGCTGCCTCGTCCGTATCACAGTCAGTCTTTCCCGGCTACAGGCCAGCCTCCGCTGTTCAATCCTAGTCTGGCGACTACTCTATAGGCTTCAACTAATAGGTAGCAAGATGTACCCAGTACTAGCCGATCACCGGTTCAACCAGCAGGACCCACTATGCCTCCAAATGCCAAACGACCTCCTGTAAGCAGAGGTTAGCGTTTGGCAAGAAAGTATGATGTCCTGAAGCACCTGGCCGGAATTCCGGCAAAGCTTTCTATCCTCGAGGCCCTTCGCCTGTCATCCAAAATGCGTGAGGCACTTGCCGAGGCCCTAAGGAGCCCCCTCCAGTTTGAGACGGAGGTAGCAGCTGCAGAAGCCTTCCATACCGAGATGATTGAAAACGCCGAATGTCAGGCGGTTATCTCATTCTCCGGTGAAGATGAGGACCCTCCTCTATAGGGTCACATTCGCCTGCTTTACATCACTGGCCACTTCAATGCCGTGGAAGTCCGCCGCTGCCTCGTTGACACGGGTTCCAGAATCAATTTAATTCCGACCCGGACGTTGCGAAAGCTGGGTCTGTCTGAAGGTGATTTAACTCCCTCTGACCTCAGAATCCAGGGGTACGACAGGACCGAGCAAACCCCAGTCGGAAAGATCTGCCTGAAGACTCAGTTTAGTGGCTTAATTGCCAGCACCGAGTTCATGGTTGTCTCTCAGGACACCGCCTACAACGCGTTGATGCGTAGGTCATGGCTCCATCTACATGCAGCGGTCCCTTCATCGTATCACCAGTGCCTCATGTACTCGCTCAACAGTCGAGTAGGCGTGCTCCAAGGAGACGTGTCCCCTTTCGCTTCTTGTGAGGCCCGCTATCTGGATGCGGGTTATTACAAAAATAAGGATAAGCAAATCTTAGTAAGTGAGGATGAACTCGCCCCGGTCACAAGTGATCCCTGGGCAAGCATGGATGACGCCTACGTCCTCCCGGTCCACCGATTGGAGGCCAAGACCCCCGACATGGGGCAATGTTTTGTTGTTTCGGGTACACAAGGAAGGCATGTTACCGTGTCCAAGCGACGGAGGAAAATCACCTCGTACTCCTACATCAACCAGGCTCAGGTGATCCCGGAACCTCCTACCCCTGTATGGTACCGGGACGTCAAGCTTATGACAACGGCGGTGCGCCATACGTGTCTCTTCCTCCGGGCTGGAATTAACTGACTCAGGCCGACACGTCACCACTGCTTTGATATCATCAAACGTGGCCCCTTAGGCCGAAGGACATATGGGATAGGGTCGACTGCCTTCATTGCTATGGTCTCAATGGCAAGTGACTCTCCTGATATGATGACCACTACTGCCCGAGCCAGCACCAGCTGCCCCTCAACCTTTGATAGCCCAGAAGTACCTCCTGTCATGGGAAACCCCCCATGGGTGGAGAGAAAGACCTGGAGGATGCTCCCCCCACCTTTGAAGAAGGCATATCTACCACGGTTGATGAAATGGTACATGTGAACCTTGGTAGCGAGGTAGATCTGAAACCCACATTGATCAGTGCAGCCATGTTCCCTGAGGAGCGGCAGCAGTACGTAGACTTCCTCAAACAACACTGTGATGTGTTTGCTTGGAGTTACAATGATATGCCAGGACTAGATCCCCAGGTAGTCGTTCACCATCTGGGCCTCCCGGAAAAACATCGTGGGTTTAAGCAACCTCCCAGGAAGATGCAACCTTCTCATGGTGCTATGGTTGAGGACGAAGTTGAAAAGCTTATCAAAGCTAACTTCGTTAAGGAAGTCCAGTACCCCAAGTGGCTTTCCAACATTGTGCCAGTCAGGAAGAAGAATGGGTAGATCGGAGTCTACATCGACTTCCGCGATCTTAATCGCCACTGCCCAAAGGATGAATTCCCACTCCTGGTGACAGAGTTATTGATTGACGCCACGGCCGGGTTCCAAGCTCTCTCTTTCATGGATGGGTATTCCGGGTACAACCAGATCTGGATGGCCCCCGAAGACGAGGAGTCCACTGCCTTCAGGGATCCCCAAGGTACCTTTTGCTACCAGGTTATGCCATTCGGTATGAAAAATGCAGGTGCCACTTATCAGAGGTCCATGCATCGCATATTCAAGCCGATTCTTGGGACATTGGTGGAATGCTACGTGGATGACCTCGTAGTCAAATCATGTCAGCGCCAGGACCATCTCAAAGACCTCGAGAAAGTGTTCGGTTTCCTCCGTTCCCGTCACCTAAAGATGAACCCATTGAAGTGTGCCTTCGGTGTCACCTTCGGGAAGTTTCTAGGCTTTGTTGTCAGATACCGAGGTATCGAGATCGACCCGGAGAAGATCAAGGCCATCAGCCAAATGCCTCCCCCGAGAAACATTCGGGAGCTTCAAGGTTTCCCAGGCCACATAGCCTATATACGCCGATTCATCGCGAATCTGGCCGGCAAGTGTAAGCCCTTTTCCCGGCTTATGAAGAAGGGCGCTACCTACGAATGGGATGAGGAGTGTCGGACCGCCTTCGAGGAAATCAAGCAGTATCTACTCCAACCTCCTGTTTTGATGTCACCCGTCTCCAGAAATCCTCTGGTCCTTTACATGACCACCCTGGAAAGAGCCCTCGGTGCACTGTTTGCCCAGAAGAATAGCGAGGGTACTGAGAACACTCTCTACTATCTCAGTCGCATGCTTCTCGATACAGAGGTCAGATACTCCCCTATTGAAAAGAGCTTCCTTGCGCTCATCTTCGCCGTGCAGAAGTTGCGACATTACCTGCAGCACCATGAGGTGAAATTGGTCTCTTGGGTAGACCCACTGAAGTACATCCTGAACCGCCCCATGCTGACTGGCCGACTAGCATGGTGGGCAGTGATTCTCCAGTAGTTTGATATCAGGTCCGTACCTCAGAAGGCCATTAAGGGACAGGCGTTGGCAGACTTTTTAGCTGCCCATCCAACCTCTGCGGATCAATCCCTGGACCTAGATTTTCCTGACGAGATGATCCTCTCAGTCGATCATACCGTCCCGTGTTGGAAAATGAATTTTTATGGTGCCTCCCGGAGCCCCACCGGTAAGCGGCTCAACGATCCCAAGCTCAACAGAGTGGGTCTAGGTATTGTCTTCATTACTCCGGCGCAAGCCGTCCTGCCATAATCATTCCTGTTGTCAGAAGGCTGTACGAACAACGAGGCAGAGTACCAGGCTCTCATCACTAGCCTCGAGTTGGCCCTTGAAATCCATGTTCCCCATCTACATGTGAAAGGAGATTCCGAGCTGGTAATCAAACAGGTTAATGGAAACTAAGTCGTCAGGAAGCCGGAGCTTGTACCGTTGCTAGAGTACACCCTCTACCTAATGGCCCAGTTCTCTTCTCGACCAGAGGTTACCCATGTCCCACGGTCACAAAACGGCCAAGAAGACGCCTTGTCTGGCTTAGCCGCGTCGCTCGCAGAACCCGGGCAAGATGATTTGATCATACATGTGGCACACCAGAGAGTCATTGCCGCCATCAGCCAAGAGGACAATGATGGCCTGCGGGTAAGTCATCTCACTGCCGGACCCTCCACGTCAGGGGTCCCGGGTTCATCAGACGCAGTGGTAGAAGCTACTCCTGACTGGAGGGCACCTTTTGTCGAGTATCTCCAAAATGGTCGCCTCCCGGATGACCGGGCCGAGCGCGAGCAAATTCGACGTCGCGCGCTGCAATTTACCCTCCAGAGCAGCCCCAGTCTTGAATAGATCCTTTATAAGCAGTGTTCCGATGGTATTATCCTCCATTGCATCCAAGGAGTAGAGATACCTCAAGTTATGCAAGAGGTTCACGCCGGTTCCTGTGGCGCCAATCAAGATGGACCGAAGCTGTCCCATCAAATCCGGAGGTTGGGGTACTTTTGGCCCTCTATGATCCACGATTTTATTGGGAATTCCAAGAGATGCCACGCATGCCATGTTCACGCCAACTTCCTACATCGGCCTCCGGAGCCCCTCCACCCCACCAAGTACTCTTGGCCATTTGCGGTATGGGGACTTGATGTAGTGGGACCGTATCCACCAGCAACAGCCCGCCAGTATAGGTTCATCTTGACTACTATAGATTTCTTCTCCAAGTGGGCAGAAGCAGTTCCGCTCAAAGAGGTCAAGGCCCGTTCCATCGTTGACTTTGTGTGCTCCAATATTATCCACCAGTTTGGAGTCCCTCACGCCATCCTCACCGATAATGGCACCAACTTCCGAGTGGCTGAACTGAAGAAATTGTACGCCAAGTACGACATCCGGTCGAACCATACCTCCCGCTACCATGCGCAGGCAAACAGACAGATCGAGGCGTTCAACAGAACCCTCTTTAACATTCTGCAGAAGATGATTGGTCAGAACAAGAAAAGTTGGCCGGACAATCTCCCCAACGCCCTCTGGGCTTATCGGACGACGACTCGCAACTCTACCAAGGTGACCCCATATTCCCTGGTGTAAGGATCTGAGGCCGTCCTACCCATTGAGATCCAGCTGCCATCGTTATGCACTGCAGTTTATGATCAGCAGACATCAGATGAGGTAGCCGAAATCCGTCTAGCTGAATTAGAAGCACTGGATGAGAACTGGCTTCGTGCCCTGCACAATCTGTAAAGGCATCAGGATAAGATAGCGAGGGCCTTCAACAAGAAGGTTCGTCTCCTCTCTTTTCTACAGGGTGACCTGGTGCTGGCCCTTCGAGCGCCAATGATTATCGATAGTAAACCACCCAAATTAGAACCCAAATGGGAAGGGCATTATATCATTCATAAGGTTTACCCCAATGGAGAATACTCCTTGGTGACCATGGATGGAGAGCGTATAACCCCTCCCACAAATGCCAAATTCCTCAAGCGATACTTTGCCTAGGGAAAAAGGGTCCTGCACGACCCTAAAATGAAAAATAGTCCTGCATGACCTTAAACTGCACGTTAAGGTCTCACACGACCTTAAAATGCATCTTCGTCCTGCAAGACGATAAACTGCAAAATGGTCCGAGCTCTATGACTTTAAACTAAGATCTCCCCCTATCCTTACTGTAAGACGTTAAACTGCAAGCCAGTCAGGCCTTCCTGACGGAGGCTCAGCCTCAAGCCCCTTGGCCTCCTTGGGCCCCTGGTCCCCCGTACTTAATGCAATACGTTAAACTGCAAGCTAGTCAGGCCTTCCTGACCGAGGCTCAGCCTCAGGCCCCTTGGCCTCCTTGGGCCCCTGGCCCCCCGTCTTTACCGCGAGAAATTAAACCACAAGCTGGTCAGGTCTCCCTGACTGCGGTCCGGCCTCAGGCCCCTTGGTTTCCCCCGAATTACCCTCTTGTAGGATTGTACGGTATGGTGTGGGACTACGTCCTCATTCACGTCAGATTGCTCGCTGTACCTTACATATCCCCAAATGAGATTCTCTTCGTCCCGAATGATGTTAAACTGCATCTTTAGAACTATGTATGGCTTGATTCCCATCTTCATGGGATACATAGGAATGCTCGGACGCCTCATCTTGAGCCTAGCCCCAAGCTTTTCTCTTCCACTATCCCCCCTGGGAATAGTTTCCTTGGAGGATCTTTGGGTAGCGGGGGTAGGCTTTCTTATCCCCACTCATACAACCCCACCCACACAAGGATCGTAAGGGTCGCACCATGTGCTCACTCCCATTCTTCTATCCTCCCACGTCCTCACCGCATGACGCAAAACTGCATGGCCTTAGAGAACTACGTATGGCTTGATTCCCATCCTAATGGGATACGTAGGAACGCTCGGACATTTCGTCCGTTGGCCCAGCCCAAAAGCCAAAATCTTCCCCTCGGGTCAAGACATGGCAGGGTGCACACTTTTGCCCTAACTCACATCGAGCAAGCCTCGACCCGGCTGCACATCCCCCCTAGAGATGTTTTCCTCTTTCATGGATGGATACAGCTATGCTTCACCCACTCTTTGACTGGGATTCCATCATTTTTCACACCCGGAGGGACCCCCAATAACGGCCTGGATACTACACCCAAGGTCTCTCCTACCGATACGGGCCAGCGCCCCCCAAGGGTTTTCAAGCAACAAGCCGATACAAGTCCCACGTTGCGAATTTGGTCAGCGGTCGACGCTCATTTGTTGCTCCCATATCAGGTCACCATAGGAACGCTGTTTTTCAAACATGGTCAACAGTGTCCTGGATCTTCGGGTCCACCCCGAGATGTCCCAGACATCGAGTGCAATGATTGGTTTTGCCCCATCCCGAAGTGACAAACTTCCCCCCGGGTGGTGCTAGCGATCGGGCCCACGACCCTGATTCCCCATAGGGGTGTACGGTGTGGTGTAGGACTACTTCCTCATTCACGTCGGGACCATGTACCATGTCGCACGCCTTCATTTACGAGGCCCAGCTTCAGGCCCCTTGGCCTTCTCGGGTCCTCGACCCCCGTCCTCATGTAAGATGTTACACTGCAAACCAGTCAGGCCTTCCTGACTGATGCCTGACCTTAAGCCCCTTGGCCTTCTCGGGCCCCCCGGCCTAGGTCCCCTCTTACCCAGGGTGTACGGTGCGGTGTGGGACTATGTCCTCATTCACGTCGGGATCATGTACCATGTCGTACGCCTTCCCTTACGAGGCCCAGACTCAGGCCCCTTGGGCTTTCGGGTCCCCGACCCTCGTCCTCATTGCAAGACGTTAAACTGCAAGCAGGTCAGGCCTTCCTGACCAATGCCTAACCATCAATCCCCTTGGCCTTTCTGGGCCCCGGCACAGGTCCTCTCTTATTGGAGTGTATGGTGTGGCATGCTTGATTCCCATCTCTCGGGAATCTTCATCCCATCTTGGCCCCTTGGCCTACCCTTCCTCTGTGAGAGGATTATATGGCGTGGTGTGGGATTATGTCCTCATTTACGTCAGTCTCGTAATGACCACGCCATGTACCTCTCCCTCCTGAGCTGTTTCGTCGATTCCTTTTCGGCAGTTCACCGATGTGCCTAAGAGTACTCTGGTTTATTACCTGGAATTCCCAGCTTTACTCAGACACGTCTGCTTCCTCTTTCTAGGCTTTGTGTATCCCTGCATCAGGGCTTCCATCATCTTTCACAGCAAGAGGGACCCCCAACAACGGCCTGGATACTACGTCCAAGGGCTCTCCTACCGTTACGGGCCACGCCCTCGAGGGTTTCAGACAACAAATCGATAAAATCCCGCGTTGCGAATATTGTCAGTGGTTGATGCTCGTTTGTTGTTCCCACCTCAGGCTAACGTGATATGGACGCTGTGCTTCCACCATGGTTAACAGTTTTCCTCTATCGCCACGCCAACCCATTAAGCCCAAAATGTCGGGTACACAATTCACACCCTTCATCACTTCATCATGTCCAAGTAGAGTCTCGGAACTCTTGGTACTTTTCCTCCGTGCACGTCCGCGCGTTGGGGGAACAAGCCGCGTCAAAGGTGTCCTTCGAGGATCTCTGCCGACTCCCCTTTGATGGACGCCCCAAGTATTGCAATAAGGATTCCCCCCCTTGTTTCCCACACAGAGTTTAACTCACTTGGGCTTAGGGATCGGGTTGACATCTGTGCTTACTCAGGGAGTTGTCACCATCCACGGTCTGAGGACTAAGACCATAAACTAAGATTCTCATCTGGAACTACGTTCATCTTGATTCCCATCTTAATAGGATACGTAGGAATGCCCAGACCCCTTGTCTGTGGGTCCAGCTTGAGTTCAGAAAATTCACCTCTCTGGTCCTACCTTCAGGACCCCGACTACGGGACCGCGTGGCGTAGTGCGGGATTATGTCCTCATTCACGTCAGGTTTGCAATAGCTGCACCACGCACACCCCCGTTCTGAGAGTTATCCCTCCCATTCCTTGTCCATCATGACATTAAAAGGAACCCTTAAGAACTACGTGTGGCGTGATTCCCATCCTCATGGGATACGTAGGACCGTCCGGATGCCCTGTCTTCGGGTACAGCCCATTTAGGGAGCCAGTCTCTACCCATGTTTCACCTCTTACCTCTATATAGGCCCCTCGACCTAAGGTCTCCCTCTCCGAATGGTGTACAATGTGATGTGAGATCATGTCTCCATCAATTGTGTTTTATAACACTACGCACGTTCCCCGCCTAGCATCATCTCTACTACGTATGCGCTGCATGACTATAAAATGCATTCTTGGTCCTATCATACGACCCTAAACTGTGACATTATCGTCCTGGCCACACGACGAAAAATGGCACTGCATTGTGGTGACCTCGTTGTAGAGGACATCACGTTGGGTATTGGTCATGTGCCATGCCATTTGTCAACGCCCATCACGGCTTGATCCTTGTGGCGACATCACGACCTACTATTCTAGGTCTGTCGCTTCACAAAAAAAACATTCACCTTAAAGAACAAACAAGATTTATCAAATTCCGCTTCTATTAGTTCAAGGGCCACGCCCGCACTCCCCTTTTCCCCTGGCACAGGTACCTTACCGTGCCGCCTTTCAGAACTACGTATGGCTTGATTCTCATCCTTATGAGATACGTAAGAGCGCCTGGGAACTTCCCCGCGGGCCCAGACTAACCTTTGTGTTCGGTCCCTCGGCTCGATCATTTCCCCAGAGAACGCATGGTAAGTAGGGATTAGGCCCTCCTTTACGTCGGGTTTTGTTTCCATGCATCCCCTGCTCCCCTTACCCATTTATTGTCTAAGTTCCATCTAGAACTACGTATGGCTTGATTCTCATCCTTATGAGATACGTAGGAGCGCCTGGGCACTTCTCTTCGGGCCCAGCCTAACTTTCACTTTCGTTCCCTTGACCGAAAAACCTCTCCTAAGGGGGGTCGGGCAGCGGGATATGGGATTATGTCCTCATTCGCGTCAGGTTGTTCATCTCACCGTACACACCCCCTATTCCCATTCACGCCAGGTGTCTGAGTTACTCCACCATGTGCCACTTATGTCTCCTCTCATCCATGGTATGAATTCTACGACCCTAAACTAAGATCTCTATATGGGAAAGGAATCTGCTCCCTCCCTCTAATACGTCTCTTTGTCGTATTCAGATGTGTTTCAACAAAGATCCCGAAGTGTGGGACTTTCATACGGACATTCCCTTCCTCCCACGACCAAGCTTCGTGAGCTCGCTAATTGGATCCTCATCCTCTTACACATCCAAAAGTTCCCTCAGATGACATGGATACTAGGCTTAAGGGCTCTCCATGAATGCTGGACCTAAGGGCCCTCCAATCGTTTCGGGCCAACGTCCCTACGGATATTTGACAACATTTGTGACATGGTCCCATGTTTCGAACATGGTCAACGGTCAACCCACATTTGCATGTCCCCATTCTAGGATAACACGACAGGATGCTGTGTTGTGAACATGGTCAGTAGTTATCCTCCATCGTTACGCCGCCATCATCCTGATCTGAATCTCAAGTGCCATGATTCACACATTTCCACTTCCTCATGTTCAAGTGGAATTCCATCATACTCGGCTCTTTCTCTTCACGCATCTAGGTGCGCTAAATGATCGTGTTAGTGTCATTGGGATGGTATTCACTGAGCGTCCCTTTTCCATAACCTGACCCTTTTTGTGTCGAGAAATTCCCACCACTACTTCTTGTTTCCCACACCGAGCACGATTCACGTGGGCTTAGTAGTTTTGGCAGGATGTGTACCAACACAGTCGGGCTGCTCCTTGTCCCGCATGATGTTAAACTGCGCTTCCAAAACAACGTATGGCTTGATTCCCATCCTCATGGGGTACGTAGGAATGCCCAGCCACTCTGCTTCGGGCCCAGCTTAATCCTCACTCTTGGTCCCTCGACCTGAAGAGTTTCCTCCGGGAGTATGTGGTGTGATTTAGACTCCCAAGTCCTCATTCACGGCGGTTTCATATCTACCACACCGCATGCTCCCTGGGATCTTCCCTTTTATTCCACGTCCTATCATATGACGTTAAACTACGGGAGTCAATGTGTCCTCAACGCATGGCACTAAACAGCAGTTCTACCCTGAAAAATTTCAGGATGCCCCAAGATCCCATTGGGAAGTGACAGATCCCCTCGCCAGAGAGGCCTTGTCTGAAAGAAGGAATGATCCATGATCAAACCAATGTACCCATATGGTGTACTCCCACCACGGTGGTGTAACTACCTAAGTGCTGGATTCTGTTCGGACAAACCATCCCTCCATATTCCATGCTTTGCGTGCCCCTTGTTCGGACCCTCGTCCCCTTTCCTGTCTGAAGGGACCCCTAACAGCCTGGTCCCATGCCGCATCGGCTCACCTACCGTCCTGGGCCAACGTTCCGGAAGACTGGTCATGTTTGGAAGGACCCCATAACAGTATGGATTTTTGACCTATGGTCCGCCAACTGTCCTGGGCCAACGTCCTGAAGGATTGATCAACAACATTTGTGACATGGTCTCATGTTTCGAACATGGTCAACGGTCGACCCTCATTTATTGTCCCCATTACAAGATAATCCAGTAAGGATACCACTTCTCCATGGTTAACGGTTGTCACTTATTGTCACGCCACCCACACAGTGTTCCGAATCTTGGGTATCGTGACTCACACATCCCATTTTCTTCTGTTTGGACCGATTTCAGCACCCCTGGCGTTGCACCGTTCGTGCATAAGAGCACCCTGAAGAAATGGTAATTCAGCTGTCCTGAAAATTCCTTCTCTAGTAATGCCTCTCCTATCTTTCGGGAATCTGGACTGGTAATCCGAATCCCGGATGCCCGGAGCATGGTCCCCACTCCTATGTTAGGTGGGATGAGAATGCAACTATCTCCTGTTTCTCACATCGAGCTCGACCCACGTGGGCTTGGGGAATTGTCGCCGAACGTCCCGCAAACATCGTAGGGATGTAACAAGGCGATTAAAACAGAGGAAATCGTGCGCGCTATGGCATTCAAAAAAAATAAAGGATAATTGAAGAATGAAAGTACCAATAAAAGGTTTTTGGTTTATTACAATACCCGGGGGTCGACCCCCCCACCCCCCCACCCCCCCCCCCCCCCCCCACCCCATGGACGGGTTGACCCCGTCAAAAGAGCGTTGCAGCTTCGCCACTCGTAGGCTTGTGGCATCCAAGGTTTGCTGCCGCTGACTTAGCTCCTGCTCCTCCTCAGAAGCGGTGGGGTGCAGTTCGTCAGTCCTGGCTTTGGCCCTCTCTATACCAGCTTGAACGGCAGCCATCTTTCCAGAGGTCTGCCTCATATGCTCTTCTGCCTCTACCAGCTGGGCCTTCAACCGTGAGACCAACTCAGATTGTGCATTGAGAGGGGATGAAAGCTTATCTGCCCGGGTCTGCATCTGTTGGACCTTGCCTTCGGCCTCCTGGAGCTTCTTGATGTTGGTCGCCTTCCTCCGCTGCCAGCCCACGCTGAGCCCATGATCATTCTCTCGGATCTTCTCAGCCATAAGATCTCAGATGAGTGTGTGAGGACGCTGAGCATTCACTCCCCCAGCGCACAGTTCACGCAACCGCGAGCGGAGTCTATCCATTTTGGCCAGACATTGCGCTTGGGGGTGTCCTTGATGAAGCGTGTGATCAACTTCCATGACCGGCAGCGGACTATGCTGTTTTCTTCCTCGTTGGAGGTCGTTTCGTCCTAGTCTGCGCAATTGGCAGGCTCGTACGCGGGATACACCCTCAGGAAATCCTCGGCAGGATCAACATCCGGTGTTGAATCTAGTACGGCACCTGGCGCCGAAGCAGGCGTGACAAGACTGGGACCGACCGGTTGATCCTCTTCCTCGGAGTCCACCTCAATGACTTCGGGGACGACCCTACTGGTCGTCCCGCTAGTGATGATGTGCGTCGCAACTTGAGGAGATGGGGGGACTATCGCCACCATCACCGGCATGCCCCTATGAGGGACGCCACCAGACATCCTGACCAGTCTTGCCGCAGCATCCCACGCCAGTCGAAGAACTGTACGACAGAGAGGGACATAAACGTTAGTTGGCATGGTCTACATGTGACAACGAGGAAACCGGTAGAGGAGACTTACGGAGATCGACCTCCTGGCGCTACTCTTGAGCCAGTACTGACGGGACCCCGAGGCGAGGCCCTCCGTATACTGTTGGAAGGTCTGGAGATTCCGGAGGAGCCACCTCGGGTGCTTTGGTCCCACCAGACGCGGAACTGGACGCAGCCATAGGCGCAGATTCTGAAGGTCCCGCATCATCACCCGCCAAGGAGCGAGAACAAGGCCTGCGAACAAGTTCCTCCTGCATGGCTCAAACATCGGTGAGAAGTTCATAGTGACCCAAGGACGGATCATAAGGAAAGAAGTTCAGAATGCTACCTCGAGAGCATCTGCAAAATCCTCAGAATCTGAGCCTTGATCTCCGACCTCGCCCTCCTCCAACGAGCACCCTCCTTCAGCCTCATCCTCCCGAGAGGAGTCCTCTGATTCTTCTGGCAGGGGGAAGCGCTCCCTCAGATAGGCAGCCGATAACTGTGGGGGGACCATCTGATTCAACAGTACCATCACCCGGTCTTTCATTGGGCGAGGGACACCACTAGAGTGGACGTAATCCTCCAGCTCGTCCAGGTATTGCTCTGCCTCCACCGGAGACGCCATAAAGCCAGCCCGGACTGGGCCTATGCTCGGTAATTCCATCCCGAGGCAATTCAGGTGGGCCCATATCTCAAGTGGGCTGAGGAATTTCCAGTTGACATCCCAAATGTCCCAGGATTTCGGGAAGACAGCATCCTCTGCCATGTCGATATGACGCAGCCACTTCCCCAGAGACTAAGTGGATATCCTACGAAATCCCCTCGGTGGCTGCCCCTCTGGATGGCCTTTCTCTTTCGGAATCACCGGATCCACCGCTGCGGCCATACCCTCGGCCGGTGCGGGTCTCGCCGTCATGGCAGCCCCGCTACCGCAAGCGGCCCTAGCTACCCTCTGACCCCGACCTCAGGTTAGGGGAGGCCCACCGTCACCGACCCGAATAGTTGGTTGCTTCAGCATCTCCCCTGGGTAAGCAGCCACCCAAATAATGGCATAATCCCTCACCAATCTTAAAGCGGCTGTGGATGGATGCAATGCAATCCGCATCTTCCCATCTTCCCGTGTGAACATGAGCCACAGCTGCCTCATCACACACGGGTGCTCCTCATGACACACCTCTCACTAGACCTATGGGGTCAGCCACTAGAGGCACCGAAACTGCCTCGCAAACCGATGTGGGGTGTATGGTTCGTAGAGTGGCTCACGATCTATCAGTGCCACCAAAACTCCACCTCAAAAGGCCAGGAGGTAAGCCCGATGTTCTTCCGTTCCCCGACCGTCATCAGTAAGTATCCCCGTAGGCAATGGGAAGGGATGGAAATTAAACTCATCTGCCCTCCACACCCGATTCAGTACCATCGGCACGACTAGTTTGAATGGGAAGCTCCCGACCGCGTTCAGGATGGAGGGGCGGAAGTTCGATCCCGGTGGCGAAATGGGGTTTGGATACTCGTAAATCCCCCTGATGTGCACTGTGATCCACCCATACAGGAGGTGGAAGGGCCCGCATATCCTTGGCAGCTTCTTGCCCTCGCTAATGTGCTGCATTATTCTGTACAGTTTGGGGAGCATTGGAATCCCCAGATTGATCCGCTGCCCCATGGCCAACATGGACGCCATAATAAACGAGCTGGGCCGCACCACCATTCTTGTATCCCTCACCGGTAGGATCCAACCACAGATGAGATCTGCGATGAACGCCGCCTGCCTGACTATCGGTTGTTGTTCAGTGCTGACACCGAAACCCCAAGTCTTCCATTGGCTGTCCTCCAAGACCCGCCAATACGAGTGCCCCTTGCCCCGTTGGGCCACCCTCGGACAAGTTCGAGGCCTTGGGGGGAACTCTCGATTCTCTAGAAAATTCAGGAATCATTTGAACCATCTCCTAAAGTGGACATCCCTCACTGTCTCCTTCTCCTCTCCAGGGATGAGTCCCATCAGCACTGACGCTAGTCGCGGCATTTGCTCTGTATCCTACCACGCGCTGATGACGGGGAGGAACTCATCATACATGGCCCCCAAGATCAGAACCCCAGAAATCTGGTGGACATCCCATAGGCTGATTCCCACCTCCCCGTGATGCAGGTGAAAGGTATTGGTCCTAGACGACCATCTGCTCAGCAATTCCGGCATCAGTTTCTTCGGTTGGTAAATTTTGAATTGGGAGGCCCATGCCGCCTCATACAACCCCACTCTCCTCAGCTCGGTCCCAAACTCCTCGCATGAGGAGCATACCCAGTAGGACTAGGCCTAGTCATCAGTGAAGTTGCCACCCTGGCACAGGTCCCACTCATCGGACCATCCCTTCTTCGAATCCTGCAAAGCCGCCTTCAGCATGGTACGGTAGAGAGGAGGGGACGTCTTCGGTTGCAGTGGCCTACCATCAATATCGTTCACATGGTTGTAGAGACAGTCAGCGGTGAAGGGTGTGAAGTTCTCCTATGCATGACCATCGGCCGCCCTGAACCATTGGTGCTGGCATGGTGTGCTCCTGAACCAGCAGGCTGGTTCGTCCCTACTCGCCTCAGGGATGAAGACGTCATCCCTCAACCCAAAGCCGTACAATGGAAGCTTCTTGCACAGAGGATAATCCTTTTGACCCTCTGATAGCAGATCTGTCAAAGAAGCGTGGTCCGAATGGCTTCGGACCATTTTCCCAAGGCCTGGACGGTTGGCCATCTCATCCCGATAGGCAGCATCTTCAAGCACCCCCAATACAGCCTCTTGACGGGCCATTTCGATTCCGGCCCTCAGAAAAGAATTTTTTCAGAACGGATCACGAAGACGGATCGCGAAGCTGTATCGCAAAGCCCGATCGCGAAGTTCGGTCGCGAGACCAAGCCGTGAAGCCTGGCCCAGGCCGACAAGCAGAATTTCTCTTGGAGCGGATGTGGAGTCGGAGACCCGCAGTTCACCGCAAAGCTCGATTCGTAGAGGGATGTCGCGGAGTACACGGAGCATCGCGAAGTCGAGAGCACAAAAAGACAAGAAAGTCACGTGAAGACAAAGGAGGTCGACCCCCCTATTTATAGGCGGCGACCCCAGAGCATCGCGGCACGCCTCACCCACGCGGAGCATCGCGGCGCGTCCGGATTTGTGGCCCCGTTCAGCACCGCGGGACCCCTTCACGAAGCCACATCGCGAACCGCCGACAATTTTGGCGATTTTCACTTAGACTTCGACCCTTCTCCCTCCGCGGATCCAAGTCTGAGGGGGGGAATTTTTTGGCACCAAAATATTTCACGAAAGGGAGGGACGAAAAAGAAGGCTGTCATGCTACCTCGTGAAGCACCGCCGCGAAGCACCATCGCGAAGAACCGACGCAAAACACCCCGATCATCGCGGCCTCGCGAAGCTCCAGAGGCAGTAACTCTCCGCGAACGCATTTGACGTTCGCAAGCGCGCCGCGAAGCTCCAGAGGCGGTAACTCTCCGCAGACGTCATTGACATTCGCGAGCGCGCCGCGAAGCACCTAAGGCGGCGTGTGAGTTCTGCTTCACGGCGCCCCTTGCCTATAAATACTGGACTCCCCCTGAGTCTCGAGGAGGGACGATCCGACATTTTAGCTTCTCCTCTCCCGAATCGCGAAGCACCCTTTGCCCCCGGGAATCATGAGCTCCGCGAGGTACTTCTACTTCACGAGACGCCTTTGCTTTGTCTCGTTTTGATCCCCTCTTCCGAGAGGGATTCCCTTCGCAAAGCTCAAGGGAATTCGCGAAGGAAGGGGATTCCCAAGGGAACCCGGGTAGCCGCGGAGCGTTTATGCTTCGCGAAACACCCAAGCTGCACTAGTGATCCCTATGCTAAGGCAGGATCGCTACACATCGCGAAGCACCCTACTTCGCGAGGCACCCCTTCTTCGCAAGGCAGTGCTCCGCGTATACTGTTCCACTTCGCGAAGCACCCTCCACTCACACCTATGACCCTTGCTAGGGCCAAGGCACTCTGCTTTGCGAAGCACACTCCTTTTCTTGGCGATTCCTCTTCCCGTGCGACCCTCCAGGTTTGCACGATGTGATTTCAAAGTCCCATGGACAATACCACTCGTAGCATTGCTTCGCCTAATGCTTCTTCGCATAGGCACACTAATGGCTATTACTTCTTCACATAGCCACGCTAACGTGGACCCCTCGATGGTTCGTTCCACACCCCCCCTTGACCACGTACTTACTGGTACCTTCCCTTCCCCAAGGACCAGAGGGTAGCGGTTATGTAAGTCCTAGGGGTGCGGAGTGAACCCACCTCGTCTGAGCTGCAGGACGTTAAACTGCCAAGAATCACGTCCTCAACACATGACGTTAAACTGTGACCCGACCTCGTACTTCGCACGCAGGGTCCCCCCAGCTCGTACATTTTTTACGCCACTCGTCTCCACCGGAGTGGAATCACCCATCCACAGGGGATGATATCTTCCTTATTGGAGTGGCGTATGTTCATAGGAGAAGGGTGACCCTAGTTCCCCAACGGATGGTTCCACCCCTGCATCTCTGTACTTCCCCACTACCAAGGTCGGTGGAGGGTGTGATAGGGACGAGGCACCTCCCATTGTTGGTCCTGAGTCCCTCTTTCGATGTGCTTTACTGCACCTCGGGCCTCCATCCTGGAGTAAGTCCCAGCACCATGGGCCACCTAATGCGTAAGCCCCTCTTCGCTTCTCACGGACGCATCCTTCACGACGTGATCGTCAGGTCCTTGCAGCCTCTAGTTTCTCACACCGAGCATGACTCACGTGGGGTTAGAGTGAGAACCGACCCTAACCCCCACCCTCAGCGAACTATGAGGACATTGATCCATGTCAAGGCATGGTACATAGGAAGCCTCCATGAGGTTCAAGACACATTACTTGGTCGTTCATTCACGTCGAGTTTCTCCCTCGTCCAGTATGACGTTAAACTGTATGCCCTTGTCCCGCATGACATTAAACTGCACACCCATTTGAACTACGAGGTCTTTGATCCATGTCTAGGCATGGTACGTAGGAAGCCTCCACGAGGTTCAAGCTCACCCGTCACCCAATTCACGTCGAGTTCTACCTGCGTCCAGCACGACGTTAAGCTGCAATTCCAGTCCGATGGCAAGCTGTTGTGACTAACCCGAACTACGAGGACTTTGATCCATGTCAAGGCGTGGTATGTAGGAAGCCTCTACGTGGTTCAAACCCACCATCCGGTAATTCCAACCTCATTCAAATCGATTCACCCTCGTCCCAGATGATGTTAAACTGTATTCCACAACCCGAACTATGAGGACTTTGATCCATGTCAAGGCATGGTACGTAGGAATCCTCCCAGAGGTTCAAGCCCATCTCAAATTGGACCAAGGTCCCTCATCTACGTCGGTTCGTCGACACCCACCACTAGTGGACCCCCGGGTCTACTTTCACGTCGGTTCACCGATGAAACCCTTTGAACTACGAGGTATTTGATCCATGTCAAGACATGGTACATAGGAAGCCTCCCCGAGGTTCAAGCCCATCGCCCATCGGACCAAGGTCCACCTTCATGTCGGTTCGCTGACAACACGCATCGGACCAAGGTCCACCTTCACGTCGGTTCGCTGACAACACCCATCGGACCAAGGTCCACCTTCACGCCAGTTCACTGGCCCCATCCCGAACTACACGGACTTTGATTCCCTGCCACGGGGATACGTAGGAAGCCTATTCAAGGCTCAATCCCAACTTCACTATCGCCCTTGCGATGGTCTCATTTCATTCTCCCTCCACTCTATTCATCCATCTATCACCCATCCTGATTCTCGCCCAGACCATCATATCTCGGTGAGACCATGTCGATACGCTCCTCTTCACAGCCGCCCATGGGCTGGTCCCGGTATTGGCATCCCTTCAAGGAAAACCCCTCAATCCCATCTATTCCAGCTAATGCTCTGATCGGGTTGATTCATCTCCACTAGACGTTAAACTCGCGGCGTACCCTGTGTTAAACACGAGAAGCTGAGGAAAACCTCAGATATGTGTCTATGGCATATCATTCCCCACGTTCGATGTGGGATGCCTCGGGCTTCCACGCCCTCGAGAAGCCCTGTGACCAGGGATAATAGACAGACATGCCAGGTTCCCCAGCATCTAGACACGCTACTGATGCCTCAATGTGACTACTCCCCCGACTGATGGTTGCTGCCCTGACCAGACCCTTTGGAATGTCCCGACAGAAGCAGTGTAATTAACCGGCGTCCATGGAAACATGGCACTGGGAAGAGTTTCACGAACTACGTATTAAATCCTTGAGGGAGACCTGGACTAGGTGATGAGTTCTGAGGAGGAATCCACAGAAGGAAGAACCGACATCCCATCATCCCACTTCGATCAAGGAGCAGACGTCCCTGAATAAGGAGCGAATGCCGCCCGCCTTTGGAAAGCAGGAATGCGGGGAAAGAAGCGTCGCGCGTCCTCCTCTGCGGACGGACGGATGTGCGCGCCCCGGCAAAAGCGCCGGAAACAAATATCTAAAAGAATACCATGAATGGGGTTTTAAATATATCATTTTTTTAATAATTAATGAATGAGCTTCTATTATCCTTTTCCCTTGCTATAATTTTACAAGTGTTGAAGAGATACATCGTCATTGGTGTAATCTATATATATATATATATATTCTATGAAGAATAAAATTTTCTTGGAATAAGGAGTGATAGTATATCCATGGGAATCCATCAATTTGTTCATTTTTATGATAACATTTAGTTCCAAGGGTTTTTTAGAATTATCTATTTTTTAAATCAAATATAAGTGTTGCAGTTTAGTGTTTTGGGTGCATATGAACACCACCTTTTCATACAACTTAGACTAGCCTAGATATGGTAAACTAAATAAAATTATCTATATGATTTATTTATTTCATCAATCATGGATAGAGATTAATGGAGAGAAATTATTGGTTCTCACATCAAGAGAGCAGATCAAAACCAAACATTAATATCAATTATTTCACCATACCCCGATTCACCCCTCCCCCCTTCTCAGAGTAATATTTTTGATAAGGAACTATAATATAGGTACAAAATGTATCTCCTAGATGAATTTGAATATCCAAAATTATTATTTAGATATATTATAAGGCTCTATGTACTTAGAATACACTATATAATAATAAATATCTGACATTATAGAACTTTTTTACCTCACAACTCCTCCATTATAGAAAATCACATATTATAACTATGATTTTATATCATTCAAATATATCAAGAAACTATCTTGTATGTATCCCCTAATAACTATTTCTTTATACACTCTATAAAATAGTAACATACCATTTTATTCCTTTGGTACTTTAAGAATGTGTTTATAGCCAACCAATGTGGATCTCTTGGGTCTTTTTGATAGCTTCCTACCATGTTTGAAGTGTAGGAAACATAAACACCAGTACATGGCATGGAATATATGGTAGAAATAATCAAATAATTGGAAGGTATGTTACTCATTATCTCATTATCCTATAATTTTGTCGAAAATAATTATAAATTATATGTATATCATCTGACAATAAAAACAATCCCCACTTAGAAAGTTTTGAACTGAATCTCTTCAATACCTTGTTAATGTATGTTCCTTGACTTAGTCCAACTGGACTAATATATCTTGCATGATGGATCATGTTCTAAATAACTTATTCTACCTCACTTAAGTATTTCATGGAGAAGAATATTAACCATATCCTAACTGATCATTAGATCGGTATCTTATTTCCTATTAGTAATATATAATCAACATATATTACTAGGAAAACTACAACACTCTAACTAAACCTATTCTATAAATAGCCCTCTAATTCATTTTTTATGAAACTAAAATCCCTTATGGGTTCATGAAAATTAATTTTTAAAGATCTTGAAGCTTTCTTTAACCCATAAATGGATATATGAGACTTTCACACCTTATTGGGATCCATTAGAGTCAAAACCCATTTTGGTTCTGTCATATAAACATCTTATATAGGGATTTAATTAAGGAAGGATATCTTGAAATTAATTTTGGAAAATAGCATCACAATAGAAGGCTATTAAGGAAAGTTTAATTCAAATGGATTCCAGCATAATGAATTTTGAAAATATTTTACCTTAATTTTTTACTTACCATTGCTTAAACCCTTTATAAAACACACATTCTTAATAGGTAATGAAATTACCAACTATGTATATCTTCTTCTTGGATACCCATTTTCACCCAATAGTCATCTAATTTACTATAGAATCTATAATAACCTAGACTTTGTTCTAGTATATGAAATCCATTTTAAAATATAGGGATACTTTCCACTATCCATCTTTTAAGTAGTATATTGCCTCCTTGTTAGAGTTAGGTTCGTTATCTTCTGCTAATAATTTTTCACATTCTATGGTAATAGGAAAACCATATCTCTCAATTTTTGTAACATATTTGGTGATCCTATTCAGTACTTATGTCACTATAACATCATATTCTTATGGTATTTGTAAAAAAAATCTTATTCCCGATCTTTTTTATTCCAAGCCTCAAATTCATCAAATTCTATCTTTCAATCACTATATTGTTCGGAGATATGCTCTCTCTTGAAAAATATGGCATGTATTTTCACAATAAATTTTTTTCCAAGGATTTGTGTATATAGTATCCCATTATTTCTATTTTATATCATATAAATATATACATAGTTCCTTGAGATGCATGTTTATTTCTATAAGTTTCCTTAAAAACATATTTTCATCACAAAATATGTAAATTTTACTACATTTATTTCATACATCACAATAAATTATATAGGATTACACGTTCAAATTTATTTATAACTTGGTTTAGTATGTGTATTAAATTTTATAATTAGTACTCCCAAATGGATAATAGAATACCTGCATGAATAATAATTGATTTGATCATCCAAAGCAAGGTGTGTTTTTTCATTTCAATGAAACTATTACACTGTGGTGTATAGAGAGAAGTGAGTTGAGATAATATCCCAAAATCACATATATAATTGATTAACTCTTGGTTAAAATATTCTCCATCATGGATGAATTTCCATTTCTTTTTCTTAATAACAAGATGATTCCCTACATTATTCTAATATTCCTTAAATTTCATAAATAAAAAATAATTACAACTCATATTAGGTATATCTATCTCTAATAATGTTTTTAGTAAAAGTTATGATGTAATATAATTAACCTCTAAAATTTACTATAAAATGTGCAAATATATATTTATATACTAACTCATGAAGATTTGTATCCCTTTCATCTTTTCAAATTAATGGATACTTGCTATATTTTCCTCTAAAACAAGTGTTACATATATCTAAAGGTTTAAGTTAAAAATAATATAAATATATTTCTTTATATAAACATGTAGAATGATTCTCATTTACATGACCATGTTGGTGATGCTACATCAATATGTTATATTAGTTATGTGAACATGATTCATTATCGATTTCCAACACTTTATTTTTATATTTTAGTACATTATTATCAGCATTAAAATATATCATACCATAAGATATGTTATCTTTACAGAAATAATATCATTTCTATTTTAAATTGAAAAAAATAATTCATTTATAAAATAAAAAATAATATTATTCTCTTGGTTAAACTATACATGTAATAAAAATTCATTAAAACTTGAATTAATCTAGTCAATAATGTAATATGGAAGTCTCCTATAGCAATTGAAACTAGTCTTTCTCCATTGGTAGCTCAAAGATCCACCTCACATCTGGTAATATTTTTTAATCTACATGGTTCCTATATTTAGATAGAAATTTTAGAACCAAAAAAATTATATAATACACAATTTATATAAATAGAAAATTTATATTCAAAAAAATACCACCAGAAGATTCCCTTTTCTTCGTAATTGTTGAAAATTTCTCCTTTCAATAGACATTGTTTCAATACGAAAAAATGTATTTCATATTACATTATATCGTGTCCTTTTATTTTGGTCCTCTTAGAAGGTTAGTGATAAGGTTCCATAGACTTGAAGTTATTATTATATTTTTCTCCTTAACCTTCCTCTTATTCCCCATAAATACAAAATATTTTTTATTCTTAATATCTTTAACTACTTGGAAAATTAGAGTCATGATATCCATGAGTGTCATCTCTATACAATTAATTTCCAAATTCATAATAAAATCTTATAATCTCTCAGTAAGTGAGGCAAGGAAAAATTCCCCACACATTTCTTAAGGTAGCTTGAATCCCAAAATTTATTAATGCTCAGTTTAGTCAATCATATTGACTACACAACATGTATCTCAAGAACCTTCTCCAATCATTCATATAGAGACTAACTTGGAGATCTTGTACCTCTATTTTATATATTTATTTAGATAGATATCATGGATATGATACAACTTGGTGTATTCATCAATGTATATGTGATTATTATGTATCTTACTGGTCATGGATGATAAATAAGGTATTGGACATCCAATTCATTGTCCATATGTTTCCAAAAGGCATTTTTCTCCTCTCACTTACCTCTTTAAAGGGATCAATAGTAATTGGGAACTCTAGTATGTAAAACTCCCTCTCTTGAAAAAATATGATTCCAAATTTATTGTACCACTCATATAAGTTATCACCATTATATATATTATGTTTGTTAAAGATAAATCATAATAATAATGTTACGGTCAAATGACCTGACATTTTCAACAAAAAAATAAGAAAAATATTATATTACTTTATCTTGAATACCAATTGTGATATAAAAAGTTGATTTTATTAGTTTCCATTATTTTATAAAATTTCAATATCCCCCATCATTGAATTTAAGATATCCAATCACATTGATAATCTAGTGTAAAATATCTATAATCCTCTTCAAATAACCCACACAAGGACTTGGTATAATTATTTGAAGGTATTTTGGTAGGTAGGCTTTCCAATTACATTAACTCATAATTACATTATCTATTGAGTAGACTCCCCTATCAAAAAAATCTAAAACATAGATTTTCTAATTACATTCCTTAAACTTGAAGAAGTATGGAAAGGGAAACTACTTCTGATTATAACTTTGTTACATCAACCCAAAACATTCATTATAAATCCCTCATAAATGAATGTATCCAGACAAGGGCCAGAATAATACTTTTATCTATGGTTTCATTTGAATTGAAGTAATAGAATATGTTTTCGAACTTATTATTTTATTAGATGGTCTTTTTTGTTGAAATTTTGCATAAATATTCTCTATTTGATCCTTTAAATTTTTTCAATATTATATGTATTTTATATAATTAATTAACCATGTTTGATAAAATAATAAATACATAATAAAATTATTTTATTTCATCTTATCATTATTTTTATTCACTTAATTTTGTATTATCTTGTTTCATAAATAAATAAAAATTCATAAAATAGATATATAAATAACGATGTATTGACAAATAAAATAAATAAATTATATGTTCATGATATTTTAACAACTAGTTGATTTATCGTGTAGAAACTAATATAACCAAGAACTTATGTGAGAATACTTCTTCAGATAATACCTAGAATAAGTTAAAACATTCCACCACTAAGCTATTTATCCTCTTGGTTTTTTCCACCTTAGCTCATGAATTTAATTATATCCTCTTTTTAGGAGATCAATCCTTTATAATTTCTTACTCAATTTCAAGTGAGGAGAATCGGGGGCTTAGGGTAACATAAAATAATCATTGAGCATGGGGTCATGTACATAATTAATACATTAATCATCTTATGGATTAATTATTTATTTATCTAAAATAAATGTCCCGACACACCTTAATATCCCCATCCTTTATATTTGTAAATAAAATAATTTTAATTTGAAATTATTAAGTACATGATGTGTACTAACTGGGTACATGGTGTGTACCCTTTTGGGTCTAATTAAATTTTGTTATGAAATTTAATATATATATTACATGTATTATAATTCAGATGGAGTGTACCGTTAAAATTTTTATTAACCCATTTCTGGAGTTTTAATACTTACATGATGCATACTTTCACTTGACACAGTGTGTGCCTTGCACTATGTATTGTCATTGTACAGTATTTTATACATACATGACATGTATGCCTACACTACATTTCCTGATATACATGGTGTTTTGTTCAATTAGTTAATCTATGTAGTCAATATTGAATATATAAGCACCTAATGTAACATGAATTTATGAATTTTGTACCACTATAAATTCCCATGAAGTAAATTGTGTTTATGGAAACCATACATATCTTATATTTTCAAAATAATGCATAAAATAATTATTAAATAATTTAATTCCACATAACCCATAGAAAACCACTGTAAATATACTATATATAGGAAAACCTATCACAAGGAATGTATTTCTAGATACATGCTTTGTATTTTAATCTAACTTTAATTTTTCATGTGTTTTACTAATGCAACATGCCCTCCATGGTTTGTACCATTCATGATTTGGATTGAGTTACATGATGTGTGCATCCAACTACATGCCATGTAATCCAATTTGGGCCATCCATAATACAAACCTAGGGACTCCATGTGCATCACACCCAGGTTATCGTATATTAAATGACAAGTAAAACTAGATATAGATTGTGTACTTCACATGATATCACATTACTCAACTAGTAGTCAATATTTGATGTTTAAGGCCACCACATACTTTGGACACATGTATTTCATGATTTAAACTGAGTCAAAATTATGTTGATATAGAGGGAATATACACCAGCTACACATTATGTACCCCCTATCAAATTGTGTTCCAGATAGTAATTATTATGTGATGTATAATGACACTATATATGAGCCCCCACACAACATTCCATGATTATTTCATCCCACACTTTTTTGGTAGATCAAGGGTGAAAAACATGTATTTAACATCCTTGTATTTTGGTGGGGTCAAAATCCTCAACCCATTTGATTTTTTTGGAGTTTAGTGAGTGGGAAAACACTTTTATAGATTTTCAGAACTTAAATATGATATTTTATTTAAATAAATGCATTTCTATTAGATGATTTTTAATCATCATTATGTGACTCAGGGTTTTGGTTGTGTTTTAGGTGTTTTGGAGGCTAAAAACCAAACTTTTTAGGGTGTGTATAATATGGATCACTATTTGGACAAACCGTTGAGCTCCCATGTGTTACCTTATGACCCTATTTATTTAATGTGTATGGTTATTCAAACCTTGTCAAATGGGGTGAATATTTGTGTGAGGAATACTTTATTTTTTGACAATTGGATCACGCATGGTTAGGGAACAGTTTGGAAAATATTGTGCATGAATCGTGTGAGCCTGGTGATTGTCCAGTGGTAACCCACATGGTTTTTCATGGTTTTCCAAACCATGTAGCAATTTAAAAAAATGAAAATAACCATTTTACCCTATTTACCATAAGAGGCTATCCCATATTCTTTCCTCCCTAATGTGGGATTCTCCTCCCACCATCATGGGATATTCCTCCTCATCTTGGAATCGAACCACACCCTTCATCTGAGCTCTGATATTCTCATTATTATTCTCATTTGAATAGAATTATGAGTTCATCTAAAATTCCAAATTCTTCCGAATAGGATTGATTTAGAGGATGATATCATATGATCATAAATCTACCAACACGAGGTATGTTGTACCTATATTTCTCTTTGATTTCCCTCATGTTTTTGAGGGTTCATTATTGAGCCTTAATTTGGGTAGTTCAATAAGGACCCTATAAGTGAAATACTTGTCTTATAATTAATTTAACTAACCTTTTTAAATGAATCTAGGAATGATTCTCCATGTCTACAAGTGGTTTAAACCTAGTGAGAGGCTTTATACCTTGGTAATATTATCCCAAGGTTTTTTTATTTAAATTAAATTGTTATATTAAATTTGATTCTTGCAATGGTTCTATGGGAACATGGTAGGAATGGTTCTAGGATTGAAATGGTTCTGACTATCTAGATTTATACAAAGTTGGTTGTTGGGTTGGGATTATCCCAGATACTTCGGGCGATGTTGATCACCATTTTGATGACTTGTTCGTCAGATTGAGGCGATGAGGTCATGAGGTTTCAATAATGGATCATGTGATATTGGATGGTACTAACCATTTGATTTAGAAACATGGTCTTGGGGGAATGAGGTGTTGGGAGGATGTGGAATAGGTATATTTTTTTTATTACCACTCAATGTGACTGGTTAATGAAACATTGGATTCATCTACACACAGATAAGACTTATATGATGATGTTGTATTAGCCACTCATGTGGGTAGAGGCCTCTGTTATATATGTCATAGGGTGGTTTTGATAACTCGTATATTTAGAGGTGATTTCCGTAGAAATCCATGGGGGTGGTGAGGATTCATCAGTTGAATGTGTTGATACCATCAATTGGGGGTTGAGGATCACTATATATTGAGGTTATTAGGACGAGATCATTTGGGAGGATGGATATCATTTTTCCTTGAGATGTCGACTTTTGAGTTTATAGTGTTAATATTTGGAGGACAGATAACATTATGCCTTGGGTGTTAGGATTCAAGCCAACGAGGATTCTATAATCTAAGGTCATAGGGACTAGATACTTGTTTAGGCGTGCCTTCAAGAGATCAGTTATTTTTTTTAATATGAGGTGTCTCTTAGAATGAAGTGTCGGGTTATTCTATAAGAGGTGGAACCTGAGGGTTCACCTATAATGATTTTTGAAAAATGATTCCTGGGGATTTATGCTATGAATTCTCTCATCTACTATTATACCTATGATGGTTGAAGTATGTAACTACTTACTTATGGATACTGATCACAATGAAATCAGGTTATTTATATAATGTACATGTACTATTTTATTTTATATTTATATACACTTGGTTTATCATAGATGTCATTTTAGAACACATTGTTGGTGGCCTATTGAGATTATTCTCACACTCTACATGAGCCCTTCATAGAACATGTAAAGTTTATTCTCTTTTGATCAAGTAAGAGACTAGGCATAGGCGGTATACTTTAGGGATCATGTTAGAAACATTTCATGGGATATATTATAGAAGAAATTTTAGTTTCCTATATCAACTAGAGTTAATTTATGAGTCCTCATTCTTGTATCAGCATGATTATTATATATATATTCTGGTGGTCAGCCATAGGAAACCCTTTCTGTGTTTTTTATATATGAACCAACTAGTATGAATTCCTATCTACAAATGGTATCATTCCTTTTTTATTTATAAAAGTGGAATTCTTGGTTCTTTATTTATCTATTACTTCTATTTTTTATGCTTCCTCTATTTTATGATTTTACTTTTTTTGTGGTGGGTTATTGGTCTTATCATTTATGGTATTTCATCTTCTTTTATTATATATATATACCATTATTATATTCAACTAAAAGGGTATAGTCCCCCAGTATCACCTATTTACACCCTATAAACTATTATATATTATTTTTCATTCCGAGAGGCACACCTTAGGTCCAGTGTCCAACCATCCTGGAGCATGGTTTGAGTTTAAAACTGGGATGGGGTGCTAAAAGTTGTAACAGAGGAATTCTTAGTTAGAAATTAGTAGAAGTGTTCATATAGATACTAGTGGTACCAAATGATTTTATCTTTTCTTTATTTTACAATTTGTGTTATGATAGAATGGTGAATAGGATGTTGTCGAAACTATGTATAGAGCTCATGTTTATGGGCATGCATCCCAATGCATAAGGGACATACCAAGATTCCATGGGTGGAAAATTGTTGTTCTGGTTTTATCTTTTTTCCGTTGATATGATTTCTACCTTGATTGGTGGACTTGAATGTGATTATTATCTATTATGATATGTGATCCTTGTCCTTGTATGGAAAGGGAAGATATATTTCACCCTTGGTCTTGTATGGAAATTGAAGATTATAGACCCTAGGACCAGTATGGCATGAGATGTTTGTTTATTATTTCTTGATAGGAACATAGAATGATATATTTGTGTGTATGTGTATTCATATGATAAAATTCATGTGATCATCATTGGGAAACAAGATTTTTCTAAGTGGGTTTGGGTTGTTTAAAGTGTCAAAAAATAATAAAAATAGTTTTTTCCAACATAGACTTCTTTAGTGGAATTTTAATCATCCAAACCATGAATGTGGTTCTAATGATATTTGTATGCAATGTGATATGTGATATATATATATATATATATATATATGGGGTATCTCTGATGGGAGAAGGAGGGGGTAAATATAGGGGAGAGTTGTTTACAATTTCAAAAAATGAAGATAAAAAGTGTATTCCTAATTAGCCTTATTTGGTTGAATCTTACTCAGTTACCTCATATTTATATTTGATGCCTTAATCTGATGTGGGTAGGAAAGGGGCCATGAGGAAAGATTTATACGTGATACCTAGATCTGATTTGGTTGGGTAAGGTGCCAAGTGGTTAGATGTCATGAGACATGGTTGTGATGGGGGAGGGTAAGGGTAGTGATTTTTCCCTACCTGTTACTACTTTTCCAATCTATTATCTATATATATTACTATGGTTGTTTGAACATTTTATTAGTATTAAATGGGTTTCAACTTATATGTATTTTGATGGAGGATTAGGTATCTGTAGATTTGATGCTACAAGATCGTGCATAGGTTTTTTCCTCTAAGGGTTGGGATGTGGCCCTAGAGGGTCCAATAGATCATGAGCCACAGATACAAAAATAGGTATGAGATCTGGTACAGGAAAGTAAAATGCATGATTTGATAGATTTTAGGACATGGTTGGATGAGTAGCTCATAGAAAGCTTGGTTTGTGTCATCTATGTGATTGATAAGGGAGTTTAAGAAGTGGATCCTTCTATAGAATACCAAACCTGAGAGTTCTAGTAATGGAACCCACTACTATTTATGGTTGAGGTTGGAAAATAAGTTGTAGAAAACTAGATAAAGTTAGTGAAAACCATTTTCAAGAAACATGAGATACCAACATGTCATAGGGTGAAGCTGGAGATGTATATGCTTAGAGGACCCGCAAATCACGGGTGGGATGTGCAGGTTTAGGAGGGTAGACATGAGGTTCTAGCTTTGAAATATTTTGAGGTCAGATTTTTTTAGCACATCTTTCCAAAGATTTTAATGGTGGAATGAGCTCAAGATTTCTTTATACTACAGTAGGTAGACATGTCTATCATGGATTATTCAGCTACATTCACCAACATGTCTCATTTTTTACTCGATATGGTGTGTGATGACATTGTGAGAGTTATGAATTTTGAGGATGGTTTTTGGAATACTATTCAAGGGTAGGTTAACGTATTCATGTTAGGATCATTTCTAGATATGGTGAATTAGACTCTAATAGTTGAGGGAAATTTGACAGACCAGTCTTACTATATTTGGGTGATGGATTCAGGTGATTTCAATGATGATTCATCAAATATAAGTAAGTGACGCCAAGACGAGTCTTAAAATGGCATCTGTGGAAGATATTTAGGCAGACCAATGAAGATTGTTATTCAATGGTGTGATTTTGGTTTAGTTATCTGTGAGATGTGTGGACATAGTTTGATTAGGAACTGAATGAGTTCCAAGCATACTGTTAGGTTGATAATCTCAAAATGTTTTGGAATAATCCTTCTCAAAAATATGTCAGATAGGGATTGGGTCAAACTCATGCATCTAAGGTCAGAGAAGGAGTGGTTTTGGGTGTCATTAACTAAGATTCAGCTACACGTGGAAGTCATTCCATGGAAAGTGGGACCCATTAGTGGGGTTAGTGGATAGTATTTGGTGTAGCACCATAAAGAGTCGAGGTGTCAAGAATTCAAGCTTCAATCAAGGTGCATGTTGTTGAGATATTGGGGGAAGATGAGGCTGATGAGTCGACTACATTCATAGGTACCTGATGGGTGTGATCGGGTTTCATTTTATTTTTTCATGGACCTTTTTGTAGGTATGTATGTATTTTGGTTCATGAGGTGCATGGAATATTTTTGTAATAACTAGATGATGGTTAGTGTGTTGGAATCATCTTGGATGTTTTATATATATATATAATTTGCCTGGATCCAAGATTATCTATGTACATTGATGTGATGTGGGATTACGAGAGGTGCACTGGAATCTAAAAATCATTGTGATGTGGGGTATATGTGAGGTGAGAGGTGCTGGGATTGATTTTAGGTATATGTTGAGATGTGGGACCTCATAGGTTCTATTTGTGACATAGGAATGATGCAGTTATCTGATGAGATGTGGTACGTAATGGGTTTCAGATGTAACACATGATGATTTTAGAACCTGCTGAAGTGTAGGAGTGATGATGTTTCACAGGAGGACTTTTGAGTTTGGGAATGTTCAGTGGACCACTGGTTTATCTGAGTTTTGGGTCGGGATGCAACTGAGGTAGGTAACTCTTAAGGTCAAGAGCACCATGGGAGAGTTTTCCTATAACTTATGACAGGGTTGGATCAAGATAATTTTAAAGAGATTTGTATGTTTGATACCATATTCAGATAATTGAAAGCTATGTTAAGGTGGGGAGATTTTAATGTCACAAGTTATTAGAGTGGGTAAAAATCCTCAACACATAGGAGTTTTGGAGTTTGTTGAGTAGTCCAACTCTTTTCTTGATTTTTGTAACTTAAATATTATATTTTAATTAATACAAGTCATTTATTTTAGATGATTTTAAATTCTAAGCATGTGACCCGGGGTTTCAGTTGGTTTTAGGGTATTTTTATGGTCGAACACCCAATATTCTAGGGTTGGAAGACTATGGTACATGGTTTGGACAAACCGTGTCACTCCCATGTGTAATTCTGTGTCCCTACTTATTCATTCTGCATGATTTTTAAAACTTTTTTAGAGGTGGAAAAGGTCATGTGAGGACAACTACAGTTTTTGAAACTAGTCTCAGGAATGGTTTATACAAGATTTGAAAAAACATGCACATGAACTATGCGATCTTGGTGATTGGAAAGTGGGAATATCCACAGTTTGTGCATGATTTTCCAAAATGTGTGTTAACCATGTGGACATTTTAATAGGTAAAATGACCCTTTTTCCCTAGTTTACCTTAATAGGTTTTACCCTCTTCTTTCTAACCTAAATTTGTCCTCTCCTCTAGGCATCGTAGGAGTTTCCTCCTCCTCTCATCACTGATCCATTCCCTTCATCCAACCTTTGATCTTCTCATTGTAGGTATCATTGAAATTGTATCATTTTTTCCTTTAAAATGCATATTTTTCAAAATTGGACCGATTTAGAGGCTAATATCAGATGATCAGATGTAAACCAACATGATCTTGGTGGTTTTTAACTTTTTCTTCGATTTAGCACTTTTTTTCGAGTACATTATTGAGCATTTGATTGGGTATTTTAAGAGATACCCTATAAATGAAATTATTATCTTTTAATTAATGAAATTGACATTCTGGGATTCCTTTGGTAATGATCCTCCATGTCTACAAGTGGTGTAGTCCTAGTGAGAGTCTTATGGCCTTTGGTAGATTAAGTCGGGTGTTTATTTATTTAAATTAAAATTTTATATAAAATGTGAAACTTTTTATGGTTCCATGGGAAAGTGATATGTGTGGAATAAGGGTTGAGATGATTTTGAGTATCTGGATTGAGTCGATGTTGGTCGGCAGGTTAGGCTTGGCCTAGATACTTTGGGTGACTTTGATCCCTGGTTGGATAACATGGTCATCAGATTGAGGTGATGTGGTCATTAGATTATGGGAATGGATCATGTGTTATTGCATGGTATTGAACAATATACTGAACTAATAAATATCAGGGGAATGAGGTGATGGGATGATGTGGGTGAAGTACTTTGTAGGTGATTTATGCTCACTAAGATTGGCTGACATGTCATTGGAGTCATGTGCATAGATATAGGAATCAGATGATAAGGTGGTGTTGACCACTCATGTCGGAAGATGCCTCCATTATATACATATTAGGTTGGTTTTGATCACCATTATGTTTTAAGGTTATTTATATATAAATCCATAGGGATGGTGAGGAAACATCGATTGATAGTGTTAAGACCATTGGTTAGGGTATGAGGCTCATCGTATATTTAGGTCCTTGGACTAGGATCATTTGGGAGGATGGATATCATCATTCATCTTGATGATGGATGTTGATCCAATGGTGGTAATATTTAGAGTACATGTATCTCTATGCCTTGGACATCTAGATTTGAGCTGAAGGGGAATCTATGAGATGAGGATCAAGAGACTAGGTACTTGTTTGGGTGTGCCTTCAGGACATTATTTATTATTTTAGACATGAAATTATAGTTAGCACGAGGATCTGGGTGATTTTATTAGAGTGAGAACCTGAGGGGTCACCTAGAATAATTTTCAACAAATTATTCCTTGGGATTTATTCTAATTATCCTCTCCACTGTCGTTATACTGGCGATATTTGAATTAGGCAATTGTTTCCTTGTGGATGTTGAGAACACGGGAAGTAGGTTGTTTATATGATTTTCATGTTCTATTTTATTTTATATTTAGATACACTTTCTTTATCATATATGTATGTTTAAAAAACATTGGTGGTGTCCTAGTGAGATTATTCTCACACCCTACATGGTCCATTAGGGACGCGTGTAGGAATTATGCTCTTGCGATATGTTAAGAGACCAATCTCAGGAGATGGACCTTAGGGATCATGTCAGACATTTTTCATGGTATAGATTAAAGGGGACCTTGTTGGTTTTTCCATAAACTTTATTTTTTCCTAGGAAAACAGTTTTTATCATCATGATTGATATATTTATATTTTGGTGGTCATCCACGGATGAAACATTTTATTTATTGTCATGTATAAAATGAATTGTAAGCATTCTATGATTAAAGTGGTATCATGTATTGTTTATTTATTCTACTGGTATTCTTGTACATTTATTTATTTATTAATTTTTTCTTATTATGCTCCCGCTATGGTATGATTTTTCTTCTTTTATGGTGGGTTATTAGTCCCATCATTTATGGTCTTTATTTTTTAGATAATATATCTTTATATACTGTTATTATATTCACCTAAAGAGGGCATATTATACCCATTATCTCCTCTTTACACCCTTGATTCTAGTCAGAATCCTTTGGAATATGGGGAGGCATACCTAAATCCCAGGGGCCAACCATCCTGAAGCATTGTTTCAATGGAAAACAAGTATGGGGTGATACACCATAATTTTGATTATATAGCCTATAAACATGTCTTATTGGAAACATCCTATAAGATATTGGATGGTATCTTACACGGTTATTAATATTCTCTTGGATTATTCATAGTTATATGAATTCAAATGAATGCATTTTCCTGAATTTTGGATTTAAAGAATAAAAAAATAGAAAATGAAATATCTCTTAAAAATATGAAATTGATCAACTATATAATAAATAATTATATATTATAATGTTACCACCTGGATACTACATGAAGGTGTTGGAGAAAATTGGATGTGTTTAGAGAAATACTCAACAATTTTTTTCTTCAGTTTTAATAGACAAAATATGAGGAACTTGACAAAGAAACCCAAAAATATTTATATATAGGGATCTCTTCACATTTAATTTATAATTAATTTTAAAAAAGTTTTACATAATATTTATAATTATTATTTTGGTTCGTTAAATTGATTACCGATCATTCTATACTATCTTTTTAGTGATGAATACAAACTAAAATTCCTATAACAGTATCCACATGATGTTCATGAATCCTCTAACATCACTCTTGGTATTTCTATGTGAGTGAGGAGGAACCAAGCTCCTTGAATCATTCACTATTGATCAAAATAAATATTATCTCTTGTTTTATCATTCTCCCTACTGTGGATGGGAATTATTCTCTCTATGTTCTTGAGAGAGTTCTCAAGAAGTTCTATTAGTCGTAAGAGAAATATCATGAGAAAATATTTTGTACAAAAATATCAATATCTAAAAAATGATATAAATAATATTATATACATAGGATTAACCAGTTATTAATTTCACAAAGTCCCTTTATCAAAGTTTTTATTCTATATAAACATGATGTTAACTAACAATAATTTATTATTATATTCTATGGAATTTTCAAACTTGTGGATGTTTAAAATTAATTTGTCAAATAAATTAATATATATATAAATGATATTAAATAAAATATATCATTTCTAATAGGCCCATTACCCGGTATTTCAATCCACCTCACAATTTATTAAACCTTCAATAATAAATATTTATTTTAATAAATAGCATTGTATTATTCATTCAATAAATAAATAAATTTAATGTTTAAAAAAATTCAAAATAAATATACATATTTAATATTTTGTAATTAAATAATTATTTATACCAATATATTTGGTAAAATGGGGAATAAATAAATAATTATTCATTAACTTGAGAATAATTAACAAGAGAAAAATAAATATTATATTTACTAACCTGCTAATAAATATTTCTTTAATATTGTAAACTTGAATATATATATATATATTGTGATTGAATTTTCCCAATAAAATTTACTTGAAGAATTATTATTCCAAAATATAGGAAAAATAATTATTTTTAATATTAAATTTAAATATATTTTAAAAGAGATTATGGACACACTTAGTCTGTGTGACCCTATAGGCATTTTCCTTAGTGTAATTTTTTAAACATTCTTAAATCCCAAGATGAAATTTTTAGTTTTAAAAAATGCACTTAAGACCAGAAATGTGGTAAGTAGAGTTAAACCATGGAGAAGTAAAGTAGTGAAAATGAATTAAAAAAATAGAAACAAACAACAAGAACACAAATTATAGGAAGTTTGGAAAATTAATATATAAATGGAAATTGTAAAGAAACTATGATATTTCTTCAAGGGTACAAATATAAAATAGTAGAAAAGTAAAAAAATAAAAAACAAGGATATAATTATGAGAAAACTATACTAGGAAGAATTGATAATAATATCACTACTCATGCATCAAAATTAAACTTATAATTGAACATATATGGGTAAAATGTGTGTTTAAACACATAATTATTATTTCGTGATCAACCTAGCATGGTGAAGTTTCTTAAGAATTAATATGTCTATCACACACTCAAGAAATAGATGGATACACATAGAGGAAATAGAATCTCAACCATTTCCGATTGATGTAATTTGGTTCATGTTACCAAATAAATTGACCCCATTCTCTTCACCAATTGGTACATGAAGAAATGTTGAAATGATTCTCATGAGTAAGACAAAATGAGAACTCTGGATGAAAATGTTGCATTATAAGTTCCAATTGAACCTCACTTAATTTTTTGGTTTTAGTGAATAATGAATTTATTTTAAACTTAAAAAATATATCTATCCCTAACTTCATTTTTTAATTATTCATTAGAGATAATAGAAATGTAATTATTAAAATGTTCCCAAAAGAACAATAAAATTCTAAGAGGTAAAATGATAAAAATAGGTAAAAATGATTCAATATAGCCAATCCAATCCACATAAAACATATAATTTCACATCACAGTTCCAAAAAAAAGAAATATATTCAATATAAACATCACTACACATCAAACCAGAAAGTATAAATGAAAGAGATAAAGAATCTTCTCTATTCATATAGCACCTTCATTTAGCTCTAAATCCACTAACCAGATGCTATTAGATTTCACCTTCCCTCTAGTCTATCTCCTCAGGTTGATGAATTATCTCTTCACATTGAGGATACCTATATAAAAATATATTTACTTTTAATGTTAATTCATTTCCTATTTAAAAAAATATCGGATCACCAATCACTATTGGAATCATGCACTCTATCCTAGCTATGTGCTCATAGTCAGTTACTCCAAACTCATATCTCAAGATACCACATGGCATGCCTTGACTATTCAACATCACCTAGATGTGGCTTACGTAAGACTCAAATAAATTTCTGAACTCATCCCATGTAAAACTTTATTCATCTTAAATCATAACTAATCTTGATGTAGATCCCCAACTTGGTTTACTTATTCAAATTACAATGAAAATCTCCTGATGATTCCCCAAAACCAATAATTTTTTACTCAAGATTCCCCCTTTCCATAAATTTGATTATTTATGGATTTTTAACTTTTAAATTATTTTTAGAAAATTTTCTCATAGTATATTACCTTTAAATATCTTCATTTGTATATGGGGTTAACTTTATGGAACTCATATTAAGAATTCTTTTTTTTGTATCACCTTTAATCATCATATAAAAACATGATATGTCCCTAAAAAGGGCACAAAACTAAAATTATTTGATCTTTGATCCATAAAAATACCTTTATGTATAAATGTATCCACCTTTATATAGCTTTAAAGAGTAACAAAATGAACTATATGGTCACACCTTTATTTACTATTTTATTTCACCGTTAAATCACTATGTTAAAATAATTTTATATTTTAAAATTAAAATTATTATTGAAAATTTAACTTCATGATTGATTCAATTTATTTGTTTCCATCCATTTTAAAAAGGGTAATTTCACATGTTTTTGTGATTTCATTGTAGGTTAAGTTGATTTGGAAGATCTAGAATGAAGTTCAAACAAATCATCCCCATCTTCACAGGAGCCCAAGAACCCATGAGGACTCAAAAATAGAATCAAACTATTCGATGTATCCAATTTGGATGATATTTTCTGTTCTAATCTAATATTTAGTGGGATAAAACTCTCTGGAAGACACATAATCCCAATTCATCCATTAATGGGCACATTTGAACTGATCTGTCCAATAAAAGGATTTTTCTCAATGTCAATAGTGGTGTTCTATAATTCGGCTATATCTAGATCCTTGGAGCTCAAAATGATGAAACATTTTTAAAGGATATATTCAAGGGTTTTGGAAAAAAGTTTTTAGTTTGTTGAAAAGTGAGAAAAGTTCTTTTAGAGGCATAAAACCAAGGACTATGTGGTTTTACAAAATCCAGATACCCAAAACAACCTTTTAATTTTCCTATAAATTGGAACATTGGTCACCCCATTTTAAAGATCGAACAAGGAGTGAATTGATTCCTCTTTTGAGTTCCAAATTATTACTCTCATCCCATTGGAGGTTCTTTATTTCCCTATCCTTATAGGGATATCTGAAATGAATAAGGAGATCCACCAGAGTTTCCTCTTCCTCTCGATGTTGGCTAAAAGGTGTGTGTTCTTTGTGAGGGACATAAAAACATGTCAAGGGAGTGTTGGTGATTATATTAGCTTCTGGTTTGGATTAATTTTATTTTTTAAAAAGATTATTCCATGTATATTTCTTTATTTAATATTTTAATATTTGTTTTGTTTCATGTGATGGATATGCTCTTAATTTCTAACCGATGAGTGTGAGGTTTTGAGTGCGAGGCTTGTGTTGTTATGATTGGACAACACAGGAATCCTTTTATCAACCACTTTCATGATATTTAAATCTTTTTTTAAAACTAATATTCCATTATAATTTTCTGGACCCTATAAATTTTTTTTTTATTTCAAGGTTTGGTTCTTCAAGCTTGGATATAAAAGTATAGGAATTAATCGAGATTTCAATTAATTTTAGAAAAAGAATTACTTCAAAACTAAATGAATAACTAAGAACAATTAACTTGAAATGTGTGTATTTAAATAAAAATGACACCTTTATATCATATTTTTTAAAATCCACTCGGTTTATCAAATATTAAATTCTTTAAATTAAGTTACTTTCATAAAACTATTTTCAAAACAACCCCTTATTTTTGTAATTTTTATTAAAAATGAACACTCTAATACAATAAAATAGCCTTGATTGATGACCTATAGTCTACCCTATGATATAAAATCATACTTATATCATAGTCAATCTAATGTGTAATGACAATGCTGTCAAATTTTAGCACCATTTCCGTTGAGTGATTTTGTTTTTAGTGCCTGTATTTTATAAGATTTTTTAAAATTTTGTGAATAATTATTTATTTTATATACTACAATAAAATATATTTTTGTGTTCTGATTTTTTTCCTTGTATAGTTTCTAGGAATGAAATGTTCTACTCTAGGATAATTACCTCTTTTCTAAACTAAACCGGAGAGGATCCTACATTTGCAACACTGAGACACACAAGAGAACCATTTGAAGGAGGAAACACCACACCTTAAGATTTTTATAAACCCCTATTCTTCCAGAACCAAACATGAAACTGAACATAATGTGTATATCATAGATAAAAATAATCAAACACTAAAATAACTTACCACACATGATTTATAGATCCATACTGTATACATACAAAAACAAGGATAATCGCCTAATTTCAAACTAAACTTTTGTTTAATTCTCATATTACCAAGATTTCATGGACTAGTTGGAGAATACCAACATAAGCATTTTAAATAATTTTAAAATATGTGTTCAACATTAAAAATTACTAATGTGGATAAAGGACACGTAAAGCTTAGGGAATTCCCTATTTCATTATTAGACACTACAAAAGATTGGTTATATTCGGTTAATTCCCCAATTAGAGGTTGTACAGACATGAAACACCATTTACTATGAAAATGTTTCCCAGCCTCTCAAAAAAACAATAATGAAAGAAATTTTTGGGATAATACAATCACAAGGGTAAACACTTCATGACTACTGAGAAAGATTTAAAAGCATTTTATTAAGTATCATACACCACCAAATAAGTGATCAGCGTTTAATACAGTATTTTTATGAAGGTTTAATTAGTATTATTTGAAACATGATTGATGTTGTTGTAGGTAGTGTGTTATTTTATAAATCCTCAATCGATGCAATGACCCTCGTTTGGAACATGTAAATGAACATTCAACAATTCGGTTCTAGGTCTAGGTTACCTATTCTAGTTGTCCATGATGTGAAAAGTATGGAATCTTATAAGAATTTGGACATGATGTTTGAAGAGGTAATTACCCTTATCTAACCACATGATATATCCCAAGGGAAATCCCAATATCCTCCTCCAATGTATTGTGGTATTTGTTCTACTTACACCCATTATTTTGACAAATTCACTCAACTCAGATAACCTGCTGAGATTTGTGAGAAAATAGTTACAGACCACCCCTATAATGAACCCATTAGAAAATAACCATATTATCCATCAAACCTTGGGTGTAAATACAAATCACCCTATAGGAAAGGGGGTATTCAAACCAACCTCAATGACAATGAAACCAACCAGGGAAGAGTAATCATCTACTACCACCGCTAAGAAATCGTCAACCACCGCAACGGAATTTCCTAAAACCCCCTCAAAAACTTGAGAATATCATAGATGACATGATGAAACAAATTTATAAAAATAATCTCCAATTCCAAAAAAATACCCAATAAAGCATACAAGACCTTAAACCCCAATTATGACAACTCCCCCACTCGATTAGTGAAATCAAAAGTCATGGTTTAGGTAAAATATCTTCTAAACCACAATTTAACTCTAAGGATAAGGTAAATGTTAGTGTCATAACCCTTTGGATTAGAACACAACATAAAATCCAAATGAATCCTCCATTGGATTCATCCCCTCCAAAGGAAACTACCATCCCAACCACTAAGAATGGTATAAGAGAGGAGAAATCATGTCCTAATAAAAATACCACCAAAGGAAAGAGTGTGTCTTTTGATAAATCTTCTAATCCAACCATTACCCTTACATTTCTGCAAAGTTACACTCAACCAGAGAAATAAATATAAACACAATTTGATAAATAAATATTGGAAACATTAAAATAAGTGCAGGTTAACATCTCTTTGATTGATTCCATTAAGAAAATTTGATGAGACATACTTTTTCTCAAGGATATGTGTACAGAACGAATATAACATTAAGGTCCTGAAAAGGTAAGATTGGGGAGGAATGTATCAAAGTTAATAGAGCCATAACTTTCCACCAAATTAAATGATCCTAGAATTTTCTTGACTCTATGAACTATTTGAAGGAATTAATTCTCTGATGTTATTCTTGATTTGGGTGCCTCTATAAATGTGATACCATGCTCTATTTTCTCATCATTATAGGTTGTGGAACTGAATCCAAACTGAATTTTTTTTCAACAAGAAAACTATATTTTAACACACCACGTAGGTGTATTGGAGAATGTTCTTATGAGAGTGAAAATTTTAATTTTTACTACTTATTTTTATGTGCTTAAAATGGAAGATGATAGGATGAATAGACATTCCCTAATTATATTGGGGAGGCCTTTCCTGAAAACATAAAAAACTATAATTAATTTTCATAATGGTACATTATATATAGATTTTGGTAGTGAGATTATCCACATCAACATATTGGATTCCATTAATCACCCCTTAAAAGAGCATTCCTCACATGCAGTTAATTATATTGATGTACTCCCTTCTCATGAAAGAACATCATATCTTTCCCATGACCCCTTATCTTTGTTTCCATCCTTGATAAATATTATATTTAATAAATCACACATTTAATAGTTTAGTGGTCTATAAAATTGTCATAAATATTTATTAAAAAATGATTTCTTGTGCATTGAGGATCCCATGGCCATCGATGATACTAATAATATTGTAAAATATCATTCCTCATCTGAGTATGATACCATTGAGTAGAAATATGAGATCACTAACCTCTCACATTCACATTAACTCCAATAAAACCAAAACCCCACTGAATTGGAACATAAACCACTACCTAAAAAATTGAAATATTCATATCCTGATAATGCAAACAATCTGTCAACCATCATTACTAGTTCACTCCCTCTGGAGCATGAATTGAGACTAATTGGCCTTTTGAGGAGTATAAAAATAATTTTTATGGACACTTTCTAACATTACTAGTATTAGACCATCAATTTTGACACATCACATATTGTTAAATGATGATGCTAAACCATTGAGGAAGAAATAATGTAGACTAATCCAAACCTCTTAGATGTTGTTTAAAATTAGGCAATAAAATTATTAGTTGCTGGAATCATTTACCCCATATCTAATAGCCAATGGGTCACTCCAATGCAAGTAGTTCCCAAGAAAACTAGTCTAATAATAATAAAAAATGAAAATAGTGAATTGGTTCCAACCTATGTGGAAAATAGTTGTAATTTTTGTATAGACTATTGTAGATTAAACCAAAACACTAGGAAGGACCATTTCCTATTTCAATATATTGACTATATTCTAGAGAGGCTAGCGGGGAATTCCCACTACTATTTCATTGATGGGTATTTTGGATACTTTCATATCTATATTTCACCATAGGATCAAGAAAATGAAAACTTCACTTTCCCATTTTGAACATTTTCTTATAGGAGGATGCCATTTTGTTTTTTGAATTCTTTAGGTACTTTCCAGCAATGCATGGTGAGTATTTTTTAGGATTACCTAGAAAATTTCATGTATGAAGTCATGGATGATTTCACTCTTTATGGACCCTATTTTGATGAATGTTTGAGTAGTCTTGGTTATTTCCTATGTCCCTATATTGAAAATAATATCATATTAAATTATGATAAATACCATTTAATGGTGAAACAATGTATATTACTTTTACCTGTCATTTATGAGGATCGTATCCAAGTGGATATATCAAAAGTGGATGTCATTTATTCCCAAATATTCCCCAAAAATGTAAGGGATGTGCGATCATTATTAGGTGTCACGACCAACTCAGGTTGACCCCAGATTGATAACCCATGTCGGTCCGCAACATGTCTTGAGGGGAGTTCCTGATCCCTATGGGATGGCAAAGAGTTCGATGCATCATAATTTTACCGTTTGGAACGATTTTCCCCATGAACAAAAGATAAATTGATAAATAAAAAATGAAGATAAAAAATAAAACTAGCAGAAAAATGAAAATAAGTTGTAAATACCTCCATGTGACCTTCTAGGTCACCACCCAACTCAGAATTAAGTTTTCTCCGAGAACGATTCAGCACTAATGAAACCTGACACTGAAAAGATAACGTAGGCTCCAGCAGTGAAATGATTAGTAGGAAAACACCATGGAATCCATACCTTTCCTTCTATGAAATAGTCCATTAATTCTAGTTTGAAAAACTGATATAAAAATTAGAGTTTTTAACATTTTAATAAAACTCAAATAATTTTCCCATTTTAATGTCCAACACAAAGACAAATCATTTTCCAAAACCAACTTCCATTTTAAATTGAAACCAAAACAGGGGATACCAATGGTGTTCTAAAATAAAACAGGTAAATAGTGCGAGCTGGAAATAAACTAGTATAATGGAAAGTAAACAAGAAATATAAATGATCAAGTAACCATGGGTGATCCTAAACATCTCTAAAATCCCCCAAGACATACTTGGTTTGGAACTGACTGTCAGCGTATGGTGAAGCTCTTATGTTTATAACCAACTGGTCTCCCTAAAACTGACAAAATCCAGTGGCAAAGCCCGCCTGGCCTAACAACCAATCTAGGGGGTACCAACCAGTTTAATCAGGTTTGATCAGCAAACTATCACTCGATCATCTTCAAGACACCCAGGAAGCCATGGTGGTAGTAATAATTTGTAAGTAGGAGGCTCTCGCATGTGTGACTCAACTCGCAAGATGTCACTGCACTTGCTTACCCCAAACATGGATGCTTCCTATGAATTCACTCATAAATGGTTACCATAGATAGGGGTGCCCCATATACTTATATATATATTCATACATGTCAAACATAAAAACTACCAACATGGTCGTCACGTCATTTGGTCATCAAAACCATTTTATAAATCACTTTGAAATTTCCAACCAGACATTTACGCTATTTAGAAACCGACTTCCTTTGGTACAACACCAAACACTATGTTTATGCTTAAAATGCCAAATGGGCCCTAATGGTTTCCAAACCAAACACATTTTTTAAACATCACCAAAACAACATTAAACACCATTTCCAACATTTACCAATAGTCCTTTATACAAAATTTACGCAATAAAGTGTCAATTTCAAAATGGACCAAGTTTTAAATAATACATTCAAAGCGACAAGACATGTCCAACACATGCCTTTGCAAGATTAAAGTACCATTTGAGAAACTAAGGTGCAAGAAGATAAGTTTTCTAAAGTGTCATATTCACTTTAATTCACATCCATGTGTGCTCCTAGTGCACCCATGGATGTGTTTTCATCTAATGACACCATCCAAATTTCATGAAAGTCCAAAAACCATTTTCATTTTTAAACCAACACTTTTAACCAAACCCACAAATATCACATAATCTAAAATGGTGAAAATGAACATTTTAAAAGATAAGGGAAGTTTTACAAAACAACTTACAATCTACGCCACAAAAACACCATTTTTCACATAAAATCTTAAATCAATATCCGACCATCTTAACATAACAATTCAAAGGAAAAAATATCACATAAATCATCTAATTTCAATATCAAAACACAATTTTCATCAAACCGGGTGCATTCGACACCTACAGACATATGCTTAATATAATATTTACTTTGAAATTTATTTGTATCAAATTATAATATCGAGAAAACACCATAATAACTTGAATCAGTGCTTTAACAAGGTGAAAACCATACACAAAATTTTATTAAACAAGATTTACCACTTAACCCGACACGTTAGACTTAAGCATGCTCAAACATAAACATAGAACACTTCAAGATATATTTTTAACCAATTCTAGAAATATATAAACACCATAAAAGACTAATTATATATACCATAAAGCAGTGAATCAAGTAAAAATAATAATTTAAGTAACACGAGAAACAATTAGTTTCTTTGGAATGGAATGAGACAGAAATTCCAACCTATAACAAAGAGTAGGCACAAAGGAACCACAATAGAAGGAGAAACATCCTGCGAAAAAATAGCACACTGGATGTGAGGTCTTTGGAGAGGAGAACTCGCGTCGGTGAGCTTGAGGGAACAGGGAAGGGAAGAGTAGGGGAGGTTCAGTTGGCCGTAACAAAGGAGAGGATGTGGCGAGGGAAGTCGATTGGGGGTCAGGTGAACTGCTGTCTGGGGGTGCAGGGACCTAGGAGGGGTGAGGTTAGAGTGGTTGGGAGTTGGGGATATGGCTGGAATAGAGGTGTGGTGAGGGGGTCTACAGGTGCGATGTGGTTAGTGGAAGGAGGGGGTGAACCAAGGGAGGTGGTTTCGGCTTGCTGGTTATGCGGGGGGGGGGGGGGGGGGGGGGGGCGAGGCCGGAGTGGCGAAGAGGTGGGGCAAGTGTTGAGGGAGCGGGGAAGTCGGAGGGCACCGACCGGAAGAGGTCTGCGTGCACAGGAGGATAGTGTGGGGAGGTTCTCTTCGCCACGCCGCTGGAAGGAGGATTTCTGTACCACACCACTAAAAGGAGAGGGGGACGCTCGTTGCACCACTGGAAAGAGTAGGGTGCCTCGTGTTGCTGTAAGGAGGATAAGGGGAGGCGCCTCACACCGTGGGAGAGAATGAGAGGTGGGGTCACGAAGGATTTTTTTTTTACGTTTTTTAAAAAAAATTCCAGAAAAGAGTTAGGGAAAAAATATTTTTAAAAATACACCTAGAAGGCGGCATCTTGGATACCGCCTTTGCATTTCGGGGGCAAGGTGGCATCCACGATGCCGCCTTTGCGCTGCGGGTGAAAGGCATCATCCGCGATGCGGCCTTTCCCCTAAATTTTTTTTTGAAAATTTTTATTTTTATTTTTATTTTTTTGTTTTGTTTATATATATATATATATATATAAAACAAAAACTTTCAGCATAATTTCTTTACTATTAAAGAGCCAGCGCTACAGCCATTACAGCAGTCTGCATTCTGACAGAAACTATTACTCAGGCCTCCCTTTTATAAGAGGTCTTGCCCAGAAAATCATTCTGTATTTTCGATGTGGGATTCAGGTTCTCCCTTTCCTGCGCAGTACATTCTTCATTTCCGATGTGAGATTCTGTTTCAAGTACGTGACTTTGAAATACAATAAAATATAAACTATAAGGCCAATATAAATGAAATTTTAAACATTGATTAAACATATAATAAATAGTTGAAAACAAAAATAATTTCCTCAAAAATGTTTATGAAAAATAATCTATAACCTCTCAAAACCACCTACTTGAAACTTAAAAATGTTTCAAGCACGTGAACTATAAAACGAATATAATTGAAACTTTAAACATTGATTAAACATATAATAAATAGTTGAAAACATAAGGAATTTCCAAAAAATGTTGATAAAATGTAATTTATAAGCTTTCAATACTGCCTACTTGAAACTTAAAATTTTTCAAGTACGTGAATTGGAAAGACCATAAAACATAAAATAGAAGACCAATATAAATGAAACGTTAAACATTGATTAAACATATAAGAAATAGTTGAAAACAAAATTAATTTCCAAAAAAATGTTAATGAAAAATAATTTGTAAGCTTTCAAAACCGCCTACTTGAATCTTAAAAATGTTTCAAGTACGTGACTTTGAAAGATTATAATTATATTACTAGTTAACTAATTAATTATAATATAGTTAATAGTTATATTAATAATTAACTAAATAATTATTATATAAGTATGAATTAATGAGTAATAATTAATAATTAATAATTTAATGAAAGGTTATAATTAATATTTATATTACTAATTAACTAATTAATAATTTATAATTACTTATTAATAATTTTTAATTACTAATTATTAATTATAATGAATAATTATAATAAATATTTATATTACTAATTAACTAAATAATAATTACTAATTACTAATTACTAATTAATTAGTTATAATTATTAATTATATTTCTAATTAACTAAATATTTATTATATATGTAATAATTAGATTACTAATTAATAATTATATAATTAATGATAATATTACTAATTAACTAATTAATTATGACATATTTAATTATTAATAATTACTAATTAAAAATTATAATAATTATATTTAATAATAATATTACTAATTAACTAATTAACTATTATATAATTAATAATTATATTACTAATTAACTAATTAATTATTATATAATTAATAGTGATATTAATAATTAACTAAATAATTACTAAATAATTAATAATTAATAAGTAATAATTAATAATTAATAATTAATAATTATAATTAATATTTATAATTAATATTTATATTACTAATTAATAATTAATAATTACTAATTAATAATTACTAATTACTAATTACTTATTAACAATTAATAATTATAATGAATAAATGCAATTAAAAATTATATTACTAATCTACTAATTAATTGTTATATAATTAATAATTATATAACTAATGAAATAACTAATTATTATATAATTAATTATTAATAATTACTAATTAATAATTATAATATATAATTATAATTAAAATTTATATTACTAATTAACTAATTAATAATTAATAATTACTAATTACTAATTAATAAGTAATAATTAATAATTAATAATTATAATGAATAAATGTAATTAAAAATTATATTACTATTTTAGTAATTTATTATTATATAATTAATAATAATATTACAAATTAACTAACTAATTTTTATATAATTAATTAGTAATAACTACTAATTATTAATTATAATGAATAATTATAATTAATAATTATATTACTAATTACTAATTAATAGTTATAATGAATAATTATAATTAAAAATCACATTAAAAATTTATGAATTAATCGTTATATAATTAATAATAATATTACTAATTATCTAATTAATTTTTACATAATTAATTATTAATAATTACTAATTAATAATTATAATTACTTATTATAATTAATTTTCATATTTATAATTAACTAATTAATTATTATATAATTAATAATGATATTACTAATTAAATAATTATTAATTATATAGTTAATAATTTTATAATTAATCATTATATTACTAATTAAGTATTATATAATTAATAATTAATAATTAATAATTAATAATTAATATTTATAATGAATAATTATATTACTAATTAACTACTTATTTATTATATAACAATTTTCAATAATTACTAATGAATAATTATATTACTAATTAACTAATTAATTATTATATAATTAATAATTAAATTACCAATTAACTAATTAATTATTATATAATAATTTTTAATAAATAATAACTAATAATTATAATGAATAATTATAATTTATAATTATATTACTAATTAACTAATTATAAAAAGGGCCTCGACTCTATCTTTCTCAAAAGATTAACTAATTAACTATTATATAATTAATAATTTTATTGCTAATTAACTAATTAGTTAATATATAATTAATGATTAATAAACACTAATTAAAAAAATACAAATTATATAGTTAATAATTATATTAATAATCAACTAATTAATTATTATATAATTTATAATTATATTTCTAAGTAACTAATTAATTATTAAATAATTAATAATTATATTTCTAAGAAACTAATTAATTATTAAATAATTAATAATTATATTACTAATTGACTAATTATATTAGTAATTAAATAATTATTCATTATATATTTTATTATTAATAATAACTAATTAACTAACTAATTATTATACAATTAATAGTTTTATAATTAATAATTATATTATTAATTAACAAATTAATATATAATTAATAATAATTAATAATTATAATTAGTAATTAATAATGAATAATTATAATTAGTAACTATAATTATTTATTATAATTAATAATTTTAATGAATAATTTTAATTTATAATTATATTACTAAATAAATAATTAAATATTATATAATTAAAAATTATATAACCAATTAACTAATTAATTATTATATAATAATTTTGAATAATTACTAATTATTAATTATAATGGATAAATATAATTTATAATTATATTAATAATTAACTAATTAACTATTATATACTGAATAATTATATTACTAATTAATTAGTTAATTATTATATAATTAATTATTAATAATTTCTAATTAACTAATTAATTATTATATAATTAATTATTAATAATATTAATTTAATAATTAAATAAATTATTATATGTTTAATCCATGTTTTAACTTTAAATTATATCGGTCTTATAGTTTATATTTTAGTCTTTCAAAATTGCATACTTTAATCATTTTAAGTTTCAAGTAGGTGGTTTTGAAAGCTTATAAATTATTTTTCATGAACATTTTTTACGAAATTCTTTTTATTTTCGAATATTTGTTATATGTTTAATCAGTGTTTTATGTTTTATTTATATCGGTCTTACAATTTATATTTTATAGGCTTTCAAAGTCACGTGCTTGAAACATTGTTAAGTTTCATGTTTGTCGTTTTGAAAGCTTATAAATTATATTCCATCAATATATTTTACGAAATTATTTTTATTTTCAAATATTTGTTTTATGTTTAATCCATAAATTATGTTTCATTTATATTAGTCTTATAATTTATATTTTATAAGTTTTCAAAATCACGTACATGAAACTTCTTAGGTTTCAAGTAAGTGGTTTTGAAAGCTTATAAATTATTTTTTTATCATCATTTTTTATGAACATTTTTTTTTGTTTTCAACTATTTTTTATATGTTTAATCCATGTTTTAAGTTTCATTTATATTGGTCTTATAGTTTATATTTTATAGTCTTTCAAAGTCACGTACTTGAAACAGAATCTCACATCGGAAATGCAGAATGTTCTGTGCATGAAATGGAGAACCAGAATCCCACATCGGAAATGCAGAATGATTAATACGGTAAGTTCTCTTATAAAAAAAAGCTCTGGGTGAGAGCTTCTGTCAGAATTCAGACTGATGTAATGGCAGTACTGCTGGATTTTAAATAGTGGATAAATTCTGCTGAAAATTTTATTTTATTTTTTGTTATATATATATATATATATATATATATATATATAAACAAATCAAAACATAAAAATAAAAATAAAACTTTTCTAGAATTTTTTTCTGTTTTAGGGGAAAGGTGGCATCGAGGATACCACCTTTCACTCGAGTCCAAAGGCGGCATCATGGATGCCGCCTTTGTAGTGTATTTTTGAAAAAAAGTTACCTAGCCTGTTTTTAAAAAATATTAAAAAAAACATATTTAAAAAAAACTCGGTCACGAACCCCCTAGGGTTTCAACGCAATTTAGTATTCATATTATGTCTTACAATAATAATAATACACTAATCGTAATAATAATAATAATAATAATAATAACAATAATAATAATAAAAATAATAACAAATACAATTTGAATATTAACAATAATAATTACAATTATACCTAAGTAATAATGTCATGAATTTAATTTTAAATAATAAATGAATTAATAATAATTTTTTAATAATTATATTAATGTAAATTTTAAATAATAATATTATTAGTAAAAATTCTCAATAATAACAATATTATTATCTACACATTACCATTATTATTATGATTTAAATAGTAAACTCTTTTTAATAACAATTTTTTTTTTTATTTTAATCATTAGACATATGCGTGGGCACCTGGGATGATCACGCGGCTACCGCCCGCTGTGCGGTGACTGTGAATGGGTTTATGTCATGACCCATCCCTACCCGGGCTCGATCCGCAACTACCCCAAGCCCGCCTCCATAGGCCAGTGGCTGGCGACAAGCGCCGAAGGCTAAACAACTTGGGGATGCCTTTGCATGAGTTCCTGTACACACACATGCAGCCCAATCAATTCAGAAGTGGAGAGTAAAAGGAAAATTAAAGTACCAACTGCTATAAACCAACCACAAAGGTGCATCGACCACGAAATAGTACAAAGTGAGTGATGAAGGTAAACTGAAAAGAAAAGGGAAAAACATGTGCCCAACCAAAAAAGTGCCACAACCTGGCAACAGGTAAACAAAAGTAAAACAGTTGGGAGAGTCCCACACCTGGAATTCGACTACGACCACCACACGCGGTCCAAACTCCTGAACTCTTAAGCTCTTCTATAGTCATGAACAACGTGTATGTCGTCTGCAAGGGCACACCATATGCGGGCAAAGCCCAAGCAAGGGTGAGTATAAAAATACATAGTAGGATACCCCAAAGGCTCGAGGGAGCAACAAAGGAGGTTCCAAAGAGTGAGAAGTAGATCGAACAGGGAATAGTAAAGGAGTACAACAGAGAGTGCAGTAAAGAGTACAACTCAACCCAATAAGAGGAAGGAAGTAAGTAGACTCGTCCTAACACAAGGAGCGAGAAACGGTGATAAGATGAAACTTCTCATCGAGTCTTCACTACTTATAGTAGGAGAGTAGACTTGTCCAACCACGAGAAGCTCAACACGAAAAGCACGTGGCATACCCCGCGCGAATTCGCCTCTCCTGGAAGGAGAGAAACCAAAACCCAATAAGTGGGTACTGGAACAAGGTATATACATATCCATATGCTCAATCAAGAAACCCAATCAAGATCTTAAGGGGATCTCCATCCCTTAGCTCATCCCAAGAAAGTGAGTAGCCAATAGTCCCAGAAGTAAACACCATTGATGCCCAGTATCCCGCACGTCTGCCCCAAACCGCAAGTAAAGGGTCTCAAATCACCACACCTTGACAATATCCTCTTTGGGTGGCACTGACTCGCCCGCATGGTTTTAGGTCACTTCTCAAGGACGCGTCATGGTGGGGAAAGTTGGCCTAGTAATTGAGAGTTTTGGAGAAATTCAAACCATATCTCATCACTATCCCACAGTTGAGATGTCTGCTCAAAGCCAAGTGGTCACATCACTGACCCGTACAACCAAGGGTCCCGCTCTGGTAGTCATGGAGAAAATACATAGACTAGCATCATACGAACGACTGAGTCTGAAAGAAGTCGTCGGGTAACCCACTGCTCAGCCCCGCTAGTGGGTAAACCCTAAGAGGTCGTTGGGTAACCCACTGCCCAGTCTCTACTGGAGAGTAAACCCTAAGAGGTCTTGGGTAACCCACTTCCCAGTCTCTACTAGAGGGTAAACCCTGAGAGGTCGTCGGGTAACCCACTGCCCAGTCTCTGCTCGAGGGTAAACCCTAAGAGGTCATCGGGTAACCCACTGCACAGTCTCTACTGGAGGGTAAACCCTAAGAAGTCGATGAGAAACCCACCGCCCAGCCCCGCTAGAGGGTAAACCCGAAGAAGTCGATGAGAAACCTACTGCCCAGCCCCGCTGGTGGGTAAAACCGTAATTTCTCTGGCAATCCCTATTGGATGGTACAATACTAGCCAACAGAACACGGAGAGGGTATTGCGCAACCACCCAACTACAAAATAATTCACCTAGTATAGGTTCAGCACCTGTGTAGTGTAGGTCACGCCTATACCTGGAGCTCTGCCTCGGGAAACACGTCATGGTAGATTGCAGAAGGATTATATGATCTCGATACTCGTCTAGGGAGTCTGCGCCTAGGGTTCACTAGCTCCGCACCCTACTGGAAACAACCTCCTGGGTAGAGGATCGGTTCCCATGTATAGTATTGGTCACACGGAATCCTCAAAAACTCTACCAGGGAATAGGAAGGGATGTGATACTGAAAAACCACATGGCTAAAGGAAAAAGGGGAACCCAACCAACTCCACCGATCACACCATCGAGAACAGAACCAGGGGAAACCACTCAACCCTGCAGGTCTAAACCATCATGAACAGAGGGACCCTCTATGTCAAGTGAGATCAAAGGTACGTAAAGCCGAACACGACACGCACAAGGGGCCCACATGACATGTGGCCCTATCTCATCTCCAAACCACTCACATAAACTTTCCAGGGTATAACTACTAACTGTACTTCCCAGCATGCTCGTATACTACCAGAGTATATCACATCCCTAGCACAAAGGCCATCGAACGTATGGTACCCAAAGTCAACGTGAAGGGTGAAAATGTAATTTTTCCAACGTTCTTCCTCCAAGACCCTAGCACGGACAACCATATGTCTTCAAACATCAACTTCACTCACACGAGAGTGAACGCGATCACACACCAGGGGTTCGCTTCCAAAAACAACAAGAAGAACCGCCATCGAAGCACCTTTCATGCTTCCCCATTTAATGATATCTTGAATGAGACTCCGCACATCCAAATGGATCGTACCGTTGTAATCCTCACGGAAAAACACACAAGATTGACTATTTACTTGCCTCCAAAAGACATCCGACTTCAAAGTCATTCAACACTGCTTTACGCCCGAACATTGTCCCGTGGTCCCGATCCTTGGTCCCGAAAATAGTCGGGTGCATCGTACCATTGCGATCCCCTTAGAAAAACACGTCAAATTGACTTCTTACTTGCATGGAATGGATGTCTGGAGAAAAATATGCATTTCGCCACACCGCACACAAGCAGTGCTAAGTGGGACCTGCATCACGGTCATGCAATGAAACAAACGGATCACATCGTTGCGATCCTCTTGGAAAAGTACACATGATTAACGAATCACTAGTCAAAAAAGGTCACCCTGTCATAAAGGTGGAAATCACCACCAACTCCCAAAATGGCCCTCATGGGGCCCACACCATCGTGCATAATTAAAATGGTTGGGTTGCATCATTGCAATGCCCTTGGAAAAACACTCAAAATCGACTGCTCGCACACCCCGAACGGACGTCCGATGAGAAATTTGTGAAACGCTGCTCACAGCTTAAAAGATAGGTCACGGGGCCCAAGCCTCAACTCCAGTTTCAATGCCTGAAAACGTACTGGAAAACTCCGTCTCAACTCCAATGTCCCAATGCCACTGACGGTGCCCAAATCAGACTTCGGATGTGCCCGTGCCGACCGAAAGAAGAATCTCGGAAAGAAAACACTAAACCACTGAATGGATGTGTCACACCACCGATCCCCCATCTCAGAAATTAAAAATTCCCGAGACCATTTCAAAACGTCCTTCTCGATCCATGGAACGCGTCGTCGTAGACGGTACGTGAATCTAACACCCGGTTTAGGAGTTACGCCAGTTTAAACGTCATCGGACGCAAGTGGGGGTGGACCGAACCAGTCCGGCCGGTCCACACCCCCTGGACCAGCCCAAGCTGTCCGGCCCGCGGATCATCTAGCTGAGCCGCCGCGACCCGCGGTTCGCCCGTGCGGACTGCGGTCCACCGATCTGGACTAGCCCGGAGGCCGGTCTTCCTTCCACGCGGGGACCCGGAATGGGCTGGTCCACTGTCTACCGGTCGGGGTCGCTGACCCCGGTCTTCCGCATCGTCGCGCCCCGTTGGTGCCCTGTTGTCGCGCTCGACCTCACCCTCTGCCGCCACGCCCCTGCAGCCGACCTCCCGACCGCCTCCTGCTCGCATCGATCCACCGTCCCAGACGCCCGCAGCCGACCGCCTCGTTGAATCTGCCGCCGACCGCCGCTCCGAGCCGCCATCCGTTGCTGTGCCGCTTAAGCCGAGCCGCCGCCGAACCGGCCAGAACCACCAAAAAACCACCCGAAAACCCCCCGGAACTTCATCGGACCGATGCGGTCGCCTCGGGACTCAGATTTCGAATCCAAAAAATGCATCAGAAAGCTGAGAAAAATTACTACTCATCTATGAAATTATCTCAATAAGATAATGGAAATTCGACACATATATATGAATTGAAATAAGGTGCGTAAGTTTAAAATGAAATATGCACGATCCTACCTTGTTGGGCGTAGCCCGGAGCTTCGCTGCCGATCCACTGAAGTCACGCACCTCCTTGGGGAGGAGATGATGGAAGAGGGTTGGTGAGGGGCTCTCCTTCGTTGCTTGAGGCTCCTCTTCCAGATAGAGAACAAGTGAAGGGGAGGGGTGATTTTAGGATTAAATAAAGAAAAACTAATTAAAAATTTAATTAATTTAAACCCCCAAATTAACCCACATCCAAAACTCTTGATAAGGTAAAGGTTAAGCCACACCTAGGGTAAAAACCACCTCCCGAGCACAACGGAGGTCTCAGAAGTTTTATCCAAGTCCCCGTTCAAAAGTTATAAAACTTAACGTCTGAGGCCGCTAAATTACGAAAACTCCCATGTTGGCATTTTTCACAGGAGGCCCGCGCCCGAAAAAATTACACCTCTACTTGGGTAAACGGCACGCTCTGGACTCAACGGTTCCCTCGGTTTTCCGATCTGAGTTACCGTTTAAGATTTATTCCATTTATTTTGCGTGCTAAGTGTGAACGCACTGAAAATTTAATTCCGGCCACACCGGGGCTTGGAATCGGACGCCGTCTGAAGGAGCTGCTCTAGAATAACATCAAGAAAATTCCAAAGTCTTTTATAGCAAAAACATTAGTTCTTAAATCATTCCCTCCTTCAATATTTTTATCTCCTAAAAGAAAAACCAGGGAACAACTCAGGGGACTAAGCCCACACCTGGCTCTTCCGTACCCAGAAGAACTCATGCATAGTTCGGCGCCAACGCACACAGACCCAAGGATTGGATCGGTTCATGCGAGGTCTGACCTTGCCGATAATGTGCATAGGAGCACACACACTTCTTCTCGGGTGAGTCACGTGCGAGATATCATGCACCCAAACCGGCCTTTGGGTTTAGGGTAAGGTGGTAAAGGACCTCTCCATCCCTTCGCATGGTCTCAAACGGCCCAAATGACCTCGTGGGTAGCTCACCTCCCTGGTTGAACCTCTACGTCGCATTATGCGACTGGAAATCACTATTTGAACTTGGGACAAGGCCTGGTGATTCCCTCTTTTAGAATATCCATATGGTGAAACACTCAAGGATATCTGGACATGCAATGTTTCATAGTCGATGTCTCGCAACCAAGACTCTCTTACAAGCTCGAAAAGCTATGGAGTCGACACCATCGACTAACAGAAAAGGTTTTATGCCTCCTACTCTACCAACATAGGGTTACACCCAACGCCCTGCGTCACCCTGGTAACAAATCAAGCAAAGAGCAGGGAGAAAAAGCATTTCACACAAAGAGTCTAACAATTTTACTGAAAAAAGTAGAAGAGTCGTAAACCGTACCTCTTATCCCCTCATGCTCTGTAGGATCGTAAACATCCAAAGCTCGCGGCTATCCGCGGTCCAAACTGTCAACTCCCGGAGCCTAACGTGGACCGCCTGGTGGTGGTGGGAAGACCTGATAAGGTCGTCCCCCCAACTCCATCTCCCCCTGCTCCTCCGCTAGCACCACCTCTCTGGGGACTACTCAGATCACGGCGCTGCCTCCGTCGTGGTGGTGCACTCGCTGCCTACCCGATATTCTCAGCATGCCTGGTCGGGCAGTCTCGCGCCAGGTGACCGTTATCATCGCAAGCATAGCAACGACGCTCTCAGGGCTACCCTAGTGCCCTCTTGTGCCACTGTGGTGTACGACCACATCTCCGAAACCGGCGGTGGGAAGGTTGCATGTGTCGAGGTTCTGTTAGCCGACGCCCGCTAGCTGCGGCAGATATCTCGGCTCTATCCAGCCTACTTCCACCACCAACTGTAGAACGTGACAGGACGCTCTCTATCACCAGCGCCTTCTCTAGCACCTCAGAAAAAGTGGAAATGCCCGAGGGTACTATGACAACACAAATCTCTCTACGGAGACCCTGCTCGAACTTACGCACTCGGATGTTGATGTCGTGGACTAGGTCCGGGTAAAAATGTGCACGGTCTGTGAAATTAGTCACATAATCAGTCATCGTCATCCCTCTCTGCTGAAACTGCATGAGCTCCTAGATCCGAACGGAGCGTAAGTAGGAGGGGTAAAACTCCTCATGAAACAGCAGCTGAAATTCATCCCACAAAAGCGACTAATCATCAAGTAACTGAGTCACCAGACTCAACCAACACCTAGCCACTCTGTGGAAAAGGCTGGAAACCAAAGCCACCATCTGATCTGTCGGTGTCTACGCAGGCCTGAAGAGGTGAACCACTATCTCGAGCCCAACCAATGCTGTATGAGGGTCTGAGTCACCACTGCACCTCAGTGGTCTCTCTCGTTGGAACTCACGGTGCACGCTCAACCTATGCTCAAGCTCCATCTGCTCTGCAGGAGTTGTCTGCTGCTCACCAGGTGGGGGTGTTACTACCAGCCCACCCGGAGAAAGGGGCTCACATGATGGGTTCTGGACTAAGGCCTCGTAGCTCACAAGTTCATCATCACGAACCAAAGCCAGTATCATGGCTGGCTGTCTTCGCAGAGGCATCCTGAATTTTATCAAGGAGAACCACGATCAGATGAGAATATATGTACATGACAGTAACAACAATGGGGTGATGACTCAAGAAAAACAGTCAAAGACTCAGTCCTATGTGATGCACAAACCAATTTTTCCCTAAAACGGGTGTCTCAACATGCCGAGTCGACAAGTGGGTTATCAGGGTCCTGGTGAATGGATACATCGGTCGCTGCACCATCGCTGGACTCCCTGGCCTGAGAGCCGCTCTCGAGACACGTTGACACTGTTTCCCTAGATCCCAACCAATTTGTTTTTAGGGACATCCGAACAACGTCCCAAGGAATGAACCACCATTGATACCACTTTTTCATGACCCGTCCCTACCCGGGCTCGAGCCGCAACTACCCCAAGCCCACCTCTATAGGCCAGGGGCTGGCGACAAGCGCTGAAGGCTAAACAGCATGGGGAGGCCTTTACCTGAGTACCTGTACACACACACATAGCCCACTCAATGCAGAAGTGTAGAGTAAAAGGAAAAGTAATGTTCCAACTACTATAAACTAACCACAAAGGTTCATCGACCTCTAAATAGTACAAAGTGAGTGTTGAAGGTAAACTGAAAAGAAAAGGAAAAAACACGCGCCAAACCAAAAAAGTTCCACAACCTGGAAACATGTAAACAAAAGTAAAACAGCTGGGAGAGTCCCACACCTGGAATCCGACTATGACCACCACACGCGGTTCCAAGATCCTGAACTTATAAGATCCTCTATAGTCACGAGCAACATGTCTGTCATCTGCAAGGGCACACCAAGTGCGGGAAAATCCCAAGAAGGGGTGAGTATAAAAATACATAGTATGATACCCCGAAGGCTCGAGGGAGCAACAAAGGAGGTACCTAATAGTGAGCAGTAGATCGAACAAGGAATAGTAAGGGAGTAAAACAGAGAGTGCAGTAAAGAGTACACCTCAACCCAACAAGAGGAAGGAAGGAAGTAGAATCGTCCTAACACAAGGAGCTAGAAACGGTGAGAAGATGAAACTTCTCGTCGAGTATTAACTACCTATAGTAGGAGAGTAGACTCTTCCAACCATGAGAATCTAGACATGGAATGCACATGGCATACTCCACGCGTCTTCACCTCTCATGGAAAGAGAGTAACCAAAACCCAAGAAGTGGGTACTGAACAAGGTATATACATATCCATATGCTCAATCAAGAAACCCAATCAATATCGTAAGGGGATCTCCATCCCGTAGCTCAGCCCAAGAAAGTGAGTAGCCAACAGTTCCAGAAGTAAACACCATCAATGCCCAGTATCCCGCACGTCTACCCCGAACTGCAAGTCAAGGGGCTCAAATCACCTCACCTTGACACTATCTGCTTTGGGCGACACTGACTCACCCGCACGGTTTTAGGTCGCGTATCAAGGATGCATAATGGTGGGGAAAGTTCCCCTCGTACTTGAGAGTTCTGGGGAAAGTCAAACCACACCTCATCATAGTCCCATAGTTGAGAGGTCTGCTCAAAGCCAAGCTATCACATCATTGACCCGTACAACCAAGGGTCCCGCTCCGGTAGTCACGGAGAAAAGCCATAGAATGGCCTAATTGAAAGGACTGATTCTGAAAGAAGTCATCGGGTAACCCACTGCTCATCCCTAATAGAGGGTAAAACCTAAGAGGTCGTCGGGTAACCCACTGCGTAGTCTCTACTGGAGGGTAAACCTAAGAGGTCGTCAGGTAACCCACTACCCAGTCTCTCCTGGAGGGTAAACCCTAAGAGGTCATCGGGTAACCCACTGGCTAGTCTCTGCTGGAGGGTAAACCCTAAGAGGTCGTCGGGTAACCCACTGCCCAGACTCTGCTATAGGGTAAACCCTAAGAAGTCGATGAGAAACCCACTTCCCATCCCCGCTAGAGGGTAAACTCGAAGAAGTCGATGTGAAACCTACTGAATAGCCCCATTGGAGGGTAAACCCGGAACTGCTCTGGTCGTCCCTATTGGATGGTACAACACTGGCCAACAGAACATGGAATGGGTATCACGCAACCACCCAACTCTAGAACAATTCACCTAGTAGAGGTTCAGCGCCTGTGTAGTCTCGGTCACGCCGATACCTAGAGCTCTACCTCGGGAAAAACATCATGGTAGATCGCAGAAGGAGGATATGATCATGATACTCGGCTAGGGAGTATGCGCCCAGGGCTCACTAGGCTCCACAAACTACTGGAAACAACCTCCTGGGTAGAGGATCGGTGCCCTCATAGAGTATTGGTCACACCGAATCCTCAAAAAAACTACCAGGGAACACGAAGGGAAGTGATACCTAAAGCCCACACAGCTAAATTAAAAAGGGGAACCCAACCACTCCGTCTATCACACCGTCGAGAACAGAACCAGGGGAAACCACTCAACCCTACTGGTCTAAACCATCGTGAACAGAGGTACCCTCTACGTCGTGAGAGATCAAAGGTATGTAAAGCAGTACACGACACGCACAAGGGGACCACATGACGTGTGGCCCTATCTCATCTCCAAACCAAAAACACAAACATTCCCCGGTACAAATACAAAATGTACTTCCCAGAATTCTCATATACTCCCAGAGTATATCAAATCCCTATCCCAAAGGCTATCGAATGTATGGCACCCAAAGTCAGCGTGAAGCATGAAAACATAATTTCACCAACCTGCTTCCTCCACTGCCATAGCGCGGCCAACCATATCTCTTCAAACATGAACATCACTCACACGGGACTGAACGCAATCACATGCTAGGGGTTCGCTTGAAAACACAGCCAGAAGAATCTCCATCGGAGCACCTTTCATGCTTCCCCATTTAATGAGATCTCAAATGAGACTCCGAAAATCCAAACATATCGTACCATTGCAATCCTCACGGAAAAACACGCGAGGTCAACAATTTACTCACCTTCAATAGACAACTGACGTCAAAGTTGTTCAACACTGCTTTACACCTAAACAACGTCCCGTGGTCCCGAGCCTCAGTCCTGAAAACAGTCGGTCGCATCACACCATTGCGATCTCCTCAGAAAAACACGTCAAATTGACTGCTTACTTGTATGGAACGGATGTCCGGAGAATAATATGCATTTCGCCGCACCGCACTCAAGTGGTACTAAGTGGGACCCACATCATGGTTCTGAAACACAACAAACAGATCGCATCGTTGCGATCCTCTTGGAAAACTACACAAGTTTAACTAATAACTTGTCCAAAACGGTCACCCAGTGATAAAGATGGAAATCACCACCAACTCCCAAAACGGACCTCGTGGGGCCTGCACCATTGTGCAGAATTAAAAAGTTCGGGTTGCGCTATTGCAATTACCTAGGAAAAACACTCAAAATCGACTGCTCACATGCCCTGAACGGACGTCCGATGAGAAAGTTGTGAAACGCTACTCGCAGCTTAAAAGACAGGTCATGGGGCCCACGCCTCAACTCCAGTTTCAATTCCCAAAACCATACTGGAAAACTCCATCTCAACACCAGGGTCCCAACGCCGCTGACAGTGCCCAAATCAGACTTCGGATGTGCCTGCGCCGACCGAATGAAAATCTTGTAATGAAAACACTATAGCACTTAACGGACGTGTCGCTCCACCGAGCCCCCGTCTCAGGAATTAAAAATTCCCGAGACCATCTCAAAATATCCTTCTTGATCCATGGAACGTGTCGCTATAGACGGTACATGAATCTGACACCCGGTATAGGAGTTACGACAGCTTAAACGTCATCAGACGCAAGTGGGGGTGGATCAGACAGGTTCGGCCGGTCCACCCCCCCTGGACCGGCCCAAGATGGCCGGCCAGTGGTTCACCCGCGCGGACCGCAGTCCACCGATCTGGACCGGCCCGGAGGCTGTTCTCATTTCCACGTGGGGACCCGCAAAGGGCGGGTCTGCTGTCTGCCAGCCGGGGTCACTGACCTCGGTCTTCCGTGTCATCGCGCACCGCTGGCTCCCTGCTGCCGCGCTCAGCCTCTCCCTCCACAGCCACGCCCATACAGCCAACCGTCAGGCCGCCTCCCGCTCATGCCGAGCTTCCGTCCCAGATGCCCGCAACCTACCGCCTTGCTGAAGCCACCGCTGACTGCCGCTCCGAGCCGCCATCCGCTTCCGCGCCACCTAAGCCGAGTCGCTGTCGGACCGGCCAGAACCGCCAGAAAACCACCCGAAAACCCCCATAACTTCATCAAACTGCTGCGGTCGCCTCGGGACTCGGATTTTTAATCCGAAAAATGAATCAAAAAGATTAGAAAAAATCCTACGCATCTATGGGCTTCTCCCAACAAGATAACGGAAATTCTACGCATATATATTATAACGACCCATACTTTACATACATTGTTAATTGAAGCATACTTACTACAACATATAACAAAACCACGAAAGGACCGTATAGGTATAATGTCTTTAGAAACTGGGAAACATAAACAACTGGTTCATAAAGCATCTACACTGTCTCCCATTTATTTCATCATATCTATAGTCCCTTTTGGAATATCTTAATTAATAACCTTCTTCATGACCTGGGGAAATAAAACATACAAAAGGGTGAGCTCAAATTCTGAGTAAGGGTAAACTAAAGAAATATCAATCACATCATATTCATAAGAACATAACTTTTGGAAATCTTAACCTGCAAAAGAGAGCATAATTTCATAACATGGTATAAATCATAGTAGTGAAATGGAAACCCAATAATCATAACATAAAACATGAAACTTTGTGGCATACACACATAATCATAGAGAATCATTTCTTATTAGTCAAGACTCATTGCCAAGACTATCTTAGTGGACAAAGTCCATTTCTGAACCGTGTTCACTCCTCGTTTCAGTCCTGTTTCACTGAACCGGTTTACCTACCGTTCCGGCTATGTCTATCTCATGAGATATAAAATCTTTACCCAAGTCATTGGAGGGAGATATGGGTCCCACCCATCTCATAATGATACCATTCTTATGTGTGCCACAAAATCATAAATCATACATCATTTCATAACCAATGTAATAAAAATGGGATTCTTAAACATCATGAAATCATAAAATAATTCATATAAGATAAAGGAATTCATAAAAATAATTCCACCACAACATAATAAAATCAATGTAATAATAGGGATAGAAACAGAACCCTAAATTATCTTAGATGGAAAATAATTTTGATAAAACACTCAAACTCCATTCTTGAGGAAAATATCCTTTCTACTTCAAAAACATTTTCCTTTCTTAACATGTCATACAATTTTAAACTAAAAGAAGTTGATTAAAAATAAACTTGGAATCTTGTAAAGGAAGCTTCTTGGAAATAATGTTTTAAAAATCCATTCATACCATATAATTTAAAACAACATCCTTCGTAATTTTGTCGGAAAAGTCAAAAAGTACCTCGTACGAAAAACGAAAAAAGATTCCTTTCATATATTTTACTAAAATCTCACTGAAGGGTAAAATTGGATTTAAACAATTGTAGGTGGATGGAAATAATATTAAATATTGAGGAAACATTGATTTGGATGATAAAATACACCCCAGTAAATTTCAAATTATAAACAATCTCGGATAAAAATAAGATTGTGATATTTCCCTTACCTTAGGTCCGATTTGCTTCGTAAGTGTCCGAACCTCCTGTATAATGATTTAAATAATGTTATTGAATTATTCCAGAATAATACTTATTGTTATTATATCATATATGGTCATATTATTAGCTTCTTATTAGTAATATTTCATTACTACTTGTTATTTGGGTGTTTATTACTTTTTGTTCTTATGTGTGTTTTGTTGAATAAATTATTATTATTCTATTTAGGTTATAGATACCTCATTTCCAAAATGTTATTAGTGTAATATATATCATATTAGTTCATTAAATTCATTTATATAATCATTATGAAATGAGGATCATGTAGAACGAGTCGCATCACATCGTGGAGACGGTATTCCGTACGTACACACGAGTGATGATATCGTTCCTATGATCGTGGAATTATATTGGAGTGTATGTATACTATTTCAGAATAAATATCAATTTATAATAGTCATATATAGTCATTATTTACACCATTATACCCATCCAAGTAAGGTGGTGGTGGAAAATAGATTACACCACGACGTGGAGACGGTATTCCGTACGTACGCACGCGCGGTGATTTCTTTTTCTGTAGGATGGATAGATGGTGAAATAGGTTTGTTTCATAATTATAATAAAATATCAGTATGTGAGTGATACTGATGTTATTACTTCATAATTAAACAACTAAATAAGGAGAAATGGAAGAAGAAATAATGATGAAAGAATCGGTAACAGGCATTACCTCTTCTTTGAAGTGCTTCATTGAGACCTCCTTTTAGGGCACTAAAATAGGTCTTTGAAGAAGACCATAACCTCTAGGATGTTTCTAGGGAAGTGGAGAGGAGAAATTGTCAGGGGTTGGCCAAGATTGAAGGCTCAAAGTGGTGTGAGGAAGAGGGGGAGGAGGTGCCCTTTTATAAGGGAGGAGAGGGGCACCTTTGGAATAACTAAAACATATTATTTTATTATAAAGTCAAATTCGGTTTTAAATAGCTCCAAATTGATATATTTATAAGATAAGGTGGGTAGGGGTATAAATCCTCTCATAAAATAGAATTTAGACAAGTTTAGGTATCAATTGTAACCTTATCATTTAGATTTAACTTTAAGTTAGATAATTTAACTTTTACCGTGTCTTCTTGTTTTCTTACAATATAAGTTTAATAAACTTACCATATCAAGACAAACGAACCTCAAGTTTTTTATTATTAATATATATAACCTTATCTAAGTCATTTGGCAGATCCTTAGATTTTTAAGAATAAATTAACAACAAGTAATATAATATTTGTTTTAAAAACTATTTTAGGTCAATTTTGACAATATTTAGTAATTGATTTTTTTGAAAATCATAACAGAATGATTAGTTCAAACCAAGTTAATTAAATCCATAATAACATGTTATAGTAACCTTTAAAATTAGTGTAATTCATTAAAAGTCTAAAATTACAATTATTTGGGTATTTATAACATCAATTATGTCAATATTTCATTAATAAGATAATTACTTCATCATCTTTGTTTCATAAATATATTACCTTTTTTAATGTCTAAAAATTACAAATAAAATACCATTATGTAGGAAATTTCATTATCTTTCTAATGAATATTTATAGTCTAATTTATCTTATGTATAACCCCATATTAAAAATGATTTACTTATTACACTTTGATTTTAACTATTTTAACCCTTCTTTAAGTAAATTAATAATAAATGTCCTAATCTAATCCAAGTGGGCCTAAATAGTCATATTTTATTCCTAAGGTTGCTTTTGGTCGAATTAAACTTATCTAATAGAATTAGGACATGTGTTAGGGTAATAATAATAACACTTTTACCCTTAATTACCCTATTTACTTTTAACCGTGGTAAAAAAAAGTAAAAAGTTACTATTCAGCAAAAATTATTTTCATCTCATTGAACCACGTTTTAGTCCTTGATATTAAACGTGTCTCTCAGATTTTTGAAATTCTACTCACAGAAGCGGTAAAATTAAGTTTTATGAAAAAATCAGTTTTTTTAACTACCACTTAGTGGTTTCACTATTCATCAAAAATTGAAAGTTTTCAGAAAAATACCAAAATTTCACACTAGGCTAATTTCGATATTCTGAATCCAAAAATGAAGCCCATTTTGAAAAATAAAATTTATAAAATTTCAAAAAGTGGTTATTACTATTCATAACGGCTAGTTTTAATAATATTTCAATAGCATATCGTTGTTTAGTGAAACTCGGTATTGCGTACGACGCAAGCTATCGAGGAAGGTCGTGGTTGCGTGTAAAGCAAGACAAGCCAGTGTTAGTGAAAGATTCCTTTGATAAAAACAAAATATTTCTTATAAAAGTCTCGGGCGTTACATTCTACCCCCCTTAAAATGAATTTCGCTCTCGAAATTCGAGACTTTGTAATAAAAAGATGAGGATACCTCTCCCTCATCATATCCTCAAGCTCCCATGTAGATTCTTCTAATTGGTGGTTCCTCCATAAAACTTTCACCAATCGAGTGGTCTTGCTTCGTAGGAATTTTTTGCTACGATCCAGAATCTCTATCGGCTGTTCTTCATAAGAAATATCTTGCTCCAGCGGTACAACTTCTGAGATAAGTACATGTCAAGGATCAGGTATGTACTTTCTCAGGAGAGATACATGGAACACATCGTGAACTTGAGAGAGATTCGGTGGAAGCGCCAATCGGTAAGCTACCTTCCCAACACGATCCAGTATTTTGAAAGGACCAATATATCTAGGCCTCAACTTCCCCTTCTTTCCAAACCTCATGACCCTCTTCCAAGGAGATATTCGTAAGAATACTTTATCACCCACTTCAAACTCTAGGCCTTTTCTTCGGTTGTCGACATAACTTTTCTGTCGACTCTGAGCTACTCTTATGTGTTGTTGAATATATCGGACCTTTTCTGCCATCTCATTAACAAGATCAGGTCCTAATAGCTTTTTTTCCCCAACTTCATCCCAGCAAGTTGGAGTCCTGCATTTCTTTCCATAGAGAGCTTCATAAGGAGCCATCTGAATACTGGAGTGAAAGCTATTATTATAAGAAAATACCACCAAAGGTAGGTGTTGATCCCAACCACCTTTGAAATCCAAAGAGCCAGCTCTCAACATATCTTCTAGAGTTTGAATTGTTCTCTCAGACTGGTCGTCTGTCTGAGGATGATAAGCAATGCTGAAACTCAACTATGTATCTAGAGTATGCTGATGAATTTTCCAGAACTTAGAGGTAAATCTCGGATCCCGATTAGATATAATAGAAAGTGGTTCTCCATGAAATCTTACCACTTCCTTTACATATATCCTGGCAAGATGATCCAGAGATAAATCCTCTCTAATAGAAATGAAGTGTGCATACTTGGTAAGACGATCAACTATGACCCAGATAGCATTATTGCCTTTGGATGTTTTAGGAAGTCCTGTGACAAAGTCCATAGTGATGTTTTCCCATTTCCATTCGGGTATGGGTAATGGTTGTAACATCCCCTTAGACTTCTGTCTCTCAGCTTTAACTTGATAACAAACCAAGCATCGAGAGAAATATTCAGCAACATCTCTTTTCATGCCATCCCACTAGAAGTACTCTTTCACTTCCCTATACATCTTCGTGCTTCCAGGATGAATAGAGAATGAAGAACTATGAGCCTCATCCAGCAGCTCCTTCTTTAATTCCGGGATGGGAGGAACACAAACCTGATTCCTGAACTTTATTATCCCATCACAATCAAGGTTGAATTCAGGAACATTTCTCACTTTCTTTTGTAACCTGACATCTTCTTTCTGTGCCTATTTAATCTTCACATGTATAGATGGTTGAACATTCATTTGATAAAGATAAGATTTTTACCCTTCCATTATAATTCCAAGATCCATCCTTTGTAAATCCATAAATATTGGATCTTTTTTGATCCTCATCATGGATAAATTGGCATGGTCTTGTCGAATTAATGCATCTGCCACCTTGTTTGCTTTCCCAGGGTGGTAACGGATTGAGCAGTCATAATCCTTAATCAGCTCCAACCATCTTCTTTGACGCATATTCAGCTCCTTTTGTGTGAAAATATACTTTAAACTTTTATGATCAGTATAAATGTCACACCTTTCTCCATAAAGATAATGCCTCCAAATCTTTAATGCAAAGATTACCGCAGCTAACTCCAAATCATGTGTTGGGTAATTTTGCTCATGGATTTTCAATTGTCGTGAGGCATAAGCTATCACCATATCATTTTTCATAAGAACACACCCCAATCCCTTCTTGGATGCATCACTATAGATCACAAACCTTTCTCCACTATAAGGCCGTGTGAGCACAGGTGCACTGGATAACCTTCTTTTAAACTCCTTGAAATTCTCTTCACATTCTTGCGTCCAAACAAACTTAACTCCTTTCCGAGTCAACATGGTGATTGGATTAGATCATCGTGAAAAATCTTTCACAAAACATTGATAATATCCAGCCAAACCAAGAAAACTTCGGATCTCAGTTACTATTGTTGGTCTCGATCATCTTTCGATAACCTCTGTTTTTGTTGGATCCACAGATATCCCCTCTTTTGAGATTATGTGACCCAAAAATGAAACTTTTTGAATCCAAAATTTACAATTGGTAAATTTGTCATAAATCTTCTCCTTTCTCAGGGTCTTCAATATAATTCTCAATTGATCTTCATGTACTTCCTTGCTCTTTGAATAGACAAGAATATCATCTATAAAGACCACCACAAACTGATCAAGATAGTCTCTAAAGACTATATTTATCAGATCCATGAAGATAGTAGGGGCATTAGTAAGACCAAATGGCATCACTATAAATTCATAGTGTCCATAACTTGTACGGAAAGGTGTCTCTAGTATATCCTCCCTTTTGACCCTTAATTTATGATACCCTGAATGAAGATCAATCTTGGAAAAGTATTGAGCTCTGCGTAGTTGGTCAAATAAGTCATCAATGCATGGGAGAGGATATTTGTTCTTGATAGTGATCTTGTTAAGTTCTCGATAATCAATGCAGAGTCTCATTGATCCATCTTTCTTCTTAACAAACAGAACAGGTGCTCCCCAAGGTGACGCACTAGGGAGTATGAACCCCTTATCAAGATTCTCTTGGAGTTGCTTCTTCAATTACTGCAAATCAATTGGGGCCATTCTATAAGGTGTCTTTGAAATAGGCAAAGCACCCGGTACGAGTTCTATTGAAAACTCAACTTCACGATTTGGTGGGAGACCCAGAAATTCCTCTGGAAAGACATCATCAAACTCCAGTACAATGGGAATATTCTTAACCATGAGTTTCTCAACAACCATTTGAGATAAATAACCTTCATTTAGTGGAATCAAGACCCATAAGGTAGAAGGAATTTCCACTGGAAGGTTATGTTCATCCTTGCATTGATAGATGATCATAGATTGATCTGGAATATGAAACGTGACTTCCCTTCTTTGGCAATTGATATGAGCTCCATATAAAGAAAGCCAATCCATGCCAAGAATCACATAAAATTCTACTATAGGAAGGATCAGAAGATTTGCAGGAAGAACTTTCCCACAAACTTCGATCGGAGAAGAATTATAAACTTTTGATGTGACTGTTGTGCCATTAGGTGTTGTCATAGATAACTCAACATCTAATTGTTGAGGTAATATGGTGATACCCTTAGAAAATTCTTTAGAAATAAAAGAGTGGGTGGATCCAAAATCAAATAAAACATTTTCTATTTTAGAGTGGATGGTAAGTGTACCTTTCACCACATCGTTATCGTACTCCACATCGCTGATAGAAATTGCATGTGACTTTCCTTTGTCTTTAGCCTTAAGAGTTTGTTGACGTCGACCATCATCATCAACCCTTGGATTAGGGAATTTATTGGAATAATGTCCCATCTCCTTGCACTTGAAACATTGAAGTGTAGTAGGTTCATTATGTGTATCCCTTCCTTTGTTTGCATCATTAGACATCTTCTTCCCATCATCGCGGCATTCAAATGCCTGATGACCTTCATTTCCACATTTGGAAATCTTAACCTACAAAAGAGAGCATAATTTCATAACATGGGATAAATCATAGTAGTGAAATGGAATCCCAATAATCATAACATAAAACATGAAACTTTGTGGAATACACACAAAATCATAGATAATAATTTCTTATTAGTCAAGACTCATTGTCAAGACTATCTTAGTGGACAAAGTCCATTTCTGAACCGAGTTCACTCCTCGTTTCAGTCCTGTTTCACTGAACCGGTGTAACCAACCGTTCCAGCCATGTCTATCTCATGAGATATAAAATCTTTACCCAATGCATTGGAGGGAGATATAGGTCCCACCCATCTCATAATGATACCATTCTTAGTGTTCCACAAAATCATAAATCATACATCATTGCATAACCCATGTAATAAAAATGGGATTCTTAAACATCATGACATCATAAAACAATTCATATAAGATAAAGGAATTCATAAAAATAATTCCACCACAACATAATCAAATCAATGTAATAATAGGGATAGAAACAGAACCCTATATTATCTTAGATGGAAAATAATTTTGATAAAACAATTGAACTCCATTCTTGAGTAAAATGTCCTTTCTACTTCAAAAACATTTTCCTTTCTTAACATGTCATACAATTTTAAACTAAAAGAAGTTGATTAAAAATAAACTTGGAAACTTGTAAAGGAAGCTTCTTGGAAATAATGTTTTAAAAATCCATTCATTCCATATAAGTTTAAAAAACATCCTTCGTACTTTTGTCGGAAAAGTCAAAAAGTACCTCGTACGAAAAATGACAAAAGATTTCTTTCATATATTTTACTAAAAACTCACCGAAGGGTAAAATTGGATTTAAAAAATTGTAGGTGGATGTAAATAATATTACATATTGAGAAAAAAATTATGTGGATGATAAAATACACCCTAGTAAATTTCAAAGTATAAACAATCTCGGATAAAAATGAGATTGTGATATTTCCCTTACCTTAGGTCTGATTTTCTTTGTAAGTGTCCGAAACTCCTGTATAATGATTTAAATAATGTTATTGAATTATTAATGAATCATAAATATTATTATGATATCATATATGGTCATATTCTTAGCTTCTTATTAGTAATATTTCATTACTACTTGTTATTTGGGTGTTTATTACTTTTTGTTCTTATGTGTGTTTTGTCGAATAAATTCTTATTCTTCCCTTTAGGTTATAGATACCTCATTTCCAGAATTTTATTAGTGTAATATATATCATATTAATTCATTCAATTCATTTATATAATCATTATGAAATGAAGATCATGTAGAATGAGTCACATCACATCGTGGAGACGGTATTCCGTACGTACGCACGAGTGATGATATCATTTCTATGATCGTGGAATTGTATTGGAGTTTATGTATACTATTTCAGAATCAATATCACTTTATAATAGTCATATATAGTCATTATTTACACCATTATACCCATCCAAGTAAGGTGGTGGTGGAAAATAGATTACACCACGGCGTGTAGACGGTATTCCGTACGTACGCACGCGCGGTGATTTCTTTTTCCGTAGGATGGATAGATGGTGAAATAGGGTTGTTTCATACTTATAATAACATATCAGTATGTGATTGATACTGATGTTATTACTTCATAATTAAACAACTAAATAAGAAGAAGTTGAAGAAGAAATAATGATGAAAGAATCGGTCACACACATTACCTCTTCTTTGAAGTGCTTCTTTGAGACCTCCTTTTAGGGCACTATATGTCTTTGAAGAAGACCAGAACCTCTAGGATGTTTCTAGGGAAGTGGTGAGGAGAAATTGGCAGGGTTTTTCCAAGCTTGAAGGCTCAAAGTGGTGTGAGGAAGAGGGGGATGAGGTGCCCTTTTATAAGGGAGGAAAGGGGCATCTTTGGAATAGCTAAAAACCATTATTTTATTATAAAGTCAAATTCGGTTTTTAATAGCTCCAATTTGATATATTTCAAAGATAAGGTGGTTAGGGATCGAAATCATCTCATCCAATATAATTTAGACAAGTTTAGGTATTAATTTTAACCTTATCATTTAGATTTAACTTTAAGTTAGATAATATAACTTTTACCGTGTCTTCTTGTTTTCTTACACTATAAGGTTAATAAACTTACCATATCAAGCCAAACGAACCCCAAGTTGTTTATCATTAATATATATAACCTTATCTAAGTAATTTGGCCTAAACTTAGATTTTTAGGAATAAAATAACAATTAGTAATATAATATTTGTTTTAAAAACTATTTTATGTCAATTTTGACACTATTTAGTAATTGATTTTTTTGAAAATCATAAAAGAATTATTAGTTCGAACCAAGTTAATTAAATCCATACTAACATGTCATATTAACCTGTAAAATTAGTGTAATTAATAAAAAGTCTCAAATTACAATTATTTGGGTATTTATAACATCAATTATGTCAATATTTCATTAATAAGATAATTACTGCATCATCGTTGTGTCATAAATAAATTAAATTATTTAATGTCTATAAATTAAAAATAAAATACCCTTATCTATGAAATTTCTTTAGCTTTATAATTAATATTTATAGTCTATTTTAGCTTATGTATAACCCAATATTAAAAATGATTTACTTATTAAACTTTGATTTTAACTAGTTTAACCCTTCTTTAAGTAAATTAATAATAAATGTCCTAATCTAATACAAGTGGGCCTAAATAGTCATATTTTATTCCTAAGGTTGTTTTTGGTCGAATTACACTTATCCAATAGAATTAGGACATGTGTTAGGGTAATAATAATAACACTTTTACCCTTAATTACCCTATTTACTTTTAACCGTGGTAAAAAAAAGTAAAAAGTTACTATTCACCAAAAATTATTTTCATCTCATTGAACCACATTTTAGTCCTTGATATTAACCGTGTCCCTCGGATTTTAGAAATTCCACTCACAGAAGTGGTAAAATTAAGTTTTATGAAAAATTCAGTTTTTTTAACTACCACTTAGTGGTTTCACTATTCATCAAAAATTGAAAGTTTTCAGAAAAATACCAAAATTTCACCCTAGGCTAATTTCGAAATTCTGAATCCAAAAATGAAGTCCATTTTGAAAAATAAAATTTATAAAATTCCAAAAAGTGGTTATTACTATTCATAATGGCTAGTTTTAATAATATTTCAGTAGCATATCTTTGTTTAGTGAAACTCGGTATTGCGTACGACGCAAGCTATTGAGAAAGGTCGCGGTTGCGTATAAAGCAAGTCAAGCCAGTGTTAGTGAAAGATTTCTTTGATAAAAACAAAATATTTCTTATAGATGTCTCGGGCGTTACATATATGAATTCAAAGAAGGTGTGGAAGTTTAAAATGAAATACGCACGATCCTACCTTGTTGGGCGTAGCCTGGAGCTTCATCGCCGATCCGCCGAAGCTGCGCACCACCTTGGGGAGGAGAGTATGGAGGAGGGTTGGTGAGGGGCTCTCCTTGGACGATTGAGGCTCCTCCTCCAGATAGAGAACAAGGGAAGGGGAGGGGTGAGTTTAGGTTTAAATAAAGAAAAACTAATTAAAATTTAAATTAATTTAAACCCCCAAATTAACCCGCATCTGAAACTCTTGACAGGGTGGAGGTTAAGACTCCCCTAGGGTAAACACCACCTATTTATCACAATGGCAGTCTAGGAATTTTAATCCAGGGCCCCATTCAAAAGTTATAAAACCTAACGTCTGAGGCCACTAAATTACGAAAATGCCCTTGGTGGCATTTTTCACAGGAGGCCCACGCTCGCGAAAATTACACCCCTCCTAGGGTAAAAAACACGCTCTGGACTCTACTGTGCCCTCAGTTTTCTAGTCTGAGTTACCGTTTAGGAGTTATTCCGTTTATTTGGTGTGCCCAGTGTGAACGCACTGAAAATTTAATTCTAGCCACACCGGGGCACTGAATCGCATGCCGTCTGAAGCCGCTGCTCTGGAATAACATCAAGAAAATTACAAAGTCTTTTATTGAAAAAAAATGAGTTCTTACAGTTTAAAACCCACTAAAATTATTAAACATCAAAAAATTTAGACCCACACTCAACCTGAGCCTCGAAAAGAGAACCCAAATACAAAAAATAATAAAATAAATTTAAATTTAAAAGTTAGGGTGTGACTATTCTCCCCACCACATACACTTTTGTCCCTATGAAAGTCACTCAATCGAAATATAAACAGAACTTGAATCCATACTCGAATGACACCAAAAGAAACCGCAACTCAAGAGGATGGGATAACACGAGTGGGTTATCTCCACCACAATAACTCAACTAGCATGTAGATTTAACACCAAAACATACCACCCCAGGAAGGGGTGGATGCAGGAACTCCCAACCAATCTAAACTAACTTCTATATAATGATCGAAACAACACCTCTGTTGAAACCTGAAACTCTCATCCTAGATCAAAACCCCCCAATACTAGAGAAAAAACAGAACCCGAGTAGTGAACCCAAGAATAACTACAAACATCGATTCTCCAACATGCACTTACAGCTCCAAATGAATACATCTAAACCGATATCAACCCATACAAGGGACAAGAACACTTTTAAGAAAAGTGCATGATTCAGAAGACCCTATTCAGAAAAACAAGACGGTTTTCATTGCAACGGAACTAGTTAATCACATTATTTCATTGTAAATATGACCTTAAAATAACCATAAAACATTAATAGTAGAGAAACAAGAATGAAAAGCCTTTGAATGTCATAGTCCCAACAAGGAACACAAAACCCAAACCAGGGATTCACACCCTCACCAACACCTAACTGTGTCTGAGCTACATCCCAAGACATGTGGTTGGGGACCTAATGGATGAATCTATTCCTACTTCATATCCAGGCATGGAAATTCCTCTAATCACAACATCATTTTTAGGCGATGCTTCCTAAAAAACTTCCCCAAATGACCAGATAGCTACAATGATGACACGTCTTTAGAGGGATGCAACATGGCGGCTTCAAGTGCCCAAACTGGCCACAATGGTAGAACACCACTTAACGGTCCACAAAACTAGAATCCAAAACCACTACAGAGGATGCGATAGTGCAGTTTAGTTTTCTTATTTTCAATTTTTGGTCAGTTAGTTGTACCATGTAACTGAATCTATTTATTCATAATATTCAGTTGTCATTTTTATGTGTGCTATATTTTTTCTATGTATTTATATTTTCCTAGATTTATCTCCTGACATTAAATCATTCCCTCACATTCACTTTGATTCCAATAACTAGTTTCTAGCCTGTTAGGATCGGGAACGCCCTTCAGGCCTTGCCACGGACCATCCTGTGTAGGGTCAACCCGAGATGGTCTGCAAAAAAATGGTATCATAGGGGTGTTCCTAATCCCCAATGGCTGGAAACTAGTGTCAGGAATCAAAGTGAATGTGGAGGAATGATTTTATCCCATCTTCAGTATCATTTTATTTTTGGATTTTTTTATTAAATGGAAATTTCTTTTTCTGAAATTTAAAAACCATACTTTTAAATTTGTACTTAAAACATCTATTAATAGATTGTTTGGGGAAGGGAGATTCTTAGATTTATTGTTTTATCTTGGAATCCCGACTGAGAATTCCAGTGCTCATGCCTATTCTATCTTTTCAGTTGTAAGGCCATCTTTGGTTCAGGTTCTTGGTCTAGCTGTTCAGTGTTGGAGCAGTTTTGGTTAGTGGTTGGAGGTGGCCAAGAGGACTCACAGTGGTTGTGATAGCATGGTTTGATTTTTTTTGTTTTCAGTTTTCAGCCAGTTAGTTATACCTTGTAACTGAATCTGTTTTTTCATAAGATTCAGTTTTCATTTTACTGCATGCTCTATTTTTTATATTTATTTATCTGTTCCTAGTTTTATCTATGGTGCTTAAATTGTATACTCAAATTCACTTTGATGCATGGAACTAGTTTCCCACCCATGAGGATCAGAAACGCCCTTCAGGAATTTCCGTATACTATCTTCGGTGACCGGTTCAGGGTCAACCTGGGATGGTTCATTACATCAGGTTATCCTAGATTTTATCATCATTTCATTCATGAATTTAGAAGTATTTCACTTATCCTCTTCTGATTACTTCAAAAAGAAAAATAATTTTTGTATAATAAATAATGTGAGAATAATTTTAATAAATTAAAATGGATTATGACATCTCCCTCAGTGATCCAACCACCTCATTGGAATTTTCCATTTGATATCACGTGTGATGCCACTAACAAGGCAGTTGGGGAAATCTTATCACAACGGGTTGATTGAGATCCACATGTCCTAGCCTATTCCTCACCCACACTTGACCCATCCTATGAAATCTGCACCAAAACAGAAAAAAAAATCATTTCCACTTTGTTTTACTTCGAAAACTTTAGGTCATAACTTTTGGGGTACAAATCTATTTTGTTCTCAGATTATGAAGCCTTCTGATATCTCGTTAATAAACTAGAATCCAACCAACATCTTATTCACTAGATGGTCCTACATTAAGAAATTAACCCAAAATTTAGGTGAAAAATAGTAGAGAATGTGGTGGTTGGCGATAACATTAGGATCCTTCCATCCTCAAACATTGAATCATCCCCCAATATTATCATAAATGACATGATTTTAAATGAACAATTTTACCGCATGCAAGATGTTATTCCTTAGTATGCTAAAATTTTAAATTATTTGGTAGCATATTGCATTCCAACGGATTTGACCAAAAACCAAGATGATTCTATAAAACATGAGTCTCGTTGGTATATTTGGGATGACCCTTACCTTTGGCTCCCATGTAGTGATAAATTCCTCAGACGTTGTTTTTTTTATAGCAAGTTTTAGTCTATCCTTAGGTTCATCCACACTCTTTCTTGTGGGGGGCACTTTGGTCTTTAACAGACTGCTCACAAGGTCCTTCATTTAGGTCTCTTTTGAAAAACATTATTTCAAGAGTACCATGATTTCTATAAATCTTGTACTTTATATCAAAGAATTGGGAATATCTCCTAAATAAATTAAATTACACAACAACCCTTTATCTTTCATGAAATTTTTGATGATTGGACACCGACTTTATAGGGACATTTCCTAATTCACTTGGAAACATGTAAATTATTTTGGAATCTGATTACATGTAAAAATGGTTATATGAATGATCCATATGGATAAATGATTGTAATATAGTTATGAAATTTTTTGAGAAGCCAAATTTTTGGTTGGTTTAGATTACCTAGATTCATTATCAGTAACTAGGATTCTCATTTCTACAACAAAAAAACTCAATCACTTTTGAATATTTATGGGGCCGGTCATCGAGTTTCTACTAAATATCACCCATAAACCAATGGTTAGGACAAGGTGTCTAAAAAAGAGTTAAAATGGATTCTATAAAAAATGGGTCAACCCATTGGAAAATATTTGAGTATTTGAATCTATGATTCCTTGTGGGGTTTCCGAACAACCTTTAAAACTCCAATAGAATCTCACCCTATCAACTTATGTTTGTAATGATTTGTCACATATCTATTGGGATAGATCATCAGGCCTACTAGGATATTAAAAAGTGTAATTATAATATTTCTATTATAGATTCTCAAAGGAAGCTACAGATTCAAGAGTTAGAGGAAATATGTATATATTCATTTGAGAAATCCAAGATATATAGGGACCAAACCAAGGATACCTATGACCTCCTTATCCTTCATCATCAATTCCACTTTGGGAAGAAGGTGCTCATTTTAAATTCAAGGCTGAAGGTTCCTCCAGGTATGCTTCGTTCTCACTATTTTGGCATGTACACTATTACTAATGTTTATCCATTTGGTTTTGTTCAGGTAAGAAATGAAGAAACAAAAAAACATTCACTCTCTATGGGGAGAAGTTGAATCACTTTCACAAAGTAATTATAGAGTCCCCAACAAAAGAACTAAAAGTTTAATAAAAAACCTACCAATGACACCCACCAGGTCTTATCCTTACTTCCCATATTATGTTTTATTACATTGAAGAAAATTCATACTATGGGTTTGGGGTATGGGTACATTATGGGGTTATTTAGGAATTTTCATCATCTTTCTCCTTTTTCTCTTTTTTTCTTGCTGAATAGTATTATTACCTCTCGCTTATTTACCCCATAACTCTTGTGCCAGAATATTCATTTATAATTCCCATTTAATCATTGATTTTTTTAGAATGAATGACAAATTTCTATATTTCATGTTTTATTAAAATTTTAAAAAATCACTGATAGAATGTTTGTTTTCAAATGAATTTAACATTATGGTGTGACTTTTCTTAAAAATTGGGGTTTTAAATGATATAAAGATTTTATATTTATGAAACCTTTTTTAAGAATCATATCCTTTGTGTGAGTAGTATATAAGAAATTTTTATCACTAAATATCTCCACAAATCTTTAAACCCAACCAAGAAGTGTTATTTTTTTCTTACTCAATAGGTAAATATAAGTTAGGTTAATATTTATCATCTTTATAAAATGATTTTCCCATATGTTTATTCCATATCTGATCTTTTCATTACTATACTGAATTGACCTATGTGTGTGTACCTGTTATCTGACTTTTGTATACATTAAAAAGTAAAAAATAAAAAAATAAAAAATTATGGTTTGTGCCTTAAGTAGGTCAAAAATCACTCTTACTCAAACTTTTACCTTAGAATAACTATTATAATTAGTTCCGTGATGAGATTAAAAAAGGGTTGAGTGATGAGTGTGAGATTTTTTCCAAATTAATCTTTATAAAAAAATGAAAGGAGTTATAAAATGTAAAAAATATTATGATATCATGGTTAGGAGAATAATATTTGTCTTTTAGTCATGCATAAGTGAGTGGGTATTGAAATTTTATTGCAAAGGGTGGAGGTCAGGTTCAATGGACAAAATTAATTGAGAAATATTTTTTTGAAATAACCTATATTATTGGATAGAAAGTTAAAGTAATAGAATAAAATGTTTTTCACCCACAAAAGTGGAGATTTAGTGACATTTTTTAGTTTTGAATTATTTTCTCAAATTGGTATAATACATCTCCTTGAAATAATACAACTTATGAGACATCTTTTTTCATGATCACTAAGAATAAATCCTTGAAGTAGTTTTTATTTAATCACATTTAATATTAAATGTTAAATATTCCTTAATTTTGTAATATATCCATGCATAATTTTTGGAAATATGACTTCTCCCAGAAGTGAAAATGTTTTGTTGTGGGGGTCAAATCACACCGTGATTTACAATTTTATTTCACCCTTACATCACCATTTTAAACTGATTTTGTATTACAAATTTCAATTATTATAATAAAAAATTTACACTATATGATTGATTCAATTATTTTGTTTTTATCACTTTAAAATGGGTAATATCATTTTTTTATGATTTCATTGTAGGTGGAGGTGATTTTGAGGATCCAGAATGAAGTTCAAGCAAAGTGGCCCAAAATGTGTAGGATCCCAAGAACCCGTATAGACTCAAAAACACATTGTAACTAATTAATGGATCCAATTTGGATGAAATTTTATGGTATTATCCAAAAATAAGTGGGATACAATAATTATTAATACACCTAATCCCAATTCATCTGTTAAGGGGGCCATCTGTACTGATCTGTCTAAGAAAAAGAATCTACTGGAAGTCAAAAGTGGTGTTCTATATTTAGGCTATATCTAGAAATGTGGGCCTTAAAATGATGCCAAATTTTTAGTGGATGTATAAAATAGGTAGGATAACGGTTTTTTAGTTTTTTCAAAAGTGATATTATAATTTCTATATGAAGAAAATCATGTGATAAATAGTTTTATGAAATATGGGTTCCCAAGACCATCTTCCAATTTTTAGATAAATTGGCACCTTGGGAACCCCATTTGTATGATCTACCAAGGAGTGAATTGATACCATTTTGAATTACATAGGAGTCCTTTACTACCCTTGGAGTTCTTGTAGCTCCCTATCCTCAAAGGAATATCTTAAATGAATAATGAGATCCATCTGAGTTTCCTCCTCCTCTCGATGTTGGGTTAAACAGTGAACGTACATTGTAAGGGTGATAAAAAAATATCAAGGGAGTTACAATAAATATATTATTTATTAGTTTGGATTAATTTGGGTGATAAAAAATTTCATTCCATGTATCTTACATTATTTGATATTCAAATGCTTGTTTTCATGCATGTGATTGATATGTTCTTAATTTCTAACTGTCCGGTGTGAGGTTTTGAATGTGTGACTTGTGTTGTTCTGATTGGAAAACACAAGAATATTTTTCTCACCAAAATTATTGATAGTTCAATCTAATTTATAAGATCTTACTCCATAAATATGTTTTGTAACTTTGAAAAAATATTGTTATTTCATGCTTTGGTTCTTCAAGACATGATATAAAAGCTTAGGAATTAACCGGGATTCCAATTAATTTTAACTAATGAATTACTCCAAACACAAATAAATATATAATAAAAATAAACTAAAAATGTGTGTAATAAAATAAAAACATCCCATTTACCTCGTATTTTATAAAATAATCTTTGTTTTTGAACTATTAAACTCTTTAAATTAAGTTATTTTCTTAAAAATGGTTTCAAAACAACCCCCACTTTTAATAATTTTTATAAAAAATTAACACTCTAAATACATAGAAGCTCCTATAGATATGACTGGGGTCTACACTATTCTTTAAAATCAACTTTAAATCATAATAAATTTGAAATTTCATGACAACACAGTCACAATATGAAACAAGTCACTAATTTTAAGTAGTTCCATTTTTATCTTTATGTGGGTATGTTATAACCTTCACATAGCCTCAATACACCTAGGGTTACTCTTCAATAAAGTTCAAACACATGTTTTCATTCACTCTATAGCTATATAAACAAATTAAGTACCTTTATGTGGATATTTTTAATGAAATTAAACGGATTCAACATCCATATTCTTGAGTAATATTTGAATCATCAATTGCAGTTCTTTCTCTCACCTAAGATCCTCTTATTCAACAAAATTGGTTGTGAATCTTCATCGAGGTTCATCTGCTCCATGATTTTTCCGATTCATTTGTGTGATAATCTCATATACATTATTATTAAACACCAAGACAATATCACTCAAAATTTTTGTGTTTTTCTCTATTTTCATCATTAGTCCTATAAACAAATTAAAGACTATGAGGTAATTTCATTACAAGATTCAATCCAGCATCTAAGGCCCAATGTTCTTGTTATTTGATAAATATTTTATATTCATAATTGTCTTTTAATATCATAACTTGACCACTTGTATGATTTTTGATCAACCTAATTGAATTTTATTTCTTTATTAGTTCATTGGCATCAATGATCCTCGAATTCATTAGTGTCATAGACACAGATCACCTAAAATATCACATCAAGATTTGGATTATTTTATAAAGCACCTGAAATGGAAAAGGAAATTACCTTTAAAAATAATATTTCTTTTAAGTGACATTAATATTTATCCTCTATGGATAAAATATCATATGTGGGATTCTTGTAAATTTCATATGGTAAAATTTCATATGATATTTTATCTACTAAAAATTATCATACGACCTAATAGAAAAGTATCCTATGAGAACCATGAGAATGAATGACATTATCAAAAATCATGAAATTTCTAAACTCTTTAGAAAAAAACTAGAATTTATTCCAAAATTGATATTCAAAGATAAAACCTTTAACATGAAAATATTAAATCCATAAATGATAAATCATCAAAATTAAAAAATTCATAAATAAAAAACAAATTATCATTTTTCACTCAAAATTATCAAAATTCAATTGTTTTTTATTTAAATAATAATTTTGATTCATAATACTTAAAAACTAAATTATTTATTAGAAAGGATGTGGTAAAAATGTATCAAAATAAGGCCAGATCAAGTTTTCCAACACATAATATATTTATTTTTTTCAAGAAAAAAATTATAAAAATTAATTGAATGAAATATAATATCAAGAATGAAAAACTAAAGTTACAATGAAAGGTTATTTTTTAAATGAATCTTCCCGTGGACTATGTCAAGTAAAATGATAATTTCTCTTCTAAAAAAATGCTTGGATAAAAAATGGGTTTCTTACAAATATGATATATTTAATTTTTTTTTGAATATATCTCAATTAACTTTACATTGCATTTAATTGACCATAAAAACTTCTATTTTACTCCAAGTGAACAAACATACATAATTAAATCAAAATAAATAGACACAATTGAATGTATGAGTGAGATTAGTAATTATGAAAAATAAAAAATTAAACTATGAATTATTTTTATTTTTAATAGTAATTTTACTAGGATTAAAAATTCATTTCACAGCCCAATTAAATTCACATATTTTGAATTAAATTCCAAAATAAAATTAAAAATCAATTAATACTGTAAAACATAATCCCAAAATTAGATCAAAATAAATTTTCACAGCAATCAATGTAAATGATATTCCAATATTAAATCCATATTCAAATAGAAAAATTCACCACTCAAAATAGCTGGAAATCCTTGAAAATTGATAAAAATATTCTTCCACTGAAAGTTCTAAATAAAACACAATAACAATAATTTTTTTTAAAAAAAGTAGTATTTCTTATGTTTAAAATATTAAAGTACAATTTATCACATTTTGGGACCCCTCACCCACACTTAAAACCCAAAATTTTCATCAATATTGAATCATAAAATATAAGAACCATTTAAATAGTTAAGGATCAATTTTGGTTTGCAATTAAACATTAGTAAATGATATTAAAGACTTTATAAGAAAAAATCAAACCACATGATTACCAAAAATAAAAATCATATTTTCAAAAAAGATTTCGGTATATATATATTTTTATTTATAATAGAATAAATATTTTTCAAGAAATATTATAAAAAAATCATGTTAAGAAGATATTATAGCCATAAAATAATCATAAAATTAGGATACAAATATAAGGTTTTAATTATGATTCATATTGATTTTCAATAACACATATTTAAAAGGTATTATTAATATGTAATGAAATAAAAATTCAATAGCAATTTTATTCAAAAAATTAAGTAATTTACCCCCAAACATAACTTATTTCCAAAAACAGATTTCAAAAAATCTAAAGATTAGAAAAACAACCAATGAAGAAATCAATTTGATTGGGAAAATAAACATTTTAAGAAAGATAAAAGAATAATAATCCCTAGATTTTTGGTGTTGGACCTTAATTCTCAAAAAAATAGTCACTCTCTTTCAAAAACATGTGTATCTATACTTGGTCTCTTTATTGGTGTGTCTATAATAGTAAAAAAATTTAAGTGAGATCCAATCATTATAAGTTAATAATATGAGACTAAGTAATGATATAGGGTGTGTAGAGAACTTCTTAATAAGATGAAAATTTTAGAAAAATGAGGTGATTCGAAAGAGTGTAGTAATGAAATTTTATTTAATAGGAATACTATAAGTAAAAACTTATACGACTATATATTTCCTCCCATGTAGTGATATGTTTAGAGTTTTCAGCCAGACTTACCCCCTAAAAATTTTATCCATCATCAATCAATGGGTATGATTTCTTGATGACTATAACTTCATTGTTTTTTTTGAATATTTTATCATGTTCTCTCGAAAAAATTATATCATTAGCACCTATTATGGTTCTCATGAGATATTTGAAGGAATAATTAGGTAGGTTATTATCCACTACTAATTAATTTCCCAAAATCTCACACACAACCCATTTTTTCCCTACCAGGTTAAATACCATGAGGGGGTGAATCAGGGTATGAAAAAATAAAATAAATACCCCATTCTAGAACTTACTTAATTGTAAAAAACAATCTTCTATATCCTTATCATATAAATGAAGAAAAATAAATTAAAAAATACATAAGAAAATTCAATTTTACTTGGTTTACCCTCACTGGGAAACATAAAAAGAGCATAGAACAACAATGTTTCAATGGTACAAATCCATTATAACACACTAATATAAATAATTTGATAGAGGAATCACTATCCCTACTTATTCACTAACAATCACACAATGAAATTTCACTACTCTCTTAGTATAAGTGTTATCAATTCTACTCTATAGTAATATTCCATTTATTTATTAAATCAATTTTATTTACACCTCATTTGGTGTTTCATGATACTCTAAAATTATTTACATGATGAATATCAAATTACCATAAATTTTTTGGGAAATTACTTTTGTTTCTTACAACTTTAAACTTTACACAACATTTTCACAACTTTCAGGAAAATTTTTAAAGTTCAAAACTTTCCAATTTTTATGAAACCATTCACTTTTTAAATAACTCCACAATCTAAGAAATGTTTTCGTATTTTATCGGACTCTTACTTCCATGAAACGTTTCAATTTTTCATTGAATTCACTTAGACATATAGACACAAGTCTCTTTTCTTTATTCATCTGATATTCTCATAAATTATTCCCACATGAAATTCATGTTTGAAAATATTACATGACTGTAAAGCCCTGATATTATCTAAGGTTTAGGCATAGAAAAATAGGATGGTTGTAGTGGCCTATATAGAGGTATTTTTGAAACTTTACACATCTTCTTCATCAACCAACTACCTCCCATGAAACATTCTTAGTTCACCAAACTTAAATAATTTGATATCACCTTTAGTAATCAACTCCCTAATATAACATAACCTCAATATGAATCTAAAAGACTAACACAACTCTGTCTAAATCACACAACCCTAAATTTCAAGAAACATGATTTTTTTTTACATGATTGAATTTATTTTATGTTCATGTGATGGACTCGAATCATCACTTTCATAAAACTTAAGGAAACTATTTCACCTATTCACACAAATTTTATACTTTCACAATAATCATTCCTTTTATTCAAAAAAAAATTGTTCCTTTAAATTTAATAGCACACAAACATAGAAAACCCTAGGAAACCCTTCCACTGTATATGTGAAGATTGTTTTACACCATCCAGAGCATCCATACCATGATTTATTCAACCAATATCTCAGTATAGATGTTTTGATCTCGTATAGGTTCCACTATCCAGGAGATTTATCGATATATTTTGTTAGAAACTATGCTTGAACTTTATATCAAAATTATTCAACAAGATTTATAAAAAACACAAACATCCCCAAAACTCTATAATTTCACCTTAATGTATTTTTACTCAACAATATCCCACAATTTTTTTATTGAAAATCTTCAGCCTTTAATACTAATTTAATCCATCAGTTTCCTACTCATTGATAGAAATTTTCACAATTATTTCATTAACCATAATTTGCATCTTATGATTTCAGAAAATGTTAAAAAAAATTAACACACACTCTATGCCCACATGATCCATGGTAGACATGAGAAACAATATTTGAATGAAATGTGAATTAATGAATCACATTGTTCTCAATACCAAATGTTATTGACAATAAATAATATCTATAATATCAATAGTTTAAAACCCATTTTTACCCATAGATAATTGATTCCATATAAATGGTTAGAATATTTATGAATATAATGAATATATAAAGAAGACCACTTCTTCAACCATACTATTTAAATACTTCCATCATGATCCCATAGGTCAATCTTCTGTTGGATATCATCATTGAATGAAAATCATTATCATAATAAGATTTAAAATTCTCCCAATTTACTTCACACTCCCCCAACCTTCTTTGAAACTCCCTCAACCTATATTCTCCCCTAATTACACATAGGCAGTCTCTCTCCCCATTCATCACCTTACTCTCCCATTTCACTTATTTCTCTCCATTTATCAAAGAACCCAAAGGTAGCACCATTTTTGTTTTCAATAGGAAAATAATATTTATCAGTGCATAGGGAAAACCTCAACATACCATATAGAGGGGTATTCCACATCCCATTTTTTATGTTTGGGAGTTTAAATAGACTATAAGAGACAATGGATGTCTTTAATATACTTCATTGTGAAAGGAATTTATTAGAATATATTCAACTTGAAGGTATGTAGGAACATACTTCTAATTCGCTACCCTATGTTCAAATATCTCCTTGATAAGGTGATATTTTATTTCAATTCGAGTTTTACATGAGTGATTAACTATATTTTTTATAAAATATATATAACTTGATTTATCAAAATTTATTCTGATTAGATACTTTTCTTCAACTCCCATGTCTTCAAGTTTCTTCTTTATCCATTGAAATTTCATGAAATCTTAAATTTCCATAAAATATTATGCCTCTACAGTTTTCAAAGAAAAGATTTATTGTTTTTACCTAGAAAATAAATTCATAATCCATCAAGATAAAATTCACAGTCTAATGTTAACTTCTAGTCATCTGATGAACCAGCTCAATTTGTGTATTTATAATCCAATAACTCTTATTGATATTTCTCATCATATAGTTGACCAAACACCACTATACTCTTAATATATTTTAATATTATTTTAATTGTAATAATTTTTTTATCTTGGGGATTAGTATGATAATATGCTACCTGGTATATGGAAAACACAAATTATGTTCATGTTTTTGTTAATTAAAATATGCTCCCAATGATATGCTTATATTCTATGACATTGAACACTTTTACTTTATCATCTGATGAAAAAATTATCTAGTAAGGAACCATATTTATCTTACATACAGAATTATAAATTAAAATTCTTCTCAAAACCTACAAAGTATATTTGTGTTGAGAAATAAATGTTCCATTGCTTCCCTGCATAACCTGTAAACCATTGAAAAACATTATCTCACAAATAATTTATATTTTGAACACTTGTTTTATGAATTATGTAAAAAAAAATTCACTAAACTTATCTTGATACACTAAATATTATGTCTTTAACATATACTAGCACCATCATCCCTTGATTAGACTCACTGTTGACATAGACATTGTAATCCATTACACCATATTAGAACCCAAGAATCTTCAAATATTGATCATGTCGTGAATACCAAGATCATGGTTCATGCTTCAATCAAAATAGTTCTTTCTTCTATTGAAAAACTTTTTTCTCATATTTATGAATGATAAGACCATAAATCTATTCGATATACACATATTCATGTATAAACACATTAATAAATGATGATTTGATATACATATAAAAAACTAATCTCTTTCTCGCTATTATGGCCAAAACAATCAAATTTGACACCATCCTTATAACATGGGAAAACTTTTTCATCAACTTCAATACACTCTATCTAAGAGTATTTCTTTCACACAAGTCTTAATTCATTTTAAATCACCATTTAATCTTCATTTAGATTATTATATAAGACTCATTTTGTCCAAATAAAATTATTATATTTCAAAATACAAACATTCTCCTAGGTTTGATTGTTTTTTTTTTCAAGCCCTTCATTCATCACATGAACCTAATTCTCATCTATTGAAAATTCTTCAAAACACATTTCTTCTACCAATGATATAAAATATTTTGTATATAGAAACAATATTATAATTATTTTTATAGGTGTTATCTAATCATTGATGATGTTCCATATTTCAATTTCAAATCATCTCTTCGATTACTATATTTATATAGATCTATCTTCATCCTGAACATCATATGAATAATTTTCTGAAACTTCTTTAGGTTCCTACACTCCCCCCCGGAGCTTCTCATCTCTTAATCCCTATCATCCTAATGTTTTTCACTAATTTTGTGAATATTATTATTATTTTTCACTATAAAAATATCATTTATCTCAACAAACAATGATATACACATATAGAAACATTTATATACTTTTATTTTTCCTGATTATCCAATGATGATCCCTTCATAGTTGTGCAATTAAAACTTTATATGTTTCTCTTTATTGAGAGTAAAATACATAAATTTGAAGAATTGAAAGAACTTAAATATCCTCTTCGTTCCATATCAAAAATTAGATGGAATATTATTTTCCCTACAAGATAAGAAATATATATTAGACATGTAGAACGACGTCAAAATTGATTCCTTAAAAAACAACCCTAGCGAAATTTTTTCAATAAGAATCATTATTTACATTTTTTTGATTATCTGGTTTCTTCTCTCAACCACACTATTTTATGGAGGTATTTTTACTTCTAGGACTTGTTTTCTTGTCCTGTGAATCTAAAGATAATATTTCACTTTTAGGTTTATGAACTACATATTATTATTTGTTTGGATCATTCAAATTTCTTAACCTTGCATATTTTCAGCTTCCTTCTTATATTGTGTTATGTAACCAAAAACCTTAGACTTAGAGGTGATGATTACAATCCATGCCATCATGTTATATTCATCAATGAAAAGTACATAATGTCTCTTCCTTCCAATATATCTTGGTCATATAGGTCCACACACATCAATATTCACTAGTTCAAGAACTCTTTTGGACATTTTCTATTTTTCCTTATACATATTTTGAGTGATATTACATTATTGGAAAGAATTTAAAGTGTGAGTATGGTAAAATGTTAACTTAGTAATATCTCAAGCTACATCACATTTCACCAGATATTATAAGGTTTTTTGGATAAAATATCAAATTCATTTTTTCTGCAATCATTTTTTGTCCTCTTTGTATAGAAAGAACATATATTTTTATCAACTCACAAGGTAGAGGTTACCCTACACATGCTTCCCCATTATCACAAATGTATCATATTTTCCTTTAATTATACAAATATTTTTGGTAAATATTATTGTATTTACCAATTCACACATTTGACTGAAACTCAGTATGCTTTTATTGAGACCTTCAAAGACCATGAAATCTAAGCATCTCATATCTTTTTCCCCAAACATGGATTTTTCTAAGCCAATATTCATTAGGCCTTCATCATTTCTAAATTTTATGATAGCTTACTTACTATACATAATTCATATGACAATATTCTTATTTACCGTCATATTGGAAGCGAATCCACTACCAATAATCTATAAACTTGTATGATTTGATGCTTTTAGGGAAGTATCTAAAACTACATACACTCATCTATTTTATTTTTGATCCATGTATTCAACTTCATAAATTATTTTGACTAATATTCTTGATATTCACTAGATTATTATGTACCATCATCATTATGAAAATATGAAATTCAATTTTTTATTTTCATATTATTTAATTGTTCCTTGATCTATGAGGTATTTCCAACTTTGGTCTTCTTCTACCCATTCCTTTACATTATCGATGATCAATATCTAGCCATGTATCAAAATATACACACCAAAAATAGTGATCATCAAAAGAATTAACTTTAATATGAAAATCTATTTGGCTACCTCTAAGGTCCTTATGAACTTTCGTATCAATTATATATAGAATATAAATTCTAGGAATGTCTCATATTCCTATAACAATAATACTGGATATGATTTTCTTTCCTATGTATCATTGTTGTAGAAATAATTTTCACTTGGGTTATCCAAATCTTCTATTTCTTATTTTCACCCAAATCCATCTTAAACCTCAAAGTGGGTGATTGTTGTTTTATACTAATATTTACTTGTATCTATTTTAGATTAATCCTAATATCAACTATTTCATTATTATGTTTCATTTTCTTCCCCTTATATATATGTGACTATTTTGTTGGACCTATATCCTCTAATTTCTTTTACTTTGCTCATGTACATTCATTATTTATTCCATATGTGGGTTCAAGAATGACTATTGATCTATTATATATCTTGTTAGGATATTAACTTACACCACAACTTCTTGAATACATTTGACTTGATATTTCGTTGTATTTTTCAAACAATCGATATCCCGGGTATATTCTACAACAATGAGCTTATACTCAAAGACAATTTCTTAGTTTCTTTGATTTTAATATTTGACCCTTTTAATTTCTACCTTAATATTAAACACATCTTATTCCTATTGATGCATATATATTTTTTATTCATGAAATACTTTGTTTGATTTCATCATGTTGGATCTATAAACATAAATCTTCTCAAGATCGGCTTTAATTCAACATGGATATTAACTCTTTCTTCCAATTTTACTTTATCATTTTCACTCTCTTCCTTTTTTGATGAAAATCCTATAACCACCATCATTACATTTTATTTGTTGTCCATATAGTCTTTAATTTATTTTACCAATGTTTATTTTGAACTATAATTTTATTTTAAAATTAGGTTATTATTCTAGAGTAAATTTTGATAAGTGATTATCCTACCTTTCACATTGGATGAATACTTATTCATAAAAATTTCTTCATCATCCTTGTCATCATTTTGAAACAACTTTGGAAAATTTTCTAAAATATTCCCAAAATTTCCAAATCAAAATAATATGATGGAAAGCTTCCCTTTAAAATTTCCCTATGATATTATATATTTTAGGAAAGGAATGAAATGAATTCATCCATATCTTTTTCTTCTAGGAAATCATATATATTTATGTTATTTATGGATTTGAATTCCACCATTTTAGACTTCCACTTTTCTATAGCCTCATTATCATCATTTATCATCTCATATCCAATAGGAGTATTGTGTAAAATGTCTAATTACAGATCATTTAGATATTTTTACTCAAGTACAAAGTTATTTTCATTGAATCAAAGTGGTAATCATATCAATATTTTCTTGATGATCATTGTATCATAGAGGATTTCTATGATACCACAGGTGTCCTCCACAAAAACATTCACCTAATCAAGGAATGCATCAGTAGAATCATTAGTGTACATCCTTAGGTCCTCATACATGTTCCAAAAAACCTATAATTTATCTTCGTAGAAATTTAAATCTTATTCAAAGATATTTATAATCTTTTACCACATAGAATGTGATAAATTACATTAAACCACTTTCATGTGTTAGAGAAGTTCCCCATAAAACATTGATTCATATAGAGTTAGCATCTAATTATCATTGGACTACTTTTGATAAAGATCCATTATCCATGTTGTCCAAAATACCATGCATTGTAGATATAAAAAAATTCATTCCTAACAATCAAATTTTATGCTACATCCAATTATTCCACAATATAAAATTATTTCCATTGATGATAGATATCCCTTTGTTACTAAAAACTACAACTACTTACACTAATATAGAATCACTAACTTTTTCATTTCACTTTGATACTAGATATTGGCCCTACTATTTTAAATACCCTATAAGGGGTGAATTTTGGTATGGCAGATTAAAACAACTGTTAAGGTATCATGGAACACGTTAGAATTACATGGGCTAGGGAATTAAGAAATTTCATCATCGATTGATGTAGCTATGTTGACTCTAGTGATGAAAAGTCTTGTTATAAGTCTTGATGATCCCATGTGATGTTTTTAATAATGAAAAATAAATTTAATTATACCTCATTTAATTCGATATTGTGATCAAAAACCGTTCATCTTCTATTACTGTTGATCAAAAGATCTGAATTCAGATCTGTCTAGACCATCCATACGCACTTCAAAAGAATGTGGGATCATCAATCATCAAAATCTAGGTTCTATAATAAAGATATAATTTTGCCATCAATTTCCCGAATATCACCACAACATAAATCATTAGACCCAAGAAAAATAACATGGGTCAGTTGTTTGGGTTGAGAGCTTATCCCTTAAAAAAGTAAGAAGGATGATAGAAAGAATCTAAAATTCATGTGATGAATAGTCGATCACTTGAGAGTCTTCTCTAACTTATATAGTGGTCTCAAAACACCTAAAGACTACTCCATAACCCTTAAATATTTATTCCACACTAAATATGACATAAACAACATATTTTAACCAACTAACTAGGTCATAAATATCATTTATATTTTCATCACATTCTTGCAATACAATTTTATATATTACTTGATAAAAATGATCCATTAAACTGAGTTGATACTCCCATAATTATAAATCAAACTTTTAATATAGAATTAATATTCGTTTATATAATATTTTACCATGTATCCACATCAATACATGTAAATACAACAAAAAAATTATTCAACTCCAATTATTATATACATGAATAAATATAAATTTATTTATTATTTTGTGATCGTTTATTCTCATACATAACCAAAACCCCCGGGTGGGTCCCAGCATGTCCTAAACTCCTATTCATTATAATAGGCCAATCATTTGAATATACATTGTGTGTGACCCTCTAGTCCCTTATCCTGATAGTAGTGAATACTATTCATAAACCAAGAGAAGAGTTTAGAAACACATCAAGGTCCCTTAGAAGATACAAAAAGGTCAAAGCAATGATAAAATTTTCAATGATCACACATCGTGTAATATAATCTCTTTATCGTGTGAATACCTCATAATGTAGTGAACACAATTTGTGTTATCATATTTTCTTTATTTATTATTTTTTGAACTAACTAGATGGAATTTATTTCTTCTACCATGGATGGGGATTTAGTGAAGGTACTACCATCCTGGTTAATTAGGGCTTAGATATCCCTTTATTTCAGAAGTGAAAAGTTCTATCTTTATTATTCAATAAATTCCATTTAACCAATAATGAACTCAAAAAGATAACTCTATATGAAACTAATTCCAAATATTTTATTTTTCATCAAATTACGACATAAAATAATATACACTAGTAATAATCTGAAGTTAAGAGACCATTACACATGTTCAAGGATATGAACTACGAATGACACCTGAACCATGTGGTGTTCCAATTGGGGGGTCAGTTCCCATGATCTAATCTACTAAAGATCACTAAGTGTGAACTTCATGAGAAGAAGTCTCTATACATATGAGTTCCCATAACCTAATAGTCATATATTACCTATTCTTAGTTTGTGTGATGTATTTAGACCATATAATATATGTTTAAGATTATTTTCATAGTATCTTGAGGTTTTCATTATATTATGGGAACTTATATAAACCTTTGATAAGAAACATAATATAATGAAATCACCATATAAATAGTGGAAATAGAAATACAAATACTATTATGGTAAGTTTACATCATGAATAACTCACTATATACATGATATAGAAATTGAATAGTACTATTTATGTTGGGTCTAGGGAACCCACTAATACAACACTACAACTTTCACTATATCTAGTTTTTTAACTATCCTTGTTAGCACTCACATGACATGATCATGCTTCTACTGAGTTATGGATTTAGTTGTTGGGTCTTCCATGTCTCTTTTTCATGTAATATCAACAATATATGACTTAACCTATTTTAATAAGACTCCTAAATAGATAATATCCCTAAGTTTATTTACCTTTTCCTCTATAAAAAAATTACATATTGGATAGTAATAACAGTATAATTATCATAATATTATTAGGATAAAACATTACTTACTAGCTACAATTATACAAACTGGAAAAAATAATTATATATTATACACTAATTCTTCAGATGCTTCATAAGTTATGACACACTTGGTATTTGTAGGTATGTATAATAATAGCTTGAATGAGCTTCTCTTACTCATTACCTTATATTGGCTATGATATTATATCATTTTGATCTAAAGTAAGACTAGTTTTTATCCCCTAAAACTAGTGTCACTTCCTCTCAAATAACCCATAAAATATCTTTTGTACTCAATCAAGTACAATTGGATAGTTTTTACTTATTCTCAATAATTTCTCTTGGATTATAGTAATATTATTCAACTATATAGTATATATTGTAAATATAAAAACTATTTCATTCTGTGTAAATATGATTAATCAATCACAGAAGCGTATGTAATTTTACATACCACATTAATATCCTCTTATTCTTATAAATGTCTTCTTAGAGATATTTATTTCATGTTCCATTTGTAAAAGTCTTTCATTTATTATTCTAGCTTTTTATTTCGGAATATGTTTTCGTTAAATGTATTAGTGACTTGGTTTAAAAACCGATTAGATCTATCTTAGTTGATATCATTCCCTAAAAAATAATTTTATACTTTAAGTAAATATCTGGAGAGTTACTTTGATTATAGTCTTAACTAATTATAATATTAATAGTTTTTTTCAATGTGTTATCAGTATATTTTACTTGAAAACAATGATTCTCTCACTAACCTCTTATAGACACATCGATATAATTCATTCCAACGGAATATTATATGATCTTTTATCTATTATATTGTTTATCACATCAATCCAAAATTATATTTCAATAAATTTCAACAATTATTATCCTTCTATGGTGCCACAAAATCTATCTGGTTGTATCATATATATATTTTCTAAGAAGAGTTTCCTTGAAAACCAATTCCAAATAAGACGATCATAGAATGTGGATATGATAAGTAAAATACTAATAGATTAGGATTGATGAATTTTTAAAAATAATAGAGACTTATTAGAACCACTCTTGTACCACCCATGTAATGTTTCTATTCAATACCTCCATATTATCAAGATTTGAAACATTCAAAGTACTAAGCACCAGTAGTTTGATACATGGAATCCATTATTGAATTTTAATTGAAATTATCAACCTTATCTAACTGCTATTTACTTCTTTCTTATATGATCCATTACTCCCAATGAATAATGTGACACAATTCATGATGAATATAAAACCATTACCATGGTTTTATCCTTCTTACACAGTGTGTGTCTTTGAAACAATCCTTTTCTTGGAGCTTTTGTGGAACTTTATCTTATTCCAACTATTTGTCAATCTTTATCATTGACTAAATACGAGTCAATATTTCTCCTACTATCTCAAATACAGATATTCACCCTATTATAGAAATATATTCTATTTCTTGACTATCACTTTTTTATCTTAGTGGTTTTCTTAATATCCTTAGAAACCTTTAAGATGATTAATTTAATGCATATTGTATTTTATAGATGCAAGATTGTTTATATCCATAACAACCACTTTATATATAAACACGTGTTATTAATACATGATGTGTTTCTATCATACAATAACTCATACGATATACATTTTTTCTTATAGATGAAATATGGTTATGGGATAAAATTTTGATTTGAGAATAATGTCTTGATAACTAATGGAATTCTATACAATTCATACGATTTTGAACATTTATGCTCTATTTAATTATATCATTGAGAAGAAGGGATGGTGGTTCTATGAGAGGTAGGTCAATAATGTGGTTAGTCGATGCTAGATTTGGTATTGGATAGGAGGGATATGGTGAGGAAGGAAATCATGTGGGGGGAACCAGAGGTTGGTCACTCTTTGATAGAGTTCTTGGAGGGCTAGTGGGAGTTGAGTGGGACGAGGGGGGAAGTGGGGTCTAGATAATGGGTTTGGACTCATCATATTTATTGATAAGAGATAAAAAATTAATGGAGAGATTTATCTCAACATTAATTGGGGATTTTATAATAATATTAAAGGAGAGATAATTCTCAATATTAATGAATGTAAAGAGGATGTTGACTGCATTAATTGGTGATCAGACGAGGTGTCAATATAAGAAGATGAATTAACATATTTTAAAGGTTTTCTATCATGATGTAGCTGTAAAGAGAGAATCAAGAAAGGGTTGTTGCGTTTATGGTGGCTCGTGTGGCTCGATGATGATGTCACAATTAACATTTACATGTGATGTGGTTCATGGAAATATGTTCAAGATGTAGCACGATGAGATCAAGAAAGGTGATGTCGCATCACTGCTCGCATGTGCAGTGTGTAGGTGTTTAATTGGTGTAGATCAACAGCAATGAAATCGGTGATCGGGACCATGTATCAGAAGTCTTCTTAATAGCAGTGATTAGGTTTCATTTATTGTTTAATGATCGATGGTACGTCATGATGGAAAGATCATGAGAGAGAAATATTTTAGGTGTCATAATATGTTTCCAGGTTCATGCATGTTCAGATGAATATCTCCGATATAGTGACATTTTTTCAACATAAGGGTGATTTTTTTTCATAGATTGATCTTTATATCATGGTTTTGGTGATATTTTTATCATATAGAAGGTATAAGAATATTGGGGTGTGGTTTGTCACATAGGTTTTCTTTTCTATTTCATTTTTAATTCAATTTTGGGCATTACATGGATTCTTTGTATTATCCGATTCTTAGTGGATATTTTTCAGAATTTCCCTATGGTTTTTTAATCATATTCATTGGAGGATTGGTCCATGTTGAATAATCTTTTGTGATGATTTATTCATTCTTCTTATACTTCTTCCATATTTCATATGGTTTCTTATAATATTTTGGAAAGAAATTTTCAGCCAAAAATCTGGATTATCCCCCAACATGTGGTATCATAGGTGAAGGTTCAAGCTTGAAATTTAATTTGAGAATTATGGATTTTTCTGAGAGGATCATTGATACATTAATGAAGTAAAATAATTTATGGACATTAAAGACGGTTGGGAGATGTGATCCACATGTTTTCTCAGGGGATGTTGAGAACGGGTAGTTTAATTTGGTTGGAACTTTAGATTATCTTCTAATCCCTATTATGTGGGATCCAAATGTTTCTAGTTCTAATATTGTTTAGTGGGAAGGTTTGGATGTAGATACGATGAAGATTTTAGCATTTGGTTTTCTTTTTGTAGGGGGAGATGATATATTTTTGTTAGAAGTTAAAAAGGATGTTGTCATATTTTTTTCAGATGATGATGGTTGGTGTGATACACACATTTTTTCCTTCCAACTACATTTTTTGGATGTTTCCATTCATTAGTGTTCTAAAGGAAGATATTTTTGGGATTCATCACATTTATTGATGAGAGAGAAAATTATTAATGGATACATTTATCTTAACATTAATAGAGGATTTTCTACAAATATTAAAGGAGAGTTAATTATCATTATTAATGAATCTAAAATGGTTGTTGACTACATTAATTAGTTTTTATGGACTTGGTATCTATATGAGAAGATATGGTCACATGTTTTAAAGGTGTACCAAGATTATATAGTCGGCAAGAGAGAATTAGGGAGGGGTTACCTCATTTACGGTGTCCTACGTGGCTCGATGATGATGACACAATTAACTTGTATGTGTAGAGAGGTGCTTGGAAAGATGATAAAGATGTAGGATAATGAGAGGAAGAAGGTGGATTCATTTTTTACGGTATCATGTGTAGTGTGTCATCATTTAATTGGTCTGGAGTAGTAGCAATGCAATTGATGATCAGGTCTATGTATCAAAAGTCTACCTGATTGTGGTGATTAGGTGGCATGTCCTGGTTAATGATCAGTGGTACATCATGATAGAGAGATCATGTGAGTTAAATAATTCGAGTGTCGCAATATTTTTTAAGGCTGACACATTTTCGGATGAAGATCTCTGAGGTAATGAAAATTCATTTACAAAGGGTGATGTTTTGTCATAGATGGATCTTTCAAGCATGGAATTAGCGAGGTGTTTATTAGAGAGAAGGTAGAGATGTATCAGGGTTTGGTTTTCACAAAATTTTTCTATGCTCCCTCATTTTTAAATCATGTTTGGTAATTACTTGGATTCTTGGAATTCTTTGATTCATAGTAGATATTTTTCAGAATTACCCTATAGTTTTCTAATCCGCTGCATGGGAGGTTATTTCCACATAGAAAATATAGCGTGATGATTTATTTAGTCTTCTTATATAGTTTCCATATTTCATCAGGTTTCCCACATTATTTTGGAAATCTCTTTTTGGCCCAAAATTTGGATTCTCCCCAACATGATGGGAGTCAGTGGTAGTGGGTAAGGCACTATGTGAGGGGTCTCCATGGAAGGGGAGGTGAATGGGAAGTCGTTCTTGACAGCAGCGTGACGACACTAAGGTGCCCTGTGTTTTGTCTTTTATTTTATTATTTTTCCTCCAAGTAGCGACGCCCACCACCACCCATGAAATATATTTTATTATATTTTTTCACTGTTATATATTTATGAACCAACCCCCTCCTCTAAAATTACTTTTTCTAGTATATTTTTACACACCCATGATGTAGGGTTTACATTTTTTATATATATAAAAAAACATAACCGCTAAAAATATATTGATTCGAATAAAACTTTACCAGAGATTGTGAAAAAAATAAAATCACTAATATCATATTTCTTATAATATATATATATATATATATAATTTTTAATGAAGCCATCAGTTCCAATTTTAATTCATATTTGAATCTTTGGATGGTCATATATCGGCCATTTGATATTAGATTAGATTTTCCTCTACAATGATTAGTCATTGTGATTCCCTCTACATGAATTTATTAAAATTTATTTTTTTTCATTATATTAATCCATCACACAATCACATTGATACCGATTTATGGTATCAGGAAAGATAACAAAAGTAGTTACATCAAAGAATTTATATTTTTTATTGCCAATTGACAGAACTATATCCACTTCACTGACGTACAACCTAGTATGAAGGCCCAAAAATCCCACATGAAGTTTTTAGAAATTAAAAATAAATCAAATATTACCTCATTATATATGAATATGCCTTCAAAAATATTTCATTGTTAGTGACCACTGCTCAAAAGAATTAAATTTGAATCCCTTTAGATCATCTGCATTAACTTAAAATGTCTACGAAAGCATCGATCATTGAAATTCATGTACTATCACTGAGATCCAAAGATTCCTTCGATGCCTTGATGATCACTATGATGTTGATCCATTGATCTGATACGGAGAACTTGAATCAGTTTCTTGGATCAAGAGCTTCTTTCTCTAGGAAAGGAGATTGAGGAAAGAGAGAGACTGTCAAATTCTTAAGATGAATAGTAACTCACAGGCGAAACTCCTTCTATTTATATAGTGGGGTTCAAAATACCTAGAAAGGGCTACCCGAATCTCACATTTTTTTATGATATAATTAAATATATTATATGTTAAAAATGAGCTATTAAATAGACTCAATATTCATATAAATATTAAATAATCCTTGAATATTAAAATAATATTCATTCTTATAATATGTTTCCATGTATTCCCATTAAAAATTGTAAATACATTAAAAAATTAAATTCAAATCCAATTATTATATAATAAAATAATAATGAATTTTTTTAATACTTCATGATCATAAATTATCAAACATAGTTGGGACCCCATGGTGGGGTCCACCATGTCTTAAACTCTTGTACCTGAGAATAATTCATACTTTTGAATAACCATAGTTTGTGACCCTCAAAACCCTTATCTCAATAGTAGAAAATATTATTCACAAAATTTGAGTAGACACTACCATAGATCGGAACAAGGTATGTGCAAAATTTTATCAGTTCTATGAAAAACCTACTGATAAGAAGGGGTTTTTATCCACACTAGCTAAAAGAATTGATAGATATACCCTTTATCAGTGCTAAAATAGCATTGATAAAGATGTGCCCTTTATGAATGACTGTTTTGGGAACAGGTCATTGCTTCATTGACATAAACCACAATGTCCCATCATTTTATAAATTCAATATTAATTAATTTCATAATTAATATAAGCATTCTTAATTATGAAAACTCATCGGGCTCTCCTAGAACATCAGAACTATAAACAAACACCAATATGAGGTCTGAGACACACTCCCAACACCATTTTAGGAAGAAGATCTAACAACCAACAAATATTTGATCATAAATATAATTTAATTTAGTATGAAATACATGAAAACAAACAAACAACAATATAACCTTTTTGAAACAACATGAAACAACATAAATACATCATCTTAGGTCCTCATATGCATAAGATGAAAAAATTTTCCATTGATAGGGATAGTTTACTTCATGATCTGGTGGAAATCATAAAAAAAAACCAAATTCGAACGAAAAACAACATAAAATGAAGGTGATAATGAGTGATGTGATATAAAAGGTGATTACCTTTCAAGAAGCAATGGAGAAAAAAACCAATGATGGAAGGGAGGGATGACAGTGGCACGAGTAGCGACGGTGGCTAGAGAGACAGTGGAAAGGTAGGAAGCAACAACGAAGATGGTTGTGTAGTAGAAGGAGAAGGCAGGGAAGGGAGAGAGTGTGGTGGGGTATAGAGTGATGGAAGTGGGGTAGGGAGACAGTTCTATGAAAGATTTGAAGGCACAATAAAGGAAGATTGTTATGATTATTTTTATATCATCGAAGGAATAATTTTATAAGAGTTTTTTAAAATGTGCTGCTAATGGTATAGTTTGTCTGTGCTAAAATAGAAAGCATTGATAAAACTTACCCTTTTCAGCTATTTTTTATCACTAATAAAGATATATCTTTATCATCCCTAAAAAGAACTGATAAATGGGGTCTTTATCATCACTAAAATTATAGCGCTGATAAAGATACAATTTATCAAAGCTAAAAAAGTATTTATTAAGATATAATGCCAATAATTTATTTATATTATTATATACTAAAAAGGACCAAGAGATAGATTAGTCAACTCCTAAAGAATTTACTATAAAGTTAAAGATGATACATGAGAGAGGATGGATGGGTACAAACAATGAGACATGCCCTCATCCAAAAAGGAAATCTACAAATCCATAATAGGATCATTCCCATAATCATGATCAAAGCCATCATCGCCAATAACAGTTTCTCACTCTAGCTATGAGTTACTTTGATAGAATAGCACAATGTACTTCTCTCTAAGCTTTTTTTGCTACATGGCGAGCCCTTTGGAAGTCCTGGTTGGAAAATTAGAGCCATGCCCTTGTGCACCCTCCCAATAATCACAGGCATATCTTCAACCACTATTTTTGGATATTGACCCTACTGCCAAGTATTGGACGGTTTCCAGGCCCCTCCCATATCTTCCCTCCCTACATAGGATTGAGAAATCCCGTTTTTAGATAACCCATCATCCCTATTCTATGAAAAATGAGGGGAAGGAAAACAAATCCCTCATTGATGCCTTTGGATGGGGACCCTTGGGTACCCACATCCACTAAACAACCCTACACATGAATCTGATTATGAGTAGTATCATCTAAGTAAGAGAGAGCATCCCCATTATATTCATTACCAATGATAATTTTCTATTCCATAATCAACTGGTTAGTAGATTACTGAATATATTCTTAATCATGAGATTGATCACCTGTTGATTCTTCATCAAGATTAACATCCATATCTAATGTTATTTTCCCTGGCTGAGAAGAGTCATTAGTAGAGGCTTTATTTTCTTCTGAAGTTTTGGAGGGGGACCAAATAGATGAAATTACTATTTCTTTATAAGAATGTATACTGAAACCTATAGATGTATTCGGCTTCCCATCTACTTCAGGAGGATCAATCTTCTCATCAGATATAGTGGCTTCCTCAGCAATGGTATCCCATGTTTTATTCATCACTTGCTCATCTAAACCTAACACTAAAGCCCCTAAGTCATTGTTTCTAGGAACTTATTTTCCCTCATAAAAAATCTCTACATTTCCATCATGATAGGGGGGAGCGTTATCCTTCTCTGGAAGCATTATCCCATCACTTGGAGACTAACTTCTGACCACCTACCGACATCTTTTCTTGGAGTGCTCAATGGATTTACAATTGCAGTAAAGTGGGGGAAATTACTCATGTCGAATCATATGATCAATGTTATAATCAGAAGTGAAAAAACTCACATTATCAATAGTGGTTTAAGTGAGATGAATTTCAACCAAAAACACCAAAACAACCATATCACGCTTTTTCTGTAGTGCGATCCAACCAAATTGGAGTCTCAATGGATGACGCGATATCAAAGACTATCTGAGGATTCTACCAGACCCAACTAAATCCATAAATATGAACCCAAATATGGGTCCTTGTTCTACAAAGTTCAAGAGGATTAAAGATTGATTTCCAGTTAGGAAATAAACCATACCTGGCTTGAGGAAAAACGGTCCGAGCCCCCATGCCTTACACTTCAAATTATCTGATGGGAAAATGATATGGAAGGATCCTTGCCTAACTGGTATACACTTCCAATCATAAAACCTCTATTTAGTATAGAGCCTTTGAATTGGGTCAATGGTCTTCCATGTATGTTGTCTTGACGGCAGCACCAGTCTCACAATGGTAGCTGAATAATAATTCTTAAACTTATTGATAAAAAGATCTTGATTCATGTAGACAAGGGCCTAATTACCTTGTTTAAAGATCCTTTCATAGGCCCCATCATTCCTAGAAGTAAAATGAGTGTTTTCACTCAGATCAAAAAATGACAGAACAAACAAAGATCTCCTAGAACATCGATGTGGATGAGATGAGATCCCAACACCTTCTGTTAAGGCCTTATGAGAGTCAAACCGATCATGGGCAAGGAGAGTTGTCTCCATTGATTCCTTATTCTATAGCACTACGGAAGAAAATCCTAATCACCATCGGAGAGACCAGAGATAGAGCTCTCATAGATCGAATCCATCTTTCATACTAATATATATATTTATAAAATTATATATATATATATATATATATATATTAAATATATTAATATAAATATATATATTAATAAATTTATAAATATTAATATAAATATTTATTTATATATAATAATAAAATTATATTAAATATATTAAATATTTTTATAATTATATATAATTAATATATTAATTTTAAATAATTATAAATAATTATATTTATATATATAACTATAAATTTATATATATTTATTTAAATAATCATAAAATTATAATAATTGTATTCCTTATATTTATAATTTTATAAATATATATTATTAATATATTAATTATATATATTTATAATATAATAAATTTATTAAATATATTTACTACATTTTATAATTATTTAAATATATATATTGCTTTATAATTATAACTATAAATAAATATTTATTTATTTTTTGAAATAATTCTAAAATTATAAATATAATTTATAAATTTATATAGTTAGTATATTTATTATAAATTTATAATTATTGAAATATAACTATGTTTATTTACAATTATAATTATAAATATTTGTATATATTTATAAATATATATATTTAATTATATATATTGATAACATTATAAGTAGAATAAATATATTTATTATAATTTTATAAATAAATTTATATATATATATATATACATTTATAATTATATGTATAAATGAATATATATTTATTCATCATTTAAAAATTAAATAAATATATATTTATTTAAATAATTATAAAATTATAAGAAATATTTTTGTTATATTTATAATTTTATTAATATATATAATTAATATATTTATTATAAGTTTATAATTATTTAAATATATCTATATTAATTTATAATTATAATTATAAATATTTTTATTTATTTATAAATATTTCTTTGTATTTATTTTATTATATATATTTTTAACATTATATGTAAAATAAATATATTTTTTATAATTTTATAATTATTTAAATAAATATGTATATATGTATAATTTTATTTATAAATTCATATATATTTATTTGTAATTAGATAATTATAATAAATATTATTTATCTATAGTTATAATTATAAATATATATATATATAATTTAAATAATAATAAAACAATAATAAAATATATTAAATATATTTATAATTTTATAAACATATCAGATAAATATATTTAATATAAATTTATAATTATTTAAATATATATATATTTATTTAGAATTATAATTATAAATATTTTTATTTATTTATAAATATATTTATTTAATTATATATATTGATAACTTTATAAGTATAATAAATATAGTTATTATAATTTTATAATTATTAACATATATATATGTTTATTTATAATTATAAGTATAAATAAAAATATTTATAAATAATTGAATATAATTATAAACATATTCATATATATATATTTATAATATTATAATAGATGTATCTATTTTAATTTTATAATTATTTAAATATAATTATATTTGGTTATAATTATAATTATAAAGAAATATATTTTAAAAGTATTTATATATAATTATAATTTTATAATTATATATAAAATAAATATATTTATTGTAATTTTGTATGAATTTATGAAAACTTAATAGATTCATGGGTATAACATGAATGAATCATATACCAAGTAAAGTATAGATCATAAAAAAGGATTCATCACATATATAGACAACATGAATAATAATAATGGTGTATTGTATACATGAATGTTCATGATGAATACATTACATATGTATGTGAATTATACTCATGCATAAATATATTTATTGACCAAGATACCTGATAGAAGAAAAATTGTTTAGGAGTCGGGAGCTTCCCTCTCCCAAAGATGGTGATTGGGGCTTGGATAGCCTTCTTCCATACTCAATGGAGGATCAATTTCTCACACAGGGACATTTTGAAACTTAGAGGCCTCTTAATGATGTTTTTTCTTCAAGGAAGCTTCTTTGTGAGGTGATTATTGAGTCTGATAAAGGTTTGGACAAGTGATCCTTTTCTATTTATAAAGGATCGACTGCCTTCAATATTTGTCATAAGGTTTGTGATTCCTATGTCAAAGAGGATCAGGATGCAGTGTTTGAGAGGCCTAAATCTGGTAATCATTCCATTATTGCTCATTAGATATTGTTGATGGGTTCTACTCCACTGAATGTGGATGTGTTGGTTAATCGTATGTTGGAGATTTGAGGATTTTTTAACTAGCGTTGTATCTTACTAGGGTGTAACTTCTACCATTTTATTTTCACTTTTAATGTGTTGAAGTCTCAGGAAAGAGGATTTAGATCTATCTCCTTGAATCCTAGGTTTCTTCACATAAAGGAATGGGATAGTATGTTTGATCTATTGAATGCATGTTGTTCTTCTGTATAGGTATGGGTTGAAATCTACAGACTAAATTGGATGCTATGGCATCCACAGATTGTACAAGAGATTTCTTTGTCATTTGGACTTCCCAAAAATATGGACAAGGAAACTAATGAAACAAGGTATGGTCACTTTTCTTGGTTCCTTGTTGAGATTGAGTTGAGCCCCATAGTGGTTGACTGAGTGTTCCTCTCTACCGATGATGAGGAATTCGAGTTAAATACAATTTATGAAAGTATTCAAAATTATATGGAAAACGAAATGATAATGGGGATGGCCAAGGTAACTACAGGAGGATGGTTGTTTGTGAGAATTGCTCTACGAATGTTCATGAAACGAACCCATGCTTGGAGTGAGGTAAAAAATAAATTCGATCTGATGTGTTTGATCATACTATTGGTGATGGTTCTTGGCTGATTGATTTTTCACCTATTGCAGTGAAGGATTAACTAGTGAAGGTTATTGAAGTACATGAGCTCTATGGATATATTAATAGTGGAATGTCAGTGTAGAGTGTTTCATGTGATGCTTCAAGTCAGATGGGTAGTGATCCTGTTGTATCTTCTAGGCAGTTATAGATTGACTATGTTGTTTCAATTTCAAGTGCATGGGAGGATCAACCGGTGTGTAATTATGGGATACTAGATTCTATAGGGCATGAGGTTTATAAATATAATGATTGTAAAATGACAGTGCAGCGTGTTGAAGGTGATGCTTTGAGTCAGATGGATATTGATCATGCTACAGGGCATGAGAGTAACGCTTTTCAAGATTCTTTTAGGAAACTGGAGATTGACCATGTAAATTATTTTTTAGGGCCTAATGAGGATCCTCTTAATTGACATATTTCTAGTGAAATTCATGTGCGGACATGGGGCTTATTATTCTTCACTTCATATGAAGTTCTCTAATAAGAAGAAGATTTGGTTAGATATTATTAGTGATGATGCACTGAATGCAGGTAAGGGTAGTGCCAGAAGATCACTCCAGGATGACCATAAATGTAGTGGGATTTTGAATTACCCTACTTTAGTCTCACCTTTGGTGAAAATATTGGAGTTTATTGAGAAGAAAAATATCATAGAGCAAGCCAAGACTGATGATGTGAAAATGACCTCAAGAATTAGTAAAGACAGACATAATGTATCCCTAGGTCAATTGAAAGATAAGTACATGGGCAATGAGGGATTTCAGATGATACCGAGGAAAACTTATTTTTGTTAAAAAAAATTTGATCATCCAATAAATATAGAAGTCGTTAATTTCATTGACCAACTTAATGATGAGTTTTTGCAGAAAAAATCATGGTGATGGGGAAGAAATCTTAAATATTGTGGTTGTGGATGTGATCGGGATGACAGGTATGTAGTGTGTGGGTGTTGTCGATCCCGGACTCAGCTCATCGTGGAGAAACATAAGATTAAAGAGTAGTACACTATTCTTTTCAATCAATTGAATCCACAATCATAATGGGAATCTTCAACTGATGTTGGGGATTTTGATTATGACACTAAATAAGATTATGGAGATTTCTGATATGTTGTTGTTATTAATGGATGAGGGATTGTCCATTTCTTGACACCATACACATTCTTTTTATCATGTATTGCCCTTTACTTTTTTAATAAATTTTGGTAGGAGCAGGATTGCCTACCTCCTGAACCCCTTTTGGTATTTAATAACCAATTCATAAGAAACATATATTTATTTATATATATATATAGTAGTTGGGGGATTTCCAAAGTGGTAAAGGCTACCCATAATCCTGCATCAGACCAGGTTCAAATCCAAGTGTGGGAGAATTTCCCTAGGCATGCAGGGATGTAGGCATGATGCCAACAAACGATCAATCAAAAATGACATAGGTAGAAAGTGAAGCAGATATGATGCAGGAGGGCGATGACATATAAAGACACAGACATACGATAATACAGGCATGAAGCTGCACTAGGCCTTCAAGATGGTCTGTGTGTATTTGGGCCATGTAATGGGATTCATGCCCACTTGGCCTTCGGGCAATGTACGGAATAAATAAGGATTGTTGGGTGGGATATCCCTTAGGGGGGATATGGCCTTCCTTTATATAATGTGTGTGTGGTGTGTGTACTTAATTTAATTGTACCCTCAATCACCAAATATATATTTATATTTATATTTATATTTATAAATAAAAATATATATATTTAAAAAGTGTTTATATATAATTAAAAATATTAAAAATATATTTATTATTTAATAAAATTTAGTATAACCTTTTTATTATTTAAATATATAATTATTTAACTATAATCTTATAAATAATTTTTTTAAAAGATTATATATATATTTGAATTATTAAAAAATTTATATTAATTATAAACATGAGTTTTTTATTTAAAGTATATAAATAAACATTATTTTTGAATGAAAATATAATAATTTTATATAAATTAATAATATTTTTTAGTAAAATCTTTTATCAGTACTAACAATAGAGCAGATAAATCTACCATTTATTATCGCTAACAAATGCACTGATAAAGGGTGAACCTTTATCAGATATTTTTTAGCACTGATAAAGGACACCTTTTATCAGCATGTTTTTCTTTTCACAAATAAAAGTTGGTACCACCCCTGTGTTGATCTGTGGTAGTGTATTGGTGGTTCTGTCCTTGTGATCGTATCTACTTGAGATCTCCAACTGTGAACTTCATGAGAATGAGTCTCAATGTTTATGAGCTCCCAACACCTTATGGAGAGACATCATCTATGTTCAGTCGACATGATGTATCTAGATCATGAAATATATGTTTAAGATTAATGTCAAAGTATATCAAGGTTTTCATTATAGCATGGGAACTACTATAAACTTTTGACATGACAAGTAATATAATGACATTACCATATAAATTTTGGACTTAGAAATATCAATACTGTTATGGTAAGTGTACATCGTGCATAACTCACTCTAGACATGATATTGTAATCAAAAAGTATGTTTCAAGTTGGGTTTAGGGAAGCCACTTTTATAGGAAACTACCCCTTTCTGGAACTTTTTTAATTGTAAAACAAAACTCTCTTCTCCCTCTTTCCCATAACAATTAATAAAAAAATTAAACATATACAGGATACATCAATTTTTCTTGGTTCATCCTCATTAGGTTACATCACAGAAGAATACAATGACAATGTGCTGATGTACTAAATCTACTACAACGCATTATTGTTACAAATTTCGGAGAGGACTCACTATACCTCGTATTTCACTACCAATCGTACTTTGAAACATCACTACTCTCTCAACTGAACCGTGATCACTACTTCTCCATAATATTCTTTCATTGATTTCTAAAATCAATGATTTTTATGCCTCATTTGGTGTGTCATGAAGATATACTTTTATCCACATGATGAATATAAAAATAACACATAATTTATGGGTGATTTCTATTAGTATTCACAACATTCACCATGGCACAAAATTAATGAAACTTCCCAAACTACACACAAATTACCAATTTTTCCATAAAAAATCACTTTGTCATGGAACTACACATTTCGAAAAAAAATTATTTTTTCCTAGAACTCCAACTTCTACAAAACTTTTTAGTTTTTTTCATAATACAATTGGTTATATTGACATGAAAAACTTTTATTTATTCAACGGATGACTGTGTAACTACTTCATGCAAAGAAATCCTTTGTGTAACTCTTATGTGATTTTAGAGCCTTGTTTTTATCTAAGGGTTAAAAACACTAAATGGGGGGGAGCGGCATATTTATAGGCATTTTTTATCCTTCATAGAACTTCTATATCTACTACTAACCTTATCTACAACTTTACATGTTCTCTAAAATTCAATGATTTCACACCACCTTTAGTGTGAAACTCTATACCATCACATAACCATCATATGTGTCTACTCGGTTCACGTAACTCTATCTACATCATGAAACTCTGACATTCCTGAAACCAAAGAAATTTTTTGAAACACTTTCCTTTACTGTATATTGATCAAGTGAACTCAAATATTTACTTTCACAATGCTTCATATTACTTTTTCTCCTCTTCTTGTAACATTTTTACTTTATAAAAAATCTTTTTTTTACTACAAAAACAATGTCCACCTACCTCTGAATTTAGACCCCACAAATTTAGAAAACACTGAGAAAACCCATCACCTTATACATGAATCATTCTATACACCTTCCAAAACTTCCATACCTTGATAGATTCAACCTGTATATTAGTATAAATACTTCATGTTATATAGGTATCCATCATCCTAGAGATTTCTCAACATACTTGGTCAACAACCATGTTGAAACTTCACAACTGACTTTGTCAACATGATTTTTGAACAAAAATAACCCAAGAAAAAAACGAAAACGTAACCTTTATATTTTTTAACTCAAAAAGAGAAAACATGGGAAAAAAATCCAAGAAAAATTATCATTTTGTCTGGAATTAACCGTACAATGTTCTTCTATTCCTAGGGAACCCGAAAACTTATAAAGTAAAGAATGGACTTTGTTAGCCAATTTTTACTCACTTATAGAGTCACTCTCACAATTTTACTTCTTATTCAAAGTAGGGAATGTATCTTGAGGTTCTTATATGATCTTCTTAAGATCAAAAATAGAAAATTCCTCTACCAAAAAACTCATATTATAAGAAATATAAATGTTGTACATTTATAGAAATATGTAAATATTTTCACCCTTATAACTCTTAACCACTTGGGGAAACTGATTTTCATCTTCTAAAGGTACAAATTAACTATCATCCTTAATCTGGGTATTTAAACACTAAACTTTAAGTGACACTTTTTCAGACATAGACTTAGATATTGTGGGATGAGATGTACAAGGGACTGAATCTAGATTTCAAGACTGGGAAGTAATTTTGTCATAAGAAGGAGGCTATGCATATCGATCAATATCTTTGGATTCCTGAACACTAAAAGTTTTTGTTCATGATGGATCACCTCTTAGACTTAGTGATATGTTACCTATTTTTTATATCAAATATTAATAATATTTCATGTTCTTGTGTGGATTCAATTTCAACATAATCAACTCTAAAGTGTTAATTAACTGAATTTTAAATTATTTATCCAAAAGGGCCATGGATTTCCTTTCTAATCTTAGATATAAATATTATTCAATAACATCTACTAGTTTAATCCTCCCAAAAGTGTGGAATTCACAAACAAATTAATCTTTTTTATCATTGAAAGCATTGAGTTCCAGTTTTCCCTAATATATATAAATCACTGAACCACTAATAGCTAAGAAATTTATGCCCAAGTTAATTAGAACCTTTTTATAAAACATTATTTTAGGAATAATAAAAGCAGTGGGAAATGTAAGCTTTTTATATCTTGACCAATATATCTTATACCTTTCCTTAGGAGTGATGGGTTGACATATTATCCCAATAAAGAGAAAATGAGGTTCATTTTTTCTCATACACATAATTATTTGAATAAAGAGAATGGAATAAGATTGATACTAAAAGCTAATTCACACACCTCATTACATTCCTTGATTTCTTCCATTCAAAGAGAAATGAAAATGATTCTGGGGTACTATGATTTAAGAGTTAAATTCAGTAATATGATAAAAGCACCCTTACTAATTAAATTAATAATGGCTATTTCTTCTCAACCTATTTTATTATTTAAAAACTTTTGAGAAGTTTGAAATATTGTGGGGTTTTTTTCGATACTTTATCAATGTTCATGGTAAAGTTAAAGGTTTTTAATATTTCAAGAAATTTTAGATTATTATGTTAATAACTCTATTGTTTAACTCTCAGTGGAAAGGGAATGAGTAGAGCATAAAGACTCAAAAATGATTAATTTTATATTTCTCCTCAAACCCATCTATATTATTACACTCATTGATCATTTCTTATTTCATTTTCCGTTGTTTTTTATTTTTATTTAAGTGAAAATTTATCATTCAGTTTAGTTTAGACCTGGATGTCTATTTTTCCTAATTTAGAATTTTCTATATTTACATCTTCATATTTAGTTAATATTTTAATATCATCTTCGATAGTTTTTTCTCAAAAAAATTGTTTCATTTTCATACGTGATTTTGTAGTAAAATCTATTACATTATCACTTGGTTTGGTCTACGTTGTACTAAGAAACATACCTTTTTCTTTTACACTATGGTCTCTTAAAACATGGCCTATTTGGGTATATAGATTCTGAATGATAGATTATGAGGAATCTACTTTAGTGATTAGCTACTTAACCAAACATACCAAATCAATTTTAGAATTTGAAGGCCCAACTTATTTTGAAACCGATTTCATGGTGGATTTGAATACCCAAGGGAAACATGTTATTTCATTACTCCTTGATCTTTCTAGGAAATATTCAAATTATTTCTATAACCATGGTTAAAAAAGTATTAAAATAGATAATTTTTACACTAATTTCTATCCCTAATGTCCACAAATTTGGCACCCTCATCTTGTTGAATGGGTATATCAAAATTAGGGTATTAGTTTTTATTTTCATAGAACATACCACATTAGTTTCATTATTACCAAATTGAGTTATCAATATAAATTCCAAAAACCTGAGGATGTGATTACACCTTATAAATAGTTAGGAAATTTTAATCTATTTAATAAAGAATAATTTATTCTTATGTACTGTTAAATTAGAAAAATATCATCCTGAAAACTAGTTTACTATGTTTTAGTGTATGGTGTAAGACAATTATAAAAGTCTTCCATTAAAAGGTGGGGAAAAAAGTTGTATGTGAAATTTCATAAGAATCTCAATAATATTTTACCATGATTGAAAAAGAAACTCATCCTCATCCTAGAAAAAACCTTTGATCATAAGCCTCACATTTGATGTCATATTCATAGAGTTAACCTCTTTCATAATGTAATTGATAAGATGGTCCCATGTATCAAAAATAACATCATCAAGATATCGAAACCATATCCTAGCCTAACACTTTAAGATAATAAGAAACACTCACAAATTCAGATACTCATCACTCAACCCATATAGAGATAACTATTTAATAGTACTCTATAAGAATTTGATAAACTATAAATAATCCTCATTGGGCTATCTATTAAAAGAGGGAATAATAAATAATTATAATTTCTTGATTTCATAATTGCAAGATTATCGAGATAAACATAGCTTATATGGCTTATTTGACAATATAGAGAGTTGTAAATCCCTAATAATTATACTCTATCTATTCCAATTTCTAGATTGACGTGGATTACCATTTTTATTTATATTTAGGTTTTCAACTATTTGAATTTCGTGATATTCTATTTTCATCAACATTACTCTCCTAATGAAACTCAAATATTTATTAAATTTTGGATTAAAAGAATAATGTTTATACTCAAAATATACCCTATTGTGCATGAAAAAAATTAAAACAGTTCAAAATAAACACACAGTAACGAGAGAAAATAGATTTCCAGATAATTTTTTTAAGAATAGATTTTTTTAGATACTAATTTATTGTTTTGTTTTGTTTTTTCTAGTCTCAAGTTCTCTCTACAAAACATAGTTCCAAAATGTTGATAGGTAGTTTGTTAACTATTATTAAATTTACACTAAAAAAACTACATAAGACTAATACTATAGTAAGTAGGTTTGAACCACACAGAATGAAATTTCTAAAAACCAAACAAAAAACAAACAAAAAAATAAGAGCAAAAAAATGAGGTAGTTGAGAAAATGAATATTTAAATAGAAAATGTAATGAAATATTGATTAATTTGAATGATAATAGATTTAAAATTACGGTAAAGTAAGTAAGTCTAAATAGGGATGAAATTTAGTGGAAAACCAGGCTGGATAAAATTGATAAAAATATCACCTCTCTTGATTCATAATTAAACACAGAAGTGACAAAATATATGAAAAAAATTTCATTAGAACACCTAAAAATAACTTCATGATCAACCTAGCCTAATGAACTATCCAAATTACTAACATTTCTATAAATAACATAAGAAATTGAGGAATGTTTATAGAAAAATAATAAACCTCAAACATTTCAAATTGAATTACTTCGGTTGAAGTTATCAAAGAAAGATATCCCTTATGACTCACATGTTGGTATGTGAAGTAAGTCTAAAATGATAGTAAAAAACAAGGGAAATGAGAACATAATATGAAAAAGTCACACAATGAACATCCAGTGAGACCTCATATAATCTATCGATTTTAGTGAAAAATGGATTTATTTTTAACTGCCAATAGAGATCTCTACATAACATCATTTTTGAATTATTCATTAGAAATTTAGAAAGAGAATCATTGAAAAAAAAAGAATAGAAACATGCTATTCTGAGATAAAATAAGTCAAAAAGTAAATAGGTTTCAAAAAACATGTATACTCCCCCTAAATTTCCATGTTACATGTCACAATAGAAGAAAAAACCAAGATATTCAACATAGCCACTTTTACTCAAGAAAACAGAAAGTAAAAAAAGAATTGTATAATAAATATTCTCAATTGAGAGAGCCTCATTTATCTAACTTGAACACCACTGAGAAGCTACCACAATACTTCCCTGTCCCTCAAGTCTAGTTCCTCTCTCTATCGCATCCCCTCCTCTCATTGAGTCACCCAATGTAAAAATACACCCTTTCATATGTGAAATAATATCATATTTTTTAAAATATCAGATCAAAATTCACTAATGGAATCAAATTATATTTTTAAACCTTGATCTTGCAATCAGATACTCTAAAATATTCTCCTAGGTTTTCATATGGCATGCCTTGATTTCTCATTATATTATATAACTGACATAGGAAATATCACACCACAGCCTTTATATTTTTTCAAATTTAATTTATATGTTCTCTTTTGACTTTGTTTTTGAGTTTCAGGCCCAAAGTTTTGAAAATTTGAAAAATTTAAAAGATTTATCATATCACACGGTTATCCACCACAATTATTTAAATAATAAAATGTTCATATCGATGCATCTACAATTTTTACCAACTATTTCACATGGTTATAGAATAATTTATCCAACCCTATGGAAAAAACAAGAAAGTTCCAAGGTTCTTCAAGAAGGGAGTGTATAATTAGTTCATGGTTTAGTAAACCATGTATCCAAACCATATGAATTACCTAGATTTTGAGAAAATAAAAAATTAAAACTCTACCCTCCAATTATTTTACCCTTAATCGATCCTTCCTCTCACCCCCTCCCCCTTCGTGCAACACATCCCGAAACACCCCTAGGCATGTAACCTTCTCCTCTATTACACTTATTCATAACATTCTACCTTATAATTTCATCTGTGATTAATCTGGGTTAGCATTTACTTCTCGCATATCCATTCATCATCTATTTCACTGTTTATTCTATTCTTCAATGGATGTGCCTTTGGTTGAAACCTCGGGTTTTACACTTGACGTAGTTTTATTTTTTTTCTTATTCCTAGGGTGTGTGACATCTCTTTTGGGTCCCATTAATTCTATATTTGAAGTTTTAGACCATTGGGATTATATTTATGATTTTTTAACTCATTATTGACTCTTTAATTTTAGAACAATTTATTTCTTATCTTTTAAATTTATATTTTGGAGGCCTAACGATAATTTTATGTGTTTTTTGAATATCTAAATAAAAAATTAGATTTTAATTTTATTTAAAAATAATTAAAATGTTTTATCTATTTAAACATTGGTTTCAATCTAATTTTCCATAATCGTACAGACAAATAGTTTATAAAATTACGTGAATACCTATTTAGGAGGTTTTTTTAATTAATAAAAATATCATTGGTTTTAAATTGACTGCTAAAATGTTTATTTATATGCTAATGATATTTTTGGTTTTTAAAAGTGGTATTTCAAAATATTAATTATTTTAATATATTTTTTAAAGCTAATTAATATATATTTTTAACCCATATTGTAAATATGTTATTCTATTTTTAATGCTTATACACATATACATGGATATATATATATATATATATGTATATATTCACAAAAGGATGTGTGAATATATGTATTGAGATAAGGAACATTTAAATATATAAATGTGTATAAGGATAAAAGAAGATATGGTAAATTAAATTATAACCTAAGACCTTGTTTTAAAATGATATTCTTAAGGGATTTCATTTAAAACTTTGTAAATATTAATATTTATATATGATTGTTATTTGATTAATTCGATCTCAAACACATGATTAGTTTTTTTGGGAACCCTTGGTACTTGTATAAGTGAACTTATATGGGATGAAGTTTACCCACCACTAGTTAAGCTAGTAAAGTATAAGCTTCAACCCTACTATTCTGTTACATGATTAGTATCGTTTCCTTCAGGCACTATAATAGTATATACTAGGTGACCCTCTCTTTAGTTTCCTAATGGGTTTTCATCATAACATTATTTTATTCCTTTATAATTAAAAGTTTGATATTTCTAAATCATAGTTTTGAAAATAAATCCTTTACTTTAAAAGTCATATTTTCTTGAAATTATGTAGAGTTTGATTTATACTAAATGGTGAGTTTTTTATTATAGGAAAAGAAAATTTAAATAATGTCCTAACATGACTTAATTTAAAAATTTAAAATAAAATAATAAATTATAGTATATTTTTAAAATATATTTAAAATATATATTTTATTAAAGTGTAAGAATATGGAAATGAGAATGGTGACATACTTGGAATTTTCTTTCTTAAACCAATATTAAATTGTAGTTCCAAGTTATGGCTCTAATTATGATTACTCTTAGAGAGTTTATTATTATGGGATTGGATGGTGACCAATGGACACATGATGGTTAGTTGGTTATTTTGTTTTATCTAGTTTACCATGTGACATTAACTAAATCAATCATTTCAGATTCTCATTTCTTTAATTATTGGTGTAATTTATATGTAGTGTTTTAAATGATGAAAATAGAGATATCATGTGTGATGGATTTAGTGGCGATTTATTGTAATTTTTTCTTTAAATTATTTAAATTTCTTATTCTATTCCTTATCTACTTATTTTTTGACATAGATGTCTGACTTACAGATATTTCATGTCACAATTTATAGTGAATTTACATTGCATGTTTAATTACATTTGTTTGGGTGAAATAATTCTCACTAGATACACATTGATCTCATAGAACTAGTTGATAGCCCTGGTTGATCAAGAATGCACCTCTGGTATATCATGGATGGGCCCAGGTTCCAAATTTAGGGATACATGAAAATGGAACATGGAAATAAGATCTCCTCTACCTGAATATTCTCTTCCCATGTTCAACTTTTTCATCTCCATGAATCATAAATCTAGACATGGATTTCAGGTTGGTTTACTCCTTTGGATTACTTTGAAAATAGTTGGAAGCTTCCCCAGTGCTATTCTTTATCAACTTAATCTTTCCCATTTTTTTCAATTTGATTATCTAGGTCTCCACATATTTTAAATTCTTCATAGAAACAAATATTCAAAGGATATAAACATTCTAAATCTTTATTTTTCATGGTATTATCAATTGTTAACTCATATTACCCTTCCAAACTTTTGTTTCTCCTTTATAATGCCTTAAAAATAAAACATTTTCCTTATATAAGCACTAAACTACATTTAAGAGAGAATTCAGACATATAGATAACTTTATATTGACTTGCATTAACCTATACATAACTTTTAATAGGCATGGATTGATCTTTAGACAACCACTCACTACCTCTATATAGAAACATCTTAACCGTTATATAGGTTCTTTATGACCTTTAGGTCATCTTAATACACTCAGGGTTATGCTTCTATAGACTTTAGCTGCATGGGTTTGATGCTTTGATAGATCTTGAAATCAATGAAGTTTTGTTACATGGATCTACTTGATGAAACTACCATGATACAAAAAACATTATCTTTGTTAATCTTTGAATCATTATCATAAATTCATTCATTCGGCCAAGATCCTATCATGCAACACAATTCATTGTGAGTTTCTATATCGATCGATTTATTTGAGGACTCCATTAAAGAATTTGGTCGAGCATCTCACAGACACACTTCGTCAACATAGAAACCCTAGGAATCTAATGTTTTGAGTCACAATCTATTTCCATCATTTTTCCATCAAATAGAATTAAAATAGTGATCAAATATCTTACCCAGGTTCAATATGACATCGAAGGAATAAATTTTTTCATCATCAATCCATATTTATTTTTAGCCATATAAGGTGATCATCTTGTAATTAATTCTATAATTTTAATCCTACCTCGTTCGATTTTAATTTTTCATTAGTTCATTGTCTTAAATAATCATTAAATTTATTAGTGGAATATGGACATGTTAAGATCAAGAGGCCATGTATTTTTGGTTGAGTTGAAGAAGCTTAGAGTTGAGAAATAGTTCGTGTTATGTTATTAGATTTCATTGTAAACACTTTTTATGTTTTTCAAGTTCTACAAGTGGGTATGATAATGATAGGTATAAAAAATCCAAGTGATACCATTGGGTATGCTACCACAAAGTGTGTAATCATTAGTAATGCTACCATCTGGTATGCTACCACTAGGTTGTTACCACTATCATCCAATATTCAGACTTCTACTACTGACTTTCTATTTCTGGGGTGCTACCTCCAGAGTGTGATGGTATGAGGTGTTATCACTAGTGTGCGACTATAAGATATGATGCCGCTATAGTGAAATGGTAGAAGGTTTTATCATTGATGTGATACCATTAGCATGTGACCACTACATAAAGAATAGAAAATTGGGAGTTGTGTAGTATTTGAATCTACCACAAATAAAATCAGTTGATGCAATGTGAAGTTCTCTTTAAATGATTAAATATTATTATATAAACAATTGAGATTCTTATAAATGATCTTTTGAATGAATAAAAGAAAAATAAGAAATGATATTTAGTGAAACTATTCAGATGTACAAGATAAATGATTAAAAATGAAAAAGATTTGAGCCACATAAATGATTCCGATAGGAAAATCTTGATGTATACATTTCTTTTTGTCGATTCAGTGTCATAGGTAAATCAGATTGTGGATTCAACCACCTAACTGAATTCACATATCTGAATTCTTCTACATATCCAAATGACCCACATATCCATTTTGAATAATATATAGGATTGATTCATGTTGAAAAATACTACACACATGGGATTTATTCTACATAGTAAATGAGACATAGTTGATACTAAATTTTGGTTTTATTTAGGAGAAAATTTACAAGATAGAATCTAGTAAGTTCTTGTACTTGTAACATGAATGAATTGATATATACATGTGGTATTAATGTTTAATATAAATTTGTTTAAATAATAATGAATGGGTTGTTTCTACATGACCTAATCCAATAAAAACAGTTATGGAACCCATTTTCTATCTATTTTTGAGACTTGATCAAATGTTTCTATGATTTTTAATTCAAATATATTTATATTTTACCATAAATATTTAAATTAAGAATAAATATAAAATAGTAACCATCGTGCCTCAGTAAATTGTCATCATATGTTTTCATATCTAAGTGAGTGGGTGGATTATTATATTGATGAGGTGGGTTTTTTGAATAAGTAGTGGTTTCATATAGTTATTTGTATTAAAATTGAAGTGATTCCCTACCTGAGAAAGAAGAGAAAAATGAGAATAAAATCTCAGAACATAGGAAAACTTGATTATTTTCTATGGGAATAATACATATCTATTACCTCTTTATCATTTAAATATTATATTTTTGAGGGATGAACTTTATTAGTATGATACAAAAAATAGTTGGGAGACTTGTAAGAGAGTTTTATGGATTTTCTATGATTAATTTAGATCACATAATTTTTAGTGATTCATATGATCATGGGTTTTACCAGATCATTCCAAGGAATAGCTACTTAAATTGAGTAGTAAACCATGTAAATCATCTATGGTCACCTTATTCATGTTTTTTTGGGTTTAACATAAAAATTAAATCTTACTAGTTGAAAATGTTGTTTAAAAAAACAAAAAATTATCGAATCAAGGATTAAACCCCCCACCACTAATGTTAGTTATAAATTCCAATAGGATGAATCTATTAAAACAAAACATCAATCTTTATTTTTTCTTCAAGATTTCCTAAAATATAAATTGAAATTCCCTTGAAGGATAATATTTCCCCTATACAGGGAAAATTTCCTATATTGGTTTCTTAAAAATATCAAATGAATAAAATTTATTGTAGTGTTTCTTTGCTAAAAATTATCATACGATGCAGTAGATAAATATCCACTGAGAACCATGAAAATTAATGAATTTACCAACAATCAATAAATTTCAAAACTCTTCAAAAACCAAAATTTGTTCCAAAATTGATATTTAAAGATAATACTTGAAACATGATGATATTAAATTCATAAACCTAAAAAATCAAAATTAAAAAATTTCAACTGAGAATTCATTTAATGATCATTTTCAATCAAAATGATCCAAATTTAATTATTTATTATTTAATGTACATTTTGGATAAAAAATCATTAAAAACTAAATTATTTCATAGAAATGATATGGAAAAAATGCCTCAAAACAAGTCAACATCAATAAACAACTATTACCAAATTAAAGAACCTATAAATAAAGAATTAAATTTTGAAATGAAAAAATCTCCTCCAAATTATTACTATATAAAATAATCCCTTTTTCAAGATATCTTATCAATTAGGATTCATACTAGTGTCTTCAATCTGTATGACTGATTTATCTTTATTTAAATCCTTGTAATATAATCATTGATGAACTACCATGTCCATAGATTTAATGATATATTTCCACAATAATCCAAATTCTAAATATAAAATCTTGTCCCTAAAAATTGGCTTAAGAATATCTGAGGTTCCACTAACCTTAGATGAAATACCCATTAAACTCAACGATGAAAATAAATTCCAAGGGCATACTAAATCACTGGTGGATGGTTTTTACTTTTAAAAAATATAACCTGTCATGAAAATAAAAAAAAAGTAACAAAACCAAAACTATATGATGCATAAAATAAAAAAAATAAAAAAATACCAATAAAAAAAATATTAGAGTATCATAAAAAAGATAAACTGTATAACCAAAAAAACATAACAAATCCATATGTAGTAATACTAATATGGAATCACTCCAACCACTCTATAATAAAATATCTAATCTCCAATAACCCTTTTATAATTTTTCATCACAATGCTCCACTAATGAAATAATAGACTTTTTCCTTACATGTGTCATGAATAACAATGTTTGTATACACATAAAGGTGAATATGTAAGGTGTGAGTAATCATAAATGGTATAAAATTACCAAGAGACTTCCCAACTCACACCACCAGGAAAAGAACAAGTTAAATCAAAGTTTAAATTTTAAATAAAATAAATGAGTAGAAAAACCAAATCAATTTTCCATTTTAAAATAGTTAAAATTATACTACATAAATATTTTATCCATTTAATCCACTTGGGATACCCATTCCTTGTTCACACACACACAAACATTCATTCCACAACATTATCAATACTTATGAGTGGTAACTCATCCATCAACTAAGTCGGTCATTGGTGATAATACTTTGTACACATTAAGTGGAACAGACCCTATAACGCCCTGACCCTAGTTACCCAGAGTCAGTGCATTATTAAATAACATTGGCATGATCACAAGGGATCAAAATCCCGAAAGACTGATCAATTTAGTAGGCCTGGAAGTAATAGATACTTTTATAAATTTTTAATTACATTATAAAATTAAAAACAACAAAAATTTTGTTTCCATTGACCACATTCATCCCTTAGACTATCCCTGCAGGTCTGTCATAATATACTTATCCTCATCCTAGGAAAAATAAAACATAGAAAAAGTTGAGCTTAGATGCTCACTAAGTATAATAATATAGCTGAAACTTTCAAGAATAAGCATAAAATTTTAAGGCAATGTATAATACTAAAACACAAGGCTTTTAAACTAAAACTTCATCATAATATGTAAAAGATAAATCAAATAATTATTTTTACTTATTCTCGTGGATATTCTACTAGTCGAATAATCACATGTAATATCAATAAGAAATTTCATAAAGTTGGAATGCATAATGCCAGACTTCATAACCATATATTCAAGGCCTTATGCCAAGACTAAAAATAAGATTTTGTCAAGTCATTTTTCTAAGACATTAGTTTTTCTCATGAGACCTACCGATGCATCAAAGAGATATAGCGGGCTCCACTCGTCTCATACTAAGTCCAATGCATTCTTCATCTGAAAAGGTTTAAACATAACATAAACATTTTTATTAAAACTAGAATACGAAATGTCAATACATTATCCATAAACCATGAATGGTGTAAAAATAACATATACACCATCAAACATATCACAAAACTTCAATACAATATGGAATATTTGTATCATAATAATCAACTTCAAACAAGCTTAAAATCCATCAAAGGATGTTGACATAGATGAAATCCAAAAAAAATATAGAGAAATATCTCTTTTTATTTTGAAATCATTTAGAAGTAATATAATTATAAAATAAAAAATTTATTTTTAAATTTTCTTATAATCATGTATGGTAAGCTTTGATAATTTTATAATGGATGAAAATAGCTGCACCCAACGTATATGTTAAAAAGAGACATTCTTACTATAATTTTGTTGAGAAGGTCATGAAGTGCCTTGTTTGGAAAAGGACGGAAATATTCCATTGAAAAAATATGTGGTCAAATAAGGGTATAAATGAATTTAACTCATAGTCTAGTAAATATTAAAAATGTTTTGAATTACATATTTAAGAAAACATAGATATGGGTGATAAAGAGGTCCTCGTAGATACTTATATATTAACAACCTCAGATAAGTAAAGAGATTGTAGAATTAACCCTTACCTTGTAATTTTCTTTAGCCTAGGGTCTGTTAAACTCCTATATAATAGTTAAATAATTGTTATTAAATTATAAAATAATCATATACATAAATATGATATCATATATGATCTTATATTATTGTTTTGTTAATAATATTTTAGTAGTATCATCGTTTCAGGTGTTAACTGGTTCATTTTCTATTATATTCTTGGTTACATAAGCCATGATTGTTATGGATATAATGTATTAGATTCATATGCATAATGATATTATGATCATAAAAATTATTTTTAATCATAAAATGAAAATTATTTTTTAATGATTATGATGGGGAATGAATCTCATCATGTTCATGGAGACGGTCATCCGTACGTACGCACGAGCGACAATATCATTATATTGATGGTGTAATCGTATGTAATTGGATGGTATATCATATATAAAAAATCATTAACATGTTATATTTATTATTTACATTATTTATACTCACTATTATACCCATCCAACTAATGAAGTGTTTGAATAACAAACTACACCATGACGTGGAGATGGTAAGCCGTACGTATGCACGTGTGGTGACTTTGTCATTTATAGGATGGATATAATAATTAATATGGTTGTACCATATTTATAATGACATCACGGTATGTATAAGGTACTGGATGTATTAATTTTTTATGGAAACAACAAAGAAAGAGGAAGTGGAAGAAGAAAAGAACTTGAAATATGGTGGTGAAATTATTACATCTTCTTCGGGTGTTTCTTTTTGAGTTAATCAAAAGGGATCCTTAGGTTGGATTTCTAATCAAAGTAATGCATAAAGGTTGAATGGGAGGATATTTTATAGGATAATTGGGTAGATTTTGGCAAATCCAACTGGATTTGGAGGTGTGAAATTAACACAAGGGGAAGTACCCTTTTATAAGAGAGGTGCGAGTCACTTTAGGAAAAGCTTGAAATATTATTTTATAATAAAATCATTTACAGTTTCTAATGGCTCAAAAATGATTTATTTCGAGGATAAGGTATTTATGGGTTGAAAAACTCTCAACCAATAGGTTTTATAAAGGTTTAGGTCACCATATTAACCTTATCTTTTATATTTAACTCTTAGTTAAATAGTTTGACATTTACCATGTCTCTTTGTATTAGTATATTATATGGTTAATAAACAGACTATAACAAGCCAAGAGAACCCCAAGTAGTTCAGTATTGTTATATATAACCTTATCTATATCTTTTGGATGAACCTTATATTTTTAAGAATATTATATCAATTAATAATATAGTATTTGTTTTAAAAACTCAATTATGTCAATTTTGACACTATTTATTATTTTATATTTTTGAAAGCCATAAAAACTTTATCACTTCGAATAAAATTTATTTAATCAACCCTATATTGTCATATTAACCTATAAAATTAGTCTAATTCATCATAAGTGTCAATTTACATTTATTTGGATATTTATAATATCAATTATTTTAATAATTCATTATTAAGGTAATTATTGCATCATCATTGTGTCATAAATAAATTAAACTATTTAATGTCAAAAAATTATAAATAAAATAGCATTATGTAGGAAATATTTTTATCTTTCTAATTAAAATTTATAGTCTAATTTATATTGTGTGTAACCCTATATTAAAAATGGTTTTGTTATTAAACTATGAATTAAACTCTTTTAACTATTCTTTAAATAAAATAATAATAAATGTCCTAATCTAATCCATTGGGACCAAAGAGAATAATATTTTATTCTTAAGGTTATTTTTGGTCGAACTACACTTATCCAATAGAATTAGGACATGTGATAGGATAATTATAATAACATTTTTCCCTTAATTAACCTATTTACTTTTAACTGTGGTAAATAAAAGCCAAAAGTTACCAGTCACCAAAAATTATTTTCATCTTATTGAACCAAATTTTACTTACTTATGTCAACCTTTTCTCTCAGAGTTTTTAAATTAAACTCACAGAAGTGGTAAAATTATGTTCTATGCAAATTTTTAAATGCTCCAAGAAGGTGGGTAAAAGACGGTAAAAAGTTCAATAAAATTTTATATATCTAAACTTATTAAAAAATGACTCCAATGAATTAAATTAAACATATATAGGTATTATGAATCTATTTTTACCTAAAATAAATTAAAATAAAATAACTCATTACTTAAATAAAAAGTCGGTTTTCAACAATAACGCAGTGTTTTTCACTATTCATTAAATATTGAATGTTTTCCAAAAAATACCAAAAATTAATTCTAAGATAATTTTGATATTAAAAATTCAAAAATGAAGCCCATTTTAAAAAATAAAATTTCAAAAATTTGAAAAATCGGGTATTATTATTCATAACAGTTAGTTTGATTGGTCGTGGTGTGTTAAAACTTTATGTTGTGTACAACGCAAGCTACTGCATTACTCAAAGGGAAATGTATAATGGAAGCTTGGGGTGTTACGTTCCCCCCTCCTAAAAAAATTTTGTCCCCAAAATTTCTAAAATATTACTACATAAAACTATTTGGGTGGTTCTTCATCATAAGTTCCTGTTGTTCCCACGTTTCCTCTTCCATCTTATTATTTCTCCGTAGAACATTTACCCAAAAAGTCGATTGGTTTCTTAGAACTTGTTCTATGGTATTAAGAATCTTGACAGGCTCTTCACAATAACACAGATCAGGTTCCAGTTCAATTTCCTCAAAGGTGAGTACATGCGTTGGGTCAGGAAAATATTTTTTCAACAGTGATATGTGGAACACATCATGAACTTTGGAGATACTTGGAGGAATTTCCAAATGATAAGCCACAACTCCAATTCGTTCTAGAATTTTGAAAGGTCCTATGTACTAGGGACTCAATTTACCCTTCTTACTAAATCGTACAACACCCTTCCATGGAGATACCTTCAAGAAAACATGATATCCTACTTGAAATTCCAAATCCTTCCTCTGATTATTGGCATAACTCTTTTGCCTACATTGAGCTTCTTTGATGTGGGTTTGGATAATCTTCACCTTTTTCATTTTTTCCTAAACAAGTTCTGGGCCTACCAGTTTTCTTTCACCAACATCATCCCAAAAAGTTGGTGTGGGACATCTCTTTCCATATAACACTTCATATGGTGCCATCTGAATAATTGAATGGAAGCTATTGTTATAGAAAAATTCTACCAGAGTTAAATATTAATCCCACATACCTTAGAGTCAATTGAGAAAGATATCAAAATGTCTTCTATGGTTTGAATATTCCATTATCATTGTCTATCGGTTTGAGGGTGGTAGGAAATGAACAATCGATGTTCAATATCCAAGGCCTTCTGAAGACTTTTCCAAAATCTTGAAGTAAAATGGGGATCACTATCAGAAACAATTGATAGGGGTACACAATGGAGTCTTTCAAATTCATTAATATATAGTATTTTTAGATGTTTAAGTGGAAAATTTTCTCTTATAGCAAGAAAATGTAATGACTTGGTAAGACGATCAACAATGACCCATATTGAATCATTTCTTCTAGGAGTCTTTGGTAGCCCCATGACAAAGTCCATCGTAATATTATCCCATTTACACTCTGGTATGAGAAAAGGTTGCATGACTCCTCTAGGATATTTCCTTCTAGATCTCACTTGTTGACAAACCACACATCTTGACACAAAATCAACAATCTTCCTCTTCATGTTGTCCCACCAAAAAAGATCCTTCAAATATATATAAATCTTGGTGCTCCCATGGTGTATATAGAAATTGAACTTATCAGAATCATCCAAAAATTCCATTTTTAGATCAGCTATATTGGGAACACAAAGTCTCTTCCAAATTTCAAAATTACATCTTCATATATCTCCCATCATTTATAGCTTTAATATTATTTTGAAACTCCTCATCATTAGTCTAAGAACTTTTTATCCTTTCTAGTAAAGATGGATTGGCACCCTTTTGAAAAAGTATTGATGTTTCACCTTCCATGGTTATTACCATATCAATCATTACTAGATCCATGAAAATAGGATACCTTTTAACTCTCATATTTTTTAAAACACTATGAACCTTTCTGCTCAAAGCATTGTTCACCTTATTTTCCTTCCCCGGGTGGTAGTGTATTGTGAAATCATAATAATTGAGTAGTTCAAGCCATCTACTTTGCCTCATGTTGAGTTCTTTATGTGATAAAATATACTTCAAACTCTTATGATCAGTATAAATCTCACAATTTTTACCATAGAGATAGTGTCCCCATATCTTCAGAGCAAAGATTACAGTTGTTAACTCAAGATCACGAGTGGGATAGTTTTGCTCATGAATTTTTTACTGTCGTGATGCATAGGCAATAACTCTATCATTTTGCATAAGGAAATAACCAATTATTTTATTTAAAGCATCACTATAAATAACAAACTCATCATTCCCTGATGGTAGAGTCAAGATAGGAGCTTTGACTAATATTATCTTCATATCTTCAAAAAATTCTTCACACTCTTTTTTCCAAACAGATTTAACCCCCTTACATGTGATCTTGGTTAATGGGTTAGAAAACCAGGAAAAATTCTAGACGAAATGTCGATAATAACCTTCTAAACCAATAAAATTGTGTACCTTAGTTATAATTGTTGGTGCTGGACATTCTTGGATTGCCTTGGTCCTTGAACGATCAATGGAGATTCCATCCTTAAATAAAATATTGTCAAAAAAATCTATTGAAGCCAGAATTCAGACTTGCTAAACTTCCCATATAATTCATTTCTTCTGAGGGTTTCCATAACAGTGCGCAAGTGATTTTCAGGATCTTTGTATCTTTTTTAGTATACCAAGATATCATCAATAAATAACACTAAAAATTCATTAAGATATTACTTGAAAACTCTATTCATTAAATCCATTAAGACAAAGGGTTCATTAGTCAATCCAAAAGGCATTATTGTAAACTCATAATGCTCGTACCTGGTTCGAAATTATGTTTTCGGAATTTCTTCCTTCTTCACACAAAACGTATGATATCCAGATTGAAGGTCAATCTTGGAAAAATATTGAGCTCCATGATGTTTTTCGAATAAATCATCAATGCGAGGTAGGGGATACTTGTTCTTTATTGTTATAGCATTGATCTCCCTGTAGTCAATTCACAACCTCATAGATTCGTCTTTCTTCATAACAAAAATAACATGGGCTCCCCATGGAGAAACACTAGGGAGAATAAATCATTTATTACTCAATTTCTCTAGTTGTTTCTTTAGTTCCACTAATTCCACAATATCCATTCTATAAGGGGCCTTAGATATGGGCCTTGAACCAGAAATTTAATCAATGGAAAACTCAATTTCTCATTCTGGAGGATGTCTAGGTAAATCCTCTGGAAACACATCAACATATTCTTGCACAACATGTATGTCCTCTATTAGAACATTCTTTTCCTCAACCATAATTATTTCATTTTCTTCCTCCCCAATAATTAAATTTAATAGAGCTACTGGGGGTGGATCTAGATAAGAATCATATGGTGAAATTTATGCTATAAAGATAATGTACTCCTTATCATCATCAAAAATTGTAACATCCTTCTTCTTACAATAAATTTTCGCATCATGGTCTGAAAGACAATCCATTCTGAGGATTATATCAAATTCAATCATGTACATGATGATGACACTAGAAGATAAAGAACATTTATATTCCTTAATGGAAACTGATTCACAAAACTTTATTGCAATGATACTTCCCTTAGGAGTTTTGACTCACAACTCCCTTGTTAATTCAAATTGAAAATATCTAATTTTCTTAGTAAACTGGGAAGATATGAAACAAGGTGATGATCCATAATCAAATAAAGCATTATCTAAACTTGAGTAAACCAGTAAATTACCTATCACCACGTATTTTGGAGCTTCAACCTCAGCAGTAGTGATCGTATAATCATGGCCTTTCTCCCTTTGTATTTTCTGATGTAAGTTCCCTTGGTGTATAGGACATTCATTTACATAATTTCCCTTTTCTCTACAATTGTATCATTCAACATTGACATGCTCTTTCTTTCCCTTACAACCACGAGCTTGGTGTCCTTTTTCACCACACTTGTAACAAACTCTCATTCCCTTCAGGAAAGTACTGGGGGGTTTCTTCCCACATTTACCATAGGATAGATATTCAACTTTTTCCTTATTCCCCTTATTTCCATTTCTTGAGTGATCATCAGATCTCTTCTTCTCTTGCTTTTCTTTGAAGTCATAAGACTTAGAGAATTCTTTTTCTATCTTGATAGCTCATGAGACAATATCTTCGTATGATGATAAGGATTATGAGACTAATGATCGACGGAGAAATGGTTTTAACCTATAAAATAATTGATCAATCTTACTCCTTGGGTTATGTATATAATATGTTTCATGCGTTGTTATCCTTGTAAAGTTAGCCTCATACTTTGCGAAATTCTCATCCTCTTTTTGCCTCAGACTCAGAAATTGTCTTTTCATATCCGCTCAATGGTCATAAGGAATTTTGTTTTTAAGAAAATCTCTTTAAACTCTCTCTATTAAATTTTATATATTTCTTCATCTTCCTTTGTATTTTGGATTAATGACAACTATTGATCTGCATCTCCCGTGAGGCGATAAACTACTATGACAACTTTTTCCCATTCGCTACTCCCCAAAGCATGATATATTTTCTCTAAGGAACTTATCCATTGCTCATCTAATAATGGATTTGTAATCCAATTTAATGTTGGGGGTTGTTTCCTCATGAAGTAGTCTAACATTGATCCTCTACGTTTGTGGATTAGGGTGCTACATATGGATAAGGTTATTATTCATAACCTGAATGAGTTGTCCCAGTATGGTGATAAGCTAATAAACACCAGTTGCATCACCAGCTCCACTATAATTATCTTGAGTAGTAGGGAAATCCCTACATGGATTAAATTTGTTGATACGGTTTCCATTCCTTCTACTATATTCCATTTCAAAATAATGGCATACACTAGATTAGTTTATGAATCTCAATAAAAAATTGCAAACTTGTAAAAAACTGAAAATAAATTGAAATGTTTATGGATATAATCCATAATCATAATAAAATATTTGTGAGGAGGTATAAACTCAAAAATCCTTCATAATGGTTTCTAAATAAAATGTAAAATATCTTAATCATTTCCCCCAGGAGTGTCGTAACCAAGAGTGCAGCAAGACCCATTTTCGTGTACTAGGATACCCCAGGTCAAGCCTGAAACTACTTATCTGAGTTTTCACTCCAAGGTACATCTATGCCAGAGCCTCCTCTACCTTCTCGTATCCATACAAGAATGTATTTCTTTTAAAATACACAAAATCTCTACATTATCAAAATTCTAGGAAGTTCTTCTATACAAATCCTCAAAGTCTATCTTTGGGTCATGTGCTCTAATCAGAGTTTATCTAAATCTAGTTTCCAAGGTTTGTACTAAACTTCCTCTGATACCAACTGTAATTCCTTGACCCCAGTTACCTAGAGTCGGTGCATTATTACATAACATTATCATGATCACAAGGGATCAAAATCCTGAAAGACTGATTAGTTTAGTAGCCTTGGAAGTACTATATCAACTCATAAGTTTTACATTACATTATAAACTAAAAAACAACAACAAAATTGTCTCCATTACCACATTCATCCATTATACAATCCCTGTAGGTCAGTTATAATATACTTCCTCGCATCCTAGGAAAAATAAGACAGTGAAATTGGTGAGCCCAGATGCTCAGTAAGGATAACAATATATCGTAAACATTGAAGAATAAGAATAAAATTTTAAGGAAATGTATAAGACAAAAACACAAGTATTTTAGACTTAAACATGATCATAATATGGAAAATATAAATCAAATAATTCCATTTACTTATTCACATAGATATTCTAATAGTCTAATAATCACATATAATATCAATAGCCAATTTCAAAATGTTGTAATGCATAATGCCAGTTTTCATAAACACATAGTCAAGGCTTTGTGCCAATAATACAAATAAGATTTTGTCAAGGCCTTGTTCCAAGAACCCAGTTTTTCTCATAAGAACTGCTGATGCATCGAGGATCTATAAAGGGCTCCACCTGTCACTTACTATGTACAATTCATTCCTCATATGAAAATGTTTAAACATAACATAAATATTCGTATTAAAAATGTCATCCAAAATGTCAATAATTTGTCCATAATCCATGAATGGTGTATAAATAACACATCCACAGTCAAACATATCACAAAACCTTAAATAAAATATTGAAGATTTGTATCATAATAATCAACTTAAAACAATCTTAAAACCCATCAAAGGATGTTGACATAGATGAAATCAAAACTTTTTGTAGAGAAATATCTCTTTTAATTTTGAAATCATAAAAAAGTACTATAATTATTAAAGAAAGAATTTATTTTGAAAATATTTTTATAATATTGTATGGGAAGCTTCTATGATCTTATAAGAGTGGAAAATAGCCGCACCTACCGTGTAAGTTAAAAAAATACATTCTTACCTTAATTTTTTCAAGAAGGTCATAAAGTACCTTATTTAGATAATGAAAAAAATATTCCTTTAAAAATATATTTGGTCAAATAAGGGTATAAATTAATTTAACCCATAGTCTAGTAAATAGTAAAAATGTTTTGAATTACATTTTAAGAATACACAGATGAGGATGATAAAGAGGTCCCAGTAGGTACTTACGTATTAACAACCTCAGATAAGTAAAGAGATTGTAGAATTAACACTTACCATTTACTTTTCCTTAGTCAATGTTGCGCTAACCTATTGTTTAATATTTAAATAATTTTTATTAAATTATACATAAATTATATACATAAATATGATATCATATATGATCATATAATATTTCTTTGTTAATAATATTTTAGTAGTATCATCATTTCAGGTGTTAACTAATTCATTTTCCTTTATATGATTGGTTAAATAAGCCATGTTTGTCATGGATATGATGTATTTGATTCATATAAAAAATTATATTATGTTAATAAACACTATTTTTAATCATTAAATGAAAATTATTCTTTAATGATTATGATGGAGAATGAATCTTATCGCGTTCGTGGAGACAGTAATCCTAAGTACGCATGAGTGAAAATATCATTATATTGATGGTGAAATCATATGTAATTGGATAGTATATCATATATATAGAATCATTAAAATGTTATATTTATTATTTAAATTTTTTATACTCATTATTATACCCATCCAAATAATGAAGTGTTTGAATAAAAAACCACACCACGAAGTGGAAACGGTAAGTCGTATGTACGCACGTATGGTGACTGTAATTAATAGGATAGATAGAATAATGAATATGGTTGTACCATATTTATAATAACATCACAGTATGTAGAAGGTACTGGATTTATTATTTTGGTATGGAAACAACAAAGACAGAGGAAGTGGAAGAAGAAAAAAACTTGAAAGAGGGTGGTAAAATTATTACATCATCTTCGGATGTTTCCTTTTGAGTTGATCAAAAGGGCTTCTTAGGTTGCCTTTCTGATCAATTTATGGCCTCTAACTTTAAGGTATGATAGTTTAGAGGATATTTGGGCAGGGGTTGGCCAATCCAAATATATTTGAAGGTGTGAAATTAAGAGAAGGGGAAGTACCCTTTCATAAGAGAGGTGAGGGTCACTTTAGGAAAAGCTTGAAATATAATTTTATAATAAAATCATTTTTGTTTTCTAATGGCTCCAAAATGATTTATTTCAAGGATAAGGTGGGTATGGGACGAAAAAACTCTCAACCAATTGTTTTGAAATATGTTTAGGTCACCATATTAACCTTATCTTTTACATTTAACTCTTAGTTTAATAGTTTGACATTACCATGTCTCTTTGTATTTTTATATTATATGGTTAATAAAAATACTATAACAAGCCAAGAGAACCCAAAGTGGTTAATTATTCATATATATAACCTTAATTATTTCCTTTGGACGAACTCTAGATTTTAAAGAATATTATATCAATTATTAATATAGTATTTGTTTTAAAAACTCAATTATGTCAATTTTGACACTATTTAGTATTTGATTTTTTTTGAAAGCCATAAAACTTTACCACTTCCAATAAAATTTATTTAATCAACCCTAAAATTATATATTAACCTATAAAATTAGTGAAATTCAACCCAAGTCTCAATTTACATTTATTTTGATAATTATAATATCAGTTATTTTAATATTTCATTATTACGGTAATTACTGCATCATCATTGTGTCATAAATAAATTACATTATTTGATGTCTAAAAATTATAAATAAAATACCATTATGTAGGAAATATTTTTATATTTATAATGAATATTTATAGTCAATTTTATATTGTGTGTAACCCTATATTAAAAATTTTTTAGTTATTAAACATTGAATTTAACTCTTTTAACTCTTCTTTAAATAAAATAATAATAAATGTCCTAATCTAATACAAGTGGACCAAAAAGGATCATATTTTATTCCTAAGGTTCTTTTTGGTCGAATCACACTTATCCAATAGAATTAGGACATGTGTTAGGGTAATTATAATATCATTTTTAACCTTAATTACCATATTTAATTTTAATCGTGGTAAATAAAAGTCAAAAGTTACTATTCACCAATAAATATTTTCATATTATTGAACCACATTTTACTTAATGATGTCAACCGTGTCTCTCATATTTTTGAAATTTAACTCACAGGAGTGGTAAAATTATGTTTTATGCAAATTTGCAAATGCTCCAAGAAGGTGGGTAAAAGATGGTAAAAAGTTTAATAAAATTTTATATATCTAAACTTATGAAAAATTGAATCCAATGAATTAAATTGAACACATATAGGTATTATGCATCTATTTGTACCAAAGATAAAATAAAATAAAATAACTAATTACTTAAATAAAAATTCGATTTTAAACAATAACTTAGTTTTTTCACTATTCATCAAAAATTGAATGTTTTTAGAAAAATATCAAAAATTCACCGTAATCTAATTTCAATATTCCAAATTTAAAAATGAAGTCCATTTTGAAAAATAAAATTTATAAAATTTTAAAAACTGGGTATTACTATTCATAATGGCTAGTTTGATTGGTCGTGGTGTGTTAAAACTCCATGTTGCGTACAATACAAGCTACTGCATTATTCAAAAGGAAACGTACCATAGAAGATTGTGGTGTTACAGACCCATTTTCTAAACCCAATAAGGTTCCATCCAATTAAATATGAACTCATAACAACCATGTATTCCAAGTCCTCGTATTAACCTTTCTCTTAAAGAAACCAAAACCCCATTTTTTCATTTAATCAAATGTCTTATGGATGTCACTCAGGATTCATAGTTTACAAACAAAATAAAGATGGGTTCTCAATGATAATTTAACAATAATTTCCCCAAAAAAATATGATTAAAACATTTATAAAACCAATCTTCATGTTTTAATATTAGTGGACAGAAAAAGAGGAGACACCTACCTTACAATAGATCTCACAGAACACAAAGAAACAAGACATGATCTAGCTGATCTAGACTCCCTTTACATTCCTTAAATTAATCCCAAAATGGAATTTTCAATACATGAATGATCCAATAGATCAGGTCATAATACCATAATGGAAGTTTCCATTCAATGGAAAATGGTAGGATCTATAAAGAATAATAGAACGTAGAGAGGATAGGGATCTTACCTTCAATATCCAAGATCCAAAACACCTAGATTCATTTAAATTGGGTTATAAAAGGAAGAGAGTAACCAATATAACCTAATGGAAGGATGAGAGTCAAAATAATGGGACAATTTTGGAATAATGAAAATTTTTTGGTGATATTTGGGATAAAAATCCAATTTCAGATATTGTTAATGTTATCACATTGGTAGGATGCATGGTTTAACAAACCATGTAAAAACCATGTGTGTGATACTAGGAAACACCTAGGGTCACATGGTTTTTCCACGTGATTTTTTATACCATGCACTAATCATGCTCCTATCAAATAAATCCAATAATTACTTGTTAACTTTCTTAGATAAACTGTATAGTTTCACCTAACTATTCTCAATCTATGAATCAATAAAAATGCTTCCAAATCATTATAAAACCATCCAAAATGTTACCCAAGCATTAAATTACATCAAAATACATAATAAAAGGTTAGTACCTCAATATATGGATGTTGCACTAAATATATAATCTTTGATTATCTTATAAGGTATAAATCATTTATTGGCTTATTAAATTAATAGAATATCACTTATGATGCACCCAATGTGGACTACATCACTGTGAACATATGATTTTATGGTTTTCATCCATACATTAAAGTAAACAATTAATGATATATATTAACAATAATCTCAAGTTTAAGGACCAATACATATGTCTATAGATCAGAATATCTAAGGACAAAAAAAACATGCAGCATTCTTATTGGTGTTTTTCCCTTCTAACCACCATTATTGGATATTTCCAAGTAAAAAAATCATGAGAAGAAGTCACAACATATTTTTATATTTTATCACATAATAATCAAACATCATATGTGTCATGTTAGAAAGTTTTATCTAGACCATATGATATGTATTAAAGTGTAACACCCCCAGATTTTATGTATGGATATTCTTAAGTTAATTGATTTTTTGTGATGGCTTATGTTGTATGAAGAACCATTATAATCTTACTTTACACAAAACAATGAGTTGTAATGCATTACATTCAAGTCCATGTTTTACCGAACAATAACAGATTATTAAAATATTATTATTTAATTAGATATTACATAGTTATTAAGTTGGAAGTCATAAATAGTATTAACTATCTTATAAAAATATATGGTTGAATTAATTGGTTTCCAATTAATTAGAAATTAATATAAGAACCAACTGAATATATAAGAAATGATTTTATGAAGAACTATTTTTATGCTCACAAAGTCATTTTATCCTAATAAATTAAATTAATTTCTAGTAGATAATGATATTAATGAAATATGTATGTTGTATATTCAAAATAATATTTTTTTTCATATAATATATTTTATTGGTATAACCTAATAACAAACCCAATAGTACACACAAAAACTTGTATTTTTTTTAAAAAGAAGTTTCACAGCCTTTTAATGGATAAACTATTTTGAATCCAATTTTTTAAACGTTTACATAATTTATTTGAAAAAATAATCTTAATATATTATATCAGTATATAAAAATTTAATTTCTAATATTTTTCGGATAAGTTTCATTCTTTGATGAATATTGAAATATTAAATTTTAATTGAGAACAAATTTTTTCCTAAAAATATCTTATAGTGTTTAATTATACTATTGAATATTTTTGAAGTATAAATAGATTGATATTTACCATTTAATATATTTTTTTCATTGGAATAAATTATACAATGAATTTCGATATAAAAAAAATTAAATCTTTGGCATGTTTAAACTTTAATAACTCGTTTGATCACCCTGTGATCGGTATTAATTTTAAATTAATTACTGAAACCTCTGTGTTTTTAATTTTTAAAAATGGATTCAATATTTTTAATAAGTTGGTAATTTTTTTTGAAAATAATATTATTTTATTTGTGGGCATATGAATAGTAAAATTTAGTAATATTTTAATTACCACGGTTAAGGGTGAATTGGGTAATTAATGGTAAAAATAATATTAAAATATTATAAAATTACCTGAACACTTGTCCAAATTTTATTAGATGAGTTATTCTACCAAAATAATCCTTTTACCAAAATTATAACCCTTTTGAAGTTACTTGAGTTATAATATGACATTTATAATATTTTATTTAAAGATAAGTTAAAAATGTAATACTCATGTTTTTAATAAGTATTACATTTTTAATATATGTTTATACTAAAATTAAAATTTACTATAAATATTAATTTTAAATATAATAAATTTATTATAATCATTATAATTTATTTTTATTTTTTAGAGAAGAAATAATTTAGTTAAAGGCTTTCATAATAATGATGCAGTAATAGTTTAATTAATAGAAATATCAACTAAATGATATTATAAATGTTAAAATAAAAATAATTTAAAATAATTAATTAAAAAAAAATTATAGATAATTTTGACATTTTATTGATTTATTAGAAGTTTTGGTTTGAAGTTATCATATTTTTAGGATATTTTTAAAAAGACAAATAATGAATTGTATCAAAATTGTCATAAATGATACTTTAAAAAATAATATTTTATTAAATGATATTAAATTCATAAAAATATAATTTTTTTCCAAATAACTAGAATAAGGTTAAATATGTCCTAAATGATCCATTTTGAGTTCATTTGGCATTTTATAGAAACTATATTATCCATAATGATTAAAAAGTCAAGTTGTCATGGTAAGAGTTAAAGGGTTTAACTAAGGGTTAATGAAAAAAGATAAGGTTATTATTTTGACGTAAACATGTATAAAAATAATTATTTTAGAGGATTTAGATTCATAATCATATTATATTAGAAATAAATCAATTTATATCTGTTTTAAATTGAAAATCAATTTATATTAATTTAATGTTTTAAAGGATGCCAAGAGTGCCCCTCCCATCTCTTATAAAAAGGGCATCTTCTATGTAACTTCCTCACACCACTTTGAGCCTTATATATTGACCAAAACCTTACTATTTATCCTCCAAACATTATTAAATAATTTTTCATAGTCTTCTAAAAAGACCACATTAGTGTCCCTAAGAGGAAATCCAAAGGAGGTTCGCAAATGAAAATGTAATCATCTTTACCTACTCCTTTAAGATTATTTATTCTTATACTTAATATTCTTATGTTTTTTTTGTATTAAAGTAATAAATACAGTGTAATATATATACTAATATTTTATTATGATTATTTTACAACCATATGCTTAATTTTATCCATCCTATGAAATAAATATCACAATGCATGTGTGCGTACAACTTACTATCTCCACACTGTAGTGTAATTTATTTTTCATCAAAACTTTATTTGGATAGATATAATGATAGATATAATGAATATAAATAATAAATATGACACAATATTTATTATTCATAATTAACATACCATTCAATTCCTTACCATTTCACCATTAAGGGAATGAAATCTTCGCTCATGTGTATGTACGACCAACCATCTCCACAACGCGATGAGATTTATTTTCCATGTTAACCAATTAATAATGATTATGAAAAATGTATATAATGAGTAAATATAATATTTATAAACTTAATATAATTATTTTTATTAAATATATATATATATATATATATATCTTATGCATAAGAAATAGGAATCATTAGACAAAACATGCATGGGAAAAAGAAGCACTTGACACCCGAAACAAGAGTAATAGAAGAATATTATTCAAAAAACAATATAAGAATATCATATATGATATGATAAATATTTATATGGTTATTATATTAATTAATAAGATGTTTGAAACTATTATATAGTAAGATAAATCCAATTTAAATAAAGTAAAGTACATGGTTAGGGTTGATTTCACAATCGCATTATTATTCCAGATTGTTTGCATATAAGTATATTATAGGGAATATTTATCATACATGTCCATGTTTATTAAAAATATCATGAAAAATATTTTGAATATTAACCTACCAATTTTTTAAGTCTTTTACCTATGTTCAATTTTTTATAAAATGATTTGAAAGGAATCTTTTTTTAGTTTTCCAAATGAGGTATTTTATGAATTTACCACAAAAATATAGAAAGAATATTTATTTTTAACTTATAGACCATGAGAAGCTTGTACGACCATTATTAAACCTTGATGTTCTGAAGCTTCCTTGACAATTTTATAATGTTCTTTTTAAATAAAATTTCTTCTTTTAAAAATTCCCAACTTTTAAATAAATAATTTCAAAGTGAAAAAGGGGTATTTATCTCAATAAATTTTTAATGATTTTATTAGATAATTTTTAATATATGTCAACATCCTTTGATGGATAGTAAACTTGATTGAGGTTGATTTCTTATGATATTAGTCACCATATTTCATTGAATGGTTTATTATTTATTTTTAATTTGGATGTTCTATTTTAATACCATTCATGGTTTATAGTATAATTATTCACATTTTATATGCTAGTTATAATATGAATGTTTATGTTGACTATTGTTCACCACCCCTTTAATTTGATGAATGCATTTGACTTAATAAGTAACGTATGGGGCCATCTATAGACCCTTGATGAATTGTTAGGCCTCATGAGAAAATCTATTTTCAGTATTAGCTTATTTATTAACCGTTTATATATGGTATCATGGAAGAAGCATTGACGGTATGTTTATGATGTCTGAAATTTTTCATTCCCTCATTATGAGATTAGTTATTTATATTTCATATGATTATTAGACTAGTATAATATCCATGATTATGTTTTCAAGTTCATGTTATTTTTTAATGGTATTTTTATTCCTGACATATTATGCTCTAGGTTATGTTTTAATGACATGGTTTTTTAGTTATTCATCTTGCCTAATTGATTGTGTTTTTTATGATACAATATATTGAATTGTTTACCTACTGAGCATCTAAGATCACCCCTTTCTTATGTTTTATTTTTTCCTATGATTCCAAATGTGTATTATGACTGATATTAATGGTTAAGCTAGGATAATATTGATACTCTCAAAGTATTGTATGTATTATATTTTATAGTTTAAATTGTAATATTAGGTTCATGTTTGTAATCAGGATTTCCAAAACTAAAAATCTGATCGGCCCTTTGGGATTTGATTCCTTATAATAATTCCAATGTATTAAAATAGTGCACTATATTTGGGCTTATGGGGTTGGGTGTTACAGTTGGAATCAAAGGAAGTTTAATATAAAACTTGGAAATTAAATTTATAAAAAAATATTAGGGAACATAACCCAAAGATAAACTTTGTGTATAAGTATATAAGAACATCCTAGAATATTGGTAAAATAGATATTACGTGTATATTTTTAGTAATACATACCTATTTGGATACTAAAAGTGGATGTGGTTTTGGGACCTATGTACCTGGGAGTAACAAATCTGACATGGTGTGTTGGGCCTAACTTGGCGTAACCTGGTACACAACAACAAGCCTTACTGGATACCTAGTTTGACACTACAAAGAGATGTTCTTAGGATAATACAAATTTTCTATTTAATAATGATATTGTCTAATATAGTTTAGGTCATCATTTATAAATGGTTCCTAGTATAAGGAATGTTATCCTCACAAATGTACGTGATCCGAAGAGTAAGAATGAAAATTCCATTTATGGTATTAACCCAATATTTCTAAGTGAAGTAGTTTCCTAATAATTCTCATAATATGAGGACATATTATCATGTGATAATGGAATGGGTAAATATTAATCAGAGTATTATGGATTTATAGGTAAGAACAATAATAAAATGACAGATGGGAAAATTATGTATAAAAGGAAGAAGAGAATTAAGTATATTCTCACATGTAATAATTGTAAAAAAATATCCTTGGTGGTTTATTAAATGGAATGGGATTTTTTCAAAAGTGTGGAGAGAAAGGATATCATTCTTGATATTGAAAGGATAAGGAAATATTTTATAATATATAATGATTAAATTTTAAGTCTTTGGGGAACTACACAAATGAATGTCTCAAGCATCAAGGAATTATAACTTAGAATAAGAAATGGGATCATGGTCAAACTCATGTTGTTACTAAATTTGAAGTGGAATAATTAATGTATTTATGTTTTTCACTTCAATAATTTTGTTATGATATTCTGGTTATAAGAATCATGAGATATAAAAGGATTGTACGGTAGTACCTATTCTTTTTTTATTTGGAAGAATGCGTGTCTTCATCCAATGGCACGAAGGCCTTAAAATTTTTTATTTTATGATAAAGCCCCCTTTTAAGGTAATAAAGGGGGAAACCCAAAAAGACTTCATGGACATATGAAAAATCACACCCAAAGGAAAAAAGAGTAAAACCATAATGACAAAACGAAGATGTCACTCCCCAGAATTTAATCATGATGAAGCTTTCCACCTTTGCAAGATTGTTCGGCGAAAAAGTGTCATGTGTCAAAGTACATGCCTGATCCGATGGCTAGCTCCATACCCTCTTAAATGACCAAATCCAAAAAGCTCTGCAAAGATGAACCACTAGCTCTGAATCCTCCTCTGGAGATCGTTCCATGTAGTCAAGTCTGGTTGCACAACCTACCCGCCTTCAGAAACAAACAAACCACACAATCACTTCCACCATATCACAATTTGATAAATTCATCATTCTCAAGTCATCATCTTCGTCCATCCTTCCTACTTCATCTCGAAAAACCTTCACAAACCCTTTCTTGATCAACTGTGCCTCCACCGAAGATAGCATCAAACCCTGCCACGTCCCACTACCAACGCAATCACATAAGCAACCAGAAGACGATCCAAGAAGTGAAAAGCTAGGTCATCATCACCTAGGACTGGATGACCCCACAACACACCGAAGGAGCATCACCAATGAATGGATCCGGGCCACACTGAACTAGAAACTCCACTTTGGGCATGGATCCCTTCAGAGCAGAACCGCAAACAAACCCTCACCAGAATCCAGAGCAAGCAAACCACATAGAGTATCCAGAGACTAGTAGAGAATTTGATATTTTGTTCATTTCGGAAATATAGTAACCTTACTTATAATTTTGGGATTGTGATTTTGGATGGATGTATTTTAGAAAATTCTTAATTTCATAATGGATTTAGTTGAACATTAGATATTATTTCATGTGGTTAAAGTAGGATTTATCCTATTGGACAACCTGTGCTGACTATTTTTGTTTTGATTATATTTCACTATTGGAGTAATTACTTGTCCATCTTATGATTTATAATAATTATTCAGGTGTGAAAAATTCATCTTGAACATTAATTTTCATGTGTACGGGGTGAAGTAAAAATAGATCTAAGCACAAAAAAGTATTAGATTATGCTTATGACATGGAAATAAATAAAGTAAGTTCTTATTTAAATGTTAAAATAATTTATCAACTCTAGAGAAAATATATTAAAACCAAAAATGATATCACAATGCCTTATTTTCTGATGAATCAAATGTTCCCTTATAATATCACAGATTTATATATTTGTGATTGTTAACTTTCTCCTGAACATGTTCTCTATCACTCTCCATCAGAACCTGATGGATAGATTTCTCTTCCTTGTCCATGTTTTCCAAAATGGAACCCTAGTACGTGTTATATCTAGGGACCTTCAGACTTCCCTTTTTTATTTTAATGTGGAGGATTCATTAATCATTTTTCCAATGTGTGATTTCAATAATGATATTTTGAAAAATCAAAAACCTTGTTTTATCTCGAGCTTGAATGAGGATGAAATTTATTAAAAAAGGGTAGAATTTTACACCCTAATATTTTACAGTATTCGTCTTATTAAATAAATTCAATTTCATCAATATCTTACATTTTACATAACACCATGATATACTTACATTACTCACAACAATGAGTTTTCTTGCATTACACATAAGGTCGAGTTTTAATGAACATTAATATATTAAAAAAAGATATTATTTCATATAATATAACATAGATATTAAGTTCGAAGATATTAATATTATTAACTAACTTATAAAAATATATGGTTGAATTCACTAGTTAAAAATTAATTAAGAATAAACACAGGAACCAACAGAATATATAGGAAATGTTTTTATAAAGAACTATTTTTATGCTCACATAGTCATTTTATACTAATAAAAACATTAATTACAATTATATAATGATATTAATGAAATATATATGTTATATATTCAATAAAATATTTTATATTAATATAATTGATTTTATAGGTATAATATAAGAACAAACCCAATAATACATACAAAACCCTATTTTTTTATAAAAGCATTTTTATCACCTCTTAATAGTGAACCTATTTTAAATCTAACTTTTGACACTTTTATATACCTTATTTTATAAAATAAACTTCTTATTTTAATTTGGGATATAAAAGTTCATTTTTTTAGTATTTTCTAATAAGTTTTATGTTTTAATGAATAGTGAAAATACTAAATTTTAATTGAAAACAATTTTTTTCATCAAAATATTTTACAGTGTTAAATTATATTATTGAATGGTTTAAAATAATAAATATTTTTTTTTGATAATTTAACTGAATTTAGTTCATTTTCATCAATTTTAGATTAAATTTAGATATAAAAAAGTTTCAATCTTCTTCATGTTTAAACATTAATAACTCGTTTTCTCACCCTATCAAAATTAATAATTTTAAATTATTCCATACCAATTATATATTTTGAATTTAAAAATATGTATTCCATATTTTTAATAAATGATTCTAAATTATGTAAATAATTTTCTTTCATTTTTTTCATATGGATAGTAAAATTTAGTAAAGTTTTAATTATCATGGTTAAGGATAAATCGGGTAATTAAATGTAATAATAATATTATAATACTATAAAATTACTTTAACACTTGTCCTAATTTAATTGGATGAGTTTGTTTCGATAAAAATAATCATATGGATGAAATTATAACCCTTTTTAAGATATTTGTGTCAGAATATGATAATTATAATATTTTATTTAAAGATAAGTTAAAAATTTCATACTCGTATTTTTAATAAGTATTTCATTTTTAATACATGGATATAATTAAGAGAAATTAGAAAATAAATAGTTATTTTAAAGATAATAAATTTATATTCATCATAATAATTTATTTTTAACTTTTATATAATTAATAATTTAAGTAAAGTCTTGTTTAATGATTATGCAGTAATAGTTTAATTAATAAAAATATCAAATAAATGATATTAAAAATATTTAAATAAATATAATTTGACATGATTTATGACACAAAAAAATTTAATAGATAACTTTGAAACTTTAGTGATATATTAGAGGTTTTTTTCTAAGTTATCATATTTTTAGGGAATTTTTAAAAAGAGAAATAATCAATAGTATCAAAATTGATGTAAATGAAACTTTAAAATAAATAATTTCTTATTAAATGATTTCAAATTTAAAAAAATATAAATTTCTTCCAAATAAATAAATAGTTTATCAATGATCCATTTGGGTTTTTTTTGGAATTTTATAGTAACTATATTAACCCTAAAGAGTAAAAATCTATATAGTCATGGTAAGAGTTAATGGGTTTTACTAAGGGTTAAAGCCAAAATGTAAGGTTAATAATGTGAACTAAACATGTCTAAAAATGATTTTTTGAGGTTATTTTAACCCATATTAATATTTTATTTGTAATAAATTAGTTTTGAGTTATTTTAAATCAAAAATAAATTTATATTAATTTAATATTTTGAAGGATTCCAATAATGCCCCTCCCCTCCCTTAAAAAAAGGTCCAACCCCCCTCGCTTCCTCACACCACATTGAGCCTTATATCTCAACCAACTCATTCCCATTTCTCCTAAAAATATTATTAGGTATGTTTTCGAGGTCATGTAATTCTAAAAATACCACCCCTAGTGTCTCTAATAGGTGATCCAAAGAAGGTTCACTAAAGAAGAGGTAATCATCGTTACCGACTCCTTTAAGATTATTTATTATTTTAGTTCCTATTACTATTTTTTTCCTTACTAAATTAATAATTACAATATTATTTGTAGATGATATTTGACTATGATTATGGGACAACCATATTCCCCATTTTATCAATCCTACGAAAAACAATATCATTATGCGTGCGTATGTACGACCTATCATATCCACACTACTGTGTAATTTGTTTTTCATCAACAATTTATTTCGATGGATATAACGATGAATAAAATTGATATAAATAATAAATATTAAATTATATTGATTAATTATAATTAATATATCATTAATTTCCTTACCTTTTCACTATTAAGGTAATGATATAGTCGCTCATGTGTACAAATGGCCTACAATCTTCACAACGTGATGAGATTCATTTTCCATGTTAACCATTTAATAATGATTATAAAAAAGAATATAATGAGTAAATATAATATTTATAAACATAATATAATTTTTTATATGAAATATATATATATATATATATATATTATGAATATGAAATAGGAATCATAATAAAAAAACATGCACAGGAAAATGAAGTAGTCAACACCCGGAAAAAGAGTAATAACGAAATATTATTAATAAAACTATATAACAATATTATATATTTTATCATAAATATGATATGGTTATCTTATTAATTAATAACATTTTTTAAAATATTATACAAAATGATATATCTCATTCAACTAAATGAAATTACAAGGTAACTGTTAATTTCAAAATCTCATTATTATTTGGTATAGTTTATACGTAAGTATCTACTGGGGAATATTTATCATCGATGTCTATTGTTCCTAAAATTATTTTATAAAATATTTTTACTATTATCCTACTATTTTTTAAGTCTTTTACCCATGTTTTAATTTTTATAAAATGGGTTGAAAACAATATTTATGTTATTTTCCAGATGAGGTACATTATGACTTTTCGATAAGAATATTGGAAACAATGTTTATTTTTAACTTATACGACATAGAGACTTTTACGGATTTCACGATTCCTTGATTTTTTGACGTTTCCATTAAAATTACACAAATTTATTTTTAAATTAAATTATTTATTTAAAAATGGATGGGTTTTAAATAAATTATTTCACTGTAAAAAAAGTATTTCTATTAAGAAAATTTTAATGATTTTATTAGAGAATTTTCATGTATGTCAGTATACTTCATTGGATATTATGCTTTATTAATGTTTATCTCTTATGACATCATTTAAAATATTTCATTTAATGTTTTATTATTTATTTTGACCATGGATGTTCTATTTTTTGGCATTCATGATTTATGGTTTCAATATTCACATTTTGTATACTAGTTTTAATATAAATGATTATGTTGATTATTTTTAATCTCAACTTTTATATGGGGAGTGAATTGGACTTAATAAGTGATGGTTGGGGCCTCATATTTCCCCTCTATGCATTGGTAAGTCTAATGAGACAATCTATTTTGGCTATTGTATTATTTCTTACTCAGTTATTTATGGTGTCTTGGCTAAAGCCTTGATGGTATGATTTTGATATTCGGCATTATGCATTCACTAATTAAGAGATTAGTTATAGATATTCCATGTGATTATTATACTAGTATAATATACATGATTCTGTTTTTTAGTTAATTAGATTATTTCATTTGGTATTATTTATTATTTCCAAATTATTATCAAGGTTATATTTTAGTGGCATGTGTTTTTAATTATTCACCTTTCCTTATTGTTGACGTTTATTTATGATAGCTTTATATTTATTGTTTATGTTTACGAAGCATCTGAGATAACCCCTTTATTATGTTTTATTTTTTCTGGGATTCCAAGATGTGTGTTATGACTAATATTCAAGGTTAATCTATGAGAATTTGTTAATCTCAAAGGATTGATTATATTATATTTTATAGTGTCAATTGTAATATAAGGTTAATGTATGTAATATGGATTTCCAAAATAGTTAAACTGATCGGTACTTCAGGATTTGATTCTTTATAATCATACTAATTTATTAAAATAATACACGAGCTCTGGGATTCTGGGGTTAGGTAATTGTATGAATAATATTATCCAAACATTTCGTGTTACTCATTATAGTAGGAAACAATAATAACATGTATATATGATAGATACTCCAATGAAATTATCACATTAATGTTATGTAGAAGAACACACATCATGTTATATGATTTTAATTAATATTTATATTTTGGTAATAAAAAAATATAAATTCAGTTACTTCTAGAGAATGAAATCCAACAAAACTAACATATGATGGAATTTATATCACCACAATATCAAGTTCATGGGTTGGGTTATAATTTTTTATATCATAAATTTTATGATAACCATACTCCACTACATGATCACCCTACATAATAACACACCAAAACACCACACATGATGGATCATAGTAACTGACATTTCCCTGTCTAATATTAGGTTGAATTAATATAGGATTTTATGTCCAAAAAACATTGACTCATTAAAATATTATTAACAAGAAGATCTCCATATAAATATCACTCTTTTTTAGTGATGGTAGAGAAAAGTGATGCAAACCTAGAGAAGTCCTTAACAAACCACTAGTAGTATATTTCTAGAAGCAATAATCCGCAAATCTCAAAGAAATTCTTTGGTTCATTCCAAGGCATAAAAACCTTCACCTTTGAAAGATCCATTGAAATTACTTATTATGGAATCACATGTCCCATGAATTGGACATTATAAATCCAAATCTATAATTTTGAAAAATTTCTTAAAGCCAATTACTTCAGAGAGTTCCCAAATCAACCCTCAAATGATGCTCATGCTGCTCTTTAGTCTTAGGATAAACCAAAATTTCATCCATGAATACTATAATTCAAAAGTTAAGGTGTCAATGATGTATTGGGTTCATAAGATCTATGAATACTAAAAAATCATTGGTTAAAATAAATTGCATCAATAAGCATTTATAATGACTGTATCTTATTCTAAAATTTGTCCAGGGAGTAGTAAACTCTTTTACCATGAAAAAGTGATACCCCGATCAAAGTTCAATTTTCAAAAACCAAATTTTACCTTTTAATTGATTAAATAAATCTAAAATAATATTAAAGTGGTTTTTATTATTAATTATTACATGATTCAACTTTCTATAATCTATGAACAATTTAAAATTCTAATCTTCTTTCTTAGAAAAGTGTACATGAGTATCACATGGACATATATCAGGATGAATGAAAACCATAGCTTCTAAATATTTCAATTGAATAGTCAGTTGTTTTAATTTATTTGGAACCATATAATAAAAAATCAATGAAATTGATTTCATACCAAGAATTATATAAATGGAAAACTTGACTTCCCACTCAGGAGCTAACCCCTTGATGTTTTTTGGGAACACTTTGAGAAACTACCTGACCGAAGAAGAAATATCATTACCAAAATCCCCTTCTTCAACCTATCCAAGAAGATTTGGTATATATAATATCAATCTATAGTACTTGGGAAAATGAGGACCCACTTGGATAAATTTTTGGTCCCATTCTCTTCGAAATAAATGAGGTATCCCATCTGGGGTAATGATGGTCACCCTTTGAAGCTAACAATCAATATGGAATATAAAGGTGTTAGTATAGTCCATAATAAGAATAACATCATTGAAGTTCATCTCAAGAATGATTAAATCTCATGATAAGACTACTTTATATATGGATACGTTTCATAAAGAAAATTAAAATCTATGATTCTTATTCCTAATGGGTGTAGATATTTCCATAACCAATAACATAATATAAGAAGTGATATCTAGTAATTCCACAACATGGAAATAAATGAATTAATGATACAAAGCTATATAAAATATATAAATTTATATACATAATAAAATAATAATGTAACCTCTTATAGTCGGTGGTATTGCATCCGAATTCCTAGGAACTTTCCATAATTTTTGAAAAATCACCACTTTAGAATGGGATTGATGCCTACCACTAATATGGGTCCATATCCACAATTAATGTCACCTATAGGATGAACCACCCCAATATTCATTACCATGGGGTTGGGATCACATTACTCTGGAATTGTTAAACTACACATTGCATCCCTTTGGTATTGAAGAACAAGCACCACTTATCCTTGGGTGATTGAATCTACACAAACTATAAAGATGGAAAAAAATTACTATAAGCATGATTCTAATTGGGGATATTTATGAAAGATGTTTTAATATTTCCAGCCCCTTCATACTGGTAGTAGACTATAATTTTACTTCCCCCATTTTTGGATGAATGAAATTGTTATATGTGCTTTAAGTCACATATACCACCCTTTTGGGTTCCTCTATCTTTGTATTTTTTCCTCATTAACTTCCACTAGGAAGTTAAGAAGTATAAATAATCCAATAAATAATTGATTGATCTATCTACACCATCAGGGCTCATTCCACTACATCTATATAAGTTTGCAGCTTCAATAGAAATGTCTGAGATTGAATGTTTGGTCGAAGGCCTATTTAAAACTACTAGGATTTCAAGATATCCTCAGAAACCACCTTATGTTCAAAGTTTTCATGATAATAAAATTAGTTAGAATAATACTTCGTGATTTTATTAGTTTACTGGAGGTACACTAACTACTGATAATTTTCTAAGGACATCATGTCATGATAAAATTGATGAGTGAACATAGCATTAAAATATTTCCACTGAATCTTCTCATATTGGTTGTTGTGGATGAAAAACTCCCACCATATACAAATAGGACATTAAAGCTTGAAGGTGACATATTTCACTTTAATGGACTCCAATGTCTTGGGGAATTAAAAAATACTTTCAATAATTTCTAACCAATCATTTTTCCCTTTCAGATTGTTTTTTCCTTGAAATGATGAAGGTTAATGGTCAATTTTCAAGAATCAACTTATTATATAAATTAACAGGATACATGAATCAGTATAGGACATTCCTTAGTTATGTTCCTGATTCCCTAGGCAAACAACTACTACCATAGAATTATAACTTAATCATTGTGAAGAACGTCACCCTTGATTAAACAACGATATCAATAATAAAAAATCTGCATCCAAACATGCAGTAAGATGAATAAATACAACTAGAGACTACAATTATAGAGGTAAACATCACATATATAAAAAAATGGTATATAAATGAATAAAAATTACCTAATATAAGAAATTAATTCTAAAGATAAAGTGGATATATTTACAACCTTAAAGGGGAATAAAAAATATTACCTATAATCTATAGGTGACCCACGATGAATCTTCTCATCATGTACCAAACATTTGACACATCTTGCACCCAAACAAAATTGAGATCTACTCCAAGAAACCAAAAATAAAATCATAATAACTTTGTAAATCGTGCAGTCTATGCAAGGTGTTAGTGAAACTGAGCCCAATGGGTAGGAACCACTAAGTTTATTAAATTCCTTAAAAAATACAATCCATTTTATGAAAGTTTAAAAACACAATTGAAAATAAGTTTTCAATAAAAACGTATGAAAAATATAAATCACACTCACATATTTCATTAAAAATGAAATTATTTGGATTAAATGTAAGTAATAACTTGAAAAACACTTTTCTGGAACCTCAACCAAACTTTATAAAACTTATCCTCCTTTTACAAAAGAAAGAAGTTTGGAATCAAATAATTTTACAAAATACTTTAAAAAATTGAAAGAGGACATTTTATTAATGAAATTTACCAAAATAAAAACTCATTTATTCTTTTTTAAAATAATTCACAAATACTATTTTGGAAATAAAAAATGCATCTATTTTTAAATACGCTTTCCAATTCATTTTCAAAAACCAATTTTAAATTAAATAAAACCACTACTCAAACAAGAGTAAGTATGAATGGTACCTAAAATAAAACAAACAAACCAATGAAGTGAAATATAATAAATGTACATTAATATAATAAACATCAATGGATATAAACAAGGAATAAACATCAAAATCATCCAAAACTTTATCAAATAATCATGGTAAAACTCCTAGGAATCAATTTAAAATATCTAAACTGGTGATAAAATCCCTAGGATGACATTAATAATTTTTTATCTTACCCAGTAGTCCTATCAAACTAACCATATATAAACCTCTTGAATACACAATTTGACTATAATACACAAAAATATCTCCCATTATCTCCCTTGGCCTAACATACAGGCTTAATTTCAATCGCTCACTTGGTCTATTATGAAACACTCCCTAGTCAACATATTATCTATACTAGGGTTTTCATTTATCCTTATATCTACTTAGTCAAATATTAATCCCACGAAATATATGAAATAGTGGTTAGAAATCCCATGAATCAATATAAAAAAGAAATAAATCACGCACTGCTTCCCACACTCTAGAAATCAAAAACCATATCATAAATCATTCATAAAACATGAAATATTTTACATGACCTCAAGTCCAAAAATGAAATCAACAAATAAGAAGCATTCCCCTCAATATCAGAACATAGTAAGTAGATCAAGAGGGTATCTTACTCACCCACACCATTAGAAAATAACCTAAAGTTATAAACTATCCACTATCAAAATAATCAGAATTTCAAGTCACTTCATAGTGGTTTGAAATCCCACTACAAATCATTCATTAAAATAAAGATATTAAAATAAATTTTAAATTAATCATATAAAATAAATCACTAAAAAAATGGAATAAACATTTAATGAATAATCACATTATCTATTAAAATATATACAGGTTTAAAACACCCTTTTCAATTCACATCACAACTTAAATGGGGCCAAGTCATCTAAAAACATCACACTCTATTTAAAAATCTTCTTTTAACATGTTTAAAACACATTAAAGTTTATGTTTCCACATGTGATAATAGTAAAAAACCGTTGGAACTCTAAAAACACACTCCTTGATGTGTTCTAGGACCCAAAAAACATCACACATTTTATAAACTACAATTTACTTAGAAATCATTTTTAAACTATTTATCACTACTTATAATTTCAATTACCACTTGAAATACAAAGTAAAAAAAATTACCAAGTGTAAAATCACCTAGAGAACCTTTAAAAGTTCAACCAAACTGCCACACATTGATTGAATTTAATAAAAACAATGCATTTAAACTACCATGAAATCAATGGAATATCAATGTAAGGTAAAGAACAAAACACCTACCTAGGTATAATGTAATCCAATATAGAACTCATCGCCTATGATGATGAACACTCTAATAAGAATAAAGTGACCTCAAGTAATCCCTTAAAATAAAACTGCCCATTAATCAGTCACCCAAAGCCGGAAAACTGGGCTCAGTATCTCATAGGGTTTATGGGGAAGAGATAAAACTATGGAAAATACAGGTGGATAAATAAGAGGAATAAAGGAATTAAGTTGAATAAATCCATAAGAAATTAGGTTGGGGAGGAAATAAATAGTAAAGGAAATAAGGGTGGAACACCCTAGGGTGTGTTCCTAGCTTTTTAAAATGAGAGGGAGTAGATAATAAGCCATTTGGTATCTTAAAATTTCAAGGTATTGTAATTTCACATTTAAGTGAATTTTGGTAACTCATAGGGTCATGCAACATGGTTTGGAAAACCATTCTCTAACCATGTAGTTGGGACTGCCTAAGAAACATGCCAACATAATGTTTCTCTAAGGAAACTCTTCATGGTTATCTACCCATGTTCTAATAATGATAATTAAAATTTTACCATTATGGAGCCATATCACACACTTATTAGATGGTCTACCCACCAGTTTAAAAGACTTGTGCTAGGAAAACTCAAGGAAAGGTAAAGACACACAGTTAAAATAAAAATTCACCCTAGGCATGTGCTTTCCATACAGGTTAAACTGTTCACACTAAAAAACTAAAAACTTCCCCATATAAGAGTATTCACATGGTTTATTATAAAGTATGTTCCCTAAGTCATGTGTGGTTACAAAAATTTCCAAAACTTAAAATTCAAATAAAAACATATAAAAAGTTAAATTCATTTAAAATTATGAAAAGTAATAAATTTGAATAATTATATAGTGATTTAAGGGGTACTAATCTCACAATCATGCCACATTATACCTCTAGAAAGTCCTTAGTCAATGTGGGGGTAATAAGAAAGAGTCACAACCCAAACCTACTAGAATTATGTGAGTTTGAAAATAAACAACTAGATAGTATATAAGGATGGAATATATGGAACACAGATAATTCCTATATATAAAACCATCAAGTCTGTAAAAAATAGGTTGTATTCAAGACAAAAAACAACCATGATCATTGATACAAGATCTAAAGTGGATAGAGATAAATCATTGGTCTCCCTACCATTTAGAAATTCACTAAATAATGCAACAAAAAGAGAATAAACTACAAATTAAGGCATCCACTATGAGAACAAATCTATACAAATTTCAAGGAAGACCTAGAAAATATCAAAGTAACAGATTCACACTTCCTCAATGTAAAAATACTAATCTCAAGTAACTCTATATCTATTTGGAAAACCATCAAAAATCATAACACACAATCCATACATAAGGGAAAACTCAAGATCATGTCCCTATAAGAAATGGAATGTATCTTTAATCTAGGATATGGCACTCCATAGGTGAACTATGACTTCGATCTCATAACATCATCCAACAAATAACCCTGAAAACCTAGCACTACAATGTTCTCAACTACCCAAAGGAATCATTAATCCTAATTAACTAAGGACCTAACCAAAGTTTACTCATAACCGTCTCAATATGATACCAACCTCAAAAAATTCACAACATAGGAAAAATCTAAAATCCCCAAGAAAATTAAACTGTAACAAGATGGAATGCACCAAAACACAAAAACCTAATGGATCCACATAATCCATAAGGTATACACATCATTCCAAAAATATATTAGAAAAAAATAATTAATCAAGAATCCTTAAATTATACCAAAATAATTTTCATAAAGAAAACAACCATTCAAGATGAACACATGATATCCACCAAAAACATCCACAAGACTTCACTACCAAGACACATTCTAAAAAGGAACTCACTAGAAGGAAACTCCAAATATTCTTAACTAGACCATCATAAATAGAGGAAGTGAACTAACATAATAATTCATAAAAAATAAATGAATTTATGAATCCACCAATCTACTAGGTTTATTGGTAGATTCAAGAAAAAAGGTCAATTCTTGATAAAATGGAAGTAACAACACAAGGACTATTCATAGGAACAACAATATGACTTATATTAATAAATTCCATCGAGGAAAAGGGAAACCAACATGAGATATGATCCTAACTACTCATTCTCCTCAAACAAAAAGGTAGTACCATGATCAAGGGAAAAAATCACCCATTAAAAACCCCCAAATTAATTCACATTTAAAAACATATTTTGACGACCAATTTTCAAACTAAATTTAGAATCTTGTTTGGATGAAAAACCATTTTCCAAAAAACCCCTTATCAAATTATTTAAACCATTAATAAATTCCACCAGTATCAAAATCATTTAAACCAATGGATAACCCCCTTATTTTAAAAATATTACAACAACCTTTTTTAGGTCATAGTATATATAAATATTGAATATAGGGGGGTTGAATAGTTCTTTTAAAAAAAATAATCAATTAAATATAATTATTATAGTGATTAATAGTGATAATTGAGTAGTAGAAAATAAAAAAAATATAATGTTTTTTATAGTAGTTTATATCACCAAAATCTTAATATACTCTTAAATATTCTCTACTTAGTGATAATACTGATATTTACTAATACATATCTTTTTATAGGGAGTGCTAAACCAATTATAGACGCATGTACCTTTTTATCAAGTAGTGGTATAACCCCAATTAATGTTAACTAGAGTCACAACCCATATGAATTATGTCTAGGAGTCACAATCTGGCCATCCTTTTAGATAATAGGATTAAACTAGTTAAATATATTTTGGATGGGAAAATATTAAACTAACTCTAGAAAAATAAATATTAGATATAAGAAATACAATGATGAAAAATAAATAAATTTTAAGATCACTAGTATAGAAAATGATAAGGAATTTTGATACGACTTTAGAACTTCAATCACTTTAGTAGTGGATGTCAAAAAACGTAGTTTTTTTCATGATTTTAATAATGGAATAGTGTTCATTGTCGAGATTAAGTACTTCTCAATGCACCTAAGAATATTTTATTTTTCTATCTCTATAATCGTGTCAATCATCATCATAAACCAATTTAAAAAAATTATTGAGTTTATTTTGTCATGTTCACCATGATCACGTTCCAAAAGATTAATTCTGCATCATTAATTCAAAGATCTTCTTGATTATGGAGGATATTATATTTCACTAATAATAAGATACCATGCATTAGAAAATAGTAATACTTAGAATATTACTATTACCTATAATTTGAATTATCATGTTCTTATTCAGATAACTCTTGTACTCTTATTCCTACATGAAGTAGTTTCAAAACAATTTGAATATTACTGTTAGTTAATAAGAGAGTAATTAAAATAATTAAAAAAATTAAAATCACTCCCATAAACATGCATTAATTTGAGAATATATTTAAATAGATCATATAATAAATAATTGAATATTATTATTCCCATAAGAATTTCCAGAATATGTTTTCATTAACCAATGTTAATAGTGGTTGTTAGATTATATAATCATTTTACAATATAGTATAATAATTAAAAAAAATTAATAACTTGTTGTTAAATTGAATCAAATAATAATGATAAAACAAGGTATAAAATAAATAATATGAAAACTATTATTTCCACTAGAATTTTTCAATATTTTTTATGTAGTATATTAATAACATGGTATATATAATATATTATTTAATAAATAAATATAACATTTAAAACACAATAAATAAGCATGAAATAAATTAATTTATAAAAATATCACTAGAAAAAAATATAATTTTATATTTCTAGCAGTGTTACAATTTGAGTGTTGGGATGACCATGGGGTTCATGGTCAATCTAATTCAAAATACGATCAATGTATGAGATTTTAACTCATGTTAAATCAACTTCATCAAACGATCGATCCACTTCAATATATGGTCGATCTAATAAATACCCATTTTAACTTAATATGGATATTATTGTCACTGGGTGGAGAATATAACATATAGTCAATTGTCATGTCTTTCAGTTGATTGGAAAAGGCACAATCACTTAAACAAATTTCCATAAAACCTATACACTAAAGTAGGTAATAACTCAATTTAAAATAGTATGATTAAATATTTTAATAAAAAATTACCATATAATGATATAATTAATAAATGAAATTTAAATTTAATAAACAAATTAGAAAATAAAATAATAACTATACGTACAGAAGCTTTCCCCCTTTTGTAAATTAAAATACCAAAAAAATTATTTAAACAAGCCCAAATCACCTCCCCCTTTTTGAAATTTATAAAAATAAAAAAGAAACATCAAAAAATTTAAGAAAAACATTGTAAATAAATGAAAGAGATTACTCCCCCTGAATTTATGCATTTTTAATAGACAGAAAAAATAAAACAACCCTTAGAATGCTCTCAAAAAATAAATCTCAATTTATCCCAATTCGACCATTAATATTTTGAATGTCATAGAATATAATGATTTTTGAAAGATATCTACAAGTTGATTTTTTGTTGGAATGAATTCCATAATTATATCCCCTTTATTAACATGATATATTAAAATTGAAATATAAAATTTATATGTTTAGTCCTATATTTTTGTAAAGTATTTTTAGATATTGAAGTTAGAGAAGTATTGTCATAGAATATAGTTATTTTATCAAAATAAACATTGAAATTATATAGAGTTTATTTTATCAAAAGTATTTGAGCACAAAAATTTGAAACAAAAATTTTCTTAACCTCATCTATATTCAATAAAACTAATGATCATTTTTGGAACTCCATAATATTAAACAATTACCTAATTAGTAACACAAACCTAATGTGATTTTCCGGTTGAGTCTACAGTCTCCAAAATCAGAGTCAGAAAAAGATATCAAATTGAAAAAGTTATGATTATAGTAAATTAGACCAATTCTTCCAGTTCCTTTAAAATAACATATAATTATTTTTATATCCTTTAATTTAGTCTATTTTGGATTATATTGATATCTTTCACACATACAACTAAAAACATAATCAAATTCCTTGATGAAATAAACAATATAGGCTTCCTATCAGTCCTCTGTATATTTTATCATCCACATATTTTCCTAATTCATCCACATACAGTTTAGAATTGATACTCATTAGTTTTATCATAATTTTATATGAATAAAAATTGAATATTTTAACTAATGATTTAGAATTTTTTCTCTGATTTAGAAACATACCATATTTTATTTATAAAATTTTATGACAAATGAGAAATTGCAATTAAAACATTAAGTTCATATCAAATTAATTTTTCATTAATTTTGGTAACTCAATACTAATAATATCATTTGTAGATACAAATAAAATATCATAAATATATATTTATACAATTAAAATAACAATAGAAACATTTTTTATAAACCATGGTGGGTCAAATATTCCATTGTTAAAATCATTTTTATGGAAAACAATTATTAGAATATCTTACCAATCTCTTGGAGATTCTTTTAGACCATATATAGCTTTATACCACTTAAAAAAATGATTTCGAAACTCATCAATTTTGAAAAAAAGGTTTATTAACATAAACCTCTTTAGAAATCACACCATTAAAAAATCGATTTTAACATCCATTTAAAATAGATTAAAATTTTTATAACTTGAAAATTTTGATATAATATGAATTGATTATATTTTATAAATTAGTGAAAATGAATCTTCAAAATAAATTACATCTTATTGTAAATTATCTTATACAACTAATTTATCCTTATTTATAACTATATTACGAGAGTGAACAATTTTATTTTGAAAAAGTCATTCGGTTCAAATAGATAGTCTATATTTAGTAAACTAAACTAGTTTTTAGAATTTATTTTAATAAAAATGATTAAGTTAATCATGAATATAATTTTTCTAATTTTAATATTTCAAATATTATTTTATATTAACAAGTAAAAAATCAGCAACAAAGTAAGAATTAGGGGAAAAAATTAAATATCATATCTAGTTCATATTCCAAATAAAGCATTTCTAATTATATTTTCTAAAAAAAATATATGTTCTTTCCAATTCATATATCAGATTAAGAAAATATTTCCTCCCCCTGAAGTAATACATTACTATATTCAGGTTTATCTTCATGAAAGTTTAATTCCACAAATTCTTCATCAATTTTATCAGAATATGCAATCTATTTTTAATTATTTTCAACAGACTTTACATGAACATATTCTTTTATAAACAAAGTTATATTGTTATATAATCTATATGATTTAATGTTATTTTAATATCCTAGAAAAATTCCCTCATCTCTTTTAGCATCAAATTCTTCCAGGTTATCTATAGTATTTAAAATATAAACTCTACAACCAAAAAATTTAAACCAAGTAATCTTATATTTATTTTCTTTAAATAGATCAAAAGGGGTTTCATTTGTTATGGGTATAATGTAAACTCTATTTAAGTGATATAAATAAGTATTAATATATTCACTAGAAAAATATTTTGGTAATATGTATTAATTAATCAAAGTCATTTCCATCTCTTTAATAGTTATTTTTTCTTCTCTAAAACTCTATTTCATTGTTGTGTTTTAGGGGTTAAAAAACAATAGAAATATTCATTATATTCAAAATAAATAAAAGTCAGTGTTAAGAAATTTTACTCTATTTTTACTTCTAATTGATTTTTTAAATGAACTTTTTGATTTTTGATTTTTTTACATAACATAATAAACTTTTTAGAGTTTCACTTTTAAGAGATAAGAAAAGAGCCAAGTGAATCTACTGAAATAATCTGCAATTACAAACACATATCTCTTACTACCTAAACTAATAGTTCTAATGGGTCAAAATAAATCAATATTAATAAGTTCTAAGAATCTAGTAGTATTGATATTATTAACAGATCTTAAAGAATCATTATGTTTCTTACCCTTTAGATTGTAATCACTCATAAAATAATTAATTGCTTCAAATATTGTAAGTTCCAGAACCTATCTATGTTTTACCAGCTTGTATAATTATCAAAGATGGACATGTCCCAATATACTATGCCAGAGAATATGGTTTGTTTCTAAGTCATTTAAAAACTTTATATTTTTATAGGTTAGTTCTAAAATTCTATAGAGTACATATTTTTGTTTCTATTAGAATAAAATAAAAATTATTATCTTTATAAATAATACATTTGTTATCTTTAAATTTTAAAATAATTACATTATCAAAAATTTGTGTTAAACTAATTAAATTATATTTTAATACCTCTACATACAGTACATTATAAATTATAACATATTAAAATTTTCCTACTTCTTTAAAACCTTTGACCCTGCAATTATAGTTTCCATCAAAAGTGATAGTGCTTACATAACATAAATTAAAAGATAAAAATTTTAAAATATCACCATTCATGTTTCTGGAGCACCTATTTTCCATATACCATATATCTTTTTAACTATTTAGTTAGGTTCCCTATAAAAAAATTAAGAAGATAATTGTTTTGGTACCTAATCTATTTTAGGTCTAATTATATTTGTAATAAAAATATTAGGCACCCATAATGAATTAAGTGAATTATTTTATGTTAATCAAAAAGATATTTTATTAAAAATAAAAGTATTAATGTGTCCTAGTTTCTAATTAAATATTAAAGAACATTTATTTTCATAATTACCTTGCAAATTATATCTAAATCATATAACTTTTAAGATATTTCCTTTATTAATTTTAACAAAAGTAGTTCTGTACAGATTACGAATATGGAAATTATAACCAAATATAGTTTTATATTTATTAGGTTTTTTATATGCATCATCTTATGAAATTTTTCTTTTCTATGAACAAAAACTGATAACTTTTATTTTTTAATTTAGTAATTTGTAAAGTAATATTTTTATTCCCTTTTTGAATCACTTCTAAGTTATCAAAAAATTCTCAAATGAAAATGATCCTATATTTTTAAATTTATTACTTTCATTTTTGAGCATCTTGAATTATTTTTCAATTTCATCCAAGTCATCACAAACTAACATAAATCTCATATATTGATCTTCATTAGTTTTTGGTAAAAAATATTTTATTATTATACCCTTATCTTTAAGATTTATCATAATATAAGTTTCATCCCTTTTCACTTCTATATTTTTTAAAGGAAAAAATTTTTGTTTTTTATTTTTTCTTTAACTTTATTATTTTCTCATTGTAATTATATGTACAGTTCATATATTCTTAAAATATCACTTTAAAACATTTCATTTGTCTTAGTTAATTCATTATCTTTATTTTCAATATCTTTCTTATAAACAAAACTATAATCAGAATTAGTGTTTACCTCATTTATATTTTTTTAAATCAAACATGGATTTGAAGATTATTTTTCACTCTCATAATCCTCACTACTCAAGTTTTGGTCCTCTGTAAAATGCCATCTAACACGATATTCTTGTTTTAACACCTTATATTTCCTATCTTTCCCTTCTGTTTTCAATTTTAGAATTTATGATTTGGTATGTCCCTTTTTCCTACACACAAATAATTTTAATTATAAAAAATTTTATTTACTATTATTACCTTTATTATTTCCCTTTATATCATCTATTTGATGATCTCATATAGGACGCTTCTTAAAACCTCTCTTTCTTGTCATGTACTTGTAGACACCTTTATTAATGTTTTATCTTTTTTATTTATCACTTTTCTATAACTCAAAATCAGTAAAATTAGAAAAAAAAATATATATTATATTTGAATGTTATAAATTTCATTTTTTTCATGTTCATAATCATTATCATTCTTTATTTCCAAATAATATTAAATAATTGATCCTATCAGTTCATCCATTGAATACTCTATGAAATCCATACTTTCATCAATCACAAAATTATTTGAGTGCCGCCTTTTATGTATAGATTAAAGTATTATTTCAATGAGAACTTCATTATTCATGGTCTCTATGGGTGAAACAATGATGTTTACAATCTTATTTAATTTTCAATACATCTCATTGATTATTTCTTGATCACCCATTATGAATTCTTCAAACATATCTCTATGAATACAAAACTTTGTTCTCTCTAACTAATCAGTTCATTGATGAATAAATATTAATTTACTCTAGATATCAGAAGTAACTTTATGTGATTTAATATAGCTATACATATTTCTATATAAATAATAATTAAAATAATTCCTAACTTTTTTATTAAGAAATTATTTTATAGCATCATTTTTTTAAAACATTACAAATATACCTAAGGCGGTTAATAAGTTTTTGATAGGATAGCCCAAAATTCAATACCTATGTTTTTTAGAAATAAATCCATCTGGTCCTTCTAGAAAACATAATCACTTCCATTGAAGTGACATGGTCTGATAGTATTGAGCATTTAAAATTCATAACTTTCCATAACAAAGTAATGAATCTTTCCTTAGAATATTAAGTCTAGGATATTGGTTAGTTAAAAAATATAATGAAACAGTAATAACTAATGCCTTAAAGGACACAATTCACTAATACCAAATTTTAGGTCCCAGAATGTAGAAATATTGGCTAGTGTGGTCTGAATAGGCCTTTTAAATATTTAATCAATTAAATATAATAATAAAATTTATTAACAACTTTAATTGTGCCATAGAAAATTAAAAAAAGAATGTAGTATGTTTTTATATTAGTTAAAATCACCAAGAACATATTCTACTATTAAATCTTCTCAAATAGGTGAGAATACATGTATTTACTTATACCTCATTTTTTAAAGGGATAGATAACCCAATTACAAACATATGTACCTTTTACTCCCCTGGTGGTATAACCCCTACTGAATTTTACTGAATTCATAACCACTTGAGATTCTTCTGAGAGTCATAACCCAACCTTCCATTAATATTAGAAGAATAACCAAGATAAATTTATTTTTTATGGTAAACTGTTAAGCCATATATAGAAATATAACTAACAGATAAAAAATATACAATGATAAAAGAAGACAGAATTTGAGATCAACATTAGAGAAGATGATGATGAACATTGATTTGGGTAAAGATCTTTTATCACATCTGTACTGGAATACAAAAATGAAGTATTCCTTTGTGATCAATGAAATGGAATAATAGATGTTTCCAAGACTTAGTAATTTTCAATTATTTTAAGAATGTTGTATATTTATCTCTGTAATCATATAAATCATCTCCATCAATCTATTTGAATAAACTATCTCGAGTTTATTTTATTATGTTCTCTTTGAACAAATTTCAAGAGATTAATTCTACATCATTAATTTTAATATTTTATTGACTTTTAAGGAGCATCCAATTCATCAGTAATACAATTTTAGGTGTTAGATAATAATAACACATAGAATAATATTGTTACCAATAATTAAATTATCATGTTCTTTTTCTGATGATTCTCGTGATCTAGTTCCTTTATAAAGTATCTTTGAAACCTGTGAATATTAATTTTAGTTTATTATATAATTACTCCAATAATTAAAAAAATTAAAATCTCTCTCATAAACCTATATAAATTCAAGAATATATAAAAATAGATGATAGAATAAATGAAAAAAAAGATTACTATTTTCATAAACCTTTGAAAAATATTTTCCATTAACCAATTACCAAAAATCGTGTGATATTACATATTCATTTATCATTATAGTATAATAATTAAGACAATTATAATAAATTGAAATTAATTTTATTAAAATATTAACGCATAAACAATTTATAAAAGATATAATCAAAAAAACCACTATTTCTATAATAATTTCTACTATATTTTTTATTCACTATATTTGCAACATGTTTGATATAATATATTATAATTTTTACAAATCAATATAAAATTTAAAAGAGATCAAATAAACATCGAGTAAATCAATTTATAAAAATATAAGTAAGAAAAAAATCCTATAATACGTTTCAAAAAGAGTTATAAATTTGAGTGTTGGAGAAACCATGGGGATCATGGTCAATCCACTTCAACATACGATTGATATATAAGATTTCAACTCACATTCAACAAAATTTGTTGTATGATTGATCAACTTTAACATATTTTCAATCTGATAGTTAGGTATTTTAAATTGTGTTCAATCTAATAGATACCCATTTTAACTTACAGTTTATCTTATGATCACTAGTTGGACATTTTAACATGTGGTCGATTTCCATGTCGCAAAATCTATTGTAAAAGGCATGGCCACTTATAAATAATATTGAAAATCCTATACACTCCTTATATGTAGTAAAAAATTAAAATATAATAATTGTTATGTGTGAAAAAAAATTTAATCAAAACATATTATTTATGATAATTAAAATTAACAAATGGGATTGAAATTTTATAAAAAAATAAAACAAATAAAAAAACACATAGTGCAAACACCTTTAACAAAATAGAAGGCTCAAACTCCATTTAAAAAAAGTTATAATATATTTATATATTGGAAATAATTAAAACACTATATGGTTTCAAAATAAACCCCAAGATTCTTTGGGTATCAACAGCTTTTCTATTATAATTAAATTTCAAAATTAAATTTTAAAACCAATAACCTCATTGAAAACTGTTTCATTAACAAATTAAAAAAACATCCCATTTAATAATTAATTCCTTCACGAAATTACACTTTGAAAGCATAAAAACATTTTCAAACCAATAATTTTACATAGATACACTTTTTAAAAAAACACAACATTACTTTTAACCAAAAAACAAAACACCATTCCAAAACCATTACAAAATAATTTAAAAATACATCACCTTGTGGATATTTTCTATTCCATTCCCAAAAATATTTTCCATCACATAACAAAACTTCCCTAATATAAGAAACGAATCACATGAGAATAATTCTCAAATAAAACCACATTCAACTAAAATTACCACAAATAACCCTAAGAAAACTCTCTTAATTTGAAAACACACCAATAGAACACCCTATTAGAATCAATCTAGGGAGTAGGGGATGGAAAAAACAAACTCATAGGATAAATTTCAATGTGAATGGTTTGAATGAATATGATGGTAAACTAAGAACCAACCATGAAAAAGAAACATTCATGGTAATAGACCCATTCTAAATGGCGACTTCATGGTTTACCAAACTGTGTGAGCTAACTATATAAAACTAGTTCATTCACCATATTCACCTTGAATACTCATATTGGCCATTAAAATCATTGATTCACTAAAATAGGATCAAAGCATCATCTTAACATATAAAAATCTGACATATATGTAATGAACTAGCCCTGGTTGACCTAAAACATCACCCAATATGGACCTACATAAGGCCTTAAGATCACCTCCCCAAACTCTAGAGGCTACCAACTAACAGGGAGGGTCTCAAGGGTGTATTGGGGAGACCGTACCCTCTGTCCAAAGTGCAAAAAAAGGTAAAATAATCAAACTTATACAACGAGATCAAAAATAGAGTATCTAAAACAAATAATCATAAAAAATCATGCCATAATAAATGGAATGTAGCATAAAATCATAAAGGCTCACCAAAAATAAAAACATATAAAAATTGGTTACTCATTGGGCTGACCACATATAAAAGAAACTAAAAAAATAAATAGAACCTCCTCTACCGACCATATCGAGCCAAACCATATACTTGGTTTCTAAGAAATTTGAGTTTCACCAGTCCAATCCTAACACTCAACATGAGTGGATCTGATCGATCGAGAAACACTAGGCCTTAACTTCAAATGACATGAAACATATTCTCCAACATGAAAGAATAGATCAGGTATGCACGGACACTAAGGTGCTTGTGCAAGGGGTGAGAAATGAATATATATAAGAAAACCCCAACATTGGACATATAATCAACTACCAAAACAATTGAATTGACACATGACATTCCCATCTCATCCAAAAACATGAAGAATTTGGCATAAAATAACAACTGCATAAAAAAGGGGAAACAAAAACAAAAAACCATCCAACCAGTGGGTTCTAGCTTGAAACCCATGGTAAATAAACCCTTACTATGTCCAAAACCATAGGATTATAACATTTGGATTGTGACACCTGAAGATTTTATGTTATTTCTCTTTTTAAAGATAATCGTTTTGAGAGCTTACATTTCAAACAATGACCAACTTAAATGAACTCTGAAATATTATTATAACCTAGTCGTTAAATTGGTGGGAATGAATAGTATTAACCATACTATGAAATTTATAAATTATATATTTAATAAAATGTTTTTTCATTCATAAAAATTAATTTATAGACATAAGATAATAATGAAATGTTTTTTCATTTATAAAATTTATTTTATAGAAATAAGATAATAATGAATCCAAGTAGTTGGGGTTTGGCTTAGTGGTAAACACCCCGTAATCCTACATAAAAAATGGGGGGTAAAAAACCCATTTGGGTGTATACTATAGCAGTACTGTAGCAGTAGTGGCACTGTAGTAACAACGGGCACTGTAGCAACGACAAGTCAATGTAGCGGCGGTAGGGTACTATAGAAGTAGTGGATATTGTGCAGTACTATAGCTAGTGAAGTATTATAGCAGAACTATTCATATAATGGGCCTTGGGCTAATCATTTGGGCCGACGGGCCATGTAATGGGCTAAATGATGACTAGTCCTTAGGGCTATGTAATGGGTCTCCCTCTAACTAGTTAAAAAAGGTATTTTCTTTGATTTAAATAATTAACGAGGCTTCAGCCCCAACCTTTAAAAAAATGAATCGAATTTTATGAATTAAATGACAATATTTTTTTAAAGGTGTTTTTACCGCCTTTTTATAGAACACTTATTTAAAATATAGTTTTTGACACTTTTAAAAATTTTATTTTACAAAATAATCATCTTCTTTGAAATGGTAATATCAAAATTTACTTTGATTTAATTTTTGGTATTTTTGTGGTAAGTTTCATATTCTGGTGAATAGTGAAAAATACTAAATTTTAATTGAAAACAATTTTTTCAACTAAATAATTTATAGTGTTAAATTATATTTTCAATTAATTTTATTGTATAATTAGATAATTTTTTATCATTTAATTTAATTTAGGTCATCGTAATCAATTTCACATTGAATTTGGATATAAAAACACTTCAACATTTTGAATGTTTCCACATTAAAAACCTGTTTTCACATTCCATCAATGAGATTGATTTTAAATTAATTAAAACAACTTATGTGTTTTCAATTTTGAAAAATTGACTCAATATTTGTAATTAGTGGTCCCAAATTATTTAAATAGGTTCTTTTTTTTGGATAGTAACTTTATTAATTTTTTTATTTACATGGTTAAAGGAAAATCGAGTAATTATGGGTAAAAATAATATTATAAATACTAGGAAATTACCCTAAAACATGTTCTAAATTTATTGGATGAGTTATTATTAATCAAAATCATCCTTTTGGTTATTTTATGGCCTCTTGGAGCCACATGGACGATTTGTTTAAGTATTTTATTCTAAAAAAATTCTATTATGTCATACTCCTGTTTTTAATATGTGTTAAAATTCTTATATATGATAATTCAAAAAATATATTTGACTATAAATAGTTATTTTAATGATAAAATGATTATATTCATCATGATAATATATTTTCATTTTTAGGGGAGAAATTATTAAATTAAAGGCTTTCAAAATGATAATGCAATACTTATTCAATTAATAGATATATCAAATAAAAGTTACTAAGAATATTAAAATAAATATAATTAGATATAAATGATGACATCCAAAAAAATATAGATCAAATTGAAATATTATGGATAAATTAAATATTTATGTTTGAAGTTATATTTTCTATTGATAATTTCTAAAAGTCAAACTAATTAATAGTGTCAAAATTGACATTAATGATATTTAAAAATAATAATGTTTATCAAATGATAAAAAAAATCATAAAAATATAAAATCTTGCCAAATTATTTTAATAATATTTAAAATTTCATAAATGATCCATTTATAGTTTTGATAGTAATTTATAGTAATTATATTAAACTTTTAGAAGTAAAAAACAAATGTTGTCACGGTAAGAGTTGAATGGATTAAATTAGGGTTAAAGCCAAACGATAAGGGTATGAATATAAGTAAAAATTGTATAAAAATTATTGGATGAATAGTATTCGACCATTATCAACTTAATATATAATTTTGGTTGTTTAATCAATATTTTTTTATGAAAATAACTTATATAGTATTTAAATTAATGATAATTGCAAAATGTAACTCTCTTTGTATTTTATATATTTTATGTCTTCACATAGTAACAAAACCAATATATTAATTAAAATAAATACCTATTTTGATAATAATGATATTATATTAATTATAGGAATTTATTTTAAATTTTTAGAAAATATATAATTACCTTAAATGCTTCACCACTACTAATACATTATTTATTTAATTAATAGAAAAATAAAATAATTGATATTAAACGTATTGTTTTTGATATATTTGGGATGCGTTAATGTGTATATTTTAGATATAAAGGATATTTTAGATATATTAAAAGTATTATTTTAGATATTATAGATATAAAGGAACTTTTAGATATGTTTGAAATTATTATATTCTAATTTCCACTTTTTCATGATATATTTAAATTCAAATTAAATTAATAGTATCAAATTTTATAATAACGATATTTTATTGAACTATTCGTTCATTAACTTATTAAAAAGCCATAAAAATATTAAATAATTAAAAAGGTGATAATATATGATCTAAAATATCTTACCCTATCCATTTATAGAAAAAATTGAAGTCTTTGGCTCCATAATTGTGTTTTTATATTTTAATATTTTGAGGATTTCTGAAAGAGCCCCTCACCTCAAATATAAAAGGGTACATCCTCCCTCACTTACTCACACTAATTTGAACCATATCGCTTGACCAAACCCTAAAAATTTTCCTTATAGACATCCTTTTTTATGTTATAGATGTTCAGGTACTTCCAAAATACCTACACTATATCACTTAAGAAGATATTAAAGGAATCCAGCTATAGGAGAGGTAATCATTTTTACTAACTCATCCAAATTCATTTATTATTTTACTTCTTCTTCATGTTTTGTTTCTGTTATAAAGTAATAAATCCAGTATAATATATATTATGATATTTTATTATGACTATGCGACAACCATATTCCTCCTTTTATCCATCCTATAAAAACAAAAACACCACACCTTCGTATGCATGGGTTACCGTCTCCACACTGTGGTGTAATCTGTTTTTCATCACCACTTTACTTGGACGGTTATAATGATAAAAATAATGGATATATATGATAATTATTACATGATATTTATTATATAAAATTTAATATACCATACACTTCCTAACCCATTCACCATTAATGGAATGGCATCGTCTCTCTACGTGTGTACGACCTACCATCTCTACGGTGCGATTTGATTTATTTTCCATGTTAACTATTCATGAATGATTATAAAAATGTGTATTATGAATTAATATGATATATATTAACTTAATATCAATCTGGAGATGAAAGAAATACATACTAATCATAAGAAACATGACTTATACCACAAACAATGCATAGAAAAATGAAGCAATTAACACCCGAAACAAGGGTAATAATGAAATATTATTAAAATGATATACGATGGTCATATAGGATATCAAAAATATGGATAAGGTTCTGGTATAAGTTTAAAAAAATATTTAATCCATTACAAATTAGTTTAAATCATGTTTAACTAAAGGAATGTGCAAGGTAAGGGACTTTGTGTCAATCTCCTGTAATTCAGGCATAGTTTGATGTCATACACCCACCTTATTTTATAAGGTGTATACAGAACCCCTTTGACTTATAATTTCATTTATTTATTTATTATCATGTTATTTAATTTTTTTAAATTTTTTCGTTTCAAGGGGCTTATGATTTAAATGTTTAAAGTGATATGGGACACATTGATTGTTCAATGATTTAACTATTACATCATTTTCTCTATGTGAATATTCTTGATAATATTTTATATATTTAGTTATATAGATATAAAAGGATAATAAATGATTTTTTTTCCTATTTCTAATTAAATTAAAAGTTTTTCAAATGGAATATTTTTATGTGCTTTATATGGAATGTTATGATAAATTATTAAAGGAATGTTTTATTCTTAACAAGAACTGTGACAACGACTTTCTCACCTCCATGACTATTATTTATTTTCTATATTCCTTTGAAATATAAAATATTTTGTTATGCTAAAAATCATATTACATTTTTTTGGGATATTGGGGATTGAAATTTTTTTTAAAATAAAATGGTCTTTTTAAATGAAATCATTTTTCATATGAGTTTTTTCTCAATAAATTTTCAATGACATTATTATTGTATTTTCATCTATGTTAACACCCTTTGTTGAATGTTATGATTAATTGAGATTTATATTTTATGATATAATTTACTATATTTTATTTAATGGTTTATGATTCATTTTGACTATGGATGTTCTATTTTTATACAATTCAATGTTTTTGGTTAAAGTATTCACATTTTTTATGCTATTTTTTCAATAAGAATATTTATATTGTTTTTGTTTCACTCATTTCATATGAGGAATGTATTGGACTTAGTAATTGATAGGTGTGTCCCACTATAGACCCTCAATGCATTGGTAGGTCTCCTGAGACAAACTATTTTGGGTATTGGATGAGGCCTAACCCATTTATGGATGGTATCTTGGCTGAAGCCTTTTTGGTATGTTTATGACGACTGAAATTATGTATTCCCTCGTAATGAGATTTGTTATTTATATTCCACGTGATTATTTATTTTTTATAATATCTATGGTTATGTTTCATTATCATGTGATTATTTATATGGAATTATTTTATTATCATTTATTCTTTATATATTATGATCAATATTACATTCAAATGGAATATGTCACAGTTATTCACCATACCTTAATTTTTATTCTTATTTATTCATAATATCTTTAATTTTATGCTTACCCTTAATGAGCATTTGATCTCACCCCTTTGTTATGATTTATTTTCCCCTAGTTTAAAAGAAGTTTATTATGACTGATATGTAGGGTTAAGCAAGAAGAATAATGGTGTTCTCAAAGAAAATATTTTTTTATTTTATGATTAAAATGTAAAATGAATTTTAAATATGTATCTAGTTTACCCAGACTACTAAACTATTCAGTCCTTTGGAATGTTATTTCTTGTATCTTATGACCATTTAATAAAGTAACCACTGACTCTAGGCTACTAAGGTCACGGTCTTTACAGTTTGTATTTGAGGAATTTTATTATAAACCATGGGAACTATATTTAAAAAATAATGTATTATAAAACATAACCATATAACTGACTTTTAGGATAAGTCTAAGTATAGGATATCATCCTATATATTTAGAAATTCCATGGATAACCTTGGTAAAACCTATGGAATCTTATATTTAGATGAATATAGCATGATTTATACATCCTATAAATGATTATATATGAATATATCACTATGATTATTGTTTCTCACATTTTTTTTGGATTTTGGTCAATTATTAGAATAAAAAAGGTTATACAATTAATGGTTAGGATTTTGATGATGATGAAACTAAAAAGAAACATTAAAGGAAGGAGTTATTAAGGAATAAGATGTTAGACTGTAGTTAATAGTTTAAGAATGAAGTAGGATAATTAAAGTTCTTCTGTATTTGGATTTAATTATTTCATCAATGGTCCTCTGGTTATAATAATCTTGAGATATAAAATGATTATACATTAGTACCTATTCACTAAGTATTTGGATGCATGGATGTTTTGATTAAGGATTTTAATTTGGTATATTACAATAATATCTACATTGTGTTGATTAGATAATATAATTTCAATATTTTTTTAGAGAAATTTAGAGACCTTTTTGGAATTTGAATTTGGATAGATGAATTTTGGAAGAGTCATAAGGTTGGAATGAATTAAGTTGAACATTGGATATTATTGTTTGAGGATAAAGTATGATTCATTGGGTACTATGTGCTAACATTTTTTTATTTATTAAACATATATAAGATGAAGGAATTACTTTTAGACCAAATGATTCACTAAAGGTTATCCATACATAAATATTAATCCTGAATATCCTTCTAAAATTGTATGAAATGAAGGGAAAATATATCAAAGAACATCCAAAGGATGAAATTATACTTATGAAATGGAAAGTAATCAAGTATGTATAATTTATGTTCACAAATAAAAATAATTATAAAAATAAAAATAACCAAGTAATTTTACCTTATTAATTGTTTATATGGATATTAAAATAATCCCTCAACTCTAGAAATATTATTTTATAACTAAAAACATTATTTAACTAATTTTATTTCTGAGAATTCAATGGCCACTTTTTCCCATCGCATATTTATGGTTTTGTGATGGTAGACTTTTTTATGACCATGTTCTTTATCGCTCTCCATCAGAACTTGATATTTTGATTTATCTTCCATATCCCGGTTTTTACTTCCTAGTAATGTTACCATATTCAAATACCTAATTTTTGGGGACCTTAACATCTCCTTTTCCCTCTTATTAAAGGGATGTTTTATTAACCGTACTTCTGATGTGGGTTTCCTATAATTAAATTTTGAACAATCAACCTTTGATTTCCGAAGTGTAATTTAAAATTGATATGATTAAATTTATTAAAGGATGGTAGAATATAACAACCAAATATTTTATTTTATGTCTCTTTTTAAAGTTAATTTTTCAAAATCTTATGTTGCACAAATCGCCCAATATAAATGAATAATGAAGTATTATTATAAATTAACTGTTAAATTGGAAGGAATGAATAGTATTAACCAAAATATAAAATTTATATATTATATATTTAATCAAATGTTTTTTAAATTCATCCAAATGATTTTATATATGCAAGATAATAATTCGTCCAATTGTTTGCATTAAAAGGCTATATTTTTCTAAAGATGGTTTTACCACCTTTTGATAGTGCAGTTGTTTTAAATCTGGGTTTTAACACTTTTATAAACTCTATTTGAGAAATTTAACTTCTTATTTAGAATAATATATCAAAATTTACTTTTATTTAATTTTCGGTATTTTTGTGATAAGTTTCATGTTTTTATGTATAGAGAAACATACTGAATTTTAATTCAAATTAAATTTTCTATTAAAATAATTTATATTGTTAAATTATACTTTTTTTTGGTTTTAAAGTATAATTAAATCATTTTTTTATCATTTAATATAATTTAGGTTATTTTAATCAATTTCACATTGAATTTATATATATAAACACTTAAATCTTTTGCACGTTTCCACTTTAAATTTTTTTTTCTTGTTTCGTCAGTGGGATTAATTTTATATTAATTACTAAAACTTCCATATTCTGAAATTTTAAAATGGATTCAATATTTGGAATCAGTGGGTCCAAATTATTTAAATAGTTTTATTTTATTTTTTAACATTATGAATAGTAACTTTTGTAAATTTTTATTTACACGGTCAAAGGAAAATCAAGTAATTATGGGTAAATATAATATTATAAATATTATAAAATTACACTAACATTTTTTTAGTTTTATTGGATTAATTTTTTTTAACCAAAATCATCCTTGGGCCTATTTTATGGCCTCTTAGAGCCACTTGGATGACTTTAAGTGTTTTTATTATTTTATTTTATGTAATTTCCAACATGTCATACTCATGTTTTTAATAAGTGTTATATTTTTTATATATGTTTATTCAAAATATATCTTATAATATAAATAGTAATTTGAAATATAAACTGTTTATCTTTATCAATATAATATTTTTTTAATTTTTATGGAAAAAAATTAAATTAAGGGCTTGCACAATGATGATGTTTTCATTCTTAAATTAATGGACATATCAAATAAATGTTACAAAGAATATTAAAATAAATATAATTTTATATAATTAATCATATCCAAAAAATTTATGGATGACCGTGATATATTATGGATGAAGTAATGGTTTTGGTTTGAATTTATCTTCTATATTTATATTTTTCAAAATCCAAACTAATGAATTGTGTAAAAATTATCAATAATGATATTTTAAAAAATATATATTAAATGATATAAAATTTATAGAAATATTAAATTAGGCCATTTTATTTAAATAATATTTAAAATTTCATCAATGATAAATTTATGGTTCATTTGACATTTTATAGTAACTATATTAACCCTCAAGAAGTAAAAACACATGTTGTCACAATATGAGTTATAAAGATTAAATAAGGCTTAAAGCCAAAAGATAAGGGTAAAATGCGACTTAAACATGTATAAAAATTATTGGATGAATTTTATTCAACAATTATCACATTAATATCTAATCTTAGTTGTTTAATGGACAATGTCTCCTAAAATAACATAAATATTATTTAAATCAAAGATTGTTACAAAATGTCAATCTCTTTGTATTTAATATCTTTCATGTGTTCACAGAGTGAAAAAACCAAGATTTGAACAAAAAAATCAATTTCTATACTAATTAAATTAATTTTATTTAATAATTTTTTATTAATTTTTAAAATTATATAATTAACTTAAATGCTTTAGCAATACTAATACAATATTTATTTAATTAAAATAAAATAAAATAAGTGATTATAAAAGTATTACTTTTTATATATTTGAGAAGAGTTAATGTGTATAATTAATTTTATAGATCTATAGGATAAAGTAGATATTCATGAAATAATTATATTCCAATTTACACTGTGGAGTGATATATTTAAAGTCAAATTAAATGAATGGTATCAAATTTAACAATAATGATATTTTATTGAATTATATTTTTATTAAATTATTTAAAAATTTTAAAAATATTAAATAATTTTAAAGGGGAAATTATATGATCTAAAATGTATTACACTATTTATTTAAAGGAATGTTGGTAGTCTTTGGCTCTATAATATCATTTTTATACTTTAATATTTTGAGGATTTTTGAAAGTGCCCCATACCTCAATTATAAAAGGGAACCTCCTCCCTCACTTACTCGCGCCAATTTGAGGCATCTAGATAAAAAAGACACAAAAAATTTCACTTCCTGAAATCCTTAGCTACATTTTATTGGTTCTGGTCCTTCTAAAATACCTACCCTATATCACTTAAGAATAGATTAAATGAATTCAGATGAAGAAGAGGCAATCATTTTTACTAATTCATCCACATTTATTTCCTATTCTACTTTATATCCATGTGTTATTTACATTATAAAGTAAAAAATAAAGTATAATTTATATTATTATATTTTTTTATTATTAGGGTACAAATATATTCCTCATTTTAATTATACTACAAAAAATTAAAACATCGTGCGTGCAAACATATAACTTTCCATATCCACATCGTGGTGTAATCTATTTTTCATCACCACCTTACATGGATGGGTATAATGATGGAAATAATAAATATATATTATAATAATGACATTATATTTATTTTTTAAAAATTAATATTACATCCACTTCCATACTCTTTCACCATTAAAGGAATGATAGTGTCGCTCGTGCGAACATACGGCATACCGTCTCCATGACATGACATGATTAATTTTCCATGTTAACCATTCAAGAATGATTATAAAAAATTTTATAATGAATAGATATGATATATGTGAACTTAATATCATTCTGGATATGAAATAAATATATCCTATTCATAATAAATATGACTTACACGATAAAACATACATTAAAAATGAAGCATATAGCACTAGAAACAAGGGTAAAAACGAAATATTATTAAAATTATATAAGATGATCATATTTGATATCATAAATATGGATATAATTTTGTAATGAATTAATAAAATCCTTCAAAACATTTTAAAGGAGTTTAAATCATGTTCATCTAAAGGAAAGTTTAAGGTAAGGGACTTGGTCTTGATCTCCATTCATTGAGGCATAGTTTGATGTTATACACCCACCATCATTTATGAGGTGTATATACTGCCCCTTTGAATTGTAATTTTATTAATTTACTTATTATAATATTATTTAATGTTTTTTTAAATTTTATTCTTTCATTGGGATTATTTTTTAAATGTACACTGTGGTATGACACACCTTGAGTGTTTATTGATTTAATTATCACATATTTTTCTCCATCTCAATATTATCAATATTATTTTACATATTTATATATATTGATATAAAAGGATTATAAACGAAATTTTATGTCTATTTTTAATTTAATTAAATGGTTTTTAAAATTAATCTTTTTACATGTTTTCTACATAATGTTTTTACAAATGACAAAAGGAATGTTCTATTCTTAATGTGCATGACGACAACGGCTTTCTCGCAACCATGAATATTTTTTAATTTATAGATTCCTTTGTATACTTACAAATTTTGTTAATTAAAAACCCTATTCCCTTATTTTTGGGATATTTTTCATTGAGAATGGTTATTTTTAAAATATAATGGTATTTTTATAGGAAATCTTCTTTTATATGGGTTTAATTAGAGTATTTTGTTAATAAATTTTCGACGATTTTATTATAGTATTTTTATTTATATCTACACCCTTAGTTGGATATTATGCTTAATTGAGGTCAATCTTTTATGATACCATTTACCATATTTTATTGAATGGTTTATGATTTTTTTAATGTGAATGTGCTATTTTGATACCATTAATGGTTTATGGTTAAATTATTCACATTTTGTATGCTGGTTTTTTAATACAAATGTTTATGTTGTTTATATTTCACCCCTTTCATATGAGGAATGTATTGGACTTTTAAAGTGATGGGTAGGTCCTTCTATAGCCCATTAATTCATCGATAGGTCTCCATATACAATCTATTTTGTGTATTGGCTAAGGTCTTACCTATTTATGTATGGCGTATTGGATGAAGCCTTGATGGAATGTTTATGATGTCTAGAATTATGAATTCCCTCATTATGAAATTAGTTTTTTATATTCCTTTTGATTATTCTATTAGTTGAATATTCATGGTCATTTTTCATTATCATTTGATTATTTATATGGAATTATTTGATTATAATATATTCTTTCCATATTATGCTTTAGATTATGTTTAAATAGAATGTCTCTTAATTATTCACCATTTCTTAATGTTTATGTTTATTTATTTTTGATAGCATCAGTTGTACTCTTACCATTACTGATAGTTTGAGCTATCAACTTTGTTCTATTTTATTTTACCCAGTTTGAAAATATGTTTATTATGATGGATATACAGAGTTAAACTTGTAGAATAATGGTGTTCTAAAAAAACACCTTTTGTATTATATGTTTAAAATGTAATTTTAATTTCAAATTTGTATCTAGTTTACCAAGCCTACTAAACTCTTTGGTCCTTTAGGATACGATTTCTAGTATCTTATGCCTGTGTAATAAAGTAACTACCAAATATGGTCTACTGGTGTCCGGGTCTTTACCTAGCTCACCTAGCCTCATAGTAACCAATGCGTCTTCCAGATCTACATTGGAGCTTCAAGACATTTAAATTAAACAATGACAAATTTCAGACCCCAGGGCATAACCACATGCATCCACAATACCAAATAACATCTTCCGAACTCTATGACTATAATGGAAAGATCAAAACTCATGATATAACATCCCATACACAAGCTTTAGATATTCCATGTCTTGGAAGTCGTATAGAAAAACTCAGGTTCCGCAACTTAGAATAGAAAAATACATTTCCTTATGGGATTCATCCAAATGTACCTGATGGATGTATTTCCATGTGGGATCTATAAACATGTTCAGGTGTGCAATAGTATCCATAGTAAATAAAACCACCCCTATATAGGGAGAACCATCAATTTAGGTATAGTTCTCTCATCCAAATCATACATTACATCCCTAAGTCTGTCTAGCCCTAACCTTCCAAAGAAAGAGGATATAACCAAATCAAAACTCAAGGTCAATTACCGATCAAAAAAATACTAAGGCAATCCTCCTTATACCAAAATCATGGTAAAAACTACCTAAAAAATCACATCCAAAGTATAACTGAATGTGTCATGATCCAAACTTAAACCCAGCACCCAAACAGATAAATTAGAAACACTGATTCACCCTCATCCAACAGAGTACATGGAATATATTAGCACCTATAATCTTAGTATCCAAAAAAACCTACCTCTAAAGGATCTCTATGTCCTTACCTATGGTCAAACCAAACATATAGATCACATAGTCCTTGGGGACATAACAAAAAGAAACATCCACCATGAGACTCCCATACTACACCCATGATTTTGATCACATCCACAAAAACATCCTATACAAGCCCAAAGGAGATGACCTGAGAAAGACACCCTACATGGGGTTCCTCTGGAACATTCAAATACATAGGACATTCCTAGTGAAAAAACACAAAAATTCCCCAGTGGCCTCTAACTGATCCTCAATTAACAATGTTCCCAACAAGCATCAAAAATCACAAGCCTGATAATAAGGGAATTCTCAAAGGTCCTCATGACCACCTAAAAGTAGGAAATCCTCCACTTGGGATCCTTAGTACAATGAAACCTTAGAGAAAAGCCCATGAATGAAAAAATTTAACCGAAAATATTGACAAACTAAACATCTAGTGTTTCCAACTTGCTCTCAAGGTCATCCAAATAACAGCATGCCACTCTGGCATCCTAAATAGTTGACTACGAAAAAATTGATCACTCGATCAATAAATATCCCACTAAGGAATCCTCAAGAGTCCCTCCAACTCATATCATTAGAATAATGACACCCGACCATAACCAATATCCAAAGGAATCAACCCACCTGAAAGGATCCCAAAACCATAGTCCCCAAACCCAAGATCTAAACCTCAAAACTAGAAACCTCAAGAAACTAATCCTAGCATGTAGTTATAAAACAAGATCTCCTCAGAGATACTACTCAATCCTGCATTTTGAAATAAATCTAAGAGAAAATTGATCAAGATTGGATGAAATTCATAATCCAAAACCAACAGATGATCTCACACCCTCACACAGGCCTCACACCTCATAACCTAACCCCTAGGAGGAATCTAAAAGAAGACAAAAAAGAAATCATTTTGCAGAACTATCATAGTCCAAAATACCATCCATATGATCTCTAAACACAAAAGGGTTCCATCATCTCAATATAAATGGAAATTCACTTATAATGGACTAATCAAAATTCCAATTATGATACGAGGGAAAAAGGAAAAAACTGACATGGGAAATAAAAGTACATGGAACATAAAAAAGGTTAAATGGTATGTAACCACATGGGCCATCCCTAGCCATGTTTCCCAGGGCACTCGGTGTGTACTTTTCCAATATACATGGTGTGTGCCTCTTGTTACATGGTATGTACCCCTACATGGGTACCAACCCATGTCCCCAACCCCACCCAGCAAGTAAAACGCTCGATTACACGGTGTATATACTGGTACATGATGTGTAACCCCACATGGGACCCACCTGTGTATCTAGAAATGTATCACACACGGGTGTGTATGTCATTATCGAAATCACTCAACATGGGCACTATCTATGTACCCTATACAGTATAGTACCCACACACGGGGTGTCTGGATGAGTACTCAACCAAACCCATAAAGTCCACTACACAACATATACTCCTGGTACAAAGAGTGTTGTCCCCAAAAACTCACATTCCCAATATCGGAAGAAACAATGACATGTGTTTATGAGACTATATGTTTTGTAGTCATCATTTAAAAATAGTAAACACCTATAAAGCCCTTGAAACCCCTGATTCACCCAAAATAGTAAATAGGGTCTCTCATGATACCCCAAGAATCACATAGTTGGTATTAAAACTCAAAATTGGCTAATATATGGGGATATTGGGAAAAATTAAAAAAATGGGTCTACATATGGGTGGATACAGCCGATGCTTTCTTCCAATCTGTGATTCACAGTCGCCTCACAATGATTTGGCATGACCCGAGATCTGCAATTGTGCCTCTCCCTCTCCCTCTCCATATATAGTCCAAATAACCCCAAGGGGGAACCCCATAAGAGTTTTTGAATATTTTGGGGAGAAAAGTAAAATAAAAAAATGAAAATGCAGAAAATAAAATGAAAAAGAAAATCAGGTCTGAGCCTGGACTAGAACCTGGTGTAAGGTTATGCCTTACTTAGAAAAAACCCACCATTCCGGACTCAACCACAAGATGATATCTAAATATTAAACTCTATTTAAAATACATGATAGAATGAACAAGTGTGAATAAATTAGTATTTAATTAATTAAATACTAATTATTTCAAAAAAATGGAACATTTTGAATTTCTACCAAAATATTGGCCTGGGGTAAACACTCTAATATAGGAAAAAAGAGTTGTCAAAAAAATGACACCGTATTACAGGATAAATTAATATTTTCCCATTGAACACATGCAGAAATAAATGGTTTAAATTTCACCTGATTTTTGCAACTCGTGATGATGCATATCATCACAACCCCCCCAACCCACCCACACACACACACACACCAATACAAATACTTCTCACCCTTGAGAGACCTCAGGGGTAGCCAGTAACCATTCCCTCACCCAAGTACTAGCGCAACTAACTCTATCTCGACCATCTAATGACCAATCCTAAAATGTCCCCAAATGTCTCCCAACATGAGATATATTCAATAGAAACTGATTTGATCCTCCCCACCATAAGATTACACTTATTATATTTCCACTTACTAAAAAGAAAACCACATGGCTCACACTACATCTATCTCTAAACTCAGTGGATAGATGCGGCCAAACCACTCATACTAGAGCTCCAGTAATAAATCTTATATCCTACATACTTAAAAAATAACTTGAACAAGGCTCAAAACCTACAAAAACTTATGGTATACTCTCCACCGTAACAATTTCCTTAAACCACTCTCAAAAAACCAATAGGACTCACACACACATGTCAAGTCCTATCAAAACTAGGCTAACGTTCCTAAGGCCACTAACCATGCTCCTATTTTAGGTCAGTTCCAAAAAACTAGAGCACTATCAACACTCCCCTTCAACATAACGGCATCCCACTCATGATAAGATAAAACACATCACTAACCTCTATGAGTGCATCAAACCAAAAGCATAAGAATCCAACAACACTTTCAATGCATTACCCAAGGTGAAACCAAAACGAGTATGGTCATGGATCTAACCAAACATTCCCTCTCAAGCCAACCATGGGATAAGAATCACTCCCAGCAGTCCACTTCTCAAAAACTAGGAATCCACATGCCTAACCACTCCTTAGTGATAAAAACCCTCAACGGTCCAACTGAGGAACAAGATCCATTCCCAACCAAGTCATCGGTGATAGCAAGAACACATGCCCCACTAGAAGACCCGATGGATAGAAATTGGGAGGAACAACTCCTTCCTATGAAACATGAACCTATGACTTTATGGGAACCACCACCTCAGAGAAACTAGATTCCAATCCAAATATTATTTATGTATCAATTCCCCTATCAATCCACCAATATGGAACTTAGATCCAAAATCCGACCCACATGGGTCTCGATGAATCTCTTGTCGAAGGGAAAATATCCACCACCGATGAACCTCTCTCCACATGATCCAAAAGGAATTTCATTGGAATAAAATATAAAACACCACAGATAGAAATATGTAATGTGAATCATATATCACAATAATGATTCATGAACACTGGCCTCTCGCCCAGGGGCCCTGATCCAAAAACCATAATAAACCAAAAATCTCCAAATCCAAGTGCATCACGCTAGGTTAAATCACACAAATATAAAATATAATACCATTAGAATCAATAAAATTCCCCAGAAACTTGGACTTCCTATCAAAAAAGGTGTTCATTAAACCCCAGTTTGGTATCCATCACAAGTTCTGAAACATTCCTAGAACACCAGTCTACCAACTCCACTAATAAAAAAACTATAAAACTTTGATACCATTTTATAATGAACCATCCCTAGTTGACTTGACATTTCACCCTTTCTGGCCCACCAAAAAGGCCTTAAGTGAACCTCCATGAATGCTAGAGGGTACTGACTAATGGTGAGGGTTTAAATGGTACAGTGGAGAGACTATACCCTCTGGTAAAAGTTATAAAATAGTAGAAAATAACCAAACTCACACACATGTATTAACATTATAATATGTATAAAAAATAAAACAAAAAAAATCATTCTATAATAAATATAACAAAACATACAATCATATAGAATAACCAGAATGAAAAATACACAATAACTAATCACTCACTAGGCCAACCAAATATAAAAATTAAATAAACAAAAAAAAATTTGGATATATTGACCATGCTGAGCCAAACCATTTACCTGGTATCCAAGATGATAGAGTTTCACCAACCCAATCCCGAGACTCTACATGAGTGGATCTACTCAATCAAGAAACACTAAGCCTCAACACCATCCATCATGAAACTCATTCTCCAAAAAGAAATCAGACATCAGTTCTGCATACACACCAATCTTCACATACAGAGGGTGAGAAATAAATCTTGGTAGGTCACCCATAATGGTAGAACTATAATTTTCTTTCATAACAAGTGCATTCACATGTGATATTCCCAACTTATCTTAAAGTTAATAGTGGATGGAATAAAAAACAATTTCATAACAAGGGGGTAAACAAACACAAAAATGTAGCTAACCAGCAGGTTCTATCTGGAAATGGGTGGTAAATCTAACCTTGCACTAGCCCAAACCATAGGATTATAACACACATCTCACCTAGACACACTATAATGGGTGTTTCTTCTATATCTACACATGATCTCAAATATATCTAAATGTAACATGCATGAATTCTAGACACAAAGAATTGATAATTTTTATCCACGTGAACAAAAAACGTCTACTAGGAACTAGGAATCCAATAGAATTATCAAAACCAATGAAAAAATATCCCCACTACACATCTGAGTATTTTTATTTCACATAAGTCTTATAGAAAAACTCGAGGTCCATTATATAGATATGATAGGTACACCACCCTATATCCTCCTTCCACATGTATCTAATAGATGCACATCTTTATGGCCTCTAGAAACATAGTCGGGTGTATAAAAATATCCAAATAAAATAAAACCACACCATTTCTAAATATAATCCTCAATATAAAGGTATTTCCCTCATCTAGATCATCAACTAACTCCCAAAGCCTATAAAACCACATCCAATGAAAAAATTTGGAGATAACCAAATCAAAACTCAGGGTTGTTTCTTGATCTAAAATTATCCCAAGGTTCCCCTCCTTATACAATAGTCCTAAGATACAAAATTATTAAACATTATGACCAATGTACAACCATACATGGGACTATCAAACCTGAAACCCACCATGTAAATAGATGAATTAGAAGCATTGATCCACCATCAACCAAAAAAAGCATAGGGCCTCTCTCAACACACTGGATCTTAGTATCCAAAAAAACCACCACTACAGGATATCCATGACCTACCTTAGCGTAAAAAAATTTGGGATCCCACTTACATGGTCCCACAGTATAAAATGATGGCCACAATTGGACTCCCCTATTAAACCCAACCTCTTGGGTTGTGCTCGCAGAAAGAACCTCAACTAGACCAAAATCCACAATAATAGTAGGAAACCCTATGAGGGGTTCCTTTATCTCATCCCAAATAATAAAACATGCCTAGTGAAGAAACATCCCAAATTCCATTCAGTGGCCTCTAACATATCCTTGATCCACAAAGCTCCCAATGAGCATCAAGAAGAAAAATCCTTCCAACAAGAGCATTCTAAACGGTCCTCATGAACGCCTCAATGTAGGAAACCCTCAACCAGGGATCCTCAGTTCAATGAAAAATCATGGAAAATCCCATAAAAGAAAAAATTCAACCTCCCTTATCATAAAAATACATATCCATGGGTAACAACACACCCATAAGGGAATATATAGAAAATCATGCCACTCAAGCTTCCTTAACAACCGACTATGAAAAATGATGATCAATAAATCATAAACCAACCCACTCAGGAATCTTCAATAGTCCTTTAGAAACATATTTGAAGCACAATGACACCCAAAAATAAATTTCATCTAATGGAATCAACCAATCCTAAAGGATACAATAGATATGGTCTCCAACCCTATAAGTTAAACCTCAATAGCTCTATCCTTGACCCATCGGTCCCAACACATAGGGAAAAACCAAGATCTATTAATATATAATACTCTATCGTACCTTTCAAGATCCATCCAAAATATCCTCGAATAACACTAGATATCATCCAAAAGCGATCATCATCTAACAAACCCACGCCCTCACATGGGCGTTGCAGCTCATAACCCAACCCCAACGAGGAATATCAAACCAAACCATAATGAAATCATCTTAATAAACTCTAAAATTCCAAAACATTATCTAGATAGTCTCTAAACACCAATAGGATACCACCAACATGATCTATGTTTAAAAATAATCAAAATGGACAACTCAAATGTCAAATGTTTATACCATGGTTAAAAAAGGGAAAACATACCAAAGGAGAAAATACACATGGATTGTGTAAATGGGAGCATAGAATGTGACCCCAAAGTCCCTACCTAGTGATGTTCCCCATACCACCCAATATTTACTTCACCAAATTATGTGGTGTGTGCTTCTCAGTATAAATTTTGTACCCCTTCATATGAACCAACTAGTGTCCCTAACCCCACTTAGTGTGTAAAACACCCGATTACACGATGTGTTACACAAGTACATGATGTGTTCCCCCACATTGGTACCCTTCCTTGTGCCTATCCATGTACACCACCCACCTATGTGTGTACTCCTACACAACATGCACCCCACATGGGAACAGGTTGTTTGCCCTACACAACCATGTACCCTCGCACGGGGTGTCTGGCCGAGTAATTGGCCACACCCTAGAAGCTGACTACACATTGCATACCACAAATATAGGGTATTGTGTATCCAAATATCCATCTTCTCAAAATATGAAGAACATACGGTGTGTTTTTATGAAACCATAGGTTGTGTAGTCAGGATTTTTGAATAGGAAACCCCTACAGAGCTCCTAAAACCCCTAATTCACCCAAAACGCTCCATGGGGGATATCATGAAACCCGTAGAAACACGTAATAGTAATTAAAACTTATAAACATATAATGTACAATTATATTATAATTAAAATTAAAAAAATCTTAGTTATGGGTGAAAACTATTGATGCTTTAGTCAGATCCTTGATATGCCTCTATCGCATGATGATCAGGAATAGCTCAAGATCTCTAGTGGGACCTCTTACTATCCCTCTCCATCTCATATCCATCTACCTCTATAGGCATAATACCCCAATGTGGGAACCCCACAATAATGCATGATAAGAAAATGGAGAAAAATAAATAATGAAAAAATAAAAACGATAAAGGAAAAAAGATAAATAAAAAGAAAAGAAACTAGGTCTAGCCCGAGCCCCGATACCTGGTGGAAGGCTATATCTCTCCTAGGAAAAACACCCTTTTGATCTCAACAATAGAGATGGAGTATTAATATGATGCTCCATTTATAAGATACAACCAAACAAACACACATAAATAAAGTAATATTTAATTAATTAAATATTAAGTATTCAATGAAAATTCAAATGACTCGCATTCCACCAATCTTCTATACCAGGGTAAAAATATAATTTTGGGACCAATAGAGTAGTCATAAAAATTATAAAATATCATTTTATAGGAGACAACACCATTTTTTTATTTAACACACCTAGGAACAAATGTTTCAAATTTCCCCTGATTTTTACAACCCGTGAAAATACGATTCATCATAGAAGATATAAAAATATTAACTCAAAATAACTTCCCAATCTCAATGAACACATGGAAGCATCTGGTTTGGTAAATAAAGAAATTTCATATCACTTTCCCACACACTCCACCCATGCCTTAACTATGATCATGGTATCTAAACTACATAGACACAACCTAAATAACAAGACGGAATTCATTAATACCATTTTTTCATGAACCAACCCATTCCATATATCCATTGAATAACCAATTTTTTTTGTGACCACTGTGAAGAATGCTTTTTATTTCCATAGGAGGGAAACTAGTACTAAGGTATCAAAACATGATCATTTTAAATGATTTCAACCTTAACAAAAAAAATAGATCAATAATATATCATTTACATTAAGTTAAGAATCAAGATAAAGAAACAGAATAGGAGACAAAAAATATATAAGGAAACATCACACAAATAATCACATGGTATATAAATAAATAAATATAAACTAATCTGATAAATAAAGTCTAAATATAGATCCAATATATATACATCTGAAATTGGAATAATGAAAAACTATTACCAACAATCCCTACAGTCACTCTACACATCTCTTGATATGAAAAAACACAAACCAAACCCCATAATAAGGTATAAAAAATTCAATTCACATGAAAGAAAATAATAAGATCTGTATACAATAAGTGGTGTATGCAGGGTGCAAGTGAAACCAAGACTAGTAGGTAAACACCATCATGTTTTTGAACTTTATTAGAAAATTAAATACATGTTATTCTAGTTTTAAAATACGATTGATAAAAAAAAATTCAATCTATAAGTATCAAAAATCCAAATAACGCTCACACAATTCACAGAAATGAGATTATTTGGCCTAAATGAATAAAATCACTTAAAATACACTTTTCATGAGCCTCTAACCCTATTTATAAAACTCATCCCACTTTTTAAAAATTAAAGAAAATAAGAATAAAATATTATTTCAAAACACATTTAAACACTAACAATTAAATTTTGTTAAAAATAATTTAACAAACTAAAAACATGTTTTCTTCCTCTTACAAAATAATTCCCAAATACTCATTTCAAAATAATATCACTTTTATTTTTCAAATCCACTTTCCAAATAATTTTCACAAACCAATTTGAATGTTAATAAATCTAATACTCAAACTATAGTAATAATATATTCTACCTAGAGAAAAAAACTAAAGAATCTAAATGGAATAAAGTTACAATAGTATAATCAATGGAAATGTATATAAAAATGGAATGGACACAAGAATCCATTAAATCATCCAAAAAGAACCAAAGCATCATGGAAATCCTCCTAGGACTCAAGTAAAATGATGTAAATGGGTGACATGATCCCTAGGTCGAAACTACTAAATTTATCTCATCTATAACAGTCTCATTGAAATAATCAAATATAAACCTCCCAGGTGAAAAATATGACCATGGGCCACCAGAATCCCTACTATTATCTACCTTGGTCAAATGACCATTCTCAATTTCACTAGATCACACGGTCTTATGGGTCAAACTCATATGTTGATGCACTATCTAAATTAGGGTTTTCATTTATCAAGACCTCTACTTAGTCATGTATGACTCCCATGAAATATATCAAAATGAGGTGAGAAATCACATGCATCAATATATCAAAGAAATAAATCAAACATCCCCTATCACACCACCAAAATCAACAACCCCATTATAAATCATTTATAACACATGAAATATTCAACATGCCACTCAGGACACAAATCACATTAATAAATAAAAAATATCCCGCTTTGGGTCATAATACAACAAGGGGATCTAGAGGGTCTCAATATCACCTACACCATTTAGAAATAAAACAATGTTTAAAAAGGTCCATTATCAAAATAATATAAATTCAAAGTCACTTCTCAATGATTTATGGTTCCACACTAAACCATTCTTTAAAATTAATCTCTTTAAATACATTTAAAAATAATCATCCAAAATATCTCACTCAAAACCTTTATAAGATCTATTTCATGAATCAAAACATTATCCAAAAAAACCCCAATAGGTTTAAACCGAATTTTTAATTCACATGATGACTCAAACTAGGTCATATAATTTTAAGAGATTGCACTCTATTTAAAATTCTTCCTTCAACATTTTCATAACACTTGTAATTTTAAATGACTACTTGAGATTCCAGTCAAAAATAATTAGAAGTCCAAAACCACACTCTTTAATATTTATTGTAACTCAAATTAGGTAAAAAGACTTTAAACACTACCGTTTACTTAAAATCCTTATTTAAACTATATATCACTACATGGGATTTCATTTCCCGCTAGAAATACCAAGTAAAAACCATTTTACCAAGGGACAAAACACCTTGATCACCTTTATAAATGCAACCAAACCACCAGACATGGATTGAATTTAACAATTAAGGAATTTAAAACTATCAATCGCTCAATGTATTGTCAATTTAAGGTAAATCACAAAAAAAACATTCCTCAGTTCAATGATAACCAAGTCAGATGGAATTGACTACGATGAAAAATTCTTCAACAAGAATTAATAGACCAAAAGTAATCCCTCAAAAATAAAAACACCATGAGTCAATCACATGTAACCCATAAATCAAGTTCATAATACCCTATGCTTTCTAAGGAAGAGATAAACCAAATGAAAAGTGACGGGAAGAAGAAATAATAGAAATATATGGCTTACCTTGATGTAATCCACCAGAAATGTGGTTTGAGAGGCTTAAAAATATGAAGCAATGGATAGATGAACCCTAAAAGGTATGTGCCTGGATTTACTAAATGAGAGGGAGAAATGAAAAACCCCTCAGGGATCTCAAGATTGAAGGGTCACTTTTGGAATTTCAATTTTATGTGAGTTTGGGTAACTCGCAGGTTTAGTCCACAAGGTTTGTTAAACCGTGTTCTAACTAAGTATTTAGAACTACCTAAGAAATAGGCTTTCACATGGTTTCTCCAAGGTATCTAAAAAATGCTATCTACCCATTTGATAATTGTTCCAAATTACAATACCCCTTTATAGAGCCATATCACATGCTTATTACAAGTTATTCACACCAATGCACAATCTATTTTCTAAGAAAAATTGAAGGGAAGGTAAACCTACATGATTACTATTAAGAGTTAACCTATTCGTACACTACCCATGTAGGTAAAAATATATCTGCTAAAAAAATGGAAACTTACCTACATAATGGTATTCACATGTATTTTTACAAACTATGTTCCCCAAACATTTTGTAGATTTTAAAATTCTAGAAACATAATATTCAAATCCAAAAAATATAAAAAAAATAAATTTCTTCTAAATTAATCTAGGTAATTAATTTGATACGATGATAAAGTGACATGGGATGTTACATAAATAAACTCATGAGATTGATCCTTAACTTGTCTTAGACCTGGAACTACCTCACTTTATTTTGAAATGACAAGTCCCACTCTTTGATCCATGTCTTGAATAGTTCTCACCACCATCTCAATTAAATCAAGATCCACTGGAAGATTATCTCATGGAAAACTATCTAAAAATATCCCTAAAAAATTTTTATGGGATCTTCAATGGGGAATAATTCTATATGAAATCATATAAAAAAAATAGATTATCAAAATATGTAATAAAAGTAAATCATAAAAACAAACATCCATTAAAAAAATTTAATATCATTTTAAAAAAAATTAACGTAAGGAAAAACATGTCAAACCACAACCTTATAGGGTTCAAAATCAGTGTGCATGATCTACAGTCTATGCACCCTTGTGAAACTTACTAGTTATCCTCCAAAATTCATTAAAATTGGAAGTGTTACTAAAAATAAGGATTAATAAAACCTAAAAATAAATTTATTCATTCACAAAAACCCTTGTAAAATCAAGGATTGGTTTTAAATTTTTTGACTTCACACTTCTTTATACCCACCCCATTAGTTCCAAGGATGTTATCTCTAGTCTACAATAAATCTCCCAAATAAAAAAATCAAAACTAGGGTATGATACTATTTTTTCATGAACCAATACATGATACTATTGACCTATGTAAACATGTCATCCCATAATAAGTCCCTAAGGGCATTTCTATTCCCTATAGGATTACTACTAGTGCCAAGGCATCAAGGACACACCTTTGGGAAATGTTTTTTCCAACAAGTCTATCAATATGGTCCTGAATGAGTACCCAAAATGGCCTCTCTATAATATTTGAAACCAAGAAACAATATAATAAAGACAATAATCAATTAGAAAAATATTAATATATAAATCAGAACATTTATTATAAATATGTTCCAAAATGAAATATGCATGACAATCCAAAACATGATAAAAAGGAGATGAGATGATAAATTGTTAGGTATACACAAAAGGATAAATATAAAACAACAATATTGTGAAAATAAATAAACATAACTACCAAAAATCACTTTGTGATGTGAGGGATCACACTCACAATCTCACCTTACTTGAACCCAAACACTACTAGCCTGGATATCCACCACCTCCAAATATGTCCTTACCTTTTTTAATAAAAATCAAAACAATATCTACATACACATAATTAGAAATTTTAGGGATTGAGAGTGACAAAATTAGTAAGATATAACCATGTTTCCCATGAAAGACCTATTTTAGATAATCTAATCAAGATGGTTTTAAAAATAACATTTGAAGACGCAGTTTTAACATTAAATAATTGGTAACAAGATTCAATAAATTAAAAAATATACGAAATATCCATGTAAACAATAATCTAAAAACAATAATCATAGGATAAACCATAAGGTATCTAAGTATAAGAAACACTAGGATCCTTGTATAATATTATTTATGAAACCAATAATATCCAACTATATTTAGCCCACTAGGGAGAGCAATATCATTCATAGTAGTAAGGTAAAATAGATGTTAGAGTAATATCCATTGAAACCATTTTCCATGTAATAATGAGAATTTTCAAAGGGATATACCTTAGGGAAAAGGTATGTGAAAGATTTCAAAGATCAAAAATATTATCCTAGGTCATATCACAAAAGGCCCAAACCAGCGTCATCACAAAGGTCTAGCCTTCCCGCTAGCCCCACCATGCAGGTCGAGTCTGTACGATGGTTCCACCACACAAGACCTAGATAAAAATACCCAGGAGAACCACTTAGGTTACACCTACCCAATAAACAATATGAAATACCTTCATGATGACCAGCATAACACACCTATGTGAGTTAACTTCTTTTCCCAAGGTCCCAAAATTGCCTATAAATAGGATCCTTGGGAACCTCATGTGAGATTACTAAAAGATAATAATAAGCCTCAAAGCTCTACTCACCATAATCCTACACCTAGACCATTGAAACCATCCAGGTATCTTTATAAAACCTGATAAAAGAATTAATTTATGGTAATAGTGGGATTATAGTTCCTCTATTGTGTGAAACACAAGATACCTATGCAAGGAGCCACTTCCCCCAAGACGATAACTACTAGCATGAAGGTCTTCTCCCAAAATTTGGATTTGAAAAATAACCTTCCAGAGACACCTGAGTAAAAAATTGGAGCCTAGAGAAAGTCCTCAACCAGGTTTTGTTTCCTAGGCTATCCTTCATCAAGAAGTTACATCTAGCTCATGCAGGTCCACCAATCACAAAGTACTATGGATCCTACCAGTTCTACCATATGAGAGACCTTTTTAGCTCTCCCAGGTCAACCTTATGTGAGCCCCCATAAAATCACCCATGTCTCAACCAGATTAATCCACAATTTGATCTATATTTTATACCACCTATTGTATATAATATTTTCCTTTAGATCCCTCACCTGAGGGGGTCTCAGCCAAGACCTCTCCCAAATATTCCGAATATGTTTGATCAGAGCAATGAGAACACCAACCTGCACTCTTGATTATAGATTACCATGGTAATAGAGGTCTGAAATTTATTCTACCTTGTAGATGGGATCCTCGTAATGTCTTCAATTATGTATTCTCATGGTAATGAGGACCCTGGCCTTTGTTGAAATGTAAGGAACCTCCCAATTTCAGATAGTGAGGGGAACCACTTTCCTTTCCCTTTGATAAGCGCTACTGCCTTATCCTCCTCTCATATTATCTAAAATCGGGATAGCGTAATACCACCTAGATTAATCCCCTAGTCCTTTTTAGGCCATATCTATATGGGTGAGTAATTCCTAACACTGTTTATGAAAACAAGAGATAATATGGGAACATCAAATCTATTTCTCTCTCACATTGCCTCAACCTCATGAACCATTGGATGAAAGAGATTGTTTGGTTTTCCAAATTTTATACTTCCACATGATTTTCACACTATTCATGACTCAAAAAGTCTTAGATATTAGAACAAGTAACAAAATCCACATGATCAAATACTTGTATTGGTCGAGTATCATTTTTCGGATTTTCCTCTAACCAAACCTTCAAGGGCCCCCATAGGTGTGGATCCTCAAAGACATGTATCCATCTCAAAGGGTCATATCCCTTATGAGAAAATATTTTGAAGGCATCCATAGGTGAGGGTCCCCAAATAAATGTATCCAAGTTAAAGTTCCATATCTTCTATGAGGAAAACCTTCAAGGGCCCTCCATAAAACTGGGATCTAACCTTTCAAACAATGTGGGCTTTGATTCCCATCCAAATTTTATGCGTAGAAAGCCTCCTTGAGGATTAAACCAATAACCCCAAACTCTTCCTAATATTCTTTAGGCCATATTCTCAGTAGGTTCACACCCATCTTGGGAGGTTACCTCCCTTCTAGGATATTTTGGACACTTCATCATAAGTCCAACACCATCCCCTGACTAGGAACCTTTCACCTAGAATTCATTATCACATGACGTTAAACTTGTAAAGACCCGTAAAATTCAAGGGAAATTTTTTCTTAATTTTATTTGGAATTTTACAAGTATGCGGTTTCTGACGGCACCTGATTCCGAGGCCCGGAGTGCCCGGAATCAATTTCAGAAGTTTGGCTCGGGTACGTTCAGTGAACGAACGAGCGGGAATTCCGAACTTTTGATCCGGTGCTCGGAATTGATATCTGAGGGCACCGATGAACTCGCAGCGCCGATATTCGCTTAAGGAGACCTTTTCGGAAGTTGCGTTTGTTGCGAGACGAAAGTTAGTTTTTGGGAGAATTATAAAAAGATGAATAAAAAAAATGTGGAATTCTTTTTATTTTACTTTTGTAGGTTAACTCCTCTCAAAGGGAGTTAGGGGTGGGACCCACACCCACTTAACCTCCCTTGAGAGGATTAAGTGTGGTGGGACCCACACGAACCTAAACCTCTCATCTTCTCCCTTAAACTCCCCTTTTTAATTTAAGATGGCAAGTTGGTTAATTAATGGCTTGAGTTGTCTTAATTCAAACCTTTGAAATTCAAATGGTTTGGATTGACTTAATAAAATAAGCTCTTAGCTTATTTTGTTGGGTTAGAACTCTTTAACCATCTTGAGAGCTTTTGAGAGCTTTTCTTCCTTCTTCAATCTTTGACAAAGAACGCTCATCTTGACGAAGAACGCTCAAGCTCCGACGAAGAACGCCACTCCTCTCTTCATCGTCTTCCGTGTCAACGAGAGGGAACGCCGCTTCCTCCTCGGACCTTCTTCGTCGGCATACGAAGATTCTCCAATGACGCATCTCATCGGATGCACCTCTTCGTCATCGGATTTGACGAATGACTACCGCGACGCCCGACCTCCGCGACGTTGTCTTCCGCGGGACGTTGACAAATCTTCGAACCTATACCCAAGGTAGGGGTTGTTGTTTTGTTTATTTATTTATCCTTGTTCGTGGTTCTTGCATGACTAACGTAAGGATTTTATATAAGTGTTATTGTTTAACGTGAGGGGGCCGGACCGCATGAACACGGCCGAACCCCCTCCATCGTTCTTGCTGACTTACCTTGCGGGTGGAAACAAGGTGGCGTGGTGCCGTCGCACCACGCGGATAATCGTACAATTATTTTGTGCGGCGCCGTCGCGCCGCACCGGGGAAGAATCATCAAGAACGAGACACCGTCGCGCCGCATTGAAAGAAATCAAAGGCGTGGCAGAGGGGCGCGGTGCCGTCGCACCGCGCCGAACGACGAACACCGCGGCCGGTTCCGGGCCGCGGCAGAATGAGAAGACCGGCGGTCGGGCCGCCGGCGTCGGAAGCCGAAAAGGGGATCGGATTTTTCCGGTCCCGTTGGAGAAAACCGGCCGGCAGTTGGCCGGCCGGAAGGTCAAAGGCCGGGGGAAATAAATTCCCCCGGCCAGCATTAAAACCCTCCTCATTTAAGAGGAGGGCGGTTTCCTTGAGGGGGGGGCAGGAGGCCCCCTGGTTTCTTCAAGTCGGCCCCCACGTGGGGGGGGGGGGGCGTTTTTTTTAAAGGGCGCGGCATAATGTTGTGCCGCCTCTTCAATCAAGCGGGGGCTTGATCCCCCCCGCGTGCTGCCTCCGTGCGGTGCCAGGTCGCCGCGCCGCCGGCCGGGCCGGGTCGGGTCGCCCGGTTCGGGCCGACCCAGGGGGGGCGTCGGGCCGGGTCGGCCCGGACCCGGACCCCCCCGATTCGAATCAGTTTCGGTCTTTTGGCCATAACTTGAGCCATGGACCTCCGATTGACGAACCGTCTGCGGAAACGCGATCCTTGGATCGAGACGGTCGTTTTGGTATATCGCACTCAAGGTTTCGGTTTACTTTGAGTTCGTCCGGGTTGGTTCGTTCACGAAACCAACCGGGCCTTCGGAGCGGAAACGCTCATATCTTGAGCTACGGACGTCCGATTGACGTGCCGTCAGCTGTGTTGTGTTCCTCTTAGTGAGACGGATCTTTTGTCATACTCCGCCCGAGGTTTGGACGCAGGTGGAGTACGGTCGGGTTGGTTTTGCCTCAAAAACCAACCGGGCCCCGGGGACAAAAATGCCAATAACTCTCAGACCGGGCGTCCGATCGACGCGCCGTCTGTTGCGTTGAGTTCCTGTTGACGATACGGAACTTTTGGATACATCAACTCTGGACTTTGTGACAGTTTATGTATCAGCCTCTCGGCTCGTGGAGCGGATCCTCCGAACGAGCTTGCTGTGTGCGGGAACCCTAGTGCTGGTTGCGACTGTTACTGTGACTACTACTGTTGCTACTGCTACTGTGACTGCGACGACGACAGTACAAAGATCCTGTGTGGATTCGACGACGACGACTTCAGCACTCAGCGATCCTACGTGGATCAGTGCTACAGGTCTTGTGTGGGCCCGATCCTGTGTGGGTCCGATCCTGTGTGGGTCTTGGCGCTCAGCGGTCCTGTGTGAACCAGCGCCTACAGGTCCTACGTGGGCCCGATCCTGTGTGGGTCTTTTGCGGGGGTTAGTTACCTATCGATCCTTCGTGGGTCTGACGACTTAGATGGATCAGAGATCATCTTTATCGTCTTTCGAAGATGTATACCTGTGTGAGTTGAATCCTGTTGCATTCCTGTGTGGATCGTGTTGTGCTATCCTGTGTGGATTACGTTTTGCTTTCCTGTGTGGAATACGTTTACTTTCCTGTGTGGACTGAGTTGTACTTGGTCTCGGAGGTTGGAGCGTATTTGAATTTGATGACTTAGGTATATGTATGGGCATATACCTAAGCAGTGTCGATTGTTACTTCGTGATTGTACCTTTCTTCGTGGTTTATCCTTTGTGGATTTGAGAGACCTTCAGGGGTCTCGGGGTCCCTACTGCGTAGCTTATACTCACCCCTGCACGGGCTTTGCCCGCACTACGTTGTGTTGGTTGCAGACGACGGACAACGTTGATCTTAGCTGAGGCTTGCAGAGCAGGACGGTACCTGGAGGTGGACCACTGGACGAGACGTGCTCGGAGCGGACGGCGGGACCCGTGGAGCAGTGGAGCTATCTGTACCCACCCTTCAGGTGGGATTTCCAGTGGACAGCCCAGTGTAGCGGCTTTTACTTTTCAGTTGCTGTTTTCCCTTTCGAGTTGTACTTTACTTTCAGTTTGGGTTTGTATACTGGCCCATTTACCTTTCCGCACTTTCAGTTGTACTCTTCTTTTGCTTAGTGTTTACTTTCCGCTTGCTTACTCTGTGGTGTTTGTTTACTTTACAAAGGCAATGCCTTCCCTTTTTACCGGGATTTACGCCTTGGTGCTAGTCGCCAGCCCCTGGCCTATGGAAGGCGGGCTTGGGGTAGTCACGGCACGGACCCCGAGGGCAGGTCGTGACAAAACTACATAGTTTGGTGCTCATAAAATGACATTAAATTGTTTGATGTTTCCTATTAATTAGCAACAAACTATGTGGGTTTTGATTCCTTTCATGAGGATCTATAGAAATATTTCCTCTATGGACCCGATCCCAATATCAAAACAAATTATGTCTTCCTAGATGATGATAAATTCCATAGAGCCCCACTATGAGGCTTGAAGTCGCCATCATACTAATAAACTACATAAGAATATACAATCTGTAAGAAAAATGTTACCATCGATGGATAACCTCAGATACATACAGAGGTCTCTACCAATGATGAACCTTATATATACAGATTATTCTAAATACAATACATACTAATAATTGATTATTAACTTAAAGGATACTAGTTTTATATTTTGGATTTAATAATGGTTTCACAAACATGCATTAAAACTATAATAGAGTCCCATATTTTGAAATAATTCCCCCCAAAAGGTTCTGATGAGACGGAACACCCATCCTCTTAGCCAATGTTAGTCCCTAAGAATTGTAGGATCCATTTACCAATAACCACATGCCTTTGTAAATTATGTTCATGAAACATCTCAAATAAGGGAACAATTTGGTGACACTCAAAAATGGTGAAACCTATGTGAATGATTATGAAACATTCAAATCCACCATAATCAACCATTTGGCATGCTATATTTTCATTGGAAACAAAAATTATGAACCCTATGTGAATCCTCAACTAACATGATTGTGTAGCCTACAAGTCAGATCCCTTTTGTGAACAAAATAAAATATATACAACCATGAATCCAAAACAATAAATTTCACATGTATTAATTTATTAATATGTGAATTTTAAAGAGATTTTATTATTTGGTTTTTTCACATATATCTAGGAAATTTCAACAAGAACTCCCTTCAATCCAATTTCATCCTTCCAACTATCACAAACGTATGCATCAGCTACTGCACAAGTTAAGTCCTTGAATAAAAAGAGGACATTGTAACCAACCTAAAGACTCCAATATGGGGTCTTTAATGAATTGGTTTTAGAGTACCACCAAAATTGTACCATCCCAACCCGAGAGGCTTCGCAACAAGACATCCAACTCATGAATCCCCACTTATCATCCACTCAATGACGGCTGGTGACCAAGAAGTTGATGGAATAAATTTTCATATCAAATAATTTTAGGACCCTATACCTAGAACACTACAAAATTTTCTTAACTTATATTTGGGATGAATATAAAGAGGTCACAAATAGTCTCATCCAGTCTGCACAAGGGTCTCTCCAAAGTTATCCTTCTAGTAGTTGTTACCACCAACTTCGTGTATCAATTAACCCATAGCATGATGAGCATGTTTCCCTCTAGATTCAATCCAAAGTCAACCAAACCCTAGCATGTAGAATATCCTACCAATATAATTGACCAATTGATAAAAAATAAGAAACTATCTTTTTTTCCTATAGAGAAGACTGAAAACCAAATAAAAAAGAAAACAATGTGTAGGAAAGAACAACTTCACACACCTACTAAACCTAACAGCATTGTTTGGAATTATTCATGGAATCCTACCAACAAAATACTATGGAAATTAGTGAGAAGGTGTATATAAATCTCTGTATCTATCAAAAATATCATCCTCATCTAGAAGCATCCAAAGAAACCAGCCGGAAAGTCCTGATAAAAAATAGGGGAAAATCTATATCTCTTCCTCCAACCTGATTATTGTTAGTATATATAGATAGTGCATGGTGGATAGGAATAATAAAAAACCCCTACCCCAACCAAAAAATAGGAATATATCATGTTCTATCCATTGAAGTCACCCAGCATATCCTAAAAATGGTGAAAGGGCATACACAAATTCCTACCCACATTCCAAGATATAATAAAGACTGTAACAATGGAATATGGGTGTACACAAAACTCCATCCCCGTAATTGGGGTGACTCATCAACACAACACTAGGGTTACTCTGAAGCTTGAACATATCTCTTCTCCCATCCAATAGGGTCATGGGAAAAATACCATGATATTTGTGAAGGAACTTTGGATGCAGTGGAAGCATGAAAAACACAAAATTTTATTTTTTGGGTTTGGATTCATGTTAAAAAAAACTGAATTCAAAAAACCCCTTTCCCTAATTTCATTAGGTATATCGTGTAATTTGATTTATGTGTAAAAAATAAAATTAAATTAAATCTAAAATGGTACCTTGTTCTTTTTAATTCATGGACTTGATTTGATCATTGTCGATGTATAGTGGCTAAGAGACACAAAAATAGATTTCCTTTAGGCCATCCACATGGGGTTCATATTTCCATGATCACCAATCTATGTTTCCTGGGTGATATCACTTGAAATCAAAGAGCTTTATTATGTACCTTCGATCTCCCAAAGTACTCATACTCGATCGAGAAAGTGGGATCGATCCAACTATGTTCTTCCTTTGGAATCTAACTCTAAGAACATGAGAGGATAAGAGAAGATATATTCCCTCACTAAAATCATGAAAATTGTTGATCTTATTATATAAGAGGCTAAAATGATCTTTTATTATTTTTTTATACTTTCCAATATTTTAATTAGGTACTTAGAAAGTAATAACCTTCATTTTAGACCTTTGAAAACATGTATGACTTAATAAACTAGTAATAAATGTCAAAAATATTTTATCACTCACTTATAACACTATAAAATATTTTCTAATAAAATATGAACCACTAACTCAGCCTGTAATATCACCAAATAATTTAACAAACCTTGAACATCCTATATCAGTTTGATATTATATTTTCTAGTATTCAAATTTTTTATCAAACAACTTGTGAGAAACTTGAGAAATAAATTCAATACTCATTATTATAAAACTGAATAATATAATTGAATTAATTTTACCTACAATTTATCACACTCAGATGTTCACTGAACCCCACATGTGGGGTCCACTTCGTCTTAAACTTCTATTCATTATAATATGTAAAAATTTTGAATACACTTATGTGTGACCATATTGGTCCTTATATCAATTATAGTGATTCCAACCCATATACCAAGAGTTGATTCTAGAAACCATTCATGGACCCTAAGGATATAATGATTTTAATAGTAATGAATTCCTTCTACAAAAACATACTTTTTAATCTAATCTGTTTGTCTCGTGAAATATCATAAAGCATGATGCACACTTTTGTCATCATTATTTTGGTGATTTATATATTTCATGACCTTATTATACAGAATTACCTTCTTGTACAATGGTCATGGATTTATGAAGGTACTACCATCATGTTCAACTTGGGACCATGAGATATCTCTTCCTCAACTCGTAAGTAAAAAATTCAATCTTGATCATTAAACCAATGTTATACTAACAATAATGCACCCAACACAAACTATCTCTCCATGATTTAATTATCATGATTTTTACCTTGAATAAAATTATTTGATTAAATGACACACAATGATAGTGATATAAATTCCAAAGAACAATACATATGTTTTTAGACAGTTACAACTAATAACACCTGAAACATGTGGCATTCCTATTGGAGAGTCATTCTTTATGATCTCATTACTATAGATCACCTAGTACGAACCTCATGAGAAAAATGCATTAATTATTATGATCCCCTAGCACCTAATAGTTAGACATCATATATGTCCTGTTAGTATGATGTATCTAGACCATATGACATATATATTTATGATTACTATCATAGTATCTTGAGGTTCTCATTATAGTTGGGAACTGCTATATCCTTTTGATATGAAATTTAATCTAAGGACATTATTATTTAAATAGTGGATGAAGAAATATCAACACTATTATGGTAATAATAAAAACATGAATATATCAAATTGTATACATGTAGTTGTAATCAAAAGTACATAAATGTGTTGGGTCTAGGAAACCCACTCACAACACTCCCACTTTTACTAGAGACAACTACTAACAATTCTCAACCTTCTATCTCTCACATGAGTATCATGATTCTACTGAGATATAGATTTATTTAGGGGATCTTCCATGTTATCTTATATAGATACTATATTAACTGTGACTTCACCTCTCTGAGTAAAATAACTCAAAAGATGAAACTTATGAATTATATGATTTTTCCTTTGATGTGACCTAGGATCCTTGGAAAGAACCAATCCTGCAGTATTACTATAGTATGCTATAATAATATCCTCAATATAAGATACAACACAAATCTCAAAAAAAATATTTGTATTCAAATTTCTTCCTTAGCTGCATCATAGGCTGTTATATACTCATATTCGACAGTAGAATCGTCATCTACAGACTGGTTCAAGCTCCTCAAACTCACTGAATCACCATTTTGGATAAATACATAGCCTGACTATAATTTAAGATCATTATGATCTATTAGGAAACTATTATTTATGTATCCCCTTATGAAAAACTCATAATCTCATCCATACACCTGGAACATATCCTTTTCACATCACAAGTACTTTAGGATATTTTTTACAGCTTCCCAAAGCAGATCTCCAAAATTGGATTGATAACTACCCACCATGCTTAAATAATAGGCAACATCAAACCCAGTACATATTGTGGAATACATGATATATCCCACTACTGAAGTATAATAGATTTTACTCATTCGTTCAATATACTCCTATGTTTTCTGGACACATATTCTTAGATAGATTAATTCCATTGGACACTGGAAACAATCCTATCATGGATTGTTCTATATTATACCTTTTTAGAAACTTGTCAATATATATACTTTGAATTACCCTAATTTGCCTCTGAGATCTATCTTGACAGATCTTTATTCAAAGATTATAGGCTACTTCAACTATTTATTTCATAGAGAATCATTCATTTTACCAATTCTTAACTGACTATAAGACTTGCACTTCATTTCCCAAAATTAATATTTCTTCAACATATAATATGAGAAAAATATGGAATTACTATTAACCTTTTTGTAGATGCATTGATCGCTTTTATTCTTGATGAAACAAAATTTTGTTATGGCCTAATTAAATAAGATATTCTATAATTACAATTCCTTCTTCAACCCATAAATAGATCCCCACAACTTGCACACTTTATTGTATTTATTTTAATTAAGAAACCCTTTGAGTTGTGTAATATATATTTATTCAACCAACTTCTTATTTAAAAAAGTATATTTGAAATCCATTTTAAAATTTTCATAATTATTGAAGGATGTTATTTCATGCAATATTCTGATGTATTTAAAAATTTCCACGAGTGAGAATGTTTCATTATAGTGTATGCCTTGATGTTTCCTGAAACCCTTCTCTATTAGTCTTTATTTAAAAGTATTAAACATAACATCCATGCCCATCTTTTTTTTTTGAATACCCATTTTTACCTAATGGGTTTTACATTTGCTGGCAGATCTACCAAAATCCAAAATTGATTTTTGTACATGGACTCCATTTTAGAATGCATGGATTCTTTTCATTTAGCAGTATCTTTTCCCTCTACTAATTCTTGTAGGTCATGGGTTCATAATTCTCTATGAACAATGTTTCACCTAACTCAGTGAAATTAAAACCATATCTCTCTGGTTCTATAACCTCTCTTGTATACCCACACAGTACTTGTGTCTCATGAACATATTTCTCTCCCATTTAATCTTATGGATATTGTTCTTGTACCAACTCTTGTTCATCTGGATCATTATCTTCATCAAATTCAATCTTTCTCCCACTATTTCCATTGTAAATTTGATTCCTTTCTAGAAATATGTCTTGTATTTCCACTCTCACTTTTCTATCTAAAGGTTTTATAGTTAATATACATTTATTTATTTAGGATAACCTATAAAGTTGAACATTATGATTTGAGATGATAATTTGTCACTTGGTATAGTCTTGGAAAAATCCATGCATCCCCATACACTAATGTGTGATAGACTGGGTTTCATTCTATACCACATCTCATTTGGAAACCCTATTTAAATCTTTATTTGGTACTCAGTTAAGAGTATATGATGTTCAATACAGGGAAGATACCAAAAAGGATAATTAAAGTGTTTCTTTACTCATCATATATGTAGAGACCCGAAGCTTGACGTACATGGACATTACATTACTTTTGCGGAATACTTAATACATAACAAAAACATACACAGAAGGACCGTAATAGTTTATTGTCTTTGGAAAATTGGAACGTAATCTTCTAATCATGGTGAAAGATCTTCAATATCTCCCATAAAGATCTTCTACTTTTTGTTTCCGTACCTAAAACCTTTCTTTTTATCCTGGGGGAAAATAAAACATAAAAAAAGGGTGAGCTCGAATTCTCAGTAAGGGTAAGCATGGATAAAATAAAACATACCATATACATTTTAACTTAAAAACATCAACATAATGTTTAAACATCAAAAGCTTTATCAATGACATAAAACATGGAAGTACGTAAGGCATAGATCATAAATAAACATTAAGAATGATAAAATAGCATGGGAATAAAACATGTAATTGTGGAAACTATTAAGCGCATGATATGATTTCCATATTATCCAAGGAATTGCTTCCAAGATCATCTTAGTGGGCAAAGTCCCTTTCTGAATCGAGTTCACTCCTCGTTCCAGTCCTGTATTATTGAACCAATTTAACTTGCCATTCCAGCCATGTCTATCTAATGAGATATAAATCATTACCCAATGCATTGAAGGGAGATATAGGTCCCACCCTTCTCATAATAAAATCATTCTTACTTGTGCCACAACATAAACATAAATCATTCATCATAACCCAAAGAATAAAATGGGTTTCATAAATATCATTCCATCATCACATAATCCATAAAAAAGAAATGGATATAATTTCATAATGTGAAAATTGAAACCATGTAAATCATAGAGACATTATACTTGAAACATACACATATGAAATAAAGTCAACTTAGATGGAAAAATTGTTTTGATAAAACACTTGAAATGAATTCTTGAGGGAAATATCCTTTCTTCTTCAAAATTAATTTCTTTTCACAAAACATCATACAATTTTAAAAGAAGGAGATTTTTTTGAAAATATTCATGAAATATTTTTGAGGAAGCTTCATGAAAATAATTCTTTATAAAAACGTAAAAATCTATTCGTGCCGTATAAGTTAAAAAAACATTCTTCTCGTACTTTTGTCAGAAAAGTCAAAAAAAAAGTACCACATAACGTAAAAAAAGAATGATTCCTTACATACCATGTAGTAAAAGTAAAAAAATGGGTAAAAAGGACATTAAACATACATGAAACCATTTTTAGTAAACATGGAAATGGATGAGAACAATAACCCTAGTAAATACTTACGAATAAACAATCTCGGATAAGAATGAGATTGGAATAATTATCCCTTACCTTAGGTCTGATATGCATCGTACGTATCCGAACCTCATGTATAATGATTTAAATAATGTTATTGACTTATTAAAGAATCATATTAATTGTTATGATATCATATATGGTTCACTTATGACTTTATATTACCCGTTCTTTTGTAAATTCCAAGTTAAAGAGCGTTTTGGGTAAAATCGTTTCATTTGTCGTCCGTGTTTTGACTTGTAATTATTCATATGATTACTTAGATCATGATTAATTACATCCAGAATGTAAAACATGATTTATATATAATATATATTCATAATATACATATATACAATAGATCGATAAATGGAAAGAAATACATCGTTCATGGAGATGGTAGGTCGTACATACGCATGAACGTTGTTTTTGTTTCCTCCTTGAATTGAATGGAATTAATTGAATGACATACATATATATATATATATACATAAATCCAGTATCATTATTATGTCATATATTTTATTATTACTTATTATATATACTTTATAATCATTTATGAATGGTTAATCATTGAGAATGAATCTCATCGCGTCGTGGAGACGGTATTCCGTACGTACGCACGAGCGATGATATCATTCCCATGATCGTGGAATTTTATTGGAGTGTATGTATACTATTACAGAATAAATATCACTTTACAATAATCATATATAGTTATTATTTACACCATTATACCCATCCAAGTAAGGTGGTGGTGGAAAATAGATTACACCACGGCGTGGAGACGGTATTCCGTACGTACGCATGCGCGGTGATTTCGTCTTCCGTAGGATGGATAGATGGTGAAATAGGGTTGTTTCATACTTATAATAACATATAATTATATGATTTATACTGATGTTATTACTTCATAATGAAACAAACTAAGAAGAATAAGTGGAAGAAGAAATAAAGGTGAAAGAATCGTTAACGCAAATTACCTCTTCTTTGAAGCGACTCTTTGAGACCTCCTCTTAGGGCACTAAAATTGGTTTTTGAAGAATACCAGGACCTCTAAGATGTTTCTAGGGAAGTGTAGAAGAGAATTGGGCAGGGTTGTGACGATCTTTAAGGCTCAAAGTGGTGTGTGGAAGAGAGGGAAGAGGTGCCCTTTTATAAGGGAGGAGAGGGGCACCTTTGGAATTCTTAAAAATATTAATTTATAATAAATCTAGCCCCACATAAAAACATCCAAAAATGACTCATATACAAATATTAGATTATATAGGGTTGTAATCTCATCATCCAACCAAATTTAGACATGTTAGGAATTTATTTTAAACATTATCAACCTGATTTATCCTTATTTAATAAATTTAATTTTATTTGTGGTAATAACATTCTAAATTTTAAATTATAACAAATAATTACTTATTTGTTGTGAATTTTCCATAATTTGATACTTTATAACATTTTATACCATATAAATTTAAATTTATAATTTTTAAATATATTTGTGATTTTTAAACAATTTTATAATATAGTATTTTTATAAAATAACAATAGTGTCAATTTTGACACTATTCATTTATTTGAATTTAAATAAAATATATCCAGAAGATATGTTCGAACCAAATGCTTTAATAGATTCATAAAAGGTCATATGTATCTAGAAAATTAGTGGAGAAGATTAAATAGTTCATAAAATATTTATTTTGTTATTTTTAATACCATTTAATTGGTTTATCTCTTAATAAAATAATTACTACATCATTTTGTTATAATTATTTAATATACTTATTTGTTGCCTAAAAGTTAAAAATAAAATCCTATGGTGAAGTTAAATCTATTAACTTTCACAATAATACTTTTAATAGAATTTATCATCTTAAAATCACAATATTTAAATTGATATATTTATTAAATTATGAAGGTGACAACTTTGGCACCATTTAAAATAAAATAATATAAGTGTCATAATCGCTTTTATAAGGCTCCAAATGGTCAAATATTCGACCATTGTATAATTATGGTTTACATTTACATGACCAATAATTTTTGTTCAGGGTTTTGTGCATTTTATGGTCACTATTAGTTTAATAAAAACTATATTCTTGATTTTTCACTAGATAAACAATTTCTGCATCACTATTGTGTCATAATTAATGATAATTATTTAATCCCTAAAAATTATAAATAAATTCATATTATGTAGATAATTGTATTAGCTTTCTGGGGACTACTCATTTTCTAAGTTTCATGAAGTTTATCACTAAATTAAAATTATTTTACTTATAAGCTTTAAGAGAGTGACATGTTGTCACCTTCTTTGGTTTTAATAATAATTAAATTATTTTCATGGACAAAAGTCCATTACATGAATCTAATCCGACCCTTAGGTGATATGGGTCTACTTTTAGTCATCCAATAGAATTTTGGCATGTGTTAGGTTAATTTTATAATATTATATTTACCCTTAATTACCCGATTTACCTTTAACTATGGTAAATAAAATTTACCGTAGTTACTATTCATAATTTCCAAAAATAAAAAGTCGCCTATTAACATAATTTGGAGCCACTAATTACAAATATGGAATCAATTTTTCAAAATTCAATACACAAATGTTGCAGAAATTAAATTAAAATTAACCCCGTTGTCGAAAGAAAACGGGTTTTTGTTTAAAACATTGCAAAAGATTGAATTGATTTAACGTACGAATTCAAGGTAAAATCGATAATAATGACATAAATTATATTAAATGGTAAAAATATATTCTATTTATACTTTAAAACCATTTAATATTATAATTTAACCATATAAATTATTACGATGAGAAAAGTTGTTTTTAATTAAAATATAGCATGTTTTTACTATTCATTAAAATATGAAAGTTATTAGAAAAATATCAAAACTTTATCCAATGTAAATTTTTATATCCTAATTCAAAATAAGACATTTATTTTGTAAAATTGAACTTATAAACATGTCAAAAACTATATTTAAATTGGGTGTGCCATCAAAAGGCGGCAAAACTGCATTTTTTTAAAAATACATATTTTACCCGAAAAAATTATTTCGTTCTTATACCATGTTCTAGAAAATGTTTAAGATTCATAATAATGTTATAAATTTCAAATTTTAGTTAATACTATTCATAACGGCTAGTTCATAATAATATTATAATAATATCTCGTTTAGTGAAACTCGGTATTGCGTACTATACACGCTATCGAGGAAGGTCGCGATTGCGGGTAATGCAAGTCAAGTCAGGGATGCGTGTTGTGAAAGCTCCTTTTGGTGTAGCATACAACACAAGACATTAATTAAAAAAGAATACTTTTCATAAAATCTCAGGGTGTTACATTCTACCCCCCTTAAAATGAATTTCACCCTCGAAATTCGTCAGGGTTATAAATGGTTTACTACTCGAAAGTTTCTTTAATAGAAACCCACATCGTAAAAAGGAATACCAATACATGGTTTTAAAAACTAAAGTCTGAAATGTAACAGTTACCTAAATTAACTCATCACTGGGTTTTCACGTAGGAAAACATAGGTGAAAAAAATATGGATATGGAAGAAAAATCTTACCATCAAGTTCTGATGGGGAGTGGTAGAGAACATGGATATGAAAAATCCATCAATCACAACTCCATAGATTTGTGATGATATAAGGTACCATCTGATTCTTCAGATATAAGATCACTAGGACAACATTTTTGGTTTTCAAGATCATTTCCCTAAAGTTGATGAATTAAAATAAATACTTACATGATTTTGGTACAATCTCATTGTTATTTGTGAGTTGAACAATTTCCACTTCATCCCTTAAAGAAATGAAGTTGAATTTTTTATTTGTGATGTGTTAGCAGATCATGTGATAGAATGATGGGTCATTCCATCTCTTTCAAACAAAAGGTTAGAAAAAGTTGTAAGCCTGTCTTATGGTTAGATTAATCGTATATGGTTCCAAAAATGAACTTATACTTCATATATCATACCGCTTAATAAAATCAAACTGGATTCTACTAACCAGGGACTTCCTGTAGGCCAGTGGTAGGCGATAAAGTCCAGTCGCACTTCGGTTGTGGGTTCGATTCCCACATCCTTGTCCGACGCGATGGGCTATCGCCCGTCCTGCAGGTTTTCCTTTTTCTAAAAATATATTACTATAACATCCCATCAATAATATCAAAAAAACTTCTATCCTTAAACAATACTAACTTATGTACAACATAATCCATTCCAATCTTTAGGCTTATGCATAATACTGCATTCCACTCTCATAAAATAGTGAAAACTATTACCAGAGATTTAATACCATCATTGATCCCCATATATCATAAGATATGTCTTGTTGGTCAGATTCCAAACATTCTAAGGCCTTAATCATGTATTCTCTTGAAAAATGAATTTCAATTGAACCTTAGTGAAGACATGAATGCAGTTAAAAGTTAACACTTTCCACATACCAAAATCCTCAAAATTCTATATACTCAAACCATGATATCACTTAGTCCTTATATCAATCATGAGCTCATGAATACAATCAAACATCTCATTATCTTCTTATTCCTTCATTATGCACATACCATCTACTTTACAAAAATATATGAATAACCTTCCATGGTTACTGGTACCATTCAACATATACGTTCAAATACTTTTAGGAAAAACAATAGTGTAACAATCCTTAGATGATTCTTTATTCCATAGTACCTTTAACTATACAACATAACTCTCGATAAACATAAAATCATTCCAATACCTTCTAAAACAACCAACTGAGCTTCAACACTTATTTTAGCTCATATATCATTTGTAGTCTCCTCATCATCATCCACATAAATACTACCCATATGACTATGCTGATTCTCTTCATGAGATTTTCCATTAGGGTATTAGTTTGCATAATGCCTGTACATTCCACATTTAAAACATCTAATCATTGTTGATGTCGTAGAAATACCATTATCCTTGTCCATGGTGTTAACTGAACCTTTTCCTTTGCACTTACTGGCATTGTGTCCTTCTTTTCCACACCCAATGCATCTTCCAGTTCCTTTGAAACAATCTCCCTGATGCCTCTTCCCACATGATTTACATGAGGGAAATTGAACTTTCTTTCCTCTATGATCATCATGAAACTCCATCTTTCTCTTATTATATGAGTCGGGAAACTTACCAAAGTTGAGATTATTGATAATATTATGAGATTTTTGATTAGGCATAATAACGATGTTTGGACTTACAGATCCCGTTTCATTTGGTTTCTCCTGAATAAAATCATTCCATTGTCTATCATTTCCTCCATTATCATGAATCTTCCTGTTTCCAGCCATTTTCTAAAACCCAAAAAGAATAGTGTGAGAGGCAAAAATCATGCTAGAGAAAACAACGTAGTAAAGGGGGAGTATCCTCAATATCTAACATCTTAGGTTAAATTCTATTATCGTTACCGTAGTTCTAGGACTGTATCCTATACATATACTTATCCTTAGGGACATCCCTAGACATACCTTAGAAATATCTCTAGGGATCTCACTAACGTTTTTGCATCCTAGTTTCCAAAGTTTGACTAAACCTTTCCTCTGATACCAACTGTAGAGAACCGAAGATTGACGTACATGGACATTACATTACTTTTGCGGAATACTTAATACATAACAAAAAAATACACACAAGGACCGTAATAGTTTAGTGTCTTTGAAAACATGGAATGTAATCTTCTAATCGTGGTGAAAGATCATCAACATCTCCCATAAAGATCTTCCACTTTTTGTTTCCTTACCTAAAACCTTTCTTTTGATCTTGGGCGAAAATAAAACATAAAAAAAGGGTGAGCTCGAATTCTCATTAAGGGTAAGAATGGATAAAATAAAACATACCATATACATTTGAACTTAAAAACATGAACTTAATGTTTAAACATCAAAAGCTTGATCAATGACATAAAACATGGAAGTACGTAAGGCATAGAACATAAAGAAACATTAAGAATGATAAAATAGCATGGGAATAAAACATGTAATTGTGGAAACCATTAATCACATGATATGATTTCTATAGTAGACAAGGCATTGCTGCCAATACCATTTTAGTGGACAAAGTCCCTTTCTGAATCGAGTTCACTCCTCATTCTAGTCCTGTATTACTGAACCGGTTTAACTTTCCATTCCAGCCATTTCTATCTCATGAGATATAAATCTTTACCCAATGCATTGGAGGGAGATATAGTTCCCACCCATCTCATAATGAAATCATTCTTACTTGTGCCACAACATAAACATAAATCATTCATCATTACCCAAAGAATAAAATGGGTTTCATAAATATCATTCCATCATCACATAATATATATAAAAGAAATGGATATAATTTCATAATAAGAAAAGTGAAACCATGTAAATCATAGAGACCTTATACTTGAAACATACACATATGAAATAAAGTCATCTTAGATGGAAAAATGGTTTTGATAAAACACTTGAAATGAATTCTTGAGGGAAATATCCTTTCTTCTTCAAAATTAATTTCTTTTCACAAAACATCATGAAATTTTAAAAGAAGGAGATTTTGTTGAATATAGTAATGAAATATTTTTGAGGAAGCTTCATGAATATAAGTCTTTATAAAACCGTAAAAATCTGTTCGTGCCGTATAAGTTAAAAAAAACATTCTTCTCGTACTTTTGTCAGAAAAGTCAAAAAAAAGTACCTCGTAACGTAAACAAAAGAATGATTCCTTAAATACCATGTAGTAAAAGTAAAAAAATGGGTAAAAAGAAAATTAAACATACATGAAACCATTTTTAGGAAACATGGACATGGATGAGAACAATAACCCCACTAAATACTTACGAATAAACAATCTCAGATAAGAATGAGATTGGAATAATTATCCCTTACCTTAGGTCTGATATGCTTTGTACGAATCCAAACCTCCTGTATAATGATTTAAATAATTTTATTGACTTATTACATAATCATATTAATTGTTATGATATCATATATGGTTCAATTATGACTTTATATTACCCGTTCTTTTGTAAATTCCATGTTAAATAGCGTTTTGGGTAAAATCCTTTCATTTATCGTCCGTGTTTTGACTTGTAATTATTCATATGATTACTTGGATCATGATTACTTACATCCAGAATTTAAAACATGATTTATATATAATATATATTCATAATATACATATATATAATAGATCAATAAATGGAAATAAATACACCGTTCATGGATACTGTAGGCCGTACGTACGCATGAACGTTGCTTTCGTTTCCTCATTGAATTGAATGGAATTAATTGGATGACATACACATATATAGATACATAAATCCAGTATCATTATTATGTAATATATTTCATGATTACTTATTATATATTCTTTATAATCATTTATGAATGGTTAATCATTGAGAATAAATCTCATCGCGTCGTGGAGACGGTATTCCGTACGTACGCACGAGCGATGATATCATTCCCATGATCGTGGAATTTTATTGGAGTGTATGTATAATATTAAAGAATCAATATCACTTTACAATAATCATATATAGTTATTATTTACACCATTATACCCATCCAAGTAAGGTGGTGGTGGAAAATAGATTACACCACGGCGTGGAGACGGTATTCCGTACGTACGCACGTGCGGTGATTTCGTTTTCCGTAGGATGGATAGATGGTGAAATAGGGTTGTTTCATACTTATAATAACATATCAGTATATGAGTTATACTTATGTTATTACTTCATAATGAAACAACCTAAGAAGAATAATTGGAAGAAGAAATAAAGGTGAAAGAATCGTTAACGGAAATTACCTCTTCTTTGAAGCGCCTCTTTGAGACCTCCTCTTAGGGCACTAAAATTAGTATTTGAAGAAGACCAGGACCTCTAGGATGTTTCTAGGGAAGTGGAGAAGAGAATTGGGAAGGGGTTGGCCGAGATTTAAGGCTCAAAGAGGTGTGTGCAAGAGAGGGAGGAGGTGCCCTTTTAAAAGGGAGGAGAGGGGAACCTTTGGAATTCTTAAAAATATTAATTTATAATAAATCTAACCCCACTTAAAAACATCCACAAATGAGTCATATCCGAAGATTAGATTATATAGGTTTGTAATCTCATCAACCAATCAAATTTAGACATGTTTTTAATTTATTTTAAACATTATCAACTTGATTTATCCTTATTTAGTCAATTTAATTTTATTTGTGGTAATAACATTCTAAATTTTAAATTATAACAAATAATTACTTATTTGTTGTGAAATGTCCATAATTGGATACTTTATAAAATTTTATACCATATAAATTTAAATTTATAATTTTTAAATATTTTTGTAATTTTTAAAAAAAAAATTATAATATATTATCTTTATAAAATAACAATAGTGTCAATTTTGACACTATTCATTTATTTGAATTTAAATAAAATATATGCAGAATATATGTTCGATAAAAAAGCTTTAATAGATTTATAAAAGGTCATATGTATCTAGAAAATTAGTGGAGCACATTAAATAGTTCATATAATATTTATTTTATTATTTTTAAAACCATTTATTTGGTTTATCTATTAATAAAATAATTACTACATCATTTATTGTATAATTATTTAATATACTTATTTGTTGCCTAAAAATTAAAACTAAAATCCTATGGTGAATATAAATCTATTACCTTTCACAATAATACTTTTAATCGAATTTATCATCTTAAATCACAATATTTAAATTGATATATTTATTAAATTATGAAGGTGACAACTTTGGCATCATTTAAAATAAAATAATATAAGTGTCATAATCACTTTTATAAGGCTCCAAATGGTCAAATATTACACCATTGGATAATTATGGTTTACATTTACATGAAAAATATGTTTTGGTCAGGGTTTTGTGCATTTTATGGTCACTATTAGTTTAATAAAAACTATATTCTTGATTTTTCACTAGATAAACAATTTCTGCATCACTATTGTGTCATAATTAATGATAAATATTCAATCCCTAAAAATTATAAATAAATTCATATGATGTAGATAATTTTATTATATTTATGGGGAATACTAATTTTCTATGTTCTATGAATTTTATCACTAAATTAAAATTATTATACTTATAAGATTTAAGAGAGTGACATGTTGTCACTTTCTTTGGTCTTAATAATAATTAAATTATTTTCATGGACAATAGTCCATTAAATGAATCTAGTCTGACCCTTAGGTGATATGGGTCTACTTTTAGTCATCCAATAGAATTTTAGCATTTTTTAGGGTAATTTTATAATATTATATTTACCCTTAATTACCTGATTTACCTTTAACTATGGTAAATAAAATTTACCGTAGTTACTATTCATAATTTTCCAAAAATAAAAAATAGATTATTAACATAATTTGGAGCCACTAATTCCAAATATGGAATCCATTTTTAAAAATTTAATACACAAAAGTTGCAGAAATTAAATTAAAATTAATCCCGTTGTCGAAAGAAAATGGGTTTTTGTTGAAAACATTGCAAAAGATTGTATTGATTTAACCTACGAATTCAAGGTAAAATCAATGCTAATGACATAAATTATATTAAATGGTAAAAATATATTCTATTTATACTTTAAAACCATTCAATATGATAATTTAACCTTATAAATTATTACGATGAAAAAAGTTGTTTTTAATTAAAATATAGCGTGTTTTTACTATTCATTAAAATATGAAATTTATCGAAAAAATATAAAAACTTTATCCAATGTAAATTTTTATATCCTGATTCAAAAGAAGAAGTTTATTTTGTAAAATTGAACTTATAAAAATGTCAAAAACTAGATTTAAAGTGGGTGCGCCATCAAAAGGCGCCAAAACGGCATTTTTTGAAAAATACATATTTTACCCGAAAATTTTATTTTGTTCTTATACCGTGTTCTAGAAAATGTTTAAGATGAATAATAATGTTATAAAATTCAAAATTTAGTTAATACTATTCATTACGGCTAGTTCATAATAATATCTCGTTTAGTGAAACTCGGTATTGCGTACTACACACGCTATCGAGGAAGGTCGTGATTGTGTGTAATGCAAGGCAAGTCAGGGACCCGTGTTGTGAAAGCTCCTTTTGGTGTATCATACAACACAAGACATTAATTAAAAAGAATACTTTTCATAAAACCTCGGGGTGTTACAATTGATCTGACCATGTCACGCAAGGTATGATTCTTCCATTCACTACCACCATTCCACTATGGTGTATAAGAAAGAGTGAGTTGGGATACAATTCCAAAATCCTTAAAGTGATCAATGAATTCTTAGTTAAAATAATCTCCACCTCTATCTGAGTGAAGTGCTATAATCTTCTTACCATGTTAGTTCTATAATTCAAGTTGATATTCCTAAAACATCTGAAGGGAATACCCCATTAAATATATTTAAACATACCTACTATATTCATCAGTAAAAGTAACAATGTATTAAAACCCACCATTTTCATCTACTAGAAATGGACCACATACATTAGAATGAATTAATTCCAGTAATTTAGTGGAACTTTCTCCCTTCCTAGAAAATGGTGCTTCAGTCATTTTCCCTTGTAATCAAGAATGAAATACACCCAATGGTTTCAACTTAACTAAGTCTAAATACCCACCTAGATTTAATTTCGGTAAACCCTCTTTATTTAAATGACCAATCCTGAAGTTCCATGGATGGCTAGTATATGTTTCATTCTCTCTGGATTTCTCATTGATATCCAATACTATATTTTCTAATTCATGTATATACAAACCATTGTTAAGATGTTCTAAACCACAACATATTTTATCCTTATACATAAGGCAACAACTATTTAAAAACTTGAAATAAAATACCATTGTTTGTAAAATTGACATTGAGATTATGTTTTTGGTAAATTAAGTAACATAATAATAACTATTCAGTACAATAACCAAACAACTATGAAAATTAAGATTATATTCTCCCACTGCAAAGGCTGCTAAAATCTCACCATTTGCAGCTCGGATAGCAAATTCACATTTTGAAATTGACTTCAATCTACTTGGTTATTGTATTCGAAAAATAAAATGTAAGCCAAAATAAGTATCCAATACCCAACATGTTGAAATAGAAAAATTGCATTCAAAGAGATAAATAACTAAAGTATAAGAATCACATTGATTTTTCTTCCCAGTTCTATAGTTCTTCTTCTAGTGGCCTCTATTTGCACATAGAAAGCATAAAACCTCCAAATCATTTCCTTCCCTTTAATAATTATCTTTTTAAAAGGATGGTCCACTATTTTATTCGGTCTAGACTTGGAATAATACGCCTTAACCTTTCCCTTCTTCCACTTATTCCCCATAAGGACTTAATAATGGGTATTATGAAGGTACAAGGTCCATAAAAGAAGCTGGTGGTTCAAGGTGTCACAGACCAAATCTGGTATCCATTAAAACTGACACTCAACCAGGTTTGTGTAAAGGCCCAAAGGGAATCCCCTATCCCAATGGGCTAGCACAAGTTCCCATGTATGATAAATAATGGGTTGAGAGTAGTTTACCAGAGTTGGGATACATAATACAACCAATAACAATAAGTACACTAAATATGAAAATTACCTAACAGAAAATCCTAAAATAAAATTCAGAACTAAATAAAATGTTTTAAACATGAAACAAGAGGTCCAAAAATATAAAATAATCAACAAAAATATCCCAATTACCACCACACGACAAGGGGTCATCATCCACGAGCCGTCTCCACAACACCACACCATGGAAGGAAACTAACAACCTGAGTCACCATCTCTAAAGGACTTTCCCTTACCTGAATCAAACATGATCAGTTATACTTACCCCCAAAAGTGTAATTAGGGTGTGCTCCTAATAAAAATATGATACCACCCAAATATTCCATGTGATAAGAATTATAACATAAAAATCTAGCAAGTTTTTATAAACAAGGAATGGTAGCAAAAATTTCTAAAGTACAGCTTTTAAAATAGTTTTCAATGGTTAACATTAAAGAATGAATAAATATAAATAAAACATGTACACTACTGAATTTTTCATCCAAACACTCTATAAGCCAATGGTAAATACCAAATAGTCAATGAGCACTAGTAACAGTAACACCCCTAGGCACTAGTAAACTGTGGGCCCTAGGTTCCTCTTATCTCAATGTAAAAGTAACCAAATAAAATATATGTTCTTATGCACGAGCCACTAGTAGGGAACATACCTGTAACCTAGTGTTCCCCAATCATAATCCTTATAGTTTTTTAGTGTTTTCAATGTCAAACTTTCTAAGGGAAATAGGGACAAAACCACTCCAGATCACTAGCATACTCATACTTGTTTTCCCACCTAGATACATGGGTTTCCCTCTTTGTGCTAAAACACGTTCCACATTCTATAAAATTTCATTTAAATATTAAAATATCATTTCTGGTCATACACACTCAAACAATATCTAAACATGCCTTTCACCATTTGTATAACTCAAATAACCACATAGAATTTACATAAAACAATTTCACAAAGTATAAATAAACATTACACATAAATTCACTTAAAATCCCTCTTTTAAAACCATATTCATACCAATAATACACCAAAACAAAATTTTAATCACTAAAACCTTTTAATAAAACCATTCCAGGAAATTTAGAACAACCCCAATTGGTGTAACATGGATTACACTTGAAAAGCACCCATTTTCACAAAAAAATAGAAATTAAAAATAAATCTCTTAATAACTGATACCTAAAATAGTTTTTATACAAAAAAATTAAATATAAAGATTATAAAAATATAAATCTAGTAAGATAACTCATTATACAATTCTTACACCTAGAATCACCTTCCAAATTTTTCAAAACCTTCAAATCCATTTCTGAAACATCAATTGCAGCACCATTGCACCACAAGGGAGTGAAAACGAACCTAAACCCACAATATTGGACCAATAAACCCAAAAAAACCATAGGTACAAATCCCTAGCTTCTAGACATTTTAAGCTTCAAGTAAAGTAGGATAAACCTTAAAGAAATGGACAGAACTAAGAAGGAAACTCACTTACTTGAGAAACTTTGAATAAATCTCCCTAAATACACCAATAGATGAATCTCCAAGCATCCAGAATTAAAGTTTAAGTTTTAAGAAGGCTGAGGAGGTCGATTGGGTACTTAAATGGGGGAAAAGAGTAAAAAATTAATGATTTATGAAAGAAACAAATTCTCTTTGAAAATCTAGATGATTTGAGAAACCTTGAGGTAATTCACCCTAATACCCAATACAGATGATCTACAAAGAGGTAAAATGGAACATGGTGCTTCTTGTAGGGTTTTTTATCTAGTGAGATATTGAATGTCCAAAAAATGTTAAAAAATGAATGAGATATAAAAGAAATAAATTATTTCCTTAAATTTGGAAATGGGCTCACAGGTTGGCCCAATGCCTAAATAAATCACCCAAATATACCATGTGTATGAGTTTATAAGAGGTACAAATGGATATGGTGGTTTGAATAGTTCATGGGAGTCTAATTGGGAAGTGTAATGGGTGGAAATTTTGAAAATCATTGAGTTATAAAATATATATATTATGTTTTTAATTCTAGAAATGGGCTCATAGTTTGACCCAAATCATGAGGAAACCACCATTTTTTCAAAAATGCCTGGGAAACCCCTACAAAAAAAAGTAAGAATAGAAAGTACATGAAAAATAAATTTAAAATAAGTCATGGATGTGATAATTATTCCCACTATAAAAACAATCTTCCCTCAGAAATTCATCTTGAAGCCTGATCAGATAAGGGATATAAAAACTGCTCTTCAACCCAAGACATCCGCTCCCATGTCTCATGCTCATCAGTCCCAAGCTTCCAGAGAACTCAAAACAGAGTAATAATATTCCCTCAAATAAATTTTTCTCAAGATTCTACAATAAGCACTGGTTTTTGAACCAAAGATAGATCTGGTTCCAACTCCAACTCTTCCTAACTCAAAACATGGGATGGGTCTGGATTGTATTTCTTTTGCTGGGAGACGTTGAACACATCATGGATCGATGTTAATTTAGTGTGAAATGATAATCGATATTCCACATTACCAAACCTATCAATTATTTAAAAACTTATCATATACCTTGGTGTTATCTTACTGTAGAGACCCGAAGCTTGACATACATGGACATTACATTACTTTTGCAGAATACTTAGTACATAACAAAAACACACACACAAGGATCGTAATAGTTTAGTGTCTTTGGAAACTTGGAATATAATCTTCTAATCGTTGTGAAAGATCTTCAAAATCTCCCATAAAGATCTTCCTTTTTTTTTACCTAAAACCTTTCTTTATATCCTGGGGAAAAGAAAACATAAAAGGGTGAGCTCAAATGCTCAGTAAGGGTAAACAAAAGAAATATCAATCACATCATATACATAAGAACATAACTTTTGGAAATCTTAACCTGCAAAAGAGATCATAATTTCATAACATGGGGTAAATCATGGCAGTGAAATGTAATCACAATAATCATAACCTAAAACATGAAACTTTGTGGCATTCACACATAATCATAGAGAATCATTTCTTGTTAGTCAAGACTCATTTCCAAGACTATCTTAGTGGACAAAGTCCCTTTCTGAATCGAGTAACCCTCGTTTCAGTCCTGTTTCACTGAACCGGTATAACCTACCGTTCCAGCCCTGTCTATCTCATGAGATATAAAATCTTTACCCAATGCATTGGAGGGAGATATAGGTCCCACCCATCTTATAATTAATCCTTTCTTATGTGTGCCACATAATCATAAATCATCGCATAACACATGTAACAAAAATGGGATTCTTGAAACATCATGACATCATAAATCAATTCATATAAGATAAAGGAATTCATAAAAATAATTCCATCACAACATGATCAAATCAATGTAATAATAGGGATAAAAACAGAACCCTTTATTATCTTAGATGGAAAATAATTTTGATAAAACACTTGAACTCCATTCTTGAGGAAAATATCCTTTCTTCTTTAAAAACATTTTTCCATTCTTAACATGTCATACAACTTTAAAATAAAATAATTTGATTAAAAATAAACTTGAAAACTTGTAAAGTAAGCTTCTTGGAAATAATGTTTTAAAAATTCATTCATTCCGTATAATTTAAAAAAACATTCTTCGTACTTTTGTCAGAAAAGTCAAAAAGTACCTCGTACGAAAAACGAAAAAAGATTCCTTTCATTTCTTTTACTAAAAACTCACCGAAGGGTAAAAATGGATTTAAACAATTGTAGGTGGATGGAAATAATATTACATATTTATGAAACATGGATGTGGATGATAAAATACCCCCCAGTAAATACTTACGAATAAACAATCTCGGATAAAAATGAGATTGTGATATTTCCCTTACCTTAGGTCCGATTTGCTTCGTAAGTGTCTGAACCTCCTGTATAATGATTTAAATCATGTTATTGACTTATTAAAGAATCATATTCATTGTTATTATATCATATATGGTCCACTTATGACTTTATATTACCCGTTCTTTTGTAAATTCATGTTAAAGTAGCGTTTTGGGTAAAATCGTCTCATTTGTCGTTCGTGTTTTTAACTTGTAATTATTCATATGATTACTTAGATCATGATTACTTAATTCCAGAATATAAAACATTATTTATATATATATATTCAGAATATACATATATAATAAATCATTAAATGGAAAGAAATACACCGTTCATGGAGACGGTAGTCCGTACGTACGCATGAACGCTGTTTTCGTTTCCTTATTGAATTGAATGGAATTAAGTAGATGACATACATATAAATATAAATAATTACAGTATCATTATTAGGTAATATATTTCATTAGTACTTATTATATATACTTTATAATCATTCATTAATGGTTAATCATTGAGAATGAATCTCATCGCGTCGTGGAGACGGTAGTCCGTACGTACGCACGAGCGATGATATCGTTCCCATGGTCGTGGAATTGCGTTGAAGTTTATTTATACTATTTCAGTATCAATATCACTTTATAATAATCATATATAGTTACTCATTAAACCATTATACCCATCCTTGTAAGGTGGTGGTGGAAAATAGATTACACCACGGCGTGAAGACGGTATTCCGTATGTACGCACGCGCGGTGATTTCATTTTTTCCGTAGGATGGATAGAAGGTGAATTAGGGTTGTTTCATATTTATAATAACATATAAGTATGTAAGTAACACTTATGTTATTACTTTGTTATGAAACAACTAAAGAAGAAGAAGTTGAAGAAGAAAGAAATTGAAAAGATCGATAATGGTTATTACCTCTTCTTTGAAACGCCTCTTTGAATCCTCCACTTAGGGAACTAAGATTGGTCTTTGAAGAAGACCAGGACCTCTAGGATTATTCTAGGGAAGTGGAGAGGAGAAAATGGCAGGGGTTGGCCGAGCTTGAGTGCTCAATTTGGTGTGAGGAGGAGGGGGAGGAGGTGCCCTTTTATAAGGGAGGAGAGGGGCACCTTAGGAATATCTCAAAATATTATTTTATATTAAAGTAAAAATCGGTTTATAATGGTTCCAAAGGGACTTATTTCGAAGATAAAGTGGGGATGGTTCGAAATCCTATCAACAAATAGGATTTAGACAAGTTTATGATATTATTTTAACCTTATCAATAAGATTTAATTCTAAGTTAAATAATTTAACTTTTACCATGTCTTTTTGTTTTCTTTCACTATATGGTTAATACACTTACTATAACATGTCAAACTAACCCAAAATTGTTTATTACTAATACATATATCCTTATCTAAGTCATTTGGACGAACCTTAGATTTTTAGGAATAAAATAACAATTAATAATATAATATTTGATTTAAAAACTATTTTGTGTCAATTTTGACACTATTTGATATATGATTTTTGTGAAAGTCATAACAGAATTATATGTTCGAACCAAGTTGATTAAATCAACACTAATATATCATAGTAACCTAGAAAATTAGTGTAATTCATAAAACTTCTCAAATTACATTTATTTTGGTGTTTATAACATCAATTATGTCAATATTTCATAAATAAGATAATTACTGCATCATCTTTGTGTCATAAATAAATTAAATTATTTGATGTCTAAAAATTAAAAATAAAATACCATTATGTAGGAAATCTTTTTATATTTCTAATGAATATTTATAGTCGAATTTATCTTATGTATAACCCCATATTAAAAATGATTTACTTATTAAACTTTGATTTTAACTATTTTAACCCTACTTTAAATAAATTAATAATAAATGTCCTAATCTAATCCAAGTGGGCCTAAATGGTCATATTTTATTCCTAAGTTTGTTTTTGGTCGAATTAAACTTATTCAATAGAATTAGGACATGTGTTAGGGTAATAGTAATATCATTTTTACCCTTAGTTACCCTATTTACTATTAACCGCGGTAAAAAAAAAGTAAAAAGTTACTATTCACCAAAAAATTATTTTCATCTCATTGAACCACATTTTACTTACTGACATCAACTGTGTCTCTCGGATTTTTGAAATTCCATTCACAGAAGCGGTAAAATTAAGTTTTATGAAAAATTCAGTTTTTTAACTACCACTTAGTAGTTTCACTATTCATCAAAAATTGATGTTTTTCAGAACAATGCCAAAATTTCATCCTAAGCTATATTTTATATTCCGAATTCAAAAATAAAGTCTATTTTACCAAATTCATAACATAGAAGTTTCATTAATTATTTTTATAATTAAATCCCGCTGTTAAAACAAATAGCGTGTTTTTAAGAAACAATATCTATCAAAAGATTGACACTTGATTATGTCTGGTTTAAATGTGAAATTACAACCAATGACCAACATTGTATTAAATTGTAAAAATATATTCTAAATATACTTTAAAAACACTCAAATTAATAATTTATCACTATTAATTATTTCGATTAAAAAAGTTGTTTTTAATTAAAATTTAGTAATTTTCACTATTCATCAGAATATGAAAGTTATCCGGAATGTACCAAAATTTCACCTTAGGCTAAATTCGATACTCCGAATCCAAAAATGAAATCCATTTTGAAAAATAAAATTTACAAAATTTCAAAAAGTGGTTATTACTATTCATAACGGCTAGTTTTAATAACATTTTAATAGCATATCGTTGTTTAGTGAAACTCGTTATTGCGTACTACACACGCTATCGAGGAAGATCGTGATTGCGTGTAATGCAAGGCAAGTCAAGGATGCGTGTTGTGCAAGCTCCTTTTGGTGTAGCGTACAACACAAGACATTAGTGAAATAAAAAGAATATTTTTCATAAAATCTCGGGCTGTTACATTCTACCCCCCTTAAAATGAATTTCGCCCTCGAAATTCGTCGGGGTTATAAATGGTTTACTATTAGAAAGTTTCTTTAATAGAATCCCACATCGTAAAAAGGAATACCAAAACTTGGATTTAAAAACTAAAGTATGAAATGTAACGATTACCCAAATAAACTAATCGCTGGGTTTCCACATAGGTAAAAATATGGATATGGAAGAGAAATCTAACCATCATGTTCTGATGGAGAGTGGTAGAGAACATGGCTATGGAAAATCCAGTAATCACAAATCCATAGATTTGTGATGATATAAGGTACCATCTGATTCATCAGGTATAAGATCACTAGGACAACATTTTTGGTTTTCAAGATCATTTCCCTAAAGTTGAAAATTTGAATTAGAATAAATACTTACTTTATTTTGGTACAATCTCACTATTGTTCGTGCCTTTAACAATTTACACTTCATCTCTTAAAGAAATGAAGTTGAATTTGTCATTCGTAATGTGTTAGCAGATCATGTGATAGAATGATGGGTCATTCCATCTGTCTCAAACAAAAGGTTAGAAAAGTTATCAAAAAATACATAAGTCCATCTATAGTGAGATTAATCATATATGGTTCCTAAAATGAACTTATACATCACATATCATACTGCTTAATATAATAAAACTAGTTTCTACTAAACAGGGACTTCCTGTAGGTCAGTGGTAGGCGATAAAGGCCAGTCACACTTCGGTTGTGGGTTCGATTCCCACAGCCTTGTCCGACGCGATGGGCTGTCGCCCGTCCTGCAGGTTGTCCTTTTTCTAAAACTATATTACTATAACATCCCATCAATAATATCGAAAAAACTTCTATCCTTAAACAATACTAACTTATGTCCAACATAATCCATTCTAATCTTTAGGCTTATCCATAATACTGCAATCCACTCTCATAATATAGTGAAAACGATTACCAGAGATTTAATACTATCGTTAATCCCCATATATATGTCTTGTTGGTCACATTCCAAACATTCAAAGGCCTTAATCATGTATTCTCTTGAATACCCATTGAACCATAGTGAAAACTTTAATGTAGTTAAAAGTTAACACCTTCCACATACCAAAATCCTCAAAATTGTATATACTCAAACCATGATATCACTTAGTCCTTATATTAATCATGAGCTCATGAATACTATTAAACATTTCATTTTCTCGTTTTCCCTTCATTATGCTCATATCATCTTATTTCCAAAATATATCAATCACTTTAAATACCACATCAATAAATATTGAAATACTCAATGATACAACATTATTTCGAAATCCCATTACATAAACACTTAATCATTCCACCACATCGTTGTCATATTCAACATTGCCAATAGTGATCGCATGTGACTTCCCTTTGTCCTTTGCCTTAAGTGGTTGCTCATGTTGATCATCACTAACCCTTGTATTAGGGCATTTATTAGCATAATGCCCCATTTCCTTGCACTTGAAGCATTGAAGTGTTGGTGGTGCGTTCTCTGCAGTGTTTGATTTATTCACATCATTAGAAACCCTTTTTCCATTACTTCGACACTCAGTTGCTCGATGACATTCTTTTCCACACTTAAAACATTTTCTAGTCCCTTTAAGACAATCTCCACCATGCTTCTTTCCACACTTTGTGCATAAGGAAACATTCATCTTCTTTTCACCATTATTCTGAGATTTCTCCTTGAACTCCATCTTTCGTTTTTTGTCAAAACCATGAGATGGATATGTAACACCAACTTCCATTTCTACCTTGATAGCACAACGCACAATTTCTTCATAGCTACTGAAGTCTCTTATAGCTAATTCCCTTCAAAGACTTGGTTTTAAGCCACTGAAAAATCGATCAACTTTACTTTCAGGTTGGATGATAATGCCATATGCATACCTTGCAAGTCTTGTAAAATTCGCTTCGTATATACCAACAGATTCATCATCCTTTTGCTTTAGTTCAAGAAACTCCTTCTCCATCTTTGTTCGAAGAATACGAGGGAAGTACTTATTGAAAAATAAGTTCTTGAACTCGTCCCATTCCATGGACTCAATTTCATCTCTTTGCCTTATATTCTTGATAAGATTCCACCACTGATCAGCTTCACCTTCCAAACGATATACTGCTAAGATGACTTTATCATGTTCAGAACATTGAAGAACTGAAAATATCTTTTCAGTGGTACTGATCCATTGTTCAGCAACAAGTGGATCAGAAGACCCACTGAAAGAAGGTGGACGTTGCCTCATGAAGGACTCAATAGAATATTGTTCCCTTCTCTGCTCATTTGGAAGTCCAGAATGATTCATAGCTTGTGTAAGTATAGCAATAAGATTTTGCACTCCATCTCCCATAACATTTGTTTGTTCAGGAGGACAATCATTGCATTGTCCATTGTATTGATCAACACGGTTCCTTCGGGTTCCAGCCATCGTCTAAAACCCAAAAAGAATAGTGTGAGAGGAAAAAATCATGCTAGGGAAAACAACATAATAATGGGGGAGTACCTTCAATATCTAACATCTTAGGTTTAATTCTATGATCGTTAGCGTAGTTCTAGTACTATAACCTATACGTATACTTAACCTTAGGGACATCCCTAGACATACTGTAGAAATATCTCTAGGGATCTCACTAACGTTTTCGCATCCTAGTTTCCAAAGGTTGACTAAACCTTTCCTCTGATACCAACTGTAGAGACCCGAAGCTTGACGTACATGGACATTACATTACTTTTGCGGAATACTTAGTACATAACAAAAACACACACACAAGGATCGTAATAGTTTAGTGTCTTTGGAAACTCGGAATATAATCTTCTAATCGTGGTGAAAGATCTTCAAAATCTCCCATAAAGATCTTCCTTTTTTTTACCTAAAACCTTTCTTTATATCCTGGGGAAAAGAAAACATAAAAGGGTGAGCTCAAATGCTCAGTAAGGGTAAACAAAAGAAATATCAATCACATCATATACATAAGCACATAACTTTTGGAAATCTTAACCTGCAAAAGAGATCATAATTTCATAACATGGGGTAAATCATGGCAGTGAAATGTAATCACAATAATCATAACCTAAAACATGAAACTTTGTGGCATTCACACATAATCATAGAGAATCATTTCTTGTTAGTCAAGACTCATTGCCAAGACTATCTTAGTGGACAAAGTCCCTTTCTGAATCGAGTAACCCTCGTTTCAGTCCTGTTTCACTGAACCGGTATAACCTACCGTTCCAGCCCTGTCTATCTCATGAGATATAAAATCTTTACCCAATGCATTGGAGGGAGATATAGGTCCCACCCATATTATAATGAATCCTTTCTTATGTGTGCCACATAATCATAAATCATCGCATAACACATGTAACTAAAATGGGATTCTTGAAACATCATGACATCATAAATCAATTCATATAAGATAAAGGAATTCATAAAAATAATTCCATCACAACATGATCAAATCAATGTAATAATAGGGATAAAAACAGAACCCTTTATTATCTTAGATGGAAAATAATTTTGATAAAACACTTGAACTCCATTCTTGAGGAAAATATCCTTTCTTCTTTAAAAACATTTTTCCTTTCTTAACATGTCATACAACTTTAAAATAAAAGAATTTGATTAAAAATAAACTTGAAAACTTGTAAAGGAAGCTTCTTGGAAATAATGTTTTAAAAATTCATTCATGCCGTATAAGTTAAAAAAAACATTCTTCGTACTTTTGTCGGAAAAGTCAAAAAGTACCTCGTACGAAAAACGACAAAAGATTCCTTTCATTTCTTTTACTAAAAACTCACCGAAGGGTAAAAATGGATTTAAACAATTGTAGGTGGATGGAAATAATATTACATATTTATGAAACATGGATTTGGATGATAAAATACACCCCAGTAAATACATACGAATAAACCATCTCAGATAAAAATGAGATTGTGATATTTCCCTTACCTTAGGTCCGATTTGCTTCGTAAGTGTTCGAACCTCCTGTATAATGATTTAAATCATTTTATTGACTTATTCCAGAATCATATTCATTTTTATTATATCATATATGGTCCACTTATGACTTTATATTTCCCGTTCTTTTGTAAATTCATGTTAAAGTAGCGTTTTGGGTAAAATCGTCTCATTTGTCGTTCGTGTTTTTAACTTGTAATTATTCATATGATTACTTAGATCATGATTACTTAATTCCAGAATATAAAAAATTATTTATATATATATATTCATAATATACATATATAATAAATCATTAAATGGAAAGAAATACACCGTTCATGGAGACGGTAGTCCGTACGTACGCATGAATGCTGTTTTCGTTTCCTTATTGAATTGAATGGAATTAAGTAGATGACATACATATAAATATAAATAATTACAGTATAATTATTAGGTAATATATTTCATTAGTACTTATTATATATACTTTATAATCATTCATTAATGGTTAATCATTGAGAATGAATCTCATCGCGTCGTGGAGATGGTAGTCCGTACGTACGCACGAGCGATGATATCGTTACCATGGTCGTGGAATTGCGTTGAAGTGTATTTATACTATTTCAGTATCAATATCACTTTATAATAATCATATATAGTTACTCATTAAACCATTATACCCATCCTTGTAAGGTGGTGGTGGAAAATAGATTACACCACGGCGTGGAGACGGTATTCCGTACGTACGCACGCGCGGTGATTTCATTTTTTCCGTAGGATGGATAGAAGGTGAATTAGGGTTGTTTCATATTTATAATAACATATCAGTATGTAAGTAATACTGATGTTATTACTTTGTTATGAAACAACTAAAGAAGAAGAAGTTGAAGAAGAAAGAAATTGAAAAGATCGGTAATGGTTATTACCTCTTCTTTGAAACGCCTCTTTGAATCCTCCACTTAGGGAACTAAGATTGGTCTTTGAAGAAGACCAGGACCTCTAGGATTATTCTAGGGAAGTGTAGAGGAGAAAATGGCAGGGGTTGGCCGAGCTTGAGTGCTCAATTTGGTGTGAGGAGGAGGGGGAGGAGGTGCCCTTTTATAAGGGAGGAGAGGGGCACCTTAGGAATATCTCAAAATATTATTTTATATTAAAGTCAAAATCGGTTTATAATGGTTCCAAAGGGTCTTATTTTGAATCTAAAGTGGGGATGGGTCGAAATCCTATCAACCAATAGGATTTAGACAAGTTTATGATATTATTTTAACCTTATCAATTAGATTTAACTCTAAGTTAAATAATTTAACTTTTACCGTGTCTTTTTGTTTTCTTTCACTATATGGTTAATACACTTACTATAACATGCCAAACGAACCCCAAATTGTTTATTAATAATACATATATCCTTATATAAGTCATTTGGCCGAACCTTAGATTTTTAGGAATAAAATAACAATTAATAATATAATATTTGATTTAAAAACTATTTTGTGTCAATTTTGACACTATTTGATATATGATTTTTGTGAAAGTCATAACAGAATTATATGTTCGAACCAAGTTGATTAAATCAACACTAATATATCATAGTAACCTATAAAATTAGTGGAATTCATAAAAATTCTCAAATTACATTTATTTTGGTGTTTATAACATCAATTATGTCAATATTTCATAAATAATATAATTACTGCATCATCATTGTGTCATAAATAAATTAAATTATTTGATGTCTACAAATTACAAATAAAATACCATTATGTAGGAAATCGTTTTAGCTTTCTAATGAATATTTATAGTTGAATTTATCTTTTGTATAACCCCATATTAAAAATGATTTACTTATTAAACTTTGATTTTAACTATTTTAACCCTACTTTAAATAAATTAATAATAAATGTCCTAATCTAATCCAAGTGGGCCTAAATGGTCATATTTTATTCCTAAGTTTGTTTTTGGTCGAATTAAACTTATCCAATAGAATTAGGACATGTGTTAGGGTAATAGTAATATCATTTTTACCCTTAGTTACCCTATTTACTATTAACTGCGGTAAAAAAAAGTAAAAAGTTACTATTCACCAAAAAATTATTTTCATCTCATTGAACCACATTTTACTTACTGACATCAACCGTGTCTCTCGGATTTTTGAAATTCCATTCACAGAAGCGGTAAAATTAAGTTTTATGAAAAATTCAGTTTTTTAACTACCACTTAGTAGTTTCACTATTCATCAAAAATTGATGTTTTTCAGAACAATGCCAAAATTTCATCCTAAGCTATATTTTATATTCCGAATTCAAAAATAAATTCTATTTTACCAAATTCATAAGATAGAAGTTTCATTAATTATTTTTATAATTAAATCCCGCTGTTAAAACAAATAGCGTGTTTTTAAGAAACAATATCTATCAAAAGATTGACACTTGATTATGTCTGGTTTAAATGTAAAATTACAACCAATGACCAACATTGTATTAAATTGTAAAAATATATTCTAAATATACTTTAAAACCACTCAAATTAATAATTTATCACTATTAATTATTTCGATTAAAAAAGTTGTTTTTAATTAAAATTTAGTAATTTTCACTATTCATCAGAATATGAAAGTTATCCGAAATGTACCAAAATTTCACCTTAGGCTAAATTCGATACTCCGAATCCAAAAATGAAATCCATTTTGAAAAATAAAATTTACAAAATTTCAAAAAGTGGTTATTACTATTCATAACGGCTAGTTTTAATAACATTTTAATAGCATATCGTTGTTTAGTGAAACTCGTTATTGCGTACTACACACGCTATCGAGGAAGGTCGCGATTGCGTGTAATGCAAGGAAAGTCAAGGATGCGTGTTGTGCAAGCTCCTTTTGGTGTAGCGTACAACACAAGAAATTAGTGAAATAAAAAGAATATTTTTCATAAAATCTCGGGCTGTTACACTTACATTGCTTACCAAGATGACAATGACTCAAGCGAGGTGCCACATTCAAGAATACCCATTAACCCACAGAAAACTCTAAACCTCAATGACTCTAATAGGAATAAGAACTGTGTCAACACTGGGCTATCAAAAATAGTTTTCTAATCAGCTGAAACTTGTACGAAGTCTCCTGTGCAATATCGGACCCAGCAGTGAGGTCTCACCCACCTCCACCCAACACAAAGGACATCGACACGACCGATCATAAATCACCTCAAACGATTCCAAATTTATTAAGGATATGTATCTTTTGTTATAATCAAAATATAACAATCCCAAATGAAAATCCCATAAACCACCAAAATCCAACACACATGACTGAATCATGTCTTCTAGAATATGATCATCCCGCTCCGTCTGACCATCTGTTTGATGGTGGTATTCCATAGTAAACATAATATATGTACCCAATTCCTTCGGAAGGCCACTATAAATCTGAGAGGTAAAATTATGGTCCCTATCTGAAATGTTGGCTGATATCACACCATGGATCCTCACAACTTCTTGCACATACAACTGTCCCAATTCATCCAATTTGGTTGAATATTTTATTGGAATTAAATGTGCTAATTTTATCAGATGATCAATCACCACCCAGATAGAAGTATTTACCTGAGGTGTATGAGTCAAGGCAACTATGAAATCCATAGAAACCTCATCCCACTTCTAGGTAGGAATGTTTAATGGATGAAACAAACCAGATGTACTTTGATGATATAATTTCACCTACTGAAATGTATAGCCTCTCGATACCAAGTCAGTTATGTCTCATCTCATGACTGGCCTCCAAAAATGGAGATGAAAATCATAATACATCTTGGTGTCACTAGTACAGACTACCCACTATGAATGGTGGCTATCCCATATCACCACTTTCTGTAGAGACAAAGTCAGCACTAAGTATCCCTTAAAGCATAAGATACCCTCGGGAGACGAAGACCAATCAGAATACATCTCCCCACTTTAAGTAAACAACCTTGACTGCTAACATATTTCCTTACTTGGATGCTCCCATTGAATCAAATCATTAAGATAATGGGTCAACTGAATGCTTTCCATGAACGTATCTCCAATGTGCTCATTGGTCTCCACATGTATCTGAGCAAAGAGCCCCATCAGATTCCACTCATTAGTAGACTTCCTGAAAGCCTACACTAATACTCTTCTGCTTAAAGAATTATCCATCGTGTTACCCTTCTGAGGGGTGTAGACAATATCAAAGTCGAAACCATTCAAGTACTCTATCTAACACTGCTTCCTTAAGTTAAAATCCTTATGCGAGAAGATGTAGGCTACGATCTTGTGATCATAACAGACCAATAATTTATCTCCAAATAGGTAGGGATTCCAAGTCTTCGAATCATGAATCACATCCTCTAGCTCCAATTTGTGGGTCAGGTGATTATTTTCACGTAGTCAGAGTTGTCGGGATCCATACGCCACCATGTGATCATCCTACATAAGCATCCACCATATATCCATACAAGAATCGTCACAATACACCACATATACCTGTCCAAATTCTAAAAAGATTAACACAGGGGTGGTAGTCAACTAACGATTCAGCTCCTTGAAGGATACCTAACATTCTGGGGCCCAAACAAACTTCACCCACTTGTAGGTGAGCGTAGTCATGGGAGACGAAAGCTGATAGAAATACCAAAAAAACCACCTAAAGTATCCTGCCAATCCAAGGAAACTCTTGATCTCAAACACATTCTTCCGCTGTTCCCATGATATCACTACACTAATCTTCTCAGGATCAACTGAAACTCCCTACTCTGAGATCACATATCCCAAAAACATTACCTCCTTGATCCATAAGGTTCACATGGAAACATTTTCGCAAAGGATCTGATCCTGCAAAGTTCCCATCAAGATCTGTAAATGATGATCATGATCCTCCTCAGATCTAGAGTAAAATGGTATGTCATCCATGAATACCATGGAAACATATTTGAGACACTAGTGGAACACCCTATTGATAAGTTCCATAAAAATATTTGGAGCATTGGTCAATCCTAAGGGCATTAAAAAGTACTCAAAGTGGTCATACCAGCTTCAGAAGGTTGTCTTCAGGATATCTACCTCTTTCACCGTAAGTTGGTGGTAACCCCAAACAAAAGTATATTTTAGAAAACCACTTTTCCCCACTTAAAACGATAAAATAAGTCATCTATTTGGGGAAAAAGATATTTGTTCTTGATGTTTATGTTGTTCAGCTTTTGGTAATCAATACACAACCGAATAGATCTGTCATCCTTCTTCGTAAATAGCACAGAAGCGGCCCAAGGAGAGATGCTCGAGAGAATGAATCGTTTAGATTATAAATATTCTAGATACATATTTAATTACCTCATCTCAATGGGGAAAATATAATATGAGGGGTGAGATATCGACTATGTTCCCAGTGCCAAATTGATGGAGAACTCCACATCCCGCTCTGGGGGAAAGCCTGAAAATTCATATTGAGATACCTTCTGGAACTCATCCACTACATGGGGTAACCAACCCTCAAGAGCATGACCATCATCCTCTATCATGAGTGATGAAAACTGGAAGACAATATTTCCTAACTCTGGGAGTGGAGGTCCTACATGACCCAACCGAGGATCTCATTCCCCATGGAAAACCATAGGGTTTCCATCATGTGTCCTGAAACTCACCCGCCGCCTATAGAAGTCGATGTGCACCTGAAATTGAACTAACTAATCCATGCTAAGGATTACATAAAAAATATAGATATCCATGACCAAGAGGTACAACTCTATCTCTACCCCAGACATAGTAAGTGCACAAAACAGGAACCTAAGACCCTGCTCCTTCTTCTTACATTGTGTCATAACCAACTCCATCACGATGAATAAGAACTCAATTGGAAAATTCAGCATTCTCACAAAATAGGAAGAGATAAATGAAATAGAAGCACCAATATCAAAAATATTAGTACCTATAGATGATGAAATCAAGATAGTATCTCAAACTATCGAAGGCCCCACATCTGATCCTGGTGGTGCCTGATCCATCGCATAAAGATTCCTACTCTCAACCTAATAATGGTCGATCACATGTGTATTTTCCCTGAACTAGATCTTCCCAGAATACTATCCAAACTTTCCGCCACAACCACCAAACCATGATCCCCCCATCCTTGACAGCTCTGACTGAGTTGGAACTCCCCCAGAAGACACTGATCTTACCCTACTCTGGAGAGGACGTTCCTTCCTACAAAAAACTTCAAGGGTCCCATACCTCCACACTAATAGTAGGAATTTAGAGGAGATTTTTATTTTGTTCAGGTGTGCTCAGGCCTCCCACAATGGTGGAACACAATGGACCTTGCATCAGAATCTACTGAAGAAAACTGTCTAGAAGGTTGGACGGAACTACCACCTCCCTTATTCCCCTGATTCTATCACTTCATTTTCTTCCCAAAAAAAATTTATACTACCCATAAATGACACTACTCTAGAGAAACTAGACCTCCCATTATGGTCAATCTCTACCATACAAGCCTAATCAACCACCTTGGCATAAGTCTTCAACATGATCAAGAAGATCTATGAATACATCTCTAGATGCAAACCCCTCGCAAACTTATGAGCCTTCATCTTCTCATTGGAGATCATTTCATAAGAATACCAGACCATATCAACAACACAGTTAGCATACTCCATCATATAAAGGTCCCCCTAGACCAGCTACATAAACATCCAAGATCTAGAATATGCCAAGACTTCTTGGCATTACTAGTCATTGAAGGTAACCTCGAAGTCCTTCCTGCTCATTTGTTCATGCTTCCCAGCTTGAAGCACTGATTTCCACCACCCGCGGCTAGGATCCTCTAATAGAAAAGAGGCACACTTCACCCTAACCTCCTTAGTTGTGTCAAGAAAATCGACCATGTTCTTGATCTTCTTGAGTTACTCCTCTGCTTTATGGGATTCTGTGCAACATAGGAAATTAGAAGGATTGTTCTTTATAAAATTATAGTCATTTTACATCCTAGAACTAGAATCCTCTTCCCTAGCTAGAGAAGGAGTAGGATATACTACCTATCATAGGGATTGAACATCCCTGACTATAGATTCTACCATCCTTTGATCAATCGGTGAGGGATACCTTTTTTTAGTGTCTTCCTGTGGGTGCATGGGAGATTTTCGGAGAGGCATGTTACTATACAAGGTAATAGTCACAAAAGAAATCATCAGTAAAAAAATAATGAAAATTTTTTAGCAATTATATAAAATATAAATAAGTCAAACACATCACAAAAATGAAATAAACAACCATTTAACCCCCACCCAATATCTACGTGCAGTCTGCAGCCTACACATCACACCTAGAAGAGAATTCAAACAAAAAATCACAACATCTCATGGTGACTCAAGGTTTTTTGTGAGAGGTACATGCCAGGAATCATACTCATAACCAAACCTCCATTCCCCCAAATTCCTAGCTTCTTTCTAACCAATATCACCCCAAAATAATCATATGAACCAAAAAGATAAACATGCCTTTGATACTATTTTTTCACAAAACAAATTTAGTTTCCATTAAAAATAGCACCTGACTCGGTACGTGGAAAGGCCTGAAGGGAATTCCCTATCCCCATAGGCTGTCACATGTTTCCAGGTATGATAAACAATGGTTTGGGAAGGGTTTAATTGAGTTAGGATACATAATACAACCAATAACAATAAGTACAATGAATTTGGAAATTAACAACCAAAAAATCCTTAAATAAAATTCATAAATGAATACCAGGTTTTAATCATGACAAAAGAGGTCCAAAACTACAAAATTTTCACAAACATAGCACAAGGACCACCACATGACAAGGGGTCATCACTCATGAGTCGTCTCCACAACACCACACCATGGAAGGAAACTAACAGCCTGATCTGCCATCTCTAAAGGCCTTACCCTTACCTGAATCAAACATGATCGATATACTTTGAAACAGAGGTTTAAATAGGTTTTGATCCTAATCCTAATAGGATACCACAAAAATAATTCATGTGATATTCATTATAAGATAAAAATCTTTCTGGCTTTTATAAATAAGGAATGATAGGAACATTGTATGAAGTGTAACTTTTAATGGAAAATAGTTTTCAAGGGTTAAAATTAAATAATAAATAAATTTAAATAAAACATTTAAGTTACTGAATTTTCCATCCAAACACTCCAAAATACAATGGTAAATACCAAATAGTAAATGAGCACTAGTCACAGGATCACCCCTAAGCACTAGTTAACTGTATGCCCCAGGTACCTCATATATCAGTGTAACAGTAACCAAATAAAATATCCATTATCATTCCCAAGAAACTATTAGGGAACATACCCATAACCTAGTGGTCCCCAATAATCATAATAATAGTTTTGTTAGTGTTTTCAATGTCAAACTTGCTAAGTAAAACATTGACAAAACCACTCTCGATCACTAGCATACTAGTACACGTCTGTCCACCTAGATACCTGGGTTTCCCTCATTATGATCAAAAACGTTCCCCATGATATCAAATGTAATTTACATATAAAAATACCATTTTTGGGCATACACACTGAAAAAAGTATCTAAACATTCCTTTCACTATTTATATAACTCAAATAAACACTTAGAATATGTATAAAAAAATTTCACAATGTATAAAAAAACATTGAAAAAAAAATCTACTTAAAACCCCTCATTTAAAATCAAATCTGTAAAAAAAATACACCAAACTATAATCGGAAGCTCTAAAAAATTTTAATAAAACCATTCCATGAATTTTAGAACAACCCCAATTGGTGAAACATGGATTGCACATGAAAAAAACCCATTTTCACACAAAAGTGGGATTTAAAAATCAATCTATTAACAAATGGTAAAAAAAATAGTTTTCACACCAAATACAATGAAATAAGAGCATGATAAAAATTTAAATTCATTAGGATAACTCATCATACAATGTTGAAACTTGGAATCGCCTACCAAATGTGTCAAAACCCTCAAATCCTTGTGCAAAACATCAATCACACCACTACCGCACCACAAGGAAGTGAAAACAAACTTAAAACCACGATATTAGTCCAATAAAGTAAAAAAACAAACCCTAGGTATGAATACCTAGATTCTGGACATTTGTATCTTCAAGAAAATTAGAGAAGTCTTAAGGAAATGGAAGAAACTAAGAAGGAAACTCACTTACTTGAGAAAATTTGAAGAAATCACCCCAAATACACCAATAGTTGAATCTCCAAGAATCCAAAATTTAAAAGTAGGTTTTAATATGGTATAGGAGGTAACTTGGCGACTCAAATTGGGGGAAATGAGTAAAAAATGAATGATTTATAAAAGAATCAAATTCCCTTTCCAAATCTGGATGATTTGAGAAACCTTGAGGAAATTTCCCTAATTCATGGCAACGAAGAGCTACAAAGTAGGAAAATGGAACATGGGGGTGCGCCTAGGTTTGATGGGCTCGATTGAGGGTTGGAATGACCAAAACAATGTTAAAAATTAATGATATAAAATAAATAAATTATTTCCTTAAATATGGAAATGGTCTAATGGGTTAACCCAACAACTGGATAAATCACCCAAATCTGCCATGATTATGAGTTCTTAAGGGGTATAAATGGATATGCTGGTTTAAATAAGTCAGGGTAGAAAAATTTAGAAGTTTAATGGGTGAAAAATGTTTAAAAAATGGATTTATAAAAGAAACAAATTTTTCTTCTAAATTTGGAAATGGGCTCACAGTTTGGCACAAATTTTGATGAAACCACTATTTTCGTAAAAAATGCCTGGGAAACCCCTGAAAACAAAGAAAGAATATAAATTATATGAAAAATACCTTTAAAATAATTCATGGATGTGAAACAAGGATTTTAAAATGCATCATCACCAAGATGACCGAACTTATCATCTAGGGTGATCCGAACCCCGGAACTATTTGGGGATCTCGCATAAATTAAACATTACTCGAAAATAAAATAAAATAAAATACATTTTCTGATCTGAATAAACTATTGACATGTACATTTCACAGATGGTATCTACTACAAGTATCCAAAGTATAATCCCTCTATATCATCAATACACACTTCAAAAATCTACAGGACTGTCGATTGTCGAATTATAGGTGCTAGCATAGAAATCCAATGGCACCTTCAACATCCTAACCATCACTACATCGACATTCCTTCGATTCAAGAAGATGAGTTCGATCTGATCACTTTGTGTGAGTGATTATCACTCTAGAAAGTGAAATATTAGATAGAGTCTATGACTAATTTTCAATGAATATTCATTATGTGAGAACCCATCTCCTCCTATTTGTTTTATATGCTCAAATACCTGGAAAGGATTCTCCAACCCCCATTTATTAAAGATCCACTAACAAAATATTTAAAAAGAACTAAACTACATAATAAATATTATTTATATTTTACCACATACCTATAATATGTATAACATATATTAAATGACAATCTTGAGTCATTAACTCAACTCGTAATTACCGCTTAATATTAAACGAAACTATAATATTCAAATAATATCCATTCGATTAATATTATTCATCTAATTTGCCTAAACTGTAAATATTTTTAATAAACAATTCAACCCAATTATTATTTAATTGAATAATAATTTATTTTTTTATTATTAGGTGATCGGTGATTTGGAAAAGACTTAGACCTTGTGGTAGGGCCTACCATGTCCAATTTACCAATTCAATATAACAAGGTGGATTCTTAAATATGATATTGTGTGTGACCCTCCAGGAATTTATCTTGATAACAGTGAATAATATTAATAAATCAAGAGTGGAATCTAGAAACCCCTCAAGTTCCCTAAATAGATACAGAATAATTATAATGATGATAACCAACCTATAGACACGCACTATGTAATATAATCTATTTTTCTTTAAATATATTATAAATCTTGAGGTGAAATTATTTCATCATCCATTATTGATTTATTATTTATTGATCTAAATTGATGAATTTATCATGAACTATCTTGGCCAATGACTTATGAAAGTACAACTATCCTGATCAACCAATCCCAAGATATATTACTTCCTCAACCCAAAAGTGAAAATTCCTTTATTTAACATTTAACCAATTTCATTTCACCAATGACACGCCCAACAAAATCTACCTCATCACAATTTCATTAGAATGGATTTTTCCTTTCATAATAGTATGTGATCAAATGGAATACATTAAAAATAATCTTAGTTAAGGAGGAAAATACACATGCTTGTAGATAGAAACAACCACTGACACGTAATACATGCGGTGTTCCTATCAGCGGGTATGTCCTCATGATGTCAACTACAATAGATCACAAAGTAAGATCTTCAAGAGAACAATTCTCGATGCTCATGACCCCCCGACACCTAATAGTCAAACATCAACTGTCTCCAATCAGTATGATATATCTAGACCATATGAAATATGTTTAAGATTAATGTCATAGTATCTTGAGGTTCCCATTATAGCCTAGTATCTACTATAACCTCTCTATATGACAATTAAGATATGAAAATTACAATTAAATAGTTGACACAGAAATGTATATACTATATAGGTAAGCATACATCATTTATAACTAACTGTATACATGATATGGTAATCAAAAAGTACTTTTTAGTTGGTTCTACGGTACCCAATATTACATCTCTCCCACTTGAAATAGACCCAACATGATAACTATCCTTTTTATCTCTCACATGATTAAGATAATGTTTCCACTAAGTCATAGTTTTAGTAGGTGGGCCTTGCATGTCTCCGTTATGTGGCTATTTTGATATGTGTGACCTCAAACCCTTGAGTAAAACTTCTCACGAGATGCTATCCTTGAGTATATCTATTTTATCCACTATCAAAATATGATATATTGTATAGTACCAATAAAATATTTATCATCATGATACAACTTTACTTTCTAGTTGTGATTCCAAGAATTGGAACAAATCATTGAAATTAATAACTGATTCTAATCTACCTTAAAAGCTACAATGTACTCGGTATTTATAGGTATGGCTAACACTAGATTGTATGAGCTTGTATCAATTAATAATTTTTCCCAAAATATGATATTATATTTTATTAATCTAATAAAGACAAGTATTTGTCCCCTCAATAACTAGTATCCCTTCTTCTTCACATACTAGGTACATTTCTCTTTTTTACTATAGTATGATTGGGTAGTTCTAACTTCTTATCTTTCAGATATCCTTGTTATAAATGATATTTTCCTACTATAATGTATATAATATAAATATCATATCTTGTACCTATCATGGAATACATGATTTATCCATCACTAAAGCGTATGGAATTAAAAATACCACATTAATCTCTTCCTGTTCCCATACATCTCAACTTGGAGAGATTTATTCCATGTGACACAGGAAACAATTCTATCTCTTATTATTCCAACTTGTATTTTCGAATACTATGTCAATATATACATGATTGACTAGGTCTAATCAACCATTAGATCTACCTCAGTAGATCTTGTTCCCTAGAACTTAGGTTGTTACATTTTTTCAATCTCTAGATATAAAATTTCATCCTAGTATCAACTAATTGTAAGAAAAATATCTATTTTTTATATGTTACGAATCATATTTTACTTAGAAAATAATAGTTCTCCCACTAACTTATGGTAGGTACATAGAAAATATTCATTCCAAATAAATCTTCTATGATCATTTTTCTTACTTTAATCCTGAACTGGATTTCAGTAACATGAAGCCTTGTTGGAATTCTATGAAGTCACCATCCCTATTTGGTTGTCTTGTATCGATGCCTTCCATGATTGATGGTCTTGACATCCAATGATCAATAATATGATTATATAAATTAATCTATGATAAGTAAAATTTTAATGGATTTAGAAAAAATGACTTGGTATAACTAATCAATCATTATTGGTACCACACTTGTACCATCCATGTATCATCTCAATTGAATACCCATTATAGTATTCAAAATAACAATCCCATTTTCACATCAATACATGGAATGAATTATTGAATTTCAATTTACCTTATCAATATTAGTTGGTTTCAATATACTACCTACTTATAGGAATTATTATTCTCAATGAATAATTTATCACCAAACATGTTGAATATAAAACCATCACCATGGTTCAAACTTTCATATGTAGTATGTGTCTCTAGAACATTCCTTCTCCACATGCTCTTGTGAAACTTGTTCCCATGCCAAATACTTGGGCATCTCTTAGAATTGACTAATCCAATTCAATATTTCTCCCACTATCTCAAATAGAGATGTTTACCCTTATATATAAATATATTCAATAACTTTGACTATCACTTTTCTATCTTTGATATTTCTATAAATCCTAAGAAACTTTTAGAATAATTACTTTAAATGAAATATGTTACTCTTGATGAAAGTTTGCTTATATCCTAACAAATCATTGCATATAAACACATGTACTATGAAATAATGGATCTCCATAAGACTATAACTCATATGATAACCATTATTAATTATATTTAGTATATGTTTATGTTATATCACTATTATTTACGAATAACATCATAAAAAATGGATGTAACTGCAATGTATAATTATTAACATTGATGCTCCTTACATCATCACTCTAATGTGTGTAAGGAAATGTGCATTTAGGAATTTCTCAACACTAAATTTTATTGATAAATCTTAACATGTAAGACCCGCCCACGATTCTCTTTATTAACATAATATCATTGATGTGGATAAGGTAGTTTGTGTTTAGGTATTTCTCCACGCAACATCATATTGATTGATGAATTTTTTATAAAGATATTCTTCGGCATGCCATCACAAAGCACCTCATATCTTCTGAACATACATTTTTCATATATCAATTTCTAATTCCTTAATAAAAACTTAAAGGAATATTATGAATTATATTTACCACTAGCTTACCCATAGAATAGTTCACGCTCACTAACTGAACTAGTTTCAAAATATTTGTGGAATACCTTTATTTCTAATGGTTTATTTGTCCAAACTAAGTAACTATATATATTTATAATACCTATGGTGTTGATCTAAAATGATTCTAAATACCATAATAGGTATATGATTGATGTCAACTTTTAGTTTTACTTAAAAAAGAATTATCTTTCCCCAACTAGTTATATAAGTCTTACAATTTTTATACTCATCAGGTATTTCTTATGATTCATGTCTTACTGAACTATTAATTGAGTATGAAACAACACAAAATATAATTCATTCCAAATCGGAATAATTTCTCCTTGTGTCCAAAAAACAAATGAGAAAAATTTCTTGGTTATAATCAATAAAATTTATACTAGAATCATTCACTTGGAAATCATTAGTTTTATGCTTCTCCCACTGACTTAGGAACCACCCATTCCAGCCGCTTAGAGAATACACCTTACTTATTATATTGTTTCAATACTCACTTGGTTACTATATTTTGATAAACATGTAATAGAAATATTGTATTTAATACCAAATAAGTATGTTAGAATCAATACTTATAATGAATGAATATTATTTAAGAATAATTGATTACTCTATTTTTTAATTCAGTTCAATGAGATTAAACATCCAAATAAGTATGTTAGAAATAATACTTATATTGTTTCATTTTCACCTCAATACTATAGTTCTTATGGTTCCCTAATCTTTTTAGTGAATCCAAGATTATAAAATCATAAAATTTATTTTCTCAACCCTAGCCTCTAAAGTTACAACATGATATATTTAGATACTTCTTTATTGTAAACTTCACTTATGTTAACCTATAACTCTCATAAGAACTCCCTGATTGTAACAGTCACCCTAAACTTTGCCTGGAAAGCACCCTGCACACCTGATTTTATTAAAATTTAACTGATGGATGGTGTTTAAAAAATAATATTTCTTTGAGGGGTTTTGTGTTTTTTTCCTACAAATTTAATCAGTTTCAATTAATCTGAGTAAATCTCTGTTGTCTTGATCATAACTAAAAATTAATAGAAAAACATTCCTTGATTCTTCATGAATTTTGTTATTTTATTATTTTATGGATTTTTCTCTAGCAAGAAAATGCATAATATAATAAAAAAATTCATAAAGGAAATAAACTACACGACTGTCTTGATCGTCTAAAACTAGTTGGTACATTTAAAATCAATGAATCAACCATGACCTTTGGGTATCATACATGAGTTATAGCTTAAATCTTGATGTACCTCATCCCTCATCCATTATGTCCACTGCTCGTCTGGAGTACTGCTTCATCTTATAGGGGTCCACATCTTGTCAAATGTAACACTTTATCTTGGTAGGGTCTACATCGTAAATCGTCTTCTTCAAAAGGTACAAGTGTATACTCGCATGTAGGCGAGGGGAACTAGGAGCGTAATGTAAACCAGAAAAATTTGGATGCATGATCCCTTAAACATATTAACTGAGAAAAGAATGATTATGGACATACCGTCTTATTTAATTACAACCATCAAATACAATTAAATAATTAAATAAATAAACAATAGACATACACATATAGGTTGACGCTGAAGACCGATATAGTGTAATAAATGCCTGATAAAAAATTAAATTGTAATAAATTAAAGTATGAGTATATTTAATAAAATTAAATTAATTGAATAAATTAAAATAATTTAACTATATTTGGTCCTATAATTAATTTAATTTTATTTACAAAAATTAAATTAATTAATTAATTAATTTAATACCAAAATTATATTAATTTAGCATCTCTATTAAAATTATATTTTAAACCAAACTTAATTTTAATTAATTTAATTTAACTAAAATTAAATTAATTAAATAAATTATTTTTTATTAAATTAATTTAACCTAGGCCTTGGTACCCATAGAAGACCAATACAGTTCATACCGAAACTGTGTTATCCTGTTCCAGGCCGTGAAAAGCTGGTGTAAGACATTCTTGGGCCATGCATATCCGCCCCAACCTTTTTGAGTTAGGATGTCCGGTCCAGCCCTATACTTGGTGGGTCTGGTCAAATTGGACTTGTTGGATCCCGATCATGGAGGGGAGGGGTTCGAGACATGGTGTTACCAATGACAGTAGTCACGAGAGATATAGAGGGAAATAGTCAGCGAGCAGGATCCTGAGCAGAACAGCCTTGTTGGCATTCTATGGAGGGGAGGATCCTGAGCAGATCAGCCTTAGGGCGAAAAAGGTAGTCTGACGGGAGGGATTTTTTTTACGTTTTTTTTAAAAAAACTTCCAGAAAATGATTTGGGCAAAAATATTTTTAAAAATGTGCTGCCTTTGCATTTCGGGGGCAAGGCGGCATCTGCGATGCCGCCTTTGCGCTGTGGGTGAAAGGCGGCATCTGCGATGACGCCTTTCTCCTAAAAAATTATTTTTTTTGAAATTTTTATTTTTTTTATTTTTTTTTTGTTTTTTTTTGCTTATATATATATATATATATATATATATATATATATATAAACAAAACTAAAAATTTCAGCAGAATTTCTCTGCTATTGAAGATCCAGCGCTACAGCCATTACAGCAGTCTGGATTCTGACAGAAACTCATACCCAAGCCTCCCTTTTATAAGAGGGATTTCCCTTAAAATCATTCTGCATTTTCGATGTGGGATTCAGGTTCTACCTTTACTGCGCAGTACATTCTGCATTTCCTATGTGGGATTCTGTTTCAAGTACGTGACTTTGAAATACAATAAAATATAAACTATAAGGCCAATATAAATGAAATTTTAAACATTGATTAAACATATAATAAATAGTTGAAAACAAAAATAATTTCCTAAAAAATGATAATGAAAAATAATCTATAACCTTTCAAAACCGCCTACATGAAACTTAAAAATGTTTCAAGTACGTGAATTTGAAAGACTGTAAAATATAAACTATAAAATGAATATAATTGAAACTTTACAAATTGATTAAACATATAATATATAGTTGAAAAAAAAAGAAATTTCTAAAAAAATGTTGATGAAAAGTAATTTATAAGCATTCAAAACCTCCTACTTGAAACTTAAAATTTTTCAAGTGTGTGAATTGGAAAGACCATAAAACATAAAATAGAAGACCAATATAAATGAAACGTTAAACATTGATTAAACATATAAGAAACAGTTGAAAACAAAAGCAATTTCCATATAAATGTTAATGAAAAATAATTTATAAGCTTTCAAAAATGCCTACTTGAAACTTAAAAATGTTTCAAGTACATGACATTGAAAGATTATAATTTTATTACTAATTAACTAATTAATTATTATATAATTAATAGTTCTATTAATAGTTAACTAATTAATTATTATATAAGTAATAATTAATGAGTAATAATTAATAATTAATAATTTAATAAATAGTTATAATTAATATTTATATTACTAATTATCTAATTAATAATTACTAATTACTTATTAATAATTATTAATTACTAATTACTAATTATAATAAATATTTATATTACTAATTAACTAATTAATAATTACTAATTACTAATTACTAATTACTAATTAATTAGTTATAATTATTAATTGCATTTCTAATTAACTAAAAATTTACTATATATGTAATAATTATATTACTAATTAATTATTATATAATTAATGATAATATTACTAATTAACTAATTAATTATGACATATTTAATTATTAATAATTACTAATTAAAAATTATAATAATTATATTTTTATAATAATATTACTAATTAACTAATTAACTATTATATAATTAATAATTATATTACTAATTAACTAATTAACTATTATATAATTAATATTTATATTAATAATTAAATAAATAATTATTTTATAAGTAATAATTAATAAGTAATAATTAATAATTAATATGTAATATTTATAAGTAATATTTATAATTAATATTTATACTAATAATTAATAACTAATAACTACTAATTACTAATTACTAATTAATAATTAAAAATTATAATGAATAAATGTAATTTACAATTATATTACTAATTTACTAATCAACTGTTATATAATTAATAATTATATAACTAATGAACTGACTAACTATTATATAATTAATAATTAATAATTAATAATTAATAATTATAATGACTAATTATAATTAATATTTATATTACTAATTAACTAATTAATAATTAATAATTAATAATTACTAATTATTAATTAATAATTATAATGAAAATATGTAATTAAAAATTATATTACTATTTTAGTAATTTATTATTATATAATTAATAATAATATTACAAATTAACTAACTAATTTTTATATAATTAATTATTATTAATTGCTAATTAATAACTATGATGAATAATTATAATTAAAAATCATATTAAAAATTTACTAATTAATTATTATAAGGAATAATTATAATAAAAAATCATATTACAAATTAACTAATTACTTATTATATAATTAATAATAATATTAATAATTAACTAATTAATTTTTACATAACTATTTATTAATAATTACTAATTAATAATTATAATTAATTATCATATTTATAATTAACTAATTAATTATTATATAATTAATAATGATATTACTAATTAAATAATTATTTATTATATATTTAATAATTATATAATTAATCATTATCTTACTAATTAAGTATTATATAAATATTAATTAATAATTAATAGTTATAATGAATAATTATAATGAATAAATATATTACTAATTAACTATTTATTTATTATATAATAATTTTTAATAATTACTAATGAATAATTATATTAATAGTTAACTATTATATAATTAATTATTAATAATATTAATTTAATGATTAAGTAAATTATTATATTTTTAATCCATGTTTTAACTTTAAATTATATTGGTCTTATAGTTTATATTTTAGTCTTTCAAAACCGAATACTTTAATCATTTTAAGTTTCAAGTAGGTGGTTTTGAAAGATTATAAATTATTTTTCATGAACATTTTTTACAAAATTCTTTTTATTTTTGAATATTTATTATATGTTTAATCTGTGTTTTAAGTCTCATTTATATCGGTCTTATAGTTTATATTTTATAGGCTTTCAAAGTCACGTGCTTGAAACATTTTTATGTTTCATGTTGGTTGTTTTGAAAGCATATAAATTATATTTCATCAATATTTTTTATGAAATTCTTATTATTTTCAAATATTTGTTTTATGTTTAATTCATGTATTAAGTTTCATTTATATTGGTTATATAATTTATATTTTATAAGCTTTCAAAATCACGTATTTGAAACTTCTTATGTTTCAAGTAAGTGGTTTTGAAAGCTTATAAATTATTTTTTATCATCATTTATTATGATTTTTTTCAACTATTTTTTATATGTTTAATCCATGTTTTAAGTTTCATTTATATTGTCCTTATAATTTATATTTTATAGTCTTTCAAAGTCATGTACTTGAAACAGAATCCCACATCGGAAATGCAGAATGTTCTGTGCAGGAAATGGAGAACCAGAATCCCACATCAGAAATGCAGAATGATTTCCAGGGTAAACTCTCTTATAAAAAGGAGCCCTGGGTGAGAGCTTCTGTCAGAATCCAGATTATTGTAATGGCAGTACTGTTGGATTTTAAATAGCGGATAAATTCTGCTGAAAATTTTATTTTTGTTTATATATATAAATATATATATATATATAAACAAAAAAAAATAAAAAAAATCTAGAAAAAATAGTTTTTTTTCTATTTTTGGGGAATGGTGACATCTAGGATGCCGCCTTTCACCCAAGCCCAAAGGCGGCATCGTGGATGCCACCTTTGTGGCGTATTTTCGAAAAAAATTTAACCTAGCCTGTTTTTAAAAAAAAATTAAAAAAATTATTAAAAAAACTCGACGGGAGGCTTCCCCTGGAAGTAAAAAGTATTGTTGGTACCATAGTTTTTTTTAATTTTTTTTTTACTTTTTCTGACCCACAACCAATTAAATCCACATATCTCATCCTAGTTTTTTTATTATATCATCCATCTTTACCTTTAAAAAAAATTGTACAACTTTGCTCAATATTTCACCACCCTTTAGAAATCTCGTGCAAAAGTTTACCTTCTTTTTGTTTTTTTCATTGTTGAAATATTGCCTCTAAACATTGTCTTGTTAAAAAAATCTCAAAATAATTATTATAATTATAATATATTTTTCACAAAAACTGGTGGAATATCATTTCACTGGAAAAATCTATTCCAGTCATGATACCCGACTGAAATAGATTGGGTAAACATGAACTGATATATGGACAACAAAAATAGTTATGTAAATACTTAAAAAAATATATGTTTAAATTTTAATACCCATAGAAAAAATTATTTCAATCAATAATTTTTTTGGATGACCATAACTTGGAAACCCAAACTATTATCTTATCATAGTCAAATTCATTACATCTGATTTAATATGCTCTATATATTTTTAATGGAACTTAATTTTTATTAGTTCAGAAAATTTAAGTGATTGTTATGATACTAATTGAATCTAATAGGGTCACGGAGAAATTCTCTAGGCTAGGGATTTTAAAAATTTTCATCTCCGAAATGATTGACCTTTTTGCCTCTAGTGATCTGAGCCCTGATACCTTCTGAGGATCTAACATTAATTAAACAGAGCCCAAAAATAAAATAGAAAAAACACCCTTTTTATCTGAATCTACACTCGACATCTACTTGTTTCATGTGATTTCTTCTTGAAGGATCTAATTAAAAACCCATCTAGATCATCCACACACCCTTTAAAAATCCTCAAGAGTGTTGATCATCAAATTTCGAGTGCTAGAAATGAGATCCGATGATACCTTTGATGTCCCAATAATCATTGCATCAATGTGTGTTCGATGTAAGGAAATGAGCCCGATCCAATCACTTAGATTAAGATATTATCTCTCTTGAAATGGAAGAGGAGAGAGAATCACTAAAAAAATTCGTAGTGAATAATCATTGTGTGAGAACCTATATACTTCTATTTATAGTGGATATTCAAATACCAGAAAAGGGTTCCCTGCCCCCCATTTATTAAACATTCACTAAATAAATAATTATGACTAACTAAACTACATCATAAATATTATTTATATTTTATCACATACTTGTAACATATATAAAATATATTATGTGATATACTTGAGTAATTAACTCGCCTCATAATTCCCACTTAATAACAAACAAACATGGAATATTAAAAAAATATTTGCTCTATTAATATTATTTATTTTATTTACATAACTTGTAAATTATTTTAATAAATATATTCTACAAAATTATTATTTATGTGAATAAAAATTAATTTATGTATTCTTTGATGATCAATGAATTGGACAACACTTGGACTCCATGGTGGGGCCCACAATGTCCAATTTACCTATTAAATAGAATAAAGAAGATTTTTGAATGCACTATTGTGTGTGACCCTCCGGCCTTTTATCTAGATAGTAGTGGATAATATTCAAAAACCAAGAGTGGATTCTAGTAACCCATCAAAGACACTAAATATATATGTAATTGTCATAACAATGAAAACCAACCTATTAATATGCACTATGTAATATAATCTATCAATCTTTAAATATATCATAAATAAGAACACACACTTATTTCATCATCATTTATTTCGTTATTATTTTTTGATCTAACTAGATGGATTTACCCTCAAATACCTTGGCCAAGGACTTATAAATGTACTACCATCCTGATAAACCAGGCCTGGGATATATTACTTCCTCAACCTGGAAGCAACAAATCCTTTCTTTAACATTCAACAAATGTCATACCACCAATGATGCACCCAACACAATCTACCTCACCATGATTTTATTGTCATGGTTTCTTTCCTTGCATCAAAGTATACGATCAAATGACCCACATTGACAATGATATCAAGTCAGGAGAACAATACACATGTCCGTAGATAGGAACATCCAATGACACCTAAAACATGTGGTTCTCCTATTAGATGGCCTATCCTCATGATCTCCACTACTATAGATCACCAAGTGAAAACATCATGTGAAGAAGTTTCAATGCTTATGATCCCCCAACACCTAATAGTTAAAAATCAATTGTGTCTTGTGAGTATGATGAATCTAGACAACAAAACATATATTTAAGATTAGTATCATAGTTTCTAGAGGTTCTCATTATAGCATGGGATCTCTTATAACCACTCGATGTGAAAATTAATCTATGGAAATTACCATTAAATAGTTGATTTTGAAATGACTACACTGTATTGGTAATCATAAATTATGTATAACTAATTGTATATATGATATGATAATTGAAAATTACTATTTAGTTGGGTCAATGATCTATGTATTACAATATATTCTTCGTATCCTTATCATCCATTTGAACTAAATCCAAAAGATCTGACAGTGAATCATTCACGTTATTCATATTATAATTAAAAATTAAATTTTAGAAGCTACATGATAAAAAGGTAATAATGAGATCAGTTGCTTGATATTATTTCAATTAAAACCCAAGAGACTCAAGTCTCCCAAAATACATGATAATTTTGAGTACATGAGTTCCTTCTTGATTCCCTTCGTCTATCCTATAACTATACTTATCACTTGATATATTATAGGTTTCTTGTCGAGCACTTTCCTGGTGTAACTCTTAAAGATAAGATATAATTTGGAAAGCATATTTATCCTCTTGAATTTTTTGTACCTCACTAGACATAGATAAAAAAAATGAAACAGTGAATATCTATCACATCATATAAATTATTCTTTTTTTTATATTTAACATCCTTGCATACTCCCTAAGGGGGATTAGTAGAAATTGGGGATTCTGACACATAAATCTTCCTCTCTTGGTGTAGTACTATGCACAAGCGTCTGAAACATTCCAAGAGGTTATGGTCGGTAAGGATATTCTCTTTATCCAATATAGATCATAGTGAAAATGAATAGGTGGTTTCCATTTTAAATAAAAAAATAAACTTATCATATTAGTACTTAATCTTGATTACTAGTATACATTTTCAAATTATTAATTGTATATATTTCCCACTATTTTATCAAATCCTAGTATCCCTCAACTACTAAATTCAGAATAACTAGTAACTTCAATATTATAATAGAAATGATCCTTTAAAACTCTCCTCGTAGTGTACAAGATGTAGATTCACTATTACTTGAAGAGTCCAATGTAGGCTTGTAACTGACCAACTTCATTAACTTACGGCTTCTTGATTCATTGAGTGGAGTCTCATCTCCTGCAATTAATTTCATTACATTTCTCAATGATTTTCCTATAAGTTTTCAACAATCTATCTAAGGAAACTCATTTTCTTAAAAATTTACCTAAGTTGACCCACCACTCTCATAAGAACACCTTGTTAGTAAAATTTACCCTCAATTATGGATAAAGAGAACCCTGAACACCCATTCTTTCTCAAATTTGAGTGATGGAAGAGACTTAATGACTTCATATTTTTTTATGGATTTGGTAATTTAATATCAGTGAATGAAAAACTTTTCTATTTAAAATTATCTTTCTATGTGATCGCGCTCACAATGTAACTAGGTTTTTAAATAGAAAACAGTCACCAAATATGTTTATTTTTTCTTTACATGTTTATTTATTATTATACTATGTGATCATAGATAATGAATACACATTCAGAAAATAATAAACCATGTACACAATAAAATAAATAAATAATGACATGAACAAGGTTTGTTAACTATTTGTTAGTCCATAGAGTGGATAATGGATTAACTGATTCCCTAGTGGAATTTCCTAAGTCAATAGATGACTTGAATTACATATCCCACAACTATAATAGATTTCACATGATTTTTTCACATTTTCTCTCAACTCAAACACGTTTCCATGAACTCCTCTATTCTATACAGTGTATACTCACATGATGGTGAGGGGAACATGGGGTGAGAAAATACATTTTATCACTTAAATGTGAGAAACAGACCCTTATAAAAATTAAATATGGAGAGAAGATGTGCATATCATCAAAATAAATTAATTATTACCTTTTAAAACACATAAATGAATTAATTAAAACAAATAATAAACCAATCATGCCAAGGATGATCTTACATCATGATCAGTTAACATGAAATTATATTTCATAATAAAAATTAAACTAGATGATATTTTTAAAGATTTAACTTGCATTAAAATAATCATATTTAATTATCAATACGCCCCACAACACATAAAATATTTTTATTGAATCCCAAACAATTAAATTAAATTTCATAACTTTTATTATTATTTTTTGGGTATATTTATACCTAATATGATCCCTAAAAAGAAATTTATAACTATTGATTGGTTAAATGGATTAGTTTAATCAGACCCAGACCGAATTGGTCCGACCCGAGATGGGGTGTAAAGATCGAGACCCCATTAGCCTGAATCCAGATCCTTGCTTTATTATATTGGAATTGATACAAGATTAAAATTCTCAAGGACCGAGTAGTTTGGTAGTCTTGAATAACTAAATACATACATGGTACCCTTATTAAATTTGTAATCAAATATAAAATGGAAAAATGGAAAAATGGAAATTTATTTCATCCTTTAACTCATTCAATCATTTCATCTTTATAACATCGGTAATGGAGAACAAATAAAAGGGTGACCTTGGATGCTTAGTAAGGGTTAAATATAACATAACCGTTCATAAATAAATAATAAATGGAACATAATCAATAAGTAAATGTATATATATTACTCATATACATTCCATTTAATCAACAACATTCTAATCATGAGAGGATAAGGCGTAATAATTATAGAAATATAAAATATTGGAGATAAATTTCATTTAATAAATAACTTGAGAATAATCTAAATTCATGGACAATATCATAGTGAAAATAACATAGATAATAATAAATGAAATATTAATGAAATAAATGATTAATAATTTGAATGCCATGATCTGAGGAATCATGGTACCATTACTCTCAAGACTTTTCACAAAATAGTTTATGGGTAAACCCTATTTAATTTTGCAAACTTTTTTGTCTCATGAGACTATCGCTGCATCAATGAGATATCAATAACCAGGTCCCACCCATGTCTACATGTACAAATCATTACTCAAATTTCAAAATGTTATATTTAACTCAAAAATAAATATGCCTTATCAAAAAATATCTATATTGAGTAAAAGATACAGATTTAACATTATTTCCCTAGTTAATCTATCAACTTTCAAAGTAAAAACTATATTAAAACTTGGTATAAATATTAGTAAATAATAATATCCATGATATAAGAAATATAGATAATTAATTAAATATTCAATGAATGATTATCATAAATAAAAGGGGCAGTACATAAAGAGAATAAGTGATTAATATGGCATATTTTCCCCAACAATTAATGTGAGACAAAAACACCTTACCACTTGTAAACAATTGAATAATATTCCCCATAAAATTAATAATAATAAAATGAAACATTTAATAACATGAAGTTAAAGAGATTCATGATATGATATATGAAAGGAAATTATATATACACTGAACATAAGAAATAAGGGTTGAATTGGGAATAAATTTCACAGAATTAAAAGTGAGACGAGGAAACACTTACCGCTTGTAATCAATCGAATTGTATAATGAAAAAATAATAATAATCAAATGAAACATTTAATAAAATTAATATAGATTTATTCATTATATTATATATCAAAGGGCAATATACATACATTGAACAGATGAAATAAGGGTTGAATAAAGAATTAATGTCAAATAAGTAAATGTGTGATGAGGAAACCCTTACCACTTGTAATTAATAAAATCATAGGAGGAATTAAATTAATAATCATAAAATGAAACATTTAATAAAATGAAGATAAATAGATTCATGATATGATATATAAAATTGAATAATACATATACTACCCAAAATAAATTAGGTTTGAATAAGTAATAAATCTCATAGAAGTAAAAGTTAAATGAGGAACTCTTTCCTTATGTCTGAAAGAATTTATTTTACTTGCGCTTAATGTCACATATAATAAAATTAAATTAATTAATTATATTATTAATCACCTATTAAAAATATATTTAATTTATAATAATTTTATTAAGTTCATTTGTATCCATTTTGATGTGTTATAATGTTTAATTTCGTTGTTCTTGGAGTGTTTGTTTCATGGTGTCATAATCGATTCACTTGTGTATAATTATGGAAGTTCTTGTAAAATTGGAATAATTATCCAAAAGTGGAATGAAATAGTATTCATATAATTCCAGGATATTAAATGTTCTCATATATCATTTTTTTACATGGGTATGATTCATTAGATAAAATAGTAATGAATAATTATTAGTTTATTCTAGCGGTTTTTAGGACCATCATGAACTAGTACCATTTTATTTAATATTATGTTTATATATTGATTACAAAAAAGTATTTAATTTTTAATGAACATTTTAAAATATTTTTTGACTATAAAAATGGTTTTATGACCACCCTTAATGGTGGAAATAAAAAACAAAAACTCATCATCCACGAAGGTGGTGAATCAACACCTCACAGATGATATTTTCATTTTTAGAATTAAAAGGCGAGGTGAAGAGAATTGATGATGGATATTCTATTAAAATAATAAAATTCCAGTACATGTATCATATTTTAGTTACTAGGCCACTTTTTATAGGGGATATCAGGAGAGTATAATAAAATAAAAGAAATTAATTAAGAAAAAAGAAGGATTTTGCCTCTTGAATATCATCTCCCTAGGAACCTCCTTAAGACACTTGACTTTGGTCTTTTGGTAAGACCATCTGGTATTATAGATGGGTATAAGTATTTAGAAGGGTGTTTTCTAGAGTTTATACAAGTTTTAAGTCTTTGAAGGTGTGAGGAAAATGGGTGGTGAGTGGTGGTATTTATAATGGGAGGAGAGGGGTGTTTTTGACTAATTTATTCATTTTTTTTATTATTTTGGATCAAGAATATAAATAGTGTTTATTATTGTGACTAAGTAAAGTAAATAGTTCATGTGAGTCCTAAATATTGGTTTCTTACATAATCCACTACTAAAAAATTTATGTATTTGTCTTAAAATGTAAAATATCGTAAATTACCATATTTCACTATTCCCAAAAAATTCAACTATTTCCAAAAAAATCCCAAAAATTCACCCTAACCATTTTTAGATGTGTATATTTAAAAAATGGAATCCATTTTATAAATATAATTTTTAAAATATGATAATTTTAATTTCTAATTAACACAATCCTTTACTTAAAAAATACTAATTTTAAAATTATAACTGATTTTATGACACTTTGAAATATTAATTAAGGTCTCATTAAATTATATTATAATTATAAGATAAAAAAATATTAATTTATGAATAAATTTTCTGAAAATAATTTAAAAAATAATAATTATATTAATTATAAAATTGTAAATAAACTTTTATTTTTCACAAAAATACCATTAATTAATTTATCATTTCTAAAGCATTTATTTATTTATTCCATGATATAAATATTTCATATTTTATTTATGTATACCAAAAATTTATTTATACTTTCCTAAGTGAGGTTATTATTATAATGGTTAGTTTATTATTCCTAAGTTTCATATTATTATTCTTATAGTTATGTTAATATTTAATAGTATATCACAGTTCATTTAAGCTTAGTGTTACGTGCAATGAAATCTATAAAATAAATTGAATTTATTTAAGAAGATAAATACTATAAAATATTAGGGTGTTATATTATTCCCTCATTAGAAAATTTCATCCATGAAATTTTTCATTAATATTAGCTTCTAAAAAGATGAATTTGGTTTTTATTTATAACATCTTTAGGTTCCCATGTTGCTTTTTCTATTTTATGGTTTCTACAAAGAACCTTTACCAATCGAGTTGTCTGATTTCACAATAACTTCTATATAGAAACAAGAATCTTGATCGGCTCTTCATAGTAAGAAGAATTCGGTTCTAGTTCTATTTCTTCGTAGGTGAGTACAAGTGTTGGGTTTTCATATACTTCTTAAAAATTAATATGTGGAACACATCATGAACATTGAAGAGACATGGTGGAATTGATAATCGGTGAACTATATATCCAATTCTTGCAAGAATTTTGAATGGTATGATGTACCTAGGGCTCAGTTTCCCTTTCTTACTAAACCTTATGACACCCTTCCATGGGGAAACTATCAGAAAGACATGATCCCCCACTGGAAATTATAAAACCATTCTTCAGTTTCCATCCTAACTCTTTTTCCTACATTGAGATTCTTTAATATGATATTGAATAGTCTTTACCTCTATAATTGTTTCTTAAATAAGTTTTGGGCCTATATGTTTCCTTCACTACCATCATCCCAACAATTTGGATTATGAAATCTCTTTCAATATAATAATTCATATGGTGCCATTTGAATACTTTAATGGAAACTATTATTGTATTAAAACTCTACCAAAGGTAAATATTGATCCCACATACATTTAAATTCAAGTGATCATGATCTCAAAATTCCTTCCAATGATAGTATAGTCCTTTCAGACTATCCATTGGTTTGAGGATGGTAGGTTGTGCTCAAATGAATCTTAGTGACTAAATCATTCTAAATAATCTTCCAAAAAAATTTATGTAAAATGGGGATCTTGATCAGACACAAGAGAGACATGTGCACCACGAAGTCTTACAACATCATTAGTATAGATTCCTTCTAGGTTCTCAAGAGTTTAATCATCACCTATAGAAATAAAATGATTCAATTTTGTAATATAGTCAACAATAACCCATATTCTATCATTACTTATAGGTTTCCTTGGTAGTCCGCTGATAAAGTCTAATGTAATGTCATCCCACATCCATATAGACGTAGGTAGAGGTTGCCTGACTCCTATAGGATGTTGTCTCTTTGAATTCACATGTTGAAATACTAGAAACATTACATATAGCTAGAAATTTCCCACTTCATATTATCCCACCAAAAATGTTCCTTCAGATATTTATATATATTGGTACTACAAGAATGCATATAAAAATTTGAGCTATGAGCATCATCTAATACTACCCCTTTTAGTTGAGGTATTGATGTAACACATAAACTCATTCCAAATTTTATAACTCCATCCTAATACATGAATTCTTCCAAATTTCCATCCTTAATATCTATAATTTCTTTTTAAAATTATCATAATTCAATTGATAACTTTTTACCTTCTTCATTAAATATGGATTAGCAATCATTTGAAAAAAGGAGTTATGATTCCGCTTCCTTAGGAATTCCCATATCCATATTTACTAAATCCATGTACAGTTAATCTCTATAAATAATAATTTTGGTCAAAACTCCATGATCTTTCCTATTTGATGCATTCGCTACCATGTTTTCTTTTCTTGAGTGGTAGTGTATTGAGAAATCATAATCTTTGTGTAACTCAAGCCATCATCTTTGCCTCATGTTGATTTGTTTCATTGTAAATATGTATTTAAAACTATTTTGATTACTATATATCTCACATATTTCACCAAAGAGATAGTGTCTCCATAACATTTGAGAAAACATTATGACTACTAACTCATGATCATGATTCAATACAAGAAACATCAAATATACCAATGGATTGGAACCATGGGTATAATCACTAAGACTATGAGTATAGTCTATACCAACAATTTAAATGATCCAAGGCCTCTAGAGATGTTGGTATGGAGCTATACCCACAATTTCTATAGAAATTATGGGTATAGCCTTAGAGATTTCCATAATACCCATGGTTTTAGTTGAACCATTGAAATATATCTATACCCACAATTTCCAAAATTGTGGGTATAGATTATCGCACCAAACACTATGTACCGATGGTTCATTGAAATATGGGTATAAATAACTATCTCAGATAGAACGTAGCAGCATTCCTGATATCCTGAACCTGTAAAAAAATATAAACCACTTACAAACCACTGTACATGGTAGATATCATGAGTGAATGGAAATAGTTGACATAATAACTTTTATAAGAATTAAATTACATATAAAAATGGGTCAAAAACAAACCTATTAAGCCTATCGACCTGAAATAGTCTAACCAAAACTCACTATAGTTGAATCTATTTTTGTTCGATTATAGAATCTATCATGTTTGTCTCAATTTATAATCGAATTACTTCCCACACCTCAATATTCTAGTGTTAGAACTATCCATAGAGCATTCACAAACTACTCCATGGCCACCCACACTAGGTTTCACCCTAATCCACAAAGATTGGTTCTAAATAGAGTATGATGTGAGTTTTTAAAGTGCCTTGTCAGTTTTATTTAGTCATCTCTGTTATTGTGGGATAGATTTTTGTCCTTGTGCACAGTATAAGCCACAAAAATTCAGCTCAACATCATCCAAAAGGATTAGGCTACACCAATCCAATAAACATAGACATCCATAGTTTAACATTAATAAAAATGTTATTAACATATAAAGTTGTAAGAAACATATTATTTATATGGAAGGTTATACTTCTACTGTGCTCTCAATGAAATCTGTAAAAAACTATTGAGAACAAAAAATACCAATTTAAGATCCAATAATTAATTGGAAACTCCTACAACTATTAATGAAAAACTAGTTTCTTAAATCACATCATTATTTCAAAAGAATAAAGTTATTGTGGAAGTCCAATTTCATGATCCAAATAGAGTTGTTTAATAATTACTAAAATCAAAAGAAAATAATCTATCAGTACACTCATTTTAAACCCACCAAGATGATGATTAATAAATTTTAGTACTCAACCCATCATTGTGGTTGATTTTCTCTCCATCGCTAGACTTCTGAACCTATCTATCCACCGAGAATAGTAGAATTATATTTATAGTTGATTCATGGTCATATTTTTTCTTGGAATTGATGAATTGTGTTTTGAAGTGAAATAATTGAAAAAAAAAATTTAATAAAACATGTGACGGGTCAATGAATGTTTTAATAGGAATTTTTAACCAAACTACCTAGTGTATGATAGAGTATTTTTGGCACCAAGGTATTTCTATAGTTGCATTAGGATGAAGTCTACTCATAAACTTCAAAAATGTATAGTATCTCATGATATGATATTACATTATCAAATTGGTTATGAATGTGAATTTCTATTTAGTATTCCAAATGCATTACCATTTCACCTCCTTCTATACCCATATTATTTCTAGAATCAATATATATTGCATGGTATCCCACATCTCCTCATTGTAAATTCTAATGTCCTCAGCCCTTATTCCTAGAAATTCACAATTAATTCCTAGACATTCCCAATCGCTCCCTAGTTATTCCATGTTTCCAAGGACCTCCCATGGTTCTAAAATAGTAATGACCTAGTTAGTCTCTAATATAGGAATGAATGTGATAGACTAACGTAGATGTTATATTCCCATGGGATGGAATAAGTTTATGGGAATCAAGGAATCACCACTCGGGAATGATTTCACCAACAAACAATTAATTAAAATATAAGCATAAAATTAATAAAATTTTGGCATTACTCATCCATACATCAGACTTACACAACAAAGGAAACGAAATTAAATAGAAGCAATACAATATAAATGTATAAAAAATGAAACACACTAATTAATCCCTCCACTATCACGATCTCCCTCCCCTACAACGAAAACCACACATCCACCTATAATGCCCTTATATAACCTTCTCAAAATATAACTACACATCAACTATATAATGTTTTAAAAATAATAAGTGGACGATGCAATAATGAAATAAACAAACAATAGCATACTTATCTCCTATGACTATACAAGTCACTGCCCAACATATAAGAACCACAATTTCCCATGTGTCAAAACATGTTCCTACAAGCAAGGGGGGACATATTATAGTAGTTCAATAGGATTTTCTTCAATCTATTTTTTGTTTTTTATCTAATATCTATTTTTCTTAGTTATTCTATGTATAATTTAATTTTGTTGATACTAGTTATTTTTGTTTGGCCCAGTTCACATTACTTTAGTTTGGTACACTATAATTTTTGTTTTATTTATTTCATGCCAAATCCAATTGATTATGTTTAATTAAATTCAGTTTTGTTTTTTTTAGTTATGTATTTTCAATGTATAGTTCATTTTATGATTTTCCATTCATTTTAGTTTGGTTGGAATTATCATAAACTAGGAAATGTTGGGTTAGTTTTGTTTAATACACGTTTTTTAGGACATTTTCATTAGATTTAGTTTGTCTTTTTTTATAGTATATTGAAAAAAATCATTCATATGGGTTCTAATCGATTCACTTTGATTATATTTAGTCAATATCAGTTTTGTTTAGTTCAGTTTAGTTCAATTTGGTTGAAGTCGTATTGGTTTGAATTCATTATATTTTTTCCAATTTTATTCATCATTTGTAATATAATATTAGTTAAAGTAAAATTATATTAACTTATTCCAATTTAGTTTCATCTAATTTTTTTTATTTTAAATCTATTTTATTGATTTTGATCATTCTAGATCTATTTTTGTTGATCTGATTTACATTTATACCAATGAGGTATGGTTAGTTTGTAAAATGTTTTACAAAATGTTTTATTCTATTTTTTATTTTGTTTCTATATATTCATTATGGGTTTGTATAGTTCCACTTTATTTAGTTCAACTCATTTTGGGTTTACACTTCTCAATATTATTTGGTTTGTCTTCCTTTGGTTTAGTTGGGTTCATTAGGTTTATTGTAATCCTAATTGAGGCAGGTCAGGAGAGGTATAACAAAATTTTACTGATTATATATTATTCTCTTTATTAAAACATGATATGATTTATTTTAGATCTGGTTGTTTTAAATTAATCTTTTTGGTATTGGAAAATTTAATTTATTCTAGAATCATTTGGGAATATTTATTTTTAATTTTTATAGGATAATACAATTCATATTATTATTGTATTTTCTATTTATATGATGTCCTACTTCATTCAATTTAGTATAATTCAATGTAACTCAATTTTATATTAGTTAGTACTGTTTTCTTCGATTCTATTTAGAAAAAATATTATAAGAAATATATATCCCTATTTAGTACAAAAACCTAGTGTGAAATACAAGAAATCAATGATTCTTTAAATTTAAAGGCCAATGCATAAGGGAACCTAACTCAAACTCAATGTGTTATGATTATGAGGATGGAAAATTTAATCTTCCCTTTATCGCTTGAACGCATATGAACATTATCATTTATATAAGGACACCCAGCCCCTATGTATATATTTTCATGAAAAAATGTGTATAAGGGGATCCTTACATATATGATTATACTTTCATATACCCCTTTACCTTACACATGTATGCATTTTTCATATATATACATATGTACACCTAGACCCAATATATCTATTCATATGTCCATGAGTGAATATATAAATATATGGGAACTTGTGTATGTGTATTCCTACCTATGACTACATGTGAATGTTTACATTTACAACAGAAACACAAAACCACTACAGCAGATCCAAAATACTCTATAAAAACACTAAAAAATCAAATCCCCAAAATCCATAAATAATATATATATATATATATATATAATTGAAACAGAACAAAACATAACTGAAGCCCATGGTGAATCCACTTCCCTGATGGAGGTGTCTAGAACTTGCCTTAATGGGACCTATGATCCCTAAACATCAATAATTGACCAAAAGAAAACCCCATAAAATGAGTTAGGGTTAATTTCCAGTGATAAAAAATGAAATGAATAGTGAATAGGAAACTGAAAATATCACATAAGTCGATCCATGATAAAAAAAATCCCAAAGAAAACACAAATTATTCAATCATTTTATCATCAAGAAAAAAAAGCAGAGCAACCAATAACATAGTGTGCATAAACATTAAAAAATTATTAAGAGAATTATAGAAAAAATCCCACCTACAAAAAACAATTGTATAGAAAAAATTTGCTCTAAGATACTCAAGCATCCAAAAATGATAAAATGAAATAATAGGATACATGGAATTCAAATGCAGAGTATACTAAGACATCTTTTTTAAATTATATAATAAGGAAAATTTATTCCAAAACTTCTAAGTCATATCAACATTTCATTTAAAAAAAATTATAATGGAAACAAAAATTATGTTAAGAGAAACCAAAAACTCATTCATTTTTGTACATTGGGTTTTGAATTTGAAATATATATTTATAATAGAAAATACATGGGTAGATACCCAAATTTGGGTATATTTCAATACATTTTAGTGATATAAAATACTATATGAGATAGATAACAAATGAAGGAAATGACCATTTATTCATATACATTTCAGTAGATGGGATAGATATTAAATAAATTAAATATTGAAAAAAGGATCATATTATATTTATTAACTATCACATTCAGAAAAATAAATGGATAGGTCCCCCATTGAAATTAATAAATTTCAACAAAACCCATAATTCCAAAAAAATATCTTGTGTATAACAGTATAAAGAACATTAAATGGGAAGTGTATAATAGTAAATAGTACTAAACGATAGTGTATAATCTATTAGTATATTATATATCATATGAAATGTATTTATTATTATGATCTATTTTATCTCTTTATTATCATCAAATTAAAATTTATTCTAAAAAGTTTACGACTAATTGTTACATGTGATATGTATCAATAAAACAAACATCAAACATATCATCAAGTACAAATTGTTTGTTTTAGAAAGAGTAATAAGAAAACTGTTAGTAATAAACATACAACAATTGAAGGAAAAACTCATCTTCATAGTTTTATACTAAAAATGTTATAATAAATTTTAAACAATAAACATACATCTTTTAGTAGAATTTAATATGAAATACAAACATAGAATACCAAAGGTATAATCAACAATATAGTGTAAGAAAAATTTCTTCAATACTGAGATGAATGGAAAAGTATATATATATAGAAAGTAAAGAAAAATTGATACCAATTTATTTACGTCTAGGTGAGAATAGATGAAGATGTGTAGATAAATTCCATGTTATCAATAATTAAATTCTGATGATGTAATATCCAAAAATATAAAATTTCATGTTTATGGAGTTTAAGAGAGATGTACTAATTTAGTGTATGTAGAGGTCTATTAAAATGAAAAAAAATTAATTATTCATATAAATTATTAAAAAATCATGACTAGAAAATATATAATGAAAAATAATTTCACCAGAAAAGCAATCACGATCTAACGTGATAGGAATTTCTAGGAAATAATAATAAATTTAATTGCATGTAGGGATGAAAATAATGGAAGAAACATTAACACCAACAATAATATCACTAGTAATTTTCAGATTTAATATCATTAGAAATAAAAAAACATACTTCAAACATAATTTTATTAAAAAACAATGAAGGAGGAAGCTACCAAAATAGTAAAACAATTTTTAAAAATTTCCTGGAATAGGATTTAAAGTAGATAAAAATTGAGAAAATGGGAGATTATTTGGGAAATAGGAAATGAGATAAATGAAATTAGAATATCATACTAAAATTATATTATAAACAAAATAATATGAAAAAAATATACCTTAAATTAGAATTCCTAAAATAGATATATCAAACCATATGCCTTGTAATAGAATCAAGGGATTGTGAAGGGTCTTATAAAACTACTGAATATATTAATTTCAATTTAATGATACAAAGAAACATTAAAATAAAATTACACAATTCATATTTTAGATTTTATATGAAATTTAAAATTAGGGTAAAATCATTATATTTTTAAGTGAAATTACATGTGATGTTGGCGGTGAATATTGAGACTGCTGAAAAGAATAATGAATAGGTTTTAACATGTCGATGGTAGTCATATGACCAAATAGTCAAACATGATGCAAAGAAATGGACAGAGAATCTTGAGTTTGTTGGTAATTGAAGAGAAACTCATAAATTAGAGTTTTTTGAAAGGTGGTGGTGGGGGATGAGGTGGAGGTAGAGGTGGATACAGAGTTAGAGGTAGAGGTATGGAGGTGGAGGTAGGGAGGAGGAGGTAGAGAGGTAGAGGTGGAGGAAAACATAGAGGCAGGAAGGTGATGGTAGAGAGGTGGGGCTGGGAGGTTGAGGCATAGGTAGAGGCCAAGAGGTCAAGGTGGAGGTGGAGGTGGGTAGGGGAGGGCGGGGAGGCTATGCCTCGTTAGAGGGGATATTTGGTCTCATCAATGGGGGAGGGGAGGAGTAGCCTAAGAGAGGCCAGATATGTAAGGGGTTATACCCAATTTATTAAAAAAATTGTGGGTATAGGTTTTTGAAAATGGTCTGTACCCATAGTTTCTCTAAACCATGGTTATAGATTAGTTGGCTTGTAGCCAGTTTCTAGTAGTGGGTTGAATAATTTTGTTCACAAATCTTCAATTGCCTTGATGCATATGTAATAAATTTATCATTTTTGATGAGGAAACAGCCCATTCATTTCTTTGATGAATCATTGTATATCAAAAACCAATTATTTCTTGATGGTTGAGTCGAAATACTAGCATTGAATAATCTTATCTTCAATTCTGCAAAACATACTACACAATCTGTTTCTATATGAACTTAACCCTTTTATGTGTGATCTTGGTTTACGGGTTATCCAATCGGTAAAAATTATGAATGAAATACTGATAGTAACCTACTAAACCAATAAAACTATATACCTAGATTATGTTCATTGGTGAAGGCCATTCTTGTACTGCCTTTATCTTCACATGATCAACTGATATTTCATCCTTATAGACAATGTGTCCAAAAAATGAAATTTCGTGAAGCCAGAATTCATTCTTGATAAATTTACCATGTAAATATTTCATCATAAAAATATAAAGAATGATCTTATAGTGATTCTCATTGTGTTAATAGGTTTTATAATATACCAGAATATCATCAATTATTACCACAAAAAAAATGTTAAGATATTCATTGAATATTCTGTTCATCGTATCCATAAAACTAAGGGTGAATTAGTCAATCCAAATGTCATTATTTAAAACTCATAATTTTCATAACATGTCCAAAAATATTTATTAGAAATGTATTCATTTTTTCTCATAATTGATGGTATCAATAATGAAGTTCAATATTCTAAAAATATTTAGATTTGTGAATTTCATCAAATAAATCATAAATATGAGGTTTTGGATACTTTTTATTTACCTTAATTGATTTTATTTATCTATAATAAATTATCAACCTCACGAATACATAATTATTCTGAACAAAGAGATCCATGGATCCCCATGGAGAAACACTAGGGTGAATAAATCCCTTATTACTAAACACCTATAGTTGTTTCTTCATAACTATTAATTCTATAGTGTCCATTCTATTGGTAGTCTTTGATATTAGGTATTCATCAAGGATTAAATCAATGAAAAACTCAACTTTATGCTCTTGGGGTGTCCAGGTAGTTCCTTTGAACGTACATCAATGTATACTTGTCCAATAAATATATCCCCAATTTGAAGATAACCTTATTCATCTGTAGATTTTGTTTGCTCTTCCTCCCCAAAAATTTCATCCAATAAATATACTAGGTGTGGATCTAGATAAAACTCAGATTATGAAGTTTCATCTCTAAAATAAAAAATTCTACATCTTCCTTTAAAATTGTAATTTCCTTCTTGTAATAAATTTTTTCTTCATATTTTGAAATCTAGTCCATACCAAGGATATTATCAAAGTTAACCATAGGTGTGATGATAATGTTAGAAAATAAAGAACATTTATATGCCATAATGGGGACTTTCCGACACATATTTATTACAATGAGACATAAGATTTTTGACTAACAACTCCCTTATTAAATAAAAAGGTAAATATCTAATTTTCTTGAAAAATTGGGTAGATATAAAAGGAAAGGATGATTCGAAATCAAATAAATCATTGGATAAATTTGAAAAAATTATTAATGTACCTGGTACCACATCATTTTCTACTTATAACTTGGATTTAGTGATCACATAAGCTTGTCCATCCCCCTAGTCCTCTTGTGTTGTAGATTCCCATTGATATTGAGACATTGGTTTGAATAATTCCCCATTTCATTGTAGTTGAAGCACTAGATATAATTATTTTTTTTCCCATTCACTTATGAAATAATTGAAAATTATCTCCAACCTTTTAACACACTCATATGGCCTTTAAACATTTTTCTAGATATTTCCTCCCACAATTTTTAAAATATTGAAAACACTTTATTACCTTGTTCTTTTTGTTGCCTTACCTTTCTCATGGTTCTCATCCAACATATTCTTCTCTTTATTTACTTTGAATATATAAGATATAGAAAATTTCATCTCTATTTTGATGGTACATAGTGCTATTTCATCATATGATGAAAATTTTTGAGAAACCAACACCATTGGGAGACTTTTCTTAAGACCTGCAATGAAATGATAAATCTTGTTTTCATAATCATGCATGTAATCTATAGAATTCCAAACTATTCTTGTAAAAGTATTCTCATACTCTACAATAGTATATTCTTCCTTTTTCATTAAGATAATGAATTTTATATTAATTTATTTTTTTTCTCATGAGGGAAATATTTTTCGAAGAATGTGGCTTTAAATGTTCTCCATTCTATATCTTATATTTCATATTCCTCCTTAGTATTTTGGATCAATGAACACCATTAATCAGCATCTCCCTTGAGGTAATATAGTTTTAGTACTAATTTTTCCTATTCATCATATCCCAATTCCATAAATATCTTTTCAAGGGACTTGATCCTTGCTTATCTGCAACTACATTAGTAGTACCAATAAAATATGGGGGCTTTGGCCATATGAAATGATCCAACATAGGTGTATTATGGTTATTATTCATAACCATAGTAAGCTTTCCTAATATGATCATGATCTGATCATCCCCAAAACAAACTTTGTTGACTTTTTTTGTAGGGAAATCCCAAAATTGTATGTGGGTATTGATTCCTTTAATTCTATTCAAATCTATTACTAAATAATGGTTCACAATGAGTTATCTCGTAATTATCATGATAATTGAGCCACAAAATAAAAATTCTTCTAATGCTCAATGTTTTGAAATACTATAAAGAATTATCATAGTTTTATGTTGGTTATGATTATTCTAAAATCCATTTCTTAAGGTTTCTAATAAACATGGTTTAATACCAATGGTAAATACCCAGACCCCATTATCCCAAAGCTAAGGACTTACTTTATTAAATTTTCATTGATATAAGATTCAAATACCCAGGAATCGAACATTTTAGTGGTTTTTAAGAACTAGGTATATACATGGTACCCTTATTAAATTGGTAGTAAAAAATAAAAAATAAAAAATAAAAATGGAAATTAATTTCATCCTTGAACTCATTCAATCATTTCATCATTAGGATGTCGAGAGGGGGGAACAAAAAAAAAGGGTGAGCTCAGATTCTTAGTGAGGGTTAAATACAACAAAATCTTTCATGGATCAATAATAAATGAAACATAATAAATATGGAAAGCTATATGTATAACTTAAATACATGTAATTTAATCAATAACTATTCAATCATGAGATGATAAGGTGTAATAATTATGTCAATGTAAAATATTGGAAACAAATTACATTTAATCAATAACTTAAGCACAATCTGAATTCATGTATAATATCATAGTGACAATCACATAGATAATATGACTGAATTTTCAATGAAGTAAATTCCTGATAATTTGTATGTAATGATATCAGGAATCATGGTACCTTTACCTTCAATAACTTTCATAATATGGTTTAACTATTATGGGTAAAACCCCATTAAATTTGAAAAACATTATCATCTCATGAGACTACAGATACATCGAGGGGATATTTATAACCAGTCCCCACCCATTTAAACATGTCCAAAGAATTAATCAAATATAAAAATGGTATATTTAATCCATGAATCAATATTCCTTATTAAAAAATATCCAAATTGAGTAAAATATACAAATTTAAAATTATTTCCTCAGATAATCACATAACATTAAACATAAAAACCATATGAAAAATTGTTATACGAATTAGGAAATAATATTATCTTTGACATAATAAATAAGGATACTTAATGAAATCTTCAATGAATTAGTATCATAAATAAAAGGTACAGTACACAAAGTTAATAAGTGATGAATATGGCATATGTCCCATGGAAATTAAACTGATGAATAACCCTTGCCCTATGTAATCAGTCAAATTTTATGCCCCATGAAATTTATATTAATAAAATTAAAGATTTAATATGATGAATATAAATAGAATCATTATAGGATATATCAAAGGGAAGTGTACATAAACTACAGATAAGGAATAAGGGTTGAAGAAGGAATAAATCTCACAGAAGTAAAAGTGATAAGAGAAAACCCTTACCCATTGTAATCAATCGAGTCGTATTCCCCATAAAACTTATAATAATAAAATTAAACAATTAAAACCATGAATAGAAATATATTAATTATATTATATATAAATTATAAGTATACATATGCTACACACATGAAATAAGGGTCAAATAATAAATAAATCTCATAGAAGTAAAAGTTAGATGAGGAAACCCTTACCATTTGTAATCAATCGAATTGTATAAACCATAAATTTAATAATCATCAAATGAAAAATTAAATACCATGAATATAAATAGAATCAAGATATTATATATAAATGTGAAATATACATACACTATACACAAGAAATAAGGGTTTAATAAGAAATAAATATCACAAAAGTAAAAGTGATATGAGAAAACCCTTGCCTTATGTTCGAAAGAGTTCTGTACTTGTACTTGATGTCCTGGATAATAAAATTAGATTAATTAATTAATTAATTAATAACCCATTAAACATATAATTTATTTATTAAAATTTTTATATGTTCATTTATGTTCATTTTTATGAGTTATAATGTTAAATTTTTTTCTGGGATCATTCATTTCATGGTTTCATGATTGGTTCGCTTGTGTATAATTATAGAAGTTTTTGTAAAATTGGAATAATTCTCCAGAAGTGGAATGAAAAGGTATTAATATACTTAAATATTTATAAATGGTCCCATATTTCATTTTTTTACCTGAGGATTATTCATTTGATAAAATGACAATGAAAAATTATTAGTTTATTTTGGCGGTTTTACGACCATCATGAACTCGTATCATTTTATTTAATATTTTGTTTATATACTTATCACGGAACACTAAATAAATTATAATAAACATATAATAGTTTGTTTTAAACATAATTTTTTTACCATCCTTTAATGTGGTAATGAAAATAAAACTCACTGTCCACGATGGTGGTGAATCGAAACATCACATACAATGTTTTCATTTTTAGAATTGAAGAGAGAGAAGAGATATTTGATGATATATGTTGCATTAAAATAATAAAATTTAATTATATGTATATAAATATAATACCATATTTACCATGTAATTATGGATATGGGCTTTTAGGTGTGGATAAGAAAATATAAGAAAATAAAAGGGAAATAATAAGGATTTTACCTCTCGAATATCGTCTCCTTGGGAACCTCCTTAAGACACTTGGATCTAGTCATTTCATAAGGCCAAAAACTATTGGTTGTGGGGAAAATTATTGCTATATTTTTTTTGGGTAGAATTCATAAAATATTCAGGGATGATAAGGTGTGAGGAGAAGGGGTGGTATTTATAGTGGAAGGAGAAGGGTGTTTTGATTATTTTATTCATTTTTTATTATTTTTATTCAAGACTATCAATAGTGTTGATTCCTACAACCAATTACAGTAAATAGTTAATTTGAGTTCTAAATAATTGTTTATTACATTATCAATGACTCAAAAATTTATGTATTTGGCTTAAAATGTTAAATATTGTAAATTATCGTATTTCACTATTCACCAAAAATTCAATTATTTCAAAAAAATCCCAAAAATTTACTCTAACCATTTTCCAACATATTGATTTTAAAAAGGCACTTAATTTAATGAAAATAATTTTCTGAATATGATAAATTAAATTTATAATTAGAATCATCATTTATTCAAACAATACAGATTTTAAAATTATAATTGATTTTAGGACACATTGAAAAATTAATTAAGGCCTCATTAAATTATATTATAATTATAAGAAAAAAAATATCAATTTATGACTCTATTTTATGACAATAAATTTTCTTTAAAATAATTATATTAATTATATTATTAAAAATTAAATTTTATATTTCACCGAAAATGCCAACACAAACATTATCATCTTTAAAACATTTATTTATTTATTCCATGATACTAAATATATCATTTTTTCATTGACGAGATACCAAAACATTATTTATACTTTCATAAGTGAGTTTATTATTGTATTGTCCAGTTTAATATTCCTAACAGTCACGTTACTATTTCAATGGTCATATTAATATTTAATAGTATATCAAGGTTCATTTAAAATCAGTGTTGTATGAAATGTAAGAAATAGAATAAATATAACGTATTTAAGAAGATACATGTTGTAAAATCATTGAATGTTATATAGGGTATCCATTTAAAGTACACACACACACACACATATAAAATATATAATGATAAAAATATTCCAATGATATATTTTTCCCTATTTTTATATATATTTTAAAGACGATTCTATTAGAATCTTTGAATAAGCTTACAATGGATTTTTTCCCTTTTAATCAAACAAGCTTCCAAGGGAAGCTTTAAACTAGATTCTAAGGGAATATTTATATTTTTAATGAAAAAGGATTCCATAAGAATCTTTTAATTGGATTCTATTTGAAGATTTATCCTTTTAATTAAATAAGCTTCCATGAAAAGATTAAAACGAGCTTCCATGGGAAGCTTTATTCATTTAATTAAATAAGATTCCTTGGGAATGGTTAAACTAGATTCCATGGGAATATTTATCCATTTAATTAAATAAGATTCCATGGGATGTTTTATTCATTTAATTAAACATGATTCCATTAGAAGGTTTGAACTGGCCTCTAAGGGAATATTTATCTATTTAATTAAACAAGCTTCCATGATAATTTTTAAACTAGATTCCTAGGTAAGAAATATCTATTTAATTAAAAAAAATCTAGGAGAATATTTTATTGTCAATTCACTACCCCAAAAAAATTCTGATAGATGTAAATAACACTCAATGTAATTAAATTATTATCTATTTAAAATCCATCACATCAGTAGCCAGTAAAATGAATCCAAAAAAAAATTAATTATCATAGAAAATTTCCCCCAAAAAATTTATCGATATTTTATCATCCATAACATAGTGATATGAAATCTGATCAATGCATCATCATTTGTGTTGGGATAATATCAAAAAACTATTTCAAATCATAGAAAATTTAATTAAATTTAAAATATTTTGACTTGAATAATTACACATTCTCTCTAATAAAAAAATAAGGAACCTGGGGCGCAATGGAAGTATATAAAATGTGAAATTTAAAATTTTGGGTTTTAATTCTTGTTAAAAACCTTAAATACACATAAACCCTCACCTGGATTTTTTAGGTATCATTTTTAATTCAATTTAATAATTAAATATAAAATCAAATGAAATCTCAAATGGTACCTCATTATTTGGAAGTCGCTGGTTTGACTCGCTCATCATCAACATGTCATGGATAAAAGACACTAAACTAGATGTCCTCTAGATCTTCTATACATGATCTGAAATTCCATGGTATTTTCTCTATGTTTCCTAGGATCTAGTGTAGGAAATCTAAGAGCTTTAGACATCCCTTTGATCCCCTGAATAACATTGACTTGATCAAGAATGCGGGATCAATAAAACATTGTTCTTTCTATGGAATATCTCTCTATAAACTTTATAGGAGGATATAAGAGATATTATCTCACAAAATTTTTTAAAATGGTGGAGCTTATTATTCAAAATGATAAAATGATCTTTTATAATCAGGTAATACTCCCCAAAATTTCACTTTGGTCCCTGTAAAGTAATAACCTTCAATTTAAACCTTTTCACACACGTATGACATAATAAACTTGTCATAAATTTTACAAATATTTTATCACTCTCATGTAACACTATAAAATTTTATGTGATAAAATATAAACAATTAACTCATTCTATAAAATCCCAAAATAATTTAACGAACCTCGAACATTCCATGTTCTTTCGAAAAATTATATGTTTTTTATATTCACATTTATGGTAAAAATACTTGTGAATAACTTTAAAAATAAATTCAATCCTCAATATTATAAACTTGAATAATATAATTGAATTGATTTTAATTCAGATTGATCATACTCAAATGTTCATCCACCCCTACACATGGGGCCTACTTTTTATTAAACTATTATTAATTAGAATAGGTGGAACTTGTGGATATACATAGTGTGTGACCCTAAAAGTCCTTATCTTGATAGAATTGAGTCTAACCCACAAACCAAGAGTGGATTCTAGCTACCCATCATGGCCCCCAATGGGATAAGGAATTTCATTTCTATGAATTCCTCCTATGAAAACATAATGTCTAATATATTATATTTCTCTCGTGATATCTCAGAAAGAAGGATGAATACTTATGTTGTCATCCTTTTGTTGATTTATATATTTTGGGACCTTATCGTATGTGCTTACCTTCTTGTTCCATGGTCATGGATTTATGAAGGTACTACCATCCCAGTCAACCTGGGCCCCTGAGATATCTCTTCCTCAACTCGGAAGAAAAAATTATATCTTGATAATTCAACCAATGCCATACCACTAATGACACACCCAACACAAACTACCTCATCGTGATTTAATTATCATTATTTTCATCTTGCATCAATGTATTTGATCAATTGGAACACACTGATAAAGATCTCATTCATGGAGTCCAATACACATGTTCATATATAGAAACAACCAATGACACCTGAAACATGTGGTGTTACTATTGGAAGGTATGTACTCATGCTCTCACTACTAGAGATCACGATGTGTGAAATTATTGATAATAATTCTCAATACTTATGAGTTCCCAACACCTGATAGTCATACATCATATTTTCCTTATTAGTATGATGTATCTAGACAATTGTACATATATATTTAATATTGTTGTCATAATATCTCAAGGTTCTCATTATAGTTGGGAACTGCTATAGCCTTTTGATAAGAAACATAATCCATGGACATTACTGTTTAAATAGTATCTATTGAAATATTAATTCTATTATAGTAAGAATAAAAACCAGTATATATCAAACTGTATACATGTAATTATAATCAAAAGTACATAAAGAAGTTAGGTCTAGGGAACCCAATCATATAAATATGGACAACCAGATTGGGATTATACCCCCATTACAACTATAGGTCAATGGTCTACACTGGTGGAAACTCTATGCCAAGCACATATCCCTACCAAAATTCCATAAATATATCGGATAATTTTGGCATTGAAATTATATCTAATCAAAGAAGATTTTGTATATGAAATATGTTATCCACAGTAAGCGGTCCTAGTCTCATGTATGAGAGAATCAAAAAAATAAGCCTCACCAAAGGTGATTGTAAAATTAATATCCATTATACAATCTTTCTTTGTTTAATACTGAAGTTATTTAATCCCTAAGATGTTTATCTATGGAGACTCATGATCCAAATTGTAACGCCCCGACCCTAGTTACCTAGATTCGGTGCATTATTACATAACATTGTCATGATCACAAGAAAGATCAAATCTAGAAAGACTGATTGGTTTAGTAGCCTTGGAAACACTAGATATATTCATAAAGTTTTAGATTACATCATAAAGTGAAAAAAACTAATACAACAACATAGTCTCCTTATCCCACACTCATATCCCCACATACTATCCCTGCAGGTCATTCATAAATTACTTCTTCACATCATGGGAAAAATAAAACATAGAAAATGGGTGAGCTCAAATTCCCAATAAGGATAAAAATATAGCGGAAACTTTCATAAATAAGAATAAACATTTAAGGCAATGTATAACTTAAAACAAAAGCCTTTTAAACTTGAACTTCAACATAGTATGGAAAAAATAAAATGAAATAATGCCATTTACTTATTCACATGGATATTCTACTAATTGAATAATCACATACAATATCAATTACCACTTTCATAATGATGGAATGCATAATTCCAGACTATCATAACCACATATCCAAGGCCTCGTGCCAAGACTACAAATAAGATTTTGCCAAGGCATTGTGCCAAGACACTAGTTTGTCTCATGAGACCTACCGATGCATCGAGAAGCTATAACGGGCTCCACCCGTCACATATTAAGTCCAATGCATTCCCATATGAAAAGGTTTAAACAAAACACAAACATTCGTATTAAAAATAGCATACGAAATGTCAATATTTTCACCATAAGCCATGAATGGTATAAAAATAGCACATCCACAGTCAAACATATCACAAAACCTTCAATACAATATAGAAGTTTTGTATCGTAATAAATAAACTTCAAATAAGCTTAAAATCCATCAAAGGATGTTGACATAGATGAAATAAAAACTATTTGAGAGAAATATCTCTTTTCTCGAAATCATTGAAAAGTCACACATTTATAAAGGAAGTAATTTAAAAGAGATTTTTGAATCAAAGTGTCCCATAACACTTTGAAACTTTTGAAAATAAATATAATTTCAAAACCTTCATGTCCATATAAATAAATCCTTAAAATCATTTTGAAATCATGGACATTAATTAAAAATATTTAGAAAGATAAATCTTTAAAACATTTAAAATTATGATCTTGATAAAGAGTACCTTTAAAAAATTCTTAAAATATTCATTTTGAAATCATTTAAGAGTAAAAAATTTTCTTTGAAAATATTATTATAATCTTATAAGGGAAGCTTCGATGATTTTATAACGGCGGAAAATAACTGCACCCACCGTATAAGTTAAAAAAACATTCTTACCTTAATTCTGTCGAAAAGGTTAAAAAGAACCTTGTTTGGAAAATGATGGAAAGATTCCTTTATAAAACTCTTATAAAAAGTCAAACAATGGTATAAATGACTTTAACCCATATTCTTGTAAATTGTAAAAATGTTTTGAAATACATTTTTAAGAAACATGGATGTGGATGATAAAGAGATCCTAGTAGATTATTACGTATAAACAACCTCGGGTAATGAAGAGATTGTGAAATAAACCCTTACCTTGTACTTTTCCTTGGTTTTGGTAGGTTAACCTCATGTATAATGGTGAAATAATTGTTATTAAATTATACAAGAATCATATACATTAATATGATATCATATAGGATCTTTTAACATGGATTTGTTAATAATATCTTAGTATTATCGTTGTTTCGGGTGTTAACTTGCTCGTTTCCTTTTATATGTTTTGTTATGTAAGACATGTTTTTAATGGATAGGTTGTATCTTAATCATATCCATAATGATGTCAAGTCCTTATATACTATTATTAATCATAAAATGATAATTATACTTGAATGGATACGATAGAGAATGAATCTCATCGCGTTCGTGAAGACGGTAGTCCGTACGTACGCACGAGCGACAATATCATTCTTTTGAAATTAAAATAATATATAATTGGATAGTATATAATATATACAGAATCATTATCATGTTATATTTATTATTTACATGAGTTACACATCATTATTATACCCATCCAAATAATAATATATTGAATAACAATTACACCACGACGTGGAGAGGGTAAGTCGTACGTACGCACGTATGGTGACATGTTATTCAAAAGGAGGATAGAATACTGAATATGGTTGTACCATATTTATAATAACATCATATTATATATAAGATACTGGAGTTATTATTTTAGAATGGTAATAACAAAGAAAGAAGAAGAAGTGGAAGAAGAAATGAATTTGTAAAAGGGTGGTGAAAACATTACCTCTTCTTCGGGTTCTTCCTTTTGATTTGATCAAAAGGGCTCCTTAGGTTGGCTTTCTGATCAAACTAATGCCTCTAGGTTGTATTGAGAGAAGTTGAGAGAGTATTGGGGCAGATTTTGGCCGAACCAAAAGGCTTTGAAGGTGTGAAGTAATGAGAAGGGGGAGTGCCCTTTTATAAGAGGGGTGAGGGGCACCTTTGGAAAATCTAGAAATATTAATCTATAATAAATTCATATTCGGTTTATAATGGCTCCAAAGTTGATTATTAAAAGTTTAAGGTGGGGATAGGTCGAAAAAAATTAATCCAATAGAATTTAGACAGGTTTGGGTTACTATATTAACCTTATCTTTTAGTTTTAACTCTTAGTTAATTAGTTTGACATTTACCATGTCACTTTGTATTTTTATATTATATAGTTAATAAACATACTATATATATCCAAGAGACCCCCAAGTGGTCCATTAATGATACACCTATCATGATATAAGTCTCTTGTCCAAACCTTAGATTTTTAGGAATTTAATATCAATTAATAATATAATATTTGTTTTAAACTCTTTTATGTCAATTTTGGCACTATTCAATAGTTGATTTTTGTGAAACTTATAACAGAATTATTACTTCGAACAAGGTCGATTAAATCAATCCTAATATGTCATATTATCGTAGAAAATTAGTTTAATTCATTAAAAGTCTCAAATTATATTTATTTTGGTATTTATAATATCAATTATTTTAATTTTTCACTATTATGGTAATTACTGCATCATCATTGTGTCATAAATAAATTAAATTATTTAATGTCTAAAAATTATAAATAAAATATCATTATGTAGGAAAGATTTTTAGCTTTCAAATTAATATTTATAGTAGAAAATCCAACATATATTACCATATGTAAAAATTGTTTTTCTAAAAGATATATGCTTGTGTAATTTTTGTATTCATTTTAACTTAATTAAAATAAAGTGGCCCTATCACTTACAAGTGGCACCATGGGGTCCAAAAATAGACCCAAAGATTCCCATGGTCTAACATGTATAAACCAATAAGGTTAGGACACGTTTTAGGGTAATTTTTTATTATTATAATATTATTTTTTAACCCTTATTTACCAGATTTACCCTTAACCATGGTAAATAAAATATTTACCGCAGTAATTATTCAAAATGTCTAAAAATAAAAGTTTCCTATTTACACAATTTGAACTTCCTGATTCTAAATATGGAATCCATTTTTCTAAATTCAATGCACATAAGTGGCAGAAATTAATTTAAAATTAATTCCCGCTGTCAAAACAAAAAGCGTGTTTTAAAGATATAATAACTATCAAAAGATTGATACTAGTTTATGTTCAGTTTAATTGTAAAATTATTTCCAATGGCCATCATTGTATTAAATGGTAAAAATATATTCTAAATATACTTTAAAACCACTCAAATTTATAATTTATCAATATAAATTATTTCGATTAAAAAAGTTGTTTTAATTAAAATTTAGTAATTTTCACTATTCATCAAAATATTAAAGTTATCCGAAAAGTTCCAAAATTTCACCCTAGGCTAAATTCGATATTCCAAATCCAAAATTGAATTCCATTTTGAAATATAAAATATATATAATTTCAAAAATTAGGTATTAATATTCATAACGGTTAATTTGATTGGTTGTGGTGTGTGTTAGAACTTGAAGTTGCGTACAACGCACGCTATTGTATTATTCAAAGGAAAGCATACCGTGGAAGCTTGGGATGTTTCATTTTAAATTTTTGATGTCCCCATTTAGTAAAAAAGTTTAAAATATTGTATTTAAAAATGGTTCACTATTAAAAGTTGGTAAAAGTGCAATACTGAAAATGAATTTGTTCTTACATTATGTCTAAGAAACTCATAATATGGATTCTAAAATTATAAGGATTATATAAAGTTTAAAATTTAGTTAATACAATTCATAACCTCTTTTGAACGGCTTGTTTGGTATGTCATGGTGCGCTTGAACTCGGTGTTGCGTGTAGTTCAAGTTATTGAATTATTTTGAAGAAATAACACACTATGAAATCTTGGGGTGTTACATTCTCCCCTACTTCAATAAATTGCGTCCTCGCAATTTGAAATTGTTCTTCGAAAATAAAAGGTTGAAAATAGAAAATATCTTTGTGAGAAAACCCACATCGGAAATTGGGTTACTAAAATTTAGTCTTAATATGAGGAAAAGAGAAATGAAAGGGTCACCACCAAATTATGATCTCGATTAGGAGAACATTGGTGGAAATTAGATAAATATAATGGGAGGGAAAATGTAAATATTTATAGGTAGTGATTGAGGTCATCAATCACAAACAAGTGTAAAATTGAGGTCCTTAAATTCATTAATCTATGATGATTTGAAATACCATCGGTTCAACAAAACATAGGGTATTAGGATAACACATTTTTGGTTTTAGGATTCCTTAAATAAAGTATAAGAATTAATTCTTCATAGAATAAGAGAAGAAGAAAAATATATTTTTGACAAGTAAAGTTCCATACTTTAACTAAATTCTACCACAAACTCACCTTTCACTGTAAAACAAATATTCTATTTATCCTATTCGAATAGGGTTCCAAAAAAACTAATTTATAATTCATCACCAGATCTTTTAAAAAAACTACATTATTTAATCTCGGACATCATGTGGGTCAGTGGTAGGTGATACACCCTTGTCGCCCTTCGGTTGTGGGTTCAAGTCTCGTGGCCTTGTCGGACGCGACGGGTTTCCGCCCGACCTCCGGGTTGTCCTTTTATGGAAATCAAAATAATCCAAACTAGAACTATCCAAAATACTTCAGTACCAAATTTATAAGGATGGTAAACACAATAAAGATCCTTTTTTCTGCGTAATTACATGTGAACACCTTAATCCTGTATTCTTTTAAAACACTACAACATCTTGAATTACCATAAAAACTTATTGATTACATTCATGATCCCTTATTCCTTAATGAATAATAGATATACTCCTTCAATCCAAAAATGTTTTAAACCCCAACAATGATGGAATATACAAATCATTAATTAGTTTCAAGGTAGTCAAGAATATCCAATATAATTTATCCAAATCAATCATGTATTATTCCAAAATCACTACCTCGGTATCAGAACTATATTATGGTTTATCATTCTCTCAACCATATATTTTCCAAAAATTTATCCTGTTATTGATTCACTTTTCATTGTACCACACAATCTGAAGTCCTTAATGAAATAGTGCTGCAGTACAATCCTTATATACTCTATAATTATTATAACAAGTACATTGTTGATACAACACTCAAATGACATAATCAACACAACAACTCTAATCATTCCTCTTCATCTGTGGTAGTATCATAACATGATTATTATCCAATAGCATCATTTGCAGCATAGTCTGATGACTAGGACATAGGTTCGCGTAGTGTCCAAACTCCTTGAAAATGAAGCATTGTACATTTGAAACCATTTTCTTACCCTTGCAGTCACGTACTTTGTGCCATTTTCCTTCACAATTATAACAAAATCCCATTCCTTTCAGGCAAGTTCCAGGGTGTTTCTTCCCATAGTTATCACATATGGGAAAATTCTTCTTTTCCCTCTTCCCATTATCCATCTTTCTCTCTTCCATCCTTTTCATCTCTTGCTTCCCTTCAAAGCCATATGACTCAATAAACTCTTTACTTATCTTATCAACACATGATATTATTTCTTCATATGATTATAATACATGGGAGACTATTTCTATTATAAATTCTGGCTTAAGACCATGAAAGATATGATCCTTCATTCTCTTTGGATCATGTGCATTGCTGGAGTTATCATTCCTTCTACTGGGTTCCATTTCTAAACAATGGCATACACTAGATTATTTTATGAATAACAATACCTAATCCCAAACTTGTAAAACACATAACATAAATTAAATAGTTTATGGATATAATCCATAATCATAAAAATGTCTCATTTGAGGAATTATATACTCATAAACCCTTAATAATGGTTTGTAAAGAAAATGAGAATTATCCTAAGCATATCCCCTGAGAGTTTCGTAACCAAGAGTGCAGCAAGGCCCGTTGTCGTGCACCAGTTCCCGTTCGAGTCTAGCTCAAAGCGGTGTTTTTGGGTTTTACCCCTAGGTAAATTTGTGCCAAAGCAGCCTCTACCTGCTCGTATCCAGACAGGGATGTATTTCTCAGAAAACTCACAAAATCTATACAATACCAAAATTCTAGGAAGTTCTTCTATACTAATCCTCATAGTCCATCTTAAATCTATGTGCTCTAATCAGAGTTTATCTAAATCTAGCTTCCAAGGATTATACTAAACTTCCTCTAATACCAACTGTAATGCCCCGACCCCAGTTACCTTCAGTCGGTTCATTATTACATAACATTGGCATGATCACAAGAATCATATACATTAACCTCCTGTATAATGGTGAAATAAACCCTTACCTTGTACTTTTCCTTGGTTGGGGTAGGTTAACCTCCTGTATAATGGTGAAATAATTGTTATTAAATTATACAAGAATCATATACATTAATATGATATCATATATGATCTTTTAACATTGATTTGTTAATAATATCTTAGTATTATCGTTGTTTCGGATGTTAACTTACTCGTTTCCTTTTATATGTTTTGTTATGTAAGCCATGTTTGTAATGGATAGGTTGTATCCTAATAATATTCAGAATTAAATAAAGTCCTTATATACTATTATTAATCATAAAATTATAATTATACTTGAATGGATACGATAGAGAATGAATCTCATCGCGTTCGTGGAGACGGGAGTCCGTACGTACGCATGAGCGACAATATCATTCTTTTGATATTAAAATAATATATAATTGGATAGTGTATAATATATAAAGAATCATTATCATGTTATATTTATTATTTACATGAGTTACACATCATTATTATACCCATACAAATAATAATATATTGAATAACAATTACACCACGACGTGGAGACGGTAAGCCATACGTACGCACGTATGGTGACATGTTATTCAAAGGGTGGATAGAATACTGAATATGGTTGTACCATATTTATAATCACATCACAGTATATATAATATACTGGAGTAATTATTTTAGAATGGTAATAACAAAGAAAGAAGAAGAAGTGGAAGAAGAAATGAATTTCTAAAAGGGTGGTGAAAACATTACCTCTTCTTCGGGTTCTTCCTTTTGATTTGATCAAAAGGGCTCCTTAGGTTGGATTTATGAACAATTAATGCCTCTAGGTTGTATTGATGGAAGTTTAGAGAGTATTTGGGCAGATTTTGGCAGAACCAAAAGGCTTTGAAGGTTTGATGTAATGAGAAGGGGGAGTGCCCTTTTATAAGAGGGGTGAGTGGCACCTTTGGAAAATCTAGAAATATTAATTTATAATAAATTCATATTCGGTTTATAATGGCTCCAAAGTTGATTATTCAAAGGTTAAGGTGGGTATAGGTCGAAAACCATTCAACCAATAGAATTTAGACAGGTTTGGGTTACTATATTAACCTTATCTTTTAGTTTTAACTCTTAGTTAATTAGTTTGACATTTACCATGTCACTTTGTATTTTTATATTATATAGTTAATAAACATACTATATACATCCAAGAGATGCCCAAGTGGTCCATTAATGATACACCTATCATGATATAAGTCTATTGGCCTAACCATAGATTTTTAGGAACTTAATATCAATTAATAATATAATATTTGTTTTAAAAACTCTTTTATGTCAATTTTGACACTATTCAATAGTTGATTTTTGTGAAACTTATAACAGAATGGTTACTTCGAAAAAGGTCGATTAAATATATCCTAATATGTCATATTATCCTAGAAAATTATTTTAATTCATTAAAAGTCTCAAATTATATTAATTTCGGTATTTATAATATCAATTATTTTAATTTTTTACTATTATGGTAATTACTACATCATCATTGTGTCATAAATAAATTAAATTATTTAATGTCTAAAAATTATAAATAAAATATAATTATGTATTAAATCTTTTTATCTTTCTAATTAATATTTATAGTCGAAATTAAAACATATATAACCCCATGTAAAAATTGTTTTTCTAAAGGATATATGCTTGTGTCATTTTTCTATTCATTTTAACTTAATTAAAATAAAGTGTCCCTATCACTTACAAGTAGCACCATGGGGTACCAAAATCGACCCAAAGATTCCCATGGTCTAACATGTATCAACCAATAAGGTTAATACATGTTTTAGGGTAATTTTTTATTATTATAATATTATTTTTTAACCCTTATTTACTGGATTTACCCTTAACCATGGTAAATAAAATATTTACCGCAGTAATTATTCAAAATGTCTAAAAATAAAAGTTACCTATTTACAAAATTTGAACATCCTGGTTCCAAATATGGAATCCATTTTTCTAAATTCAAAACACAGAAGTGGTATAAATTAATTTAAAATTAATTCCTGCTGTCAAAACAAAAAGCATGTTTTTAAGATATAATAACTATCAAAAGGTTGATAGTTGTTTATGTTCGGTTTAATTGTGAAATTATTTCCAATGACCAACATTGTATTAAATGGTAAAAATATATTCTAAATATACTTTATAACCACTCAAATTCATAATTTATCAATATAAATTATTTCGATTAAAAAAGTTGTTTTAATTAAAATTTAGTAATTTTCATTATTCATCAAAATATTAAAGTTATCTGAAAAGTTCCAAAATTTCACCCTAGGATAAATTCGAAATTACGAATCCAAAAATAAAGTCAATTTTGAAATATAAAATATATATAATTTCAAAAAGTAGGTATTACTATTCAAAATGGCTAGTTTGATTGGTTGTGGTGTGTGTTAGAACTCGAAGTTGCGTACAACGCACGCTACTATATTATTCAAAAGAAAGCGTACCGTGGAAGCTTGGGATGTTTCATTTTAAATTCTTGATGTCCCCATTTATTCAAAAAGTATAAAATATTGTATTTAAAAAGGGTTAACTATTAAAAGTTGGTAAAAGTGAAATACCGAAAATGAATTTGTTCTTACATTATGTCTAAGAAACTCATAATATGGATTCTAAAATTATAAGGATTATATAAAGTTTAAAATTTAGTTAATAATATTCATAACCTCTTTTTAACGGCTTGTTTGGTAAGTCATGGTGCTCTTGAACTCGGTGTTGCGTTTAGTGCAAGTTATTGAATTATTTTTAAGAAATAACACACTATGAAATCTTGGGGTGTTACACAAATCCTCTGTTACCAAATTACAAAAATAGTAGTTTCAATTGAAAAGGTCCTCTCCAAAGCCTCATTTATAGAAGTTTGGGAGTTCCACCCCAAAAATATTTCTATGAAGGTTCACATCATGTCTAGAATTAGATCGATCATGAGATCCTATCTCAGTATAAGAATCACGACAACCCTGTACATAGCCCAAAGATCATGGAGCAAGGAGGTCCTCCTCGTGATATCATCCACCCTGATGGTCTTCCCAAGGGTATAAATAGTAGGAATTTCCCAAACTTTCGAATGTTAAACCGTTATGGTAGTCTTCCCCATGATAGCATTCAGAGTGAAGTTACTCCATACAATAACACTTCATTTTTCAAAAAGGTGCTACCCTTTCCGAAGTTAACCACGAAAAATCCATTCTATCATGAGGCACATGCGAAAATGATTTTATTTATGCCTGATGAATCATTTTTTCAAGTCATGATTGTTTTCAACTGGAATACATACCATAGAAATGGTCATTCTTAAAACAACCCCTGGATCACCTGCCTTCCAATATGATAGAGGAAATCCCAACCAATCCTACTATTTATAATAGCGCATCAAGAAAGCGTTCACATTGGTTATACCTAGCTGAAGATATTCTTGAAAATGTATAAGAAGAAATGTTTTTCATGAGTAGATAGTTGGATAATGGTCATATACCAGTCATGTTATGGTCTTTAGACAATCCACAATATAATATTCTAGAGGAATTGTCATACGATTGTGTGCATGACATCCACCTAAATATGTGGACAACTATTCATAACATAAAAAATATTTCCTTATAAATAATATATAATCAACATCATGGTAATTAAAGGGATAAATTGTAATATCAACTAGGTAATCCTCCAAGCTAGACCAAACCTAAAATTTTTAAAACAACAAAGATCCCTTCATCATGAATGTCTTGATTCATTAAAAGAGTTTTATCAGTTGATCATTGATTCCTCATATGGTGTTCATAGTAGAGGATGGGGAAAACACAGGGCATTATATTTTACATCACTTTATTTTCATAAAATTATGCCAAAGGTGACATCATGAAATTAAATAACCTCATACAGGCTTCGAGAAAAAAATCATATTCACAAAAAATGTCATGATCAGAAAAATCCACCCTGAAACAAATCTCAAAGACATAGGGTTAGAAGAGAGAAATCCGTTGAAATAATCCTAAATAAATCATCAAAAAATAAGGAAAAAAACTCCCACATAAGTGATTAAAATCATCAAGAAACACCTATATATTTGGAAGTAGTTATATCAAGTGAATGTCAAGAAATGAAACCAACCCATGTTCAAAAAAATATCCATAAAATTAATTTATTGTATGTGGTAGTAGAAGCCAAGATAATCCAAGATAAGCTCCAGCTTGTTGGGTTGGAGGAGTTTTTATCTCAGCCTTTGAGGATGAAAAACTAAGCTCAAAAATTATTTTAAAGGGAATGATAAAAAAGACATCCCTTTGGGATAAGGGATTTGTTTACCTCAACATCCTCTATAATGGAAGTCATTCTTCTCTCGGTTGGGGGGAATGCCACAAAATAGATCATTCCTACTCAACCTATCCTATGATTTGTTTTACTCACATGGAACATGCATAAATTGTTTTCTAGATATTCCCTACGGATCACCATTCTTCAAATGATACCAAGAGGACTAGGGAAGGAGAGGATGCGGCTTTGTGGAGGGCATAAAAAATCAATCATTCAAGGTGACTAACCAAATTCATACAATTCTTTATGTATATGTGAACTTCATTAGTAACACCCTTGAAGATGATATAGAACATGAGACTGATATAGAGAAACAAGAGGAGGATGTTTATGTTATTAATATGGTATACACTAAAATGAATGACAAATGTGTGAATACCTGAAACCAGATGCTTTCTATGAATTTTGAGAATCCATTTACTTCCCTATTACTACTTCCTCAATAAGAATTCTCTAAAGTAAAGGGTAAAGGTATGGACGTACATCACCCACCTCTGAAATAGAATGAACTCCTCACACATAAGGAAATATTTTCATGGCAGGAGGAAGAGATGAAGTTGTTAAGAAGACTCAATATAGAACTAATCCAAGGAAACATCTCTACCAGATATGCTCTATAATTGAAGCCTCAACTAACACTCCTAGATGACACACCTAAAACAAGAGGGTTCATCTCAGTGGATGAAATGGATCCAAAACATCTACTAAATGTGGTGTACCAAAAACCAATATACTTGGACCCCATGACAAAAAGATATCAAGAGTTTTCTCTATTAGGTCAAAAAATAGAGTTGGTTTAGAAATATCCTCACGAACCAACCTCTACAGGCTACCCACTATGGTTATAAATAGTGATGCCACAAATTTCCCTAACTATTTATTCCCCTATTCAAGATCATTTTCCACTAGAAATCCATTATGGGATTACTAATGCTATTGATTAATTGGTAGCTTCATTGAAATATATAGAAGAATGAAAGGCACCTGTACATCCAAAAAGGAAGAATTACCCTGAATGGGTTGACCTGAATCCCCCCTCCAAATTTTGGGAACCCAAAACTTCCAATTTTAAATAGCTTGGGGTAATTGGTGTAGTATTTGATGCATTTTTTTGCCACTCTGATCCCATAATGGAAAAACTACACAACATGAAGTAGGAAAAATCCATTTCTTCGTGAAAACACCACAAGGTCCAACCTTCTTTTGGAACATTAGTTTTTAAGATCATTCAATAACAAGATGGGAAGATATCCATTTGTAGTTTATCTTTCAATCCAGCTAATGGTGTAGAAGATGACATTCCTCGACCTCTCAAACTAAAAAACATGGTAGAATGATAGGGTCTCAAATTTCATTTCTTGTTGGAAGGGGTATACCTACACATTAAATCTATATCTTCCACCAAGAATATTTGTTTTCTATCTATGTAGAGAATATTCATGATAAGTTTCACACACCACTATTCCTTTTGAAATATGTAGGTGGGTTTAAGGATCTCACGGTAGTTTCTAAAAGGACATATTCCATCTTGCAAAACAAGTCCAAAAACTGATTAATTCCATCATCCTAAGAGAAGAAAACAGGGAAACCAGAGGTTTTCGTAGTCACACTTAATCGGGCCCCTACACTATCTCCAGCTCCAATTCCCATGCCATATCATGTGGAACCCACTCTTGAACATCAAAAAAAATATCTGCCTCATCAGGATGAAAAAAATAGAATAATAAAAACTATATTGAGTAACTAAATAAAAAAATTTATTCATTATAAGATGAGAAAGTCATTGGCTACTTCATCAGGGGTTTGGGAAAACCAAAAACACATGTACAATGTGTTTCTTTTTACAATTCAGAGGAAGTGGGTGAATGGTAGGAAGTTACCAAGAATAATAAGTATAATTTTAGTGATTATATGACTTGAAAGATGATCAAATGGACTAATTTTATCCTTTAGCGTATTTGAAACAACCAAATATGACCCCAGTTGCTTCCACTGTGGCACATCCGACTCTGTCAGCACTGAAATCCAATCTTCTGAAAAATTGCATTGCCAGTAGGGTGAGAAACAATCATAGGAAGTTGAACCTATACCAATTACAAAGTTATATTTGACTCTCATGGAATTCATGTCTTTGGTTCTAAAATCACGGGCACCTCCCCGCAAAATGGTACTTCAAGAGTTGTTCCATGAGATAGATTCCTCTTCAGATGAGGAATAAATCTTCAGTTCCATTAATATAATTCACATAATGGATCCCCTTTTTATGATGAATATAGAAATGAACCTGGGATCCCTATATTCGACTAGGGAATTAGGGGAAGATTCCATAATGGATGAGGATACAGGGGAATATGTGGTCATGTTAGAAATCAATACTCTGGCCTTATCCCTGCTTGGACCTCCTATATGGCCAAAACTCATGGGATATCACAACAATGGGACTAAAAGAAGTAAGAAACTTCCACCCACATATAATAGGGTTAACCCTAGACTAATTATCCTAGAATATCAATTATATGTGTCACCATCATTAGAACGACTTCATCAAGAAAGAAAATATGTTCAGCCAAACCCACCAAGGACAGGAGTGTCTTTAACTTGTACTCCAAGGGTTTATCTACCTATGTCAATCACCTAAGTTTCTAGAGTTCCCATGAGAGAGAATCCTCTTTCTGGGAGTCATATAAGTTAGCCTAAAATTATAATCTTATAAGGTAATTATTCGTGGTGTATTCCAAGTTTTCAATCCTATATTCTTTATGTCTATCGAAATACCTCCACAAATGATCATATAGGATTTTCTAAGACCTTTTATGTTTGAAGATAGATTTGCCTCTGCTGAAATATATCATGTAGATATTGATCCTAAAGAATTACACAAAATCATCTATTTCATGGAACAAGACAAATATGAAGTTATAAAAGTAAATATCAAACCCATGTATGTGTTTGGATGGGTAAATGACATTTATATCTGATGGACTTTTATTGATAATGGCTCATGAGTCAACCTTATTCTTATTCAGAAACCTCAACATATATGTTACAGTGAGTCCCACTTGTACCCTTTTACTATAACACTATAGGTTCATGACAAGATATAAATAAAAACACTATAAATAATCAAACTCAAGGATCAGTTTGGGTACCTCATATATAAATCATAATTTATGGTTTTCCAGAAAGACACTATCTTCAATATTCTTATAGGAATAAATTGGTTTGATCAATATGTAGTAGTCCTCTATTCATACAATCAATGCCTCAAATATTTCAATAATTATCAAATTGGGACATTTTATGATGATTGATACCCATTTGATTAATGAAAATCACAATAAATTGATGTGGTATTCTACTAGATAAAAGGGAAACAACCCATGACTGGCGATGTCGCATGAGTCACTATCCTATTTCTTCGAAATAACCACATCCAATCCATTCCAATAGATCATTGAAGAATATGTACTTCCCATCAATCATATCAATGTCACAATCTCAAATTAAGGCACATATTAAAAAAAATTCATCATATCAATATTGAAAACCGAGCTCAAAATTTCTAAAAAGGTCATTAAATCTCTAGATAATAGTAACATCTCAGGTTAAAATTCCATCATTTCATCCTATAAGGTTCAAAAGATCACTACCTCATCAGATGAGTCACAATAGTTTTCCATGTCATCAAGAGAGGGTGAAGACACTTCTTCTCTATACCTCACACCACCCCCTATGAAACTTCAAATTTAACTTACATCGTTAGTTAGGTCAAAGGAAGTTTCTTCATCTTCCAGATGTTATCATGTTGAATACTATCCAAACTCTAAGAAATTTTCTTCATCATATAATCCCCCTAAGAGAATGTCAGAATAGGAATATGAAGATTATGATCAAGAGGAAGAGGAATATGAAGTGGAGGAGGACCTTAGGGATCCCCTTCATCATTTAAGGAAGGTTTCTCTACAACTATTGATGAACTCAAACAAGTATATCTGGGTATATAGGAGGACCCATAACTGAAATTTATTAGGAAAATCATGCATTATGAAATACAAGATATATATACCTCTTTTCTAAACCAATATTGGGATGTTTTTTCTTAAAATTATATAAATATTTGTTTCCTTGATCTCAAGGTATCCACTCACCATCAAAGATTTCCAGAAAACCATTGGGGATATAAAGAGGTATCCAAGAAGATGCATCTGACTAACACCACAAAAAATGAGGTTGAAGTTGACAAGATCATTAAGACCAATTTCATTTGGTAATTCTATTATCTGAAATGAATAGAGAACATCATCTTAGTAAATAAGAAGAATGGTAAAATCCAGGTCTGTATCAATTTCATAAATCTCAATTGGAAATGTCTAAAATATGATTTCCTAGTTCCAATCACGGAGCCACTGATCAGTGTAATGGTTGGGTATTAGGCCCACTCTTTCATGGATGGATATTTAGAGAATAATAAAATCCAAATGGACCTATTTTATAAATAATCCACCACATTTAGGGCCTCAAGGGGTGTATTTATACCAGGTAATTCCCTATAACATGAAGAATATTGGTGCTACATACCAAAATTACATGCTTCGCATCTTCAAAGCATTCTTGGGGAAGTCTATAGAATGCTACATCAATGATCTGGTGGTTATGTATTGACAATGTTCTAACCATGTAGATGATCTTGGGACCATCTGTATCAAAATGTGACAACATAGCCTGAATATAAACCCCTTGAAATTTGATTTTAGAGTTATATTTTGAAAGTTTATTGGATTTTTGGTACACCAACATGTCATTGAAGTAGATCTATAGAAGAAAAAGGTCTTCTTTAATATGTTACCTCCTCAAAACCTTAAAGAGTTGAGGGGATTACATGGATTCCTGTCCTAAATTAGACAATTTATAATGATCCTTTGAAGAAATTTAATTTAACTAGGTTAATAAAAAATGGGGTCATATATCAATGGAATGGTGACTTTTAGGAACCATTCAATATTATCAATAAATATATTTTGAGTCAGTCAATGTTAATGCTTCCTGTTGAGGTGAAACCTCTCATTTTGTATGTGACTACCCATGAGTGATCACTAGGTACATTCCTCACACAAAAATAATGGTATCAATAATGAAAAAAACCTTTATTAAATTATTCTAAAAATACTTGATATAGAGACTCATCATTCAGATATCAAGAAGAGATGTCTAGAATTAGTCTTCATAGTTTAAAAGTTGAGGTACTACCTATAGCACCATGAGGTCCATTTTTTCTCTTGTAATAACCAATTAAAATACATACTCATCCATCCAATATTAAATATATGTTTGGTATGGTGGGTGGTTGTTAGACTCCTCATGTTTTAATCACGTTTTAATAATCACAAATCTTATACATTCTGTAATTCTTGTTAATCATGTTTAATCTGTCTCAAATCATGTGTACAGATGGTTGGTTTCTTCATGCTTTAAATAAACCTATCCAATATCTTAAGTTTTATGTTTTATTATTGTAAAATACTTTTAATTTTTGTTACAATGGATTTCCTTGATAAATGATTAAGTATAATCCATTCTATGTATATCATTTTTTAAGTCTGTATACAGATATTTAGCAAAGTTTCAGACACCGTGACCCAGACACCATGACCCAAACACTGTAACCTAGACACCGTGACCCAATCACCGTGACCCAGACACCGTAACCCAGATAATTTGACCTAGACAACATGACCCAAACACCGTGACCCAGACTCCATGACCCAGACACCATGACTAGGCACTAAAACCAACTTCAGATCTGTTGAAGTATGTGACCCCAGTTCCATGCTGAGACACCGTTTGAAGTTTGGAAAAGAACCAGACATCGTGATCCTAACACCGCATCTGTGCTACCAGTTCCTGATCTCTATATAATTGTGCCATATTAATTGTCTCACCACTCAAAGTAAAATAAGAAGACATCATTTCATAGAGACACTATTTGATGGAGACACCATTTCAAGATAGACTGTGAGACTATTCTTTAATCTCTTGTCGTTTCTCAATTTAATTTCTGAAGGTCATATTTGAGTCTTTTAAATCCAGTGACATAATTAATATTCCTTTATAGACATGTCACTTGATAGTACGAGGTACGAGGTTCAAAATACATGCATCCTATCGACTCCAATACAAGCACTCCAAGAATAAAAATAGAAATGTGTCCCATAAACATGTAGCATGCGATAACAAAGAAAAACGAGAATTATAGGAAAATAACTGACACATGGAACTAAATACATCTGAATAAAACATAAAGCATTATCGAATCAAAAAATTTGGGATACCATAGATTAGATTCAATAACATATTCGCATTAATAACTCCACAAAGAACATTAGCCAGATCTAACTGGAAACCAGAGCATCAGACTTGAGATACTCTATTTCTCACAAGAGAACTCAATTCTGACATCTGCTTCATCCTAGAAGTATAGAGCGACATAGACTAAAACTCAGAGCACTTCTAACCTTATCTCATAATTTTTTCTCTGTTGTGTATTGTTTTAGCTTTCGATAGATGTGTGTATATCTTTATTAAAACACACATTATCCTATTTACTGAACTGAAAGGATACAAGATATCATTCCTCTCATATCATTTTACACTTGTTTACTCCCATGGATAAGTGTGGAATAGGTCCCTATGTGACCTGTTAATTCATACCCACAAAGAACTATATAAGAGGTCATGTGAGTTGGACAGTCATATGCACTATTATTTACCCCCATCCAGGGTGTGGATCAAGTTTATTTATATAAACTGATTTGTGGTATGTGATCACAAAGTGGAGTGGATTAGGACTCAGCTTGATACTGAACCACGTTTTTTATATCCGTTGTGTTGTTTAAATTAGTTTTCTTTGATTTACTGTATAATTTAAAAATCAATAAATTTACTTTGATAGTTAATCTTGGAAAGAAGTTATAATTGTTTTTTCTTTATTAGAGTATCTTCAAAAGTAATATTAATAACTGATATTAAGATTACTGAGAATTAATCAATCACATGAGAAGTCAATTAAATAGTCAAAATTTCATAACCATATTACTTTAATTAACTGGGTTATATTTATTTTTATTGGGGAACTTTTTAAGAATACTTTTCAAACAGAATTTTAATAGATACTCAATTCGCCCCCTCTTGAGTACTCTACAACGACCAACATTTAGTATCAGAGGGAATTTATATTCTTGTTAAGACTCTATTTTTCACCCAATTCAACTGTGATTTGAGTTTTACTTTAAAGATTTATAAATTCCTATTAATTCTAAATTTCTAGCTCTTTCAAAGTATTTCTTTATTATGGATAATAGACTGGAAGGTGATGCAACAAACAGACCTCCATTATTTAATGGAACCAATTATGCCTAATGGAAAATTAAAAGGAAAATGCATTTAGAAAGTATTGGTATTGAAATTAGGTATTCAATTATAGATGAGTATAAGATTCCTGCTACTGATAGAATCAATTGGGATGACCCAATCAAGACATCCTATAATAAAAATTATAAATCCATGAATGATTTGTATTGATTTTTTGGATATGATTAGTTTAATAGAATTTCATCATGTAAAACTGCTCATGAAATTTGGGACACTTGGCGGTTTCATGTGAGGGAACTTCTAGGGTGAAATAAATGATACTTAATACTTATACTATTACATATGCCAACATTAAAATGAAACCTGATGAATCTATTTCTGACATGTATCTCAGGTTCAATTAAACTTTCAACATAATGATTTCTCTTGGAAGAGAAGTCCCTGCCAAAGAAAAAATTATGAGGATTATCATACGCCTACCTAAAAAATGGAGAGGAACCTCTGTCCCTATTATAGAATCATGCGACATCATCAAGTTACCTATGAAAGAACTCATTGGGAAAACTAATGATGTATGAAGAGTAGCTGAAAGTCCCCAAGGAAGAGGAGGATGAACCCAAAAGAAAATCTATTGCATTTAAGTCCACCACTTATAAACACAAAGAGAAAGAGAAATTTGAAGCCTCTATAGAAAGTTCAATTAGTGAACAATCATCACCTGACATTGATGAGATTATGTATCAATGAGCCAAAAGGTTTAAGGGATTTTATAAGAATAAGAATTTTTTTAGAAATCCTATCTTCAAGGGAATATATGATCAAAAAGGAAGCTGAAAGAAATATTGGAAAAGAAGTGAAAAGTTTGATAAGATAATATGCTATGAATGTAAGAGAAAGGGACATATAATGGCTGATTGTCCCAAGATCAAGTACAAAAAAAGTATGAGGACAAATATAGAAAGTATAAAAAGGAAATTAAAGAAACGTGGAGTGATTATGAGGATAGTTTAAGTGACTCAGAATCTTCACATGATGAATAGGCTAACAAATAATATATGTGTTTTATGAAAAACTCATCTAAAGTAACACTGGAATATCATATACACAATTCCTTTTATTCTAGAGATGAGAGTGATACCAAAAATATGTCTAATGAATTAATGTTCGAGTACTATAATATGCTTGCAGAGACATGTAATGAACTAAAAGATAAATACAAATATTTAAAGAAACAAAATGATATTACCTCAACTGTTAAAAATGAAATTACTATATAAAGGGAGAAAGTGATCAATTACTCAAAAAAAACAATGAACTAAAGTTGTCTAATGAGCAATTGAAAAAGGATCTTGAATGTTTTACTAATGGTAAAGATACATTGGTACAAATTAAATGTAAACAGATTGCTCCTAAATATACTACTCGTATTATATATCAACCTGGTAAAAGAAATTTTGGAATAACTAATATTGTTTCTAATTCTAGGACATACAAATTTACTCCAAGTTCTAGAAAACATTCAGCTAGTTCAGGTTATGATACACTCTCTACTATTTCAAGATTTTTTAAACCAAATACAGTTTATTCTTAGAGCTCTTTACATAATGATTATAGGAAACCTATGAGGCAGATGTGGGTTCCTAAAGAACTATTCACTAATATTACAAGAACCAAAACAAATATGGGTACCAAAATCTGTTTTTATTTGACTATTTTATAGTAAAGATGCATAAAGAGCTCATGTAAAGGTTTATAGTACATGGATAGTGGGAGTTCAAGACACATGAAAAGTAACAATTTTTTCTTAAAGAATTTAATAAAAATTGATGGTGAACATGTCACCTTTTGTGACAATTCAAATGGAAAGATCTTTGGCCTTGGTCGAATCGGTAACTCTAACTCAGTTTTAATTTCCAAAGTACTTTTTGTTGATGTATTGAAATATAATCTACTTAGTATTTCACAACTATATGATGATGGATTTCATGTTAAATTTGAAAATGATTATTTCAATGAATTTAATTCTAAAATTGAATTAGTATTTTTTGCATTAATAAATTAAAATATATACTCTGTTAACATAGATTATTTAGTTTCTCAAAATGCTTCATGTTTAAGTGTATTTCACGATGTGTCTTGGCGGTGGAATAAAAGACTAGGACACTGTAATATTCAATCCCTTATAAAGTTAACTAGAAAATTTTTAGTCAAAGACCTACCCTAACTTTAGTTTCCAAATGATAAAGTGTATAATCCTTGTTAAAAGGGAAAGAAACAGAAAATTTCCTTCAAACCAAAGAAAGAAGTGTTAACTTCTCAACCCGTCGAATTAGTTTACATGGATTTTTTTAGACAATATAGAGTTTATAGTTTAAATGGGAAGCACTATTTTTATTTTCTTATTGATGACTTTTCTAGATATACTTGGACTTTTTTGTCTCAAAAAAGTGAATATTTCTCTCATTTTATCAAATATGAAAAATTTGTAGAAAATATTAGTGGACTTAGAATTAAATACTTAAGAATTGATCATGGTCGTGAGATTGAAAATCAAGAGTTTGAATCCTTTTTCTCACAAAATGGCTATAGTCCTAATTTCTCTTCCCCTATAACAACTCAAAATAATGGTGTCGTATAAAGAAGAAAAAGAACCTTGCAAGAGATTTCTAGAACCATGCTTAGTGAATATAACTTACCTAATTATTTTTGTGAAAAATCTGTAAATACATCATGCTATACTATCAATAGAGTATTGATTATACCCATTCTCAAAAGAACACCATATGAGTTATGGAACAATAGAAAACCCAAAGTTAGCTACATCATAGTTTTTGGTTGCAAATTCTATATCCTTAATACTAAGGACATTATTTAAAAATTCACATCCAAGAGTGATGAAGGAATATTTCTAGGATATTCAATCTCTAGTAAAGCCTATAGAGTGTTTAACAAAAGAACTATATGTGTAGAAGAATTTTTCCATGTCAAATTAAATGGAACAGATCCACGTGAGCCTAAGATCACTCTAGAGAACCTAGAGGATGATGTATCATATTTGGACATTAATTAAAAATCCTTTAACCATCCTGTAAGGGAATTTGTGAAAGCTTCCAATTCTTAAAATTCTTAAAATTCAATTCATAATGAACCTGAAACTATTGAAGAACCTGAAATCACGGGTCCTTTTTCTATAGTAGTTAAAACATTTAATAACCATCCTTTAGATGCTGATCTAGGAGATTTAGATAAAGGAACTCAAACTAGGGATTCTCTTAGAAATCAAGTTTAACATCAAGTATTCTTGTAACAACTTGAACCTAAAAACATTAATGATTCTATCAATGATGAATTTTTAGTGATGGCTATCCAATAAGAACATAATCAGTTTGAAAGGAACAAACTTTGGAAACTTTTTGATAGACCTAATGACACATTTACCATAGGCACTAAGTGAGTGTTTAGAAATAAAGTAGATGAAGCTGGTAAAATATTTAGAAACAAGGCTAGATTGGTTTCACAATGCTATAGTCAAGAATAAGGAATTGGCTATGAAGAGACCTTTGTATCAGTAGCTAGACTTGAAGCCATCAAAATTCAGCTAGCCTATGTGGCACATCTGAATTTCAAACAATATAAAATAGATGTTAAAAGTGAACTCCTAAATGGGTATATATATGAGGATGTATTTGTTGAACAACCCCCTGGTTTTACAAATCCTCATTTTCCAAATAATATTTTTAAATTATCAAAATCTTTAAATAGTTTAAAACAAGCTCCCAGAGCTTGGTATGATAGATTAAGTACTTTTATTATTTCCAAAGGGTTTATAAAAGGAATAGTTTATCCTAATCTTTTTATAAAATGAATCTCCAATGATGTTTTATTAGTTCAAATTTATGTAGATGACATTATCTTTGGATATTCAAAAAGAATATTTATGTATTGAATTTTTTAAAATGATGCAAAATGAATTTAAAATGAGTTTAATGGGTTACTAAAATTATTTATTGGATTTTAAATATTTCAAAATAATGATGGTATTATTTTAAATCAAAGAAAATATATTAGATATATTTTAAAACGTTTTGTCTTGGATATCACTAAAAGTAGTGACACTCCAATGTGTACTACTTGTAAGCTGCATCCTGATAAAGATGGAAAATTTGTTGATCAAACCACTTATATAAGAATGATTGGATGATTAATCTACTTAACTGCTAGATGACCTGACATTATGTTTAGTGTATGTATGTGTGCTCGTTTTCAAGAAAACCCTAAGGAATATCATTTAAATGTTGTTAAGAGAATTTTCAAATACCTCATGCATACACCCAATCTAGGATTGTTCTATCCCAGAGGACAATCATTTGAGTTAAATTGTTATTCTGATACTGAATTCGGTGGTTATAAGTTAGATAGAAAAATCACCTCTGGAACATGTCCCTTTTTAGTCAAGTCACTAGTATCATGGTGTAGTAATAAACAAAACTCTATTGCATTATCTACTTCATAAGCTGAATACATAGTTGCTGGAAATTGTTGTGCACAAGTTTTGTGGATAAAACACACATGAATAGATTATAGATATAAATTCAGAAATGTGCCTATAAAGTGTGGAAATAAAAGTGCTATTAACATCTCAAAAAATCTTGTTTCACACTCTAGGAAAAAACATATTAATATAAGACAACGCTTTTTGAGATATCATTATCAAAAAAGTGATATCACTTTTGAATTCATTAGAATTTAATATCAGCTTGATGATATATTCACCAAACCATTAAATTCTAAAATAATAGATTACATCATACATGAGTTGGGAATGATAAATCTTAAGTAGTAAGTGTACAATTTCACAGCTTATTATTTCATACTTTACGATTTCACAAGTCACTGTCTTAAGATTACTATATAACTCTTGCAGTACAATATTATTACTATCTTAAAAGTTTTTGTTTCATGTTTATGGTCTCACATTTACTATATCTCAGTTACTGTTTGTCACTTACTATCTCAAACAATACATCACACAGTTTATAAATCACACTGTTACGGTCTCACCGTAAAAGCCTGTTACGGTCTCACTATAAAATTATGTTATGATCTCACTGTAAAATTTTGTCATGGTCTCACCATAATGAATCTTTATTTTTTTATTTACATAATATAACACATATCGCGGTAATTAATTATTTTATTATTTTACTTTCTTGCGCTTTATATTTTATGATTCTTGACATCCCTAAATGATAAAACAAAAAAAGTTTCACTGCTTTCTTCACTCGAGCCTTTTTCTTCTCAAACTGTAAACACTCTATCAACCCTTAGGTTTTATCTCTGTCTCTCTGGAACCTTCGTTGAATTCCCAGAATTAAATTTCCATCCTCATCAACCCCTGAGAATCGCAGTTCAAAGAAGAAGATGAAAATAACAGCAATGTTAGAACCCAAAGGTCCATTGAATCCGAACCTAGTGAATAGAACAGTGGTACCTGAAAAGAAAATTTTCCCCAAATGGATGCTATCAAGTCATTATTATTGAATGTACTAGAAGAGAAAGGGTGGATGGATTGGTTCATAAAATAGGATAGGCTGATATACCTGAAGCTACATGCACAATTTTATCAGTTTGTTTAATTTTCTTTTGATATTGAAGATGGTTTTGTTCTAAGAAGCTAGATCAATGAGAAAAGATGTAATTTTTCTTCGAGGTTATGGGATGAATGACTAAAGATACCTCATGAGGGTATTTTTTCAGACTACCAAAGAGGACCTAAACCTCCAATTGAGATCTTTGTTTTGGGAGAATCCTTTAGAATCTTAACTAGGAATGCAATAAAGAGAAGAGCTATAGCTGCTGAGCTAGATGGGGAAACAAGAATTTTTTTTAAATTTGTTCAGAATCAGATTAGCCCCTGAAAAGGTGATTTTTCTACACTCAAGTATCATGATGTATTTTTGATACATTTTATGAAGAATAGACACAAGATAAACATATGAAAGTATGTTATCCTCCACATGTGTGAGTTGATAAAGAAAACCTCCAATTCAACCTCCCTATTCTATTCAAGGTTAATCTAAGTTATGCTTCATGAAAAAGGGTTTGTTGAACTAGATGAAAAAGTAATTAAAGACTATGAATTTTTTATTTCAAATGTTACAGTGAAAATAGTGAAAATTAGTTGGAATTTATGGAAATAAGAATGGGTGGAAGGTAATGACATGGTCTATGAAAAGTTAAACTCAGTTGAGCACTCTTCGAGACCTAAGAACATTCTTGATCTTGGTTTAGAACCATATGAAGTCGTTGACTATTCAGATGAGGATGAAGAAGAAGAGATTATTGTACTTATATGGAATATTTTCCTGGATGAGGATGATAGTGAACCTGATCCTCAAGTCTTAATTGAGAAGGAATTACATGTCCTTGAAGAGATTGTTGATCTAGAAGAACCTGTCTCTAAAGAAGAATCTATTGTTGTTGAAAGGGAAAAGGATATTCTAGAAGAACTTTTAGAATAAGATATTTCTCTTAAGATAGAAGATGCTTATGAGGAAAATTTGGAGGAGTAATTTGTTCGTGAAATTATCCCATCTAGTGAAGAGATAATAGAGAAAACCTTTCAATTATCTATAAAGGAAATGGGAGAGGATATTGGGGATGAAATCATGGAATTAGATCAAGGATATAAGTCTCTTAGTCTTGAGAACGATGCACATGTTAAGGGGGAGCATCACTAGAATCTGGAAAGTGTTGAAGTACCGAATCTAGTTGATTAAAAATATGTGAATACATTGTTTTTATTTCCTAGATATTTTTATGTGAATGATTACCAGTAATCCACAGTTAAATTTATCGATCTTTCTACTGTGTTTCAATTGAAATCAGTATCTACTCTTGATGTTATAACTACAAAGTAACCTAAGCCTGTCTCGGCACCTATTTCTGAACCTTCACAATAACCTTCAAACTTGGTTAGTAAGTATGATTTGAAATAATTTGAAGCTACATATTAGCTGGGGTTAAAAATATCATGAATACTCAACTTGATCCTATGAAAAACTTGAGTAAAATATATGCTTCCCTATTGTTAGATAAGATTATTTCGCAGATTTAGAAAAAAATGCTTCATGAAAATAAAGAAGTCAGAATTGACAACAAGAAATTCAATGATGAAGTAATGTTCCTCAGAGGTATGGTTGAAGAAATGACGAGAGTGATGAACTCAAGACCTGAACCTATTACTCATCCTATTGAGGATGTTAGCTATCAGATTCCACAGTAAGTATCCTCCCTAATTAAACCTAATCTAACTTCCTTAGCTGAAAAGGTGGATGAGAGAAATAATCAAATTGTTCAAGAGATGTGTGATCTTATTATTGTTCTTAACAAGTTGACTGATGAGTATAAGGGTTGTATCCAAAAATTTATGAATCAATTGAAGTCTCTTACTTCACCTGTTACTGCTTCTAGTTCCTCTGGACAATCATCTCAACCTTCCTTGGATAGTGATATACTCAGAGTAGTTTTTAAAGAAGAACGTCAGTTGGTGCTCAGTAGATTTGACAAAGAGTATCTTTATGTGGTAGTCAATAACAGTTATAGAGTTCTTGATTTAGTGATAATTCATTCCAAGATTTCCAATGATGCTCAAGAGGAAAATACTAAGAAGGTATACTTCTACTTAAATAGGATCTTCTCTAAGCATGATATGAAAAACCACTTCAAGTAACTTGTAGAGAATCTAGAAATCCCTATTTTCATTCAATATTTCAAAACTCAAGTTCAAAAGCTTAAGGATTTCACTCCATTGTTGGACATGTTCATGGAGAACAAGGATGACTTTGAGAAAGAGATGCAGTATGGTGGTGAGATTATTGTTGAATTGATAAAACTTTTGAGGCATTATCTTCATGTACAGAACACTGCTATTGTGGATCCTGCAGCTGCACCCTTGAGACCTAGTCTACCTACCTTCTCATCCTCTGACCTTGCCTCAACTTCTACGTCTGTCTCTTTGTCTTTGAGTTAGATCATACCTGTTATCCTTGACCAATAATTGCATCAGTCTTCCACCAAACCTACCTTGGCCTCTTCTATTTTTAAAGGACTCCCTCTACGTTCGATGTCAGTTTATTTACTTTCTTCTTCCACTTCTACCTCTACTCCTATGGCTTCTAGGGATGTTGCTGCTAACAGAGAAGAAAAGACAGTTGGTGCTGAAGAAAAATAAACACTATCTTTTGATAGGGATTATTTATGTATTTTTGTTGCTTACTTTTTATAATAAAACTTTTTATCCATCTAATGAATTATGAACTCTTTTTATCAATTCTCTTATTTATTTGTGTGTTCTTTTTGATAATCCCAAAAGGGGGAGAGACATGCACACTAAGGGAGAGATGCAGTCACTAAGAATAGATATCTCACTCACATGATTTGTGATCATTAAAAAGTGGGATATTGTTAGAATCCTCATGTGTTAATAATGTTTTAATGATAAAAAATCCTATACATTCTGTAAAGTTTGTTTATCCTGTTTAATCTGTCTCATATCATGTGTATAGATGGTTGGTCTCGTTATGATTTAAATAAACCTATCCAAGATGTTAGGTGTTATGTTTGATTATTGTAAAATACTTTTAATTTGTGTTATAATGTATTTCCTTGATAAATTATTAAGTATAATATATTATAGGAATATGAATATTTAAGTCTGTATACAAATATTTGGCTACGTCTGAGACACCGTGACCCAGACACTGTGACCCAGACACCGCGACCTGGACACCATGACCCAGACACCGTGACCCAGACACCGATCCAGACACCGTGACCCATATACTGTCACCCAGACACCGTGACCCAGACACTGTGACTAGACCCCGAACCCATCTTTAGATCTATTGAAGTCTGTGACATCGATTTGATGCGGAGACACCGTTTGAAGTTTCTAAAAGGACCAGACACCGTGATCCTAACACTGCATTTCTGCTATCAGTTCTTGATATCTATACAATTGTGCCATCATAACTGTCTCACCGCTCAATGTCAACGAAGGAGACATTGTTTCTTGGAGACATCGTTTCTTGGAGACACCATTTATATAGAAACTCTGACATCTTTATTTATTATGTTTTGTCTTTTTTTCCATTTAATTTATAATGGTCATATTTAAGTCTTTTAAATGATCTAACGTGATTAATATTTCTTTGTAGACATTTCACCTGATAGTACGAGGTATGAGGTACAAAATACATGAATCCTATCATCTCCAACACATGCACTCCAAGAATAAAAAGAGAAGTTTGGCCTAGAAACAAGTAGCACGCGATAATGAAGAAGCATGAGAATTCTTGAGGAAAGAACCGACACATGAAACTAAATAAATCTAAAGAACGCACGGAGAATTCTCGAATCCAAATATCTTGGATACCATAGATCAGAGTCAAGAACATATTCACATTACCAACTCCATGAAGAACATGAGCTAGATCTAACTAGAAACTAGAGCATCAGACATGCGATACTCTGTTTCTCGTAAGAGGACTCAATTCTGACATCTCCTTCATCCTAGAAGTCCAGAGCTACATAGAAAAACACTCATATCACTTCTAAGATTATATCATCATTTTTTATCTGTTGTTTATTTTTTTAGCTTTCGAGTAGTGTGTGTATATCTGTATTAAAACACACACTTTCTCTTGCACTGAACTGAAAGGATACAAGATATCCTTTCTCTCATATATTTTTACATTTGTTTACTCCCACGGATAAGTGTGGAAGAGGTTCCTATGTGATCTGTTAATTCATACCCACAAAGAATTGTGGAAGAGGTCATGTGACCTGGAAAAACCTTTGCACTATTGTTTACCCCAATCTAGGGTGTGGATAAAGTTTATTTATATAAACTACTTGGTGGTAGTTGATCACCAAGTGGAGTGGATTAGGTCTCGACCTACGAATGAAACACTTGTTTTATATTTTCTATGTTGTTTAAATTAGTTTTCTCTATTTTACTATATAATTCATAAATTAATAAATTTACTTTGATAGTTAATCTTGAAAAGAATTTATAATTTCTTTTGCCTTATTAGAATAAATTCAAAAGTAGTATTAATAACCGATATTAAGAATACTGATAATTAATAAATCATCTATGAAGTTATTTAAATAGTCAAACTTTCATAACCATATTACATTGATTAACTTGGCTATATATATTTTTATTGGGAAAATTTTTAATAATACTTTTAATCTAGAGGTTTTATTAGATACTCAATTCACCCCCCTCTTGAGTACTCTACTCCAACCAATAGTGGTGATATTGTAGCAGTATTACATTAAATTCATTCCATATAAAGTGGTAAAAGTACATGATTTTTAATAATTCTTTGCAGAATATCCCTCTATAGAAATTACATCAATGAATTCTGATTTTCTTAGTGATGAGATATTTTATATTCAGTATGTATCCCAAACATGGGAAATGTATTTTGACAATGCATTTAGAACCCCAATAGAGAAGTGAATGGAATACCCCAAGATAAAAACAATTTGGGTTCCGGGTCATAATCATCTCTCTAGTAAAGGCAGCCCTACCTTAATCCTTCATGTTATCAAAAGGCTATTTAAACAATGATGTAGAATAACATACCCTCATCATAGGGCTAGAACTATCACTTAAAATTCTAGTGTTCCACTTGAAGGTAAAAGGCGATTCATTATTGTTTATTAAGAAGATAAATGGGGGTTATGATATCAACAAATAAGAGTTAATCCCCTCACTTGTCTATATTTGGGTGATAATGGTAGAATTTTCTCGTGATCCAACATTTACTTACATCCCACAATTGAAAAATTCCTAGGAAGAAGCATTGGTGAAAGGATCCATGGCTTCAGATGATCTAGATCATGATGAAATATTTATTATAATTTATCACCACCAAATTATATCTCCTTTTGTTCAGGTTCACATGGAAGAAATCAATGAGGTTAATTCCATCCTCGAACCAAATAGTCCTAAAACCATTTGGATGATGACCATTTCAGACTACCTTCAAAATGGAGTTATCTCATCATACAAATATAGAAAAGGTAAAACCTGGAGATGAGAAACCAACTTGTTCTTTTATGATGGCCCAAATCACCAGGAAGATATATATAAATGGGGATTTGATGGAGTCCTTCTCAGGCGCATTGACAGAGAAGATATTCTTTTGGTCATAAAAAATGTACATATGAGAGCCTATGATTCCCACCAATTAGGGTTTAGTTTTTTCAATCAGATCTGGAGGCTTAGATAATTCTAGCCTTCAATGATGTAGGATTTCACAAAATTAACCAAGAAGTGTCATTCCTACTAAGTGCAAGCAAACATAATCCATCAACCCCAGTGTTTCTTCACACATAAAAATACTCATGCCAATTTTTCATATGGGTAATGGTGTTTTAGGGCTATATCCTCCATTTATGGATAATAAATTCAACTACATCCTCACTACTTCATAATTTTTCTATAAATGTGTTGAAGATATACCCCTCAATGAATTCATGAATAAATGAATTTTCAACTTCATGGAAGGCAATACGATGACTAGATTTGCTTCCCCTCAAAATATTTTAATAGAAAATAGAACCAATTTCTATTATTATGAGTTTGAGAAGCTATATCAGATATATAATATCAAATCCAACCATTCATCTCGCTATCATGCAGTAGCTAATGGACACATAGAGGCCTTAAAAAATACCTTATCAAATATACTCCAAAATATTGTGGATAAAGATAAAAAGTATTCATATTTCAAGATCTTTTACACATTGTGGGCCTTCTGGACAACAACCCAGACTTCCACATGGGTAACCTCATAATCACTTCAATATGGGATAGAGGTAGTCTGGACCATTGGGGTCTAATCTCCATCATTTCTCATTTCAATATTCAATCAACTATATATATAATAAATACCAAAAATTATTGAAAAAATTAGAGTAAATTTATGAGAACAAACTTTATACTTTTCATCACTTGGAGGTGTATCAAAATTGAATAGCATGGATTTTTAATTATAAAGTCTACCTCCACTCATTCCTCAAAGGAGAGATGGTACTAGTCCTATGGACACTGATGATACCAGTGAATAAACCTCTAAATCATGACCCAAAGTGGGAGGGACCATTTTATATACACAAGGTCTACAATAATAGAGCTTATTCCTTGATCTCTATGGATGTTGATATTTTTTCGGCCCCTACCAATGAAAGATTTATCAAGAAAAAACTTCATGTGATAAAGCCATGTATTTCATCTTTGTAGCATGATGTTAATTTGAATAACATCATTGGTTGTATGCATGACCTTAAAAGGCACATATTTAATCCTTTTCACTTTATGATAAACTACATGATATTTTTCATGGATTATAGACCATAAAATGAACAACATGTGGTCCTATTCATATGACATAAAACAACAAGACACCATAGTCTGAGATGTAATACTTTAAACTACATAGAATAAAGTCATTTCCAAAAAAAATAAACAACATGGTCCACATCCTAGTCATAATAAATTAAACTATATAAAAATTTCATTACCCTAGGATTTAAAATTATATGGATCAAGTAATTGTCCTATGAAATAAAGTTGCAAAACATTTCAGTCTAGGCTTAAGAAGATCACGATCCTTAGTGTTGGCCTCCCACCACACCTTCTTTGAAAACAACATGTGGCTTGATTTTCATATCTAATGGGATATGTAGTGATTCATAGACCTTATTTCCTGGTACCATCCATGAATTAAAGAAAATTCCCCCACTCCTACATCAAGATAAAGATCTATGTAGGAGACTCCACACTCCATGGTGAATGTCAGTCCAAATTCTTCTTTTGTGATTAGACACTTTCCTTCCACACATCATACCCCTAGTCTTGGGAAACATCATATCTCAACAATATATCATTATCCATCAGTTATAGAATGTATGATTCGTGATGAAACCATTGTTTTCACCATTCATTGATACACCCTAGTTTGGCTTTGCATAAATCACCCACTATATAGGATTGTCAACTAGAGGATTCCATTGTTTGACTATGAATTGGTATACCATATTTGGCTAGGCATATGTCACCCAAAAAAGGCATGTCAACCAGATGCACATATGTCCTCAGAAGAAACCTATTCTACCAATATAAGACATGAAAACATCATGATGGAAACTGTAACACCCGAGATTTTTTTATGAGTAATATTTTGTTCAAAGGAATCTTTCACTACACACTTTCTTGGCTTACTTTACACGCAATCGCGACCTTCCTCGATAGCTTGCGTCGTACGCAATACCGAATTTCACTAAACAACGATATGCTATTAAAATATTATTAAAACTAGCCGTTATGAATAGTAATAACCACTTTTTGAAATTTTATAAATTTTATTTTTCAAAATGGACTTCATTTTTGGATTCGGAATACCGAAATTAGACTAGGGTGAAATTTTGGTATTTTTCTGAAAACTTTCAATTTTTGATGAATAGTGAAACCACTAAGTGGTAGGTTAAAAACTGAATTTTGCATAAAACTTAATTTTACCGCTTCTGTGAATGGAATTTCGAAAATCCGATAGACACGGTTGATATCAGTAAGTAAAATGTGGTTCAATGAGATAAAAATAATTTTTTGGTGAATAGTAACTTTTTACTTTTTTTTACCGCGGTTAATAGTAAATAGGGTAACTAAGGGTAAATATGATATTACTATTACCCTAACACATGTCCTAATTCTATTGGATAAGTGTAATTCGACCAAAAACAAACTTATGAATAAACTATGACCATTTAGGCCCACTTGGGTTAGATTAGGACATTTATTATTAATTTATTTAAAGAAGGGTTAAAATAGTTAAAATCAAAGTTTAATAAGTAAATCATTTTTAATATGGGGTTATACATAAGATAAATTAGACTATAAATATTCATTATAAATCTAAAAATATTTCCTACATAATGGTATTTTATTTATAATTTTTAGACATTAAATAATTTAATTTATTTATGACACAATGATGATGCAGTAATTATCTTATTAATAAAATATTGACATAATTGATGTTATAAACACCAAAATAAATGTAATTTGAGACTTTTTATGAATTACACTAATTTTATAGGTTACTATGATATATTAATGTTGATTTAATAAACTTGGTTCGAACATATAATTCTGTTATGACTTTCACAAAAATCATATATCAAATAGTGTCAAAATTGACACAAAATAGTTTTTAAATCAAATATTATATTACTAATTGTTATTTTATTCCTAAAAATATAAGGTTCGGCAAAATGACTTAGATAAGGATATATATATTAATAATAAACAATTTTGGGTTCGTTTGGCATGTTATAGTAAGTGTATTAACCATATAGTGAAAGAAAACAAAAAGACATGGTAAAAGTTAAATTATTTAACTTAGAGTTAAATCTAATTGATAAGGTTAAAATAATACCCTAAACTTGTCTAAATCCTATTGGTTGATAGGATTTAGACCCATCCCCACTTTATCTTCGAAATAATACCCTTTGGAACCATTATAAACCGATTTTAACTTTAATATAAAATAATATTTTGAGATATTCCTAAGGTGCCCCTCTCCTCCCTTATAAAAGGGCACCTCCTCCCCCCCCCCTCCTCACACCAATTTGAGCACTCAAGCTCGGCCAACCCCTGCCATTTTCTCCTCTCCACTTCCCTAGAATAATCCTAGAGGTCCTGGTCTTATTCAAAGACCAATCTTAGTTCCCTAAGTAGAGGATTCCAAGAGGCGTTCCAAAGAAGAGGTAATATCCATTACCGATCTTTTCAATTTCTTTCTTCTTCAACTTCTTCTTCATTAGTTGTTTCATGATAAAGTAATAACATCAGTATTACTTACATACTGATATGTCATTATAAATATGAAACAACCCTAATTCACCTTCTATCCATCCTACGGAAAAATGAAATCACCGCGCGTGCGTACGTACGGAATACCGTCTCCACGCTGTGGTGTAATCTATTTTCCACCATCACCTTACAAGGATGGGTATAATAGTGTAATGAGTAACTATTTATGATTATTATAAAGTAATATTGATACTGAAATAATATATATATACTCCAATACAATTCCACGATCAGAGGAACGATATCATCACTCGTGCGTACGTACGGAATACCGTCTCCACGATGTGAAGCGACTCGTTCTACATGATCATCATTAAATAGTAATTATATAAATGAATTGAATGAATAAATATGATATATGTTACACTAATACCATTCTGGATATAAGGTATCTATAACCTTAAAATAAGAATAAGAATTTATTCGGCAAAACACGCATAAGAACAAAAGGCAATAAAGACCCGAGTAACAAGTAACAATGAAATATTACTAACAAGAAGCTAAGAATATGACCATATATGATATCATATCAATATGTATGATTCTGGAATAAGTCAATAACATTATTTAAACCATTATACAGGAGCTTCGGACACGTACAAAGCAAATCGGACCTAAGGTAAGGGAAAATATCACAATCTCATTTTTATCCGAGATTGTTTATACTTTGAAATTTACTGGGGTGTATTTTATCATCCACATCCATGTTTCATCAATATGTAATATTATTTACATCCACTTACAATAGTTTAAATCCAATTTTACCCTTCGGTGAGTTTTTAGTAAAGAATATGAAAGGAATCTTTTGTCGTTTTTTCGTACGAGGTACTTTTTGACTTTTCCGACAAAAGTACGAAGAATGTTTTTTTTTAACTTATACGGCATGAATGGATTTTTAAAACATTATTTCCAAGAAGCTTCCTTTAAAAGTTTTCAAGTTTATTTTTAATCAACTTATTTTATTTTAAAGTCGTATGACATGTTATGAAATGAAAAGTGTTTTTGAAGTAGAAAGGATATTTTCCTCAAGAATGGAGTTCAAGTATTTTATCAAAATTATTTTCCATCTAAGATAATAAAAGGGTTCTGTTTTTATCCCTATTATTACATGGATTTGATTATGTTGTGATGGAAATATTTTTATGAATTCCTTTATCTTATTTGAATTGTTTTATGATGTAATGTTGTTTAAGAATCCCATTTTTATTACATGGGTTACGCTATGATGTATGGTTTATGATTATGTGGCACACGTAAGAAAGGATTCATTATAAGATGGGTGGGACCTATATCTCCCTCCAATGCATTGGGTAAAGATTTTATATCTCATGAGATATACATGGCTGGAATGGTAGGTTATACCGGTTCAGTGAAACAGGACTGGAACGAGGGTGACTCGGTTCAGAAAGGGACTCTGTCCACTAAGATAGTCTTGGAAATGAGTCATGAATAACAAGAAATGATGTTCCATGATTATGTGTGCATGACACAAAGTTTCAAGTTTCATGTTATGATTATGGGGATCTCATTATCACTTCTATGATTTGTTCCATGTTAAGATATTATGATATCTTTTGCAGGTTATGATTTTCAAAAAGATATGATATGATTTTTATTTCCTTTATTTTCCCTTGCTGAGCATTTGAGCTCACCCTTTTATGTTTTCTTTTCCCCAGGTCAGGAAGATGGATATTAAGTAGAATATTCTAAAAGGGACCCTAGATATGATGAAATAAATGGGAGACACTGTAGAAGATTTATGAACCAGTTGTTTATGTTTCCCAGTTTCTAAAGACACTATAACTATACGGTCCTTTGTGGTTTTTTCATATGTTGTAATAAGTGTGCTTCAATTTTGAAGTATTAACAATGTATGTAAAGTATGGGTCGTTATAGTTGGTATCAGAGGAAAGGTTATAGTCAACCTTTGGAAACTAGGATGTGAAAGCCTTAGTAAGAACCATAAGGATAAGTCTAAGCATAGAACACAATCTTAGTGTTTTAGAAATGGCCATGAATACCCTAGGATAAGACCTTAAGCATGAAAATTTTATTCTTGAATTATGTGGTTTTCCTATTATAATTAGTGTTGCTCACACTATTCTTCTTGGTTTTAGTCAATGGATGGAACCCGAAGGAACCGTGTTAATGCGGAATGCGATGGGAAATGCAATGATTGTCCCCCTGAGCAACCAAACGATATGGGACCTGGAATGCAAAATCTTATAGCCATGCTCACACAACTTTCTCAAGCTATGAATCATGCAGTACTTCCAAATGAGCAAAGGAAGGAGCAACATTCTGTTGAATCCTTCATGAGGCAGCGTCCACCTTCTTTCAGTGGGTCTACTGATCCATTAGTTGCTGAACAATGGATTAGTACTACTGAAAAGATATTTTCAGTTCTTCAATGTTATGAACATGATAAAGTCATCCTAGCAGTGTATCGTTTGGAAGGAGATGCTGATCAATGGTGGAATCTTATTAAGAATACGAGGCAAAGGGATGAAATTGAGTCTATGGAATGGGACGATTTCAAGAACTTATTTTTCAATAAGTACTTCCCTCGTATTCTCCGAACAAAGATGGAGAAAGAGTTTCTTGAACTAAAGCAAATGGATGATGAATCTGTTGGTACCTATGAAGAAAATTTTACAAGACTTGCAAGGTATGCTTCTGGTATTATTATCCAACCTGAGAGTAAGATCAATCGATTCTTTAGTGGCTTAAAACCAAGTCTTCTAAGGGCGTTAGCCATAAGGGACTTCAATAGCTACGAGGAAATCATTCGATGTGCTCTCAAAGTCGAGATGGAGATTGGAGTAACCCATCAGTCACATGGGTTTGATAAGAAGAGGAAGATGGAATTCAAAGGAAAATCTAAAGAGAACACTGAAAAGAAGATGATCTTTCCCTTATACTCAAAGTGTGGAAAGAAAAATGGAGGGAGTTGTCTTAAAGGGACAAGTAAATTTTTTAAATGTGGAAATGAAGGTCATCGGGCATTTGAATGCCGTGATAATGGGAAGAAGATGTCTAATGACGCAATCAAAGGAAGGGATACACAGAATGAACCTACTACACTTCAATGTTTCAAGTTCAAGGAGATGGGGCATTATGCCAATCAATGCCCAAATCCAAGGGTTGATGATGATGGTCGACGTCAACAAAATCTTAAGGCTAAAGACAAAGTAAAGTCACATGCAATTTCTATCAGCGATGTGGAGTACGATAACGAAGTGGTGAAAGGTACACTTACCATCCAATATAAAGTAGCAAATGTTTTATTTGATTCTGGATCCACCCACTCTTTTATTTCTGAAAAATTTTCTAAGGGTATCACCGTATTACCTCAACAATTAGATGTTGAGTTATCTGTGACAACACCTAATGGCACAACAGTCACATCAAAAGTTTATAATTCTTCTCCGATCGAAGTTTGTGGGAAAGTGCTTCCTGCAAATCTTGTGATCCTTCCTTTAGTGGAATTTTATGTGATTCTTGGCATGGATTGGCTTTCTCTACATGGAGCCCATATCAATTTCCAAAGAAGGGAAGTCACATTTCATATTCCAGATCAATCTACGATCTTCTATCGATGAAAGGATGAATATAACCTTCCAGTGGAAATTCCTTCCATCTTATGGGTCTTGATTCCACTAAATGAAGGTTATTTATCTCAAATGGTTGGTGAGAAACTTACGATTAAAAATATGACCATCATACGGGAGTTTGATGATGTCTTTCCGTAGGAATTGTTGGGTCTTCCACCAAATCGTGAAGTTGAGTTTTCAATAGAACTCGTACCAGGTGCTTTGCCTATTTCAAAGACACCTTATAGAATGGCCCCAATTGAGTTGAAGGAATTAAAGAAGCAACTCCAAGAGAATCTTGATAATGGATTCATACGCCCTAGTGTGTCACCTTGGGGAGCACCTGTTCTATTTGTTAAGAAGAAAGATGGATCAATGAGACTATGCATTGATTATCGAGAACTTAACAAGATCACTATCAAGAACAAATATCCTCTCCCACGCATTGATGACTTATTTGACCAACTACGGGGAGCTCAATAATTTTCCAAGATTGATCTTCGTTCAAGGTATCATCAATTAAGGGTCAAAAGGGAGGATATACCAAAGACGGATTTCCATACAAGGTATGGACACTATGAATTTATAGTGATGCCATTTGGTCTTACTAATGCCCCTGCTATCTTCATGGATCTAATGAATAGAGTCTTTAGAGACTATCTTGATCAATTTGTGGTAGTCATTATAGACGATATTCTTGTCTATTCAAAGAGCAAGGAATAGCATGAAGATCACTTGAGAATTATATTGAAGACCCTGAGAAAGGAGAAGCTTTATGCCAAATTTACGAAGTGTGAATTTTGGCTTCAAAAAGTTGCATTTTTGGGTCACATAATCTCAAAAGAGGGGATATCTGTGGATCCAGCAAAAACAGAGGTTATCGAAAGATGGTCAAGACCAACAACAGTAACTGAGATCCGAAGTTTTATTGGTTTGGCTGGATATTATCGACGTTTTGTAAAGGATTTTTCACGATTATCTAATCCACTCACCAAGTTGACTCGGAAATGAGTTAAGTTTGTTTAGACAGAGGAATGTGAAGAGAATTTCAAGGAGTTGAAAAGAAGGTTATCCAGTGCACCTGTGCTCACACTGCCTTGTAGTGGAGAAAGGTTTGTGATCTATAGTGATGCATCCAAGAAGGGATTGGGGTGTGTTCTTATGCAAAATGATATGGTGATAGCTTATGCCTCACAACAGTTGAAAATCCATGAGAAAAATTACCCAACACATGATTTGGAGTTGGCTGCGGTAATCTTTGCATTAAAGATTTGGAGGCATTACCTTTATGGTGAAAGGTGTGATATTTATACTGATCATAAAAGTTTAAAGTATATTTTCACACAAAAGGAGTTGAATATGCATCAAAGAAGATGGTTGGAGCTGATTAAGGATTACGACTGCTCAATCCATTACCACCCTGGGAAAGCAAACAAGGTGGCAGATGCATTAAGTCGACAAGACCATGCTAGTTTATCCATGATGAGGATCACAAAAGATCCAATATTTATGGATTTACAAAGGATGGATCTTGGAATTATAATGGAAGGGGAAAAATCTTATCTTTCTCAAATGAATGTTCAACCATCTATACATGTGAAGATTAAAGAGGCACAGAAAGAAGATGTCGAGTTACAAAAGAAGGTGAGAAATGTTCCTGAATTCAACCTTGATTTTGATGGGATAATAAAGTTCAGGAATCGGGTTTTTGTTCCTCCCATCCCCGAATTAAAGAAGGAGCTGCTGGATGAGGCTCATAGTTCATCATTCTCTATTCATCCTGGAAGCACGAAGATGTATAGGGACCTGAAAGAGTACTTCTGGTGGGATGGCATGAAAAGAGATGTTGCTGAATATGTCTCTCGATGCTTGGTTTGTCAACAAGTTAAAGCTGAGAGACAGAAGTCTAAGGGGATGTTACAACCATTACCCATACCCGAATGGAAATGCTAAAACATCACTATGGACTTTGTCACAGGACTTCCTAAAACATCCAAAGGCAATAATGCTATTTGGGTCATAGTTGATCGTCTTACAAAGTCTGCACACTTCATTGCTATTAGAGAGGATTTCTCTCTAGATCAGCTTGCCAGAATATATGTAAAGGAAGTGGTAAGATTGCATGGAGTACCACTTTCTATTATATCTGATCGGTATCCGAGATTTACCTCGAAGTTCTGGCGAAGTCTTCAGCATACTCTGGATACAGAGTTGAGTTTCATCACTGCTTATCATCCCCAGACAGATGGTCAGTCTGAGAGAACAATTCAAACCCTAGAAGATATGTTGAGAGCTTGCTCTATGGATTTCAAAGGAGGTTTGGATCAACACCTACCTTTAGTGGAATTTTCTTATAATAATAGCTTTCACTCCAGTATTCAGATGGCTCCTTATGAAGCTCTCTATGGAAAGAAATGCAGGACTCCAACTTGCTGGGATGAAGTTGGGGAAAGAAAGCTATTAGGACCTGATCTCGTTGATGAAATGGCAGAAAAGGTCAGATCTATTCAACAACACATAAGAGAAGCTCAGAGTCGACAGAAAAGTTATGCCGACAACCGAAGAAAAGACCTAGAGTTTGAAGTGGGTGATAAAGTGTTCTTACGAATATCTCCCTCGAAGAGGGTTATGAGATTTGGAAACAAGGGGAAGTTGATCCCTAGATATATCGGTCCTTTCGAAATACCGGATCGTGTTGGAAAGGTAGCTTACCGATTGGCGCTTCCACCGAATCTCTCTCAAGTTCACGATGTGTTCCATGTGTCTCTCCTAAGAAAGTACATACCTGATCCTTCACATGTACTCAGCTCAGAAGTTATACCGCTGGAGCAAGATCTTTCTTATGAAGAACAGCCGATAGAGATTCTGGATCGTAGCGAAAAAGTCCTACGAAACAAGACCACTCTATTGGTGAAAGTTTTATGGAGGAACCACCAATAGAAGAAGCTACATGGGATCTTGAGGATATTATGAGGGAGAAGTATCCTCATCTGTTTGTTACAAAGTGACGAATTTCGAGGGAGAAATTCTTTTTAAGGGGGGTAGAATGTAACACCCAAGATTTTTTTATGAGTAATATTTTGTTCAAAGGAATCTTTCACTACACACTTTCTTGGCTTACTTTACACGCAATCGCGACCTTCCTCGATAGCTTGTGTCATACGCAATACCGAGTTTCACTAAACAACGATATGCTATTAAAATATTATTAAAACAAGCCGTTATGAATAGTAATAACCACTTTTTAAAATTTTATAAATTTTATTTTTCAAAATGGACTTCAGTTTTGGATTCGGAATACCGAAATTAGCCTACGGTGAAATTTTGGTATTTTTCTGAAAACTTTCAATTTTTGATGAATAGTGAAACCACTAAGTGGTAGGTTAAAAACTGAATTTTGCATAAAACTTAATTTTACCGCTTCTGTGAATGGAATTTAGAAAATCCGACAGACACAGTTGATATCAGTAAGTAAAATGTGGTTCAATGAGATAAAAATAATTTTTTGGTGAATAGTAACTTTTTACTTTTTTTTACCGCGGTTAATAGTAAATAGGGTAACTAAGGGTAAATATGATATTAATATTACCCTAAAACATGTCCTAATTCTATTGGATAAGTTTAATTAGACCAAAAACAACCTTATGAATAAACTATGACCATTTAGGCCCACTTGGGTTAGATTAGGACATTTATTATTAATTTATTTAAAGAAGGGTTAAAATAGTTAAAATCAAAGTTTAATAAGTAAATCATTTTTAATATGGGGTTATACAAAAGATAAATTCGACTATAAATATTCATTAGAAAGATAAAAATATTTCCTACATAATGGTATTTTATTTATAATTTTTAGACATTAAATAATTTAATTTATTTATGACACAATGATGATGCAGTAATTATCTTATTAATAAAATATTGACATAATTGATGTTATAAACACCAAAATAAATGTAATTTGAGACTTTTTATAAATTCCACTAATTTTCTAGGTTACTATGATATATTAATGTTGATTTAATCAACTTGGTTCGAACATATAATTCTTTTATGACTTTCACAAAAATCATATATCAAATAGTGTAAAAATTGACACAAAATAGTTTTTAAATCAAATATTATATTACTAATTGTTATTTTATTCCTAAAAATCTAAGGTTCGGCCAAATGACTTAGATAAGGATATATATATTAATAATAAACAATTTGGGGTTCTTTTGGCATGTTATAGTAAGTGTATTAACCATATAGTGAAAGAAAACAAAAAGACATGGTAAAAGTTAAATTATTTAACTTAGAGTTAAATCTAATTGATAAGGTTAAAATAATACCCTAAACTTGTCTAAATCCTATTGGTTGATAGTATTTCGACCCATCCCCACTTTAGCTTCGAAATAAGACCCTTTGGAACCATTATAAACTGATTTTGACTTTAATATAAAATAATATTTTGGGATATTCCTAAGGTGCCCCTCTCCTCCCTTATAAAAGGGCACCTCCTCCCCCCCCCCCTCCTCACACCAATTTCAGAACTCAAGCTCATCCAACCCCTTCCATTTTCTCCTATCCACTTCCCTAGAAAAATCCTAGAGGTCTTGGTCTTCTTCAAAGACCAATCTTAGTTCCCTAAGTAGAGGATTCAAAGAGGCGTTCCAAAGAAGAGGTAATATCCATTACCGATCTTTTCAATTTATTTCTTCTTCAACTTCTTCTTCTTTAGTTGTTTCATGATAAAGTAATAACATCAGTATTAATTACATACTGATATGTTATTATAAATATGAAACAACCCTAATTCACCTTTTATCCATCCTACGGAAAAATGAAATCACCGTGCGTGCGTACGTATGGAATACCGTCTCCACGTCGTGGTGTAATCTATTTTCCACCATCACCTTACAAGGATGGGTATAATGGTGTAATGAGTAACTATTTATGATTATTATAAAGTAATATTGATACTGAAATAATATATATATACTCCAATACAATTCCACGATCATAGGAACGATATCATCACTCGTGCGTACGTACGGAATACCGTCTCCACGATGTGAAGCGACTCGTTCTACATGATCATCATTACATAGTAATTATATAAATGAATTGAATGAATAAATATGATATATTTTACACTAATACCATTCTGGATATAAGTTATCTATAACCTTAAAAGAAGAATAAGAATTTATTCGGCAAAACACGCATAAGAACAAAAGGCAATAATGACCCGAGTAACAAGTAACAATGAAATATTACTAACAAGAAGCTAAGAATATGACCATATATGATATCATATCAATATGTATGATTCTGGAATAAGTCAATAACATTATTTAAACAATTATACAGGAGCTTCGGACACGTACAAAGCAAATCGGACCTAAGGTAAGGGAAAATATCACAATCTCATTTTTATCCGAGATTGTTTATACTTTGAAATTTACTGGGGTGTATTTTATCATCCACATCCATGTTTAATCAATATGTAATATTATTTCCATCCACTTACAATAGTTTAAATCCAATTTTACCCTTAGGTGAGTTTTTAGTAAAGAATATGAAAGGAATATTTTGTCGTTTTTTCATACGAGGTACTTTTTGACTTTTCCGACAAAAGTACGAAGAATGTTTTTTTTAACTTATACGGCATGAATGGATTTTTAAAACATTATTTCCAAGAAGCTTCCTTTAAAAGTTTTCAAGTTTATTTTTAATCAAATTCTTTTATTTTAAAGTCGTATGACATGTTATGAAATGAAAAGTGTTTTTGAAGTAGAAATGATATTTTCCTCAAGAATGGAGTTCAAGTATTTTATCAAAATTATTTTCCATCTAAGATAATAAAAGGGTTCTGTTTTTATCCCTATTATTACATGGATTTGATTATGTTGTGATGTAAATATTTTTATGAATTCCTTTATCTTATTTGAACTGTTTTATGATGTCATGTTGTTTAAGAATCCCATTTTTATTACATGGGTTACGCTATGATGTATGGTTTATGATTATGTGGCACACATAAGAAAGGATTCATTATAAGATGGGTGGGACCTATATCTCCCTCCAATGCATTGGGTAAAGATTTTATATCTCATGAGATATACATGGCTGGAATGGTAGTGTAGAGACCCGAAACTTATCGTACATGGACATTACATTACTTTTGCGGAATACTTAGTACATAACAAAAACACACACACAAGGATCGTAATAGTTTAGTGTCTTTGGAAACTCGGAACGTAATCTTCTAATCGTGGTGAAAGATCTTCAATATCTCCCATAAAGATCTTCCTTTTTTTTTACCTAAAACCTTTCTTTATATCCTGGGGAAAAGAAAACATAAAAGGGTGAGCTCAAATGCTCAGCAAGGCAAATAAAGGAACTAAAAATCATATCATATCTTTTTGAAAATCATAACCTGCAAAAGAGATCATAATATCTTAACATGGAATAAATCATAGAAGTGAGAATGAGATCCCCATAATCATAACATAAAACTTGAAACTTTGTGGCATGCACACATAATCATGGAAAATCATTTCTTATTAGTCATGACCCATTGCCAAGACTATCTTAGTGGACAAAGTCCCTTTCTGAATCGAGTAACCCTCGTTTCAGTCCTGTTTCACTGAACCGGTATAACCTACCGTTCCAGCCCTGTCTATCTCATGAGATATAAAATCTTTACCCAATGCATTGGAGGGAGATATAGGTCCCACCCATCTTATAATGAATCCTTTCTTATGTGTGCCACATAATCATAAATCATACATCATCGCATAACCCATGTAATAAAAATGGGATTCTTAAACAACATGACATCATAAAACAATTCATATAAGATAAAGGAATTCATAAAAATGTTTCCATCACAACATAATCAAATCCATGTAATAATAGGGATAAAAACAGAACCCTTTTATTATCTTAGATGGAAAATAATTTTGATAAAATACTTGAACTTCATTCTTGAGGAAAATATCCTTTCTACTTCAAAAACAATTTTCCTTTCTTAACATGTCATACAATTTTAAAATAAAATAAACTTGAATACTTGTAAAGGAAGCTTCTTGGAAATAATTTTTTAGAAATCCATTCATGTCGTATAAGTTAAAAAAACATTCTTTCGTACTTTTTTCGGAAAAGTCAAAAAGTACCTCGTACGAAAAACGACAAAAGATTCCTTTCATACATATTTCTAAAAACACACCGAAGGGTAAAAATGGATTTAAACAATTGTAGGTGGATGGAAATAATATTAAATATTGATGAAATATGGATGTGGATGATAAAATACACCCCAGTAAGTACTTACGAATAAACAATCTCGGATAAAAATGAGATTGTGATATTTCCCTTACCTTAGGTCCGATTTGCTTCATAAGTGTCCGAACCTCCTGTATAATGATTTAAATCATGTTATTGACTTATTCCAGAATCATATTCATTGTTATTATATCATATATGGTCCACTTATGACTTTATATTACCCGTTCTTTTGTAAATTCATGTTAAAGTAGCGTTTTGGGTAAAATCGTCTCATTTGTCGTTTGTGTTTTTAACTTGTAATTATTCATATGATTACTTAGATCATGATTAATTAATTCCAGAATATAAAACATGATTTATATATATATATTCAGAATGTAATAAATCAGTAAATGGAAAGAAATACACTGTTCATGGAGACGGTAGTCCGTACGTACGCATGAACGCTGTTTTCGTTTCCTTATTGAATTGAATGGAATTAAGTAGATGACATACATATAAATATAAATAATTACAGTATAATTATTAGGTAATATATTTCATTAGTACTTATTATATATACTTTATAATCATTCATTAATGGTTAATCATTGAGAATGAATCTCATCGCGTCGTGGAGACGGTATTCCGTACGTACGCACGAGTGATGATATCGTTCCTATGATCATGGAATTGTATTGGAGTATATATATATATTATTTCAGAATCAATATTACTTTATAATAATCATAAATAGTTACTCATTACACCATTATACCCATCCTTGTAAGGTGATGGTGGAAAATAGATTACACCACGGCGTGGAGACGGTATTCTGTACGTACGCACGCGCGGTGATTTCATTTTTCCGTAGGATGGATAGAAGGTTAATTAGGGTTTTTCATATTTATAATAACATATCAGTATGTAAGTAATACTGATGTTATTACTTTATCGTGAAACAACTAAAGAAGAAGAAGTTGAAGAAGAAAGAAATTGAAAAGATCGGTAATGGATTTTACCTCTTCTTTGGAACGCTTCTTTGAATCCTCCACTTAGGGAACTAAGATTGGTCTTTGAAGAAGACAAGGACCTCTAGGATTATTCTAGGGAAGTGGAGAGGAGAAAATGGCAGGGGTTGGCCGAGCTTGAGTGCTCAATTTGGTGTGAGGAGGAGGGGGAGGAGGTGCCCTTTTATAAGGGAGGAGAGGGGCACCTTAGGAATATCTCAAAATATTATTTTATATTAAAGTCAAAATCGGTTTATAATGGTTCCAAAGGGTCTTATTTCGAAGCTAAAGTGGGGATGGGTCGAAATCCTATCAACCAATGGTATTTAGACAAGTTTAGGGTATTATGTTAACCTTATCAATTAGATTTAACTCTAAGTTAAATAATTTAACTTTTACCGTGTCTTTTTGTTTTCTTTCACTATATGGTTAATACACTTACTATAACATGCCAAACGAACCCCAAATTGTTTATTATTAATATATATATCCTTATCTAAGTCATTTGGCCGAAACTTAGATTTTTAGGAATAAAATAACAATTAATAATATAATATTTTATTTAAAAACTATTTTGTGTCAATTTTGACACTATTTGATATATGATTTTTGTGAAAGTCATAACAGAATTATATGTTAGAACCAAGTTGATTAAATCAACACTAATATATCATAGTAACCTAGAAAATTAGTGGAATTCATAAAAAGTCTCAAATTACATTTATTTTGGTGTTTATAACATCAATTATGTCAATATTTCATAAATAAGATAATTATTGCATCATCGTTGTGTCATAATTAAATTAAATTATTTAATGTCTAAAAATTATAAATAAAATACAATTATGTAGGAAATCTTTTGATATTTCTAATGAATATTTATTGTCTAATTTATCTTATGTTTAACCCCATATTAAAAATGATTTACTTATTAAACTTTGATTTTAACTATTTTAACCCTTCTTTAAATAAATTAATAATAAATGTCCTAATCTAACCCATGTGGGCCTAAATGGTCATATTTTATTCATAAGGTTGTTTTTGGTCGAATTAAACTTATCCAATAGAATTAGGACATGTGTTAGGGTAATAGTAATATCATATTTACCCTTAGTTACCCTATTTACTATTAACCGCGGTAAAAAAAGTAAAAAGTTACTATTCACCAAAAAATTATTTTTATCTCATTGAACCACATTTTACTTACTGATATCAATCGTGTCTGTCGGATTTTCGAAATTCCATTCACAGAAGCGGTAAAATTAAGTTTTATGCAAAATTCAGTTTTTAACCTACCACTTAGTGGTTTTACTATTCATCAAAAATTGAATGTTTTCAGAAAAATACCAAAATTTCACCCTAGGCTAATTTCGGTATTCCGAATCCAAAAATGAAGTCCATTTTGAAAGATAAAATTTATAAAATTTCAAAAAGTGGTTATTACTATTCATAACGGCTAGTTTTAATAATATTTTAATAGCATATCGTTGTTTAGTGAAACTCGGTATTGCGTACGACGCAAGCTATCGAGGAAGGTCGCGATTGCGTGTAAAGTAAGCCAAGCTAGTATGTAGTGAAAGATTCCTTTGATGATATATAAAAACAAAATATTACTCATAAAAATCTCGGGTGTTACAATCATCACCTTGGTAGGATTACAATCCTATTCATCAGAGACTCTATTGTTCTGAGAAGCAATTGAGAATATATAAGGAAGTACTATTATATTCATTTTAGATAAATTCTTGTTTTAAAAAAATCATATAATTAAAAAAATTCAAAGGGGTGGCCATGTACAGGTCACTCACCCAAGTGACCTCTCATAGGTCACTTTCCTAGGTGCATGTCTCACACAAATAAAGGCAAAACATGTCTACGTGAACAAGATTTAGCGGATAGACTAGCATGAAAATATCACTATCTTAATGAGAGAAATAGCGTGATGGTGAGAGAAAAAATGTTTGAATAGTACTTACTATTCATAGATGAATGGATTCCAGTGTGATTGTGTAACGCCCCGACCCCAGCTACCCAGAGTCGGTGCATTACTTCGTAACATTGGCATGATCACAAAAGATCAAGTCTCGAAAGACAGATTAGTTTAGTAGCCTTGGAAACACTAGATACATTCATAAGTCTTACATTACATCATAAAGTGAAAAACTAAAATAAAGTCTTCATATTCCACACTCATATCCTCTTCTAACTATCCCTGCAGGTCATTCATAAAATACTTCTTCACATCCTGGAAAATATTAAAACATTGAAAGGGGTGAGCTCAGATGCTCAGTAAGGATAACAATATAGCGGAAGCTTTCATAAATAAACATTAACATTTAAGCCAATGTATAACTAAAACAAAAGCCTTTTGAACATGAACTTCAACATAATATGGCAAAAGTAAAATGAGATAATTTCATTTACTTATTCAATGGATATTCTACTAGTCGAATAATCACAAGCAATATCAACAACCACTTTCATAATGATGGAATGCATAATGCCAGACTATCATAACCACGTAGCCAAGGCCTCGTGCCAAGACCACAAATAAGATTTTGTCAAGGCCTCGTGACAAGACACTAGTTTGTCTCATTAGACCTGCCGATGCATCGAGGAGCTATAGCGGGATCCACCCGTCACTTATTAAGTCCAATTCATTCCTCATATGAATAGGTTTAAACATATAATAAACCATAACATAATCGTATCACATAAAACATGCATAAAGGAAACATAAAATTTCCACATTTCAATCACAAGATATCAATACAACACATTGATATAATAAAAACACTTTCAAAACCTTTTTCAATACCAAAATAAAAGAAAGTTAAAACTTTGTAAAAACAAGTGATGGCTTGCAGAGGAAGACGAAACTCAAATAATGGTCACGGCGGCGGAGAAGTCATTGTCGCCGCATATGTACGGAAAGAAAAACATTCCCTTTTTGTCGTTTAGTAAAACGCTTCGTATAAAAAAATATTCCTTTTGAATAAATGTAAAAGTCAAAGGGGTTTATACACCGTATAAAAGAAAGTTGTGTATAAAACCAAATATGTCTAAATGAAAGGAGATTGAGACAAAGTCCTTAAAAAGATCATTTTTAAAATAAAATAGATATATTATGTGTATTCACTATAGGTACACATAAAGAAAGTAAAAATACAAAATAGGACATAATAATATCATGACATAATTTGAAAGTAGGAGATTAACCCAAAGAATGGAATTTGGGTTAAGAAATTCCTTTACCTTGTGTCCGACTTGACTCGACCGTTCTTTGATCTCCTGAATAATAAACTAGATTTAATATATAATTTATTAAGAACCATTTTCAATTTCATTATCCCTTTTATATCACTTATTATAATGTTATGAACATTATGTAATTATTTAAGTTAATAACGGTCGTTTTGTCGATCTTTGGTACTTGAGTCAACAATAAACTTCTTATAATTACAAGTTGTTCATGTGGTGAAATATCCATTATATCCAGAATTATATTCATGATGTAGATATCATATATATCATATATATCCAGTATATACATTCATTCATAATATTATGTAACATTTAGAGGTAAGAAATGAAATGCACCGTTCATGGAGACGGTAAGCCGTACGTACGCATGAACGCTACTTTCATTTCTATTTCGTATTTAATGGAATGAAATCATAATTATATAAATGTATAATATAATTCTAGTATAATATAGCATATAATACCATATAATCCATCCTTTATACATCTCACATATGGTATTAACGATTCAAATCACTTTGAGGGGGCGGTAGTCCGCACTTCCTAAAATGAAAATATCGCGTTTACCCATAATGGAAACCATAAAGGTATTCCATAAATGAAAAATAAAAAATCATAAGGAAAACAAAAACATAATATATATCATATATAAAAATAGTTTCATCATAATTTCCACCATTAGAGGTGTTATATGAGTGTTGAACAATCATCATTTCGCGAGGCAAAAATTCGCCATCCACAGAAACAGTATGTTCTTTAACCATTAGATGTAGGTGTGTGTAAGTGTAGCTATAATACTTATTATAACAACATCCTAGTATATTGAGGATACTGGTGTTGTTACAAAAGAAATGAATAAAAAGTGTTTAGGGGGTTGGAGAAGAAAAATAAAACAAAACAACATTAGAGAAGACATTAAATTAAAATCGGGTAACTCTTTTTGATTTGAGCCAAAGGCTTCCTTGGGAAGACTTCTGCCCAAGGTGAGGCTTATAGGAGTAAGGGAGGTAAGTTGAGAGAGTATTTGGGCAGAGGTTGGCCGAGCCAAATGGCTTGAAAGTGTGAATGAGGTGGTAGAGGTGGGGGCCTTTTATAAGTGGAGAGGAGGGGCACTCTAGGAAAGTAAGGAAAAGTCACTTTATTATAAAATGAGTTTCGGATTTTAGAGGTCCCACACTTATATAATTCGAGGATAAGGTGATAAGGGTTCTAAATCTACTCATCCAATAGGTTTTTGACAAGTGTAATCCTTGGAATTTACATTATCTTTTCATTTTATTTAAATTGTTAATTAATGAGGTAATCGCTGCATCATCATGGTGTCATAAATAATTTAATTTATTTAATGTTCAAAAATTATAAAAAAAATACTATGATGTAGGAATTTTTTTTATAATTACAATGAATATTTATAGTCAAAAATATGACTTGTATAACCCCATGTAAAAATTGTTTTAGTAAAACATTTCATGTTTGTGTCATTTTTTACTTTAACATTAAATAAAAGGTATTTATGTCATTTTCCAACTATACTGGCTCCATGGGGTCCCCAAGTTGACCCATGGATTGTCTTGGTCGGACATGGAACATCCAATGAGGGTAGGACATGTGTCAAGCTCATCTCATATTATTAAAATATTATTTTTACCTTAAACTACACTAATTACCTCTAATCGCGATTAAGAACATAAAAGTTACTATTCACCAAAAAAATATTTTAATCTCATTGAACCACATTTTACTTCTTAATGACAACCATGTATGTCGGATTTTTTGAAATTCAAAACACAGAAGTGGTAAAATTTCATTTAAACGAAAAATCAGTTTTTATAAGTACCACTTAGTGGTTTCACTATTCATCAAAAATTGAAGTTTTTCAGAACAATGCCAAAATTTCACCCTAATCTATAATTGATATTCTGAATTCAAAAATTATGTATATTTTAAAAAATTCCAAACATATAAGTTTCATTAATTAATTTTATAATTAATTCCCGTTGTCACAACAAATAGCGTGTTTTTAAGAAACAATTTATATCAAAAGATTGACAATTGTTTATGTCCAATTTCAAAGTGAAATTAATTCTAATGACCACCATTGGATAAAATGGTAAAAATATATTCTAATTATACTTTAAAACCACTAAATAGTATAATTTATCACTATAAATTATTTTGATTAAAAAAGTTGTTTTTAAGTATTTTTCACTATTCATAAAAAATTAGAAGTTCTCAAAAAAATACCAAAAATTCAACATAAGCTAATTTCGATATTCCGAATCCAAAAATGAAGTCAATTTTGAAATATAAAATATATATAATTTCAAAAAGTGGGTATTACTATTCATAATAGCTATTTGTTTTGGTCTCGGTGTGTTAGAATCTTGAACTTGCGTACAATACAAGCTATTAAATTATTGAAAGAGAAGCGTATCGTGAAAGCTCGGGGTGTTACATTCTCCCCTCCTTCAATAAATTGCATCCTCGCAATTTGAAATTTTTCTTTGAAAATAAAAGGTTGAAAATAGAAAATACCTTTATGGAAAACCCACATCGGAAATAAGGTTAATAAAAATATAACTTTAAAAGAAAGAAAGATAAGTACAAAGGTCACCCGAGATAGCCCATACTAGGATTCTATGAAAATATGGATATGGAAGAAAAACAAACCATCAAGGTCTGATGGAGAGTTGTAGAAAACTGGATTAGGAGAAAGTTAACCACAAGAAAATCACAAACTTGTGATTGGTTAAACGATCATTGAATCCCCAGTTGGAAAAGTTAACCGACAACGTTTTTGTTTTAAGTTAACTTTGTTAAAGTTGAGGAGTTTATTTAGGAGATTTACTAAGAACGTAAGGGAATATACATACTTGTCATGTAGACTTTTATAAAAAAAAATTACCACAAACCCATCTTTCACTCTAAAAGGTAATAGAACTCAAAAATATTCTATTTATCCTAATCATACAAGGTTAAAAATATTAACACATACCATTTAGATTAGGAAAACTATTTTGTAATAACTAGGGACTTCCTGTAGGATAGTGGTAGGTAATAAAGGCCCGTCTCACTATGGTTGTGGGTTCGATTCCTACAGCTTTGTCCGATGTGAAGGGTTATCCCCCAACCTGCAGGTTGTCCTTTTCCTAAAACTATAGTATTATAATATTCCAAAAATAATCTTCAGAAATGTTTTAACCTTAAACGATACTATCCAAAGTTCAACTTAACCCATTCCAACCTTTATAGTTATCCAAAATACCTCCGTCCAGACTTTCTCTGAAAGGTCCTTAAATTCCAAAATCTATTGTAACATTATATTCCCCAAACAAAGTAAAGTTTATCTTATTGTCACATACTAAAAATATGATTAACTTAATCATATTAAAACCTTAATGAAAACAACAAGTACTGTAGTACAATCCTTATATACTCCATAATTATTATAACCAGTACATCATTGATACAACACTCAAATGACAAAATTCTTTAATAACAACATAAGAACTCTAATCATTCCTCCTCATCTGTGGTAGTATCATAACTTGATTATTATCCAATAACATCATTTGGGGCATACTCTGATGATTTGGACATTGGTTTGCATAGTGTCCCCAATCCTTGCAGAAGAAGCATTGTACATTTGAAACCATTTTCTTACCCTTGCAGTCACGCACTTTGTGTCCTTTTTCTCTACACTTATAACAAACTCCCATTCCCTTTAGGCAAGTTCCATGAGGTTTCTTCCCACAATTAACACATATTGGAAAATTCTTATTTCCCCTCATCCCTTTATCCATCATTCTCTCTTTTATCCCTTTCGTCTCTTGCTTCGCTTCAAAGCCATAGGACTCAGATAATTCTTTACTTATCTTATTAACACATGATATTATTTCTTCATATGTTGAGAACACATGGGAGACTATTTCCCTTCGAAATTTTGGCTTAATACCGTGAAAGATACGATCCTTCTTACTCTTTGGATCATACGTATTGCTGGAGTTCACATTCCTTCTACTGGGCGCCATTTCTATACAATGGCATAAACTAGGTTAGTTTATGAATTGAAATGAATAATTCCAAACTTTTAAAATACTTAATGTAAATTGAACGGTTTATGGATATAATCCATAATCATAAGAATGTTTTCTTTGAGGAAGTATATACTCATAAACCCTACATAATGGTTTGTAAAGAAAATGAGAATTATCCTAAGAAAATCCCCCGGGAGTGTCGTAACCAAGAGTGCAGCAAGGCCTGTTGTCGTGCACCAGTTCTTGTTTGAGTCTAGCTCAAAGCGGTGTTTTCAGGTTTTACCCCTAGGTACATCTGTGCCAGAGCCGCCTCTACCTGCTCTTATCCAGACAGAGATGTATTGCTCGGAAAACTCACAACATCTCTATAATACCAAAATTCTAGGAAGCTCTTCTATACTAATCCTCAAAGTCTAGCTTTGGTCTATGTGCTCTAATCATAGTTTATCTAAATATAGCTTCCAAGGTTAGTACTAAACTGCCTCTGATACCAACTGTAACGCCCCGACCCCAGCTACCCATAGTCGGTGCATTAATTCGTAACATTGGCATGATCACAAAAGATCAAGTCTCAAAAGACCGATTAGTTTAGTATCCTTGGAAACACTAGATACATTCATAAGTCTTACATTACATCATAAAGTGAAAAACTAAAACAAAGTCTTCATATTCCACACTCATATCCTCTTCTGACTATCCCTGCAGGTCATTCATAAAATACTTCTTCACATCCTGGAAAATATTAAAACATTGAAAGGGGTGAGCTCAGATGCTCAGTAAGGATAACAATATAGCGGAAGCTTTCATAAATAAACATTAACATTTAAGGAAATGTATAACTAAAACAAAAGCCTTTTAAACATGAACTTCAACATAATATGGAAAAAGTAAAATGAGATAATTCCATTTACTTATTCACATGGATATTCTACTAGTCGAATAATCACATTAATATCAACAACCACTTTCATAATGATGGAATGTATAATGCCAGACTATCATAACCACGTAGCCAAGGCCTCGTACCAAGACCAAAAATAAGATTTTTTCAAGGCCTCATGCCAAGACACTAGTTTGTCTCATGAGACCTGCTGATGCATCGAGGAGCTTTAGCGGGCTCCACCCGTCACTTATTAAGTCCAATGCATTCCTCATATGAATAGGTTTAAACATATCATAAACCATAACATAATCGTATCACATAAAACATGCATAAAGGAAAAATAAAATTTCCACATTTCAATCACAAGATATCAATACAACACATTGATATAATAAAAACACTTTCAAAACCTTTTTCAATACCAAAATAAAAGAAAGTTAAAACTTTGTAAAAAAAAGTGATGGCTTGCAGAGGAATCTGAAACTCAAATAATGGTCACGGCGGCGGAGAAGTCGTTGTCGCCGCATATGTACGGAAAGAAAAACATTCCCTTTTTGTCGTTTAGTAAAACGCTTCGTATAAAAAAAATATTCCTTTTGAATAAACGTAAAAGTCAAAGGGGTTTATACACTGTATAAAAGAAAGTTGTGTATAAAACCAAATATGCCTCAATGAAAGGAGATTGAGACAAAGTCCTTAAAAAGATCATTTTTAAAATAAAATAGATATATTATTTGTATTCACTATAGGTACACATAAAGAAAGTAAAAATACAAAATAGGACATAATAATATCATGACATAATTTGAAAGTAAGAGATTAACCCAAAGAATAGAAGTTGGGTTAAGAAATACCCTTACCTCGTGTCCGACTTGACTCGACCGTTCTTTGATCTCCTGAATAATAAACTAGAGTTAATATCTAAATTATTAAGAACCATTTTCAATTTCATTATCCCTTTTATATCACTTATTATAATGTTATGAACATTATGTAATTATTTAAGTTAATAACGGTCGTTTTGTCGATCTTTGGTACTTGAGTCAACAATAAACTTCTTATAATTACAAGTTGTTCATGTGGTGAAATATCCATTATATCCAGAATTATATTTATTATTTAGATATCATATATATCATATATATCCAGTATATACATTCATTCATAATATTACGTAACATTTAGAGGTAAGAAATGAAATGCCCCGTTCATGGAGACGGTAAGTCGTACGTACGCATGAACGCTACTTTCATTTCTATTTCATATTTAATGGAATAAAATCATAATGATATAAATGTATAATATAATTCCAGTATAATATATCATATAATACCATTTACTCCATCCTTTATACATCCAACATATGGTATTAACGATTCAAATCACTTTGAGGGGGCGGTAGTCCGCACTTCCTAAAATGAAAATATCACGTTTACCCATAATGGAAACCATAAAGGTATGACATAAATGAAAAATACAAAATCACAAGGAAAACAAAAACATAATATATATCATATATAAAAATAGTTTCATCATAATGGCCACCATTAGAGATGTTATAGGAGTGTTGAACAACCATCGTTTCGTGAGGCAAAAATTCGTCATCCACGGAAACAGTATGTTTTTTAACCATTAGATGTAGGTGTGTGTAAGTGTAGCTCGAATAATTCTTATAACAACATCCTAGTATATTGATTATACTGGTTTTGTTACAAAATAAATGAATAAAAAGTGTTTAGGGGGTTAGAGAAGAAAAATAAAACAAAACAACATTAGAGAAGATGTTACCTTAAAATCGGGTAACTCTTTTTGATTTGAGCCAAAGGCTTCCTTGGCGAGACTTCTTCCCACGGTGAGTCTTATAGGAGTAAGGGAGGGAATTGGTAGAGTATTTTGGCAGAGGTTGGCCGAGGAAAATGGCTTGAAAGTGTGAATGAGGTGGTAGAGGTGGGGGCCTTTTATAAGTGGAGAGGAGGGGCACTCTTGGAAAGTAAGGAAAAGTCACTTTATTATTAAATGAGTTTCGGATTTTAGAGGTTCCACACTTATATAATTAGAGTATAAGGTGATAAGGGTTCTAAATATACTCATCCAATATGTTTTTGACAAGTGTAAGCCTTGTATTTTACATTATCTTTTCATTTTATTTAAATCGTTAATTAATGAGGTAATCGCTGCATCATCATGGTGTCATAAATAATTTAATTTATCTAATGTCCAAAAATTATAAAAAAAACTACTATGATGTAGGAAATCTTTTTATCTTTCCAATGACTATTTATAGTCAAAAATATGACTTGTATAACCCCATGTAAAAATTGTTTTAGTAAAACACTTCATGTGTGTGTCATTTTTTACTTTAACATTAAATAAAAGGTATTTATGTCATTTTCCAACTAAAGTGGCTCCATGGGGTCCCCAAGTTGACCCATGGATTTTCTTGGTCGGCCATGGCACATCCAATGATTGTAGGACATGTTTAAAGCTCATCTCATATTATTAAAACATTATTTTTATCTTAAACTACACTAATTACCTCTAATCGCGATTAAGAACTTAAAAGTTACTATTCACCAAAAAATTATTTTAATCTCATTGAACCACATTTTACTTCTTAATGACAACCATTTATGACATTTTTTTGAAATTCAAAACACATAAGTGGTAAAATTTCATTTAAACGAAAAATCAGTTTTTATAAGTACCACTTAGTGGTTTCACTATTCATCAAAAATTGAAGTTTTTCAGAACAATGCCAAAATTTCACCCTAAGCTATAATTGATATTCCGAATTCAAAAATGATGTATATTTTACAAAATTCCAAACATATAAGTTGCATTAATTAATTTTATTATTAATTCCCGCTGTCACAACAAATAGCGTGTTTTTAAGAAACAATTTATATCAAAAGATTGGCAATTGTTTATGTCCAATTTCAAAGTGAAATTAATTCTAATGACCACCATTGGATATAATGGTAAAAATATATTCTAATTATACTTTAAAACCACTAAATAGTATAATTTATCACTATAAATTATTTTTATTAAAAAAGTTGTTTTTAAGTATTTTTCACTATTCATAAAAAATTAGAAGTTCTCAGAAAAATACCAAAAATTCAACATAGGCTAATTTAGATATTCCAAATCAAAAAATGAAGTCCATTTTGAAATATAAAATATATATAATTTCAAAAAGTGGTTATTACTATTCATAATAGCTATTTTGGTTGGTCTCGGTGTGTTAGAATCTCGAACTTGCGTACAATACAAGCCATTAAATTATTGAAAGAGAATCGTATCGTGAAAGCTCGGGGTGTTACAGATTGACCTACATGATTCACATGTATGACATAATTGTGCGGTATACCTTTGAAACTCTCCATTTTACTTCTCCCATTCATTTTACCCAAGTTTTAATGCTTATAGAGCCCAAGAATGAATGTACACAAACATATAGAGGTTATAAAATGAAGGATACATCAATGTCAATATTTATCTACCTTAGGATCATACCCTTTTCTTCAGATTGGATCTAATTATAAGTGGAGGATTTTTTTAACACCCCTTTTTTTCATGTATGAATTATATGTTTCCAAGGGAAATGTCTTATGAAAAAGAGATGTAAAGGAAATAAAGGATTACATGTTTTCTAAAAATTTATATTGAAAAAGGCCCAAAATTTCATCATAACATAGTTCTAGCTTGTGTTTTAGCATCACCACATAGGTCCAACCAATATTCCAGTACCACCCCGCATGCCCCAAATAGGTGCAACTTGGGGAATAACTTAGGTAACACCTATGATGTCTATCATGACACACCTTCATGATGGATAGAACAAAACATCTATTCAATACCTAGTGTGACACACCTACATGAGTTAACTCCTTCACCTAGGGTCCTAAAAATACCTATCAATAGGACCCTTTGTCTCCTCATTAGAGATGACTGGAAGATCAAAATAATACATAAAGCTCTTCTTGTTGTAGTCCATCACCCAATACCTCGAAACCATCCATGTATCTCTCCAAACCTTGATATAATAGGCTATTAATGATAATAGTGGTATTCTATTTCCTTCAATGTGTGAAACACAAGATACCTACATGAGTAGCCACTTCCCCTAGCCTAAAATTACTATCATGAAGGTATCCTTCCAAACTTGAGACCCGTATGAGACGCTTTTAAAGACACCTAAGTAAACCCTTGGAGTTAAAGAAAGGCATATCCTATGTTTTTTTAACTAGGATATTAGTCTCTATGAAGTCACCTATAGCTCTTGCAGGTTTACCCTACGTGGGAAACTTCTGGTCTGCCTAGGTCTACCCTACGTGAAACATCTTCAGCTCAACCAGGTCCACATTGCGTGATCCACATTAAAATACCCCAAGTATTACCCAGAATGAGCCAACCTTTAATCCTTTTTTTGTGCCACGTATGGTAGGGAATATCTTCTTTTATATACCTCTTCTTAGGGGGATAAATCCAATACCACTCCTGAAGCATATGGATTTGTGTGATCATATCATAGGACACACCAGTGTGTCTTATTGATTATATATTACTATGGTAATAGAGGTCCAAAATTTATCCTAACTAGTATGTGGGGTCCTCAAAATGTTATCAATTATACATTCTCATGTTAATGATCCCTAAACATGGTGGAAATTCTAGGAACCTCCCTATTTCAGACAGTGAGGGGATCCACTTTCCTTTCTTTTTGACAAGGGATAGTGCATTATCCTCATCTCATATTCATTAAAATCGGGAAATTGATATCCCTCTTGGATTAATACCCTAGTATTTATTGTTGTCTGTATCTATATGGGTGCATAAGTCCCGACCCTAGTTATGATAAAAATAGAGGAGATGAGAACATCAAATCCCTTTATCCCTCCCGTATCCCCATCTTCATCCACCAGCAGACAAAGAAGATTATGTGTTTTTCTAGATCTTCCACATCCTCTTGTTTATCACTCCAAGCATGACTCAAGTGTGCTTATAGGTTAGTGATAATCATGAAATCTACATGATAAAATACATGTCTTGGTAGATAATCCTTTTTCACCTTTGTCTCTTGCCTAATTTTTGAGGTCCTCCATAGGTGTGGGTCCTCAAATCAATGTATCCATATCAAAGGATCATATCCCATGTATGGAACACCTTTATGGTAATCCATAGGTGTGGGTCCTAAAAGGCATGTATCCATATCAATTCTGTATTTCCTGTAAAAAACACCTTTGAAGGGCCTCCATAGGTGTTGGCCCCAACATTTTGAACTACATGTGCTTTGTTCCTATCCAAATGGGATGCGTAGGAAGCCTCCTTGAGGTTCAAACCCATCACCCCAAACTCACCATAATATTATCTACGAAATGTTACAAGTAGGATCACACTTATCATGGGAGGATAGATCCCTTCCAAGATCTTTAGGCCACATCAACGTACGTCCCACACTATCCCTTGACTAGGAACCATCTTCCTAGACATCCTTGTTACAGGAATTTAAACTACATAGTTTGGTCTTTATCAAATGACCTTAAAAGGTATGACGTGTCTCATTAACTGTCACCAAATTACATACGTTTTGATTAATTTTACAAGGATATGTAGGAAGCCCTTTTCTATGCGACCAATATTGACATCAAAACAACTCATGTATTCTTGGACGACAATAAATTCAATACCTCCCCACTAGATGTCTTAAAACCATCATTATAATAATAAATGACATAATAATCTTGAATCCACAATAAAAAGGGAATTATTTATAGATAACCTTTGATACATATAGATGTATCTATCATTCAGTAACCTCAAATAAATACAAATGATTGTAAATCCAATACATTTTAACAATTAATTTTAAACTTAAGGGTTACCCATGTTATATTTGGTATTTAATGAAGGATTCATGAACATGTCTTAAATTCATATGAGTGTACTAGAGTAGGAAATAATTCCCCTAAAAAGGTGTGATGATCCCAACCTCTTATCCTCTCAACCCAGGTATGTACCTAAGTGTTGTTGGATCCATTTTCTAATGAACTCCTACCAATATAAATTAGGTCCATGAAACATATCAAATAATGGAACTGTTGGGTGTTCTTGGCTCCACGAACAAAACCAATTAGTAGTCACCTGAAAATGGGGAATGATTTTGAAACATTAAAAACCACAACAATCAACCATCAAGTGTTCCATATTTTCATCATAAATTGTATAATGATTATATATATAACCATTTTTTGGGAGAATATCATTAATTCCCAATGTTAGTGTCCTTGGTTCCCTTCCCAAGTATCTGGGGTTCCCATAAAACAAAAAAATTTCATGTTCATATTTAATTAATAGGGAATTTAATTAAATATGTTAAAAGAATCATCAATTATTGATATATAAAATTTCTTGAGAATCATTTTAACTACTCGCATCACAAGATAATATTTAAAATGGGTATATAATATATATATCAGTCCTAGATAATGAGATATAGTACATTTAAATAAACTGAATATCTATTTTTTAATTGTTAAGAACATATAATTTCTAAAAAAAAATTAATCATAAAACCAGTTACCTTATCCCAATAAAATTGTTAGTCTATGGTAAGAATACACTAAAGGAAAATAAAGGAGGCCTTTACATCAATATTCATTATTATTTTGTTTACACATCAATAACCCAAGGCCACTAGGCTCATGGTATGACTTCCCCTCCCCCAAATATAATTTTTTACAATGTCCAAACACTTATGTATCATATGATCCATATGTATGATCATAGTGTCACCTACACTCATCATGTTGTGATCTTCACCTCACATGATTATTTACAAACTCTTGGTCTCTTACATATGGGGGTACCCATACCAATGTGTAAACTCTCCCTCATGGAGACCCTTATATATAAGGGTGACCATATATAAGAGTAAACCCTTAAAATGGGGACTCTTACATATGTGAATTAAACATTTTTAGAGTTCCCATACACCATTAATTCCATGATACCTCTTTTCCATGATGTGACCTACAAAAATTCCAGAACTAAAGAACTCCAAAAACCCATAAACACCTAAAAAAAGATAAAAAATAAATCATAAATTTCAAACACAAATATGAAATTTTGGCTGTTTCAGTACTATAATAAATATGATTTCTTGATAAATTATATCCATTTAGTGATCCAAGATGCATATTTTACTATGTAATGAGTCTTATTTGGTGTATCTCTTACATATGACTCTTGGATAGTCAAGTGGATACCTCTTACCTAATCTATCATATGGATAAACTCAAATCCATTCCTCAAGTAACCTAATCCTATTAGGGTCTCCTAGAAAATTTAACCCATATAAAATTCCAATAATAGTAATGTGATCCAATTAGGGAAACCCATTACTTTCTTTCCTTATAAAAGATAATCCAGGGGCAAACAACTTTGGCATGAAATATCTTGATAGATAATCAATGTCTTCATAAGTTCCACTTTGGAAGGAATCTCAAACTTATTATTTAAGGGGTTTTCTTTCAAAGCCTCTCCAATTTAATATAAAACACATGAATAATAAATTAATAACTAATTTATCACTTTTAATCTCTATTATATTATATTTTATTTCTTTATGTATGCATGCATAAAATGATTTCGTTTTTGAATCCTTATTCCATCTAGAAAATTCATATATGTACACTATATTAATGTGTAACTCTTTAAAAAATTGAAAATTTATGTTACTCATCCAAAAAAACCCAACTAGTTTTAGAAATATTTAAATACATCTTATTAATAAGGTATATGAAATTTTCATGTAAAGGTTAAGAATTATATAAAATTAATAAAAGGAACATGAGTACTCCAGGTTCCATAGATAACCAACCACCACCTTTTATAACAAGGATTATTCCACTAGGATGGTAGTAATTATGGCCTGAAATCCCTCTACTCAAGGATACATTACTCAAGAGTGACTCCAATTCATTAAAACTCTAACACCTAATATTTATAAACTATATACAAGATCTAAATTCAATATAATATCTTTAATTACAAATTGGGGTCAAGATATATGAAAATAAAATCTTATATTTTCATACCTAACATGTAATTCATAGAATTAAACTTAATAGGAATCAATTTATCATATAAATTAAACCATGGATAATAATCATTTTTTCATAAAAATTTATAAACCTGAATATTAAAATGGAATAAATAATTAAACAAACTAAATTTATTTTTAAATCATGAGGTGTTAATATAAACATTTTCTATTGAAATTAGGCATTAAAATATCCTATTTTGAATTCCTAACACTTTTGTTTTATAGTAAAATTATAAACTATAAGGAAATAATCAAAAATATTAAATTTTTACATTTTTGGCTTATATTGCATTTTACAATTGATAGAGGGGAATTACCTATCCTAACCCATGATATGAAAAAATAGGAACCTTATATATCAAAATCCTTCTCTATGAAAAAGAAAAAAAATGTGTAACACTTATATCTTGAATAAATTCGTATAAATGGATCTTATGTATCAATTCTTATTAGATGATACAAACTATATCATAATTATGACACAATACTTGGTTCCGGTAATGTGGAATGTCATATTATGTTATCACATAATATAAATTGTGTTTACAATATATATTATGTTATTATATAATGAAATGTTAGTGAATTGATTCAAGTTATGTTATCGCATAACATAATGTCAATGCCCCAAAAGCTGGTTACATCACCACATAATGTAACATTTGGTACCCCAGTTCTAATTACAATATCACGTAACATAATATCATGGTTATCATCAATATTAAATTAAATTATAATGTAATATAAAGTAGAATCAATGCACAATATGTTATCTTATAACAAAATGTCAAGAATAATTATTTGGCAGCTGACGTCCATCCATGTTATATGGTACAATATGATATAACCTCAAACTGAATACGATTTTAATTTGCTTCATGAAAATAGTAAAGTATATTTTTATTCATTAATAAAAATGGATTTTATACCACTTATGGATTTTTTAAGATCATATCATGAGCAATGAAGTGTAATAAACCCATAAAAGTGACTGATCTATCATTATGAATCAACATGAAATGTTAAGAACATAAAATAATGAGAGGAATCCACAATATCAATGGTAATGAGAGGAATCCATAATATCAATGGTGTGTAAGAGCTCTAGTGAATTGGTGAAGACACTTGAGACAGGGTGAATCAAGTGCGAATAAATATTTCAAAAAATTCAAAATATTATTTTATATTATTTTTGCATCCTTTTTTATTTGAACCTTTTTTATCAAATTAGTATACAAGGATATATTTTCTTTAACCATAAATAAAATATAACATGTAATAAAATATGGAAATTAAAGAGTTGCACATTGTGTTTTTTCATGTATTGGACCCACTTACAAAACCAAATTATTATTTTTCTTTGGCTGTATGAGTCATATATATTCTATTAATAATATCTATATCATTTACAAGTGGGTTATGAAGGGATTATCCAAAAACCATGTGTTTACCCTACAATTAAGAAGGGGTCTTGTATCATCTTGGACCTTTTATCACACAACATCCAACATTATTTTTTTCTATTCCAGCATCCCAATAGACCTAAATCTCCGAAATGGTATTAAAAAATTACAACCTATTAACATAAATCTCCATTAATAATAGGATGTATCAGCATCAACATATTCTATTCTTCTTATTCTCAATAATGAGTCTTCGAATGGATTTTGATATTCAATAAAAACAACATAAAACCTAGTCTTTGTCTCGTACACTTGCTTCACAGATCTTTTTCAGATTCCATTAATATTATTCTCTCTTTCAAACATATAATTTTATGTCTTCCAATGAATTATCAATGAATCTTACCATACATATTCCTTCCTTCTTCTTCTTCCACATTTTTTTGAACTTTTATGATATCGGGTATCACATGAATAGGTATGAAAACCAATTTATCCTCCTAAATATTTCTTATTATATTTATTTGATAAAAATATTTTTATTCCTACTTAGAATATTATCTAATTATTTACATTATATCATGAAGTGATCATAATTTATTATATTAATAGATATTAATTTTTTTCCCACTCTATATAGATTTACATAACAATTATTTTAGCACATCATCTTTGTATTTTTTCAACTATTTTAAGTCATAAAATCAGATTTTATATTTTTTAAATTTTTTATTGAATGTATCTACAAAATGTATATTTTTAAACACTTAAATTATTATCAATGGATTCATATTTTTCTACACCCACAATCAAGGAATATCCTCCCTCTTTGAAAAACTTGTATCTACTATAATATTGAGAATACACTTCTTCTTCTTCTTTTAATATCTAATGAATAAATCATTTATTTTTTTCTATAACAGGCTTAATGATTATTCTTTTCAAAATATACCATATATATATCCATAATTAAATCAATATTTCTTTCAATATAAAAAACAATAAATAAATACAAATTTGTTGTGGAATAGTTATTCATGGAATGAGTGCATTTAAATAAAAGATAGATTTTAACCTTAATTATCTAATATTAAATTTTAATCTTAGATATATATTTTCCCACTCAAATAATTTGGTTTTAATAACAAAAATTTTTAGTGTATGTGATGTTTAATACTGAGGAAAAACTCAGGAATCATCTAAAATAATTGATTCATAAATATTTTCATTATGGGAATATATGATTATTCATTAAAAATGTTTATTAGAAACCGCCTTTGAATTTATTACATCTAATACATAATAATTTTCAATTTTACAACATTATTTTATGGAATAACTTCTTACATATCAACAAGATAATTATATGTAGTAGAATATCCTTTATCACTTTTAAAAATTATCTGACTCAACCCCTTAGAAATTATCATAAACATCTTACATGTGTAATAAACTTCATATGAATCACTATACAAAAAATTATTCTTATATAAAAATATATTACATATAAATAAAACATATTACATGTTATCTCATATAAGATGTTTTACTCTTCTAATTTATTAGTTGACTCTCCCAAAACCATTGTACATATCATTATTTTTCACTTTGATAACATTAAACATGTCTTCATTGAGTGAATAATCTGTTATCCTTTGTAAATTTTTTAATCCAGTGGTTAACATCATATTACATATCAAGAAATAAAATTTTATGTACCACCAAACATATTATTCACCAAATCATATTATTACATATCATCTACCTTTGTGAAATATTAGAATCCATCTTATAAATTCTTTTGAATGGAATGAACTTCATATATATCAGTGATTCCTTTTAAAAAACATAAAAAAACATATATATATATATATATATGAAATAATTCAAATGAACTCAATTAACTAATATATCTTTTGTAACATAGGTTATAATCAAGTTAGATTATATCAATAACTCATCTTCCTTCTCAATTCTATATTCATTTTAGCTTTTTAAACCCATCATCCAAGAGTTATTTAAATAATGTATTCAGTAACCTTTATAAAAAATACTCAATGGACGGTTTCTCACAAATCAATAATCATTGTTAACTTATTTTGGCAATGATACCATTATCCTTATGAACTTCTCTATAATTTCAAGGAAATATCATCTCAAAAAAATCATTTGATTCAAATATATTATTATCATGAAAATTTAAATCTATTTATTCATGGAAAACATCTCCTTAAACTTATTTACCCATCATTTTTTGGGTATCCTATTTATCTCTTTTAGTGAGTGGATACCTTCTCAATCACCCATATTAAACACACAAAAATAAAAATGCTCATTTTCCTGACCCAATGATAATAAATACAACTAATTAATTTATTTTTGAACTTCAATATCCCCCTCTGTGTTTGTTTTCAATACTATTAACTATAACACATAAATGCATGTCAATATTTATTCTCCCCGTTATTTATAATAAATGTAAAGGGGGATTTCTTCTCCTCATTATTAATACCATAGATTAAGGGGAATTTTTATAAGAGGAAAAATCTTCCCCTCCACTTATACTTCTAAATTTTATAAAAACTTTTTCTTCCCTTCCATTCTCCTATTTCTTTATTCTCCCCCCTTTTGAGAGAGCCAATCAATTCAAAGAGATGAGTGTGGAACCATATTTTTCTTATATATGTGTCATTAGCAAATCAACTCAAAGTCTATATGAGACAAATTAGTGTAGAAAAAAAGAGTGTTCAATTTAAATTAAAAAATTCATATACAAACCATAACGTGATACCAATATTTAATTTCACTTATTAGCGGCTGTATAAATAGATTTTCAAGACATTTCTTAAACTTATTATCATGTTTAAAAAATTTATCAAAAATATTCAAGTACAAGATTGTTTTTTCCCTATTTTGATAGATATTCACTCCACTTTAATAATTTGATTTAATAAAAAGTCAAAATAAAAATTTCATGGTGAAAAACATACCTCATTATCAGATTTTTTAGATGCGCTATACAGATTTCTATATTTTTTATAAAGATATAAATAAATAGAATAATTATCATTTTAGATCCCCCTAAAGGGATTATCATTAATAACCTTAATCACTAATGTTTTTATTAAAATATAAACTATGATATTTTTTATACATATTGATATATTTCTTTATTGATAGATCTCTAGATATGTGATGATCACATCTTTCACACAATTCACATTTTAGTTTATCACTTTCAATTCATATAAGTTAGACATTAAGGAATTAGTCCTTAGAATAAGCTGAGTATCTTAAGACCTTTATTACAAGAAACAGATATGTGACTAATCACATAACCAAGAAACTATTTTATTTTTAGCTACAGTCACTAAAAACTCTTCATTCTATCACCAACTTAGATTTTATATATTTTGTAAAACTTTTTGAAGCATGGTCTTCTCTCCATCTTAGATTTTATTATTATCCAAAATATGCTTCTTTATTTTAGTAAGAAAATAACATGTGTTGGACCCTCAATGATATAATAGTTTTTATACTCACAAATAATGTCAATATACAGATTATACTCTTTCATGCCATTTAATATCTCTAATAAAATCAATTAGGTCATACAGAAAAATATATTTAAATAATTCAATAACCTATATTTATGAATACATATGTTTTCAATTGTCTTTGAACATGTATTTTTGGATAACACTTAGTCTCGTAATGATTTGGGTAAAACAGACACTTCATAACCTTTTTATATTCCCTGGCACCGATGGTTTGTTTGACCCACTAACGTTAGACACACTGATATTCGACACACCGATTTTCGACAAAGAGTTGTTCGACACACCGATGTTCGACACACCAATGTTCGAAACACCGATGTTTGACACACAGATGTTCGACACACTGTTGTTTGACACACCGATGTTCGAAACACTGATGTTTGACACACCAATGTTTTACACACCGCAGTTGAAAAACCTATGTTTGACGCGCTGAAGATGACACACCAAAGATGACACACCGAAGATGACACACCAATGTTTACAGACCGATGTTTAAAACACTGAAGATGAAATACCGAAGATGACACACCAAAGATGATAGACCAAAGTTGACAGACCGAAGATGACACACCAATGATGATAGACCGATGTTAACAAACTGAAGATAACAAACTAATACAAATTACTCACCAATAATCACAAATAACTGTTTCATTTTTGTTAATTCAAATTTATTTCCAATGGTCATATTTAGACAAATTAATTTTTCTTACATTATTTAATGTTGTCTGTTGAACTATATATAGACTGAAAGAGGTACATTCATGTGGGGAGATCTTCATGCCTACTGTATCATGAAGTATAAAAGGACCGAAACATTAACTTAAAATAGAGTTCGAGGAACACGCTGAAATATAGACCGTGCGAATATGAAATATTTCAAGTAGAGAAAATAGAAGTTTAAGATCACAAGAAGTTTGACAAGAAACAAACTTTTGAAGCATTCTAAACATCCTCATAAGGAATAGATAGACGTTTTCACACCTAGAAGCAAGATTACATAAAATGCAACACTCTGTTCTGAAGCCATCTTTATAAGGTGACTCAAATATCATTTTTTTTCTACATCCATTGAGTCCAGAGCTTCACTGCACTACACACAGATCTTTCTAAACCCTATTATTCTTTCATAGCTCTAGTTGATCTTGTAGTTACTATTTGGGTAGTGTGTATTTCTGTTTGTATCACACACACTGTCTCCGGATCATAACTAGAGGATACCAAAATATCTTCACTCTCAATCCCTTCTTACACTTTTATCCCACGTAGAACTGTGGAAGAGATCCTCTGTGATCTTTTTGTTAGTTTTTTTCACGAATAACTATGGTAGAGGTCAAGTGTGACCTAGAAATCCTTTGTGCTATTGTGAACCCTGATCTAGTGTTTGGATCAAAAGCTTATTAATATAAACTGTTTGGTGGTAGTTGATCAGCAAGTGGAGAGGACTAAGTCTCTTCTTGATACCGAAACTCTTGTTTTATCCACTGTACTATTTGTCTTGTGTTTAATTTATTTCACATTAAGATAAAATAAACTTTGATAGTTAGTTTAGAAAGTGTTTAAATCTGTTTTGAATTATTAGGTTTTTGTCGAAAATTTTACAAATATTTAGATTGGTAAAGATGAGAACTAGTCAATCTTATAAGAACCAAATTGAACCATAAAAGCATTTATAAATTCACTTCAAACTATATTTTTGTTTATTTTAATAGGGGATATTATTTTGTAAAGAACATTTTTAATAGAAATTTTTATAGATACTCAATTCACCCCCTCTTGAGTCATATACTCCGACCAACATTTGGTATCATAGGGGTTTGAAATTCATTATTAGTTTTTCAAATCGTGTCAACATTGATTATAGTTGTGTTTAAAAGATCTTAAAATTTCTATTATTTCTAAATATTTATCTCATTGAAATTATTTTGAAACCTTTATCATAAAAAATATATTAGAAGGGGATGCTACCAATAGACCACCTTTCTTTAATAGAACTAAATATGCTCAGTGGAAGCTTAAAATGAAAATTCATATAGAAAGTATGGGATTTGAAATCCGGAATGCTATTGAAGTAAATATGCAATACCTAAAACTACTAGAATCACTTGGGATGAACCTACCAATACTACCTATAATAGTAATTGTAAAGCAATGAATGATCTGTATTTTGCACTTGGAGATGAATAGTTTAAATGTATCTCTGCTTGTAAAATTGCACATGAAATTTGGGAAACTCTATCTGTTTCTCATGAAGGAACATCTAATGTTAAAGAAATTCGATTGAAGACTTATACCATCAAATATGAAAAATTTATAATAAATCCTAATGAGACAATTTCTGATATGTATCTCAGGTTCAATGAAATTGTGAATATGATGATTTCATTAGGAAGATAATTAATATCCAAAGAGAAGAACATGAGGATTCTACGATGCTTACAAGAAATATGGTGTGGAACGTCTGTGTCTATTAGAGAATCGTGCGATATTGATAAGATGCTAGTGAAGGTATTGATTGGAAAATCAATTATGTATGAAGAATAATTGAAGGTAAATCAAGGGAAGGATGAACCAAAATTAAAGTCTATAGCTTTCAAGACAACTACATCCTATATTAAATACAAAGGGACAGTTTAAGCTGCTATTGAACACTCAAGTAGTGATGAAGTCACTTCAGATAGTGATGAAGAAATGGCCCAGTTGGCTAGATGATTAAAGAAATTATATAGGAAACAAATGTTTCTCAAAAACCCCAGTTACAAAATAAAGTATGATAACAAGGGAAATTGGAAAAAGGATTGGAAGAGAAATGATAAATCAGAAAAGATAATATGTTACAAATGTAAAAGGAATGGACATGTCAAGGCTGACTGCCAAAAGATGAAATACTAGAAAAAGTATGAAAATAAGGATATAAGGTATAAGAAAGCAATGAAGGCCACCTGAAGTTCCTCTGAAGATAGCTCAGGGTAATCTGTATCTTCTCAAAATGAGAAAGATGATATGGCTGATATGTGCTTTATGACAAACACAACTGAGTTAACCTTATACTCTCTCATGCATAATTCTTATTATTTTGAATGTGAGTATGAATATATGAAAATTGATGAATTATTAGAATATTGAAACATGTCAGAAGAAACATGTAATGAGTTGAAATATAAGTATAAATATATGAAGAAATAGCTTGATCTTACTATGACTGCTATATATGAACTTACAACTGAAAAAGATAAAAATTCTCAACTACTTAAAAAGAAAAATGAGTTAAAAATTTCTAATGAACAATTGAAGAAAGACATAGAAAAGTTTAGTAATAGAAAAAATACTCTTACTCAAATGATTTGTAAACAAATATCTCCTAAGTATACTTTTGGGATAAAATATCAACCTGGTCAAAGGAATTTACACAAATCACATTTTGTACCCAAATATGGAAAATCTGCTACCATTTTCAAAAACCAGAATTGTACTACCAGTTCTAGTTCCACAAATTATTTTACTGTATCCAAATCTTCAGGACCAAACAGAGTTTATTTTTCAAATAATCTATATTCTACATATAGGAAACCCATAAGATAGTTTTGGGTTCCTAAATCTTATATTACTAATGTATGTGGACCCATACAAATATGGGTACCAAAGTCATTTCTTGATTAAACTATTTCAAAGGTAAACTACCTAAAGAGTTCCTGTAAAAATATGTTGAACTTGTATAGTGGGTATTAAAAACATATGACAATGGATTTTTCAATATGTAAAAGTATTATCAAGATCTATGGAGGACATGTCACATTTGGTGACAATGGTAAAAGAAAAATCACCGACCTACGCCCGATTGGTAATCGTTACTCTATTTCAATTTATAAAGTAATATTTTTTGATGGACTAGAGTATAACCTTCTAAACATATATAAAATTTGGGATGATGGATTCAATGATTAATTAAAAAACAATTCATTTCCTTTTTTTAATTCCATGAATGATTTAGTATTTACTGTTTTTAGAAATGATAATGTATATGCTATAAATCTTGACACACTAGCCTCACAGAATGTATCTTATCTAAATTCCTTTCATAAAGAGTCTTGGATCTGGCATAGAAGACTATAACATTGTAATATACATTCTCTGTGGAAGTTAACTAGAAAAGTCTTAGTTAGAGACTTACCGAAATTAAATTTTTTAGACAATAAATTATGTAATCCTTGTCAAAAAGTAAAGAAACATAAAATCTCTTTCAAACCATAGAAAGAATTAACTACTTCTCAACCTCTCAAGATGGTTTACATGGACTTATATGGACCATCTAGAGTTTTGAGTATCAATTTGAAGCACTATGTTTATGGTCTTGTAGATTATTTATCAAGTTACACCTGGACCTTTTTCCTGGCTCATAAAAGTGAAGCATGTTCACACTTTACCATGTATGCTAGGACTGTAGAAAATCATCGTGGATTTAATATTAAATCCTTAAGAAGTGATCATGGTCGTGAGTTTGAGAATCAAGATTTTGAAGAATTTTTCTCACAAAATGGATATAATCATAACTTCTATTCATGTAGAACACCTCAACAGAATGGTGTGATAGAAAGAATAAATAGAACCTTACATGATATTTCTATGACTTTGCCCAATGAATATGATTTACCCATTTATTTATGGGCGGAATCTATTAATACATCTTGCTACATAATAAACAGAGTCTTAATTAGACCCATTCTTAAGAAAACTCCTTACGAGTTGTGGAATAATAAGAAACCCAAAGTAGGTTATTTTAATGTGTTTGGATGTAAAGATTATATTCTGAACACTAAAGATAATTTAGATAAATTTTCCTCCAAAAGTGATGAAGGAATATTTCATGTATATTCAACATCAAGAAAACCCTATAGAGTCTTTAATAAGAAAACCAAATGTGTGGAATAATCTATACACAACAAGTTTTATGAAGCAGATCCACATGATCCCGAGACCTCACTAGAAAATATTGAAGAGTATATGTCCAATATGACTATTAATGATAAAACCTCAAATCTTCATGTGAAGTAATCTGTAAAAACTTCCAGTTATAGAAATTCACCACATCCTAACAGTAGTGAACCAGATCAACCTGAACAACCTAAAATATCAAGTCCTACTTTCTCTGGACCAACTAGGACCCTTAAAAATCATCCCTTAGATGTTGTTGTTGTATATTTAGATAGAGGAACACAAACCAGAGCTTCCTTGAGAAACCACGTTGAACATCAAGCCTTCTGGTCACAGCTTGAACCTAAAAATTTCAATGATACAATCAATGATGAATTTTGGGTAATGGCCATACAAGAATAAATTAATCAGTGTGAAAGAAATAAAGTTTGGAAACTTGTAGATAGATCTTAAGATATCTTGAACATAAGAACCAAACGGATGTTTAGAAATAAGGTATATGAAGTTAGAAAAATAGTTAGAAATAAAGCTAGATTAGTTGCACAAGGATATAATGAAGAAGAGGGAATTGATTATGAAGAGACTTTTTCACCAGTAGCTAGACTTGAGGTGATTAGGATCTTACTTGCCTATGCAGCACACTTGGATTTTAAACTTTATCAAATGGATGTCAAAAGTGCATTCCTAAATGGTTATTTAATTGAGGATGTTTTTGTTGAACAACCCCTAGGTTTTACAAATACACTTTCTCCAAATCATGTGTTCAATTTATCAAAAGATTTATATGGTTTGAAATAATCTCCAAGAGAATGGTATGAAAGGTTGAGTATTTTTCTTATTTATAAAGGTTTTACAAAAGTACATGCAAATCCTACATTATTTATAAAAAGATTTTCGAAAGAAGTTTGAATAGCCCAAATATTTGTAGATGATATAATCTTTGGATCTTCTAAAACCTCTTTATGTCATGATTTTTCAAACATAATGCAAAGTGAGTTTGAAATGAGTTTAATGGGTGAAATTAAATATTTTCTTGGATTTAAAATATTTCAAAATAAAGAAGGTATTATCTTAAATCAATGTATGTACACAAAATATCTTTTGAAAAGATATGGATTTTATAGCATTAAGAGTAGTAAAACTCCTATGAATTCTACATGTAAGTTAGATCTTGATGAAAATGGAAAATCTATTGATCAAACTATTTATAGGGGAATGATTGGGAGTTTTCTATACTTAATGGCTAGTAGGCCAAATATTTTCTTTAGTGTGTGTATGTGTGCGAGATTTCAAGCAAACCCAATGGAGTGACATATAAAAAGTGTTAAAAGATTTTTCAAATACCTCAAGTATACAACTAACTTAGGACTGTTCTATCCAAAATAACAACCTTTTGATTTCGTTATCTATTCAAATGCTGATTTTGGTAGATGTAAGTTAGATAGAAAGAGTACCTTTGGAACATGTCACTTTTTGGGAAAGTCACTAATATCATGGTGTAGTAAAAATACAAATTCAGTTGCATTATCAACTGCTGAAGTAGAGTACATTGCTACTGGTAGATGTAGTGCACAAATTTTGTGGATAAAAAAACATTATTATACTATAGATTTCAATTCATACATGTCCCCATTAACTGTGACAACACAAGTGCTATTAACATTTCCAAAAATCCAATTTCTCATTCTAGAACAAAGCATATTGATGTAAGACATCACTTTTTGAGAGATCATTATCAAAAATGTTATATAAATCTAGAGTTTATTGGGAATTGAAATCAGCTTACTAATATATTCACTAAACCCTTAAATTTTGAGAGAATGAATTACATCAGACACGAACTAGGAATGATAAATCAGTAGAGGATTATCGAAACTGATCTGTTGAAACCGATATCTAGAAACCAATTCCTGAAACTGATTATTAAAACCGATATCTTGAAACCGATCTCATGAAACTGATTCTTGAGACCAATTCTTGAAACCTATCTATTGAAACCGATTGTTGAAACCAATTCTTGAAACCGATTCTTGAAACTAATCTCTTGAAACTGCTCTCTTGAAACCGATTATTGAAACCGATTCTTGAAACCGATTCTTGAAACCGATCTCGGAAAACTGATTCTTGAAACTGATCTCTTGAAACCAATTCGTGAAACCAATATCTTGAAACTGAATCTTGAAACCGATCTCTTGAAACTGATTATTGAAATCAATCACTCGATACCAATTTATTTCCACTTATGTATTTAAGGATTTTTTTGTAAATTCTGTATATTTTAAATAAAACGACGTTGTTTTACTCTCTTTTTGCCACATTTAAATTTTATGTATTGCGATTTACAATACCTAAATGATATATTTAGTTCAATCCATCCCAACCTTTCACCTTCTCTCTTCCATAAAGCATTCTACATTTTGTCACTCTACCTCTTGACCCTCGACCTCTCAACAATGTAGGAATATAAAGCCTCGACATGGTAAGGACAAAGCGTTCTATAGAATAGACAATCAAATATCCTTCTTCTAAGCGTCATAAAGGTGAGTCCAGTGGGACTACAAAATCGAGCTTGCAAAGATGAGTGGTTACGGCTGAAAAAGAGGTGTCTGTTGAGTGCATTCTGTCATGTAAGTATTTTTTATTAAAAGTGTTGGAATCTCAAAGGTGGCTCATTTGGTTCACCCAAAATTAAATACCTTATTATCCCCATCTAGTGCATGAGTTCTATCAACATTTAAATATATCCCCAGATGATGTTGAGGTAGAAAAGATGAAGTGTGTGGTAAAAGGAAAGGAGATAGCTTTTTCATCTAAGGAATGAGCTAAATTCTTGGAGATGGCTCATGAAGGTGTCTATGCTGACTATCCGGGTAAAATTCCACCATCCTCATATTTTTTCTCTTATGAAGATGCTATAAAGGATATTATTGGAAATGGAGACTCTAGGAGGACTATTATAAATGAATTTTAAGGAGAGTTAAGTCTTCTTTTTAAGTTCAAACAACATCATATTTGTCCAAGGATGGGAGATTTCACTACTGTGAAGTATCAGGATGTTTTCTTGATCTATTTGTTGAAATATGGGATAAAATTTAACATGTGTATGTATATAATGGATCATATATCTGATTTAATAAATCCATCCAAGAATGAAACCTTCATATACTATCCAAGGACGATTTATGACATGTTGAAAAGGGTAGGTTGTGTGGAAAACAGAGATGAAGTGATAAGTGCATGTAGTGGTTTTTGTCTTCAAAAAGACATTTGTAAGAGGATGAAAATCTTCAGGAACCCATGGAAGAGATGTTGGGTAGGATACGAGGAAATGTTTTATGAGGATTTCAATCCAGTTGACCAGCCTACTAGACCAATGGATCGAGTTGATCCAGGTCTCAAACCAAGAGAGGATCCAGTTTATTCTGATGAGGATGTTGAGCCTCAAGTTCCAAGGGAAGAAGGATCTCCATTTGATGATAGAAGTGAACCTGATATTGCTTAATGTCCCAAAGATATGTTTTATGGACTTGCTTTTCCACCATTAGAAATACCCTCAATAGAATCTTTATTAAGTTAATAGGATGAGGAAGAAACTGAGGATACTTTTGTTGAAGACAATGTTAGTAAATCAGATGAGGAATCAAATGATGGTGAAGATGATGATGGAAATGTTGGAGGAAATGATGAGCATGTAAGTGACTCTCTAAAAATGGGACAACAAGAGGTTGATAGATCTACTGAGTAATTTTTACATGGGGTTGGTGATGGTGTTGACCATGTTGAAAAATAGGTTGCTGGTCATAGAGATGATGAACATGAGTACAGATCACCCCATCATATTGCTAAAAATTTAGAAATCATTCAAGAATTGAATGATGTTATGGATTTTGGCCAAGAGAAAGAAGATGAGGTTCCAGTATCTCAAATTGAGGAAGATCCTGGTGAAGTTGAAGTTTCTGGAGCACATGAAGAACCTAAAGCTCAGTTGGATCCTATTCTCAGACAAGTTGTTATGGCCAGAGAATAGGATGAAGAAGTTAATGAATATGATGTTTTTCCTGAGCCTCAGTGAAGAAGGATCAGAATTAATAATGTTGAGCTAAAATACTGGACCTGTACTAAAGAATGGAATAATGATCCATGATACATTATTTTTGTTTTAGAATATGCCTCAGATGAGGAGAGGGTGCTTTATCCTCTATCTCCAAAAGTTTAAGCTAAAACAGAACCTGTTTCACCTATTCCACTGGTTGCACCTCCAGCAGTAGAGCCAGTAGCTCACACAGTGCCCGCTGACTATGTCACTAAGGCTGGTTTGGAAAAATTCAAAAATGATATATGTGAGTCTGTGATAGCCTCATTTGGATCCATAAGTGAATCATCAACTTCAATAGGTATCTCAGATGTTGATGTAGTGAAGATTGAAAGAACGGTGATCCAAGAGATTCAACCAAATCCCATTACCACAACAGAAACCATCCTTAGGCATAATACATTGCTGATAGAAGTAGTAAGAAAGATGATCAATGAGTTAAATTATTTAACATATGACTTCAAGACCTCCTTTAGTGGTCTTCTGTAAGTTCTTAGGAACTTGGTAACTCATCTACTCAGTGTGGATCTGAAGAAGTTGATATAAGATCTTGGAAAAATGTTGACTGAACCATCCAGTTCTAGGAGTAGGAAAAGCGTTGTTGCTAATTTGGAGTCTCTCAAGGCTGTGATGAGAGAGAAACTCTAAAAACTTTAGAGTGTTTCAGTCAAATAAACTCTTGTAAAAGTGAATCGGAATACAGATCTTGTGTACAACTTGGTCAGGCGGTGCACAAATGAAGCCTCTTCTACTAAGAGAGTGATTTGAGAAAAGGTGTATAAGTATTTCACAAAGATATACACCAAGCATGTTCTCATCAATAGATTCAAGTATCTAGTAGATCATCTCAAAATTCCTCCAGTCATAGAATCATTCAAGAAGAAGGTCACCCAATTGAAGGAGTTTACCCCTGTCCTGAGTAAATTTATGAAGAATGAGGATGACTTCGATAAATCCATGCAATATGGTGGTGAAATCATTAATGACTTCATCAACCTGCTCAAACCTTATCTGCATGTTCTGGATGATGCAATTGTGGTCCCTCCCGCTGCTTTAATTGGCACTGTCTCTCAGCATCCTACTTCAATGACTATCTCTCAGGCTCTTTCCCAGATTCAACTGATCGTCACAGAGAAGTCTCCTATTTGTGTGTTGTTAGAAAGGCATCCTACCCTTGTAGCCACATTCCCTAATGGTGTTTCCATTCCTGGTGTTATCTTTAGACCACCTCTTCCATATATCACACCCAAACCTTCTCCTCCTCCCTCGTATCCTTCAGAAAAAGGAAAATATCCTCAGCCTCCAAACCCTTAGTGATGGACTGTATTTTTTGATAGGGATTTGATCTTTTTTTTGGCTTGAACTTTTATGCATCTTAATGGAAATATTTATTGTGTCTTTCTTTTATGTTATTTCTCTTTTCTGTTATTTCTCCTTTCTTCTTTTCTTTTTTTTGCTAATCCTAAAAGGGAGAGAAAATAAGGCATAAGGCATACATTATTTATCAAAGGGGATATTTTCTGGTTTAGGACACATGGTATGTACTCACCTTAATCAATTTATTGAGGGGGGGCTTTGTTTTAAAAATTCAAACAATGGAAGACTTTTATTATATTGTATAATTACATTTAGTGAAGTATTCTATGTCAAGCTATCATTATTATATATATTTTCATGTATTCCATAATTCATGATTATCAAAAAGTGGGAAATTTTTGGACCCTCTATGATATTGTAGTCTTTATAATCACAAATAATTTCAATAGATAGATTATACTCTTTCATGTCATTTAATATCTCTAAGTAAATAAATTATTTCATATAGAAAAATATATTTCAATAATTCAATAACCTATATTTATGAATACATATGTTTACAAGTGTATTTGAACATGTATTTTTGGAAAACACTTAGTCTTGTAATGATTTGTGTAAGACAAACACTTCATAAACTTTTTAGATTCCCTGGAATCGATGGTTTTTTCAACAGACCGATGTTCGACACACTGATGTTCGATAGAACGATGTTCGACACACCGATGTTCGACACACGAAAGTTTACAGACCGATATTTGAAACGCTGAAGATGACACACCAAAGATGACACATCGAAGATGACACACCGAAGATGAAAGACTGAATTTGAAAAACTGAAGATGACACATCAAAGATGACAGACCGATGTTAACAAACAACAGATTATAGACTGATGGAAATGACTCACCGATAGTCATAAATAAATATCTAAATTTTATCAATTCAAATTTATTTCCAACGGTTATATTTTGACAAATTAATGTTTCTAGCATTATTTAATATTGTCTGTTGGACTATCCATAGACAGTATGAGGTACATGAATGCGGGGATATGTTCATGCCTACTAGATCATGAAGTATAATAGGAATAATACTTCAACTTAAAATAGTGTTCAAAGAACACGCTGAAATATAGACCATGCGAATACGGAATATTGCGAGTAGAGAAACTCGAAGCTTAAGCTCACAAGAATTTCATCAAGAAAAAAACTACTGAAGATTATTGAAAATACTCACAAGGAAGAGCTGGACCTTTTCACACAAGAAAGTAGGATTACAGAAATAGCGACACTCTGTTCAAAATCCAACTTCAGAAAGGGACTCGAATATCATTTTCTCTACATCTATTGAGTCCAGAGCTTCACTGAACAACACATAGAGTTTTCTAAACCCTATTATTCTTTCATAGCTTTATGTGATCTTTTAGTTACTATTTGAGAAGTGTGTATATCTATTTGTATCACACACACTGTCTATTGACCATAACGGGAGGATACCAAAATATCCTCACTCTAAATCCCTTCTTACACTTGAATCCCACATAGTACTGTGTAAGAGATACTGTGTGATCTGTTTGTTAGTTTTTCGCATGAATAACCATGGTAGAGGTCAAGAGTGACCTGGTCAGCCTATGTGTTGTTGTTAACCAAGATCCAGTGTGTGGACCAAAAGTTTATTAATATAAACTTCTTGGTGTTAGGTGATCACCAAGTGGAGAGGACTAAGTCTCTGCTTGAGACTGGGCCTTTATTTTATCTTCTTTGTTGTTTGTCTTGTGTTTAATTTATTTCACATTAAGATAAATTGAACTTTGATAGTTTTTTTAGAAAGTGTTTACATCTGTTTTGAATAATTAGTTTTGTTTCAAAAGTTTTACTAATCTTTAGATTGGTAAATATGAGAACTAATCAATCTTCTAAGATCCAAATTGAACATTCAAGACATTTATAAATTCACTACAATCTATCTTTGTGTTTATTTTAATAGTGGGGTATTATTTTGTAATGAAACTTTTTAATAGAAATTTTTATAGATACTCAATTCACCCCCTCTTGAGTCATCTACTCAGACCAACAACACTGATTCCATTTATCTTGATCTATCATCTTATCCATTTCCTATAAGTTTGGTCATATTTTCAAACACACTATTAGTGTATGCACAAAATTATTCTAATGTGATGACTCATTTATAACATCAATTTCAAAACAATAAATCATGGTTGATTTACCATTCCCTATAATAATAAATTTCTATATAGTAATCTAGGTAATTAATTTAATAATAGTATGTGCAAAATATTTACACCATCAATAGATATCTTTAGTACTCTATAATTTTACCTTCTTGGGACACCTCTCAAACTCTTTATTAGAGATTTATACAACTAAAACAATCTAACAATATCACTCATGGATTGATTTCATTTCAAATACATGTCGTATCCATTAATTTTTTTTTATTTTCATGTTTATTTTTTAGCGATCCATGATGTGGCCTTTATTATGAAAATATAAGTATCACTATTTTGGTTTGACATACAAATTAATTTTATTATTTAACTTATTGGGAGTTTATTATTAAAATATAATATTTTGTGTATTCCAAAAGGTATAATTTCAAAAAAAAAACACTTGATTATAACTTTTTTTGGTATCCAAATTATTTGAACAGAAATTTTTTTGATAGGTTTATACTAGGACTCATAAAAAAATGATCAACTGTGTTGCAGTTCTCATACAATTTCTCTAAGATATCAAATCAATTTTTAGAAAATATATTCTACTTATTCAATGATATTTACATCTATAAATTATGTTTTAACTATGTTTTAGTTCTTCACCCCCTATATTCTGACCTTGTATACTGTTAATGTACTAAAACATTATGCCAGAAATCAATGTCCATGTGTCTAAATCCCCAACCGAATTGGTAGTGGCTATAAAATATATTTATTTTCTATTTGGAAATTGTCTGGACTTGTTTTTAACATTTCTATTTTTTAGGATGAAACACCCATTTTTGAATTTTATTTGGTAAAATACAGTTCTTACAATTTCTTATAACTATACTTGACATGTTGTGGGTTTCATAGAATTTTTTCTTAAACAAACATGTCTAGATTTTGAATTAGGTCTTAAACTAATAATCAAAATAGATTCAGTGTAAAAGTATATAAATAAAGAATAAAATAATTTATTACATGATATTTTTGTGGTTTGATCATGAGATTCCCCAAAAAAATTATTTCCACTATTTTTATTCTTATTAGAATCAATAAAATCAAAAGAATTTTGTGTGTAAACACTTATTCTTAACATTGTTCCTTTGAAATTTCTAGTTTTACCTCTTCCATATTTTTTAATTTACATTATATTCATGAAAATTCATATTGAATTAATTCCTCTCATACTCAATAGATCTCAAAATATTTTACAAATAGATTTTTTTCCAGATTTTATCCTCAAGAATTTTATTAGTTTCTTCTAATAAGTTATCTAAATCTTTTACCCTATTTTACTTAATTTATTATTTTCTAGTTTTGACATATTTAGAAACCTTGAATATCTTTTCAAATTAAAAAATCATTTCATTAAAATAATTCTCAATTAAAAATTTTTCACAAATAACTTTGTATGTAACTCTCCGACCCTAGTTACCTAGAGTCAGTGCCTTATTACATAACATTAGCATGATAAAAAAAGATCAAGTCTCAAATGACCAATTAGTTTAGTAGCATAGGAAATACTATACACATTCATAAGTTTTACGTTACATTATAAAATGAAAAACTACAATAGCATATTCTTCATAGGACACACTGATATCCCATAGACTATCCCTGTAGGTCAGTCATAATATACTTCTTCGCATCCTGGGAAAAATAAAACATAGAAAGGGGTGAGCACAAATGCTCAATAAAAATAACAATATAGCCGAAAACTTCATAAATATTCATAAACATTTAATGAAATGTAACACTAGAACAAAAGCCTTTTAAACTTGAAATTCAGAATAATATAGAAAAGATAAAATAAAATAATTCCATTTACTTATTCACATGGTTATTCTACTAGATGAATAATCACATACAATATCAATAGACACTTTGATAATGATATAATGCATAATTCCAGACTTCATAACCACATAGTCAAGTCCTTGTTCCAAGACTACAAATAAGATTTTGTCAAAGCCCTGTTCGAAGACACTAGTTTGTCTCGTGAGACCTACCGATGCATCGAGGAGCTATAGTGGGATACACCCATCACTTACTAAGTCTAATGCATTCCTCATATGAATAGGTTCAAACATAACATCAACATTCATATTAAAACTAGAATATTAAATATCAACACTTTCTCTATAAACCATGAATGGTGTGAAAATAACATATCCACAATCAAACATATCACAAAACCTTCAATACAATATGGATGTTTTTTATTATAATAAATCAACTTCAATTAAGCTTAAAATCTATAAAAGGATGTTGACATAGATGAAATCAAAAAAAATTAAAGAAATATCTCTTTCTATTTTGAAATCATTTAAAAGTCATATAATTATAAAAGAAAACATTTATTTTGAAAATATTCTTATAATCTTGTAAGGTAATCTTCGATGATGTTATAACGGTAGAAAATAGCCACACCAGCCGTATAAACTAAAAAAACATTCTTACTTTAATTTTGTTGAAACGGTCATAAGGTACCTTGTTTGGAAAACGACGGAAAGATTCCTTTAAAACAATTTTATAAAATGTCAAAAAAGGGTATAAATTAATTCAACCCATACTCTAGTAAATAGTAAAAATGATTTGGAATATATTATTAAGAAACATGGATGTTGATGATAAAGAGGTCCCAGTAGATATTTATGTAAAAACAACCACGAATAATAAATAGATTGTGAAATTAACCATTACCTTGTACTTTTCTTGGGTCGAGGGTACATTAACCTTTGGTATATTAGTTAAATAAATGTTAATAAATTATACAAGAACTATATACATAAATATGATATCATATATGATCTTCTAATATTTATTTGTTAATTATATTTTAGTAGTATCATCGTTCCGGGTGTTAACTGATTCGTTTTCATTTATATGCATTGTTACGTAAGTAATGTTTGTTATGGATATGATGTATCTTATTAATATTCAGAATAATATTAAGTCTTTAAACATTAATTGTAATCATCAAATTAAAATTAGTCTTGAATGGATATGATGGGGAATGAATCTCATCGCGTTCGTGGAGATAGTAATCCGTACGTACGCACGCGCGAAAATATCATTCATTTGAAATTAAAATAATATATAATTGGATGATATATCATATATAAAGAATCATTATCATGATATATTTATTATTTATATCATTTATACTCATTATTATACCCATACAAATGATGAATTGTTTGAATAACAAACTACACCACGACGTGGAGACGGTAATCCGTACGTACACATGTATGGTGACTTTGTCATTTATAGGATGGATATAAAAATGAAAATTGTTGTAACATTTTTATAATAACATAAAAGTATATATAATATATAGTAGTTATTATTTTATAATGTAAACAACAAAGAAAGAGGATATGGAAGAAGAAAAGAACTTGAAAGAGGTGATGAAATATTTACCTCTTCTTCGGGTTCTTCCTTTTGATTTGATCAAAAGGGCTCCAAGGGTTGGATTTATGACTAAATTAAGGACTCTATGATGAAGGTAGGATAGTTGGGAGGATATTTGGGTAGGTTTTGGCCAAGAAAAATGGCTTTGAAGGTGTGAATTTGAGAGAAGAGGAAATTCCCTTTTAAAAGAGGGGTGAGGGGCACCTTAGGAAAAGATTGAATTATTATTTTATAATAAAATAAATATCAGTTTATAATGGATAAAAATGAATTATTTATAGGATAAGGTAAGGATGGGTCGAAAATGTCTCAACTAATATGTTTTAGACAGGTTTGGGTCACTATATTAACCTTATCTTTTAGATTTAACTCTTAGTTAAATAGTTTGACATTTAACATATCTCTTTGTATTTTTATATTAAATGGTTAATAAACTTACTATAAACTTACACGTGAACCCCAAGTGGTTCATTAATGATACACGTATCATTATATAAGTCTTTTGGCCAAACCTTAGATTTTTAGCGTTATTATATCAAACAATAATATTGTATTTGTTTTAAAAACTCACTTATGTCAGTTTTGACATTATTTAATAATTGATTTTTGTTAAAGTACAAAAAATTTTATTACTTCTAACTAAATACATTTGATTAACCCTAACATGTCATATTAACCAATAAAATTAGTTTAATTCATTAAATGTCTCAAATTATATTTATTTGGATATTTATAATATCAATTATCTTAATCCTTCATTAATATGGTAATTACAGTATCATCATTGTGTCATAAATAAATCCAATTATTTAATGTCTAAAAATTATAAATAAAATACCATTATTTAGGAAATATTTTTAGATTTATAATGAATATTTATATTCAAATTTATATTGTGTTTAACCCTATATTTAAAATGGTTTAGTTATTAAACTTTGAATTTAACTCTTTTAACATTTCTTTAAATAAAATAATAATAAATGTCCTAATATAATCCAATTGGACCAAATAGGTTCATATTTTATTCCTAAGTTTGTTTTTGGTATAATTATACTAATCTGATAGAATTAGAACATGTGTTAAGATAATAATAATATCATTTTTACCCTTAATTACCCTATTTACTTTTAACTGTGGTAAATAAAAGTAAAAAATTAGTATTCACCAAAAAATATTTTCATCTTATTGAACCACATTTTACTTAATGATATCAACAGTTTCACTCATATTTTTGAAATTCATGTCAAAGAAGTGGTAAAATTAAGTTTTATACAAATTTGGAAATGCTTCTATGAGGTGGGTAAAAGACGATAAAAAGTTAGATAAAATTTTATATATCTAAACTCATTATAAAATGACTCAAATGAATTACATTGAACTTATATAGGTATTATGTATCTATTTTGACGTAAAATAAATTTAAATAAATTAAATAATTATTTAAATAAAAAGTTGGTTTTAAACAATAACTTAGTGTTTTTCACTATTCATCAAAAATTGGATGTTTTCATAAAAATACCAAAAATTCACCCTAAGATAATTTTGATCTTCCGAATCCAAAAATGAAGTACATTTTGAATGATAAAATTTATAAAATTTCTAAAAGTGGGTATTACTATTCATAACGGCTAGTTTGATTGGTCGTGGTGTGTTAGAATCTCAAGGTTGTGTACAATGCAAGTTATTGAATTATTCAAAGGGAAATGTGATGTGGAAGCTTGGGGTGTTACATTATTCCCTCATTCAAATAATTTCATCCTCAAAATTTCTAGAATATTACTGCATAAAAAGATTCGGGTGGTTCTTCGTCATAATTTCATCAGGTTCCCACGTTACCTCTTCCATCTTATGGTTTCTCCATAGAACTTTTACCAGACTAGTTGTCTTGTATCTCAGCACTTGTTCTCTGGTATCAAGAATTTTTAATATCTCTTCACAATAAGATAGATCAGGTTCCAGTTCAATTTCCTCATAGGTGAGTACATGCGTTGGGTCAGGTATGTATTTTCTCAACAGCAATACGTGGAACATATCGTGAACTTTGGAGAGACTTAGCGGCATTGCCAACCGGTAAGCTACATCCCCAATTCATTCTAGAATTTCAAAAGGTCTGATGTACCTGAGACTTAGTTTACCCTTCTTACAGAATCATATAAGTCCCTTCCATTTAGATACCTTAGAAAAACATGATCTCCTACCTGAAATTACAAATCCTTCCTTCAGTTATCAGCATATCTCTTCTGCCTACTTTGTTCTATTTTGATGTGGGTTTGGATAACCTTAACCTTTTCCATCATTTACTTAACAATTTTTGGTCTTACGAGATTTCTTTCACCATCATCATCCCAACAAGAGGGTGTACAACATCTCTGGCCATATAACGCTTCATATGGTGCCATATGAATTCTTGAATGGAAGCTATTTTTATAGGAAAATTCTACCATAGGTAAATATTGATCCCACATACCTTGAAACTCAAGTGATCAAGATCTCAAAATGTATTCTATGGTTTGAATATTCCGTTCTGATTGTCCATCAGTTTGAGGGTGGTAGGCAGTGCTCAAACGAAGTTCAATATCCAGTGATTTCTGAAGAAATTTCCCAAATCTTGATGTAAAATGGGGATCACAATCAGAAACAATCTATAGGGGTACACCGAGGAGTCTTATAACTTCAATAATATATATTCATGCTAAACGTTCAAGTGGTAAATCTTATCTTATAACAAGAAAATGTGCTGAATTGGTAAGACAATCAATAAAGACCCATATTGCATCAATCCTTCTAGGTGTCTTTGGTAGCCCCATTACAAAGTCTATTGAAATATTATCCCATTTCTAATCAAGTATGAGAAGAGGTTGCATGACTCCTCCTGGCTGTTTCCTTCCAGCTTTCACTTGTTGACAGACAATACATCAGGATGAAAAATCCGCAATCTCCTTCTTCATGTTGTCCCACCAAAAATGTTCCTTCAAATATCTATACATCTTAGTGTTACCAAGGAGTACAGAAAGTTAGAGCTATGAGAATCATACAAAAATTTCCTTTTTTGATCAGGTATGTTAGTAACACAAAGTATCTTCTCAAATTTCAAAATTAAATATTCAAATATGAAGTCACTCAATCTCCCATCATTCAGAGATTAATTTTTTTTGAAACTCCTCATCATCAGCCTGAGAAATTTTTATCCTTTCTAGTAAATATGGTTTGGCATCCATTTGAAAAAGTATTGATGTTTTACCTTCCATGATTATTCCCATTTCCATTTTCCACTAGATCTATGAAAACAAGATTCATTTCAATTGTCATCTTGATCAAAACTCAATGATCCTTTCTGCTCAAAGTATCTACCACCTTATTTTCCTTCCTCGTGTGGTAGGGTAATGTGAAATCATAATACTTGGGTTGTTCAAGCCATCTCATTTTCCTCATGTTGAGTTCTTTCTGTGAGAAAATATATTTCAAACTCTTGTGATCAGTATATATCTCACATCTTTCACCATAGAGATAATGTCTCTATATCTTCAAAGTAAAGATTAAAGCTGCAAACTCAAGATCATGAGTAGGATATTTTTGCTCATGAATTTTTAGCTGTCGTGATGCATAGAAAATAAATCTATCATTCTTCATAAGTACACAACCATGTTTTTTCTTTGAAGAATCACTATAACTAACAAGACCATCATTCCTCGATGGTAGATTCAAGATAAGAGCATTGACTAATCTTCTCTTCAATTTTTCAAATAAATTTTCACACTATTTTTTCCAAACAAATTTAACCCCTTTACGTGTGATCTTTGTTAATGGGTTAGCCAACCAGGAAAAATTATAGACGAAACGTCGATAATAATCTGCTAAACCAAAAAAATTATGTACCTCAATTATACTCTTCGGTGCTGGCCATTCTTGGATTGACTTGGTCTTTTAAGGATAAAAATAGATTCCATCCTTAGAGAAAATATGTCCAAGAAAATAAATCTCTTGAAGCCAAAATTCACACTTACTAAATTTCCCATATAATTCACTTCTTCTAAGATTAATTAAAATAATTCCCAAGTGATATTCATGATCTTCTTAGATTTTGGATTATACCAAGATATCATCAATAAATACCACTACGAAGTCATCAAGATATTCCTTGAAAACTCTATTCATTATATTCATGAAGACAGAGGGTGCATTAGTCTATCCAAAAGGCATTACTGTTAACTCATAATGCCCATACCTGGTTCGAAATGCTATTTTTAGGATTTCTTCATTTTTCACACACAACTGATGATATCTGGATCAAAGGTCAATCTTTGAAAAATATTGAGCATCAGGAAGTTGTTTAAATAAATCATCAATGCGAGGTATGGGATACTTGTTCTTTATTGTTATAACATCGATCTCCCTGTAGTCAATGCACAACCTCATAGATCCATATTTCTTCTTAACAAAGAGAACAGGGGCACCCCATGGAGAAACACTAGGGATAATAAATCCCTTATTACCCAATTCCTCTAGTTGTTTCTTTTGTTACACTAATTCCACAATGGCCATTATATAAGGGGTCTTCAATGTGGGCATTGAACTCGGAATTAAATCAATAGGAAACTCAATTTCTCATTCTAAAGGATGACCAAGTAAATCTTCTGGAAACACATAAACATTTTCTAGCACAATAGGTACATACTCTATTTGAACATTCCTTTCCTCACCCAAAGTTATTTCATTCTCTTCCTCCCCAATAATTTAATTTAGTTGAGCTACTGGTGGTGGATCTAGATAAGAATTAGGTGGTGATGTTTCTACTCTAAAGATAAGGTACTCCTTATCATCATCGATAATTGTAACCTCTATCTTATTACAATAAAATTTCTCATCAAGGTCAAAAAGCCAATACATACCAAGGATTATATCAAATTTAATCATGGGTATGAGGATGAGATTAGCAGATAAAGAACATTTATATGAACTAATGGAAACAGATTCACAAAACATTGTTTCAATGATACTTCCCTTAGGTGTTTTTATTGAAAACTCCCTTGTTAAGTCAAATTGAAATATCTAATTTTCTTAGAAAACTGGGAAGATATGAAAATACGCGATGATCCAGAATCAAATAAAGCATTTGCTAAACTTGAGGAAATCATTAAATTACCTACCACCACGTCTCTTGAAGCTTCAACCTCAGTAGTAGTGATATTATAAGCTTGAACTTGATCCCTTTACCTTTTTTGAGGTAATTTTCTTTGGAGATTAGGAAATTCATTTGCATAATTACCCCTTTATCTACAATTGTAGCATTCAAAATTAACAGACTCTTTCTTCCCCTTACAATCAAGAGTTTGGTGGCATTTTTCCCCACACTTGTAACAGACTCACATTCCCTTCAGGAAAGTACCAGGACGTTTCTTCCCACATTTACTACATGATATATATTCAACTTTTCCCTTCATACCCTTATTTCCAATTATAGAGTGTTCAGCAGATCTCTTTATCTCTTTCTTTTTTTAAATCCGTAAGACATAGAAAATTCCTGTTTGGTCTTGATAACACATGAGACAATATCTTCGTATGAAAAGAAGTATTTTGAGAGTAATGCTCATCGGAGATATGGTTTTAACCCATCAAAGAATCGATCAATATTACTCCTTGGGTTATGTATATAATCTGCTGTATGCCTTGGTAACATTGTAATGTTTGCCTCGTATTTTGCGACATTCTCATCCTCCTTTTTCCTCAGACTCAGAAATTGCCTTTCCAAATCTGTTCGATGGTCATGAGGAAACCATTTTTCTAATAAAAGCTCTTTAAATTCCCTTCATTCCATATTTTATAATTCATCATCTTCCTCTATGTTTTGAATCAATTAACACCATTGATCTGCATCTCCCATGAGGAGATATACTTCTATGACAATTTTTCCCTTTCACTACTCCCCAAAGCATGAAATATTTTCTCTAAGGAATTTATCCATTGCTCAGATACTAATGGATTTTTACTCCCATTGAATGTTGGTGGTTGTTTCCTCATGAATTAGTCTAACATTGATCCTCCACATTGTGGATCAGGGTGCTCCATACGATTAAGGTTATTATTCATAAGCTGAGTGAGTTATCCCAGTATGGTGATAAGATGATCAGCACCAGTTGATTCACTAGCCCCACTATAATAATGTTGAGTAGGAGGGAAATCCTTACAAGGATTACGTTCATTTATACAGTTTCCATTCCTTCCACTAGGTTCCATTTCTAAACAATGGCACACACTAGATTAGTTTAGGAATCGCAATACATAATTCCAAACATGGAAAATAGTTAACATAAATTGAACAGTTTATGGATATAATCCATAATCATAAAAATGTTTTCTTTGAGGAAGTATATACTCATAAACCTTTCATAATGTTTTCTAAAGAAAATGATAATTATCCTAAGCATATCCCTTGGTAGTGTCGTAACCAAGAGTGCAGCAAGGCCTGTAGTTGTGCCCCAGTTCTCGTTCGAGTCTATATAAAAGTGGTGTTTTTGGGTTTTACCCCTAGGTACATCTGTGCTAGAGCCACCTCTATCTGTTCATATCGAGATGGGGATGTATTTCTTGTAAAACTCACAAAATTTATACAATAACAAATTTCTAGAAAGTTTTTCTATACTAATCCTCAAAGACTCTCTTAGGATAATGTGCTCTAATTAGAGTTTTTCTAAATCTAGCTTCCAAGGATTTTACTAAACTTTATCTGATACCAAATGTAACTTCTCAACCCTAGTTACCCAGATTTGGTGCATTATTACATAACATTGGCATGGTCACAAAAGATCAAGTCTCTAATGACCTATTAGTTTAGTATCCTTGGAAATACTAGATACATTCATAAGTTTTACATTACATTATAAAATGAAAAACTACAACAACATAGTCTCCATAGGCGACACTCATATCCCTTAGACTATCCCTGCAGGTCAGTCAGAATATAATTCTTCCCATCTTGGGAAAAATAAAACATAGAAAGGGGTGAGCTCATATGCTCAGTAAGGATAAAAATATAGCGGAAACATTCATAAATAAGCATAAACATTTAAGGAAATGTAATGCTAGAACAAAATCCTTTTAAACTTGAACATCATAATAATATGGAAAAGATAAAATCATATTATTACATTTACTTATTCACATGGATATTCTACTAGTCGAATAATCACATGCAATATCAATAGCAACTTTCATAATGATGGAATGCATAATGCCAGACTTCATAACCACATAGTCAAGGCCTTGTTCCAAGACTACAAATAAGATTTTGTCAAGTCCTTGTTCCAATACACTAGTTTGTATCATGAGACCTACCGATGCATCGAGGAGATATAGTGGGCTCCACTCGTCACTTACTAAGTCCAATTCATTTCTCATATGAAAAGGTTCAAACATAACATAAACATTCGTATTAAAACTAGAATACGAAATTTCAATACTTTCCCGATAAACCATGAATTGTGTGAAAATAACACATCCACAATCAATCATATCACATAACCTTTAATACAATATGGAAGTTTTATATCATAATAACTCAAATTCAATTAAGCTAAAAATCCATTAAAGGATGTTGAAAAAGATGAAATCAAAACATTTTTTAGAGAAATATATCTTTCTATTTTGAAATCATTTTAAATTCATATAATTATTAAAGAAAACATTTATTTTGAAAATATTCTTATAATCATTTAGGGTAACCGTTGATGATGTTATAATGGTATAAAACAGTGGCACCCGCCATATATATTAAAAACATTCTTACCTTAATTTTGTCGAAAAGGTCATAAGGTACCTTGTTTGGAAAATGACGAAAAGATTCATTCCAAACCATTTTATAAAAGGTCAAACAAGGGTATAAATGAATTTAACTCATAGTCTAGAAAATATTAAAAATGTTTTGGAATACATTTTTAAGAAACATGGATGTGGATGATAAAGATGTCCCAATAGATACTTACGTAAAAACAACCTCGGATAATAAAGAGACTGTGAAATTAACCCTTACCTTGTACTTTTCCTTGGTAAAGGGTATATTAAACTCTGATATATTAGTTAAATAATTTTTATTTAATTATAATTTAACTATATACATAAATATTATATCATATATGATATTCTAATATTGCTTTGTTAATGATATTTTAGTAGTATCATAGTTTCGGTTGTTAACTGATTCGTTTTACTTTATATGATTTGTTACGTAAATAATGTTTATTATGGATAGGAGGTATCTTATTTATATTCAGAATGATATTAAATCTTTAAACATTATTTTTAATCATAAAATAAAAATTACTATTGAATGGATACGATGGGGAATGAATCTCATCACGTTCGTGGAGACGGTACTTCGTACGTACGCACGAGCGGCAATATCATTATTTCGATGTTAAAATCATATATAATTGGATATTATATCATATATAAATAATAATTCCCATGTTATATTTATTATTTACATCATTTATACTCATTATTATACACATCCAAATGATAAAGTGTCTAAATAACAAACTACACCACGACGTGGAGACGGTAATCCGTACGTACGCACGTATGGTGAATTCTTCATTTGAAGAATGGATAGAATAATGAATATAGTTGTACCATTTTTACAATAACATAAAAGTATATAGAAGATACTGGAGTTATTATTTTATAATGGAAACAACAAAGAAAGAGGAAGTGGAAAACGAAAAGAACTTGAAAGATGTGTTGAAATATTTACCTTTTCTTCAGGTTCTTCCTTTAGATTTGATCAAAAGGGATCCTTAGGTGGGATTTATGACAAAAGGAAGGCCTATAGGATTAATGGAGGATAGTTGGTAGGATATTAGTGCATGGTTTTTCCTATCCAAATTTTTTCGAAGGTGTGAATTTAAGAGAGGGGGAAGTGCCCTTCTATAAGAGGGGTGAGGGGAACCTAAGAAAAATATTGAAATACTATTTTATAATAAAATAATTTTTGGTTTCTAATGGTTCAAAACTAAATTATTTAAAGGATATAGTGGTTATGGGTCTCAAACCTCTCAACCAATCAGTTTTAGACAGGTTTGGGTGACTATATTAACCTTATCTTTTATATTTAACTCTTAGTTAAATAGTTTGACATTTACCTTGTCTCTTTGTATTTTTATATTATATGTTTAATAAACTTACTATAAAATTCAAAGAGAACCCCAAGTGGTTCATTAATGATACAAATATCATTATATATGTCTTTTGTCCAATCATTAGATTTTTAGGATTATTATATCAACCAATAATATTGTATTTGTTTTAAAAACTCATTTATGTCAATTTTGACATTATTTAATAATTTATTTTTTTTAAGTCCTAATATTTTTATTACTTCGAACTAAATACATTTAATCAATAATAATATGTCATATTAACCTATAAAATTATTTTAATTCATTAAAAGTCTCATATTAGATTTATTTGGATATTTATAATATCAATTATTTTAATCTTTCATTGAAATTGTAATTACTGCATCATCATTGTGTCGTAAATAAATTTAATTATTTAATTTCTAAAAATTATATATAAAATTACGTTATGTAATAAATATTTTTATATTTATAATTAATATTTATAGATAAATTTATATTGTGTGTAACCCTATATTAAAAATGGTTTAGTTATTAAACTTTGAATTTAACTCTTTTAACTCTTCTTTAAATAAAATAATAATAAATGTCCTAATCTAATACAAGTGGATCAAAGAGGTTCATATTTTATTCCTAAAGTTGTTTTTGGTCTAATTATACTTATATAATAGAATTAGGACTTTCTTTAGGGTAATAATAATATCATTTTTACCCTTAATTACCCTATTTACTTTTAACCGTGGTAAATAAAAGTAAAAAGTTACTATTAACCAAAAATTATTTTCATCTTATTGAACCAAATTTTTCTTATTGATATCAACTGTGTCTCTCTGATTTTTTAAATTCAACTCACATAAGCGATAATGTTATGTTTTGTACAAATTTGGAAATGCTCCTAGGAGGTGGGTAAAAGACGGTAAAAAGTTCGATAAAATTTTATATATCTAAACTCATTATAAAATGACTCCAATGAATTAAATTGAACTTATATAGGTATTATGTATTTATATTGATATAAAATAATTTAAATAAAATAAATAATTATTTAAATAAAAAGTCGGTTTTAAACAATAACTCAGTGTTTTTCACTATTCATAAAAAATTGAATGTTTTCAGAAAAAACCAAAAAATCAACCTAAGATAATTTCAATATTCAAAATCCAAAAATGAAGTCCATTTTAAAAGGTAAAATTTATAAAATTTTAAAAAGTTGGTATTACTATTCATAATTCCATGTTTGATTGGTCGCGGTGTGTTAGAATCTCGAAGTTGCGTACAATGCAAGCTATTTCATTATTTAAAGGGAAACGTACTGCGGAAGCTTGAGGTGTTACACTATACAAATCATCATCAATAAAATAAATATTTCCACTACTAGGTGTGGAATATTCTCCCTTCGCTTCCACATGTTTTGTGAGGGTGATGCCTATTCTCACATTTCTACCAAATAATCCTCAATTTCATCATATTCATACTAAAAATTTTATTTTTTATTATATATTATCTAGATAAATTAAAATATTTTTGTGAAAACATCAAATAATATTTTATTTATAAATAAAAATAGAAACAGATTATTTGAACACATCTTCATCACATCTTAAGCTTGATTCATTTGATCAATAATATTTAACATGTTGATTAAAAAATTTACTATAATGATTAAATTTTGGTAGTGTTTGTTCCAATTTAAACATTTCAAATATTCCTTATCTTCTTCTCCTCCATTATCTTTCTATTTATCAAAGTCTTGGTCAAAACATATAACTCCACACTAACAGAAACTAAGAAAAAATTCCCCATCTGGGGTTGTTCAAAATAATCGTCAAATATAAATTTTATATATTCTGATAAGAGAACATTGGTATCAAAATAGATCCAACCAGAGGTAGCCTTTACTATAATACCAATTTAGAGTCCTAGTGAATTGATGCAAACACTTGAGGTAGGAGTGAATCAGGTGTTTCTAAATCTTTTACTAAGATACTTATATTCATTAAAAATAACTTTACACACTTGGTATTTAAATATTTATTTTAGTTTTGAAATATGTATATATTTTATTTAAACAATAATAAACACACACATTCAATGAATTATAGAAATTAAAGAGTATCACATAATGTTTTTATAGGTTTCATCCCCTCTGAGGAAACCTATTCATTGATATTATTAGGTTGTTTGAGTCACATATTATCCACTTGTAATCTTGATATAAATTAAAAGTACTTTGTGAATTGATTATACAAAACCCATGTGGTTACCCTACGCAAGAGGTTCCAGTATCATCCAAGACCATTGATCACACAACATCCCACTATTATTTTTTCTTTTCTAGTATCCCAATGGACTTCAGTCTACTAAATGGTATTGAAAACATCCAAAATATTAATTTAAATATTATTTTAGTATAGGATGTCACATAATAAACATATTCATATCTTATTCTTATTCTCAATAAATATTCATCGAATGCCATTATATATTCAATAAAAACAACATGAAACTTGGTCATTTCATTATAGACTTTTTTTCAGAGATCATGTTCATAATATAGTTATAAAAGTATTTCTCTCAAACATAAAGGGACATATCTATAAATGAATGATCAGTTGAGATTCCTACACATCTGAATTCCCTATTAATTCTTATTCCTCTATATTTTGAACTTTTATGATATGGGGTATTATGGGAATTGGTATACAACCAAGTTTATTATTCTAATTCATCTTTTTTCCTCTTCTTTATTGATACATAAATTGTTCAATTACTCATTATAGTATTATATTCTTTAAATTCTCTCACATAGAGGTATTTATTTTATTATAATATGTAATATTATGTTTTTCTCACTCTATAACGTTTTGAAAAATATTTAAGGGGGATTTATCCTTAACTTTTTATAAAATGACAGTTATTTAGGTCTATATATATATATTATTTTCATCATTTTTATATCATCATATCATTGAATATATTTTTTATGTTTTTTATAGAAAATCTAAACTAAATCATTATGGTAATCTTGATATATTTTTTTCAATGGATACATGTGGGTGTGAACCCATGATCAAGTAATATCATCCATTTTAAAACTCTTTGTCTCCACTGTAATACTAAGAATACCCTTACATTTTTATTTTTCATATATCAAATAAGACATTAATTTATTTATATAGTAGTGTTCAAGACAATTGATCTCAAAATATACCATAGATTGATATAACATTAAATAAATCTTTATTTGTGCATGAAAAGTATACAACAAATAAAGTTGTGGCATAGAACAGTTCTTTAAAACATGAGTTAATTTAAAAGTAACACACTTTCATATTTTTTCTCCAACATTTAGTTTTAAACTAAGATCATTCGTAACAGAATAAAACCATCCATATTTAATGGAACACCCTTTGAGTTTTTGGGATGTTTAATAATATGAGGAACAACTTAGGCATTATCTAGAATAATTTATTTAGATATATTTTCATTCAAAAAAATATGAGATTTTAAATTATGGAAAACATCTTATATATCTCCATTCAACTTATTACATTTCAAACATAAGAAGTTTCATTTTTCAAATTTTCAAATTTTACAGAAAATCTTACATATAAAAAAACCGTCATACATAATTGAATATTTTTTGCTAATTATTTGAATTCTCAGACTCAACATCCTAGAAATTCTCAAAAAAAAATATTATGTTTGAAAAAAATTTCATATGAATCAATTCACAATATCTTAAATTTTTTTAAAATATATTACGCATAAATGAAGCTTCTTATACAAGAACTCACATAATATATTATCTTTACTTGATTTATTATTGAATTCTCTAGGAAACACCATACATATTATTATTTTACATATTGATAACATTAAGAGGTTATCCTTGGGATATTTTCTATACCAATAGAAAAAATATATTACATATCACATAAAAAAAATTATGTACCATGAAACCTATAGTTTATCATCCCATTTTATTATATATCATCTAACTTTATGAAATTTTAGAACTCAATATAGAACATATTTTTTCATGGACTGAATAACAGACATATAAACTCCGCTTTTTCAAAAACATCATAAAGAAATGAATATCTTTCTAAAATACTTCAAATTAACTCAATTTACTTATAAATATTTTACAACATAATAAATACTCAAGTTATATTATTTTAAGAGGTACTCTGTTTCTCAATTATAGATTCATTTCAACTTCTTAAAACCATTATCTAAGATTTATTAAAATATTATAATCCTTAAATTTTATGATGAATACTCTATGAATTGTTTCTTATAACTCTAGATGCACATGTAATATATTGTAGATAGTGATTCCATCATCCTTTAGAAATTTTCATTAATTTACCTAAAATATCTATCCAATAATCATCATCTTATTCGGATAGCTTTCATTTCTGATAATGGTCATCTTCATATTCAAGGACAATAGCTCCTAAAACTTGTTTAATTATATATTTATGGATAGCCTATTCATCTCATTTTGTGGGTTTATACTTCCTCCACCACTCATCACCAAAAAACATATTTACATACTCATAGACACGATCCATTAAAAAAAATACAACCAATACAAGACTTTGGGAACTTCAATATGATAAAACCTTCTTTGTGAAGATAAAGGGTTCATAGTGAGGAATATATAGAGAGAGAGAGAGTTCTTTGACTTAGGCTACATTGTATTATATTTGTGAAATAGAGGGATCACATACATTTATATAGGTTCTATTCATTCAATTAAGATACTCGATAATTGATTCCAAAAACCTTATAGTTGGTATATGTTGTAATAACATATATCTATTGTGATATAATTATTTGAACATTTAAAATGATTATAATCATATTAAAAAGTTGTAAATGAATCGTCATGTTGATTCATAACTACAATAAATCATGTATAAGATCGGATAGTATCAATTTACTCGATATCTGATATCATAATCTAATCATAAGATATGATAGATGAATCACGTGCCTTATATTACATTAAGATATCATAATATGTAATATTTATCACATTCATATAAAATTATATGGATCATGGTATATTATACAATATGATATACCCATTTAGGGAATTTCCAACACTAATAAGAGTTTTGTTTTCATGTAACCAAGTTAATATAAAGAAATGTTTCCTAGACATACATGGTATAATTTAGAGTTAAGTGTTGAGGAAATACAAGAATATGATTTTGGGATTTGGGAGTCTACTCAACAGATCAATGAACTACAAGTTAATATAGTTAGAAAGAGTAAATCCTACCTAAATACATTTGGATATTTTAGAAGTCACTGGTCTTGGTTATGAGAAGGTAAATGTTGATAATTAGCACTAGAATATAATAGAGTTCGGGTATTATGAATCCGATAGTGATGAATATTAGGATTTGATAAAATAATTGTGGATATAATAAAATCATTAAGTAATTATGTCATAATCAGTAATCAGGATAAAGTACTAAACTATAATTTTCTTTATTGTATTCAATGAAACGAAGGACCATGAATTTAATGAAATTTTGATCAATATTGGACAAGGGGTATTACATTACCGATTAAAGTTTCCAAGATTTGTATAGGTGTTTACATATTATACTATGATAAAATAGGAAGTACTATGCCCGAAAATCCCCATTACATTTAGTACTTTCTTTGAAAAAACATAAGGATAAAAATGATGTCTATTGGAAATATATGGATGATGCATTGGATATACAATGAATTGTTCTTTCATATATGTCTAGAAATATACAAATACAATATATATATAAGGATAATTTTTCTTTATTGACTCTTGTCAATGAATTATGCAAAGAGGGAGCTGGAAAAGAATTTTATGATATCTAAAATGCACTATTTATGTGCAAGTAGGTAGAGGGACTCCTTTATTGACCTCATGTACTTAAAATGATAGGTTATTCTAAGACATTAGTAAGTTTGGGGTTAGTTTTAGAAAGATAGTTATCTATATAACTCATCTTTTCCTTCTATATTCTCAAGAATTATTATTAATTTCAATATGATAAACATAGAGAAGTTACTTATGTATATATTAATATTAAATTTTCAAGAATATAAAGATATAAAAAGAATAAATATTCAATCCTTATCATTTAAAAAATGAAATAAAAGAAAAAAAAAGTCTTAAGGAAGGAATTAATATAAAATAACCTTTGAATCATCCCTTAAAGAAATGCATGATCCATAGGGAAACTAATGAGAAGGAAACTATTTGTTTTTCATATTGTAATAAGGGGTACTAGAAGAATAGTTTTACCACCTTCAAGAATCATGAGGAATACTTAGTTTCATTCATTATCTAGTGAAATATTTCCATTTTTACTAATTAGGTATTAGATATAGTTTTTGGAACACACATTTGTATCCAAATATAATAAATAATTAGATTTTGGAATATTACAAGAGGTGAAGTATGTATTAGTTCTACCAATTAAATAAGAAAATTTGTGTTGTCTATAGGTGTCTATAATCTCACATTTCATACTAGAATTGTTTTCGTTTTTTAATAGGTATAATTATGTTACTAAAGTTTCTAAAAACCTTATTTTTATATTATTATTATTATACATAATGGATTTTATTTAAAATATTGAAATAAAAGTTACCTCTTTTATAAATATATATTCTATTATGATATAGTATATCTAAATAAAATTCATTGAACAATAGAATTTAAAATTAAATTATTTTAAATTGATAACGAATCAAATTCCCATGACTTATATTACACCCAATTTTTTCATTACTAACTAGGTCGTGTAAACCAAAAGCGTCTAACAAAATTATATCAATATGGGTATTTTGAATCTTTTGAGACAAATCATTTAGATATAATTCATGCTTATTTACAAGGAAATAAAGTTAAAGTATCTTTCATTGAAAATGGTGAATGAACCATAGAGATTCTAGAATTATTTTACACATATTTTTGTAGACCATTTCTAGTAGAGGTTAGAGGATGATTTTCATACATTATTACCATTACCGATGATTTTAGTAGATATCGATACATCTACTTAATGATATATAAGTTTGATTCATTTTAGAAATTTAGGTAATACTAATAATGAATTATAAAATAAACATGGAAATAATATAATGAAAACCCACTAAAATAGAGTTGGATAATGTCTTAACCAAGAATTCAATGATTATGTAGAAGATTTTAGCATATTTTCTAAATTTACTCAACCATATAAACCTCTGTTGTAACACCACTAATCCTAGTCACCCAGAACTGGTGAGTTATTTATTATATGGTAAAAAATTACATGATATTACATTATAAAGATCATGGTCTAGTAGTCCTTAAGAGACTAGATACATAATCATTACATTACAACATGAAATATTATATCATTTGAGTAAAAATCATTTTTCCTTAATGTAATCTATATATATGATGATATATAGTACTCTTCTTCATTACCTAGGGAAATTAGAAACATAATTAAAGGTTGATCATAAATTTTTAGTAATATATAGCATAAAATGGAAGATAAAATGAAATAACATTGGTATAAGGAATATATCATGAATATATGAACAAGTGATTTCAAGAAACTGAATATTATAGCAAATATAATACATTGAGAGAAAAGGATATAAATAATCACTGGATAAATTAAATGACCACATAATGATTGGAATGATGGTAAGACATAATACAAAATACCATAAACATATCATTGCATCCTTATGCAAATAAATTATACATAAATGGAAAGGACACTCCCATTACCCTATTATCATTATCTATTGAGACCTACCAGTGTTGTGAGGGTATATATAATTTTGGTCCCCAATAATTGCCTAAAATTATAGCGCAATCCTTATATAATAAAATTGAATAAGGAGACATGAAAAAATATTCAATAATAAAAATACAAAAAATAAAAAGGATATATTATTAATGGAACCTATTTTACAATATTTCCTTGTATAAAGTAAAGGATTATATTAGAATTTTAATAGATTTCCCCAATCAAGGAGTTGATAATGATGTATTTGTGAATTACCATGAAACATATTAAGGATAATTTTTGTTTCAAAATTTTCAAATAAGTACCTTTATTAGGTGTGAAATATATAATTGTAGTTACCAGGTACTTACAAAGATCAATATGATAATTGTGTTTAGTAAAACAAATTCTTGTATTTCCATTTGTAATAGACTAAAGAAATTATAGAAAAATTACCCTCATACACACACTTACAAATCTAGTAAAAAATTATATAATATAATTTTTTTGGAAATTTTATACACTATAAAAATCATTCAAAACCGTCATCATGATTTATAAATAGATTGTGATTCATTCAAAGAATATCCCCCTAAGAGTGTCAAACCAAGAGTGTAGTTAGGACCATTTTTTGTTCATTGTGTGAAGATATATTTAATACCTAACCAACCTTTTTCATGTTTATTTCCCCTATTTTCATCTTATCTAGATCATACATCCACTTTTAGTATCTATATAGGGACGTGATTACTAAGAAACCACATAATCTTTGTATTACCAAAATTTTATGATGTTTTCATATATTTAGATTTATCCCATGGGTTTCCATTGATATTTGAGTATTATAGAAACTTATAAAGGTAGTATGATGAGAGGAAATTTCGATCTATAATTGATAATATGAGAACGAATATATAAAAATGAATTATAATAACATTTCACATTGAAATGAAAATCAATTGGGGAGGAATAAATAATTAAAGGATTAAAAGGGATTAGGGAAACTTACATCAACATAATTACTACTTAATAAAATATTATAATGATAAGAAATAATTAATATCTAATTAATAATATATCAAATGTATGATAATTCTATGTAATTATAGTCATGGTTATATGTATGACCCTACAGTGGAAACGTGAACTAGACTGTGCACAGTTGAAGTCTGCAATTCAAGATTTGAAAGTGCAGCTAAAGCCTCCATCAATTCATTAATGAAGTATTGTTTCGTAATCCGGCATTTCATGAATAATCTTCACCTGGCTAACTTCTGTTGCTGCTGTCAATTTTTCCAGACAAACACAAGTATGATTGCATGCCATTGAATTTTGTAAGAAAATATCAATGGTGACCCGACCATTGGGGTTGATGCTTGCTGAGCTCTTTCGTTCTCCCAGGGGTGACTTATAGGTTTTTCTTGGAACCTTCTCTTCCTATTATTTTTTCTCTTGGTGGTACAAACTCATTGTACCTCGTGTAATCACCTGAACTTTAATTTTTGTTAATAAATTTTGGGGAGCATGGGTTTTAACTCATACTCTGAGCCTTTCTGAGTATATTCATGGTTATTTATAAAAAAATAAAATAAATTTTATTATAACAAAAGGATCGTAATTGAAAAGGAAATAGGCATATTGGGAAACCTTTCCTTTCTTGTGATTCTTAGCTTAGAGTTGACCCTTAGATACAACCAAACTCATTAATATTAAAGAGATAGATATGAGAGAGACCCTTTATAGTTCTATAAAGAATGATATTTGAATTTTTTGTTCTAGAAATGAGAAGAAATGGTGGATCTTTATAGGTTTTTAAGTATAATTTTATGGAATAATGTATTGAATATTTTATTATTAAAATATCTTAAGGGCTCCACCACTCCCCATAGTGCCCCATTACCTCTATTAGCGCTTCACTATAATGTTTAGTTCCAAATGTACTCAAATATCTATACCTTGGTCAATTTAATTATTGATTACATATATATGATTTCATATTTACCACATTTCATAGAGTTTAACAGTTTTTTATAAAATTTTACTATCATTGGAAAAAATAACCAAATTTCACACCTTAGATAATATCAACATCCTAATAATAAATATTTAATAAATTTTATTAAATTAATCCTGTAATTATGTATATTTATCTTTTATATAAGGTCGATACATTTGATGAAAATGTGGCATTGAAGTAAAAACCATTTTAATTAAAAAAATAATTTACACATTAAGATTATTTAACAAAAAATATACATAACCCCTTATCCCCCTGAATAATCCTTATGGGTAAGGTGAGAAATAGTGGTAATTTTTTTGGATATATTGGTAGAAATTTATTTTTTTAGTGATTTCTACTGACTAGAACTTATCCCATAGATGATTCTTCTCAAAACTAAATTGTTGAACTTATATTTGGGTTGGGAAAAGGGAGAACCCAAGTGATACTACCTTATTATCAAGATCTAAAAAAGGATATTTATTTGGGATATTCCCACTAGTGTTTGACGTGTTTTTCCCTTCTATATCAATTAAATATATAGTTTACCCTTAATATACACTAATTCTAACGGTCAATTTATAATCACTATATTACCAATGATCATAATGCCTAAAAGACATAATTAAAAATGTTCATAATTCCAAATGATCATGTAATGTCTATAGTTACATCCTATAAATTCATTCAAACCAATCCTCTAAATAATACTTATCATTTATAGTCTTTTTTTAAAAAATTATTCCACGCCTTTAATTATTCTTATTTTATACTATTTTTGTGATAATTGTGATGTTAATTAGAGAATATAATATAGGAGATATCTATATTGTATTCTCATTATTTACATTTATCTGTTATCCATTATTAGTTATATAAATATTAATAAATTTTTACCTTTAATTTTTATTGCATATTTTGAAATAAAATTTTTCTTATTTATGAATTTATCAGGTATTACATTGTCTCCCATTTATAATAATTTCATCCGGGAAACTTTATGTCAATCCACGAATAAGTTCATATAAAACATCCTCATTGTATACATATTTTTCCATGTAAAATTTTCTAGCTATTGATTCCTCCAAAGATACTTCACTGGTCAAGTTTTCCAATTCCTCGACACTTTCTCTATCATATCAAGAATTTGAATTGGATCTTCATTATATATTACTTATGTCTCCAATTAAATTTGAAAACTCTTATTATTATTCTATGGATCTATAATATACTTATTTATAAGTCATATATAAAATATTTCATTTACTTGATACTGGTTTGGGGGCATTGATAAATGATATTACACAACTTATATCAACTCTAATATTTTGAACAACCTAATATAATTTGGGTTTAGCTTCATTTTATATCCAAATATCATAACCCCTTTTCATGGACATATATTTAGAAATACATGGTCTCATAGTTGGAATTCAAGATCCCTCCTTCATTTGTTAACATAACATTTCTATCTACTTTGAGTTTCTTTAATATGATTCTGGATGGTTCTTACGTTCTCTGATGTTTCATTAGCCTGTTTTGTGCCCAATAACTTCCTTTATCTTAGTCCATCCCAACATGTTGGAGTTTGACAAATACATCCATACAAGGCTTCATATGGTACCTTTTTATGCTAGAGTGGTAACTGTTATTGAATGAAAACCCCACTATAGGTAAATATTTATCCCAACATCCTTGGATGTCAAATGAGCATGACCTTAGAATATCCTTTGATATTTGGATAGTCCTTTTAGACTCTCAATATAGTTATGGATGATAGGACATAATAATATAGGTGTTCTTGGAAGTCTCACAACATCATTTATATATAACCTATTAAGATGATATAGTGGTAAATCTTCTCAAACTACATGTAAATGAAATAAATTTATAAGTCAATTTAAAATAATTGATATTAAATTATGAAAATTAATGTATAAGGTATCCTAATGATGAAATTTGTTAAAATATTATCCCATTTCCACTTTCTTATAAGTAAAGGATGTATAAAACATTTGGTAATCTATATTTTATCCTTCACTTATTAGCATACTAAGTAGCTTTCAATATAATTTGTAATCTATTAATTTATATTTTCCCACAAAAAATGCTCTTGGATATGTCTATACGTCGTGGTACTTATAGTATTTTCTGATAATTTTTACTATAAAAATATTCCAAGAGATCTATCTTCACCTGTCACATTGATGGAACACATAACCTCTTTCCGAAACATATAAATCAATCATAATCATTGTTAAAATTTATAAATTTCTCATTACTAATATCTTCCATCATTTTTAGGGATTTATCTTCATATTGATAATTTTTAGTCCACTCCCATAAATTATGTTAGGTTATTTCATGAAATAAAAATTATTTTTTCTATAATTCTCCTCGTTTTTTCAAGGCAAGTTATTATTAATTTTTTTTCTAATCATGTCTATCATGATTTTTTATCTTTTTGATGGATAGGGATTTGATCATTGGTCAATTTTTAAGAAATTAACTGGTCCTGTAGCCTGAATGATGGAGCAAGAAACATTCATTATGTGAACAATATGGTTCACACCATGAATATCTTAGGCATAACTGCATGCTTACTTCCTATACTTGTTCTTAGTGTGAACCATATCATCACATAGTGAAATTTCTCTTAGATATTTTTTTGGGAAAGGTTGGAATTTTAGCTTGGATAGCTCTAAACCTCCCCCCTCATTCCCTTAAACCATCACTAATGATTTTAGTGTGTAGGGGATCTTCCTTAGATATGTTGGCTACCTCCTCCTAATATCATGGGAATTTCATGTTATTTTTGTTGTGATGACCCTCTCTCAATGATTCTAACACCATCTATGATTTAGATTCCTCATACCTACATGATTTATAATTTCCCTCCTTATAGAACACTAATGTATGAATGTGGGCATGATTTTAGGTATCTAGTGGTTTGGGTCTGAATTTAGGGGTGTGGCATGGAGAGTAGACACTCTAAAGGTCAAGGTATAACTTATTACAATTTTATAGTATATTTAAATACTTAATGATTTGTTTTTATTAATTTATTTTTTGGGAGATCAAGTAGTCACTTATGAGTCTCGTTAGTTATCACCCCATGAATCGTGATCTATAATTAGTTGCGGTTGTCCGTTATTTGAAGTCTTGGAAATAATATATCTTCGAACAGATTTTTATCTTCTATAAAAACAAAAAAATATATTATGATATATATTTTATCATTGAGGCTTAAACCTACTATAGATACATTAGTTTGATTACGTATAGAAGTTAGATTCTGAGATGGCATATTCCTTGGGAAAGGGGATTCTTGTCATGGATTCTCTTAGTAGGAAATCATAGGAACTGGGGGTGCAGACATTAGAGGGGGATTGAAACCTTATATCCATATTAGAAAATTGGCATGTATATGTATTTTATATTCAATTAGTGGTGAATTATTATCCCATGATCACTACTTTCTCATTAGTGGATCAATTAAAGTCCATCTAGGACTCTAATTTTGATTACATAGTGATGTGAGAGAAGTTTATGAGAAAAAATACTCTTCCAAGATATCCATTGTATTAGAATGATGTGGTACATGTCTAGGGAAGGATGATGGTTCCCACATCCTTGAGGGAGGAGTCGATAAGGGAATCAAAAGCCTCAAAGTGGGAAGTACATCTAGGATTGACTATCATATATCACGATACTAAATGTTATTTTTGGTAGATGGGCATGAAGAATTATATTTTTGGATTTTTCTCTCATTACATTAATTTATAAAAGGTAAATTTGGAGCACCAATGACCAGGTGTATTTCTTAAGCCTCTTTTGGTGCTTGTATAGAAGTTGGATGTGGTAAATATGGATTTAATTATTGGTTTGCCTCAGATTCTAAGGATTTGAGATGTGTTTTGGGTGGTGGATGATAAATTAAAAAAGGTTTCACACATCTTGTTGATTTGAAAGACTCAGAATGTGGATGAGTTGGGTAGGCTATACATGTAGTAAATAGGGAGGTTTTATAGTGTTTCTATGTTTATTTTGTCAAATCGGGATTTATATTTCATGATGTGTTTTTTTTCATGTTTGAAGATGTTGATGGGTTCATAGCTAAAGATGGTTATATATTGTCACCCATAGATATAAGATTAGTCTCAAAGGATATTCCAAATTCTAGATGGTATGATTAGAGCATTCATGTGTGGTTTTTGTAGTTAAGGGGATATATATTTGGCTTTTGTAGAGTTATTATATAATAAAAAAATCTATTTTTATATAAAGATAGATTCTTTTAAGGCTCTGTATAGTTGACAGTGGCATTTTCCACTATGTTGTCTTGGGGTAGGTGAGTTGGTGGTGATCAGGTCAGTCATAGTGAATGAGAATTCTAACCAGGTGAAATTTATTCATAAGAAATTATTTATCACATAGATCAAGAAACATTAATAATGTGATTGGAGGTTAAGACCCTTGGATTACTCCATGGGTGACTGAGTTTTGTTTTTGGTGTCACTTTGGTTTAGGCATCGACAAGTGAGGAACTAGGTTGTGTCTGTGTCGTCACACATTGGTTTATTCAAGATCACAAAAATATATTTCCATAATGGCATAATGATTGGATCTCCCTCCATGACATTGAGGTATGTATGATGTGTTTCTTGTGTTATTTCTCCTAAAGTATGAGATAGACCTTACATGTGTAATTTTTTATGGTGATGTCAAGTTAGAGGTAGATGCTTCATTTAAGGAACATCCACTGTGGATCATGAGGAAAATCAATAAGGAACTACAAGGGAATATAATGCCTATTTTTTAGGTTTTGTGGATGCATAGACATATAAAAGAAGAGACTGTTAGAACCATGGTGTTCTATGCATGATTTGGAGTATGGTTTGTGTTTTTTTCCAATCCTCACTAGCAGTTTAGAATGTGTACCAGAAAAGAGATCATACAGTTTAAGAAGACAACAGTATTGGAGGTGGTGTCGTGTACTTGAAGGATAGGAAACTTGAGCGCTATTTGTTTTTCAAGATCAAAACATGGGAAAATGGAAAAGGGATAAGGGTCGCACATGTTTTGGGCTGGTCGTGCAAGTGACCTGCGCGCCGTGAAGAGACTTGCGCGATGATGCCTAGTAAGATTGGAAACTTGCGCGTCTATTGTTTTTCAAGATTATAACTTCAAAATATGGAAAAGGAAATAAGGTCGCGCAAGTGAGTAGCGCGACAGAGGAAAGGGAGGATGAGCTGCGCTCTGGAACCTGCGCGCCGAGGGAAGACTTGCACGCCACCGCGCAGGGGGTCCAGTTTTCCTATAAATAGAGGACCACCCCTCTTCATTTGTAATGAAGTTCGAGGCATAGAGATTTTTCGAGCTCTCGTCGCGCAAGTGGTTGTTGGGTCGCTCAAGTAGAGGCTGCGCGTCGGCTGTTGGCTGCACGCCCAAGGTGATTTTGGCGAGAAAGGAAGTGAGTTGTGTAGGTTTGAGGTTCAAGATGACAGTGTCGCGCAGGTGCTTTGGTGACACTTGCGCTCCAGTTTGGACCTGCGTGCCGAGGACTTGCGCGCCGTATTGGGACTTGCACGCCATGTTGGGACTTGCACGCCAGGCTTTAAGGAGACTGCCTGATATTGTTGAAGCACATCTGTCCTTTTGAAGCTGCACAAAAGCTGGAGGATCACACGGTACCCTCAGCGCAAAGTGAGATTCGTCTTCAGTTGAGAGTTGGACTTCAACAGAGCATCTACATACAACAGAGGATGCATTCTTATGCAATTATGAAGAGACCTTCACATCTATAAACTGAGTGTGGCTTCACCAAGGGCAGTGATCCAGGGGGAGTCAACGGGAGTGACCCGAGGGAAGCAGTGAGCTATCTCTGAACCTTTGTAAAGGCAGTGAGCCTGGGATAGAGTTACTGTTCCCGAACCATTGTAATCCACAACTAGTGAAGATTAGTGGAATTTGGTACGACCGGCAACATGTCAGCATATGCTCCTTGGACGTAGCCCTTAGTGGTGAACCAGGTAAAAAGTGATGTGTCTTCTCTGTGCATGAGAATGTTTGCTTTCTGATCATATTCATCATACAGGTTCAACAAGTTCCTACCAACGTGGGAATAATATCCATCACATTAAAAGAAAAAGTTGTCACCCTAATTCACCCCTCCCCTCTCAGGGTGTCCTGGGTTCCTTTAGAGACTTGGGAGTGGGAGACATATATCCTAGCACAATGTCTTGGAAATTAGCTTTTAGGAAAGGACTCAGTCCAATGAATTGAATGTTGTAGTAGGAGACATTCACAACATGAACCATATGAATAATGTTATGAAGATATTAGGAGAAACTATAGGCCTATTTTCTTTATTGGTTTATGATGTAAACCGTATGTTGATTACATGAATGGGATATTGGATATTTTTTTAGGGGGAAGGCTATAACTTTACCTTCAGCCTCTCTAAACCCCCCATGCATTCCCTTCGACACTCACTTGGGATTTCAGATCATATGGGATCCTCTTTGGTGATTTTGGATCCCTCCACATCTTCTATCCATTTAATGTTTTTTTCATTAAATTGGTCTTCTCTCAGTGAGTCTAATTTAATTTATGCCTTTGATTTCTCATTCATCCTAAATTTCTTATATCCCCTTCTATAACCATTGTGTGAATGTGGAGTTGATTTTAGGTATTTAGTGTATTGGGATTTAATCAAGGTGTGATTTTCAGCTAGTACGATATCTTAAGATTCAAGAAGGAATTCCATACCATTTTAGGGATTTTTCATTAATTATTATGTCTTGATTTTAATGTGGGTTCATGTAGGGTCCTATGAGAGTGTTGTCTTTGGTTTTAAAGTGACCGAATAGGTCTGTAGAGATGTGGATGACCCTTTTATGGGGGTTTATGGGTTTATGGTTTGTTTAAAGTGAAATTTTTCACTATTCTATGGGTAATTTTTAGGTTTTCCTCCCAAAAAATCAGAACCTTTGGGATTTTATTAGGATCAATTGAGGCTAGTATAGCATGGATTAATGATATAGAGGTTCGAATGATGAATTCTTTCACTTCTATGACTTTTAGTTCTTATTTTTTTGTTTCTTGTTGCTTAATGTGTCCTCCCTCAAGAATTTGTGGACATGTTGGTTTGATATATATAACCTGCCTAGAGTATGTGGGATGGGTTAGTGTGCTTGATGTAACCTTCCTAAAATATATGAAGTTGAGTCGGTGTTCTTGATGTGACCTACCTTGAGTGTGTGTGGATGGGTCAGTGTGTTTTATGTGAACTCCCTTGATAATGTGGGGATTGTTTGGTGTGCTTGATGATGTTGTAACCTGAATGATAAGATGATAATAATGTGTTGTATGTGTTATTGAGGCTCTGAATGATTTTCCATTTGACATGGATCCAATGTTGGTAAGACTGGGGATTCATGGAAGCCTGGTTAGTGCGTGATGACTTTGTGGGGTTTGTTTATTTTTTCATTTACTTTTGGCTAAGAATCAAAATTTATACATTTTTTCATTTATGCTAAGGGCACATTGGTTGTGTCTCGCTGTGTTTATTCTCATACTATGAATGAGAATATTGATGTTTGTATAGTCTTCAAGATCAAGAATCTATCCATGTGTAAGTGACATATGGCATACTATTTAGTAGATGCTGGTGGTTGGGGATATAGGTGATATGAGGACATGATCATGTTTTTTTATAGTGATGCCTATTTTATTTATTTTTTCCTTTTGTTCATTGTATAAATTGATCCTCTACATGTGGGGATCTCTTCAAACATGTTGTATTAGATATTTTATGAAATTATTTTATATCATGGTATGACATTATTTTTCCTTTAACTTGTTATTGTTTTTATTCACTATCTATTTCTTCTACTTTATGAGTTTCCTCTGATGGTTATCTCATACAAAGGGAATGGTATACCTATGGTTAAATTTAGGTCCTTGTTGTGAGTCAGTAGCCTATTGTGTATGGGGAGGTGTGTATGAGTTCATGTGGTACCACCAACCCAAACTGAGTGATTCAGGATGGGGTGTTACAAAATGGTATCAATTTCCCTTTTATTTTATTTTAATAAGTTTTCAGAATGGAGAATATGGATAGAATGAATGAGACTTAGGTAGCAGTGGTAGGATTGTTCATAACCAAAATATGTGTAGTGGGACAATGAGTTTCTGAGGAAGTGGGATTTATTTTATTGGTTGTGATATTAAGAGTTCATTTTTATCCTAAGTGTTATTGTGTTATGATGGTTTATGGGATTTTCTCCTATTCTGATTGGGAAGAGTGGGTGAGTTTGTGCATCATGGATAAGTATGTATGTTCACATGTAATATATTTGATTTCTTGTGATTGATATTTTCATAAAACCCACCCTCTAATGGTACTCCTCCTGAGATAACAATAGATAAATATAGATAACGATTTAATGATTCCTACTTCTAGTAGGATCCAGGTTGGTGACTCGCACCAAGGGTATAAAAGGCCACACATATGGGAGATATTACCCTCAATAGAAATAAAATTTAGATCGAGAGATATGATATAAACCAAAAAATAAATCCATAACATAAGAAAGGTTAAAAAAACAATATCCAAAATGCATATAATGACATATGAAAAAAATTAATTTCTCTAATTAGAACATAAAAGAAAATCCAATGAAAGAAACTCAGCAAAAAAACCAATGTCTAAGCATGTAATTTCTAGATCAGTCAGTAAAGTCCTCCTAGAAACCTAGAAAAAAATTATATATACTTAGGGTGAGCATAACATGTATATTTAGTAAGATCATACCCAATGTCTCTTGTTCACATGTGGAAAGAGAATAATAATAAACTAATGATAAAATTGAAGAACCAATAACACCTAAATAGGTTAACTAACCAATCTCATCCTTATTGAGGCTTGATCCCAAAATAATGCATCCAGGTATATTAACATAATAAGAATCATGTTGATAAAATGGTACCCTACCCCAATTTCCCACTATTTTTATGTTCTCACACCCCATCACCATACATCATGGCACTACCATCCATTCCTTATAATATTATAAAAAACACCTATCCAACCAAATCTTTTCAAGCACACCACATAAAATTGGATGTCACATCACATCTCGCTTGAAGAAACCTATTACATCACATAATATGGTAACCACTGACATAACCCAAATATTAGGGTATCATGAACATAAAGGGAACCAACCACATTCCCTCCTCCTACCATGAATGACCACCACTTTGAATCACATCATCATATCAACAAACACAACCATAATTTTTCTAAAATCTTCAATCCATTATAGCCCATGTTTAAGAGCCTTTCCTGAAACACCATATATAATTTTTACACAAAAACCCAACCTGTGGGTTCACATGACAAATCCCACTACCATAACCACTACATCACCACTATCATGTGTCAATATCACTGCCACATCTAAATTCATAACTATTGTAATAGTGGATTACTTATAATCAACTTGAATACTAATTGTTTATTACCATATCATGGATATAGTGAGTTATATAAGATGCACACATACCATAATAGTCTATAAATTTCTACATCCACTATTTAAATGGTAATGTCCATATATTAGTTTTCATATCAAAATGTCACAACATATCTCAGTATATAATGAGATCTTCAAGATACTCAAACATTAATATTAAAAAATTGTTCTCTGGTCAAGATGCATCATATTGACCGGACACAATTGATGTCTGAATACCTAGTGTTGGGGGATCATAATCATTAAGACTTATTATCATGAATTTATAATATGGTTTTCTCTAGTAGGTGAGATCAAGAGGAAAAAGCCTTCAATAAGAACATAAAAGGTTTCATGTGTTATAGGTTGTTCCTATATATGAATATGTGTACTGATCTCTTGAATTGAGATCATTATCAGTATGTTTCATTTGATTATTTACATTGATTCAATGAAAACTCATGAAAATTAATTTTTGATTAGGTATCCTATTTTGGGAGTGTCATTGGTGGTATGAAATTGGTTGGATGGTTAAGATATAATTTTTCACCTCTGAGTTGAGAATGTAATATATTGAGGATGGTTGATCGGGATGGTAGTCCATTCATAAATCCTTGGACTACATAGTACAAGGTAAGTCCATAAAGTCATATCAATAAACAGTAAAGTAAGAAAGGATGTTGACACAAGTGTGCATCTTACATTATGAGATATCAAATAAATAGATTGCATCACACAGTGCGTGTTTGTAGGATGTTTTTCATTTCCATGACTATTCCCTATCTTCTTAGGGGCCTTAACGGGTTGATACATTTCACTCTTGGGATATGAATTCTATTCAATTCTATCGATATAAGGTTCTATAGGGTCAAACACAATAGCATATTCAAGAATCTTCCTTATTCTGGTAAATAGGTATATAGGACATAGCGGGCCCCACCACAGGGTTCAAGTGCTTTCCAAGTGATCACCTAAAAAATCATTATTATTATATTACATAATAATTTGGGTGAATTTAGTTATTAAAAGTATTCATGACACTACTGGAAATATGACTTATACCAACGGTTTTGGCCAAACCGTTGGTATAATTCATTAATTTGGACCTATACCAATGGTTTGGCCAAAACGTTGGTATAGGTCCATTATAGAGGAACTATACCAACGGTTTTGGCCAAACCGTTGGTATAGGTCCATTATAGACTGTTGGTATAGGTCCCAAAATCAATGTACCTATACCAACGGTTCTCAAAACCGTTGGTATAGGTTCTTTGATTTTTTATCAAATCTTCTTACCGAGAACATTATATAAATCAAAATTTTAAATAATTATGATAATACATATATATATTTATGAAATTATGTTCACAAAAGTCATTTTAGGTTAGTGGTTAGGTCGTTAAATTATAAACTAGAGGTCTGGGGATCAAATCCCACCGAATGTTTTTTTTGAAGCACATATACCAATGGTTTTATGGAACCATTGGTATTGATTTTCATATTACATATACCAATGGTTTTCCCAAAACCATTAGTATAGAACTATCCCAACGCCTTACTTGGCCACAGTCCTCAAAACTATTTGTATAGGTTATACCAATGGTTTGGAGGCCTATACCAACATTTCCAAACCATTGGTATAGGTTATTTTTTCCGTAGTGTGAGGCATTTAGTGAATATATGAAAAATATTAAACAAACAAATATTATTTGAATATTCAAGGTTTGTTTAATATTAGTGGGAATTACAAGTCGAGTTAATGACTCAGGTTTATCATGTAATATATATTATATATATTACAAGTATGAGATAAAATATATATAATATATATTACACATTTATTTTATCATAAGTATTTATTTATTACTTATTTGGGGGGTGTTTTATTTCCAGGGGATGAGAACCCTTTTCGAGTATTTGAACCCCCAATATATAAGTAGGAGAGAGGAGCTTATTTCTTTATCACTATTCATTATAATTGACCGAGATACTTACTCTCCTCCCACTTTTTATAGAGATAATGTCTCAACCCATCCCTCGGGGCCCATGCCGTGACTACCCTGAGCCCTCCTTTTGTAGACCAGGGTCTGGCGACTAGCACCGAAAGGCGTATTCCCTAAAATGGGAAGGAATTTTCTTTAAACCTGTTCAAACACATGGTCTGAGAATACAAAAAGAAGAAACTGTTAAGTAAACTGCTATAGAAAAAGTGTGGTGAAAGAAAAGGGGTCCAGAATACAATCCCAATGGTAAAAGTACAAGTACAACTAAAAGGAGCAATATGACTAAAAAAGGGAAAACAGCTACTGGGTCATCCTCCGAGGATCCTACCTGAACGGTAGGTACAGATTTACTCCTTAGCACTCCACATCTACCTGTGTCCTCCACGTTCCACCTAGTCCTGGCTCCCTCAATCCTTATCCCAACTGCTCGTCGTATGCACAAGACCCAACAAGGTACAGGCGATGCCCGTGCAGGGGTGAGTATAAAAATATCCAGTAGGGACCCTGAGACCCCCGAAGGTCTCTCATAACTCCACAAAGGAAACCCACAAAGAATGATATCAATCACAAAGCACAAAGCAATAGACACAGCTCAAAAAATATTCTCAACTCAAACCAGGTTTTTAGTGAAGTATAGAAGTACAAATGATTAGTTGTGAAGCTAGATCATCTTATTCTGTCAAGAGGCACTTCTGTTGACCATAAGGATTCTAACCCACAAATTTTTGACAGGTAACTAACCCCTGAAATGACCCACACAGGATATGGTCCACCCATGATCGATAGGTAACTAACCCCCACAATGACCCACACAGGATCAGATCCACCCAGGATTGGTATATCACTGAACCATGATAAGATGCTCTAAGGCTGGTGCTCGTTGGGTCATGAGGTGCTGATCCACACAGGACCGCTAGATGCTGACCCACACAAGACGGCTAGGTGCTGACCCACACTGGACCGCTAGGTGCAAACACACACAGGACTGCTAGGTGTTGAGACACACAGGACCGCTAGGTGTTGATCCACACAGGACCTCTAGGTGTTGACCTGCCCAAGATCACTCGGTACTAACCTCTCTATGATCTGTCTCCAACCTCTGCCTCACTGCTTGCCACTAGATTCCTCGTAGCCGGTGCACTCAAGTTCTGTAGAGTCTTCCACTTGAGATATCAGTTGAACCTCGACCTCCACTAATCTCCACAAAGGAGTAACCCAAAGTACCACCATGTCGTAAGGGTTCCAATGCGATAAACTAAGCATCAATCAGACATCCGGTCTGTGAGTTATAAGTGTTTTAGCTTTGGGGGCCCGATCAGATTCAGATCCGATCCAACCCGGTCGTACTCCAACTATCTCCAAAACTCATGTGGAGTATAAAAAAATGATTTTTTTGATCCAAGGGTACCATCCCTACAGACTGTTCTTCAAACAGATGCATGGTTCCCAAGTTATGTCCCTTTAAAAGTTTCTGGGCCCGGTTAGGCCCGGGTCCGGTCTGACCCGGTTTGGGCTAGGCTGCGGAGGACTCGACCTACTGGACCAAGGTCTATCCCGACCCTCAAGGGAGTGGCCCGCAAAGGGTGGACCGCAATGGCGCAGCCCGCAGAGTTGGCATCCAGTAGAGTCGGCGGCCCACTAGGGTGGCGGCCTGATAGGGCGGTGGCCCGAAAAGTCGGTGGCCTGATAGGGTGGCGGCCTGCTAGGGTGGCGGCCCGGTAGGGCGATGGCCTGGTCCGAGGGGAAGTGTGGCCTGGCCCGAGGAGGGCACAGTCTGGTCTGATGGGGAGAGGCCCTACCCAAGGGGGGCGCGGTCCGGTCTGAGGTGGAGTGCGGCCCGCTGTGGGGTCTGCCCTAGCCGACGTATGGAGTGTGACCCCCCAGTCTTCTGAACTGCCAAACGGCCTGAAGGATATTTTGTTTTCAAAGCGGCGGCGTCACGTGGGTGCATCTGAATCACTGTGGAACCGAACGGAGGCACAGGTTCGGCCTCCGTCGTGGATTCGGCCATGAATTTTGTTCGTCAACGACGCGATGGTCACACTGCCTCCTTTTCCACAGCCAACCATGGTGTCGGTCGCCTCCTCCGTTCGCTGTAGCTAACAGGCCGTATCCCGTTTCTCACCAGCGGCACACGACGGTGTGCCATACCACCTATACGGTCGACTGGTTCTGGTCGCTCTGATACCACCATGACTCTGTGTTGTGGCCTCCTCTTGCAACGTGCATCGGCACACGGGCTCCTTCATAGCTGGTTTGTGTCATCGTGCCGGTAGTCTTTCATGGAGGGCGTAAGATTAGAAAAGTGGCAGAGGGTTTGGGCCGTTTTCATTAGGCCCAAGCCCTCCACATTATCTCATAAACAAGGGAGAGGATAAAGAGTGTTCAATAAATTCACTTGAATTTAAAATGATAAATCAAAACCCATACCTTGAAAACCCGTTGGAGAACGTCCGTGCTTGAGGTTGGAATGGTGATCTTAATTCCTGCAACATTCTTCCAATGACATCACTCAATCATTGATATCTGGCTCAAGGTTTTGGTGTCGCTTGTCACCACTTTCCAGAACCGGCTCCATCCTCCAAGGGTTTGGCATCACGACACTCCTTGAGCACTTCGTTTCTTGACAAAGATGTGCATGTACCTTCCCCCAAGCTATATATATATAAGAGAGGGGGAGGGTAAGTAACAACATTGGGAATTAATGGGGCTCATTAATTGAGAATATTTCTAATTTCCCCAATGTTTTTGTCACTTAGACAGTAGGGTCAGGTCATTTAATGGATTGACACACTGCTAGTCCAACACACCCCTTATTCGTTGGAGGTTATGAATGAAAATAAAATAATAAAATAATTTTATTTCATTTATTTTAAAAAGTCATAAAATATAACTTTTTCTCCAGACCTACTGTGGTCAAAGTAAAGTCTCCCTTAAGAAAATCTTGGCACTATATATTCAATGTTTCCCTCATATTTTCAATCCGAGCACCGGTTCAAAAGTTAGAAAACGCCGCTCACGCGTTTACTGAACGTACCTTAAAAAAAAGTTCAAAAATTCATTCTGGGAACACCAGGCCTCAGAATCACGTGCTGTTAATTGTCAAAGACTCGTAATAATTTCATATAATTAAAAAAAATACATGGATAATCTGAGCCTTTACATTCTCCCCACCTTAGATATTTTCGTCCCTGAAAGCCACAACATAGACTATGGAAACAAAAGGGGGTACTGAGCATGAGTCTGAGTCTCCTGCTCCCATGTGCTCTTTTGGAGGTTCTCGTGTGGCCAGAGAACATGCATTAGAGATATTGAATTCCCATGAAGGACATTCTCATGTTGATCCTCAATCTCCACTGGAACCTCCGTAAACATCGCCCCGTCACTGAAGTCCAGCTCTCCATGGTCGATGATGTGAGATGGTTCATGCATGTATCTCCTCAGCTGGGATACATGGAAGATGTCGTGCACCTTCTCCAACTACGATGGAAGTGCCAAGTGGTATGCCACCTCGCCTATCCTCCAAAGTATCAGAAAAGGTCTGATAAACCTCGGTGATAAATTTCCCCCTCGTCCAAATCTCTGTAGTCCCCATCGAGGCGATACTCGCAAGAATACATGATACCCCTCTTGAAACTCCAAAGGTCGCCTTATCTTGTTAGCATAAGACTTTTTTTTTCTCTGTGAAGTCTTCATCCCCTCCTGGATGACCTGCACCTTCTCAGTGGTAGCACGTACAAACTCTAGACCCATAAGTGTTGACTCCCTTGGGTCTGTCCCGCATAGAGGTTATCTACAAGGTCGAATGTATAGGGCCTGGAATGGTGTCATACTGATGGTGGAGTGATAAATGTTGTTGTATGGAAACTACACCATGGGAAAGTGATCCTCCCAACTACGTCCAAAATCTAGGACGCATGCACGAAGCATGTCCTCCAGCGTCTGAATGGTCCGCTCCATCTGACCATTTTTATGGTGATGAAAAGCCGTGCTGAAATGTAGCTGAGTCCCGAATGCCTCCTGTAATCCCTTCCACAACAGGGATGTAAAACGTGCATCATGGTCAGATACGATCGTCAATGGCACCCCATGAAGTTTCACAATCTCCAGTATATAGAGGCCTCCAAAGCCGTCTACTGGTCCCTACTCTCGGATGGGTAGGAAGTGGGACGACTTGGTGAGTCGGTCAACGATCACCCATATGGAATCATGTCCCCTGGACGTACGTGGAAGCCCTATCACAAAGTCCATAGAGATCTCATCCCACTTCCACTCTGATACCTCTAGTGGCTATGCTAAGCCTACTGAAACCTAATGCTTGGCCTTCACTTGCTGACAAGTGACGCATCGGGAAACAAACATTGCTACAACCTTCTTCATATTTGGCCACTTGTGCTGATGCCGGAGGTCTTGGTACATTTTGGCGACACTAGGATGTACCTCCAGAGGGGATGTATGGAACTACCTCAACACCTCCTCCCATAATTCCACCGGTACCATGGTATGTTCTCTGAAGAGGATGGCGTACTCCCCACCTTCAGAAAATCCTTTAGGTTCCTGTCCTGAGGATATCTGAGCACGTCGAGCCTCACAGTCAGTGTCACCAAGTTGAGCCTCCCTGGCTCGCTAAAGGAGTGGGGGAGTGACTTTAATAAACTATAGGTAAGCTACTTAATCTCTATCCACGAAAGATATATGCATCGCGGCTAGCTTCTCTGTTGCCTCACTCAGAAACTACAGACCAGACCTCCTACTGAGTGCATATGCTACCAAGTTCCCCTTCCCAGAAGCATAAACTATCTCAAATTCATAGTCTTAGAGGAACTATAGCCATTATTTTTTTCTCAGGTTCAGGTCTTTCTAACAGAATATATACCTGAGACTCTTTTGATTAGAGTAGACTGTAAAACATTCGCCCATCAAGTAATGTCACCGCACCTTCAAGGCGAAGACCACTGCTGCTAACACCGGGTCATGGGTAGCATAGTTTTTTCCACGTTTCCTCATCTTTTGTGAGCCATATGTGATCAATGCTTTCTCATGCATCATGACACACCCAAGTACTATCCTTGATACTTCACAGTAGACTACATGCCAAACACTCTCTTTTGGAATCCATAAGATGGGGGCACTCGTCAATATCTGCCTCAGTGCCGGGAAACTCCAGTGGTATCTCTCTATCCACACTAAGGGTTGAACTTTCATTGTCAAGACTGGAAAGGGTGCCGAAAATCTTGGAAATTCGGGATTGAATCTCCGGTAGTAACCAACCAACCCAAGGAAACTATTTACCATGGTCACACTCCTGGGTGGATCCCAAGAAAGTAAAACCTCTATCTTCACTATATCTACTACAACTCCAGCCTCTGAGATAACGTGTCCCAGAAAGTAGACATCTCATATCCAGAACTGGAACTTGGAGAGCTTACCATAAAGATGGTGTTCCCAGAGTGTATCCAGAACTATCTGTAGATGATAGGCATTCTCCTCCTCCGTTGCTGGGTATATCAATATGTCATCGATGAACACCACCACAAAGCGATATAGGTATGGCTGAAATATCCTATTCATGAGTCCCATGAAAACAGTAGGGGCATTGGTCACGCTGAAAGGCATAAACAAGAACTCATAATGTCCATACCGACATCTGAAGGTCGTGTTCTACACATCCTTATCTCGTATCCCGAGGTGATGATAGCATGATCTAAGGTCTATCTTTGAAAACCAACAAGATTCCTTCAGTTGATAAAAAAGATCCTCAATCCTCAGATGTGGATATTTGTTCTTAATGGTCACCTGGTTTAGGTGTCGATAGTCTACACAGAGTCTCAAACACCCATCTGTATTCTTGGAGAACAGAATCGGGGTTGCCCATGGAGAAATGATGAGCCTTATGAACCCCTTTCTCTGTAAGGCCTCCAAATGTACCTGTAACTTAAGAAGCTCCTCGGGAGCCATTTGATATGCTGATGTAGATGTTAGCGATGTCCTGGGGTACAAGTTGATGTGAAAGTATACCTCTCTGCGTGGAGGTAGTCCTGGAACATCATCAGGAAAGACATCGGCAAAATGGTCCACCACTCTAGGATAGCTCAGACTCTCAACATCTACTACTCTGAGGGTAACGCTAGACAACTTATGTGTAATTGGTTGCACCCTCCTCTGTGTATGTCCATCCGGTACTGCAAAGTTTTCCTTCTCGCCAAGGATGGAAAACCTAGTCCCGTCTACACGGCCACACCACTCATTGTGCCTAATACAGTCGATCTTACCATGGACTGTGGATAACAAGTCCATACCCAAGATGATGTTGTATGGCCTCGACACTGCTAATAGAAGATCCCATCTAAAGATCTCACCTCCAAGAGTAATATCACACTACCGTCACCAGTGTGTAATCATCGAATCTGCTCCCGTAGGAGTCTCTATCCATTAGGATCGAGCCAACAGCTCCTCCAGAATCACTGAGTTCCGAATGAGGGTCATGGAAATAAAAGAGTGACTGACACATGTGTCTATACGAACTGCAGCTGGGGTGGAGTAGACCCAGATCGTACCTCTAATCATCTTCAAATCACTGTGGACGTAGGTCTCAGCTGCCTGGAGCTGGGATCGTCCCTGTCCACCTGCTCTCTATGGTCGGGGTGGGCCACCTAGTGGTGGTGGCGGTATGACCTTGAATTGCCGCCCACCGCCTACTGTACGACCAGCTCCTCTGCCACGTCTGCCACCCTGCGAACCTCCTCGCTCAAACCTCTTCCTTGGCGGTCCCTTGACCGTCTGTTGGTCGTTCGTATAGCGGGTCGGGCATTCGCAAGCCATGTGGACCTACTTGGCACACGTGTAAAACTGCTTGTCCCATGCCTGACTTCGTCTACCTATCGATCCCCGCACCTCCAACCCTGCCTCCCAGAGTCATTCGACAGAATGTCTGGTCCGCTTGGACCTCTATGTCATCTGCCTACTACCTACTGTAGATGAATCTACTACCTGAGGTCTAGTGGTGGATCTTGCTGTCAGTGCCTGCTCACCTAGGAAGCTCTCAACCAAAAACGCTTTCTCTAACACCCCATCTTGAGTCGGTATGCTAAACGATACCATCAATGCTCTGATCTTTCATCGGAGACCCTACTCAATGGTTCAGGACCTAATGAAAGGGTCTCATACCATGTCAGTGGAGTAGCAAGAGGGATCAGTGAACCTCACTGAGTACTGGGTCACTATCATGTTTCCCTGCTGTAAGTACAGCAGCTCCTGTATACGCACAGAGCATAAGGTTGTTGGGACGAACTATTCCCTAAAAAGGATCTTGAAGTCTTCCCAGATGAGGGTCGCCTCATTATGTATCTGGAGAATCAACCTCCACCATATCCCAGCTTTTTACTGGAAGAGAATGGATTATAGGATCACCATATGGTCGGCTGGTGTCCCAATCTAGTAGAAAACTATGGCTACGACCTCCAACCAGTCCTCAGCTGCCTGCGGGTCCATCTCACCTCAGAACCTCGAAGGCCTCTGCCGCTGAAACTCATGCAATGCGCTCAGTTGGCATGCATCCTCTGCTGGTGGGGTTGGTAGCAACCTATACCCAATGGGTAGTGGTGCTGCTGGTACACCACCCAAAGGTGATAACACCGTAAGAGGGCCCTCCACCAGGGCCTCATCGCTCGGTGTGCCGTTATCATGTACTCTCTCATGAATCCTGGATGGCTATCTACACGGTGACATCCTGAAAGAAGAAAAGTGTACCACGGTCAAAAAGTTATTCCTTTTGAGCTGACACAAGATGAAATCAAATGGAAAAACTTTCCAAGAACACACAGAATCAGTGTTTTTGTGCACTAAGTTGGAAATTAGAATTTAGTGTCATGGTGTATGGACACGTTGTCATCCGCACTAACACTGGACTTCCCGAACTAAAAACCACACCCATAACACTTAACATTATTGATACATGGAAAAGATCAAATTCATAGTTCTTATGTAGAACTAACTCCTCTGATACGACTTTGTCACGACCCGTCCCCCAGGGCCTGTGTTGTGACTACCCCAAGCCCGCCTTCCATAACACAGGGGCTGGCGACTAGCACCGAAAGGTTTATTCCCTAAAACGGGAAGGAATTGACTTTAAACCTATACAAACACAAGGTCCAAGAACACAACAAGAAGCAACTGTGAAGTAAACTGTTGTAGTAAAAGAGTGTTAAAAGAAAAGGGGACCGGAGTACAAGCCCAACTGTAAAAGTACAAGTACAACTGAAAGGAAAAATAGGACTAAAAAGTGAAAACAGCTACTAGGTCAAGCTCTGAGGATCCTACCCAAAGAGTAGGTAAAGATCTCCTCCTCAACACTCCATGCCTACCCATGTCCTCCGCGTACTTCCTAGTCCTGGGTCCCTCAAACCTCAGCCAAACTGCTCGTCGTATGGACAAACACAACAAGGTTCGGGTGATGTATGTGCAAGGGTGAGTATAAAAATACCAAGTAGGGACCCCAAGACCCCTTAAGTTCCCTCAAAAATCCCACAAAGGAAAACCACAATGCATTATCTCAATCACAAAGCATAAAGAAATAGACACAACTCAAAAAGAGTTTTAACTCAAACCAGGTTTCCAGTTAATTATAGAAGTACAAATGCTTAGTCGTGAAGCTAGATCATCTTATTCTGTCAAGAGACACTATTGCTGAACATACGGAGTCTAACCCACATAGGATTGATAAGTAACTAACCCCCGCAATGACCCACATAGGATCTGATTGGCCCAGGATCGGTATATCGTTGAACCACGACGGGCCGCTCTAAAGTCGGTGCTCGTCGGGTCGCGAGGTGTTGATCGACACAGGACCACTAGGTACTGACCCACACAAGACTTCTAGGTGCTGACCCAAATAGGATCGCTTGGTACTAACCTCCGTATGATATGTCTCCAACCTCCGCCTCACTGTCAGCCACTCAATTCCTCGCACCCGGTGTGCTCATGTTCTGTAGAGTCTTCCCCTTGAGATATCGGTTATACCTCGACCGCCACTAAGATCCAAAAAGTAGTAAACCAAAGGACCATTATATCGTAAGTGTTCCAACACGACACAGAACATGTCAATAGGATGTCCGGTCTTTGAGTTATAAGCATTTTAACTTCAGGGTCCCGGTTGTATTCAGGTTTGATCCAACCCAGCCATACTCGAACAATCTCCAAAACTCAAGTGGAGTATAATAAAAAGGATCGTCTCGATACAAGGGTCTCAGCGTCATAGACGGTTCCTCAAACGGACGCTCGATTCCCAAGTTATGGCCCTTTAAAAGTTTTTGGGCCCAGTGCGGCCTGGGTCTGGTCTGCCCGGTCGGACTGATCTAGCCCGACCCAGACTGGGTTGGGCTGCAGCGGACTTGGACCACTGGACCAATGTTTGGCCCGAACCACAAGGGGGCGACCCGCAAAGGCGGAGACCAGCTAGGGGGCGGCCTGCTAGGGCGGTGGCCCGGTCCGAGGGGGATCGCAGCCCAACCTGAGGAGGGCGCAGTCTGGTCCGAGGGGGAGTGCGGCCCGTTGGGGGGTATGCCCTTGTTGGCGTGGGGGGTGTGACCCCCCGGTATCTCGAACTCCTGAATGGCCTTAAGGTCGTTCAGTTTGCGAAGCGGCTGCATCGCCTGGGTACTGCGGAACCCACTGGAGGCACGGGTTTGGCCTCCGCCGCAGCTTCGACCATGGATTCTATTCGATGGCGGTGTGCTGGTCGTGGCGCCTCCAACTCGCTGGCGGCACGGTGGTCATGCTGCCTCTTATTCTGTGGCCGACCATTGTGTTGGTCACCTTCTCTGTTCATCATGGCTGACGAGGCGCGACCCTTTGCTCACCGGTGGCCCACAATGGTACTTTGCACCACCTCCGCAGTCGACCGATGTTGGCCGCTCTGATGACCGACGCAGCTCTGTGCCATGAACTCCTCTCGTGGCATGCGTCAGCGCACGACCTCCTTCATAGCTGGTCAGTGCCGTCACACCGACAGTCTTCCATGGAGGGCATAATATTAGCAAAGTGGCAAAGGGTTCAAGCCATGTTCGTTAGGCACACATCCTCTGCATTAAGACGTAAACAAGGGGGATGATAAAGGGGGTTCAATAAATTCACATGAATTCAAAACAAGAAATAAAAACCACTCCCTCAAAATCTCGTTGGAGAACATCCGCGCTTGAAGGTGGAACAATGATCTTCATTCCCACAACAGGCTTCCAATGACGCCGCTCGATCGTTGATCTCTAGATCGGGGTTTTAGTGTCATTTGTCACCAATTTCTGAAACCGGCTCCGTCTTCCAAGGGTTTGGCGTCCCGACACTCCTTTTGAACTTATTTTCTTGGTGAATCTGTGTCGGTACATTCCCCAAGCTCCATATATATTGATGTGGGGGGGAGTATGTAACGACATTGAAAATTAATGGGGCTCATTAATTATGAAGCTTTCTAATTTCCCCAAGGTTTTAGTTACTTAGATTGTAGGGTCAAACCATTTAATGGCTTGACACACTATTGGCCACACACACTGCTTATTCGTTGGAGGTTATGAAAGAAAATAAAATAATAAAATAATTTTATTTCATTTTTTTAAAAAAGTCACAAAAATAGACATTTTTCGAGACCTAATGCGGTCAAAGTAATGTCTCTCTTAAGAGAATCTCAGCGCTACAGATTCCATTATGCTCTTGAATTTTCAATTCGAGAAACAGTTCAAATGTTAAAAAACACCACTCAAACGTTTAATAAACATACCTTAAAAAAAAGTTCAGAAATTTATTTCTGGCACACTGGGCCTCGAAATCATGTGCCGTCAATTTTCAAAAACTAGTAATAATTCTTTATAAATAAAAAATTTCATGGAAATTATGTGTCTTTACAGACAAGGTCTGTCTCTCATCTATTAATCTTTGAACACCTTCAACAGATCAGGCATGAGATTGAGATGATCATCGCGATGCCGAAAGATTTCTTGGAGCTCTGCTCTAGCACATGTAAATTTAATAACAACGAGCGCACGGATTCATGTAGCATGTGTGGATGATTTAGAGGGGTTCAACTTTGGATCCTTCAAACAATGATCGTCGACAAGGAGTTGCAGTAGAATAATCCATCGAATCAAATGAGGTATTAATTTATTTATTTTTAATTATTTGAATAATTCACATGATATCTTCAGACCTCTACCGGGGCTTGGATTGTATGGTATGATAATTTTCATTGCATCAGTGATGAAAATATTTAAATCCCCACAACAACAGCTTCTGATGCATGCCCTAGTACCAAAAATTGGTAGCAGAAGGAATACATGAATTTTCTGAGCTAGGAAAACAATTAATTTTTATTAAATTGGGTATAAGGTTAAAATTTGGTCCAAATGAACAGACTACGTTAATCAGATTTCGGACACCCAATTTACAACCATCTGAAAATTTTAATATAGATCATTTGCGGTTTTTGTGTATTGATATTTTTGGATAATATTTGTGTGTGTTCTATTTTTGTTTTGTTAGTGGAATTTTACAATGAATATAGTGGCAGATAATTCTATTCCGTTCAGTTCTGGTAATCAAGAATCACTTCAACCGGAACATCATTTTTCCTCCAGCTATAATTATTTACACATAGTAGTATAAAGTAAATCAAAAGAAATAAAATAACTATTTTTGGGGCAGAATTTTACAAAATTGGTGGCTTTTTTTTCAAACACAATTCAAATTAAAAAAAGGGAGGCTAAAGGGATGGCGAGAAGACTTTGACAATAAAAAAATACAAATAAAAACAGTTGACATGTTTAAAAAAAGAAAAAGGTAGCCTGACCTAGGGGTTACTTGAAAAAATATTAAAAAAGAAAAAACCTTTTGAAAATCAAATAAGGAGGTCGACCACTAATCTCAGTTCTCATTGAGAATCCTCACCGGAATCGGACACCCAAATCTGGATATCGTCACATCACTGGTTCCCCAGATCCAATCATTGTCACTACCTTCAGTATCACCACCCTGAAAAAACCACCTAGATCATCGCACCAATTTCTATCTGGTTAGCTGTCTTAGTCTCCCGAGGACTAGTGCCCCCTGCCACAATCAGATGGTGTTGCTGTTTACTTCCCAGATCGGGCAACTAACGAGTAAACCAAGTCCCCTCTCACCAAATCCACCCCATAGTGGGCCGAGATGGATCTGCCCAACCCATAACAGGCCAGGGCAGGTCTGCCTAACCTATAATAGAATTGCTATTGGTTTTCTCAGCCCGAAACGAGTCTTCACGGGGTCAGTCTGACCCGTATTGACCCTGTATGGGTTTTGTGGCCCAAAAAAATATTTTAAATACAATCATAATTAATTTATTAATTTTTGATTACAAAAAAATAGTTAAATATTCGAAAAAAATAATTTAATTTTGGTGTAAAATTGAATTAATTAATTTAATTTAATTTTTATATTTTAAATTAAATTAATATCATGACCAAATATAATTAGATTATTGGAATTTAAATAAATCATTTAATTTAATAAATTCCATTTTACTTAAATTACTTGTATTTAATTTTATCGTGTAATTATTTTACATGTTGACCAGTCTCGAGCATTGACCACCCATGTATGTCAGTTTTTATTTATTTAATTATTTATTTCCTTCGTGTGATTTTTTTATAAGTAGTTTATTTAAAACAGTTTACGAATCATTATTTTCCTCATTTAATATGTATAATGTTCTTTGCATCCATATAAAAGTTAGTTATCTTTATTTTGCACTACTAAGACCCTCTCGCATGTGTGAGTATTTTTGTACTATGACGGGGATGGTGTAAGTCATAGTCTACGACAAGTTGAGGAAAAAATCAGACGAAAAGTGGACATGCTGGCTGGGGGACACGCTGCATCATGTGTCATGCAACAACTCAAGTATGATAAACATAGGTCATGGTTGATCAATTGAATTTGAATGGATCAACCAATTTTATATTCTCAAGACTAGTTGGGTATTTTTATTTTCATTATTCTTTTTTTATTATTTTATGAATTTTCATTACAGTGAGAAACACATAAAATAATACATAGTAAAACACATAATGACATGATTAATTGTTTTATGTTAATGTTCAATTTTGAGTGTCAAAACATATATTGAACAGATTAATAGAAATGGATTACATTCATTGAAAAAATATTAATAACCCTCAAAAAAATATTAAGATGCAAATGTCTTCCAAAATTTCAATTTGAAGAAAACCAGGGGTATTGGGTGCTCGTTAGTAAAATTTAGGGTGCCTCCTAATACTAGGGAGTTCTTATGAAAGGAAATCATTGTGTAAATCATATTTTTGATTTTAGAAGTTGAGAATTCACTTAACATATCAATGAGTTGTGAGTTAATGTGGTTGGCCCATTAAATGCGTACCCTGTACACTTCAAGGTAACCATAGCATGTAGACTACGAAGAGAGGTTCAATGATCCTTACCACTAGAATAATCAAGCAACGTAGTATCTTGACTCTAGAACAAATGGTTTCTATAGTTTGATAAAATAGTGGGAAACATTTGATGATTTAATTAATTAATCGGTAATGTCTAATTAGTAATAAAGATATTATTACAATATACTAGATTTTATTTTTGTAGAAAATGGAAATTAATACCACAAGTAGACTGAAATAATATTGGATAAAGAAAATGTCCAAATGGGAAAGAGTTTCTATAGGGTAGTACTAGCTCTTGCACAAAGTACTACAACATTAGAAATCCAAGGTCATAGTGTCCCCAATATTTATTAAGTCACCTTATGAAGTGAGGATGTAAAAATGATTACAGGAGACTCATGTATAATGCATATAATGGTTATGTCATAATGTTATCATCAAATTTAGGTGTTATTTGTGGATACAACATCAACACATGGAGGATTTTACATGTAGTCTCATCTCCTAGAATCTTTTAAGGAGGAAGAGAAGTGAAATCATGAAAAGGTGATGATTACATTGGATATGTGTAAATTGAAAGAAGAATCATGCTCTTTAAGTGGATCTCTTTTCTCATACCATTTTCACCCATTTACTCCAGTTTTGTTAAAGATTAAAAAATGAACAAAATAGAGAGAACACTTTACTACTTTTTGGGAATGGTCTACCAAGTAAATAAGAACCTAAGGAAAGTATTAGTTCATACAATGAACCTGTTAAAAGACAATGAGAAAAGGTCAATGGTAAGTTTAATGTAAAATGAACCATTTGAAACATCCTTCAAAGAAATAGGTATAAAACGTGAGGTTAGTTTCTCTACAGACCTTGAAATAAATCAATGGAAGCTCAAAAGCAATGAACTGAATCAAAGAAGAAATTATTTGATTCTTCTTCAAGTATATTCATCAATTTTAAGTAATTTTTATATTATCATTTTTGGGTATTAAGTAAAATATTCTTGTTTCATATGTGTATTTAAATACAGTAACCAAGTAAGTATAGAAACATTATAAGAAGTAAGGTGTGTCCTCCAAGCGGTTGTGAAAGTGTGGTTCCTAAGTTAGAAATGAGAAGCACACGACCTCAAATTTCCATGTTAATGATTCTAGTAAAAATTTCATTGAGTATAACTAGTAAATGTATCTGATGTATCCATTGGACACAATGACACAATATTTTGGTTCTGGAATGAATGTTTTTTTGGTGCTTAATAATCAACCAGTATTTTAGTGATGCTTGAATCATTGGCAATACCTGATGAATATAAAATTTAATACATATATACTTAGTTGTGGAAAGATAACACTTTGTCAAAGAAATCTAAATGGATGTTAATGACATACCCAGTATGGTGTTTAGACTCTTTAGAATTAAATACCTTAGGTATTATTGACATATTTATTTTTTAACAAAAAACAACTTTAGAGATAAAGGTAATCAAAAAATATTTTGAAACTAGTTCAACAATAGAGTATGAACTATTCCAAGGGTATTCCAGCGGTAAATATACTCCATAAGATTCCTTTAAGTACTTATTAAAGAATGTGAATGTGAATATGAATTATTTTATATGTATGTTTAAAGGGTAAGAGTTCTTATGGGATGTCATGCCAAATAATATCTTGACCATGCATTCATCGATCATTATAATTTAGTGTGGAGTAATTCTTAAACACACATTAACTTATCCAAAAAAAATCTATAATTATAATAAGTTGGAATGATAAAATTCTTAATTTTTAATACTGAAAATAAAATACAGCATTGAGAAATTCCTAAATGCACATTTACTTATACACATCAAAGTCATGATCTAAGTATATGGATCATCAATGTTGAAATTTATATGTATTATAAAAAACTTCTATTTTGAGAAAATCTTTGAAAATAATAGTGTTATCCCATAACTATATGCCAACTATCATGAAAAACCAATATCATATGAGTTACAAAATTATGGTAATACATTATGTTATAAAAAACAGTGTTTTAATGAATAGTTTTATAAGGATGTAAACAAACTTGCATCAAGAAAAATAGAACGTGCATCTAAAGTAATTATCCTAAATTTTTATAAGGATATTAAAGAAATACCTGAGATATAAATTATATAGTCAAGGTGTAGACTATATTTATATAAAATATCTCATATATCTACTTGAGATAGTATGAGAAATATTGACTTGGATTTAGTGAATGATTGAGATATAAAACTAGTTGGAAGAGGAATGAGTTCCACAAGAGGAGTAAAAAGGGATTGTTTCTGAGGGACATACTACATAGGAAGGATAAAATCATGGAAATGATTTTATATTCACCACAACCAGTGATAAATTATTTGTAAAGAATAATAATTCCTACAAGTAAGAAGTATATAAAAATTGACTAAAATTGACATGATTAATTAAAATTCAATAACGGATTCCATGTATCAAAGTATAAGGGGCTTATTATTTCGAATACTGCAGTAGGTATTCAAGTGAGACTACACATGGATGGTACAAGAATGGTACCAATAAGGCTCTATTAGTAACCCCAAGTCATTTTGACTAAATTCATTGGAATTTTACTTGTCATAAATAAGCTCTATGATCATTTTATTAAGCATTGGATGTCAAGACAACCAATCATGGAAGGTGTCTATACGACACAACCAGAAAGGGATTTTGACCTCATAGAATTACACTAAGGGGTGATAGTTACTCAAATATTGATTTGGATTTAAGTAAGCGATAAGATCATGTAATATTCATTTTTAATGATTTTATTTATTTTGACATTAAGAGATTAGTGGGAGCGACACTGTTACCGTGTAAGAAATGTTTAATAACATATGGAAAATAGTTGTTGGTCTTATAGATAGTAAATAGTAGGATGAAAGTAAAACTTTATTAATTTAATTAATTTACTAACTTAAGTTCTATGGAACAAGATCTACTTATATATATCTAAATTTTTCTTAGAAGAAGTCAATAGTACATATACTGACACCATATATAAAAATACAAGTTGGAATAATTAAACAAAGAATTGTTACCAGTGTCACATGGAATCTCTCTCTCTAATAAGACTTTCATGGGCCTAATATGAGATTAATGTGGTGGGTTAAATTTCATATGCTTATAATATGGGTCAATCACATCTATCATGATATGTACCATAAATTATATTTCTAATATAAAATTTATGGTAAGAAATTATTAGATATATCCAAGGGAACTACAAATAAAGTAGTAAGAACTATCTGATTGTGCATTAGCAAGTAAAAAAGATATATACCTGGTATATAGAGAGGAAGGTCTACTAGTTACAAAGGGACACATATGAGTCTTACTTTAGATAAATATGATCTAAGATCGCAATAAGACCAAGGTAATGATCAAGACACATTCATACTAGCTAGTGGTTTCTATATCTATAAATACCGAGTTAGTTTTTGATTTTGTAGTAGCTAAAGAAGTTGTGTAAAATACACAATTTTTTTTCAACTATTGGAATCAAAACAAGTATGTAAAGTTTTATCCTTATGATAATTCAATTACTAGTACTATTCAAGATTTAATGATTAGATAGTGGAAAAATGATATCTACTTGGTGTTTAAATCTATTGATAAGTTTTAATCAAGGAGGTGAGGCCACACATAGTAGAATAGACATGTAGTAGATGCATAGGAGAGACAGAAACTAAATCCATGACTCAACAAAAACTTGTTCTTAATCATGTGAGATCTAATAAGGATAGATAACAAGTTGGATATAGTGAAAATGGGAGTGTTGTTATAGATGTTTCCCTAGAACCAACTTGAATATTAATTTTGATTACCATATCATGGATACAGTGAGTTATGCATGATGAACACCAACCATAATAGTGTTTCAATTTCTGCATCCACTATTAAAATGGTAATTTCCACATATTATTTGTCAAATCAAAATTTTCTTAGTCCATAATGAGAACCTCAAGATCTTATTATATTAATCTTAAAAAAATGTCCCATTTTTAATATACATCATACTGAATGGATACTGCTAATGTATGACAATCAACAGTCTTGGAATCATAAGTATTAAGACATCATCTCATGAAGTTCAGACTTTGTGATCTCTATTAGGTGACATTATAATGACAGACCCACCAATAGGAACACCATATGTTTTAGGTATCATTACTATTCACAATCTACAAACATGTGTATTGGTCTCTTAAATTGATATCATTATCATTGTGTTCAATTTGATTGTGTACAATGATTCAATGAAAACACCATGACAATAAAGTCATGGCTGGGTAGATTTTGTTGGGTGTGTCATTGGTGGTATAGAAATTGTTGAATGGTAATGATGTAGTTTTTTGCTTCTGAGTCAAGGAAGTAATATATTAGTCTTAGTTGATCAGGATGGTAATACCATCATAAATACTTAGCCAAGGTAGGTGGAAGTAAGTCTATTCAGTTAGATAAACAAACAATAAATCAAGAAACAATGATGATATAAATGTGCATCCTTCTTTATGATATATCAAAAGAAAAAGAGATTATGTTACACTGTGTGTGTTCAAAGGATGGTTGTCATTGTGATGGCTATTTCCTTGTCTCTTTTGGGGCCTTGATAGGTTTCTGGACTCCACTCCCGGTCTATGAATACTATTCACTGCTATCGAGATAAGGTCTTAGAGGGTCACACATAATAGAATATTCAAGAATCTACACTATTATGTTGAATAGGTATATTGGACAGGGTGGTACCCACCACATTGTCTTATATTGTCCAAGTAATAGATTTTTGATGAATAAATAAATTCATTATTATTCGATTACATAATAATTTGGTTGAATTTATTTATTAAAATTATTCATGTGGTATTTAGTGAATGCAAGAAAAATATTATAAGAAAAAAAGATTATTTTAATATTGATTTTTTTTATATTAATCAGAATTATTAGTCAAGTTAATGACTTGAGTTTGTCATAAAATATATTTATTATATATTATATGTATGTGATAAAATATAAATAATGTTTATAACATGCTATTTTCATCATAACTATTTATTTACTTCTTATTTAATGGGTGTTTTATTTATGGGGGTCGGGAACCCATTCAATGTATTTGAACCTCCCACTCTATAAGCATGAGAGAGGAAATAATTTCTTTAGTGTTTTTCATTCCAATAGAATGAAATCATTTCTACCCTACTAATTTCTAGAGAGAGAAAATCTCTCTCCTATTGATTGATCCAGGAATGACTTCAAAGGATCCATGGAACATGATTGAGGTGATCATCATGACGCCGACAGATTTGACGTAAATCCTCACTAGCACTCGGAATTTGACAAATAGAGAGCATGTGGTGTTGGTTAGAGTAGATTACCCAGGGGGGTGGGTGGGTGAATTGAGTATCTATAAAAAAACTTTGTTAAAAAATGGTTAAATTCCCAAATTAAAAAGATAGTCTAAGCCAGTTTGTAGTGAATTTATAAGAGTCCTAAATGTTCAGTTAATTTATCAAAAGATTGATTACATCTCATCTATATTAATCTAAAGATCAATACAACTTTTGAAACAAACCTACTAGTTCAAAATAGTTATAAATAATTGCTAAACTACTTATCAAAGTTCAATTTAGTTTTATGAAATGTTATAAACCAATGTAAAACTAAAGAGTAAAACACATTAAAAATATACAAGAGGATCAGTCTCAAGATGAGACTTATTCCTCTCCACTTGGTGATCACCTTCCACAAAGCAGTTTAAATTAATAAACAGTTTTATCCACACCCAGGATCGTGGTTCACAATAACACACAATGCTGTCCAAGTCACACTTGAACTCTACCACATTTATTCATGAAAAAAATAGGTCACACCTGACCTCTTCCACTATTCTATGTGGGATACAATGAGTGAAATAGAGAGTGAGTTTAATCATATCAAGTATCCTCCATCTAAGCATATGAGTTAGTGTGTGTGTAATAGACAGATACACACACTTCTAAAAAATGTAAAAAAAAAGAATACAACAGAGCTAAAGATGTATAATAAGGTTTAGAAGTCTCTGTGTGTTATGCAGTAAAGATTTGGTCTCGTTTAATGTAGTGAAAATGAAGTTTGAGTTCTCTTCTGAAAGTCAGCTCAAAAATAGAGTATCGTAGTCTGGCTTTGAGCTATATGTATGGGTGTGCATGTATGTTCTTCTTCTTCTTGATATGATTAAGTGAGTTGTTAATTCTGGGTTCATCTTGATTGAGATTTACTTGTGTTCTTCTGTTCTTGAGATCACAATAATTGTATGAGAGTTGATGTTCTTTAGTATGTCTCCCTTGAAATCATGCATAACCACACTCAGCTCTCTATGTTCTATCTATCTTCGTTCTTTTTAAAATACTTCTTATTTTTAAGGGTCGATAAATATCATATAAATTCCACGTGTATCGGCTCATCGTACCTTGTACTGTCTCACAAAAGTCCTACATACAACATTAAATAATGTTAGAAACATTAATTTGTCTGAATATTACCGTTAGATATAAATTTGAATTAATAAAATAAAAACAGTATTTATGACTATTAGTGAGTAATAAGTATTGGTGTCTCATTGGCATTGTTTTTTTATCATTGGTTAGTCGACATCGGTGACTCTAGGTGTCAGTGTATCCTTTCATCAGTGAGAAAGATGAACTAACGGTGATTCATATCAACAGTGAGCCATTCCTTCTGTCAGTGAGATAGTTGAGACAACAGTGACTCATTTTAACTGATGGTGAGTCCCTACATCATTAGAATCATGCAACAGTATGTCACTTGAACTAATAGTAGGTCATCTGCGTCAGTATCATGTGTAACAGTGAGTCTTTTTTCTATTTGTGTCATGTCCAATGGTGAGTCTTTTCCAATGGTGTTAGCTTCACATACATAGAAAATAAGCTTGTTTGATTTGCCTATCAATAAGACATATGTATGACAATGAGTCATCTACCTTTCGGTGTCAGTGACTCATACATAGAAAATTTTAGATGTTTTGTCTATCTTGTAATTTAAAAAAGTTAGAAACAGGTAATCCTCATAATTATACATAGATAATAAATTAAAATCTTCTTTATACTTAATCACACATATATAGTTATATAAATGTAATGATCTGATATTCAAGATAATGTTTTTTATAATATAGGATCTAATATAAAATAAGATATATGTTAATAAAATAAGATATAGGATCTAATAAATATATATATATGTTAATATATGAAATTATTTATAATAATTAAAACCTTTATAGTTAGAGATGGTGGCCAACAACTTCTATAGGCTAACAATATCCCCCTTTTTATAATAAAAAGTCATGAAATTATTGAATCTCATAAAGGAAACTCACTGTTAAATATGATTAATAAATTTTATCCCCATTTTGGGATTATCAAAAAGTGATATGAGAAAAGAACAGGAAAAATAGTAAAGTAGAAGCAATGAAATAGAATTCATAAACTAATTACACTAAAAAAGGAGACATACAATTACTCAGCCCTATCAAATTAAAATCAGTTCACAATACATGATAGGATCAACTGGTAGGATCAAGGGGATCCTTCCCCTTATCATAAGGATCAATAAGAAGGTTTACCAGGAGGATTAGGATGAGGATAAGGAGGGTCTAAACTGATTTTGAGAGGAGGTAGAGGGACTCCTTCAGAAACTATAGAAGAAAGGGTAGGTCTATGTTGAGAAGGAACCTGAGATTGAATAGTTTTTGTGATGATTTGTCTAATGTTAGATAACAGCTGAGAAACTAACTTTTGAGGTTGAGTAGGCATAGAACAAGCAGAGCCAAGTGTTGCAGTATGAGGTACCACAATGGATTCACTTCAAACATGAAGATACGGTTTCAATAGCTTGATTAATTATTCAATGATCTTTGCATACTATTTTATAGCTTTTTCAAAATCATCCTTTTTTTATATACTTATCCAACAAAGGAGTAAATTCTCTGAGTTTCTGAATTTGATCCTTAAAGGCCTTTTTCACTGGATAATGAGTAAGATTTGTGTCCAAATACTTAAACAGACTGTTCATTTGGTGATTTGTGATGTGTTTGGAGAAAAAATCACTAATCCTCTTGGTCAACTCTTCCTGGGTCTGCGAAGAACTTGTAAAATACTTCAAATGAGCATTCACTTTTTCTAAAGTATCATCAACTTTGGCTATACTTTTATTCAAAACTTGTAGATCCTCTTTCAATTCTGAACTAATAGTATCAAGATTTGAAGATTGTGAGGACTGAGTAGGTGGAGAAGAACTTGAAGCTAGATTAGAGGAGGTGAGATGTTGAACTTCTTTTCTCAGATTGGAAAACTCAATAGATTTAAAATGAGAATAAAGGTTCTCAAGACCTTTCATGAAAGTTTCTATTCTATTCATATACTCTGTGGTCAAGGCATTGATCCTAGCTTCCCACTTCTTCATATGATTTCTGAGATTGGTATTTCTTATCACAATTGTATCTGCATTTTTTTATTAGATTTGGATGAATCTCTTTTATCACAATCTTTGAAACATAAGAAACATCAGCTTAAGACAGACTAGTTGAGGCAGGAGAAGAACTAGAAGCACCAGTGTTATTTACACCATCAACCATAGATCTGATTGCTTTCAAATTCTTAGTCAGATCAATATTCTATCTCTTGGCTTCATCAATCTTATACCTCATTTCAAATTGCATTGAGTGTCTTATGGAGGCACATATATATTCCTTCAATTGTTCAAAATTGACTTTAGTGACAAAATCACTAGAAGTGGTCTCATCCACTGGTTCCTTTACTGAAAGGGAATAATTTCATCATTAGAATATTAATAATCCAATCCCAAGGATATATAACTAGGATTCCTTATGCATTCAGCAAGAATATTAGAATCTAAAAAATAAATAGTATCAATCCTTACTCTTCTTATTTGATGCTCTTCATCAGCATGAGAAACTGGTCCTTGAGGCTCCCCCTTAGTGTCATCTCTTTTGTATGATTTCTCCCCCTCATTCAAGGTTTCCTCGATATGTTTATTTTCCTTAAGTAGATTTATTTTCCTAGTATAAAAAACATGAGAAATAGGTTCATCTGAAGCAATATTTTCTTCATTAACAACACTCTCAATAGAGAAACCAGTTTTATATTCAGTAACATCCAAACTTATAGCATTTGTATTTTCATCAGGGTGGCCAGAGTCACCGTCGCTTTCACTTTCACTTCTTTCTTAATTGTTATCATCTTAATTCTGCTCATCTTTAACTTTCTCATCATCTTCTTCCCTTCCTGATTCTGAACCATTTTTACCACAACCATCTTCTTCCTCTTCATCATCTTCTGCATCTTCTTCTTCATTTTCTTATTCATTGGATTCACTGAAATACTCTACACTGCCTTCAACTTCAATTTCTTCACTACCATAAGATTTGAGAATAGGTTCATGAGAGGGTAAATCTATAGCTAGAATTGCATGTCCAATAGATACTCTGTTTGATGGTCCAGTACTGTCTGGTTCACTTTGATCATCAATTGGTGATCCTATATCTCTAACAGGGGTAGCATAATCCTCTTCCTCTTCTCAAGAAAAGGTTACTTTTCCATTTGGACCGAGACTAGGATCCACTAGATCCTTTGGTCTAACTTTATGGTCAATGAGATTGAACTTATCATGAAATTTTTCTTCATCACCAAACCATTATTTCCTCCAATGGTTCCAATTTATTTTCATTCTATTACAGATGTTAGAGCTTAAGCAAATTTCACTACATTCACTAACTACAAAATCCTCATCTTCATTTACACAACCTTTCTCCTTTAGCATACCTAAAATAATTCTTGAATAGAAGAGATAATTTTACTTACACCGAGGTTTTATCATCTTATTGATGTGAACCATCATATAACTACATAGATTTTATTTAACACCTTTCTGAAGAAAATAAAACAAGTATACATCTTTATACTTGAGAGAATAAAATTCCCCTTTTGAGGGGAAAATCTGATACTGAATAAAGTTGAAAAGAATTCTACATTCACCATTATATTCTGAGGAATGGGTATTCTGTTCTCTTCATTTCCAGTTATCTCTTTAGGAGAGGTCTCATAGCAGAAGAATTCACTTTTAGGAGGAGAAGTACCTTGGTAATCATCGAACCTTCTTTCATGAGGTACCTTAATACATTCATCCCAATTACTTGAAGAGAATGAGATTCTCTTCCCTTTCTCAATCGACTACATCCATGCAACATCGATCCCTTCAAAAAAAAGTTCCATATTCATATAAAACTCATAAACCAACTTCAGATAAAGGACTCTATCATTATTTGAGAATCATTCAATCCATCCTTGATCTTTATTCACTTTCAACAACAAAAATCTTCTCTCCAAGATCCATTCCACCAAAACTCACTTCTTCAAAGTTAAAACATGGTTTACCAGACTTGGATTCGCAAGACCTGATGATTTTGATGATTTCCCCTTTAGTTTCTTGGATGCATGAGACTCACACTCTTCCAAGGATTTCTTTACCCACACCATCCTGATCAGTTCAGTCTTTAGATCAGAAGGTGAAAGGTCAGTAGTAGAGAAAGAGAAAAGTGGTAGAGGGAGAGTAACGGTAAAAGGAGTAGAGTAGATCGATTCAAATTTATATCATTTAGGATTTTTATGATTTTACAATCAAAAAATCATGAACTGGATTCACTGGAATTAATGAAACAATGTCACTTTGCTAAAATAAAAAAACGTATAAAAGTGACGAGTCATCAGTGTCGGCATGAAAGACTTTGTAAAACACTAACCGCATCGACATGACAATGGTGTCAGCATAACAACAGTGTCAGCATGAAAACTATGTTGTCATGACAACAATGTCGGCATGGCAACGGTGTCGGCATGAAAACAATGTTGGCATGACAATGGTGTCAGCATGACAACAGTGTCAGCATGACAACGGTGTCGGCATGACAAAGGTGTCCACATGACAACGCTGTCAGCATGAAAACGGTTTTGGCCTGAAAAGTTCACAGAAAAAGATTAAAGGAAAGGAAAACATAGGGTCTTACTGGTTGATCATTCCTAAATCCTGTCTGATGTAATTCATTATTTTAGAGTTCAATGGATTAGTGAATATATCAGCAAGCTGATATTCAGTGCCAATAAATTCTAAAGTAATATCACCCTTTTGATAGTGATCTATCAAAAAGTTATGTCTTACACAAATATGTTTTGTTCTATAGTGAGAAAATGGGTTCTTAGAAATGTTAATAGAATTTGTGTTTAAAATTTTATAGGTACATTTTTTAATTGATATCCATAGTCTATAAGAGTGCGGGTTATCCACAAAATTTGTCCACAATAGCTACTAGCAGCTATGTATTAAGATTAGTTAGTAGATAATGCAACATAATTTTCTTTCTTACTACACCATGAAACCAAAGATTTTCCCAAAAAGAGGCATGTCCAAAAGGTTCTCTTTCTATCTAACTTTCATTAACCAAAATCAATATCAGAATAACTCAATATATCAAAATATTTTCCATTGGGGTAAAAAAACATAAATTGATAGTATGATTGAGGTATTTGAATTTTTTTTACAGAATTCAAGTGAGATTCGTTGGTATTAGCTTGAAAACAAACACACATACACACACTAAACATTATATCTGACCTACTTGCTGTAAAGTAGAGAATGCTTCCAATCATTCCTCTTTAATTGGTTTGATCAATATATTTACCATATTCATCAAGATCCAACAAACAAGTAGTACTCATGGGAGTGTCACTACTTTTAATTCTATAAAATAAAAATATTTTTAAAAAATATTTTGTATACTTACGTTGATTTAAAGTGATAACTTATTTATTTAAAAAATTTCTAAATCCATGAAAGAATTTGAGTTCACCCATTAAACTCATTTCAAATTCATTTTGAATAATTTTATAAAATTCAATACATAAATAACTTCTTCAATATCAAAAAATAATATCATCAATATATATTTGGACTACTAAAACATATTTATACATACGATTTATAAAAAGGGTAGGATCATCGATTCCTTTTGTAAAGCCTTTTGAAATAATAAAATTACTTAATCTATCACACCAAGCTCTTGGAGCTTGTTTTAAACCATATAAATCTTTTTTCAATTTGAAAAAATTATTTTGAAAATTAGGGTTTGTAAAACCAAGGTCTTGTTCAATAAAAACATACTCAAATATATATCCATTTAGGAATTCACTTTTAACATCCATTTGATATAGGTTGAAATTAATATGGGTAGCATAATAAAGTAATATTCTGATGGATTCATGTCTCGCAACAGGTGAAAAAGTTTCTTCATATTCAATGCCTTACTCTTTACTATAACCACATGGAACTAATCTAGATTTGTTTATAACAACCAGCTTCATAAACACCACTTAGTTCCTATGGCCAAGGTGTCTTTGGGTCTATCAACACGTTTATAAAATTTATTTATTTCAAATTGATTAAGTTTTCTTGCATAGCCATCACGGAAAATTCATCTTTAATCACATCATTGATGCTTTTAGGTTCAAGATGTGACTAGAAAGATTGATATTCAAACTAATTTCTAAGATAAGCTCTAGTTTGTGTCCCTTTATCTAAGTGTCCAACAAAAAAATTTAGAGGATGGTTCTTGAGAGTTCTAGTTGGTTTAGAAAAGGTAGGGATAGTTATTTCAGGTTCATCTATAGGTTCAGGTTCATCATGTTCAGATTCGGAAGAATTTCCAGAATTTTTTGATTTTACAGATTTCTTGACATAAGGACTATATGATTTTTAATTTATTACTAGATTTGATATATCATGTTCAAGGTTTTATAAAGAGGTATTTGGTTCTTATGGATCTGTCTCATCAAATTTTATATGAATAGATTCCTCCACACAATTTTTTCTTTTATTAAAGACTCTATAGGCTTTACTAGAGGCTGAGTAACCTAGGAATATTCCTTCATTACTCTTGGATGCAAATTTTTCAATATTATCCTTTGTATTAAGACTATATTCTTTGCAACCAAAAACTTTGAAATAACTAACTTTGGGTTTTCTATTTTCCCATAACTCATTAGGAGTCTTCTTGAGGATAGGTCTAATTAAGACTCTATTAATTATGTAACAAGCTGTATTTATAGCCTCAACCCAGATGTAAACAGGTAAATCATATTCATTAAGCATTGTTATAGAAATTTGTTTCAGGTTCCTATTTATTATTTCTATAACTCCATTTTGTTGAGGTGTCCTAGGGGTAGAAAAGTTAGGACTATAGCCATTGTGTGAGCAAAATGATTCAAATTATTGATTTTCAAACTCACGACCATGATCACTTCATAAAGATTTAATTCTGAGTCCACTAAATTTTTCTATAGTTTTAGCATACTTGGTGAAGTAATTACATGCTTCAATTTTGTGAGCTAAGAAATAAGTCCAAGTAGACCTAGAATATTCATCCACAAGAACATAAACATAGTGCTTCCCATTTAAACTATAAAATCAAGATGGTTCAAAATAATCCATGTGAACCAACTCTAAATTTTGAGAATTTGAAACTTTGTTTGATTTTAAAGATATGTTATGTTGTTTTCCATTTTGAAAAGGATTACAAACTTTGTCATTTGGAAACTAAAGTTTGGGTAGATCCTTGACTAGGTATTTTCTAGGTAGATTTATATGATATTGTACATTACAGCGTCCTAATATCCTATTCCAAAGAAAATACTCTTTATGAAAGGCACTTAAAGAAGAAAAATTTTGAGAGGCTAAAGAATCTAAATTAATAGAATATACATTTTCATTTATAAAAGCAAAAAAATACTAATTCATATTTAGAGTTAAAAACATTGAAAGAAAAATGTTCAAACTTAACATGAAATCCATCATCACATAATTGTGAAATACTAACCAGATTGTACTTTAATCTACAAAAAAGTACTTTAGAAATTAAAACTGAGTTAGAGTTACCAATCTAGACTAGGAGAATTATTTTTTCCTTTAGCATTGTCACTAAATGTGAAATATCCACCATCAATTTTTATGAGATTCTTGAAGCTTGAGTAGTTTCATATCATGTGTCTTGAACATCCACTATCCATGTAACATTTACTCTTATAAGATCTTTTCAGATAGATTTCCTACAGAAAATTCAAACTAAAACATGTTTTGGTACTCAGACTTGTTTGGGTCAAGTGACATTAGAAATCAATGCTTTAGGTACCCAAATTTTCCTTATGGGTTTACTATAATCATTATGCAACATATTTGAAAAATAAACACTATTTTTTCAAGAAAAACTAGAGGCAATAAAAGATTTTTCAGAATTAGAACTAGTAACAGTGCTTTTATTTTTAGGTAAAAGAATAGATTTTCCGTATTTAGTTATAAAATGTGTTTTAGATAAGTTTCATTGTCCAGGTTGATATCCAATACCTGAAGTGTACTTAGGAGATATCTTCTTACCAAGAATTTTATTAATATTGTATTTCCCATTGGTAAACTTTTCTAAATCTTTCTTCAATTTTTCATTAGACGTTTTCAATTCATTGTTTTCTTTAAAAATTTGAGCATTATTTTATTTTTCAGTAATAAGTTTAGATTTAATAGTTATAGTAAGATCATGATGTTTCTTTAAATATTTATACTTATCCTTTATTTCATTAAAATTCTCTTCCAGTGTGTTAAAATATTAAAATAGTTCATGATTTTTTATATTCTCAGACTCACTTTCATTTTCAGAATAATAGAAATTATGTGGAGGTGAATCTAAGGATACCTCAGATGTGTTTTTCATAAAACACATATTTTCCATTTCTTATTTCTCATCATGAGATGATGCTGATTCTCTAGAGCTATCCTCAAAAGCACTCTAGGCGGCCTTCATATCTTTCTTATACTTCTTGTCTTTGTTTTCATTCTTCCTTTTTAATTTTAACCTAGGATAGTTAGCTTTGACATGTCCTATCCTCTTGCATTCATAACATATTATCTCATAAGACTTGTCATTTATTTTCAAATCCTTCCTCCAACTTCCCTTTTTATCATATCTTCATTTATAATTGGGATTCCTAAAAAAAATTCTTCTTTATATATGATTTCTTGAATCTTCTGGCCAACTGAGTCATCTCTCTATCACTATCAGATGTTGATTCATCAGTACTGGAGATTTTATTCTTATAAGTAATAGTATTAAATTCCAAAAATTCTCTTTTGGATTCATACTACTCTTCCTTGTTGACTTTCATCTCTTCTTCATAAATCATAAGATTTATAATGAGTTCTTTGATATGTAATTTTATGATGTCACATGATTATCTAATTTAGATAGAGGTTCCTATCCATCCATCAGGTAAGCATATGCGAATCCTAATGATTTTTTCTTTAGTAGTAACATCTATTCTCAAAGAGATTATAGTGGTCACTTTTTCATTGATCTTGAGATACATAATAGAAATAGGCTCATAAAAATTCATCTAAAACCTAAAATATTTAATAGTACATGTGTTAAGTCTCATTTCCTTAACAATAAAAGTTCCTTCATGTGAAACACACAATGTATCCCAAATTTCTTGGGCTGTTTTACATGCAAAACTTCTGTTAAATTCCTCATCACCTAAAGAGAAGTATAAGTTATTCATGTATTTTCAATTATTGTTATAATTAGTTTTAGTTGGGTTATCCCAAGAAGTTCTATATGTAGTAGGAATCATACGCTCATCGATAATTGTTAACCAAATTTCAAAACCCATACTTTCTAAATGAATTTTCATTTTAATTTTCTATTGGGAATAATTAGTTCCATTAAATAATGGAGTTATGTTGGTAGAAGAACCATCCAATATATTTTCAATAATAAAGGATTACTTTTAAAGAGCTATAAATTTATAAATAACATAAATTTACAGATCTTTAAAGTACAACTAAAATCACAATTAAAAGAAAAAAATTTAAAATTGAGCCTTAACAAGAATAAAATATTTTAATACCAAATGTTGGTCGGAGTAGATTACTCGAGAAGGAGGTTGAATTGAGTATCTATATAAATTTATGTAAAAATTGGTTCTTTGAAAAATTAAAAATTAAAAATATATTGTAATTCAGTTTGTAGTGAATTTATAAGGGTTTGGAATGTTCAGTTAATTTCTCAAAATATTGATTAGTTCTCAGCTATATTAATCTAAATATTAAAAAATGTTTTGAAACTAACCTACTAGTTCAAAATAGTTATAATTTTTTTAACTAACTATCTATGTTATTTTTTTTTACGAAATTGTGATAAAATAGAGTCAAAATAAGGAGTAAAACCCAGTGGAAATACACAAGGGGTTCAGTTTAAAGTTGAGACTTAATCCTCTCCACTTTGTGATCACCTACCACTAAAAAATTTAAATTATTAAATAGAATTATCTGCACCCTGGATCAAGGTTCAAAATAGCATACAAAGCTGTCCAGGTCACACTTGACCTCTACCATAGTTATTCATGGGAAAAACAACAAATAGGTCACACATATCCTCTTCCACTATTCTATGTGGGATACAAAGAGTAAAATAAAGATTGAGTTTGAGGATATAAAGTATTCTCCAGTTATGAACATGAGTCAATGTGTGTGTAACAGACAAATACACACACTACTCAAAAAATGTAAAAAAAAAGAACACAATGATGCTAAAGAAGTATAATAAGGTTTAGAAGTCTCTGTGTGTTATGAAGTGATGCTTTGGACTCATTTGATGTAGTGAAAATGAAGTTTGATTCCTCTTCTGAAAGTCAGCTACACAATAGCATATCATAGTCTAGCTTTGAGCTATAGGTATGGGTGTGTTGGTATGTTATTCTTCTTTTTGAGATTCTAAAGAGAGTTTTCAATTCTGTGTTTAACTTGATTGATATTTCCTTGTGTTATTATGTTCTTGGGATCACAGTAGTTGTATGAGAGTTGATGTTATTTAGTATGTATCCCTTGCAAGCATTCACGACCACACTCAGCTCCCTATGTTATATCTATCTTCTTTATTTTTAAAATCCTTCTTATTTTCTAGGGCCAATAGATAGCATGTACATTCCACATGCTTCTGCTCATCATACCTCATACTATCTGCCAGAAGTCCTATAGACAACATTAAATAATTTCAGAAACATTATTTTTTCTAAATATGACCGTTAGATATAAATTTTAATTAATAAATTCAAAACAATATTTATAACTATCGATGAGTTATAAGTATAGATGTATCATTGGCATCGGTCTTTCATCATCGTTTAGTCATCATCAGTGAATCTGGGTGTCAGTGTCTCCTTTCATCGGTGAGACAGATGAACTAACAGTGACTCATATCAATGGTGATTACTTTCTTCTTTAGGTGAGATAGTTGAGCCAACAATGACTTATTTTAACTGAATGTGGGTCCTTGAATCGGTAGACTCATGCAATAGTAGGTCACTTAAACTAACGGTAGTGCATCTGTATCGGTATCATGTGAAACAGTGAGTATTTTGTCTATCGTTGTCATGTCCAATGGTGAGTCTTTTCCAATGGTGTCAGCCTCAAATACTTAGAAAATATTCTTGTTTGATTTTTCTGTCAATAAGACATATGTCTTATAGAGAGTTATCTTCCTATTGGTGTCAGTGACTCATACTTATACAATTTTAGATGTTTTATCTGTCTTGTAATTTAACAATGTAAAAAACTGGTAATCCTTATAATTACACATAGATAATCAATTAAAAGCTTGTTTAGACTTAACCACACATAAATAGTTATGTGAATGAAAAGATCTGATAATCAAGATAATGTTTCTTCATAATATAGGATATAATATAAAATAAGATATTTGTTAATAAAATAAGACAAAATAACTAATAAAATAATATATATGTTAATATATGAAATGATTTATGATAATAAAACCTTTATAGTCACAGATAGTGGCCAAAAACACTTATAGGCCAACATGTGGATTCTTGGAATGTGTGGGGACAATCTATAGTGGATCAGCTTCAGATCCATTGAGAAACAATTGCCAGTGAAAACCTTCAGTCGAATTCCCAACTAAATCAAATGATGTATTCATTTATTAAATTTATATGATTTCAATAATTCATGTGAGATTCTCAGACCTCTACTAGGGATCTGATCACCAAATAACACAAGTTTCATTGCTCCATTCATGAAAAATTTTAAATCCCCAACTCACTGGCCTCTTCCATGTTCCTCGATACCAATAATAACACCAGATGAGCATAACATAACCCACAAGCCACATTCCACCTTTCTTTTCAAATTAATCCAATCTAAAAATCTTCCCATTATCAACCGTCTTTATTTATCAATCCCATTCATTTCATATTAACATAACCCATTTTTTTATTTTAAATTATTTTAATCCAAAAATCAAACATCAGTTTCATAGTTCTCATTTAATCATTTCAATTACCAACCATTTTCACATCCATTATTATCTTTACTTATTCAAATTAGATATCATCATACCATTTACTATTCTTTATTTCCATCTCCAACCATTTCCATATTTACATGATTTATGTTTATAAAATTTAATAACTACTAAGAGAATAACAAAACACAAATGCATTAAAAAACAACCCATCCACCTTGTCTAAAAGGCCACACATTGACACTATTTCACATCACCACCATGTCCTGTCACAATCTTCACATCACAAACACTTTCCATTAATTTACCACATCTTATTTTAGATTTAAATAAGGTAATTTTCATTACATTTACTTGTTTACTTTTCATGAGAATTATCATAAAAACTAGAATTTCCATGGTAAACTAATTTATTATCTAGATATACATTTTTATTCAATTTCATTCAAGGTTATATCAAACAATCACCTAATAAGGGGTACATAATCACATCTACTAAAACACAGAAAAAAATCATATAACACCCTTGATTTTTAGCAATGGAATAAAAAAGTATAGACCCAATGACAATAACCTCAAAATAAGTAAAACATGAATTTATTTTCCATTAAACTTAAATTTAAATTAAACATTAAATTATATTCATGTGATAATCACCTTCTCCTTCGAGGACCATCTTTCAAATTCCTAATTTAACATAATAGGTGATAATAAGAATAATAATTTCTATGCATGCGATAATATATTCTAAGGAAAAAAATACATACAACATATAGAAATGATGTAAAATATAGGAAAAGATTCCCACACCCATCAATTTCATTAATCCCAATTTTTATTTATTAGCTTGGCAGTAACCATCTTACTAAGTGACAAACAAAATCATTATACCTCTAACGTATTAAAACTAGAATAAAGACGAAGGATCCCCTACTTGGTGATGGTACTGGACAGACACTGCACACAAAATAGAGGAGAGAGGAAGATGATATCTTCCTAGAAAATGTATAATAATCCTCCAAAAATTTGTAGAATACTTCAAACAACATGATCATTGGAGTTTGGGGACATTGGGGATCGAGATAACAAGGAGGAATCCAAACAAGAGAAGGAAACCCATTTTTAACATCAATAGATGTCCCTCCTCAAATAATTCATCATATTTACATATTTCATTCCACATTTAATTTATATTAAATTGTTTTCAATTTAATTTTCATCACACCATCATTTAGAACCACTTAATATTAAGGGAAACCAATTTTAATAAAACTCTTTAAAAATAAAAAACCAATTATTTATAAATAAAATTCCAATTAATTAAATTGAAAAAATTTTATAGGGGAGTCATGAAGGAAAGAATTTAGTTCTTAAGGGTAATGGGATTTTACAATTATGTAGTTAGTTACCCTTATAAGAGAATAAAAAAAATTAGTACCCTTACATAGATAGGTCATTACCTTTATGTGAGCTAGAGGTACCCTTACATGAATAAGGCATAACCTTATGCAAATAGAGGAAGTGTTAGGTTTTTTTAATGTGTTGTTTGGAAAACTCGACTGACCCTTATTAAAACATTAGGAGGACCCTTACGCAAGCTTGTAAACTTATGCACGTTGTGATCTAACCTTATGTGATCTTTAGAACTCACAATCTTCCTTTATGTAGATCTTGGAAACTCTTATTTACCATTATAACGTGGTTAAATACCCTTATGTGATATTTGGAAAGCTCAAATGACCCTTAAATGAATACCCTTACACAACTCTACCCTCATCAAAATACCCTTATGCAACCTTTAAGATTTCAGTTCTACCTTTACACAGCTGGGGGGATACCCTTATATAGTTCATGGGAGATCCAATTTCCCCTTATAAAACTAATAGAAAGTAGAGGTTACCCTTACATAACCTATGGAAAGGCAATATTGCATTTAAAAAACAATTTAATCCAACCATTACCCTTACGAAACTCCAATTCCATGCATAAGGGTAAATATTTAATTGAAAATATTACCTTTTAAATTAAAATAGCTTATCAATAAAAAAGAAAAAGGGTTTATTATGATCTCAAAAATCCCAATAACACTTCTAATATATTTTAATAAATTTTAAAAATTCTAAAATAATTTTACCCAATATACTTTTAAAAGTATTAATCACTTCAAATATTTTAAAACCCGTTTTAAAAATACTTTAAAAATTACTAATCAATTTAAAACACCATATGGAATTTATAAAATCACATCTGAACCATCGAATACCCCAAAATGGTAATATAAGGCTTGAGAATTTTATAAACCGTTTTATATATATATGTCTAAATTAATTAAACATCAATAATAAAATATTCATTGTTTTCCCAAAACACATCATTGCTGAAATTTAATTAATTTAACCTGAGAATGCTTATTTTTTTGTTATGTATATGTGACTAGGATTAATGTATAGGTACTGTGATGTGGTCTTAGGACTTGGGTAGGTCCTAATGGGTTGCTCCTAAGGGTTGTGAATAGTCATATAGTTTGTTTCCTAAGATCATTGTGTGTGTAGACCTATTAATTACATAATTATTGTTAATATTTAACCTATTAAGGGTTGTCCTGAGAATCTATTATGGAATTATGGATAATATTTTTTCATTGAAATCTTTGTTTACTATAGAGGGACTAGGGTGGGAATGAACCCTATGTAGAGATTGTTCCAATTGTATCTCCATCCATCTTTGAAGGTAGGCCGAACATTCCCCAGATGATGCTCCTATAGTCTAAGAATTATAGCTTCTTCATTTGGGTGTGTTTGACATTTTTACATTGGGTGATAAAGTTTACCATTGGGGAGGGTCAATGATGGTATACATCAATCATGAATTTTAGCTAAATAAACTTCAATCCTTCTATGTAATTGGTGGTTCGTAGAATTCCAAAGACCAGATCAATATTATTAAGGGAATCGTTGAGCTTGTAGAGATTCTTGGTGATCATCACATGAAGTTGTGATCATTTATGATATTGGGACCTTCTAATAGGTGGTGGGGCTTGAGGATCCATGATCGTATACCTGAGGGTTTTATATGGGATGTGTTCAATTAACTCTTTTATAATGAGTTATTTCCAATGTATTTTGAGGTTTGACAAAAATAAAGAGTCCATGGAGCTCCAGTAAGAGAAGAATTTAATAGATATATATTAAAAATGTATTGGGGATTTGATCTATTTTGATCCATTTTTAGGGGAATGAGGATACAAAATCTGGGAAGTTTTAGATAATACTTTATCCTTATGTGATTTAATAAGTTGTACTTCTGACTTGACCTCTTAATATTATGTGGTATGCTAGGATATCACCACTAATATAGGTTATGTAGAGGACATTATAGCGGGGGTTCCTTCCTTCTTCAGTGGTGGCATTCTAAGTGGTGTTGTGGGAGATTCATCTAGTGGTAGGAAGAGGATATCAAAGGGGATGCACTAGGGTGGTGATAGACAGTCGGGGTAGGGAATGAGTTTTTCTCTTCTAATTCTAGGAGGGAATCATCTTGTATGATTCCAGTGTAGGAAGTCTGGGAATTACTACAGGGAATTTATCAACCAAATTAGGGAGTTCCATTCTTATAACAGAATGAGTTGTATCTCTTCCCTTTATTCAAGGTTTTATCAAATGTCTATTGGGAGAGTTTTTGGATAGACACAAGCCTCAATAGATTGGTTAGGTGGAACCTTGTTTGACAGTATGGCTATGTTTGGGAAATCAGGCATGGGATTTATTCAAGTTTCATTACAAGTAAAGTAGTATAATCCATATATTTTAGTCTCATAGGTGATTTAGGAATCGTGGGGAAAGATCTGAGGACTTGAGCCACATCGATTTTATATATTATATAAGGTTTCCATAGATGCTGGAGAGGTATGTTTGATAGTTAGAGGTGTGGTTTTGATTATGTGGATACTCTATATTACTTTTTTGATACAAAAGTGTCTCATTCATTCATTTATACCCAATCGGTTTTAGTTTAGAGTCATCAGTGAAGTTTACCCCACTGTAATAGCTATTAATAAACCTCTTGGGAAGAGGAAAGACCATATTCATAGACACCTATATTGTATTGTATTGATTACAAGATACAAGATTCTATGGGATTTTCTGATTCTAGAGAAAACTAGTTTTTTTATCATTTTTTTATTGATAGGTTGAAATGTTTCTAAGATCACATCGATTGTTATCATATAATGGTGTATTTTACCTCTCATAAAGGAAATGAGTGCATTTTTAATAGGGAATATAATCTATATGTGGGTAGAGTAGGACTAGACATAATCTAGATTAGGACCATTACAACATAGGTGGAATGTATGGTTCTTGAAAAAGGCCAGGTGATAGTTCAATCCATTTTAATTCTATAGTGTATTTTCACCAAGATATTTTTCCAAAATATTTATTAAGAATACCTCCTATTAGGGGGATTGAATTTGAAATGGAACAAGTTATAAGTCTAAATCCTATATCAATTCCCTCATATCAAATGTAACCAACCATATTGGATGAGATTAAGGTAAAAGATGATGATATTGAGGTGAAGGGATTTTTCCCAAGAACATCTCTTTAGGGTGTCATGGTCTTATTTTCTAGGAAAGACACTGATACCCTTTGACTATGTATGTATTACTGGAAGATAAATTAAGTTATGATGAAAAACATTTATCCACTACCAAGTATTAATAATTTTTTTATCTTGTTTAGGAGGGACTGATAGTCCTCCAAGATTAATCTACATTATAGCTATCATCATCTATGATTTAGGGAAAAGGATATACCCAAAAAGTGATCAGGAATTGGTACAGGTTGTTTGATTACATTGTAATTCTATTTAGATTCAAAAATGTGCTAGAATTGTTTATATCTCTCATGGATAAGATATTTCACCCTTATCTAGACTCATATATTGTGATTTTTATTAAAAAAATATTGGTATATTCATAGACTCAGTAGTTATATACTACAAACCTTGAGATTGTTCTCAGCAAACTCTAATCACATCAACTTCATGACAGGTTTTGAAGTGCCACTTATGGATCCAAAAGGTATGTTTTATTGGGCATGTAATTTTTGAGGTGGGAATATATATTGATCCAAAAAATGGTGGAGACAATGTTTTCATGGGATCAACACAAGATTTTTTTTCAAAATTCAGTGTTTCTTAGTTTTTTCTATGTATTATCAGTAGTACATTCAATAATTATATCACATGGAAATTCCTATGACAGGTCTAGCCAAGAAAGTTGATATGGTTGAGTGGACTATAAAGTGTGAGGAGGATTCCTGGGAATTAAATAAGATGTTGACAATGATGAACCTCTCTTCTACAAGGAAGAAGTAGAGAGATCAGAAGCTAAAATATGGAATGAAGTCATTAATTTTGAAATGGATTCTATGTATCAGAACCAAGTTTGGGTTTTGGTCGATGCATGATTTGATGTAAAGCCTATTAGATGAAAATGGGTATTCAAGAGGAAACTGGACATGGAAGGTAAAGTAAATACCTATAAATCTAGGCTAGTGGATAAAGGGTTTAAACAATGTAAAGTAATTTACTATAATGATTTTTTTCCAATTTCCATGTTTAAATACATCAGAATCATACTTTCGGTAGCAGCTCACCATGACCATGAGATTCAAAAAATGGATTTGAAAACTGCATTCCTTAACGGATACCTTCAAGATGATGTTTATATGACACAACTAGAAGGGTTTGTGACTCTAGGTTTTTCCAAAAGGATTTTCAATTTGTAGAGATCCATTTATGAATTGAATCAAGCATATATTTCACAGAACATTCAATTCTATGAATAAATAAATGAATTTGTTTTATTAAGAATGAATGTGATCCATGTGTTTACAAGAGGTTTATTGGAAATGCAGTCATTATCCTAGTAGTATATAATGATCACATATTACATATTGGAAATGATATATTAATCTTACAGTCTTTTAAGGACTAATTTAACAAGTTCTTCTTTATAAATTACTTACGTGAAGCAACCTATATTATAGGGATCAAGATCATTCGTGATAGATCCAAGAGCCTTCTTAGACTAAGAAAAAGTACATATATTGATCAAATACTAAAGGCATTTAGTATGGAAAAATCCAAGAGGGGATTGGTTCCAGTGTCACATGGCTTATATATTTCTAATAAAATGTGTCCCTAGACAGAACAATAGAAAGAGAGAATGAGTAAGATCTCATATGAGTCGGTGATAGAATCAATCATGTATTCCATGTTATGTACTAGACTTAATGTTACCTATATGTTGATCATAGTAGGATGTTATCAAGTAAATCTAGGAGAACAACATTGAACGATTTTGAAGGCTATCCTTAAGTATTTGAGAAGAAATAAGGATATGTTCCTAGTGTATTGAGGAGGCTAGGATCTGGTCATCAAGGGTTATACTAATTCTAGTTTTAAGATAGATCAGAATGATCTCAATTCATAATCAAGATATTTTTTCTGTCTCAACGGAGGATCTGTGAGGTAGAAGAGTTCACAGAATCTAATTGTCGCTAAATATATAGAAGAGTCTGAGTATATAGTGGCTTATAATGCAGCCAAATAATCCATTTGTATTTATATTTTTATCTAGGAACTTGATGTGATACCCAACAATATAGACCCTTTCACATTGTACTGTGATAATACTTCAATGGTGGATCTTGAAAAAGATCTAAGGCCCCACCAACGAAAAACTAATATAATCTGAAAGTACCTCCTCTTTAGATATTTCTATCATAGGGGTGATGTTCTATTGAGTAGAGGACCCACAAAAGAGAATGTGGTGGGCCCCATGACTAAAGACCTATCTCATCAGAAACATGAGTATCATGTGAGAGCTAGAGGGGTGTTTTTGTAGTGAGAAGAGTACCCATAGAAGAGAATGTGGTGAGTCCCTTGAATAAAGGCCTATCACAGCAGAAGTATGAGTATCATGTGAGAGATAGCAGACTAAAGTTTGTTAGTAGTTGGATCTAGTGCAAGTGGGAGGATGTTAGAGTAGGTGACCTAGAACAAAATTCTTGTGTACTTTATGATAACTTATATTCATAGTTTTGAATGTTAATAAACTACATGTCACATAATTATTGTTCTTCTGTGTGACATAGTTTGTGATACTTCTTAAGAGTATCTGTCCCACTAAAACTTCATAACAGTTCCCCGTTATGATGAGAACCCAGAAGTGCTACGACACTATTCTTGAATATATGATCTATAGTCAGATGATATAATTTGAGTGACATAAATGATATAGGATATCAGGGGTGGAGACTCATAGGACATTGGGGAACCTTCTCATGGTGTACACCCTTGGTAATATCCAGTATGGACATTACCAGAACAAGACCCGCCGGTAGGAAATCCACATTTATAGGTGTCATTGGATGTTCCTATCTTCAGATGTGTGTATTGGTCCTTAGACTTTAAGATTATTTTTATTGGATATTATGATTTGCATACTTTGATGTATTGATGAAAACTGTGATGAAATATGTTTGTGGTAAGGTAGAATACATTGGGTGTGACATGAGTAAAATTGAATTAATGAATAATGCGAGAAAGGATTTATCCCTTATGTTCATTAACAAAAGTTAATATCTCAGTCCCTTTGATGGAAAAGATATATCCTAAATAAATCAATGGTCATGGTGTTCTATAGGAAATTTCAAATTCTGGAAAGTCAAAGAAAGAGATGTCAGGCATATAGGTTGATGGAACTGACATGCAACTTGCACAATTTGAGATATTGTGATAAATGTATTATATTACAAGGTAAGCATACGTATGAAGTGACATGTCATTGCAACATTAACTACTTTCTCTATGTGTGCCTTAGTGTGTTTGTTTATGCTATCCTTAGACATTAGGCTACTTTACCTAATGTCACTGAGAAGGAGGCCTAGAGTGTCACACACAAAGTGTGTCCAAAATATCAGTGAAATAATATATTATTATTTATTATTTAGCAGGTTGAATAAATATTATTCTTGTACGTGGTTTAATAATTATTAATATATTCTTGATCATATAAAAATATTAATTAGATGTTTAGTAAATATAATATTTATTTATTTATTGGTGAATAATGTAGTGATATTTATTTAATAAATAAATAGACATTATTCAAGGTCAGATAATTTTAGTGGCAGAATGACATACCAAGTATAATGGTTCGGTGATGAATAATAATATTGAATAATATTTGATTAAATAATATTTAATTATAATTATCAAGTTAAGATTATGTTGACAAATAATAAAAATAGTATTATTATTTGACATGGTTATTTTCTAGGATTAAATAAATATTTAAGGTCACTTGTGTAATTATTTAATTTTAACCCTAGTAATATAAATAAATAATTATTTTATTTTCTCAAGACCAAATAATGTTGCACACAATGAATTTTATAGGATCCTATCAAGACTGGACATATCCCTTCTCCAAGAATTCTCCCAAGTACGATGCGCAACCCTACTCAATTAGATCAAGGAGAATGCTTTGGATGTGATTCTTGAGGTGATCAAGGCGGGCAACGCAAGCACAAGTATCTTCCGTGATAGCACTAGGACACTTCTTAGACGATGTATAATGATTCTTGGATCATGTGTGGATCACTAATAGAGGAAATATACAATTGGTTTCTACAAACTCAATGATGGTGCACTGCAGATCCATCACCAGAATCATCAATGACGAAAGAATTCATTATACACAATTCTTTATTTGATTAAATTAATTATAAACAATACATGTTGATCTACTCTCTATGGTTCTAACATGATTTATATTTTCTATATTTGATTATATTCCATTAATAATGAAAATTAAACATCATATATATCTTATATTGATAATAAATTACAGAAAATAGAAAATTTGGGCACCGCCCATCGCACACTTCTGCTGCGTCTGAAGCCTATAGAGACCAATTGTTTCATTTTTTACCAGTAGTTAGATATGTGTTAGTGAGTAAAATTGAATAGATGATGCATGTATTTATAAAAGAAGGATTTGTATTTCATTCATGATAATACACCCATGTAAGTCCATAAGTTTATTGAGTCAATTCCATGGTAGATGAAAAATTAACAAGTGATGATACAACTTGAAGAAATCATGTGGATAAGTTCAGGACCATATGGATAAATAAAATCATGATACCACCAATTATAATACATCCGGGCATGCTACCTCTATGAATGATACCATCTGGAGAAACTTCTAGGTGTGATGCATCAAGGTATTCTACCAACAGGTGTTCTACTTCCTAGTATGCTAGTTCCATGCATGCTACTACTGCTCATTCTACTACAGAGTGTTCTATAGTCGAGGTGATACCATTAGAGTGCTACCATAAAGTGATACCATTAGTGTTCTATCATTAGGATGACTTCATCATGTTTTCTATAGCCATGTACACTACCAACATGAATTATACCTCCAAACATGCTACCACCATGTGCGATACTATCAGGAAGCTACCGTTGGGGTGCTATCATCATGTTTTAAGATTGGTGTGAAACTATTGGCATGTTACCCTGAGATGTGACAAAAATATGATGAAAAGATAAATTTTGATGGTGAATTCTAATTATCAAGGAATTAATGAATATTATATTTTATTCATGATAATTAATGTGTTTAGAAGACAATGTTTTCAATAGACGATTCCATTGAGATGAGTTGGGTTCTCATTAAGTATGAGATGTGGGTGTTTATACCATTTAAGGTGAATACCTGAATCATTTTCATATTTTACTGAGGCTCTGGTTCATTCACATTCTATGATGCATGAATGGATATCATATAAGATTGATTAGAGGTATTTCATGGATGGTGAGTCAAGCTCAAGAATTCTTGCATTAAAAATGAGGTGTTTTATTTATTCATTTCATGATGTAATGATGAGTTGATGAATTAAATATGATGATGAAATTAAACTATGATTTAATTGAATAATGTCATGATACATGAATCATGACTCATGTTTTACTCAGGAAGAATAATTTTATAATATTAAACATAAATTAATATCAATAATTAATGAGGAAATAATCAGGATATATTTTATTTAATTAAAATATAAATAACTTCTTTTGGTTATATGAGATTATGATGAAGAAATCATGGAAAATTGTGATAAATCATGGAATACTACAGTTAAGATCATTAAATCATGGGAGACTTGATCTAAATATTTTGGTCTTTAATTCATTATTTTATAATTTTTTTATTATGGGTTTTTAATGATGTGAATAATTGTGTATAAAGGATATCTATATATTCCTATAGGTTGTTAAGAAAGAAAATTCGTGATCTATACATGATAACATAGTTATATTTTTTAGATTGTAATAATTTCCATTTTCAAAATAGGATAAGAGTCAAATTTAGGAGTCTGTGATGGTGAAAAAACATGATTATTTGAAGAAGCTGAGGATAATTCAAATCACACTACATCTGAAAAAGTGATTCAAGACTAGTAATGTGAAAGTTCTTGAAAAGTTACGTGTGCTGACCTATTGACCCATCTTCCCATTTAGGAAGATCCAATTTCAAAGTGGTACAAGAAAAACTAATGAGAAGAGGAATATCATTTTGTATTAGATCCTCATTGAAAAGTAAATTCATATCTTTCAGTTGGTAATCAAGGTGGAGGAACATAATGGGACTATGTGTTGATCATACTTGGAATATCTGTGGTTGTAGTCACTTTTTGATAGTGAAGAATCTGTATTGGGGGTTCTAAACAACATAATAAAGAGTAGTCCTTTTATGTATAACCTTTTAAATATTATTTGATACTCTCTATTATATTATTATTATGCATGATGTGATATTGAAAGTTAATATTGAGTGGATTGAGACACATAATAATTTTTAGAGGATGAATTAGAAAACAATAGTATTAGTAAAAGGAGACACTGATTCACCCTACCCTCTCTTAATGTCCCATTTATCCTGGGAATCAATAAGTGGTTTCAATGGGTGGTTCCCTCTAAGGATCCATGAATCATTATGAGAGATGGAGAATATTAACTCCTTTGATAGTTTAGGTGTTTCTATGTTTGGTGAGAAACATTATCATAGCCAAAGGAATAAGATGTTTCCCTACCTCTAATCACTTTCCCTAAAAGTGAGAGATGTTGTAATAGTGGGTTTTCCACCTATTTTTGAAGGATTTTCTATAAAAAAATTTGGTAAGATAATTTTTTATTTATATGTAAAGGCACAAAATGTCATCATGATGTATCAATCTAGGAAAGGTCTTCATAATGTTTGTGGGTCTCTAGACTACTAAGGATTTTTTTTGTAAATTGAGAAGCATCCATGAAGGTAATATAAAATTCAAAGAAGAAAAACATAAAGTTTATTGAATCCAATTTAAAGATATAAATATGGATAATGATGATACTATTGATGACAACATTACCTAGGTAAATGATATTGTGAGAAACATCTGTAAATTTAGGGAAAATATATAGGATTCCATCATTTTCAAAAAAAATGATTAGTAATTTTCTAGATCAAATTGATTCAAAAGTATCCAATCAAGAAGAAATAGAATAGTTAAAAATTTATGAGTTTCAAAATATACTCACAACTTATGTGTTTAGAAAGGAACATGTTTTCAAATAGAAATAAATAGATGAAATAGATTTTGAATCCATGAGAAAAGTGACAATTAAAAAAAAGATTTTGAAGAATCTAAAGACTTGGATGATAAGGATGATTAAGAATTTAATAAAATTAATTCTAATATATCAAAAGGACTCAAAATGGGAATGTTGGATGGAAAGGGTTGAAGGTACTGGGTCACAAAGTAGAAAAAAAGGGATAAAGATTTATAATTTTACATAGTCAAACAATGTAACTACATCATCCCCAGTGATACGCATCCCAATACAACTAACAAGAATTTCACATGAATAATTTTAATCATAAATATAAAATGAACAATGACCTTGTTGACGCTCCTTTCCATCACAGAGTTTAACGAATGGAAAAGGGGAATACCTTAACCACAAAGAGAGTCATCCTTTTAAGAACATAAGAAATTGACAAAGGCATGGACAAGGAAATCTTTAAGCATGGGTCTTGCAAGTTTCATTATGGTCGCATAACTATACTTTCACGCCACATGTGGGCTGCGCAAGTCACTTGCATTACCTATTCATTTTTTCTCCCAATGGTGTTCAGTAGCCTATAAATACCCCATGTGGGCCCACTAATTAGAAGAGGAAAAAATCCAAAACTCAGAATTAAGATCTGGTCACCCTAGTCTCTGCTTGAAGTCTTTAGAACACTTCTAAGGTAATTTCTTACCAAGAATGGAAGATCTAAAGAGAAAGAATAAGGCCTAAATGTTAGAACTCATCAACACTTGTGCGTCTAAGTGTCCAGCCCTTAAGGGAAATGGATAAAACTTGCATGCCGCCTTGTCCTCTCATGGAAACTTGCGCACCACCCATCTGAAATCCTCTAGGCATGATAATAAGGGCTCCAAATCAAAGTCGCCCAAGTGTCACTTCAAAGGTTCTTCATCGCCCAAGTGAACTCATGTCGCGGAAGTATACTTGCGCAACCAGGAATTGTGCACTAGACCAATACTTGCGTGTGTCCTTCCAATTCACTTCTTTTCCTCAAATTTACCTCTCCTCTTCAAGATTTAGCCTTTGAAGCCTTCTTCAAATCCACTTATGGCATGGTTCCTTTGTTGGATCTCTTATTTGAAAGGAATGCTGTGGAACATCTCTCAAAACCATGTGATTTATATAGATTTATATCACTACGGTTAGAGGTTCCCTTCGTCCAACCTCATCCCTTAAGATGAGAGAATCTTTGATCTGGGCACCCTCCTTAGGAGTAAGCCCCAATCACAAGTAAAATCCCCCTTAATCAGGGAATCCTCTTTAAGAGTAAGCCAAAAATTAAGAATCTAAATCTCCATAAAGTAAAACTACATTTATGGACCCAGTTAATGGGCATCCTCCCTAGGAGTAAGCCCCAAAACCCCTTTAATTTTGGGCCTCCTTCTTTAGAGTAATCCCCAAGTCTCAAGTTCCCTTAACCTGGGCCTCCTTTTCATGAGTAATCCCCAGTCATAATTTCCCCCTAATTTGGCCATACTCCTCAGGAGTAAGCCCCAAGTTATAGTATCCAAATCTCCATAAATCATGCATATCTTTATAGAACTTGTTCCTAGACTTCTTTCCAAAATTAAATCTTAGTCTTCATCTACTTGGGCAGTCACACATTCATAATCCCCATATCATTCCTTGTGACCACACCTTTCATGGCACAAATCTTCAGGTTACTAATACCTCTTGTTTTTGACACTGAGCATGAATCACATGAGTATAGAGTGTAAAATTAATTATGACGCCTCTCTTTGGGTTGTTAATCATACGTCAGCCCTACACTTCTTAATCAAACTACGTGGACTTTGATCTCAGCATTAAAATTAAAGTACGTAGGAAACCTTTCTAAAATTCAAGCCCATCACCCATTAATTCTCATCCGTCCCACATGATGTTAAACTATATCCTAATTCCCAAACTATGTTGGTTCTGATTCCTTTTCTAACAAGGATTCTTAGGTAGCCCATTTACGGGTATGATCCCAACTCTAAAATAATCCATGTCCTTCTGAATGACAAAAAACTTCAAGTGCCCCACTGAGTGGTTTTAAAACCAGCATGGTCATTATAATGACCAAGATATTTATATATAATGTATTGAAAGATACCATTGACTAAGAATCCCCAATACATACAGATGATTTTCCATCGATAATGAACCTCAAATACATATAAAAGATTCTCTAAATCTCATACATATCGATCATTGATTGCCAAATCTAAAGGAAAACTCATTTTCAAGCTTGGTAAATTAATAAGGATTCACGAACATAACTCAAATCTATAAGAGAGTCCCGGAGTACACAATAATTCCCCCCAAAAAGGTGTGATGAGTCTGACCTCCCATCCTCTCGACCAATGAAAATTCTTAAGCCTCATCAGTCCACAACTAATGAGCACCTACCTTTGGAAAGTAGGTCCAAATGGATATAGAATCATTGGATGTTTCCGTTTCTATGAATAATCCCATTATAAACCGATTGGAAAAGTTTGAACCTTAAACAAATGAGGTCATACTCTTTTCCAGAAGAAACCGACCTCATTTGATCTAAAGCCATGTCCTTCAAAAACATGTCAATTGTTCATTGGTTATCCATCACCATTGACCCTTACTCAATTGAACTAAAATTAGATCCATTTAGACCATCCATGTGTTCTTTGAATGTTCATGAGAATTTTGATCATCAAATTCTATGTGCTATCACAATGTTTTGAAAAAATTTTCAACGTATAGATGATAACCACACCGATGATCCATCGATCCATGAAAAACTCTGGTAGGAAACATATATTGTGTTATTCTCTCTTTAGGAATTTTTATAGGAGAGAGATATTTTCAACTGTTGTGTAGTGAATAGTCATTTTCACGAGAGACCCTTTCCTCCATATGTATAATGTTTCTAAAATAACCAAAAATGACTCTTAACCCATGGATATTTATTACCAACTATAAAATAAATCTTATGACTTCTTTACTTAGTCATTAATATCATTTATATTCTTATCACTTAATTCGAATATAATAAATATATTACATGATAAAAATGATCCATTAATTCAACTCACCATTCCCGAAAATATTAAAAAAGACCTTGAATATTAAAAATAGCATTCATTCATATAATATTTTTCCATGTATTTACTTTAATAATTGTAAATACATTTAATAAATAAATTCAACACCAATTATTCTTAACTTTTAAAATATGAATTTATCTATTACTTGGCAATCATATATTCTTGAAAATTACTCAGACCTCATAGTGAGTCCCACCATGTTCTACGACCCTATTCATCAAAATAGGCCATAATTTTGTATACTCTTAGTGTATGACCCTCTAGGGCCTTATGTTGATAGTAGTGAATACTATTCATAGACTAGCTAATTTTATAGACCCATAAATTTCCCTAAAGAAACAAATTATTTTCATAGAAATGAGAACCTTTACTACAAAGACATTCTATGTAATATAATACCATTATCTCACGATATCTCACTAAGAAGGACACACACTTCATGTCATCATCCTTTATTGCTTTATAATTAATTAACCTTATAGGATATACTTACCTTCTTATATTATGGACATTGATTTTGTGAAGGTACTCCCATCCTGGTCAATAAGACCCAAGATATCACTTCCTTTCAGAAATAATAAATTATATCTTAATTATTCAATCAATGACATATCACGAATGATGAACCTAGAACAAGCTACCTCACTATGACATCAATGTCATACTTTTCATCTGGCATAAAATTATGTTATCAAATAGTATACACTGATAATAATCTCAAGTCATGATACCCCAAGAATGCTCAATGCTAAGCAATTCTCTCACCTGATCTCCCCTTTTTGATGTTTTCCCCATTTTGGTTCTGTTTTTGTTTTCCAGAGTTCGGTTCCACTAATTTATGATTCTCCTATACTCTTTTTTCCTTAACTTTCACAAATGTCCCCGCTATGGACTAGTTCGAAGGTTTCTTTGGAAAATTGGGATGGTGTTGGTGGATGAGATGATTTTGTTTCTGATCATGGAGGATATTGGGTGCAGTTTTATAATGGCTAGATCCATTTGTGGTTTTTCAGTTTGTTTTTGTTTATTCTGTTCTCACTTAGACTCAAAGTGACGATCATGCATGTTTTCTTGGTGTTTTGGGCGGGTTTTGTCTTGGATTGGGTTCTTTGTTTAGTCTGTCAATGGCTCCTTGTAATGATCTGTTGGTTCTCACATTGCCTCAAAGTTATTGTTAATGTTTGGTTCTCACTTAACCAAAAAGTTTTTTTAAAAATAAAAAAATGAATTTTCAGTCAGTAGATAAAAACAATCAATGACATATGAAACATGTGGTGTTCTTATTGGAGGGCCAGTACTCATGATCTCAACTACTTAAAATCCCATAGTGTGAGCTTTATGAGAAGAATTCTTAGTTCTTATGATTCCCCAACATTCGATAGTGGGGAAACATCTCTTTCTAGTTAGTATGTTGTATCTAGACCATAAGAAATATGTTTAAGATCATTGTCATCATATATCAAGGTTTTATTTATATATTATGAACTGTTATAGCCATATGATATGAAAAATAAAATAATATAATTAATATAAATAGTGGATGTGGAAATATCAACACTATTATGGTAAGAATAAACCTTTCATAACTAATTGTATTTATGGTACGATAATCAAAATGTACTATTCAAGTTGAGTCTAGGGAACCTGCCAATAAAACACTCCCATATATACTAGATAAAACTTGTTAATTATCCTTGTTATCTTATCACATTATAAGTTCATGCTTTTACTGATATGTGTATTTAGTCGTTGATCCTTCCACATCTCTACTGTGTGGCTAATTTTTCATTTCTGACTTCACCTCCTCAGGTAATACTCATCAAGATATGATATCCCTAAAAATATTCCCTTTGTCCAAAGTCAAAACGTTTCATCATGGATAGTAACAGAAATCAGATTATCATTATCTATATTTTGATAAAACTCTAATTGCAATGTGTTATTCCATGACCTTGAAAATGTAATTGTGTATTTTACACTTCTTCATTATCTCCATTTAAAGCCGCAACATATTCATTATTTGTATATATAGATACCACTTTCTTTAATGAGCTTCCCTAACTCATTAACTTTTCCTAAGTATGATATTAGATCATATTTATCCAAATTAATACTAGTTTATATCCCCTTATAACCAATATATATTCCAATAAAAATATCAGGAATATATCTATGGTACTCTATCAATTACAATATGATAGTTCTAACTGATTCCCATGAATTTATTTTAGTTATAACGAATATTTTTCTATTATAAATTACATGTCTAAAATATCATATCTTTTACATATTATGGAATATGTGATTCATCCATTGAAAACTTTTATGGAATTAAACTCACCAATATAATCTTATACACGTCTTCTTAGAGAAGTTTATTCCATGTGACATTGGTAACAATTCTCACAATAATTTTTCTAACTTTTATTTTTAAATACCTTGTCAATATCTTTACTTTTGATTTGTTTGAAGAAACTCAATAGATATACCCCAGTATATCTTGTTTTATAAAACATAGGTGGATAATTTAAGTCAATCATTGCTGATTTACTTGTATTTTATCGTAATTAACTATAAGACCAATATTTTTTTCCATATGCTAACAAACATTTTTAGTTGGGAAACAATGATTGTCCCACTAACCTATTATATAAATATCGAAATAATTCATTCAAAATTAATATTTGATGATCTCATTTCTTACTTCAATCCAAAATTGGATTTTGATAACTTTTACCCCTTATTGGCATTCTATGGTGTCACTAACCCTATGTGTCTTTGTTTTATAGACTCCTTCCATTATTGGTGGTATTTATATCCAATGAACCATTTATTAATCATATAAAATAGCTATAATAAGTATAATTCCAATGGATTTAGGAGTAATGACATAGTTTTTCTAACAGATCCTTATTGGAACCAAGCTTGAATCTCCCATGTGTATCCTTACATGAAAACTCACCATAGTATTCAAAATAATAAGCACCTATACATTGATAGATGGAATCAATTACTGAATTATAATTGATCTAATCAATATGAGATTGTTTCCATTTATGTCTTGTAGGATTTATTACAATCAATGAATAAATTATCACCATCCACATTGAATATAAAACCATTATTATGGTTTTATCTTTCATACATAGTATAAATCTCTAGAACATTCCTTTTAAAAAATATATTATGGAACATATTCCTATTCCAAATATTTACTCATCTTTTTCATTAACTAAATCCATGTTAATTTTTATCTCACTATCTAAAATAGAGATGTGCATCCTTTTATTAAAGTATAGTCTTTCACTTGACTATAACTTTTTCAATCTTAGGGATTTAAGAAATATCTATAGAAACCTTTTACGATAATTAATTTAGATATACATTGTGTTTTACTTAATCAATGTTTCTTTATATACATACCAAAAATATTTTCATCTAAATAGATATTATGAAATGATGGATTAACATATGAATTTCTTATCAGAAGATGGTGATGATATATTGTAAATATTGTGAATAGTTTGTTGTAAATTCAATGAGGAAGTTCAAGAAGTTAGTTCCAACAGACAAGAAGATTGAATTAGTCTAGTAAAGTAAGTTAATAAGAACTAGTGAATGACAATTCACTGTACTATTGAATCATACAAAACAATCTTTATGGTAATTAATAAAGCCTCTATATGAAATGCCATAAGAATTTAAGAATTATTCCTTAAACTAAATAGTATAAATTACTTATAAAGCTTGGAAACTTTCATCTTAGATTTTAATATTGTTTTCTAACAAAATTTTATTATCCCAATCCATTCATAAAGTTCATTAACATCATGAATAATTCATGATTCAAGCTTTTTTACAAAAAGAGAGGTAAAACTTTGTTAATAGATAGTGGTTTCTGGATGTAGCCTATTAAACATAGAAAAATGTCAAGTCCGTATATTTGAGTGTGATTGATTTCAGAAAATGAGTTAATGAAAGTCAAAAGTAGAGTTCTAGTTCCCCAAGATGATTATTAAATGAAGATTTTCCAATGAACAATATGAGATAAAGATATTGTGAGAAATTAGTTTTTGGATGTTAAAAAAGATGTTATAAAGTTTATAAAGGAAGTTATAAAGTTTTCTTAATTTTGTTAAGAGGATTTCCTTACTAAATAATATGATTATTTACTAATATCAAAGTTTATAAATCATGGAATACCACATGACATAGGACTTTTTCAAACATTATTTAATGTTTTTTATATCTAAAAAATTAACTTTCATGACAAACACTTTTGAAAAAACCATTCACAACAGAATTTTTTGAATAAGTTTGATAGATAAACCAGTGCTTAGAAAGGTGTTAAAATAAATAAATAATAAAAGTGAGAAAAATATAAAGCTCTAATATAATTACATTCAGATTAACATATTCAAAAAATTAACATTCCAGATAATCATCTTTTCAATTGTTTGTACAAGGTAATCAGATGTACAAATACAAAATTATCTAGTGTTGATTATTTTGATGAACCTTTCCAGTTAGATATTTGTGAAGTTACTAAGGTGTTGAAAATTTATTTTAAGTAATAACTTTCGTTCCAAATTTTCTGATCATATTGACCAAAGATTATATTTATGAATGTAAATATAAGTGTAATTGGTTTTTTAAAAAACCTTATGGATAGAATTCTTGTAAGAAGAGTTATGGATATAATAGAGTTATTGATGTTTGTATAAGTTGAAGAAGTGAAAAATTTTCATCAGATGAACAAATTTAGAAGTTTAATAAGATTATTTTCTAAATGAACTTTCAGTAATAAAGTTTGCAAAGTCTAAAGTTATGATTGTTCATATAAACTTGATAATTGGACATTCAAAATGAAGAACATCAGATGTACCAAAAGACGAACACCATATAAATATAACCATTCAAATTTTTTATTATAGAGATTGTGTGGAAATAAAAATTTGCAGAGAAATTCATATTTTAGTATCTTTTAAAGTTACAATGATGAAGAATTTAGTGAATTTTTATGTCAAATACACTATTGTAATAGTGGTTCCCTAGACCAAACTAAACAGTACTTTATAGAACCATTTCATGTATAAATTTAGATATACATGATGTATTATTACCATTATAGTGTAGAATTTTCTCCATCCACCATTGAAATGGTAATTTCCATAGATTAGTTGATGTATCAAAATATTATAGGAGATTTCAGGATATAATTAAAACCAAGAGATAAAATGAAATTAATCTTAAAAAAAGGTATTATGGTCTAAATACATCATAATAACTGGATACAATTGATGTTTTACTATCAGGTGAAAGGGGATCATAAGCATTGAGACTTTATCTCATGAAGTTCACACTTTGTGATCCATAGTAGTGAGACCACGAGGAAAGACCCGCCAATAGGAACACCAAATGTTTGAGGTGTCATTGGTTATTAATATCTGTGAACATATGTATTGGTCTCCTAACATGAGATTATTATCAATGTGTTCCATTTGATCACATACTTTTATGCAAGGGAAAACCCATGATAATGAAATCATGGCGATGTATCTTGTGTTGGCACATCATTGGTGGTATGGCTTTGGTTGAATGGTCAAGAAAGGATTTGTCACTTCCGGTTGAGGAAGTAATATATATCGACCCTTGTTGACCCAGATGGTAGTACCTTCATAAGTACTTGTACAATGAAATTGAGGTTAAATATATCAAGTTATATCAAAATATAATAAAGTAAGAAAAGAGAGAAGACACAAGAGTGCGTCTAACTTTATGATGTATTTAAAGACAACAGTGTGTGTTCATAGGTTGGAAGTTGTTGCTATGAATATCCTTATCTCTTTTGGGGACTTTACGAGTTTCAAGACTCCTCTCTTGGAATGTAAATATTATTCACTACTATCATGGTAAGGGCCTAGAGGGTCACACACAATAGCATATTCAAGAATCTTCACTATTCAGTTGAATATGTATTTTGGACATGGTAGGCCCCACCACATGGTCTGAGTGTTGTCCCAGTTATCGATCACTGATTTATAAATAAATTCATTATTATTCAAGTAAAGAATAATTGGGATGAATTTATTTATTATTTTATTTACAAGTTAATAAATTAAAGAAGTAATATTAATCAAAAAAGTATTATTTTAATCTTCTATGTTTTCTTAATATTAATCAGGAATTTTGAGTCGAGTTAATGACTTATTTATATCACGTAATATATTTAATATATATTATATAAATTTTATAAAATAATAAATAATATTTAATATGTAATTTAGTTCATCATGATTATTTATTTAGTGATTGTTAAATAAACAGGTGTCGGGGAACCCTACAAGGTATTTTGAGAAAACACTATAAATAGGTGGAGAGAGGCTCTTTCTAGATACTATTTATGGTAAGAATTCCATAGCCTCTCTCTACTCCCCCAATTTATATAGAGTGAATCTATCAATATATGGGATCAGATCAAGTACTTCTCCATGCATCAAAGGTACATAAATGCAATGATCATCAGGATGTCCATGGTGTCATCAGATATCTACGCTAGCAACTAGAATATGATGAACAATGCTCCAACAGATTTCAAAGAATGTGTGGATGATCTTGAAGGATAATTATATAGATTCATCAAGAAATGTCTACTAGTGACAAGCATATGTTGATCATGGATTCAAATATGAAAATATATGTTTCAGTTTACTTTTAGTGGTCTGTTTAATTTATGTGATATCCTAGGACCATACAGGTGCTCGAATCGTAATATACGATAAGTTTTGTCGCTCTGAAGATGAAAAATTTTAAAATCCCTGGCCCATAGGCTTCCGTTGCGACCCCGAAAACATCAATTTGTATCATAGGAATCACATTAATTATTCTGATCCTAGAAAAAGAAATTTTTCTTTAAATTAAGTAGATAGTTTAATTTATGTACTAATGAAATTTTCCACTTGTCAATTTGATTTTGGATGGACAAGTTATAGTCACTCATAAATTTTAATATTAATCATGATTTAAGTTTCAAGTATTAAAATTTCAAAGAATAATTTAGTTTATCTTGTAAAATATGACTGTTTCGACCGAAGTCCATTGACTGGAAACAATACAGTCCATTAGGTGAATATTCCAATGTTTTTATCGACTTTTTATAATAATAATAATCATAATTATCTTTCTAAATATTATTATAATGAAATATTTTATTATAATAACAAAAAAAAATCCAATTGTGTTATTTTTACAACCGGATATTAAAATAGAAAATTGGATATCTTGTTTGGTTTTAGACATTGAAATTTTTGTAAAAGGGGAAAACAAAGTGGCAAAAGTTTTGGTTTCCACAAGGCAAAAGTGAAAAAAAACTTTTTGACTTTTGAAAAGTCTATTGGCCAAGTGCCCAGACTGACCCTGACCTTGTAAGGGGCTACCACCCTCTACGGCCGACCACCATTACTGCCTTGTCATAGCTCACTCCCCTCCCCTACCACAACATCGCAACACCCCACTATCTTTTCCTACTCACAACGCTTGGTTAGCACCCCTATAACCATGATAGTCTTTAGACCATACCGCCTGTGCCTCCTCCCATTCCAACACCTCCCATCTTATGGACCCCATTCCAAAGAAAGAGACACTGCCCACAATGCCTCCCCGGTGAGGTACCACGACCGTCCAACATTCCACCACCCGATGAGGCTTACTTTTTACTAGATATGAAGATCCAAAGATGATGATTATCCTTCTATGTTGGACCTCCATGGTAGCCACTTCCCACTGGTCAGTTTAGATACTGTACAAACTCATTTCCGTGGTGGTTCCTCCCTCTACCTGATCCACTGGGATATGTCACTGATCACTATTGTCAGGCCAAGACCATGTCCTCTTCCTACTATTGTGATTCCCCACCAGCTAGTCTCCCTATATTTGTAGAGCACCACTACCGCTAGTAATGAGCTCACCTGCCCAGATCTAGTGGGTCTGGACTCAGACCACCATGAGGTACCTATCCCTACTTAAAGACCATATTTGACTTAAAATTGTCTTGAGTGATTATGCCCAACCCAGAACAGGTTTGGGTGGACCTTCCTAGCCTATAATAGTCCTACACAAGCTTCTCACAGTCCGTTATGGGTGTGAACGGGTACGACATGGCTCACAATGGGCCAGGGCATGGTTATGGGGCCCATGATAACCAAAATTGGTCTAATTAATTAATTTATTTTAGTATTAAATTAAATTAATTAAAATATTATTTTTTTGGTTAGGCATTTAATATTTTTAATACCCAACATGAAATTAATTTAACTTTGGTATTAAATAAAATTAACTAATTATTTATATTTTTTGTATTAAAATTAATTTTTATAATTGGACTGAATATGAATTAATTAAATTAAATTATTTTTAATTCATTTTACTTATTTAATAGCCTTCATATTTAATTTAATGAATTTTTATTTTTATAAAATTTAATTTTACTCTTGATCAGTCTTGAATAATTGTTAGACTTGTGTATGTTCAGATTATTTTAATTAATTATTTAACCGCATGTGATGTTTGTAAATTAATTAATTAAATTAGATTTCCTATACACCATATTTTACATAAGTGCATTTGGAAGAGGAATTTTCCAAGGACACATACTATGCATGAAAATTGAAACCATATAGATGGTATTATATTCACTATGCTCAAAAATACATTATTTAGTTAGAATAATAATTCCAACATGTAAGTAGTGTATATGAAATCATCTAATATTTAAAAGGTAAAATTAAATTCAATAATGTATTCTATGTATCAAAGTGAAAAGGGGCTTATTATTTTGAATACTATGGTGGTTATTTAAGTGAGATGATATATGGGTGGTACAAGCATGGTATCAATAAGGCTCGATTGGTAATACCAAATCATTAGGCCTAAATCCATTAGAATTTTACTTGTTACAACTAATTTATAGGATCATTTTATTGATAATTATATTTCGTGAACAAAAATCATGGAAGGTGTCTATAAAATGCAACCAAAAAGGGATGATCTTGTTATAGAATGCAAATAATGGTTTCAAGTTACCAAAATGTAGTTTAGGATTGAAGTAATCAACAATATCACAAAATATTAATTTAGAATAAATTTTTTCCTTGTATCTATCAAAGTATAGCGGGAGAACCACTATTTTAGAAGTAAATATGTTAGATAACATATGAAAATAGATATTGGTCTTACAATTAGTTAAGACCAGGTTGAAAGTAATTCTATGGTTATTGACAAAAAATATCAACCTAAGTTATAGGGAAAAGGATATACCGAGGTATATCGAATAGTTTCTTGGACCTAGTCAATCATACATATAGTGACATGGTATTGAAAAAAAATACCATATGGAATAATTCAAGAGATATTTTTTTACCAATTTCACATGGCATAAATATCTCTAATTAGGCATGCAATAGAATAAGATGAGATTAAGTGGTGAGTTAAGTTCCATATGCTTCAGCAATGGATCAATGATGTATTCCATGATATGTAGAATAAATGATATTTCAAAAATATATTTATGGTAGGAAAATATCATTTATTTCTTGGAGAACTTCAAGTAATTCATTCAGAACTATCAGATTGTACTTGGTAAAGTATATAAGACATGTACCTAGTAAGTAGAGAGGAAAGGATACTAGTTTTTGGTGGGACACAAACCAATATTTATTTGGATCAATTAGATATAGTATCACAATTAGGTTAAGGTCATGAGAGATACATGCTCAAAAAAGATATTAGTATCCATACCCACAAAAATTGAATATGTTGCAGCTTGTGTGGCAGCTAAGAAGCAGTTATTAAATGCAATGATCTGTTCCAGTTCTTGGAATCACACCTACCAATTAAATTTTTATAAATATGATAATTATGTTACTCATACTATAAAATATTTCATGTTTTTATAGTGGAATAATGGATTATACTCAGGGTTTCCATCTCTTGAGAAGTTTTAATCAAGGATTTGAGGCTGCACATAACTGAATTTTCCCGTAGAAGAAACCTAGAAGACACAAAAACTAAAGTCGCGACTCTATATAAACATGATATTAATCATGTGAGATCTAATAGGCCACTCTAGAAATGGTGTTGTCTTTCGTACTTATCAGGGGTTTGTGGAATGATGTTTTATTTATTATATTGGCAATGGATTTACTATTGAAGTGGGGATATGGTCAATGATTAAGGCAATCAGGTATGCTGTCCATTTGGGTTGCCATGATTTATGGATTGAGTCAGACTCATCTATTGTAGTTCAAGTTTTGAAAGATCATTCAAGGAATGTTCCATGGAAGATTTTACTGGTTTGGACTAACTGCCTTCGGCTTCTAGATTCTCTTTATCTTGAGGTTACATATGCTTATCGCAAATCTAATCAGGTGGAAGATTCTCTCTCGAAAATGGAAATCTCTGAGGTCACCTCTAATTGGTCCTTTATATTACCGACGTATTATGTTAGTCTTGTTCATGATGATTATTGTGGTGAGGTTTACACTCATATTTATAGAGAGGCTCCATGATGTCCTATCACGAACTTTATGATTTTATTTGATTTTATTAGTAGAAGGCTCTCCTATCACTCGATCTTCTTGGTAAATTGACCATTAAATATTAGTATATATATATATAGGTTTATGATAAAAAAATTGATATAGAAGGAAGAAGTGATGACATTGACCAGTAGGATCATACTGTATGATGCACATTTATCAAAGATTGTAAGGGAGATAAAATCATTGGTTTTTCCCATGCCCATTTCCAAGATGAGATTCAACAAATAATGCATGATCTGAACCATTTATCAAAAAAGTTCAATCTCATTAAGATCACATCCCAAAACATGTCTAGTAAAGCACCACATAAAAATTCTCACCATCTCACACCTTATACTTAGAGAATTCAATGATCTAATATAGGTCTATGTATCTAGAACCTAATTGTATGAATTTTTATATTTTATTTCTAATAAAATAATGATTATATTTATCCCTTTTTAGCCTTTGTAAAAGATTAAATAACAAGTTAGATAAAAATTATATTATGATAATGATGAAACATAAATTTTAATTTTGGGAAATATATAATTTAAATCAAGATATTTTTTTTAAAATTCAATATTTTTCGAAATAAATGATATTTTAATAAAATATTATTGTAAAATAATTTTTTTTTAAATATGAATGATAATATAATTTTACTTATTGAATTTTTTTTTAAAGTTCATAAAAACTATTATTGCAAAAAATACTATTTTTTTTATTAATGGGTATTTCAATTTTAAATTTTAAATTCTAATACACAAATAATTATTTTTATCAAATAAATATTTGTTTTGGAATCATCACATCAAAATTATCCAATGGTGATTTTTTAATAATTTTTGGAGACAACCAAATTTTTGGGTAAAACAGTATAAATATACGATGTGTATTATGACATCATAATGACACAAAAGTGATTTAATATATTACATAAATGGTATCAATGAAAAAATATATATTTACCATTTAAAATAATTTATTTTTGATTTTATTATAATTATTTTCTAAATCCTGAATGATTCCTCCAAAATTAATATTATATTTTAATGTTTTGAAATCAATTATTTATGAACATGACTCACTTACACATCACCAAGGTTATTATTATAAGGATTTAAATTTATAGACATATAAAATAATGAAATAAACTCCTATTTTCAAGAAACCCTATTCAAAACCCATATGAAGGTTTTTTGTTTTTATGAATTTTTCATATAGAGTCTCAAACCTATGTTTGGATATTAATAAACAATTATACCCTCTTTTGCTATATAATCCCACAAAATCTCCCATTCATCTTCACTAAAAACTATTTTAGCATGAAATTAATCTACCTTTACCTCTCTATATTCTTATCAAGGTACCCAAGCTCTTATTAATCTCTTCCCAATATATTAGAAGTGTCTTTTCAAGGTAAGGAACCCTCTCCTTCTACTCTTTATTCAAGAAACTTCTTTATATTACGCCTTTTAATTCACAATTTTCATTTCGGGATATGTTTTTACACATCCCTATTACTATACTTATTATTTAAAAGTTATGAGAGATATCTTTCACTCTCATTCACCCCTCCCACAAACCTTTAGGAAACCCCATTATGTTGTTGAAATTATCCTATGATTTTTTCACGCCAAACATTTGTGTAGTGAATACCCATCCCCATTAAAAATGAATGGTATTCACCAAGATGTTTCAATAATCCATTGATTATGGAATTACATGTATCTAATCTAAACTCCTTAATCTTGGTATTAAATTTGATGAAATATGATCTTTTGTTGAATGATTTGTGTGACACACTTATTCATGTACATGATATGAATGTGAGAGGTGGGCCCATAATTTTATAGACCTCAAATGAATTGGGTAATATTTTAATCACTTGAGATACAATGTATGATGTGTGTAAGGTTATCCTAATAACATTTCATTATGATCAATTTGTGTTTATAACAAACAGATTTTTATGATTTCATGTTTTATGTTATTTCCACATTCCTATGTTGCCTTTATACAATCATGTTATACAATGTATGCTGGTACCAGGGATCATAGTAGAAGCTGGCGGGATATGGATTTAAAAATTTTCATTAATTGAGTGACATAACCTCATAAAATCCAATAATATGAGACCTGGTAGAGGATTAAGGATCTTGTGTGAATTAATAATGAAATAAAATTAAACCAAACGATTACCTCGTTCGAATTGAAGTGTGCTCGAAATAAGATTATCACCAATGATAATTTCATGAAGGACCTAAGCTAAAAACCCTCTATATTTTCCACACATGCTTCATGAATCTACAAGAACAATGTTTGTTAGAAACCATGTGCTGGAGTAGAAGTCTAAATACACCTTCCACATCCTAACGATCACCTCCACTCCGTTCCTACAACCTATGAGGATGTTCTTGGATTGATCTCTCAAACAATAACTTTATCCCTATAGGATGAAGGAGGATAGAAAGAAACTCAATTCAATTTAAATGAATAGTATATGGAATAGATATCATTCCCTAATTATATAAATTATGTCTAATATAATTAAAAAGGGTTCCATGACCCAGGTATATTCAACGCCTAATATATAAGAAATAAAAAATATATTATGATGAACTAAATATGTCATAATTTTAATTTATATTTTATAAAATACATGTAATATATAACAAATATATTATGTGATAAAACTAAGTCATTTACCTAACTAATAATTCATATAATATTAAAAAAAACATTAATATTAAAATAATATTCATTTATATAATATTTTCCCTTGTATTCACTTAATATGTTGTGATTAATTTTAGTAAATAAATTCAACACGAATATTCAATAGATAAATAAATATAATTTTTTTTCATTAGTGATAAATAATACCTGAAAAAATCTCATACCTCATACTAGGCCCACCATTTCTTATACACATATTAATCATAATAGAGAAGACTCTTGAATACTCTGTTGTGTGTGACCCTATAGTCCCTTATCTCGATAGTAGTGAATACTATTTATATAACAAAAGTGGAGTATATAAAATCATCATGTCATATAGATATATATAAAATACTAACAGTAATAAAAAACTTTTCCATGAATATAAAATGTGTAATATAATCTCTTTGTCTCGAGATATCTCATTAAGCTGATGCACACCTTCTGTTATCATTCATTCATTCTTTATTATTTATTGGTCTAAATAGAAAGAATTATCTTCGACATCCTTACACAAGAATTTATAACAGTGATACCATCCTGATAAAATAGACCTAATATATCACTTCCTCAACTAGAAATTAAAAATTTCTATATTAACTACTCAACCAATGTTATACCACTAAAGATGCACCAAACACAAGCCACCTCACCAAAAATGCCATGTCATGGTTCTTGCCTTGCATAAAAATAAGTGATAAAATGGTACACATTACTAATGATATCAAGTTAGGAGTCAAATAAATATGTTCATAGTGTAATATTTCAAGATTTTAATAAGTAAACACTGTGCTCAATAGCATATATGATACACCACATCGAGCTTAAATGAACAACTAAATATTACTATTTAAATGTCAATGTTACAACCGAGCTGTTAGAAAGGTGGGTATGAATAAAATTAACTGAATTATGAAAATATGATTTAAAAATGTAGATATAATTAATTATTTAGTGACTAATTAATTATAAAAGAAAGTAAAACCCTATTGAAAATAAAGGGAAAACTTTTTCTGAAAAACTATTTAAATGTTCACGAGTGTGTTTTATATTAATAAAATAAAAAAATCACACTTATTGGATTATATTAATGAAATATTTATATAATATATCAAATATAATTTTTCAAATTCATCATATGTGTTTTCTATAAAATATATAAAAATAAACTCAATTTTACTCTTAGAAAGATGTTTTTTATAAAGATAGTTTTGTCGCCTTTTGAAAGCGCACTTGTTTTATAACTAAATTTTAACAAATTTAAAAATTGTATTTGACAAAATAAACTTAATTTTTTTAAATTGGAATATAAAATTTTACTTTGGTTTAATATTTAGTATTTTTATGATACTATTCATTTTTTATGAAATGTAAAAAATACTACATTTTATTTGAAAAATGATTTTTCATATAAATATTTTATAATGTTAAATTATATTTTAAATTTGTTTTAATGTAAAATTTGATAAATTATAAATATTTTAATCCAATTTAGTTCATTGTAATATTTTTCATATTGAATTTGGATATAAAAACATTTCAATTTTTTGAAAATTTTCACATAAAAAACTCGTTTCCTGGCCCCATCTATAGGATTAATTTTAAATTTAATTTTTCCACTTATTTGTTTTGAATTTTAAAATATGGATTCCAACTTTTGAATAATATGATCCCAATTTAGTAAATAGGTCCCTTTTATTTTTGGACATTATGAATAGTCAACTTCTTAATTTTTATTTCCATGGTTATGGGTAAATCAAGTAATTAAGGGTAAATATAATTATGATAAGGATTATAAAATTACCCTAAAAATTTTACTAATTTTATTGTATGAGTTATTATTATCCAAAATAATCATTTATCATAATTTATGACCTCTTAGAAACTTTAGGATGACTTTAATCCCTTTATGATATTTTATTTAAAGAAAAGTCAAATATGTCATACTCAGGTTTTTAAAAAATATAACATTTCTAATATAGGGTTATTCATAAGGTATATTCTAATATAAATATTAATTTTAAATATATATTATTTATTTTTATCTTGGAAATTTATTTTTAATTTTTAGTGAGGAAATAATTACCTTAAATTCTTATAAAACACTAATGTGGTAATTATTTAATTAATGGAAATACAAAATAAATGATATTAAAACTATTAAAATAAATATAATTTCAAATAATTAATGCCATAAAAAATTATAGATGTACGTGACATGTTATATATGTATTAAAAGGGTTGGTTTAAATATATGTTATATTATTGGTTTTTGTAAAAGTCAATGCAATGATTAGTATCAAAATTGAAATTAATGATATTTTCAAATAAATAATATTTTATTAAATGATATTAAATTTAAAAAAATATGAAATTAATAAAAATTATTTTTATAAGGTTTAAAATGTGATAAATTATTAATTAATTGTTATTTTATCATTTTATATTAAAAATATTGACACTCAAAGAGTAAAAATTCAAGTTGTCATTATAAGAATTAATAAGTTTAAATAAAGGTTAAAATCAAAAGATAATGGTAGAAATATAGTAATAAAATATCTAATTTTTTTGGATTAGTGTATTTACAGAAATAATATTATTATCTTATAAATTTAAAATCTTTTATCCCTTTTGGATTTAATATTAATTTCTATTAAGTTAATATTTTGAGAAATTCCAAGAGTGCCCCACCCCTTTCCTATAAAAGCACACATCTTCTTCCTTTTTAGGAACACATAAAAATATTTTTCTTGCCCAAAATATCCCAAAAATATCTTTCTATAATACCTATCCATATTTTAGAGGTATTATTTTGGGAAAAAACAATCCTTAGTCGTATTAATGTGTTAAGAAATGATGGATTTATAAAGAGGAGGTATAGTTTTAAATTAAGAGTTTCTGTTTTGTTTCTTCTTCCACCTTAAAATATTATTCAACCGTGATAAAATAATAACTAATATATCATAAATATATTGAGATGTTATTATATTAGTGACATGAAAAATATCTATCTTCACTTCTATCAAATGATAAAATAAATTACCATTCTCGTCTACAGCAGACTATCACCTCACAAACTGATGAAATTCATTTTCCATCACGGTCTCTATAGAATGGTAATAATGGTGGAATTAATGATTATATATTATATTAATTACATATTTATCATTATTATGAGGTAATATACCATTTATGTTCATATCACCCCATGCACATAAGAATGATAACATAGCTCATGCATATGTGTGAATTATCATCTCCACGAAGCGATGTGAGTTGTTTTTGATCACCACATCACATGGATGATATATAAAAGTATATTTAAAATATTAATATTATTTTAAATATATTATTATCTTTTTTTAAAGGTAAAATTATTCTTACCTGCATTCCATAATGATCATTGAAAAATGGAAACGTTTCTCAAGCGTATGTATAACCTATAGTCTCTAGGATTGTAATATAGGTCAATTTTCATATCCATATTTAATATATGGGTTTAAAAGTGAAATTGGTGTATAAAAATTATAATTATTTCATGATTATTATTCATGAGATATGGTACTATGGACCACTATGACTATAGACATCATAGCAAAGTAATTTTGGAATTCGGTACCAAATATCATCGAAACATCCAATGCGAACTTAAATGCATAATTAATTTTTTATAACAATGAAATTAGTGATAAAAAAATAAACATGAAAAATGTTATAAATCAATTATAAATTAACTTAATTTTATTATTAATTAATATAAATATTTTATGTGATGAGTCGGGCACAAGGTAATGGACCCTTTAACTAAAACATCATTTTTAATGTTTTAACGATATATCATTATAAATCATATGATTTCATGTCCATGTTTTTAAAATGAGTTTTATGAATTTATTTATATGTAAATGAATTTTTGAAAATGGAAATTCTCTCATTTCTCTCAAATTTTTTCAAAATGGGATCTTTTTCAGGTTTTATTTAAGGCCCCTTCTAATAGCCCGAATGCCTTCATTTTTATGTAAGGGAATTGTTTTAAAAACAATATTTTTAAGATACTCTTTCATCTAATTTTACAAAATTAAATAAGAATATTTTTTAAATTATATGTAATGAATGTATTATCCTATTTTTATGATGCCTTAATGTTTTGAGGCCTCCTTTATATGTTTAATTTTTATTTTAATATAAAATGTTTTCATTTATGAGTGTGTAGCTTTTTAAACATGAAAATTTATTCCAAAATTAAATATTTAATTTCCTCAATAATGTTTATTTTATTAAAGTTATATCTTTTATAGTTATGTTATGTTTTATGGGAATTTTTTATGAGGATGGGTTGTTCTGTTATAAACCGAGGGAGAGTGATCTTGTTATCTCTTCCTAGTGCATTGGGTAATGGGACAGATTTAACAAATTTGGTTTCTCCAAAGATGTTATAGGAATTTACTGCAGTGGGTATTCCAAATGTAACTATGATGGTTACTCCATGGGTATCCATGAGATATATAGTATCTGAGAGAGATATAATAAATGTAATTGTGATATGAAAATGATGATTTCCATGGATTTTAATATTATTTAGTGAGCATAAAGTTTTTGTGTTTTTCATGTGAAAATGATTTGTTTTATTCCCTCAAAGGAAATTAAATTTGTTTTCATGTTTGTCATTGGACTAACACTTTTCTTTCTTTATACCCATTATTGATATTTTTGTGCTCATTACACATTTTTAATTTTTTTTTTCATATGTATTAAATATTTTTAGCGACAAAAATGATGTTATGATGAAATCATATAAGATGTGTTATGAATATAAAATATCTTTTTTGGGTTTCCTTTTGTGAAAAAATGGATACTGAGTATAAGTGTCCACTTTTAATATGTGGGATTAATATGTAAGATATTTTAATGATTTTATTAAACTAAAAACCTAAAAGTTCTTTGAAAAAATAAAGTGATTTCATGTTTTAAAATAACTAAAATATGGGTTGTTTAAGGCCGAGCCCTTATAGTTGGTATTAGAATAAGGTTTAGACAACTTTGGAGATTATAATATCTTCCTAAGAGTTGTTTATATCATCACGGGTTTATAAATTTCATTTTGATCATAATTTTAGTGTCTTATAAAACTTTTTTAGGATTTAAGTAATGAAATTTTAAGATGACTAATGGTATTTTTAAAGACATTTATTTTTTAATTAATTTTAGGCTATTAAATTTTGGGATGAAATTTGTAATTTTTGAGAGAAAATTTTAGGTTAAAACATATTAAGGTTATTTTTTATGATTTTATTATATTTTTATGAATGTTATAAAAAATATATAGTTTTATAAAAATGAAAACTCACAGACCGTGTGACAATATTTCGTGTTCGATAAGGCCAAGAGAATTGAACCCATGGATATAAGGTGACAATGGCCCATATCCTACCACTGACCAACATGAAGTCCCATTTAGTATGACATTTTCTTTTTAGTTAAATTATTTTATGGATGAAGAATAATTCTATTTTGGGAATATTTTGGAATGGAAAATTATTTCTGCATTAAGTGATTAATGTTATTTCGAAAGATGTTCACTATTTTGGGAACCCTATATGATAAAGGTAAACAGAATACAATGGGATTTTATTTGTGGAAAAAATTTGAGTTATATTTGGGAAACAACTATACTTTTATTGTGTATTTATAATGATTTAGGTTATTTTTGTAAATGGTTAGTGTATCAAGAATATTATTAGGGTAATTACAATATGGTATATGACTTTAGAGTGATTGATATTATTTTTAGATAAATGATATGATTTATCTTGAGAATCTATATGATAAAATCTTTATTATTTTTTGTTTTTTATATTATTCTTTGTTTGAGGAATTTTATTGGTAGATATTTGTTAAATGATATATGTTGAGCTTTGGTTATTACTGCTGAATTTAAGAGATTAAATAATTTTTCAACATATAATGGTACATTATTTTTGGTTAATTATATTATATTATCCTAACTATATTGGTTTTGGTTAATGTTTCAATATATGAGGAATATATTGTTTTTCATTTATATATTTTTTATTCATAAAATATAATTCTAGTACTCCAAGTATGGAAACAAAAATCATAATCATCATTTGGAGAAAAAGATAAGTTTATAGTAGAAATTGGTAAAAGGATAGAATTATTCTTTTCCAGTAAGTATATCTCCCTATATTCTTAGTATATATGGTAAAGAAATTAAAAAATCTAGGAAAATATTTTTTTGAATAAAAACATTAAATAAAACGCTATTCATTTACTTTTATTTTTATGAAATCTATGATCTTTTAAACCCTGGATGATTTATGGTTTTGTGGTGGTTAACTTTATAATTACCATAATCTTTATCACTGTCCATCATAAAATGATATATAGTTTTATCTTCTATGTGAATTTTTTCTTACATGGAATCCCATTACGTGTTATCTCAGGTAACCTTTATACTTTTATTTCTGGATTTTCAAATAGATGTTTTATTGACCCTTTTTCTGATTTGGGATTTCAATAATGGTACATTGAAAATTCTAACCCTAGTATCCAAGACTCAATTAAAAAATAAAGGAAAAAAATATATTAAAGGGGATTATAATTCAACATTAATATATTTTATGAATTAAACCCTTTGTTCGATAGCATACAAGAAAGACCACATCGAATTCAAACAAACAAGTAAATATTATTATTTAGATGCTACCGTTATACAATATCCATTATCATGGAGGGTATAAATAAGATTAACTAAATTATTAATATATGTTTTAAAAATGAATATGTAATGAATTATTTGGTGACTAATTAATTTTAATATAAAATAATCCCTTTTTAAAATAAAAGGAAATATTTTTCTAAAACACTATTTTTAATATGCACAAGTGTGCTTTATACCAAAAGAATAAAAAAATAAAACATATTGGATTATATTAATGAAATATATATATAATATATTCAATATAATTTTTATCATTCATCCTATGTAGTTTCTAGACATGATATAAAAATAAATCTAATTTTATGCAGAAAACACTGTATTTTTTTCCAAAGGTAGTTTTGATTCCTTTTGGTGGCACACTTTTTTTAAAACAAAATTTTGAAAATTTTATAAATATTTTTTGAAAAACTAAACTTCAATTTTTAATGGTTAATATAAAAATTTACCTTTGTTTATATTTTTTGTATTATTTTAAAATGTTTTTTTGATGAATAGTGAAAAATATTGCATTTTAATTAAAAACTGACTTTTCATATCAATGATTTATAATGATAAATTTTATTTTAAATTAGTTTTAATTAAAATTAGATCAGTAATTCATATATTAATTACATTTATGTCATTTTAATCTTTTTTATATTGAATTTTGAAATAAAAACATTTGATACTTTTCAAAATTTTTACTTTAAAAATTCTCTTTCCCGCCCCGCCTACGGGGTAAATTTTAAATTGATTTTATACACTTATATGTTTTGAATTATAAAAAATTGATTTAATATATGTAATAATAAAGGTCCAAATTTAGTATATAATTCCTTTTTAGTTTTGGAAAATATGAATAGTAAACTTAGTAATTTGTATTACCACGGTTAAAGGTAAATCATGTAATTAAGGGTAAATATAATTTATGAAAAGGATTATAAAATTACTCTAAAACGGGTCCAAATTTTATTTTATGAGTTATATTTTACCAAGTAAATACTTGGGACAAATTTAAGACATCTTGCAAACACATGGATGAATTTAGTCTGCTTATGATATTTTATTCAAAGAAAAGTAAAAGATATCATACTCATGTTTTTAATAACTATAACATTTCTAATATAGGGTTATTTAGAATATATATTTGGATAAAATATTAATTTTAAATATAAAATATTTATATTCATCCTGAAAATTTATTTATATTTTTTAGTGAAGAAATAATTACCTTGAATTCTTACACAACACTAATGCAATATTTATTTTATTTATGGAAATATAAAATAAATGATATTAAAACTGTTAAAATAAATATAATTTCAGATAATTATAGTAATAAATTAATTTTATATATTTTCTTGAAATATTAGGTTTGTATTAAAAATTTGGTTTATATATATATAATTTTATTTATTTTTTTAAAAGTCAACGTAATGAATAAGGTCGAAATTGACATTAATAATATTTTAAAATAAATAATATTTTATTAAAAGTTATAAATTATATAAAAATATATAATTCATCCAAATGATTTCTATCATGTTTTTAATGTTATCCATGATTCAATTTTGGTTCTATAAGCATTTTATAGTAACAATATTGACCCTCAAAGAATAAAAATCCATGTTATCATGGTAAGAATTAAGGGGGTTAAATAAGGGTTAAAACCTAAAGATAAGGGTATAAATATAGTCAAAACTTTTATAAATTTTATTTTATAAGTGAATTATGACCCATAATTATATTATAATATAAAATAATATGGTTGTATTTTTTTATAATTTAATATTAATTTATATTAATTTAATATTTTGAGAAATTTCAAGGGTTCCCCTCCCCTCTCCTATAAAATTGAATCTATTATTCATTTTTATTTACACATAAAAAACATTTTTATTTATAAAATTTCTATCGAATAAACATAGTATAATCTTTATCTATATTCTATAGGTATTAGTTTAGGTAGAATAACATCCTTAGTGGTCTTAAGGTGTTAATAAATGTAGTATTTCTAAACAAGTGGTATCGTTTTTAATTAAGTATTTTTGTTTTGTTTCTTATTCCACCATAAAATCTTATTCAAACACAATATAATAATAAATAATGTATAATATATATACTTATATGTTGTTATTTAAGTTTAATGACCCATATTCATCTCCAATTCTATCAAATGAGGAAATAAATTATCATTTGTGTGCACGACAGCCTACCGCCTCACGAACCGATGAAATTAATTTTTCATCACCGTCTCTCAAGACTAGATATAATTATGGGATTAATTATTATATATTATATTCATGTCATATGTATCATTATTAAAACATAATATATCATTTATTTTCTTATCAATCCAAGCATAGAAAAATGATGATGTCGTTCATGCGTGAGTGTGAGTTATTACCTCCACGAAGCGATATGATTTGTTTTTCATAACCACATCACATGGATAATATATAAAAATATATTTAAATCATTAAAATGATATTAATTATATTATTAAAATTCTAGAAATATAAAATGATACTTAACTTTTTTACATAATGATCATTGAAAAATGCAAACGTTACTCATGCATACGCACGACCTATCATCTCCATGATTGTAATGTAGTTCATTTTCATATCCATATTTAATATATTGATTTAAAAGTATAATTGATGTATAAAAATGAAAATTATTTCATGATAATTATTCTGTCTATTATTTATAAATTACAATTATGACTATAGACATCATACCAAAGTAATTTTGGACTTAGGTAACGAATATCATTAAAACATATGACGTGAAAGTAAATAAATAATTAATTTCGTATAACATAGAAATGATTGATATAAAAGGAATAATAAATATTAATAATTTACAAAATATATTATAAATTAATATAAGTTTTTTATTCATGAATAAAATGATTGTGTGTGATGATTCAGACACAATGTAAGTGACTCTTTAATTAAAACATCGTTTTAAATCTTCTAAAGACTTCATCTAGAAAATATTTATCTATCGTATCCCTTTTTTTAAAATGGTTTTCTTTAATTTATTTATATCCACATGAATTTTTTAAAATATTAATTTTTAATTTAAATAAAATTTTGTAAAAATGGAAAATTTTCAGGTTTTATGTAAGGGAATTTATTTTAAAAACACTCATTTAAAGATACTCTTTCAAATATTTTTACAAAAGTTAGAAGGAATGTTTTTTAACTTATACAACATGAAAATATTTTCCCAATTTCTTTATGCCTTAATGTTTTTATAACTCATTTACATGTTTTCAATTTTATTTTCAAATAAAATGTTTTCATTTTTGATTGCGTGACTTTTTTAAAATGAAAAGGGATTCTGAAATGGAATATTTATTTTTTTCAAGAATATTTCTTTTATGAATGTTTTATATGTTATGATTATGATATATTTATTTAGAGTTGTTTATGTGGATGGTTGGTTCTGTTATAAATCAAGGTCAATTGAACCCATTATAGATGTAAAATGCATTGGTTAATGGGATAAAGTTAAATGATTAGGTTTCTCCAAAGAGATTATAGGAATATACTGTAGTGGTTATTCCAAATGTAACTATGATGGTTACTCATTGTGTAGATATGAGAGATACAATACCTGTGAGAGAAATATAATATGTATGTGTGATATGAAAATCATGCTTACTATGTATTTTAATTCTCTTCTTTGAGAATAAAGTGTGTGCATGTTTTCATGTGAACTTTATTTGTTTTATTCTCCCAAAGAAAATTAAATCGGTTTTCATGTTTTTCATTCGACTAAATATTTTTTTTCTTTATATTCATTACTGGTATTTTTTTGATCATCCCACATTTATAAAATGATATTCATTGGTCTTAAATATGTATAGGGTAAAATAAGATGTCATAATGAAAGTATTGAATATGTGTAATGAAAATAAAACATGATTTTAAAGGGTTTCCCTTGGTGAAAAAAAAACGGATACTGAGTATAAGTATCTACTTGTAATGTGTAGGATTACTATATAAGATGTTTTTATAATTAACTAAAACTCTAAACATAAAATATCATTGAGAAAATAAAGCGATTTCTAGTTTTAAAATAACTAGAATATCTATTGTTTAAGGCTAGATCCCTACACATAGATAGGAACGACCAATGAAACCTAAAATATGTGGTGTTTTTATTAACAGGGTTATCCTCTTAATATCAATTAATATATATCACCATGTATAAAATTCATGAGAAGAAGCCTCAATTATTATGATCCACCAGCACCTTATAGTTAGACATCAATTATTTCAAGTTAGTATGATGTATCTTGACCATATGACATATGTTTAAGAATAATTTTATGGAATATCGAGGTTATCATTATATTTTATAAACTACTATAACCTTTTTACACAATATGTAATCTATAATAATTACCATATAAATAGAAGAAACATAATTATCAACACTATTATGGTAATAATACATCATTCATAACTCAATGTATACATGATATAGTAATAAAGAGTACTAATAAAGTTGGGTCTAGAGATCCCACTTTTCAAACACCCCTACATGAACTAGAGCCAACTTTCTAACTATACTTTTTATCTCTAGAATGATAATATCATGTCTCTACTGAGTTATGGATTAATTCATGTGACTCCATGTTTCATTTTCATAGAAATTGTGCTATCTACAAATTTACCTCCATAAGTAAAAGTACTCAAGAGTTGATATCCTCAAGTACACCCCTTTTGTCATCTATCAAAACATGACATCTTGGATAGTACCAATAATAAAATTATCACATCTATAAAACTTTATGTACTAAGTGTGATTCAAAGAACTATAACAAATCATTTCATATTATACACTACTTCTTTAACTACTTTAGAAGTCGCAACATACTTAGTATTTGTAGATATGGATACTGCTAGCTTGAATGATCGTCTATGCATCATTACATTATCCTTACTATGATTTTAGATAATATTGTTCTATAAGAATACTAGTTTGTTTCATCTTATAACTATTATCCCTTTATCTCCAAATACCGGGTATATACCTTTTGTACTTACTCAAGTACAATTGGATAGTTCTGACTGATTTCCTTGCAGTTCACCAAGACATAATTGATATTTTACTGTCAAGAAGATTATCTTGGAAATATTATTTCTTATACATATCATGGAATATATTATTAATCTATTGTAAATCCATATGGAATTCAACTCACCTAATTAATCTCCTTTTATGCCCTATGCATTTCTTAATAAAGATATTTATTCCATGTGACATTTTAATTTTTCCAACTTGTATTTTTTAAATAAATTTTTAGTATATGTTCTATTGAATTGGATTAAGAAACTTCTAGATCCACATCATTAGATACCATTCCCTATAAATGAGGTTTATAATTTAAGTCAATATCTAGAGAGTTACTTTCATTCTTTTCTTAACTAACTTGTAAGAACAATAGTTTTTTTCCATATGCTATCAAACAGATTCTACATAAAAATAGTTATTCTCCAACTAACATCTGGTAGACACATGGAAAATATTTATTCCAAATGAATATTCTAGGATCCTGTTTCTTACTTCAATAGTAATTAGGATTTTAGTAACTTTCACCTCTTATTTTCATTCTATAGTGTTGCCATTCCTTTCTAGATGCTTCATATTGACACCTTTCTTGATTGGTGGTCTTGAAATCCAATGATCAATAAAATTATAATATAAAGTATCAATGAAAAGTAAAATTATAATGGATTTAGGCATACGACTTGATATTGACAATCAATCCATTATGGTACGTTGCTTTTCCCACAAGTGTAAATTCTCACTTGAATACCCACTACAGTGTTGAAAATAATAATCCCATTGTACTTTGATAAATGGAATCCATCATTGAATTTTAATTGAACATAAAAATCTTTGATTATTTCCATAAACCAATTGTAGGATTTACCACTGTCAATGAATAATGTATCACTGGATGTAGTGAATATAAAACCATCTCTATGGTTTTATCCTTCATACAAAGTGTGTGTCTCTTGAATATTTGTTTTTCTATATGATCTTGTGGAACTTGTTCCTATTCCAAGTACTTGTTATTTTCAGCATAGTAAACATTTATCCCACTATCTCAAATAGATATATTCACCATTTTATATAAACATGTCCTATAACTTGAATATCTATATTCTATCATAGGGATTTAAGTAATATCCTTAAAAACATTATGATAACTACTTTTGATGCATTTTGTGTATCTAAATATGCATGTTTGTTGATATCTTAACAAACTAATTTCATATAAACAGATGTTCCTATAACATAATGGATTTATATATTACTATTACTCATATGATATCCATTTTTCATAATATATTTCATGTGGTTATGGTATAAGTTCATTATTTGTGAATAAATTTTCAAAATATAATAGTAGTTTCTACAGTGCATATATGTTTCAACATTGATTTTATTTTTACATACATCATGACTCTGATGTGTATATAGAAATGAGAATTTATGAATTAATCCATGATTCATTTTCTTGATCAATGTTTTCATGTAAGACTCATTATCAGTCCTCTTAATTAGCACCATTTCTTTGATGTGTATTATATAATGTGTGTCTAGTAATTACTCTATGCTACAGTATAATAACTGATGAATGCTTAGTCAATATATTCTTTGATACATGGTATTGAAGCCACTCATTTCTTATAACCATGAATATTAAATAATTAACTTTTATATTCAATATAACACTTAAAGTAATCTTATGAAGTATATAAATATACATTTAGATTCTTCTTGAAATAGTTCACACTCTCTAGCTGAACTAATTCTGAAATCTTTGTGATTAAAATTTATTTCTAAAGGTACATTTTTCCAAACCAAAATATATCGATAATACATATGGTCTTGAATTCTAAAGGGTCTAATAATATACTAGGCATATCCTTTAAAATATTTAGTTTTTCTTGAAAATGTATTCTCTTTCCAAAACTGGGTAAATAATTCTTACCTTTTACATTCAATAAGAATTTACAATGATTCAAGAATTAGAGAACTATTTTTTGAGTATTGAACACCAAAAACAAAATTAATTCCAAAACTAGAATAATTTATCATTGTGTCCATTGGGAACATGATACTATTTTTTTATAATACTTAAAAAAATTTCAACTATAAAAATTAATCTTTCCAATGAAAAGTAGTGTACTTCTCCCCACTGACTTAGGAACCATGATTTTTCAACCACTTGGAGAACACACTATATTTATTTTAATGTTTCTTTTATTAATTGTTTACTATATTTCAGTACATAAATTTGATAGGAATATTATATTTAATACCCAATTGGTATGATATAAACATTAATTATAATTCATGAATAAACCTGATGAAGAAGCAAATACTAGATTTATCAACTTAGTCCATTGCCTTTAAACTTTCAGAGATTTATCCTGTATCATGAGAAGAAAATAACATCCTATATAATGTATTTCCTTTTTTTAAAAGGATTTTGTGAATGTTCTGTTGAAATAAAAATTTTTATAGGCCATTTTTTATTTTCTTTCAACTTATTTACCATAAGAACTAAAGATTATACTTTTTAAAGTTATTATTTAATTTTTTAACCTTTTCATAATAGGTAATGAACAGTTTTCTCCACACATATCATTTTTTAGTCTTAAAAACTAGAGTAAACTGGTGATAAAGATATAGTAATTGTATGTATTGAAATATCTTGATCCGTATTTTATATTTACACATAATCAGTGTAATCATCAGTCAAACATATCTGACTTCACTTTCTCCTCACATGCTTCTTGGAGATGAGACTACATGTGAAATCATATTTTTCTTGATGTTGAATCCACAAATCACATCGATAATTGATAATAGAGTTATTAAATAACCATCATATGTGTCATACATGAGTTCTTAGTAAGAATTTTTGTCACCATCAATTCCTAAAGGATCATAACTCGTACTGGGGATACCGAGACCTTAAATTTATAATTTCCTACTACTTTTCACAAGGACTAGTAGTAATTTTAAAAATTAATGATAGTTTGGATATTTTATTTTTATAATAGTTATCATAGTGGTATTTTGGTATTAAATTCAATTTTCTAGAAAAATTAAGCAGATTGGTACTTTTATCTCCATTAGCGATTAGACATTATCAATCAATTAATTAAATAATTAAATGTATCCCACTATTTTATCGAACTCTAGAAACCATATATACTATAATTTTAATACTCAATAACTTGATTATTCAAGTGGGTAGTATCCTTGAAACCACTCCTCATATTCATCATGATATGGATACAACACTACTTGGAGAGCTCAGGGTAGAAATTTTACTATCCAACTCTATTGACTCTTAGATTTTTTATTGGATTAGTGAAGTCCTAGATTATAAAATTATAAACATTATTTACTCAATTTTGTCCTCTAAATATGTAATAATATAGAGATGGATACTTCTTTGATTATGTTATTAGTTAAGTCAACTCATCGCTCTCATGAGAACTCCCAATAGTAAAAGGCACCCCTGACTAGGGTTTACAAGCACCATGTACAACTGTTCATTGTAAAATTCGAATGACAAAAGGTTCTCACAACTTAATATTTATTTGAGTTGTTTTTATTATTACATGACGAATTTAATCTATTTCAATTAAATATATTCATAATATGTTTTCACTCTCAAAAATTAACGTCAAATAAAATTAAATGTCCGGTCTTGAATATCTAATATTGGTTTAACCATTTAAACTCAACAGATCAACCATGACCTAGGGGAATCATACATGAGTTGGGTCTTGACTCATGATGTAGCTCACCCCCATTTTAGTGATTTTACTTCTTATCTATAATACCTCCTATTCTTGGTTTTGTATTCACCTTACATCATCATCATCAATAGTAAAAATGTATATTTATGTGGGTGAGGGGGTATTAGGAATAGTAAAATACATACTGTAAAAAAAATGGTGGATGCACATTCCCTTATACATATTTACATGAAAAATACACTGCATATACTATTGAAAAACTTAATTAAATATCACAAGAATCACATGTAGGTAAGAAATATTTGAATAAAATAAACCAGACATGCAAGTTTCGTCCCTGCCCAACACCAATCTATGTGTAAATTAAAATCACGAAAAGTATTAAAATACAATAAATTTAAGGATGAGGGAAATTAAAAATTTAAATTAATTTTACTAATTCAAATAATTGTTTCTTATTTGGTAGCATAATTAATTTATTTTTAAATCAAAATTAATTAAATAAATATTTAATTAATAAAATAATTAGTATTATTAATCAAAAAAATATTTACATTAATTTTGATAATATTAAAAAATATTTTAAGCCCCATAACCACACTCTGGTACGTTGTGGATCTGGCCAAAACCACCAAAGACAATTCCTTTCAAGGAAAACCCTTTAAATTGATGTTTTGGTTGAGGAACACCAACTCTGATCTATTCTGGGTCATGCAGAACTGCTGAGGACTGGTTGTCCCATACCGGGTGGGATGAACTTGGTTTTTCATCTAGTCTCTCAATCTGGGAAATGGGAAAATACATAAAGATGTTACCCAGAGGGATGAATGTGGCCAAAACCACTATGGAAGAGTTGGTTTGACAAACAGTAGTTGATTGGTGTTCATCCTAGATATGGCTGTGGTATAAGTGCACATGATCTATGTGTAGTGTAGCATCACACCTAGAGTTTCACTTAACGGTGTCACAAGACAGTGGTCCATAAGACCTCAACCTCACCACCTTGTATTCCATAGGCTACCGACTATTAATTAAGGCCTAGGGAGTGTCCATGGGAAGACTTTTCCCTCATAAACCAAAGTGGATCAAAATAGTACATAATAAATATTAACTGATAGCAGAAACTATAACCACATATCCCAGTATCCCACCGTAGTGGAAGCAATATAACTAATCAACAATGGAATAATAGTAAATATAAGGAAGATATATAATAAATAATATATTAAAAAGTGTTGATTATGATCATTTCAGGAAGTAGTGAAAAAATAGGGTACACGTGATACAAGGAAGATATTAACATACCACATGCTATACAAAAATTCCAAAAAAGACAAAAAATAGTAACTAATAGCATCACAAGAATAGGCTCATTCCCTTACTCCTATATTGAATCCAAATAATTAGAATCATTCATCGGAATATGACCAATTCCCTTTATCTATGTGTTCAACCATAAAGTATTATTGGGTAACAATGGAAAACCAAGTAGAGTGTGAGATATACTCAGTATAACACCACCAACGGTGTCTTCATCAAACCATTTCATTCAATATAAAATTATCGTTGTTCCAATAAAATTAAACAAAATACAGAAATAAATAACTAAATATATTCTCTGGATCAGGTTCTTCTTTGGACACCCATATGACTCTACCATCTTTAGCCTATGCTAGATGTATCTAAATTGATGTATCCTTCACATTAATGGAAATTTGGTGAATGAATTTATGTAAATCAAGCATTAATAGTGTATTGTCCCCAATCATGTGTTTTTTCTTAGTATATGTATCCTAGGAAAATCTAGTTAATCACTCTTCCACTTTAATTTAATTTAATCAACATCTTTGTAACTTATTAAGAAGCACCCTAAGCCCATCCATTGTGATCCTAATAGAATCCCATGTATAGATCTAGGGGCTCTGTATATGTTTATTGTTGTGGAAGTTTGTCCAAGGAAACCCATAAAAGAGTTCCCAGGTGTCACTCTAGGCATGGTGTGAAGATGAAAAAAATGAACCTTTGAGTCCATCCTTGGAAACTCATGTAGGAGTCTCAGTATCTCTAATGTCATAGTACAACTATCATTCCAATGAGACCATTCACATGGTCTCCCTTAGGGAACCTATTCTACTCTTCTAGAGGTAAAACTAAAAACACATGGTTTTCCCATCCAAGGGATAACTAGTTTTGTGTATGGCGTATTTAAAACCTCATTTACAAAACTAACTATTAATCATGATGAGCCCTTCCAGGGGTTCCTTATGTATGAACCCCTTGTGTCACCCTTTCCACTAATATAAAGGCATGATTTGGATACTAAGGACATGAAATTAACAAGGGAAACCATTAAAACATGTTTTCTAGTTAACCAAGGAATTTAATTAAGCAACCCATTTATGGGACAAGATATAGGTGTCTAAATCATGGACAACCACTCCAACTAATTCATTTAATAAGTTCAAATCATTTATCTTAGGGTTATCACAGCTGAAGTTGTGTTTAACAATTAATAAAATTGATAGGTAGGCTATCAAGGGGTTAGCAAACCCAATGGGGTGTTTCAGGTCAAGCAGATCAACCGTAGTGTTTATTCTCCACTCTTTAGGATCACATTATTCATGGTAGGTCTCTCCATATAATTTATTTACCAACTTTGAAGCGTTATTGGATGGGTACAACATGCGACACAATGGACTAAGATATAGAATGAATCGAAACCTAAGGAATGAAGCTAAATGCCCAAAAATAGGTTCATATAAGACCACTCATCTATTTTTTACCATTTTATCAAACTAGAATGAGAGTTATTAAAGAAATCATCAAATGAACTAAAAAAGTGGAAACTGATCTCATTGAAAAAATATCAAAATAGAGGATAAGAGAAACTAAGAATATAATAAATAAGATTCCAGAGATTTCCTCTAGATTTACAATTCATCTAAAAGAGGTTTGCACGGATTCCAAATGATGGAGATATCACCACACCAAGGAGGAGAAGAAAATTTAATTGGAGAGGGAGGAAACTCTTGGCACTGGAAAATGAGATGTGAGATGTAACACCCCTAGATTTTGTGAATTATTATTTTTCAATTAATTTATCCTTTTTGATATTTTTCCTTTCATGAAACACTGAAGATAGGATATTTTATGTTAAATCACTATGTTTGGATTGAATTATATGAAAAACCAAGTTAATCATGCACCACACACAACATAAATTTGGATTTCTCTACACATAACATTGTGGTTTTCTTGAATCATAGGCAATAATGAATTTCCACGATGAATTGCATAAAACACAAGACTGAGGTTTACCATAAAATAATATATTATTAAAATATAATTATTTAATATAATAAGATAAAGCCTTGGGTTTAAATTATATTTTATTAATATTATTAACTAATTTATGAAAATATATGGTTTTCACAATATAATATGAATCCATAGGTTACCAAATAATTATAAATAAATGTGAAAAATAATTGAATATAAAAGGAAATATTATTACGTTCAAAAAAATATTTTATCCTAATAAATTAAATTTTCATTTATGTATTGTAGTGAACTATGTCAATAATTCCTTTCACATGGAACATCAACTTGGGGTATGTTACATGAAATACCGAGTTTCTACGAAACATCATTTTATTGTTATAATTATTTAATTGAGTTAGTTATAACCTAGACCTTAATAAATAGTAATATGAATAGTAATAACTACTTTTAAAATATTTTTATAATTTTTTTATATAAATAAAACATATTTATGATGAAATATATAATTTTTGGTAAAGTCCTTTCTCGGTTGAAAATACGTTTTTCTCAAATGAACCTCTTTTAAAGTCATTTTATTAAAAATAATAAAATTAATTATAGACACATTTAGAAATTTAATTTGATAAAATAAACTTATACTTCGAATACATAAAATCTAAATTATCTTAGGGTGTTTTTTTTATTTTTCAGTGAAACTTCATTTTTTTATTAATAGTTAAAACTATTGCATTTTAGTTAAAAACTGCCTTTTTTGTTTAAATAATTATTATTGTTAAGTAATATTTTAAATTTTTTTCAAAGTCAAATTATATCCATTATACACATATTAAAACAATTTATTTCATTATAATAAATTTCACTTTGAAATTGAATATAAAACTATAATAAACATTTGAACAATCTTTTACTTTAAAAAATAATTATTTCATCCAGTCTGAGGATAAACATTAATCATAATTTTTATTCTTCTGTGAATTCAATTTTGAAAATTGAACATACACTATTGTATTTAGTATAATATTTAAATTCTAATAATACCAAGTTAATTTTGGACCAGAATAATTAGTAAAAGTTATTAAAATTAATAATAGTGATTAAGGCCAAATTGAGCCTAATTAGGGACTAAAACTTAAAATTAAGGGTCCAAATGACCTAGAAACTTGTAAAAAACCCATTGGATGTCCATATATCGGTCATAAACCTTCCATTTTTATTTTTTTTTGATTATTTTTCAGGCATAAACATGTGTACACCTAACTTGTTTCTAAAACATCCAAGTGAGTCCTTTTTCTTCCCTATAAAAGTCCACCACCACTCCCACTTCCTCACACATCTCAAACATATTAATTCAGGACAATAACTAACCAATAAACATAAAAAAATACCTAAATTACTCATTGAATCATTAACTTAGGCAGAATGCAATCCATGTAATCCTTTTGGTAGAAACCAAAAGGAGTTACCCGATTAAGAGGTAACATCTTCTCTCAATTACTTTATTTTATTTTTCTTCTCAACCCATGAAAATATATTTATTATATTATTATAAAACAAAAATAGTATCCTAAATATACTATTATGTTTTTATGTAAATGTTTAAACCTAAACATACAAACATATCCATCTAATGGGTAGCGGATATACTGTTTTTGTGTACGGTGAACTACAACCTCACGAAACGATAATTGTTTATTTTCCTATTAAAACCTATCATTATGGAAATTATGTTAGAGACACTGTTTATAAGGCCCCAGCCTTAAACCTTACTTAATATTGAATTAAATGAATAATTCACGTCGAGGATCTTTTCAGGTTTAGAGTTTTATAGAATTAGAACATAACTATTACATCTCAAAAGATTACAAAGTAGTCACTTATACTAAGTTTCCATAATAAAAAAAAAACTCTTGAAAGAAACATGTCTAGTTCCATGTTTTATATAGCATGACATTCCCTTGATCCCATCCTTGACCTTATTCCATATTAAGTCCTGTGAAAAACATTTCAAAAAAACTTGGGGTGAGCATCAAAAGCTCAGTAAGGGATATAAAAAGAATGAAAACTGTTAGTTTTTCAAACATCAAGTAAACCATGTATACTATATCAAAGTAATACCTTCACCTTCATGAAGTAGTAAAAAAAATCTTCACTGAATAAAGTATCATTACTTACCTTTTTGTAACCAAAGGATTACCATAAAACCCATATAAAGAACACATAGAATATATAAAGGTAACTTGGGACATAAACATACTTAAGTGGAATAACCATACGGTTGACTTCCACACATATCACTTAATGTAATAGCCATACGGCCAATTTACATACATACTTAATGGAATAGCCATACGGCCGACTTCCATACCCAATGCATTGGAGGTTATAATGTAACCACCCATCCTGGTATTCACGACACCACCCGTCATATGGTTTATAACGTAACCACCCGTTAAAATGTCCAAGTACCAGTATAAAATCATAAAACATAAAACCAATATAAAGGAATGATAACATTTCCACATTTCAATCACAATATATCATAAATATATTGACATAATAGAATCCTTTTTCAAAACCATTTTCAATACCAAAATACATAAAAGAGTATATGGTATTTATTTTATTCTAAAAACATTACGGCTTGTTTAGAAAGCCAAAGATCAAATAATACTCGTGGCGGCGGAAAAGGTCGTTGTCACCGCATACGTTAAAAAAACATTCCTTTTTGTCGTTTAGTAAAACGCTTCGTAGAAAAATATTCCTTTTGTATAAAAGTAAAAGTCAAAGGAGTTTATACACCGTATAAAAGAAATTTGTGTATAAAACAAAATATGCCTCAATGAAAGGAGATTGAGACGAAGTCCCTTACCTTGGGTCCGACTTGACTCGATCGTTCTTTAACGTCCTGAATAATAAACTTGAGTTAATTTATACTTGATTAAGAACCTTTTTAAAGTTCATTATTCTTTTTATATCACTTATTTCCATGTTATAAACATTATGTAACCATTTAAGTTAATAATGTTTGTTTTGTCAATATTTGGTTCTTAAGTCGAAAGTTGACTTCTTACAATTACATGTTGTTCATGTGGTCAAATGTTCTTTATATCCAGAATAAAATTCCTGATTTGGATATAATATGTATCATATATATCCAGCATATACATGTATTTATAATATTACATAATCATTTAGAGGTAAGAAATGAAATGCACCGTTCATGGAGACGGTAAGCCGTACGTACGCATGAACGCTACTTTCATTTCTTTGTCATATTAATGGAATTAAAACTAAATGAGAGGTATGTATATTTTAATTCCAGAATTATATTCATCACTTAGATATATCATTAATTATATATATCCATTATATACATGTACTTTTAATAGTACATTACATTTGGGGATAAGAAATGAAATGCACCGTTCATGGAGACGGTAAGCCGTACGTACGCATGAACGCTACTTTCATTTCTATCTCATACTTTAATGGAAAGAAATAATAATGATATATAGTTATATTATAATTTCAGTATAACATCATATATAATAACTTTAAATCCATCCTTTACACGTCCCACATATGGCATTAACGAATCACATCACTTTTAGGGGGCGGTAGTCCGCACTTCCTTAAATGAAGATATCGTGTTTACCCATAATGGAAACCATAAAGGTATGCCAAAAATGAAAAATACAGAAGCTTAAAGAAAACATAAACATATTATATATCATATATAAAAATATTGACATCATAATGGCCACCCTTGAAGGTGTTAAATGAGTATTGAACAATCATCGTTTCGGGAGGCAGAATTTCGCCATCCACGGAAACCGTATGTTCTTTAACCATTTGATGTAGTTGTGTGAGAGTTTAGCTCAAATAAATATTATAACAACATACTAGTATATTGAAGATACTTGTGTTGTTACAAAATAAGTAAATAAAAAGAGTTTAGAGGGTTGGAGAAGCAAAATAAAACAAATGAACAAGAGAGAATGAATTACCTTTAAAAGTGTAACTCCTTTTTGATTTGAGCCTAAAGGCTTCCTTTGAAAGGATTCATCCCAAAGGGAATCCTCTAGGATGAGGAGAGGGATGTGGATAGAGTAATTGGGCAGGGGTTGGCCGATCCAAAGGCTTGAGAAGTGTGTGAAATGAGGTAGAGGTGGGGGCCTTTTATAAGAGGAGAGGAGGGGCACTTTTGGAAAGTAAAGAAATATTACTTTATTTGAAAATGTGTTTCGATTTTAAAAGGTCCCACATTGATATAATTCGTGGATAAGGTGATAAGGGTTCTAAATCCACTCATCCAATTGGTTTTGGCCATGTGTAGTTCATAGATTTTACATTATCTTTCCATTTTATTTAAATCGTCAAATAATGATGTCATCGCTGCATCATTATTATGTCATATATAATTTAATTTATTTAATGTCTAAAAAATTATAAAAAAAATACTATGATGTAGGAAATATTTTTATCTTTCCAATGAATATTTATAATAAAAATTTAGACTTGTATAACCCCACTCAAAAATTATTTTAGTAAAACAATTTATGTTAGTGTCATTTTCACTTTAACATTAAATAAAAATATATTAATGTCATTTTCCAACTAAAGTGGCTCCATGGGGTCCCCAAGTTGGCCCATGGATTGTCTTGGTCGGCCATGACTCACACAATAGGTGTAGGACAAGTGTCATGGTGTTTTCACATTCTTATAATACCATTTTTACCTTAAACTACACTAATTACCTCTAATCACGATTAATGAAAAAAATTACTATTCACCAAAAAATTATTTTAATCTCATTGAACCACATTTTAATTCTTAATGACAACCATGTATGTCGGATTTTCAAAATTCAATACACATTAGTGGTAAACTTTCATTTAACTGAAAAATCAGTTTGCTAGATTACCACTTAGTGGTTTCACTATTCATCAAAAATTGAAGTTTTTCAGAAAATTACAAAAAATTCACCCTAAGCTATATTTGATATTCCGAATTCAAAAATGAAGTCCATTTTAAAAAATTCAAAACATATAAGTCAAATTAATTAATTTAATAATTAATTCCCGCTGTCATGACAAATAGCGTGTTTTTGTGAAACAATAAGTATCAAAAGATTGACACTAGTTTAAGTCCGATTTCAAAGTAAAATTAATTCCAACGACCACTATTGGATTTAATGGTAAAAATATTTTCTAATTTCACTTTAAAACCAATTAAAAAGATAATATAATCATATAAATAAATTATATTAAAAAGAGGTTTTTAATTAAAATACAACATATTACACTATTCATAAAAAAATGAACTTTATCAGAAAGGTACCAAAAATTTACACAAAGTAAATTTTGATGTCCCGATTCTAAAGAAGAGTTATATTTGGTCCAAAATAAAGTATAAGAGTGATAAAAACTATATTTAATGACGGTTCACCATTAAAAGGTGATAAGTGAACCTTTAGTGAAAATTAGAGTGTATATGCCCTAAAATTGAACTCTTTCCGTATTTTAAGCCTTTATCTTTTATTGGGTAAATGTATAAATATTTAAAAACATATCTAATCATATTTTAGTTATTTCTATCCATTCCCGCCAGTACAACGGCTACTTGTTAACTAACATTTAAAATAATATTATTTTATTACTAGTGTGCTACGTAAGTTTCAAAGAAACTCATCGTTGCGTATTGGGTACGCTATCGAACATAGCAACCCCATTAAAATAAAATTAATATTTAATTCTTAAATATTAATAAATATGAAAATTCTTTATTCTTTATTTACCTGGGATGTTACACTGTTTATATATTATATATATTATATTTATAATGTATTTATGCTTATTTAATTTTTATTTATAACATACCTATATTCTTTTCAACTTATGTAAATACGATAATTTTGTTTGATGATGTGTGCACTACCGCCCCCTCAAAGCGATACGATTCATTCATACACTACATGGATTGTATTAAGGATGGTTTTAGTGAATAAATATTATATATATTATATAATAAAGATAATTTAATAATTATATATATCTATATACTTTTATTTTACTTTATTTCTCTCCACACGAGAATTAAACAGAAATATCGTTCATGCGTACGTACAACATACCATCTCCATGAACGGTGTATTCCGTTTCATAATTATATATTATATAGATTATTATAATAAAAATATAATATATATAAATGATATTTATATATTGTTTTACATTCTGGAATCAGGATATATGTATAAGGACCAGTAATATAACAAATTAAGAAACTTTCAAAAAACAAAGAGAATATTACCCAAAGTAAAAAACTTAACATAGGATGGTTAAAAAGAGTGTAATACAAGGTCATAATAAAAACATATATGGTATTGGATATAAGAATATGGTTATTTAAAATATTTATAATAAATTTATATTTATTATACAGGTGGTTTTAATGATTATGCAGCGAGTCAAGACACATGGTAAGGGGATTTCATCTAACTTTTTATTCTAGTGAGATACCTCCAGGTTTTCCACTCGTTACTTTTCTATGTTGTAATTATTTCCCATGATTGTATTATATATTTCTTATACATAAATTTATGGGTATTAATATATCCTTTTTATGAACTTTCATTCATGGGCTTTTATGTTCCAATAGTTACCAAATCGGTACAAATGTTCTGTCTCAATTTGCATTCTTTGAGACTCATGTTTTGTTATGAACCTAAACTATTTTTTTGAGGGGTATATAATCTCATTTTATATATTATATAATGAATATAATTATTTAAATGATATTTTAAGCTTCATGTAATTTATTTTTTACATGGAAATTATGATCCCATGTTACTAAGTTATAAGAGTTTATTGAGACAATCTCATCGCTTTTCGAGATTGTTTGCATCAATAATTCCTTTGAAAATTTATTATACTCCATATCTCAATATATTAATCACTTTTCTTATCCTATGGTTATTCATGCTATATTAATTTACTGGTAACATGTTATACTCTTTGGTAGATAATATGGTTTAGAATTTTTTTAAGAAAGCTCGATTTTACCCTAACTTTAGTCGAAAATATATGTTCATTCAAAACCATTTTTTATAAAAAGGGTTTCCAAGAATATTATACTAATATCCTCCAAAATTAGAATAAAAATTTTCCACTTTTATATTTTACCAATATCATAAAAGCAATGTTCTTTTCACTTTCCAAATGATGCAATTTTTTATCCTTTTTACCAGGAAAAATGAATGTTCATTTTACCTCACAGGACATATAAGGATTTATCAGCCATCAATCATTTGAAACATTATTTTCATGTATAAAGGTTATTTTTTGTTTAAAATTTTTTAAAGAAGAAATTTCCAAGAAAAATTGTTTTCGAAACGTTTTCAAACTTATTTTATATGTTTTTAATGAAAATGTGTTTCAAAAAGTTTTTAATCACTATTTATAAGTTTTTAATTTATTTTCAAAGAAATGATTTTTAAAATGTATTCAATATTTTTTTATAAGTTTTCAAAGTGTTTTCAGTGAAATAGGTTTTTAAAATGTCTTGATGATTATTTTATAAGTTTTCAAGGAAAAATATTTTCAAATTATTTTAAATCTTCTTTATTAGTTTAAATATTATTTTGTTTAAAAATGATTATCGAAAGGTTTTATGTATTAAAATTTATTATTCAAATATGAAAATATATTTTAGTCAATAAATGTTTTTTAAATATGTTTCAAAATTAATTTTCATCTAAGATTTAATCTTTTTATGTTAATCATTCCATTTTATGGAATGATTTAATGGTTCCATTCATAACCTTTACATGAATGGGTTTTTCTTAATTTCATGGTCTTTATGAAAACCATTTCTCTTCCATGGGTTATATGTTTATGAAACCCATTTCTCTTACATGGGTTCTGTGTTTATGAAATCAGTTTCTTTTCCATGAGATATATGCTTTTGAAACCCACTTAGTTTCACAGGTTATACTTTGATGAAATGATTATGAAACCTATCTCTTTTCCATAGGTTATAATGTGATAAAATGTTAGTGATACCCATTTCAATTCATGATCTATGATTTGATGTTTAGATAACCCATATCTTTTCATGGGAAATTATATGATGATTTTTTGTTGCACATGCTTATATGACTTCATTATGTGATAGGCGGGACCTATATCTCCCTCAAATGCATTGGGTAAATATTTATATCTCATGAGATAGACTAATATGGCCATGGGAGTGAACCTTCACTACCAAGGTGGTATGAGTAGTAAACTCATGCTACTAAGATGGCCATGGCAGTGAACCATGACTACCAATATGGTATGAGGAGTGAAATCATGCTACTTATATACCCATGGGAGTGAACCATGACTACCAAGATGGTATGGGGATTGAACCCATACTACCAATATGACATTGGTAGCGATGCCTTGACTACTATGCATGAACATGATTACATGTTCACAATGTCATGCATTGACCTAGTTGCATGTCCATAAGTTTATGTGAGGTACTGATCTCATGTCTTTAACCTAATGAGTGAATCTATTTCTACTTATACATGTTCACAATATTATATGATTACGTGTATTCCATTATTCCATGTTCTATTCATATGATATGATTTAATGACTTATGTTATTCATTTTTTATGATTCATGTCTTATTAAATGGTATACATTATGCCATGATTCATGTATATGATCTTTGATATGAAGGTTATGATTTTATATTTTCAAGATCAAATTATTATACTCTAATGATCATAATTATTCTTACATATTTCCATAATTTACCCTTACTGAGAATTTTAGCTCACCCCTTTTTATGTTTCCTTCCCCAGGATAGGAAGAAAGGTTTTTGGTAGAAGTAATAAAGGTGGATATATTTATGGGAGATGTTGAAGATATTTTACAAGGATAGATGATTTTGTTTCCATGTTTCGAAAGACACTAAACTATTATGGTCCTCGAGCATGTATTTTTTTTAAGGTACTGAATATTCATATAAAATGGTGTAATATTCTTGTATTTTAAGCATGGGTCTATATAGTTGGTATCAAAGGAAATTTTTAATCAACCCTTAGAAACTAGGATGAGAAAATTTTATAGATATACCAAGGTATATTTATAAGGATATGTCTAGGGATGTCTCTAAGGATATGTATAAGGAAAAGTCAACGTTTAGGAAAATATCCTAGAATTTTGGTAAAGGATAGAGTGAGTGGTTTCCTAGAAACACATCCCTATTTGGATACTATAAGTGGATGTGGATTTAGAAAAGATGTACCAAGGAGTAACAACTCTGATAAGATGTTTGTATCCTGACTCGAGGTAATCTGGTATAGGACAACGTGCCTTGTTGTACACCTAGTTTGACACTCCTAAGGGATATGCTTTGGGAATTCACAAACTCTTTAAAAACCATCATGAAGTATATAAATAGAATATTACTATGAATAAACTTGGATAATCCTAAGGTTTAATAAATTAAATAAGTAGGAGCTGTAATCAAGGAATCCTTTAAGTATTTTTTCCTAATTATATGGCATCCCATTATGATAAATGTTTCTCACACTTTTGTTTATTGATTTAGTTAATTGTTAGAATTGGAAGGAAAATGGTTAACATTTATTATTTCAAATATAGAAAGTATGGGCATCATGAGAATTGATTTCCGAGGTGGAAATATCATAAATATAATCAAGAAGGTGTTATGATTATTTATTATATATCTGAAGATAAAGTGACCAAAAATGACATGTGAAAGGTTTGTGATGCTCCTCGACTATTGTTTACATTAATCATAGGAAGCATGCTTATATTGAGGTTGAGGAACCTTAATATATGATTCATATATCATATTTGTGGAAAGGGTTATTAATGAATAAGATTATGAATATTAAGTGATGGTTTATGAATAAATTTGTATGAATAAAGTGTTTACATTTTTGAATTCAAAGATTATGAATTTTATGAGTATTTTAGTATAAATTTTCATTAAATATTGAAAAAAACATGTTGAATGGTGATGAAGACATGGAAAAGTTATTTCATTGAAAGGTGATATTTTGATTAAGGGAAGGTAACCCTTAATTAATTAGTTATGTAAATTTAATGAAGATTTTATAAAGATATACTAGATATGAATAGGTAAACTGTATGGTAAATATTACCATGAAACTAATTATTTAAAAAGTGTTCTATGACATCAAGGATAAATTTCACAACTTCTTGGATTTAAATAATACACCCAGTAATCATTGGAATAAGTAATCATGTAAGTCTTCCAAAACGATTTATGGTAATTACGGTTATTGCCATGTTTAAAGAGAATATACGATGAGGGTATTCAAATGTTTTGAATGTAACAACCATGTGGTATATTATGATATACATGGGATCAATGTTAAGATGGTTTCATGAATTTCTTTATAAAGATTTAAATATTCATGATTTATAAGGGTTATAAGATTAACCATTTATGGAAATTTTAATTCAATATTTAATTAATGTATTTGAGATTAATTTATTATATCACCACAGGAGGACTTATGAATATTGGATAACCTATTTGTGTTGATGGTAGCTAAAGATAGATGGATTGAATTATCACGGATATCATGATTTGTTAGTACTTCATAAAAAAATTTACATTAATTTTTTAAGCTAAGAGATGAATTTAGAATCTATCATGTAATAACCAAAGGTTGGTATTGTGCATAACATAAATTAAGTATATTTCCATATATTCTTGGTCAATAAAATGAATTACTCAATCAATGGATAATGATTAAAAAATATGTTGTCCAAATACCTTAATTTTTATTGAGATAAAGGCCTTTTAAATCAACATAAATTTATAAATTTGAGGCCCTCAAGTTTTAATTTATCATTCACTTTCTTGTGATTGACGACCTAAATCAATACTTATGAATATTTACACTTTTCCTCCATTTCCAATCTTCACTCCCAACCTATGTTTTCCAATGTAGAAACATTGATATATATTACTTTGGGTAACTTTTATTGTTCCAAATTTCACTTTTTTATGTGAAATCTTAGTATTCCTTATTATGATTTGGGATTTTTTGAATTAAACATTAAAGTATTAAAATGTTGATAAATCAGAATAATTTTGAGGGAAACGTTCATTTTATGGGTGTAGAATGTAAAACACTGAGATTTTGGGAATTATTTTTTTTCGAATTAATTTATCCTTTTTGATATTTTTTATTTCATGAAGCATTGAAGATATAGATATTTTATATTAATGTAAAACGTTTTTCTCTCATTATATGAAATACCAAGTTAATCATGCACTACACAAATCATAAAATTTGTCTTTCTCTATAAGGAATACCAAGGTTAGCTTTCATTATACAAAATAATGACTTTCCTCGATGACTTGTGTAACACACAAGACTGAGGTTTCCAGAACAATAATATATTATTAAAATATTATTATTTAATACAATAAGATAAAAACTTGATGTTAAATTAGAGGATATAAATATTATCAACTAATTTATTAAAATATATGGTTTACATAATATAATATTAATTTACAGTTTAACAATTAATTATAAATGAATATGAAGATAGATTAAATATAAAAATTAATATTATACTAGTCATAAATCTATTTTATCCTAATAAATTAAAGTTTAATTTATTTCTTAAAATGAACTAATTCAAACATTCCTTTCACATGGAACATCGACATGGTGTACATTACACATAGTATTGAGTTTCTATGAAACATCGTTTTATTTTTATAATTATTTAATCGAGTGAGTTATAACCTAGCCATTAAAATATAGTAATATAAATAGTAGTAACTAACTTTCAAATATTATTAATTTTTTTATATAAATAAGACATATTGATAAGGAATTATGTTATTTTTGGTAAATTCCTTTTATTTTTAAAAATATCGTTTTCTCGAATGAACTGCTTTTAATGTTCTTTTGTGAAAAATAATAAAATTAATTTTAGATACCTTTATAAATTGAATTTGATAAAATAAATTTCATTTTTTAATTCATAACATCGAAATCATCTTATGGTTAATTTTTGGTATTTTTTTGATAAATATCATTTTTTTGATGAACAGTGAAAACTACAACATTTTAATTAAAAACAGAATTTATTTTTAATAATTATTAATGTTAAATTATATTTTAATTTTTTTAAAGCTAAATTAGTTAAATTATACATCTATTAACACAATTTATTTAATTATAATAAATTTCACATTTCAATTCAATATAAAACCTTAACAAGCATTTGAACAATTTTATAATTTAAAAACACATTATTTCATCCCTTCTGCGAGATTAGTATTAATCTTAATTTTCCCACTTTTGTGAGTTGAATTTTTAAAATATAACATAAACTGTTTTATTATGTGTAATATTTAGAGTCTAATAATACCATGTTAATTTTTTTTTCAAAATTCTTAGTAAAAGTGATTAAAATTAATCACCATGATTAAGGCCAAACTAAGCTTAATTAGGGACTAAAACATACATTTAAGGACCCAAATGACCTAGACACTTGAAAAAAACCAATTGGATTTCTATATTTAGTATATAAACCATCCATTATTGATTTTTCTTGCTTTGTTATGACTTTTTGTAATAGATCAAACCTTCCTTGTCCATTTTATTGTCAAATTCTGGTGTTCGGGGTGTCATGGAGACCATCAGTGACTTATTAATGAGTTTTGAAAATTTTAGGTCGAACGAATGGTGGCACCAAAGGGTATTAGTGGAACCGATGGGAATATGTGGAATCGATGTGCCATTCGTGGCACCAATCGACAACAATGCTAGGGCGACGATGACTCACCCATCGGTGGGTCCACTAATAAGAAAAATTGCATATACCAACATGTTAGAACCGTTCTTATAGGTCCCCAAACCATTGGTATAGGCTATACCAACATTCTGGGAAGCCGTTGTGTGATTTGTAATGGGGAAAGACCTATCCCAAGGGTTAGAGAAAACCATGGGGTCCCAATAGTTTGAAAACCATCGGTATCAGTCTTTCCCAACGTTTTCCAAACGGTTGGGATATGTCTTTACCAACGGGATTACCAAAATGTTGGGATATGTATATATATAAAAAAGTTCCAACTAATGTTTGAACCCACAACCTCCACGTTATATATCAATGACTTTACCATTATCCTATATTTGGCTTTATGAATATATTTGGATATATGTATATTTATATGTAATTTATATATTGATTTTTTGATGATATTCCATAATTTTACTCATAAAATATAAGGGTAACTATCCCAATGGTTCTCAAAACCATTGTGATAGGCCTTTCCCAAGGGTTTTGAGAACTGTTAGGATAGGTACCCACCCTTTCCCAACAGTTTGGGAAAACCATTGGAAAAAGTGCCCTCAAAGTATCATTTACTAATGGTTTTTTCAAAACTGTTGGGAAAATTGGAACCTTTCCCAATGGTTTGAGAAAACTGTTAGGAAAAGTGGCCTTAATTTACCCTTTCCAAATAGTTTTCCCAAACTTTTGGGAAAAGTGGACCCTTTCCCAACGGTTTTGGAAAGCTGTTGGGAAAAGTGGCCTCAAATTAAACTTTCCCAATGTGTTTTCCAAAACTATTAGGAAACTTGGACCCTTTCCCAATGGTTTGGGCAAACCATTGGGAAACATGGCCTCAATATACTATTTCCCAATGGTTTTGGTAAAATCATTGGGAAAAGTGAACCGTTTCCCAATGGTTTTCCCAAACAGTTAAGAAAAGTGGTTTCAAAGTACCATTTCCCAATGGTTTTGGAAAACCCATTTGGAAAGGGGACCTATACCAATGGTTTGAATAAACCGTTGGTATATAAGCATTGTTATAAGTAGGATTTCCAATAGTGGTCATTTCCAGTTTTTCCAAGACTTTCCAGTTTCACTCCAATAATGTATCTTTTGACGGAAAAGTGTTTTAATAACCATTTAAATTCTATTTAAGACCCATAGAAGATGTTTTAAACCTCTAAGAGTCTTCCAACCCTTTAGGTACCAAAATGTGTGGAATTTTTCCTCGGTGTCACGCCCTTTTTCTATGTTTTCTAGTTTCTCCCATGTTACATGTTTTTATCGGTTTAAAGTATATATATTAACTCACAACAATTATGTTCACTATCTCCATGAAGATTTTTTAAATCTCAATTAATTCCAATGTGTGAAACTGTCAATTTGTGTGGTTGAGCCAAAATCTGACTTTTAAGTGCTTCGAAATTGTCTACCTGATTTTAGGATCTCGACCCTTCTTAACCTGAGATCCCCACTTTCTTATTCTTTTTCATTTCTCTCAGTCTGCCTCACTACTTCCTCCAGGGACGAATCATTCCCCAATGTTGGAGCCTTTATCACTCAGCCTTGGAGTTATGGGATTTTCCTGTAAGTCACGTCAACCACAGTTCTTGGTGGAGAGAGAAAACTTCGATTATTAATCACCCATGTAAGAGTTCTTCCTTCTTTTATTTTTACTGTGAAACATGCGGGGTGCGTATGATGATGATAATTTGAGACATAGATGAAAACAACTTTAAAAAAGATATTAAATGTTCCTTTAAAGGAAAAAGGGGTGGGAAAGTCGATGATGTTGTTGTGTTATACCTTTGTTTTTATTTTGTAAATTGTATGGGATTATGTCCACTGAAAATCATGGTCATTGGTGATCCTTTATTTCTCACTAGTTAGTCACTTAAACATGGTTGATTAAATAGATTTTTGATAAATAAGAACCCATATAGTATCACCCTAGTTAACTAAATATAATGAAGACACTAAATGAATGGTGTTGTATAAATTTAAAAACTTCCATGATCTGTTATGGTGTTTTACATGGTTGCTCTGTTAATGTTTGTGAGGTGAAGAAGATGGGTATAGGATCTCTGGTTTCTCAGTTGTTGGTCTATGAATCTGAGGTCGTGTGGAGCCAATATGTTGGGGCTTGGTTTGGTTCAAGTACTTAAAGGGATCTCAAAGATCATGTTTGATGATGTCACTTTATAAGAGAACAAAGTTTGAATTCTTAAATTTCACTTTGATATTTTTACATCAGTTTTTGTTTTGGATTGTGGTTATGCATATTATTTTCCCAGTAGTTTAGGAATGTTTTAAAAAAAATCACTTTAACATGATAACGAGAATGGGTTCAATGGGGAATTGGTTTCCAGAAATGGGTTGTGTTCTAGTCGTGGCTGTTGTGTACTTGTGCATGTAGGGATAACAACAAGAGTGGCTGTGTACATGATGGTTGTCTATTTCCGGACCCTTAGGATGGGATGAGTGTCTTTTTACTTATATTTATAGAATTTAGTGCTTGTGCTTCTTATATGGACCCCACAGATGTTTATCAATTTGTTTTGAACACCCCCATTTCAGGGGGAGGGTGTTTTTCCCAACATTACTATGAGTTGATGGTTATTATCTCCTTTTATTCTCCCTCTCCCAGGTATCCCAATACTCTATGGGTATGCTGTGATAGACTAAGGTTCATTATGGCCCAATACTCATCGAGTAGGGTGTGTTATGGTGGTTGGACCAGGTGTGTGTAGGCAGGTTTGTTTCCCAAGTGTCTTCGAGATGAGGCCCATGTGTTTTTGAGCGTTGTAGTGGTTGGGGTGGCCTAGGTATTTGAAGGTGTGGTTATGTGTAGTTTTTGTGGCCTAAGTGTCTAAAAGCATGGTTATGTGTGGTTATGGTGGTCTAAGTGTTTGTGAGCATGGTTATGTATGGTTGTGGTGGCCCAGGTGTCTACGGGCATGATGCGTGGTTGTGGTGGCCCATAAGGTTTTTGTTGGGGTAGTAGTGGGATTACAGTGGATCTTTTAGGTGAGGTCTGACGTGTAGGATGTCTTAAATAACCAGTGGTAATGTGGTGCGGGGTACCCAAATATCGATGTGCTGTTACTATTACTTTACCTCACTTGCATTATTTGGGGAGTGTTCCCTGATGAGGTTGGGTGGATAGTTTCCTTATTATGTGTTTTGGTTACCTCTTTTCTCCTGGGATATTAGAATTATCCACACTTGTGCATGAGAGCTTTTGGTTTTCCCTACTGAGTGTACCTGTATACTCACCCTACGTATATAAATCTGCTTTCATGTTTTGATGAGGACTTTGAGGATAGTGCTAAACCTTACTAGCTAGGGCACCGGGAGCAGTCATTGTTGTATTTATTTTATTTTGGTACATTTTATTCAGGATTTTTTTATACTTGTATTAGTTTATATTCAACATACATATGGTAATGGATTTTTTTTCTTTAGTTTTACTTTCAATCCTTGGAGATTTTTGGGACTTACCATCTTGATTCCTAATCTTATTCTATAAAAATGCTAATTCCTTCCATATTACGTGAGATTATATAACCTTGGTGCTAGTCCCCACTCTAGGGCCTATTAAAGTTGAGGCTCGGGTGTCATTATCTCACCTTCAACTTGAAGAAGGAAGGGTCTAGCAGTTTTCTGCCCCTTCCCTCATATTGGTGAAGGAGGGTCATGACAGAATGATATCAGAGGATGATGGTTGAGATATAATATGGAGTTTGGGGTTAGGTATAGTGAGGATTTTATTGGATGGTAGGGAAAAAAGTTAGGCAACCATGGTGTAGGAAATAGTCTAGGGAAGACTGGCTAGGACACAAGATTTTAGGCCCCCCTATGATCCGATGCAAGGAATCTGGCCTACCGAATGACCATGTGAGGCTACACTGATTATTGGGTAGATACCCTAGGAGAGGTACATGAATCATAATGACTTGTGTTATTTTGTTTTTTTTTTGTGTTTTGGGAACATAAAATAAATAAAATGTTTAAGAAAAATTTAGAAGTAATCTTTTACACTACTTGATCATAGGCATTCCTTGTTTACCTTGCAGCTATGGAACCCAAACGACGTCCATGAGTAGTGTGGGTGATCGAAGACCAACAATATGATATGGATGATCAGTGGAGCGATGATCGAGAGGAGGAGGATAACCAGTGGTAGAATATGCTTCATGAATTTCAGTAGTAGATCCTCTAGAAGTATGAGGGAAGTGTCTCGGACATAGAGATAGAGAGCTTTCTCAAGGAGATAGTGATAGATTTCTTCTTGATTCGGGATCTTAAATAGTAATGGGTTATTCTATCATGATCCATATGTGAGGGGCAGCACGTCGGTGGTAGAAGCTCTATCCTAGGGAGAAGATGGAAGTTGAGGTTTCATGGATTGACTTTGAGAAGGTGTTCCAGGAGGAATTATTTTAATCAACGATGAAGGCTGAAAAGAGGAAAGAGTTTCTCTCCCTCCACCAAGGGAGTATGATGGTATGGTATTTGGGGATCAATTTCAAGGATCTCCTTCATTTTATTCCAGACCACTTCTTAGATGTGGATTTGTGGGAAATGCGCCTAGAGGAGGCACTTTGAACATCCCTTCAGTATGATGTTACTCCCATCATTCTTCTGACATACTTGGAGGTTCAGAAGAAGTATAAATTAGTAGAAAATATGTACACACTAGGAGATGTGCTGTGAGAGGGGAGCTATCTAGGTTCATCAAAGGGTAAGCCCGTTAGCAAACGGCCTCCAGCATTAAGGCCTTCCAGGTTTTGGACAATAGGGGGGGATGCCCCAACAGTTTTAGTTCTGATCACTCGATCCTCACCCTTTTCCCAAGAGCCTAAGATCAAGGTAATTTATCTGTGGAAGCTGTGGGAATATTCCAAATCAGAACCCATACTTAGTGCAATACAGTGGGGGTGGGCAGACTCAGCGCTGACCTCAACAACAACAGTTTCTAGCTAGATCTTTTTATCAGTAGCAGGGATAGTGAGCTCCCTATCATTCGAGAGAAGACTTTTCCAGAGGAGGCTGACCATAGGGTTCTTCTCAGGGACCTCGACTTGGGTGTGGTTGGGGAGGTGGCCAATAGATGAGGGGAATAGGAGTTGGATGTGGGAAGTTTCATTCAATAGAGGCAATAATTCTAGCAGGGCCAAAGGTCATCCAAGGTACGTTAAGTTTGTCTAGTACTCTTTCCTGCACCTTGTATGATCCAAGAGCTTCACACTCCTTTTTTTCACTCGATCTAGCCCATGAGTTGGGCCTAAAAGTATAGAGACTCTCTATTCCCCTAGTGTTGAGTACTCTATTTGGAGGTCAGACCAGCCTGTTGGATGTTTGTTGAGGATTCATACTGATGTAGGGGATGCATCTGTCCAGTGGGGATCTCTTTCTTCTGAAAATACATCCATACGATTTCATCCTGGGCATCAAATGGATGTTCTCTGTGCACGCTGTTATCAACTTCTTCTGGAGAAGGGTCGTATTTTCATATGTGGTCGGCTAGTGTGTGGCTTTTGTTAGTGAGCAGGGTTTCTAGGAGGGAAACCAGCATGTGAAGCCCCTTCTTTCCTTGTTAGTTGAGATGTTAGCGGAGTAGGAAGACATAGAGATGGTGGATGTTCTGGGGATTGTAAGTGAGTTCCTAGACCACTTTCCCGAAGAGGTTGTGAATCGACCCCCTCAATGTGATGTTGAGTTTGGGATAGAATTATAACCTAGTTCCCGTCCGATTTTGATGTCTCCCTATTGGATAACGCCTAATGAGTTGAAAAAGTTTCATATCTAGGTTGATGACCTAATGAAGAAGGGTTTTATCTGGACAAGAACATATTTATGGGGTGCTCCAGTCTTTTTCGCATAGATGGAAGATGATGGCATCAGGCTGTGCATAGACTAATGAAGGCTGAATCAGGTAACAATCAAGAATCATTACCCTCTTTCCAAGAATCAATAGTCTTTTTGTCCAGTTGATGAAATTTGGTTGGTTCTCTAAGATCGACCTGCGGTTGGGATATCAATAGTTGAGGGAGAAGGAGGGTAACATCTAGAAGACTTCTTTAAGGTGCAGATATGGACACTTTGAGTTTGTGTTCATGTCATTTGGTGTTACAAACTCACTAGCTTTGTTCATGGGGCTCATGAACACCGTTTTCCATGAATATCTATACCAGTTTTTAGTTGTGTTCATCAGCGACATCCAGATATACTCAATATCAGTGGAGGATCACGTTTAGCATCGTATAGTTTTGGAGGTCCTCTAACACCACCATCTCCATGTGAAGTTGTCCAAGTGCATGTTTTGTATGCGGGAGGTGCACATCCTTGGAAACGTGGTGTCCTAGAAGGGAATAACCGTGGACTCATCGAAGGTTGAGGTGGTTGTTTTTTAGGTAGAACCCAAGAATGTGGACGAGTTTTATAGTTTCTAGGGACTGGTAGGTTACTACCGAAGGTTCTTACCCGACTTCTCTCGATTTGCAGTGCCTTTAATATACTTGACCAGAAAAGACCATGATTTCATATGGAGTGAGCAGTACCAGATAAATTTTAGTTATATAAAGAGAAGTTGGTCAGTGCCCCAGTGCTGAGTTATCCAAAGGGGAAACGTTTGAACTGTTCTGTGATGCTTCCGGTCTTGGATTGGGGTGTGTGCGGATGTAGCAACAAGGAGTGATCTTATAAGGGTCTAGGAATTTACGTCCTCACAAACGTAACTATGCCACCCATGACTTGGACCTTGAAACATTTGTGTTTTCACTGAATCAATGGTGTTATTACCTCATCATGGAATTCTTTGTGGTATTCACAAATCATAAGAGCTTGAGGTATGTCTTCTCCCAGAGAGAATTGAACTTGTGATAGTAGAGGTGGATGGAGTTTCTTTAGTTTTACGACTTTAAGATCTTATAAACCTTAAGAAAAACGAATGTGGTGGCTGATTCCTTGAGAAGGAACTCATAGAAGGACGTGGTTCAAGATTTAACAGATGCTTGGAAAGAAATGGATGGGTTGGCTACTTTACATCTGATCATGAGATTGGAGGGTGGTAGAGGATGTCTGTTTCATATGACAGTGAAGTATTACTTAGTACGGCAAGTGGAGGAGTGTTAGTGGGGAGAATTGGAGACTGAAGTGATGCATGATTTTGTTTTCCATGTTAATTCTCTAGAAGTATGGACGAAGGATGGTCAAAATCAGATGTTGTTTTGTGGGAAGCAGTTTTTATGGGTGGAAATGCACGAGAAGGTTCTTAGTGAGTTCCATGACTCACCCCTTGCAGTACACACAGAAGTCTCCAAGATGTAATGGGGCTTAAGTGGTAAGTTTTGTTGGCCTGGAGTGAATCTAGAAGTGGCAGAGTTTGTGGCAAAGTGCCCCATGTGTCAGGTTGTGAAGGTAGAACACCGTGTTCCCAATGGTCTGTTGCAACCATTAGATGTTCTTGAGTGGAAGTGTGATGAATTCTTGATGGATTTTTTTACATTACTAGAATGATATGAGATGTGATGTTATTCCATATTGGTAGTGGTGGAAAACTTGAAAAAATAGGCTCACTTCATAGAGATTATGGAGTTGAGCACAGTGGATTACCTAACACAGAAGTATGTGGGTGAAGTTGTGTGGATACATGGAGTTCCCATAACCATAATTTTGAATCAGGATACATGATTTACTTCATGAGTCTAGAAGGTATTACAACATTATTTTGGTACCCATCTATTCCTTATCATTTCATTCGCCCCTCAGATGGATGGGAAGACAGGGAGGATCATCCACACGTTAGAGGATATTTTGGAAACCTATGTTCTAGAATTCAGAGGATCATGGGTACGGAACATTCCTCTTTTAGAGTTTTCATAAAATAATAGATACCAATATACCATTGGAGTGTCCCCATTTTAATCCTTGTACGTAAGCCCATTTCATTCACTCGTATGCTGGACAATGGTTTGGGAGACATGTGTTCTTGGCCCGAAGGTGGTGTAGAGCATGATGGAGAAGCTTCAACTTTTGTGTGAGAGAATGAAGAAAACTCATGACTGGTATAATTCGTTTGCTGATCATAAAATAAAACCCTTAGAGTTTGAGGTTGGGGACCAAAATTTATTGAAGTTCTCCCATTGGTATGGACAACAAATGTTTTGTAGGGGGAGTAAGATTTCTCTTAGGTTCAACGGACCCTTTGAGGTGTTTAGATGAGTCAACGAGGTGGCATATAATCTAGCATTAACACCGTTAATGGAGAGGATCCACAAAATCTTCAATGTATCTCAAATCTATCTATATCTACAAGATGACTCCCATATCCTCAACTAGGGAGAGTAAGATATCTAAGATGATACGAAGTTCATGGAACGACTAGTGAGGATCGAGGATCGTGAGGACATGGTGCTTCATTGATGGACCATTCCTTTGGTTTGTTTGTTGTGAAGGCATGGAGGCCTCGAGGGGAGTACCTTGGAATGAGAGGCTTATATATGCATTTAGTACCCAGGGCCATTTTAAATTTTGATCTTATGGTTTCTTTGTTCTTGCTCTGATGTAATTTTTGACCTAGTTTGCTATAAGATGGACTATTTCCATTGTACTCTGAATGTGTGAAAAAGGCTATGACTATGGGGATGGATGAACCTAATCCTTAATCATGTCACATTAATTTGGATGTGATTAAACCCATGCGGGCGAGTCAGTGCTTCCCAAAGTGGATAATATATTGACATGGAGAAAGGGACTCCAAAACCCATATATCTGAATGGTGTGGATTTTATGTTTGTGTGGCTAATTTGTGTATTCGTAGTTGTTCTAGAGATAGATGTGATTAAAATTCTCTTAGATGTTAAGGTTGTTCTGGATTTTGAACACTAATAAGGTGTTTTGTCCCCAAATGGTATCTTACGAGGTGGTTGTTCGAACCACTCTATTTTCATCAGGTTTACTCTTGGATTCATAGGGGAAAGAATAGTTTGAGTGGTATTTGATGTAATGTTCCAGATCTTCCTGGCCTTTACTTTTTCAAATTCGGGTGTTCGTGGTATCATGGGGGCCATTAGTGACTCATTAAAGAGTTTTACAAATTTCAAGTTGAATGAACAGTGGCATCGAAGGACATCAGTGGAACCGATGGGAATTTGTGGCACTGATGGCCCATCTTTGGCACTGATTGGAAATGGTTCCAAGGAAATGATGCTAGAGCAATGGTGACTCACCCATCGGTGGGTCATTTCCAGTTTTTCCAAGACATTATAGTTTCACTCTAGTAATGTATCTTTCATTTTAAAGTGTTTTAATACCCCTTTCAATGAAATTTACGTCTTGTAGATTATGTTTTAAACCCCCAAGATTCAGGAGAACTTTGATTTACCAAAACATGTGTCATTTTTCCTCGATGTCCCACCCTTTTTCCATGTTTTCCAATTTCTCCCTTGTTACATGTTTTTCTCAGTTTAATGTAAATATATTACCTCAGAGTCGTTATCTCCACCATCTATGAGGAGAATTATTAAATAGAAATTAATCCCAATGTGTTAAACCACCGATCCATGTGTTCAAGCCACGATATGAATTTTAAGTACTTCAAAATCACCTCCATGATTTTAGGATGTGGAATATTCTTAACCCGAGATCCTCTCTTCTATATTATTTTTCATTTCTCCTAGTTCACCTAGAGGCTTCCTACTAAGAAAAATCATGCGCTTGTGTAGGATCCCTTCCCCCTCAGCCTTGGAGTTCTTTGAGTTTCCTACAAGTCACGCCAACCCCAGTTCTTAGCATAGAGAGAAAACTTTGATCCTTGATCATCCAAGTGGGGTTATTACATTGTCTTTCATTATTGTGCATTATATGAGGTGGGTATGATGATTATTCTTAAAGACTTATATGAATTCAACTTTAATGAAGATAATAAATGGACCTTTAAAGAAAGACGTTATGTGAAAATTTATGATGTTTCTATGTTATACCTTTTTATTTTTATATTGTGAATTGTATGGGCTTATGTCTACTGAAAATAGTGTCCATTAGTGAACCTTTCTTCCATACTAGTTAATCAAGTAAACTAGGTTGATTAAATGGATGCTTGGTGAATACGAACCCATGTATGATCACCCCATTTAACTAAATAGAAAGAAATAACTAAATTAATGGTGTTGACTAAATTTGAACTCAATCTTGCTATGTTCTGGTGGTATTCATGGAAGCTCTGTTAATGTTTGCGGGGTGAAGTGGATGGGGATGGGATCACTCGTTTCTTAGTTATTGGTCTGCGAATCTAATGCCTTGTGGAGTTGGTATGTTGGGGCTTGGTTTGGTTCCAGAACTTCAAGGGATATCACAGATCCCTTATGATGTTGTTACTTTACAAGAGAACAAGGTGTGAATGATTAAATGTCACTTGGCTATTTTTACTTCAGTTGTTGTTTTGGAAAGTGGTTATGCCTGTTAGATTCTTGGTAGTGGAGAAATGTTTTAAATGGAATCAACTGGACATGATAATGAGAACAGGTTCAATGTGGAATTATTTTCTATAAATGGGTTGCGTTCTGGTCATGGTTGTTGTGTACTTGTGCATGTAGGGATAACAACAAGAGTGGCTATGTATGGGCCAGTTGTCTATTTTGGGACCCTTAGGATGGAATGAGTTATTGTTCAATTATATGTATAAAATGTAGTTCTTGTGTTTCTTATACGCACCCCACCCATGTTGATCACTTCGTGCAGAGCATCCCCATTTCACGGGGGAGGGTTTTTTCCCAATATCCATATGAGTTTCTGGTTATTATATCTTTTTCTACTCCCTCTCCTAGGTAGACCAAGACTCTTCGAGAAGGGTGTGATGGCCTAAGATTTATTATGGCCCAAGACTCTTCGGGCATGGTGTGTTGTGGTGGTTGTAGTAGGTGTGTGCAGGCATGATTGTTTACCAAGTATCTTTGGGATGAGGCCGAGGTGTTTTTGGGCATGGCAGTGGTTGTGGAGGCCCAGGTTTATGTTGTCTTGGTTATGTGTGGTTTTGGTGGACCAGGTGTCTATGGTAATGGTTATGTGTGGTTGTGGTGGAATAGGTTTTTTCAGGCATGGTTATGTGTGGTTGTGGTGGCCCATGTGTCTACGGGTGGGATTCATTGTTGTGGTGGCCCATAAGGTTGTTGTTGGGGTGGCAGTATAACTGCAGTGGAGGTTGTGGGGGAGTTATGATGCATTGGATGTCCTAAATAACAAGTGGGAAGGATGTGTGGGGTACCCAAATATCTATTTTATATTACTATTACTTTACCTGACTTGAGTTATTTGGGGAATGTGCCTTGGTGACGCTGGGTGGATTGTTTCCTTACTAGGTGTTTTAGTTACCTATTTTCTCATGGGGAATTAGAATGCATCCCCACTTGTGTACGATACCTTTTGGTTTTCCCTAATAAGTATACCTATATAATCACCTTACAGATATAAAACTGATTTCAAGTATCTAGGTGGACTTTGAGGACCATGCCAGACCTTACTATCTTGGGCGCCTGGAGCAGTCATTGATGCTTTTCATTCCTGTTGGTGCTTTTCTTCAGAGTTTTCTTGTTCACGTATTAGTTTATTTTGAACATAAATATGGGAATGGATTTTTTATCTTTACTTTTACTTCTATTCCTTTGAGTTTTGTTATTTACCATCTTGTCTCCCTATCCGGTTCTATAAAGAGGGTAATGCCTTCTATATTATGCGAGATTATATTCCCTTGGTGCTAGTCACCACTTCGGGGCCTATTGAAGGTGGGAATCAAGGGTCATTATCTCACCTTAATATTGAATAATTAAGGTTTTGGCTATTTTCTATCCCTTACCTCATCTTAGTGAAGGTGGTTCACGACACTTTTGTTAGGTAGGAAAATGTGTACACCTAACTTGTTTCTAAAAATTCCAAGTGAGTCATTTTCCTTCCCCATATAAGGCCACCACCACTCCCACTTCATCAAACCTCTAAAACCTCACAAGTTTTGTAAATAACTACCTAATAAACTTACCAAAATCCCTAAATGCCTCTTAAAATTCTCCCCTTGGGAATAATTCAATCCAAGGAAGCCTTTTGGCACAAACCCAAAGGAGTTACCTGATTAAGAGGTAGCGTCTTCTCCCAAGTCCTTTATTTTATTTTCCTCATAAACCCCCTAAAAATATATTTATTATATTGTTATAGAAAAACAAAATTATCCTCAATATACTAGGATGTTTTTATGTAAATATTTTCACATACACTTACACACACCTCCATCTAATGGGTAATGAACATACTGTTTCTCTATACCGTGAATTACTGCCTCACGAAAAGATTATTGTTCATTTTTCCATTACCACCTATCATGGTGGTAATTATGATAAAGAATATATTTATATATGATATATATTATAGTTATAATTTATATATGGTTCTGTAATTTTTATTTAGAGCATACCTTTATTATTTTCTCGTATGTAAATACGATAATTTCATTTGAGGAAGTGTGTACTACTGCCCTTCAAAGTGATATGATTAGTTTATACAAAAAAATAGATTTTATTAAGGATTTTTATAGTGAATATATATTATATAAATGATATAATAAATCTACTTTAACAATGATATATATATATATACATATTTTTCATTTACTTTCTATCTCTCAACATGTAAATTAAACAGAAATAGTGTTCATGTGTATGTACGGCCTACTGTCTCCATGAACAGTGTACTCCGTTTCATAATTATATATTATATAGATTATTATAATACACATATAATGTATATAAAATATATTTATATCATGTTTTAAATTCTTTAATCATGATATAATTTTAAGGACCTACATTATAACAAATTAAGACACATACGAAAAATAAAGAAAATATTACCCAATGTGAAACCTTAACATAGGATAGTTAAAAAGTGCGTAATATAAGGTCATAATAAAACCATATATGGTATTATATATAATAATAAAGTTCTTTAAAATATTTATAATAAATTTATATTTACTATAAAGGTTGTTTGAACGAGTACAATGAAAGTAAATACACAATGTAAGTTGATTTCATCTCACTTTTTATTCTTGTGAGATACATGCTATGTTTGTCACTCTTTCCTTTTTTACGGTGTAAATAATACCAATTACTGTATTATATTTATATTATAATCAAATTTATGGGTATAAAAATATTATTTCTATGGAATTTCATTCATGGGGGATTATGTTTCAAAAGTTACCAAATTGGTTAAATTTGTTTCTCTCAATTTTCCTTCTTTGAGACTCATGTTTTTCTATGAACATAAACTCTTTTTAAAGGTGTATATACTTAAATTTTACATTTTATATAATGAATATACTAATTTAAATGATATTTTAATCTTTATTTAATTTACTTTTCTTACATGGAGGGCATGATCCCATGTTAACAAGTTATAAGATATTATTGGGACAATCTCATCGCATTTCGAGATTGTATACGTTTATGCTTACTTTGATGAATTATTATGTTACATATCTCAATAAATTAATTAATTTTCTTCTCATTTGGTTATTAATTATATATTAATGTAGTGGTACTATTTTATACTCTTTGTAATATAATATAGTTAAGAAATTTTTTTGTAGATACATGACTTTACCCTATCTTTGGTTGAAAATCTATGTTCCTTCAAATTGATATTTTCTAAAAAAGGTTTTCAAGAATATTATAATAATATAATATTATAATTAAAATAATTTTTTTCCTTTTTTTCTTTTACCTATGTTTTAAAAGTAATCTTCTTGTCACATTCCGAATGAGGCGATTTTATATCCTTTTTACCGTGAAAAAGAAATGTTCTTTTTACCTCATACAACATGTATAGATTTATCCACCGTCAAACCTTTGAATATTTATTTTCATGTTTAATGGATATTTTTTATTTATAATTTTTCTAAATAAATTTTAAAGAAAATGGTTTTCAAAACTCTTACAAACATCTTTTATATGTTTTCAATCATAATGGATTTCAAAAAAATTTCAATCATTATTTATAAGATTCCAAATTATTTTTGAATAAATAATTTAAAAAAACTTTTCAAGATTTCTTTACATGTTTTCAATATGTTTTTGATGAAAAATGATTTCAAATTTTTTGACGCTTATTTTATAAGTTTTCAAGGAAATAGTTTTCAAATGATTTAGAGTCTTCTTTATAAGTTTTAAAGGTATTTTCTATGAAAATGATTATCAAATTGTTTTATGTATTAAAAATGTCTTTTCAAAGAAGAAAAGAAATTTTACTCAAGAAATTTTTTTGAAATATGTTTTAAAATTATTTTCCATCTAAGATGACATCCGTTGATGTTAATGAAGACCTTATTAGGAATGATCTAAAGGTTCCATTCACAACCTTTATATGAATAGGGTATGATTAATCTAATGTTCTTTATGAAACCCATTCATCTTCCATAGGTTTTATGTTTATATAATCCATTTCTCTTCCATGGGTTATATGTTTATGAATGTATTTCTTTTCCACGGGTTATATGATTTTGAAACAGTCTTCTTTTCATAGGTTATACATTGATGAAATGATTATAAAACCTATCTATTTTCCATAGGTTATGATTTTATAATATTTTAATGATACACATTTCATTTTGTGGGTTATGATTTGATGATTATATAACCCATATCTTTTCATGGGTCATGATATGATGAATGTTTTGTGGCACGTGCATGTATTATTTTATTATGTGATGGGTGGAACCTATATCTCCCTCCAATACATTGGGTAAAGATTTATTCCTAATGATATATATTAAGATGTCTATGAGAGTGATCCATGATTACTAATATTGTATAAGGAGTTAAGTCATGCTACTAAAATGGCCATGGAAGTGAACCATGACTTATAAGATGGTATGAGGATTGAACTCATGCAACTAAGATGGACATGGGAGTGATACACAACTAACAAGATGGTATGGGGAGTGAACCCATACTACCAATATGGCCATGGTAGAGATTCCTTGACTACTATGCATAAACCTAATTACATGTTCACAATGTTATGTATGAACCTAGTTGCATGAACATATGATTTTGTGAGGTCATGATCCCACATACATAACCTAATGAGTAAACCCATTTCTAAATATACATGGTTAGAATATTATATGATTATTTGTATACCATAATTCTATGATTTATTTCTATTTTAGGATTTCATAGATTATGTTCTTTATTTATTTATGATTCATTTCTTATGAAATTCTATGCTTTATTCCACGATTCATGTACATGATATTTGATATGTAGGGTATGATATTTTATTTCCATGATCTTGTTATCATACTATTATGGTCATAATTATTCTTACATATTTCTCTTATTTACCCTTACTGAGAAGTTGTTCTCACATCTTTATATGTTTCCTTCCCCAGGTTATAAAGAAAGGTTTTAGGTAGAAGTACTAATGGTGGAGATCTTTATGAGAGATGTTGAAGATCTTTCACTGAGATAGAAGATTTCGTTTCAAATTTTCCTAATACACTAAACTATTACAGTCCTCGGGCATGTATTTTCGTAATGTATTGAATGTTCATCTAAAATGGTGTATATCCATGTATGTTAAGTTTGGGTTATTGTATGAGAATAGGGGTATAGTTTTCAAGTTCATCAAGGTAAAAGGGTAAATTATACAATTATGATAGGGGACCATACTTTTTCCGCACAGTTGGAAAAACTATGCCCCAGTTGTGATCCACACGACTGCCCAAGGTGGACCTCACAAAGAATAGGTGCATAGTTTGGATAACCATATGCATACCCTTCTAAAAGACTCTACAACATGTATAAAAAAATGTTGCACATGCGTGAAATCTTCCTTGTACAATTTCATGGGAACCGTGTGGATCCCTTCTCTCCACTGTCTCACACTGCATGGTTATAGAAACCATGTGGGTTGTGATCATGATTTATCTTAACTGTGTGACCCTGTATTCTTGTCAAAATGTTAGGGATCGCAGCTCTGATCAAGACCCAGAAACCCCAAGACCTCCATGACTCTATAGGAAACATTATAAGGGCCAAACCAATGTATTAAAACACAAAACAATAGTCTGACCCATTGAGAAATGTTGGGATGTTACTTGCAATGAGGATGAGATATCATAGATGGGATCAGAGGAACCCACATGCAATGACTTTGTTAGGATTCAGTAGGGGATTGGAAGTGTGTCGTGGTGGTAGTGATCTATAAGAGTAACTTTGTTTGGATCAATCATCCTAGGTGGAGACGACGAGTAGTGTGAAGGATAGCTTTAGTGAGCGGATGGATTTGGTGAGTGGCGTGATAGTGAGGATCGGCAGACTAAGCTTGACAATGAGGTGACTATCTGGGTGGAGTGCTTGATTGGGAGGAAGCACCAAGGGAGATAGGATCGATGGAAGTATTTCATGCTGACAAGAGAAGGTCGGATGTCAGTGATCTAGTGCATAGAGAAACTAAGCGGTGGGTGGGAACACATCAATATGGATGGTGTCGATCTTCCTATTTTTTAATATTAAAATGTTTTCTAGATAATCTTAGTTTCCATGGGAATAATGTCCACCCTTTTTTATTTTCTATGTTTCTTTTGTGGAAAATAAAACACACAACCACCGCCCACTGGACAAAGAAGACAATTTTTTGTTTTTAAGTATAATTTTAAAAAAAATAATTTATATTAGGCTATATAAAATTTAACACAACCAATTGAATTTGATCTATACAAAAAATCACTATTTAAGACAACACATTCCAGCTAGAATAGTGGGATTCACCAGAAATGAATTATACAAATTCATTTAGAATAAAATTATACACAAACTTATAAATATATGAACTTTAGTTAAAGTTAAAACAAATGTATTTTTGATCCATATTAAAAATTTCAGATGGTCATAACATGACCGTATGAAATCGGATCAATGCACAATCTCTTCTGTTGGGATAGAATTAAATCTAACTACTTAATTTAAATAAAATCAATTTTTTATTAGATGAAAATGTTTGTGTGATCATTCTGATACTAATTTATGGTTTTGGGGCATGTAGTGGAAGCCAGTGTTCCATTTATTTAAAACAATTCATCTCTATAGTGACATAACTTCATCATGTCTAGTGATCTGAGCCCCAGTAGAGTTTTGAGGATATTAAATGAATCATCAAAGCATTAAACTTAAACATAATGGTTAACTTGTTTGAATCAATGAATTCTTGAAGACAACTCATTGTTGGTGACCGTTGATTAAAGGATCTAACCCAAAACCCCTATAAATCTCCATAAAATGCTTCAATAATGTTTAATAATTCCATTCATTTGAAATGAGGTACTATCATAGAAGTATGATGATGCATTCCACATCCTAATGATCACCTTGAGTTTGTTTGTACAAACTATGAATACGTTCTAGGATCAATTTCTCAAATGAATAAATTCTTTCTCAAGGACGTGGGAGGAGAGATATTCTCTCAACTCCATTGGAATGAATAGTCTTTGGAATAGATCATGTCCCCTACTTATATTTTGGATTTACCAAATACCTTTAAAGGGTTCCCTAGCCCCCATATATTTAATTACCACTAAATAAGATATAAATGACATGTTATGATGAACTAAGTGTATAATAAATGTGTACCATTATGTAATAAATCTTTAATTAAGGTATATTAAATATATAGTTTATCATGGTTATTGGGAACTTGAACACATAGAACTTCTTATATCATAGCACTTTGCGCAAGAACCTATACTACTCTTAGAAAGTCATGCCGGTGAGGACTTGTTCTATGTACAATAATAGTCACATTGTATCTATGGTATTACTTTATATTTTTCAATAAAATAAAATTTAAGAAGATATCACTTTTATCTTGATTACTGATTATAATTTACTGATTAATTAAATCAATTATGAATCCTAATATTTTATCAAACCCCCGTAACCATTACTAAAATATTTTGAATACTAAATTTATAAATTATTATAGTAGAAATGATCCTTAAAATATATCCTCATAGTCTAAGATTTGAATAAAACACTACTCTTAGAGTTTCTAGGTCATCTTTTTATTTATCAACCACAATAACTCGTAGCTCCTTGAACTTTTGATTAAAGTCCTAAATTCTGAAATCATAAACACGATTTACTCAATTATTTGAATCTAAAGATGAATCAATATTGTTATGAATACTTCTTTGTTTAATTTTTTTGTTAAGTAAAATCATATCTCTCATAATAACTCCTCAGTAGTAAGAGGAACCCTCAATTAAGGATGACAAGCATCTTATACACTAGATTTTGTTCAAATTCAAAATATGAAAGGATTCGTGACTAAATATGTCTTGAAGGGTTTATTATTATTATTTTATGATGAATGAAATAATTTTATATATGATATGCATGTACTATGTAATATCACTCACAACTGACTAATCATTAAATAGAAAATATATTGTCATCTTAAATAGTTTTCATCTATGAATTTTAGTTTATTATTTTATATAATCACACTAGCTTGAAAATGAAAATAAAAAATATTAAAAAATGAAAAAACTAAATAAAAAACATGATTGATCTTAAAATTTTATATGATCACACAATCTTGAAAATGAACTAAATATGTCTCCAACACGTATCACAAGTCACCCCGGTCCAAATTATCACCATCTCATCTATAATACCACCTCGTCTTGGCACAATCCACATCTTAAAACATACTCATCATAATACATAAATACTCATACACTAGTGAGGGAGTCTAAGGAAGTGAAAAATAGATACATAATAATACATATGGACATGCATCCCCTTAAACATATTAGGTGAGTAAAGATGATACACAGACAGTCAAAATAAATTCAATTCTCACATGCATCTCACAAAATTGAAATAAATAATTAAATAAATTAATTTCAAGAGATACATTGGTTGGCCTTTACTCAAGATTAGTGTACACACATGTTCATTTCATAATAAAAATTCAATTGTGATAAATTTATTTTAATGGATTTATATGAATTAAAATAACTCATTATAATTTTAATTAAAGAAAAATTTCTTACAGTCCCAAAACTAAATTAATTATATCCAAAATATTATTACTCCCTTTTTTAAAATTATAATTTTTTTGAAATATTTAAATTTTTCCCGAGCCCCGTTCACATCATAAAATACTAAAATCGGTTGGAGGCCTAATATTGACACAAAATGTGCATGGTGGGTCATAGAGGTCTGGAACCATCCTGGGTCAATTTGACCTGACTTGGCCTTGATTCAGATGAAAGGAGGCTCCATGCACAAGATTCTAGTGAGTAAGGAGGGAAGGATGTGGGAACTGAATGATAGGGAGAAGGTAGACCGATGGGGGGCACCATAGAGGGAGGATGGTGGGGGAAAGGCATGACAGAGAGGACTCGAGACCTACAATGGTGTGAGGGGAGGGGCTAGTGGTGGTATCATGTTTCAGGACAAAGGGAGGGAGGTTCATGATGAGGAGGGTGATGCCAACTTCCAAATTTACCCTTTCTTTAAATCATTTTTTAATATTTTTCTATATATAGAGTGTCACCACTTCTAACATCAATTATTTTTCACATTGTTGACTTACTCACACTCCAACCTCATTAATAATGTGTCTTATTTAAATTTTTATTTTTATGTGAAATTTTCAAAATCCAATTTTATAGACTGTTGTTTTTTTTCAATTAATAAAATAAGTGGAATTATGTCCTTACTATACAAATACTTTTTTTACCATCGAACTGGTAAGAACAAGCACCATAGGTGGAAAAAAAGTCTATCTAACTTGAATCTTCTTGTGGGTGAACCTTTTTTGTCTGATGTTTGATTGAATCATTTTCTGTGGTGATGAAACTATAACGACAACCTATTTTGAATTTTACACAACCAAAATTTTTCGTTTCTTGAAATTTCACATGATCGATCTAATACCAATTAAGGGCATCAGGTAGAAAAAATAGATGGGCTAGGAAATTAAAATTGTACATCACCAAAAGACATGGCTACACCATCTCTGGTGGTATGAAGACTAATGAAACTATTGAGGATATCACCGAAAAACTTTTAATCGCAAAAATAAAATAAACAATCACTTCATTTGATCTATAGAATCATTCATCAACCACTCATTGATTGTTCATCACTTATTCATCGCTAGTGGCCATTGCTCGAATTAACTAAAGACAGATCCCAATAGATGGTCCACACATTCTTGAAAAGTCTTTGGAAACATCATTCATCAATGTATGGGTACCAGCATAGAGATTTTATAAATACTTCGACATCCTGACGATCACCACAGTAACAATCCACCAATCTGTGATGAATAACTCAGATCATCTACTTCTTTTTTATGCAACAATAGTAGAGAGAGAGACCCTCAACCATTGTGAAATGAATATTTATTTTCATTATATCATCTTTCCACATTATATAGCGAGTTTCTAAAATATCCAAAAATGGCACCCAACCCCTAGATATTTATTACCCATATATAATTCATCTTATGACTGCATTATTGAATGAATAATATCATTTTTATTTTTAACACTAAAAAATATAATAAATATATTATATGAAAAAAACAATCCATTAACTTGAATTTTCATTCCTGAAAATATTAAACGAAACATGAGTATTAAAAATAAAATTCATTCATTTAATATTTTTCCATGTATTTACATTAAAACTTGTAAATAAATTTAATAAACAAGTTCAATACCAATTATTATTAACTTGAATAATATGAATTTATTTATTACTTGGTGATTGTATATCCACAGACATCACTCAGACCCTATAGTGGGCCCACATATCTTATACTTCTATTGATTAGAATATTCCAGAATTTTGAATATGCTTAGTGTGTGACATTCAAGGACCATATCTCAATTGTAGTGAATACTATTCATAGATCAGGAGAAGATTTTATCAACACATCAAGGTCTTTAATGAGATAATTTTTTCTCAAAGTAATGAAAATGTTTTCTATAAACACACGTCATGTAATATAATCTCTTTGTAATGCGATATATCATAAATTAAGACAAAAACTTCATGTTGTTATCCTTTATTTATTTATTATTCATTGACATTACTACTTAACATCTTCTACCATGAACATGGATTTAGTGAAGTAATATAATCCTCTTCAACTAGACCCAAGATATAACTTATTTTTAAAAGATACAAATTCTATAATGATTATTTAATCAATTTCATTCTTCTAATGATACACCCAAAACAAGCTACCTAGCGATGACATCAATGACATGATTTTCATATTGCATCTAAGTATAAGATCAAATAGTATACATCGAGAATAATCTCAATTCATGAGACCATTACACATCGTTACATATATGAACAACCAATTACCCATGAATCAGGTCATGTTCCAACCCGTAGTTTAGTCCTCATGATAACATCTACTCAAGATCACCAAGTGTGAACTTCATGAGAAGTCTCAAATCATATGAGCACCAATCACCTGATAGTCAGAAATCATTTGTGTCTAGTTAGTATGATGCATCTAGACCATAGGATATATGTTTAAGAACATTTTCATAGTATCTCTAGGTTCCCATTGTAGCCTAATAACTGGTATAACCCTTTGATTGGAAGAATAATCTAAATACATTTGCATAAATAGTGGATGCATATATATCAACACTATTATAGTAAGAATTCATCAAGTGTAATTCCTTGTATATATTGTATTGTAATCAAAAAGTATTTTTCATGTTAGGTCTTGTGAACCACTATTAAAATAAGAGTAAAAAACCAAAAAACAAATGTTTTACCTATGGCGAATCTAGTGATTTTTCCAAAAAAAATCCAAAGAAAACCTCAACGAATTATAATTATAATTAAATGATGATATAACTTATAAACAAAATTGGGGTAAGAAGAATAAGAAACAATTCATAAATAAGAAGAGAATATTTATGAGAAATAATAAGAAAGATTCATAATAAATATGTTCATAGGATAATAAAATTGGGTTCTTTTCTCATATATATAAAGGATCTAATTCATTAAGTATTGGTAATGATGTATAATAAAGGAAAGAACTTGGTTGGGAGATGAAAGAAAATATAGAATCTACATGGGCCAGATAAAATACCTCATGAATGAAAAGAAGAAGCTTGGGAAATAAAATAAAATGATGGTTGTTGAGAATAAAGAGCTTAGAAGGAAGGAAGAATCCTATATTGACAAGATCAAGAAGTATAAGTTGATTTATGTTAATATTAAAAAGATGGTGAGTGATCCCAATGAAAATATGGATGAAAAAGAAGAATATTTTTTTTGAAACACAAGCTATATGTATCACTGTTTGATATTAGTTGAAAAATATATATAAAGGACTTCACTGAGGATATTAAAGTAAATGGAGAGTCTTATCAGGCCAATAAGAAGAGGATCTCAAATTAAGAGGGTAAATATACACATAAATAGGCCAGTTTTATTTAACAATGTAGATGAGAAAACCAAATCAAAGAGTATGTGGGACATGAAATCTGAGAGACAGTATTCGACACCAATGGAAGGGAAAAATACACTAAATAGGACACATCCCCCAAACAAAAATTGAGTTTTATTTTTTCATCAAGATAACAATACACATAAATAGACCAGTTTCATGCATCATTATTGGAAACTATGTATATAAGTGACAAGCATCATAGCAGGAACACACACACACACACAAGATGGGTGTGCATGATATAATGGTTATAATGCATTTGATTTTCTTGAAAATAGTGAAATGTTGTCTGATTGTATAATATAAATGGGTAAAAAGTTAAATAAAAATTCTTAGTATTAATTAAATAATTATTCTTGATAAGTAAAGGTTTGTTAATGAAAATGTGGTGGGATTAAATCGGGATATGTAAATTATTTTAAAAAGTCATAAAAGGTAGAGTTTGAAACCATGTGAGTTAGTTACCCCATGTTAGCCAAGGACTTGGGAAGGATGGTTGGGGGTAGTGTTACAAATATAATAAAGACCAATGGTACGTGTATGTGAAATATTTTGTTTATGGCTAGTGATAAGCCTTTCCTTATTCATTGTGAAAGTTTCATGGTTGTGATCTAAAAAGTTCATGTTTTCCATTGTAGAGAAATGCCACCATTAAGGCATGTGCTAATTCTGAGACAAGATAATGTTGCCAAAAATGATCCCCTAGTTGTAGAGAAATAATAACCAGTGGTTCAATATGATAGGGAATATCACTTCTGTGATAAAATTTATAATTTTATATAGATGTTGGAATGGGACCCAGGGAGGGTCGCACAGATTATGTTCGAGTTGATCAAGGGGTTTCATCTACAACAACCTTTAACCATTATAGGAGAGTGTGGGCCAGATGATGCTGAGTTTTGGATAGATTATATCTATACAATTCTTGAGCATATAGAGACTCCTTTGGATAAGTGATTTTTGTTGTAATCCTATATGTTGTGGGGATAAGAAAAGCATTGGTGGGATATCATAGATCAGATTGAACATGTAGAGGGGATGGTGTGGAAGTGTTTTCGGAATTTTTTTTGGACAATTACTACACAGAAACCTTAAGGCATGAAAAAGATATAGATTTTATGTGTTTGACGTAGGGGAAAATGTCAGTAATGGTGTATGCATACCAGTTCATGGACTTGCAACATTTCATTCCTGCTTTAGGGGGATATGAGGTCACTATGGAAAGGCACTTTCAAGATGGTCATCATCATGATATCAGATCCAAGGTAATGATCTTTAATTTGAAAATGTTTTATGAGGTGATTGATCAAGACATCACAACAAAAGGAAACTTCAAAGAGGCCTCAAGATGTAAACAAGTATTCCCAATGGGGAGAAATAGTGGCGCGAGTTCTGATAGTAGGAAGTGTTGTTTCGAGACCTTATACCAAGTAAGTGGTGTAAAACACAACAAAAAAAAGAACCACTATCTCAGGTTAGTGATTGAGTTGGCTTCTATCATTGTGGTAGGCTAGGACATGTGAAAAATTAGGGTTCTTGACCACCTATTGAGTGAAAATCATGTGAAAAATTATTCCATGTGTAAATGTTCTGTAGGAACCCATGACATTCAAAAAAATTTAGGGGATAGAGATTAGTAAAGAGTATAGGTTGGGGGTTGATTACCACATATCATGTAGGTAGTTAGGGCTCCATATTCCATACTGGTAGGGGTGGTGGATGTGGAACTCTGGGGAGCAACCATTCATACCAGCAGGGCAGTGCAGTGCAGGGTACTCAGGTTGGATCCCAGGGTAGAGGTATAAGACATCTAAAAGTAGTCCAGTATACACTTGAAAGAGGTGATACTGGAACTTATTCCATTCAAGGTATGATTCTTTTAGCTTCCACACATGGAAATTATCAATTTTACACAAGTGCTACACATTATTTTATTTCAAAATAGTTCATTGTAGTACTGGGCATAATAACGGAAAGTGCGTGTAGAGTTATGTCACATGATACTCTAATGGGGGAGTGAGTTGAGAATATTAGGTAGTGTAAAGGTTGTGTCTTAGAGGTTGGTTGACATATTTTACTATGTGATCTATTTGTTCTAGAGATGTTAGATTTTGTACTAATCTTGGGTATGGATTTTTTTAGTGGAGTATCAAGACCATATCGATTGTTATTGATGTCAGGTTATGTTTATGTCTCATAATGGAGACACTTATGTTATTCTTGATGAGTGGGATGTTTGAGAAGGCCACGTAGGGATATTTTGTCAGTAGTTGGGATATCTCATGACCCAAGTGGAATTCCTTGTTCTTGGTGATGGATAAGTGGAGGAGTATTTTTTTTCCTCCTGTGGTGGATATGTTTCGGGATGTGTTCCCTGAGAACTTCTCGGGGCTAAAACATGAGATAGACATTGCGTTTATGATCGAGTTGCTTCCAGGGGAAAAACCTATTTGCATTCTACCATATCGAATGGTTCTGGGATAACTCTGGGAGCTTAAGTCTCAGCTAGAAGTGTTAGATCAGAAGGGATTCATTCAACCGAGTACATATCCATGTGGATCACTCGTGTTGTTTTCTAAGAAGGCTGGTAGGTTGTTGAGGTTATGTGTTAACTACAAGAAGTTGAATCATATGATTTTTAAGAAATGATACCCTATTTACAGAATTAATGTTTTTTTTACCAATTGACGGGTTCCATAGTGTTCCCCAATATTGATTTGAGGTCTGAATTCCATCAGTTGAGGGTGATACCTTTTGACGTACTACAGATAGATTTTCAGAGCAGGTATGAGTTTTTTTAATTTTTGGTAATGTCGTTTAGGTTGACCAATGTACCAGATGTGTTTATAGAACTAATGAACCAGATATTTTACGTCTATCTAGATCATTTGGTGGTTGTATTTGTTGATGAAATCTTGGTGTACTCATGAACTCTTGATGATCATGCCCAACATGTTGAAATAATCTTGAGTAAAATAAGAGAGAATAGGCTTTACACCAAGATATCAAAGTGTCAAATCTAGATTAATAAAGTGAATTTCTTGGGAAACATCATTTTAGAGTTAGGTGTGTCAGTGGATCCAGAGAAGGTTCTGGCTATGGTGTCTCGGGAGCATCCCAAAAGTGATTCTAATGCTCAATTTGTTTTGGGTTTGGCTGGTTATTGCTGGAGGTTCATTAAGGATTTCTCACTTTTTGAAGCACCACTATCAAGATTAACCAAAAATGGTGTTAATTTTGAGTGGTTAGAGGGATGAAAAATTTATTTTCAAGAATCGTAGAAGGGGTTGACTACCATGCCAATTCTAATATTACATGAATCTAGTAATAAGTACACATTGTTCTGTGATGTGTCTGTTGTTGGACATAGGTATGTTTTGATGCCAGATGATCATGTTGAAGCATACGGGTTGAGACAGATGAGACCACATGAATGAAAGTACCATACTCATGATCTTTAGCTAGCTGCTGTAGTTTATAACTTAAAGTGTTGGAGGGACTACTTGTTAGGAGAATGATTCATTGTGTTTTCTGATCATAAAAGTTTAAAGTATATCTTTTCTCAAAGGTATTTAAATATTTGGAAGTGAAGTTTGGTCGAGTACCTATAATCTTTCGATTTTGAGTTGGTTTACACACCAGGGAAAGGAAATATTGATCTAGATGCTCGGAGCTGAAAGACCCAAAATTGGGTGGTTTAGGAATCCAACACTAAATGAAAAATTATGGCTTTGTTTTCAAAGATGCAACTGGAGGTTCAGACAAAATAATGACCCTTGAATAATTAGAGATCGATTTCATGCATTTGATCTGGGTTAAGGAGAGCTAGCTGGAGGATCTAGATTATTTGGAAATAAAGTCAAATCTTAAAGGCGGGGTGCCACCTTCTAGTTATGCCTTGGATGGTTATGGAATAATATTTATTAGTGCACGTATGGTAGTACTGATGTGTTTTCATGAATATTTGATGTGTGAGTTCCACACATCAAAGTGGGAAGTACATCTTGTCATGACTAAGATGTATTGTGATCTTCATAGAAAGTATATGTGTTTGGGAATGAAGAATGAAGTTATGAGTTTTGTGGCGTGATGATTTACCAATAAACCGGTGAAGGAAGAGCATCATCATCCAGGTGATTTTTTACAATCATTTCCCATTCTTGAATGGAATTTGAATGATGTAAATATAGACATTGTTGTGGGACTTCTGAGGACACCTTGAAAAAATGAAACAATTTGGGTTTTTATAGGTTTGTTGAATAAAGTGGCTCATTTCTTGCTGATCTAGGAGACATACATAGTTGATCATTTGGGTGAGCTGTATGTTTCAGATGTAGTGGGATTTCATAGTGTGACGAGATCCATAATTTTATATTGTGATATGCGTTTGACATTGTGCTTCTAGAAGGTATTACAAAAGTTTCTTGGTACCTAGGTTTTGTTGAGTACGGTTTATCACCCACAAACAAACAAGAAATATGATTGTACAATTCACGTATTGGAGGACATGTTAAGAACTTGTGTCCTGGATTTTGGTGATTCATGGGAAAAGAAATTATCACTCGTTAAGTTTTCATACAATAATAGTTTTTAGGCTATGATTCAGATGGAGCATTTTGAGTCACTTTATGGGAGACCATGTAGATCCCCATTGTTTTGATTAGAGATTGGGGAATCTGATATGGTAGGACCAAGTATCATGTAGATGAAGTCAAATAAAGTTTATTTGATTCAGAAACAAATGATGATATCTACGAGAAGGAATAATTCATATTTGGATCGGTATCATAGTCTTCTTGAGTATGTGGATGGGGATAGAGTGTTTCTTCGGGTCTCTCCATGGCTGGGTCCCCATTGGATTCAAAGACATGGAATGTTGGCACCCGGGTACATGGGGTCATTCAAGATTGTAGAGAGGACCAGACTGGTGGATTACCGATTTGCCTCTATAGTGGTATAGTGGGATGCACGGTGTTTTTCATGTTTCACATCTTTGATAGTATCATCTTGATCCATGTCATGCGATAAATTTTGATGATGTTGAGATTGAGCTTGATGTGTTCTTCGAGGAGCATCTGGTTCGTATTATAGATCATAATGATAAGGTTTTATAGAGCAAGGTTTTACCATTGGTTCGTATTTTATGTAATAATGGAAACATCTAGGAAGAAACTCGGGAGTGAAAGTCAGATATGCAGTCCCAGTAGACCAATATCTTTGATTTAGAAACTCAATGACACTCGGGAAGATCAGATCGAGGACGAGTCATCCAACGATGAAGATATTGTAAGATCCAGGACCTTTCTTACGGTATGTTTTGTTTATGTTTTAGTTTAAGTCATTTATTTTAGTTAAATAAGTATTTTCTAATGTTCATAAGAAGGATCTACGGTGTTTATGGGGTTCCGGACATGAAAATGGAGTAAAAGGAGTTTCTAGGCAGGTTTCACGGTTAGTGAAAATCGTGTGAATCATCATAGGTAAGCATGAATCCTTGGATAGAGGATTATACACAGTTACCATGTGGTTAATATTACCATGAAAAATTCCCAAGAAACTCTTGTAAGGGATGATTTTGAGTTATTATCTCTCACAAAGTTAGCACATGCTTTGGAAAACCATGCGGGTAAACAATGCAACCCAGTAAAGGTAAGAAATTTACAAAAACACCATTATGGGATTTTAAATACCAAATTAGAATTTTCCCCCTTTTCCATTTTGAACCCTAGTGATTAACCAATGATCCCCAGAGCATCCAAGGATGATTATACTTCATCTCCAAGCCATTTGGAATGCCATCTATAGCAGATCAAAGATCTGGGTAAGGATAATCACCTCTTGCTTCTCTTTTTGGTTTAGGGTCCACATTTTTTTATCTCCTTTAGAAGCACTAAAAAAATTCTTTTCCAGTGAGGTCTTGGTTTTGGCTTTAAATGGGTTTTTATTCTAGATTCAATGCATTAATTAGGTTTGTTTTCACCAATGCATCCAAGGTAGGTGGTCTACAAGTTATATCCCATAGTTTCATTTGAGATTTGTGCATGCTTGGGTTTATCTCTTTGTTAACCCTTGTTGTGATTTTGATCATTTGATAATATTTGGTTTTATGGGTATCTAAATGATTAATGGAAACCCTCATGGTCTCCATGGGTCACATAGAGGATGACTTGACCTTTGTAGGGACACCCATGGGGTGCACCGATACTTTCTAGACATATAAGTTATCTATGTACGAGAAAGGATACTTTATGACAATGAAGAGACCTTAATAAGCATGTTAAAATGTTGAATGGTAGTTAAAAAGAATTATTGGCTTGTTTATATGCTTATTAATGTCTTAAGGGATTGTTTGGTATGGTAATAAAAATTGGATAAATTAGTTAAATGGGGATTGTGCCTTATGGATAATGAATTAAGTTGAAAACAATAAGAGGTTTGGTGTATGAGAAATGTTGACACATGGGATTGGTAATGGATTTTGAATTGATGTATATGGTTAATGGGTGAGACATGGGAAATTGAATTGGGTTAATGGGTTGTGTTGTGTAACACAACATTATGAACAAGCTATAGCATAACGTTGAATCTCTTGTTGATTGGTTCTGAATCATGATTGTTAAATTTATTGGTTGAATTGGTTGTGATATGGTTTTTTTGTGTTGAATGGATATATAACCATGAGAACATGGATTTTTGTGTGATTAAGTACTGATACTTGTCCCACGGGTAGGGTAGGACTGATTCTCTAACCTACCTGAAAATGCATAGGTTGGGGAGTTAGATTGATTCCATATTCTTCCAATGGTTGTATTCAATGAAAATACCTGGATTGAGGCACCAAGGTAAGTGTGGGGATTACTTGATATGATCATCCCTAGTTAGATAGGTACTTAACGTGTTAGCTTATTCATAATGATAAATTCCATGAATATTGTGTGAATAAGGAAAATTATGGCTCATAGATTATATGTTAATGATGAGCTAAATGATGAGATGATGTACATAATGAACTTGGAAGAATAATCCAAATAGTAATAGAAATATAGAAAAAGGTTAATGAGTGTCCCCCAAACTATCTTTCCTTCACTTTCCATTTATTTAAAAATTCATGAACTATCTATTAGATTGGATATTTTGTAGACACCGTTGGTGGTGGCCTACTGAGTTTTACTCACACCTACTAGGGCCTCTGTTGGGAACCCAAGTAGATTTCATGATGTTTGGTCAGGACAAGGTCAAGGCCACTATGATAATGAGTTGAGTTTGATATTGGACATTCAGGGATGAGGTTAACAACTTGGAGTCAGGACCGTTTTGGGAATTTCACTATTTGTTTTTATTTTGGGTTTTTTTCACATGGCATTGTATCATGACATGACATATTTACTGTTGCTTGTGGTTTGTACCCTGTTTGGAAGATATTTTTCTATGCATGCTATTGGTTTTTTCTAAATGTTTCCACTATTTATATGCTTTCTCTTATGGGTTACTCTGATAAAGAGGGTATAGTCTCCACATGTGACTAATCTAGACCCTCACTGGTAGTCGGAAAACTCCAGTATATAGGGTGGAACGCTTGCATTCATGTGATGAACCACCATGGAGCACCAGTTTAGTGGCACCCAGGTCATGGAACTTACACATCCAAACATCCCAAAAATGAATCAAAATATAGGTCCATATCATGAACATATACCAAGAAACAAGTGACATATACTCAAGTACTCAAGTGTCATGGATACCTAATTAGGGTGTGAGTACAACTCAGTAGGTCACCAACAACGATGTCTAAAGAAATAACTAGTATAAACAATAGTATATGCAAGTTTATAAGGAATAATTAACAAGTTAGTAAACAAATCGAGTTCCATCATTTAATATCATTCAAATTAACCACTTTTTATCTCAAGTGTTAAGTGAAACCTAAACCCATCTATCTAGCTTCGGCCCATGCCAAAAGTATGAACCATAGAAAATGTGTTTAACTCTTTAAATTATAAAGTAATTATCTAATAAATTCACTTTAACCCAATGTACCTTGGATAATAATTCGAAGTAAGAAAAATACATCGGTGGGGCCTATAACATCAGTCTAGCCTAGCCCAAATATGAGGAGAATCAGTCAATTATTACATCCACCCAATACATTGGTGGGTCATATAGCATTAGTCTATCCCTAACCAAATATTTGGTTCCTCAATTATACACGTGCCAAACCATTATTCACATTTACTATGGGTCATCATTAGTGACCTTTTTTCCAAAAAATAGCAAGGTTTCACCTTTTCTATTTATCACTATTACCATAGACCATTTCATTTAACACATTTAATCCCATTACATGATTCAATTCTATCATAATTCATCCATATAACCCACTAATCATATGTTATTAAAAACCATTTAATATATTACGCATGCCCCTTTAACAATTTACTATTTTTCACATCATAAATTCCAAAACCAAACAAGTCCCAAGACCTTCATTTCCATTAAAAAACATTAAAAGACCCATCAAAAAAATTTCCCTAAAAGGAAACGAGGCCCTTATTTCAAATCAACATTGTAAACCCATTCAAAACCTCCTTTTAAATCACCCTGAGGTCAACACCTAACTTTAAAAAATTTCCCCTTTAAAACATAGTTTTCCATAAATGGTACCACAACATGAAAAAATCTAAACCACACTATTTAAACCATTTTGAATCCACCTAGTCATTTCAAAAAATATTAATGTAGACAATATTTAAATTCATCCTCTTAACATGTCTTAAACACTTACCCATAAAATTATAAAATGTATCGCTTTAACTATTACAACATATCTAATAACAATTGGAACCAATTTTCTCTCATAAATTATTTATATAATCATTTATAATTTCATTAAACCAATTTAAAGGTATTTTCATGCCTCATGGGTAGCCTAATGCCCAATATCCAATCATCAATAGACTCAACGAGGTCTGTGAAGGGTCTAACACATTAATTTTTGGCATAAATTACTGTTCTTAATCAAAGACACAAAAAAGTAGCAAGACAATGCATTGGAATAACTGCACACAAAATAAAAACATCAAGTCTATGGAAAATATCTTATAGACCACCTACCTCATTCTCATATACAACCACTCATCCAACCATGGTCCTTGATTCAGGCTAAAATGACCTCAAACACCAAAGTGATGAACACCTTGGAAAATAGGGATCATGCACTTCATAATAATAGTAACAACCAAGAAAGGCCTCTTCTAAAAAATGAAAGGAAATGGATTTGAAGACTTTTCTAAATCTTTTATGTCTATAAAACAGAATTCCAAATGCCTATAAATAAGATAAGAACTATACATGGAAGAGGGGATAAATCATGGTTTTTACCTTAGGAAGCTAGGGAAGGAAATGGGGTAAAAATTGGGTGAAAATTGTATTATGATGATGAGGGTAAAATGGTAAAATACACAATTTTAATGACGCATAGGGTTAGGCCTCGTGATTTTCCTAACCGTGCATCAACCATGTGGTTCCCTCTATCCAAGAGGAAACTAAGTCCCATTTTTTACCTGTCCACATGAATGGTTTGATAAACCATGAAGAGATGAGTAATTATCCATTGTATATGGGGGTATTTATCCACAATATTTCTTTGGCTACCTCATACGTTTTATAACTATGATCCTCCATTCACCAAGTCACACAGTTTTTTTCATTGGTAGTACTAATTGTGTTACAACCATGAATAATTCATAGTATGTCCCCTATTCTCCCTTTTCCATATCCAGGACCCATGGGACACCAAAAATACCTTCCCTACCCTAGTGAGGCATTCCATTAACCATTCTAAAAACGGGTTAACTAAAATTAAAATGAAAATGTAACTCACTAAACATCAGGATCTTACACCATACAAGGTATCTATCGAGATAAAAACAATACCCAACGGTGGGATATATAATTCCAGGCCCACCCATCAAATTAAAATCATGTTTTTTTTGGTAAAAAATATATCATACAACATAATAACATATTTCATCACTTTTATTTTCATGATTAATATGGCATACCTCCTTTTTATCAAATAAATTTTCATTAAATGGTACAAACAGATGATCTTTTAAAGTTCAGTTTCATAGAAATAAGGTGCAAAATACATGATAACATAAAACATTCTTCTAATAAATTTGGAAGTATTTTTCATGTGTTCCACATAAGTTTCATTTACTACATAAAATAACATGTGGACATAGATCAATGGAAAGAGGTGAGCATGAGACCCAGTAAGGGAAATAATTTACATGTGATCATGATAAATATCAATAATAATATAAGGAATATCATTATGGAATGAGAAAGAGAATATGAGGAATATTATAATAAAAAGAACATGAATCCTAGCATGAAAATGTTTCTATAACATCAAAATGATACATTCATAATCATATCACCAAGGCTTGTAACCAAGGTATCATATTTTAAATATACCAAGGTTACTCACCAAGGTATCATAAAAACATGTCTTCTATAAAGATTAAATACCTTACCCCAATGAATTGGGGTGCTATCAGAGCACACCACTCATATGTATTAAATAATGTTATCAATATAGATAATAATCAATAATATAATTAATAAACTATGGGGAATAATTAATGGGGTTCTTATCAAAATCATTGCATGAAAAAGTGTATAAAGAAATGATCATTACATCATTTTTAGCCCAAGAAAAGGGAATGTGGGGTTTCTGTGCATAAATAACTTAATCCAACAAATAATATTTACATACATGTGAATAAAAATGGAAATTAAAAAGGTTCGGTTATCAAAACAAGGAAAAAAGGGATTTTATTAAGAAGAAGTGAGAAATTTTTAGAAGTAATTTCAACAGAATGAAATGTATAAAATGTTATTTTAAAAAAAGGAAAAATGAGAGGGTAAACAGGTCTACTACAGATAAAAAATATTTTTTTTGTAATCATATGATCAAAAGGGATATAAAATATAGTAATCATAACAATCATAGGAGACATACAAAAATAATTTCTTGAATTGAAGAGAAAAGAAAGATAATCCCCTTACCTTGAAGAGTTACTTCTAAATATTGACGAATGGAACCTCAAAGGATTTAAGAGACCTTGGGAGGACTCCTTGGGAGAACCAACTACCATAAAATCATGGAGGATGGATTGATATTGAATGTAAATGGATAAATGAGTGGGTATTTATAGAGAAAGTTGAGGATTAGTTTAGTTATTTTCTAATATAGCCTATGGAAATCTATGTTGTGGAAAATAAAAAACCATTTGATTACCCAAATATTTATACATGTTTTTGGGAATTTGAGATTTTTTTTGTTATTTAAACCCACTATAACTAATTTTTTTTTACTACTTATTTTGGTATGGAAAAGTAATGTTTTCACAAAGTGATGTTTTTAAAGTCAAAGTTTCCATTTTTGAATTTGGAAAGACAATTATATGTTTTTAAAATGATTAAAATTTATTTAAATACTTGATTTAATTAAAATATTTTTTTTGGTCTTTTATTAATGTTAATTAATTATTAAATCATTATTACATAATTATAAATTCATTAAACATACCAAAAAACCAAACTGTATTTTTACCATTCATGAAAAATCAAAGTATTTTAGAAAAATATTATAATTTCACCCTACCATAATTTTGGAGTTTGGATTTCGAAACTGATAATTATTTTATCATAATAATTCTCCAAATATGATAAATTTACTTTTAAATATAAAAATATTTATTTATTAAAAAAAATCAGGTTGCAAGGCATAATCAAATTTCCGATAATTAAAAATTACAAAATAACATAATAAAATTATTTTTTCATTTATATTTAAAAATGAGTGATTTTAACATAATATTTCATTAAAACAAATATTATTCCATATACCATAGATTTTTATAAACATTTATATCTTTTTTAAAAATTATTATTTTTTCTTCAGAAAAACCAATTTATCAAATTCATCTCAAATAGACAAATTTTTTATTAACTAAAACTATTATTAAAAAGTATTTAATGTAATAAAATTTTTAATTATACAAAATTATTAAACATTAAGAAACTTTTCCTACACTCATAACCCCTTATAACACTCGCATACGACCTAAGGGTAAGGTGTTCGATGGTGATAGATTTATGGGGTGGCTTTACTAAAATTGATTGAAGGATAATTTCCACTAACTTGAATTTATATTGTAGATGATTTCATTATAGCATAACTTGTTGAAGCTCTACTTGGGATTGGTCAAGGTAGAACACCAGGGATACTACCCCCATCCAATGTTTTGACAAATGGTCTTCATACGGTATGTCTCTACTGGTTGATTTCATAACTTCTCATTTATACATTAATAATTCTTTATTATTACTACTTATAAACAATATTTATAACATTAGAATTGTTACTAAAGGGTATTGTTCTCAATGGTAAAATTTTACAATGGTTATATTGAATAATGGTAATATTTGACCAATGGTCTTATAAAGGTCAAATCTCGACAATCACATTTCTCTTTATACTCTATATATAAAACATCAATATTTTATTCAATATCCACTATAATAATTTTCTAAGATGTTTATTGGTTTAATAATATTTTGTTTTATTTATATAGTTTTGTCTATGGGGATGTGATTATTATAAATTGGAGTGATCCATAATTTCCTATTTTTTATTTTCTATTATATATTTTTATCCAGTTGTAGTATTTGGAATTTGAATTGGTTTTTTATCTAACTAATGTATTAATCATTATTAAAGAGAGATGGTTTTTTGTGTGTAACATAATATGACACACATTTTCTCAAGAAACAAATATAATTTTATAAAAACATGGGTTGTTACAATTGGGGAGTTTGTGTTACATACATAGAAGTTCCCAATCAATGAAGGACAACTCCATCTAGGTGAATTCCCTTGATTAGAAATTTCTATGGGTATTCACAATAAAAATGTTTGGAATGGAAAATCATGGGATAATTTTGACGGAATAACGAGTTAATATAAAGGTTCATGGAAGGGTTTAATGAGAGTGAAAGGTGTTCTCTACTTACATACGAATTTTAAAGAATTCAAAATGGATATTTAAAACACATTACAACATGAATAATTGAAAAGAAAATGGGCATTTAACAAATAAAGTGTTGGAACCATGGATATTCTATGCATTAATTGGAGTATGGTTTGTGTTTGTTGTCAATCCTCAGTGGAAGTTCAGAATGTGTTCCAGTAAAGTGACCATACAGTTCAAGTAGACAACCGTTTTTAAGTTGGAATCGTTTGAGAAGCATCAGTTGAACCTCGGTGTTCATCCACCTCCCAGTGCTTAAAGAGGTTACGCAATACCCATCTCCACAGTTATGTTAACTGATTTTAATCTATTTATGTATGTTATGCAGATTTTTGGGGGAGACACTATCCAGGGGGAGTGTGTTTTGAGCTTAACAATGAAAAATTACCGGTCTTTGGGTTTACTGTCAATGGGGGAGAAAGGATTAAATTTAGGAATATATTTAGGATTTTCATGGACATGTAGTGATTCTATGACACTATATGAGATTTACTTGGGAGTCATTGAGAATTCCAAAACACGAGAACCCAATTCAAGCTTCCTTTATTGTTTTGGACATCGAGAATTTCTCATGTAGACTTATAGTGTTGGATGAGTTGATTCTTGCATTTTTGGTTTGCATGTGGATGGTGATCTGTTGAACTTATGTAGTGATTGCCAACAAACCCATAGTGGGATATTTTTGGAACCATGGCTATTCTATGCATGAATTGGAATATGATTTGTGTTTGTTTTCAATCCTCAGTGGAAGTTCAAAATGTGTGCTAGTAAAGTGATCATACTGTTCAAGAAGACAACAATAAAAAAGGTGACACCATTTCCCAGTGTTTGACAAATTTTTTGGCCTCAAAATCGGAAAATGAAGACATGTATTGTTGGTAAAAGTAGGTGCCAACAAGGAGAAAGTGGTGCATGAAAAGGAGGGTTGTGCATGAAATATTTGAGTTGGGTGCGAAAAATAGTGCAGTGTGTGAAATAGTGGATCAAGGTTTTTTGCACAAATAGTGTTTCAGAATCAGAATGTCAAAAAATGGCAAAGGAATGGGCTATGTGAAAAATCTAGAGATGTGCACGAAAAATGGTATCTGTGCGAAATATTACGTGCCAAATGAGTGATTTTTCGTGCCATATGAGGTTTTTCATGTCGGGGTCCGAGATGCCTATAAATAATAGGTGACCCCCTCATTCCGTATGGTTGAAGACTTAGAGAATATCCAAGGTCTTATGTGCATAAAATGTTCACGTAAAGGGGCTTGCGTGAATAATTCCGAGATGTGTGAAAAATTCGGGTTTGCGCTAAAAATTTCGCACTGTGAGAAATATTATGGTTTGTGCGAAAAATATGAGTTGCATGAAAAACTATGGTCTGAGTGAAAAAGGCAGAGCTGGAATTAAAAATTGAGGCGGTGCGTAAAATATTCAGTTGCGTGAAAAATGGTGTTATTGTGCGAAATATTTTTTCCATGCGAAAAGGAAATTTTGAGCGCTATAGTAAGGTCTTGTGTGCAAAAGGGTTGGTGTTGCATGAAATTGTTAGTGAAACTTGTTTTCATGTTTTGGTTATCCAGTTCAATGGTTCAGTGCATACAAGTGCATCATTTCTGGACTTCGATGCAAGTAGAGTCTCATGCTAAGCAGAAGCAAAGACTTCAATGCGAATCTATTAAAGAGACTTTCACGTATATAAACTGATTGAGACTTCACCAAGGGTAGTGAGACACAGGGAGTCAACGAGACTGAAATGAGGGACGCAATGAGCTATCCCTAAATAGTTTTAAAGGTAGTGAGCCTGGGACAAATTGACTATTTTCGAACCTTTGTAATCCACAACTATTGAAGAATAGTGGAATTTGGTACGATCGGCAACCTGTCAGTGTATGCTCCTTGGACATAGCCCTTAGTGTTGAACCAAGTAAAAAGTGTTGTGTTTTCTCTTTGTAGGTGAATGTTTGATTGCTTCTCAGATCCATCATACAGTTTACACTAGTTCCTACCAACATGGGAACAAGATCCATCAGTTTAAAAGAAAAAGTTGACACCCTGATTCACCCCTCCCCTCTTAGGGTGTACTAGGGTCCTACATGTGGGATCAGATGGTAAAGGTTACATCTGTTTGATCTCTAGTTTGTCATCATGGAGAATGATATTAATTCTAGGGAATCCCTCTCTTAGATGGTTGTAATTTTCATATTTGGAAGAACATAATGAGATCTCCTTTATGATCTCTTGGAATGGAAGTCATCTGATCCAATTGGTCTTCCTATGACTAATACATACAGGAAAGTTCTTGATGTAGATACTAAAGCTAAGAATGCTATCACTACTGCTCTTTCTGATCAGATCTATCTAAAGGTGATGAGTTGCACCTCATAAATGTATATGTGGGATAAACTTGAAAATATCTTTGAGGGAGACAACAAAGTGAAGGAGGAAAAACTTCAACTCTTGCACAATAGGTTTGACGATCTAATGAAGCTTCCTGATGATAATGCAGATACTTTGTTTAATCGAATCACTAAATTAGTTGGAGTAATTCGAGGGCCTAGAGAGGAAATCAAATACATTGATATCGTAAAGAAAACATTGCGAAGACTTCCCTCTTATGTACAATGCAAAGGTGTTAGGCCTTGAAGAAATAAATCTATCTAAACTATCTCCGGATGATCTTCTATGTAGTCTAGTGGCATATTAGATGAGAGTAAAAACCGAAGAAGCTATGACTCATGTTAGCAAGGAGATTGCATTTAAATCCATGGAAAAACTGAAAATTCCAGAAGATAGTGGTGGTGAATATGATGAGGAAAAATAAAATCTTTCTCTCATTTCCAAGAAGCTGAAGAAGGGAAAATGTAAATTTAAAGGTATGTTACCTCTTGCATGATTTCATTGTGGAAGAGTTGGGAAAATTTCTTCTCAGTGATAGATAAAGTTCGATGATGAAGAAAGTAAAGCAGAAGACATTGAAAATCCTCAGAAAAGGATTTTCAGAAAGGGAGACTTCAAATCTCAAAATAAGGTACAAAAGAAGAGTTTTGACTATGAATAGGAAGAGGATGATATTGAATTATATGAAGAAGAAGAACCCTAATTTAAAAATAGAAACCATGCTTCCATGGTGGATACCATTGAAAAGTTAGAGCCCTCGATCGATAAAGACAGAGACAATCATATGACTCATAATGGTGATCCCAAGTTAAAAATTAAGGATTCCATTTCAATGCTTGAGAAAAAATGCAAGAGATGTATTAAGTAGAAAGAAATGGTGAAATAATCATTAGAATATATTGATGAGCTTGAAGCTGAAATTGAATGAATAGAAGAACTAGTGAGATTTCAATCTTCAATCTTTGAAATCATAGATGACATTGTGGAATTGAAGATTAGAATTGAAGAATAAGATATGGTCATAAATGAACATACATCCAAACTGTAAGAGAAGTCCAATACTGTTGAGGGTCTTGAGGAAGAAGTTGTTACTCATAGGAGTAAACTTGTGTGTCGATCAACTAAAAATGAGGGTAAGAAGAAAATTCATTTTGGAAGATTCTCAGATGCAGAGTTACTAGAAATAGACATGTGTGGTTTAGATGAGGTTGGAAAAATCTTGAGTGATCAAAGATCCGCTTGAATGGTAAAGAGTGGAATTCGCTGTGAAGCTGGGCCATCAACTACTGGAAGCGAAGAGAGGAAAAAGAAAGACAAGATGAAAGTTGGACATGTTGAAACGTTGCATGAAGTGCTGAAAACGAAATCCTCAATACAAACTAAAATAAGAACTGAAGATTATCCTCAAACTTTCAGAAATGACATGCATTCCAACCATTCTCAAAAGGAAGAAGGCATGAGGATAAATTTAAGTGGGAAGACATTTCCCCTCATGAAGTGTCAGTTCTGTGCCTATCTGGGTCATACCATGTCATATAGCGAAGAGGCAAGGAGGTACTTGAATGGGGAAGGTCTGGGAAGTAAACAATGTATACCGATTTCTTATCCTCCATATTATAGAGGAAATAGCTTCTATGTTTATTGATTTCATTATTCTAACTTTGGCCATAAAGCTATGTATTGCAGCCAGAGGTATGACATGAGAAATTCATACAACTCTGGTGGATAGGTCAGTTTTCACCCTCCTGATGGTTTTGTTCTCACAAATTTTTTTTCTCATCTGGAAAATGATTATGGGTATGAATAATCTGATTATGTGTAGGAAAGTATTATAAGGCCATCCATATTCTATACTCAATCCAATGCCTCATGGAAATAAAAAAAGAAGACCGAGAAATCCAATCTTGCAAGAAGTAGACCTCAAAGCTATAAAGAGCATCACCACCTAGATTCTTGATAGTGGATGCTCTTCCCATATGATGGGAAATGCTTACCATTTGAAGGAAATTAAAAATAAGGTTGATGGAATAGTTATGTTTGGTAATGATGGTGCTGTTAAGATTAAAGGAAGTGGGAATACTTCTCTCGCCAATGGAGAGCTAATGAAGACTGAAGTTCTTTATATCGATGGTCCATGTCACAATCTCCTCAGTGTGAGTCAACTCTGTGACTCAGGGCTCATAGTAACATTCAATCAAAAAGGTTGCACTATAAACGGGGAAAACAAGGAATTTTCTTATGAAAGGCTATAGAAAAGATGTAAACTTATATCAGGTTGAAAAAAAATGAACTTCTGCTATTTGTCTATTAAAGAAGAAAACAATATGTTCCATCAAAGGTTGGAGAAAATTAACCAAAAAGACATGGAAAAGATATCTAAGATGAAGATAGTCATGAATATCCCCATTCTGAAATGTGAATGAGAAAAGTCTTGTGATGCTTGCATTCGTGGGAAGCTGGTCTGCAGTTCATATCGGCCAAAGAAGAAAAGGGCATCCCATCTTCTTGATCTAATTCATACAGATTTATGTAGCCCGATAAATGTTGCCGAAACTCATGGAGAAAGGTACTTCGTTCTTTTTATAGATGATTATAGTAGAATGGAATGTGTAATGGTTATACATAGGAAGCGAAAAATGATTTACTACATGAAAACATATCGTCGACTCGATGAGAATGATACTGAATGAACAATCAAAGTGTTGCGATCAGACAATGGAGGGGAATACACGTCCATTGAATTTGAAAAATACCTGGAGAAGAATGTGATCCAACATGATGTAGCTGCCGTGAGAACTCCACAGAAAAATGGAGTTGTTGAGCACAGAAATCGATAGGTGAACAACATGCCAAGAACTATGCTGATTGAGTGTCGTATTCCACGACATTACTGGAAATAGTACATTCAAGTAGTAGTGCATATTCAAAATCGAACATGGCTTTATATTGGTGAGATGAAGACACCATATGAATTGTGGAATAGAAGGAAGCCCTCTTTGAAATACTTTTGTGTTTTTGGAAGTAAGTGCTTCATCAGGAATAAAGAAGGAAATCATGGGAAGTATGGTGAAAATGCAGATGAAGGAATTTCCCATGGATACTCAATGAAAAGAAAAGCCTACAAGTGTTTCAACAATTGATTAGGAAGGATTGTGGTATGAATTGATGTTTAGATCATTAAATAGAAAACAACAAATTCCTCAAGGATTCCATATGCTAATGTGATAGAAAGTGAGGAAGAAAGTGAACATGGAGAAAATAAAAATACAAAAATAGAGGAATGTGTATAAAAAACTTAGCCGTCACTTCATGACGCTGACTCAGAAGAAGAATCTGAAGAGGAAACCTTAGCTGGAGAGAATGCAACTGAACCTCACAGGAGAAATCGAAGAGCTGATATTGATCCATCTAACATAATTTCGGACAGGAATTCACCCACATAAACAAGGAGGATGAGGAATAACAAACAATATTCATTTATATTAGTTGTGGAGCCAATCTCATTTGATGAAGCACCAAGGATGAGTCTTGGGTGGAATCCATGAATGAAGAGTTAGATAAGATTGAAAAGAATCAGACATAAGATCTTGTCCAGAGACCTGAAGGTCACAATGTGATTGGTACAAAATAGATCTTCAATAACAAGTTTGATGATCATGTAAGTGTTATTAGAAAAAAGGTGTGGTTGGAATGTAAAGGATACTCTCAAATTGAAGGTGTTGATGTTGAAGAAACCTTTTCTCCAGTGGATAGACTGGAGTCAATCAGGCTTTTTCTTACCATGGAACTCTGAAGAGGATATAAAGTATATCAAATGGATTTCAAGAGAACATTCATGAATGGTGTACTCGAATAAGAATTTTATATTGAACAACCAGTGAGTTTTTTTCTTGGTACTGAAGAAACAATGTTTTTCAAACTAAATAAGGCTCTATATGGTTTGAATCAGGCTCCACGAGTATAGTATTCCCAGTTGGACTCTTATCTCAAGAAGATGGAATTCCAAAGAGGAGGAGTAGATCACAATCTATATGTAAAGAATTCACCAAAAGATCAGTTCATGGTTCTAGTCTATGTTGATGACATTATATTTGGTGTTAGAAGGAAGAAATCAGTGGATGAATTTTCCAATCACATGAAATCAGAATTTGAAATGTCTATGATTGGGTAGATCACATATTTCTTGAGGCTTCCGGTGACTCAAAAGAAAGATTACACTTTCATTTCTCAGGAAAAGTTTTCCAGAGAGTTTCTAAATAAATTTAATATAAATGACTCTAAACAAATGTCGACTCTAATTGCAGTTGCAACCAAACTTGGAAAGCATGAGGATGGGACCTCTGTAGATCCCACTATGTACAGGAGGATCATTGGGATCCTACTGTACCTGACAATGACACGACCAGATATTGTCTTTGCAATATGTATAGTGGCCCGATTTCAGAGTAATCCAAAGGAGGAACACATGGAAAGAATAAAAATAATCATGAGGTACATTCAAGGTACTTATAACTTTGGGTTATAGATTGCTGCAGGTAGGGATAGTAAATTATCCACATTTTCTGATGCTGAATAGGATGCAGATGTAGTTGACAGAAAGTCCACTAGTGGTGGAGCATTCTATATTGGGAATAAATGTGTTGGCTGGTTAAGCATGAAACAAGAATGTAATTCTCTTACTACTGCTGAAGCTGAGTATATATCCGCTACAAAGGCATGCACTCAACTTCTATGGATGAATCAATAACTAAAAAATATTGGCGATGAGGTAAAGAAACCAGTGGTAATTTACTGTGATAACAAGAGTGCAATTGATCTTATGAAGAATCCTATTCAGCATTATTGTACAAAACATATTGAAATCAGGTATCACTTTATCAAATAAAAAGTTGAGAAAGGCGTGATTAGAATGGATCATGTGGGAAATGATGAGAAAGTGACTGATATCCTGACCAAGCTGCTGTTAGCAGCTGTGTTTGAGAAGCATCGGTTTATCCTCAGTGTTCAACCACCTCTCAGTGCATAAAGAGGTTACTCAATACCCCTCTCCCCAGTTATGTTAACTGCTTTTGATCTGTTTATGGATGTGATGAAGGTATGTGGGGGAGACACTATCCAGGGGGAGTGTGTTTTGAGATGAACAATGAAATATTACCGGTCTTTGGGTTTATTTTCAATAGGGGATAATGGAATAAATTAAGGAATAAATTTAGGCTTTTCATGGACATTTAATTATTTTGTTACATTTTATGTGATTTATTTGGGCGTCACGGAGAATTCCAAAACACGGGAACCAAATTCAAGCTTCTTATCTTTTTTTTCTACATCGAGCATTGCTCACGTATACTTAGAGTGTTGGCTGAGTTAATTATTGAATTTTTGGTTTGAATGAGGATGGTGATCTATTGAATTTATTTAGTGATTTCCAACAAGCTCAAAGGGGGAGATTGTTGGAACCATGGATATTCTATGCATGAATTGGAGTATGGTTTGTGTTTTTTTTCAATCCTCAGTGGAAGTTCAGAATGTGTGCAAGTAAAGTGATCATACAGTTCAAGAAGATAACCGTTTTGAAGGTGGCACCATTTCCCAGTGTTTGCCCAATTATTGGGCCACAAAATTGAAAAATGATGACATGGATTTTTGGTAAAAGGAGGTGCACACAAATAGGAAGTGGTGCATGAAAATGGAGGGTTGTGAGAGAAACATTTGAGTTGGGCATAAAAACAGTGTTGTGCATGAAATAGTGGATCGAGGTTTTTTGCGCAAATAGTGTTTCAGAATCAGAATGTCAAAAAATGGCAAAGTCATGTGCTACACGAAGAATCTAGAGATGTGCACGAAAAACTGTATCTATGCGGAATATTACACGCCAAATGAGTGGTTTTTTCGCGCCATAGGAGGTTTTTTGCATGGGGGTATGAGACGCCTATAAATAATATGTGACCCCACGCATTCTATATGGTTGAAGACTTATAGAAGATCTGAGATCTAATACGCATAAAAGGTTCGCATAAAAGGTATTGCATAAAAAATTCCGAGCTATAAGAAAAATTTCGAGTTGTGCGAAAAATTCTGCACTGCGTGAAATATTCCGTTTTGCGCGAAAAATATGAGTTGCGGGAAAAACTACAAGCTACAAAAAAATTCAGAGGTGTTTGTAAAAATTGAGGTGGCATGTATATAGCATCCCGCCTTTTTATCACATAAACTTTCATTAATTTTTACAAAACCGAGGATCTTTAAGGTTTAGTGTCTCGGAAACCAGGAACTTAAAACATGAAAACATAAAACATTCTTCTTATAAACACTTGAAAGTCTTCTCCTCATGTTCATCCTAGGTTCATTACTGCATCTCTTAACCTGGGGACATACATCAAAAGAAAGGGTGAGTAGAAGGCCCAGTAAGGGAAACAAGAGAAACATTTTACATGTGAACTTGAGATACTTCAATAAGGTCCTGAAAAGAACTTTAAGGCATGAGAAAGAAATCATGAGATATATCATAATAAAAATAACATTTTTCATAACTTGAAGATGTGGCTACAAAATTTAATATTGACAATCATTTCTTTTCACCAAGGTCCATCCCCAAGGTGTCTTTAAAAATTACCAAGGTTATTCACCAAGGTATCAGTCTAAAAAGTCATCTCTAGAGATTAAGTCTTTACCCAATGCATTGGAGCGCTATCTGGGCGCACCCTTGACATGTCTTTATTATCATGTGAGTCACATATATCATCATCAATAATTTCATAAAAAACCCATATAGCATAAAATAAATGGGTTTCATTTCATAATCATAACATTTTAAAAACTGGTTTAAAGACATGATCATTATGTCACTTTAAACCCACGAAAAGGGAAAATGGGTCTCATGTATGTAAATACCAGAATTTAAAATAGAACATTTTGGTATATATGTGAATACCCCTTTATAATAAAGAGCTTTGAGTATTCACTTAATAAAATAAATGAACTTTAGAAAAAGAGAGAGACATTTTGAGACGGAAATTCTGCAGCATAAGGTCTATGTTACGAGGTTTTAGAAAACATTGAAAAGAGAGGGGACATGGGTCACCCACTCATAAATGATCCATAAAACAGCAGGGGAACATAATATAAAGGATTTAAGAACATGGTAATGACATTTTAAAGACATAACATATGAAATGAAGACCATGAAAGCAAGACAAAAATAAGATTTCTCTTATGAAAATTTGGCAGCCTAACGACGACACTTAAACTTCAACAAAAAAATGATTTGACAAGATCAAATAGGGTCTCTCATCATATAAACATAAAATATCAGTATGATAGATTTATAGATCATACCCCAACATAATAAAAAGTAACATGAAAGACTTGACATGAAAATAGATCTTGAAAACGAGAAGGGTGCAAGAACCCCTTAAAAATTCGGCAGCCTAACGACGCCGCTTAAACTTTATTAAAATGAAATGATGAGAGAAATAGGGGATCTCTAATAATATGAACATAAAAAGGTCAGTAATGTGAATATAAAATAACATCCTTCAACATAATATCATGGAGCATAAAAGAAATGACATAAAAGAGGTTACTTGAAAAGAAAGAGAGAGGTCGGATCTCTTACCTTAAACGTAACTCTTAAAACTCAAAGGTTGGGACATTGAGAGGCTTGAGGGAACCTTGGGACGACTCCATGGGAGGTAAATAGACCAGAACTCCGTTGAGAGTGATTTTGGAGTCCAAAGGATGAGAGAATGGCTTGGTATTTATAGGGAAAGTGAGGGGACAAGGCATTCATGGCCAAGGGATACCTCACAAGTGGTTTTCTCAAAACCATGTGCTATCCCATGATATTTCCCATGAAGTTAGGCAAAATGGGGCCCCCAATACAATTATTCATCACCTTTTGTCATCCAACCCTTAAAATATCTCATGGAATCATCATGACACAGTTATGATGTCATTAAACATACTGAAACCCTAAAACTGTATTGTACAATTCACTAAAAATTCAACTTTCTTAGAAAAATCCAAAAATTACACATTAACCAAATATCAATGCTATGATTTAAAAAATGAACTCCATTTTATAAAAATAATTTTCAAAATATTTTTAGTTTAATTTTTAAATAAATACATTATTCACCGAAAATTCATTTTTTCAGAAAAAACCCCAAATATTACCTTAACATAATATTGATACTCTGAGTTCAAAAATGAAATCCATTTTATAAAAATAATTTTCTAAATATTTTTAATTAAATTTTTAATTAAAAAACACTATTCACCCGAAAAAACTAATACTTGAATAATAATTTATGAAACCGTTATTTAAACATTTTATTGAATCTCATTACTTAATCAAGGTGTCTAAATTATATTAAAACTTTCTTTAAGTGAGATTACTAATCAATTTGGTCACATTACTAATCCTAAGCGTAAAATCACTATTCATAATTTACTATTCATCAAAAATTAAGTTGATCTTATTAGACTCTAAATTTCGTACTGAACATAATTGTAGAAGACCATTTTTTGAAAATCATTACACATATTTAATTATTTAAGGTTTACATAAACATTTTTAAAATATCCTTTTTCTAAAATTCATCAAAAATATGCATACTATATTTATCCGGTCATTTGAAAATTCATAAACTTAATCATAAGAAGAAATCCCAATTTTTATTTAAAACAAAGGATTACACAAGGCAGTTATGGTCTCCTTACATAGCCCCTTATCACACCAGCATAGGACCTAAGTGTAAGGTGTGCTAAGGTGAGAGAATCTGAGGGAGGCTCGACCAACATCGCACGAGTAGTAATTTCTATCAGTTTGAACTTCTCGCAAAGGCGATTCCATTCTAGCTTCACACGATGAAGTTCGGCTTGGGTTTGGTCCAGAGAAAAGCCTAGTGGTGCTACCTCCTTCCCAAGTTTTGTTAGATGGTCTTCGATCGGTCCAAGACTACTGGGTGAGGCCATCAAATCTTCTTTCTATAATAATTAACCAAGATTACATGTATTTAGAGACAATAATAGAAACGTTTAGTTTACAGCGGTCATATTGACCAATGGTCATATAACAGTCAAAACCCAACGGTCTCATTTTAATTATACTCATGTTATCAAATGAAACATTTTTGTTGAGTATAAAAATAAAATAAAATAACACATAAAATTAGGAAACAAGATTTATTCAAAATTTCGGGTCGTTACAATCTTTCCCCCTTAATAAATTGCGTCCTCGCAATTTTTAAAATTGGGTTTTAAAATTTCATTGAAAGTCCCACATCAGAAAAGGAGTTAGTAAAACTATTACTTTAAAAGAAATAAAGGGAAGTACAAAGGTCACTCGAGTTAACCCACACTAGGATTCCATGTAGGAAAACATGGATATGGAGGAGAAAAAAAGGGTCAAGTTCTAAGGGAGAGTGATAGAAAACATGATTAGGAGAAAGTTAACCATAAGAAAATCCCAAAATTATGATGTGTGTAAATGGTATTTGATTATCTAGTAGGAAACGTAAACCAACAAAGTTTTTGTTTTACGTTACTTTTCATAATTTTGAGGAATTCATTTACTACATAGAACAAAAACATATGAAAATATACCTACCTTCATGTATAGTTTCATCCTTTAATAATTTTCTACCAAAACTAATCTTTTATCCAAATGATGAGCATTCAAAACTACTTGGTCTCATCAAAACACAAGAATCATCTTCTAGAGAATCACTTAATCCACAAAATATTAACTATCAATTTCCTCTACCTTTAAACATTATCCCAAAAACAGAAAGGGTAAGATAAAACAAATCTTCAAAAAAGAAATAATCCCATAGGAAGGGAAACTACTTTTAAATCATCAAAGATCCATGGTACGACCGAAAGTTCATCATAGACCATTCCATAAATAACGGTCCTTAAGATTCCTCAAAATAAACCAAACTAAGATTGAAACCCAAATACAAGAAGGATTTGATAACATAGTCTTCCATAATAAACTTCATTGTTCATCTCCAAAACACATCAAACACTCCTAACATATTATAACAAAAGTAGCTAACCTAAACATATTTTACCCAAGATAGGTTAATCATTCCCATAAGTAACCTAAATTACTATAAGTCCACCTTAAATTCATCAATTCTTCAAAATATAAGTCAACCTTACTCCTCAATGAAAATACCGTAGTAATATATTTACCTCGATCATATAGGGTCCCCAAAATATTGAACATCTTTCAAAATAATAATCATCTTTTAATCCCCTAATCATCTTTGTCATATTAATATGGTAATCGTCACATTTCCTATCACATTGGTTGTTGGGACATGTTCTTCCACTTCCCGCCATTAACTACGAAAAGAAAGTAAAATTAGGGGCTTGAATACTTAGCCAATCATCATGAAAAGGAACTTAAATCATATAAGGATAACTTGTAGAAGAAAATTATACCCTAACTTGTGATCCCCTAGGTTCCCATCTAGTTTATCCATGATCATATATTCTTATGTGAATCTTTATTTTATTTTATATTTGTTCCTTTAACAATGGTTCATACTAAGCTTATGAATTTATAAAAGCATATCCCCCAGGAGTGTCGTAACTAAGAGTGGAGAAAGGCCCGTTGTTGTGTACCAGTTCCCGTTTGAGTCTAGCTCAAAGCGGTGTTTTTAGGTTTTACCCCTATGTACATCTGTGCCAGATCCACCTCTACCTGCTCGTATCCAGACAGAGATGTATTTGCTTGGCAACCCATTACTCAATACTCACCAAAATACCAGGAAGATTTCCTATATATAAACTTTTCTATAGGATTCTTCCTAAATTTTTCATATCATAATTTCCACAAATAACTAAACCATCCTTTGATACCAACTATAGAATCCCGCCTTTTTATCACATAAACTTTCATTACTTTTTACAAAACCGAGGATCTATAAGGTTTAGTGTCTTGGAAACCAGGAACTTAAAACATGAAAACACAAAACATTATTCTTAAACACTTGACAGGCTTCTCCTCATGTTCATCCTAGGTTCATTACTGCATCTCGTAACTTGGGGACATACATCAAAAGAAAGGGTGAGAAGAAGGCCCAGTAAGGAAAACAATAGAAACATTTTACATGTGAACTTGAGATACTTCAATAAGGTCATGAAAAGAACATTAAGGCATGAGAAAGAAATCATGAGATATATCATAATCAAAATAAAATTTTTCATAACTTGAATATGTGGCTACAACATTTAATATTTAAAATCATTTCATTTCACCAAGGTCCATCCCCAAGGTGTCATTAAAAATTACCATGGTTATTCACCAACGTATCGGTCTAAAAAGTCATCTCTAGAGATTAAGTCTTTACCCAATGCATTGGAGCGCTATCTGGGCACACCCTTGACATGTCTTTATTATCATGTGAGCCACATATATCATCATAAATCATATAAAAAAACCCATATATCATAAAATAAATGGGTTTCATTTCATAATCATAACGTTTTAAAAACTGCTTTAATGACATGATCATTATGTCACTTTAAACCCACGGAAAGGGAAAGCGAGTCTCATGTATGTAAATCCCAGAATTTAAAATAGAACATTTTGGTATATATGTGAATAACCCTTTATAAGAAATATCTTTGAGTATTCACTTAATAAAATAAATGAACTTTAGAAAAAGAGAGAGACATTTTGAGACGGAAATTCTGCAGCATAAAGGCTATGTTACGAGGTTTTAGAAAACATTGAAAAGAGAGGGGACATGGGTCACCCACTCATAAATGATCCATAAAATAGTAGGGTAAGAGAATATAAAGGATTTAAGAACATGGTAATGAAATTTTAAAGACATACCATATGAAATGAAGAACATGAAAGCAAGACAAAAATAAGATTTCTCTTATGAAAATTCGGCAGCCTAACGGCGTCACTTAAACTTCAAAAAAAAAAAATGATTTGACGAGATCAAATAGGGTATCTCATAATATGAACATAAAAGATCAGTATGATAGATTTATATATCATACCCCAACATAATAAAAAGGAACATGAAAGACTTGACATGAAAATAGATCTTGAAAATGAGAAGGGTGCAAGAACCCCTTAAAAATTCGGCAGCCTAACGACGCCGCTTAAACTTTATTAAAATGAAATGATGAGAGAAAGAGGGGGTCTATCATCATATGAACATAAAAATGGAAGTAAGATGAATATAAAAGAACATCCTTTAACATAATATCATGGAGCATAAGAGAAATGAAATAAAAGAGGTTACTTGAAAAGAAAGAGAGAGGTCGGATCCCTGACCTTAAACGTAAATCTTAAAACTCAAAGGTTGGGACCTTGAGAGGCTTGAGGGAACCTTGGGACGACTCCATGGGGGTTAAATAGACCAAAAATTCGTTGATAGTGATTTTGGATTCCAAAGGATGAGATAATGGCTTGGTATTTATAGGGAAAATGAGAGGACAAGGCATTAATGGCCAAGGGACACCTCACAAGTGGTTTTCTCAAAACCATGTGCTCTCCCATGATATTTCCCATGAAGTTAGGCCAAATGAGGCCCCCAATACAATACTTCATCACCTTTGGTCGGAAAACCCTTAAAATATCTCATGGAATCATCATGACATAGTTATGATGTCATTAAACACACCGAAACCCTAAAACTGTATTTTTACTATTCACTAAAAATTCAACTTTCTCAGAAAAATCCCAAAATTCCACATTAACCAAATATCAATGCTCTGATTTCAAAAATTAACTCCATTTTATAAAAATAATTTTCAAAATATTTTTAATTTAATTTTTAAATAAATACACTATTCACCGAAAATTCATTTTTTCAGAAAAACCCCCAAAAATTACCTTAACATAATATTGATACTCTAAGTTAAAAAATGTAATCCATTTTATAAAAATAATTTTCTAAATAATTTTAATTTAATTTTTAATTAAAAAACACTATTCACCCGAAAAAACTAATACTTAAATAATAATTTATGAAACCGTTATTTAAACATTTTATTGAATCTCATTACTTAATAAAGGTGTCTAAATTATATTAAAACTTTCTTTAAGTGAGATTACTAATCCATTTGGCTATATTACTAATCCTAAGCGTAAAATCAGTATTCATAATTTACTATTCATCAAAAATTAAGTTGATCTTATTAGACTCTAAATTTTGTATTGAACATAATTGTAGAAGACCATTTTTTGAAAATCATTACACATTTTTAATTATTTATGGTTTATATAAACATTTTTAAAATATCCCTTTTCTAAAATTCATCAATAATATGAATATTATATTTATCCGGTCATTTGAAGATTCATAAACTTCATCATAAGAAGAAATCTCAATTTTTATTTAAAACAAAGGATTACACAAGGCAGTTACGGTCTCCTTACATAGCCCCTTTATCACACCAGAATAGGACCTAAGTGTAAGGTGTGCTAAGGTGAGAGAATATGAGGGAGGCTCGGCCAACATCGCACGAGTAGTAATTTCTATCAGTTTGAACTTCTCGCAAAGACGATTCCGTTCTAGCTTCACACGATGAAGTTTGGCTTGGGTTTGGTCCAGAGCAAAGCCCAGTGGTGCTACCTCCTTCCCAAGTTATGTTAGGTGGGATTTGATCGGTCCAAGACTACTGGGTGAGGGCATCTAATCTTCTTTATATAATAATTAATTAAGATTACTTGTATTTAGAGACAATAATCGAAACGTTTAGTTTACAACGGTCATATTGACCAATGGTCATATAACAGTTAAAACCCAACGGTATCATTTTAATTATACTCATGTTATCAAATGAAACATTTTTTTTGAGTATAAAAATAAAATAAAATAACACATAAAATTAGGAAACAAGATTTATTCAAAATTTTGGGTCATTACAGTGTAAAAGATTCAGTTTCACGAAAAAGGGTGTTTTTGCGCGAAATATTTTTCCGTGTGAAAAGGAAATACTAAGCCCAATAGTATGGTCTTGCATGAAAAAGGGTTGGTGTTGCACGCAATTGTTAGTAAAACTTGTTTGCACATTCTGGTTATCCGATTCAGTGGTTCAGTGAGTACAAGTGCATCATTTACAGACTACTATGTAAGTAGAGTCTCATGCTAAGCAGAGGAAAAGTTTTCAATGAGAATCTATTGAAGAGACATTCACGTCTATAAACTCATTGGGACTTCCTCAAGGGTAGTGAGCCACGAGGAGTCAACAGGAGTGACCCGAGGGACCTAGTGAGATATCCCTGAAAATTTGTAAAGGCAGTGATCCTGAGACAGAGTGATTGTTCCTGAACCTTTGTAATCCACAACTAGTAAAGAATAGTGGAATATTGTACGAACGACAACCAGTCGGCGTATGCTCCTTGGACGTAGCCCTTAGTTGTGAACCAAGTAAAAAGTGATGTGTTTTCACTTTGCATGTGAATGTTTAATTGCTTCTCATATCTATCATATAGGTTTAAATAGTTCCTACCAACGTGGGAACAAGATCCATCAGTTTTAAAGAAAACGTTGACACCTTGATTCACCCCTCCCCTCTCAGGGTGTCCTGGGGTCCTACATAAATTACTTGAAATAAAGAATGAGGAGATACTCTCTTAATTATGGATAATAATGACTTTTGTAAAGGTTATAACAAGATGATACAAAAGACCAATCATGCTTATAACAACAATTAGATAATAAATAGATATTTATAAATGTACGAAAACACAAAAAATTGAGATTAAAAAGGATAAATACAAAGAAGGATCTTGAATGGAAAAGAAAAGAGTGAGATCCCTTACTTTGATAGAGAACTTATAAAAGATTGAGAGGATCTTATTAAGAGTTTGGGAAAATAGTAGGAGGGATTTAGCATGTGAGATAGATAACATTAATGCTCAATGTGTTTTGAGTGAATAGAAGTGGGATGTTGGACGGGTATTTATAGAAAAGGATATGATTTTTTTATTAATTTTTAAACATAGGGTTTGGACTCTATATGATAAAATATTCCAAACCAAAAACCTTTTCATATATTTTCCCATAATTTCTATCAAAGTGGATTGGTTGTTAATATTTTATATGTCTAAGAACCAAAATCCTTAAAATAATATCATTGGAGATGTTTATGTGGATCATATTCATAAATAATTGATTTAAAAACATTAAAATATAACATAGGTTTTGGAGCATTCATTAATGGTTTCTAAAATTATTCAAATAAATTAAATCAATTATTATTTTAAATGGAAAATCAATTTCGGGCTATGGGTTTTAATTATAGTATTTATTACATATCTTTTTGGCTATTATTATGTCATAATATATAATATATATTTATACCATACTTAGTTTTTACCCAAAATTTTATAATCTAAGAAAATTATGAAAAATTAATTATTGGATAATTATAATATGTAAATTTTTAAAAATCTATTTTAACAAAATAATCCTATAAATATGAGATTTTACACTTTAAATTCAAAATCCTCATTTATTAAAAAATTTATTTTTTTACAGTAATAACAATTTTATAACCCTTATAAAGATTATCATGGACTTCATTAAACTGTATTATCGCTTTTATATAAATAAATATTATTTAATAATAATATTATATGTAAATAACATTATTTTTAAATTCTTAAATTTTTCAAAAAGTGTTTTAATTAAAAAGAAATATTTTCCAAAAATACAATTTTCTTTTCTTCTTATCAAAATCAAATTTTAATCAACTCATATAATTATATATATAAATTAATAATGAAAAGGGTTATGTATAATAATTATTTTACTAAAAAATAAAATATAAAAATTCATACTACTATGGTTTAGATACATAGCCCATTATCACGCCAGTGTATGCCCAAAGCATAAGGCGTGCAATGATGGTACTTTCTTGGGGTGGTCAAATGAACATGGTTTAGGTTGTGGTATTGATAAGCATGAATTTATCCAATCAAAGATTTCACTCAGGTCTTGGTTATTAAATCTTGGGTTGGGATTGGTCAAGGTAAAAAGCACAATGATGTCATCTCCCCCAGAAGCATTGATAAATGGGATTCATAGGGTATAATCCTTCTATTCATAATCATTACTTATTATTTATGTGTCAATTAGAATTTATCATAACCCTTAATATATAAATTTTAATCATCATGGAACAACATATATATTTTCAACAATTATTATAGTTAATGGAATTTTAAATCCAATAGAATATAGTTTAAAATGGTCCATAATAACCAAAGCATTCCATGTGTTTTCTATAATTACCTTAATTAATAATTCATTTATTCCTTCAAAATAGAAAATTTCATATATAAAAATCCATGTAATTCCACATGAGGTATGGATAATATGTAGGATTGCATAGAATGATTCCTTGACATTATGATAATGAAGTATTGGCATGAGGCCTTGATAGTTAGATTATGATGTCATGGATCAAGGATTAAGATGTCTGGAACTATGGATTCCATCATTATGAAATTAGTTATTGTTTCCCTTGTGATTTTTTATCCATAAATTTATTTCATGCTCAAGTTATTGAACATATTACATGTTTTATTATTATTAAATTTATCATATTGTTTATTTCTTATTTTCCCATAATATAGTCCACTACACACAACCCCTTACTAGGCACCTAAGCTTACCCATTTATTTATTTTCAATTCCTCAAGGTATTAATACGGGATCTTTGAAATTTCTATAGGGTTCCCTAAAAGGAATAATAATATTTTTAGGATGTTTATGAGATATGATTTATGTTTCCTATGTAATATGGAATGCATGTATGTATATATTCTATCAAGACTGATAAAATGTTCTATCCTTTGAGATGAAACACCATTTATCTTGTACCAATTCAATAAAGTAAACATTGAATATGGGTTACTAGACTCAGAGTTGTTAAATGGAACATAATATTTTTACCTCATTTTAATCATTTTTATTCTCAACATGAATTTAAATTAATTAGTTACATGAATATATTGAATTGTATTCAAAATAAAAAAACTATTTCATTTTTGTAATAAAAAGTTAATTTTATATTCCTAAAATTATAATTAATCTGCAATTTAATTTTTATTATATTTTCTGAAAATATTTTTCAAATACAAATTTTGGATGAGAAATTTGAACTATATAATTATATACGATTACTTATTGATACATATATTTTTTAAATTAACTATTTTATATGAGAATAATTGAATTTGTGAGATTGACACATGATTCTTTAAATGAATTTTATCATTTTTTTAAATTTTTTAGTTACAGGGGTTAATATCTTTGTGGTACATAAGAATAAACTCTTTGACCAAATTTCTTGAACCATTGATGAAAAATGTTCTTTCATAAATGATTTATTTACTATTATTTAGATTATAAATATTCAACAAACTCATGAATGATCTGAATCAAGTTACAATGGATTGTGTAGGTTATTTTAGCTAGGTAGCCTCACATGAGGAATTATCTGTTAGTTTATCTTATTCAAAAAGAGAGGATTTTTGAAATATTTATTTTCACATCAAAATAAAAAATAGTTTTGAATAAATACGGAATCAAATTTAAAACATACCCTGATCCATGAAATCCCATATTTTACACTTGAAGAAAAAGTATTTATACCCTTTGTCTTATTATATCTTCTACACAATTTAAAGGAATATGATGGAATATAAAATTGAGACTTAATAGAAAATATATGACCATTTAAATAATTGTAAAATGATTACATGGTTAGTTTTATGATTAATTTTATCAATTTCCATTAATGTGAAAAAAATTAAATTCCCATTAATGTGACAAAATTACAAATTCCAAAAGTCCATCCATCTGGGAAAAATTATACCTCATTATCCCATTATAAAATTTATTAAAATAAATATCATGTCAATTGTTCCAACAATTACCAATTTAAACTATGTGATATTTTTTTATGTTGTTTAAAATCGATTATTATGCAAATTTATATCTATTCTATTATGTATAAAACATTCATCATAATTAAGGATAATGTTAACATGAATCATAATGTTTGTGCGTTACCTACTAATATTGTCCCTTCCATGTAATACAAAATTGAAAATTTCCTAACTGTAATTAAAATGAGAGAGATATATATGTATTGTTATAGAAACATTGAGAGTCACATTGAAATAAAAGGTTTGAGAATGATGAAAAGAAAGAATAAAAGAAGGATTAGAAGAAGAAGACGGACATAATGATTTACATGGTTTGAGAAAAATCCCTATGTCCATTGTGAGGTAGAACACTTCACTAATTTTGGGAGCAGAATTACAAGGATATTTTCAAATCATTACAAATTATAGAAATTCTAGCTCGAATGATCCCAGAAAGGATATTCTATAACTATACCACAAACTGCATAATAAGTATGATGTGCTACAATGTCACGACCACCCAAGTCCAATATACTATAGTTTTTGTTACCAGAAGTGTGCAGATCTATAGTGACTGCTATCTCCAATGTCCGAGATTACATAGTTTCATATCATATAATTATATAGTACGTTCCCACTACTACAATGGCCTATTAGTGTTTCCGGTTAGCCCTGTTATAATAGGAGTTGAGTTATGGGGTACAATTTGGGCTTCTAGAATTAAACCCAACTTTATCCAAATAGATTGGGCTACACCACCCCCATTATCTCTCTCTATCTCTCTCTCACACACACACATATATAATTGGTCCAATGATAATGTATTTATTCATGACTATACCTTGTTATCATCATTCAAATCAATCATGTATAATTATTGAAAATAGTTAACAAGATCAGATAATTTAAAAGTCCATTTGTCAATAATGACAAACATAATAGTCTTTATATATGATAAAACCTACTTAACAATAATGTTCATATATTACGCATGTCTAATAATTTTTTGAGATAGAAACCATTTCGTCAAAGGATTGAAAATCATAAGTGTTGTACTGCTATTTTCAATTCAAACCTTATGTTTATGAAATTATTTATTAAAGATAAAGTAATTTAATTCCATGTGTTTAACACCTTTAGAATATCAGTCATTATTTAAAAACAATACTGATATGGTATTATCATGATAAAATTTTAAGGGCTTGGAAATTTTTTCCACAATTCCACATCCTGAAATGATGTTAGAAAATCACGTACCTTGAATTATTGACTCCAAGAATGCTAAAAATTCATCTCCAAGGGTCGATGCATTTATAACCAATTGCTTTATAGTTTTTCATGATATTTTTACATAAACTAATATATAAAAATAACAAAAAGTGGACTTTATTATATCAAAAGAACTAGAAAATTCTGAATAATAGTATCCAATCGCATCATGATGATTGGATCTATTATAATCATGTGATCCTTTATTCCTTAAAAATACCACAAAACATTCTTTTAAAGTCTTTAATGAACCAATACAATATCGGTTTGGTATATTCCCAATATAAATATTGTAAATTTCATGACCACCACCTTTGAATGAAACCACTTCAAGGATAAAAAATAAAGAATAGAGATAATGGCCCCTAAAAACTACCTCTAATAGGCTATGGGTTGGTGACTAGCACTGAGGGTATATCAATCACACACAAGACATGAATTACCCTCTATAAAGTCTAATTAGTAAGAGATAAGATGAGAAGAACCACTAAAATTATCATTTATAAAATAAAGAAGCAATATCAATAAATCTAATGGAATATATAAACAAAAACAACTAAAAAGACAAACTCGAAGTAACAAAAGTTAAACTATCCATCAACCAGAAGTCAAGAAACTCTTGATAGTTTCTCAACAAGTCTTTCGAGCTAGTAACATCCAACCCGTTCAAAAAAATTCTCCCACTAAATTAAAAATATATTTTTTATATATATACAATGAGAAAAATATGTATACTCAAAAGGATCCTCCATGAATCCTCCTGTGGAAAATTTAAAATAAGTATTCTAAAGCCCAGGGAATAAATAGTTAAAACTAACTCATCACCAAAATAGGTAATACTCGTTTCTCATCCTCACCATGGATCACTCACCATGTAACACATTGATTTAAATCATTCTAATAAAACACAGACACACTAACACACACACACACATATATATAAAGTACCTCTCTACACTTCTCCACTATTTTGTATCTGTCACGCCCAATGGGTACATCATGTGGTCATCCCTCTTATAAGTCATTAGTGATATGAGTTGGTCCCCAACCCTACCATCCTTAGTTTATCATAGGGCCCAAAAACTCATGTTTTCATCATTACACATATTAATCTCATCATCAACATCATCAAATCTGTAAAAAAGTGTATGTCGTCAAGCCAGCATAACTTTTGTATAATCATTATACCTCAAGTCATCACAACTCATGAAAGCACTCTCATGGGAATCCAAAAGCACCACATCTAGAGAGAAGAATATATTATACCATATCCATTACAACCAACACATAAGTGTATAGTAAACCATGAGACATCACAACCCTGATAGGAACACACATTATATTTTAATCCATTATAGTCTGGGATGTTACAACTCAAATATGTCTAGAGGGAGAGTAGGGGAGATGGAGAAGTCAACCATGTGTTCCCTCATCATCAAAAATATTTGATAAAACACCCCCAAAATTTTTTGAGATCATTTTTTCTATCGACGCAGGTGAGGTGGAATATAAAATAAAAAAATATAATATAATATCATGCACTCCACGCTACGAGAAACTATCTAGGCTTAGAATCATCTGTTGCTATCATCACAATAGACCCCAACTATGACTGATAAATATTATGAGGTGACCCAAAAATAGCATACAAAAGTATTACATAATTAAAGATGAATACTCAATAAATATCATAATAAAAAAACCCAAAAACTATAATGTTTTATTGTCTTTGGAGACTACATACATAATAATGTTATTTCATAAAAGTTATTCATAATCTCCCACAATGTTCTTCGCACAAAGTAAACTTATTAGACAAATAATGATAAAAAAGTTTCTTCGTAACTATGGGATAAGAAATATAAGAAATGGAAAACTCATATTCTCAGTAAGTTTAAACATGAGAGATATTATTCAAAGATAATATGTAATCATAACATGATCATAAGGGTTTTAAAATATGAGATTAACATTTAAAAATCACACAAATTAATTCGTAGATAATAATAATAGAATATGGATTGTCCATAACAAAAAACATAAGTCATATGATTGTAGAATCATCAGTAATCAATCATGATTCATGATAACATACCATCGGAACAATTGATAAGTTTTTGGTATACACATAAGCATATAAAATGATTTCCTTAGTCAATGTTCACTAACAAAACTATCATTAAGGATTAAGTTCACTCCTTATTCCATTATTTCCTTAGTCATGATTCACTTATAAGATTATAATATTTGAAAAGGTTTAAGAATTCCTCAATAACCCCTTGTCTTTGAAGGATGTTTCCTTATGGTTTTGTGGTTTGGGTGTCTTTTTGGAATTCTTTTTTTTTAAAAATGGTTTTGGAAACAATAAGTGGTTTATTTTTTGGATATTTAATTAGAGGCTATAATTTTTCTTAAAATAATTTTAAAACATTTTATAAAGTGGATTACAATTATTATGTTAACATGAATCACTTTTTTCCATTAATTAATAAGTTTTTTCTTAGAATATTTAATATTTTTAGTGAAAAAACACTCTTACACAAGACCTACTGTATACCTAAGTGTAGGGATATTTTTATAAAGGTTGTGAAAGGGAAAGAATAAGATATCCTTACATGAGCCTTGAAATAACTTTTTTAAGTATAAAAAAAGTTACCCAAGAACAAAACACCTACCATGAGTATGGATATGGTGAAAGTTTTAATGTTCAAGTAATGGTAATCTCATGTTACCATTTTTTGAGCCCACTAACACTATTGTGTTAGGGTAAAGAAAAAATTACTATTACATAGGCCTATTAACATGAATAATGGTAAATAATGTTTTTAATGGTTATGTATGGTGAAGCTAGTTTTACCCTTATGAGAGACTTTTCAAATAGTTTTAAGGTTAAAACAAGTTTCCCTTACACATCCCCCTAACCTATGTAGGGGAAGCATTTTTACCCTGTTTTCCTAGTTTTTCTCTTCTTCAAATTTTAAACCCCATGTAACATTTATCAATGATAATGAATCCTAAAATAAATGAATTTATTTTATTTTAATCAGTTAATAATTTATAACTCTTTTTTGGAATATTTTATTCAATCTACAATTAAGTTTTTATCTTTAAACAAATATTTGGGAAAATTAAATCAGGATTTCAACACTGAATTTTTCAAATACACATTTTTAATATTTTTAAAATAAATGAACCCTTATTACTTTTTACATTGTTTTATACCATTATATTATTCCCAAGATCCTTTCTTAGAGTTAATGAGCTTCATTGGTTTTTCAAAACTATTACTTTATAAATTCTACATGAGGAAAAACCTTCGGTTGCCTTTATTTTTTAGATGCAATGTTTTTCCAAGGTGGAAATACTACATATGGGATCTATGATTTCACCTTAATTTATACTATGTCTGTGTGTAATCAAAATGTTTTAGCTTCTTAGATTAAATGGATGTGATTAACCATAATCAAATAAAAATCAAATAAATAATCACATGATGAAGTTTGTATGATAATATGGAATATTAGAATGGTTAGAGATGAAATGAATGAGTTGAAATATAGATAATAAATTATCACGTAAATATTTATGGAAATAGAGAATTTTTATCTAGAATAAATTATCCTAAAATAATCAAGAGAATGAAATTATTATTTCATGTTGCAAATAAATAATTCTATTAAAAATATTATTCCTTGTTTTTAAAAATTGTTCTATTTTTAATATTATCATTGCATGTTATAGATTGATACTATTATTCATGAATGGATTTCTAGGGTATGTTATGGAATAATTTGATAACCTTTAAGATTATTGGAAGAGAGGGAATACAATTTTTGCATGTCATGGTGTAATGAAATTTATTCATGAAATTATTCAAGAGAGATAAATAAATAATGTTATGTTTTGGTGAAAAACTACTTGAAAAAAATTGATTATAATTATTAAATAATTTTCTTTATCAATTTATTAAAATATAGATTATCACTTGTGAGAATATTAATATACATGTTTTAAATATTTAGGATGCGTGATCACATGATTTTTACTATATATTCTTTTTGTCCCTAAGATTTACTAGATAGTGTGATTTATTTTGTAATCCTTATTAAGCACGGTTGAAATGCTTAGAAAATTAATAAAAAAATAAATCTGGTAATGATTCAGTTAGAATAATATAGGTATATTGAAATAATTATCATCAAGATTATTGATATATGAAAAATAATCTTCAGAGGAATGCATGGTGAAATAAATAATATTTAGACTTGATTATTATGTATGGCTAATTTCATTGGGTTTTATTCATTATAGATCAAAAAATTAAATATGATAATGATTATTTATTGATTTTTTATATCATTTCTTTGGGGATAAGAAAGCCCAATTATTTTTGATAAACATTGGAAGACCTTGTTTGTTTTGGTCTAGTTGAATTTTTAATTATGATTAAAATAATAATTTTAAATATAATTTATTGTATATGGATTTATAACCTAGATTTGGTTGAATTCTATACTTGTGAATTTGGAATAATGGATGGGGATGCCCCTTGTTGTGATGGTGGAAAAAGGTGCCAGTTATATTAATGATATAGGTGAGGATGCCTAAGGCCGTGATGTTGGAATGTGGTGTCTATCATGATGATTATGTTGGAATAGAATTCCATATGTATTATTATGTGTAGTGGTGTCAGGTATGGCATTAAGACTAACATATCGGGTTGGTTCTGGGATTTCCCATTGTTGTGTTGAAAGATGGGATGTTTGTTTCGTAATGAATCTATATTTTAATGGAAATATGGTTGGGTGATTTTATATAGTCTATTTCCAACTGTGGGAAGCATTTTGATACTATGAATTATGAGTGAATATTTTATGTTGAATATTGGGATGATTCTTATAGTTAGTAGAAGTTTATGAAATGATAAATGAATTAATGAAAGACCGGGATTGGTTCTTGATTATTTCATTTTGATTATAACATGCTTGGGAATACAAGAAAATAATTAATAGTGTCTTTGGAACTTAGATAAAGGAAATTAAATTATTAATCTTGAAAAGAAAAAATAATAATATTAATTATTGGATAAATAACTAATTATGGTTTTCCTTGAATTTTTTATGCTTTTAATACCTAGGCCTTATTAGTGGAATTCAAAAGTATCATGCGTGGTTAGCGGTAAATGATTCTATGGATAGGTTGATTCCTAGAGTGTATTTGTGAGATTAATATATATATCATGTTTGTTTTGTGATTTCATATGATACAAAAAACATGTCGGTAGAGAGAATAACACCCAGTGAACTCTTATAGGGTGTATTCCCCAACATCCTTATTGGAGAGGAATGGATGAATGACTACTACCTCTGACCCCGATCTCTTCTCCTTATAGATTATGTTATATTATGAATGGGGGTTATCATTACTCATATATATATATATGTGTGTGTGTGTGTGTCTGTGGAGGGATGCAGTGGATCATGGTTATTTCAAACACATGTATCCCTAGATATAGTATCCCGAAGGTTATTATAGGCATGTTGTGTATGGGTTGTAATGACATGAGGTATAATACACGATGTATGGTCTATGGTACCTCTCAAAAACTACACAGTTACTATTTGGATATTTTGATGGGATGATGGGATAATGTCATGCATAGGGTGCTTGTTATATTAATTTAGCCTAGGTGTCTTTGGGTTGACATATATTAGCCTAGGTTTCTTTGAGCTAGATTTTGGAGAGAGATGGTTTAGAAAGGGTGATGTTGTGGTAGATTATAAAACATTTGGATAAGTGGTAGCAAGTGTAACACCTGGATATTTTAAAAGAAATCTAAGTTTAATAGCGTATCAAACATGAAATAATGAGTTTAAATGAACTATGATAAAATATTAAAAAATTATTATTTAAACGTGGATGAAATAACCTAGCAATCAAATCGGAGGTTATGAATAATATTAATATTTTTATGATATATATATAAAGTCCCTAGTAAATGTAAATTTAATTATAAATTATTATTAAAAAATAAATCAACCATTAATAATGATATTTTATTATACAAAATTACATTTCCTTCTAAAATGGTTTTTATTGTTTTTTTCAAGAAAATATTATAATTAATTTATGGAAATTTTAGAAATTTTATTTTATAAAATGAACAAATTTTTTTAAACCATCATATCAATATTAACTTAGGGTGATATTTTTATTTTTATATAAAAAGATCAATTTTTCAGTGAATAGTGAAAATACCATTTTTTATATAGCTATCATTTCTTTAAATAAATTAAGTAAATTATAAGTATCATTATTTTTTATTTTATTTCAATTTAACAAATGTATTGTTTACAACAATCTTGGGAGGGGTAAGAAAGAAATGAAAATATTACACTACCAACAATGAAGTAGTCAGCAAGACTCGAACCCGAGACCTTGTCGAGACACTGTAGGGGATGCTACCATTGAGCTACACCATGGGCGAAAACACATAACGATGATTTATATTCATACATTTAATATAAGATCATCTTTTCCTGGAAAAATTTAATTTTTGAAAACCAATTTTCATTGCAATTGTGGGTTTTATTTTAAATTAAATGGTACAAATTCTATAAATTTAATTTGATAAAATGGATTCCAAAATTAGAATCAGAATAACTTATATTACATAACAATTTTAGCTTAATTTTTGGTCAAAATGAATATTAAATGTTGTAAAAAATAGTTATCTTGAAAAGAAACATTAAAATGGGAAAAGTGAGTAACCTTATAGGTAAAGAGGATATCATGTTTAAAATATATTTATTTTTAGTGGAAGAGGTGTGGAACGACCATAGATATCCTCCTGTTACTACCCTACCCCTAGATAGTACCTCACCTAGGCCAGAAATGAGGGAAAAAAGGTGGTGATGGCCCGAGTCTCACATCTAGTAGGCCCTAGGATCATAACTATCACCAAGGTTATAATAAGAATACATATGGGATGAATTACCCTCTATGAAAACATGCTAAAGAGAGATAATACAAATACACCAATCAAAACCTTCTCGAACATATATATAAATAATTTTCATGTGAAAACAAGTAATGTCAAACAGTACAATAGATACTGAACGGAAAACTAGAAGTACCAATAATTTAAAGAAGTCAACGACCATGAAACCCAAAAAGCTCATAAAAATCCATGGGCTAGTAATATCCATCCCATTATCAAACCTTATCTAGATGACCTAAAAAATAGTGTATATATATATATAGGGTGGTAATAATAGTATACTCTGTCAGATCCACCTGGGAGCCTCCTGTACAAAAGATAAATAAAGAATGTTAAATCATAGTGAACAATAGTGAAACTAACTCATCACCTAAACAGATATACTTTGTTCTCAGCCTCACCATGGATAACTCTAACCAAGTATCACATATATGAGAGCATATAATATAATAAACATCAGGGGTATCATGCTCCAACTTCCCCACTCTTTTGCTGCTCTTCCCCAATATCGCATGTCATGAGACATATCTCTCAAAAAATTGGCCAGCATAAAGACACCTGGGAAAGGAATAAAAATGCACATCGTGCATCACATCCTCAAATAATCTCATATCACATATACATATACAACAACCAAGTAGTTTATATGATCCACCATAGACTATATAAAATGTATCATAAATTGGGTATTATACCTCTTTCAATTACATCCCATACACCGAGTAAGTACCCCAAGCCATCACAGTCTATACAGGTCATACCTATAATAATACTTTGGATATTATATTTTGGGATACATGTGTGTGAAATAACAAGAAGTCATCACAACCCTCTATACAAATATTTGGAAAAAATAACTACTATGCATACAATCCCATGTATCTACCAAGATAAGAGAGTGGGGTCAGAGGGGGTCGTCATCCATCCATACTCTCACAGAGATATTAGGGAGAAAAACCTCCCTGAGTTCATTGGGTGTAAGTTTCCATAATTGAAATGAATATAGAAGAATATGAGATCACATAATATACCTGATATTACAGAGCTCACAACTACACTACGGGAATAACCTAGTCCTAGACTCAACTGCATCTAATATCGCTCAGACTCCCGACATCCACCTGATATATTATAAGCACACAAACATTTAAAAGAGTTACATTAAATTAATTATTTACTTTATATAATTTTATTTAATTAATTAATATATTATCCATTTAATTAAACATTATCATCCTTTCAAGATACATTATTATAATTATTAGACAAAGTCCACACACTCTAGGCATAATCCAAACCAAGTTCATAGTTTATCAACATTAACATATTTTAGAATTTTCAATCCATCAACACCATCCTTGGGTGTTAAGAATTATTTAATTTATTTTTATCACCATTACATAATCCTGGTAGTCTAGGAAAACCACCCAAAGATACCACTAAAATAAAATATGAAACCATCTCAAGCTTTGGGAAAATGAATGCAGATAAAACAAAAACCCAACCATAAATAATTAAATAGATTTATAAGATAGAATCATGTATCTTAGTATCACTTTAATGTGTAATCCTAGATTTAACCAGTTCCATCATCTATAGTGTCATCCCAAATACCCACATGCATATCTCAATGCATCTTTACATCACATGCATCATCTGCTACCACATCATCTGGGCCTCCCCACATATATCACATCAGATATCTTAAGCTCATACATTCTAGGATCATAACATCATACAATCATCCCCACCCCATATAAAATCACATAGAGAAACTCACATCCAGATTACATCATAAAAGTAGAAGTAAACAAACAGGCATATCCAAAAGGGAAGTCTAGGCCCAAAAAACAAGGCATCCATAATTTAAACATTTATGATCTCTTATGGATCTAAACTCGAGGAACCTAGCCTTATCAAGAATATAGGAAACTCATGCCCAAAAATTATCTTTATTAATCAACGAAATATTATTTTATCTTGAATTAACTGATTCGTTAAGCACAGGTTCCAACTACAGGGAACCTAAGGTATCAAGCTATCATAAGTTATAAAAATCTAAACATGATCTTATCATTAAAACGTGTTCCATAAAACTATGAGAAGAACCATTATCAATTAACATGAATTTTTTATTTGTCATCATAATTCTTAAAAAAACTAACATCCATTTCATTATTTATCGATTCCATTAATCAGATGGAAGATAATTTTCAATCATACATACACATTACATCAATTTTATCATCATAAAATTATAACCAACTTTGGATTACAAACATTCCTCCTATTTAATTATTCTCAATCCAATTTATTATCAATTAAATCTATCTTTACATTATTTAGCAATTTCCATCTAGAAAAACATGTTAGTCCATAGCATCATAAGTCATTCTAGCAAGCATAGCATATATATCACACTATCTAGAAAATCAAGAGGGAAATCGCTATCATGGTGTAAAGCACATTAACAAGCGATTTCTAACCATTTATTTATTAAACAGGTTCAATAATAATTATGTTAATTCTATTGTCATATAAAGAGATAAAATATGGTAAATTTCTATTTCAGATAATTTAGGAGAATAAAAAAATCCCCTACCTCAAATGCATCTATGTTCATCACACGAGAAAGAACCAATGTCACAGATCCTGATCAAATGTACCGTAAGAAGATGCATCACTCCAAGTACTCTATAGCACAACAACAACAACAAACAAAAAAAACATCATTATAATCATGTATATGATCCGCCATTAATGGAAAGAATAAATGGGGGGAACCGGGTTGAAGAATCCTTAGAAAAGAGGTATAGCGTAACTTGGAACACCACAGATTGAAGGCGGGAAGCCAAGAATCGATCCCTGTTGATAGAATTCCAAAACTCCTAGAAATAGGGTCCCTAACTGCCAATAGTTTTAGAAAAGGCCCTTGGTTTTGAAAAATCCGAAGTCGTTTTATCATTTATAGGAACATTTCATAATATATTTTCACTGCGTCGAACCTTTTCACATTGTGGAAATTTAGGGATTTAAAACTCACCAAAAAACACGCCACATTGAAGCATTTACCCCCACTTATTTTCACATTGTGTAAAACCCTATGAACTAGACATAAATAATCCTTTAATGTATTTATATCCATGAAACTACCTTACACAAGACATGAATATGAATATCAGACATGAAACACTCACATGTCATGTATTCTCCCTACTTTCATCTTTTTGTAGTTGAACTGCTATAAAATTTATCTAGGAATCCTTCGAGAACTAGGAACTTTAGAAACACACAAAGGGTTATACTACATAATTCTAGGAACATATCTTAGATACCTATAAAAATATTCTCTTGTTTGAAAATACAAATCCCAACCAAAATAGAAAATGAAATGGGGTCATCCAAACAACCACCCCACGAGATGCCTCTCAAGGATCTATCCATCACAGGATATCAACCACCTCATCAAAGGTATAATGTAAAACCACGAAACTGCAATAACTAGCTCTTAAATACTCACCCAGAAGAGATTCCTCTTAAACAAGAGTAATTACACAACAAGAAAAAATATGAAACCATATCATAAACCAGAAAGTTAAACATTCAAAAGAGAACTACGATACAAGATAAAAGGTAAACATAAAATAGATCGGGGGTATTTACTGTTCATCTATGAATCATATTCCCAGGTACTCATATTCATTCCACTATATCACCAAAAGAAACTGACTAAGGGAATAACATGCCTGAGAAACACCTTCTATTTGAAGTCTTGAATATCCAAAAGTCACTCCTATAAGGTCTCATCTTCTTGAACATTGGCCTCTCTACAATATATGAAAAGAGAGTTTCCATGAATATAAAAAAAGAGTTTTGAATTTTGAAAAACATTATATATCTGTCTCATCTTCAGGGGATTTGTTATCCGATATGATGTAGCCCCAACACGATAAAACATCTTGAAATTACAAACAAATCAAAGTGATATCTAATTCTTACGACCAAACCTTTTCCACATACAATGTGGAGTCACCTTTAGAAACACATGATCTCCAATTTTGAACTCCAGAGGTCTCATCCAATGATTGGAATTGGATTTATGATGATATTTCATGACCTTCATCCCCTCATGACTAACCTACACCATTTATGATGTATTATATACTAGTTACAACTCAAGAATTACAGCCTCTCCAACCCTAGTTCAGCACAACAGAGAATGTCTAGTTCAAGAATACAAAGCTATTGTAGAGTGGAATATATTATTTTAATAAAACTAAACTAGGGGAAGGTACATCATCCATAATCATCCAAAATACAGGGCATAAGAGTGCAACATATATTTAAGAGTCTAATGTTTTACTCTGTCTGAACATCCTTCTACGGATGAAAAGAAATATTAAGTAATAACTAAGATCCAAAAAATCACTGGACACCTCTCTAAACCCTATATGTAAAATAATGATCTCGATCATAGATAATTTTCCTTGGGACTCTGTAGAGTCACACCACGTCTACTAAATACAAACTCAAAAGAGCCTCCATTGAACACAACTCCCTGTTCAATTTAATGTGGGATGACATCGTCAAACATTCCACCATCACCCATGTAGAATCATATCCTCCTCAAGCTCGAGGTAATCTAGTAATGATGTCCATGGAGATTTTTTACAAATCCTATTGGGAAACATCTAATGCCTGGAGAAAACCATCGGGGAAACGATGTATGGAATTCACCTTCTAAAAAAACAAATATCAAGAAAAAAACTCTACAACAAAACAATTTAACAAAATCCACACAAAATAAACTCTCAAGGATCTATACATCATTTTCATTCCCGTATGTATCGTTAAATGTGAACTATGTAACTCATGGAAAACCACCTCTCACAACATTGAAGGAATGAAAATACTTCATTGGAAGAACACCCGGTGATGTATACCATTAGAAAAAACATCAAGAGAATCACAAAAAAACTCAATCCCTACAGACCTCTACCACAGAATCCCCCAACTGAGACTCCTCCACCTATCGCAAGAAATACATTTGCACCATCATCTAGATAATAAAATCTCAACGTACAAACTCTCCCATATATATATATATGTATCACTGAGAGATCTTCTATCACCTTCCATGAATATCCAAATTCACACATGGAATCACTACGTGACTTCCTTCTCAGCACATAAACCACAACATTTCCTTTCCTATAATATATGAAATATAAATTTCATAATCCTATAATAATTTAATCCACTAATGAAGACACACTTTCAATTCATATAGGTAGAATACGTACTTCAAGCTCTTATGTTGGGTAAAAACATAAAAATTTTAATTGATGAGGTTATTTCATCAAAACATAAAAGAAAACACAATAGGAACCAAGTCAATATCATGTTGGAGTTTTTAATTTAAGAGTATAAATTGAACTTTTATACTTAGGTTATACTTTTCAAAATTACATTTTTATCCCTATAAATTAATAACCATCATTTTAGACCTTTTCTAAAACATATGACTTAATAAACTTGTCGTAAATGTCACAAATATTTTATCACTCACTTGTAACACTTTAAAATGTTATTTTATAAAATATGAACCATTAACTCTACCCATTAGATACCCAAATAATTTAACAAAACATAAACATCCTATGTCCGTTCAAAAAATGATGAAAATTACTTTGTTTCAAAATCAATGTTTTGATAATTTCAGGAAAATGCCATTGATTTTTTAATCTCATGCCACATATCACAATCTTTATTTTTAAAATCATTTTCTTATTGGGATTTTGAACCCTTTTGACATATTCATTACATTCAATTCATTTCTTGAGAGAACCGATTCATGCTTTCTTTAACCAAAATTTAATTTTTTTTTGTCAAAAATTGAAGGGTGAAGTATTTGTGATTTAAATGTTAAAGGATTTTCATTCAGTTTGAAATCCATATTTTAATGGGAATCCTTTTTATGTTGGCCTACCCGATATATTTGATCCCAGTAGCCCTTTGTATCCATGAACAATATATTTGGTTAGCTATATTAGAAGCTAATTTTTTCTACCCAACATGCTCTAGAAGGGAAAATGCATGATTTAATTGAACTTATCTATGATGGGAAGCTATCTAGTGGTGTACTAAAACATTTGGTGCTAATTTGGTTAAAAAATAAAATTCGAAAGAGATTTTTTTTCTATTGAAAAAATTATTATGTTGAAATATGTTTCTTTCTGGAGCTTTCAAGGATAATAAAAGTTGTGCCTTTCTGGAACATTCAAGGTAAAATATAGAAGATAAATATCATTTTTTTTGTTGAGAAGTTGGTTGTGTGGGATATACATGATATTTAAAAATATTCTTAGGAATGACTTACTACTAAGGAAAGTGAGGATACCATACTTGACTGAAAATTAGAATCATGTAATTTTACATCAAAAATAGTTAAAACCTTCTTATTATCCATTAGAAATTTTGAAATCTAAATGCTACCAACCAAAATCCACTAAACAATCCAAAAAACCCTTCATGATGAAATAATGTTCTTGACTCACATTAGGTAGAGATGTAGAAATTTATCAAGCCTATGATGATTCTTACAGAAGATTGGATGAGAAGAGTAATATTGAAAATTGAGATTTTTGTGATGAGACAAAATTAGTGCAAGGTAAGTGTTTTGTGTGTGTGGGTGGAGAAATGAATTGGAAATGGATTGAATGAGTTTAATGGAGAACCTAAAATATTTTTTTAATGAGTCATCGTATCTTTTGTTTCTCAGTGTAAATTGGTTAATCTCATGGGTATGAGTTTTTAATTTCCTTGATTTGAATTTGATGATTGTCCATGATTCCAAGTGAGAAATGCGGTAGAATTGATAGAGTTTATATTTCTATTATTTTTTCATGTGTATTTCAACTCTTTAATCCCCACCAATTAACCAATTTGTCTTAATTTCTCCATTTTTGGATTTTAGGGATGTTTTGATGTTAAAAGTGAAAATTGCTTAATTCTTGAAATATAATAGTATTCTATCACTTCTATATTTTGATCATAATGTTTTCAATATTAATAAAAATTGAGGAAATATTTTTTTAGGCTTCCTTTGTTATGGTTTCACACTTATTCAACTAGACCTAGTGTAAATTCGAACTTCATAGGGCCCAAATAAATTATTCAAAGTAGAATTTTTTTGTCGACAAAATTGAACACTCTTAATTAAATGAGGCATATCCCATGAAAAAAGAAAATAACCGAGGTGATTAATGTTGTAAGTGAAAGGGGACTCAAACGTTCAAAAAAATTTAATTTCATGCATAAATTATATCATTAAGATGGTTATTTCATGATTCAAATTGGAGGAAGATAACGAGTCTCTTCCAATAGGAAAAAAGGGTTCCTGTAATTAAGACCTAATATTTATTAAACTCTTCCAAATGAATTGATATTTTTATGGAAGAAAACCAAGAGAATTTCAAATAACTCTTTATAATAACTACAGTCAAGGTTTAGTTGGAAACTAGGACAAAATCAAGAATTAGTTAGATGAATAAAAATTGAATAATAGATTCCCACCCCTTCTCAATATATAATTTTCGTATCCGCTTCTTTCAATGGGGATAGATAAAAATGGGAGTATATTCTAAAGAGTTTTATGAAGATTTTGTTCATGAATATTGTCATGTGATAAATAGAAAATAAATGAGCTACTCAAATGATATGTGGCAAAACACCAGGTTGTTTTGGATGATGAAAACCATAGGACACTCTTTTAAGTTTCAATATTCATGTGTAATCTCTTATTAATTTATCTTAAACTTATATATTTGAATGAAATAAATATTTTTTCTTTATTGAATAAAATTTTAAATAACTTATTTTGGATGGTGATTCAATATATGGAATAAAATAATTGATTTCAGTATTTATATTTCTTAGGTGAGGTATTTTCATTGAGCATATTTATTTCATTTAGTTTTGATTGATTATAGGTGTTCAAGTGGCTGAATTACTTCTATAGAATGAAAACAAATCCTATTGTGTTCTTGATATTATATATATGAAAACTAGGGTATTCATCTAGAAATATTTTTATTTTCATTGAGAAATTAATTTGGGAAATAATTGTAAATAAGGAAGATGGGAGTGTTTGGTAGGTCTAATATTATCCATGACCACTGTTTCAATTTTGAATTCATAGACTTTTAATTTTGAGTCTGGTTTCTACATTTCTCTTGAATCTTATTGCACTTTTTTATTTATTTATTTTCCAAAGTCTAAATTTTATCCAAATACTCAAATTTTCTTCCTCAAAAATAAATAAAAAGTTTATGTGGAAATGTTGGGAGTCACATTGACATATATGTTTATATATGATGAAAATATAGAACAAAAGAGGAAGAAAAATATGAACATGGACATATGAACATACATGGTTCAAGAAAGATCCATATGCCCACATATTGGAAGAATAATTATAGTAATTTAAGGATCATATTTACAAGGATATAATCTGAATTTCACAACACACATAAACCTTAATAGTTTGCAGATGAAGAAAATATAGAAGAAAGAATCACATGGGACACATAGATTTACATGTTATGGGAAATGATCCCTATGTCCACAGAGAGGCAGAAATTTCACTAGTTTTTAGGAGGTCAAATAAAGGGAGTGTCGTAGAGTTTCTAAAATAGAAACCCTATCCTAAAATGAACTAATAAAGAAGATGAAGCATTATTCCACCAACTATATGGAAATATAACTATGCTATAGTGCCATGGACACCAAATTCCAAGATACTATAGTGGATGACAGATGGATGTCCACACAGCTAAACTACTATTATCTCCAAAGTCAGAGTTATTATAGTAGTCATTCCAAAGACTGTTCTATAATGACCTATCAGAGTCAGTCAATCAGTTGTGCTATAGTTATTCAGTGTTGTCACAGTACTTCAAATTTCGGGCGAGGGGGCCTTCGGCCCCTAGACTCCTATTACATGGGAGATTTTCCCTAAGAAACCTCTATTGAGATCACTATAGAGTTTTACCCATGGAGTTGTGTCCTGGTGCTTAGTATGGTAGAGAATAATTTAGGGTAATCGTCATCTATAATATATCAATATACACGAATCCAACACCATAAATGTTCTATTACACCTTCTTATTACACCATTTTGTTGTTTCATAATTGGAAACGTGTATTGTGCACATATACCATGACTTTCATGGAACTTTTCAAATGGAAAAGAATTTTTCTCACATTCATCAAATCTTATATAATATTCACCACCCATTTCACACCATATTACATTTACCTTTATATCTAATTTATTTTTAGATTAATTTACATTAATTTTAAATGCATTTATTTCTTTAGATTTCCCATGAAATAAATAGACATATCCATAACATGAAAAATAATCAACAAAGGTGATAAAATATTTTCCGTTCAAAAGTTATTGACATCAAAAGGTCTATATATATCATTTTGTATGATATTAAAGAGTTGATCACTTCTAAAGAAACCTTTCTCTCCGTGTTTTGTTTGTTTTCCTTTAATAAAATCGACACAAATATTTAGGTTAATAAAATCTAAATCTAGAAGGATTTAAATCTTAATAAATCTCTTCAATATTTATTTGGATGTATAATCTAAACATTTATACCATAAATAAAAAAACATTTAAATTAATAAACCATGTTTAAAATTAAAATTACGATGAAAGGTCATAATTGTTTCAACATATAAATTGTCAATATTTAGATTATATAAACCATTGTATAATAAACCAGATCCAATCATGGGTGTATTCCTAAAAAATCTAAAAAATCAATTTCCAAAATGAAAAGTGTATCCAGAATCATCAAGTTTTGATTAAGAAACCAAATTCATAGATATACCTGCTATATAAAAGTTTTCACATATATCAAAACTATATTAAATTTCAAGGATCAAATGGTAAGTCTTGACTGCTTCCACTAGAACCTTCACTCTATTCCCAATGAAAATGAACATTTCAGTCAAAATTTTGACTTGGATTGAAAGGAATCCATTTATTTTCAAAACAAGCCTTTCATTTCAGATTATATTTTTTGAAATTTCCAACATGACCACCAAAATATAATTTATCTTTATTTTCATTTTTCGGGTTCTTGATAGATGAATCTTTATATTTCAATGGCCTTTTCCTTTCCGTACTTATTTATTAAATATTTATTTCTTTATTAATGATGCATGTAATGGAAAGAGTGGATTCCTTGATCTACATCCTCTAGTAACTAAAATCAGTTCCATCGAAGTGATGGATCTTCACCTTGCATCATTTCATTGAAAACATTATATTCATGAAAACCAAAAATCAGTTTTATAAACTCATTATATGATGTTAGTTAATGTGGTAATGTTATGTGCCACATTGACAGAATGGTTTGTAGTTGAACAAAATACACAAACAAATGAATGAGAAGAATATCACAAAACAAATGTATTTAAATGTTTTAGGAAATGATCAATACATCCACAAAAAAGTATAAAAATCACTATAAAAAGGAGGGAAATTATAGGGTACAATCAATGTTTTATGTACTCAAAAAACCTATCTTTAATGAGACTATAAAGGAAGATGATGAAACTATGACACAAACTACACATAATGTCTGAAATGCTATAATGCCGCAGTCACCCAAGTTCAAGATTCTACAATGTCGGTGATAGGAAGTCTCCAGAGCTAAAATACCACTATCTCCAAAGTCTTCACTACTGTAGTGTCTTGTCGTATACTTCTACAGTAAGTATGCATTGCTAAAATTCCCTATTGGTGTCACCAGTCAGCTCTTTTATGGTGAATCATCATTGCTAAAGATTCCTAAAATTTGGGTTAGGGGCCTTTGATTGATGGATCTCTAGAATAGGGGATCACTTCCCCTTGTAACCCTCAACAACCTCATTGTGGAGGTCGAACCATGAGAACTACAGTCTAGTGTGTAGTCTGGGCTTCTAGAATTCAACCCAGCTTCATTCAAAATGGATAAGGCTACACCGTTCCAATAAATATGTCTTTATAGTACATGTCATCCCATCGAATGAATCTCTTAACAATAAGTATATCCTTGTAAAGTTCAAGGTTATAATGAGTCATGTATGATTTTGAAGACCCATTTACATCTAACTCTCTTAAATCCTTTAATAAATTCCACAAGGACTCATACTTTATTTTGGTCCATGGATTTCATCTAAAATTTCATGGAATCTAACCATTTGTCAAAACTATCACAATTATTGGATTCAGAATATGAAACTAGCTCATTATCAGTTTCAATATCACTTTATATCTCATGTAGATATATCATATAATCATCATAATGAGTTTGTATTCTTTCCCTTTTGCATATTCTCAAAATTATTTGTTGTGGTTCATCAATCATTTCTTCATTGTGAATTTGGTAAATATCGGTAGTTTTTCTACATGATAATTTTTAATTTAATAAATTGAGTAACAACAATATCTGAAGTTGGGGCATAAGAAAATGTAAGATGAACTCTAACTTCCTTAATTTATACATTTTGTGTAACTTTAATCCCAATGGATTCATCATTATTAATAAATCTAGAATTTGTAGTTTCATAAATTCTCATACAATGGTTAGGACAGTGAAATCTATACCCCTTTGATTTTTCTAGATAACCAATGAAATATCAAATGATTGTTATTGTATCCAGTTTTTGATCTTGTGTATTGTAATATCTTTTTTATACCTCACAACCTCATACATGCAGGTGTCTCAAACTAGGTTTCCTACTAGTCTAATCTTCAAAAATTGATCTTGGAACTACTTTACTAGGATCCCTTTTCAATAAATACCTGAAATTTTTTAATGAATAAATATATATTTATAAGGGTAAAAAAATTATTTATCATGCTTGGAAACATATCCATCAATGTTATATTACAACTTTCTACTACACCATTTTTTGTGGTGTATATGGAAAAGTGTATTGTTCACATATGCCATGATAATATATGAGCTTCGCAAAATGGACTAGAATTTTTCCAAATTCACAAGATCTTCTATAATATTCACCACCCATGTCAGGCCTCATGAACATTAAATTTTTGTCCAATTTCTTCTCAAATTCATTTACATTAATTTTAAAGCCATTTTTTTATATTTCTCATGCAATAAATATACATCTCCATAATGTGAAAAATACTCAAAAAATGTGATAAAATATTTTTTTGTTACCAATATAATTGGAATAAAAAGGTGTAAATATATTAGTGTGTATGATATTAAATAGTTGATTAATTCTAATGAAACCTTTCAATTTGTATTTTGTTTGTTTCCCTTTAATACATTCCACACAAATATTTAGGTCAATAAAATCTAAATCTTGAAGGATTTCACACTTAATCAATCTCTTCAACCATTCTTTGAAAATATGATCTAAACATTTATACTAAAAATAAAAAGACTTATTTATTACTAAACTAAATTTAGTACCAAATTTATAATGCAAGGTCATATGCGATTCAATATAAAAATTGTCAATATTAAGTTTATATAAAACTTTATATAATAAAACAGATACAATCATATGTGTATTGCTCAACAAACTAAAACATCGATATCCAAAATTAATATAGTATATAACATTGTCAAATTTTGTAATAGAAACAAAACTCATAGATATACCTATTACAAAAAATATTTCACATAAATCCAAACTATATTCATTATTAAGGATTAAATGGTAAGTCTCTATTTCTCCCACTAGAACCTTCACTATATTCCCCATGAAAATGAACATTTCAGTTGAAAATGTGATATCATTTAAAAATAATCCCTTTATTTTCAAACCATGTATTTCATTTTATATAATAATTTTGATAACGTACAACATTACCACAAAAATGTAATTTATATTTATTTTAATTCTTCAGGTTCTTGATATATTAATCATTAACATTTAATGGACCCTTTCCCTTTCCATGATTTTTTATATAATATTTATTTCTTCCTTAATTATACACGCACTGGAGAGAGTGGATTCATTTACTCTTTAACTGTGTTTCATCTTGAACTATAATATTGTGAAATTTAATCAGATTACATTTAAATTTCTTGGGGTTGTCGTTCATTTGTAATTGTCTATACTTAGATGATAATGAGTTTAGGAAATAATCTATAAGTAATATTTAATACACTTTCATTCTGAAATACTCATGTTTTGACACAACATTTTTTATTTAAATTACATTCTCATGTATAGTACGAGAACCACAAATCCTCATGGTGTTTAATGAACTCTTTAATGTTCTGGAAGGATATTTTTCTACATTTTGAGATTATTTCCCCCACAAATTTCATAAATTATTTATCACTTTTTTTGTAAAGACTAAACTTGATGTTATATACTATGCTCATTCAACTGATCATAAAACATAACATTTTTGATCTTTCACATCTTTAATTATATATTTTATCATCAACACCACTATTATCCATAATAGTACTAGTTTTATCCACATTGAGTGATAAATAAACAACCAATACTCTAAGGTGAAATTAAATTTTTTTTCACTCCAATCAATGAAATTTAGTCCAGTAATGATTGGAATACTTAATGTATGTGTGAGTGCTATGGTGATGTAAAGATACCTGAAATTAAAAAAGTTTAATATTAATTATTTGAGTTATAAATAAAAATAAATCAATTCAAAATTTTTTTAACCTAAAATGTGTAGTAGTGTTCTTCTTTGGGCAATATAATAAAAAATAATCATAATTGATATTAATCAAATTAAATTTATTTGTAAATTATATCAGAATTAGTTAGATTTATTTATTATTGTTGGATATATAAATAAATCTCATCACGTGTTTATTTATATCTCCAAAAATTATATTCCTAAAATAATAATAATATTCCAACTCTTTGTGGTTAATTAATAAATATCTTATAAAAATGAATTTCAATTACATTAAAAATATCATAATAATATCAAATTTATGAGTAATAGATATATATAATTTTTATATATTTATGAAACAACTTTAACTTTATGATTTGACTAATTCAAGCATTAAAAAATCTCATAAGGTAATCTTCCCAATATAAAACATCATAACATCATAATAAAAATATTTCAATAACACATTTTTTATTTAAATTTTATCATCATACACTACATGATAAAAAATTGAAATCAAAAAATGAAAATTATTAACTAAATTCAATTATTCACATAAAATATAGACTTAAATTTTAATGTGACAAATTGTTTTTTAAATAATAATATTATTAAATTTGGTATGATCAAATATAAAAACAATCACATGACTTCTCAAATATAGAAAAACACAGATTTCACAATCTTACATTGATATAGTATGTTTTCTTTCAAAATCTATATTCCTCACATTCCAATCATAAATAATTTTTAATTAAAATTGAATTAGATTTAAGACATAACTTGATAAATGAAATCCATTTTTTATAATGGGGATGCCTTTTTCAAAATGATAAAAGCACATTTATGAAAGGATAAAATATTATAAATGTATAAAGGAGGGAGTTTTTTTAAAATATTTTTTTAAAAAAGTAGAAAATATGTACGAAGGTCATCTAATCAAGTGTTCTTAGTGCTGAATCCTTTGTTGGAAAGCCTTTCCACCACCGAGTTCACCTCACAAAATGCATGGGTGATAATATAGTTAATATCCAAAAGTGATATCAAGTAGTCCATCCATCGAGTTGTGAGGGACCATGAAAGATGAGCCATGCCATTCTGGGCAACTGGCGTAATGATGGTTCTGTCACATTCTAGATATATTTAGTTATAACCTTTTTCCATGCAAAAATAACTGCAATGATAACAATAAACAATTCATCTTCCAATAAAGATGAAATTCCACAAGTACCATAAAATAATCCTAGAATCTTCCCATTATGATCTTTGTAGATTGATCCACAACCCGAGAGACCCTGGTTTCTTTTTGATGCACCATCTACATTGACTTTGATCCATACTAGACGAGGTGATTGAAAAAATAATTAAAATCTACACTTAGGTGGGATGTTGTTTGTAGGAATTCTCAGGTGATACATGATAATAATGTTTTAGATTGAGTTTTAGAAAAGGCCAGGATATAGTGAGACAACATTCTTGATAGTAGAGTGTATCCTCACTTTTATTGCATGGATTTTAAAAAATACATTTTGATGAATAATGGTTTTCCAATCATACCAGATAGTGTGAACTAATTTGGTTACTGCAACAATGAAGATATTATTATTCTATGGTGAGATGTCTGTGACAGTACATTATTGTAGGAGAGGTTGAATGAAATAAAATTCTAGACACCTAAAATCAAATAGATCATATATGTATTTCCATAAAATAGATGTAGTAACATAGTAAAATAAAAGGTGGTTAACATCTTCCCTATGATGATTTTAGAAATAAAATTTGGAACATAATTGAACAATAAAATATTGTAGGCATGTATTAGTAGGTATTCGATTATGAGAAATCCTCCAAACAAGAGTAAATCTTGAAGGCCAGATCCAAGTCTTATAAATGATTTTCATCCATGAAAAATCATAACTTGTTCCAATGAAGTTGTTACTATTGAAAAGTTTAGAATATATAATTCCCTTGTTAGGAGGTTCCTGGATTTAAAAGTCAACAGTATTCGAAAAAAATAATTGTTTAATATTATTCAAATATCATTAGGTAAATATAGTCTAGGTGAGTTAAAAAACCATTTATAGAAATGTGAATATCAAGAGTTAAATATAGGGGATCCACTATTGAAATAAGGGTAGAGCATGTCTAGTTTATCTAACCAAAAATTGAGAGAATAATTTATGTTAACAATCCATCAAGAGTGAGACATAAGCTTTGAGAAATAATATTTATTGGAAGAAAAAACGGAGGAGTCCATATAGTGCAATTTTACTTTCTTTAATTTTAAAACAAACCTGCCTCTAAGAAAATTGAGAGCCACATAATTATTATTCAGGATATTTTAAGTGAAACTGGCCTGAAAATCATAATATGATGACTTGGGATTCTTGATTCCAAGATCACCATTAGCAATTTTTTTCAATAATTAGTTCAAGTAATTGTATGTAAATTCCATTCAATAGTTCTCCCACCTGAAATATAATTTTAAATAGATACTTTTATCTTATTAAGAATAACAATAAGAAATTTGTAAACCATAAAAGAATAAATCATTTTTGAAATAATGGTGGATTTAACAAGGAAAATTATTTCATTCATATATAAAAACTTCCCTTTCCAAGAATAAATATGTTTTTTATTTGATATACTATTTTATAAAGGTAACTACTTTTAGGATTTACCCAAAATATAGACACCAAGATATGTAAAAGAAAGATACCCCTCTTTGATACCCAAATCATTCATGATATTAACTTTTCTATAAATCGGAAACCTTTTTCCAAATAAAATAATATATTTACACATGTTTAAATATTGGAAGGAAACAACTTCAAAATGTGAGAGATATACCTTTATATTTTGAATGTTTCTTTTGTCTCCATGTAAAAATATAATAATTCCATCCACATAAAATATATGATAAGGAACATCCAGATTTATCGAGGTAATAATAAGTTTGAGTTTACATAGATTCACCAATTGTGTGAGAAACCTACTTAAAAAATAATCAGAAATGGAAAATAGGATAGTAGATAGGGGGTACCCATGTCTAATACTTTTTGTACAATTAAAATAACAATTATAAGATCCATTTACCAGAATAAATATGTAAGAAGAGCTAAAAAAGGTTTTAATTCTAATAACAAAAATATTATTGAAACAAAAACATGTAAGAACTTTGTAATTTTATCAAAGTCCATTAATGTTAAAAAATTTGTTTTCAATTAATCTGACCCACCCTCTTCAATAGAGAAGGAAATGGGTCAAGTACCCATGATTGTTTGTTTACCTGAACCCTAACTCACTTATTTTTACAGAACACAAACTCTAACCCATTTATTTTTTTAAATTTCAAACTTTAACACAACCCTATCATATATTTAATTATCCATTTAAATACCCAATCCCATTTAATTGTCCTAATATAAATTTAAATATTTAAATTTTATTAATAAAACTAGAATAAACATGTCAAAAAAATTAAGTAAATATATTTTTTAATTGTAAATTATTTAATAATATATAGTTAATGAATTAAAATTTTAAATTTAATTATAAAACTAATATAAACCAAAATAAAAATAAATACTTTTTATAATTGTAATGTCATTTAAAAAGTTATTATTTATTTATTAATAATATTTTTTCTTAATTAGGTTACATTTTATGATAACTAAAATTCAATTTGGTACTATAACCCTAAAAATACTCGTTTAACCATGAACCATAAATGTATGATCTGCCACTAGCTATATAAGATAATTCCAAGGAATCATGATGCATAATAATATATTAGCTTGTAGATAAGATACATAATATATTTAATCAATATTTCACATGAAAAAAATTAACAGAAGCATACATTCCAAGTATGATATAGAATCCAAACGTCGTCCGTTGAAGATTGATTTATATTCGAATCCACTTTATTGAGATAAATGTTCATGCATGTGATGGATTTACTATTTTAGCACCAAAGATACTAGGTGTAATCAAAATGAATAATGATAGTGGCTACAAAATCTAGGATTGATCGATTTGTAATGTAGAAGTCAATCAAGAATATGGAGCTAGTTTGTCATAGGAGATATGGAGAGAAAAGAAATGATATTTATGGGAGAAATATATTTCCGATGTTTGGTGAGGTAATTTTAAGAGGGGATAAATGAAAAGGGGAGAAATGGAGAGACACATATTTGTCTTATTCTATTTTTTTTAAATCATCCCAAAATTGGGATGATTTGGAAAGAAATGTTGGTAGAGGGTTATTAATATTTTATAATTCTAATTGTATCCCTATTTTCTACATGAATCATAAAATAATTTCTTTAATTTATTTTAAAAAGGTTACAAAAAATAAGATGAATACAAATAAAAATTATTTATTTTCTTTTACTAAGTTATTGATCCAAATACCGGGAGAGAAATCCAAATCATTTAGTCTCCTTTATTTTATTTTATATACTATCGAGTCATATATTTTATTATACTAATAGATTACAAAACATAGTTTTGAGAAGTAAATATTATAAAGATTATTAATGATTGTAAACACCACATGATATAATAATGAGTGAAAAAGTGATGATAACATTCCTAATCCATCTGATCTGGGCTTGAAGAACAAGGATATGAATCTATTATATTGAAAGAATTGGAATCTCTTATGCTGGTAAAAAAAAATGATTCCCACAAGATTATAAGAGGGAGTAAGGATTCTTCATGAAATTATGAACATGGAAACACTGTAGAATTGGGATGGAAACATGAGGCTATAGATTTTATGAAGAAGGGAATGATTGATGATCAATGAGTTATCTTTAGAGATATAGACATCAAACCATTGAATCCTGAGTGTAAAGAGAGGAAGCGAGTCGTTGGTGTCTAATAAGAGACAACCAAATATTGAAGGAGGGAGAATTATGACATAGGGTTTTCATTGAGAGAGGGTACTTAGTGAGGGATTCAAATTTTTATGTAAGACTAATGATTATAGGAGTGGATGAGAACCAATTGGAGAGTATCATTATTAATCATTTTCTTATAAAAATATAATTATGTTTCACATCAAAAAACAATCTAGAATTTTTTATTTGATGGTAATAGTAGAACATGAGTTAATTTAATTGAGTGGAAACTAAGTTATTTAAACAACCTTATTAGTAATTCTGGAGAAATGTTACTAACCATTTCATTGATAAATGTACAACCCATGTATATATTATTTCAAGAACACTATATATTCCATGAAAGTAAGTTAATTCAACTTCCCCTTCTAAACCATTGATCATTATACCCATTGTTTTCTTTATTTTATTAATTAATACACTATTTTCAGACTAGAGATTCATCATAATCACTATTATTTATCTTTTTAACAAAAATATTAAATTGGTCACTGTTACTACTTGTTTTCTGATCCACCATAATTGGAAGACTTTACAGAATTCATTGAAACACTCACATTATTCATGTTTCGACCCTTATCAACTATGATATTGTTGGTTATAAATTTAAATTTTGGTAGAAAAAAATTATTAAGGGAAATTAGAATATAATAAATCCCTTATAGTCATATTTAATACATAGGTAAATCATCATATTCAACTTAATCGTTTCTCAATGATCAATATTTTTTACAAGCACTGACATTTTTCATGCCAAATTCGATACATGGTATAATAGAATTTTACATGAGAACAAAACAAATAATTAAAGCACAAATAAAGCATACACTAATGAAAAAACACCCTATACATGGTTTAAAACCGTGGGTATATCCTATACCCACGGTTTTAGGAACCGTTACCTTAGAAGTTATTAGGATAGACCTATAGCCATAGTTTGAACAAATTGTGGGTCTATGAAACCTATGCACAATGTTATTAAACCGATAGTGTTGGAAAGTTCAATGGAGATACATATACACATGGTTTGATCAAACCATTTGTATTGGTTCTTGTTTTAAAAAAAACCTCCATTTGGATTTGATCGCGACACCTTTTGTGTACACTCCAATGACTTTACCACTATCATACAACATGTTTATTATTATTATATAAATATATACATATATATATATATGTATATATATAAATACTATTTATATTAAGTTATGTATTTATTTATTAATATTAATATGAAAAAAATGGGTCAACCTATACCCATGGTTTGGACAAACCGTGGGTATATGCCCTTATTAAAAAAAATCTTCCACTGGGATTTGATCTCAGCACCTTCCGCCTACACTCTAATGACTTTTCCATTACCCAAAAACAAAATTTTTTTCTTATATTATAAAATATATATGTATAAATATAAAAATGTATTTATATTAAACTATTTAAGATTATTATTATAATGGAAAAAACGGGTTTACCAATACCCACAGTTTGGCCAAACCAAGCATATATGTTTTCTTGTGATTTTGTTTTACCCGTGCAACATATTACCACAGTTTACTAAAAAAATATGTATAAGGGTGAATTATACGCATGGTTTTTGGAGAACCATGGGTAATGTTCCTTCCAATTTTTTTTCCAAAGAAACATATTCTCACTATTTACAAAAAACCATCGGTAAATGGGTGACCTATACAAATGGTTTTTAGAGAGTTGTGTGTATAAGTCCTTACCATGAATTATTTTCCCATGAAACCTATTCCATGATTTTAAAAAAACCATGGGTATATGAGTGACCTACACCCCAGGGTTTTTGGAGAACCATGGGTATAACTGTTTTTCAGTAATTAGAATTTTATTTTAAAGGTGGTATGCTAGACCCAAATTTGATAGTAATTTATGATTAACATATCATGTATACATAGTGTTATTCATGATTTTTACATATCATAATTATATTAGTATTTATTCATACAAAATTTATATAGTAATGTCCTCATATTACTTTTCAAATCAAGAGATTATTGCAGTTCTCAGACTATAATGAGAACGTTGAGATACTATGAAATTAATCTAAAACATAAGTCTTATGGTCTAGATGCATCATAAAAACTGTACACAGATAATGATTGATTATCATGTGACAGAGAATAATAAGTAATGAGACTTTTTCTCATGAATTTTTTACTTTATGATCTAGTAAAGATGAGATAATGAGGAATGACTTGCCAAGAGGAACACCACATGTTTAATGTGTCATTGGTAGTTCCCATATGCAAACACATGTAATTATATCTTGATGTGGGATTATTATTAGTGAATATTATTTGATCACGTACATTAATTTAAGGGAAAACTATGGAAATAAAGTCTTAGTGAGGTATATAATGTTGGACAGATCATTGGTAGTATTACATTGAATGAATAATAAAGAAAGATTTTATCATTTTTGAAAGGATGTGATATCTTAGGCATAGTTGATTAGAATGGTAGTACCTTCACTAAATCCATATACATGATAGAATAAGGTAAGTCCATCTAGTTAGGTCAATGAATAATAATGAAATAAAGGATTTTGGAAAAAATTGGTCATCATTATTTATGAGGTATCACAAGATAAAAATATTATATTACACTGTGTGTGTTCTTAGGATAGGTTTTCATTTTTATGACTTTTATTTTTTCTATTTAGGGGAATAGATGAGTTTCTGGACTACATGGTATCAAGATATGGTCCTAGAAGGCCAAAAACTTATCATTTTCAAAAAAAAATCTATATTCTAATGAATATGAGTATAGTACATGGTGGGCCCCACCACGAGGTCTGAGTGATGTATAAGTATAAATGATCACCAATTTGAGTTGAATTTTTTTATTAAAAGTATTCATAGGGTATTAATTAAATACATGGAAGAATATCATATGAACTAATATTATTTTCATATTCAAGGTTCGTTTAATATTCACAGGAATTACAAGTCAATTTAATGATTCTTTTATACCATGTAATATATTTATTATATATTAAAAGTAAATGATAGAAGTAAAAATGATATTATGACACACTTAGTTGTTGATAACATGCCATTTATGCCTTATTTAATGGGATTTATATTTATAAGGTTTGGGGAACCCTTTACAGGTGTTTAATATCTACTATATAAGCAAAGGGGGGCTAATTTTCGAGGGACTATTAATTCCCACGAATATGAGAGCTCATATCACATCATTCCCGCATCCACAAGAGGGAAAGGATCCTTTCATGAAATCAAACCAAGAATACATTCATGGATCAAAGGAACATATTCATGTTGATCATTGGGTCATTGAAGGACTTTTCAGTTCTCCACACTATCACCCAGATTCCGATGATCATCATTCTTATGGAGTCTAGAAGCATGTGTGTATAATTTAGAGGAATTAGACCTTACATCCCCCACTAATCAATTTTCGTCTGTGAGATTATATTTAAGACGCCATCAATATAAATGATACAATCATTAATTTATATTTTTTTGGTTAAAACAATTCAAATGGGATCCTCAGGCCTTTATTAGGGCTTAGATCACCGGATACGAAAAAGTTACATTGATTCAAAGATTAATATTTTAAATCCCCATACCATCAGAATACACTATGATCCTCGATACCATAATTTTGTATAAAGATAATGTGTGAATTTTATGATATAATAATAAAATACATTTTATTAAAATTAAGTAGAGGATTTGTTTTGGTTCAAAAAAAATAGACCAAGCAACGATATGATTTCGGCCGGTAAAGTTATGGTCACCCCAAAATTTTAATTCAAATTGAAACACATGTATTAAATTTTAAGAACATATATTTTTATATATTTTAATTTTACCCCACAGGGTGTCTAAAGTTGATTTTCAATGACTCCATATGTTGGCCAGGTTCCAGCCAGATCTGGGTTACCAAAATAGTTCTGGTTGATGGGATTAAAATTCCACAAATTATGGAATTAAAAAAATTCAGCCTATTAAATTAGATTTCAAAAAACAATTTCTATAGGAAAAAAGGTAAAATTCTTTGGGTGGGTGAGGGTAAGAGAAAAAACATTAAAAAAGGCTTTAAATAGTAAGAAATGAACATGCTTCAGAAAAAGAACCATTTTGTTAAAAAAAAATTGTTTTTTGAGATTATATAAATGTGAAAGCATGAAAAAATACAATATTTTGGTAGAATTCCATTAGAATTGATCATTTATTTTTAAAATAACTTAAAAGGAGTCTCTATGTTTGACTCCCCTCCTGGACACCAACCCTCGTTGCCATTGTGGTTGGTCCTCCTGTAGCCACCACCCAAAGTCGGCCACTACCACACCGTCTTAGTTGGCCTTTCCTCCTTAGTTCCCATCACAACCACTACTGACCCCATTCCATAATTGATGACATTAGAATCCCATTTCCAGTTCATTGTCGACCTCCCCTACACTCAACAACCTCCAGAACACCATAGACCATCCCCCAAATTGGAAACCTCTAGAGATAGACCCTTACTGGATTATACTACATGCACGCACACCCTCTTGGACTCAATTTTCCTTGGTTTCTGGTGGCATCCTTTCTGCTCAATGGCGAGTGGACGTGCATGACACCGCAACATCCGTTGTGATGCTAACCCTGATTGGGATCCCTACCAGATTCATGTGCATTTTTCCCAACCCCACCCACCCCACAATGGGACTAGTTTTGTTTTTTCATGATCGTTCACATGGTTAGGTGGGTTATTCTATACCAGAAACAGGCCTACAAGTGTTCTACCAGACCCATAATGGGCGTGGGATGGTTTTGGGGATTGTAGAAAATATTATTACAATCAAAAAATAATTTAATTTGTGGATTTAAAATAATAATACTTTTTGAGAATAAAATCAATTTTTGTCATAAAAAATAAAAGGATTGTTAGATCAAATGAAATAACTTATTTGACTTAAAATGATTTTTTTAATTTTTTTCGATTCGCTTCGACTTGAATTTATCACATTTTAATTATTATCATGGATTTGATTTATCTGCCGACTGATCTTGAGCATTGACTGACAATTGTTTTTCTAGATTTATATTTATTTAATTAATTATTAAAACTGCCACTAGTGAAAAAATATCTTTTTGAATTAGTTTTTTTTACTTTTTAATGGTAGTTATTATGAGAAGTTATTTTATGAGATGTTTTAAATAATTTTTTAATGGATGATAATAAAAGTTGATGTAATTCCCCAACCCCAATTACCAAGAGTCGGTGCATTATTACATAAAATTGACATGATCACAAAAGACCAAGTCTCGAAAGACCAATAAGTTTAGTAGCCTTGGAATCACTAGATACATTCATAAAGTTTACATTACATCATAAAGTGAAAACTATAACAACATCCTGTATCCACACTCATATCCCCATATACTATCCATGCAGGTCATTAATAAAATACTTCTTCACATCCTGGGAAAAATAAAACATAGAAAGGGGTGAGCTCGAATGCTCATTAAGGATAACAATATAGAATAAACTTTCATAAATAAGAATAATCATTTAAGGAAATTTATAACTAAAACAAAAGACTTTTAAACTTGAACATCTGCATAATATGGAAAAAATAAAATGAAATAATTCCATTTACCTATTCACATGGATATTTTACTAGTTGAAAAATCACATGAAATATCAATAACCACTTTCATAATTATGGAATGCATAATGCTAAACTATCATAACCACGTAGTCAAGGACTTATGCCAATACTACAAATAATATTTTGTCAAATCCTTGTTCGAGGGAACTAGTTTGTCTAATGAGACCTACTGATGCATCGAGAAGCTATAAAGGGCTCCACCTGTCACTTACTAAGTCCAATGCTTTCCTTATACGAAAAGGTTATAACATAAACATTCGCATTGAAACTAGCATATGAAATGTAAATAATTTCTCCATAAACCATGAATGGTATAAAAATAACACATCCAAATTAAAACATATCACAAATCCTTCAGTAAAATATGGAAGGTTTGTATATTAATAAATCATCTTCAAATAAGCTTAAAATCAATAAAAGGATGTTGACATAGATGAAATCAAAATTATTTGATAGAAATATATCTTTTTTTAAAAATCATTTAAAAGTCACATAATTTTAAAAGAAAACATTTACTTTGAAAAGATTGTTATAAGCTTGTAAGGTATGTTTCAATGGTTTTATAATGACGGAAAATAGTCACACCCACCGTATAAGTTAAAAATAAATTCTTACCTTAATTTTGTTGAAAAGGTTAAAAAGGACCTTATTTGGAAAATGACGGAAATATTCCTTTATAAAAAACTTATAAAAAGTAAAACAAGGGTATAAATTACTTTAACCCATAGTATATAAAATAGTAAGAATGATTTCAAATACATTTTTAAGAAACATGGATGTGGATGATAAAGAGGTCACAGTAGATAATTACGTTTAAACAACCTCAGTTAATGAAGAGATTGTGAAATAAACCATTACCTTGTACTTTTACTTGGTTGAGGGTAGGTTAACCTACTGTATAATGTTGAAATAATTTTTATTAAATTATACAAGAATCATATACATTAATATGATATCATATATGATCTTTTAACATTGATTTGTTAATAATATCTTAGTATTTTCGTCGTTTCAAGTGTTCACTTACTCATTTTATTTTATATGTTTTGATACATAAGTCATGTTTTTTATCCATAGGTTGTATCTTATTCTTATCCTGAATTATATCAAGTCCTTAAACATTTTTTTTAATTTCCAAATAAGAATTAGACTTGAATAGAAATGATGGGGAATGAATCTCATCGCGTTCGTGGAGACGGTAGTCCGTACGTACGCATGAGCAACAATATCATTCTTTTGATATTAAAATAATATATAATTGGATGGTATATCATATATATAGAATAATTATAATGTTATGTTTATTATTTACTTCAATTACAGATCATTATCCTACCCATCCAAATAACAATGTTTTGAATAACAATTACACCACGATGTGGAGACGGTAGGCCGTACGTACGCACGTATGGTGACATTTCATTCAAAGGATGGATATAATACTGAATATAGTTGTACCATATTTATAATAACATCAAAGTATACATAAGATACTGGATTTATTATTTTATAAGGTAAATAACAAAGAAAGAAGAAGTTTAAGAAGAAAGGAACTTGAATGTGGGTGGTGAAAACATTACCTCTTCTTTAGGTTCTTCCTTTTGATTTGATCAAAAGGGCTACTTAGGTTGGCTTTATGATTAAAGTAAGGCCTCTAAGATTAAGGGAGTATAGTTGAGAGGGTATTTGGGAAGAGTTTGTCCAAATAAAAAGGCTTTTAAGGTATGAATAATTGGTTATAAGTGGTTACCTTTTATAAGGGGGAGGAGGGGCTCTTTAGAAAAAAAATAAAGTATTTATTTATAATAAATTAATAATTGGTTTATAATGGATTAAAAGTGTATTATTAAAAGTCTACGGTAGGTATGGGTCGAAATAATTTCATCCAAAGATTTTAGAGAGGTTTGGGTCAATATATTAACCTTATCATTTATATTTAATTCTTAGTTAAATAGTTTGACATTTACCATGTCACTTTGTATTTTTATATTATATGGTTAATAAACATACTATATACTTCCAAGAGACCCCCAAGTGGTCCATTAATGATACACCTATCATTATATAAGTCCTTTTTCTGATCCGTATATTGTTAGGAATAGAATATGAATTAATAATATAAACATTGTTTTAAAAATTCTTTTATGTCAATTTTGACACTATTTAATAATTGATTTTTGTTAAAGTCTTAAAAACATTATCAATTCGAACCAAATTCATTTAAGCCATCCTAACATGTCATGTTAAGCAAGAAAATTCGTGTATGGCATCAAAACTATCAAATTATATTTATTTTAATATTTATAATACCAATTATTTGATTCACTCATTAATAAGGAAAATACTGCATCATTATTGGGTCATAAATAAATTTAATTATTCAATGTATAAATATTATAAATAAAATAAGATTATGTATGAAATATTTTTAGATTTCTAATGAATATTTATAGTCGAAAATATAACATATATAACCCTATGTAATTTTTTTTTCAAAAAGATATATGCTTATGTCATTTTTGTATTTACTTTAACTTAATTAATATAAAGTGTCATTATCACTTACAAGTGGATCCATGAGGTCCCAAAATCGACCCAAATATTCCCATGGTTGGACATGTATCAACCAATAGGGTTAGGACATGTTTTAAGGTAATTAATTATTATTATAATATTATTTTTTACCCTTATTTACTGGGTTTACCCTTTAACCACGGTAAATAAAATATTTACCGAAGTAATTATTCAAAATGTCTAAAAATAAAAGTTACCTATTTACACAATTTGGACCTCCAGATTCTAAATATGGAATCCATTTTTCTAAATTCAAAACATAGAAGTGGCGGTAATTAATTTAAAATTAATTCTCGTTGTTAAAACAAAAAGAGTGTTTTTAAGAGATAATAACTATCAAAAGATTGTCATTTGCTTATGTCAGGTTTAAATGTGAATTTATATCCAATGGACAACATTGGATTAAATGGTAAAAATATAATCTAAATATACTCTAAAATCACTCAAATTCATAATTTATCACTATTAATTATTTCGATTAAAAAAGTTGTTTTTAATTAAAATTTAGTAATTTTCACTATTCATCAAAATATGAAAGTTATCAGAAAAGTACCAAAAATTCACCCTAATCTAATTTTGATATTTTAAATCCAAAAATTAAGTCCATTTTGAAAGATAAAATGTATAAAATTTCAAAAATTGGGTATTACTATTCATAACGGCTAGTTTGATTAGTTGTGGTGTGTGTTAGAACTCGAAGTTGTGTACAACACATGTTATCGTACCGTGGAAGCTTGGGTTGTTAAATTATCCCCTCCAATAAATTGAATCCTCACAATTTGAGAATTTTCATTTAAAATAAAATTTTGAAAATAGAAAATACATTTTTGGAATACCTACATCGGAAATAGGGTTAATAAAAATATAACATTAAAATAAAGAAAGAGAACTACAAAGGTCACCCGAGATAGACCATACTACGATTTTATAAAAACATGGATATGGAGGTGAAAAAAACCATCAAGATCTAATGGATAGTTATAGAAAATAGGATTATGAGAATGTTAACTACAAGAAAATCAAAAACTTGGGATTGGTTAAACAGTCTTTGATTCCCCAGTACGAAAAGTTAACCGACAACATTTTTTTAAGTTACCTTTCATAAAGTTGAGGAATTTATTTATGATATTTACTAATAACATAAAGAAATATACTTACTTTTCATGTATACTTTCATTATTTACTAAATTTTTACCACAAACCCATCTTTCACTTCAAAAGGTAATAGAACTCAAAAATATTCTATTTATCCTAACCGTATAGGGTTCCTAAAATAAATTTATAATTCATCTATCCAAACATAAAAAAAACCACATTATACACTCCAGGTACTTCATGTAGTCTAGTGGTAGGCAATATTTCCCAATCACATTATGGTTGTGGGTTCGATTCCTGCAACTTTGTCTGACGCGACGGGTTGTCACACGGTTTTCGTGTTGTCATTTTTATAAATATTCAAAAATAACCTTAACAATAGTATCCAATGTAAAATATAAAACATTCCAACCTCTATACTTATCCAAAATACTTCTGTCAAAACTCTCAGTCCAAAATTTATATGGACGGTAAACATAATGTTGATCGTTTTTACCACATAATAACATGTAAAAACCTTCATCATGTATTCTTTTAAAACACTGGAACATACTGAATTACCATAAAACCTTATTGATTACATTCATGCTCCCTTATTCCTTATAGAATACCGGATATACTTTTTTCATCCAAAATTTTTGTAAACTCCAACAATGATGGAATATACAAATCATTAATTACTTTCAAGGTAGTCAAGAATACCTAATATAATTTACCCAAATCAACTATCTCTAATTCAAAAATCAGTACCTCAATATTAGGACCATATTAAGGTTTATCTTTCCTTTAAACATGTAATTTCCAAAATGTTTAACTCACTGTAGAGTCACTTTTCTTAGTACCATAAAATCTCAAATCCTCAAAGAAATAGTACTTCAGTACAGTCCTTATTCATTTCCAGTACATCATTGATACAACACTCAAATGAAATAATTTTTCAATAACAAAATATGAATACTAGTCATCCCTCTTCATATGTGGTAGTATCATAACTTTATTATTATCCAATAGCATCATTTTCGACATAATCTGATGATGGGTACATTGGTTCGCGTAGTGTCCAAACTCCTTGCAGATAAAACATTGTCCATTTGAAACCTTTTTCTTACCCTTGAAATCACATACTTGGTTTCATTTTGCTCCACACTTATAACAAACTCACATTCCTTTCAAGAAAGTTCTTTGGTGTTTCTTCCCACAGTTATCACATATGGGAAAATTGTTCTTTTCCCTCTTCCCTTTATCTATCTTACTCTCTTCCATCCTTTTCTTCTCTTACTTCCCTTCAAATCCATAGGACTCAGAGGATTCATTACATATCTTATTAACACATGATAGTTTTTCTTTATAGGTCCAGAATACATGGGTTGCTATTTCTCTTCTAAATGTTAGCTTAATACAATAAAAGATATGATCCTTCTTACACTTTGGATCATACATATTTCTGGAGTTCACATTCCTTATACTGGACACCATTTCTAAACAATGGTATATACTAGATTGGTTTATGAAAAGAAATACCTAATCCCAAACTTGTAAAACACTTAAAACAAATTAAACAGTTTATGGATATAATCCATAATCATAAAGATGTATTCTTTTAAGAATTATATACTCATAAACCCTTCATAATGGTTTGTAAATAAAATGAGAATTATCCTAATATCCCCCAGGAGTGTCGTAAACAAGAGTGCAGTAAGGCCCGTTATCGTGCACCAGTTCGTGTTCGAGTCTAACTCAAAGTGGTGTTTTCGGGTTTTACCCTAGGTACATCTATGCCAGAGCCGCCTCTACCTGCTCGTATCCATACAGGGATGTATTGCTCGAAAACTCACAAAATCTCTATAATACAAAAATTCTAGAAAGTTATTCTATACTAATCCTCAAATTCTACCTTAGGGTTATGTTCTCTAATTAGAGTTTATCTAAATCTACCTTCCAAGGTTTATACTAAACTTCCACTGATACCAAGTGTAATGCCCCAACCCCAGTTACCCAGAGTCGGTGCATTATTACATAATATTGGAATGATCACAAAAGATCAAGTCTCAATAGACCGATTAGTTTAGTAGCCTTGGAATCACTAGATACATTCATAAAGTTTACATTACATCATAAAGTGAAAACTACAACAACATCTTGTATCCACACTCATATCACCTTATAATATCCCTACAGGTTATTCATAAAATACTTCTTCACATCCTGGGAAAAATAAAACATAGAAAAGGGTGATCTCAGATGCTCAGTAAGGATAACAATATAGCAGTAACTTTCATAAATAAGCATAAACATTTAAGGCAATGTATAACTAAAACAAAAGCCTTTTAAAATTGAAATTCAGAATAATATGGAAAAAATAAAATTAAATAATTCCATTTACTTATTCACAGGGATATTCTACTAGTCTAATAATCACATGAAATATCAATAACCACTTTCAAAATGATGGAATGCACAATTCCAGACTATCATAACCACATAGTCAAGGCCTTGTTCCATGACTACAAATAAGATTTTGTCAAGGCCTTGTGCGAAGACACTAGTTTGTCTCATGAGTCCTACCGATCCATCGAGGAGCTATAATGGGCTCCACCTGTCACTTACTAAGTCCATTTCATTCCTCATACGAAAAGGATATAACATAAACATTCATATTAAAACTAGCATTCAAAATTTCAATACTTTATCCATAAACCATGAATGGTATAAAAATAACACATCCAAAGTCAAACATATCACAAAAAATTCAATACAATATTTAATTTTTATATCATAATAAATCATCTTCAAATAAGCTTAAAATCCATCAAAGGATGTTGACATAGATGAAATCAACACAATTTGAGAGAAATATATCTTTTTTTTGAAATCATTTAAATTAACATAATTTTAAAAGAAAAAAATTTACTTTGAAAATATTCTTATAAACTTGTAAGGGAAGCTTGAATGATTTTATAACAGCATAAAATATCTTCACCCGCCGTATAAGTTAAAAAAACATTCTTACCATAATTTTGTCGAAAAGGATAAAAAGGACCTTGTTTGGAAAATGATGGAAAGATTACTTTATAAAAATCTTATAAAGAGTCAAACAATGGTATAAATGAATTCAACCCATAGTCAATAATATATTAAGAATGATTTCAAATACATTTTTAAGAAACATGGATGTGAATGATAAAGAGGTCCTAGTAGATAATTACGTTTAAACAACCTCAGATAATGAAGAGATTGTGAAATAAACGCTTAACTTGTAATTTTCCTTGGTTGAGGGTAGGTTAACCTCCTATATAATGGTGAAATAATTGTTATAAAATTATAAAAGAATCATATACATTAATATGATATCATATATGATCTTTTAACATTGATTTGTTAATAATATCTTAGTATTATCGTCGTTTCAGGTGTTCACTTACTCGTTTTCTTTTATATGTTTTGTTACATAAGCCATGTTTTTTATCCATAGGTTGTATCTTATTCATATCCCGAATGATATAATGTACTTAAAAATTATTTTTAATCATCAAATTATAATTATACTTGAATGGATACGATGGGGAATGAATCTCATTGCGTTTGTGGAGACGGTAGTCCATATGTACGCACGAGCGACAATATCTTTCTTTTGATATTAAAATAATATATAATTGGATGGTATATCATATATATAGAATCATTATAATGTTATATTTATTATTTACTTCAATTACTCATCATTATCATACCCATCCAAATAATAATGTTTTGAATAACAATTACACTATGACATGGAGATGGTAGGCCGTACGTATGCACATATGGTGACATGTCATTCAAAGGATGGATAGAATACAAAATATGGTTATACCAAATTTATAATAACATCAGAGTATATAGAAGATACTCGAGTTATTATTTTAGAATGGAAATAACAAAGAAAGACGAAGTTGAAGAAGAAAGGAACTTGAAAGTGGGTGGTGAAAACATTACCTCTTCTTCGGGTTCTTCCTTTTGATGTGAACAAAATTTCTCCTTAGTTTATCTTTATGGCTAAATGAAGGCCTATAGTATTAATGGAGGATAGTTGAGAGGGTATTTGGGAAGAGGTTGGCTGAACGAAAAGGCTATGAAGGTATGAATAAGTGTTTAGAAGTGGTGTCCTATTATAAGGGGAATGAGGGGATCTTTATTAAAAACTTAAAGTGTTAATTTATAATAAATTCATATTCGGTTTCTAATTGCTCCAAAGTGGATTATTAAAAGTATAAGGTGGAGATGGGTTAAATTCCTTTAATCCAATAGATTTTAGATAGGTTTGGGTAACTATATTAACCTTATCATTTATATTTAACTCTAAGTTAAATAGTTTGACATTTACCATGTCACATTGTATTTTTATATTATATTGTTAATAAACATTCTATATAATTCCAATAGAATACCAAGTGGTCCATTAATTATATACCTATCATTATATAAGTCCTTTTTTCGATCATTATATTTTTAGGAACATAATATGAATTAGTAATAGAAATATTTGTTTTAAAAACTGTTTTATGTCAATTTTGACACTCTTTAATAATTGATTTTTGTTAAAGTCTTATCAAATTTATTAATTCGAAACAAATTATTTTAAGAAATTATAACATGTAATATTAATTAATAAAATTAGTTTATATCATAAAAACATGAAAATTATATTTATTTTAATATTTATAATACCAATTATTTTATTATTTCATTAATAAGGAAACTACTGCATCATTATTGTGTCATAAATAAATTTAATTATTCAATGTATAAATATTATAAATAAAATACAATTATGTAGGAAATATTTTTATCTTTACAATTAATATTTATAGTCGAAAATATAACATATATAACCCTATGTAAAAATTGTTTTTCTAAAAGATATATGCTTATGTCATTTTTGTATTTACTTTAACTTAATTAATATAAAGTGTCATTATCACTTACAAGTGGATCCATGATATCCCAAAAATCGACCCAAATATGACCATGGTCAGACATGTATCAACCAATAGGGTTAGGACACGTTTTAGGGTAATTTATTATTATTATAATATTATTTTTTACCCTTATTTTCCGGATTTACCCTTTAACCACGATAAATAAAATATTTACCGAAGTAATTATTCAAAATGTATAAAAATAAAAGTTACCTATTTACACAATTTGTACCACTAGATTATAAATATTAAATCCATTTTTATAAATTCAAAACACTGAAGTTTCAGTAATTAATTTAAAATTAATTCCTGTTGTTAAAATAAAAGCGTGTTTTTAAGAGATAATAACTATCAAAAGATTGGCACTTGCATATGTCCAATTTAAATGTGAATTTATATCCAATGAACAACATTGGATTAAATGGTAAAAATATAATCTAATTATTCTCTAAAATCACTCAAATTTATAATCTATCACTATTAATTATTTTGATTAAATTAGTTGTTTTTAATTAAAATTTCGTAATTTTCACTATTCATCAAAATATATAAGTTATCAGAAAAGTACCAAAAATTCACCCTTCGCTAATTTCAATATTCTGAATCCAAAAATGAAATCCATTTTGAAAGATAAAATGTATGAAATTTCAAAAAGTGGGTATTACTATTCATAACGGTTAGTTTGATTGGTCGTGGTGTGTGTTAGAACTCGAAGTTGCGTACAACACACGTTATCGTACCGTGGAAGCTTGGGGTGTTACAGTTGATGTAAATGAATTAATGGGGAAATTTTTATGGTCTTTTATTAAATAATTAACAAGAATAATTATATTTTTATAAATAAATATCTTTTTATTATTCTACCCTCCAAAAGAAATAAAAATAAAAGTAGAAAAAAACAGCAACACAAACACTTACAGTTATAACATTCATGTTTACAATATATTTTATAAATAAACTAAAATCTAATCAAACTTTTGAAATTATTCACCCATTCAATTTGTATTTTTACCAGTTCTTTTCCACTATAAGGATGATGGTCATAAAAAATATACGAATTAGAATGAATTCATTTAAAATGTATTTCGATAAAAATTAATTAAATATTAAGGAAATGTTTAAAAATAAATCAATCCTTATGGAATTTCATAACTGTACCTATTGGATCTCTTTATTCTTAAAGTCTATCTAAATATGTTCCATGACCTATTTGAAAATAATTTTAATGAAATAAATTTAAAATTCATTATAATATAAAAAAGTATTAAAATAATCAAAAATATGTGTTTAATACATTCATAAAATTTTCACACACTTCACCATGATAGAGCATAGCTAGTAAAATGTATTATCTCTTGGGTAAAAACACCCAACATGCAACAACCACTAATATATAATTATTTTTAATGTGATTGGTTATTATGTTAAAATATATATATAACTTTTTGAGCTATATATTCTATACCCTTGAAGATATGGAAACATCTAGCACTGAATAATTCAATTATTTTAAAATCATTCATCAATATAAAGAATTCATTTTACATCAGTCATTATCTTCAATATAGGTGAAATAAAATATGGATCCATAAATCCATATACTTTTACTGTGTCATGATGTGTATAAATTTTGTAAATATTCCTAATAAAATACAAATATGATTATAAATTTTCAATAAATTAAATGAAAAAAATGATTTTTATTCATCGGAAAACATTGAAAAATCATTCATTATGTTGATTCCTAATTGATATCTAGTTACGAGCTCCATGACATTATTTTTCAAAATCCCCATAGTCATTACACTCCACCAAATTCCATCTTCCATTTGAATATCATAAAAATCCAACAAAAAATTTAAATATATTTAGAATCAATAAGGAAGAGTAAATGTTTTATTTAAAGTCATAACAATTTTTATTTGTTGTTGCCTATACAGTATTTCTTTACATTTATAGTTTTTTTGTAAAAAAATTGATAAATATATAAAATTTAAAATGTTAAAAAAAATTACTAGAAAAATTAAATTAAATATATAATATACATATACCTATATGGTAATATGTCAAAGAAGTATAGATGGGAAAACAAAAAATGGCTGATACCTGTCTATTTGTGGTCACCACATCTGTAGGAAATGGTATTCTTGTGGATCTATCTATAATATCATGTACAATGACCCTATGATGCTCTATATCTATCTATTGATGATGAATGATATCACAAATATAATATATCCTCCTATATGAAACAATATGATGTTGGTCATCATCAACTTATAAATCTAAATAACTTGGAAGTTGTGTGGGAGGGGGTGTAGGAGTAGGATAATAAGGATTGTGGTTTTTAGATATAAGTGTATGAGTAGGACAGGTAGGAGGAGTGCGGTCTACTGGTGGAGGTGAAGAAGTGGGATGAGCAGTCCGAAACTATCATTGCATGCCTATGAACATCGACTATACTGAATCTATGATCCTTTCTTCCATTATCAAATGAATATCCTAAAATTCATATGCCAAATATTATATATTTTTTTAAAAAAAATCCTCCATTGAAGAAGTTTCAGAACGTGAAACACTTTTTTTTACTGGTACTCCTCTCAGGTGTCCACATACATGATGTGGGTGTTTGGGTTTAACAAATATTGTAGCTAACATATTCTCCCTACCCTCAGTTATGTTGACCCCATGTGTGCTTTCCTCCTTAAGAGAATCCCGTATAAAATATTTGAAAAATTACATAATGAATCACAACATATAAAGAATAAATTTAACTTAAATGAATAAATAAGGTAAAAAACATACAATACTCTGAGCTACAACCCTTGATTATTCTGTAATAGATTTTATATTTTTTTATTATTTTATCCCTCTTCAGTTTTTCATGTCTACCAGGGGGAGGGAATCCTCTGTGGAGCATGAAGAACCATCTCTTAGTATTAAAAAAATCAACTGTCATATTTTCTTCCAATAACTTGTTCCATCATCAAGATAAAGTATGAGGGTATACATTTCTAGATTGGTTCTCCTAATGAGATCTTCTCAATTTTATTATATTAAGAATAAAGATATCATTAATATAAAAAAATTAAAAAAGGTAACATTTCACATATAAAGATACTCCTCGTAGTCTACTTTAAACAAAATTATTATTTTTTATATTTTTTTATAAGTGGATATATATCACATGGATTGTGACATTGTCTATACCCAAAAATGAAATCTGATGTGAGTGTTGATTTTAAATCCCTCCATCTCTTAACATCTAATGATAAATTTTTTGTGTTCCTATTCTAGTATCTAGAATATCATAAGTAATATGATAAGATGGGGTAAAATATATATTACTATTCAAATTTTATGACAAGTAAAATAATAACAGACAAGATTTACCAAAACGGTGACCCACAAGTGAGATATTTTCATTTTTCAACACTTATCAAATAATCAATCAAAATAATAACTTTTCTTTTACCTTTCACTGCTATAAAATTATTGAATTGTTTTGGATTTGGACCTACTGGAATATAACTATAGTAGCTTTCTACTGGTATCCTCTTATCCTGGATACAGGTAACTGATAATTTTGGTAACTACATGCTGCCATGTTTACCATCCCTTAAACTCTTTTTTACCCATGGGGATGTAGATGTCACTTGTAAATAAGGATGGGGAGGCTAATAAAAAAGAATATTGTGTATGTTCCTCCCTTGAGGTTTTTATATAATCCTATCTAGAATTATGTGGTGGATTATATGATTGATCTATCATTATCCTAAAAACCAAACCAATAAACAATCAGTACAAAAATATTGAAATCCAACTATTACATACAAATGTAGATAAAAAATGAAAACTTATCAAAAAAAAATTTAACTAATCTAAGAAGGTTTTCATTAAGTTTTTTTATATTTCAATAAAATTCTATCAACATTACTAATTGATGAATTGAAATATTATAATAAAAACAAATCCAAAAAATGGTGTTTGAATATTAAAAATCCTTCAATGTATAACACCATTTTTTCAACCAAAAACAATACTCTTCAAATATAAAAAAAATGATCCATCAAAAAGTAAACTTAATTGACCAGATTTTTCTTCATATTTGTAAGAGTAGTTAACTAAAATATTATCAAAATTCATGGGAAATTGAAAGACATAAAATAATGAGAAAAAAATCCAAAAATGGTGTGTTAATAGTAAAAATGATACAACCTAATAAATCATTTTTACACTAAAAAATAATTTTTGAATATACTATTTTATACAATATTTTTGTTTTTATTTAACATATTAGTTTTTTAAAGAAATCAATTAATAGATTATCTAATCAAGGGAAAATATGGTAAAATAAATAAAATTAAACTGATATAATAATCAATTTAACTTATTAGTTTCAATAGATTTTCTAATAAATAAAATAAAATTAAAATATCTATCATTTTATGAAATTTAAAAAAGTACACCAAAAAAATATATGTCAGTAATAATATTAGGAATGTAACAATGGATTATTATCCAAAATTTCTTCGTCATGATAATTTAATATGGAACAAACCATGTATAAAACATTCTCATTAATATTATCTATTAATATTTCCATGGAAGTAGAAATCCGACATAAATCAGCATCTTCTTCAGGTTATCTCGACAGACATTCTATTTTTTCCTTTTAAAACAATAGAACACTTCATATTAGATTGATCAAGAACATAGAATTTTTTTTCATGTATTTTCATGAGAGGAGGATCAACTATGTTTTCCAATATATTCATATTAACTATAGTCATTCCAAATTCAACATGTCTAACATTACTGTTACCAATTAAACATTTTCAGTTAAACACTGCAAATTAAAATTTAATTTAATCAACCTTATATATTTCGTCAATGAATCCATAATTTGTACATGATAAAGAGACTTGGTTTTTTATTTATAACTCAAAAAATGCATTGATTCTATGAACACCAATACAATACTATTATGAAATGCACTTTTTTTGTCTTGATATTTTATATGAAATGTATGGACATTAATGTCATACATGGACCATGTTATTAAATTTAAACATGGACCACCCACCAACCATGTCATTATTTGTGATTCATTAGATCTACCAGGTATAGTATGTTTAAAGAATGATAAAAATGTTTTGTTATTCTCATTAGAAATCTACACATATTTTTTCTTTGGATAAAATTGTTTCAACACAATAATATGAAACTTTCTCTATGAATAAGAATCATCTATGTAATTAAAAATGAATAATTATACCTTATTTGCCTATTCACCTATCAAAAACATTTTACTTTCAAGCCATGGATCCTTTTCCCCATATAATTGGCTCATTTAAGATGATATATAAGAAAATAAATTTCCTCTACTATAGTTAAGTATATTGTAAAAAACTCTGCAACCCCCTCTTAAATACACTTTTCAACAATGGAGCCTTCATGTTGATATAGATTCTTAACATACACCGTCAATATATTTATATAACATTAAAAATAATACAACCAAAATAGATATACATGACTCCAAATATTTATTTCTCACACCAAATGAACCATTAAATGCACCACGATATCAAAAAAAAATATAGAAATATAAATTTATAATTGATAAAATATAGAAATTGATTCATTATTAAAATTGTTAAAAGCAATCAGGTCAATCACCTAATTATAAATTGAATTGAAAAAATAACATATCTTCGTTATTGTTATTATAACACTAATAGGAAATATTATATGCAATGAAACTTGCAGTATTTGTTTCATTATGATGTGACAATCATGAGATTTCATACCTGTAAAATTCAAATATTTTAAACACACAAAATTTTTTATATTTGAAGAATAACCATGCGACACATTGATATCATTAAAATAATAAAAAAATATAATTTTCTCTCCCTTAGATAATGTATGACAAGTCACGAATAATGAATGTTCACTTTCAATCAGGCACGAGAGATAACTCCAAATGTATCCCCATTGAGAGTAATCCCAATCTTAAACTCAACCCATCTTTAGTATTTCCTTTAACAACTAACAATGTTCCAATAAAGATGTCATATATATTCTCTCCATGTGTTTTAAATAAATTTTATGTTTGACCTAATGATATCTCCAATATGGTAGATCAAAAAATATTTTCCATTTCTTTCATATATTTATATCACTACCATATTTTTATGTCTTTACAAATGTCACATTAATGTTTTTCACCTTCTCAAAATACCAATTAGTAGAAAAATATATTTGAGAAATAGAAAATTATTGTGATTCAATTAATTCCTTTTTTATTCTTTGATAAGTGTTATCCATAGACAAAAACATTTGATGAACCATGTATACTATTTTTCTCCCATGAAGTAGTTGATAATATGAAGTCTTTTGTTCAAAAATTAGACAAGATTTATGCCCCTTAAAACTATATCTCAAAAAATTTCCATATGCTGGGGTGTCATTTATAGTTAACATAATAATTATATGTAGTTAAAAATATTCCATTTTATAATAATAATACACTATAATACCTTCCTCCTATAAAAGTTTCAAATCATCAATCAATGGTGAAACGAAAACATCAATATGATTTTCAATATGTTTTGGTGAAAAGATCATTAAACTCAAAATGAAATATTTTCACATTAAAAAACATTAAAAATAAAAGTTATAAATTAACAATGAAATAGTCCATGAACATTGTGTTATACTAAGTATTCTTTATGGATTCATTCCAACCTTTTACTTTCCAAGTTTGATATTTCTAACTTCATTTATGAATATAGAAAACTGTTGATAAAATTTCTTCCACTATAGAAAATTAGTTGGATGATGTCATTTTCCATCACATAACTTCTCATCAGTATGAAATCTTAACCTTTTTTTGTAATATGAATTTAAAAATAAATGTTTCAATTTAGTAATTATAGAAAATTACCAAAATTCCTTGGTAGGAGTCTCTATAACTTCAAAATCAGCCTTTGATTTTTATTTCAACTTATACTAATATGTCCCATATTTAGGACAACCTAATAAAAATTTGTATTCCTTATTATATATAACAAATTTATTTGGGAATGAATGTATTTCCTTGTACCATAATACCTTACATAGTAATATTTTCTTCTCTTTATAATGTTAATATGGAATATCATTATCTTTAGGAATAATTCATTCTAATAATTGTAGAAACTTTTTAAAACTGTTGTCACTCCATCTATTTTCCTCATTAAAGTTAATTAATCTTATCAATGTCGATCAGATCATAAATTTAAAACAACCTAGATACAATGGTTTTTAGCATCACCATATAGAAACTCAATTGTTGGTTCTTTTTCAATTTCCTTTACTTCAATATGACAAATCATTTCTTCAATTTGATCAAACTTAACATCTTGCAAAGCATCATCATCAATATTTTTGAAATTCTTCATAGTTTCCTGAGGCCACATCCAAAGGTTGTAACTTAGATTTAAACCATATAAAATTTAATGATATTTTGTCTTTATTATTTTCAACATATTAATATTAAAACTATTCAGGAATGGATAAAAAAACATGTCCTCATTTGGAACATTTTGTCCAGAGAATTCAAAAAAACAATAAAAAACATTCATATTATAATCACTTATTTAAAGTGAAATAATCCAACATAGAATAATTATTATCTATAAAAATTAATAAAAAAATATATTATCAAAAGAATATTGTTGTGGTAAAAGTAAGTTAAGGGGGAAATAAAAGAGTATTTCAATTATAATAAAGAAGACACACTTTTAGTATTATTCTTCAGTTAAATGTTGCTAAAATTTTTAGGGAAAATGAATATAATATTGAAAAATATGAAAAAAATTTAGATGAAATTGAATGTTAATTATATTTATTAAATAATCAAATAGAAAATAAAAGAAATAAATTTATATCACTAGAGTGTAAAAGTGATATTTACTGGAAACGAGACTAAATATCTAGAAATATCATGTGAATATTTCATTAAATTGAAAGTAAAAAAATTGAAAAATATTATAGGATCATTACTGAGTAGAATGATTTTTTTAGATAATAGATTCAGTATAGATGAATTGTAAAAAATATTAATTTCCTGCAAAAATGATGGAGGTTGAAGTTAAGACACTCATTGAGAAAAAAATTCTTACATTAACAGTAACTCTAATGAAATTCAAAACATAAATCATAGTAAATAATCAAAAATTTTGGAAGAAAATATTAAAATTGAATTATCTAATTTTTGGAAAGATCATTCTTGGATTTGATGATTATATTATTTATCCAATGAAATGAAATATTCCATTGAAAAAGAGATCAATTTTTTAAATTAATAAAAGGTAAAATTTTCCATCTGACCATATTAAATAAAATAGGGTGTTAAATACCGTGATGTATTTGTCATACTTTAAAGGGATATAATATATCCAAAAATCAAATAATGATAAAAGTTACATATTTATAGAATATAAATGTAAAAATAATAATAATCAAAATATATCATATTGAACACATGATAAATAAATTGAATTAAATAAGATTTCCAAAAATTTAACAGAAATCCACAATAAAAAATAAGTAGTTTGGTTCAATTAAAGTATATATTAAGTGGAGAATCAGAAACATTAAAGGGTGTTTATGTAGATGAAAATTATATTACAATAACATTATAAAATTACATTGAATAATAATAATATATTACATTTAATTTATCTATTAACTTTTATTAAAAATGGAGCAATTTATAAAATATTGAGAATATAAATGAAATTGAAAACCTAGAAAATAATGAAGTTAACATTACAAGGAAAACATAAAATTTTGATGAGAAAATTCATTCATTCACAAAGAATTGAAAAATATAATGCTTTAAAACATTTAAGAAGTATAAATAATAAGAATATAACCTTATTAAATTATAAAAAAATATATACAATTGTATTCATAAAACTATATATGGAATATTGACATAGAGTAGAATGATTATCATTTGAAAAAATGAGATTAGGAAGGTTCAACGTACATGAAACAATTAATTTGAGTTCTTAAACAAGGGGATTATAAATGGTATGATAAGATATAAAATCAAAATGAAAGAAACCAACCAAGAATACAATTTTGTCAAGTATCCAAACTATTTTTTCAATAACCCAAATAGTTAGGGCTTCCAAAAGAGCACTTCCTAAAAAAATCACGAGGGAAGAGGGAAATAAACCTCACATTTCACAAAATATAGGTCCTAAAAACATGATAAGAGGAACACAGTCAAACTAAAACACTAAAAATGTAAATACTACTATAGAGAATCAATTGTATAGGAAATAGTCCATAGACTGACCAAAATTGAGGATTAAAAATGTGTGAGGCCTGCTTACGAGAAGAGAAGATCTATCCTCAAACGTGAAAAGATGAGGATGATGAATCATGAGGGTGTATGAAGATGGTAATATGAGATTGGATTCCACCAGATCAAACAAATGAGGTTCAGGGTTTCCACGCCATGGAATAACTGGAAGAGAGGAATGACAATGTGTGGGGAATAATTGAGTGATGAGAAGATCTATCTAAAAACATGAAACAATCAAGAAGACGAAATATCAGGGAATAAAAATATGGTTGTGTAAGATTAGATTCCACTGACTTGAGGAAATGAGGGTTAGGTCTTATATGCAAGAGAAATGAGACTACTGTCGCAAAAAATAAAAACACTAAAATGATTCCACCCAATGATTTATAAAATTTTAAAAGTTATATTACTTCGGTTATTTAATAACATATGTGGAAGAAAATAATTTTACATCCGTTCTAAATGACTGATTTTATCAATAATTTGTCAATGTATTTTATCCAACAACCAATGTGGTAAACCACATGTTCAATGTTGGGTTCTAGGTAATTGATGTAGACAATAAAAAAATATAAATATCATGTTGGTTATATAATAACTTATGTGAAGAAGATTTTTTCTCAGATTTTTCTTTCTTTTTATAAATAATCGACATGAGAAAGGAAACATGATAAATATTTTTTTTCACTAATGTCCACGTGATGATTGTAATAAGTCTTTTATAGTATTTAAATAATATTTATCCATTTAATATATATAATGGTTTTTGCTTCCATCAGTATTATTTTATATGTATTGTGTGATTCCTGTGTCACCCACTCTCCCATGTGAGTATTTTTGTATGATGAAAATGATGCTATAATATTTGGACCACACCAAGATGATGTGGTATTCTAGATAAGATGTAGAAACACTGGACTATGGATAAATCAAAGATACGAGTCAAGAACCGACTGAGGTGTTATACAACTAGGGTCATGATTGATCCATCGAGTTTAAATGGATCAACCAATACCAAATTCTCAAGACCAGTCAATTGTTTATTTAATATATACAATGTTTATTACTTTTTTAAATCTAAATGTTTACACAAACACATAACATAATAAAATAAAATGCATAAATTAAGTCAAATTAAGGTGAGATGAATGTATAAGTATTTATTTTATATTTAGTTGTGAGTATGGTAACATAGAACATGTATATTAGTTTAAAATTTCTTTCAATTATCATGAAATAAAAAAAATCCTCAAAGAAATATTAAGTTGTAATGCCTTCCATTATTGGAGTTTGAACAGAAGTAGGGGTATGGGGTTGTAGTAATCCCTAGTTGAGAGTGCCTCATCATACTAGAGAGTTCTAATGATATTTTTGTGTTAAATTTACCAAATATAGAATCAAAGAAATATCTATTGATAGGTTGTTTCATATTTAGAAGAAAAGAGTTGAGTAAATCAAGGTTTCATTTTTTTTTAATATGGGACTTCACTAAACAGTTCAAAGAGCCACGAGTTAATTCTGTTATCCAGTGAAATGAATAACTTGAAACTATTAAAGCATTGTAATGAACATATATTGGAATATAGGGATACATTTTAGGGATAGTTTTCACTAGATTACTCTTATGACTGAGTATTCTTAATCTAGTAGTGAGGGATTCTAGGGTTTGATAAAATAGTGGGACACATTTAATGATTTAATCGGTAATATCTAAATCAATAATCAAGATAAAAGTATTAATCTTCAAAAAAATTATTTTTCAGAAATTACAAGTAATACCACATAAAAAGTTTTATTACTATTGGAATAAGATTGTGTCCCAACTATTATGAATTTCCAAGTGTGGTATAATCACTTGCACAAAGAACTATGAAATGAATGGAAATGAAATGTGTTTGAGTCCCCACTAACTATTAATACACCTATGAAAAATACTTACAATAGGCTCACATATATCAAATTTGATGTTTATATCATAATTTTATCACCAATGTCGAATGAGTTTTTGATACATCATTAAGACATGGATAATATCACATGTTGTCTCATCTCTGTGAAGTCTATGAGGAGAAAGTGAAGAAACATATTAATGGGTTGTAATTACACTGAATACATGTAAATTTAAAGAAAGAACACATTATTTTAATACACATCAATGTTATATCTTTATCATAAAATTTCTCTAGATTATTTTATGATAATAGAAATAAAAATATAGAGAAAATGTTTCATTACCTTTTGGGTATGTTTTTTAAAGTACATAAAAACTTAAAGATGGATTACTCTGTAGTTCTTATGGTTAAAAGGTTGAAAGATAAGGATAATATTCCAATAGAGAGTTTGACACCATATAAAAATTTACAAATTAAATTAATAAAAAGAGGAAAGGAATTATATAGGAGGGTATTTTCTTCAAATTTCATGATAAAATTCAATAGAAAATAAAATTCAATGAATTAAAGAAGTAAGAGATGACATACACATAGTTTATGTTCATCAATGTATGTGTTGTTTCAATTTTACATATTGGGTAATAAATAAAATAGGCCTATCACATATGTGTGTTTAAATATAGTAACAATGTTAGTATATAAACATTACAGCAAGTGAGGTTAAATCTCCAAGAGTATGATAAAGGGTAATTCCTAAGTCAGTGGTGAGAAGTACAAGACTTCTAATTTCCAAAGTTAATTGTTATGGTTAAACTTTTTTTGAGTATAAATAAAAAAATTATCTAAAACTTCCATTTTAAAAAATGATTTATTATTCTATGTCAGTAATTTATGTTTTTATAGTGTATAATACCCAACAATCAGTTCATTTATTCTTGAATAATTAGTAATAACTGATGAATAAAAATTTCAAGACTAAGGTATACCTAGTTGTGATAATATAAAAAATTTTCTAATAAAAATAAATAGATTTGAAGGATATAAAAAGTATGGTTTTATATTATTTTTTTTAGAATACCTTAGGTATTGATGAAACATATAATTATATAGTTTTATACAAAACAACCTTTAGAAATAATGGCATGCTATAAAGAGTTTGTAATTTTTTATCTTGAGAAAATGAATTGTTCCAAGGTTAAGTTGTGGTAAATATATACTTTATAAGATTCCTTTCATATTTTTAAGGAATGTGAAATTTAAGTAAGAAATTTTATTAGTCAAAATATATGATTATCTTTATTATTTTTTGTTAAAGAATATCTTTATGAAGAATTAATCAATCATGAAATATAGAGTGGATTAATTCTTAAACTCACATTCCATTATACACATAAAATCTATGATGTTAGTAAGGATGACCGATGATGAGTATTACAAAAAAAATTGATAAATTAAATGTAAAATTAGATTAATTCTTAAACAAAACTTTCATTATACACATAAGAGTCATTATGTAATTAAAAGTAGAGTCAATGTTAAAACTAATATGCATTGCAAAAACATCAATTGTTTTTTAAGACATGCTTCACATATAGATGAATTATCCCATTGCCATATGAAAAATATAATGAAATATGGATATCATATGAGTTATAGTCTAACATAAATTCTTTATATCATAATTAATATATGCTTATATGGAAAGTGTTTGTTAAGGATAAAAAAATATCACATCAAGAAAAACACAAAGTGTATCTAAAGAAATTTTCCTGATGTTAATATAAGATATTATATATATTCATATTATATTTCTATATAAGGGAGAAAATATATATCTGAGATAGTGGGAGATATATTGACTTGGATTTAGTCAATACTAAAGGTTCACAAATAGTTTTCATAGGAAAAATTTTCTCAATATCTTATGGAAAAGGATTGTTTACAGAAACATACTATGTAGAAAGGATAAAACCATAATAATAATTTTGTATTCACCATGGCCAGTGATAAATTTTTCATTGAGAATAATGGATCCTAAAAGTTAGAAAAAAATGGAAACTAGATAAGGTTAATAAGATCAAATAAAATTCAACAATGGATTCCACATATCAAAGTATGTCATATTGTTATTTTGAATATTGCAGTGTGTATTCAAAGAGAGACTAAATATGGGTGGTACATTAATGGTACCAGTAAGGCACTATTGGTAATTACAATTCTCCATTCCTAAATCCATTAAAATTTTACTTATCATAGATTCTATTTATGATCATTAAATTAGGAATTGTATATCAATACCACAAATATTTTAAGGTGTCTATATGATGAAACAAAAACAGGTTAGTGACACAATAGAATGCCAATATGGGGTTCAAGTTACAAAAATAAAATTTTGGATTAATTTAAGAAACAAGATTATGGATTATTTATTTTGAATGATTTTTGTCCATATGTCTACAAGTTTTTAGTTGTAGTACAATAATTTTATAATTAAAATATGTCTGATAACATATGGAAAACAATTAGTTGTATTGTAATTAGTTAAGATCAGTATGAATGTAACTATCCAAAATTTAATTAAGTTAGAAACCTAGGTTATAGGGAATGAGATCTAATAAGAAAAACATAATGGTTTTTTATACTGGGTCATGAGTACATACACAAACAAGAAATTAAAAAATAAAAGTTGGAATAATTTGAGAGAAAATTGTTACCAATGTCACATGACATAAATATCTCTAAGATGAAATGTATGAATCATATGAGGAGATTAATGTGGTTAGTATATTTCCATACACTTATGAAATGGATCAATCACATATGTCATGTTATAAAAAATATATGATATTGATAATATATACTTTATTGTATGAAAATATTAGTTATATCCAAGAGAAATGTATGGGAAAAAATCAGAACTATCTAATTGTACTTAAGAGAGTAAAAAATATATTTTCATACTACCATGATAGGAAGTAACACTATTTTTAATAAGATTAAAACTAGTCTTCCATTGGATTAATATGATATAATATCATAGTTAGGCCAAGTTAATGAGCAAGATAATCTTATTAAGGCTAGTGGTATCCATATCTACAAATAATGAGTATGTTTCAGCTGAAGAAGAAGGTTATAATATGGAATAATTTGTTCTAGTTCTTGTAATTTTACCTAGTAAGTAATTTTTTATTATAATTTAAATTATGATAATCCAACTACCGTAACTAGCAATGATGTCATGTTTTTTATAATAGAGAAAATGAATACACTTGATGATATCATCGCTTCATAATTCTTACTCAAAGAGGTGATGTCCAAAATAGAATAGTTTCCATGTAGTGGAGATGTGGTAGAAATAATGTCTAAATCCATAACACAGTATAAAAATGATCTCATAATGTGATTCTTAAGAGGTATAGTTAATAAGATGTCTCTAGTACAAGTGAAAGTGTTGAAAAAGTGGTTCCCTAGACCCAAATTGAACATTAGTTTTTGATTATCATGTCATTTATATATTGATTTATGCATGATGTATACGTACCATAATAATGTTTATATTTCTACGTCCTCTATTTATATGGTAATTTACTTATACTATTTTCCATATCAAAAGGTTATTGTATTTCATAGGCTATAATTATAACCTGAAGATACTCTAACATTAATCTTAAATATATTTTCAATGTTATAGACATATAATACCGACTGAACACAAATGATGTATGACTATTAGTTTCAAGGGGATCATAAGTATAGAGACTTTTTCTCACGAAATTCAAATTTGGTGATCTCAAGTAGATTAGATTATGAGGAATATACCACTAATAGGAACACCATATGTTTAGGTTTCATTGGTAGTTCCTATATTTGAACACAAGTAATAGTGTTCTAACTTGAGATTATTATCAATGTATATTATTTGATAATGTACATTAATGTAAGAAAAAAATGTTGGAATTGATTTCGTAGTGAAGTAGATTGAGTTGGTTACATAACTAGTGGTATGATTTTGATTTTATAACCAAGAAAGAACTCATCAATTCTAAAGGGAAGTGATATATCAAACCAAGATGATTAGGATGATATTACCTTCACTAAATCAATGAACACAGTAGAAGAAGGTAATTACGTACAATGATGTCAATGAATAATAAACCAATAAAGGAAAATGATGCAAAGTGTGTATACTAATTTATGAGATATAAAAAATAAATATATTATAATACATGGTGTTGGTTTATATGAAAGGTTGTTGTTGATGTGAACATTTCCTTTTCTATTTAGGGGCCTCAATGAGTTGTAAAACTCCACTCCCAGTCTATAAATAGTATTCAATACTATTGAGATAAGGTCTAAGATGATCACTCACTTAATATATTGAAAATTATTCCCTATTATGATTAATAGGAGTATAAGACATGGTGGGATCCACCATGGTATTTGAGTGGTGTATGGGAATAAACAATCATCAACTAATAAATAAATTCAATGTTCTTCGAGTATAGAATAATTTTATCTAAATTTATTTAATAAAATTATTCATAAGGTATTAAGTGAATAGATGAAAAATATTATATGAATCAATATTATTTTAATATTCTTGGTTTGTTTAATATTTTTAAGAATTACGAGTCTAGAAAATGAATCACTTTTATTACATAATATATTAATTATATATTAAAAGTAATAAAAATTTAAAAAACGTTATAACATAGTTAGTTTATTATAACATGTCATTCATGGATTATTTAGTGGGTGTTATATTTATGAGGGCTGAGGAACCCTTTTTTCGGTTTTTAATCTATACTATATAAGCAAAGGGGGTTATTTATAAGGGGGTATTAATGACCATGAGTTTGAGAGCTCTTCTATCCTTATTCCTACATCTTTAAGAGAGAAATGTTCCTTCCATGTAATCAAACCAAGAGAACCTTTATAGATCAAAATAAAACGTTTGTAGTGATCATCATGATGTCGAAGGTTTTGTTAGATCTCTATTCTAATACCTATATTATAATGGTTGGAATTCCCGTGGACTCTTGAAGCATGTGTGGAAAATCTAGAGGGATTTGAATTTGGATCCTTAAGAAATTGTATTCATCTATGAACTTATATCAAATGTGTCATCAATGATAATTAGGTAATCACTTGTTTTTATTTTATGCTTAAAAAATTTGATATTATATGCTCATGAATTTAATGGAGCTCTAATCTCTAGAGATGATGATGTTATTTCAATCCGGTGATGAAAACTTTAATTTCTTAACCCACGAATTTCCACTACCCACCATGATACATTACAAGTTTCATAAAGTAAAATTTTATCACAATATTCTAATAAATACATTGTTATAATTGGGAATTAGATAATAACATAATCTCATTATCTCAACATCCCTATTATAAATCAATAAATATAATTATTCATGTATTTATTCTCATATAATCTATAACCTAATTCTAGATATCCATATATAGAATTCTTTATTTTGGATTCAGTTTCTTATAGTTTCTTATTTCCAATCCATATAAAACAATAATTCATATTATTTTTATTTTTAATTTTTTATTTTCACTCCTTTTTCAATGAAAATCATGTGTGGAAATGTATCTCATTCATAAATATTCATTTGTTTGATCACCTCCAAAATGTTATTTTAATAGATAGAACATGATCATAGGTTGAGTATGAATTGTCGTTAATCCTTCCAAAAGAATCCTTTGAAGTCAAACCGAACCAAAAACCTCTATAGCTTATATAAATCTCGTCCCAAAACAATTTTTTATAGTTATAATGAGGAAATATAAATTTTCTATAGATATAGGTTTTTCTGATGTAATTACATTATTTTCTAACGACATTTTCATTTTATCTAAAAAATATATAATATTTCATAAAATGACCAACCAAAAACTATAACTTCCATTAGTTAACCCATCCCTTACCACTCATTGAGAATAATTTTATCATGTTTTTTTTTTCAAAATAATTTTATTTGTTTTTCACTACTACATCATCCAATTACTCAAGTTTTATCTCATTGATCTAATAAATTTATAACTGCAACACCCCGAACCCAATTACCCAGAGTCGGTGCATTATTACATAACATTGTCATGATCACAAAAGATCATGTCTCGAAATATGGATTAGTTTAGTAGCCTTGGAAACACTAGATACATTCATAAGGTTTACATTACATCATAAAATGAAAACTACAACAACATAGTCTCCATAGTCCAAACTCATATCCTCTCATTGTATCCCTGAAGGTCATTCATAAAATACTTCTTCACATCTTGGGAAAAAAAAAACATAGAAAGGGGTGAGCTCAGATGCCCAGTAAGGATAACAATATAGCAGAAACTTTCATAAATAAGCATAAACATTTAAGAAAATGTATAACTAAAACAAAAGCCTTTTAAACTTGAACGTCATCAGAATATGGAAGAAATAAAATTAAATAATTACATTCACTTATTCACATGGATATTCTACTAATCAAATAATCACATGTAATATTAATAACCACTTTCATAATGATGGAATGCATAATGCCAGACTGTCATAACCACGTAGCCAAGGCTTCGTGCCAAGACTAAAAATAATATTTTGTCAAGGCCTCATGCCAAGAAAGAATTTTGTCTCATGAGACCTACCGATGCATCCAGGAGCTATATCAGGCTCCACCCATCACTTATTAAGTCCAATGCATTCCTCATATGAACATGTTTAAACATAACATAAACATTCGTATTAAAACTAGCATACGAAATTTCAATAGTCTCTCCATAAAACATGAATGGTATAAAAATAACACATTTATATTCAAAAATATCACAAAACCTTCAATACAATATGGAAGTTTTGTATCATAATAAATCAACTTCAAATAAACTTAAAATCCATCAAAGGATGTTGACATAGATGAAATCAAAACTATTTGAGAGAAATATCTCTTTTTTTGAAATCATTTAAAATATACATAATTATAAAAGAAAACATTTACTTTAAAAAAATATTCTTATAATATTTTATGATAAGTTTCGATGATTTTATAACGGCGGAAAATAGCAGCACCCGCCGTATAAGTTAAAAAAAGGAATTCTTACCTTAATTCTGTCGAAAAGGTTAAAAAGGACCTTGTTTGGAAAACGACAGAAAGATTAATTTATAAACATATTATAAAAATTAAAACAAGGGTGTAAATGAATTTAACCCATATTATGTAAGATATTAAGAATGTTTTGAAATACATTTTTAAGAAACATGGATGTGGATGATGAAGAGGTCCCGGTAGATAATTACGTATAAACAACCTCGGATAATGAAGAGATTGTGAAATAAACTCTTACCTTGTAATTTTCCTTGGTTGAGGGTAGGTAAACCTCCTGTATAATGGTGAAATAATTGTTATTAAATTATACAAGAATCATATACATTAATATTATATCATATATGATCTTTTACCATTGTTTTATTATTAATATCTTAGTATTATCGTCGTTTTGGGTGTTAACTTACTCAAATTCTTTTATATATTTTGTTACATAAGACATATTTTTTATGGATAGGTTATATATTAATAATATTCATAATGATATAAAGTCCTTAAACATTATTTTTAATCTTCAAATGAGAATTATAATTGCATGGATACAATGGAGAATGAATCTTATCGTGTTCGTGGAGACAGTAGTCCGTACGTACGCACAAGCGAAAATATCATTATTTTGATATTAAAATAATATATAATTGGATGGTATATCATATATACAGAATAATTATCATGTTATATTTAATATTTACATTAATTAAGTATCATTATCATACCCATCCAAATAATAATGTTTATGAATAACAATTACACCACGACGTGGAGACGGCAAGCCGTACGTACGCACGTATGGTGACATGTCATTCAAAGGATGGATAGAATACTGAATATGGTTGTACCATATTTATAATAACATCACAGTATATATAATATACTGGAGTTATTATTTTAGAAAGGAAATAACAAAGAAAGAATAAGTTGAAGAAGAAAGGAACTTGAAAAAGTGTGGTGAAAACATTACCTCTTATTCGGGTTCTTCCTTTTGATTTGATCAAAAGGGATCCTAAGGTTGGATTTCTGATCAAACTAAGGCCTATAGGTTTAAGTGATGGAATTTGGAAGAGTATTTTGTCATGGGTTGGCCAAACCAAAAGGCTTTTAAGGTTTGAATAATTGGTTAGAAGTTGTGTCCTTTTATAAGGGGGAGGATGGGCTCTTTAGAAAAAACTTAAAGTATTAATTTATAATAAATTTATATTCGGTTTATAATGGCTCAAAAGTGGATTATTAAAATTCTAAGGTGGTTATGGGTCGAAATTCTTTCCAAAAATAGATTTTAAACAGGTTGTTTTCATTATATTAACCTTATCTTTTAGTTTCAACTCTTATTTAATTAGATTGACATTTACCATGTCACATTGTATTTTTATATTATATAGTTAATAAACATACTATATACATCCAAGAGACCCCCAAGTGGTCAATTAATGATACAAATATCTTTATATAAGTCCTTTGGCCTAACCTTAGATTTTTATGTATATAATATCAATTAATAATATAATACTTTTTCTAAAAACTCATTTATGTCAATTTTGACAATATTTGATAATTGATTTTTGTTAAAGTCATAAAAACTCTATTAATTAGAAAAAAATTCATTTAAGAAATACTAACATGTCATATTAACCAATAAAATTAGTGGATGGCATCAAAACATTCAAATTATATTTATTTTAACCTTTACAATACCAATTATTTGAATATCTCATTAATAATGAAAATACTGCATCATTATTGTGTCATAAATAAATTTAATTATTAAATGTCTAAAAATTATAAATAAAATACCATTAAGTTGGAAATATTTTTAGATTTCTAATGAATATTTATAGTCTAAAATATAACATATATAACCCTAAGTAAAAGTTTTTTTCTAAAAGATATATGCTTATGTCATTTTGTTATTTACTTTAACTTAATTAATATAAAGTGTCATTATCACCCAAAAGTGGCTCTATGGGGTCCCAAAATCGACCCAAATATGTCCATGGTCCGAAATGTGTCATCCAATAAGGTTAGGACACGTTTTAGGGTAATTTAGTGTTATTATAATATTATTATTTTACCCTTATTTACCAGATTTACCCTTTAACCATGGTAAATAAAATATTTACAGAAGTAATTATTCAAATTGTATAAAAATAAAAGTTACCTATTTACACAATTTGGAAATCCTGATTCCAAATATGGAATCCATTTTTCCAAATTCAAAACACATAAGTGGCATAAATTAATTTAAAATTAATTTCCGTTGTCAAAACAAAAAACGTGTTTTTAAGAAGTAATAACTATAAAAAAATTGACACTTGTTTATGTCCGGTTTAATTGTGAAATTATGTCTAATGACCAAAATTGTATTAAATGGTAAAAATATATTCTAAATATACTTTAAAACCACTCAAGTTCATAATTTATCATGATTAATAATTTTGATTAAAAAAGTTGTTTTTACTTAAAATTTAATAATTTTCACTATTCATCAAAATATAAAAGTTATCCGAAAAGTACCAAAATTTCACCCTAGGAAAATTTCGATATTAAAAATCCAAAAATGAAGTCCTTTTTGAGAGATAAAATTTATGAAATTTCAAAAATTGGGTATTACTATTCATAACGGCTAGTTTGATTGGTCACAGTGTGTTAGAATCTTGAAATTGCGTACAATGAAAGCTATTGCATTATTCAAAGAGAAGCATACCGTGGAAGGTTGTGATATTACATTCGACCCTCCTTTAAATAATTTCATCCTCGAAATTTCTAGAATAATACCATATAAAAATACTCAGGTGGTTCTACATCATAAGTTCCTCGGGTTCCCATGTTGCCACTTCCATCTTATGGTTCCCCCATAAAACATTTACCAGACGAGTCATCCTATTTCTCAGCACTTGTTCTCTCATAAAAAGAATTAAGACATGCTCTTCTCAATAAGATGGATCGGGTTCCAGTTCTAATTCCTCATAGGTGAGTACATGCGTTTGGTCAGGTAGGTATTTTCTCAACAGTGATACGTGGAACACATCATGAACTTTGGAGAGATTTGGCTGCATTGCCAAATGGTAAGCTATAGATCCAATTCGTTATAGAATTTCAAAAGGTCTGATGTACCTGGGACTCAATTTACCTTTCTTACTGAAACTTATAACTCCCTTCCATGGAGATACCTTCAAGAAAACATGATCTCCTACCTGGAATTCCAAATCCTTCCTTCGGTTATCGGCATAGCTCTTCTGCCTACATTGAGCTGGTTTGATGTGGTTTTGGATTACCATTACCTTTTCCCACATTTCCTCCACCAGTTTTATTCCTATCAGTTTTCTTTCACCAACATCATCCCAACAGGTCGGTGTGCGACATCTCTTTCCGTATAACGCTTCATATGGTGCCATTTGAATGCTTGAATGGAAGCTTTTGTTATCGGAAAATTCCACCAGAGGTAAATAATGATCCCACATACCCTGAAAGTCAAGTGAGAAAGATCTAACATGTCTTCTAAGGTTTGAATAGTCTGTTATGATTGTCCATCAGTTTGGGGCTGGTAGGCAGTGCTTAAACGGAGTTCAATATCCAGGGATTTCTGATGACTTTTCCAAAATCTTGATGTAAAACGGGGATCAAGATCCGAAAAAATTGATAGGGGTACTCCATGAAGTCTCACAACTTCATTAATATATAGTCTTTCTAGATGTTCAAGTGGTAAATCATCTCTTATAGAAAGAAAATGTGTTGACTTGGTAAGACGATCAACAATGACTTATATTGCATCATTCCTTCTAGGAGTCTTTGGTAGTACCATGACAAATTCTATCATGATATTATCCCATTTCCACTTAGGTATGGGAAGAGGTTGCATGACTCCTCCAGGTAGTTGCATTCCTACTATCACTTGTTGAAAAACCATAAATCATGACACAAAATCAGAAATCTCCCTCTTCATGTTGTCCCACCAAAAATGTTCCTTCAAATCCCTATACATTTTGGTGATCCCAAGGTTTATAGAGAAATTAGAACTATGAGCATCATCCAACAATTCCTTTTTTAGATCAGGTATATTGGGAACATAAATTCTCCTCCAAAATTTCAAAATTCCATCTTCATACACAATTTTACTCAAGCTCCCATCATTCACATCTTTAATCTTCTTTTGAAACTCTTCATCATCGGTCTGAGAACTCTTAATCATTTCTAGTAAATATGTTTCGGAAAACATTTGAAAAAGTATTGATTTTTCACCTTCCATGGTTATTCCCATGTCTATCTTTACTAGATCCAGAAAAATATGATCCTTTTCAATTCTCATCTTGTTCAAAACTCCATGATCCTTTCTGCTCAAAGAATCTTCCACCTTATTTACCTTCCCCGGGTGGTAGTGTATCGTGCAATCATAATCCTAGACTAGTTCAAGCGATCTCCTTTGCCTCATGTTGAGTTCTTTATGTGAGAAAATATACTTCAAACTCTTGTGATCGGTATATATCTCACATTTTTCACTATAGAGATAACGTCTCCATATTTTCAAAGCAAAGATTACAACAGCTAACTCAAGATCATGAGTAAGATATTTTTTCTCATGAATTTTCAGCTATCATGATGCATAAGCAATAACTCTATCATTTTTCATAAGGACACAACCAATTCCTTTCTTCGATGCATCACTATAAATAACAAACCCATCATTCCCCGATGGTAGAGTCAATATAGGAGAATTAACTAATCTTCTCTTTAGTTTTTCAAAACATTCTTCACACTCTTTTGTCTAAACAAATTTAACCCCTTTACATGTGAGCTTCGTTAATGGGTTAGCCAATCAGGCAAAATTCTGGACGAAACGTCGATAATAACCTACTAAACTAATAAAACTACTTACATCGGTTATACTCATTGGTGCTGGAAATTATTGTATTTCTCTTATCATAGAAGGATCAATAGAGATTCCATCCTTAGAGACAATATAGCCAAGAAAATAAATCTCTTGAATCTAGAATTCTCATTTTCTAAACTTCCTATATAATTCATGTCTTCTCAGAGTCTTCAATATAAGCCACAAGTGATGTTCATGATCTTCATTGATTTTGGAGTATACTAGGATATCATCAATAAATACCAATACAAAGTCATCAAGGTATTTCCTGAAAACTCTGTTCATTAGATCCATGAAAACAGAGGGTGTATTAGTCAATCCAAAAGGCATTACTGTAAACTCGTAATGCACGTACCTGGTTCGAAATGATGTCTACAGAATGTCTTCCTTATTCACACACAACTGATGGTATCCAGATCGAAGGTCATTCTTTGAAAAGTATTGAACTCCATGCAGTTAGTAAAATAATTCATCAATGCGAGGTAGGGGATACTTGTTATTTATTGTTATAGTATTAATTTCCATGTATTCGGTACATAACCTCATAGACCCATATTTCTTTTTAACAAAAAGGACAGGGGATCCCCATGGAGAAAAACTAGGGCAAATAAATATCTTATTACTCAATTCCTCAAGTTGTTTCTTTAGTTCAACTAATTCCATAGTGTCCATTATATAAGGGGTCTTCGATATAGGCCTTGATCCAGGAATTAAATCAATGGAAAGCTCAACTTCTCATTCTGAAGGATGTCCAGGTAAATATTCTGGAAACACATATACATATTCTTTCACAATAGGTACATTCTCTATTTGAACATTACATTCTCACCCACAATCATTTCATTCTCTTCCTCCCCAATAATTTAATTTAGTTGAGCTACTGGGGTTGGATCTTGATAAGAATTAGGTGGTGACGATTCTGCTATAAAGATAAGGTGTTCCTTACCATCATCATAAAAAATCGTAACCTCCTTCTTCTTACAAAAATCTTCGCATCATGGTCTGAAATCCAATCCATACCAAGGATTATATCCAAATCAATCATAGGTACGACGATGAGATCAGTGAATAAAGAACATTTATGTTCTCTAATGGGGACTGATTCAGAAAACATTGTTACAATGATACTTCCCTTAGGAGTTTTAACTGACAACTCCCTTGTTAAATAAAATTGGAAATATCTAATTTTCTTAGCAAACTGGGAAGATATGAAACAATGCGATGAACCAGAATCAAATAAATCATTTTCTAAACTTGAGGAAACCATTAAATTACCAGCCACCACATCTTTCAGAGCCTCAACCTCAGCAGTAGTGATAGCATAAGCTTGGCCTTGATCCCTTGGCCTTTTCTGAGGTAAGTTCCCTAACTCTTAGGATAATCATATGCATAATGTCCCGTCTCTCTACAATTATAGCATTCTACATTGATAGAAACTCTCTTTCCCTTGAAATCATGAGCTTGGTGGCCTTTTTCACCACACTTGTAACAGACTCCCATTCCATTCAAGAAAGTACCTGGGTGTTTCTTACCACATTTACTGAAGGATGGATAATCAAATTTTCCCTTATTCCTTTTATTTCCATTTCAAGAGTGGTTAGCAGATCTCTTCTTCTCTTGCTTTGCCTTAAATTCGTAATACTTAGCGAATTCTTTTTATGTCTTGATAGCACATGAGACGATATCTTCGTACGACAAGAAAGATTTTGAGACTAATTCTCGACGGAGAAATGGTTTTAACCCATCAAATAAACGATCAATCTTACTTCATGTGTTACGTATATAATCTGCTGCATGCCTCGCTAACCTTGTAAAGTTAGCCTTATACTTTGGGACCTTCTCATCCTCCTTTTGCCTCAGACTCAGAAATTCCCTTTCTATATCTTCTCGATGGTCACGAGGAAAGTATTTTTCTAAGAAACTATCTTTGAACTCCCTCTATTCCATATTTGATACTTCATCATCTTCCTTCATGTTTTGTATCAATTACCACCATTGATCAACATATCCAGTGAAGCGATAAAATGCCATGATAACTTTTTCCCTTTCACTACTCCCCAAAGTTTGAAATATTTTCTTTAGGGAACTTATCCATTTCTCATGTACTAATGGATTTGTACTCCCATTTAATATTGGTGGTTGTTTCCACATGAAGAGATCTAACATTGATCCTCCAAGTTGCGGATTAGGGTGCTGCATACGGGTAAGGTTATTATTCATAACCTGAGTAAGATGTCCCAGTATGGTGATTAGCTGATCAGCACCAGTTGCATCACTAGCTCCACTATAATTATCTTGAGCAGGAGGGCCATCCCTACATGGAGTGCGTGCATTGATAGAGTTTCCATTTATTCCATTAGGCGCAATTTTTAAAGAATGGAATAAACTAGATCAGTTTATGAATCAAAATACATAATTCCATACTTGTAAAACACTTAACATAAATTGAACTATTTATGGATATAATCCATAATCATAAAAAAATGTTTTCTTTGAGAAAATATATACTCATAAACACTTCATAATGGATTGTAAATAAAATTAGAATTATCCTAAGCATATCCCTCAGGAGTGTAGTAACCAAGAGTGTAGTAAGGCCCGTTGTCGTGCACCAATTCCCATTCGAGTCTAGTTCAAAGCAATGTTTTTGGGTTTTCCCCCTGGTTAAATCTATGCCAGAGCCGCCTCTTCCTGCTCGTATCCAGATAGGGATGTATTGCTCGGAAAAGTCAAAAAATCTCTACAATACCAAAATTCTAGGAAGTTCTTCTATACTAATCCTCAATGTCCATCTTAGGTCTATGTGCTCTAATCAGAGTTTATCTAAATCTAGCATCCAAGGTTTGTACTAAACTTCTCCTGATACTAACTGTAACGCCCTGACCCCAGTTATGCAGAGTCTGAGCATTATTACATAACATTGGCATGATCACAAAAGATCAAGTCTCGAAAGATCGATTAGTTTAGTAGCATTGGAAACACTAGACACATTTATAAAGTTTACATTACATCATAAAATAAAAACTACAACAACATAGTCTCTAAAGTCCACACACATATCCCCTCATACTATCCCTATAGGTCATTCATAAAATACTTCTTCATATCCTGGGAGAAATAAAACATAGAAAGGGGTGAGCTTAGATGCCCTGTAAGGATAACAATATAGTGAAATCTTTTATGAATAAGTATAAACATTTAAGGCAATGTATAACTAAAAAAAATCCTTTTAAACTTGAACTTCAGAATAATATGGTATAAATAAAATGAAATAATTCCATTTACTTATTCACAAGGATATTATACTAATCGAATAATCACATGCAATATTAATAACCACTTTCATAATGATGGAATGGATAATTCCATACTATCATAACCACGTTGCCAAGGCCTCATGCCAAGACTACGAATAAGATTTTGTCAAAGCCTCGTGCCAAGCCACTAGTTTTTCTCAAGAGACCTACCGATTCATCGAGGAGCTATAGCGGGATACACCTATCACTTATTAAGTCCAATGCATTCCTCATATGAACAGGTTTAAACATAACATAAACATTCGTATTAAAACTAGCATACAAAATGTCAATAATTTCTCCATAAACCATGAATGGTATAAAAATAAATCATCCACAGTCAAACATATCACAAAACCTTCAATAAAATATGGAAGTTTTGTATCATAATAAATGAACTTCAAATAAAATTAAAATCCATCAAAGGATGTTGACATAGATGAAATCAAAACTATTTGAGAGAAATGTCTCTTTTTTTTAAATCATTTAAAAGTCACATAATTATAAAAGAAAAAATTTACTTTAAAAATATTCTTATAAGCTTGTAAGGGAAGCTTCGACGATTTTATAACGACGGAAAATAGCCGCACCCGCCGTATAAGTTAAAAAAGTCATTCTTACCTTAATTCTATCGAAAAGGTTAAATAGGACCTTGTTTGGAAAACGACAGAAATATTCATTTATAAACTTTTTATAAAAAGTCAAACAAGGGTATAAATGACTTTAACCCATATTCTCTAAAATAGTAAGAATGTTTTGAAATACATTTTTAAGAAACATGGATGTGGATGATAAAGAGGTCCTAGTAGATAATTATGTATAAACAACCTCGGATAATGAAGAGATTGTGAAATAAAACATTATGTTGTACTTTTCCTTTGTTAAGGGTAGGTCCACCTCTTGTATAATGGTGAAATAATTGTTATTAAATTATACAATAATCATATAAATTAATATGATATCATATATGATCTTTTAACATTGATTTGTTAATAATATCTTGGTATTATCATCGTTTCGGGTGTTAAACCACTCGTTTTATTTTATATATTTTGGTACATAAGCCGTGTTTGATATGGATAGTTTGTATCTTATTCATATCCATAATGATATCAATTCCGTAAACATTATTTTTAATCATCAAATGATAATTATAATTGCATGGATACGATGGAGAATGAATATCATCGCGTTCGTGGAGACGATAGTCCGTACGTACCCACAAGCGACATTATCATTATTTTGATATTAAAATAATATATAATTTGACAGTATATCATATATACAGAATCATTATCATGTTATATTTATTATTTACATCAATTACATATCATTATCCTACCCATCCAAATAATAATGTTTTTGAATAACAGTTACACCACGACGTGGAGACGGAAATCCGTACGTACACACATATGGTGACATGTCAAAAAAAGGATGGATACAATACTAAATATGGTTGTACCATATTTATAATAACATCACAGTATATATAAGATACTGGAGTTATTATTTTATAATGTAAATAACAAATAAATAAGAAGTTGAAGAAGAAAGGAACTTGAAAAAAGGTGGTGAAAACATTACCTCTTCTTCGGGTTCTTCCTTTTGATTTGATCAAAAGGGATCCATAGTTTAGATTTATGATCAAACTAAGGCCTCTAGGTTGAATTGAAGGAATTTGAGAGAGTATTTGGGAAGGGTTTGGCGAACCAAAATGCTTTTATGGTGTGAAGAATTGGTTAGAAGTTGTGCCCTTTTATAAGGGGGAGGAGAGGCTCTTTAGGAGAAACTTAAAGTATTAATTTATAATAAATTAATATTCAGTTTCTAATGGCTCCAAAGTGTATTATTAAAATTATAAGGTGATAATGGGTCGAAATAATTTTATCCAATTGATTTTAGACATGTTTTGGGTCATTATATTATCCTTATCATTTAGTTTTAACTCTTAGTTAATTAGATTGACATTTACCATGTCACATTGTATTTTTATATTATATAGTTAATAAACATACTATATAAATCCAAGAGACCCCAAGTGGTCCATTAATGATACAACTATTATTATATAAGTATTTTTTCTGAACCTTAGATTTTGAGGAATAGAATATTAATTAATAATATAATACTTTTTTTAAAAACCCATTTATGTCAATTTTGACGATATTTAATAATTTACTTTTGATAAAGTCTTAAAAACATTATTAATTCAAAAATAATTCATTTAAGAAACAATAACATGTCATATTAACCAATAAAACTCGTGGATTACATCAAAACGTTCAAATTAAATTTATTTTAACTTTTATAATACCAATTATTTGATTCTTTCATTAATAAGGAAAATAATACATCATTATTGTGTCATTAATAAATTTAATTACTAAATGTATAAAAATTATAAATAAAATACAATTATGTAGGAAATAGTTTTATATTTCTAATGAATATTTATAGTAGAAAATATAACATATATAACCCTATGTAAACATTGTTTTTTCTAAAAGATATATTCTTATGTCATTTTTCTATTTACTTTAACTTAATTAATATAAAGTGTCCTTATCACCTACATGTGGCTCCATGGGGTCCCAAAATCGACCCAAAGATTCCAATGGTCGGATATGTATCAATAAATAAGATTAGGACACGTTTTAGAATAATTTATTATTATTATAATATTATTTGTTTACCCTTATTTACCGAATTTACCCTTTAACCATGGTAAATAAAATATTTACTGAAGTAATTATTCTAAATGTCTAAAAATAAAAGATACCTATTTACACAATTTGGAAATCCTGATTCCAAATATGGAATATATTTTTCAAAATTCAAAACATAGAAGTGGCATAAATTAATTTAAAGTTAATTTCCGTTGTCAAAATAAAAAACATCTTTTTAAGAAATAATAACTATCAAACGATTGACACTTGTTTATGAACAGTTTAATTGTGAAATTATGTAAAATGACCAACACTATATTAAATGGTAAAAATATATTTTAAATATACTTTAAAACCACTCAAATTCATAATTTATCACTATTAATCATTTTGATTAAAAGATTTGTTTTTAATTAAAATTTAGTAATTTTCACAATTCATCAAAATATAAAAGTTATTCAAAAAGTACCGAAATTTTACCCTTGTCTAATTTTCATATTCCGAATCCAAAAATAAAGTCCATTTTGAGAGGTAAAATTTATAAAATTTCAAAAAGTGGGTATTACTATTCATAATGGCTAGTTTGATTGGTCACGGTGTGTTAAAAGCTTGAAATTGCGTACAATGCAAGCTATTGTATTATTGAAAGAGAAGCGTACCATGGAAGGATGGGGTATTACAATAATTTTTTTTAAAATTACCACCTATATAAACTATTCCTTATCCTCATGAATTTTATATTTTTCAAATTATAAAAGGCATGACTCTTATATATGATTTCTCTTATAAATATTTGGGAAAAAAGATTAATTTGGTTCTAAGATCCCTCCCACAAAATTGAAATAAATATTTTCCTCAATGTTCAACTAAGATGTAAGAGCAACACAGAGATGTCATAAATAATAATTGAATATATTATAGAAGATATATAGAATGAATTAAAATATTATTACCTTGTTATTTGATGTTTTTTAATTCATATTTAAGTTTAAAGGAATTAATTATCCACTAGAAAAGTGAACATATTTTGGAGCTCAGTAATTTAGTGGAATTTTATATTAAAATATTTATACTCGTGTAACCTAGTAAACTTGTTATATTCTAAATAGAAAATGATATATCACCAAATAATATAGTTCTTATTTTTAAAAGTGATAATAATCCCATATATTTTATCATGGAAAAAATATAATCGATATCCCAGCATCTCAAAATAAAAGTAAAATATTTAAGATATCAAAATAATATAACAATTCACAAAGACAATAGTAAAACATCACAACCCATGAATCATAAGATGAACAATAAATATCTTTATATCCGCTATGTAACAACACCTAAGAGAATTAATCATACTGATTCTTAGTATTTTGATAGAATATAAACCAATTATTGATAATTTTGAGAGAAGATATTGGAAAACAACCCAATTGAGGAGGTTGATTGTCGAGAATATGGATCAGCATATAATATTTCCTTTGGTCCCACAATTATCTTTATCTTGATTTTATTGTGTAATTCATCCCATTTTTATTTGATTCTTCTAAGGATACCTAGAATAAAATAAAATTGGATGTAAATATATTTAACATCTCACCCAGGCTCACTATAAAACTAGTGGTAAACTAGTTATCCACAAGAACTTAAGAATGACTCCCTGTATTCCAGAGGCTTCCAACCAGAATTGGGGTTGTAAGATGGTACAATGAGGAATTTATAACCCCACTTTAGAGTTAAAAAATAATAAATAATTAATTAAACATCATCTATGGAAATAAATAATCAAATTATTCATAAATTAATAAGTATCCATTAACAACACAAGAAATGTGGTAAGGCCAGAACAAACTTTCTAAAACATACAATAAACCTCCCAATGGGATATGCATGGATATATGCTTTAATAAATAAATAGAATAATAAACCAAAATAAGGATGAACTACATCTCTGAGACAAACCTCATTTAGTCTCTCGATATAATCCGATCTATCCTTCTCAACCATGTCATCCTAGGCTCCAGCCTGACCTGTGCTTGAAATAAACATATAAGATCTTTTCAGGTAGCCAGGTGTAATGGTGGACCAAGTAGGGTGCGAGTAAATCATGGTAGGACACCACCAATGGTGTCCAAAAAAATCTTGTATGAGTGTACAGTGCATGAAATAAGTGATAGATAGGGGTATTAATTTAATAAAATTAATACTGCATATAAAAAAAACCTCATGATCCTTGAGTTCCAGGTTTACACTTGAGGTCAGTAAACTGAATTCAATAGATTCCTAAATGTCTCTGAGCACATCATAAGACCAAGTCAACCATGAACATAATCACATTATTTGTAACAATATTTGGTATCGTTGAGAATGTTGCAGAACCACGACAAACCATAGGCATAACCTTCTAAGGGTATCGTTCACAAAGTCATCACAGGAGAACCGATCATATTCCTATAAGCATTATAACATACTTGGACCAATCTATATAAGAATTATTTCACAACTGGTCAAATACCTATAAAAATTATAACATAATCTAGCTAATCCCTATAAGAATTAAAAGATATCTGGGAAAGAAAATTTATATAATAATTTCAGTATGTCCAGTCCAATACATATAATAATCATTCCCTCATGCATCCAGTGACTTTTCAATTTACCATATTTTAGTTCGTAACAATACACCTTTCCCACATGCATCACATATAGGTCTCTCAAGAACCCATTACAAGTATATGTCACATCAATTAGTAAGTTCAAAAAAATATATAACAAGAATCCCTCTAGAATTAATCAAAGTTGATTCAATCCAAGAGAAGCGATAAAAAATATAGCTAAACATTGACATATATAGAACATCATCATAATCTATAATTGGACATTCATCCAATTACCATCTTTACTTCAATTTACATTTCATAAATTCAGGATGTCAACTATCATTTTATTTGAAAAGTAATTAATAAACCCATTTGGCCTATTCTAGTATATGAGATTCTATTTCTTTGAAACAACATAGTTCACAAATTATTCCAATGTGGTCAATTTATCATGTTTTGAAATAACAGGGTAAAAAATTAATTTTTTTATTAACTGTCATAAAAATTAAAACTATTTTCATTTCACTCATCAATTAAGAATAAATACCATTACACATCCAATCATATCTGTTTTTTTGTTGATCCTTTATACCAATTCCCAATTTCATGCCAAATTACCATTTTTAAGACAAGTTATATTCTCAAGATAATCAAAAAAATTACCATAACCGACATCCATTTAATCAAAGAAATATAGGTTTATTCCACCAATAACCCAACCTAGTTTAAATTGTTTTAACACCTCTTGGGTGGATGTAAGTACAAGTATTAATTCCAAGGACCAGACATGGTCCATGTGATGTCAAAACATACAATTTTACATTTAATTAGTGGGTTTAAAATTTCATTAGGTCTCATAAAAGGTGTTCTAGAACAATCAAAAATATTTCATATGTTATAAAAAAATTAAATAGACCAAAGAGAGTTATTATATATCACCTACCTTTTAATAAGGATTTCCCCAATTTGATGCCAATGCCCTCTAAGATTATCCATCCTTACTCTGGATCAAATTAGATCATCTCAAGGCTCCATGTTATAAACTCATTCCAAGAAATTATAATTAATTAATTATAATAATTTTAATTAATTAATTAATAAACTTTAAGGCTGGAATATTTCTAGTTAACTCACTAGGTCATTCCACCCTGCTAAAATCAATAATAATGGGTTAATTTCTGCCATAGATGCAGCATCAGATTTAGGCTTCACAAAAACGCAAAAGGATTAGACCAATTCAATAGCCTGATATATTAATTTAGGGACAAAAAACATTATAAAATAGAAACATAATCATACCTCACGGATTGATGCCCGAACATAGATAAAGATCATATTAGGATCCCTTATTTCTAAGATTCACAGAATATCTAATGAAAACTGATGATTTCACTACAATCTAGTGAAATATTCAACTTGAACTAAAATGGGTATCTCTATATCCAATGAAAATGAGTGAAAAACATCATGGAAATAGGGAAGATAAATACCTTTCCCTGTAACATAATCAAATCGTACCCAGGAATTCAATGAACAAAGAATAAAAGAGGAAGAGAGAGACCTGGAAGAAACCTACCATGCACATTCTTTTTTTTATGAAATGAGGTTCCAAGTCCTTGTTTAAAAAAATAATATATCTTTCATGACGTGAACTAAGGGTTTACACCATGATTTTTTTGGGAACATCCCCTGAGTCTCTTTTTTTATGCCCTGTACACTCTTGGACTCACCCCATGAAATCCATTCATGTTGTGAATGGGATTCAGGATATGACTGGCCTACTTGTGCGTGTTACAGCCACCCAACATTCCCATTTTTCCACCAGTGATTTCTTAGACCCTAGATACTTCCACTAAAATATTATCCTTGTTTGAAACCACCATGTTTAGGTGTTCAAACTCTTAGAAACTCATTTTTATTTTTTGATTAGAAAACGACAGATCCACCAATAGAGTAAAAATTAAAACCCCTGATGAAATTTCATCCTGTTCACATACGAGTTCTTAAAATCTCTTGACCATAAAACATTTCATCCCCAAGAATCCTCAATGTTAATTTACCCAAAAAACATGACCTACATGGGTCATGTGATCAAGCTTAGTTGACCACATTCTACACCAAAATTCCAAAATAGTGTTCTCTACATAACTCCAAACAAATGGTTCATTAATATCCAAAAACTGAGCCATATATAATAATAAAAAATGAACCCCTAGATGATGCTTCTTACAACCATCAATTTTGAAAACTTCGTTGTTTCATCATTCAATTCTTCTTTAGGTTCAAGGTGATCCCCACTATAGAATCCCCACTTTTGATGATGATTTTGACAATGACATTTCCCACCATTGAGATCATGTATCAATAATGTTACAAGTGTTACCATGATTTTCTTGACGTGATTTACCATCTAAACATTTCCAAGAATAAATATAAAACAAACCATAATTGGTAAAACCTATTTTATGTGATTCTAAAAAAAACTAGTAGTCATTATCCATTAATAGGGCCCACATATTCCAACCTCTCCTAGGGGGTATTGTATAGACCAAGAAATACACCAATCATACATAAAATAATGTTTGAAAACCCTGGTACTAAATTTTATGCTTTTCTAGTTATTCTTCCCAAAACGGAAACCTGATCACTTTTCATCACATGTTTTACCCCCTAAAACATGTCAAAAAATGTTTATTTTCATGTTTCACCCCTAAAACATGTCATGAAATAGGGATTCACCCCTCTAAGAAAGTTGATGAAACTGGTTCACCCCTTGAACAAAGTCACAAATATTGGAACACCCATGAAATATTCTTTGAAATAGGGATCAACCCATGAACCATGTCATGAATTGGAAATCAACCCATTAAAATTTTAATGAAAAGTTTCCCACCCCATGAACCATGTTACAAATAGGGAATCACCCCATGAGTTTACTTCTGAACATAACAAAACATTATAATCCTAATGAAAACGCACCAATTCTATCAAGAATATTATTTTAATTTACAATCTGGTGTTTTCTTAGAACCATATAATTTATAACTACAACTCAACGACATCTTAACACCACCTCAAATGTCCAATAGGTGATCAACCAGACTAATGACACTTATCACACAAGGTTCATCCTTCAACAACCTATTATGGTATCCCCAACATAACACAGTCTTTATACCTCACTAAAAGCACAAACAAAGGAAATACCATCATCCAAAAAAAACATTGAGGTATCTTGGCATATAGCCAATTCTCTCTTAGCATACCCATGATGACATAAAGATATTAGGCATGATCATGTCTAGATAGAGTAAACCAAGATGTTATCAATGGTTTTCATCATAATTGATGAACATCACCTTGAATTCACTAAAAAATATATGCATACTCGAAATCCACCTGTTCAAACATCCCATATATATTTACATATCTCCAAAACATTCCCCCCATCTTGTCTTCACAAGGGAACCCAAGTACCACACTTTCCAATGCCCATTCATTGAATTAGACTCAAAACCCATGAGTTTTTCATCATCGATACAGGGACCAAACACCCATCCAAGTTTATGACCATGCCTTTTGGTCCCCCAGCCCTGGCATGCTAGAAGCTCCCTTCCAAAATAATCACATTACTCATTCCATGACTACTCACATGACTAACCACCGAAAAATGTCATTATCGTCATACACACAAACTTGTATTCTGATTACCCTACTAATGAGTGCTCAACACACTAGACTAGATGTCACCCTGAACATACGATCAAGTCAACACATTGATATCTAGAGAACCAACATGCATGGTTCTCATCTCCAAAAACCCTCGAGAAATTATCGTTCATCAATATCAAACCCTTCTCAAACAAAATTAAAAATCAATAAGGTCAGTTTCAAAGAAATGGGCCTCTAGGTTTCCCACCAATCCCTATCAAACATGACATAGGAAAAATAATAGGTCCAACTACCTAGTCCACATGTCAACCTATTAGAAGGTCACAACTCATGGGCATCAAGAACGCACCAACATCAACATCACATGACCGAAAAATGTCAAAATGTAGACATATAAGGGATAAAAAATGACAAACATAAAAACAACTACTAAATACCTCTCTATATATAACTCTTCCTCTTTGAGAACCTCTACATCAAACTGTTCTTAGGAGGACTAGGCTATGTAACCAAAACTGAACAAAAACCACCCATAAGGGTTCTAACGCCTTGTAACCTTATGCCATACATACCCATTGGGCCACTAAACCTCATACGAACAAGGATTGAGTAATTATATACACTATCAATAATATCACCATAGATCAACATAACATGCCATCAGAAAGAATCCATATAAACTTTGACCAAATCTATGTAAAATTCCACCAAGTAATTATAAATGAAACATCATATGAGATGTTTTTAACAATTTAAGAAGCTATAACTATATCATCTGTGAAATAAAACTCTAGAAGGCCGATATGTCATGTGAATCCTAAATTTTAGATATGACACAGGAGAAACCTATTTTCTCTATAAGTCAAGAGTTGAGATCAAATCTTTGCACTCTTACCAACAAACCAAGAGATAGATATGCATTATAAACCAAAATATCCAATCCACATATGAATCTAACAAGGAGAAATTCAAATACAACTGTAAAATAACAAATTATAACAATATCCCAATTCACTAGTAAGCCAAAATCCCTACCATATAGGTGTTTTTAGTGCACCATCCCGATACCCATAATAGGTTCCAACATATTATTAAATATATAATCTACTAGATCCAAAAATTATAAGACAAAATAACTGAATTCTTTGATAAAACTTTGTAATGTCCCACCCTGTCTCACTATAAAACCATTGATCGGACTAGTTCACCACAAGAAATCAAGAGTCCCACCCTGTATGAAAAAGGTTGTGGACTAGGAATGGGGGTGTAAGATGGTATAATGTGGATACTATACTCCCTATATCAGATTTTACAATAAATAAATAAATAAATAAACATCATCCATGGCAATAAATATTCAAAGTACACATAAATGAATAATAATCTAGAAAAAACACATGAAATGCGGTAAGTCTCGAACAACCATTATAAAAAATACAATAAACCGCCCATTGTCTTAGTCATAGATACATGATATAATAAAAAAATAAAACAATAAAGAAATAAGTATCAACTACATCATCAAGATGAACAACATCCAGTCTCCAGATACCATCCAAGATATCCTGCTCGACCATGTTATCCCTAGCTCTAGTGTGACCAGTGCCTGAAGTAAACATGTAAGAGATGTTTTAGTACAAAGGTGAAGTGGAGGCCCAATCAAGGTGTGAGTAAAACTCAGTATCCCCCACAAACATTGTATAAAAAATCATGTTTCAGTATATAGTGCATGAAATAAGCAATATATAGGGGTATTAATGTAATAAAATTAATACTAAACATAAAATAAACATGCTAACCCACGAGTTCGAGGTGGAAAATATAGGTCATCCAAACCTAAATATGCACATTGATATATATCTCGGAGAGTATCATAAGACAAATTCAACAATCAATATAATGATCTACACCAACAAAATACCAGATATCTCTATCATGTTAAAGGAATATAAAAAATTATAGGCATAAACCTCTCATGGTATTATACAAAAATTCATCCTTGGATAACAATGAAAAAAACTATCAGAATTACAAAATAACCGAGTGAATTACTATAATAATTTCAGCATAACTAGTAAAAGACTTATAAGAATTACAGCATAATCGGGCCAAGTCCTATGATCATTATAGCATAACCATGACAATACCTAGAAGCATCACAACATAATTGGGTCAAGACCTTTATATTAGCATCTCTACATGATTGGGCCAAGCCCTATTAGAGTATTTCTCTTAGACATCTAGTGATTGTGCAACTTACCTTTAGGAAGATCATAACCATGAACTAGTTCTGCATCCATCACTTATGGGGATCTCAAATAGCCATCACATGTAAATGAAATATTAGTCAATAATATAATAAAACCATCCCTCGAGAATTAATCATAGTAGATTCAATCCAAGACAATATATAAATAAAAAAAATATCAAAATATCCACATATATAACACATCATCATCAGATATAATGATAAATTTATCAAATTACAATTTATCAAATAATTTACATTTCAAAATTTGGGATCCTAATTATAATTTTAGCCCAAAATTCATTAGAAAACCCATTTAAACATTTCTATTCCATGTGATTATATTTAAAGAAGCCACCATAGTAAACAAATTATCCCTGAGTAGTAAAATTGTATAGTTATCATATAACAAGGGAAAACCAATTTAATATAAGTTATCTATTTTCACGAAAACTATATCTATTTCCACTTCACTCATCAATTAAGCGTAAATACCATTAAAAATATTATTGTATCCATTTTTCATTTATCCATTATACTAATTTCTAATTTCATGATGAAATACCATTTTAATACAAGTTACTTATACTCAATCTGACCAACATAATTACCATAACCCATATCCATTTAATCAATGGAATCTTGGTTTATTCCACCCATAACCCAACATAGTGTCAAGGGTAGGAACACTACTTTGGTGAATGTAAGTCTAAGTGCCAAGGTCAAGGACTTGATGAGGTCTATCAGAGGTCTAAACATACATTTTTTATTTATGTAGCGGGTTACCAATTTTATTAGGCTACACACCCGACATGTTGGCATGATCGCACATAGTGAATATAATATAAAAAAATGAAACATACCAATGAGAGTTTTTATAAGCAACCCACCTTTTACCGAGGCTTTACCCACATCGACGCCAAGGTATAGATTCATCTTCCAAGTACCACCAAGCTTATATAACCTTGATCTTGATCATCTATGATCTTTTCAAATCTCTAAGTTTTTAACTCATTCCAAGAATTAATTAATTAATTAATTATAGATTTTATAATCAATTAAATAATAACATCATGATCAACATATTTTCAATTAACTCATTGGTTTGTTCCACCATTTGAAAACCATCAGGAACAGGGTGATTTCTACCCCATATGATCCACTAAATTTAGGATATAAAAAATCCACAAAGTAATCCACCAATTCAACAACCTGATAATTTAACTAGGGACAAAATCATTTGGAAAATAGAAATGGAGTCATTCCTCAATGGATATATGTGTGATCATAGGTGGAAATAATTTTTGGATCCCTTCTTGCTAGTAATCAAGGAAAATTTGATAAAAACTGATAATTTCACCATCCTCTTTTGAAATTAACACTTTAACCTAAAACGGACTTCTCTAGATTCAATGAAAACAAGGGAAGAACAACGTAGGAGAATGTAAGAGTAAGACCTTACCCATAAACAACATCCAATCTAACCCAAGAAAAACATAAATAGAGGAGAACATAGGGCATGGGAGATCTAGATTAACCCTCTCAAACGTGTCCCTACACTACCAAATAAATTAAGGGGCCAAGATAAACTAAAAAATTTGGAAGACATGTATCGCGGTGCGATCCAAGGGTTCAAGATGAAATTTTTTTGGGACCTACCCCTAGAACCCTTTTTCATGTTCTGTACCCTCCTAGATGTACCCCACGAAACCCATTAACAAAATTAATGGGATTTATGATTTGAATGGCCGGATGGGGTTGTTTTAATATTCCTAACATGCCCATCACTTCTTTTGGTGCTTTCTAGAACCCTCGAGACCTCCAAAAAAACAATAACCACATCTAAAAACACTATTTTTAGTCATTAAACCACTTAAAACTTTTTTTTTTATTTCTATATTACATAATGGACCATCCAACAAGGGAGAAAATTCTAATTCCCACTAAACTTTTGACTGGTTCATACATGGTTTCTTATAATCAATAATTAATTTCATTCCCTATATGTGTTCTCTAAAGGGATCCTATGAAAAAGTAAATGGTGGTTTAGTATGAGGTATATTTTAAGTGGATCTTGTATAATTATATGTGGGAATCATATAATGTAGGCTAATAAATGTTAAGGATAGTGGATAGGGAATGAGTATATATGATGGATTAAATTATTGTTTAAAGGGTATATCTAGTTTGGAACATATTTTTTATGGTCACCAGGATATATAATTGAGTGTAACACCACATGTCATCAGTGGTCATTGGATATAGGGTTTGAACAATTCTAAATTGATTGAGATCCAGATTCAATTTGAATTTTGAATTGAAAAGAGGAATTGAAGATTATGGAGGATATTTTAAATGATTAAAATGTGGGGTTTAAGGTGGATTTTTATGTGTAAAATAACCAGGGAGGATATTTGAGTGTTAGTTAGGTAGGCTGGAAGATTTTATCTATATTATTTGGCCGCCAAAACCACATTGGTAGTCTATCAGAGTTTTAGTTGAATTAGTAGTGGTGCTACACCACCACCCATACCATGAGAATTTTGGTGGTAGCTCATGACTCTTCTAATAGGGATACTTTACTGACCACTTATGTTGGGGTAGTTTATCATTTCACACTTTTTATATTTTAAAACCATATAGTTTTAGTGGTCCATAATTCTTTAGTTGAGAGTGGGAGATTTTACCTTTGGTTGTATTCTCCACTCTTCTCCACATGATTCCATGGAGTTATGAGTATTCTATTAAACAGTGAAGATTGGTTTATCTCCCATATATTGATTCATGAATCCTTTGTTTTATTTTAGTTATTTTGGTGTGCATAATTAAAATTCAGTAAAATTAATTTTGGATAAATAAAACTGGACTAAAGGTTGAAAAATTTCATAAAATTGAATATCTAAACCAAATTAAATTAACTAGATGTAAGAGTGTTGTAAAAAAACTGGATAATATTATTACAAGATGAATAATTTTTTCGAGTCCATCAGATAATGGAGTTATTATTTCATTTGTCATTTAAATTGATACAGAAGAATGTGGAATTCAAATATTGGATTTATTTATCATGTCAACTATAAATATTATCAAATGTACAATGATTATAAGAGTAATCAACATTCACTTGAAATAAAGATCTTTCATCAGTGGTTTGGAATTTGTACAACTACTAGTTGTGTTGAGTGATTTTGATCAATGTAATTTTTATTTCTAATTGTATTTCTAAGAGTTTAATTTGTTAATGATTTTAATATAAATCTATTATAAATTTACATTTTATGTTTTATTTTCCTTTCTATATGATCAAGGGATTATGTGGGGAATACAAATATTATTCTTATTAGTTGTGATTTAGGGATTTTGGTTGTGGAAGACAGAGTGTCTATGGTTTGGAAACTGATACATTCTAATAGGTTAAAGTCAAGGAAATTTTCTTTTGTAATATATAGAACCCTTCTGATAGGTGAAAGTCTTGGGATTAGGTGTATAGTAAGAGGTGATACCTTGGATCTGTTTTAATGATCCTCCTGAAACTTTGGATTTAAATTATGGTGTTAGGATATCATTTTAAAAATTATTTTGTATGTTAACAAATGTGTCATGTTTAATTACATTGTGAATACTTGATTCATATATTTTTTTATTTACACTATATATATTAGTTGTTTTAATAGTATCTTTATTGTATTTTTTTACTCTAATCCATGAGTTGATCATTAGTTTATTTTTCTATCAAATTTAACTAATGGTGGATGAAAAATATTACTTGTTTTAAAACCAAAATTCACCAACCCTCATGTATTTTACCTGTAATGATGTATCTGGGACAACATTTGATACTATAGACATACTCTACTAGTTTTGGAGATTTATTTCTTATTGAATGATACCAAAATTTGGTATCAAATTAGGTTTCTATATTAGATATTGATATTGATCTTATTTCTTGAAATTTCATGGTTTTTAATTTCATTTTCATTACACTAACTTTGTTGAAGAGAAAATATCTTCTTATTTTTTTTAAATGGTAGGAGTTCTGTATGTTAGAAGTTTATATAATCCCAATACAAAGAGACTTTAAATATTTAATTGGAATTACTATGAATATTAGAATGTTCAAATGAGAATTTTTTTTTATCAAAATTGGTGTGGATGATTTTTTAATTCTTATCCTAAGACACAAAATTCTATAGAAATAATTATCAACATTTACCAGTGATAAATGAGATGAATTTCAATTGAATTTATTTATGAGTAATACATTGTTATGTTAAATTCATATAAACATATATATTAATGCTTCTTTATGAATAATTACATATGGTGTATGAAAAAAGATGGAGTTACACACAGAAAACATAAATACTTCTTGAAACTAAAAGGGCAATGCGAAGATATGACTATGAAGATTTTGTTTTTTTACCTAGATAAAATGTTTTCAAAATGCATCTATTAATGATGATGATTGTTAATGGTTTAAAGTCTCTTGGTGATAAAGAGATATAAAATTATCAAATGGATGAGAAGGATATGGATATAATTCTAAAGAAGTGGGCATAATAGAGAACATTTTATAGAGAATTCCAAACATATCACTAAGCTAAGCCTAGATGGTCTCATTGGAACATTAATTCAAATGAATGTCATCTTAAGAGAGATTCTAGGAAAGAAAATAATAAAACTATTTTTTCATTTATGTTTACCTCTAAAGGTAAATTCTATATTATATAATTATAACATATGTGTGTATAAATGAAATAACTATCATGAGTTTAGCAGAGGATATATATTTTAGTTTATCAAGAAAATGAATAACTATATGGGAAAAAAGGTTTTTAATAAGGATAATCAGAAAGATAGAAAAGATTAATTTCAAATGAAAGATTCATCAGAAAATCTATCCCATGAAAGTAGAAATCTTGAACATGTTCAATTATATTGTCATGAATTAAATTTAAGAGATAGAAAGTATTCAATGAAGTATTTTAAGATTAATAATAAGAAAACTCTAAAAAACTAGATACTTGGAGTGTTTGTGGGTGTGATACATCATTCAAATGTTTCTCGGAAGATATTGATTATTTTTTGAAAACAATGGATTTTTATTACAACCTTCCCTTAAATGAGAAATGTTTCATGGTATGATGATTACTGAGTCACTTATGAATTTAACTTCTAATTAAAATTACATTTATACATTAGAAGAAGAAAGTGATGATGAGGATGATGCCCCAAATTTTGAAGAAATATCTTACTATGAAACACATATTCATAAAATATAGAAGATAATTAAGGAATAATATTACAAGAATAAATAAATTCTTTCTAAATTTTAAAAAATGTATTGTGAAGTTAAATCTGAATCAGTTCAATATATTAAAGAAGAATTTAGGTATATAGATGAGCTATCCCATGTGAAGAATACTAATTAAACATTGAATTTTAAACCAAAATAGATGAAATGTAATGTTGTTAATTATACTAGTGATATAAATAGTTAAAATATTATAAATTCATTGAATGTTATTCATAAGTCAATTGACCAAAAGAATCAATATTTTACTTTAGATAAGAAAGGAAGTAATTTTTTTACATTAAGGGAAATAAAAGTGAAATGGTTGAGGTGGAATATAAAATTGAAATTATAAAAAAGTTATTATCATTATTCAATATAGGAAGAATATCATTTGATAAAAGTTATGGTAAATTAAGAGTTAATATTAATTCTTCTAGACATGGAAATAAAACCACTCGAAGAAAAAATTACCATTCACAATACTTTGTGTCAAGAAAAGGATATTTTTTTACTTTGTGTCAGTGAGGAGGAATTTATAAGAAATTATATAGTTTAAACATAATTCATTAATTTAAAAAATATCTAGAATTTATGTCAATAGAACTTGATTCTTATGAGCTTCAGAGTGCCAAACAAATATGGGTTACAAAAGTTATATTAGTTTGCACACCCTGGCCTAAGATGGTCTATCTTATACAAACATAATTCTGATGATTTTATATCATCACATACTAGTAGATGAATTTCTACATCCAATATTATGTAATTATTTCATTTATCAATACTTACAACTTTAATGGATTGTTTATTTAGGGAAACATTTAATTTAAATATTTTTATTTGAACATTTCATTAAAAAAAATTTAAGGGAGTTTTTTTTCTTTTATTTATCTCAATTTTCAAGAAGAATACTTTTAAATTTTGAAGGGTTTATATGTTTTTATAATATATTTTTTGGAACCATATAATTCGAAATAAGATCAAGTTGATTTATCAGAAAATAATTTTGATAGGTGTATATATTTTTATTTTAATCTTAAGGATTTCGAAGGTATGTCTTTAAATTGTGTGGAATTACATTCCTCATTGTCTTATGTGTTTTTTATTTCATTAGATTATAATAATATTATTCATCAATATTGAAAATTGAATTTTCAATGTAATTTATTGATGATGGTGGTAATTGTTTAATTTTTTTGAATTTATAAAAGGATTTAAGATTTTTTAAACTTAACTCTCGATTTTGTTGAATAATGGAACCTTTTTATAAGATTTATAAATCAACCTAATTTATTGAATTTTATAATAGTTTTTCATGATTTTTATTGTCTATAAATTTTTTTATTTGAAAATAATTATCTCTATTTCATATTAGAGATACATTTTATTGTCTAGACTAACTCCTTATGAAATGTAAATTTATTAGTTTTCTATATTTGTTTTTCTGAAGGATTATCTATAACATCCTAGATTCGTAGAATCATCATAACTAAAATTGAATTTATGCATATAATTAAAGTTATTTAATTATTTATTTTTATAAAATTTAAATTTTTAATACTCATAATTGTCAAAATATTGTTGATTATAATATAAAATTAATTTTGAATAATTTTTTTAGGGGATGAATATTTCTACTTTTGTTTAATGATATTATTTGTTCAAATTTTTTTCATATTATTTTAAAATTCAGGAGTATTATAATTTTAAGAAAATATTATGAATGAAAGTAATATCATTATCCAAAATTAAATAATTTTTTTTTTCTTATTTCACGTGATCATGTAAAAATAATAATGGGGATAAGACTCCCATATAACATCAATTTACTAACAAGGGATTTTAAGTTTATGAAATTAATTTTCCTATCCCAATTCTTTATTATTGTTTTCATTATAAGAATTTTTTCCTTTTTCAGATTATATTTAAAAATAAAATGTGGGATATTTCTAAGAAAAATTATTTTATTTAATAAATGGGGATACCTAATTATTTTTTAAACATTTATATTTAATAAATGGGTAGATTTATTTTACTTTTATCTAATATTTACTTAACAAAGGTATAGAGTTACTTTACTATGAACTAAAATTTACTTGATATAATAGAATATTTACTTTTATTAAAAATAATGTGTTTAGTTTGAATGCATTGATTAAAATGGTATAAATTAATCTATAATGATGAAAAAGTGAGAAATTAATCTCATTAGAAACAATGCGATGTATTACATTAAAATTAAGTTAAACTTGTCAATATTTCTTATTCCTTGTGCTTTTCTAGAAGTGGAGATTTTTGATTTGATGAATTTTTATTTTGAAAATATGAAAACACTTAGTAAGAACTTGACTTAACGTGATGTTTTTGATTTAGTTATTTTTGTAGTGTAGAATGAAAATTTCGAATCATCAATACCAGAGAACTAAAACTGGACTCAAGGATGTAGAAGTATAAATAACTCAATAACTATAGAAAATTAAATTCATTAGGTACAAAATTACTACAATGGTTCTGATTGAAGTTATTAGAAGTTGAAGAATGGTGTCGAGTACGTTAGAAGATAGAGTTATGAAGTGGCTATTTTTTTAACACACATTGCCTCCAGTTCATGCCACCGCCGACTTTCCAACTCCAAACCATGCTACCTCAAGCCTTCTCCACACCTTTCCTCCTACCTCCAGCCTTCTACACACCCACCACTAGTATCAGAAAACCACCATGACAAATCCAACCTTCTAACATCACATCCAATCCACCCCTTCTACTTTGAACCACCAGCCCGAAAGATATGTACCTGAACGCCACTGAGGATAAAACCTTCCAGCATCGCAGATCAATGAGCCGTTACCAAGAAGAACCACATGTGCTATTTAAATATGAATTTTAACAAGAAGCTGACTGACAATTTGAAGACTGGTTTCTTCTAGATCTGAAAAAATCAACCAAATTTAAACCAGTGTTATTTTGACATTGGTATTATTTCCACTATTCAGACCAAGATCACCCTGAAGGAGAAGGAAAACCTCCGTAAGATCTGAGCCCCTCGTCATTGGATCAGGATTAACATTCTATTTCGAGGGGTTTTATCTCTTGTCACCAATAAGGAGGATGAGACACAATGAATATTCCATACAGAGGTGAGAGGGATAATTGAGAAGCTGTGATAGGAGCTGGCGCCAAAATATTTAGAAAATAAGAAGAGTGCAGAAGAAGTGGATACCATCATCACATATCCAAGAGCGGGAAATCCGTGAGCAGTAATGAATTAACCACTCTCTAGTATTTGGATTCACACACTATACAGGGGAAATACATACCTAGATCATAATCATGCAACCCATTCACCATTTTGTTATAGGGAGGAGAAGAGGGTATATACTCGATATTGGGAGTCTCTAGAGATCAAGTAGGAAGAGAGAAAGTTATTTTCTCTTTTACATTGTTTCTTTATTTCCTTTATCATAAAATTTTATATTTTTTAATATTTTAATATGTTTAATTCCATCATGATTTTCAACTAATAACCACTAGGGGGATAGGCTATGCTTGTATATCTGTGTCACATTGTTCATGAATGTTCTCTACTTGTTTATTCTCTCTCTATCTCTCTTCGAACAATCATTTTTTCCCAAAACATCATGTAATAGTTAAAATGATCTTAATCAAGCATTAATCTAGACTATAAATCCTAGTATTTTACTGAAAAGTGAATCAACCTCAAGAGAAATAATCACACTGATTTCAATAGACAATTTGAACTAAGGGATAACTGATTTGTTCTCACTATGTGAATAAAGGATCTATGGAGTTGGTAAGTTATAGGGGCCAGTCAGTCACAGGTTAACCTAGTGAAAAATTGGGTTAACCACTCTAGATTAGTTCTAGAGGTTTTCATTAAAATTACAAAATAAAGTAAAATAATTACAAAAATCAGCTAATTGATTTCCCTTATTGATCAATTAGTAGTTCTCATTTTCTTTTCTGATCTTCTATCTATCCTGCTTTTCTGCACTCACATCCACTTTCAAACTCCTAAAAAACTTTATTCTCGTCACTAATTCATCACCATCCTCATTTTTTACATGTGATGTCTTGTTTTGATTTTTTATCTTGTTTTTATTTACTCACAAAAATCAGTCATTCACTATGGTTCGACCATCTTACCATAGTACTAGTTATATGTTGTAAGAAGACTTATAAACATTAAATTAGAACGTGTAAAACGAAGCACATATACAATTTTGTCACCATTGCTGGGGAATACATGGCAAACCAAATACCAAAATTAAGTAAAATCACATATGAAACAAACAAACAAACAAAAAAATAATATCAGAAAAAAATCAGAAATGAAAATACATGAAAAGAAATTTCTACAGGAAAAATGAAACAAATATATTGAATATGCTATATGAAAATTAGGTCTAACCCCAAAAACATCGAGCATGACATTCATTAAATTAAAAAACACCACGTAGAATGGAAAAATAACAAATAAAAAATCAAAATAGAAGACAATATAGAAGCTGAGAACATCAATAATCCACCACATAGAATTTAAATTCCACCTAGAAATGAGAATATTTATAGGCATAGTTTGAGAGAGATTTGTTTCTGTTGTATCTAGTACCCCTTCACGCTTCTGACTTTTGCATTGGTCTAGAAATTATGAAATATAATAATCCATGTTTTTTTAGCTACTAACAATCAATGATATTCCCAGTGAATAATCCTTGAATATATCAGGGACATCAACAATTATTACCAGAAGCTGCCACTTAGAGGCTTGATTAAGGAAGGGATTAAGTTGAGAGTGTTCCCTTTTCTACTTGAGGAAAATTCCAGGAATTGTTTTCAATAATTAGTGAAAGATATATTTCTCAACTAGGATCATGTCTACAAATCCTTCACAATGAAATTATATCATAGGATAAGGACTTTTGAAATCATATATATGATCATCAATTTCTTTCTAGATGATGTAGAACTATTCCACAAAGCTTGGGATATATTAAGATGATTAATTAGATAATTTCAAAACCAAAAATGAACTCCCCAATTAATTTTGGACACTTTATATAATAGTATTACCCCTTACCACAAAACCATGGTTGAATAATCTTCTAGATGAGATTTCAGTGATAGATTTTTTGATGAGTTGAAAGAAATCTTCAACACACTTGCACAAAACTAAAAACATAAAAGATATAGGAGAAGAACCATTTTAAGGAAATAAACAACACATATTACACAACATGAAGTCCAATATTCATTATATTTCAATAAAAAAAACTCAAAATACACTTTGGGAGAAATTCCACCACTGTGGCATATTTGGGCATTCACAGACATGCTTTAAGAATTTTGACATTCCTGCCCAACCTCCTGATAATTCCAATTTTGTTGGATATGTTCCTTGGATGAAGCATAGGGATGATCCATTTTCAACACATAAAATCATGGTTATGAGAACCACACAAATCTTTCATGGAGGTAATTGGGAGTTCATCAACCTTATAATCCCCTGGTTTCTAGCAAACACATATGTAGTAGTTTCACCCGAACCAAATTTTGAATCATCCAACTCGGAAGATGAAGTAAGGGGTATGTTAAAACATCTAATAAGTTAGTTTTAGGACCAAAAGTCTAAAAATTATTTTCATAAAGTGAAAATTAAATCAAGGATGAAAAATTTAGAAATTCAAATGGTTTATTTGGCTCAGAATGTTGGCAATTGAGATAAGGGTAATCTTCCAAGTTCCACTAAAGTGAACATTAGAGAAAATGAAATGGTTGTGGTCACTAATACTTGTCTCCAAACCCACCAAAAATATAATAAATTCCCTCAAACTATTTAAAATGAAAAACTAATTGAATAGGGAAATTCAAATCTAAAAAATGTGGAATCTGGAAATTTGGACAACATTTGAAATACTCTGAAGCCTACTGTTCCAAATAAAAAACAAAATTAAAATGACTCAAAAAATAAATAAAATTTAGGAAAGAAGAATATTTAATATGAAGTTGAGTGGATTCCTAAAATTGTAAGTAAATTTTCTCCTACAATCCCTTTTACACAAAGAATTTAAAGAAGGCCAGGATTATAAACTATTTATATTTCTCAAAGTTGTTATTAAATTGAACATTGAAACTACCTTCTTAGAAGCCTTTATTAAAAGCCAATTTTTCTTAAATACCTCCAAAAAATCTACTCAAAAAAACCATGGAAGAGTTTTCTACGTATAATATTACAAAGGAGTGTAGTGTTTTGTTTCAGATTCATACACCAACTAAACTTCATGACACATGGAGTTTTTCATACCTTTCACCATTGAATATTTAGGTGGATAGTTTTACTATATCTGTGATCTTGGAGAATGGATAAATTTTATTCCACTATCTCTATTTCAACACTTGAGATGAAGTGTTCCCCAACCCCCCACTATTGTATTACAATTTCCTCATTGATAAATCACTCACCCATTTGGTAGGGTATATGATTTTATAGTGGGAGTATGAAGAATCTTTTTTGAATCCTAATTTTCTCATAATGGATATATAGAATGTCCAAGAGGTACATATAATCCTTGGTAGTCCCATTATAGTAACATATGGAGCTATCATAGATGTCTCCAAGGGGAAATTAATTTTTCACTTTGTTGAAAAAAATAATAATTCAATGTTTTCCAGAAAATTAAAGATCCCATCCAAGACCCATAGCTGTTAGGAGATAAAGAATCTATTGATGATGAGGAATTGTAGTTTTTGAATATGTTGGAAGAAATTAATAGTGCACCTGTGATCCCTTCTAAAACATTTATGGGTATTATATCTTGTGAGGATAAGGATCATTTAGATGAGTTTTAGGATTGATTATTGGAACACCCAGATGGGTATAAATTAGAACACATCTTTTCACTTGAAGAATATTCTAAATTTCTGTAACATTTTTTTTGGAAATTATTGTGATGAAGAAGAAGACATATCAAATTCCCTCTTTAAGAAGTATCATGAAGACCTTAGTCCACCCAGGACCAATTATCACTCCTTAATACAATAATATGGATCTCATACCCCTCCTTACACATTTGAAATATTATTTTTTGGGAGATATCTCTGCACTGAATGTGATTATATCATCCAAAAAGTAGAGGAAAACCAACCAAGTGTTTTGAGGAAATACAAGTATATTATTTGATGGAAAATTTATAACATAAAGGGAACAATACCATCATTCTATGTGCATAAGATACCCCTATGATATTGATGTATACAATGTGTGGAATCCAAGAGGATAATTAACCCAAAATTAAGAAAGTGGTATGAGAGGAATCTATCTGATTTCATGATGCTAGAATATTATCCCATTTTTATGATATTCCTTGGTAAATTCCCATAAATGCACTCCCAAAAAATAGTGACGTGAAAATGGAAAAAAATTAAAATAATGAGAAAATTAGAACAAAACATATGAATAATTGTAGTGTTTTTATCAAATATATAAAACTCAATGCTACTACAATGAAATATCATTTCCCCATTCCATTTTTGGACCAAATACTATAGAGGATATATGGAAATGAGTATTTATGTTTTCTTGATGGATAATATAGCTACCAATATATTTCAATTTCTATTAAGGATCAGGATAATACCTCCTTCAGTTGTCAATTTGGGATATTTTCCTACTGGAAAATGCTCTTTGGTTTGTGTGGTGGTCCAACCGCTATTCAAAGATGCACGATGGAAAAATTCTTGATCATAATTTAAAGTATTATTAAATATTTCATGAATTATTTTTTTGTTGGGGGAAGTGATTTTCAAAACTAACTTGAAAATATAGAATCTGTTCTAGAAATATAAAAAGTGAAAAAATCTAGTTTTAAATTGGGAAATGTTCCAATTCATGGATACTCAGGGCATTGTGTTTGGTCAAAAAGATTCTATTAAGGTGATAGAGGTTGATAATGCCAATATTTATGTTATCAAAAATCTTTCCAACCTGATAATGTTAATGGGATAAGATGTTTCTTAGGAGATGATAGGTTTTTCAGGATATTCATTAAATATTTTTCCAAGATCACAAGGTAACTATTATCACTTATTCTTAAAGATACCTTTGGTTTTAGATGATGAATGCATGGATTCTTTGATATATATTAATGAGAAACTAAATAACTCACCAAGTATCACTTCCCCAAAATAAAAGTTCCCATTTTATGTAATGTGTAATGCTAGTGATCTAGTTGTAGGTGCTATTTTAGACAAGAGTACGGATAAGAGTCTTGTGTCATTTAATATTCTATAAATCTACTGGATTATGCTCAGAACAATTTTTTCTCCTTAAAAAGTATTTAACTTTGTTATGTTTTCCAATGAAAAACATAAAAATTACTTGATAGGGTCCTAATGATATTATTTTAACTAATCATTTAGCTCTCATGTTCTTGCTAGCTAAGAAGGACTCAAATCCAAGGCACATTAGGTGGACACTACAATTACATGAATTTGACATGGTTATCATGGATAAATAGGGGGATGAAAATGTGGTTACTATAAATCTTTATAGGATTCCCAAAACCCAAATTAAGGAACCAAGAGAGATTAATGACTCATTCCTAAATGAAAAATCGTTTTCTACTTCTATATAGAAATATTCTTGGTTTGAAGATTATGATAAATTTATGATAGCTGGAGTTATGTCCAAGGACCTTTTATAGAACCAAAGAAAGTGGTTTACAAATAAGTTGAAATACTACGGGATGTCTATAATCCTTTTATGAGATATGTTGATGGTATTTTGAGGATAAGTGCTGTTGTGGAGGAAATGTTAACCATACTTGAGAGACACCATTCATCACCTTGGGGTGGCCACCATGGAGAAGAAAAGATTGCACAAAACGTTCTACATGCTGGTTTATACAATCCAAAACTATTCCATTATTCTAGTATTTTGGTTATTTTTTGTTAAAAGTGTTAAATTATTGTAAATATAGGTAGAATGAATGATCTAATGTTGTGTTAGACAAGTGGTACCCACCGATTGTACCCCTCGCTCTCTATGGGAAATAGTGCATGCTTGATTCCCTCTAGACTCACACACTGTGTTTATTATTCATAGGGTGATTCAGATACATGTCTTCTCTAGGGAATGTGTCATGCACTTGGGCTTGGTCTGCCCCCCCAATGGGAGTCGATGTTAGAAACCCACATTTTCTGTGTAACTCTGCAATAGCCAATCAGCCATGTGATTTGGGTGTTAGGTGCCTTCAAGATGCAGATGCTGGGGAGGGACTGTTTCAAGTGTGTCAGGTATTGGGACTTTAAGGTCATGTATTGGCTCATTTATGGTCCCTGTCCCATGGGACTATGTGTTATGTAAGGGTTCCCCTTCAACCCTTAAAATGGGAATTTCCAAAAATAAAATAAAAATAAGGAGTTCGGTCCATTCAAGCTATTTGTAGAATGAACGAGCTTCCAAAAATAGTATTGGATCTTACAGTTTCCAATTAATGGGGATTAAATTTCAAGGTACCCTTCCCATCCAATTATGGTAATGATAATATTTTTTTGGATGTATAATACGAGTCCAAATGGGTTGAGGCAATATCTTTGACCAATAATTTTTCTACTAGTGTAGTGAAATTCAAAAATAAAAACAACTTTTTCTTATGTTTGGAGTTCCTAGAGCATTCATTACAGACAAAAAACCCCATTTTAAAAAAATTACATGTTCAATAATTAAATGGATAAGTATGAATGTTCTCACAAATTTGGCACCACCAACCACCCACCATCTAGTGGGAATGATGAAGTGTCTAATAGGGACCTCAAACTAATTTTTAGATAAGATAGTTTCCAGATCAATAAAAGATTGGTCTGTAAAGTTGGATGTGGCTCTTTTGGCCTATATAACTTCTAGAAATACTCCCATATGGATATAAACATAAATAATTCTCTTTGTAAATACTTTCCATATACATATTGAGTTATATAAAAAGTATTTTTGGGTAGTGAAGGCCCTTAACATCGAATGAAACTCTAAAGGTGAGAGGGGGTTACAGGAGTTGAGTGAACTAGATGAAATTATGAGGGAATAATATGAAAATGATGAAATTTAAAAATAATTAAATAAACCATTAATGAATCAATAATTCAGAACAAATATTTCCTAGTTGTTCTGAGAGTCCTACTATTCAATTGTAAGCTGAAACATTTCATAGGAAAATTGAAAAGTAAGTGGTCAATATCCTTCACCATTTTTAGATTTCTTTTTAATGATGGTGTGGAATGAGTTGGAGAGGAAAATATATCCTTATTTTTTCAATGTTAATAGAATCAAACACTTATTTGAATGGAATATAATGGGATTGGATTCCATTTCTTTACTTAAAGGATGAATATTTCTCAAGTCTAGCTGAGGAATATAAATTTAGCGTTTCATGGGAACTAACCCATGGTTTCCCTTCTATTTTATTTTTATTTATATTTCTAAATAATTAAAACTCTTACTACTTTATTCTATAGTATACTATAATTCCTATTTGACGGTGTCATATGATTTTTTACCACTAGAGTGTAACTTCTTCCAGAAACATGGTAAGGTAAAACCAAGGGACCAATGCACTATATCATCTGAATAAATCTTATTAAAATAAGTTACTAGTTGAATTATTTTTATTTTAATTTAAATTATTGTTTCTCATGATTATTTTATGAACCTTGTAGGATGCTGAGAAGACCAAATAAAGCACTTAAATTTGTTCTATAGTGGATGATCTTTTGAATAAACATTAACGGTAAATGATCCCTTATTTTGGGAAGTGTTTCTCTTCATTTTTCATTTTTATTCTCTTATAGTATTTTACTACTTTCTACTATGAATTATGTTTCGGGGTACCCTATAATCTTGCGAAAATGTTGAATCTGTGTCTTTCTGGTTGTTAGTATTCTATAATATGGATAGTTAAAATTGAGATGACTAGTATTGTGAAATATTAGTATACCCATTGTTATCACATCTATTCAAATGATAATGTACAAAAATTGGTAATAATTCTACTATTTAAAAAACATTGAAAAAATATTTTTCCTATTTATAAAAATAAAAATCATTTAATTTAAATAAAACATTTTAGTGTGCTTTATTTTCTTATTGTGGTCAGTAGGGTTCCCCTGTATTGTTTGTTTTATTTCACTACTTTTTTGTGGCAAACAATTTTTATTTAAACTTTCTTATCACCCTATACCACGACCGATTTTACATGGTGAATTTGTAATAGATTTTTATATCAAACTATATTTACTATGTATCCCACTATGAGATTAAACAATGGGAACATTTTGAGTTTTAGGTGTGGAGGAGAGGGGTATTTCTATAATGAAAATGACTCTAGTATCCTGAAGTTTGTGCCTTACTTTATTAAATTGGTAAAATATATATGAAATCACATCCCAAAGGACCAAATAGTTTAGTTGTCTTAGTAAACATGATATATAGATGAAATTAAAATTACATTTTAGATATAAAATACAAAATGTGTTTTCCTTGAGAGCACCATTATCCCCCTTAGTGTAACCATGCATGTCAATCATACCAAACTTCTTGGAAACATAGGGAAAACAAAACATAAGAAAGGGGTGATATAAAATGCTCTATAAGGGTTAAGTACAATGGAATCAATCATAATAAATAAAGGATAATCATTATGGAATGATAATTAAGTGAACACACATTCCATGTAATCAATAAACTAAGAATGAAAATGCATCCTTATATTTTATAATAGTGAAAATACTCTATATAATAATAATAGAATACTAATAGAAGGAAATTCTTAATAATTTAGATGCCATGATCTCAGGCATCTTGGTACCTCTACCTTGAAGTCTATTAAAAGGGGTGTTTAATCATTTCGGATAAAAAATCATTTAATATGGCCAACATTTTTTCCTCATGAGACTACTAATGCATAAAGGGGCTATCTATAAATGGGCCCCACCTGTGTCTGTATGTCCAAAGCATACATTATATAACAAATATTCTATTTAAAAAGAGATCCTTAATTCAAAGTGTCACATAACACTTTAAAACATTTTAATACCCAGAATATAATGAGATTCGGGAAATGATATATCAAATGGGATTGAATATACTCCATAAAAAATAAGGTCGGTGTATAACATTAAAATATTCCACAATGAATGGAGATCGATAAAAAGACTCTTTAAAAGATCATATTGTTAATAAAATGAATCGATTATGTGTATTAATTGTAAATAGACATAAAAAAAGTTTAACTAAAACAATATATAATCAGAATTAATTTCCCATATAAACTTATCATGACAAAATCAATGAAATTAATGTTTAACCTAATGAATGAAAATTTAGTTAAGAAATCTCTTACCTCTTGTAATAATTCGAATCATATGACCCATAAATGTAATAATTATCAAATTAAATATCATATAACATGAATATAATGAGATTCCTGATATTATAAATCAAAAGGGTTGTAAATATACCACACAAAATTAATAATTTGTGATTAAGTAATATATCTAATAGAAGTAAAAGTGAGATGAGAAAACCCTTACCTCACACATCCTTTTAGTGTAGCCATCTTTAACCTCTGATGTAATGGTTAGATATTTTTATTCAATCATTCCAAATTTTTATTAATATTTAAAATACCTTAAATGATTATATTATAAGAAATTGTTTCCCATTAATTATTAATATTTAATTATTTTTATAGTTGTAGATGCATTTATTTCATTGTTTCATAATCAGTTCATTTGTATAAAATTATGGTAGTTGTTATAATGTGGGATTAAAAATATAGAAGTGATATATAATAGTGTTAATAAACTTAAAAAATTATGAATGGTGTCATATATAATTTGTATTTCTTACATGAGGGTGATTCATTAGATAAAATGTTAACGATAAATGTTTAATTAGTTTTAGTGGGTTTTCTGAACTTGACAAACTAGTTTCTTTTTATTTACTACCGTGAGTATATATTATTTCTAGAATATGAAAGTGTTTATAATTTAACTATTTAAATAATATTTAACCATAATTAATCTTTTATTAATATCCATTAAGGATGTAATGGAAAATAAAAAAAAATATTCACCGGGATGATAAATGGACATAATTTGGATAATAGTTTCATTCCATGGCATAAGAGGAGGTAATTAAAAGTGATGGATATAATATATTAAATTAGAAACATAAAATTAAAGTATATAAACTATTATACAACTATTATTCCTTTATGGGTGAACAATATGAAGAGAATTTAGATAAAGAAAATTAATTAAGTGATGTGTTTTAAGAAAATTACCTCTTGGATATCACCTCATAGGAGGACCCCTTGAGGACCTTGGATTCGGTATTTTGGTGGGAACAGAAGCACTTGGACATTGGCAGAGAGAGGGGGATAGTTATTTGAATATAATTTCGGATCATAAAGGATTTTGGGTCGAAATGGTGTGGTATTTATACTTTAGGAGAGGTGGTATTAAGTGATTAAAATAATGATTATTTTATACTTAAATCCAACCACATTGAAGAATAACTAATTTAAAAAAAATTATACTGTTAATTAATGCTGTGGATTCTGGTTATGGTTGATAAATAACTTAACCAACAATTAAATTTTTCAATGTTTACATATGTTAAACTTTTACCTTTTAACATTATCCCTTGTCACTATTTTACCTATACATCGGTAAATAATTTTTTACCATGGTAGATTTTTTATACATAAAATTGAAATTGACCATAAAATGTAATTTTTAACTTATAATTAAAAATAAGTAATCTATTTTACCCAATTAAATTCACATAAATGGAAAAATCATATTTAAACTTAATACCGTAGACATAATAAAAAAGTAGGGTTTTATAGTGAAAAGTTCAAATGCTTGAAATTTTTTTATATCCAATTTCAATGTGAAATGGATTCTAATGAAATAAATTGGAATTATTTAGGTATAATTAAACTAATTATAATTTTAAAATAATTTACAATAGAACTTATCTTTATAAATAAATTATAAAATGAGGTTGTTTTTAATTAAAAGTAAGTATTTTTCTCTATTTATCAAAAAAATGAATCTTCTTGAAAAAATAAAAAAATTAACTCTAAGATAATTTTGAGATTCTAATTTTAAAAATTAAATTTATATTTTCAAATAAAAGTTATAAAATTGTGAAAACCAATATTTAAAATTGCGTGCCATCAAAAAACGAAAAATGTCTTTTAAAAAAATATTTTTATGGGTATAATTGAATTTATTCTTATCCTAAGATGATTAAAAAAATTATATTAATTTAAAAAAAATTATTGAATATATAAGGAATAAATATTATTAATATATTTTAATAACAATAATTAATTTAATTTATTATGATAAAATTTCATTGTAAGCATAAAATTAGTTTTTTCTATAAAAACACAACCTTTATATTCTATTGCTTCTCTATTTTATTTATAATTATTTGGTAACCAATGAATTACTTTTATAAACATGTGTAACATATATTTTAATAATTTAGTTATTTTAATTCAATATCATCATTCCAATGGCTGGGTAATAACTATCATAATTAAATAAAAATATCTAATCATTTGTTTAAGCTCGGTGTTCCGTGTAATGTACTCTATCAAATAAATTAAATTTATTTATTAAGAGACATACTGAAAAATATCAGGGTATTACATTCTCCCCTCCCTCAATAAATATCTTCCTCACAAATTGAAATTTCACTTTGAAAATTAATGTTTAATACTTTAAGTTTTGTTTTTTGGATACCCACATCATAAATTTGATTAATAAAACATCCCCATAATAATAGGGAAAGGGAATTTCAAAAGTCAACACAAAATTAGGCATTCAAATAAGATAAAATTAGTTGGAAGTTAAAAATGGCACATAGAAGGAAAATCATACTATACATTTCAGATTGAGAGTAATAGAGAACATGGTCATCAGAAATTCTACCATCACAAAACCAAATTTTTTTGATGGATTACAAAGGCCATTGATTTATTAGAATGAAAATTAAACAAATAGTGTTTTTTGTTCAAAATTCATTTTCTATAGTTGAGATATTATTTTTCTATCTAGATAAGAACTAGAGAAACTAAAGTTACTAGATTTTTTCCGTGTTATAAGAACACTCTTATATTTCGGTTGTTCTTAGATCTATTTTCACTTCATTTATTAATAAAATGAATTTATATTCAAGTTTAATTTTTCATACCTGACGCACATTAATGAATCATAAGATCCATAAGTAACTCTTTTAGCCTTTAAATATTTACTGAAAAAAATTAGCACATGTTGTCAACAAAAAATTATATTCAATGTTCATAATAATCCATTCCATAAGTAGACAATCTTAAAACTCATCCAAAATATGTCTATCAAAATTCAAAGATAAAAAATTTAGAACGAAGGTCACTAAATTTAAAAAATAAACATAACGGTATATTCTATAAACAATATAATATAACTATTAATGTCACATACCAAATATAATATGACCTTGATCACCTTAAAAACTTAATTAAAGCATGAATGATTCCAAAAAAATGATCTATGGTTCTTGAATATATTCCATAAATATAAACATTTAGTTAATCCAGTAATGATAAAATAGTCCATTAAATCAGTAACCACTTCATTGTAACCAATAAAATATCATAAAAATATCTTTATAATTATTATCTCATCAGCAATCACATATTTATTATTAATTCCCAAAATCATGAGTTTTGCAAAAGATCAACTTGCAACCGAAAAACTTCTCTATGCTGATGGAACTATTCATAATAAACCTTAAAATCCTTAAAGAATAACTATTGTAGTACAATAAATTATATCCCATGATTATTATAAACAGAATGTAATTGAAAAAAATAAATATTGAATCTAAATGAAATCACATTAATTATTCTTTGTCATATGTGGTAATAATATATTCTTGACCATGATCCCTTAGCTTCTCTTGAGGTATTTTCCCTAGACACTTAGGGAATTTGTTTGAATACTATACCATTTCACTATAGTTGAAACACTAAATAACGGTCTTTAATTTTTTACCCTTTCATTATTTTTATTAGTAACCATTTTTTCCAAACGTATAAAAAACATTTAATATTTTCAAGAATTTCTAAGGGTGATTCTTTCCAATTTTATCACATGTTAGAAAATTATTCTTTATCTTCTTTCCATTATTCATATTTTTCCAAGATATCCCCTTCTTATTTTGATTACCTCCAATGATATAATAATTAGATAAATCTTTCTTTGTTTATTTAATATATGATATAATGTCCTCATATGATGAGAATATTTTGGAGACTACATCCCTTTGAAAGAATGGCTAAAGACCCTAAAAGACAATATCATTCTTACTCTTCATATCATGTGCATTGGTGAGGTTCACATTCTTCCTACTTGGTGGAATTTTCTATATGATTATGTATACAATATGAGGTCATATCATTAAGGAAAATAATTTATAATAACAAAACCAATGAAATAAGTTAACATAAATTGAAAAATTTATGAAAAAATAAAATCATAATCATAAGCGTGGTTTCTTTAGGATGTTTGTCTGTTATTGTACACAAAGTATTTCTTTGGGTGATTTTTCCTATTATATGGTTTCTTAAATCTTTTCTTGAGGTTTCTAATAAACTTTCCTTGATAATAACTGTAATGACCATGACTCTAGTAGACCATAGTTTGTGCCTTACTTTATTAAATTGAAATAAGATTCAATAAATCGCATGCCAAAGGACCGAATAGTTTTGTAGTCTTCATAAAATAGATACATAAATGAAATTAAAATTAAATTTTATAAATAAAATAAAAAAATTATTTTATTTGAGAACACCATTATTCCCCTTTGTGTAACATTTCATATCAATTATAATAAACTTCATTGAATCCTAGGTAAAACAAAAGATATGAAAGGTGTGAGCTCAAATGACCAGTAAGGGTTAAGTACAATATAAAAAATCATAAATAAATAAAGGATACTCATCATGTAAAGTTAAATAACTATATAATCATTCCATTTAATCAATAAATTTAGAAAAAAAATTCATTCGTGTATTTCTTCATAGTGAAAATACTATGGATAATTATAACAGAAAATTGAAACAAGTAAGTGCTTAATAATTAGGCACCATGATCTTAGGCATCATGATACATATACTGGCAAGACCATTCAAAAGATTGTTTAATTATTTTGGGTAGAAACCCATTATTTTGGCCAATATTTTCGTCTCATGAGACTACTGATGCATGAAGAGGATATCTATAACCAGGTCCCACCTGTGCCTATATGTCCAAAGCAATCATTATATATTGAATAATAGATATAAAAAGAGTTTTTTTAAAAAATTTATAATACCCCTTTGAAACATTTCAATACCAAGAAGTTAATTATACTCATGATATGATATATCAAATAGGATTTTATATACCCCTCATAAAATAAAGTGGGTGTATAACACCAAAATATGCCTCAATGGATGGAGATCGAGACAACATCCCTTACAAAGATAATATTGTTAATCAAATGAATCAATTATGTGTATTCACTATAAATACACATAATATGGTGTAAATATAACATTAGAAAATCAAATGTAATTTCCCATATAACATTATTATGACATAATCAATGAAATAGAAGTTTCACCCAATGAATAGTAATTGAGTTAAGAAATCTCTTAACACTTATAATCAATCGAATTGTATTCCCCATTAAAGTAATAATTATCTATTGAAAAATTTTATACCATAATTATAATGATATTTGTGATATTATATTTCAAAAGTAAATTACATATTCCACAAACAAGGAATCTGTGGTGAATACGACATATTTATCATATAAGTAAAATTGATATGAGAAAACCCTTACCTCACGCATACCTTTAGTGTATACTTATTTAACCTCATGTATAATATTTTAAAGAAAACTATTAACTCATTAAATAACAATATTAAAATTTATAATACCTTACATGATGATTTTATAAACATCTTATCACACACTCATTAATAATATTTCATTATTTTTATGGTTTCGATTGTGTTTGTTTCATGCTTTCAAGATCAGTTCATTTGTGTGAAATTGTGGATGTTCTTGTAAAATGGGATTACAACTAAAAAAGTTGAATGGAATAGTATTAATTAAAATACATAAGTATGAATAGTCTCATATATCATTTTTATTTCTTACATGATTATGATTCATTAGATAAAACATTAATGATAAATGTTTAATTTATTTTAGCGATTATTCAAAACAATGCAAACTAGATTCAATTTATTTACTATTATGAGAATATATTAGTCCTAGAACAAGATATAGGTTATAATATACCTATTTAAATATTATTTTACGATAATTAATCTTTTATGACTAGACATGAATGATTTAATTGAAAATAGAAAATGATTATTCACAGGGATGGTAAACCGATATAATTTGGATAATAGTTTATTTTCTTTGAATAAGAGGAGATAATAAAAAGGGGTGTATATAAGATTTTCAATTATAAACATAAAATTCCAGTATTTAAATTATTCTATAATTATTATTACTTTATGTATAAAATATTTTTATTTATTATAGAAGAAGAAAATTAATTAGGAGAGCTGTTTTGTGATAATTACCTTTGGATATTACCTACTTGGAGGACCCCTTGAGAACCTTATATTTGGTCTTTTTTTTGAGAAAAGAAGCAATTAGACATGTTAAGACTGAGGAGGAGAGTTTTCGGAAGACATTTTATGAGATTAAAAAATTATGGGCTAAAATTGGGTGGTGAGGGTTGGAATTTATAATTGAAGGAAGGTGGGATTATGTGATTAAAATAAATATTATTTTATAATTAAAGTCAACCACATTGAGGTAGAATTAAATTCAATAAATTAGATTTTTAATTAATTTTGTGGAAGATTTATATGGTCTATAAATACCACAACCAAAAATTAAATGTTTTAATTTTTAGTTATGTTAAGATTTTACCTTTTAACATCAACCCTTATCACTATTTTACATATACTCCCATAAATAACTTTTTACCATGGTTAATTTTTTATACCCAAAAATTAAATTGAACATAAAAAATATTTTATTAATCTTTATTAAAAATATTAAATCTATTTTACCAAATACTATTAAAAAATTTATCAAAATTATATTTAAAATTAGTCCCAATGACACAATGGAAAAAAGAAGGTTTATAGGGAAAAGTTATAATGTTAGAATTGTTTTTATATTAAATTTGAATATGAAATTGTTTAAAATGAACTAAATTATTCTGATTAATGTATAATTGAACTAATTATACCCTTAAAACAATTTAAAATATAACTTATCCTTAAAAATAGATTAGATGAAAAACAATTTTTAGTTAAAATGAAATATCTTTCACTAATTATAAAAAATGAAACTTCTAGGAGAAATATGAAAATCACCCTAAGATGATATTGATTTTACAATTTATAAAATAAAAATTATTATTTTTAAATAAAACTTTATAATGATGTATATTTTTGGAGTTATGATCAGTACTTAAAGAAACAGGAAATTTGAACTCAAACCAAGGGGAATAACATTTTGAAAAGTAGTCACCTTAGGGATCCAAATCAAATTTTAACCATAGAAGTCCTTTGAAATTGGAGTAAAAAGGGAAATTAGATCCCATGGTGAAAATATAAGTGTCTAGGGACTGGGTGTGTGTAAGTCCACTATACATATGAAATAAGTGCTTTTGCGTTGTGCTCTTCACATACGAGGCTGGGAAAATTTCGAAAAAAAGAGAGAAAAAACAATAAAGTGCCCAATAGTAAAAAATTAGTTAATCAAGGTGAGGGAAATTTTGAACCCATGTGAATAAGGGGACAAAAAACTTACATTAAAATAATTTTATATATATCAATGAAGAAAAACACAAAAATAAATGGTTTTTTTGAAGCTAGGAGAAAGTGATAATTGAATGTGCCATTATTAAGATTTTATTTCCACTTATATCTCAAAAACAAAAAAATTTAGAGTGGGAATGTGAATTGTAATTGAAGTAAAAGATTATGTGATTTTATATTGGTTTCATGAAATTTTCAAAAATGAATGAATAAGTTCTCCCTTAATTCCTAGTGTATAATTTAATTTAGACAAAACCTCTTATGAACAATATTTGAAGTACCCAACCCAACTCAGAATTTGTTCCTCTATAATTAAAAGACTAGGAATCATTTTTTTTAGATGACTGTGAAAAATCATGCATTTTATTTTATAAATAGTAAAAGTATGCAATTTTTTAGGACAAAAAATTATTTAGGTGTGGGGGAGCATTATGTGGTTGTTTTTTTAATACACTTTCTACATCATTTTTTAATTCTTGTTATAATTTATTTCAAAATAATGTTTTTACATGAATAATGTAAAATTATGATTATATTTGTATTTAATTAATAATATTGTTATTTTTTTAAATAATTATTTTATTGTTTGTTTTAGTTATTTTGAATAATTTGAAGTTTAATAATTAATTTTTAATTAACAACCATTTTTTATTCTTTTGTTTTTTATATTATACATACTTATTTCCATTAAATTAATTAATTAATTATTTCATTTAATTTATTAATGAATGATTTTTAGATATTCTCTATTGTTCTTGAATTTAATTTTTTTCATTCATTTGATTCTATTTTTTTTAGATTTACAAAATTTATTATTTTTTAAAAAGATTTTATCTTAACAATTGGGTTTCATTATAATAAATGTTTATTGTTTTTATTTTTTGATTCAATTATTAAATAATTAAATTTGTTGATTGTTTTTTGATTTTAAATAATTCATTTATCAGTTATAATTTTAATTTTATCCATATTTTATTTTTTAATTTTATGTTTTTTATTTATTTTCAAGTCGCGCTAATATGGGTCTGAGTCACTTTTACAATTCACCAATGATTACGCTCTGCTATGACTAGGAATAGAGAAGCCATCCATTAATAGTCCACCGCCACTACTAGCCTTCCACCGCTATACCCTACTACCGTTGGATTTCTCCACACCTTTTCTACCATTTTTCATTTCTTACATTGCATTCCCACTACTTCCGCAATAGAGAAATTATTCCACAGCCACCCCTTCCCAATTGAAAAAAAACCTATCAGTGGTAGAATCCATCCATTATTCCCCCATATTCTATTCCTAAAGATATATTCTATTGGCCATCCTCACCTGCCACTGCTAACTTTTTCCACTCGCACCATGAGTAGTACCAGACCCCATGCCACCACTAGCCTTCTACTATCGCCCCCCATCCACCAAGAATCACAAGGACAAAAAATATTCACCTAATCATCATTGAGGACAAATCCTTCCACCCCTATAGATCTATGCACTACCTCAAAGAAGAACCACCAGTGATATTTCAATCATAATCAAAAGAAGAAGCTGACTACTGATTAGAAGACCAGTTTCTTCTAGATCTAAAAAACATCAACCAAATACAAACCAGATATCATCTGGCACTGGTACTATTTACACCATTCACATTATTCTCATGATGAATTAGAAGGATGACCATCACGACACCTGATCTACTCACTACAATATTTGAATTATCATTGAACCAAGCTTTCTGGAAGATGACTGAGTGATTCTTAATGATCCTCTAGGTCGAATCCTGAATAATCCACCACACCATTAAAGATTCAATGTGATGTCAAGCCTCTACCTCTTCATGGTTGAAGGCTGACCACTAAAGTAAATGGCATGTGCTAAGATCACATCTTGTAGAAGTGAATCCAAACCCCTTGTGGATAAGAGAGGGAACACGATAGGGATAAGAATAAGAAAAGAAAAAAATATGAAAAAACAAGAAAATATAAAAAAAATATAATTAATATAATAATAATAAAATAAATATAAATAAGTGAATAATAATAAGAATATATATATATATATATATAAATACATGTATTTATGTATATAAAAATTTAATTTAATTAAGTAATATATATAATAATAAATATAAATAAATAAATATAATAATAATTATATATATAATAATATGAGTAATAATAATTATTGGTATATGTTAATATATATATATATATATTAATAAGTATATATGTTGTAAATATATTTATAGTTTAGTATAATAATAATAATAAATAAAATTATGTTGTTAGTATTAATAAGTATATAAATATATAAAATGAATTTACACAGACACAAACACACACACACATATATATATAGTATAGTATAATAATATTTATATATATATAATTGCATCTTCTTTGTGGTTGATTCAGGAATCAGGTTTCCATAAAAGAAAAATGGGAGGCGAACTCACTCAGAGATCGTAGTTGTTGTTCCACATGGAGAGAATCTAGGTGCGTGATCATGGTCATTTTATGGAAGAGGGTTTCAAAGAGTTTGGTATTCTATTTGTAGGTGTTTTTGCACTGGTCACCAACGAGGATAAAGAGACATAGTGAATGTGCCACCCAGAGGTGAGAGATATCATTGATAAGTTGTGATAGTAGCTAGCGATAGAAAATTTAATGATTAAGATGAGTCAAGAAGTAGTGGATAACATAGACACACATCCATGAGATGAATATATGAGATTATTACATACAATACCACTCTCTATAATTAGGTTCCACAAACCATCTTGGAGTAGGACATCACTATATAAGAGATAACCCCGCCCATTAACCATTTTGTAGGAGGAAATTGAAAAGAAAAGGGATAAGATATTATAATTTTCTGGAGATCGAGTTGGAATATAGAACATTATTTTCACTTTTATTTTGATTCTTAATTTCATTAAACAATATCATAAATGTTTTATAATATTTTAATAATTATAATGACATCATGATTTTTGTTAATCACTTCTAGGAGAATTGATTGTGATTCTCTATCTGTTTCAATTTGTTCATGCATGTTCTCTTCTGGTTACTTCTATATCTACCTTCAGACAATCAATTTTTAGAAACATAAATAAATATTCAAAACTAGTCCTGATTTGGATTTAATTCAAACTATCAATCTAAGGATTTAACTTGAATGTGAATCAATCTGAATATTGAGTAGCACACTAAGTTCAAACCTAATTTTGAAATCAATGATTTATGATTTTTTTATCACTCATTGATTTAAATATCTTTTCATTTAGTAAAATATAGAGGTCATTTAGTCATAGGTTGAGCTAATGAAAAATCAGGTTAACCACTCCAAATTAGTTCTAGGGGTTTCAATTCAAATTTATTAACAGAAGAAAACTATTACAAAAACCAGCATTCAGATTTCACTATCTTTTTTGATCTTTTATATTTCCTGACTGTCTTCACTCACACCCACTTTCACACTCACACAAAACTAAATTCTCATCACTACATCATAACCATCCTCAACTATTTCTAGTGTTGTCCTGTTTTTATTTTTTTTATAGTTTTTGGTTACTCACGCAAATGAATCCTTCCCTATGGGTTGAGTTTATTAAAATAGTACAATTGATATGCATTAAGTTGGTTTATAAATAATAAATTTTCATTCAAATGAAAAAATTCCAAGTTACTAATTCTTATTCCTTTCAAGTGATCCCAATGAGTAACCAATTCAAACAATTTAGTTAGTTACAAAACCATCTATAAATAAGACAATAAACTTGAGGACATGAAAAAGTAAACATTCACTCAATAAAAATATATTCCGCTAATTGTTTTTAAGTTGTGTAATTTATTATTTTCATTAGTGAATCTAATTAGTGAAATTTGTTTTCCAGAGTGTTTTTATAATATTTTTATCTCGTAATAAGTTTACTAGAAATCTCTCAGCATTTTTTGTTGTATTTATTTTTTCTAATCTTTTTTTATTGTAAGATTTCATGGGCATGATTGAGCCTGTTCAAAATATTTTTAATTGAGGGATTCTATGTGTTAATGATTTTTTATGAGGTCAGGACACAAATACCTTTAAACAGGTTAAAATTAATAGATTTTGGATTGGAAGACATAGATACCTTCTATCTAGTCAACATCAATTGCTTTTATAAATAAGAATATAAGATACCTTGGATTTATTTTCACAATACTACTAATAATTTTTATTAAATGTGTGGTTTTATAATATTTTTTAGAAGACTATTTGGGGTTTTAACTAATATTTTTCATATTTAATTTATTTTTTCTTTCTTAATTCATTTATATTTAGTATTTTTGTTTTGAATATATCAATTTTATGATAGTCTTATTCTGATAACTTTACTAGGACCTTTTGTGTTGATCCAATGATTGTGTTTTTTGATCAAATGAAACTAGAGATAACTAGAAAATTGTATGTTTTTTTGTAAGCTAATATTAACCCCCACTATTATAGTTTATTATATAGTGTTTAAATAGGACAACACTATCTTTATCTTATATATATATATTCTATTTCTCCTCATTTAAATTGAACTTGTCTGATTTAGGTATTTAATGATGATTCCACCATAATATAGTTTAATTATATTATTGTAATGGGAACATAATTTTTAGATGATCGAGGAGGAAAAGGGAGGATAATAGTGCTTAGTTGTACATGGTTTCATAATAAGTATATCTTTTCATTGGATTATATTGGTTTTTGGTCAAATTGAGATAAAATTGTCTTGAAAATGGCTATAATTTGTTGTGTATTATTTATAGGATTAGTTGGGATACCTATTGAAGATGATTTACACCTAGTTGAATGAGGTTTAGACAATGGGAGGATACCTGGTAAGTTATTGCATGATATTTCCTAAATGAATACTTTCTGATTAATTATATAATTAATTATTAAATTAATTATAATTGTGATATAATTAATTATTATTGATTATTGTTGATGATAAAACCTCATAGATATGTTCGGTGGTTTGTATGGGCTTGTAAAGGATTTGAAAATTCTATTTGGGAATCAATCAATGGGATTACATCATGATAGATTTAGGTTTTCCCTAATATTACATCATATGGGCATACATATATTTTGTCAGATCGTATTCATGGGTAAATGGGTGTGAGTGACCATGGATGGAACCTCATGAGTCTTCTATTATATTACTTGGGTATAGTGAGTTTTTAATTCTCTCAGTGAATTATTTTGTATTATGTATTTATTACATATCCATTGATGTATATGTAACCTATGTATATGGCTTGATTAAAGTTTAATTTCGAACCCCTGGAGGGTGCTTTGTAGGGAACCATTAATTCCTATAGGTAGTAAACTTTATAATATTTAGTAATGAAAAAAAATATTTTGAACTACTAAATAATTGTATAGAATATTTATTTATTGATATTAAACCCATAAAGACAATATACAATTGCATGGGAAAATATAACATAATATCCAATAAAAGAAATCTAAAATAAAAAGGAATCTACAACATCATTTGAATAACTATTAATGATGAGAGTGAAATGAGATCCTAAAAGTCCAAGATCATGAAATATCAAATTATAAAAGATACTATGGATAATAAGGTCAATATTAAAATTAAATCTAATATAATCTGTAATATTTACCATCACTCTCTAACAAAAAAATGTCCCTTTACTTATGATTTAGTAAATTAGTTGATTAATGAGATAGGTAACCTAATTTTTTTAAACACAATGAAAAACCCTCTAAAAGGTCATGAAGAAATATAATAACTAGAAAATTTATTAAAAGGAACCAAATCATTCAAAGAAACATTGGTCATGATCAAAAAATGAATAAAATATATAGAAAAATAAAGTAAATATATAAACTCAATAAAAATATATTAAAAAAAAGAAAAATTGAAATAATAAATCCCATGACACGAAAAAAACCCACTCTTACTAGCCCCTAGGGATTGAAAAAGTATTTCATAAACTAACTGTACTGCTACAGAAGTTGACCCCAAGATGAGATGCAGCACATTGATTGAATCCAAGAAACCTTAAAAGATCAACAACGTCCTTTATTTATAGAAAAATTTACTTCTTCATATCAAATTCTATATTCTCTCTCTCTCTCTCACATATATATATATATTTCCTCATCGATATCCGACTCCAAATATTTGTAGATAAGTGGAAAAATTCAAGTGCAATATCACCTCAAATTCCCTATAGAATATCATCAAAAATATTCCAAGGATATGAGATCATTGAGCTTTTATATCTCTTATTGATACTCTAGTCACTATGATTAGTGCTATCCAATGCATGATAGAACCTTAATTAGAACTATGTTCAATATTATAGAAATTAAAATGAAATGGTTTTTTTAGATATGTTGAAAATAGCCATTGGAGGTTTTAAGAAATGTTGTCAATATAGTTCCTACATGGAGTGGTTGGAATGTGTTGATGTCAGATTGAGTATACATGGTGAATGGATGGAGTTTATTTTTAAACAATATACTTGTGTCACAAATTCATTTGATTTCAATTAATGTTTTGGAATTTAGGAAGAAACATGGATGTTAAGATTTGGGAGATTAGACTAGATATTCATTGGTAGTTAATTTAGGAAAGATATCACTGAATAAAGGCATTGCATAATGATCTTCAAAGTCTTTTTTTGAAGATATTGTTTTATTGGGTATATGGAAAATAAGAGGGATATTTACAAAGGCCTTATAAAGAGTAAAGACGTTTTAGGTGATCTAGATGTTTTTATGGGTGTCGAATGGTATAAATTTCTATAGTTAATCTATAAATGTTTTGAAATAATATTTTTTAGTGGGGGAAGTATATACTTGATATTTATTGATATGAAGGACATGGAATATGGAGTAGTATAGTATGAAACAATAACTATAGATTTTAAAAAGTGGTACATGTTAGACAAGAAGTTTTAGTATGAAAAAGGAAAATGTTTTTTAGCATTTTATAAATTTTTTGGGTCTAAAACTTGATAGAAAGTTTGAAAATTTATTAAAGGAATAAGAAAGTCCATTTTAGAAAAAAAGTGGATTTCATCCTAGGAATGGATTAATTTATGCACTAGTAGAGATTTGTGCTGCAAACATGACACATACTGGTTGAGTGGGGTTCCACATTAAAGTCATGTGAATAGGTTTAGAAAGGATCATTGAGATTACATAAAAATTTTCTGGAGTTTCGTACTAGTTGGGGGCACCATATAGGTGGAGTTGACCAAGAATCATTCAAAAAATATTATAAATTAGTAATGAGAAAAATTTTGTGGTTTTGGATGTAAATAATAGAATGATACCACACATTAAATATGACCAAATATCAAGATAATGTATAAATTCTTAAAATTTACATAAGAGTTATGTCACGACCCGTCACAGTGGGGCCCACAACGTGACTCCCCAAGCTCGCCTCCAATAGGACAGGAGCTGGTGACTAGCACCGAGTAGGAATATTACTAACATGGGAGTCATTGACTAAGTACCTGTACACACACACATCTCCAAGCCTATAAATGATTAAGTGTAAAAGAAAACACTAAGGAACAAAATGCATGCATACAACTTCACCCAACCAATAGAGTACAACAGAAAGCAAAGTACTAAAAGTAAACTGGGCCGGAATACAAGCCCACCAAAACAAGAGTCTGAAAACCGAAAGGTCCAACCTGTAAACACAAAAAGGTACTGGGACTACTGCTCGTAGTCGTAGGAGCACCTCAGCCTGTAGGGAACTCAGAAAGCTCAGTCCTGTCCTGTCTACCCTGGACTTTGTCAAAAGGCTGCTCATCTGCACAAGACACGACACATGCGGACAAAGCCCGTGTAGGGTTGATTATAACAATACTCAGTAGAGGACCTCGAAAAACCACCAGAAATACAAAAGTAAAGGTATATTCAGCTATAACCAATATATTTCTACAGAACATATATCAAGAGAAATAATAATCAGATATACTAAAAACCTAGACCCGTAGTTTAGAGACAAGTCACACAATCACATACCCCCACCATGGATTCAGTTCGAAGATTCCCCGATGCACTCGTTCCGGTAGAACACACTCCATGAGTCTTATAGCTCTGATGACATCCGTCCACGAAGTACCGTTACTCGTAAACTGTCACGATAAGTAGTTACACTCATTATAGGAGACCCACTCATGAGTGTGAATATTCCGATAGATAGATGCACTCATTACAGGAGACACACTCTTGAGTGGGAAAGATCAGGATACACAGATGAGGATCACTGCCAGGGCCATGTTGGATACCGTGACTCATCTGGAATTCACCTTCTAGGCAGAGGATCGACGCCCATTGGAGTTGGTCACATCGATGCCGAACTCTACCTAAGGTCTATAATGGATAGAGGATCTTGATCCGGGCCTCTCAAATTGATGCCTGACTCTATCACAGAATTTACTGCTGAAGGGATCATACTCTTGTAAATAGAAATGATGCCTGACCTTTAGGGGAATGAGATGAAGGGGAACTAACACAAATGAAATATTTCCAAGATGTGGTGAACAAGAATACCATTCCATTGTACAAAAAGTACACAGTGTGTAGAAATGTTACACACTGTGTTGTCTGACCCAATTTACTGCCTGTGTGCAGTGTACCGTGTCATAAGGCTGGTCGTGTAGAAAAACTGAGTACACGGAATGCAGTATGGTGTACACGCCATGTCTGTGTGACTGGGGTTGGCTCCGTGTATGCTAGCCATGTACCCATACACGGTCATCAACTTGTGTACTCCAACCCATGTAATCGGTACACGAGGTGGCCCGCGTTACTGGCCTCAGCTGGCCGTGTGATGGAGTACACGGTCGTTCACTCCATCTTATGTCTGTGTAACCCATGGGTACACGCCGAGTTCCGCATATCCGCCTCTTCCATGTTGTACATTCCATGTCGCCCGAAGCCGTGTAGTCCAACCCGTGTCCGTGTACTTCCCAAAATACTCACAGAGCTTCAAGGAATGTATAACACGCCGTGTGACCAGGGTCACACGCCGTGTGATTCCTCTCTGGCCCCCGAAACCCTAGCCACCACTGCATGTACTACATGGTGTGTTCTTCGGAAGTACACGCCGTGTATTCTGGAAATTTCTAGAAACGTGGACATCTGCCGTTGCGCCTCCAGTGAGGCTATGTTCGTCGATCCGACCATCTGATCACCATGAAACTCCCAGGTGTTTGTTGCCCCTACACCACAAAGTCGATTCCGTTGTTTTTGGACCTCCGATCGGCTTCGAAAACATGCAATGATCCATCCGTATGAATAATTCTCGATTAAAAACCCTTCCTGATCCAGTGTTACTCGTCATCTGCTATCATCGTCGCACTATCGCAAGATTGTTGAGGTGTCGGTTCTTCAATTTGGGGTCATTGAGTCACAGAATGGATGCGCAATGATCTTTTATTTGTCGCCCCATGAAGAATGCGAAGAACGCACGAGAAGAAAAAGGGGGAATGACAATAAAAAAAAGTGGAACGAACCTCCACCGTTGTTTGTCACGATGTTGATTCACTCCCATTAATAGTATTAAATGGAGCAGAAAATAAACAAAATCAACATGGATTAATTTCCCCTATAATCATCCCAAATAAAACCCTCCCAAAAGAACTTACGAATTCATGGATCAAATTGTTCGTGGTTGATCTGCGTTCATCATTTAAATCAATCACGGGGAAAAGAAAAATTAAATAACTAACACCTATATTTAAGGAAGGATCGATTGCTGATGAAGGGGTTGCACTACTGCCAATGTTGAGATCCCTAAACATTGTTCGCATAGAAATTATCATCTTCGATCCGTCGTCATTCGTTGCCGAGAGTTTTCTGCAGAGTTTCCTCTCAATTTTTCACCAACAATCGACGTTCGGTTATCCTAATAAAAAGGGAAATGTGATTGGCATTCATTATGTTGCAGAATTAATGAATCCAACTTTCCTATCTTGATTCATTAAGACATGACATAATTATTAAGGAAACATCTGTCTCATCGCCACACTGTAGTGGATGTTTCAATAAAAATAAAATAAACATTTAGAAATTTATTTTATTTTTATTTTACTAAAACCGTCTGAAAATTAACTTCTTCCCTCAACCTTCACCGATCGGGGTTAGGCCCCTTCTTAGGTAAATTTCTCGTCCCAAACATCATGGTGCCCTCAGATAGTCAATCTGGGCATCTGTTTGGAAACTGCCACAACCGCGCACAAGTGTCGACTCACTTAATTTAAAAAAAGTTTGTACCACCATTCCGTGATCAACAGGCCTCAGAATGATGTGTTGTCTCTACTCCTAGTCTCATAATAATTCCATTTAATATTCAAAAATAATACTATGAAAATTCAATTCATTAAATTCATCCCACCTTGGGGCTTTACATACCCAAAAAGCCAAAAACAAAGGCTACTAATAATGATGTGGGTATTGGGCACAGATCTAGGACTCCCTCTCCAATGTGCTCTTCTTAAGATTCTAGTACTGCCACCGAAATCACACCAAGGGAATAGATCACCCACAAAGGATCCTCTTATGATGATCCTCGATCTCCACCGGGTACTCAGCAAAGGTCACTCCATCCTCGATGTCCATCTCGCCCCATTCGATGAAGTGCGATGGGTCATGCACGTACCTCCTCAGTTGCTACATGTGGAAGATATCATGTACCCTATGTAACTGTGGCAGTATAGCTAAGAGGTACGCCACCTCACCAACTCTGCATAGTATCTGGAAAGGTTTGATGAACCTCGGAGATAGCTTGCTGCCTCGGTCAAATCTCTGTAACCCTCTTCGAGGCGACACCCAAAGAAAGATGTGCTCTTCCTCTTCAAAATCCAGAGGTCTACATCGTCTGTCAGCATAAGACTTCTACCAGCATTGATTAGTCTTCATCCTCCCCCACATGACATGCACCTTCTCAGTGGTAGCTCGCACCAACTTTGGACCCATGAGTGCTGACTCTCTGGGGTCATTCTAGCAAAGAGGTGACCCGCATGGTCTCCCATAAAAGGCCTTGAACGGTTCCATACTAATGGTGGAGTGATAGATATTGTTTTAGACAAACTTCAGTAGTGGTAGGTTGTCCTCCCAACTGTGAATACAGTCCAAGACATAGGCCCGCAACATGTCCTCCAAAACCTGAATGGTCCTCTCCGTCTGACCATCTTTCTGGGGATGAAATGTTGTGCTGAAGCGTAGTTGAGTCCAAAAATCCTCCATTAATCCCTTACACAACCGGGATATAAAGCGGGTATCTCAGTCCAAGAATATCGTTGAGGGGATTCCATGAAGCCGAAATATCTCCTGCATGTAGAGGCGTTCCAATATCTCTACGGAACTCTGCTCCCTGATAGCTAGGAAGTGGGCTGACTTAGTGACTCCGTCAACGATCACCCAGATGGAATCATGCCCCTGGGACATCTGTGGTAAGCCTGTCACAAAGTACATTGATATTCCATCCCACATCCAATCTGTAACATCCCAGGGGGTGACCTAATCCTGCTGGAACCTGGTGCTCAGCCTTCACCTACTGGCATGTCAGGCATCAAGAAATGAACTCTGCCACTACCTTCTTTATGCCTGACCACCAGAACTATCATCGGAGGTCCTACTACATCATTGCCACTCTAGGATGTACTTCCAAAGGGGATGCATGAAACTCCCTCAGGACCTCCTCCTTCAACACCACCAGTATAGTAGTGCGTCCTTTGAAAATAATTACGTGCTCCCCACCTTGAGAATATCCATCAGAAACATGTCCTGTGGATAACTGAGAACGTAAGGCCACATAGTCGAAATCTCCAAGCTGCGTCTCCCTAACCCATTGTAAGAGTGGATGGGAGAAAACAATAGACTGTAGGTAAGTTGTATCCTCTCCATCCATGAAGGATATCTGCAACGCGACTAACTACTCTATCGCCTCACTCAATAGTTGTGAGTTTGACCTCCTGTTAAGAGAATCTGCCACCTTGTTCTCCTTCCTAGGAGTATAGATGATCTCAAAATCATAATCCTGGAGGAACCCTAGCCAACGCCTCTACCTCATATTTAGATCCTTCTGTGAGAAGATGTACATGAGGCTCTTATGGTCAGAGTAGATGATAAACCGCTTTACCATAAGGTAGCGTCACCAATTATTCAATGCGAAGACTACCGCTTCCAACTTGAGATCATGGGTCACATAGTTATGCTCATGTGGCCTAAGCTGGCACGAACCATAATCAATCACCGCCTGCCTCTACCTCAAGACACAGCCTAGCCCTCTCCCTGATGCATTACAGAAAACAATGTACTCGACCCCCCTCATCCGGTAATCTCAAGACTGGGGCGCTTGTCAAACTCTGTCTCTACTGCTCGAAAGCCTGCTGGCACTTCTCCATCCACATGTAGGGTTTCCCCTTCCTGGTCAAGGCTATCATTAGTGATGATATCCGGGAGAAATAAAGAATAAATATCTGGTAATATCCTACCAACCCAAGGAAGCTCCACACATCCTTCATGCTCTGAGGTGGCTCCCATGCTAACACAGCCTTCACCTTGGCTGGGTCTAAAACTACTTTATCTGCTGAGACTACATGTCCTTGAAAGTGGACCTCTTGAATCCAAAACTATAACTATGAGATCTTCCCATAAATATGGTGCTCCCGAAGTACATCTAGAACCATCCACAGGTGTCTCGCATGCTTCTCTCCTGACATCGAGTACACAAGGATGTCATCGATTAAGACCACTATGAACTGGTCCAAGTATAGTTGGAAGATCCGGTTCATCAGTCCCATGAACACTGCATGGGTGTTTGTTCCGCCGAAAGGCATCACCATGTACTCATAGTGACCATAGCGGCATCTGAAATCCATCTTCGGTATATCCTCATCCCGCACTCGTAGCTGGTGATAGCCTGATCGAAGGTCAACCTTCAAGAAAAACTATGCCCCTCTTTAATAATCGAAGAGGTCCTCGATCCTTTGCATTGGATACTTGTTCTTCAACGTCACCTAGTTAAGGTGATATTAATCAACGCACAACCTCATAATCCCATCTGCCTTCTTGGAAAACAAGACTGGGGTCACCCAGGGTGAAACACTGGGTCTCACGAATCCCTTGCGCTGTAAATCCTCCAACTGCACCCTCAGCTCGTGAAGATCTATTGGTACCATCTGATATGCTGATGATGAAATTGGTTTCGTCCCAGGGTGTAAGTTGATCCCGAATTCGATTTCTTAGCGGGGAGCTAATCCTGGAACATCTTCGGGAAATAAGTCCTCATACTCCACCACTACTACTGGGAACTGGGAGATCACAACATCCACTGCTTCGAGGGAAAGTCTAGAAAACTCACGAGCGGTTGGATACACCCTCCTATTCATAATCACAATCTGTGCTTCCTGGGTTTCCCTTTCTTCGACAAAGGAAAACCTTGTTCCATCACGGCGGACACATCACACTCTTCGCCTAAAACAGTCAATCTGGGGATGGACTGAGAATAACCAATACATACCATGAATGACGTCGTATGACCTCGTTGCTACCACCAAGAGGTTCCAACTGAAACTCTCACCTCCAAAGGTAAGATCACACTATCTGCAAAGGTGCGTGATCATCGAGTCTCCTCCCGTAGGTTTCTCCAAGCGTAAGGATCAAGTCAATGGTTCTACCGAAATCTCGAGGTTTCGTAGAAGATATGTGGCTATAAAGGAATGAATGGAACCTATGTATTTAATTACAACAGATGAGGTATAAAATACATAGACCATACCTCTAATCATCCCTGGAGCCCCTGGGTTGTATGCCTCAACTGCATGCCGCTGTCTTCGTCCCTGTCCCCCAGCTCCCTGAGCCTGGTGCAGATCTCCTGGGAGTGGTGGTAGAAGTAATTCAAAGTGTCTACCACAATCCGAAGCTCTCTCTGCTCCTCTGCCACGTCCTCTTCCCAGTGGGGCTGTCTGCTCCACTCTCTGCCTCTGCCTCGGTGGTCCATCCACCGCTTTCCTGTCAGCAGCTCGATGGGTCGGGCGATCTCTAGCAAGATGTCCCCTACCGTCGCACACATAACATTGCTTCTCCCTAGGCTTACTAGATCCATCCTTAGAGCCCTGTACTTTCAATATTATGTCTTGGGTCCTCCTATGATGATTCCCACGTCCAGATCCCTATGCCTGACGTTGGATCCCTGCTGCCGGTGTCTCCGCAACTGTCTGCCTGCTGCTGACTACCGTCGGCTATCTCTGCTTCTCCAAGAAGCTCTCGATGACCAAGGATCACTCGATCACTCCAAAAAAATTCGATATTAATAGAGGCACGAAACTAGATCAGATGTATCATTGTAGAACTCACTCGAAAGTCCAAGATCTGAAGTACTGATCCCTGACCATATCCATCGAGTACCGGGCGAGGTTGGTGAACCTTTATGAATATTCAGCTACTATCATACTACCCTTATGGAGCTGAAGAAGCCCCTAGATGCATACCGCTCATAGTGTAACTGGAGATAAATCCTCCCTAAAGAGTTGCTCAAACTCTGTCCATGAAAGAGTCTCCTCGTCGTGAGTCTGTATGGTCAGACTCCACCATCGTCCCGCCGAACCCTGAAGAAGGATCGCTCCAAGGATCACCATCTGGTCTGCTGGTGTCCTCACTAGACGGAAAACTCTAGTCACCGCCTCAAGCCAGTCCTCAGCCACCTGAGGGTAGGGCTCGCCTCAAAACCTGACGGGTCTCTGTCTCTGGAACTCATGGAGCATGCTAAGCCTACGCTCCTCAACGGTCAGTACAACAGGTACCACTGGCCTCTCCACTGGTGGTGACATAGGAGGTGCACCACCTGGTGGCAATGCTTGGAGAACTGGTCCCTATATCAAAGCCTCATCACTGAGGGGGTGATCCTCATGATCGTGCTACTGAATCCTAGCGGGTATGCATTGCGGAGGCATCTTATAATAAAAAAAGATGTACCATTTTAAATGAGTATATCTCGATAGCTGACAAAAAGGACATGGAAAACATACCCCATTGTTATATGATGGATGTATCATTCTTTTACTTCCCTGCAACTAGTGTTTTCATGTACCAAGTCGAAAAGACGGTTATCAGAGTCCTGGTGTATAGATATGTCAGTCACCGCACCAATACTAGAGTCTCTATCTTGAAAGCTGAACTCAAAACACTTAACATCATTGCCCCAAACCAAATCTCATAGACTCATGGTCCTAAGGTAAAACTGACCATCTCTAATACCACTCCGTCATGACCCATCACAGTGGGGCCCACGTCGTGACTCCCCAAGCCCGCCTCCAATAGGCCAGGGGCTGGTGACTAGCACCGAGTAGGCATATTACTAACATGGGAGGCATTGCCTATGTACCTGTACACACAAAAACATCTTTAAGACCACAAATGATAAAGTGTAAAAGAAAAAAATAAGGAACAAAATCAATGCATATAACTTCACACAACCAATATAGTATGATGTAAAGCAAAGTACTGAAAGTAAAATGGACCGGAATACAAGCCCACCAAAACCAGAGTCTAAAAACTGCAAGGTCCAACTTGTAAAAACAAAAAGGTACTAGGACTGCTGATCATAGCCGTTGGAGCACCTCGGCCTGTAGGGAATTCAGAAATCTCGATCCTGTCCTGGTCATCCCTAGACTCTTCCAAAAGGATTCTCATCTGCACAAGACATAACATGTGTAGGAAAATCCCGTCCATGGGTGAGTATAACAATACTAAATAGAGGACCCCAAAAAACCACAAGCAATACACAATGTAAAGGTAGAGTCATCTATGCACAGTATATGTCTACAGAACTTATAAAAAGTGAAATAAAAGTAAGATATACTCAAAACGTAGACCTGTAGTTTAGAGAAAAGTCACACAGCCGCATACCCCCTCTAGGGATTCAGTTCAAAGATTCCATGAAGCACTCATTCTAGGAGAACACACTCCATGAGTCTTACAGCTCTGATGACATACTTCCACGAAGTAATGTTCGTCAGAAACTGTCACGAGAGGTAGTTACAATCATTATGGGAGACACAATCCTGAGAGGGAATATTTCAATAGATAGATGTACTCATTATGGGAGACACACTCCTGAGTGGGATAGGCCATGATACACAAATGAGGATCACTAGCAGGTCCATGGAGGATATTGCGAATCATACAGAATTCACCTTCTAGGTAGAGGATCGAAGCCTGGTGGAGTTGGTATCTTCGATGTAAAACTCTACCTAGGGTCAAGAATGGATAGAGGATCTCGATCGAGGCCTCTCAGATGAATGCCTGACTCTATCACGGAATGTCCTGCTGAAGGGATCATACTCTTGTAAATGGAAACAATGCCTGAACTTCAGAGGAATGAGAAGAAGTTCCACTAACCCAAATGAAAGATGTCCAAGATGCAGTGAACAAGAAGATGATGCCATTTTCCAAAAAGTACACGGTGTGTAGAAAATTTACAAGCCGTGTTTTCTGACCCCAGGTACTCCCCGTGTGCAACGGGCCATGTCGTAAGGCTGGTAGTGTATAAAAACTGAGTACACGATGAGCATTACGGTGTATATTTCATGTCCGAGTGACTGGGGTTGGCTCTATGTACGCTAGCCATGTTCCTGTACATGGTCATTAACCCGTGTACTCCAACCCGTGTAACCGGTACATGGGGGGGACTGCATTACTGGACTCGTCTCGCCATGTGATGGAGTACATGATCGTGTACTCCATCCCGTGTCTCTGTACCCCCTGGATACACACTGAGTTCTATGTAGACACCTCTTCCATGTTGTACATGTCGTGTCACCTAAAGCCATGTATTCCAACCCGTGTCCGTGTACTTCCGAAAATACACGCCGAGCTTCAGGTAAAGTCTAACATGCCGTGTGACCAGGGTTACAGGCCGTGTGATTCCTCTCTGACCCCTGAAACCATAGCCACCGCTGCCAGTAATACATGGTGTTTTCTTCATAAGTACACGTCGTGTATTTGAGAAATTTCCAAAAACGCGGACCTCCACCGTCACGCCATCGGTGATGCTCCGATCATCGACCCGACCGTCCTATTACTATTAAACTCCATATTTTTGGTCACCCCAACACCATGAAGCTGATTCCATTGTTTTTGGACCTCTTAATGGCTCCAAACACATGAAATGATCCATACACACAAGTAATGCTCGAAGAACGGACCTTCCTGATCCAGTCCAATTCGTCGTCCGCTATCATCGTCGCACCTTCGCAAGGTCGTTGGGGTGTTGATTCTTCAATTTGGGATATTTGCATCGTATAATGGATGCACAGAGACCCATTATTCATTGCCCAGCGAAGAACGCAAAGAAATCATGAGAAGAAAAAGGGGGAAGGAAAACCAATAAAAAAAAGAGGAATGAACCTCCACTGTCATTCGTCACGACGTTGATCTGCTCTATTTAATAGGCTTAAACGGAGCAAAAAATCAAAAAAATCAACATGGATTAATTTTCCCCATAATCATCCCAAAGAAAACCCTCCCTCAATAGAGTAAGAATCCGCTGATCAACTTGTTCGTGGTTGATATATGTTCGTCGTTTAAATCAAAAGTGATGAAAAGAAAAATTAAATAACAAACCCTTGAATTTAAGGAAGGATCCATTACTGATGAAGGTGTCACGCTGCCACTGTCATCAAGGTCTTTAAATTTTGTTGGCGTATCAATTCAAATCTTTTATCCATCGTCGTTCGTTGTTGGGAGTTTTCTCCAGTGTTTCCTCTCAATTTTTTGCCAACGATCGACGTTCGATTATCCCAATAAAAAGGGAAATTTGATTGGCATCCATTATGTTGTGGAATTAATGAGTCCAACTTTTATTTCTTGATTCATTAATACATAACATAATTAATAAGGAAACAATTTTCCCATTTCCGCTCTACATCAGATGTGTCTATAAAATTAAAATAAACATTTATAAATTTATTTTATTTTTATTTTACTAAATATGTCCGAAAATTAACTTCTCACCTCAACCCATGCCGGTCGGGGTTAGGCCCATTCTTAGGTAAAGTCTTCATCCCAGTTTCAATGGTGCCCTCAGATCTTCATTCTAGGAATCCGTTTGGAAACTGCAACAACTTCACACAAGTGTCGACTCACTTAATTTAAAAACAGTTTGAACCACAATTCTGGGATCACCGGGCCCCAGAATGATGTGTCGTCTTTGCTCCTGGTCTCGTAATAATTCCATATAACATAAAAAAATAATACAGGTTACAAAAATATTATGGTTGTGTGAAGGAGTTATGAAAAGTGGTCTGAGTAAATGAGTTGTGTAAATATTGTTTCATGATGATGGGTTAAGAAAAGGGGTTGTGAAAAGGATACCAAAGAGACATCTGTGATTTTTTTCAATTATAGTGTAGTGATAAGAAATTATGGAGATTATACCTTGGAGATAACACTTAAGTGATGGGATTTTTGAGAACCAAACATGAACATACAAGCTTGGGTGAATAATGATTAGAAAAGGGACCTGGGAAAACATTACCTGAGTGAAACTAGATACCTGTTTAAAGTGAGGTACTATGAGAAACTAAAACTAGGTGAAGTAAGGGACCTGGGTGAACATAACCTCATCAAGGATACATACCTAAGAAAAGGCAATTGGGGAAATGGGAATAAGTACATATAGGGTTTAATAAGATTTTAGTATAAGAATAGAAGAGTAATATGGGATTCCATTATCTTATCTAATACAATTTAATGTTAGAAGGTTCAAAGGATGTATAGAGAGTATCCATGGTTATACTATTGAATTTAGTTCCATAAAAAACTACTAAATTTATACTTTTGATTCAGGGAATATTCATTGTATAGAATTTGAAATCATATCTTATCACATGATGTGTTTTTTTCATAACATCAACGTGATAATGTATTTAGAGTATTTTACACCTTGAAAGGTAATAATAATTCCCCAATATTATGAGAACCAGGAAGTGAAATTATGATATTCTTAAATATATGCTCTATATATAGATGAAATCATCAAAATATACACATATTATATATGATATCAGAGGTAGAGGGCTCAAAATACATTGAAAATTTTTCTCATTTAGTTCACCCTTGGTAATCTACAAGAAATGGGATTATAAGAACATATCCGCCTGTAAGAAATCCACATGTTTGCTGTGACATAAGATATTCCAATATGAGAACATGTGTTTTTGTCTTTTTACTTGATATTGTTATTAGTTAATCCCATTAGTTGAGTTCTTTGATGTATTGTTGAAAACCATGATAACATATGATTTTTACAAGGAAGGACACATTGCGTGCATCATGAGTGTTATTGAATTAAAGAATAACATAAGAAATTATTTTTTTATTTATCTAGTTTAATGGGTGCTGACAAATCAAACCCTCTGATATAAATTTAACTCTATAATAAGACCATGTGTTTTATATTTGTCAATGAGTTCATTTTTGGAAAAGATAATGAAAAATAATGAAGAATATATGTTGAAGAAAAATTTGATGCAACCTACTTGATGAAATACCAAGATAAAGGGATTATATTAAAAAATAAGTGTTTATAGTTGGTATGCATAACTATTACTTATCCTTACCTCTTTAGGATCCATGACATGCTTTTAGATATCATTATTGGATTGTGAGTTAGAATCGTTGCTATCAAGATGAGGGATTTGAAGGTCACACCCAAAGTGTAATCACAATATTTAATAATTTAGATGAATTGGATTATATGATGATAGGTCCCCATGTGAGGGGACTCATGGAAATCCAAGTGAATGACTAAAATTAAACAATTTTATTATATTATTCCAGTTTAGAATAATAAATATTGAATTTATTTATAAAGTAATTCAATGTTTTTAATTTATAAATAATTGAATTTGAGAAAGTGTTATTTTATAGTGATCATTATGTATTAAAGATTGTTAAATAATTATCAGAGGATCAAGATGATTTATTGGACTAAGGTTCATTATATGGAATTTGATTAGGTTACCAATAAGTGGTAAAATGTTCATGACATATACTATACATTTACTTAGTTATTTATGAATTTTTAGGCCGTTTTGAGGGGTTAAACTTATCCATGGGCCTATGTGAAATATTTGAATATTAAACCTAACTATTTATGTTCATTTTGGTGAAATGAATAGTGTGTGTTTTAATTTTCATTAATTTTGAGTACTCTCTTCCTCTTTTCCCTTTTCTTAATCTTCTAGATCAATACAACTTCAGTTATCGATCAATTGATCTTTTCTAAATCATTCAATCATTGCATGGAATTTAATATTTACTACTAGAACTCAATAATTGATGAATTATGTTTCTGGTTTTGTGTTACATGTTTGGATGATCTAGAGGGAATCTATTTTGGTTTCTTGAATCTATAATGATCCAATGAAGAGAATATATCATTATGACCACACTGTTTCACAAAGGCAAAACATTGATTTAAATTTAATAAAAAATTTAATTTTATGAGATCCTTGGAATGAAATATGCATTTCAATACTAAATAAATTTTTTTATGATAGATTCAATGTAAAGATTAAAAATTTATCTGATTTCACACTTTTGTTGCATTCAGGGTTTCTTTAAAGATATCAGTGTGATCATGCAATTAATTAATTTTAAATTTCAATTAAATTTTCTAAATTTCATAAAGTGGGATTTGATATAGTCCCAACACCACTGAAACCATGTCAATCTGAGTTTGAATGATCGAGATCCCGACACTGGAGGATTTTTAATTCACATGAGAATGTGATTACTAAATATTAAATTATGTATTAATATTTATTAAAACATGGTAAAATATGTGAAATATGTTCATTTTTTGTACTCTTTAACAATTATAATCATTTTATTTTATTTTTTAATTCATTTTTAAGAGTTGAAACAATTTGATATCATATTTTCCTTATAATATCCTATATTGATTTGATTTAATGGTCATTAATTATTGATACCTGTACATTATTTTTATTAAATCAAGATAATTAGAAATAAATATATTTATACATATATATATTATAAATGATTTATTATAACCACAAATAATGGTGGTAATAAGTAGATAGTTGAAAATATACTCATTATCGGTTAACCGATCATTTATGGGACCTTATCAAAACAGAAGGAAAGATAAGTATGACATATTAATAAATCATACATATAATCATTAAATATGGTTAGAATAATTTATATAAGGAAATGATACTAATTAATTAATTTTATAAGTTTTTGGATTGAAGGTAATAGAGAAAACGAGGAAGATAAAAGGGAAAAGTGAAGAACAGTTAATGAAACCTTACCCCCTTTTTAGTGTTTCTTTTTTTCTACAACAATAAAATCCTTAAATTTTTAGATTTAATTGATTAAAAAAATACAAAAGGATTATAAGGCGATTAAAATATGGAATTTGGAAATATATTTATATTTTTTTGTTATAGTGAAGTGTTTTTCCAAGGGGAGGGGAGAAGATATTTATATATGGGGAAGGGGGTATTTTTATGTTAAAATATTGAATGAAATATAATTTTTATGGTAAAAATTATGATATTGATATAATCAAAATTTAAAGTCATATTAAACAATATAAAATAATTTTAGTACTTTTAAAGCATTCCAAATATGAATTAATTAGTTTACTAAAAAATAAATTTTAAAAAATAAAAAATTATATTTTAAAGAATACCTTCGTCGTTAGAATTTGGAAAAAAAATTTAGGTTTGAAATTTTTATTTAAAAAAAATTAACTTATTAAATATTTTTTTGGTAAATCGTAAATTCTATAATTTATTAGGTCATTATTACATGTTGATTGATGTGATTAATATAGTCTGGGTTGTAAAAACTGTATTTTTACTATTTACTTAAAAATTAATGTATTTTATAAAATTCCTAAAAAAACTACCCTCATAAATTTTTTAATACTAATTTAAAAAATGGATTTAATTATTTCAATATAATTTTATATAAAATAAAATTTCAATTTTATAAAAAAATAATTAGGATTTTTTCAAAAAGCATTAAAATACAATTTATTAAAAACATGCTCATAGTTTCTTTTATTTTTTTACCTAGATATTTATTTTATGGAATTATTTTGATTTATATTTTCTTAAATTAATCATTTTAAAAATTATTTATATGAAATTTTACTATTTTGAGGTCTAATTACTATTTCAATAGCCAAGTAACTATTCCTAGCGATCATGTTACTAATCCTAATGGCTAGATTGCTATTGAAATAGTGATATCACTATTTCAATGTCATATTACTTCATATAAAAACTTTCAATTACTTTATTGAAAATTAATCAAAATTTATCTCAAGGTTATATATTTCTCATTTCTAAAATGTCAATTGGAATATTATTATTATATATTTTAATTACAGTGTTGGTTGTCAATATAATTATTCTAGGGGAACAAGATGATCCGAATTTTAATATTCTTGTAATTTTATTTTATTTTATAATTTTAACATTTTCAATCATCCGGAGTATATTTATTTTTAAAAAAATGATCTCTTTTAATGAAATAAAACATTACGTGTTTCTTGTGTTTAAACTATATTACACATATAATTATGAAAATCATTATTTGTTCAGAAGGAAAATTCAATATATATAATGTTTTGGAAGATACATTCATCCCCTATGTAGAAACATTTTCCTTAAAATTTTAACTCATATCCTCAACAAATAATAGATGAGTGTACTTTGTTTCAATTCCTCCCAAGGTTCCCATGTTTCTTCTTCATACTTGTGATTTCTACAAAACACTTTAGCAAGGTGAGTTTTTCTTTTTGGATATAACTTTATCACTATAATCCAAGATCATCATCGAGTACTCCTTAAAACAGTTTCCATTATCTATATTTACCATCTCCTAATTCAATAAATGCAATGGATTATGTTTTTACTTCCTCAGAGAGATACATGGAACACATCATGAACTTGATCCATGTTTGGTGGAAGTGTTAGTTAATAAGACACACCCACTATTCCATCAAGAACCTAAAAGGGGAAAATAAACATAGAGATAAGTTTAATTTATTACAAAATGAAATTAATATATTCCATGGTTATATTATAAGGGAAAATTTGTCTCCAACATCAAACTCCATGTCCCTACAATGATTATCAGTAGAAAATTTTTTCGACACTAAGAATATTTAATGTATTATTGAATGGATTAAACCTTCTCTATAATATCTTGTATAATATAAGATCTATATAACTTTTATTCAGTAAATTTATCTAAAAATGTTAGTGTTATACATATATTTATTGTATATTTCTTTATATGTACCCATTTAAATACTTGAGTGGAAGCTGTTGTTTTATAAAAACTTAACTAATGGGATATATTCATCCTATACCCCTTTAAATTCAATTGATAAAGATCCCAACAGGTCCTCTAGTGTATTAATGGTCTTTTTATATTGTTTAATATATCTTTATTTATCTTGGTGATAAAGGCATGCAACATATAGTTCCGAACCAAATTAAAACATATTTATTGATATTTATTTCATAAAACATCCCTTTATTTTCTACCATCATATTCTTTTGATGCTCCAAATCACCCCTTTTTGTCTCCTTGATATCCTCTTGGATGTATGGTTGGGAAATTATTTTTGAATGGTTGGATATCTTCTTTTTCATTATAATTTACAGATCTATTTGTTGGACCATAGGAGACTGTTGGTCTCCCCCTCTAATATTAATGGTTTTAATAATAAAAAATCATGTAAAATATTATTAATTCTTTCTATTCATTTCAGTCATGTTTATTTGAGTTTAAATTTGTGAAATTATGATTATCTATGATAACATATAATTTTTACACATTCTCGTAGTATTTATGGTGTAATATAGTCCAGGAAGAAATATTTTCTAAGTATGATAGACTAACATCGACCGAAGAGACGATACATTGATAGTTCATATGATTCACCAACAATGCAATCAACACACCGAAAGACCGGCTGTCTCACCTATAGTTTAAAAGACCTACCAATGAATGGACATACCGTTTCATGGACCTAAAAATGTATGTACCTACGAATGCATGGAACTACTAATTCAAGGACCTACCAATGCAATGACCTATCGATGCAAGGACCTACCGATGCAAGGAACTACCGATGAAAGGACCTACTGATGTAAGGACCTACAGACACAAGGACCCAGCGATGCATAGAAATACCAAAAGTAGAATACACTAATGGAATGAATCATTTAAGTAAGGGGATACCAAAATAGGACTCACAAATAGCGTGTTTAAATATCTTTTATTAAATATTACTTCTAACTGTCATATTTTGAGTGTTATAATGCGACTGATTAATTTAATGTTTTTTTTCTATAATATGTAAATGTGGATGTCAGAAGTATGAGGTACATAATATAACTTAAAACATGCACATTTTTGGGCTGTGATAATATATATTTACAAAGAAGAGAACCTGAAGGATTTTTATGCATACACAAGATATATACGAGCAGACACAATAGAAATACCACAAGTGAGACATATAGATAGGAAGAACAAATAAGGAATTATTCATACTGCTTGATGTGAACCATAGAACAACTTTTCATTAAAGGTACATCATCTCTAAAACATTCAACTAAACCTAAGGAGAAGAACATCTCACCCTCTTGGAAGACAGAATACAGTGCTCCATAAAACTATGTTTTGGTGTCTGTCTACAGAAGAGGACTCCATCGTAATCTCTAATACATCAAACAATCTAGATCTGAGATGCATAATACTCAGATCCTTCTAAACCCTATCTAATATTTATTGATCTGTTTTGTACCTTTTAATTAAATTTTCAAGCAGTGTGTGCATCTATTTTTAAAAGACATACTGTCTCCTATACCAAAACTGAGGATACTAGACATCCTCACACAATTATCTTTTTACAGCTGTTTATCCCATGAAAACATGTGGAAGAGGTCATGTGTGACCTGGTTGTATTTTATTCCCATAAAGAACTATGATAGTGGTATTGTGACTTAGATAGTCTCTATACTGTTGTGTAAACCACAATCTAGGGTGTGGATCAAAACCTTTATATATAGATTTCTTGGTGGAAGTTTATCACCAAGTAGAGAGAACTATGTATCGGCATGAGACTGCAAATCCTATTTTATATCCGCTATCTTTCCAAATTTAGTTTTCTATATTTTACTTTTATTTTAGATAACATAATTTCACTTTGATAGTTAGTCTTAGTTAGTGCCTATAAATGTTTTTCCTTATTATATTATTTTCAATAGTTGTATTAATATCACATAGTGTTACAACTAAGAAATAATCAATATTCTGAGAAATTAGTTGAACAATGAAACTATTATAAATTCACTAATTTGATTAAGTGACCTATTAAGTTTTAATTTGAGGGAATCTTTTAAATAATCTTTTTAACCAATTTTTTTACAAGAACCAAATTCACCCCCCTCTTGAGTGTCCTACTCAGACCAAAATTTGGTATCATATGTGGTGATTTAAAATTTTTTTCAAACATTTTCAACTGTGATTTAGTTATCTTTTAAGGATATCAAAATTTATGTTACTTCTAAATTTTTATCTATTTAAAAATATTTTATTTGATATGGATAATATATTGGAAGGTGCAGCTACAAACAGACCTGTCTACTTTAATGTAACAAACTATGTACAGTGGAAGATTTAGATTAAAATCCACTTAGAAAGTATGGGGTTTGATATTTGAACAGTAATATAAGACAAATATCAAATACCAAAAACTCCAAGAAATTTATGGAGTGAATCTAAAAAATAAACTTATAATAAAAATTAAAAATATATAAATTTGAGATTTTGTGCACTAGGGGAAGAGGAATTTAATAGAATATCCACTAGTAAATCTGCCTATGAAATTTGGGACACCTTAGCTATATCACTTGAATGAACTACTATTGTTAATGAAATGAGACTTAATACTTATACTATTAAATTATATAATTTTATAATGAAGCATGATGTGGCTATTTATAACATGTATCTCACATTAATTTAAATTTTCAACACCATGATCTCTTTGGGAAAAACTATTATAGACAATGATAAAATCATGAGAATAATTAGATGCATACCAAATAGATGGAGGGGGTATTCAATATCAATTAGATAATCATGTGACATTAGTAACTTTCTAGTAAAGGAAATGATATGTAATTTGATTATATATGAGGAAGAGAAAAATGTAAACAAATAAGAGGATGTTGAACCCAAAAGAAAATTTGTTTCTTTCAAATCCACTACCTCTAAGAAAATAAGAAAACATCACAATGAAGATTAATGTTCATGTAATGGACAATCCTCAAAAGATAGTGATGAAGTGATGGATCAAATTTCTAGAAGGATTAAAAAAATTTCTAGAAAAAATAAATTATTCATAAATCCCTACTACAAAGGTTTGTAGGATCATATGGTCCATTCGAAAAAGGACTATAAAAGGAATGAGAACTCAAATTAAATCATCTGTTATGTTTTCAAAAGAAAGGACATGTAAAGGCTGAATTTCCCATGATAATGTATAATAATAAGTTCAATGATAAGAAGAGAAAGTGTAAAATGGACATAAAGTCTACTTAGAGTTATTCTGAGGACAATTCAAGTGACATAGAATCCTCTGATGATAAAAAATATAATAATAAAAATATATGTTTTATGAAAAACACATATGAGGTAACACTAAACCCTCTTGAACATAATGCTTACTATTCTAGATATGAAATTGATTATGAAATTATGACAGTTAAAGAAATGTTTAAATATTTAAAAATGATATAAGACACTTATAATGAACTAATTGATACATAAAAATATTTAAAGAAACAATATTCTCTAACAACCACTGTTAAATCTGAACATTCTATATAAAAAGTGAAAAAGTATCAACTGCTCAAGGAAAACAATAAACTTAAATTTTGAAATGAGAAATTTAAAAATTATTTAGAATAATTTACCAATGGAAACTAAATCTTATTTCAAATTCTTATAAAACAAGTAGATCCTACATATACTACTATAATAGGATACCAACCTGGAAAGATGCATATGAAAAAACTCATTTTGTATCAAAATCTAGAAAATATAGTTTTATGCCCAATTTTGGAAAATTTTCTGAAGTTACAGTAATGAAACATATTATACTGTTTCAAGTGTTTCTGGACCAAATCATGTCTATTTTTTAAATACATTACATACCACTTATAGAAATCCCATGAAGCAAATGCGGGTTCCCAAAGCTCTTATTAATAAGGTTAATGGATCCAAACAAATCTGGGTACCAAAATATTTTATTTTCTAATATGTTTTTGTAGGAAAAAATCTTGAAGATATATTGTAAAATATTATGGTACTTGGATAGTGGATGTTCAATACACATGACATGAGATTACTCATGCTTTAATATCTTGATAATGATTAATGTTGGGCATGTTACTTTTGCTGATAATTCTAAAGAAGAAATAATCATCCTTTGCTAGATTGGTAACCCTAAATCAGTCTTAATTTATAATGTACATCTTGATGATGGATTAAAATAAAACCTACTTAGTATCTCTTAGATATGTAATGATGATTTTAATGTTAAATTTGAAAATTATGCATGTAATTTTTTAATTCTGATAATAAGTTAGCATTTTCTACATTTATAAATAAAAATATTTATTCTCTTGATTAAGATTCATTAATTTCTCAGAACTTTTCTTATTTCTGTTCTTTTCATAAAGAGTATTGGATTTGGAATATGAAATTAGGACATGAAAATACTCACTCACTTTGAAGGATTACTATAAAATAATTAGTTAAGGATATACCCAAATAATAATTTCCAAATAACAGAGTCTGTAATAATTGTAAAAAGGGTAAACAATGCATAATCTATTTATAAACAAACAAATAATATTCAACATCTCAACCTCATGAGTTGGTTCTCATGGAATTGTTTGGACCTTTTGAAATATCAAGTCTAAGTGGGGAGCACTATGTATATGTTCATGTATATGACTACTCAATATATACTTGGACCTTCTTCTGGGCTCACAAAAGTGAATATTACTCTCATTTCACCTTGTATTCTTGGAAAGTAGAAAATATTAGTGGTCTTAGAATTAAAAAAATAAGAAATTACCATGTATTTGAGTTTGAGAACCAAGAGTTTGAATCCTTTCCCCCCGAAAATGGCTATAGTCATAACTTCTCTTCTCCTAGGACACCCCAACAAAATAGAGTTGTAGAAAGAATAAATAGAACCCTGCAAGAAATTTATAAAACCATATTTAGTAAGTATGCCTAACCATTATACTTTTGGGAAGAATACTTCAATACAATATTCAATATAATCAATAAATTCTTGATTTCGACACATTCTTAAGAGAACTCTTTCTAAGTTTTGGAATAACAGAAAACCCATGGTAAACTACTTAAACGTTTTTGGTTGAAAAGTCTATATTATTAACACTAACGATAATCTAGACAAATGTGACTCCAAGAGTGATGAAAAAAATTTCCTAGGTTATTCAATTTCTAGTAAATTTTATATACTCTTCATTAATTGATCTAAATGTGTGGAAGCATCTGTACATGACAAGTTTGATGAGACAGATCCACATGACCCTGATAACATTATAGAAAATCTTGAAGATGATATGTCAAGTCTGGACGTCAATAAAAAATCCTATAGATATTTTATGGAAAAATATGTTAAATATTCAAGTTCTAGAAATTATCCAAACTCTTATTATAATGAACCAGAATCTTTAGAAGAACCTAAACTGACTATCCCTTCTTTTTGTAGACCTGTTAGAACTCACAAGAACCATCCTTTAGATAATATAGTTGGAGATTTAGACAAAGGAACTCAGACTAGAGATTCTCTCAGAAGTCAGGTTGAACACAAATCTTTTTTATCACAACTTAAACCTAAGAACATAAATGATTTTATTAATAATTAATTTTGAGTGATGTATATGAAAAAAGATTTAAATTATTTTGAAAAAAATGTCTCGAAACTTGTAGATTGACCTAAAGACCCCTTGACTATAAGATCTAAGTAGGTGTTTAGGAATAAAGTAGATAAAGTTTGTAAAATATTTATAAACAAAGATATATTGGTTTCAAAAATTTATAGTCAAGATGAAGTGATTGACTATGAGAAAAACTTTTCACCAATAGCTAGACTTGAGGCCATTAGAATCCTGCATTCTTATTCAACACATCTAGACTTGAAACATTATCAAATTAATATCAAGACTGCATTATTAAATGGTTATATAGTATAAAATGTTTTTTAACAAACTTCTAGTTTTAAAAATACCCACCTTCCTAATCATGTTTTTAAATTTACCAACGATTTATATGGTATAAATCAAGATCTGTGAGATTGGTATGATATGATCATAAACATTCTTGTTTCTAAATGTTTTGAAAATTGTATTTCTTATCCTACACATTTTATAAAACGAAATTCCAAAGATGTTTTAGCTGTTCAAGTCTATGATGATGATATTATTTTTGAGCCTTCTAGAAATTCCTTATGTGTTGATTTTTCAAAGATGATGCAAAGTGAATTTGAAATGTGTTTTATGGGGGAACTAAAATTATTTATTGGATTAAAAATATTTCAAAATAAACAAGGTTTTGTTTTGAATAAAATTATATATAGAAATTATATTATAAAAATATTTGGATTTGAAAGTAGTAAGATTAGTGAAACTCCATTGAGTACCACTTGTATATTGGACCCTGATGAAGATGGTAAATCTATTGATCAAACCACATATATAGGACTGATTTGGAGTTTACTCTACTTAAGTTCTAGTAGGTTAGATATCTTGATTAGGGTGTGTATGTGTTCCCATTTTCAATAAAACCCAGAATAATCTCATTTAAATGCTATCAAAATGATTTTTAAATACCTCGAATATACAAATAAATTAGGAATTTTCTATCATAGAGGGTAGACTTTTGATTTATTATGTTATTTAGATGCTGACTTTGGTGGATGCAAGTTAGATTGATATAGATCCTATGGAATATGTCAATTTTTGGGAAAATCTTTAGTTTCATGGTGTATTATGAAAAAAAATTCTATTACATTATCTACTGCTAAATATGAATACATATTTGTTGGAAGTTGTTGTTCACAACTTTAGTGGATAAACATATATTACTCGAATATGAATATCAATTCAGAAATGTCCTTATAAATTGTTATAACAAAAGTGCTATTAATTTTTCCAAGAATCATGTTTCACATTATAGGAAAAAACACAGTGATGTATGATATCACTTTTTGAGATACCATTATCAGAATGGTGATAAAACATTATATTTTATTGTCACTAAGCATTAGCTTGATAACATTTTCACTAATCCATTGTACACTGAAATAATGAACAACATCATACATGAGATAAGAATGATGAATCTATAAGACCATATGTTGTTACTCCTTTGATAATTTTATGTGAGATTGTCATACTGACACTGATAGTATGAAGAGGACATTGTCATTCCATCACTGATTACTTTTTCATGTTGTCACAATTGTCATGCCGACATTGATTAATTTGTCATGACAAAACAGTTGTCTTGCCGACACCGATTATTTTATAATTTCAACATAGTTTCCATGAAAACCCCGACACCTTGTCACACTAACACCGTTAGTGTTATGAAAAATCTGTCATTCTGACACCAAATACTCACTGTTTTTATCCATTTTATGTTTTTACCAAAATGAAACTATTTCATTTATTTTTTGGAACCTTGTTCACGATTTCCCTATTTTGTGATTTTGAAATCCCGAAATGATATAAATTAGAGTTGATTCACTCTACTTATTTACCCTTAAACTCACTCAGTTTTTTCTCTCTCTACCTCGATAATTCAACCTATTTCCTTCAATCTGAACTGCTGGAATTGTGTGTGTGAAGAGATATATTGAAAGTGGCGAGTCTCGTGCAACTAAGAAATAGATAGGGGAATCAAGAAAATATTTTAGACCTATGTATCCTACATTTGCGAACCATGTAGTGGTTCCATAAAAAGAGTTTCTTGTAGAATTAATTTTGGAAAGAAAGTATTTACTACTTTGGGTTTTATAGGATCAGGGATGGCTTGAGTGCATCTCAAATAAAGAAAGACCCTTATACCTGAAGCTTGTTCATTAATTTTACATAAATATAGGGTTCCTGCTAGAAGGAAGTGATGTTTCATGGATTAAGTCCATAGTTAAATGAAATGTAATTTATTTTTAATCAATACAATGGGATTAATATCTTAAATCCCCTCATGATGGTGTTTTTGATGATTATCAAGGTACCGCTCCACTTTAGAGTGATATTTTCTACTTTGAGACAACTCTAAAGGAGATATCTAATAATGATGAGCATTGAAGACCCATTTCTACAGAGTTAGATGGGGAGTGTAGAATTATGTTCAATTTATACAACATTAGATATTTCCCTAGAAAAGGGAATTTGTGTCTCTAAAATATCATGATGTCTTCATGGTTTATATGCTTAGAAAATTCATTAAGGTAAATATGTGTAGATAAATTACTGTGCACATATATTAAATGATCAAGAATTTTTGAAAAACGAATTCCTAGTTGTATCCAAGGTTAATCTCAGCTATGTTAAAAGAGAAAGGTTGTGTTAGTGAAGGATATGATGTTGTTTCTGAGTGCAGTGGGATCTTTCTCACTAAAGTTATCTGCAAATGGATTAAGATCAACTGGAAAACATGTAAGAAATAATGGGTTGGAGATGAAGATAATATCTATGACAAGTTCAATCCAGTGGACCATCCATATAGGCTTAAGAATATGGCTTATCCTGGTTTGGGACTAGATGAGGATGTTGATTACTCTTTTGATGAGGAAGAAGAGACAGCCACACTAGTCAGAGATTAATGGTCACCTATGGATGATAGGAGTGGTCCTGACACCACTAAAGCTCACATAGGTTATTCTTTTGGACCTCCTAGTACTCCACATGATATAACCTTTGGTGATCCCACACTTGAAGACAATGATGATTAAGAGAATGATGTCTCAATAAGTGTGGAATATGTAAGTAGATCCATTGGATCTAAAGAATAAGAAGAAGAAGGACGTGAAGAAGATGTGAGTGGACGATTTAGTGAAGAGAAAGAAGGTAATGAAATGGGTGGTATAAATGGAAGTGAAAATCATGTCACTGGACAAGATAATGATGAAGGTAGTGAAATTAATTTATAACATCATAAATATGATCAAGGAGGAGATATATAGATGGTTGAATATGTGGTTCTGGAACGGTTGAAAGAACCTTCTAATAGTTTTGTTAAATAAAGAGAAAATGATTAAGTTCACAATGATGTGGAATTTCAAGTGGTTCCTACTCCTTATATAGTTTATGAAAGAAGGAGACGTCATGATGATGGTGAGAAACCAGTGAGGAGAGCTCAGATTGAGGGGGAATATCCAGAATGTAGAGATCACATTTATGGGGAGAATCAACCATTAAGAGTAATACTTGACACTCTCACTCCTTTGGATGATGAAATTATGATTTAATGGGAAAGGAATCCTGGATATGTCACACTATGTTTGGATTATGAAGACTCAGATGATGAGGTATTTTTACCTATTTCCAATGAATTAGTGGGTGAGACCATTCTTAGTGACTCTATCACTAAAGTAGACTTTGAAAGGTTTATGGAAGAATTTTTTTCACCTATAAATGTATCAGGTCCACCTCATATGGTCCATGAGATTCAATAATCTAGAAGGGATAACACTAAGCTAAGTGATGAATTTCACCCCCTTAAATCCTAAATAGAATAAATGAAGTAGTTTTCTAAAGCTCTTTCCATTCTTTGTGAGATATGGGGTGTAATTGTGGTTGATGCAGCTAATGTTTCCAAGAAAGTGATATAAGATATTCATCCCAACCTAATCAAAATTGTTGGAACAATTGTTTTAAATACTTCCATGATGTTCAAAGAAATGAATTTGCTTTTCTCTGTAATAAATAATTTGACCTGAGAGTATAAAGGATGTGTGGAGACTATTCTTAAAGATTTGGAGATTCAACCCTCAGCTCCTAATGATGTTCTTTATACCATTGGTTATACTTCTCAATCCTTAAACATTGAGGAAGTGAGAAATGTTTTTAAGGAATAGCTTCATGATCACTTTTATTCTTCAAGTTTGACCATCCTTGCAAAAATTTAAATTAATAGTGACCATGTTCATGAAATGGTCAGAATCTATTCCTAGAGTGATGAGACTACAAATGATCATATCACAGAAAAGGTGGATTACTATTTCAAGAAGATCATTACCAAACATAAGTTTACCATTATTTTTAAGTATATGAAAGTGAACATGTCATTACCTCTAATTACCAGATCCTTTAAAGATAAACTATAGAATTTGAAGGAATTCACCCCTATTTTGGATAAATTCATGGATAATGATGATGATTTTGAAAAATATATGAATTATGGTGGTGAAATAATTTATTATTTCATCATGTTGTTGAATCCATACCTTCATGTGAAAAGGTAAGTGATTGTGGTACCAGCTGCAGCTCCCCTTGTACTTTTTGGATCAGTTCCTCCACCTTGGGTGTTAGTAGCTCAGGATTTCAGTTAGGCCATACAAGTAGTTTAAGAGCAGACTCAATGATTTTTTTTGTCACAACACAAACCCATACTTGTACTTAATATTCATAAAGGAGTGATCCTACCTCCTCTAAAAATTTCTTCTGACCCTCCAACTTCTAATACATCACCTACTAGAACCTCTATTGACCCCTCTGAGAAAGGGAATGAAACTCTTAATCCTAAGTAGTAATGTGGATAACTCACTTATTAAGATGTTTTGATATTTGTTGTTTCCTTTTATTGAATATTTTTAATACATTTTACTTTACTGATTAATGCAATTTTGTTATATTAGATTTCATATATTTGTGTTCTCTCGCTTACTCTCTAATATATATTATTCCTTTTCATTGCATTCATTGATGATTTTATTTTCTTCACACCCTTTTCACTTTTTGATAATCCTAATAGGGGAATAATGGTTTGGTATTAACCTTATTTATTTCACCATTAATATCACTCATATGTATTTTATTTTCCCTTTAATACCATTACTATTTATTTTACCACTAAAACCTATCTATGTAATGAGAAAATTCATAAATAATGGGAGATGATAAGTTAAATTATTATATTCCTTATAAAATGAATGTTCTGAATGATGCCATGATTTGTGATCATCAAAAAGGGGGAGATTTTTGGAATATAAGAGCCTGTGGGGCACCCTTTATAGTATTAATGATTTTAATAATCACAAATCATACCAAATGTTATTAATTGTGTCAATTCATTTCAATCATATTTATTTAAATTTCAATATGTGTAATTATGGTTATCTATGATCACATATGAGTTTAGAACATTGTGTTAATATTTAGGTTGTAAATAGCTCAAGAAGAAATATTTTCAATGTATGACAGACTGACACTGATAGAAGATATGAGACACTGATAGTTTAAATGAGTCACCAATAGTGAAATTGACCCAATGACAGACCGAGTGTCTCACTGATAGTTCAAGATACCTACCGACACAGGGTCTATCCAATGCAATTACCTACCGATGCAAGGACCTATTGATGCAATGATATAACGATTCCATGACCTATCGATGAAAGGACCTACCAATGTAAGGATGTACCAACATAAGGAACTACTGACAGAAGGACCTACTAATTCATAGAAAAACCGAAAGATTGATAAACTGATGAAATGAGTCACCGAAAAAAGATACACTGAAAGAGGACTCACCAGTAGTCTACTTAATTTTATTTAATTAAATATAACTTATAATTTTTATATTTTTATTTTTTTAATACGACTATTAATTTATTGATTATTTACAAACATCTTAAATGAGGATATCAGAAGTATGACGTACAACATATACCTTAAAAATTGTCAGGCTAAAAGTATATATATATATATATACACAAAGAAGAACACATGAAGAAGTTTTATGAATACTCAAGATAGATACGAGCAGAAAAAGTAGAAAAACCACTTGAGTAACATGCAGATAGGAAGAACACATGAGGAATTATTCATACCTGCTTTCTCTGATCCATAGAACTACTGTTCATTAAAGTTCAATCATCTTTGTAGCATTCAATTAAACCTAAGGATAAGAACATCTCACCCTATTGTAAGATAGAAAATAATGCTAGATGACACTCTGTTTTAGTGTATGCTTCCTTAAGAGGACTCCATTTTCAACTCTGATACATCTGATAGTCTAGTGTTGAACTGCATAACACTTAGAGACTTCTAAACCACATCTAATCCTTATTTCTATATTTTTCAATTTTAAATACATTTTAGAGAAGTGTGTGTATCAGACTATAAAACAAACAATGTCTCCTACACTGAACTAGAAGATACAACATATCCTCACACAATTTTATTTTTACATAGGTTTATCCCATGAAGAACTATATAGAAGGTCATGTGTGACCTGGTTGTATTTTATTCCCATGAAGAACTGCAGTAGAGTTCTTGTGACCCGGAAAGTCTATATACTGTTATGTAAACCCCGATCTAGGGTGTGGATAAAAAAATAAATCTATATATTTTTGGTGGAAGGTAATAACCAAGTTGAGAAAAATATTTATCGACTTGAGACTGAACATCTTGTTTTATATTCACTCTGCCTTCAAATTTGTTTTTCTTTATTTTTACCTGTATTTTAGAAAACTGAATTTCACTTTGATAGTTAGTCTCAGCTAGTGTTTATAACTATTTTGGATTATTAGATTAGTTTGAAAAGTTGTATCAATATCACATAGTGTGACAACTAAGAAATAATCAATCTTCTGAGAAATTAATTAAAGAGTCAGACTATTATAATTTCACTACTATGATTAACTGGCCTGTTACATTTTAATTTAGGTGAATCTTATAAATAAAAATTTTAATTGAAATTTTTTAGGAACTAAATTCACCAAAATCTTGAGTGTCCCTCTATGACCAACAATATTCTTTATATATCAATGACGACATGGTCTTTTTTAATCCACATTATGGATAATGTAGTAGATTTGTTTTTACTAAGAGAATAAACAACCTAATTCTCGTCTTTATAATGGTAGTGAATAGATAAATAATAGTACTTGATCATATGTACACATATTTTTTGTTACATGTTGATCTATTTAATTTTGAATATATACTTTACACCCTTGTGATCATTATATATGTAAATTTTACAACTATATACATAGTGACACAAAAACATTAATGCAATAATTACGACAACCAACTATAGGTCACATGTAAGGTAGTTTTTCTCGTGGATCATCAATTGTATCAAGGCATAGGTTATCATTATATCATTCTCCATGTGTAAAAAACTAGAACATTTCTTGGAAGTATCAATGTATATCAAAAAATAATTCTCTAATTTAGGGTAGTGTAAGTAAAATCATACTGATTAGTTTGTTCTTGATATCCTTAAATATTTTCACACATTCTTTCATCGAGAGACACATTACCCTTTCAACATTAACTTAGTAGGCAAGAAAATCATGATAAATTTTACCCAAATCATTCTTAGTACCCATCTAATCTATTAAAAATTTTGATATATATGACACAAGTGGGTCTAGTCCATTATTCAGTCACCTTTTTCATTGATGATTTTACAAAAATTCCCTCGCTTGTGATCATGTTCACCAATAATGAGACTTTATACATATATAAGTCACAATTTCTAAACATATCATACAAATCCCATTTCTTAATGTCACTAAAACAATCGTTAAATAATAATATTATTACTAATTTCACTTGAATTAAATGAGAATATCATCAATAAATTCCACCACATATGTTATAGTGTATTCTCTGATGTCTATATTAATCAAATCGATGAATATTTCATGGGAATTAGTGAGTAAAAATGGGATCACAATTAATCTATAGTATCCATAATATTCCTGGAAATATTTATTTTGAACATATTCCTTATTCACCTTTTGTTGAAGATGTCCAAAATAAAGATCCATCTTTGTGAAGTAATGAGATCCATGATGTTGCTCAAATAAATAATTAATTCTTGGAAGATGATAATTTTTATTTATAGTGATCATGATGATATCTTAGTAATTAATGAATATCACTATTAACCCATACTTTTGATTGATAAATAGAATGGAAACACAAAATTATGATCCACTAGGGTGTATGAAACCTCTATCTAAATTCTAACGTATCTTCTTATTTGACTACTTAAATATGATTTGGGCCATCTTATAAGGGATTCTAGAGGTAGAAGTGGCTTTGAGTATGGGTTCTATTGAGAACTATGTCTCACACATTAGAGGAATTATAGGAAACTCTTTGAGTAATACATAATTATATTGAATCATAATGGGAATTTCCTCAAGGGTTCTTATTTACTTTATAAAACCCATTTGGGAAAGATATGCTTTAGACCTAGGTATCATCACCCACACCATTGAGGTATTTTCCAACTGAGATTCACAATCTTCATTGAATTTATATCGGATAATGAGATGGATTAAAATATAGAAATAGACTCCATTTTCCTAATAGTTTATGTGATCTCTATATAATTATAGCCAATACATGAATAGTTTAGAATTAAATTGAACCAATGGAAGGATAATGAGATTCATTGTAAAAATCTTCCCATAGATGCTAACAGGGGAAGATTCCAACACATGGGTTATAATAATCATACAAATAGGTGTTAATATATATATATAGACTTTAATGTATGGGGGATGTGATTAAAAAGTTCTAGAAAGCAATAAATATGTAATGGAATTTACAAAACTATAATTAAATAAATATTTTTCCATTCATGATTGGATAAGAAGTGAACCTTGTATAACATAATTTTCATGATCTGCCTCAGTGGTGGTAATGGCATAAGATTTTCTTTTATCTCTTAAATTTGGTGGTTTTATAAATTTATTTCCCTTAAATAATCATGGTTTAGTGTACATGGTTTTATATTTACCTTTATACTTATAGTTGAATAATTGAACCATGTGTGGGCCATTGGGAGGTGCCTTCATTTCCTCCATCACATTTTTCAAATTATTCATGTCTTATTGAAATTAATGAGTTTGATGTCTATTTCTTATTAAATTAAAGAGTTTATCATCCCATTGATTTTTTTTATTCCTATTTACACATATTTTATATGTGGGGGGTTGGATATTCTTTCCCCCATTATCATTTGATCCCCCATCTTGAAACTCTATTCTTCTCTTGTTATATCTATATCCAAGGGAATATTATCTATACTCCAACTATAATTTTATAGAACATAAAACTAATTATTTGAAACACTATAAGTCTGAGAGATATATATATTTTCAATGATGTGGTTTTAAATCACTAATGATTCTATGTATTTATTTCATTGTCAATAAAAAACCCATGACATATACTGCAATCCTTGTGAAATTTTCCTATTAAGCAATGAATATTTACTTTAATTCTTATTAAAATCAATAAATTCTCTATAAATCATTGTTTTAATTGTTTTAGGGAATTAATTTTCAAGAAATATCTTTTTATATTCTTCCCATTATATTTATTCTATTTCATCTTCTAGATTTGTATACTTTATTAATGCCCACCATTGAGAAACTTCTCAATATAAACAACAGAATACGGGAGTTAATTTTTCCTTTTAATAATAGTTGATAACATAAAAGATATTTTCCATTGATTTAACCACCTATTTCACAACTAGTGAATAAAAATACACACAAAGGTTTTTTGGTCATTATCACATGAACGAATTTATGGATAATTGCTCTTTATTGGGTGATAAAAGATGTCCCGTGTGGTTCAAGATAATATTAATAGCTTGAGATAGATTGTTAAATAATGCCATGATTTGTTTAACTCCTCATCAGATTTTATTGGGAATTATATTAAAATAGTAATTTTATTTTCCCTCACAGGTTATTGGTCTGATATCTCCTAGATCCCATAATTTTCTAAAATTAACAAGGTTTTAACAAATCATAGGTCAATAATGCATGAATAAATAATTTATTTTCATGAAAAAATAAATTTTAAATCAATATCTTATGGAATACCTATGTTTAGTATAAGTTTCTTCTCAAAGGATGATTCTATGTATCATTTAATTTAACCATTTTTCATCATTAATAGGAATAACTAATTTAGTTTTTTATCTTTTATAATTATTTGTAAAGAGAATGTGAATCCCCCAAAGCCTGGATCATATGAGTGTCAGACATGGTTTATTGTAATGCCTCTTTTGTATGCACCGAGTTTAGGTTGAGTTAATAACCAAGGATTCCTTTTAGGGTTTTTACAACTAGGAAGTTATATACAAGAGCTATAACCACTTTGTGAACTAGACGGAGATTTCATTTCATAGAGACCACACACCACTTAACCAGAATTTATGATCTTTACCTTTAAATAGAAATATCCTTATGTTTTTACACTAATTTTTCAAGTCATAATTCCAAAATTAACAAATACATGATATGAGACCAACTATAAGGATCCAAATTTGTCTTAAATTACTACAACATCATTGTTAAGACAAATAAAATAATATTTATACATCTCATGGTTGAAAGGTTTAGTATCTTGGGAATGATAAGTTTATACATTAGTTTTACATAATATAACATAAATATTATTTAATTAATTATTGATATCCCTTATTAATATCTCATTTTCTCCTTTGTACGTGTAATCACATGATGATATACATAAGAAAAAGGGGTGATCAAAAAGTACATTAAGGTGGGGGGGGGATAACCTAGAAGGAATAAGAGACACTAATTAATAGTAAATGGGTGAGTATACCCATTTTTATCATTTAATAAGAATGGGATCTTCATCATAATAATGAGGGAATAATTTGAAAAATCCATAGATTGTGGCATTTTCATAATAATGAAGCATCATCACATAGTGTACAAGTAAGACACATAGTTGCAAACAAAGATAACATCATGTTCACACATAAAAAATGTTTATAAATATTAAAATCATAATTATAAAAAAATATAACATAATTTTAGTATATAATACTCATAATAGAATGCTATATATCACATCAACCAATTCATAGAAGGGTTATATAATTTTAGTCCTACCCATCACCTCATAAAATGGTCATAATCACGATAACACATGGAAAAAGAATATATATCAATCATAGTCATTAAATTATCACATGGAATGAAATGGGTATCGTATGTATTTCATGAAACATTATTTAAGGAATAATATTCGAAGTTAAAAAATTAATAAGTGAGATCATATGTTTTCATATAATATCATTTTTATTTGATGAAAAAATAACTCAAGAGGAGTCAATGAGATGTTTTTGAAAAATGAATTCTTTCTTGAAAAATCAGTGTCGTTGGATTAAAAATCATTTTAAAATGGTAGAAACATGTATAAACCTAGAAAATAAAAACCAATAGAATAAAAAAAGAAAATAATATGGAAATTATAGAAATAAATATACTGAAAATAATGTGAAAGAGGAGATAAACAAAAAGAAGGATTTGGGGTCAAGAATCCCATTACCATAAATCCCGATTTATTTCATCACATTCAATATCTTGTATAATGAATTTAGGTTTATTAAATATAAAATCATAAATAAATTATGTTTATTTTTTCTATATTTATCAATAATAATAATTTTATTCTTTATTAGTTATCTTTATTAATGGCGAGACGTTTTAATACCATATTTTCCTTAAAATATCCCATCTTACATTGTTTTAATGATATTTATTTATTTATACTTATACATTATTAAGATTAAATCTAGAAGAATATAAAAAAATATTTTTATACATTTATATATTATAAATAATTTATAATATTCATCTATAAAGGTGGTTATAAGCAGAGAGTTTTCAATCTCTTTGTCAGTGGTTAACCGACCATTAATGGGACATTGTCAAAAGAGGAGGAAAGAAAATTATGCCATATAAATACATCATAAATATAATAATTACAATAGGTTAAAATAATTAATATAATTTAAACATAATAATTGTGTAATTTTAAAAGGTCTACATTTGAATGGAATAGAGAAAATGAGGAAGTGATTTGAAAACATAGAAGAAAGGTTGATGAAACCTTACCCTTCTCTGAGCATTTTTTTTTTCTATGGCCTTAAAATCCATGATTTCATGGATTCTAGTGTCTATATAATGGAAAAAATTATACTAAGGTTATTAAGAGAGAGAATTTGGGTAGATATTTTTCTTTTTTAGGTGATAGAGTAGTGGTTTGGGAAGGGTAGGTATAGGGATATTCTTGAGTTAAAATATTGAATAAAATATAATTTACATAGTAAACTTTTTAATAGTGATATTAGTAAAATTTTAATTATTATTTGAATACAATTAAATTATTTTATGACTTTTAAATATTTTCAAACCAAATTCATTAGTTCATTAAAATATAATGTCAAAAAATGAAAAATTATGTTTTAATAGAATACTTTAGACATTGGAAAACACTTTTTTGGTTTGGAAATTATATTTTTTGAATAACATAACTTAATAAATAAGTTTATGATCAATCCTAAAATTTTATAATTTATTATGAAACTATTTCTTATTGAATGAGGCAATTAAAATAGACCAGGTATGTAAAATCTATATTTTTTTACTATTTACATAATATTGAAGTATTTAAAAATTCACTAAAAAGTCAACCATTGAAAACATTGATGAAATTATTCTAAAAATAATATTAATTTTCTAAAATAATTTTATAATATAGTAAATCTTAATTATTAACATAAAAATTACGTTTTTTATTAAAATCCTTCAAATAAAGTTTACTAAAATAGAGTTTATAGTTTCTTTATGTTTTTAATATTGATATTTATTTTATAGAATTACAATAATTTTATTTTATTAAATTAGATAGGTTAAATATTTTTATTTGAAATTAAATTATTTTTATATCAATTTATGTTTCTGATAGTCAGGTTACTATTCTTAGTGTTCAGTTTACTATTTTTAGCAATTAGGTTACTATTCCAACATTCTTATCACTATTCTAACTATCATATTACTTCATATAAATACTTATTAATTCCTTAATTTAATATTCATATTAGTTCATCTCAAGATTCTATATTTTCAATTTCTAAAATTTTAATTGGATTTCTAATTTTTCTTAATTTTCTTTACAATTTTTTAAAACCTATAATGATTCTAGGAGATCCAGATGATCTAAATTTTCCTATTAGTGTAATTTTAACATTAGTTTTTTATTTTACCATTGCAATATTTTCAATTATCATAGATATATTCATATTTTAAATATAATGTTCTAATTTAATGGAACAAATCATTCTGTGTTCCATGTGTTAATAATATATTATATACCTAATTACGATGATCATTATTTATTCCAGAGGAAAATTAAATATATATAAAATTTTCGGATATTACATCACCAGAGCCAAGGTTGGTCGAGTTTGGTTGTGCAACCCAGACTATACTGAGGTAGTCTAGACCCAAACAACCCAACCTATCCAGGTCCTTTAGGGGTCTAATTTCCATTCAACAGCCTATTTTAGGTCCAAATATTCTAATAATGTTTTTAAGAAATTAAAAAAATTAATTTAAATGAATGGAATTCATAAAAATTATTTTGGGTTCCATGGGACATATTAATACTTAATAATAATTATTTAAATTCTACTTAAAAACACTTATAATTACCTAATGTTGAATTTTATCAATTTTAATACTTATTGGGAAATTTTATTACATGTAGGATAATATTATGAGGAGATTAACTTATGAAAATTAGGTTATTTATCTAATAAATTTAATTATTTTTTTGAATCTGAAATTTTAATAAATATTCTAATGATATAAATATAATCCCTCCATTATTAAATGTATAAAGTCATGTATATCCATATTTTGGTGATAAAATGTAATTCTCACATTTGGAGTTCCTTATATTTTCATGTTAGTATCCAATGAAATGAATGGAGGAGTACACGATGATGCTATTTGAGTCGATAGTTAGTGGAAAAATAATAAATTAATATGCACTAGAGTTTTTTGGGTGCTACAATATGGGTGGGGAAGTGACTCGAGGTATTTCACTATAGTCTTAGTTGATCCATCATATACATTATAAATCTACCACTAGATAACAACTCCTGACCATGTCATTATTTTTTTCTCTTACATGGTTAATTATGTGAATGCATAGATGTTATACAATCACATATTATAGTTAAAAATTGTACAAAGATAAAAATGATTAATTTAAATATGAGTGTTTTCAATTCATGCATGATTAATAATGTGAGTGTAGTCACATGGGTACAATAATGATAAATAGAATTGAATTTTAGTCACAGAGAGAAATTAATTTGACTATGCTTAAATTATTTTATCATGAAATGGTTAATTAATTATTTAAAATCCAAATAATTTTATCAATAATATAAAATGAAAAAATATATATTATTTAGACAAAAGATATAAAAAATAATTCCAGGAATTATTATGTTGGTATAACCTTTCATTCCCTGAGTTTAAATGAACCATAATTCAATGTACATGTATGGTCCAAGTCATGGTGATTTGAATTATTGGGAAGTTTTGAACATGATATTTGGGTTGAATTAACCATGTTCACATCAATGGTTTACTTCCCAAGAGGGATTTTTTGCATCTTAGAGGAACGTGTTGAGGAAATATGAGTTTAGGATTTCATAATTGTGGTGTCAACTCAATGGTTCAAGGCGCTTGGAGTTAATACAGCTGGAAATATTCTCCAACCTAAATAACTTTGAATGACTTTTCAGGCCTTGGTATGGGTTATGAGGGGGGATATATAAATCTTTTCTAGTATAATATCCATATCATAGGATATTCCAAATATAATTGTGAGGGACATTATGATATCATAAAATGATGAGGGACAAATAAATAAAGCATATTAAGTCACTTTGGGTAATAAAGATAGAGTGAAAAAACATGATTTTATTTTATTATATAAAATAGAAGGTAAAATCATTGGTGCACCATGATCATGGATAGATAAAGAGCATTTTGAGACAAACATAAATATACAAGAGTAGTATAGTCATCTATACATTGAAATTTTTATAAAAATGCTAGGTTATGTGTTAGAGTCCCCAATTCCTATTTAGGTAACTTATTTATAAAGAAAGGGTGAGAATAATGGCTATAGAAGTTGCATGTATTCATATATCATGGTAACTCATCTCCTTGAACATGAAATGGTTAAATGAGCAGCTTAAGATAAATGGAATTATCACTACACTATTTTAGTTTAAATTAGAATATGAGTACCTAGATTGTGATAATGATTTTTCACTTCCATATGGAAAATTAGTTATCCATTAATCTCAAATTATCATAAATACCTTACAAGTTCTTTATATTCATCATGAATTATAAAATGAATATTATGGAGAAGCTGCTCAAGAATATTTTAGATATGCTTCACTAGGGAGAAAAGTATTGGTGAAAACATGGTATCTCACCCTATATGGTGAATGAAGTGAAAGACCAAATTGAATAGAAAATGACTATTTTATCATAAATAATGTCTTTATAATTTCTTTCAAATTTAAAAAATATTTAAAAGAGGTGTGGTGAATATGAAGATATTTTCTACTCATGTGGACAGAAAGTTCATTGGCATATAAACAATAATGGATTGAATGTAAATTAAACAATTACTTCTGAATCATCTATATTCTTCATTTCATGTGATATTTCTATATCATTTTCTGGTTGTTAAATAAATTATTATTTTTAAATTTAGGAACCAAGGAAACTTAGAAACATTTCAATAAGTAAGGTGAATACTTCGAGTAATTGAGAAGGGTGATTCCTATATTAGTAGTGAGAATCACATGAATTCAGTTTAAAAACATCACAAGAAGTAAGGTGAATTATTTTAGTACCTAAGAATGGGTTATTAATTTTAGAGAAATGAAAATCAAAAGACTACAGGTTTCTAAGTGCATTCATTCTAGGAATTTATTTTATTGAGTGTTACTAAAAAAATTATATAAATGTCTAGTTAGACACAATGAGATATTATTTATTTTTAAATGAATGTTATTATGGTAATTCATACTTAATAGATTAATTAATAATTTAATTAGGGATATACAATATTGGAAGTGAATAATGAATAAATAATATAATACATGTATCTAGTTTTGTAAGGATAATTATTTTATCAAATAAAACTATAGATTGTTTGCAAGGATATACTTAAAAGTGCATTCAATCCCCATAGATCTAAAAACCATTGGTATTTTTGACATAATCACTTATTTAGTTCAAGATAATGATATATTTAGATATAAATGGGAGTCACGCATACTACATAGTTAGTTCAACTTGGTATAATGAAATATTATAATGAGAAGTAAGCGGTAATATGAAATAGAAGTAATGAATGCACTTGGTTATATGACAAAAGTTCCTCCAGATGGGTTTGTGGGGGTATATATTAAACAATTATCCATGAATAACTTGAATATAGTATAAACGTTTTCCTAAACTCACAAAACCTTATTCAAATAATAGAGGTTATGATAGTTCAACATAGTTTGATGATGAGTCATATATGTGTTATAAGTCTTCCATAGTATTTCAATACATGTTTTTCAAATAGTAGCACAAAAAATAACCACATGACAATTGTATTGACAAATTAATATAATATTAGTTATAATATTAGGGAAATCGATTATATTACAGCCTCAGGTGTTGATGGGGACCATTTTTTTAAAATTGGTTATATCTATAAGCATACATAAAAGGAAACACAATGTGCATTTTGATTGGTTTTACTATAGTTACTTAGGACAATAACACTCTCAAGATGTAACGGTATTGGTTTATACCAAAAATACTTCTCTAAGGGAATCTCATACATTTGGAGATAATAAGAGAAAGATAAACTTTAATGATATATTTTCTTTAGAAGCAAACTAAATTTCATAGGAACACTAAACTCCATAAAATTTAGTGGGATGGATTATTCAATAGATACATACTACATAGGAAATTTATAACCATATAGGTGGTATTATATTACCATATACATGTGATATATTATTCTTTATGAGTAATTATTTCTATAATGAGAAATAACTTTGAACTTTATATGGTTGACAAGTTTATATGAATTCAAAAATGGTTTCCATATACTAAAATCGAGTTCCATGTTTTGGTAGTTTCTCAATTCAATACAAAACCATTGGTGGTTATTAAATAGAATATAAACATGGACAGTAAAAGTGAAATACCAATAAGGCTTGATCTCTTATACCAATTCATATTGATTAAATCTATTTGAATTTTTCTTATCAATTTTGTTTTTATGATTATTATATTTTGAATTTTATTTCAAGAGAGCCTTTTGTCGAGGAAAACTTATGTAATATTTCTATAAGATGTAATCATATGGGATAGTGACACCTGAACTTCCCAATAAACAATTCTAGTTTTTGGTATCCATTTATGGATTTAAAAAATAATAATGACCATTTTATATTCATTTGGAATGAATGTGTGATACGTGTTTTCAATAGGTTAGTGGGAATGAAATTGTTTTACTATATAGGTATGATAGCACATGGAAAATAGATGATATGTATTATAGTTACATAAGACTAAAGATAATTTCTCCATGAATGACATAAAGTAGAAACCTAGATCTAGGGACTGTGATCTACATAGGTAGGTCATTTTGGGGTTATTGGTTCAAATCATAGTATATAAATTGGATAGATACTAAAGATATTAAGTATAGGACAATCCTAAAGGGGATTGGTTTCTGTATCATATGGTACACATCTCCCCAAAATAATATGTCCATATATACAATATGAGTGAATTATGATGAATAAACTACATATTTCTAAGGGTACTTTAGAGACTAGAAAATTACATGAAATTGTTTTTAAATTTTTTGGGACTATTATGAGTCTGTGAAGATTGACAGTGCGTGATTCTGAGGCCCGGGGTGCCTGAAATGGAATTTTAAATTTTTTTAAGGTATGTTCAGAAAACGTACGAGCAACATTTTCTAACTTTTTAATCGGTTATTGGAATTGAAATATGAGAGCACCATTTAATTTGCAACACCAGGATTCGCTTAACGGAGGATTCACTGAGACCATAGTAGGTTTTGGGGAAATGATAAATTTTTCACTTTACAAAAAAAACTTAACAAACTTATTTAATTTTTCTCCAGCGGCTGAGAGAGAGTGGCATGGCTGCTGAGTTTTCAAGAATTTAATGGATTAAACCTTTGTTTTCATAACCTCTCCATTGAGAGATGAGAGGTGCATTAATTAACTTATTAATGAACCTCATTAATTCTTTGTTGCATTAAACTGTCATCCTCTTTCTATTTAAGTTAGGCTGAGGTTGGAGTTTTGAGATGAATTCATCAAGCGAGGAACCTGTAATGAAGTGACATGACATCTTCCAATAATTAGGTATGGAATATGGGACATCGTTTGATGGATTGATGAAGAACACTGATGGCTTCCACGGATAAGGATTCTTGATCCACCACAGTGACGTACCCAGTGAATCTCGAGGTAGGGGTTTTGTTATTAAATTCACGAGCAATGTTTCTTTCCAACATTATAGAAAAGGATGATGATTCATGAATGTTTTATAGTCTATTATTTTTGAATTATCTTATCCTTATTGATATAATGCTAACGCGGAGGGTGCGGGCCAAACAAACAAGTCCTGGACCTTCTGCCACTTCGTTTCATGATGATTTTCAACTCAACAGAAAGCGGAAACCGCAAGGCAAAAAATGATGACGTCATCCCGGGAGGGCTATAGGTGCGTCCAAAAGGATGAACGAACCACTGGAGATCACCCAGTGGCATGAGAAAGCTCTGCAAATGCAGCACCGGTGATCGGCACTAGCCGACCGCGGAAGTGAGGTTGTGCTTGAAGGCCCCGCAGTGGACTGACAGGGCAGTCGGCGTGGCCCGGCCGTAGTGGTGGCGAGGTAGTGCACCGTCACACACCGCGGTGAGTAGTTCACGGTTTCAAAGACACAGAGAAAGTGGGACTTGCTCCATTCGGGTCCCATGACAATCTAGGTCGGCACCGCTTAGCACCGCCAATCAAAGAGCTGACCGGCTCATTGAGTCGTTCGAAAAAGAGGGGGAGCGTTTCGCCTCGCCGTGTGGACCGCCAGTTGGGTGCCGCACCACCCAGTGGGGCTAACTTCCCGGTGGGCTGCGCCCCACTGGCTGACCTAGCTGGTCTGAGGCCCACCGGGATGAACTCACCATAGCCCAGCCCTGCCGGCCGGGCCCATCACACTAGTCCCCGCAGGCCACAGCCCAGCCCTATTGGGCTGGGCCGAGCCTCCTGCTGCCCAGTGTGGCCCGGCCCAGTAGGGCCTGCCCGTGGCCTAGCAGGACGTGCTAACCGTGGCCTAGCCCAACCAGGTTGGGTCTGGCGGCCGAAACCGGGTTGAGTCGGCCCAAACTTGGTCTGGATGGGTCGGCCCGATCGGGTCGGCCCGGACCCGAAACCCTTCGGGACCAGTTTCACTTAAAGAGTCGTATCTTGCAAACTAGATGTCTATTTTGTTAACCTTCTATGGTGTTGCGATCCTTCGATAGAGACGGTCCTTTTGAGATACTCCAACTATGTTTTTGAGAAATATGGAGTATGATCGGGTTGGATCAACCCCAAATCCAACAGGTCCCCTGACACTAAAATGCCAATAACATACATACCTGGTGTCCAATTGATGTGAAGTTTGTTGTGTTGGAACCCTTATAACATGAAAAATATTTGGGTGACTTCTTCTTGGGACTTTGTTCTAGTTGAAAAATGACTGATGGATTGAGGACTAGTTTCTCCTAGAATCAAGCATGTTTGAAGAAGGAATACAATTGTTGGCTGAGAGATGGTGGTTGGAGACAGATCATACGGAGGTTAGTACCGTGCGATCCTATGTGGGTAAACACCTAGAGATCCTGTGTAGATCAGCACCCTGAGATCCTGTGTGGATCATCACCTAGCGACCCTATGTGAATCAATAATCTAGCGACCCTGAGTGGATCTGGATTCTAGAGACCCTGTGTGGATTAGCATTCTAGGGACCCTGTGTAAATCGGCAGTGAAAAACTCGATGAGGACCAACCTTTGAGCAACCCATCATGGATCATCGGCATACTAATCCTATATGGGTCAGATCTTGTGTGGGTTTTGCAGGGGTTAGTACCTATTGATCCTAGGCAGGTCGGATCCTATGTGGGTTAGTCGGGTTTAGTACCAATCGATCCTTGGCGGGTTGGATCTTGTGTAGGGTAGTGTGGGTTAGTATCTATCGATCATGTGTGGGTTAGACTCTATATGGTTAGTAGTAGTGACTCTTGGTAGAATAATATTATCAAGAATTATGACTAATCATCGGTACTTCGGTACATTAGTTATACATGGTTTTTGAGCTGAGTATTTTGCTTTGTGATTTTTCATTGAGACAATGTTTTTTGGTTTTACTTTCTGGAATTTTGAGAGACCTTTGGGGGTCTTGGGGTCCCTATTGGGTATTGTTATACTCACCCCTACAAGGGCATTGCTCGCACCTTGTTATGTCTTGTTCATACATCATGAATCCTTGACTGAGACTCGGGGAGCTAGGACATGACGGTGGATGGTGGTGACGGTTGGCGTGGAGAGTTGTGGAGACGAGATGCACCTACCCTTTATGTAGGATCCTCGGTGGAAAATCTTAGGATATGATTTCTTTTTTTAGTTTTAGTTTTATCTTTTCAGTTGGGCTTATATTCCAGCCCCCTTTACTTTCAATACACACCTTTACTACTGCAGTTTTACTTCGTGGTTACATATTGTTGTGTTCTTTGACTATGTTTTTATATAGGTTTAAAGGAAACATGTTTCTGTTTTTAGGGATATGCCTTTTCGGTGCTAGTTTCCAACCCCTAGCCTATGGATGTCGGGCTTGGGGTAGTAATGGATCAGGCCCCGGGGGACGGGTCGTGAAAAGGTGGAATCAAAGTGGTTGTTTCTACAAAAGAACTAGGACTCTAATATTTTTAATGGAGAAATTGTGTTAAACATTTTGAGTGTGGTTTTCAGTTTGAGGAGTCTAGTGTTGGTGCACTGGCTGATGTATCCGTACACCAGGACTCCAAATTCTGATTTCCAACTTGTTGCATGAAAAAACCGATTGAATGTGTGTTTTTGAAATGTTTTACATTTGATCTCTTTTGAATCGAATCACAAGATATAACTTATTGATAGTGTCACACCTATTTCTTCTTATTATTCCACCGTGTAGAAATATAGCTAGGATTCCTAAGAGAGTACACGATGACGGGTCACCGAATGGTGAGGCTTCGATGCATGGACATCTTACTGTGTTAGCACCTTCGGGTGGTACACCCGCAGTAATACAACACATTGGGAAAATGTTTCCACTAGCCCCACTGGAATACAGTTCACACCAACTGAGCGTGTTTCATGAGTTCTAATGATAGAGGCCTCCAAGGTTTCAAGGTGAGATAGATCCCCCGCCAGCTGAGGATTGGATGGAGGCTGTGGCTTGAGCTTTCCGCCTAGTTGGGACACCAGAAGAGCAGATGGTGATCCTAGTTTCTAGTCTTTTCCTAGTCATGGATGGAAGATGGTGGAGCCTTATGCTCGAGTTACATGATGAGGATACCCTCACCTAGATGGAATTTGAGATCCTCATCAGGGTAGAGTTCATCCCAACGCCACAATGCTCTGTGCGTAATCAGGGGTTTCTGAACATATAGTAGAGCATGCTAACAGAAACCCATTACTCGGCGAGATTCACTGACCTCTCTCTCTACTACACTGAAAAGGTATGAGACCCATTCTTCATGGCCTAAATCATTGACAAGGGTCTCTAGTGAGAGATCATAGTATCGATTATATTTCCGAATATCCTAACGTGGGCTGTAGTGTTTGAGAGAGCATTATTAGTGGAGAGTTTCTTAGGTGAGTAGGCACCGACGATGAGAGCCACCACCAGATGACAGGTAGCTGAGTCATCTCCAGGATACAGTAGGAAGAGGACGCAGAGGTACATGTGGGCTAGACCCTCTGGTGGATGACCCCGGGATGTTGGGTCAGAGGTGCGGAGCTCACAAGGAAGAGGAGGTGAGGTGGGAGGCAGAGTATGCTTCATGTTTGGCCGAAAGGTCCACATGGCTCGTGACTGCCCAACATGAAATACTAACGATTAGAAGATGGTAAAGGTACCATCGAGGCAGAGGAAGATATTCGAGAAAGGAGGTCCACATGGAGACATACATGGAAGAGGAGCAGGCGGTATAGCAGGTGGCGGGTGGCAAATTTGAGGTTCAACCGCCACCGCCACTAGGTGGTCTACCACGACCACAGGGAGCAGGTGGACAAGGGTGATCATAGCTACAGACAAGAGTGGCCTTCGACCATGGCGCTCCATAGATTATTAGAGGTACGATCTGTGTCTATTCTACCCTAGCGATAGTGCTTATAGACATAGGTGTCAGTCACTCTTTCATTTCCACAGCACTCGTTTAGATCTTGGAGATTCTAATGGAGCCGTTGGCTTGATCCTTGTGAGTAGAGACTCATACGTAAGAAGATTCAATGATTAAACACAAGTTCAGGCAGTTTGAGCTCACTCTAATAGGTGAGAGCTTCGGCTGGGATCTCTTAGTAGTAGTATCGAGGCCTTATGACGTCATCTTGGGTATGGATTGGCTATCCACAGTCCATGCTCAAATTTTCTTTTTAAGGAACAAAGTGCGATGTGTCGATGAGCATGGAATCGGGTTTACCTTCACCTGTGAAGAGGAAACCATTGTAGCATAGGATAGACTATCTCGGAGGAGGGTGCAGCTGATTACTCATTAGTTGGCGAGCCTAACCCTCGAAGAAGTTGAAGTGAGGAGTCCGATTTATCCTGTAGTAGTGGACCAGTATGCTAATTCCTTCCCTAATAATGTTCTGGGACTACCTCCTTCTAGAGAGGTAGAATTTCACATAGACCTATATTCCAATATGAAACTGATATCTACACCATCATATTGAATGACTCCCTTTGAGATTTATGAGTTGAGTGTATAGTTGGAGGACTTGCAGAGAAAGGGGTTCGTAAGGTCCAGTGTTTCTACATGGGCATCCCTTATCTTGTTCACCAAGAAGGCAGATGGGAGTCTAAGAATTTGTGTGGTCTATCAGTCCCTAAATCGGGTGATTGTGAAGAAAAAGTGTCCTCTGCCAAGGATCAATGATCTCTTCAACCAGATAAAGGGAGATCGTTGGTTTTCAAGGATAGACCTTAGATCATTCTATCACCATCTCATAGTATAGAATGATGACGTATTGAAGACAGTATTCAGATGTCGGTATGTCCATTACGTGTTTTGGTGATTCCTTTCGGGGATGAACAATGCTCCAATAGTGATCATGGGGCTCATGAATAGGATCTTCCAGCCGTACCTCGATCACTTCATGGTGGTCTTCATTAACGACATCTTGATATACTCGGTGTCAGAGGAGGAGCACACCACTCACTTTCAGATAGTTTGGGATACTACCGAAGAATTGTGCCTGACTTCTCCAGGGTAGAGGCACCCTTGTCAGCCTTGACAAAGAAGGGGAGTGTTAGTTACAAAAAGGGTCTAAATACCCTGATGGGGGGGGGGGTGAATCCGGGTATAGATATTCTATTCCAAAATTCTTCGAGCCCCACTAGATATTGACCTCAATATTTTAAGGGTCAATTTGTTTGCAAGAATGTGTTAATATTTATATTATTCATCCCTTGTTTATCTGATGATGATTATGGAATGAATGCGATGTAGGAATGAAAACAGTCCAACACAGAGAGTTTTACTTGTTTCACCGTCACTAGGCAATGTCCAAGAATCATAAAAAGACAATGTGCCGATGTACCAAATCCACTATAAGTGCACTAATGTTTACAATTTATAAGTGAAATCACTATCCCTCCTAGTTTACAACTACTCACAATTTGAGAACTCACTTATCTCTCTACTAAAGTGAGATAACTACTTCTTCAGAAGACCCACTCATAGTTTATAAACCTCTAGGTCTCTTCATTATCTCTAATGAGTACATTATCCACTATATGTAGATGCTATATGGAAGTCCAAATTTCATCTATTGATGAATATCCCCTTTCCACTGACCATTGGGCAAAAAACATTGGTAAATACCTTCACAAAGCACCCTACATCGCAAATATACCAATTTCGTGAAGCGTAAACAATTCTTTGCAAATCCCCAACCTCTTTGCTAAGCACACACCTTCATATAGCGTGCTGCCTCATAGAGCACACTACATCAACGAGCTAAACCCATCACAAAGAGAAATTATTCACAAATATTAGGCCATTGTAGAGATCAATCCATCTCAAAGAAACTTCCTTCACAAATCTCACTGATCCAATGCAGAACACACCTATTTCATGGATCTAGATTAGCCACTACGAATCTCATTCTCTCGCGAAGAACACAACCTTCTCAAACCTCCTTTGTAAGTTGATTGAAAAAAAATTAATATAAAACTCTCTACTTCTCTCAAGAGGGTCGAGGGATATTTATAAGTGATTCCACTAACCCTCGAACCTTCCATGCGAAGTCGGCGCCACATCATCACAAATCAAAAAGCTCTGAAGTTCCGGTCAAAATTATTTCTATATCTTGAAGCACCATAGAAATTATTAAATATAGGAGCTCATCGTAATCGCGGAGCATTATGTCAATTCTTTCATGCCTTCTCCGCGAATCTCCACTAACAATACCCTTCTCTACCGCAATTCTCTTCAACTATGTCATTTGTGAAGTTCATTGTAATAAAAAATAACACCGTCAACATTATACATGTCTTCGTGAAATCCACATCAAGAAGACCATCTTCATGAAACTGATGCCTTTTAAATTTTTTGATGAGATCTTCAAGGAAATCCATATTTTTTTATGATAACCAAACTCCAAACCTACATTTTCAACAAACACAACCTACCAATCTTTCATTCCTTTATCGTGGTTATTTTTCAACATAGATTGTCAAAACCATATCTGGAGCACGAAAATTTACCACAAGAAACATGCATTTGCAACAAACACAACCTACCCAAAAATTTGGCAATGTTACCTTTAGGGATTCTTTCAAAATAGTCTTCCCCTTTGGGTTTTGTTGACAACTCTTCTTTGAATGATTTTCTGTACATTGATACCTCAATGAGTCTCCTTTCAACATATTCTATCTTTTGCCTCTTTCGATTTATATAGTGACCAAAGATTCACTCACCACATACTCTAAGCCCACATGATCAATGGGAGTCATGAGAAATAAGAGTAGTATGAAAAGTTCTTCAATGAATGAAATCATTTTTGACACCAACTGTTGACACCAAACATATAGCAATTTCCAAAGAGATACCAATTTTTGATCGTTGGAAACATTCTAACACCATTCCAATGCTACTCTTATGCTTTTATCATGATCCTCAGCAGTGTTTATATCTATACTTTGATCGATCACTTCTATCATCATCAGATTTAATACTTTCACCATATCTCATTGATCTTCCCCTATCTCACAACTACACATGTCAGCTTCTCCCCATGTCTTTGAATAAGAATTTTTCACCCATCCTTAGCTATGGTTTCTCCCCATGAGGAGTCACTTTTTATCCCCCTTTGTCTACAAAACCAAAGGTCACTCTATGTGGTCTGAGAAATTGGAAAGAATATATATTATCACATTAAAGAAAAAAACACCATACCTCAGGGAGAGGGGGGGGGGGAGGGGTCCCCATATCTACACTTTCTCAAGTGTGTGTAGTCGACTAGACTCTCAAAGATAGTCGATACCTCTCAAAAGATTCCATGGGTAAAGACTTCTTTAGAATGTCTGCAACTTGTATCTCTGTAGGCACAAACTCCAAAATCACGATTCCTTACTCAACCTTCTCCTTGAAAAAATGATAATTTATCTCAATGTGATTTGTCCATGAGTGATGGACTGAATTTTTTCTATGATTGATAGTAGTTGAGTTATCACACTGGATTCTGATCAGAGACTTCACTTCAATTCCCATATCATTAAGTTATTTCTTCATCTACAATAAATGTGTGCATGCTTGAGTGGATGAAATATACTCAGATTCTATGGTGTTCAATGAAATTAAATCTTGCTTCTTGCTTATCCAAGAAATACACAAACCACCAAGATAAAAATCACCTCCCGAAGTATGTTTCCTATCATATGATAATCCGTCCCAATCTACATATGTATATCCCAAAAGCTCTGACTGAGATTTGTTAGTAAAATTCAAACCAAAAATCCACAGTTCCTTTGTTATAGTGAAGTATTCTTTTCACTAAAAGCATGTGGATTTCCTTGGGATTGAATTGATATCGGACTGCTTGGAATTTGGAAAAAACAATATCAGGTCTTGTCACTGTCATGTATAGAAAACTTCCAATAATCTTCCTGTATTAGTATATATTAACTGCCATCCATCATCATCTTTTGATAATTTCATCCAGGTAGAAACTGGCATCTTCATCTCCTTGAAATTTTCCATTACAAATCTTCTGAGAACCTCTTTGGCATATTTTGATTGTGAAATGAAAGTGTCATTCCTTCCTGGTGACATGTGTAAACCAAAGAAAAATGTCAACTCGATAATAATTGACATTTCAAACTCACTTTTCATAAATTCAAAAAACTATTTGTGCTGAGATTCATTTGATCTGCCAAATATTATGTTCTCAACATAAACCAGATCCACCATTCTTTGATTACTATCATTGTTGAAATAGAGATTGTAATGAACTCCACCATTCTGGAAGCCAAGATTCTTGAAATACTGATCAAGCCATGAATACCCTAATCTTGATGCTTATATCAGCCCTTATAAATCCTTCTTCAGTCGAAAAACCTTTTTCTCATACTCATGAATGAGAAAACCATCTGTCTTCTCGATATAAACTTCTTCCACAAAAAAACCATTCAAAAATGAAGATTTGACATCCATCTAGAACTCATTGAATTTCCATTACACCACAATGGATATGAATAGTCTGATTGCCTCCAGCCTTGTAACCAGATCAAATCTCTCATTGACATATATACCATTTATTTGGGAGTATTAATTTCACACTAGCCATGATTTATTTTTAATCACTGGTCCATATTCATTAATCTTATTATAAGAGAACCATTTAGTCCTGATCATATTCTTTTCTATTTGCCTTGAAACTATCTCCCACGTCGGATACTTATCAATCTGATCCTGCTCTTTATTCATAGCCTGAATCCAGTTTTCATTTTAACTGCATCAGCAAATCCATTAGGCTCTACCAGAGATAGGAAATATGTCTGTTGTAGTGATTTCATTCTTCTTTTCTAAACTAGAGATGACTGATCACCAATAAAATTCTTCCTGTCTATTTAATCTTGACTCCTTGGCATCTTTAAAAATATATACTTGAATTATTTTTTCACCATCTATATCTTCTTATGATATAGAATCTTCCACTTTTACCCTCGCCGAGTCTCATTCATCTGATTAGGATATAGTGACCCCCCCTATAATATGCATCCCTTATTATTATTGGGAACAATGTTTTGACCAACAATCATTCTACTTCTCCTACATCATTTATTCTCATCTAGAACTTGGTATTGAGCCATCAAAAAAACCTCCAAGACCATTGATTTTAATCAGTTGAAACTCTGGAGAATATCACCTTATCCCTTCTTATCTTTAGATGCCACTTCCCCTTGGATCGTATCTCCCAAAAACCTGAAACACATGAATCATCAACTAACAAAATTTATGTGCATAGGGAGAGGGGATATTATGGAATCCTCAAGATGAGGATTGTGGTTAATCCTGATGGGTCAACAATTTGATTATTTCTTGCAGAGCATCACACTCCTTCCATTCCTGTTCCAACTGGCTGGCCAACATGAACATTTCTGGCCATATGACTAAGTATTAATTCCCCACATGCTGATCCTTTTTTTGATATTTAGATTTTGCAGGCTTGGAATTTCTCACACTTTTGGGTTTAAACCCACTAGTGCACATTTTATTCTTTGATGTTTCACCAATATTTCATATCCCATGATTCCTTCTATTAGAAAGAATCTCTCTAGTTATCATCTTCTCTTTTTCCACCACATCTCTTCATGGCACATGACATGAGATTTTTTTGAATTCATTCTTTATTCAACATTATTTTATCAGATATCTAAGTCACCAAACTTTTTTTCATCGATGTTGAGTCCCCCACTGAAAGTGCATTCTTCTTACTCACAGCTATGGAGACTCCTTCCTTTATCTTCCAGATTTGTTCATGTTATTTATGAGTGAGCTATTTTGAGTGTGACAGGGGAGTTGAATGATAAAAATTTCATTCATCTTATTATGACTCCCCTTAGGATCTAATCCTATTATTAAACTTCTCACTATGTATCCCAATTTATAATTACTTATTATGCATCACCGGAGTTGAGAATCTCCTTTCGAGTCTATTTTTCTTTCCTACATTCTTTTTACTACAAATGTATTTCCAAATGTCCATAATGAGTATATAAAAAATATCTTCTATGAATGGAAAACCTTATTTCGTTATTTCATAAATGAGATGTTGATATAGATTGAGTTCATCTTTGGACATTGATCTCCTCAGCTTCCAGAAAAATACTCATAGTGTGTCTCTTTCTACCACAATAATAGCACATGATGAATGTTTTCCCTTGAGAGACTCCTCTCTATGATTTCTTATGACGCTTCTTCTTATTCTCAAATATAGTACAATTTATATCTTTACATAATGAAATGTATTAATGAGACTATTAACAAAATCTTGTTGTATGACCATGAGTCCCACATAAATAGAACATGTTTTTATTACATCATGTAAATGTACTCATAGGTCTATCTCCAGCACCTACATGATGTTTTCCATTTGTGGAACAGTTCACCGCTCTCTTTATATTATGAAAAAGGAGGGGATTCATCAAATCTAATACAAGTTTTTCCCTAACTGTATGGTATTTGAGCTGAGAAAATATGATTCTTTTTTCTTCAAAAAGAGCATATTTTTTTCATTTTTTCATCACTTTCTGAAGGATAATAAAATTATATGTGCCAGGAATCCTTCATTTTAGGATTTCCATTAGTATTGAATTTTTCCACTTCTTTGTTCATGAACACTATTTTTTATTCCAACTTTTGAATCTTCATATCCCTTTCATCAAGTTGATAATTAATTTCTCTCTTGAGATTCTTCCAGATACTCATTTCATATTCCAGTTCTCATGTGATCTTATCTACCATATCATATTGCTCATTTACTTTTAATTTATTCAGAGCAACAGAATCAGAAAAATATGCATTATCTTGCTATACCCTTGGACTCATCTGAACTAGTTTAGTTAGCAGTGCAACAAGAACAACATTTCTGGCTTTAAAATTTTGAATGTTATCAGAGTTCAGATTCTTTCCCTTAATTTCATCTTTTCATTTTTCTCTCATCATATAAAACTTTTGTAGTTCATCATCTTGAGAATCGTTCTTCTCCCTCATATTAGTGGCCACATCAAAAAACATTTGATTTAATCCTTTTATATTTTTAACCTCAATTTCCATTGCTTGGATCCAGATATCTTTAGATTTAATCTCTTCATCCAACTTCCAATACAATTCCTTTGTTCCATGGACAACTTCAACTTTTTTTTCATCTGTGCATTTCTTCATCATCAATAGTTCTAACATCTTCTAGAATATCAGGTTCTTCACTCATTCCTTATAAATAATTTAATGAGTATGTATTTTCACAACATGATTTATCCCAATCGTTATTATATTCACTAATTGATTCCTTTAGATGAATCACACTCTTTCTATAGACAATACTACTCTACATAATTTCAACAGACTTCTACTTCTTATTTGAAGTTATACCCTTTTCCATGGAACACTGAGATAAGAGAAAACTGATCTAACCACACCAATTGAGTACACAAAGTCAGAGCAAACAAATATAATAAATGAAACAGATCCCATTGATACCAATTTTGAGGACTAGAAGGGTTCTAAATAACTTGTGGGGTGGGGGTGGGGTGGGGTGAATCGGGTTATTGATATTCTACTCTAAAATTATTCCATCCCCACTAGATCTTGACCTCAATACTATAAGGGTCACTTTGTTTTCACTTATGTGTTACTATTGATCTTATTCATACCATATTTTTCTGATGATGATGATGGTTTGAATACGATGCATGAATGAAAATAGGAGGACACATAGATTTTTACTTGGTTCACCATCACTGGGCTATGTCTATGGAGCATATAATAGAAATGTGTCGATGTTCCATATCAACTATAAGTGCACTTCTGTTTAAGAGTTAAAAGTGGAATCACTATCCCTCCTAGTTGACAACCACTCAAAATTTGAGAACTCACTGCTCTCTCAAATGAAGTGAGTTCAATGCTTCTTCAGAAGATCCACTCATAGTTTATAGTCTTGTAGGTCTCTTCATAATCACTATTGAATGCATCCTAAACTCTATGTAGATTCTCTATTGATGTCCAAATTTCATCTACTGATGAATACCCCTTTTCCCCTGACCACTGGGAAACAAAATCTAGGAAAAACCTTCACAAAGCACCCTACACCACGAAGCTCCCAACATAATGAAGCTCAAACAATCATTTGTTTAGTCCCTGCCTCTTCTCGAAGCACTCACCTCCACAAATCATGCCTCCTCACAGAGAACACTACTTTGGAGATCTCAAGCCTTCGAAAAGAGAAAGCCTTAGAAAAGAATAGGCCGCTACAGAGCTTAAGTCATCACAAAGCGACTTTCATTGCGAAGCTCACTGAGCCAACACGGAACACACCTCTTTCGCAGAGCTAGATTGGCTTCTATGAAGCTATTTCTTTCTCAAAGCACACATACTTCATAATCCTCCTTCATGAGTTGAGCATTTTTTTTAAAACTATCTACTTCTCTCGAAGGGGTTTTGGTCTATTTATAGGCTATTTCACTGACCGTTGAAACTTTCACGCAAAGTCAGCGCCACATCATCTCAGATCGTGAAGCTCTGAAGTTCCCACCAAAATTCCTTATATATCGCGAAGCACAATGGGAATTTCTAGATCTTGGATATTATCATAATCATGGAGAATTATATCAATTACTTCATGCCTTTTCTGTAATGCTCCACATGAAATTCCCTTCTTCGCCACAATGGTCTTCAACTCTGCCATTCGTGAAGCTCTTTATAATATTAAAGAACACCATCAAAATTAGTCACATCTTCACGAAATCCATATCAAGAAGACGATCTTTTCTAAAATCATGCCTTTTCCAAATTTGGACAAGATCTTCATGGAAATCCATATTTCCGGATCATCACCAAACTCCAAATTTTGGTCCCCAAAAATTTGGAAATTTCTGGAAAACATCGCCACCTGGTATCTTATTTTTTTGTAACACCTCCTGATATTCCATTCTATTGTCATGGTTATTTGTCAATATGGATTTTCAGAAATATCTCTAGAACTCAAAAATTCTCCATAGAAACCTGCATTGTCAACAAAAAAACAAACCCAAAAATGCTACAATGTTACCTTTAGGGATTTTCACACAACAATATCCCCCTTAGGGTTTTTTTGACAACTCTTCTTAGAATTATTTAATTCACTTTTCTACCTCACTGAGTCTCCTTTCTTCATCTACCATCCTTTTCCTCTTGGGATTCAGATAGCAACCAAAGAATCACTCAACATGTAAGGATCCTACCCCAGTTGCCCAGATCCAGTCCCTTATTTGATTACATTGGAAAGCAGACAAGGAATAAGAATCCTAAAGGACCGATTAGTTTATTATTATTGGAAATAAAATTCATACATAAGTTAAACATTACAAATTCAAAATAATTACAACACAAAAACTCCTTAGACAACATACATATCTCCTAGGTTATTTCATCATTTCATTCATAATAAAACTCTTCATGTCTTGAGAAAATGAACCAAAATAAAAGGGTGAGATAAAATGCTCAATAAGGGTAAGCAATACAGTGGAAGATAACATAAGAATGATACATGGTGAATAATTGAAAACACAAGCCACTAAAAATAAACACGAATATAATTTGGTAGAAAATGAGCTGAGTAAATATTTCCATAACATAACATAATAATGGATTATACTAGTTGAATAACCATATGAACCATAAATAATATTTCTATAAGGGTGTAATTCATAATTCAGGACAACTTAACCGTACATTCAAGGCCTCATTCTGAGACCATTAGTATTCATTTTGTTAAGACCTTGTGACATGACCGTAGTTTGTCTCCTGAGACCAACTGATGCACTGAGGGGATATAATGGGCCCCAAAATACACTTACTATGTTCAATTCATTCCTAATATGAACTAGGATAATCATAAGCAATATACACATTCATATTGAATCTAATATATGAAATGTAAATAGATTTTCCCGAACATTAAACAAAAACACTATCATTTGAAATAAACCGATGAATGGGTTTAAGATAGCACATCAACAGACAAAATAATCATAAAACATTAAATTAAATATGGTAGATGATATCATGGAATACTAATCCAAATATTACATAAGAATCAACAAGGGTGTTGAAATAGATGAAGATACTCTTATAAAATCTTCTAGTAAGTCATGAAATAAATACTATTTTACTTTGAAAAGAAGAGTTCTTTTGTAAAAATATTTTTATAAAACCATAAGTGAAGTAAAATATTATTATCATAATAAAATTAGTGATTTTATAAAGATAATGGTTTCCAGAAACAGATTATAGAGTGCCCTTGAAAATAGGTAAGAATTAGAGAAATTTCCTTGGACTCGGCTTGTATTTCAGAAAAACTTTCGAAGGTTCCATTATAAACATGTAACCATCCATAAAATAAGGAATTATTCTGGTTGGTATACATATATATAATAATCAAACAGAATTTATGAGGATTAAATAATAATACATAAAAATTTAATTGTGGTAATTAGACAATAAAAGTAACCCAAAAGAAAATGGAAGTTCAGGTGGAAAACCCTTACCTTAAATCCGAATGTGTTCCCCTTTTGAACTTAGGGTCCTAGAATATGAAGTTAGACTCATTAATAACTTAATTAATAAATAATTTGACATTTTTTTATAATAATTATTTTTAGTTCATTTATGTCCTTATTTATATGTTATAATATCGAATTTTGTCATTCTGGAGTGTTTATTTTTTGGATTTTCATAATCGGTTCTCTTGTTTTTAAGTAATGGAGTTCATGTGGAATGGATGTAAATATACAGAACTGAAATTACATATTGTTTAGGAACATACATAAGTTTTAATGTTAATTTATATTATTTTGATACATGGAAAATGGATGAATTATTAGATGAATTATTAATAATATTCACATAGATTATTTAAGCGGTATTTTGATTATTGTGAACTAGTTTGGTCTTATGATATAATAATATGTACATATATTTTTTACTGAATATTAATTTGGTTATAATACATATATTATATTCTTTTTCAACCATAAAAATGGTTTCATTCCCAGTAATGAAGGATAAATTGAAGAACAAAACTTCGTCGTCCACAAAGGCTATAAATTGGAACCTCGTAGACGATGATTTCATTTATAAAATAAAAGGGGGGAATAGAGAGGGGATATTGATGATGGTTAGTCCATTAAAATGATATAATTCCATTTATAGATGATACTGTACATATCATGATCATTTTGATAGAGGAGGTGAGGAGAAAAAAAAGAGATGAACATGGAAATAAAAGAAATGTTTAGAAATCCCATATGAAAAATCGATAGCCTAATGGAGTCGCTTAGAATTTCATAAAATGAAATGATTAGAGAAAAAGGGTATCTAATTATATGGAAATTAAAAGTACAGTAATATTAATACATAAAATAATTCTATAAAATATGAGAATGGAAATTCAAAGAGATCACATAAAAGAAGTGTCGACTAAAAGAGGAGGATGAAGGATTCCCTTGCCTTGTAGAGTAACTCCTAGAACATGAATATTGGGACCTTGGGGGATTTTTGACACCTTGGGAGGACTCTTAGATAGGTAAAACCACTATATATATGAGGTTGATTGATTTTTAATGAAATAAAATGAATGAATGAGTGGATATTTATAGAAAAAGAGAGTGAGTTTTTTAATAATTTTAAAGGGACACCTCATTAGTGGTTTTTTTCCAAAATATGGGCATTCCCATGGTATTTTACCATGGTTTTATCCACATGGGAAACCTTATGTAATATAATAATGTAAACTAGTCTCCCAGCCTTTTATTATGCCATTATGATTTCATTAAAGAACCAAAAACTCAAAATTGTATTTTTACTATTCAAAAAAATTCAAGTATTTTAAAAAATCCAAAAAATTCACCCCTACCATTTTCCAATGGGTAGAATTAAAAAATAAACTCCCTTTTTCAAAAATAATTTTCTAAGAATTATTAATTTAATTTTTATATAAAATCATAATTAATTCAAAAAATAACAATTTTAAGGTATAATTATTTTTATATTACATTGAAAAATTAATTAAGACCTCATTATCTTATTTCCTTAAGAAAATAAAATAATATAATTATTTACTATTTATAAGGTTCATATTACAATACATATTACTATTCATAAGTGTATGTTACTATTCACCAAAAATCAAGTTTGTTCTATCAGACTCCAAATGACTTACTGGTCGAAACTCTAGATGACAGTTTTTTGCAATTCAAAACACATCAGAGGAAAATTTGTGTTTACTGGATAGATTATAAAATTCACTCAATATTTATTTTCAAAACCTTGGGGTGTTACAGACTATATACTCTAAGCCCAAACGAGCAATGCTCGGCGTGAGAAACAAGATTAGTATAAAAAGATCTTCAATGAGTCACTTCATTTTTGACACCAACTATTGACACCAAATAGATACTAATTGCCAAAATTATACCAATTATTGATCACTGGAAACCTTCTAACACTATTCCAACACCACCCTTATACTTTTATCACGATTCAAAGCTGTCGTGATATCCATTCTTTGATTGATCACTTCTAGCATCATCATATTTAATACTCTTCCCCAATCTAATTTCTCTCCCCCCATCTCGATGCTCCACCTGGTAGCTTCTCCCCATGTATTTGACTAAAAAAATTTCCCCCTTCCTTATCCATAATTTTTCCCCATGAAGAGTCACAATTTCATTCCCTTTGTAAATGAACCAAAAGGTGACTCCACTGTGGTCTGAGACATTGGAAAGAACACTAATTAACACATTAGAAAAAAACACACTGTACCTCGGGGAAAGGGGGGAGGGGTCACCACATCCATACTTGATAAAGTGTGTGTAGTCGACTCGACTCCCAGAGCTAGTCAATGCCTCTCAAAATATTCTCTGGTAAGGCCTTTGTCAGAATTTCTTCAAATTTATGTTCTATAGGCACATAATCCAACTTCATGATTCCCTACTTAACCATATCCTTGATAAAATGATACTTTATACCAATGTTCATTTTCCTTGAGTGTTGGACTGGATTTTTTCTAATATCGATAGAACTTGAGTTATCACACTAGATTCTAATCAGATAGTTCACTTCAAAGCCCATATCATTAAGCTGCTACTTTATCTACAATAACTGTGTGCATGCCTAAGTGGAGGCAATATACTCAACTTCTGCAGTGCTCCATGAAATGAAATCTTGCTTCTTTCTTATCCAAGAAATACCCAAACCACCAATATAGAAATCACCACCCGACATAGATTTCCTATCATCATCTTATCCAACTCAATCTGCATCTATATATTCCAAAAGAATTGACTAAGATTTTTTTAGTATACTTCAAACAGAAATCCACAGTTCCATTGATATACCAAAGTATTCGTTTCACTACAAGCATGTGGTTTTCCTTGGGATTGCATTGATATCGCACTACTTGGAATTTGGTGAATACAATATCAGGTCTTGTCGCTGTGTTGAATATAAAACCTTTAATAATATGCCTGTATACTATTATATTAACTACCCTTCCATCATCATATTTAGATAATTTCATCTGGGTATCAATTGGATTCTTCATCTCCTTGAAAGTTTCCATTAAACATCTTATGAGAACCTCCAGGGCATATTTGGATTGAGAAATGAAAGTGTCATTCCTTCCTTGTGACACTTCTAAACCAAGAAAAAATGTCAGATCTCCAATCATTGACATTTCGAAATCACTTTTCATGAATTCAGAAAACTATCTACACTGAGCTTCATCTGATCCACCAAATATTATGTCCTCTACATAAACTAGAACCATCATTCTTTGATTACTTTTGTTGTTGAAATTGAGATTGTTATTAACTCCACAACACTAGAAACCAAGCTTCTTCAAATACTGATCATTCCTTGAATACCATGCTCTTAGTGCTTGTTTTAGTCCGTCTAACACATTCTTCAGCCAAAAAAACCTGTTCTCATCCTCATGAATAAGAAAACCTCTGGTGTCTCAGTATACACTTCTTCCTCCAGAACCCCATTAAAAAATACATATTTGATGTCCATATGGAACACTTTAAATTTTCATTGCACTATAATGGCTAGGAATATTATGATTGTCTCTAGCCTTACAACCTGTTCAAATGTCTCATCGAAATCTATACCCTCTATTTGGGATTATCCTTTTCACACTGGTCGTGCTTTATTTCTAATCATTTTTCCATATTCATTCATTTTATTACGAGAGACCCATTTAGCCCTATTGACATTCTTATCTGCTGGCCTCAAAACAATCTACCACGTCTGGTTGTTCTCAATTTGATACAGCTCTTAATTCATAGCCTGAAGCTAGTTTTCATCTTTATCTGCATCAAAAAATAATTTAGAACCTACCTAAGATAGTAATGATGTCTCCTATAGTGATTTCATTCTTCACGTTTGAAATGGAGTAGACTGATCACCAATGAAATTATGCCTATCAATTTGAGCTCCACTCCTTGTCTTCTTCACAGATTTAGACATTAATTCTTTGTTCATCGTCTATATCTTCTTCTGAAATATATTCTTCCACTATTAATCTCCTCGAGTCTCTTTCATCTGATTAGGAGATAGAGATCTCCCCCTATGATGTGCATCTCATCCTGTTGTTGGGAAAAATGTTTTTAACCACAATCATTCTCCATCTCCTGCATCATTTATTCTCATCTAGAATATGGCATTGAGCTATAAAAAACCTCCAAGATTACTGATTTGAATCACATGAAACTCTGAAGCATATCACCTCATCCCTTAATATCATTATATTCCACTTTCCCATGGATAATATTTCCCTAAAACTTAAACCAAATTAATTATCAGTTAACAAAATTTATGTACATAGGGAGAGGGGATCTTCTAAAATCCTCAAGATGAGGATTGCGGTTTATCCTGATGGGCCAACCCTTTGATTATTTCTTGCAGAGCATCGTACTCCTTCTTTTCCTAGTCCAACTAGCTAGAAAACATCAACTGTTCTAGCCATAGAACTAAGCATTCATTGCCCACAAGCTGATCCTTTTACTGATATGTAGATTCTTCAAGCATGGCCTTTCTTACACTTTGGGGTTTAAACCCACTAGTAAACATTTTATTCTTTAATTTTTCACCAACATTCTGCATCCCACGATTCATTCTCTTAATAATAATCTCTCTACTTGTCATCATCCATTTTTCCTCAACTTCTCTCTATGGGACATGAGATGCAAGTTTTTTGAATTCATTCTTTGTTCATATTTCTTTTATCAGATATCTCAGTCACCACACTATTTTTCACGGATGGTGATTCATCCACTGAACATGAATTCTTCTTACTCAAAACTGTAGTGACTCCTCCCTTTATCTTCTAGATTTGTTCATGTTCTTTTCGAGTCAGCTATTGTGAGTGTGACAGAGGCTTTTGCTGATACATGTTTCGTTCATCTCCTTGTGATTCCCCTAAGTCTCTAAGCATATTCTTCAGCTTTCCATGTTGTATCCCAGTGTTTAATTTCTAATTATGCATCACCGAAGTCGAGAATCTCCTTTTGAGTCTATTTTCTTTTCTAGCTTTATTCATACCTCAATGTCCTTCCAAATGACCATAATGAGAACATACATGAAATCTTCCTTCGAAGGAATAACTTATTTCGTCATTTATTAGCTGAGATATTGATGAAGCTTGATTTATTATTCTGAAATTGAGCTCCTGAGCTTCATGAAACATACTCATAGCATTCCCCTTTCTTCCATAGTAATAGAATATGATAAATATTTTCTTCTGAGAGACTCTTCTCTCCGATTTCTCATGACGCTTCTTATTATTCTCAGATTTAGTACATTTTTAATCTTCATAGCATGAAATGTATTCCTGAGCCTCAGATTAGAAGATCGATGCATGACCACAGGTCCTACATAAATAACACATGCTGTAATCACTTCTTTTAAATTTCCCCTTAAGTCTATCTCCATCACCTACAATATTTTTTCCATTTCTGGAACTATTCACGGATCTCGTTCTATCATGCACGGGTGGAGATTCATCAAATATAATACCAGTTTTCCCGAAACTGTATTGTATTAGAGCTTAGAAAATATTCTATTCTTTCTATTAAAAAATAGTATATTTTTTCATTTTATCATCATGTACCGAAGGATAATCAAATAATAAGTTTAAAGAATCCATGATTTTAGTCTATCCTTTTTTATTGAATTTTTCCACTTCTTTCTTCACCAACTCAAGATCTTCTTCAAACTTTTGAATCTTCATATCCCTTACATCAAGTTGAGAACTGATTTCACTCTCGAGATTCTCCTGGGTACTCATTTAATCTTCTAGTTCTCATGTGAGCTTAACTACCATATCACATTTCTCCTTTACATTCAATTTTTTCTAACCAACAGAATCAGAAAAAGATGAATTCTCTTGCTGCACCCATTGATTCATCTGAAATAGTTCAGTTAGAAGTGCACCAAGATCATTGTTTCTAGCTTTAAAATTTTAAATGTTATTTAAGTTCAGATTCTGTCCCTTATTTTCAGCTTTTCATTTTTAGCTCATTGTAGAAAACTTTTTCATTTCTTCATCTTTAGAATAATTCTTCTCCCTCAGATCAATGGTCCTTTGATTTAATCTTCTTATCCTATTAACCTAAATTTCCATTTCATGGATCCATATATCTTTAGATTTAATCTCTTAGTCCAACTTCCGATCCTTTTTTTGTTTCATGAAAAAATTCCACTTTTTCCCTTTTGGGTGTTTCTTTATCAACAATAGTTCCAACATCACATGGAATATCACATTATTCTCTCATTCCTTCTACATAATTTAATGAGTAAGTATATTAACTATATGATTTATCCAAAACATTATTTTGTTAACTAATTTATTCCTTCATATGAATAACACTCTTTCTATAGACACATCCACTCTGAGTAATATCACCAGACTTATGTTTCTTATTTGATGTTATACCATTTTCGATGGAACAATGAGATAAGAGAATACCGATTTAACCACACTAATTGACTACACAAATTCATAGAAAAAAATATGATAAATGAAACCTATTCCTTTTATATCAATTATTGGGACCAATAGGGTCCTAAATACCCTGGGGGATGAATTAGGGTATGATTATTATATTCCAAAATTCTTCCATCCCCCCTGGATCATGACCTCAATACTATAAGGTTCACTCTATTTTCACATATGTGTTACTATTTATCTTATTCATCCCTTATATATCAGATGATGATTATTCTTTGAATGTAATGTAGGAATACAAATAGGCAGACACAGAGATTTTCACTTGGTTCACCCTTACTGGGCTATGTCTATGGATTATACAACAACAATGTGATGATGTACCAAATACACTATAAGCACACTACTTTTTAAAATATGTATGTGGAATCACTGTCCCTCCTCGTTTACAACCAATCACAATTTAAGAACTCACTGCTCTCTCAACTGAAGTGAGCTCACTACTTCTTTATAAGATCCACTCATAGTTTATTGAATTATAGGTCTCTTCATTATCACTAATGAATGCATCCTCCATTGTATATAGATTCTCTATTAACGTCCAAACTTCATCCACTGATTAATACCCCTTTTTTCCTAACCACGGGGCAACAACCTTTGGGAAATAACTTCAAAAAGCACCCTACATCGCAAACCTTCCAATTTTACAATGTTTAAACATGCCTTGGTGAAGTCCCTACCTATTCGCGAAGCACACATCTTCGTAGAGCTCACTTCCATGTGAAGAACACTAGTTCAAAGAGCTCAAGTCTTTGGAAAGCAACTTACTTCGCGAAGCTCACTGATCCAATGCAAAACATACCACATTCATGGAGCTGGATTAGCCGCCACAAAGCTAATTCTTTTGTGAAGAAAAAAACATTCATGAAACTCCTTTGAGAATTGAGAGAAACAAAAGTTTCATGGAAAACTATCTACTTATCTCGAGGGGGTCGAGGTCTATTTATTGGCGATTCAACCGACCCTTGAACCTTCTGCACAAAGTCAGTGCCACATCAACTCAAATTGAAAATCAATGAAGTTCCCACTGAAATTATATCTATTTCGTGAATCACCATGACAATTTTTAGATTATAGAGATCATTATAATCATGGAGCATTCCATCAATTCCTTCGCGCATTTTTTGTGAAGATCCACTCACAATTCCCTTCACCGCCACAATACTCATCCACTCTTCCATTCTCAAAGCTCATCGTAATAACAAAGAACACCGTCAAAATTATTCATGTATTTGCAAAATCCACATCAAGAAGTCCATATTCACGAAACTCATGCCTTTTTTATATTTTAATGAGATCCTCAAGGAAATCCATATTTCCTGATTCTCGCCAGACTCCAAATTTTGGACCCCAATAATTGGGAAAAGTCTGGAAAATGACACCACCTTGTATCTACTCTTTTTTATACTGCCTCCAAATATTCCATTCCATTTTCATGGTTATTTGTAAACATGGATTGTCAAAAAAATCTCTAGAACTTGGAAATTCATCATGTAAACATGCATTGTCAACAAACACAACCAACCTAAAAATGATTCAATGTTGCCTTTAGGGGTTTTTCCCAATAGGGTATCCTTTCTTATGGATAGAAATGTGCTGGAAGAGTTTTCAGGAAATGAGGTAGAGATTGACGGGTGCCCTCATATTGAGGCTACCAGAAGAGGGAATTGGGTATGTAGTCTACTATGATGCATCAGGGACCAGACTAGGTTGTGTCCGGATGGAGGAGTGAGCGGTGATCTCCTACGACTCACGACATTTGAAACAAAACAAGTATAACTTTTCTATACATGATCTATAGTTAAAAGCAATGGTATTTGCACTGAAGATGTGGTGGAAGTACTTAATGGGTGAATGGTTTACTGTTTACTCTGATCACATGAGTTTCAGGTATATCTTCTCATAGAAGGACCTGAACCTGAAATAGCAATGATGTCTAAAGTTCCTCCAAGACAATGACTTTGAGATAGTTTATAAACTTGTGAAGGGAAATTTAGTATCAACCGCACTCAGTAGGAGGTCTAGTCAACAACTACTGTGTGAGGCGGCAGGGCATCTAGCCACGATGCATATATCATTTGTGGATACATATGGGTTACCTTACCTCTAATCTATGAATATCACTCCCCCACTTCTATAGAAAGATTGGGAGGCACAATTTGGGTACATTGACTGTGAGTCCCGATGTACTGAGATATCCTCAGGACAGGCTCCTAAAAGATTTTCTAAAGGTGGGGAGCACGTCATCCACTTCAAAGGATGCACCATGGTACCAGTGATGCTATGAGAGTAGGTGTTGAGGGATTTCCATACATCCCGTTTAGTGGTACATCCAGGAGTGGCGATGATGTACTAGGACCTATGGCGTTAGTTATGGTGGCCAGGGATAAAGAATACAGTGGCAAAGATTGTATCCTAATACCTTTCTTACCAGCAAGTGAAGGCCAAGCATTAGGTATCAACCGGAGTAGTGCCGCCACATGAGGTACCAGAGTGGAAGTGGGATGGAATCTACATATAATTCTTGATAGAGATACCATGTATGTCCAGGGTCCACAATTCGATCTGTGTGATCGTTGACCGACTCACCATGTCGGCCTACTTCCTACCCATCTGAGAGCATGGATCAGATGGACCAGACAATACAAACACTCAAGGACATGATTCATGCTTCTGTCCTCTATTTTGGCTATAGTTGGGAGGTCCTCCTACCCCTGGTGGAGTTCCTATACAAAAATAGTTATCACTCCCACATAGGCATGGCTTCGTTTGAGGCGTTGTACGTATGTCCATGAAGATCAACTCTTTGCTGGATAGACCCAGGCGAGTCAACACTTATGGGTCCATACGTGGTATATGAAACCCTAAAAAAGGTGCAAATCATCCTAGAACAGATGAAGGAAACACAGAGCTAGCAGAAGTCGTATGCTGACAGGATACAAAGACCCTTGGAGTTTGAGGAGGGAGACCATGTCTTCCAATGGGTCTCACCTCATCGAGGATTATAGAGGTTTGGCCGGGGTGGGATTCTATCTGTGAGGTTCATCAGATTTTTCTGGATCCTCAATAGAGTAGGTGAGGTGGCATACCATATGGATCTTCCCCCATAGATGCACTGATGCATAATTAATTCTACATGTCGCATTTGAGTAGATACGTGCATAATCTATCTCACGTTATCGACTTGGGAGAGCTGGACATCGACGATGGAGAAATGTTTGAAGAGTTCCTAGTGGAGATAGAGAATCAATAGGGGTGGGTCCTTTTTGGGTGGTAAATTCCTCTGGTGAAAGTTCTTTGGAAGAATGGGAATCTTTGAACAACATATGGGAGCGGGAGGCTCAAATAGGTGCTCAGTACCCCCATTTGTTTCCCCATTTTTGTTGTAACATTTGGGGATGAAATTCCCTATGGTTGGGAGAATGTACAAACCAAAAAATTTCATGATTTTGTTTAAATTATTTTGGACTATTTGAGTCTTTGAAAATTTATGGTGTGTGATTTCGAGGCCAGTGTGCCCGAAATGGAATTTTGACCTTTTTTAAGGTACATTCAGTAAACGTACGAGCAGCATTTTCTAACTTTTTAACCGGTTCTCAGAAATGAAATCTGAGAGCACCGTTGAATCCATGGTGATGAGATTCACTTGAGAGAGGCTTCACTTCAACCGTAGAATGTTGGGAGAAAAAGATAAATTTTGGACTTTACCAAAAAATAATAAAATAACTTAACAAAGATATTTTATTTTTCTCCAGTGGTTGAGTCGTGGTGATGGGGCCATTGAGTTGTCAAGCCATTAATAGTCTGACCACTGGTTTTCGTAACCACTATGTTGAGATATGAGAGGTGAATTAATTAACTTAATAATGAACCTCATTAAATTTTTTGTGTGTTAAAGTCTCATCCTACGTCTATTTAATTGAGGATCAAGTTGGATTTTTGACATAAATTCATCAAGAACGGAACCTATGACGAAGTGACATGATGTCTTCCACTGATGAGGAAAGTATGCTTGGATGTCGTTGGAGGGATCGACGAAGAATGCAAGTGGATTCCATGGGGAAGGATTCTTCATCCACCACCATGACATCCCAATAGATTCTTGAGGTAGGGGTTTTGTTTTTGAGTTCATTTGAAATGTTTCTATTTCTTTGTTCTTGAAAATGATGATGATTTGATGAATTAGTATAGTATATTATTGTTGAATTATTTTGTCCCAGCTGATATAATGCTAACATGTAGGGCACGGGCCAAATGAACAAGGTACAGACCCTTTGATACTTTGTTTCTTTATGTGTTCTTAATGAGATGATTTTAAACTTGACAGAAAGTTGAAACCAAAAGGAATGAAATGACAGAGGCATCCTGGGAGGGTCGTAGGTGCATCCAGAAGGAGGAACGGACCACCAGAGCTCACTCAATGGACCACGGAAGCTCTGCCGGTGCAACACCAGCACAAGGACACTGGCGCCCAGTGCCAGCGGTGATGGAAGCATCCGGAACACTCCGGTTGAATAGGTGAGGCGGTGCCTAAAGGCATTGCGGAGAACCGAAGGGGTGGACGACGATGGCCAGCTGTGGTGGAGACGAGGCGGTGTGCTGTCACACGCCACGTGGAGCAGCCTGCGGCTTCGAATATACGAAGGAAGGGGGACCCATTCCTTTTGGGTCCAACGACCATCTAAGGCGGTGCCACCTAGATCTTCCAATCAAGGAGATGAATGGATCATTGAGTGGTTCAGGAAAGAGGGGGGGGGGCATATTCCCTCCCCGTGTGGACCACCAATTGGGTGCCACACCACCCAATGGGCCGGACCGCCCGACGAGCTGTGCCCAACAGGTGGGATGGGCTGATCCGCAACTTAGTAGCATGAGCCTGTAGTGGCCAAGCATAACCGAGCTGGACCAGGCCATTTCTGGCCAGGCTAGGTCAGACCCAAATTGGGTCAGGTCGACCCAAACTTGGTCACGTCAGGCCGGGGTAGTCCACCGGGTCGGACCAGACCCAGACCCATTCGGGACGAGTTTTTCTTAAAGAGATGCATCTTAGGAACCAGCCTTATGTTTGAAAAACTGTCTACAACATTGGGATACTAGGAGTGGGACATTACTTATGAGATAATCCACCTGAGTTTTGGAGAATTTTGGAGTACAACCGGGTTGGATCGACCCCAATTCCAACCGGGCCTTCATCACTAAAATGGCAATAACATATAGACCAGGCGTCCAGTTGAGACAACTTATATTGCATTGGAAAACTTATAACATGATAGTTCTTTGGGAAACATAATTAGGGGACTTTATTATGGATGAAAAATGACTAATGGATTGAGGAGTGGTTTCTCCTGGAATCAAGCGTGCTTTAAGCCGGAATCTAGTGGCTGGCTAAGGGATGGAGGTTGGAGACAGATCATATGAAGGTTTGTACCAAGTGATCCTATGTGATTCAGCACCTAGGGATCCTATGAGGATCATAACCTAGTGAACTCATGTGGGTCAGAATCTAGGGAACTTGTGTGGATCATCATTATAGAGACCCTGTGTGGATCAGAATTCTAGAAACCCTGTGTGGATCACTATTCTAGAGAACCTCTATGGATCAGTAGTGTGCGACCCGATGAGGACTAGCCTTAGAGCAGCCCATCATGGATCGAAGACATACCAATCCTATCTGGGTTAGATCCTATGTGGGTCTTGTAGGGGTTAGTACCTATCAATCATGGGTGGGTTAGATCTTGTGTGGGTATGTGGGGGTTAGTACATATTGATCCTGGGTGGGTTGGATCGTGTGTGGTTCAGTGGGGGTTAGTACCTATTGATCCTATGTAGTTCAGAATCTATATGGTCACATGTAGTGCTTCTTGACAGAATAATATGATCAAGATTTATGACTAATCATCTGTACTTCCATAATTTAGTTATACCTGGTTTTTGAGATGAGTCTTTTTTAATGTGATTTGTGATTGAGATCATGTTTTGTTGTTTTACTTTGTAGAATTATGAGATACCTTTGGAGGTCTTGGGGTCCCTACTGGGTATAGTTATACTAACCCCTACTCAGGCATTTCCCAAACCTTGTTGTGTCTTTTGTAGATGACGGGTAGTCTTGACTGAGACTTGGGGAGCTAGGACCTAATGGTGGATGACGGTGACAGTTGAAGTGGAGAGCTATGGAGATGATCTGTACCTACCCTTCTGGTAGGATCCTTGGGGGAAGATCTTGAGATAGGTTTTCTGTTTTAAGTTGTAGTTTTATCTTTTCAGTTGGTCTTGTATTTCAAACCCCTTTACTTTTAGTACAAACCTTTACTACTACAGTTTTATGTCGTGGTTACATCTTGTTGTGTTCTTGGACTGTGTGTTTTTACAGGTTTAAAGGCAGTGCCTTCCCGTTTTTAGGGATAAACCTTTCCAGTTCTAGTCACCAACCCATAACCTATGGAAGGTGGGCATGGTGTAGTCGTGTCTCGAGCCCCGAGGGATGGGTCATGACAGGTAATTTATATAAGAAATGATATGTAATGTGGTTTCATATTTCTTATAGGTAAAGAATAATGATCTAATATTAAATTTAATAAGATGGACTACAAATGTTGGAAGTAAAAATTATTCGAAGGTAATTGAGAATGTAAAATTATATGAATAATTCGTTGTTGGATAAGTAAGGATACTATTTATATAGTAATAATAAAATAATCTTATAATAGATTATATTGATATATGGTCATAGTTAGGATATGGTAATGTGAAATAGAAAAACATATTATAACCATTGGTTGAAATATCTTCCTAAACCAAGTATGTTTTTTCTTCATATGTAGTTTATGCAGAGGGATTAGAAATGTTTTTTTAAATATTTTGGAGTTTTAAAAAAATAGTAATGTGTAATAATATTATGATGAACTTCCGAATATGGAAATATCCACCATTTTAGGGTTGATAGAAGGAAAAGGGTATATATTGATTACTATCATCTATTGTTGGATTGTTTTAGAGAGATGAGGTAGCTGTAAGTATAATAGATACTGATTCATGGACAAGAACAAAATTTATATCCATAAATCATTTGAGGCATGTTGATCATATGAGGATAACTGGTTTAATAGTTAGAGAATGAATCAAGTGAATGTGGGAGTCTGTTAGAGTTGGTTCCCTAGAACCAAATAAATTTGTACTTTTTATTATTGTTATATTCATAGTTTTGAATAAGAACGACTATCTTATCATGTGATGAGTGTTATATTATGTAACATTAATGTGATAAAGTCCTCAAAGTATTTGTTTCATCAAACAATCATTGAAGTTCCCTTCCATTATGAGAACCTTGGAGAGTAATTGTGAAAAACATAAATATATGTTTTATGGATAGATGAAATAAATTGATTAGATACAAATGTTACAAGATATTAGGGGTAGGAGCTCATAAGATATCAATACTTATTCTCATAAATTCTTCTCTTGTTAATCTTCATGACATAAGGCTATGAGAACTAGCATTCAAGTAGAAAATAAACTTATTTTATATGTCATAAGATATTCTAATAAAAAACATGTATATTGGCCATTAAGATCGAGATTATTATTAATATATATAACAATCCATGTACTTTAATGTATTTAAAAAACCGTGATGACATATGATCATAATAATTTAGGCTAGGTTCGGTGTATCTTGAGAGATATGAAATTAAAGAATATGTTAAGAAAGAATTTATCCCTTCTGATTTTAATGGATTTTGATGTCTGAGAACATCTGATAGAAATATAACTATCTGATAAGTCAATATCCATGCAAATTTTTTGATGAGTTCATTTATATAAAATTTAGTGAAATATATTCCTGGACACAGGTTGACGATACGTCCACTAAAAACTTCTTGATGAGATATGAAGATAGAGAGATTATATTATATTGTAATAATTCATAGAAGGTAGTCATAGCTATGAATTATCCTCATATATTTAACATATATGATTGTTTTCTAGATACTGATCTTTGTATGTGATTTGGACTCTCTAATATCATGAAAAGGGACTAGAGGATCACACACAAAGTGTATTTTTTGGCACAAAAAATTTAGATAAATTGGAGTTCAAGATTAGATAGGCAACACATGTTTGAAAAAATGGAATGTATCAGTGAGTGATCACTAGTAAATTAATTCAATCATATTTTTCTTGTTTATAATAATAAAAATTGAATTTATTTGTCAATATATTTTTAATCAATTTATTTATAAGAAGGTAAATTTTAGAAATTATTATTGTTGAAAAAATGTTACACATTCAAGGGTAGTTAAATAATTATGACACATGTGAGTTGAGTTAATGGATTGTGGTTCATCATATTGAATTTAATTATGTTACCATTAAGGGGTAATATTTTCATGAAACATAAAATATGTTTATTTATTTATTCATGTAATTTTTGGAATTTTCCGAATGGATTAATGTATTCATGAGGTTAAGGGAAAGTTTGGAAAGTTAATCCAAACAATTTAAGTTCTGATTGAGAAATCTATTGTGTGTGTGTGCTAATTTTAAGTAACTTAGGGTTATATCCTCCTCTCCTCCCTTCTCTAATGATTCTAAATATAGAAATATCCATAATATATCTATCTATGTTCAGGGATCGATCTCATGATATTTTTGTGATTTTTCGAGCATTGTACGACCTTCAATATTGCACACAAGAACCTACGAATAAAATAATTACATTCATGGAGATTGAATATAAATGTGGATAATGTAGAGGGAATATAGATTTTTGTATTGAGGATAAGTGAATGAGAGTGGATATAATTAGGATCATACTTTTCCATGATTGTATTATTTTGATTTCAATTTCATACTTTAATTAGATTTCACGAGATCCTAGGCATGAATCAGGTATCACTATACCAAATAAAGTATTATATGATAGATTTAGTGTTTAAAATTTAACATTTATCTTCATTAATGATTTCAATACATATCTGATTCCTTTATATACCTGGATATAGAGGTGAAAAAAATGAAATAGGATAATTCCAATATGGAATTATCCTCATTCAGAGAAGAAGTGTTGTTAATATAATATTTCAGAAGAAAAAGGATAAACCATAATATATTAGGGTTGATATCATATATAACTAAATAATAGCAGTGAATCAATGAAAAAAACAAAGAATGAAATTGAAATTTATGATGTAAGCTGAGACTCACATTGAATGATGAAAGTCCATCATGTCCCTAATATATTCAATAGAACTGTATGTTTATAAAAAAAATTGTACATTCATCATAGTGATTCATGTAGCTGAATAATATAGAGCGACCCTTGGGCGAGGTGTAAATAAACCCTAAATCTTATTAAGAAAGCGATATTTTCAGGATGTGACTATAACCATAAAATTTTATCTTCCAAACTGGTGAATCATAGTGTATTTTCAAACATCAACAATCATCAATGTAAAATCCTTAAATTCATATGTTATTGTTGAGCCAAGTGAAACAATTGTGTTATTTTCAAGATTTACTTTCCTATATATCATCTTTTTATTCGGTGAGGCTACGAGAGAGAATTTGTGTTCGATATGTTGAACACATTTTATACCGTCCTAGGAAATATGTCTTAAAATTAATACCAAATAATTAGAGCGATGGTTTAAAATAACCTAAATCCTTATTCAACCCCTATTATGGTGTATCTAGTTGATAAAACGGGTATTATAGAATAATGGTCCTAAATTTATGAATTGTATAAAAAAATTCTTATATTTCTTTAGGCTTGTGGTAAAGTTGTTATGGAGTTGATTCAATGAGATACTAACTTGACTAGGCAAAATATGATAATGGGTAATTTTAGAATGAATAATATCCAAAATAAACCTTTCTCAAATTATGTTTACATGAAAAATGCTTATTTTACCAATCCATTCAAAATTTTAGAAGACCATAGAAGTTGTTTATGGAAGAGTTTTAGTGAAAAAGGAAGTCGTGATGTCTACCTTAGGATATAGTTTTGAAACTATTCAACATGAGAAACCAATGGACATGGTTGTTTAATAATTCCTTAAATAAAATACTAAGAAGAATAAAATTAAAAATAAGGATCCTATGAACATGTTCTCTTTTATTTATGTGTAGTGTTTTTAATTTAATGTTAACCTTATTTTTACTTTTCATTTCAATATTATTTCACATAAGAAATTTTATATTCCCCATTAAAGAATAATTTGGATGGAGAGGTAATAGAATATGTGGTGGCAACATCAAGTACCTAAATTGAATAATTTACTTGTTATAGGGAAAAAGCAATCCATGAATTAAAATAAAAGGTGGATCAACTAGAAATAATGTATAATGTTGATTAAGATTTCGATGAATATGTTTTTATGGATAATAAAAGAAAAAAGACCTTGGAGGTGGAATTAAACTATGATATAATATATATTGGTGTAATAATGAAGGAGATGTTGATCTACTTAAAGAATTTTCCCAATAAATTAGGAAGGAAATTTTAATATAAAAGTTGATAAATGTGTGTATCATCCAACTCAAGAATAATCTAAAGAAAATGAAGAAATATCCCAGCTGAATGAAATGGATGACCATTTAGAAGATAAAGAGGATAAGATCAAAGAGATTGAAAGATCTTATAAAGGAAAACTCTCTGCTTAAGTTAAATTGTTTTGAATATAATATTAAACATTATTTTTTTTTTCATTTGTTTGAAGATTATTTTTATTTGAAATATTCATATACCACCTATAATTAATTATATGGATGGAGAGGTGATGGAAGATGTTATGATGACATCAAGTACCCAATTTCAATAATTTACATGAAATAGGAAAAATGAGATCCACTACTTGAAATAAAAGGTTGATCATTAAGAAATAATTTATTAATATTACCTATAATTCATTAAAGATCTATTTATAGAGAAAAACGTATTAGGAGAGTATAGGTTCCATTGAATTATGATATAATTTAGAAGAGTTCAAGAATGAAAGACATAATGATCTATTTGAATAACGATCACCCGGAATATGAAAACAAATGGATATAGAAAAGGATTTAAAAAATAGGTATCATCCTAATCAATACTCATATAGAGTAGAGGATATTTTCTATAACTTTGAGAAGCTCATGAATGGAATAAATAGATGACCATTTGGAATATAAATATGAGGAGATCATGAAGCTGGATCAAATATTAGATCTACAATATAAAAAATAGAATCTCTAGATCCCCACTGTGGTTGATTTTAAAAGTTAATGGAAAGGAAGTTCAAATAATAAATTAGTGAGAAATCATATGATTCAAGGAAAATCATTAAATAAGTTCTATCAAGAGATGCTAATAAAGAAATAATACTATTATGAAAGAATGGGATGCACCAAGAGTCTGTGTGTTGACTCACAAGGTTTCAATGATATAAATAGACATGCTATATAAATTTATCATCTTAGAAGTGATCACACAAGGTATACTTTTAATGTGAGTTTTTTATCAATTCTAACCCTGGTAATATAGAAGAATAATGTACTAGGAAAGGAACTAATGAAATTGTAAGGAAAAACTTTATTCTTATAACATATAAGTAATTAATATATTCTAAAAGAAAATATATTACGATAAAAAATAGAAATATTTACTTAGAAGAAAATCTTGAAGTGAAATTAAGGTAAGGTCATAAACTTATTATTTCACACACAAAAAACCCTTTTTGAGACAATTAATGAAAATATGGAAGAAAATGATGGAACCTTCTCTAGTTTTCAGGAAGATGGGTGGAAATTTCAAGAGAGACTCATCAAGGAAAAAAAATTCATATGCGACACTAATAGAAATAGAATCAAATAGACGAAAATTATGGATTAGTGGTAAAGGTTGGTACAATATCCCTATTATGGGGAAGAAATCATGTTGAAGGATTCAAGGTAAATGAATCATTGATAGAAACATAATTAAGTGGGATTAGTCTCATAAATTAATTGAATCCCAGTCCAATTAAGATAAACAATCCTAAACAAAACATCTAGAATGAAATATTGATAAATAGAATCACCTACATAAGGACCACTAACAGGGATTAGAGGAAATATGGAAACAAAGGGTGGGTTCATCATGATTAACCACATTCTATTAGCTAGGGATATACAGAGGTATCTATCTTCCCATGTACTTAATTTCTTATAATATCTCATGACAGAGGTATATGATTAAGAGTGATATGATCCATGGGGTGTGTATGAGGTGAAATAATAGATGTATGAATTATAATTTTGGATTGTGCTTTAATTTGAAATTTGGTTATATTGAAATATCATATGTAGTTGACATAAACACAAATCATTACAACATGTGAAGTTAAATATATTATAGATAATATTTGGCATCATGCCTTAACACTAAACCTAATTGGTATCAAGGAACTTACCTAAATCAAAAAGTAGTTTCAATCAACAACATCAGTTTTCTAAGTAGAATTATAACTTTAGATGATGATATGAATAATATAAAATTATATAGATCCTTATTGAAAGATAAAGTAGTCTTAATGTCATATTTAGAAGTTTCAGTGGTTTCAAACCACCATTTGTGATAAAACAAATTATAGGACATTTATCAAGTGGTATATGACCATTTGAAGAAGGATCTAAAGTGATTTTTATCATGGATTTCATGTTTATTTATTTATATTATCACAAATGGAATCAAAGGATTATTCTACATATATAAAAAGATGTTGGAATAAAATATTATTACCAACACTTGGTTCCTCACGATGAAAAATTATTTCAAGATATGATGTAAAGAGTTAAATTAATTTAGTGGGATTTAGTGATAAAAATGTAAAGGATTTTTTACCCATATGAAGGAAGGTGTTTCCTTGGGAATATGATAAGGAATATAGATATAATGTGTAAGATGGTTGAATGGATTAAATATTTGAGCCATTACCCTCTTCGTAAGTAAGTGAGTGACTTAAATAGCCATGGTATTTTTAATAGAAACTCTTGTTTCTTATATTGATATCGAACTTAGTAGGATTATGGGATTTTTCAATGACTCCATGCCAAGTGGATAATTAAATAAATGAAAATATTTAGGATAATGTATTTGGAATGAATAACTAACCCTAAAACTATCTATGTTTAAGGGAGAGGAAAGGTGACCATATAATCTTGTGGATTTCAAAAAAATACAGGGTGTGAACATAGAGGCCATTATTAATCATATAATACACCTTATATTTTATTTAAAATGGGGAGAAGAATTATTATATAAAAAATATGCAATTATTTACCATAATGGAGAAGGGGAAAATATTGCCTATAAAATCTAGAAACTTAAATTATGTTTGATTAAATGTGTAAAGGGCATATAATACTCTCATATCAATATATTTTTTAAATTTTATGAAGTATTACTAAAAAATTTGAATGATGAGAATGTTTCTAGAAAGATGTGTTTTTATATATTGTTGACAATATCCTATGGAGTTATTAAAGTGTTTTTTCAATTCAATTCTTACATGCAGTGGTTTAGAAGTGAGGAAGTCAGAGTGAGTATACATGGTTAATGTATGTAGTTTATTGGTAACCACATACATGATTTAAACATTTAGGAGTTCCACATTAATGTTTTACTGTTAAGAATGTAATGTGGAAGGTAAGACTTATGAAATTATCCTAAAATTTCCATGGTATATTACCTAGGAATAATATGGAAAGAAGAATGTTTTATATGAAGAAAAAAATTGGATGTTAAAGATATTTTTTGGACTAGAAGATAAAGACTTAGAGGGCTATCTATTATGGCCTTAAGAAATTATGTAATGTTTAAGGGGGTCTATGTTTTGTTTTGGGATCAAAATGACTGGATATTTGAAGGTTAATCCATGGTGGTTTTAGAAGATGATTCGGTGGTATAGGAAGTGGATACATGATATTACTATATATTATGAAAATGGAAAATTGATTAGTTTAGTATGAAGGAATAACTATAGAACATATAAATGGTTCATGTCATGCATGGAGTTTTCATATGAAAATTTTCAATGTTTTCCAAAATTTTACTAAAATCATGGGTCTTGGGAGGATGTTTAAGAGTTTATTATAGTACTACCAAAGTCTATTATAGTCAAAAGGCATTAATTGTTTTTTCTAGTCTGTTTCATATTTGGCTTGATTTGGTGAAATTCATATTCTTGTTGAGCTAAGATCCATTCTCAAGTCCTGTGATGGTTGATTAGGGTGCTATGTATATTCCATGTGGACTAGTAAATTAGGTAATTGTGTGATTTTGTAGATATTTTGGGAGTTGTTCTCTAGTAAAAGGAACAACCTAGGTGATTCTATGTAAAAATTCATCCTGAATCTCATAAAATATAGATGAGAAAAAATTATTGGGGTTTACTGGCCCAAAACCCTCATATGAAGGCTGATCAAAGATCTTGAGAAGGGATAAAATATTATCCTCCATTTAAGAGTTATGTAAATCATTGGGTTTCATAAAATATTTATACGATTAGTATTAAAAATGACTTTGTCAAATATATTTTCATTAATTAGGTATGATCATGAGGCATAAGAGAAGGTACTTTTCTGAATATTAGTGTATGAACTGGGAAGAGTGAAGGCATCATGGTTAACATACCTTGGCCTGTGAACCTTAGTGAAGGGAGTTGTATGAACTGATCATGAGTACATATTCTTGTTCAAATGAATATGGGAGATGAGACCTGGGTAAACTATAACTGAGATAACATAGATACCTAGGTGAAGTAATATAATAAGGTAAACTATATATGGGTGAAGTAAGGGACATTGTATTACTCCACATGGGTGAAGTTTCATACCTAAGAGAATCTACATGGGTGAGTAAGAAAGATTAGTTTTGGGGTTAAATGCTATTTTAGTATAATAATAGGGGATCCAAAGAGGATTCCACTAATTTATATATTTAAATTAAACTAGAGATGGCTCAAAAGAAGGAGAGAGAGTATTTATTGTTTACCATGCTGTATAGGAGGATATAGTGAAGTAGCATAATTACATTGAGTAATTATCCTTATACAGGGAAAAAGTGATTTTTTATAATATAGTAGAAGAAAAAAGACTCAAATTTCACATTGTTGTGTTAATATCATATAAAATTTAATAATATGAGTTCAATAAATTAAAAAAAAAGAATCAAACTAGGATTTTTGATATAAAAAATACTCAAGTTTAGTAGAGGTAGAGTATATGTGCCAAATTTATTGAAGACACCCTCAATTATATTAAATGATTGTACCTCTATCAAAGTAGTGGATTGAGGTAAAAAACAGGGAGTTTCTCCTTGGGTGTGGAGTGACTGAACCCTAAATATTGTAATAGTAGTGAGCTTATTATAGAGTGACCATAACCAAATAATTATTTTAACTTAACTAGTGAAACATAATGGATTTTTTCACATTTATAAATCATCAATGTGCCCCTTGGATGAAAACTTTAGTGGTAAAACAAATAAAATATTTTTGTTCTATGAATGATTTAATTTCTTGTATATTTGGTTATTGTTCGATGAGGCTATGAGAGATAATTATTGTGTGTGAGTTTGAACATAGTTCTTGCTAATATTGGAGAAATTTCTTAAAATAAACACAAAATTAATTAAATAAAATTGATTAAATTGGACTATAACCTAATTCACCTCCTCCAAGGGTTTATCTGGTTATAAAATCAATGAAACCATAATGAAACACTAAGCAGTCGCACAATGAATGCATATCCCTTATTATTTATAAAACATTCTTATCAGTCATAAAATTTGACTCCTTCTAGATATGCTATGGAAACATCCATACATAACACAAACAACTCCACTATCGTTATCCATACCCTTTCCATGATCTAAAAACGTCCCTATGTATATTAAGAACAATTAAACCTTACTCCATATTATTTATCAATACCATGATCTTACTCCACCATGATGTGAAAATTTCCATGTAGATATGAAATTCTAGGTATATGAATCACCATATTGCATGTCTCAATATCTCAGCATGAAAGTTCCATGAATAGTAGGAATGGGAACAACTATTGTGCATCTATAGAGAAAATTGATTCAATCTTATACATAATCATAACCTCCTAAATTTTTACAAAGATTATAGGATTTATAGTGTGTAATATTTGGGTGTGGTTTATCTTATTTTTATGTATCGTTCTCCATTAGTTTTGTTAAAAATTAAATAAATCCACATGAATGTTTCATGAATATTATGCATGTACTTATTTATGACCTAGGTGACCATTATAGATGCTTCAAAGGTGTTTTGTTAAAAATTAAATAAATCCACATGAATGTTTCATGAATATTATGCATGTACTTATTTATGACCTAGGTGACCATTATAGATGCTTCAAAATTTTAAATCCTTGAGGTGTTTTTTGAACTAGTTATTCATGTTTCCACTATAGACCCCCTTTATAACATTTCACTAATTATTTTGGGTTCTATAACATTTTATTACATGTTTCATGCATCGTTGTATTTCAAAAAGGGATTAAATAGAGCTTCAATGGTGTATCTCTATCAAAGAGTGGGTTTTACCATCCAAACCTACAACCCTCATTCATAATGAGGTTTATGATAAGTATGAGTCTATTTCATTCCTTCATACAAGTACTTAATATTTTTAATCAGTGTTATTCTTCTTCAATGCCATATAATATATGTTCTTTGACATGAATTCACTTGATCATCCAATGTTATTCAGTATACTATCATGGTTATCTCTTAGTATCACCTTATTCCCAGACATTTTTATTTTACCTAGTACGTAATTTTTCTTGAAGATTTTATTTTATTGACTCTTATGAATTTACTATCCCATGAATGGAATACAACCACATTTTTCTCCACAGAGGAAATATATTTTTCTTTTTATTTATTGTTTTCTCTCATTCTACACCATAACTATAGTAAATTATTTCTTTCAATTTAAATATAAAAAATACATTTAATTATATAAGAAAGTGTTTTAAACAAAAAATAAATTAGAGAAAAAATAAAGCAATAATTTAAGTAATTAGAGGGTGTTTTCATTAATATATGACATTAATGACGCATGGAGTTCATGTATTGGTAAGTGATGCTCGACTAGAGTAATTAAATGGTTTGATCCTATGAAAATTTATTATATTAGTAATATTAGAGAGAACATGTGGGTATGTGAGGTTGATCTGATATAGAACTAAAAATGGCTTATCTACTTCTTGAGAAATGATTATAGACTATCTAATGCATGCTAATTCCTCAAAAAAAATTTCTTTGAACTCATGGTCAATGATAACCATGTATTATAGGGTAAGTAATGAGATATTCTGGTAATGAAACCATAATTGGAATTCATATAATTGACATTATTTTAGTGATCCTTGTTAATCTTCTTTGAGTTTTATTCAAGTAAAGATATCATACATTGGTTTAGAATAATAATATACCAACCTAATAAAGAGACATTGTAAAAAATATGGGTCGTTATAGAAGGAGACTTGTGGGATGATTAATTTTATGGTATTGAAAGTGATGTTGATGGATTACAATCTTTTTATATGAGTCAAATATGAGATACATCATGGATATTGGTATCATATTGGGTATTTTGGATTGGGGAACCAGTTCCTAGGGTGATGAACTACTCACCATGCATATAATTAAGTTATGTTTACATTCATGTGATTTATGATTATCTTTTCAAAATTTATCATATTATGTTTATTATTTATTATCGATTCACATTCTTTGTGTAATTTTTATTAGTAATGATTCAATTATATTTATTTTTTATATATATGGTTGATTTTCAACTCAACATTTTTTTATATTTATTGGTTATTTTCCATTCACCATGATTATTTTTTATTTATTAGTGATTATCTAATCACCTTTATTATTTTATGATTATAGTGATATTCCATTCACCAATATTATGTTTGTGTTATGATGAAGACATATTCACCTCTATTTTGTATTATAATTATATCCCATTCATGAAAATATTATTGGATTGGTGATAATTCGTTCACCCATAATTATTTATAATTGTAATTACCCATTGAACTATATTTTAATATTATGATAATAGTCTATTCACCTTTATTTTGATATATTTGTGAAAATCTATTCACTTTGGTTGATTTTCGAGTGGTGATTTCTGATTCTTATTTTGCGAGTGGTGATGAACCATTCAGACCTACTCATGTGATTAGTGGAGAACCCCATTTACCTAAAATATGTATTGTGATGACCCACACACCATTGGATTCTTAGTAATAATGATGAATAGTTCAACACTTCCTAAAGGATTGGTGATGATCGATTCACTATTTTTTATTAGATATAATTGATAATGTTTAACCGATATAATTATATATAATTATAACCAATTCACTTTGTTATGTGATGAGTGGTGATAATCCATTCATTCATGAGGATGATCATGGTGATGACAGATCAACTATTTCTGTGATAAAATGTATTGATTATCCATCCACACAAACATGTTTTTGATGAATATTAGGGGAAATAAATCATTCATTATCTTATTATGAGAATATTATGATACAATATATCCCACTTCTCTAGTGGTTTAATTAGGAATAAGTTGAAAATTAGGGAGGACTCTCAGGGAACATGATTCAGATAGGGGTATTCATTCTATTGTTTACAAAATTTATTTATCTATTATATTCACAAAATATATATTCAGTTCTATTAGGGATATATATAGTAGAATACTATTAATTTGTGTGTAAACATCATAAACTTGAACCTTATTATATGTTGAGATATTATGGTTCAATAAAGGCCAAGGTGGTGACCTCATTACAAGTGTGTGAGGTTGAGAAGATTGATAGTGATTCAGATACAAGTATATGATGATGCTGAAGAAAGTGGTTGAGTGTAATTTTATATTTTGTCCAGTGTTTTCCATATAAAATATATGACCAACCAATTCATTCATCTTATATGAATGTATTAATGTAAAACTACATCTGTAGATTTATTTATAACATGGAAGTGTAATTTCATGGTTATCTTTCTAATTTAAATCCATATTTTGTACTATGATTTTATTTCCCATTATGGATATTTATGTTATTTACTATTATTTTTTTGATGACATGGATAATATATTATCCCCAAAACATGTTCACTAATCCTTATTACTATTTGAAGACCTCTTATATATAAGGAGGTGTAATTGATGTATATAGTGTCCTAGTTGGGATAATGTTTAGGTAGACTAATCCAAGGATAATATAAAGTCTTAAAATAGAATTAACTTAATTTTATAACCATTTATGAAGTAATATATTGAGGTAGGACCAATTAGAAAATTAGAATGGATGTTATATTTGTGACTTGATAGAACTAGTATAACTAGATGAATAAATTACTAGAATGTTGGGATTAATATTCCCTATTTTATCTGACTCCATTGAGTTGATTATTTTCAAGTACGATGATTAATGTATGACTACCTGATATTGATGGGATTCCTAGTATGGGGGTGATAAAACATTGGTTTACTATAGATATGTGAGATAGAATATTGGGAGATGATTCAAGGGATGTGACCTATAGATGTGCATGATCCATATAATTGGTCAAAAGGCCTATTAGTAGGGTTCTATGCCTATTACTATTGAGATGTATTTAATATATGATCTAATCCCTATAGTGAGGGGTAACATTGGAAGTAGGGTTCATTTAGTAATGGAAACAATGGGAAAGTTATTTGGGAAATTGAGATGATATATGATAATGTGTGATCATGTATCTAGATATGTTTGATGGTACCCTAAATATTCATGGATAAAATAGCATAGTTAATTCTTATTTGATTGTTTTTTACACTCATGAGAGGAATCATCAGTTATTTATTATTCATGAGATCCCAAAAATCATAGATTATTAGTCATGATATTGTGATTTTCTTTAGATGGATGGGTAGCAGTAGGTTTTACTCATTCCAAAGAGTGATTTTCGGTGAACAAATGTGGATGTTTTATACTACTATGAGAATGTTTTATGAATATACATTTTTATCGGATAATAGGATGGTCTTTATTTATTGATATTGATTTCTGAGATGGGTATTATCTATGATCAAACCTGGGATAATGATCTTATTTACTAGTTATACATTATTAAAAAAGAATAATGTGTACATTATACTAAAATATGAATATTAAAAAATATGAAAGGTAGTGAGACTCGGTATGCAAGTCATGAAAACATTGGAATTAGTTTATGATGACCATCAATTTCATATAATTATTGTAAAATTATCTAACCAAGTATGTTTTGGTCTATGTTGTTGTGCTATATTTATAATCCAATATATTATCATATACTTTATGTTTTAATACTAATTTTTTTTCACTAATGAATATAATTTATGTGAATTTAGTATTATTTATTAATACATTATAAAGTTTCTTAATGGAATTATTATTATGAGTTTATCATATTATACGTCAAAGAATTCACTAAGTATAAAATATGACACATTATTGAATATTTCTTACACATTTAGTAGAAAATTGATGAAAAATTTACATTTTTAAATTTCTCAATGTATAAAACATCACATATATAGTGGAAGTTGAAAATAATCCATTCATATTTGATATGTTTTAAAAATAAAAAAATTAAAAAAACCTTCATAGGAAAACCTTATGTTTCTTATTTTTTATAAATATAATAACTTATTTATTAGTTTACAATAATAAATATTGAAGGAAATGTCATATAAAATGAATATAAGATCTTAGGTGTTAGAAAATATACATTACCTATTGATGTTAAATATTATTCATATGAGGAAGAATCCCTTTTGTATGGTATCTGTATTATATAAAATTTTACATACAAAAAAATTAAATTTTAATCGATTTTCATGGAGGTTTGATCATTGTTATTTTATAGGAAAAGATTTATCAAATATAAAGCAATTTATTTTTAATTTTTTTCGTTTTATAATGCCTTTGAGAAAAAAATTTCATGCTTTTATTTCTAGAAATATGGTTTGTAATGACTACACAAATTCTCTCTTTAAATGTAAAGAACATAATTTTTTTACTGAATTATATTTCTATGTATTATAATATTTTTATCTCAGTAACGTAATAAAATAAATTGAAAAAAGAACCAAATTTTTATAATATGTATAAAAATAAATTTACTATGATTTTAATGAATATTTTGGATATACTGCTATTCAAGTTTCCCTATGGGATTGAAAATAAAGACAAAGAAAAAGAATAAAGGAAGTTTACTTCTATTGTTTATTCATGAAGAAGTTATATATATTCAGAGAACCATTTTTAAATCTACACATTTGAGACATACATATTATTTAGAGAATAATCAATTATATTTTAGTTTCTTAAGACAATTGTTTACTATCTACCATTTTCTAATTTCAATATATATTCTGTCTTTTATGTAAGTGAACACTTATTGTACTATGTGTGAAATTTAGTCCATGGATAATTCATAATATGGATATCATAATAAAATATATTGTAAAAATTACTTGATACATTTCAGATATTTTCACTTAGATGTGAGATTTTTAGAGGATGGATATGAATAAAAACTACTATACATGCATCACCTGTTGGTTGAGTTTAGTGGAGTTAGTTCATAATAGCCCGAAACCACTATAATAATATCTTATTCCAAACAATTTTTTCATTTATATTTCATATATCATTAAAATATAATAGAAAAAATGAATTATAATTTTAGGAGGGGATTTTAAAAGGATAAAATTTATTTATGTGAAATTCAAGAATCCAATTCACCCCTCATATTAATTATTTTTCATCAATTTAAAGGGGATAAAAGTATATGTTTTATCTAGATATAATAAATTAATTTGTACCATTGGGAACTTTATAGATTTAGGGCCTCAAGAATTTCTTGTTCATGATGATGGATTCTAAGCCTCTTTAGTTTCCATACTACATGGATCTAGGTTATTTTATTATAATATGTTAACATTTGGGATGTGATCGCAAATGTTATACCTATTGTGAAGGTGTAAGAAACCATTTTTGATTTAAAATTTTATTAAGAAATTATCCATCGCAATTATCATGCAAAAGCATACCAGGTGGTTCTTTTAGAATGAATTGAGAATAATAGAATATTGGAAGACATTAGACTAAGTTATAAATATTAATTTTGATGGGATCATCATGGTGTTATCATATAATGAAAAATGGGTCATGAGGATCACGATTATGCTATAGTGTAAAAGTCTTATGGGTTATGAGCTATGAATTTTTGATGAACATGTGTCATAGTGAGGAAATCCATGGATTTTAAAGTTTATTTATGGGTTTAGCATCTTGGTGTGATGACTGAGGAATATGGAAAATTACACAATTATAAGAGTTAGAAACTTTTAATATTTATGAAACCACCAGTGGAGAAATGTGGAGTATTTTTTGGGTGGTAAAACTATATTTTAATTTAGTTAGTGAGTTTTTTAACTTTGAGATATATACATTGTCTTGTAGGAGTAGTGACGTATCATCAATGAAATGGGATCGAGAAGGTGTGAAGAATGGTTGTGTTAGAAAATCTATATTAAGTATCATGGGATTGGTATATTAGGTTCTAATTAGTCAGGATCATGAGTATGAGTTCATAACTATTTGTGGAGTGAATGTAAGTTGGAACTTATTAAACGATGATAAAGAAAATCTTATGGAGAGAAGATTATCATAAGGTGTTTTGGGATATAACCCTTGTTTGGGTGTAATTTTATTTGAAGTTAATATTATCATGTGTATAAAACTGAAAGAAATTGTTGTTGAGGTTTTTTATTGGTTCTTGTTTTCAAGAAATCTAATTAGATCCTACTAGTTGGATCACTAAATTTGGGTATTTATTTTCATTCATTAGATAAGGATAGTACAATATTAAATAGAATGGAAGGATATATGGGAATTCAGGACTAATTTTATGAAATTTTTGGGCTCCTAGAAAGGTACAATGATTTATATCATTAATAAAAGATTTATGAAAAGGTTCAATATCTAGCATATAATTGAAGGTATAAGGATCAGGTATTTTGAGGATTCTTAGGTGTTTCTCTGAGTGAGTGATTATCTATTATTGATTTTTTATACGGAATTTTATAGTATGATTCTATCACATTTTAAATTTGTGAATTCACTATCATTTGGTTATTTTCATGAAGTTGGTTGATAGAGTCAACACCACAATGTGTGGGATGTTGAGATTTCAAATATGGTCAGTGCAGTGGGGTATCAACTAACACTTTCACCGGTGACCAAGTGTAAAGTATTAATATGGGATAAAATGATTCAGTTATGGAATGAATAGTGTGTGTAATGGAATGGAGTACGACGATTCATGGATTTATAGTATTTCACTAGTTTATCTGAGTTATCTGTATGACCATAACCAGTAGGGGATCAAAAAGTGAGGCATGCATTGGATTTTAGTGACTGATGTGGGTCATGGAAAATGTATGAGGAGATTTTATTAGAATGAGAAGAGTTATTTTGGGGAGGTTTTAATGACCTATTCCATCATTGGTTTTTGGATAAAGAGGTGGAATAGTGTCCAGTGGAGCAAGAACCAAGAAAAATTTTAATTTTTAAGAATTGGAGCTTATTAATGAAATTTATATGATTAAAAGGAGTGTTTTGAGGAGGTAGTTCTAGTGGAAATGACCATATATGTAAATAAAAGTGTTGGGTAGATGAGATTGAAGTGTTAATTGGTAGAAGGGGCCATTAAAATCCTAATGGCAATCTTCAAGAGTTTTTGATGGTTGGGTAGTGGTCCCACACCACTTCCATTACTACTAAAAGTTTGGTGGTTGGCCACTGTATTTTCAGTTGGGTTGCCTGGTTACCCACTTATGTGGAAGACTGTTTGGATATTACACCCCCTATACTTTTAAAACCTAGATTTGGTGGTTTATTAGCCACTAATTGAGAAGAGGAGTTCCTCCTTTGGTAATTTACTCCACGCCTATTATCATTTTGAATCACTGGAATTAAGATTATATTATTAAGTGATAGATATTGGTTTATCTCTTAGTTTCCACCTCTATTATTTCATTTTAATATCATTTAGTTTCAATGTTTCCTATTAATGGATATGATGATGATTACAGTGTATCATTTTTTTAACATTTTGTAATCATGGAGATTTTATTGGTAGAAGTTAGAGGAGGACAAGGGAGGGAGAACGTGCTTTATTTCAATTATTTTTATGAGACATAATCCAATTATTTGGGATTTCTTGGTTTGCATCAAATTACGATAAAATTATCATTAAATGGCATGTTTTAAATTTGCAATTTTATGTGGGATCAGTATAGATATATGTTGGATATGATATAAAAATAGTTAAAAGGCATTTCTGCCATGGGAGAAAACTGAATATAATTTTCCTCAGTTAGGCTGATGAATAACTGTGGATTAATAATAAATTATGTATATAATTTATATATATGTGATATAATTGATTATTAATATTTCTTGATTTTTATAGGACCTCAAAGATATGGTCAATGGTTGGTATGGTCTTAGAAAATCATTAGTGATGGATTCCAAGCATCAATGGAGGGGATAAATCCATTATCATGATTGATGGTCCCTAATATTACCTAATTATATATATGTGCTTATATTGTGTGGATTGTAAGTGCAGGAAACTTAGTACAAGTGACCCAAGATATAACATTAGGTGAGTTACTTTATATTAGGTGGGGTTAATGAGTTTTATTCGTCATTTAATGATTCATTCAGTGTTATGAATTTATTATATAGGCTTCAATGGATATATCCTATATGTTTAAGGCTCAATTAAAGTGGAATTTAAAACTCAAGGAGGGTTTCCATATGAGAGAAATTACTCTAATAACCTAAGAAGTTATAGTATTGGTAAGAGACACTTTCCAAGAGTTGTGGTTGGGGTTGATCCTATGAAATATTATTGGATTATTCATCTGATATTTTTTAATATTATAGCATGTACGATTGTACCAAAAAAGAGCCAAATGAATCTTCCCTATATATTTAATAATAGTTCTGAATTATCTAAACCATTATGGGTCAACTAAAACTTTTTCTTCTTACACATAGTCAGAAATAACCTTTTAATCTCAGAAAGGTGATGAGATATTAATTGAATAAAAATATATAATGTCTCCTTATACCTAACATGATTTTATTATGATTTATGAGGCATCATTGACCATTCATTGATGAATGAGTCTAAGGTTGTCATGAAATTGTTTGTGCTACCATCCAAACCGACACCTGACCTATCCCGTGGCATGGACCGAAGGGAAATCACAATCCCTATGGTATGGAAACTAGTACCTAGACACTGATTAAAATATTTGGGAATCATTTAGACCCTAAAATACTACTACAAAAACTACATAAAAATCATGCATCACATCACAACTGACATCCATAATAAAATTTATCAAAAGAAAAAAAATTCTTTGATAGTTAATCATTTGAAATATAAAACAAAAAACAATATATTAAAAACTATAAAATATAAAAAAAACCACCAATACTCTATAAAACATGTGGTTCAATACCCTCATTCCACCACCACCACCGCCTGCCCAAGAATAAAACACTATATCATCGATCCACCATCGCCACCCCGAAAGGAATTTCCTTTATCTAGGTCAAACATAACATTATATAAATAAACTCAAGGGAGAATACAGGGTGTGTGAAAACATTCCCAATAGGATACTACAAAAATATACTCCATCTAATAAAATTAATAGAAAATTTAACATTCTATTATTTATGAAAAATAAAGATACTATTTCTGATAAAACATGATTTGAAATAAAATTTGAAATAACTAATAGAAAAGATGAGCATTATGAATAGAATAATAACCAAAAGAAATACCTAATGTACTAGGGTTAATGAGGTTATAGGATCCTCATACTCTTTATGATCAAATCTCCTTGACATGAAGGTCTTGCTCAATCCACTAGTCCTCATAACATGAATGTTTAGTTTGTGTTATTGCGTAAACCTGTTAGGGATACTATTCACCAACCCATTGACTTTCCTCACGTACTAGACCTAGTATTACCACCTAGATACCTATTATTAACTTTTGATCAATTTCATTACCTATATCAAATGACACTCCTCATTAGAAAATCTCAATCTCTATAATCCATGAAACAATTGACAAACAACCATTTATATAGGGAAAACCATGGACATATATTTAACACACACCAAAACCCATGTAAAACTTATTTTTCACCAATAAAACAATTTTTAAAACAATTTGGGAACCAAAGAATTAATTTTAAAATCATCAAATAATTCCCAAGCATGGAATCACCTACCACTTTCTCAGAATTCAACTGAAACTGGTTGGAATCCACAACCACCAAGGAGAAACCATATAATTTAAATAGAATACAAAACCCATCAAAATATAACCCAAAGAAACAATATTTAACCCAAATTAGTTCAATCTACCATTAGATATAGGGAAAACAAAAAATAGGGGAGATGAGACTGAGAATAAGGAAAAAAAGACGAAAGGAGAGGCTGACATGAGGATTTCATGAAGATCAGAGGACAATTCACTTAAGAAAAGAATTCCAATAGAGATAGAGAGGTGGGGGAGGAGTTAATAGGGGTGGTGATCCTGAATATTGTGTGTTAGGGGTGATTTGGGGTTAAATTTTTGGAGGTAAAAACAATAATTTCACATTTCTTAATGATCTGGTTGGCTGCATGGTTTGACTGCAAAGTCTGCTTGACCATGTGCTAATTGTGTGGCTATTCTGTCCAAATAGGAAATCTACCTCACAGTTTTCCTATAGGAGGATCATTCATGTGTTCCTATACATGAGGCCTAGATATTTCCACTATCATGGTCTCATGTTTATCCCTGGGGGACTACAGGCTTATTTTCTAGGTTGTGCGTCTTGGATAATGCCACTGTCTTGAGGGAATGAACTCTACTGGGATGGTGTATAGTTTCCCCTAATTGTGTGCAAACTATGTGCCTCCTCTTTTATGGCCCAAAAATATCAATTTTTTCTCAAAAAACACTAGTAAATCCGTGAAATAAATATTTAACACAAACTAAATAGAGAAAATACCTTAAAATATCACCAAGGATGTAACAATTCTCCCCACGATGAAATGTTTCCCGACATAGAAAGTCAAATAAAATTATATTTAGAGAATAAGTTGGGATAATAAACATCAACAAAATACAACCATTCCCTTGTCTCGTGATCATAATTACTATGTTCAGAAGAATCTAAACAAACTATATAGATCCCTCTACACTTTCGCTTGGGAATCCACAGTCCGTACAAGTCGCTCAAACAGAAAAAGTAAGATTCCAGATCCAAATATTCTAAATAAATCATGTGATATGGGTTAAGATTATAATTCCTAAATTTTGAGACATATAACACATCATATTTTGATATTAACTTGGTCAAAAAATCTAATCATTATCCCACCTTACCAACTCTCTCAATAATCTTGAAATGTCTGATATACCTTGGTGTCAGCTTCCCCTACTTACCAAAATGATGGTGAACCCGGAGAGGTACCACTTTTAGAAACACATATCCATCCAATAAGAATTACAAGGATATAAATCTCTGACTATTATAGGATTTATGGTAGATTTTCACTCTCAAAAACAATTTTCTGATCATCTATACTTTATCTGACATCTCTTTCACAAGGCCCAACCCCAAAGAAGAAGTCTTTCCCATTTATTTCAGACATAAGGGTGATAAAAATGGATGACCATAGAGTGAATCAAAGTGGAATATTGTTATTGAAGATTGGTAACTACTATTTTATGAAAATTCCAGCAATCCCAACTTGTTATCCCATGAGACACCAAAATCTAACACACATGCACGAGGCATGTCTTCTAAAATTTTATTTTCCCACGTTTTGTGAGAATCCATTTGAGGATGGATTTCCATACTGATTTTGGATTGTGACCCCATTTACATAAAAAGTACTTACCAAAATATATAGGTAAAATGGGGATCCCCTTTTGAAATGATAGATGATATAACACCATCAATTTTGACTATCTACTGTATATACTTCTAACTCAAATCATCCACCTTAGTTGAGTCCTTGGTGCGAATGAAATGGGGTGAATTGTTTGGAAGACTAATCACCACTCAAATGTAATTACTATCTTGGTGTGTACAGGTAAGCCCTATTATTAAGTCCATAGTGAACTCATCTCACTTTTATGTAGTAATATAGAGTGGCTGATGAAAAAGAAATAGACTTTGGTTCTCAACATTAAACTGCTAAAAAATATATCACATGGACACAAAATCATATATATCCCACTTCATACCTGGACCCCAAAATCAGTGTCACATGTCATAGAACATCTTGTGGTTCCCTAGATAATCACCCACTAAGAATGGTGTCTTTTCTTCATTACCAACTTCCACAAATCTAAAGGCACCATAAAATCGTCCATTAAATAAATGATTCCCTAAAAATACACCAACCACTTATTATGTACCTACAAACCATTCTAAAACATCCTAGAGCCCTGGTACAACTCATCATTAGTATTATTTTCCTATATCATCTCACAAATAGAGGGTTTTAGCTAAATTCAATCCATGAATTTACCTCCCCGATCATCATTGGATTCTAGGTGCATCAGGAAAAAATCCCGATCAAATTCCATTAATCACTATAGTCTTTTATTTATTGACCGACATCATCTATCTTAGGGTGTATTATACAACATTACCTTTTCCCAAGGTATAGATTATAACCATATTGAACTAATTAAGGTACAAAACCTAATATAACTTCTTAAAATTCATATATATCTGGGAGAATATGTAGGTTAAAATACAGTGATCTGAGATAATAAAAACATTCCCCTGGATAGATATTGACACCAAGTCTTCAAGTAATAAATCAGAATAGAATATTATAGGTCATGGAACCCGAGACTCATAACTATATACACAAAGAATTCCACATATCATTTCTAGATTCTCATAGGATCAAAATAGGTGTAGTGGTCAAACACTACTTGAGATCCTAAAAAGTCACTTGACATTATGTGATACCTTTGAACCTTACCCCTTTTGGGTAAGTGCATTTATGGGTGAATCAATATGAGATATATCCCGGAGAAACCACATGTAATACCATAATTGGCCTAAAAGTCTCTTACTCTTGATGATTTTATATGGTTTTTCACATGACATACCTGCTTTGAACTTCTCAGAGTCTACTGAAACCCCACATTTTGAAATCACATGGCCCAATAAATTGAATTTATAGACCCAAAAGATACAATTAGAAAAAATATCATAAAGAAATTGGTCCCAAAGAGTAAGTAACATGATCATTAGGTGATTTTAATGTTCCTAATATATCCCGGAATAGATTAGAGTATTTTCTAAAAACACCACAATTAAAGAGTCCATGCATCGATGGAACACCCAATTTAGAAGTTCCATGAAAAACGTTGCAACAGTCATCATCCTGAATGGAATGAAAAAAATTTCAATGTGGTCATACCATTTTTAAAATACTATATTAGGAGGATATTTATCTCAAACCCAGACTTAGTGATACCTATATAACATTTCAATCATTGAAAATCAATTTACCCTCTTCAGTTAATCAAAGAGGTCATCAATGTGAAAAAAGTGATATTTATTATCGATAGTGTCCCTATTAAATTTTTTTGTAACAGATACACAACTACATGGATATATCATTTAATTTTTGAAAATATAACATAGGAGGCCCATGGTTGGATTATTAAGAAGAAAAATCCTTTATATTATAAATAGTATAGGTGAATATTTAATTCCATTAACTCCGTGGGGAATATATGATACCTTGGGAGAGATATCATATAGGTTCTCAGTACCAAATTGATGGTAAAATCCAAATACTATTCTAGAGGAAATCCTACACCTCTGGAAACTCATCCACTATAAGGGGCAATCCATCTATGGGTCCTCTACCATCATCCTCCAATATTAGAGATGAGGCCTAGAAACGATATTTACCAAATCTGGAAGTGGAGGTTTAGGTCACCCTAATCAAGGATACCATTCACCCTGAAATACTTGAGTACTCCCATCGGGTTCCACAAATCTCACTCGCTGATGATAAAAATAAATTTGTGCCTTGAAACACGCCATCCAGTCCATACTGAGGATCATAGAAAAAAGGTCCATTTCCAGAACCAGGATGTCCCACTCAAACTCAACCCCTCGCAATGTGAGGAGTGAAAGATGGACATCAGAAACAATACTCATTATTTCTAAGGGGAATAACCAACTCTATAGAATAAAAAATAATACATGTCATCAATTTCTACAATTCTAAAAGATTAATATAAATAATGAAATTATAAGTTTCTATGTCAAATATATAATACTAATGGATGATGAAATTTATGATGTACCTTTATCTATAGAGAGTCATGTATCTAATTCCATGGGAACCTAATATATAACATGAAGGTTCTTTGTTTCTATTTATTCTTGAGGTTCATATCTATCCTAAGGCTTTACAATGAGAGAAATATTCCAATAACATGATTCAACCTTACCTACATTCCCAATTGATCAAGATCCCTTAGACATCAATGCACCAGACAAAGATGAAAATTCCATATGCGCTAAGGTAATTTCATTACTCTAATTTTTAAAGATATTCATACATAACTTCTATAATTTCTGTAGAGACCATATTGACAGAAGTTTCTAGGAAGAACTGGAAACACTGACCACACGTGTCTTGGCATTCCACACTAGAAACACACAACAAACACACCGCCATTAGTTGCATACGAAGGTTTTCTAGATGGGTGGTTTCAAATAACACATCCCTTATTCTCATAATCTTCATAATTATTTTTTTCATATGAACTACCAATTCCCTAGATCATAGTTAGTGTCACCCTATAGAATCCATAATCACCTACCCATTCAATTTCCACCATTAGATCATGATCCAACACCTTATGATATGATTTTATCTTAACAAGAAGACCTGGGATAAAATGTATAGTCCCAACCCCATTTTGAAATGATTGGCCTTTAGCTGCTCATTAAAAACCACCTAAAGTGATAAATAGATCCAAACTATAATTTGGTTGTCATACTCCAACATGGTCTGATCTAGCTATTAGAGATACAAAAAATCCCAGAACATAGAGAGGGTCAAGGTCTAAGGGAAATATTTCTCTTTTAAGATAACCTTGAATTATTTCAAACCCATCCTCTCATGATTCCCTACATGGACTACTAATTCCAACCAAATATGAATAGACCCTTCCAGCATGAATGAAGACCTATTTACTTTCTTAGCCTTAAGATTCCAATGGAACCCAAAAATAATTTCAAAATTTTCAATAAACTCCTTAGATTCATGGGGGTCTGTGCTGCCCCAAAATATTGGAGGTTTGTTCTTGATTAACTCCCAATATTTGTCCTTTTACAAACCTAGTTTATCTTTCCTAGAACGAGATTGACCAGAGGAGACTCTTTGATCCAATGATCAGATGTCCCAAACCAATGATTCTAATAATATTTTATCAACTGGTGGGGAAGAACCATCTATAGACTCCTACCACGATTCCATAAGAAGTATCTAGTTAGGAATGATTCTACATTAGTTAATAAAACCAATGAAACCATAAATACAACTTCCTAATTTTATTGAAAAAAACAATAAAACACTTCCAAAAAATGTCAAAATAGATCCATAAGAAACACAATACCCAGTCAAACCACTACATCCCAGCTCGGTGCCCATGTACAATCTGTATCTTATAAATCACCCCACCTATAGGATTCAACCAAATACTATGAATCCCATGATAACACAATGCCATTCATGAGGGGAGTTATCCAGACACACCACTCAAAACTAGAACCTAAAGACTCCAAAAAAATAGCTCTAGTCTATCCATAATCTCCCAAATAACATGGCCCAATGAAATGGAAAACCCCTATCTCTGGTACCATTTTTTCATGAATTGATCTACGCTTCCATCAAATATCACACACAATCCAGACCGTGGAATGACCCGAAGGGTGTTCCCAGTCCCAAAAGGAAGAAAAATAGTGTTTGTTCATTGAGTAACACCTTTAGTAATGATTTATTCAATAAAATATAACTATAAAAAACCCATAATAATCATACATAAAATCAAAACCACTATAACTATTTCTAGTTATCAAAAGATAACACTACATTGGGAGTTAATCATTTTAAATTTACAACAAAACAATAATATATACAAAAATGGGGAACTAAAAAGAACAACCAAGCCTAAAAAAAGTGGGTCGACACCCTCATCCACCACCCCTAACACCTTCCCAAGAATAAATCACTAGCACATATATCCACTATCACCACCATGGAAATACTTTCCATTAATTAGGGGTCAAACATAACAAGGCATACATACAACTGAGGGTGTATGTTGGGTTTGGCCCAACTTTCCCCGTAGGGTACAACCAAAATAAATTCCACACAATGACATTAATAGACAATTTAACATTATAGTTTTTAGAAAAATAAATATACTATTTTTTATTAAACATTTTTTGAAAAATAAATAAATAAATGTGACGCAAGATGAATGGTTATCATAACATGAGCACCATGGGAAATAATAATGGTAGTAGGGTTTGTGCGGTCCTTGGATCCTTGTAATCTTAGTGATTATCTCTCCTAGACATTAAGGTCTTTCTCATTCCACCAATCCCCATCACATGGATGTTTAGTTATTTTTGTTTCTTAATCCTATTAGGGAGATTGAGCCTTGGTCCTACCTAATCACCTAACATACTATACCTAGTCATCCCCACTAGATATGTAGGATTCCATTGTGCTCAATTTCATTCTCTATATCAAATTAAACTTCTCTTTATATAATCCCAATATAAATGATCAATGAATTTTCTCACAAACATCCATTCACATAGGGAAAACCAAGATCAAACATTTAACACACACCAAAAAACCATGAAAAAAACTTATTCACCATTAAACCAATTTTACAATCATTTGGAAACCATAGAAATCATTATCAAATCATCAAATAATGATTAATAATAAAACCACCAACCGTTTTCATAGAAATAACCTAAAACTGGTTAGAAACCACAACTGCACCAAGGTGAAACCCTATAATGAAAAGAGAACAAAAAAACAATCAAAATCCAAACCAAAGAGGCAAGATTGAACCCATATTAGGTCAATATGTACATTGGAAAAATTGAACACAAGAATGATGGGATAAGAGACTATGAAGAAGGAATAAAAGAGGAATAAGAGGCTTACATGATAGTTTGTTGAAGAACCAAGGCCAAATAACCCAAGAAAAGGATCCCACAGGAGAGAGAGATGTTGGGGAGGTGTTATTAGGGCTGGGGAGGCCTAATGGTGTGAGTTAGGGGTGATTTATTATTAAACTAGGTGTGGATAAAAACTATAATTTGAATATTTTTAAATATACAATAGGCCAAATAGTTTTTCTAAGAGGGGGTTCACACCAGTGTTCCTAACTGTGCTACCTGCATAGTTCCACTTCCATGGTCGCACAATTATCCCTAGAGGGATGCACACCCATGTTATAGGATACGTGTCTTGGAAAGTGCAACTGCCCATGGTATACAATCTCAACTAGAATGGTATATGGTTTCCCTTAATCTTTTTCCTCGTAATGCCTTTCCTGAAAATTACTAATTTTCTAAAAAACTACTAAGACAACCATGAAATTAAGATAAAAAAATAAAATAAAAAATAACTAAAAAATAATACCATGTATGTGACATCTATATGGTTTGGTATAATGGTATATTGTCCTATTAAAATGAGTTTGATATAACTGATGATTATTATGACATTTCCCAGATTAGATGAGTAATTATATAGGATTAAAATCTAGGTTGATAGAAGATGGGATTGGCATACGAGCCCTAGGTAACAAATTAAAGGTAGAAGGTATAATAATGTGTAATTGCATTGGTGGAACCGATAATAAAAAATATGAGCTATTAAATATAATTATGATTATATTTGTTTATTTTCATATGACTGATGATCATCCATTCACCCTTTCTTATGTTAAGATTATTGGTGACTATCTGTTAACCTTTTTGCTTATTATTTTTATTGTTGATTATCCATCCACCATTCCTATGTTATTATTTTTAGTGGTTGTTCATTTACCTTTATTATTTTATGATTATTGGTACTTGTATATTCACCTTGATCATGATATGTTTATTTGTGATTATACATTCACCTTGGTTATTTTATGCTTATGGTGACATTTTTCTCAACTATATTATGATCATGTCATGGTGATAAATAGTTTGCCAATAATATATGTTATAGTGAGATCTCATTTAACTATGTATTATTGGAGTGATGATATAATGTTCACTAATATAGTAATGCAATGCTGATAACCCATTCCCACTACTAAAAAAAGTATTTTAATAGTGAAAACCTTTATTAGTGTTATAAAAAAGAAGTGATAAAGGGGTCCTTTATCAATACTAATGAAGTGATGATAATGGATAGCCTTTATTAGCACAAATAAAGGGTAGCCTTTATCGCCCCTTTATTTTTAGAATTGATAAAGGGTATCCTTTATCAGCTCCTTCTCTCTTGAGGTTTCCCTCTTGGGACCTAGGGTCCCCCCTCCTCCATCAACGATGTTTTCATCATCCCACTCGGTGTTCATAAGTGTTGGTCAGATTATATTACTCCTGAAGGGGGGAGGTGAATTGAGTATCAATACAAATTTATTATTAAAATGTATTTCTAAAAGGATTCCCCAAAAGTTTAAATACATACCAATTAATCAAGGCTATATGTTATAATGGTTTGATTATTTAAATAACTTCTTAGAATATTGATTATTTATCAGTAATCTTAATGTTAGTTAATAAGATTACTTTTGAAGCTATTATATTAAGATAAGACGATTATAAATTCTTTCCAAGATTAACTATCAAAGAGAATTTAGTGATATCTGAATTATACAGTAAAATGTAAAACAGAGAAGACTAATTTAATCAGCACATCGGATATGAAACAAGTGGTTCAGTCTCAAGTCGAGACATAATCCACTCCACGTGGTGATCACCTGCAACCAAGAGGTTTATATAAATTAACATGGTCCACACCCTTGATTGGGGTTAACAATAGTACACAAGACTGTCCCGACCAAACAGAGACCTCTTCCACACTTATCGTGGGTATAAACAAGTTTAAAAGAATGTTTTTGTAAGTATATCTTATATCCGTCATTTTAATGTAGAAGACAGAGTGTGTTGTAATAGAGATACACACTCTTCTCAAAAGTTAATAAAATGCTACACAACATATTATAAGTATTGATATATGTTTAGAAGTTCTCTTAGTGTTTGTATTTGGAGCTATGGACTTATGAGATAAGGAAGATGTAGAACTGAAGTCCTCATGTGGAAAACAGAGTGTCGCAAGTCAGACAGGTCCATCTTGTGTTCTTCGTGGTGTTTTACAGTGCGAAGATGTTCTTGAGGTTCTAGGATTCCATTATGCTTTGTGTGTTCTTCAGTGGAGTCGAGTGGCTTGAGACAATTATCTATGTGTATTTTGTTGTCGTGCTCACTCCCACCAGCTTGTTTTCTTTTTCATTATCATGCAACTGCTCTCGCGTATCTCTTGTTTTTGATTCTAGGCAGCATTACTCTTTTATATTGGAGTGAACGTGTTTGAGCCGACAAGTTGCATATATTCTGTACCTTGTACCTCGTACTGTCAAGGGCATGTAGTATGTCATGGAAATGATGTATCCTTCACACAGTGTCTAGATTTGTCACAATGTCTTGTGGTCATTGTGTCTTGTGGTCATGGTGTCTGGATGTCACAATGTCTGGATGTCATGGTATCTGGATGTCACGGTGTCTGGATTGCATGGTTACTTCTTCACCGTGTCTTCTTCCCGATATCTTGTTCACGGTGTCTACATCATGGTGTCTTGTTCATTTTTTCGGCTTCACAGTTTATACTTCAAGATATCTTGTTCACGGTGTCTGCTTCACGGTGTCTGCTTCACGGTGTCCTATTCACAGTGTCTGCTTCACTGTGTCTCATGGTCACAGTGTCTCAGATGTAGGAAAATATCTGTATTCAGACATAAGCAGTAATATTCATGAAATGAATTAAACATAATCATTTTTTCAGAGAAATCATTATGAAGTGAATCAAAAGATAATATATAGTATCCAAACTGAGTGTATATCACTTAAGATCTTTGGATAGCTTTTACTAAGATACTGTACATTTGATGTGAGATAGATTACACCGAGATAACATGGTTTATAGACTAAATATGATTTGTGATCATTAAAAAATGATTAATACATGAGGAGTCCAATAGTATCCCCCTTCTTGATGATCAAAAACCATGTATATTTAGAGTGTATATTTGTCCTAACAGCGTAGATCAAATTCATATAACATATATTGAGTGAGATTTGTCTTCTATAATATATTTTTTCTTATATTTCCCCAATATTTTTTTCATACATTTCTCATATATTTCTCATATATTTCTCATATATTTCTCCTATATTTTACCCATATTTTACCCCCTTTTTGTATTATCATGATGTTGGAGGGAAAAGAAAGAAAAAAGAGACAAGAAAAGTGCATAATGTATTAGATAAAAAGAGTGGAATTACAGAATGTAAAACAAATGACACAAGATTCCCATGAAAATAGAGTAAACATTGTCCTTCTTCGCTGACTTGTCTTCTCTTTGCCTTTAGCAGTAGTAACAGAAGATAAATCCAAAAGAGCAGAAGTTGAAGTAGAATAAGGAAGTGAGATGGTTGGTAGGGAAGTTAAAGTAAGGTCTTCAAAGATGGAGGGAGGCAAAGTAGGTGAAGTAGAAGACCGAGGCAGTTGTTGATCAAGGATTACATGTCTAATCTAACTTAGGGTCTGACTGACAGACATAGAATTGGAGGCTAGGGAAGACGTGAATGTAGCAAGACCTGGACTCAGAGGTGCAGTCACAAGAGCGACATTGGTAGTACTCTGTACATAAATATAGGGCCTCTAATTTTTTATAAAATCCAAAATGATCTCTCCACCATACTGCATATCTTTCTCAAAGTCATGGTTGTTTTCCATAAAATTATTCAACAAATGAGTAAACTTTGTGAGCTTTTGAATTTGGGTCTTGAAAGATTGAGTAACAAGTGGAATCCTCATATTTTCTACAAGATATTTAAAGTGTTTGGTCAGGTCAGTCTTTGAGAATATTCAGTTGAAGTAGAAATCCAAATTCTTGGCAACTTCTTGATAAGCATCATAGAGAAATTTTTTAATGGATTCAGACCAGATCAAGAACTCTATCACTGTTCTTGACGACATCACATAGATAATATTTATTGAAACCACTAAGCACAGTCTGAAGTTCTTCTTTGACAACTGTTCTGAGAAGATCACTGTCTAGGGAAGGTTGAGATGATTGCTCAGATGCCTTAGAAGCATTGATAGCCGAGGTCATAGATTTTAGTTGGTTTATAACTTTTGGAAGACACCCCGTATATTCATCGGTGATCTTGTTGAGATTAACAACAAGATCTCTCATTTCCTTCACAATCTGTTTGTTCCTTTAAACAACCTTTTCAGCTAAGAAAGCTAAATTAGTTTGAATCTAGGACACAAAATAATGTGCGGTTTTAGGAAAAACAGGTTCTATAGGATGAGAAGCGAGCTCTGATCTCTAATCCACTTCTTTCTATATTTATTCAATCATACCTCTTAGAGTCTTCACTTAATCACTAAGAAGTTTGTTTTCAACTCTAACTTCTTGAATCTCATGAAGAATCTTGTGTTGAATCTGCACTACTAGAAATGTGGTTTTTACCCATGGTTCTTTACCAATGGTTTGCTTAAACCGTTGGTAAGGAAGGGCTGGGCAAGGTTACCCTTTTGCCAATGGTTTTATAAAACCTTTGGTAAAGGGGTGTTCAAGTATCCCTTTCCCAACGGTTTCATAAAACCTTTGGGAAAGGGTACCCCTTTACCAATGGTTTTTAAAAACCATTGGAAAATATTTACCCCAAATACAGTCAGGCCGCTACTCTCCCCCATTCGCGACAGATCCCTAGATCTATCAAGCGCTCAACTCCTCTCGCGAATTCCCCCAACCGAATAGGTGAAACTCCATCTAAATCATCTCAAATCAAGAAGTTTATTTTCTATACACATAATATTTAAGTTCTACCTTGTTTTTATTGTTATTCATCTAATATTTTATTTTTGAGTTTTTATTTTGATGTGATTTCACCATGAAAAATAAGAAAATGAATGAATATTTTGTTAATTAATTAGTTTCCCATGGAATATCATTTGTGTTATAATTTCCATGCTAAATAAAGGGGTAATGTAATGAAGTTCCTTGAATAAATTGTGGAAGTTGGGGTATGTTGCTTCTATGAGAGGTTTTTTTGTGTGTTTCATTGTATATTGTAGGTTTTTGTATGGTGATTGAGGTGACATTTGGGCTTTTTGATATGTGGGGTTTTAATGTGATGGTTAGTGGGCATGGATGTGACATGTGAAGTTGTGTGATAGTGATGATGTGTGGTGGTGTTGTGCTGTGTGGAGGTGTTGTGGGATGTGGTTGTGGTGTATGATGTGGTGAGGTGGTTTTGGTTGTGTGGTGGTTTTGATTTTCAATATTTTTGTTGTGATATGTGGTTTTTTTAGTGAGATGGTTGGCCGATGTAACATGGTGATGATGGTTATTGTGATGTGGTGAGTTTTTGTGTGGTGGTTTTATTAGTTTCTTGGTTATCTAGGGAATAAATTATGTTGTTAAAACAAAAAACAAGAAAGTAAATAAATGAGATGGAATAGAAATGGACGTGTGGTAAATGGATTTAATTAATTTAACATTAAATTAATGGACAATGTAAGTGTGAATGAAGTGGCTTATAAATGAAAGTGGGAAATGCTATGTGTCTTGTGTGGTGGTGGTGTGGTGTGTTGCATATAGTGGTGAAAGTGGTTGTGATGGTTTATGTGTTGTATGTTAGTAGTTAAGTGTGTGTTTATGTAGTTAATGTGAACCCATAGGTTGGGTATTTTGGGCTATCTATATATCATGTATTTTATGTTATTTCTACACATTCCCAACCAGAGTTGGATAAACTTACCAACGATCAGAGGTTTTGAGTTATGGGTATTTTTTATAATATCTAGGATGGTGGTTATATGGTTAGATAGCTACTATGTCTTCCCTACTCTTCCTTCATAAGTGATTGACCATGTTTTTTTAGTCAAGATGTGATGTGATTGTCCATGTGTCTTCAGGTGATATGTACAATGATTTCCCTAGTGTTTTTAGGTGAGGTGCGATGTGATAAGGCTATAATAAGATGTGGCATGTGGTTGGGGTCATGTAGGGTAGGGGGATGGAACAAGGTTGATGATATTAATTTTCATGATACCCTACTAATATGGTTATGGGATGAGTCATGTTATTACGTGATAACACATTAAGTTCTTGTTGGTTTTACATTTTTTCAATAACACATTAGTATGTTTTTTAACATGTGTAGTTGATACCTTGATTATTTTCTTCCTTTATCATTTACTTAAATGTATTTTCTATTAAATTTCAATACTATTGAATTGTTTATGACAAAATGACTTATATAAATTCTTTTTACAGAATGGACAGAAGTTGGATGTATGAAACCGATCAGATCTCAACCGATTTTCAAAACAATTTGGAGTGGTTTATAGATTTTTCATTTCAAAATGCTTCAGATAGTGGTCACATACACTGACCATGTTCTAATTGTGTTGGTATTCTTTGGTTGAGCCGTGTAGAAGTCAGCTACCACAAAACCAAAAATGGTTTTCAAGAAAAATACCTTGTATGGTATCACAATGTGTAGAAAATGAAATCTCAAATTGGTGATGATCGAAATGAAAGGACTAGAATGGAGAATTTGTTAGATGATCGGTTTTTATTTAATCTTCATCATGAAAAAGAAAAGATTTCGACTCAAGAAGACTTTTATATGAGGATAGCTGATGCATCTAGTGAAAATGATGATATTGATAGGGTGAAAAAATTGAATGATGCTGCCATGACTCCAGTATATCTACAATGCGATAAAATGAAAAGGCTGGAATTTTTAATCTGATTGTTTCATGGGAAAACTATGTATGGGATTTCTAATACAGCAATCAATTACATTATTACTCTCTTCAAGGATGTAATTCCATATGATTCAGATATTCCCTCAAACCACTATATGTCATGGAAGTTAGATGGGGAACTTGGATTTTCAAAAAACAAAATTCATGCTTGCCCGAAAGATTGTAGTTTATTCTGGGAGGAAACCACTAAACTAAATGATTTTATAAAATGTGGCACATCTCGCTGGAAGTCCAAATTAGATGGAACACCATCCCGCATTCCATAGAAAGTAATGTGGCACTTTCCATTGATCCCCAGAATCCAATATCTTTTTTTGTCTGATGACATATCAATAAAAATGAGATGCCATGACACCAAGAGAAAGAAGACTAATGATGAGTTGGTTTATCCTGCATATGGATTTGCATGGAAGATATTTGATGCTCGACATCCTGATTTTGCAGCTGACGTGTGTAATGTGAGGTTGGGTCTTTCATGCGACGGTTTTAATCCATTTGGGCAGATACTTACTTCGCACAACACATGGCCAGTTTTTATACACATTTATAATCTTCCCCCATGGTTGTGTATGAAAAAACCTTTCACTTTCATGATTATACTCATATCTGGTCCTTCTGATCCCAACATTGATATTGATTTATACATTCAACCTTAAATAAAAGAGTTGAAACTTCTTTGGGGTGTGGGTGTGCGAACATACGATGCATGTTCGAAAGTCTTATTTCAGATGTGTGCTACGCTTATGTGGACGATCAATGATTTTCTGAATTATGCAATGATGTCTGGATGGAGCACGAAGGGAAAACTGTCATGTCCAGTTTGTATAAAGAATACATGATCCAGAAGACTGAAACATTGTTGTAGTTTCAGTTTTATGGGACATCGACGATTCTTGCCAAAGGATCATCCATATAGAATGAATCGTCGAAGATTTTATAATATCATAGAGACCAATGATCCACCTCAGTGTATGTCGGGAACTGATGCGCTTAATGAATTTAAAGATTTTAGTTTTTCATTCGGGACGGGTCAAATAAAATTTGTAAAGAGAAATAATGTTTCCACTGAAACCTGTTACAATTGGAGGAAGAGGAGTATCTTTTTTTATTTTCCTTATTGGTAAACCAATTTGTTACGTCATTGATTATACTTAATTCATATTGAAAATAATATATGTGAAATGTTGCTTTCAGTTCTTCTAAATTTCAAGGGGAAGAAAAAAGATGATTTACGATCTCAGCGTGACTTGGTGGATTGGGGAATCAGACCAGAATTGCATCCTTTGCGTATCGGTGAAAATAAATTGAAACTTCCATGTGCTTCTTATGTGATGACACCTATGAAAAAAACAATTTCTGTATGTATTAGAAACTATTAGAGTTCTTGATGGATATTCAATAAACATATCTAAACGGGTCAATAGAAGAGAGTTGAAGCTAAAATCTTTGAAGACTCATGATTATCACGTTCTATTGCATGAGTTGCTTTCAATAGAAATCCATCATCTTTTGTCCAATAATGTAAGAGTGACTGTTATTCGGTTTTGCCATGTGTTTAGAGATCTTTGTGCTAAGAAGTTTTCCATGTCTTTCTTGAAAAAAAATGTTGACAGATGCCCCATTAATTTTGTGTGAGTTGGAGAAAATATTTCCTCCATCATTTTTCACATGCATGCTGCATTTGACTATCCATATTCCCACTAAAATTCTTCTCGGAGGACCTGTTTCTTTTCATTGGATGTATCCAACTTAAAGAAATATGTACACATTAATGTCTTTTGTCCGAAATAGGAATCATCTTGAAGGTTCTATCGTGAACGGTTACTTGGCTCAAGAATGTATGGATTTATGCTCAATGTATTTGTCTGATCTTACTACAAGAATGAACAGACCAATGAGAAATGAAGAAGAACAGTATGGTCAAATTGAACGCAGTTTTTCATCACTTCCTCAAACAGGAGGAATTCCTGTATCATATACATTGAAGACATTAAGACATGAAGAACGAGAGATGGCACATCGTACAGTTTTTTTTCAACTGTGATTTGATCATTGACTATATCAGGTAACTAAATTTAATATGTATATTTTACATATATATCTGTTGAACTATTCATAATTTTTATCTACAGGGAACATAAAACAATGATAAATTGGAAGCATTGTTCTTTATCTTTGAGAAGGAGAGAGACTTTTCATAGAAAAGAGTTTTCTTCTTGGTTAAGATTGAAGGTAAAAATATTAATGTTTAAATTAATTATATCAATATTTAATTAAGTTTTAAATTCATTTATATTGTAGATATTGAGTTTGTCTACTGACTCTGTCTCTGAGGAAATAAGAGATTTGGCTTTTGGTCCTAATACCATGGTTCGTGACTGTAAATCAATTGTTATCAATGGGTACAAATTTATTATCACTGAATGAGCAAAGAACATGAGAACAAAACCTGATGGTGTTATAGTTACTGCCACAACAGATTGTTATGCCAGTGCATCAGAAAGTAGACTGCAGTTTGAAAATGTGGGTTATTATGGAGTCGTTGAGAAAATAGTAATATTGGATTATTACTCTCATGGAAGAGTCACAATGATGAAATTCCATTGGTTTGATTTGATGACGAGACATGACACATTTATTGATGATTGTGGATTTCAAGTAATTAATATGACTCACACGCTTGCTACCGAAGAACAATATGTGTTGGAATCAATGGCTAAACAAGTTTTTTATGTCAAAGACCAACTTCGACATGAATTTGGTGTCATAGTTGAAGTAATTACAAGACATGTTTTTTATGATGGTGATGATGGAATTGACACTGTCCCTAGTGCCATTAGAACCAATCCATTTATTTCTTTTGATGACTCCAATAGATCAATTGTCAGAGTTGATTTTGAACCTGAAGTTGTGGTTGAAAATATATAGAATCAATAATTCATCTTCTAAATTCTTTTTGTTTACCTTGAGTTGGGTTGTTAAGGTTGGTAATATTCAAATTGATTTAGTATTGATCACAAATGTGTTTTAGATGACTTGACCGTTATGTGAATTTTCAATGTTTATTGGTTGCTGTTTTATTTGAATTTCATTTTCTAATTTGGAATTGAACTGTATTCAAACCTAGTCAAACAATATTTCTAACATGGTGAACATTACAACTTGTATGATTTATTAAATCCATTCAAGCTCTTCTAAAATAATTGATAGCTAAATTATCAATGAATCCTCTTATTCCCTCATATATTTAGTTTTTTGGTTTACACATTAGTTTCCTTTTTCTAATTAATTAAATATTTGTTTTCAAAAGAAAGAAATGTATCCAATTGAAGAGAGATGAAGGAAAAAAATTATGGAGAACAATCATCGGATGGCGGAGATGGGTGTTCCACCATTAGTGCCTACAATGTGTACTTTATTTCAAATATATATATTTAAAGAATATATAACGTCATGTGATTAATTTTTTTTGGAAACATTTTTATAGGATCCACCTATACGTCGACAGTTATTCGACGAGGAGCCTAGTACTGGTCCTAGTACTCAGGCCAGTGGTATGAGGAGGGTTCGTACTAGAGGTGGACGAGCAACAACACGTGCTCGACTAGACCCTTCCACTCCCACAGGCATGTCATCCTTCCCACATTCTGATCCTGGTGTGTCGTTAGGGACACACGAGACATTTAGGCCTCCCATGTTTTCTCTACCTTCTGCATCTTCTGGCCCATCATTTTCACATCCCATGATGATTCCCACTCCCTAGTCAGAATCTGGTCATACAGCTGTCCCATCTTCTTTTCCTTCTACTTCTATCTCTCCAAGATTCTATATTCCATCGTCTTCGACTCCTGTTCCACCATAGGGTGTTCCATACATTTCTGTGGATCTGGTGGTGCTCAACGATTAGACTGGCACAGGTATATTTATAAAACCCTAACAAAATTTTATAGCAATATTTATTTTCATTTTAACATGTTTTGATAAAATATTTGTTTTTTATTTCATGATAGATACATCTACTGATAGGAGGTGGGGGTGGGGGAATACATGCATGTGTTCGGTGTGGAACCGCCGCACACAGGTTATGGTGGATTATAATGAAGACAACCAAATGGTTGAGAAATCAGCGTAGAAATATCGGAGTTTTTTGGCGACGCTTGCCAAATACTCTGACATCATTCCCGTCAGCCTGCTGTCTTGGAGACATTTTCCACATGAGGTCAAGGATAGAGCTTGGGAAAAGATATGGGTAAAAAATATTTTTTATTTAATTACATGAATTATTTTTGTATTTATATGAATTAATATTTTGATGTTAGCTTCGATTTAATTTTCCCGATGGTGAGGGTGCACGACCGGAATGTCTAAAGGATTTAGGAGAGCTTTGGAGAGCCTATAAACATGAGTTGTATATTGGCTGGAATTCTAGAGTTGGCACTAAGTTAGAGGCGGTACCATTCGTGGATGATTTTCCTATAGAGGAGTATCGTCAGATGATTACTCATTGGATGAGTACCCAGTTTAAGGTATGAATTATATTTGAGGTTTTTAAATAATAACATTCATGTTTTGAATTAATATTATCCTTTGCATTATCGAATTTTCTTTAGGAATCCTCTGGAAAAAATAAAAAAAACATTGATGCAAAACAATACCTCCACACACTAGGACGTACTACGATGCCAGATCATGAGAGGAAGCAGGTATGACAATTTTTTTATAAGTTTTATTTACGACTTAAATTTTCATTTGTTTTCTAAATTATTTAATAATTTTATAATGTTTTCATATAACTTTAGTTTTAAATGTCATTGTAGCAGCAAATACGAAATATCAAAGGACGTGTCCCTCGAGCAAAACTATTTTGCTTGAGTATATGGAAAAAGGATGGAAGTTTCGTCAACGAAGCGACTCAGCAGCAGATTGTATGTTTTAATCTGTTGATTTAATATTTTAATATCTATTTTTTAACTTAATAATATATTTATATTTGTAACAGGTTGCTTTAGAGGCCCTCGATGCCCAAGAACCAGACAATTTTGGGCCATCTGATCACTCACATCAGGTGTTGGGAGAGGAGCATCCTGTCAGAGTATGCTGCCGACCTAGGATAGCCTCAATGAGATATTGACACTTCTAATGTATGAGTTGTAGTGCCACCGAGCTATAGCAAGGTAGGGAACAGGTAGAACAGGCTGAGAAAAGGGCCACATAGATGGCAGAACAGTCTGCTAGGGAAAACAGTGCGTTTATGAAATTTATTGAAGTTCTACGTCCGACACTTCCAACAGAGGCCAGCACAGATTTTGATGAATATATGTCATCGATACGTTCTATATATGGTGCACTTGGTGGAAGTTCTAGTGGTGGTCAGTACGATGTCCATCCTGATGATGATGATGACGAGGAGTCCGATGCATAAGAGGAGGATGGTGAGGCGGGTGGTGGGGGTGAGGAGGAGGGTGAGGGCAAGGAGGAGGGTGCTGAGGAGGGTGAGGACGATGATGGGGATGAGGGTGAGGGTGATGATGGTGGTGATGATAGTGATGGTGATGTGAGACAAATTGATCCATTTAATTTTTGACTAATATTATTGAGATTTGATATTTAATCTATTCTAGTTGTTGGTTTTATCTAGACTCATAGTATAGTATTGGAGTTGAGTTATTTTTATATATTATCTATTTTTATGGATGTTGTTATCTTTTAGTGGTTGTGTGGTTGGGAACTCCCTGGACAACCCCCTCCTTCCTGGACCCTGGACAACCCCCACCATCCTCCTTGGACCCCGGAGAGCCCCCCAGATATCCCCCCGGACAGCCCCCCCACCATCCTCCTTGGTCCCCGGACAGCCCCCTGGACAGCCCCTCGGATAGCCCCCCCACCCTCCTCCCTGGACCCCAGACACCCCCCCGGACAGCCCCCCCCCCACCATCCTCCTTGGTACTCGGACATCCCTTCAGACAGCCCCCAGAACATCCCCCCCACATTCCTCCTTGGACCCCGAACAACCCCCCGAACACTCCCCAGACTGCCCCCCTCACAGCCCCCCCACCCTCTTCCTTGGTCCCCGGACAACCCCCCGGACACCCACCGGACAGCCCCCCCAGACAGTCCCCCACCCTCATTGATTTCATTTACTACTAGAGAATCTATAATATATATTTTATTTATTTTTATCATGATAATCAATGTAAATCACATTTACACATCTAATCAATATCATAGATTCTTTGTATGTTATAAAAGGGATGTATTCATTGGGCGTGGCATTGTTAGCTCTAAAATGTTTCATAGCATGATAAACAAAAATATAATCCATACTAAGAATGATATAAAAATATTCTATATGAATTTCCACAAGATTTTAAGTAAATACCATTCCACTAATAGACACACAAGGATTCTCATAAATCATGTTAATCATAATATTTCCACAAGGATTTTTAGTAAAAGTTTTATCTTCTATTAATTTTCTAATATTCTCATTTTAAATGTAAATTTTTCATAAATTAATTAATTTAAAGACCCATTGTCAAATAGTGTATTTGAATAATGTGAATTAACAACTAACATACCACTCTAACTCTGTCTCTTTTGACTAAAATGGACAGGATTATAAATGAAAATAACAACTGGCATATGGAAAACTGACCAAACGCATTCGGATTCTATTGATACATTAGAACAATGATCCATGGGTCATATGTGACGTGTACGAATCCACCCCGCCTTAATTGGAAACGTGGTTTGGTTGGCACCACTCAAAGTGTCTGTCTGTTGTTTCAAAAGGACATCATTTTAAGTGAAAAACATCAAATGCCATACAAAAAACTGACCAAACGCATTCGAATTGTGTCGATACATTTGAAAAATGATCCATGGGTCATATGTGATGTGTACGAGTCAACTCCGCCTCAATCTGAGGTGCGGTGTGGCCGACACCATTCATAGTGTCTCTCTTTTGTTTAAAATGGACATGATCATAAGTGAAAAGAACAACTAACATACGAAAAACTGACCAAACACATTCTAAATGTTTTGATGCATTAGTAAAACGATCCATGGGTCATATGTGATGTTAACGAGTCATCCCCACCTTAATCTGAGGCACGGTGTGGCCGGGATCACTCTAAGTGGCTCTCTTTTGTTTAAAATGGACCACATTTTAAGTACATACGGAAAACCAACCAAACACATTCGTTTTCTGATGAAATCTTAGGAAAACAATTCATGGGTCATATGTGACGTGTACGAATCAACCCCGCCTTAATCGGAGATGTGGTGTGGCCGGCATCACTCAATGTTTCTGTCTTTTGTTTTAAAATGACATCATTTTAAGTGAAAAACATCAACTGGCATACGGAAAACCGACCAAACGCATTCAGATTCCGTTGATAATTTAGCACAACGATCCATGGATCATATGTGACATGTAAGAGTCACCCTTTCCTGAATACGAGGCATGGTGTGGCCGACACCATTCATAGTGTCTTTATTTTGTTTAAAATGGACATCATTTTTAGTGAAAACAACAACTGACATACGAAAAATTAACCAAACACATTCAAAATGTGTCGATGCTTTAGGAAAACGATCCATGGGTCATATGTGACATGTAAGAGTCAACCCCGCCTTAATCTGAGGCACGTTGTGTCCGGGATCACTCTAAGTGGCTCTCTTTTGTTTAAAATGGACAACATTTTAAGTACATACAAAAAACTGACCAAACGGATTCTGATTGTGTTGATACTTTATCACAACGATCCATGGGTCATATGTGACGTGTATGAATCAACCCCGCCTCAATCGGAGACGCAGTGTGGCCGGCACCACTCAAAGTGTTTGTCTTTTGTTCCAAAAGGACATCATTTTAAGTGAAAAACATCAACTGGAATACGGAAAACTGACCAAACGCATTCAGATTTTGTCGATACTTTAGCACAACAATCCTTGGGTCATATGTGACGTGTACGAGTCAACCTCTCCTCAATCCGAGGTGTGGTGTGGCCGACATCACTCAAAGCGTCTGTCTTTTGTTTCAAAAGGACATCATTTTATGTGAAAAGAACAACTGACATACGAAAAACTAGCCAAACACATTTGGATTGTGTCGATAATTTAGCACAAAGATACATGGGTCATATTTGATGTGTACGAGTCAACCCCGACTCAATATAAGGCACGGTGTCGCCGACACCATTCATAGTGTCTCTCTTTTGTTTAAAATGGACATGATTATAAGTGAAAAGAACAACTGACATACGAAAAATTTACCAAACGCATTCGAAATGTGTTGATACTTTAGGAAAATGATCCATGGGTCATATGTGACATTTAAGAGTCAACCCAGCCTTAATCTGAGGCACGGTGTGGCCAGGATCAGTCTATGTGGCTCTCTTTTGTTTAAAATAGACAACATTTTATGTACATATGGAAAACCAACCAAATGCATTTGGTTTCCATTAAAACTTTAGGAGAAAGATCCATGCGTCATATGTGATGTGTAAGAATCATCCCCGCCTCAATCTGAGATTCGGTGTGGTCGGCACCACTCAAAGTGTCTGTCTTTTGTTTCAAAAGGACATCATTTTAAGTGAAAAACATCAACTAGCATATGGAAAATTGACCAAACTCATTCAGATTGTGTCGATAATTTAGTAAAACGATCCATGGGTCATATGTGACATGTACGAGTCAACCCTTCCTCAATACAAGGTGAGGTGTGGCCGAAACCATTCATAGTGTCTCTCTTTTGTTTAAAATGGACATCATTTTAAGTGAAAACAACAACTAACATATGAAAAACTGACCAAATGCAATCTAAATGTGCTGATAATTTAGTACAACGATCCATGGGTCATATGTGAGGTGTACGAGTAAATACAGCCTTAATCCAAGGCACGGTGTGGCCGGGATCACTCTAAGTGGCTCGCTTTTGTTTAAAATGGACAACATTTTAATTACATATGGAAAACTGACCAAAAGGATTCTAATTGTGTCTATATTTTAGCACAATGATCCATGGGTCATATGTGACGTGTAAGAATCAACCCCGACTCAATAGAATATTCGGTGTGGCTGGCACCACTCAAAGTGTCTGTCTTTTATTTCAAAAGGACATCATTTTAATTGAAAAACATCAACTGGAATACGGAAAACCGACCAAACGCATTCAGATTGTGTCGATACTTTAGCACAGTGATCCATGGGTCATATGTGACATGTACGAGTCAACCCCGCCTCAATCCGAGGTGCGGTGTGGCAGACACCACTCAAAGTTTCTGTCTTTTGTTTCAAAAGGACATCATTTTAAGTGAAAACAACAACTGACATACGAAAAACCAAACAAACACATTCATATTGTGTCGATTCTTTAGAAAAATGATCCATGGTTCATATGTGATGTGTAAAATTCCACCCCGCCTCAATCTGAGGTGCGGTGTGGCCGAAACCATTCATAGCGTCTCTCTTTTATATAAAATGGACCGGATTATAAGTGAAAAGAACAACTGACATAAAAAAAACCAACCAAACGCATTAGAGATGTGTTTATGCTTTAGGAAAACTATCCATGTGTCATATGGGACGTGTATGAGTCAACCCTTCCTTAATCCAAGGCACGGTGTGGCCAGGATCACTCTAAGTGTCTCTCTTTTGTTTAAAATGGACAACATTTTAATTACGTACGGAAAACCGACCAAATTCATTCAGTTTCCATTGAAAATTTAGGAGAACGATACATGGATCATATGTGACATGTAAGAATCAACCCCTCCTCAATCTGAGATGTGGTGTTCCTGGAACCACTCAAAGTGTCTGTCTTTTGTTTCAAGAGGACATCATTTTAAGTGAAAAGCTTCAACTGGAAAACGGAAAACCATCCAAACGCATTAAGATTGTGTCGATACTTTATCACAAAGATCCATGGGTCATATGTGACATGTAAGAGTCAACCCCACCTCAATACGAGGCGCGGTGTGGCCAACACCATTCATAGTGTCTCTCTTTTTTTAAAGTTGACATCATTTTAAGTGAAAACAACATCTGACATACGAAAAACTGACCAAACACATTAGAAATGTGTTTATGCTTTAGGAAAACGATCCATGGGTCATATGTGACGTGTACTAGTCAACCCCGCCTTAATCATAGGCACAGTGTGGTCGGGATCACTCTAAGTGGCCCTCTTTTGTTTAAAATGGACAAAATTTTAAGTACATACAGAAAACTGACCAAATGGATTTTGATTGTGTTGATACTTTGGAAAAATGATCCATGTGTAATATATGACGTGTACGAATAAACCCCACCTCAATTGGAGATACGGTGTGGCCGACACCACCCAAAGTGTCTGTATTTTGTTTCAAAAGGACATCATTTTAAGTGAAAACCATCAACTGGAATATGGTAAACTAACCAAACGCATTCGTATTGTGTCGATACTTTAGCAAAACGATCCATAGGTAATATGTGATGTGTATGAGTCAACCCTTCCTCAATCCGAGGTGTGGTGTGTCCGACACCATTCATAGTGTCTCTCTTTTGTTTAAAATTGACAAGAATATAAGTGAAAAGAACAACTGACATATGAAAAACTGAAAAAACATATTCAAAATATGTTGATGCTTTAGGAAAATGATCCATGGGTCATATGTGACGTGTACGAGCAAACTTGGGCTCAATCCGAGTCGCGGTGTGGCCAGGATCAGTCTAAGTGTCTCTCTTTTTGTTTAAAATGGACAACATTTTAAGTACATTAGGAAAACCAACCAAACACATTCGGTTTCCATTGAATCTTTAGGTGAATGATCCATGGGTCATATGTGACGTGTAAGAGTCATCCCCGCATTAATCCGAGGCGCGGTGTGGCCGACACCACTCAAAGTGTCTCTCTTTTGTTTAAAATTGACTTCATTTTATGTGAAAACAACAACTAGCATACATAAAACTAACTAAATGGATTCTGATTGTGTCTATAATCTATCACAATGATCCATGGGTCATATGTGATGTGTATGAGTCAACCCCTCCTCAATCTGAGCCACGGTGTGGCCGATACTATTCATAGTGTCTCTCTTTTGTTTAAAATGGACATCATTTTTAGTGAAAACAACAAATGACATACGAAAAACTGACCAAACACATTTGAAATGTGTTGATGCTTTAGGAAAACGATTCATGGGTGATATGTGAAGTGTAAAAGTCAACCCCGCCTTAATCCGAGGCACGGTCTGGCCGGGATCACTCTAAGTGTCTCTCTTTTGTTTAAAATGGACAACATTTTAAGTACATATGGAAAACTGAACAAACAGATTCTGATTGTGTTGATATTATAGCACAACGATTCATGGGTCATATGTGATGTGTACGAATCAACCCCATATCAATATAAGACGTGGTGTGGCCGAAACCACTCAAAGTGTATTTCTTTTGTTTTAAAAGGACATCATTTTACGTGAAAAACATCAACAGGTATACGGAAAACCAACCAAACACATTTGGATTGTGTCGATACTTTAGAAAAATGATCCATTGGTCATATGTGACGTGTAAGAGTCAACCTCACCTCAATACAAGATGTGGGGTGGCCAACACTACTCTAACTGTGTCTCTTTTTTTTAAATGGACATGATTATAAGTGAAAAGAACAACTGGCATACGGAAATCTGACCAAACACATTCAGAATCTATTGATAAATTATCACAACGATCCATGGGTCATATGTTACGTGTAAGAGCCAACCGAACCTCATTCAATGTTGCGGTGTGGCCGAGACCACCCAAAATGTCTCTCTTATGTTTAAAATGGAAAACATTTTAAGTACATATGGAAAACTAACCAAACGGATTCTGATTGTGTTGATATTTTAGCACAACGATCCATGAGTCATTTGTGATGTGTACGAGTAAACCCTGTCTCAATCTGATGTGCGGTGTGGCCGGAATGATTCAAGGGGTCTCTCTTTTATTTAAAAAGCACTTAATTTTAAGTGAAAACAATAACTGACATACGAAAAACCAACCAAAAGATTTAGGAATATGTTGATACTTTAAGACAACAATTGATGGGTCATTTTTTATGTGTACGATTTAACCTCTCCTCAATCTGAGGCACAGTGTGGTCGGTATCACTACAGGTGTATGTATTTTGTTTAAAATAGACATCATTTCAGGTAAAAATATATGGTATACGAAAAACCGATCAAATTATGAATTTAATTCCGGATTCCACATATAATTGTCATCTAAAATTTAAATTGAATTCTAAATTAATTATGTATGTTTATAATTACGTTATGAATTCTAATTTAATTATGGATGTGTATAGTTTAAGGATTCATTATATGAGAAATGTGTATGAATTTGTTCTCTATATGTATGTGTTAGTTGGTTATTGCAGGTACAATAATTATATATGTTTTTGTTAGTTTATTTTAGGTACAATAATTGGATTCAAAATGAGAGGGAATGCACAAAATGAGACCTACTATGCAAATTGCAAAAAATGAGAGTTGTTGTGAAAATTGCAGGTTGCTGTACAATTTGAACAGCATAGGTTATGCCAATGGTTTGAAACCGTTGGCATAACCTCTCTGAGTTTTTTTACCAACGGTTTCTAAACCGTTGGGAAAGCATAGAGTGCTTGGTTTTCCCAACGGTTCAAGCCAAATTGTTAGAAAAAACTATCCCAACGGTTTGGCACAACCGTTGGGATAGGTTAATGTTTTTCCAACCTATCCCAATGGTTCACTATAAACCGTTGGGAAAATATTTCTAAATGGCTTACTTCCCTACGGTTTGCAGAACCGTTGGTATAACATATACCAACAGTTCTGCATCCTTTCCCAACATTTCAGAAATGTTGGGAAAGCCTGTATTTCCAATAGTGCTGCCAAATAATGTTTCCCAACAACAGTGAGGAATATTTCTCACTTAGATGCGTTACAAGAGCAGGTTGGTAATTTAGGACATTTTCAACCCCAGAAAAAAAAAGGGTAGTTCCAAATTCATTCATATCATCTTTACTCACCAAGGATGGTTGTTCTGATGAAGGTTTAGAAATAGGGACCGATACAGGCTCATGTTCCATCTCAAGGGAATGATTAGAGAAACATTTCTTTTGGAGAATAGTAGAAAGGTCAAGGACATTTACTAAAACTTGATGAGAGGAATCCACATAATAAAAACATGGGAATTTATACCATGTATCTATAGGGCTTGAAACTATCGGGTTTGGTACTTCAGTAGATTCAGGATTTGGGGGTTCCTCCCCCTCAATAGTTGCATCATTCTCAGAACTGAGAAGCTTAGGGTCTTGATCTAAATCCACAAACACATCTCTTAGTTCCTCACCCATTCCATGCTTAGCCAGCTGAAATGCTAGCTCCAACCTTTCCTCAACCAGATGAATGACTTTAGGAATAGATTATTCCACTGGGAGTTCTTCAACGTTAGCTTCTTTCATTACAAGTAATTATTCTTCTATAGGTTCTTCCACAACATTATTTTTAGTTTATTAGACAAAAGGTTTTGTTTCAACCTCGGGTGGATCTTCCAGATTAACAACATCTTTATAAGTAGTGACTTCTTCTTCACTTACTACATGAGGGAAACAATTAATTTCTTCTTAATCAGAAATAGTTTCCCTTGGAGGCACAATAGCCTCTTCTTCTCCTTCTTCTTCTGAATACTCAACAACCTCATCTGGTTCCAAACCCGGATCATAGATTTCTCTTAGACTTGAGGGATGTTCTACTGGATTAAATTTTTCATAAATTCTATCATTGTCTTCCACCCATTCAACTTTCAAAGGATTCCAATTTATTTTCATCATTTTGATAATGAATTTTGAAAGTCAGTACTAACAATCTTTGATAACTTCATCATTAGGTCTAACCATACCTTTTACATGAAGCATGACTGAGATAAACCGGGAGTAAAACTGGGAGGTTGACTTGGATGTGGCTTTGATTAGTTCACACATATGGTGTATGATATACTTAAAAAGGTTTATCTTATGCCCATTTTTCATAAGATGAATCAGAAACAAATCCTAATTTTTTAGAATAGAAAAATCACCTTTTCTAGGACTTATCAGGTTCTATATAAACATAAACAATAGTCTTAATTATCCATCTAGTTCGGAAGCACTGGATATTCTCTTGGTTCCATTTCTGGTTAAGCTTTTTAGAGAATCTTCAAATACAAAGAACTCACTAGAAGGTGGAGTTCCTTTATAGTAGTTCTCATAGATGCCTTCATGAGGTATCCTAAGGGATAAAGCCCATAAGCTCAAAGATAATGAGCATTTCTGGCCATTTATCCAACTTTTCATAGTACACCCATCTTCAGAATCAAAGGATAACTGAACTTATTGATAAAACAATGCCACTAACTAAGGATATATAGGTCTATCTTTCTTCGAAAACACTCTAACCAGACTTTCTCTTTTAAAACGTTCTGAACCAAAGACCTTCTTGATAGAAAACATTTAGGGAAAACCTCTTTATTAGGTACTACAACTCGGTTTACCAAATTTGGGTTTAGAGGACATTCATGTGCTAGCTTGGGTGCAATTTTCTTCTTCATTGAGATACATTTATCAGGAGCTGACGATGAAGGTTGTTTCATCCTGGGCATTCACCAAAGGTTAGAGAGAGAAGGGTTGAACGGTTGAAGAAGGGTTTCAAATTGAGTGATTAGAAGAGTACTCGAGTGAAGGAAAATCGAAACTTCATTTATTTTATCATTTAGGAATACCAAACGTCAAAAAATTAAAAACTCTGGAAAAAAGAGGTGAAATGAATAAGTAACACGATATGATTTTTAATTTGTAAATAAAAATCATAAAAAATCATTACGGTGAGACTATATCAGGTCTTTATAGTGAGATAGTGAACGAATGTTACAGTGAGACAGTGAACGAACTTCATGGTGAGATAAAAAAATATAAAACAGTAAGATTAAAACCAGTAAGACATTTACTTAAGATTTATCACACCTAATTCTTGTACGATGTAGTCTATTCTTTCAGAATTTAGTGGTTTCATGAATATTTCAACAAACTGATACTCAGTACCAATGAATTCCAAAGTGATATCACACTTTTGATAATGATCCCTCCAAAAGTAATGTCTTACATCAATATGCTTTGTCCTAGAATGTGAAAATATATTTTTCAAAATGTCAATAGTACTTGTGTTGCCACAATTTATAGGTACATTCTTGAATTGATATCCATAATCTAGTAATGTGTGTTTCATCCATAAGATTTGTGCACAATAGCTTCCAGAAGTTATATATTCAGATTCTGCAGTAGATAATACAACATAATTATGTTTTTTAGTATACCATGATACTAGTGACCTGCTTAAAAAGTGACATATTCCAGAGGTTCTTTTTCTATCTAACTTACAGCCACATAAGTCATCATATGAATAATTAACTAATTCAAAAGATTCTCTTATAGGATAGAACAATCCATGATTGGGTGTATGGTTGAGGAATTTTAAAATCCTCTTTAAAGAATTTAAATGAGATTCCTTAGGATTTTCTTGAAAACAAGAACACATTCACACACTAAACATAATGCTAGGTCGGCTAGAGTTAAGTAGACTAAAATTACAATCATTCCTCTATAAGTAGGTTGATCAACAGATTTTCCATATTCATCAAGAACCAACTTACAAGTGGTACTCATAAAATTGTCATTACTTTTAGTGATATCCAATCAAAAACGTTTTAGAAGATATCTAGTACATTTACTTTGAGTTAAAATAATACCAGCATTAATTTGAAAGATTTGAAATCTGAGAATGGATTTTAGTTCACCCATTAAACTCATTTCAAATTCATTTTGCATCATTTTAGAAAAATCAACAGATAACGAATTTCTTGAAGATCCAAATATGATATCATCTACATATATTTGAACAACTAAAACATCATTTGAAATTTGTTTTATAAAAATATTAGGATCAACTATTCCTTTTGTAAAACCTTTGTAAATAAGAAAAGTACTCAACCGATCGTAGGAATCACTTGGAGATTGTTTCAAAACATATAATGATTTTGATAATTGAAAATTATGATTTGGAAAGTGGGGGTTTGTAAAACCAATGGGTTTTTCAACAAAGACATCCTTATCTATATACCCATTTAAGAATGCACTCTTAACATCTATTTGATATTGTTTGTAATTCAGATGTGCGTCATAAGTAAGAAGTATTCTTATGGCTTCAAGTCTAGCTACTAGTACAAAGGTCTCCTCATTGTCAATTCCTTCTTCTTGACTATATCCTTGTGCCACTAATCAAGCCTTTTTTATAACTATGTTACCAGCCTCATCTACCTTGTTTCTAAACACCCATTTAGTTTCTATGGTGAATATGTCCTTTGGTCTCTCAATAAGTTTCCAAACACTATTATTTTCAAACTGATTAGGTTTTTTATTGCATACCCATTAACAAAAATTCATCATTGATAGCATCATTAATGATTTTTGGTTCAATTTGTGATAAAAAGACATGATGTTCAACCTGATTTCTAAGAGAATCTCTAGTTTGAGTTCCATTTTCTAGGTCTCTTACAACAGAATCTAAAGGATGGTTTTTAAGAGTTCTAATAGCTCTAGAAAAAAACGGACTAGTGATTTTAGGTTCATCAATAGGTTTAGGTTCGTTATGGCTTGAGTCAAAGGAATTTCGAGAACTGGAAGTTTTCACAGATTCTTTCACAGAATGGTTTGAGGAATTTGGATTACTATTTAGATTTGATACATTATCCTCCAAGTCCTCTAGAATGGTTTTAGGCTAATTTGGATCTGTTTCATCAAATTTGACATGGAAAGACTCTTCCAGACATTTTGTTCTTTTATTGAACACTTTATAGGCTTTACTTGATATGGAATATCCTAAAAATATACCTTCATCACTCTTAGATGCAAATTTTTCTATATTGTCTTCAGTATTATGAATATAGACTTTTCATCCAAAATTTTTGAAGTAGTTAACATTAGGATTTCTATTTTTTTATAACTCATAAGGAGTCCTATTAAAAACAGGTATGATTAACACTCTATTGATTACGTAGCATGTTGTATTGAATGCTTCATCCCAAAAATAAATACGTAGGTCATATTCAATAAGAATTATTCTAGAAATCTTATGTAGGGTTATATTTTTACATTCTACAACTCCATTTAGTTGAGGTGTTCTAGGTACATAGAAACTGTGACTATAACCATTTTGTATGAAAAGTGATTCAAACTCTTGATTTTCAAACTCATGACCATGATCACTTCTTAAGTATTTAATTCAAATTTCACTGAGATGTTCCAAAGACTTGGCTTATTTAGTAAAATAAGAGCAGACGTCACTTCAGTGAGCCAGAAAAAAGGTCCAAGTATATCTAGAAAATTCATCTACAAGAACATAAACATAGTTCTTACCATTTAAACTAGAAACTCTAGATGGTCCAAATAAATCCATGTTAACAAGTTAGATAGGTTGAGAAGTTGATACTTATTTCTTTGTTTGGAAAGAAATTTTGTGTTGTTTTTCCTTTTGATAGGGTTTACACACTTTGTCATTTGGAAAATCATGTTTGGGTATCTCATTAAGTAATGTTTTTCTAGTTAGCTTTTTAATAGAGTGAATATTACAGTGTCCTATTCTCCAACACCGGAGCTAAGACTCTTTATCAAACACTCTTAAACATGAAACATTTTGAGGAGCTAAAGAATCTATGTTAATAGAGTAAACATTTTCATTTCTTAATGCTGAAAAAACTAATTCATTGTTAAAATTAGAGACATTGCAAGAATCATATTCAAATATAACATGAAATCCATCATCACATAATTGTGAGATACTAAGAAGATTATATTTTAATCGATCAACAAACAATACATTTGAAATTAAAACTGAGTTAGAGTTACTGATTTGGCCGAGTCTAATGCTCTTTCCTTTGGAATTATCACCAAATGTGACATTTCCTCCATCTATTTTATTAAATTCATGAATCATGAGTAGTCCCCTGTCATGTGTCTTGAACATCCATTTTCCAAGTACCATACACTTTTACAGGAAATATTTAAGTAGCTTTCCTACAAAATGATTAAACAAAAACAGATTTTGGTACCCATACTTGTTTGGGTCCAGTAATTTTAGTAATAAGTGCTTTAGGAACTCTTATCTTTCTCATAGGTTTCATATAAGAATTATTTATGTATTTAAAAAACAAACACTATTTTGCCTAGAAAAAATTAAAACAATAGAAGATGTATCATAAATAGAATTAGTTGATTTGCGTCCAAGAATCGGGGTAAAACTATATGTCCTAAATTTTCAAAAAAAATTGTTCTACCAAGATTTATTTTTCTAGGTTGATAACCAATGGTAGTGTTATAATTTGGGGAAATTTTTTCCCTAGAATCTGAGTAAGGGTATTCTTCCCATTGGTAAACTTTTCCAGTTCATTCTTCAATTGCTCATTAGAAATTTTTAATTCGTTGTTCTCTTTGAGCAGTTGAGGATTTTTCTCTTTTTCATTTCTGAGTTCAGATTTAACAGTCATAGTAAGAGAATAATATTTCTCAAATGATTTATATTTTTATTTTAGTTCATTGCATGTTTCTTCAAGCATGTTATAGTATTCAAACATTTCTTCATTTGTCATATTTTCAGAGTCGCTCTCATTTTCAGAATAGTATGAATTATGTACAGCAAAGTCCAGTGCTACCTCAGATGTGTTTTTCATAAAACACATATTAGCAATGTTTCCATGTTCATCATGTGATTCTTATGAGTCACTTGAATTATCCTCATAAGCACTCCAGGTTGCTTTCATTTCCTTTTTATGCATCATTTCCTTGTTCTCATATCTTTTTTTGTACTTGATCTTTGGAGAGTCAGAATTGATAGGTTATTTTCACTTACATTCATAGCATAAAATATCATCAATCTTGTCAACTATTTTCAAGTCCTTCCAATTAACTTTTTGGTAATATTTACCCTTGATGTTAGGCTTTCGAAAAAAGTTCATATTCTTGTAAAATTTCTTGAATCTTCTGGCTAATTGAACCATTTCCTCATCACTGTCAGGTGATTATTTTTCACTACTAGAACTTTCTACAGAAGAGTCCAATTTTCCTTTGTATTTGTGTTTAGAGGTGGTGGTATTGAATGTAACAGATTTACTCATTGGTTCATACTCCTCTTCCTTTTGAACTTCCAGTTCCTCTTCACACATCATCAGTTTCCCAATGAGTTCTTTTACAGGTATCTTGCTGATGTCTCGTGATTCTATATTAGAGATAGAGGTTCCTCTACATCTATCAGGAATAAATCTGAGAATTCTCAAGATTTGTTCCTTGGTAGTGACTTATCATCCAAGAGAAATCATTGTGTTGACAATTTCATTGAACCTAAGATACCTTTAAGAGATAGGCTCATTAGGTTTAATTTTAACATTATCAAATTTAATTTTTGAAGTATTAAGTTTCATTTCTTTTACACTAGATGTTTCTTCATGTGAGACGGACATAGTACCCCAAATTTCATGGGCAGTTTTAAAAGCATAAATTCTATAGAATTCTTCATCTCCTAAGGATAAGTATAAAGAATTCATAGCTTTAGAATTATTATTTTAGGAATTTTTGATAGGTTTATCCCATGTGATTCTATCAGTAGTAGGAATCTTATATTCATATATAATTGAAGACCAAATTTAAAACCCCATACTCTCTAAGTGAATTTTCATTTTAATTTTCCATTGAGCATAGTTGGTTCCATTAAAGAATGGTGGTATGTTGGTTACAACACCTTCCAATCTATTATCCATAATACAAAACTACTTTGAAAGATCTATAAATTTAGAATTAACAAAAATTTATAGATCTTAAAAGTACATCTATAATCATATTTGAATAAGGTAAAAAAAGTCTTAATAAGAAACCTTTGATACCAAATGTTAGTCAGAGTAGATTAATCAAGAGGGGGGGGGGGGGTAAATTTAGTATCTATAAAAATTTATGATTAAAATGTATTTATAAAAGTTATTCCAAAAAGGTTAAATATTTCCCAGTTAATCAAGGTTATACTTTTATAGTGGTTTGACTATTTAAATAACTTCTTAGAAGATTGATTTGTTTTCATTAATCTTAATATAAGTTATTAAGATTTCTTTTGAAGATATTATAGTAAGAAAATTCAACTATAACTTATTTCAAAGATTAAATATCAAATATAATTTAGTGATATCTGAATTACACATTAAAGAAGTAAAACAGAGAATACTAAATTAATCAGCACAGCAGATAAGAAAACAGAGGTTCAGTCTCAAGCTGAGACCTAATACACCCACAAGGTGATCACCTGCCACCAAGCATTTTATAAAAATAATCTTGACCACACCTTGGATCAGGCATAACAATAGTACACATGACTATCCAGGACACAAAGGGACTTCATCCACATTTATTCATGGGTACAAACAACCAAGCCACATAGGGACCTCTTCCACACTTATCATGGGTATACACAAGAGTAAAAGAATGATTGAGTAAGGATATCCTGTATCCTTCAGTTTAATGCAGGAGATAGAGTGTGTTGTAATAGAGATACACAGTCTGCTCAAAAGTTAATAAAATGATACAAAACAGAGCAGAAGTATTGATATAGGTTTAGACATGCTTTGAGTGTTAGTCTTTCCAGTTATGGACTCTGAGATGAGAAAGATGTAGAACTCAAGTCCTCTTATAGAAAAAAGAGTGTCGCAAGTTAGAGAAATCCAACTTGTGATATTCATGATTTTTTATAGTGAAAAAGTGTTCCCGGGGTTCTAGGATTCTTGTATGTTTGTGTGTTCTTCAGCAGAGTCGAGTTGCATGAGGAAATTCTCTATGTGTATTCTATTGACGCACTCACGCCCACCAGCTTGTTTTCTTTTTTAGTATCATGAAACTGCTCTCGCATATCTCTTGTTTTTGTTCCTTGGCCGCATTACTCTTTTATCTTGGAGTTCATGTGTCCGAGCCGACGGGTTTCATGTATTCCTCACCTCATACCATATACTATCAAGGACATGTATTATGTCATGGAAATAGTGTCTCCTTCAAACGGTGTCTATATTGGTCATAGTGTCTTGTGGTCACGGTGTCTTGTGGTCAGGGTGTCTGGATTTCACAGTTTCTAGATGTCACGATGTATGGATGTCATGATGTCTGGATGTCATAGTTTCTTGTTCACGGTGACTGGTTCATGGTATCTTGTTCACTGTGTCTGTTTCACGGTGTCTACTTCACGGTGTCTACTTCACAGTATCTTGGTCATAGTGTCTTCTTCACGGTGTCTACCTAACTGTGTCTTGTTCACGGTGTCCGCGTCACAATGACTCATGCTCACGGTGTCTCAGACATAGTCAAATATCTGTATTCAGAATTAAGCAGGGATATTCAGGAAATGAATTAAACTTAATCATTTGTCAGATAAATCCTTATGATGTAAATCAGAAGATAGTATACAGTATCCAAACTGAGTGTATACCACTTAAGAGATTTGGATAGCTTTTAATAAGCTACTATACTTTTGATGTGAGATTGATTACATAGATTTAACATGGTTTATAGACTAAATAGGATTTTTGATCATTAAAACATGATTAATACATGAGGAGTCCAAAAATAAGGTTGTGTTCTTTTCCTAATAATTTCCCTCCCTCCCTCATTGGAGATGGTCTTCTCACTTAAACATGAGCCTAAATTAGGGGTTTATTTATTTTTCACTTTTGTTGGACCCTTTCCCGACCTTTGTTCATTTCACTTCATCTCTATGATGGGATAATTGAAAATATTGGTCATTTTTATCCCCCTTCTTCCCTATTCGTCTTCGCCCATAGTGCTTGACCCCATCTTGTTATAATAATATGGTGATGGGGACATAACAGGGATGTGATGGGTCGAGTTTAGAGGCTATTATTGCCTCTTCATTGAGTGGATTTTTGCCTTGTTTGTCTCTTATGGCTATACTCTATGTCGAGGCATTTGATTTGTTTATTCACTACACATGCTTCCAGATCTATCATTATGGAACTGTTATTTTTTAGTTTTCTCTATTATCATTGGAGTTTTGGGATGTTTCAGCTGAACATTTTAACAGTGTTATAGGGGGCGTCTCTTGCGTTGGCCTTCAGTTTCCTTCTCTCATGGATGTTTTATTCCTGTGGGTATTAATATACCGTTTTTTTGGTTATCTCTTGCATTGTAGTTGGTCTCTTGGGATTATGGAATTCTGTTTTAGTGTAATTTTTCTACAATGATTGTTTGGTATTGTAAATGGAGTTTTGGAACATGGATGGTGTCTTTAGCATGTTCTATTTCATATTGATGGTGGTGGTTTCATATCCTCTTCCCCCCCTCTGCTTTTT